>CM066168.1:34992007-37954507 GCA_033629205.1 Lithocarpus polystachyus | reverse complement strand
TTCAAATGATGTAATTTTGAGTATGTAATAGATACTATGATGTAATTTGAGTTTGCAAATATGAACTATGGCAGTCAATTACATCCTTTATTATTTGACCTTGTTCTTTTCACCTTTATTTTTCACACTTATTTTTGGCATTAAAAAGTACCAAGTTGCAAAAACAAGAAGGAAAAGATACATGATAATGGAGAGCCTGGGCATCATATAAAAAGATTACATGTGCTTGCGCTCTTGAGCATAAAGCTGCCTCAAATATAATGAGGAAAATGTTCCATTTAAAGTTTAAACAAAATAGGGCCAGGAACATGTTCCATTTTACACGTAAAAAACTCAAAATGACACTAAACAAAAATATTTATTCAAACACATTGGCAATCACCCATATTTTTTGGCATTAAGAAACACCAAACTGCAAAGACAATAAGGAAAATGATGGACACAATACATAAAAAACTGAGTATCATAAAATGACACTAAATAATAACATTCATTCAAACTTGTTGTCAATCATCCAAATTTATTGGCATTAAGAAATATTAAATTGTAAAGACAATAAGGAAAATATAAATGTGCTTGTGCGCTTGCAGTTGACCATGGTGGTATTATTGGCTGTAAAGGCTGATTTTCATATGCACTTGCACTAGCACCAGCACTTGCACTTGCACTTTCACTTGTACCCTCACCCTCGCAAAGCAATAAGAGACAATTATCACAGTAGTAAAGCAAAAAATGAAAATTACTATAGCACAATTTGAATTTTTTTTAAGACGGTAAGAATAACAAATATCACTTTTATGTAGTAACTAAACTTATACCGTAGTAGGCTGTGTGAAATTACTCTGCTGTTGACTTGTAGGCTGCCTTTGATTGCCGCCAATTTTTCTTTGCATGTCCTTTTGTTATGACCAACCTCTTTATAATATTGACACTTCATAACTAGATTTCTTCTAATTTTGAAGATTGTGGCCTCTGCTCATCAACATCTCTCTTTCTACGCTTCTTAGGCCTACCTGGAGGTCCCACAGGTTCAAACCCAATATCTTCCCACATATCTGGCCCACTCATAGGCATGACCATTGGCTCATAACATGCTGCATAAGTTTGCATCTTGAGGCACTCGTTGACATAGGGCTCCACGGGCTCTTTTTTGTAAAAAAATGCAACTGATTGCATGACAACAAGGCACGCCAATCAAGTCCCACCTCCTACAAGTGAAAGATTTATCTATCAAGTCAACAATAAATTGCATTGCACCACAATGCACCTCAAACTTGTCATCGCCAGCCCATGTTGACATCCAATTACCACTAGAATTTATGTTCTTCTCTAACTTCTTTCTAGTTACTTTACATAACTCATCTTTAGATTTCATCATCTGATCCTTACATGATTGGAATTTTCTCATTAGATACAACCGTAAATCTTCTACCAAATGAATGACTAGCTTCTCTCTAGAATCTAAAATAACCAAGTTGAATGATTCACACATGTTATTAGTCAATGAGTCACACTTAGGATACACACTAAATGCATGTTTGCACCACTGTGAAGGTGAATGACCACTAACCCATTCAAATGGTTATGTGCTAACTGATCTCAACTCTTTCATTGCCCTATCCCATTGCTTATAATAAGTTGTGGTAGCTATTCTCCAAAAAATATCCCTCAAGATCAAACCAGGATGTTTCTTCTTAGAGTTGTTGTACAAATGCCTAACACATAGTCTATGGTCCACCCCAGGCATCAACTCCTCAAATGTGGGTATTAAACCCTACATAACCAAGATAAACACATATTAACAACAAATAAATAATGGACAAACTATGAATAAACAAACAACGTTAAAAGTAAATTAAAATTTGGACAAACCTTTTGTTGATTAGAGATGAATGTCAATCTACGTTTTGAACTGGCATTTATATCACTTATAAGCTTTAATATAAACCAAGCCCATGAGTCCTTCATCTCAACTTCTACAATGGCAAATGCTAAAGAGAACAATTGATCGTTAGGGTCTGTAGCCACAGCAGTCATGAGTTGTCCACCATAGTGTCCTTTCAAATGGCAAGCATCCACACCAATAAAAGGCCTACATGCAACAAAGCCCTTCTTACATGCATCTAAACAGACATACAACCTCTGAAACAATGGACATAATGTCCTCCCAGGCCTTTCAATCTCCTCAATAGGTAAGTTAGCCATAACCACATTCAGTAGGACTGAACTACCACTATTTGTCCTCAACAGCTCAGCACAATATTCTCGAATGTTGGTAAAATGTGCCGCTTGGTCACCAATAATCATGTCTTGTGCACAAACCTTTGCTCTATGTGCTTCGCTCCTTGAAATGTGCACAACATATTTCTCTTGAGCTACTTTTACAACTATGGAACTTGTCGTGTTTGGGTGGTCACTCAACTCGCTCACTAGTGTCTTCCCCAACCATTTACTAGTGCATCTTAAATTCTTAAAAGTCCTAGTTCAAGTATGTCAACCATAGTATGTTCTCATCTGAAATGTCATTTGGTCCCTTGTCTTTACAACATATGCTATCCACTTACACCTATCTTGACAAATTGCCCTCACTCGAACTTTATCATTTTTTTTTAAACCGAATAACCTAGCCCCCCATGAACTGCATAATAAGTTACAGCATTCTTAAATTGTTCAAGTGAAATAAATAGCATTCCCTTTACAAAGTTGGTATGTTTTGGGTTTGTAGGAAGTATGAACACAGGATAAGGAGGTATAGCATTGTTGTCATCATCATCATCCATACTCAAAAGCTCCTCAAATTCATAAGGCTGGTCATTGTCACTAAGACTAGTTACGATCTTGGCATTTGACCCCATCGCCATGTTGCTATCTTGTTTTTTACTTGCCTAGCCTTTATCTATTGGTCCCATCTCCATCTTATCAAAAGCACCATTACTACCACTTGAGTCTTTAGAATTTTCAGAATAGTTTATATCATCCCCCACATCATCAATTATGTTAGGCACATCCACATAGTGCTCTACATACAACTCTATCACCTTATGCCCCTAAATAGCCTTTGCCATACCCATAGCCAAATCATCATTGTCAATAGTTACAGGCCTAAGCCTACCATCCTCCAAGCTCACCATAGGCCTCCTATACCACAACTTACCATAACTCATATATCCCAACTTCTCAACCATATTTCGCAATTCTTGGGCAGGCCAACAATCTTGTTCATTACCATCAAAATAATTTATAGCAACCCCCTCATACCTAATTGGATCGCTCAAAAATTTCCCACCATGATGAACTTCCACAGAAAATTCATCCATTCTTGCAAAAAAAAAAAAAAACAAACAAACAAACAAAATAAGATACATAAACAATATTATTTTTCACTAATACCAGTTAGGCTTTTATGCACTTCTTTTATTTCATTAAAGGGACAAAAAGATAAATACAAATTTAATCTTTTGTTATCATTCTTAGAAACTGGTCCTCAATTTCAATAACCATTTTTGGAGAACATATTAACTTTGGAATTTAGTATATATAAAGAATGATGTGTCAACTTGACCATCTCCATGTCTTGACTCTTTTGTTGAATTTTCTATGTGAATCTGGTACCTTTTGAATCATATGACTTATCATGCAAAGGTTCATTTGAATGTGTTTGTCTGTATGTATATATTAGTGGGTCCAACCATTTAAGGTAGAAATGGTCCCAAACAAATTCATAGTGGACTATAGCGGAGTTAAAGGGTTAAAAAAATGGAGTTTCTACATTGCAGCAGCCATAGGGCCAATCTCCACTAATGCGAGATTATATATATATATATATATATATATATATAAGCAAAAAAATCGCGATATAAAGTATAAAAATACGAAAGACACAAAGCTGAGCCAAATGATAATACGAAATTAAGAGCAGGAAAAGACTAAATCATTGAATTTCAAGGGAGCCAAACATGAAGTAAGGATGAGTGATAGAGAGAGAGAAATCGCGAGTTAAAAAGACAAACCTGGGGTTGCTAGAGTAGAGAAGGCGCTGCCGGAAGAAAGAAGGTGCCGCTGGAAGAAGAAGGTGCCGCCGCCCTCACCATTAGGGATTTTGGATTTTAGAGAGAAATTAGATATGTGTTTAAGATTTAATTTGGGTTTGCCCGTATTTAATAAAATCTGCAAATTTTCTTATCAAAACAAAAAAGAAATTTTGATTTGGGTTAAATTAATTTGGGTTTAAAAAAAAAAAAAAAACTAACGTGGCAGGACACGTGTCCGATGATGTGGCAATAAATTAATTTTTTATTTAGACCGTTTGACACGTTAGACTTTTCCATCTATGGGATAACGGCAGGGACTAAATTGACACGATACTAAAAGGTTATAGACCAAATTGACACAATTGAAATGTTAAGGACCAGATTTAAATATGGTATAAAGAAAGGAACCATTTATGTAGTTTACCCATCTATTTATATATATTTAATATTATCTACAAATTTAAGAATAAAAAATAAATAAGAAAATAAATGATTATATGACCAATGACTTGGTGGATAAAATAGCACAACATAAATATGATAACAATAAATACCATACTTTAGTTTATATATATAGATGCAACAATATCAGAATATTCCTCAAATGGAATATTCCATTTAAAAAAGGTTGAATAAAAAATTACATAACAACTTTAACTTATTTTTAGTTACTAAGTTTCATTGTTTTTATTTATCAAAAAATCTTTTAACTTCCATTCATTTCTAATCTATCCAATTCACACCATTAGTATTAGAGTACTTCCAAAATGTCAAGACGTGTGCACGTTTTTGGTTCCAGTGAAAGGATTGAGAATTTGAGATGCTTCATTAGCAGGCTTAGAAAACACTTAGACTAATTCAATTGGTTAATATGAAAAATGCAGATGCATCAGAAGGAAACAGATCGAAGTGTTTTTGTTCGGAAAAGGCAAGCTCATCGCAACAGTTTATCCTAACATCGAATATGCATTCATAGTCACGCTTATTGTGATTTTTTATGGCCTTAGCCTTGACTTGGGGGACATCATAGATGCGACAGTGAATGCTATTTAGATTGTTTGCAGATAGAAAAGAGAATAATGTGTTTCGCTTTGATCTATTTTGTTATTTCAATAAGTTCAAGGATACAAAAATTTTCACAATTTTTTTCTCACAACTGTTAACATGATTTATTATGGTTTGTGTATAATAAAAGTTTTGTTAATGTAAAAGTAATATTACTCCAATGAAGGGATGACCATGGGTAGGGTATGGATCGGGTATATCCATACCCTACCCAAAATGTTTGCCCATGAATACCCAAATACCAATACCCATTAATATCGATACCCGATTTTTACCCGAATGTATTATCCATGGATATACATACTCTACCCAAAACCCATTTTAAAAAAATGCATTGAATATCATTAACCTACCAATCAATAAAGCAAAAAAAAAAAAAAAATTTAAAAACACGAATATATATTATCAAAATTTGGCTGAAATAGAAAAAAAAAATTCACAAAAATTAAAAAATTAAAAAAAAAAAAAAAAGATATCATTGTATCTCACTCAGCTTGCTCAGCAAGACTAGCCAAGTAAACCAGACGTTCTCTCTATCCATAGCTTCGTTTCTCAGCACTCTCTCTCTCTCTCGGAAGCCTTGTGATTTCACCAATTGCTTTCTGTGAAATGCGGTACGCGGAGAGCTTTGTGATATGTATGTCTGTCTCTCTCTCAACGCCATGGCTTTGTGTCTTAAGAACCAGATGTCGAAACTGTAACTGCCATCAACAACGACTTTGCAGCAAACTCGCGTAAAGGAGAAAGCTGAGTTGAGTTTGATCGACCATGACCCACTCCAATCACCTTCTCTCTTTGCTTAGGTACGTCACAGAAAACTCCGATCCTGTTCTCTCTCACGATTTTGAAGACTGATTACCTTCTCTTTCTTTGATTACATTCTCTCTCTCTCTCTCTCTCTAATCGTGTTCTCTCTCATGACTGTTGATCTGGGTTGTTCAAGGTTTTTTTTTTTTTTTTTGGAATTTGAATGGGTTTGATCTGATTGTGTTTGTGTGTTTGAGGAGAGGCGGAGAGCTTTAAGAGAGAGAAATTTAGGTTTCTTAAGTACGGGTCGAGTTTGGGTAATATCCATACCCTACCCGCAAAATTCGGGTAATATCCAAACCCTACCCGATTACCTTCTACCCATGAAGAACCGGGTATTACCCAAAATATTTAGATTGGGTAGGGTTGGATATCCATTACCCAATGGGTATGGCCATCCCTACTCCAATCAAAACTTGTTACATTAACAAGTTGTGAAAATTGTTGTGGAAAATTTTTTTTCCTTAGAATTACTCTAGTTATTTTCAACATGATTGTGCTTTCCTCTTTGTAAATAACGGGCTTTGTACTTTTGATAATTGAATGAATATGTTATCATCCTATTGTATTTTTAGAGTTAAGAAAGTGAGTCGGTTGTTTGCTTCACTTGGTACTTTGTGTGGACATTGAATGTTATAGTGGAGAGTGGAGATTTTATCTGAATTCATTGCAACGATATTTATCTCTGTCTGTTTGCATTGGGTGGAAACGCGTTTGCGTTTCCGCGTTTCCAGCTTATTTTTTTTTTAAGCCTGCATGTGTCACTGTTCATTGGCCATGAATAGTGATTCTAGGCCAATGAACATTGACATTTACTGTAGCAAACAGTAAAAAAAAATATTTTTTTTTTCAGTTTTCAGCAAAATAAGTGGTATCCAAACGCATACTATGTTAAATAATTATCAAGTAACTATCTACTTCCAAGTATGTGGAAGTACGTGGATCTCTTGTCTTGTTTTGTTTTTTTGTTTTTTTTTTTTATAATTTAATAATTAGAGGAGAGAAATTTGAATATTGAATGTTTTTATTAGAAAAATAGGAGGTATTGAGTTACAAAACTTTTGATGTGTATCTTTTATTAGTTACAACATAGCTAATAAATGAATTATTTCAGTAAACGTGGGCAAATTTTTTTTTTTTTTTCCTTACTATAACCGAGAAAACATAATAATAAATGAATTTGAAAAGTTCTTTGCAAACCAATAATAGACAATGTCACGATGCTACTAAGATACAAAGCAGCCAATTTTAATTGAAACAATACTTTAAAGCCAATGCTAAAGATAAAGAAGCATCGTACGGGATGCTCTTGAATCGTTTAAACGATCCCCTTATTTATTTATTTTGCATGAAAAAGGAGAAATGTTCTTAGTAAAAACTTAAAAGAAACAATCATACAAAGAGAAGTTTTCTTATATTATAAGTTACACGCATGGTCTTATCCAATAAAAAAAAAGTTAGAGCACCCGTAGCAGTTGTGCCAAATGCCAAATATTTGGCACATTTGGCACACCAAACACAAAAATAGTGATTTATCAAATGTTGCAAATGCTAAAAATTATGCAACATGCTACAGTACCGTCACAAATATGTGACGGTACTGTAACATGTGGCATAATTTTTTTATCACTTTTTTATTCTCTTTTCTGTCTCCTCTCTCTTCACTTTTTTCTTTTCTCTTCTCTCTCACCGATTCTCTTCTCTCTCAGCTCTGCTCCTCTCCCCCATTTCTTCCATACCCGTTCCCTGAAGCCGTCGCCGCCCAGCCAATCTCCAAGGCAAGGTGACCGGAGTATCACTAGACCACTGATCCACGCCGCCGACCTTCTGACTTCTCTATTCCGCTTCGGGTTTTTTTTATTTTTTTTTCCGTTCACGTTTTTTGGCTGTGGTTTGATGGGTGGGTTGGGCAATGGGTGGGTTCAGATGGGCAAATTTGTGGTGAGTGGGTTCAGGTTGTAGGTTGTGGCGGTGGGTGGGTCGAGTTTCATGGGTTGTGGGTTATGGCAGTGGGTGGGTTGAGATGATGATGGGCGGATCAGTGGTGGTGGGTGGGTCAGCTGATGGTGGGCGAATCGGTGATGGCAAATCGGTGGTGGTGGCTGGGTTGAGTTTCACGTTTTTTCCGTTCACGTTTTTTTTTTTTTTTTCTGGTGATTGTGGCCGCAACCATTTTTTTGGTTGTTGTTGTAGTTGTCGTTGGTGGTGCCGAATCGGTGGTAGTGGCTAGGTTGAGTTTCACGTTTTTTCCGTTCACCTCTTCTTCTTCTTCTTCTTTTTTTTTCCTATCTAGTGATTGTGGCCGCAACCATTTTTCTGGATGTTGTTGTAGTTGTCGTTGTAGGTGTTGTTGTTGATGATGATGATGATGGTAGAGGAATTTAATATATTATTTTAATGTGTAGTAAATATTATTTTAATGTATAGAATCGAATGATAGAACATCTGATAAATGAGACATTGTAAAATGATGTGGTAAAATAATAAAGTAGGGTTTTGGTGTGGCAAAATGACATTTTTTTTGCAACAGCTATTACAGATGCTCTTACACGCATAACAGAAAAGCCTAATATATCAAAAAAATTAGTTACTTTTTTTTTTCTTTTCCAATAAAAAGTTTTTAAAAATAATTGCTAAATTAATGATTTTATAGCGTCGGTTAATATTTCCTTACCTTTATTTATGAACAAAGAACTTTTCCATTCCGTTGTCTGAACCCCTTTGCAAGCCAAAAGGTCTGCGCACTTAATTGTTTGCTTCACTTCACGGAAACTGTATCTATCTCTACTTTCCATGGAGGCAGTAAAAGGAACCTGCAATTCCAAAATCAAGAGAGACAAATTGATGGGGAAGGTGACGTTTTGAAGGTGCCGTCACCCTTTACCAGGGCGACGGCACGGTAAGGGGTGACGGTCCCATTCCATCCGTCACCCCCGACCAACTCTCCAGCCTGATCCGACGGCGTAGTCTACACACCGACAGGGTGAATGGGTGACGAGACAAAACTAAAGGGATCAACTTGTCTTGTCACGCACGCCACTCCCTGGATAGATACCTTGCACTCCACGCAATAGGGAATGGCCCTAGTGAGGAGAGGATTCCGTAAAGAACACGCATTAGGGCATGGCTCCGATCAGAGGTTATCTCCTTGGACATGCCGAAACCCCAACTCTACACCACTATAAATACCCTCGACCCTCATGAACAAAGGTACGCATGTTTCCACCCCGACTCTAGCACTCTAGAGTTGTGAACAATACTAACTTAATCGTCGGAGGGTCGTTGGCCGGTATCACACCGGTACTCCCCTTTGAGGTTCTTTCCCCTCGTGCAGGTCTACCTGGAACGCGCGAAGACCTTGCGGCTCACTGAGGGTGATTTTCGGCACCATCAGTTGGCGCCGTCTGTGGGAAAGTGCACGTACGTAGGCTGTGTTCTGTGCTTTCCGGACAAAGAGTTGCATGGTACTCACGCGTTCAAGGGTTACCACCATAAACGATCAAGGCAACGAACAACGCACCACGGCCCTCGAGAGACAAGTCCAGACTCTGGCAGCCGCGGTGGAGCGCCTCACAAAGCGCAACAACGATTTGGAAGAACAGCTTTTGCGGAGGAACGCGACGGTTGACAACCAGGGGGAAAATGAGGAAAACAGTGCCCATGAGAGGGATCATGGAGGCCCAGAAGGAAGCAACGCATTGAGCCGACCTGAAGGGCAAGGGACGAGCCGTCTGTCGGCCGCTGACAACGTTCCGCCTAGCGTTGCCGATGAGATGCGGTTGATGAAGGAGCGTATGGACTTCATGATGAACGCCCTCAAAGGACGAGTGTCCAGCGACCTCGACGACCTCGTCCACCGCACAGACTCTCCCTTCACCGCACCCGTCATCTTGTTCTCCACACCGCCAAAGTTCCGCATGCCCCAGATAGAAAGCTACGACGGTTCCAAGGATCCACTAGACCACTTGGAATCCTTCAAGACATTGATGCACTTGCACGGCGTACCGGACGAAATTATGTGCCTGGCCTTCCCGGCGACGCTAAAAGGCTCCGCAAGGACCTGGTTCGGCAGGCTGACGCCCGGCTCTATCGGTTCCTTCAGGGAGTTGAGTGCTCAGTTTGCTACACATTTCATTGGGGGGTACAGATATAAAAAAATCCACCGCGTGCTTGATGAATATTAGGCAGCGGGAGGATGAGACGCTCAGGTCCTACATAGCCCGCTTCAACAAAGAGGCACTTTCGATCGATGAAGCGGACGACAAAATACAGGTTGCCGCGTTTACCAACGGGTTGAAGGAGGGTAAATTCTTGTTCTCTCTATACAAGAATGACCCGAAGACGATGTCGGATGTATTTTATAGGGCAACGAAGTATATGAATGCGGAAGACGCATTACAGGCCCGGGGAGAGAGACCTCCCAAGAGGCGGGAAAGGTAGGAGGACGTAAGGCAGGATAAGGGGCGAAAGAAACCCCGGACAGAAGGCCGAGACAACAGGCGACCGCAACCCCCTGCCGGTAAGTTCACAAGCTTCACCCCGCTGACGGCCCCGGTCGACCAAGTCCTGATGGAAATCAAAGACGAGGGGTCCCTGACGTTTCCGGGAAAATTGAAGGGGAATCCCGATAGGCGACCCAAAGACAAGTACTGCCGCTTCCACCGAGACCACGGCCACGACACCGCCGACTGTTATGACTTGAAGCAGCAGATTGAGGCCCTGATTAGACAGGGAAAGTTGCAAAGGTTCGTCAGCCGAGAAAGGACAGAAGCGCCTCGGCAGGAACAGGTCCCCCACCGGGACAATGAGCGCCCCAAACCGCCCATAGGAGACATAAGGATGATCATTGGGAGTGCGGCAGCCATCGGATCGACAAAGAAAGCTCGGAAAGCCTATCTCAGAGCAGTGCAGAACGTCCAGGCGGCGGGCGTCGCCCAGAAGAAGCCGCGCGTCAGCAGCCCCACTATTGAGTTCACGGAAGAAGACGCCCAACGTCTTCATCATCCGCACGATGATGCCCTTGTTGTCAATATCCGGCTGGGAAACTATAACACATACAGGGTCTTGATCGATAATGGTAGTTCCGCGGACATCCTCTATTACCCGGCGTTTCAATAGATGCGGATCGGAAAGGAACGCCTGATGCCTACCAACGTTCCACTCATCGGGTTTGGAGGGACGAGGGTTTACCCCCTCGGCGCCATCACCTTGCCGGTCACGATTGGGAAGTATCCCCGGCAGGTCACCAAAGATGTCACCTTCCTCGTCGTCGACTGTTCGTCCGCCTACAATGCGATCATAAGGCGGCCCACCCTTAACGCTTGGAAGGCTGTGACGTCGACCTACCACCTGATGGTCAAGTTCCCCACCGAGGATGGGGTGGGGGAGTTATAGGGAGACCAGGTGGCCGTGCGAGAATGCTACGTAGCGATGGTAGAAGCGGACAGCCACTTGCCGGTAATGAACATAGAGCAGCGGGTGGGGGCAGAACCCGCAGAGGAGCTCGAGGAGATAGCGCTTGACGAGTCCAGGCCAGATAGGACCACCAGGATCGGCGCTCTCACCAGCCCTTCGGCTCGCCAGGCGCTCGTGACTTTCCTCCGAAAAAACCAGGATGTGTTCGCCTGGAGTCACGAAGACATGCCGGGAATTGACCCTTCAGTCATGGTGCACAAGCTAAACGTGTCGCCTACTTTCCTGCCCGTCCGTCAGAAGAAGCGGGTGTTTGCCCCGGAACGAGACAGGGCGGTGGCAGAAGAAGTCGGCAAGCTACGAGAAGCGGATTTCATCCGAGAAGTGTACTATCCCGATTGTTTGGCCAACGTGGTGATGGTCAAGAAGGCTAGTGGGAAGTGGCGCATGTGTATGGACTTCACAGACCTGAACAAGGCGTGCCCCAAAGATAGTTACCCCCTCCCGCGAGTCGACACACTGGTGGACTCTACAGCCAGACACCAGCTACTGAGCTTCATGGATGCCTTCTCAGGATACAATCAAATCCGGATGGACGTGGCTGATCAGGAGAAGACCTCGTTTGTCACCAGCCAGGGTCTCTTCTGTTACAAGGTAATGCCATTCGGACTGAAAAATGCGGGTGCCACATATCAGAGGCTCATGAACAAAATGTTCGCCGACCAAATAGGAAGGAACGTTCAAGTATACGTCGACGACATGTTGGTAAAAAGCAGAAGGAAGGAAGACCACCTAAGGGACCTAGAAGAGACATTCGACACGCTCCGTTCCTACAACATGAAGCTCAATCCGGCAAAGTGTGCGTTTGGAGTGGCGGCAGGAAAATTCCTAGGCTTCATGGTGTCTCAAAGGGGCATCGAGACTAACCCAGACAAGATTCGAGCCATAGTGGAAATGGCACCCCCAAAGAACACGAAGGAGGTACAAAGCTTGAATGGGAGAGTAGCCGCCCTGAACCGGTTTGTATCAAGGGCGACAGATAAGTGCCTACCCTTTTTTCGCACGCTGAAGAAGTCTTTCGAGTGGACGGGCGAGTGCCAAAAGGCGTTCAAGGAACTGAAAGCCTACCTCTCTTCACCACCGCTACTGAGCCCCTCGCAACCAGGGGAAGAGCTTTTCCTTTACCTGGCCGTCTCCACGGCGGCAGTCAGCGCGGCCTTGGTCAGAGAAGAAGACAAGGTCCAAAAGCCTGTGTACTACGCCAGCCGGGCATTCCGCGGGGCAGAGGAAAGGTACCCGCCAATGGAGAAGCTCGCCTTCGCCTTGATCACCGCGGCCTGCAAGCTTAAGCCATACTTCCAAGCTCATACAATAGTTGTCTCCCTGTGACGGGCGATGCACAACCCCGAAGCGGCCGGTCGCCTGGCCTTATGGGCGATCGAATTGACCGAGTTCGACATCAGGTACCGCCCGCGCACCGCCATGAAGAGGCAGGCCGTCGCTGACTTTATCGCCGAATTCACAAGCGGCGAGGACTAGGGGGCAGACGAACACCCTTCATGGACCTTACATTCGGACGGATCATCGACCAGACAGGCCGGGGGGATAGGTGTTGTACTTCGCTCCCTCGAGGGAGATCAGATCGAATGCATGATTCGTTTAGATTTCCCCACCACAAATAATGAGGCGGAGTATGAAGCATTGATAGCTGGGATCGACCTCGCCAAAGCAGCAGGGGCCACCAAAGTGGTAGCCTACTGCGACTCCCAGGTCGTCGTTAACCAAGTAAGCGGAGACTACGAATGTAGAGGCGACAGGATGAGAAGGTATTTAGATTAAGCGAAGAGAAGAGTAGGGGAGCTAAGAGCCGAAGTGATCCAAATACCTAGAGAAGAAAATGAGCAAGCCGACCGCCTTGCCAAAGCCGCCTCTTCAGAACACGCGGCCGCCCCAGATAATGTGCTTTCTTTTGTGCAGACGACGCCACTAATAGACATTGTCAGTGTGCAGGAAATAAGCTCCGAAGGTAACTGGACCACGCCGCTAGTCTCCTACCTAAAGGATGGCGCCTTGCCAGACGAAAAAGAAGCCGCCAGAAGGCTGAAGGTCCGAGCCGCAAGGTTCGTACTAATGAAGGACGTCCTATACAAAAGGGATTTCTCTCGCCCGTACCTGAGGTGTTAGGGACCTGAAGAAGCCGACTATGTCATGAGGGAAGTCCACGAGGGAGTCTGTGGAAACCACTCGGGATCTCAATCACTGGCGCACAAGCTGATTCGGGCGGGGTATTACTGGCCCACCATGCAGAAAGACACCCAAGCCTACGTCAAAGCCTGCGACCGATGCCAAAGGTTCAGCAACGTCATCAGACAGCCGCCCGTAGAGCTAACTCCCATGACAGCCCCGTGGCCGTTCGCTCAATGGGGACTAGACATTATGGGACCCTTCCCAACGGCTATGCGGCAGCTGAAATTCCTGATTGTAGGCATAGACTACTTTACAAAGTGGGTAGAAGCTGAAGCTCTGGCTACCATTACGGAGAAGAATGTGCGGAGCTTTGTTTGGAAGTCCATCATATGCAGGTTCGGGATCCCTAGGGTCCTAGTCTCGGACAATGGCAAACAATTCGACAACGGCCCCTTCCGAGAATTCTGCTCGCAGTTAGGGATAAAAAATCACTACTCTTCTCCCGCCCACCCCCAAGCCAATGGTCAAGTCGAAGTAACGAACCGATCCCTGTTAAAGATTATCAAGACTCGGCTTGAGGGGGCAAAGGGGATATGGCCTGAGGAACTACCCAGCATACTTTGGGCATATAGGACGACGACAAGGACCCCAACAGGAGAAACTCCATTCCGGCTGACCTACGGAAGCGAGGCAGTCATCCCTGCCGAAGTAGGACTCGCAACCTACAGGGTGAACTCCCACGATGAAAACAGGAATGATGAGGCATTGCGCTTACAACTGGACCTAATCGACGAAGTCAGAGCAATGGCTGAACAAAGGCTTGCATGATACCAAGATCACATGACCAAGTACTACAATTCCCGAGTCAAGTACAGGGACTTCCAGGTCGGAGACCTTGTTCTAAGAAGAGTCATGGGCGCCACCAGAGACCCTGCCCAAGGAAAGCTCGGGCCCAACTGGGAAGGACCCTACCGAGTCACGTCATGGCACCGAAGAGGCACCTACCATTTGGAAACGATGGAAGGACAGACACTACCCCATCCGTGGAACGTCGAGCACCTATTAAAGTATAATCAATAAAAAGTGGCAACTCCTACTTGTATGCTTTAATGTATTTTGGGAACCCAAAGGGTACTTTTTTTCTTTCCTTCTTAAAATTTATGCAAGGCTTAGAGGTTTATTCAGTCTCTCTCATACTATGTTAAGTGTGTGACCTTAAAACATGCGAAGTGCCAAGGAAAACGGTACCATAACTGACGACCCAAAGCGGCGACAACCTAAAATCTACAAGGCATATAAGCGTTAAGCACCAAAGCTGACGGCTTAAAAGCCAACCTAAAATCTACAGGGCATAAAAGCGTCAAGCACCAAAGCTGACGGCTTAGAAGCCAACCTAAAGCCTACAAGGCATAAAAGCGTCAAGCACCAAAGCTGACGGCTTAGAAGCCAACCTAAAATCTACAGGGCATAAAAGCGTCAAGCACCAAAGCTGATGGCTTAGAAGCCAACCTAAAATCTACACGGCATATAAGCGTCAAGCACCAAAGCTGACGGCTTAAAAGCCAACCTAAAGCCTACAAGGCATAAAACCGTCAGGCACCAAAGCCGACGGCATAGGAGCCAACGTCCCAAACTCTACGAGGCGTAAGAGCGTCAAGCACCAGAGCTGACGGCTCAGAAGCCAATCTAAAAATAAATAAATAAATACAAGGCGCGAAAGCGTCAGGCACTAAAGCCAACGGCTTAAAGGCCAATTGAAGATCTACAAGGCGTAAGCGCCCGTCAAGCGCAAGAACAAACGACCCTAAAACGACGGCACTATCCAAAAAGTTAAGCCCATAATCCAAGTGCGAAAACCGGTCAAGCCTATAAACTGACGGTTCATGAGGTGACGGCCCAAAAAGCCAATAATTCTACCCTAATTTAATGAGGCACAAGCCCGTTAAATGCAAAAATTGACGCTTACATCCTAAAATATCCTTAAGGCATGATCTAAAGCTGACGACCCCGTTAGAAGGTCGTGATTTAGTGTAAAAAGCATCGAGTCCCAAGTAGGACTGCCGTGAAGCAACACAAAAAAAAAAAAAAAAAAAAAAAAAAAAAAAAAAACATACACAAGGCTTGGAAGGAAAACAACACTGCAAATGATATAAATAAATCAGTATGTTACAAGAATATGTTTTTACAAAAAGCCCTCAAAACAATGCGGCACCAAACACAAATGAGGAAGATCAACTTTACAAAAACAATTCAAAGTCAAGGAGCCGAGGCATCTGGCGCAGCCTCGTCACCTTTGGGGTCTTGGACCTCGTTGGCAGGAAACCCTTCAGGATTGGAAGGATCGGATGACGGGATCTTCGAGGCTGCAGGCTTGTCCAGGGCAGGCTGGGCAAGGACGACCCCCTCACCTCTGGTAGGGATCTCGGACTCACCGAGGTCGTCATCCTCCACAAAGACGGTGTCGACCATGGGCGTCGACAGCACAGGGTCATCCATCGAAACCCTTAACAAGTCAAGGTGGGGGAAGAGAGACTTTACCTGCTTAAGGCAGTCCTTAAACCCGTCACCATAATACTCGGCGCAGGAATCGATGAATGTCTAGGACGTCTTAAACTCCGCAACGGCGTCGCTTTTCGCCGTCTCCACCTGCCCCAGGAGTGACGTCAATTCCTTCTCAGCCGTCATCCTGGCTTCCCGTTCCTGCTCAGCCCGACGGGTTTCCTCCTCGAGTTTCTCTTTCAACTCCGTGATCTCCCCATTTAAGGTGCGGCATGCATCCTTGTACTGGTCTTGCCCGTCTGTCAGATTGGTAATACGCTTCTTCTGACGGGCCAGCAGTTCCTCGTTCTTCGTCCCCTTGACTTGCATGGCCCTCATGCGGACCACAGCCTGTGATGCAAAACTCCCGTCAGCATAATAGCATAAAAAACAGACGGCGTAAATAATAAAGAAGATACATACCCTGGCGAGGTCGAAGAGGCCCGAGTCCCCTAGCTCCTGCACAGACTGATTGACACAGGAATCAACCTCCTCCTTCCCAAGTATGGAGTCCAACCGCTCCAAGGCGTACCCCTTATGGGTAAGGATGCAGCGCCCATCCTCGGGGATGACAGGACCTTGTGCCGACATCAACCCCTTGCCGACCCCATGCTTGGGCGACGGGGGCTTCGAGGAGTGGTCCCCAGGGGCGACCGTCATTTTCTTTGCAGGACGGTCCTCGGTCCCGTCACCTTTTCTTTTCGGTGCGCCCTTCGGGAGGGACGTGGACGCTCCTCCCTTACCCTTTCCTTCCTCCTTTTTACGGGCAGCAGCGGCCCTGACCTGAGCCCTCATCTTAGCGGACTCCATCTCTACAAGACAGGGACCCAATATAAAAATGCCAAGTATAGTTGACGGGAATGAACAGGTCGATTGAACTTACGTTGACGGGATGATTTGTCTAAGCGGCGTGCCTCCTCTGTTGGCTCTGGTCCCCCACAATAAGCGTGGAGGGTGTCAGGTGTGATCAGGTCGCGACACTTCCTCTCCTCCAAGGGTATCTCCGTCACCTTGAGGATGAAGGCTTCTTGCTCCTCCGAGACCCCCGGGCGGGCGAAAGTTGAAAAGTAAAACAAACGGGTTAGAACCTTGGACAAATAAAACTAATAAGCAAGGCTGACGGTGACGACCTGACTCCCTGACGTAACCCCAAGTGTTGTCAAATCCGTGAGGAATCGACCCCCACTCCTCCTCACGGCAAACCCAATTCGTCCCCGACACAAAGAAATACCTGCCCTTCCAATTCCTGTTGGAGTCAGGCATGTCCGACACCAGCCTCAACTCCTTCTTCCTCGCGGAGAAGTGGTAAATCCCCTTGGACGAAGTGATGTGGTGTGGACGGTAACACCAAAAGAACTCGTCAAGGGTCAGTTGATGGTGCCCTCCACTTAGGCTCCCCCACAATATTTCGGAACCGATGAACACCCTCCAGGCATTGGGGGCGATCTGGCTGACGGACAGCCCGAGGTAATTTGCCAGCTGACGGTAGAGCGCCGTCAGAGGCAACCTCAATCCTGCCGCGAACATGGCATCGTACATGCCGACGTCCGCGGTCTTCCCAGAGTAACACCTCTCCCTCTCTAGGGGAAGACGGATTGGAATGTCGTCTTGGATTTGGTAACGCGCCCGTAGCGAGTTAAAGACTTTATTAGTCATCGATGGCAAAAAGTGGTTGACCGTCCACTCCTTAGGGAGGATGAATGGACGGTCATCCCCAGAACCTCCCGATGTGCTCTCCAAATCTTCGCCCCCCGGGGAATTCCCGTCACTCCCACTTTCCCTTACTTGGTCGTCACCTCCACCTTCCCTCACAACTTCACCTTGGTTCACCTCTTCATCAGAAAGCTGCACCAACGACTCATCCTCTGACGACCAAGAAGAGTCTTCCCCTGGCTCGTGGCCCGACGGAAAGACCTCGTCGTAGCCCGCCCCATTGCGGGCTGACGACTGCTCACTCGATGTCTCCCTAGGCATCTTACTACCTACAAGTGACGGGGGTGGTCTAAGAACAAAAGTGACGGCCTTTCCGGAAACGTCTTTCAAAAGCTCAGTATACGACTAAATCGAGGAAATTAAAAAGATAAGGGGGGGAGTAACTCACCAAGTTATAACGGAATTGCAAATGAAGCTAACGGTGTCAAACAGCAAACGAGAGCCAGAAAGCAATTGTAATCTCCTTGAGGTGACGGTTTCTCTCTGATCAGCGGAATTAGAATAAAAGAAGAAAAGTGAGGGGAAACGGAGCATATATATATAGGAGGCTTGGGGCGCGGAAGACGAAGCGACCTTCCCGTCCAGCTGCCTGCCAGTCCTTCAAGGACACGTGTTCCGAAACTAGGCCTGCTCGAGGTGACTAGCCATTAATGCCTTGTCTGCCACACGCTGTACTCCTCAATCCGTCAGACGAGACCGACGGGATTAAGGAGTATGGGGGGAACTGATGGGGAAGGTGACATTTTGAAGGTGCCGTCACCCTTTACCTGGGCGACGGCACGGTAAGGGGTGACGGTCCCATTCCATCCGTCACCCCCGACCAACTCTCCAGCCTGATCCGACGGCGTAGTCTACACACCAACGGGGTGAATGGGTGACGAGACAAAGCTAAAGGGATCAACTTGTCTTGTCACGCACGCCACTCCCTGGATAGATACCTTGCACTCCACGCAATAGGGAATGGCCCTGGTGAGGAAAGGATTCCGTAAAGAACACGCATTAGGGCATGGCTCCGATCAGAGGTTATCTCCTCGGACACGCCGAAACCCCAACTCTACACCACTATAAATACCCTCGACCCTCATGAACAAAGGTACGCATGTTTCTACCCCGACTCTAGCACTCTGAAGTTGTGAGCAATACTAACTTAACCGTCGGAGGATCGTTGGCCGGTACCACACCGGTACTCCCCTTTGAGGTTCTTTCCCCTCGTGCAGGTCTACCTGGAACGCGCGAAGACCCTGCGGCTCACTGAGGGTGATTTTCGGCATCATCACAAATAATGGGAAAAGGGGTGTGAGAGAATTTCCGACTACTTAATGGCTAACAAAGAGTCATTTTCCAAATAAATGTTGCCATAAACCAATTGCCATAAAAGCTGAGGGGGTTTCCATTGTATAAAACACTCTCTAGTCAGCCTTGGAGGTTTGGGGAGATAAAATTAATGGTCCATTTGGATCGAGGGAGAGGGAAGGGGAATAGAGTAGAGTAGAGTAGAGTGGATTTAACACAAAATTAGCTTATTTTTATCCAACACTGCTCTACTCCCCTCTACTTCCCCCTTCTTCTCCCTTCCATCCAAACAGGCAAGAGAGGAAAATCAATGACATGATCAATCAGTGGTGAGCGTACGTAGTTTTGGTGGCATAAATTGTTAATTACAAAAAAAATTAATGTGTTTCTAGAAAGCCAAAGAGAACATATTGCAGAGAGAAAGAAGATTGTCCATGGAACACTGGTGTGCTGTATGCAATTTGGTCATTGCATTTGTTTTACATAACTATTGAATAGTACTAACAAAAAAAACCTGAGTTTAGTGCATTTCGATAAAAGTTTCCCCCATAGTCTTGGCCTAAATTTGATTATACACACATTTCAAAACCAACGAAATTTAGAATACATAAATTCTTAGAATATACAAATTCTCTGAACTGTGATAAAACAAGATTAATGAAAAAGAAGAAGAATTGACAGCTACCATACATAAAGAAGTCAAATCAAATAGAAATGCAAAAGGCAAAACAATGAAGCTCAGTTTCTAAACTTTGTATTCTGAGGGGTGAATGAAGGTTGTGCTGGCCAGTAATATCACCATCCTGATGCCATTTCTCATTATATATTATTCAACAAAACACTAGTTATAGAGACAGTATCTAACATCAAATTGCCTGGAATAATTTTGCTTCTCCTGACATGAATATTGAGTCTATCACAAAGGCTCAATACTCATTTGAAACATAAAACTGGGAACAAATACTGACAAATATGTATTTAGGTGACCATATCATTTGTAATTCATATTGAAGAAACCAATAACAATCAAGGCAAAGAAATGTTCTCACTAAAAAATTGTGCCAATAATAAAAATCGAACACTAAACACTACTTCTTCAGATGGTATTATGTCACTGCTAGATGCATACAAACTTTAGTCCAAACCTTGACATCTCTTCCTAACAAAGCATTTTAATGAACTCGAGCCACTTTCTAGCAACTCAAAACACATACATTCGTTGGGTTAGATTGGGTTTACGATATTGTTCAACCCAACCCATAAAAATCGGATGAGGTTGGGTTGTCGGTTTGGGGGCCTTGGGGATAAATCCCAAGTCCACTCAATGTCTATGTGGAATTAATTAAAATAAATGACTATCAACCAAATAGCAATATAATGGAAATAATAAATTTCAGCATGCATCAATAGACAACACATCTTTCAAAGAATACCAAATCTTATGTGAAAAACCCTCCACTGTAGAGGAAAAAATAATAGGATAGTTCCGAAAAGTATCCACTATAAAATAGATTACAACTATCAAGTTTATGCCAAACTTGAGTCCATGATAAATTGGATATACTACAAATAAATATCAAAGAGTAAATACAATCTCGTCACAAAACCAATAGCAAAGATTTTTCTTTTAAACACTTTAACTCTCCATAGTTGTAGCACTAAAATATTCTTAAGAGAACTCCACCAAATTTATCTCCTTTGTGTCAAAAGTTATGCAAAATGTTGTGGCATCAAATGTCCTTACTTTGCTTTAGCTCCTTTTCAGTTTTAGCGTGTAATACGCTTAAGGCAACAGCTCATTACGAGATGGCTGACTTGTCAGACTTTGGGAGACAAGCTCATGAGCATGAACAAAGTTTCTCTGCAAACTAGTTTGGAGAGAAACTTTTCAAACTTCTCATATATATCTTTTTTTTTTTTTTTTGTGAATTTTGAAAATCTAACTGTTGAATTTCATGTTTCTTATGTTCTTAACATGCATATTAAATTTCATTCAAAATTGAATATTATTTACTATTCAATCAATAAACTTATTTTTTATACACAATTTTAGATTATAAAAATTTGAAATTTTAACATTTGTTTGATGAGATAACAATTGATTTTTGATATTCTTGAAATTTTACATGCATGAAGAATCTATATATATAATAATAGGTGAAGTAGAGAGAAACTCAAATAGAATTTCAAATTAGAATTTCAATTTTGTGTCATGTGTCTAGATTTAGATTCTCAATTTTGCGCCACTTGTCTTAACCAAAACTCAAAAAAAAAAAATCTAATTACATTATAAATTGGACTCCAATTTTGTGTCATGTATCTTATCTAAATTTTTTAATTTTTGTGCCCAAATAAATAATATATTAAAATTTAACACGAAAGTCAAGAAAGTCAAGAACATCTCACCTACACACTTTTATGGGCAAACATCTCACCTACCCACTACCAGAACCAAAGAGTCCAACGAAAAAGACTATAAAAGTAAAACATCATCTCCTCCTAATGCCATATCATCATCCCATATCTCCTCCTTCTCTCTCAACCTTAAACAATTAGATCCACACACTACCCGCTCCTCCTCCTTTCAGATTTCTAAGAGCAAGGCCGAGTTTAAATATAATATTCAATTCTATTCTTCCTTGCTTCACACTCTCATACATTACCGCTTCATTGGCGCCTCCAAGAAGATTTTAAGCTCAATGTGGAAACTGAATCTACCAAAATAAACATCTTATCATCACAATTGTTAATATTTCCGTGCGTAAACACAGACTATATGCTAGTATATATAATAACAACATGCAATCTAACGGTTAGATTTTCAAAATTCACACTTAATATAAAAATATATGAGGAGTTTGTAGAGTTTCTCTCCAAACTAGTTTGGAGAGAAACTTTGTTCCATGAGCATTCTCACGTGGTATACCAAATGTCATTTTATCACATCAAAACCTACTTTATCAATTTTAGTACATCATTTTACAATACGCTATATATCAAATATTCTATTTTAACATTACACTATATTAAAATAATAATTAAAAAACCCAACTATTGTACCGTAGCAATAAAAAATTGTACTGTAGCAACTCTACAGTACAATTCTACTAGTACAAATTGTTATTTAATTTGAAACACCTCATGCTGCAGTACAGTTGTTATTTAATAGATAATTAAAAAATTGTTATTTAATTATACAACATGCTATAGTACAATTCTATCAATACAATTGTACTGTAGCAAGTTTGCTAAAGATGCTAACTTTTAACATATGAAACATTTCATAAATCTTGTTTTTTGGTGTTTAATGTGCCAAATGCCAAATATTTGACATTTGGCACAATGGATAGGAATACACCTTAATGAACAAATGCCGCAAGTCTATCAAGTGTGTGATGGAACCCAACGGTGCCACTGACCCAACAGGCCTTGGGGTTGACTGTTAAGCCGAATTAAAAATTGGGTTTTCATTAAACAATCTAAATTTATTTTTCAATAAATGATTACAACTTACACAATTTTGTTTAATATTCCAATTTTATCTAATCTAAGTCACACAATATTGAAATAAATCGAACAGACAAAATTAAACAAATTTTTTAAATACAAAATTAATCAAATTAACAAATTCAAAATACATATATTTTTTAATCTATTAGGTTGGGTTGGGTTAGTCATATTCTAGCCCAAACCCAATCTAACCCCCAAAAAATAGAAACAAAACAAAACCAACCCATTAACCTAAAAAAAGAACCTTACGAATAGGATTGGGTTGGATGGATAAGAATTTATGGTGCTGACGTGTTGAGTTCATGCCCTATATGCAAAGATATCCCTAATTGATTTACCGAAAACAAAAAAAAAAATCTCTTAATTTACTAAAAATAAAAAGGGTAATGCTAACGAGTGTCCTCGTTAAGAATTACTGAAATGCTATTGTATTAATGGCAAGCCGCAAAAATTTATGCAATGAAATGGCATGTGTCACTTTGCTTAGAAGAAAACAAATGTTTTAGAGTAAACTCAAAATACCCTTCAGCTTTCAATTTTCTCCATTTAATGTCTCTTCCACATACGGTCCCATCTAATCTAAAAAGTCCATCCACACGTGAGATAAATAAAAAACGGACTAAAAAAATACTTGTTAATTTTTCTCTCTATTTCACCTTTTTTTTTTCTTTTACTTTTTCTCTCCAATCCACTATTTCACCTTTTCATCCCCCACTTTTCTGTAGTCATTTTTTTTTTAATCATCACTCTTCTTTTTACTCACTTCTAAAAATGTAATTAGAAAAAATATTGACACACGTTGGTGGTCATGGTCCATGGACCACAAGCAAATGTGTAGATATTGAATTTAATCCCCAAATTCAATTGAAATTACTAATATATTAATAAAAATCCTATTATATATACAATTACTGATTATTTATATATATATATATATATTCTTTTTCCTTCCATTTTTCATTAACGTGGCTCTAAATTTTTCATCATTTTTATCTTTCTAGTCTTTTTATTTTTTTTTTTTAATAATTAAGAGAATTTTCATTTTGAGAATACAAAAATAGTTAACATACCACCCTATCATTACTATTAGACCCAAAGTAAAAGAAAAAAAAATGGTGGGAAAAATTAACAAGTTTTTTTTTAGTAGTTGGAGGGAAAAAGTGAAAGAAAAAAAAAATAGAAGGTGAAATGGAGGGAAAAATTAGCAAGTATTTTTTTAGTATGCTTCTTTATTTATCTCACGTGTGGATGACTTCTTGGGTTGGGTGAGATTGCATGTGGATGGGACATTAAATGGAGAAAACTGAAAAAGCTGAAGGGTATTTTGGGTTTATTTTAAAACATTTGTTTTCTTCTAAGCAAACTGACACATATCATTTCTTTGCATAAATTTTTGCGGCTTGCCATTAATACAATAACATTTTAGTAATTCTTAACGAGTGCCCTTAGTATTATCCAAATAAAAATAATGATTAATGACTCATGCACAGCACACATATGACGTACTCACATACCCAAAATATCTACAAGTTTAAGGTGATGATTCTGAATTGGACACAAAAAGAGGCACCACATGTTCAATATAAAATGATTCGTTTCTCTTTTTCATTTTTTGGTTTTTGGCAATTATTCACCAACAATAATTTAGTTAGACACGGCCTTTTGCTTGTCGATTTCCCTTGTAATCTTCTTGAAACGAGCATAGCGATAGTGTGAAATATCTGCTTGTGCCTTATCAGCACGATCCACATTTAACGGTCCCCCACACTCAATTATAAAACAAGCCTCAAACCAAAATTAAGACCCAAAAGCAAGAATAGTGCGAGTCTTTACTTTTTAACTTACTCCTCTTCAATTCAATCCCAGTTCTCTCTTTGATCATGGCTCATCAGCCTATTCCAGCTCCAACTCCAGCTGGTACACAATTCACTAGCCCTGTTCCGATCATCGGCCCTCAGTACTGTGCATCTTACCCTGTTGATCTTGCTATTGTCAAAAAGGTCTTGACCATTGCCGATGGCAATTTTGTTGTCACAGACATCAATGGTAACGTCATTTTTAAAGTCAAAGGTACCTTACTAACCCTTCATGACCGTCGTACTCTTCTTGATGCTGCTGGAAATCCCATTGTCACTCTTCGAGAGAAGGTTTGATTTTTGTTTTTTGTTTTTATGATTTCTCCTAATAAGTCTAGCAATACAACTGTTTGACTTGTTCTGTGTTGATCGGTGCATAATAAAAGTGGTGTTAACGATGAATTCAATTGAAAGTAACGTTTTACTCCGATCATAACGGGTTATATGAACAAAAGTTGTGAAAAGTATTGTGTTCAGACAGTATTAAGAGATCCTTAAATTCATGGTTCTATGTTTTGATTTTGTTATATTTTTTGTGTTCTTGGCTATTTGCAAATGATAATGTTATTTGAGTTTTACAGCCTATGCAATTGCAAATGCTTAATTATACCAAAATGTTTTGTTTCTGTTTATGCAGATAATGAGTGCACATGATAGATGGCAAATTTTTAGGGGTGAAAGTGTGGAAGCAAAAGACCTAATTTTTAGCGTTAAGAGATCTTCAATGATCCAATTTAGGACCAAGTTACATGTGTTCTTGGCAAATAACACAAAAGAGGATGTTTGTGACTATAGGATCGAAGGGAGCTGGAGTGAACGATCTTGCGTCATTTATGCCGGAGAATCTAACACGGTGATTGCCCAGGTGAAATTCGTTCCAATAAGTTCTGAACATACCATTTTTCATAACTGGAAATATAGTCTGTTGTGAATGGTGCATAATAAATGTGTTTCAATAATGACATGAAAGTGATTTACTCCATTCACAACAATTGTGAAAAAAAAAAAAAAAAAATGTATTGTTCCTACATTACTCTCTTTAATTTTATTTTTTCTTTTTTTTTTTTTCTTTTTTTTTTTTTTTGAGAAAGTTTAACTACAAAATCAAATCAGTTATAATCTAAAACTATAACTTTACTCAATAAAATAAATATTACTGCATATTTTGAAAATCTAACTGTTGAATTGCATGTTTTTTATGCTCTTAATACACATATCAAATTTTGTGTCAGTTAAATATTGTTTACTATATGATTTATAAGTCTATATTTTATGCATAATTTTAAACTACAAAAACTTGTAATTCAAACAATTTATTGAAGACATAGCTATTGGTATTTAATTTTCTAAAAATTTTGTAAGCATGGAAGATATAAGAATAATATGTAATTCAATAGTGAATTTGTCAAAATTCACCTCCAATAAAAATATATTGAATAAATTTGTAATTTTAAGCCACAACTAATTTTGTAACTAAACTTTTTTTTTTTTAGTCACAATTGGATTTAAAGACATTACATGTTCTATGATAACTATTATTTACCATCAGTCAAGATGCTGAATGTAGGCAGATTAGACCCCCTTTGTTTTTTTTTTTTTTTTTTTCATGACCACAATAAATTTAGCAATTAACTTAATGGAAACTCACATTTGCAATTATTATGCATGCGATATGACATGACAGACATGTGAATAGTGATAACATATTGTAGAAGTAATTGACTCTTTAGCCTAAATAAATTAGTGTTTTGAGTACTTCCAAAATATCAAGAGGTTTGCACCTTTTTGGTTCTAGTGACATTAATGATTTACATGCTTCATTTAGCAGGCTTAAATGTTAGACTAATTCAACTGGTTAATGTGGAAAATGCAGATGCATAAGAAGCAAAACATACAAAGTGTTTTGCTCGGAAAAGACAACTTCTCGATAACAGTTTACCCTAACATCGATTATGCATTCATAGTTGCGCTTATTGTGATTCTTGATGACATCAACAATGAGGCCAACGAAGGTTGAGATGATTTGTAACAGCACAATTAGAAGGAAATTAATGTGTGCCACTTTGTTATTTTCACCTCGAGTGAACTTTCCTCTATTTACTTAAATAATGGGCTTTGTAGCTATAGTTGAACATGTTATCCTTGTATTGTATTGTATGAGGGTCTGGGCCACTAGGTCTCTTGTAATCTCATGTTATCCTTGTATTGTATGATTGAAGGAAATGCTGTGTTTGCGTATGATAGTTTGTGTGAACATTGAATAATAAAGCCACCACAGAGTTGAGTGTGAGTCTAATCATTAAAGCCACTTTAAGTAAATTCTGAAGTTAAATCGTGAGAGATGGCTTTTGAGTCGTTCAACCCAAACATTTTAGCCAGATTGTATTACTGTTACCACTTTGTTGTTCGGTTACTTCACCTTCTTTTCTTTTCTTTTACTTTTGCTTTTGCTTTTACTTTTTCTTTTACATTAAATTTAAGAACAAACCTAATTTCACAATCAATTTTACATGTTAAAGGTGTTAAGTTATAATTAATCCTATATGATAAAGTATAAAACTTAGATACAGTATTTAGGTGTTATTTCTTAAATTTCCCTCTTAAAATTCATTCATATAACTTTTTTTTCATTAGATGAAAGTATATTTTTAGTTAAGTAAAACTATATGGTTGAATCTTAAGAGTGAAACATAAGGAACAACACCTAAAGAATAACATCTAAGTATTATACTTAAATTTTACCCTATAATAAAAGTAATATCAATGATAAACCTAGGTAAAAGTGATATAGTATGTTACTCTAATTACAATTTGACATCTTAACATATTACGATAATGAGTGTATCCGTAGAGTTATTTCTCTTAAGGGGATACTTCACCATTTTGTTGATAAACATTTTTGTATTATTTAAAACTCTATAAAGAATCATACTTCACAAAAAATTTGGAAATTTAAATATTTTTTGAATAGAGTGCGTTAATCACCTAAAACATTTAGTTTTAAAAAAGAAAAAAAAATTGCTACAGCAACTTTTTTAAACTTTATTATTACTTAGAATTATGGGATTTTTATTTTTCTTTCTTTGTGGTCTTTTCTTAGGCGAGTCAGGTACGTTTGGATGAGTTTTAAAACCTCACTTGTTAGAGGTAAAATTGTATTTTTGGAAGTTTTCAACTAATAAACAAATCAGTTTAACAAAAAAACTAATTCAAACACACTGAACAGATTGATAATAGTTTTTTCTCATAAACATGAATCAGTTCTCCTCAACAAGTTTCCCGTACATAACAGCTGTACAACCAATTTCCTTTTTCTAAAAATATTGTGTCTTTGCACTATGACCACAAATAATTACCTGATCTTAAACAAATATTTCTTAAGTGCTCTTTAATTAAACCATTCTCTTCGAAAGAATGATAGTAATTTGAAAGAGAGGAGGGTTTGGATTTTGGAACAAGAGGGCTACCTATCATAGATTAAGGCTTAATTTTGTGCTCCCCCTCATCATGGCTCAACCCAATGGTGCACAATTTGATAACCCTCTCTCAATCATGGCTCAACCAAATGGTGCACAATATGCTAACCCCCCAATCATGGCTCATCCAAATGGTGCACAATATCCCCCAATCACGGCTCAACCAAATGGTGCACAATATGCTAACCCCCCAATCATGGCTCAACCATATGATGCACAATTTGTTAACCCCGCAGTCATGGCTCAAACTCAACCAAATGCTACACAATTTGCTTACCCCCCAATGCCTCAACCTCAACCAAGTGGTACACAATTTGTTCAACCCCAAGCAGTCATTGGTCCTCAGTATTGTGCACCTTACCCTGTAGATCTTTCAGTTGTTAGAAAGGTCCTGACCATAACCGATGGCAACTTTGCTGTCACAGACACCGGTGGCAACGTCATATTCAAAGTTAAAGGAGTATTGTTTAGCATCAAAACACGTCGTCTCATACTTGATGCTGCTGGAACTCCCATTATAACTCTTAAACCTAAGGTTTAATGTTTTTAACGCACTCACGCACACACACATATATGTGCTAGCTTAATTAAATTGTATATGCTAAAACTAATTTGTTTTGAATTTTGTGTAGCTACTTACCGCACACGATAGATGGCTTGCATTTAGAGGTGATAGCCTAAACGCCAGCAATCTAATCTTTACCGCTAAGCGATCTTCATTCCTCCAGTTCAAGGTCAAATTACATGTGTTCTTGGCAAATAATACACAAGAGGATGTTTGTGACTACAAAGTTGAAGGCAGTTGGAATGAAAAATCTTGTACCGTTTATCATGGGCAATCTTCCAATATTGTTGCCCAAGTAAGAACCTATTTCTCATTAATTGTTCCTAAATGCAATCAATATCACTTCTTTAATGAATTTAGGCAGCAATGCTAGTGAAACAAAATTTTTTCTAGGTGGCAAATTTTTATTGAAAGTATAATACTTTCATATTAGTTTATCACTAACATCATTTTCATTATGTACTAATAAAAAATAAAAATAAAAAACAAAGCATGTTAGTAGTAGTAAAAAAATGTGTAACTTGATCTGTTGATGAATTTAATTAAAATTAAAGGTATCATAGGAAAAGTGATGTTTGTTTAGGAGGCTACAATTGAGAGCATCATAGACTAATTCAACTGATGATTTTGGCAAATGCAGATGCACAAGAAGCAAACCGTTCAGAGCATTGTGATGGGAAAGGACAACTTTTCAGTGACAATTTATCCTAACATCGATTACGCATTCATAGTCGCACTTATTGTCATTCTAGACGAGATTAACCAGGAGAGCAAAGAAAAACATAACTACTGAATATTTTTTTAGAGCCATAAATATGTTCGTGCTCTTAGCTTGTTGCCTTTGTATTTCTATATTTTTTTTTTATTATTATTAACTTGTTAAAGGAACTGCGATCATGTTAGAACGCATATTGGATATGTACTTTTTTTTTTTTTTTTTGGTCCTTCTGTTTTTATTAATTTCTCATAAGAACATGGAGGAACATTACAATATCTGGAAAATAATTTAAGTATTGAACACTACCCTACACCTTGAATTGGCCCAAAATCGTAATCTCTTAAGACCTTCATGGCTTTCATATTTGGTTTAATAACTGAAAACCAAAAAATTTCAATTCTTCCTACTGAATTTTGGGCTTCACATTTTAAAGACATGTTGATTTTTCGAATCAACTTCATGTGGCTTATCCTTGTTATAATGGACCATTATATGATGCATCTCAACATGTTTGAGCAATATTTTCATTGACAGACGGCACATTGGGGATCTTGAATTTAGTGATTTAGACTCTAAAGATTTGATTTCAGTGCCAAAATGTCATCATCAACCAATTCAATACCTAATTAGGTGTATTACTTCTAGGCATGATTTTAAGATCACAAGTTGGTTTGAAACATCATGCAAAACATCGATAAAAAGAGAAAGGATAAGAGCTAATTTATTTTCACGATATAAAGTTTTCCAGTGAATTTTTTTCTAAAATTTCAATTTAAAAATATAAACCATGCAGTCTTGCATTTTGTAATAAATCAAGCTTCTACAAGATACAAACAACTAAAATGCGTGCAAAGATCGTCTCTGAGAACTGCTCTCGCCTCTTTAAGTTAGCTTCATCTATAAAGAACTCCCAAGAAATATGACAAACTATACTTAGTTGTCCCAAAAGCTTAAACATTTTTAATATATGTATTACCTTTATTATAATAATCTTATTTCTCTCTCTCTCTCTCTCTCTCTCTCAAAATAAACCAAAATGAAAATGGTATTGGTATGGTATTGTTGTGTCCTAAAAAGCAAATACAGTGAGTTCTGTAGATTGAGGTATATACTAGAAGTTTGGGCCGGGACAAGGCCATAGCATCAAAAAATAAGAGTCAATTCTAATCATAAATGGCTGCTGCTTTTGCGGTAATGGGGAGTGATTGTGTTTCCATGGAATAAATTCCATCACGGTAAATGTTCGACCATGATTGATAGAAAGAACTGTTGACTAGTATATGCTTTCATGACTTTTTGAATGTTCCTAAGGACCATTGAGTGTCAAACCTTGCAAAGATGCTATAGCAAAGTGATGATGACATCCATCAAATGAGGGTTTTCTTCCCCTTCAGATCAAAAGAATTGTATGGAAATTTTTTCTAAAACCTGATGTTGATGCCAAAGAAACAAATTTTTTTTAAAAAAAAATCTGTTCTTGTTTTGGAAACATTATAAGAGGAAAAAGTAAAATAATATTTGCTCAAACTTGAAATTGAAATTTCAATCTTGGCCGTTCTTTTCCATCACTTTGGACTGGTTTGTATTCTGTGGTGAGATTTGGCATGATGGGGGTATCCCTCTTGCAACCATACTATGCCTTTTCTTTTCTTTTTTTCTGGTTCAGATTGACAATTTTTTTGTGGTTCACAACTTAGCATTACCATCCATCACTAACACCAACTTGTGAGCAGCAGTTAAATCAAATGGCAATATCCTCATGACTCATGAAGTTTACACATTCATATTTCAGTGTTATATGACTATAACACTCTCCCACTAATGCATTGAAACTTTTTTTTTTTTTTAGAGAGAGTTTAAATCTATAGCGTTAACTTCGGATGATAATTCTTTATCATTAGACCAAGATACTAATCGATTTTTTGTATAGACGAAGATTGAATCCCAACTCTCTTATTCAACAATTAAATATTTTATCAATTAAGCTAACTGGAATCCATATACCATATTGAAACTTGAAAGCCCATGCAAAGCCCAACAATTTAGTGTGACTCACATGTCCAAATTGAGCTGAGAGCATAATGCACAATATTTCTAAGGTCAAAGAAAAAAAAAAACTTAATGGGTATAAATTGTTCGTCAAGAAAATAATTTTAAAATAATTAAAAATAATAAAGTTGACAGATAAATCATTTTTATTAATCATTTCAAATGGTATTGTTTTAGTCAAAGGTTTACAGTTCCAACCAATAATGCCTGTTCCATCTCTTTCTGTCTAATTTTCAATGGTGGAAAGTTTATAGAAAAAACATGTCTATCCTACCCTTTTAACAATAATTATCACTATAATTAAATAATATTATTTTCAGTTTTGGACCAGAAACAAAGATTTGATGAACTTGCCCGAGGATGCATGACATCATATGAGTATCCACAGTAGTGGAGCTAAATTTTTAGTAATTTAGCTCCACTAAAAATTACTTTATCTATTTTAACTACACATGTGTTGCAGCAGTGGATCTATTTTAGCTTCCAACACAATAAAATAATATAAACATCTCAATAAAATAATATATTTTTAACAATAAAATAATATATCTACTACCCAAAAAATATACACCACAACCACCTCTATCATCAACCTCAGCCTCAGCCTCAGCCTCAGCCTCAGCCACAGCCACAGCCACCACCACCACCACCACCAGTGGTCCACAGCAGAAAAAAAAAAAAAAAAAAAAAAAAAATAGATCGGCGATGACGAGTTCACCGGCGATGGGGCTTGGGGTGGGTCGGCGGAACAGATCGGCGATGACCACAACCACCACCACCACCACCAGTGGTCCACAGCAGGAAAAAAAAAAAAAAAAAAAAAAAAAAAAAAAAAAAAGAACGGATCGGCGATGACGAGCTGACCTTCGATGGGGCTGGGGGTGGGTCAGCGGAACAGATGGGCGATGACCACAACCACGCCCACAACCACCACCACCACCACCACTACCAGTGGTCCACAGCAGGAGAAAAAAAAAAAAAAAAAAGGAACGGATCGGCGATGATGAGTTGACTGGCAATGGGGCTTGGGGTGGGTCGGCGGAGCAGATCGGCGATAACGAGCTGACCAGCAAGCTGAGGGATGAGGGAGATGAGGGCTGGCCGGTGAGCTTGAGAGAAAAAAAAATTGAGGAAGAAAGAAGGAAGAAGAGAAGCCGGAGAGAGAGAGAGAGAGAGAGAGAGAGAGAATGAGTTTTTTTAATCAGGAAGAGAGAGAAGAGGTTAATAAAAAAAAAAAATTTAGTTGTGTGCTACAGTGCACATCTAAAGATAGATGTGCACTGTAGCTCTTTAGTTAAAAATATAGGAAATAGCTCCACTGTTGTGGGCTATTTTTGTTATATTAGTGGAGCTAAAATAGCAATATAGTTATTTAGCTCCACTGCTACGAATGCTCTAAGACCTACAAAGTGTGCTTTTTTCCCCCAATTTTTTTTTTAGTTTCCCCAATTTTAAGGAAAAAGAAAAACATGTTGTACATTAAACTAGCTAATAAAAAAATGAAGTGCATCTTTAACCCAAAAAAAAAAAAATGAAGTGCATGAGAATCAAGTAGAAGATAAACAATTCCCTTTTTTTTGTTTTTTTTTTTTATGAGAAACAATTCCCATTTAATATGTGTTTTCAATTTTAAAAAATAAACAAACGGCGTTAAACTATATTTTAGATACTTAACCCCATGAAAAAAACAAAGAATATTTTAGATAAACCTTAACAAGGAAAGGTCAAACCAAAAACAGTAACAAAAATTCAGACTCTTCCATGCCTTGCTTTGGGTTTTGCTCTAAATTCTATACAAAATTGGCATTATCCAAACATTAATCGCAAAATCTTTAGGACCAAACCAGTACAAAAATGACACATATAAAACGAGAGAGACACAGCCGGCCCCGATATGGACTTGCAATAATCTCTTTTTGTCCACCCTAGTGCATTATTTCCCACTATGACTACTATGATTTTATGATTTTTAACACCACCCCATAAAGGCTAAAAGACCCACCCCTAATCCCTATTATTCTAATCTAATCTAATCACTCTCACAAAAAATATAATTTATTATTACTAGCCTCATATATGTGTCATCACGCATACTTGCTCTTTAAAAAAATATAACTATTCTTTAGCCCAAAAAAAAATAATAATAATAATAATAACTATTCTAAAAAAAAACATAACAATTTGAACTTACAAGAATTTTGAAAACTTTGGAACTTAAAATTTTTGATATTGTTAAAATTTTATAAAAATAACTAGCAAAAAACAGAAGAAAAAGATACAATTATGGATAAAGTGAGTTCTAGAGTTAGATGTATTTAAGAGATTTTTTTTCAATTAGGTAAATTGTTCATCAGTGTGGCCAGTCGAGTATTTTGAATTTTTTCGCACTGTAACAAAGTAATTGATGCCAATAAATTCAAAACTAATGGTGTTGTTGTTGGTGTGGATATTAGATTGATTACAAGTTGGGGAGTTTTCTATCAATCAGTGTGCTCGATTCGGTTAGTTTGGACTTTGAAATAAACACAAATTTAATCAGAGATAAATGTAACTTCAAATATGCCTAACAATCTATCATCCAACGATTTGATCTATCTCATTGTAATTTTTGTATTTTTGTAAAAAAAACTAATAATTGTGATCAAACAAACAAAATTCATAATCACTAATAAGAATAATTAGCATAGATATTTTTGTTCCAAAACATACTAATCAAAAACAATAGAGAAAAATAGTTTAACTTTGAGAAAGTGAAAAGCTATCACTATTACTGGCAAAGTTAATCCACAAAAAGAGAGAAACTTTTAAGTGATTGAAAAACTTATAAACGTGGCAGTAATAACTGCGAAGAATAGAAGAATTGAAAGAGTTATGGTGAGATAGAGATAGAATGTTTGGAGAGTGGAAAAAAAGAACAAAGAAATCTTTTATTTATTAATTGGATCATGTTATTGGTTAACATTTCCCTTATTAATTTTATCCTCACAAAATGAAGCCATTCTAAATGCAAATGAAATACTTTTTCTCCATAATGTTGTGAAAATGTTATAAATATAACATTTCTCTATATAAACATGTTGGCAAATCTAGTTTTAGTCTATATTTAAAACAGGGATTTAGCTTACTTCTAGTAGTTTTTCAACAAAACATTTAGTTAGTTTTTTATCGAGATAGAATGATGTAGTAGTGAGTTTTAATCTCCACTAAAAGTTTAGTTAATAGATGATGTGACACTTTCTCATTAAAACAAAATTAGATATTCAGTTAAAAAATCACTAAAAATAAGCCAGACACTTAAAAGATGAGCATTACATCCACAATATTTTTACAGTAAATCCTAAGTGTCAATCTTATATTTGGTTCTCATTTAAATTCACTATTAACATTACTTTTTACCTATCACTAATAATTTGCCACATAAATTTTATCGTTAAATTATTGTAAAAATATTGTATCCTTATCATTTCTCTATTTAAAATTTTAAATTGACTGTTGGTTTTTTTACATTTCCCTTTGACCAATGAATGAATGAAGCCTACTTTGTTGTCCAAAATCTTTAGCGATAAATTTAGGTCAGTTTAATTAGTTTGAGATGATAGTGCCTTAAATTTTTCGATAAGATTCAATCATGTCGTTTTTATTGAAGTGTTTATTTTTGAACAATTTATCTAATTTTTTCTCTGGATAAAAGCTAAATTAAATATGTTGGTTGATTTTTTGATGTAATAAAAGTGTAGAATGGGCCCGCAATAAGCAAAAAGAACTTAACATTTTAGCAAAATTATAGATTGGAACACATAAACAGTAAATTGGACTTGATATTTTGACCAAAAACCTTTAAAAAAAAAAAAAAAAAAAAGAGTGACCTGCAACCAGCTTAGGCTTATGCAGCAGCATGCTACCCAAAAAAAAAAAAAAACTTCTTTATATGGGACTCACATAAGACCCATAAAAAGTAGCAGAAAAAAAAATTCGTTTATAATCAAAATCTAAACGCACGTCAACTAATGCATTACAAAAATTGTTATATTTCATTGACAATAATTAATTGTGCATATCCTGCAATCATGTGATTTTTATACAAAATAGCAATTAGATTCTAACATATTATTTATTTATCAATATATTCAAAACAACATTAATAGACTTTATATAAAATTTTTCTTTTTTTTAAATATAAAAAGTGATGTCTCAGTTTTTTTATTATTAGAATAAAATATCAAAAAGTTTTTTTTTTATAAAAGCCAAATATACTTTCCCCCAATTCTCGCCACTCTCCTCAAACTTTTTTTTTTTTTTTTTTTGAGAAAATAAAACCAACAACATTATACTCACTTTTGAAACCAACAACCCCCTACTCTTTCATCAAAAATAAAAATAAAAATAAAAAAATACTCCCTACTCTTTACACACCACAAAGGACCATAAAGGCATAAATAAAACTCTACTTTTTTTTTTCCCTTAAGCCACGTGGCACGTAGTTATCAAAATTCATGACCAACAAGTGGGTTCTGTTACCTATGATTTTCAAAGCAACTGCGTAGACTCATGGTGCACCACGTTGCTTCTTCAACATTTTATTAAAAAACTTTAACCTAAACAAAACTAAAAATTTTGCTTAATAATTTTTAACAAGTACAAATCTTTTAATGAAACTACGGCACATGGTCCACCGTAAGTTCTGTTAAGTTATAAGTATCCAAGGCGGACCACACAACGCTAAAAAAACTAAAACTAAAAAACTGTGACACGCTGACACAGAATAAAATTTTGCTCTTTCTCGAAGCTTTAGAATATAGAACAATAAAAAGTCTCTCCTTTTTTAATTATTAAAAAAAAAAAAAAAAAAAACAGAATTCGCGGGATAGAAAGACAAAAAAAAAAAAAAAAAAAGTTTCGCAGAAAAAAATATATAAATATTAAATCAAAAATTTAGCGATGAGAGCAAAGAACAGAAAGGAGGAACAAAATTCCCAAAATTATGAAGCTCCAGGAAGATAATAGTGAAACCTAAAAAGGGCTTTTGAATTTTCTATTTTCTCGAGAAACAAACAAGGAAGAAAAGAAGCTTAAAGCTTAAAGCTTTTTTCTGGGTGTGCGCGTGTTTTAGAGAGAGAGAGAGATGGCGTCGTCTTCGTCATCGGCAACAGTGGCAGTGGAAAAGGCGACGAGTGATCTTCTGATGAATCCTGATTGGACTATGAACATCGATATATGCGATTCCGTCAACTCACATCAATGGTAATTTTCTCTCTCTGTGTGTCTCTTTGGTGTTTGGGAGGGTTGACTTTGACGGTTGATGGAGTCTAGGGTTTCTGTTTGATCGAAAGTTTGGTTCTTTGGATGTATCCTTGTGTTTGTACATGCAATTTTCTCATATTCCTTTTTTTTAATGTTTTTATTTTTATTTTTTTTTATTTTTGACAGATTTTTTACTGAAGTACTTTTTGTTAATATGATATTGATATAGTCTCTTGTTTAGAATTTAATTTGGATTACTTGCTACAATTTATGATTTTGAAAAAGATTTTTTGGGTTAAACTTATGTGTGTGATAGAAATTGCAGAGCCAGGAAAAGCGAAAGGTATTAATTTTATGATTGGTTTTTGGGTTTTCAATTAGTCACTTGTATTAATCAGAGAAAGGGATTATGGTAGGTGGGAATTTTTTGTGGTATAAATAGGTTTTTTTTTCTTTTCTTTTTAAGCTATAGTTAGTTGAAGGGTCATGATAAAGTTGCAAACTTCACTGAGAAATTTCTGCACAAGATTAATTGGGTATAGAAGGAAAAAAAGAAAGAACTTCTTTTCTGTTTTGGAAAAATTGTGTTCATAATTAAATTTCTTTGAAATAAGCGGATTGTGTAAAGTTTGTGGGGGGATAATTTCAGGGTGTTTTTATTTGGAAAAGTGAAGTAAAAGTTATGCTGGTATATTGAAATGATGGGTATGTGTTTAATTTCTCAGGCAAGCAAAAGATGTTGTGAAAGCTGTGAAGAAAAGATTGCAGAATAGGAACTCCCAAGTTCAACTACTCTCTTTGACGGTATTTTGTTTTTGGAACCTTTATCTTTTACTTTTGATTCATCTGAAAGTGTTATCTGAGTCAAAACTGTAAATTTCTACTACTATTTATTTTTGGGACGGTGGGGGTATGCGGAGAATCTATTAATGGGATTAATTGTGTAAATCTACAACTTTTGTAGCTCTTGGAGACGATGGTGAAGAACTGTGGTGATTATGTCCATTTTCAAATTGCTGAGAAGAAAATACTGGAGGAGATGATCAAAATTGTCAGGAAGAAGGTGAGTCTAATACATGTTAACAGAATGGATGGCCTGTGGATTTCATGCAATCAGTTTCTTGCTGCAACTGGTTTGAAGAGGTCATTTTGTGCTAGGAAGAAAACATTTGAAAGGAACCTAGATATGGTGTTATGGATATTTGTGTATGTGCATGTTAGAGCACTTATAGTGGGAAACTGATGGGATCAGATAAGTAATAGCCAACCATGATAGGGAAGTAACTTGTGTTGCATGTGTAAGGGTTTAACTATGGACTCTGGTGGATAGGATATTCTTAAGTTATATGACTTGTTGAAATTTATTTTTATTTTTGGAAAATTGTCATCTGCAGTTTTTCCTGAGTGCAAGATATATGTTAAATAGGTTTGTTGGGTTATTAGTTGGTCCTTTTTGCTTAACAATTCAAGCCAAATTGTAAGTAATCAAAGTGAGTAGTTCAATGAACTTGATTTGGAACTCCTACACTGTGTCTGTGGGGGTTAATTTGAAGCGATCATTGTTATCTAGAACATTTGGACATTATATTTACTTACTTTCAGTATGTTAATATAAGGGTGGTAACTCTAAAGTCTGGGCCACCTGAACTAGGAGGCTGAGGTCATTTGATTAGTGCAATCACTGTCTAATGTTCATGTTGTTTGATGGGAAAGAACTTTCCATTTGGTGAATGTTTTTGATTGCCCATAAAACATTAATGTATATTGAAACCTGAGGTAAACTCAACTGTACTAAACTTACGTTTGAAATTTGTGTTTGGTGATGCATTTGTCATGACATGGTATAATCTGATTATTTGCTTCTACCTGTGCTTTAATAGAAGATTTTTCTTTTTTATCTTTGTAATGTGTATGTAGGATATGTTGAGGTCCCTTTATTTTTTATTCAGGAATTTTAGTCATTAAAAATTTTCTCTTGGTAATGCGATAATTTGTTGCAGACACTGACTAGTCTGTTGAGGATTTGTAGCCAACCTCTAAATTTCAGGATTAAGGCTTGGCTGTTATGGGTTTTTTTGCTCCTTTTGATAGTTCTTTCTGTTAGACTGATTCTGCCTCAGTGTAGAAGACACATCAATGGATCCTTGTTGTTGCTGGTGTTGATACTATTGTCGTCATCATTATCGGGTTTTTTTTTGGGTGATAAGTACTTATGTGGATGGATTTTGCAGGCAGATATGCAGGTGAGGGACAAAATTTTGGGATTGCTGGACTCTTGGCAAGAAGCCTTTGGGGGGCCAGGAGGAAAATATCCTCAGTACCACCATGCATACGAGGAACTAAGGGTAAGCCCATAGCTACCTAGACTCAACTATTTTGCATAACGATCCTTTCCTGCATGGCTGGATTTATCTTTAGATTTGACTTATTTTCAAGCTATTACAGCAATTGATCATAGGCTAATAGCTCTTATCACATCTCATAGTGCCTTCTAGTAGATAGCAATTTCAGGGGATGTCACATTAGGTCAACTACATCTCATAGATTTTTATGTGAAAAACTACTTCAATTTATGATTTATATCAGGTTGGGATTAAGTCTTGAGTTGAATTTATGAGCATTGTCATTGGTAATATATACCTTACGAATCTAGAAAAGCATATAAGATTGATCTCTATCACTGCACCTATTCTGTTAAGACACTGACCTCAAAAGTGTCCTGGCTCCTTGATGAGCCTACTTACTACTATTCCCTTTATTCCTTTTAGGTTAAACAATTGTTTACATGCTTGTTAATGAAAAATAAAGTTCTGTGCATGCAGTAAACCAAAAGGAAATATTAAATAAAGTTTTGGGTTTTATGAATGGCAGCGATCCGGAGTAGAATTTCCCAAGCGTTCTTTAGATGCAGCTCCTATATTTACACCACCTGTAACACATCCAACCCTGAGAAACACTCAAGCAGGATATGGAATGCCTAGCAATTCTTCAAGAAGGCTTGATGAAACAATGGCAACAGAAATAGAAAGTTTGAGGTGAGGGTTTAACTTTTGTGTGCACACCCTGTCCCTTATTGCTGCTGCTTTCTGCTTCCTTCTTTTCTGGGTTTTGGTCAAAGATTGTTATGTGCCACTTTTGATATTCTGATTGATTTTTCATAATTATATTAGCTTGTCAAGTATGGATTCTATGTGGAATGTTATGGAGCTTTTAAGTGACATGCTGCAAGCTGTGAACCCCAGTGACCGTGAGGTATGTTAATTGGTGGTTTAATTGTTTCCTTAGTGCAAATTATTAAGTAAATAAGTAGGATTATTACCTGATTTTCTGTTTGTGTATATAGGCCGTAAAAGATGAAATTATAGTTGATCTTGTCAACCGTTGTCGTTCCAACCAGAAAAAATTGATGCAGATGCTTACCACGACTGGGTTAGTTCCCCCCAGACTTCCCTTATAAAGGCATAACTTGGTTTTTGCAAAGGCATGAACCACTGTAGTTTGTTTTATAATGTGTGCAGTCCCTGTATGCCTGTGCATTTCGCTCTGAGCATTTTCAGGCTTGTTTAGAATTGCTCACATTGACTTTTGTTTACGTGGCAGGGACGAGGAACTTCTTGGCCGGGGTCTTGAATTAAATGACATTTTACAAGGTTTGCTTGCAAAACATGATGCTATTGCTTCTGGATCCCCCCTGCCAGCTTTACTTAAAAATTCCAGTCCCCAACCAACTGAAGTAAGTGCCTCCAGTCCTAAACCAAGTGAAGTAGTAAGCCCTAGTCCAAGAGACTCTAGCCCAACATCTAATACTATAAAACCAGTTCTCGCTGTTACAAAGGCCCAGAAGATTTACGAAGAGGAGGAAGAGGAAGATGAATTTGCACAGCTAGCTCGAAGGTTGCTCTTAACTCAATTTTTTTTTTTTTTTTCTAATTTTTACCTCCCAGGGATCACAAGAGTGTCACTTTTTAAGCTGGTGTTTAGCATGCATGCATATTGTATTTGTGTAGGTCAGAAATTTAATTTGGTATAGTTTAGTTCATAATTGGTTGACTTGTTCTTTCAATGCAGGCATTCAAAAACACAGCCCAAGCCTTTTCAAAGCAATGGAACCTCTTCCCCTGAAGGTCCATCATCAACTTCATCAATCTCTCCGGCCTCAACCTCTGTCCCGAGTAATGCATTGGCCTTGCCTGATCCACCTGCACCAGTTAGGACTACAAAAGAGCAGGACATGATTGACCTTCTGAGTATCACCTTGTCGACAACATATGCCTCCCCCCATACTCCCCACACTCCACCTGCCTCTAACCCAAACATGCATCAGCTGCCTGTTTCCCCCAGTGCCCAAGGGTATTCCTATGCTACCCAGACTGATCCCAGAAATCAAGGGCAGGTAACCAACAATAGTTATGTTGTTCCTTGGGCCCAGCCACAACCACAACCGCAGTCTCAGTTTCAACCTCAAAGCTTTCAACAAGTTCAACATCAACAACCACGTCAGTTACAACCTCAGATCTTTCAACAAGCTCAACATCAACCACAACCTCAGTTACAACCTCAAAGCTTTCAACAAGTTCAACCTCGACCTCAGTTACAATCTCAGAGCTTTCAACAAGTTCAACCTCAACCTCAGTTACAATCTCAAAACTTTCAACAAGTTCAACCTCAACCTCAACCTCAGTTACAACCTCAAAGCTTTCAACAAGTTCAACCTCAACCCCAGCCACAAATGCAACCCCAATATCCTCAATATTCGTCTGGCTATATTCCTCCACCCTGGGCTCCAAACCCTGGCTATTCCAACCAGAATCATTTATCTTCCACTAATATGCTTTCGAATCCACGGGCCAATACAGCTGCAGCGTACACACCCACGCAAGGAACAAGACCAAGCTTGCAGCACTATAACTCTTTCCCCGTAAGAGGAAGCAATGGGTCAGCTATGAATGGAGATCCACGGGTGAGTCCAGGACCTAGGAACCCTGCCCCAGCAGCTGCTCCAAAGCCCTTTATTCCCTCGTACAGATTGTTTGAAGATCTTAATGTTTTTGGCAATGTCACAAGTGGCAGCACATCATCAAGCCTGTCAGGAGCTTCTGGCCAAAGTATGGTTGGCGGGAGGAAGTGAAATGTTAATGGTACAGCTTTCAAAACAGGGATCCATCCATGTGAATATGGTGTATATCGGTATCAGTACCTTCGAGTTCACAATGTATTTAAAGTTCTTTAGACACACAATCCTAAGTTTTACGATTGTGATTGATAATCAATATTGGTGTGTAGGTTGCAACTCTGATTGCCAACCAAAAAAAAAAAAAATGTAACATTCTTTTCCAGCCCATGCGTTGTATTTTGTTTGCCGTGGCTTTTCCTGGCCCTCTTAATCAAGGTTTCAAGTAGAAGCTTATATGGATCATTGAATTACGATGGTGGATCCAAATTACCTTAATATTGCAAAATACTATTTTGCGTACTTGTATCTGCCTAGTGTATATAAATTGGAGGCAACTGCCATTACCCATATCCTCCCCCTTTTACTCTGATAAATAAATTGGTGCAGTAGCATTGGTTCCTGGACATATGGCCCATAATTATGTGGGGTGTTTTAACCTCCCCTGATGGTCTTTGTACTGTTACTTGGCTAATAAAGCTTTCTGATTTTTCTCAACCCATAGCCGTCAAGCATGTGATTTAGCTTGAGGTATACATTTTCCAGTCTTTTAGGCACAGCTTTTCAAGTTTCAAAATTTTAATCCTGCAAACTGTTTAGTCTCATAATCAAAGATCAGATGCCTGCCTGAATTTAAAAAGGAAAATTCTTAAAATTTGGTAATTTAAAAGATGATGCACTTAAATGAATTTGAGGATATTTTCTCGGCTAAAATCACTCTCATCAAGTTACGGGGACACAAATATACAGTGGACATTCTTGTGTACTATTGAGGTCTCTCTCTCTCTCTCTCTCTCTCTCTCTCTCTCTCTCTCTCCCTCTCTCTCTGTATATAATAAAAGTTGAATCTCAAACATGGATGCATTTTACGATGAGAAACGAATTCATTTCTCGAAGTGCACTACAATGACGTAACAATTTCCTACAATTAATTGGTATTATATGAACAAACAATATCTATCAATATATTTGCCTTGTGTCATTAATAAATAGAAGGAAAAAAAAAATCCTTAAATGGGACAGATTCATTAAATCAGGAACTTTTTTTTTTTTTTTAATTTGTTTCACTAAGATTCAACTTTAGCGCTCTATAGGCTTTCGAAAACTAAAATCTGAAAACAACATTTTGCTTGTTTTCTATTTCCTTCACATTTTGATTTTAAATAACACTTTTAGTTTTCTGTTCATTTTTGGTTGCCAAACAAATTTTCTTATTTCAAAAATAGAAAACAATTTTTGGAAACAGAAAATAGGAAAGAAAAAAAAACAATTACTAAAAATACATTGCTTATAGGCGGGTGGAAATGGGAAAACTGAAAACATGGAACTAGTCGGACTTAAGAAAGAGACATAATTCAAATAAATGATGTACATTGGCCCATAATTACTAAAAGATAATTTAAGTATACCAAAATTTATTTTGTTAATCTATTACAATTATATATATATATATATATATATATACTATATATTAATTTAATATATTGGGATTATACAATGTGGGGATTGCAATTTTTATATTTATTTATTTTTAGTGCTAATCCGACGCAATACACCAATATCAAAATATTTCGTTTCTTTGGCCAAATGGAAACAACCTACAGTTCAATATTGACATCATTTCCAGTTCGATATTGACTCCCTTGATATACACACAAAAATTGAAGGGAAGAAATGGACAAAGCTCAAGTAACTCAATAAATTAATTACAAGTTAAATGATCGTTAATAAAAGAACCAAGTGATCATCATACAAATTTAAGGACAAATGGGTGAGTTGAAGCTCCCACATTTTCAGGAGTCAACTACCCACAGCATTATCTAGCTGCAACACTTGAATTATGATAAAGAAAAGAGTGTGTTGCATTTACAAATTGAAGAGGACAGAAGAAACAAAGAACACACCAAAAAGAGGAAATATATATTATATATATGTAAGGAAAAGAAAATATTTACACGCATTTACCTATTTAACAAATTATTTGCCAAAGCCCCCAATAAATATGCAGCATTTTCTTCCCAACAGTTGTGACCCTCTACACCGGGGGCTAATGAATGTCTAGCGTACACCATCAGTCGAAAGCGCCCTACCAGTATTTCGAGATACATCGACACCGAAGATGAATTAGGGCAGCAGAATGTGTTGCATGTAATGATCCAAATGCATCAGCGACTCCAATGGAAGTCTCGTGTACTTATGTCTCTGATCAGAACACTACATCAAAAAGAAATCAGGAAATAGTGTGCATTCATCTTGCCTGACCATTCTCATCAGCGTAGATAGAGACGTCTGCATCTGCAGTACCAGCAGCAAGCAATATTTGGTAGGGATGGAAGGTGAGGCAGCTTACAGAACCAATCTTCTGAGCTATGAATGAAGGGTAGTATCGAATGGTGCCTAGTTGTTCTCCCTCCAGACTAAAGACTTTGATAAGCTGTTTGGCTGAACCACTGGCAATAACTGGGGCATGTCTATGAACTGCTAAAGCTGTGAGGGAGCCCCTGTGAGCATCAATTGAGAGGTAGGCATCCCTGTGACTTCTGGTATCAAGAAACTGAATGTCGCCTGCCTGAGATGCACTGATAATCTGAAAGAAAATATGTAAAGTAGGTACACTTCACCTTCCCATAAATAAATACCGAATTAAAATTGCCAAAACGAACAAGGATTTCTATATTCAATGCACTCAAAGACCTCAAGAGCTGCTGAAGCTCAATGTGTTCTCTAAATGGGCACGTAACAGAAAAGGAGTTATGTGTACCTTTGCTGGATCTAGTCCAGGTTGAAATCCAATCCCCACAACTTTCTGCGTATGTGGCCGTGTTGCACAGATAAGCCTAAGAATTACGACACATGACATGTTAAGGCAATGAAGGCAAAATCGAACACATACAAGGGACAGAAGCAAAGTAAACAGTGACAACTAATTGTCAAATTTAACATCCAGAAGCAAAGTTACAGTGACATTCAACTATAATCGACCCCAGACCAACAATTCATATATTGTATCTTTCAATCTCCATACAGCATCATGATCTTTCAGAAGGGCCTAATAAATGAAATGTGCATGCATATAAGCTTAACTCTTAATTCAATAGCCCACACTTCAAAAATCTGCATCAGATGGTAACATTTTGAATTACAGGTACTAAGATACATACGCATAGCCATCAGATATGCAGATAGAAAAAGAAAGTCTCAACAAAAATTTATATATATATATATATATATTGATAATGTAGAGAACCTTTCTAAAGAAGAGTCATTTAGATGGTAAAACCTATGGCCAACCCCACCCGCTAGAACTAGTTTCCGGATAATGGGCATTCACCCCTGACGGGCTAAGTAGTTTATGCTCATGCCCAGGACGACCATGTGTATATATATAGGCATCATCTATGCGAAAACAAAAATGAAGACAACAAGACAACAATAAATTGGCTTTTAACAATATCTAGAATGAAACTAATGAACTAAACCTCTTGGTCCATCTAATTTTGCAGTGTCAATCGCAACAATGTTCTAGAACAATAGAGTTGGGATACAGTTGGGATACAAGATGGTCCAAAATGGCTATGGTGCATTTATCAGGTCCTTTATTGCCCTACACGTGTCTAACAAAAAGTTGAAATAATCTGAAACTCAAGGCCATAGTAATGTCCAAATAGCTACTGTGCATTGATCAGGTCCTTTATTGTCCTACATGTCTAACAAAATGCTGAAATAATCTGAAACTCAAGACCACAGCAATGTCAAAATAACACATAATTGACAAGTCAAAGGGATGATTTTAATATTCCCTCCGTCCCAATTTGTTTGTCCTCTATTCCATTTTGGGATGTCCCAAAATAGTCCTGTTTCTAAATATATAAGTCATTAATTTACTAATGTTCCTATTACACCCCTATTTTATTTTCAAAACTATTTGAAAAGAAAACCAACAAATATTTAAAAAATCAATCTAATTGAGGCACCTTTTTAGTTGCCTCATTAAGAATAACTCTTAAAATAAATAAATAAAGCTAATAAAAAATTGTACAAATTCAAGTTTTTCATTGCATGAGAATCAATTGACTTGGCATCTTAAACGCCATTCTCTCTCTTTAAAAAAAATCTTTCTAATGTGGCCTTACACGCCATTCTCTCGTGAATCCCCAAAAAAAAAAAAAAAAAACTGAACAATCCAACAAAGATAATACTACCACTAAAAATTTAAGGATTCAAGAAATGTCCATAGAAGGGGAAAAAAAAAACTTTGCAGCAAATGAATTAACACTATCGACTGTAGATAATGGGGAGTATTGGATTTAGATTAGGAATACTTTAGATCTAGGGAGTATTGACGTGAATTATAGGCAACGAAATACTCTTGCAAAAAAAAAAAAAATCACTTAGTACTCCAGACTAATTCTTTTTTTGCCGCCACTATTAATAAAATTTTCAGAATTGGCGCCAATAAGATTCCTAACTTGGATTTGATTAAAAGATAAACTAGAATTTGTATATGAAGTAATCCAAAATGCTTGGAGCCAATATCCAATAGTTTTGGTATTGTGATAGTTGTAGATTTTTCAAATTTGATTAAAAGGATAAATTACAATTTGTACGTGTAATTTCTAAAATGCTAACATAGGTAAGGAGCAGATTTTTGTGTGTGTAATTTCAGATTTAATAATCCAATATTTTAATAAATTTATTTAAGAGTAATTTTGGAAACTTATACATTTTTATAAGGCAAACAAAACAATAAATAATGTTCCCTTAAAAAGTTTGACTTTTCATACAGGACAAACAATTTGGGACGGAGGGAGTAGTAGATTGAACTGAGCAAAAATTGAGATGTTTGGATGTGAATATGCTAATCTTTCTGTACGTGTGGCACCTCTTCTCCACATAATTTGCAATATCTTCTGAAATTGCAGGAAAGAAAACACTAGTAAAGAGTTCTATTTTAAAATGCTAGGAAAATTACCATGTCGCATATGAATTTTACATTATAACTATGGAAAGACTGCACTATTGCACAATGTCACAGCTCATAAACAACTAAACATTTTTATCATGCCATAAGCATATTCCACGTGAAAGCTTACATATCGGGCGTCCGAACATCATAGAGTCTTACAGAACCATCCACAAAACCAGCTGCAAATTGATCGCGGTGAACATGAGAAGCAGCCTAAACATGACATGCATAGAAAAAAAGCCATAAAAGTAAGTGTGAATCTTCACATTGGCTATAGCAGATAAACTCACAGAACAAGAAAAAAATTACAACAGATCTTGATGTAAAAAAAAAGAGAGAGAAGTGTGTGATTCACTACATTCATTCTGAAATCCAATATGTCTTGAGGGAATCTAGGGCATGTTACATATAAACAGACATGTTTGCAGCAAGTTGACTTTATAAAATAAGGCAACAAATATTTTTGACCCAGCTACAGCATAGTATAACAAAATGAATATGAGGAACGCATAAAACTCACCAAAGCTGAGATGCTGCAATCCGATGATGAAGGAATGGGATTAACAAGCTGCTCTTTTTCCAGATCCCAAAGCATAATGGAGGATATCTCACCAGAAGCATACTAATGAACAACATTGAAATATTTAAAAACAATTAGCCTTAAAATATAAGCTCAACATACAAAGAGTGGGTCCTAAAGTACTGGATTTACTTTCTTTTTTTTTTTTTTTAAACACAAATCAAGTACCAGATATCCAGACAGCTGTTGCCAATCCACAACAGCATTCAAACTTCGCACACCAGGTTTATGACCTTGAATTGAAGAGAATGCAGTTACAAGCTTTTGTTTATTCCTCACATTATAATCTTTCCAAATTCGAATATTTCCATCACCTACATGCACATAAGTAGTTCGATTGACCCAAAATTTCAGACATTCCAACACAAAAGTTTCTGTAACCAACAATAAACTAATTAAAGCAGCTGTAAAGATCATTACATGAAGCAGCAAGAAGCAAGCTGTCATCAAGCTCATTTACAAGGCAGAGCTTAGCAATTCCTTTTTCAGGAAAATCATGATTATCAAAACTGTTGAGCAGGGTAGTTGTGGTTTCCTCATAGTTCCAGATCCTGCAAATAAACAAACACAAATGTTTAATAATTATAAAGATGTGGATAAGCCAAGGCAATAAACAAAGGAATCACAAGACTTTATTCAATAAAGCAACAGCATCTAAAATAATTGGAAACCAAGTAATCATTTTGTAAATAAGCTATGATATAAAAACATATAGGGCACCCCCCCCCCCCAAAAAAAAAAAAAAAAAAAAAACCCATTTCAAGTTTAATTGATTAAACCAAAGTGAATGCCAGGTTCCCATTTATATCAATTCATACTCAAATATGAACCTCTATAAATTCAACATCAACCCAACATGCAATTTATTGTAATCAGGACATACTAAGCATGTTCACAGCATTGCTTGAATAGAAACTATAATAAATGCAAAGCTGCATACCTGATCCGTTCATTGTCATCTGCGGCAATAACAATAGGAGAGAAAGGTTGCAGCAGTATTGATTTGGTACCAGTCTCAAACTTCGTATCCAAGCTAGCAATTGGACTACTAAACTTGCTAACAGCTGACCAAGAAACAAAAATCACATTGGCTCCACAATCAAAAACTATAATGAACTTTTTCTAAGCTTATCAGAAGTACATAATAAAAGGAAAAGAAGATAAATAAACAAAAAACACCCACATGAACGCTGGCATTTTCCTATGTGGTCCAACGTAAGCTTTTCCCTCTCTTCTCTTCGAGCTAGTATTTCGTCACTATCGTCTGATGCAGTAAGAAGTGGCTTGGAGAAGTGGCCACAACTCCAATTGTAGATTGTTGATTGTGGAAGAAAACTGCGTTCTGAAGCCCCAGAGGGGCCCGCAGAACCTAAAAGAGGGTCAGCTAATCCTGAGTCCGGGGAATTTATCAAATGAGGCCTGAACTCTAAGGAACAAACTCTTCGCATTCCAGTTAAGTAACTAGGTCGAGGAGGGCTGACAGGAGGAGTTCGGAAGGTGGTTAAAGGCAAATGACCTGCTCACAACAGCATAAGTAAATCATGATTCACATAAAAGAGTGCATTCATATGGTAATTCCAAACAAAAAACTGATCCCAAATTCTTCACCAACAAAAATTTACCTCCATTCATGTCAAACCATGAAGATGAACGAGCTAGTCCAGCAAAACTAGGAGTGGGAGGTGCTGTTGTGGGATCAGCAGGCCGAACATTGCCACTAGTTGGCTTCAAAGGTTTCGTCACCACTTGTTCAATCCCTATAATGGACAGTACCCGCCGGCCAAGACTAGCTATGCGTGGAGATGGATCCTTAGCTAATGCACACATAGCTAAAACACATTGTGAATACATGGCGTTGTCCAGTGGCTTTGACCTTGAATGGTTAACAACCCCGTTGCTGACACCATCGTTCAATACTCCAGAATCAGAATGTTGAGATGAATCATCGGACAGAGGAGAACCATGCATAATTCCAGCGTTAGCAAGAGGGCTGCTGGTGGAGACTCTTCCATCTCGAACAACTGATGGACTGTCATTGCCAATTCTCACCAGAGAACCAATTTGGGATGAAACGATACTTCCATGTGGCATGTACTGGTTTGAGTTACTATAATTACTGCCTGCACTTTTTATATGAACCAAAGAAGGTAAGGAATTCAGCAGAGAATTAGACTGAGGTTTCCAATATGCAGAAGCAATTGACTTGAGATGCTTATTGTGGCCAAAGGCGAAGCGTGCCAGAGCTGTCAAGAAACAAGGAAAAAATCAGACTGAGCTTACACAAACAACTAAGAATATCCAAACTAAAATATATAACAGTTAAGGGTGTAGCTGAGTTAGGAGAGACATACAAGCATAACATAATATAGGTGTGTGTGTGTGTGTGTGTGTGTGTGTGTGTGTGTGTGTGAAAGGAGAGAGGGTATAGAAAGTTCTAATAAATTGCTGGTCAGACATGTGGCCAAGCATTATCAATTGAAGGCCTTCAGAATTCAACAAATCTTCAACTAATTTGGATATCACCATATAACAGTTTGAAACAGCTAAAACACGATGAGAGAAATGACATCATTTTCTCAATTTTCCACCAAATATAACTTGTCCAACTTCAATGTGTGAAAGTGGTGCCTTCAAATCATTTTGAAAGTGTCCAATCTCTACAATTTTCATCGAATAAGAACAAAAATATTTACTTAATTAAAAATTTTCAGATGCAGAAAACAATCCAACCAGATGAATATGGAAAAATTGATGACTGCTCACGTACCCACAGCAACCTCAGCCCTGACAAGCGGGCTTCCATCTGAAACAACACTTAAAAGGCTTTGAACAATACTAATCTCAGCTCTAATCTTTTCATCATCATCACAATCTTCATCTCCACCAACACCATCTCTACACGAGTCACCCCCCATATCAAGCAAGGTACCAAGTGCAAACACAGCAGAAGCCCTAACCTGAAAATAAATGAAAGGAGCTGTAATGCAAAATGAAAAACCACCCATCAGTTAAAACACACACACACACACAGAGTTCATAGAGTAGGATGTAAAACCTCTGGTTGGGGCTCAGACAGTAGAGAAGCATATATAGCAGGAGCATTTGCCTGCAAACCCATTATTTGGGCCTCTGGGAAATCCTCCCACAGCTTTCCCATACAGAGGCAAAGCCACTGAAGAAATAAGGGTTCAGTTTGTGCATCATTTGGAGTTGAACCCTGAAGGTGCTTCAAGCAGACATGAATCAAACTGGCTTCCATACAGGCTTCCTGGCCCCTTCTGTGCCCATCCACAATTACAGCCAAAACAAATGCAGCCATTGCACGCTGCTCAGGATATGCTTCCATGCTATCAAGAAATCTAATGAAATATGTATGACCCCCGTCCTTTACTAGATCAACCTGACATGACTATTATCCCACAAGACAAAATAGCATTATCAATTTTTTATTTGAATATATTTATCAAACAAAAAGAGATTTATTACAAACTAGCTGCAAAATACCAGGAAGGGGAAAGAGATAAAGAAGTGACCGCAATTAAATTTATTAGAATTTGTAGCATCTCATATTGTAAAGAGGAAAGAGAGAGATCAACCTGAATTTATATCGTAAAGTATTCTTAGAACAAGAATAACTCATTTATCAGAATTTGTAGCATCTCATATTGTAAAAATAAATAATAAAAAATAGTTAGGATCTACTTGAACAACTCACCATTTTCAGCTTTGCTAAATTGTGGTTGTAGAACCAAAGTTTCAAGACTACTACAATCTATCTATTTCATTCTTGCCATTCTATGGTTAAATTTCTTTTAACTGCCAATAATGATGGGAAAAGTTATAGCAAGTTGTGAAGATTCCACAGTAATCCATAGCAGGAAATAATCTTACTGAACCATCATCTTTATCCCTTCATAATGAATAATACAATCCAAGCTAGCAGACCACGTGAACAGCTACTACGAGGACTACTAAACTAATGAAAAGTTATCAGTACCTTAGTAGATTTATAGCATCATATGAAAGTTGGTCATTGTAGTCTTCTTTTTTAGCATGTGATTTTGACCAGATACTGTTTTCAATATCTTCCAAAAAAAGGTGATCCTTAACAAATTACTAAGAATCTAACAAATTCACATAGCATCAATCAAAACCTATTGCAACATAAAACAATAACAACATTTGAAAACTCAAAAAGAATTACTCATAATGTTGACTTTGTTGGGCTTGGAATGAAACTATAAACTTAAGTTATTCTGTGTCATGTTAACTGAATTCAAATCACAGTGGACGATACACACTGCAAACAATTTCCTCTGTTTGGTCACTGACTAAAATTTTGTTTATTATAACCCATCAGAACATTACTAGATTGTGGTGTTCATAGGTAACTGATATTTAATATGATGATATAGGCCGTAGAGGTTGACTTGCACATGAAATGCGTGTATAAAGAGAGAAAATTACATTCACATTTATAAAAATACTGCTAAAAAGAGAACAAAATTCTAGTGAAAAATGAAATTCCAGACATTGCCAGGCAAATGTAATATTGGTGAAAACAAATTTTACCAAAATTAATTCTATTAAAAAAAGCTGCAGATTGGCACCTCCTAGCATTTCCAATAGAAACATCTGGAGTTCAAATCCCCCTACCCCCAACTATCAATGTACCAATCAAACGCTGCAAATTAACTATGCAATAAAATAAACCAAAATTTGCTGAAACATTTTGAAGCAGATTTAGGTATATACCTTATCAAGTGCTAGAATCTTCGTCCATATAAATACAAGAATTTGTCGTAGCTCAGGTGTTGTTGTTTGCAACAACTTCAGGACATATGGAAATATTCCGACAGACAAGGCCTGAAAAAAATATTAATCATTACATAAAATGCCACTACAAGATGAAACAGAGAAGCAACAACAAAGCTATTAAAAACTACCAGATCTACAGCCCAGGGTCCCATATCAAGGAATCTTCCAAGAAGAACCAGTGCCCGAAATCGATGGCATTGACTAAGCAAAACCTGGAACAAAGATAATTGACAGACTTGTTATTATAAGCAAGGAAACACCAAACACTGACCCAATGAAGAAGAGAATCCATTCAGCATGGGGGGGAAAAAGAAGAAGGCAACATGTGAGCTAGGGAAGGAAAGAACATAAAGACAAAAATTAATCTTAAAAAAATAAAAATCATTACACACCAGCAGGCACAACTGCAAACAGCACCACTTAAAGCAATTTACATCGACCATGACACAATGGCCATCACTACCCAAGCCTTCTATCTTATTCTTCCTTAGTTAATTAGAGAATTAGAACTAGTAAACCAATTTGTTCAAACAACTCTTCCTACACTATACTGTAATTACAGGCTATGCCACTAACAAACCTGCCAAACTAAAGAAAATATAATATAGGAAAGGTGATTAAATGATAGAGCCAGAATTATAGATCAAAAGAGAAGTGCCACACCTGCAGAACAATAGGCAACTGCTCTGGCGGTTTCTTATGCTCGGATCCATGGTCAAGCCACACCTCAAAAGCCGTCAATTGCTCAGTGAAAAATGGACTAGTCTGAAACAAAACAAACATGCTTTACTTAAAGAGGACCAATAGAAAAAGAGTGTGATTGGAGTAAACTACAGCATATTCATATTGCTCTTAACAATTAAGCTAAACTCTAACAAATCTTTCTGATAAGCAGTTTTTTGCCACAAGGGGGAGAGAATGGAAGATTCAAACAAATGACCTCCACTTCATGAGGCAGGGTTCCAAATAGTGCTACCCCTTGGGGTTCTAAATTCTAACAAATCATGTCAGTCCAGAGTAATTCAAATAAATATAAGAAAACCCAAGGAACACACCTGGAACTCGGCATTAGGGTCATCAATCAGTGTTGGAAGCTGAGCAAGGCAGATCTCAGCAGCCATGTCCCATGCATCCCTGCAATGTGCAAAATCAAAAGTGAAAATTGAATTGGATAAACACACAACCAAATTAAATTTGAAAGGATCTGTGTACCACATATGATGCTGATGGGTTGGCGGCAACATTGGGTGAGAAATGGGGGAACAATTAGCAGAACGCATGATTCGCTCAGCTAGTAAAAAATTTCGAAATAAGCTGGCAACTAGCAAATCTTGTCGGAACAGTCTCTGAAAAAGATCTGCAGCACAAAACTAAGTATTGGCTACATATACCATCAAAATCAACCATAAATGAACAGCTAAAAACCAGGCATCAATGCACTAAATCAGGAAAATGAAAAACTACCATGAGGAAGAACATTCCAGGCAATTGTGTCAGTCACAGCTGTAAAAATCCAGTTCAATTCACCCAAAAGTGTTTTTCGGTCATTCGGGCGGCCCGGAATTTTATCTATAATTGAATAATCAACAGACTCACGCAGCAAGGAACGTCTGCAGAACCTGGGAGACAGAACGTATAAAAATTAGAATATAATTAAGTCCAATTAACACATGGATTATTAACAAAAAGAAAGTAGACAACATAACAATCTGATAAGCAAAGTTTCAGATCATAAAAGGACCACACAGTACTAAAGTTCAAATGTTCCACAAAAAAATCAACAACCGCTCAAAGAATACAGGGAAAACTAGAAGCACTAATATATAAATTAAAAACAGATACCAAGCACACGCAACAATGAAGGTCAGAAACATGAATATATTACTTGCTAAGGGTTTACAAATGCAGCAAAGACAGCTTCATGACCAATCAAATTAAAAAGCAACTAAACGACAGAACAAACACCAAAATGTAGGAAACTTAATTGATTCACACAAACCAATCCAGAAACTAAATCCTAACCAACATGGCTAACTCCACAAGACGTAAAAGTGCAATATGTGAACACAAACTTACAGTTCAAATGTTCACATCATCTGACAAGAACCAACCCAGCAACTCTGGGAAACTATGGGTGTATCTGTTTATAGGTAGCAACTATACAAGGATAGAGTTACTTCCCTAGAAGATGATATAGTTGTATCGTTTTCTATTACCAATAGATGTACTGTAAAAACTCTGAGAAATGGAAAACATCCTCTGGTGAATAATGGGAGACTCCAAACTGAATAATGAATGAAAAAGAGGGTAAATACATTCATCATTCATCCCAACAAAAAAGTAGATGGAAGTCACAATTTCTTCATGTTTGATGAGAATAGAGGAGGTTCGAACTACCTCTACTTCATGCGGCATGGTCTCTACCTGGTTGTGCTACCACTTGGGATTTGATAATAGATAACTCCTATATAAATTTTATTAGATTGAATTTCAAAATAAAATATTCAAATGCAAAGGATGCCACAAGAGAATAGGATGGCATAAAATCACAATCAAGCTTCATATTTGGAAGAGCAAAGCAAGCCTAGACCCAAAATGCAGCAAAAGTAGATGAAAACAACAGAAATTTCTGTAAGGCAGTGCTTGATTGACTACAAGGATCATAACCATACCAACAATTTAGGTAATTGGAGAAAATAAATGGGACTGTTAAAAGGGCGCACCTGGTATAAAAAAAAAAAATTTCCTCTCATAGAATATGATTAGCATAGTTGATATAAGCTAATATCATAGACCTACTGAATACCAAAGTAAAGAGGAAGAAACAAATCTTACAAATATGGTAGAGGCATAGTACCTATTTGGTGCGCTCCCTCTATATAATTCTTTGCTATATTCACTTAAATGTACTGCTCAACGACACAATAGATATCTTCTGCTAATTTTTATATCAGAAAAAATTGTAAACTCATAATCTAAGTTTCTGATATGTTTTAGGACACACAACCCACTGTTATTACTCTATAGATACTTGGGTTCTTACATTAACCAATGACTACAATGCCCTTATTTATGACATGGAACCTCACTAAGGTGAGCGGGGACCCTTTGGACCCATCCTTGGAGAGTAAACCACAGATCCAGGACCCCACTTGCCAAACCCGTGTATCAGGTTATCAGGAAGAATCCTAAAGGGAATCGAAACCAGGATGTCTGGGTCTAAAGCTCATCTCAAGCCTCCAATCACTAGGCTGCACCCTGACAGGTAAAAGCCCACAGCAAAATTGATCTGGACATCATGCACACAGGACACAATGGAGCTGGGCGCACATGTGTGATATAGATAAGGCCCAAGTCCATGCTAAGCTCAATATCTTAAGATGACTAAAACGCCCTTTACACCCTCTAATCTATTTTTTGTCTAAATGGTGCCATTTTTTAGTGGGTTAACGGCAAAATTCTAACAGCTGTAGATAGAAAGGGCACATTGATATTGTTGCAATACTAGAGGGTGTAAATTGCATGTTTTATAGTTAAGGGACCAAGTTAGAAGCAACCTCAAACTTAAGAGGGTGTAATTAGTATTTCACCCTAAACCATTTATACCAATACAAAACATATGGATATTAAATTTACTTTTCAGTGTAAGTGGAAAAATTCATAGAACAATACTACAGGGGGTTGCTCCAACTCTATTTTTGTCCTAATTTACTGCTCCATCAAAAACAATTTTCCAATCATGTGTTCCATGCTTTGTTTGGCATGTCCCACAAATATTTTTACACTAAAAAGTCAAAAAAATAAAAATAAATAACTGATGCTCATTTTTTGCATAAAACCTCCATTAAAGTAATAACTACATTTAGAAATAAATCAGTTTTCAAATGAGAACTAGAATATATGACAAAATGGGGAAAGTAAAAAAGTGAGAACGGATTTAACGCATACTCTCCTTCAATATTTTTCCTTCTCAAAGGGGACTATAAATTCAGGACACAAGTACATCTAACGAGAATTAACCAATAAGTCATGTTCTATGTGCAGACTGAAGAGAGTAGGAAACATATAGTTGGTGCCTTGCGTGCAAAGCATGAAAAGATTAACACCCGAAAGCATCATTAATTAAGTTCAACTAATACATGTCAACAGGTATGCTCAGTAAATATAAAGGTGCACTTGACAACTATTATAAAAAAATTAAAAAAAAAAAAGGATAAGCAAAACCACACACTCACACACAAAAGAAGTTACAACAAATCAAAGTCAAATTACAGCCTTACAAAAGCCAAGAGCCTTGTAGGTTGTAGCTTAACTGGCACTTCCTGATGTTTCCAACAAAGACGTCTAGGGTTCAAATCCCCCCTCCCCCAACAATCGAATTGTCAAACAAACCAAAAATTACAGCATTCCAAAAGCAAATACAATGATAAAAAATTAATCTCACAAAGGCTGAGAGAGAGAGGGCTTAGTTATAACAAGGGCACAGCACAAGTTTTGTCAGTCATGCATGATATCACATCTATGGCTCAATGCATCCAAGGTCTTTCATAATGTAGCCTTTTTATTGGTAATTACATAGACACCCAATGGATCTTGAACCCATGACCCCATCCTCTACCTTGCTCTTACAGAGGTGGAAATGAGATAGGAGCTAGAGCTCATTGCCAAAGATGGCAAATAATATTTCACCAGGGAATGAGCACAACTAAATACTGTATTGCGACAATGCAATATTATCTTGAATGAAACAGATGAGAGGTAGCATCCATTTAATAAAAAAGGTCATATTTTCTGGAATGAAATAAAAGTTTCAACAATTGGTCAAACTGAACAACTAAAATGGAGATAAATGTCACCATCTTAATGCCATCTTTATTGGAGTTGTGAGGCAAGAAGTAAACACATCAGCAGGAAATTCAGAACTCTGAGGAAGAGTTTCATGTGCTTCACAAGCCGCAAGTAGAATGCAATCCCTTGAGGATCCAGAAGCACCCCAATCATTAAGCTATCAAGGAAGAATCCAACATTTATTAGAAGTAATAATAAATAATAACCTGTTCCTACATCATGAAAACAAAATTACCATATAAAATTATAAACAATACACTGTTGCTACCTCATTGAATGCATTGATAATCATCCCAGCAGCAGAACAGTCAAAAACATATATTGATGGTGTCTTCAACCAGGAATCAAGGTCACTGATTTGCAAGGGTATATATTGTGTATAACTCTGCAATTAAACTATTGGTAAGAAAAACATGGCAATCTCTTAAATAATCACACAATAAAACAGCACAACAATCAAGCCGTAGTCCCAAAATTATGGGGTCAACTAATCACAACAAAACACTGAAAACAGCACCCAATTTATGATAAAATAAAATAAAAAGAGGGGTTTGAACGCTGTTACAGACCCTATTAAAGAGCCAAATTTCACCATTAGCAGTTGGTTTTGGCACACCATGTCCATTATAATGAAACAGAACTCTCTCAGACTTGGCATATCTGCGACAAGTATTACAAAGTTTCTTCACTTCCTCCACTGTAGGATCAAGTTGACACTTATAGCGAGCCTGTCAAAGTTTCAACAAGTTAAAATTAAACTTGATACATTAATATGTCACAGATACATGACAAAATGTTCTTACCCTTGGTTGCCACCTTTCATACTGAATACTCAAGGTTTTTCCAATTGTTTCAAGTGCTTTTTGAGGTGCCATTGAAAAAGGATCTGCAAACATGGATAGAAGATATAAATTGATAAAGAAAGGCTCTTGCCTAAGATTTTTTTTTTTTTAAGTCCCAACTATTCTACATCATGTTTCATTTAATTTCCAAGAAAATGAATGATATGAAACTTGTGTCTGACTACAATTTGCAATGTGTTGCCTTTTTCTTCACTTTCTTGGCAATGAAAAAAAGTAACAGCTAGGACACAAGTTTTAAAAACAGGAGAATTTATATAAATAATAAAAACAATATTAGATAAGCACAGCATAGGAGTCATCAAAAAATTCCAAAAATAAATCAAGATTTAAAAATTAAAACAGCATCAATTAGAGTTGAAAAATACTACAACTGAACAAGGACAATGAATTTCTTTTAAATAAATTTTACAATTAGTTCATCTGACACATACATTGACAATGACTCCTTTTAAACATTACAATTATTTACTTTAAGAAAACAAACAATAGGTTCATTAAAAATAGATAAAGATTCTAAAGTTCTAATAGAATTTACAGTAGCTGTTTCCAATATGTTGGAACATTTGGCAAAGAACATAAGGACTCACTAACAAAAATTCTATCACAAATTACTAGAAATAGCAGCAAGTGTTTAGAAGTCCAGCATATGTTAGCTCAGACCAAAAAGCTGCCTTAAGAGACCAACCAAAGTAGAACAAAATTAAGATGACAATATATTAACCAGTACAAATACAATAAAACAAAAGGAATAGAAAGGAATCAGCAACTTAAAATGCACCTATCCAGCACTCCATTCTGGCACAAGGAGAAATCTTAATTACATCAGGTGGATCAACACTAATGTTTAAACATAAAACTAGAGCAACACATCCCGTCTTCATCTGCATAAAAAATCGGGAGTCAATCCAAAGCAAACATGCATGCATATAAGAAAAAATTGTTCCAAAGATCCATTTACCAGACTAGATAAAAATAACAAAAAATGAAAATAATAATTAAAAAAAAGGAGCGAGGGAGAGAAAACTCCACTGAGAAATTAAAACCAAGGCATTGAAATAATAGATATTTTCACAAAATCTTCTACGCAAAAGAATAATTATATACTACAATTTATTTTCTTGATTAAATTCTAATATTCTTTTTTAAACCCAAAAAAAGGGGGGAAATTTTGTGCCCTAAAGGTAAATAAACTAATTGCCCAATAATGAAGTGATGATATTAATTTCGACACTCTAACTACTGAGAAATCAAATACATTCTATTGTTCATTCTCTGTGTGTTTGTCAACACTCTGGGTACTGGGTAAATGCAATTAAGTGACAATTAAATACTTTACATTTTACTATTTTTGTGACATTTAAGAAGTCACCCAGGTTTTACAGATTCCCATCTAACAATAACAACGAAACTTCAATCAGGTAGATAGCATCATCATAGCTAGGGCCTATCTTAAGAAGTTAAGCACAGCACCCCAGGCAGTAGAAGTTTAGGCTGTCGATATGACTAAGCTCTGTTTAGTCAAAATCTTTTACACAATTGCAAAATATAATTATTGCTAACTCCAGATCATTTTTATCACTGGTGCAACACATAGGACAACTCTTTTCTAGCAAAGCATATTTGGAAATCCTTAATTCCTTTAAAAGTCAATATTTGTGTGAGTGGGTGGAAACAATTGACTAAGAATGAATGTAATATCCATAAATTACAAACTTCCCAATCCATGCAAACTTTTTAGAATCTGGATTTTATTCCTTTCAACCATCCTTTGTCAAATACTCAAATAGGTGAGGTTCATGAAAATATTTTAATTCTATGAAGAGAAACTCATAAATCAACAAGGGTCTAATAAACTAGCAAGGAAAAGTTTTCCTCCAAACTGGGTCAGAGGAATCTCCTCCAACCCATTACGTGGCTGTTTATAAGACCATCCACGTGTATTACATAATATGATTTTTAAGTAGGTTGTGTGACTAAAAATACATGCAGATAGATTTTTAAGTTGCCACAGAGTGGGTTGGAGGAACTTTTCCCCCAACAACTTTGGAGGAAAACTGTCCAGTTAGCAAGAGACCCTAATTTCAATGTTGTTGTCTATTTAGTCCATGAACTGATTTATGAAGCTGGAAACCACTTTAACTAAATTATGAACATAGAAGTTTTTGGTTCCATTGCAAGACTGACTTAAGAAGATCTGAAATCTTAATCTCCTCACATTCTCAAAGTCCTTGTCACCCATGTAATACATTGTGTATCGCCTATAGACCACATTTGGTAGTGTGAGCTTGGATTAGCTTTTCTCTTTAAGCTTTTTAGCTTATTTGCTTATTTACAGCTTTTTAAAACCTAATTTGTTTTCTAGGTACAGTACAACTATACTTTTGCCAACTTTCAGCAAATATGAAAAACAAGCTTTCAGCAAAAAGCTAATCCGAATGCACTATATGGAATACCACAATACTTTTCACTTATCAAAAAAGTGCATAATTCTTACTAATATTACTAGCCATTGTAATGCAACACATTGTAACACCCTAAAATGGTTTAAATCACATGGTGACAAATTCCCCATGATAAGGACCTGGTACAACCCCAATCTATTGAACTGGTGGACAACCCAGATATAGATTTTCATTTAGATCGTATCTTTTCCTACCAAAAATATATATATATATATATATATATATATAACTAAACAATCAATTTCAATTTCAATTCAACATCAAAAGCAATAACAAAGGAGCTGCAAATAGATAGCGAAGGACAGGCTTACTCGGTCCTTAGGCCGCCATTTTGAGACCAATCCGTTATCGGACGGGCCGGTAGGCACGCAAGCCTCGAAGGCCTCGTGTCTAAGCTCACACAACACCATATTCTGAGGCAAATAAGCCATACTAGTTGCGGTAGAACCCGAGGCATTGCCATGAGTACTACTACTAGCAGTCTCCGAATCCCTTCTCTGCGAAGAAGAAGCTAAATCACCATCCTCGTGACTCGAGCCACAGTCATCGAAATGGTTCGAAACCACCGCAGTCACCACCGAAGATTGCGAATACCTAGACGCCATCAAATCCCCCAATGCCATTCAAAAACCTCTCCCCCACTCCCCTCCCCTCCCTCAACGCCCTAACTCAATCAATTGCCCTAATTGGAATACCATACTCCACCACCACCAGAAACGAAACCAAACACAGAAGAAGAAAAAAGTGCACACAAAAAACCCTAGGTCTTTCCGGTTCAAATCGAATCGCAAAGATCGAACGAAATCGATACAGAGATAGAAAGAAAGGGAGACTAATCAACGAAGCCGCTGAACCAGCGGCGCATGGAGATTCGTCTGAGGAAAGATAGAGAATCCAGCTCGGAAAACACAGAGGAGAGACTGTGAAAACCCTAGAGCAAACCCTAGGTATCGAAGAGGATGATGAAGATGAAGATGAAGATGAAGATGAACACTGTGGCGGCCAACACACAGAAGAAATGAAATGAAATGAAAGAAAAACCAAAGCCGAACCAAACCAAACAAAACCCCCAGAAAAATAAATATAAATACAAATACAAATTCTCTTTCTCTGTTGTGTGTGTGTGTGTGTGTGTGTGTGTGTGTAAACGTGAGTGAGAGTGAGTGAATGTGTGTGCAGCGCTTGTGTGTTTTTGTTGGTGTATATTATGCTTGTCTTTTGTCTTTCTTTCTTTGTTTTTGTAATAGAATTAATTATGAATTTTTTTTTCTTTTTTTATGTTGGAACTTTAGAACCCACCAGTATTGTTAGGTAATAAATCACTTCTTCTTTCTCTTACATTTTTATTAATAGGATTTATTTCCTTTTTTTTTTTCTTTTTTCTTTTTTCTTTTTTCATGTTGTCTCTAAATTATATGTAATTGAATTAGTTAGGAAGTAGTCACTCGTGTCAAGTATTCGTGAAAGACTCGAATGACCTTCAACAAAAGTACTTGTACTTAAAACCAACATAGGTGGGCAAGTAGATTGATGAATTGTGTTAAAAACTATTTAGTTACAAGAGTTTCATTTTAGGAGAGTGTAAGCAAGAGCGACGCCAGTTGGATTTCATTCTCTTTGAAATAAATTCTCCTATGCCTTTCTCGGTTGGACCAATGACCTAATTGGCTTTGCTCACGATCAAGCAAGAAAAAATCTCTCTATTGGTTAGAGAGCAACGCTATGATGATACCTTGTAGAATGCATTAAAATTGTCACTTCCCTTTTGCATTCCAAGCTGGAAGGAGGCAAGCGAGGGGAGGCGTTATGGGCTGATTACAAAAAACAAAGTTTCGTAGACTTGACAAGTCGCTTATAAAATGCCAACTACTAAATGAAGACTTTCCACTTCATTTAATAAGGGAAGGGGGAGAGAAGCGTAACGAGCTTTATAAGACCGACCATTGCATAAGCTGTCAATCACCACTTGGTTTCATCTCTTTGTTTGTTTTTTTAATTATTATTTTTTAGAATTGTTTTTTGACGTTCAAAAAAATAAACACCATGTAAATGTTTGAACAACTGATGTATAGTTCATTATAATTGTTTTTTAATATCAAGTTAATACATTAATGGATTTTGTTTGGCGTGGGTTATATTCAATTTCAAATCCTTTACAATCAAACAAAAAAACATAACAATTAAGCTAACTATAATAAACCATAATAAAATTTGAAAATTTGGTAGAATGAGCATGATAAGTGAATGTATAATGGTTGTTGTTGGCTATTACTATATTAGTTTTTTTTTTTATATACTTTTTTTAACAAAACTAACATGACATTAAACGTTTAACCAAATTGATCAAAGTGAATACTATAATTATTGTTGTTTTTGTCAATATATCATATTTTTGCTGATATTTAATAATTGCATTTACAATTTAGTTCAACCATATTACCATCTTTAATTTCCTATTGTAATTACTAGTATTACTTGCATATTAAAAGTGCCAAAATTGATCAACATGTACGCTATCCTCATCATTATTTTCTTTTTCTTTTTATAATTCAATTGCTATGATAAATGAGAGAGGGGATTTGAATCATGTTTTTCTTTATAAAGGAGATTAGACAATGTCATCAAACTAAAAATCTTTTAACTCCTCGTAACCATTTCTATCATTTTGCAAATTAACGTTGTTTTCACTATTATGGTAGCCAGCATTATCTTCATTAAAATTGTCCCACTAATCTATTTGAAACAATATATATATATATATATATATATATATATATATATATTATTTTAAATATGTTGCACCAAATATTTTATGGTTTAACGGTACTTATCTCTGTTGTCTCTTTTGGCTAAAGTAAAGAACGTACTTATCTTCTTTGAAGATAAAATAATTTGACCCATTCGTAGGCTTGAGTTGTGCATGCGTAACGTAGAGAAATTGATTTTTTGTTCTTTTTCAATCAATTTCATTGATTACAATCTTTGTTTACAAAATGTCATAATAGCCCGTGAATTTCTGTCACAAGCTATAATATTTAGAAAGCAAATAACAAAAATTCTGGGAGTTGCTTTTAAATTTTTTTTTTAATGCAATTTGGATTGAAAATTTGAAATACAACAATAATAATAATAATAATAATAATAATAATAATAATAATAATAATAATAATAGTAATGTAGAAGCTACTGAGCCATCAATGTCGTTTTTGGCATTAGACAGCTAATTGTACATGCGTACACTCGAGGTGTCAATAAAGATGCTTACATTCGAAGAAGGAATGATGTAGTAAACTATATATGTGTCTCTACAGCATGTCGAATGGTTTATGGCTCAGCACAAAGATTGAAAAGAAAAGGTGAAATGGTCTCCATGCTCTACAATGATATAGAGGCCCTTTCTAGCTAGGATTCTGAGATTCTCAAGCCCTATGTTTGCCTTTATTTCTTACCTTTTTAGCGCAAATGGGACTCCCATGCATCAACATATTATACAGGCTATTTTTGTCAGCAACACATTTGTGACTATTTTCATGAAACTTTAAAGTGCAATAAACAGAAAAGTTGGAGAAGAGGAGAATGTGAATGATCGTTGTTTATTGTTTTGGTTTGTAATTAATGGTGATTTATGGTTAGATGGTTGACCAGACAATTTGGTAGCTCTAAGAATGAAGAGAGATTGAAGTGGTACTGGCATAGTTGCTCCAATGCTTAGTGGAATTAATGTTTTTTTGAGTACCTTGATTTTTGTGAACGTAAGGAATGCCTTTTCCTAGCTACCTGCTTTAGGTTTGAGTTCTTCCATTTATGGATCCCTTCTTGGAGAGATTTACTTGATTTCAGTCACCTTATCGTAATGGTTAAAGTGGGTTTGTAATAATGGGTGTAATTGTTCATTTTATAATCAAGATTTTGGGGATATATCCATCGATTCTCATAATGTGATTAATGGTATCCGAATACTATGCTTGGTTATTTTAGCTCGAGCTTGTCCTAGTGCTACACTCTTATACTCGAGCTCTAGCCACCAATATAGATACTCACCTCTTGAGCTCAAGGCCTAGTGTTAGTTTATCCTTATCGATTTGTTGGGCTCTAACTCTCATCTATAATTATGTGTCTAGGTTGTTCCTTTTAAGTCCTAACGAGACCTCATCTATCGTTATGCGTCGAGGTTGTTCCTTTAGTCCTAATGTGAGAGGGTCGAGGGTTTTTTAGGTAGCTAGTTGTTGTATTCTTTTTCTTTTTTGCCTTCTTTTTCGGCTAAGAAAAATGTAATATTGATTTTTTTTTTATATAGGAAAAAAGTAATATTGATATAAGCATAAAATGGTAGTCATATATCCTTAAAGTAGCTAGTTGTTGTGGTTAATAGACAATACAAGATTTGAAAATTCAATGACATTGATTGGTTTCCTTTATAAGAAAAAACAATTTAAATCTCCTTCTACCACTTACTGCAACAATTACAAGTTTTATGCAAGCAATTCTCACTGTGGTACTAGTGTAATGAGATTTATATTATTAGACCGTATATTAATTTATATTTCCAAGAGTCTCCACTCCATAGCAAAACTCATCTCATGTTACAGAATCATTATGCTACTTGAAAACTGTATTATTAAGAATAAAGATTCATGATTTTTTATTGGTTAAAACAACAATAAAAATCAATTGATATGAATTGATTTTTATTCATATCAACAATAAAAATCAATTGATATGAATCAGTTTAAGATTTAGTCGCGTTCAATTGACTTTTTGTTTTTTGAAATATTAGAGGGATAAGTTAACTCAATTATTATAAGCAAAATTCATATGATCAAATATTTCATGAACGTGTTTTTGATAATTTTAATTTTACTATCTTTAAATTTTAAGAAGTTGGCCTAATAGTTCTTAAGGTCTCATCTCATCTATGAGTTCTTACTAGATTTAAATTCTCTAATTATCTTGGGCTTTCCCAAGAGATTCCTTTGGTTAAAAAATGAAACTTCGATATCTTTTACTGATATAATAGAATTGTTCAAAGGTTAAGCAACTTACAAAGTATTCCTACCATGATTAAGACTTGTTTGAAGCTACAAACTACAAAAGGGATATGCATTTTGATAAGACCAAAAAAAGCATATGCCGTGCGTTGGATTTGTGACCTCATTATATGTCTCAATCAAATGTGCATACAAAGTTAAAAGCTCTATGATTAAGCACTTTGGTTTTTGATAGTTAAATATGATTAAGCACTTGATCTTAAAAACTAAGCTCCAAAAGCATACAATGTTCACGCATGCCCAGAAAGGCCGTTCACGTGTTTGCCGCGTCTCTTCTCTTGTCCACCTATCGTGCCCATGCTTGGAGGAAAGTTTTAAAGTTAATTTAAAGACAAACACAAATTTTTATCTTAATATGGTTATTACTTGTGCTAAACATGTCAATACAATAATGACTGTGGGCATGTTTGTTTTCTTTTGATTAGGACTTGTGGATCACAGTGATTATACTTTGAACTTGTCAGAGAGAAGTATCTATAAAGCAAAAGACCATTTTGTTGACCATAATGCTACAATAGTAATATCCATTAAGGACAAATCTTTAGAAAGAATTATAGTTAAATAATTAAATTTATTATTTTTTGATAAATTAATCTTTTGGGGTAATTTATCATGTTTTCTAAGAATATGGTAGCTTATCATAATATCAAAGCATGTGAAATGTAATTTTTCCTTTGAGTTTAGTGAATATTAAGTTGTGGAAATTTATCCATGCTAAATCTTATCACAAACTAGGCAACAATACAACTCTATTTGTGCTTATTCATTTGTGGAATGACTAGTTTGGTTACAATGATAAGGTGGCCTAGTTTATTGACAAAATGGGCAAATGCCTTTTTCACACAAACTAACCAGCATTTTGCCATCTTTCCCAAACTAATTAGGAAAATACCTCTCTTTTGAAACTCGATTTTCTCAAAATCGAGTTTAAAAAAAAAAAATTTTTGGAGCCCTATAGTGGCGTTTTAAGGGGTCTATAATGACGTTTTCAAGACCTATAGCGGCGTTTTATAACTCGATCTTCATGAAATCGAGTTATATGCAATTTTTTTCTTTTTTTTTGCCTATAACTCGACTTTGTAAAGATCGAGTTATAAAACGCCGCTATAGGTCCTGAAAACGTCACTATAGACTCCTTAAAAACGCCGCTATAGGGCCTAATTCGATTTTTAGAAAATCGATTTTCAAAAGATGGGCATTTCCCTAATTAGTTTGAAAAATTGGGCAAAATGCTACTTAGTTTGCTTGAAAAGGGCATTTGCCCATTTTGTCCCATCATTATATGTCATCCAAAAGATAAATTAAGCAACCAAGTTATCTCACAACCAAAAGATGCCATAGCTAGTAAAAATAAAATAAATTAAGATGCATATAATGTACTTTGTTGCAACTGATGATCGAAAAACAAAATATTATTTGTTGGTTTTCAATGATAGGAGGGAATGACTGAGAAACACACAGTAACTAGTCACTGATCTCATTATAGTGGGTAGCCTACCTAATCAGAATTACAATGTGCCTTTGACTTCAAGGTGCTTTTAGTAAAGAATAATAACCCTTAATTAAGGCTCCCTTTAATTAACATAGAACGCGTAATTCTACATCTCGGTGTCGTATCCTTATGGGTACTACAGGAATTCAGGGCGGCTGACATCTTAGGCCTTAGGCGAGAGCTAAGATAGGGTCTTTTTATATTTATGTATTAATTAAATTAGTATTTATTTAATATTTTTATATTATAATATATATTTTTTTCTTTTAAGATGTAAATTGACTAGTTAAAATTTTGTATTTAAGTTTTTCTAACATCTCATTTTCAATCTATAGTATAGCTAATTCACTTAATTTTTCTTGAGACATTGTCGATCTTAGATATGATTTTATTAATTTTAATTTTGAAAAACTACTTTTTGCAAAAGCAATTGCAATAAGTATTGTTAGTAAAATTCTATAAGCAATGCATATATTTGTAAATGAATCTAACCTTTTTGTATAATTTAGTATGTCAATTGGAGTATATTCTTTTATTTGTAAAATTTCTTTTAAAATTGTTAACTCTTAAAATAAGTTTAAACATCAATATCATAATAAACATCATGTTTGAGAAAAGATTCAAGTTTAAGACAATATTTTTGCAAACTATCATCATCTAGCTGAGAGAGAGAGAGAGAGGTGGAGAGAAAGAGTGCGAGAGAGAAAAGATATGAGTAAATTTTAGGGATTTGAGATTTTTGATTTGAAATTGTTTTGTGGGTAATTTTTTAGACCAAATTTGCATTTTATCCAGTTGATTTTTGATTTGTCTAGAGGTTAAGAATGATATTTTTGGGATAATTTATTTTGTTTAGACCAAATAAATTTTTGGGGTACCAATGTTTACAAGGGTCCAAATTTTTTGTTCTTTGGTCATAAGGATGTATCAAATTTTTTGGAGTTTCATCTGAAACTTTTTTTTTTCTACCCCTTCTTTTCCAAAACTTTGGGGCCCTCCTTCCACTTGGGCGCTTTAGGCAATAGCCTAATTGGCCTGGTGGAATGGCCAGCCTTGTATGAATTGATTAAGGACATGCATATGGTATGTTATGTTTGGTGTAGTGATTGATCATGTCATCACACAAATCAATATTAAAATGAAAGAATTTTCAACATTTTGGGCAAAGAAGAAATAGTTAGCCTTGGATTGCTAGAAATCTACATCTTGTATGGCAGAGGAAAATTTGGAAAATTATTTGTGTAATGCATATGTAAGCCTATAGAGGGCCTTGTTTAGCTGACATACTAAGGATTTGTTTGGATTTAGGGAGTAGGGAGAAAGAGTAGAGAAAAGTAGAGTAGAGTTAGCTAAAAATAGACTAATTTTTTGCCAATTATACTCTACTCTACTTTCCCTCCCTCCCTTCGATTCAAACGGATCATAAATTCTCCCCTTGTTGACAAAAAGATTCAAAACTAAACAAGGCCCTCTATGGGTAAGGACCGGTTGACATATATACATTTTCATCAAGGGTCACCATGTAATAATGCATTTTGAACATCTAATTGATGAAGTGATCACTTGTTAGATTCAATTAGACAAGAAGACTATAGATTGTGACAAGCTAGCTTCGCTTTTGGAGCAAAAGTTTCATTATAATCAAATCCTTTCATCTATGTATAGCCTTTGGCAACCAAGTGTGATTTGTAATGTTCGATGGATCTGTTTGACCCATACTTGATTTTATACAGCCATTTCTCCGTTTGTTTCGATGAAAAATTTTGTGTAAAGATAGTTTTCCATGTTTTTCAGTATTTGGTAGTATAAAAAAACATGAGTTAAAGGAAAACTATATTCGGTCAACATAAAAAGTATGACTTATTTTTATAGATTGTTTTCCATTAATTTTTTTTTTTTAGAAAACAACTCTATCTCACAGTAAGCTAAATAAAGGAAATTTGGAGGTTGTTTTTCAACTCATTTAAAGTTGTTACCAAAACATTGGAAAATGAGATAATTTTATAGAAAATATTTCTTAGAAATTTACTTATTTTTTAGAAAATATTGTTGCTGAAACAAACAGTGCATTACACCTAATGGTTTTTTTTTTACTTAAAGAAAGGGTTGTATGATATTTGTTTTTCCAATTTATTAGTGGCTAATATTTATTTAATAATTGTATTATTTTATATTACTAAGGTAAAAAGAAAAATAAACTTTTTATTAACGTTTGGTTAACGAGTACTCTTATGATATTTGTTAATGAATTATTTTGGAAAAGTTTTGATAATATAAAAGACTGTTTAAATTTTTTTTCTTTTCCTATAAAAAATTACTAAAAATATTTTATAAACTAATGTCTTTTAGGCATTTATTAACGTTTCCCTTTAAGAGTATATTAAACTTATGTGCATGCTTTAAGGGGCCTCAAATATTCCTCAAATTTGTTACTTATAAAAAATATATATATTTTTACTTAAAGATGGTATAAAATGAGAATAAATTTATTTAGTATATAATAGATGGTATTAGCCCGTGGGGTCAGAGACAGGTGTTGGATATCAACGAGGTCATTTTTCTGCATAAGCCATCATTAATTGGCCAAGCCAGACATTTGTCAACAGTGGTGTTGGTCTCCAAGTATCAAGGTAAAGTAGAAAAAAAAAAAGGAGTTTAGGGAATCAAGTGGAGTTAAGTGCCTCTTCTCCCACATTCATTCCAAAACCCCAATTTCTGTCACAATTCAGAAATCCATACAAGACAACCATCTCTAATTTTTTTTTTTTTTTTTAATAAAAGTTTTGAAGGGACAGAAGGTTGACCTAGAAGTCTCAATATTCTATGCAAGAAAGCATTAATAATTTCATCACCTTTCTCATTTCCAGCTTTTTCTTCATTGCTTTTTGTGCATCATACAATAAAGAATACAGGAAAAAAATAAAAGAGTCGCACTAGGCCCAGCACTTTCACAGCTCGTGAGATCACATTCTTGGACTAATAAAGAATAATACTAGTACCAGGACAATTATTACATAACATTGATATGTTTTATTGTGATTAGGATAATATTATTTTTCATCTGAATTCATCACTAATATCATCTTGTAAATTGTGATTAGAGTAATAATTACTACTAATAATGATCACAACAATTTTCATACAACATTAATATAATCTGTCGTGATTATAATAATATCACTTTTATCTGAATCTATTAATGATATTATTTTGTGAATTGCGATTAGAGTAATAATCACAACAATATAATCGGTTGTGATTACAGTAATACCATTTTCATCTGATTAACTTTAGATACCATTTTTTTTTTTTTTTGTAAAATTGTGATGAGAGTAATAGTCACAACAAACAATGTCAGCAATTACTAACCTCATTATTGTTATTACACATAGAAAATATGTGACCGTTTGGATTATGTCCATGTTTTAGATTTTTGCGTTTCAGCCTTTTTTTTTTTTGAACCAGCGCTTGGTGCACTGTTCATGAGATATGAACAGTGCATCATGGCATATGAACAATGTTTTTTTAGTGTGAACAGTAATTGCAAATTATTATTATTTTTTTATTATTTTCAGTTTTCAATTTTTAACAAAATAAGCAGTATCCAAATGCTTCCATAACGTGGGATTCAAGCCAACCAGCCTTTAGAGGCGCATTTGATTGGTGATGCTATGAACAGAGCAATGGAAGAGAGTGAGGATTCTAACATTGTTTAAGTATATTTCACATGCTCTCTTGGAGATTTTTTTTCCAAAAAAGATGCCAATGACTCATTCACCACTATGCTAAGCATTGTTAATGCTTATATGCCCTTTGACCAACAAAGTAAAGAGAGGATGTGGCAAACTGTCAACACCCACTCACTCACACTTTTGGTGCTTTGATTCATTTAATTTAACCTAAAAATTTACAATTAACAAGGCTGGCTAGCTAGTAATTATCTTATTCCTGTTGTTTGACACTAACATTAGTGCATAACACAGTGTTTACACACACTTAGAGTCAAATCAATTATAGAAAATTTGAGAGAGTTTGAATAGGCCGATGATATGTGACTCTGTTTTTTTTTTCTTTTTTCTTTTTTCTTTTTTTCTCTTACACAACCTTTCTACGTGTGATGCGATGCAATGGTATAGGTCACCAGTGACGTTTTGACACATTGCCAAAGTCGAGGACTTATAGAAATTAGAACTGTTTAGGGATGTTAGTGGCGTGATTGATGCTTACAGATTATATGTATAAAAAAAGCGACATTATAATATATAGCAAACTCCATAATCTTGGTCAGAGAGTGTTCCAATGACCTTGGACTTCACGTTTTCAATACTATAGTTTTTAACTGATTATTTAATTTTTTTAATTTTGACATCCAAATAATGGTGCATGAACCAGGATGTATTATTACAACTACGTACATTATTAATATTTCTTTATTATTTGTTTTAATCGTCCTCTTTCTTGTGGCCAAGATTTATTTTCTGACCATGATATCTCATCTTATTCATCTTTGTCAACTTTCTAATGGTTCGGCTAATATTGCACGGCTGCAAATCCAGTTATGAATAGGTTGTGCCAAAGTTTCAGTGTTGTGGGCCTCGTATTGGGCTCACAATACTCCACATGTGGGCCAAATCCAGCTATGATAAATGTTGCTAGCTAGTTCTAACTTGTTATCATTTTTCTTTTTGAAATTTTAATTTAACAATTACACCATCTACACATTAAGTTTGTAAAGAATAAATCTTAATTTTTGTTAAATCTAACAAATTTAATCATGTAATTACACATTCATAAATTATAATAACATTTCAAAATTATTGATAATGTGGCTGAAATCATGTGTATATGATTTGATTGAATCAATTAGTATGAAATGTAAAATAATAGCAGAAGTTTTGAATTTGTGACAGACCTTTTGTGAAAGATGTTAATTTAATTGTTGAAATTTAAAATTGAAGTATCAAATTCATCCTCCCGCTAAAGTCTAAAAAATATTGGGTTCCGATTACCTTAATTAGTAAAGTATTCTATCGTCGAATAAAAGATTTGAAATTCGATCATTGCCTATACCAAAAAATTATTTAGTGTCTTAGCCTGATAATAAAAAGTTTTATCAAGAGCATACGGCATAAGTTGAAATTATTTCTAAATTAAAAAAAAAGCCTGAAAATGATATTTTAAAAGTTCTAATTTTTATATATATAGATAGATGGAAGGATATTTTGACTCTTATAACTGGTGAAGCTACTGGGCCATAATGGCCCAACTCAAACTGGAAGGATCTTTTGACTCAGAAACATTTAATAATGTGAACATAGGGGCCTTGGCTACTGTTTAGGCTAAATGATAGTAATGTCTGGCATTGGTGGGTTAGTACTTTTTAGCAGCCACTCTGGTGTTTTCCAAATTCCAACTTGCGGGGCTGTAATTTGTGGTGACACCCATCAGGCCATCACAGTGACTTTTATTATTATTTTTTATTATAATTATTTTTATTTACAATATCACAGTATATTTAAATTAGAAAATTATTAATTACTTTGGGAATATCATAAATACTTATTATTCCCTCTCATATAAATGGTGGGTCCTACTATGAATTTAATTAGTGAGACTCACCATCCATATGAGAAGAGAGAATATGCATTGATGGTACTCTGGGAGTATACAATAATTTTCTCTTTAAATTATACCATTTGCTTGTTTTGGGTTTTTTGATTGGCCAATTCTAATATTCTTCCATTTTTGTTATGTGGAGTGGCACATATCTGTCAAAGGACTCCTAATAAATAATGATGGCTATAATTAGCTGTAATCAAAGATATATTTTTGTTTATTTATTATGAATAAAGATAAATTAAAGAAAAACTGGGCGCTAAACAATCTCTAACTTTTGGATCTAGCAACCAAGAAAGAAGAAAGGAGATTATATGGGCCCAACCCAATTACAAAGGGCAGCTCATTGAACCGCATACGACAAAAAATTTACATTCTGATGAACAAAAATGAAACCCAATAAGAAAGGGAGGACAAAGCATCTTTTAATTCGGTGAAAAAGAAAGATAGAAACCAAGGTGGGTAGGAGTCTAGATTCAACAATGTTTCAATGACACCTTTGGAATCCCTTCAAAAATAACATATTAATTGGAGTTTGTAGAACATTGCCAGTTTGATGGCTAGGAATGCAGGTTGGGTTTTTCCTAGTGTCCGATTACTAGAACTGGTTAGATTGGGCAAAGACCAGTTAAAGTAGCATTCAAATAATATGCATATTGGAATAGAGCAAAATTTGGCTACATAATTGATTGTAAATCAATAAAATAAATATTACAACATATTTTGAAAATCCAATCGTTAAATTGCATATACTTTACGCTTTTAATATATATATCATCTTTTGTGTTAATCGGATATTATTTATTATATAATCTATATGTTTATATTTTATGCATAATTTTAAATTACAAAAAACTTGCAATTTAATTTTCTAAAAATTTTGCAAGTATGATGGATATAAGAAGATGTAATCTAATAGTGGATTTGTTAAAATTTACCTCCAATAAAAAGATATTGAGTAAAATTATAGTATAACAAATTTTATAACTAAATTTTGTCATTGAAAATAAAACAAAAAAAAAAATCTCAAAAAGCTAATCTCAAAAGGAAGGAATTAATTTTCTAAAAAGTTGGTATGGGAGTTGTCTTTTCGATTATTAAATCATAGATCATTTAAACAACGACCGTCAGCCACATCAAAAGAAAAAAAACAACAACGACCGTCAAGTATTGTTACCATCGTTAAGGTGAGCATCACAACCAACACGAGATTTATGAGATTTTAAGTTTAGCGTGTTAGAGTCTCTTTTAAAGGACATATTCATTTACTATTGTATATTCTTGATGCGATGGTCACTATATAAGTATAAGTGCTTGTGGAGCGTGGGGAGTAAGGACCGGAGTTCAAGTCTTAAAGAGGGAGTTTCACACAATATACACTTAGATTAAATTAAAGTAGGTTTCTCAAAAAAAAAAAAAGATTAAATTAAAGTAGAATTCTATCTTGTAAAAAAAAAAAAAAAAAAAAAAGACATATTCACTTAATTACACGGTGTGCATACTGCAAGAGAATTACACACGTCCGAGCAATAGTTAAGCTCAAATAGCATTAGACGCTGTCATTGATAAAAAAATAAATAAAAGCGAATTTCACAAAAATAATGATAACAGTGCATCTAAAAGTAATTATATGCATTATAAATTTAAAATACTATAACTTTGCCATAAGATATTTATTGATTTGTGGATTAATTACAGATATCACTCCTGCGATATACCTTTAAAAATTTATTTCATGTGGTATATTTTATGACACTTTTTCATTTGGTTTGTTTTCTAAAGTATTTTTCATTAGTTATAAGGAAATTTGATAATATGATAAGTGCCCATGTCTAATAGAAAGAATAAAAGAAAATAATTGGTCTATCATTAGTTCATTACATCTCTTTTTTTATTTTTCAACATTTTCCTTCAATATTCATTTAGTGTAGTTGTTTCTACTCACAAGTTGAACACAGGTAAAAAGCAAAACAATCTCTTTTTTCTTTTTTCTTTAGGTGACATATATATCCACCCTACACAGGAAAAGTTGAACATGGAATTGAACTTTGAACTGTACAAGAAACATCAAACATGCAACAACTTTAGTAACGAGACTTGTCGCTCGAAGATAGGATCAAAAGAGGGTGGTTGATCCAAATTATGTTGGATGATAACCGGTGTCGACATTTTTCAACAAAAGTCGTCGAATTTTGATGTACGAACACTGACCTTTAGCTGCATCCGCTAAAACATGAGCCCATCATGTCATCATTCTTATTTTTCGTACTCAGAAGTCTGTCATACTCAGACATAGTTACGATATTATCCCTGATAGCTAGATAGATCCTTCAAGTACAAGCCTCTTGCTTTTTAGAACTTTGCTTTGTCAGTTCTCAAACTTCTTGATCTCTCTTTATCATTCGTTGGTTTTCAGTTTTTCACTTTAAAATAACAAATACACAAAGTCTATAATGGCTTGTTTCATGCACACCTAGATGGTGAAATCTAAGACATAGACAACAGGGTTACAAAATTTTGTACAATTTTTTAGCACATTTTTATTTTGACAAGTATCAGAAAAAGAAAGCGAGGTTCGAATTATAAACATGAAACTAAAAAAAAAAATGGTTTTTATCGTTAGAATATCATTAAACGTTTATTTAACTGTTGTGATAGAAATAACATATCACTAACATCAATTTAAGGGATTTAACTTTAAATTATGTAGTAAAATATTTATTTTTCAAATAAAATACCTCTATTTCGAAACTAAATTTTAACAAAATCGAGTTTTATATAAAATTTGAGGACTTTAAAATCAAATTTTATGCGTATTTTTGAGTGAAATTGGATATCCTTAAAGTATAAATTTTTACCACATACTTTAAAAATAGAGAATATTTACCAATTTTGCCCATTGTTACAACTTTTACTAATACAAATCATTCTCAAATCTCAACCTTTACGAAAAAAAATAATGAGAAACGGGTCAACAATGGCTAAAACGAATAGGGCTATTCGGTGGAACAAAAGGGTGTTTTTGTAATTTCGCATTTTTGGCATATATTTTTTTTCAAGTGCTTGCTCTAAATAAAATTATATCTAAGCTACGATTGAATCCAACCTTTCATTGTTTTTTCAATGCCAAGAACGTGAAAGAAAAGTTGAGAATAATGTCTAGTTCTTCCGTATATGCAATCTCGGTGTTGGTGAATGTAATTCTAAGAAAGAGCATATATGTATATAAGGAATTTGCAGTATTGATGGTGGACTTCCTTCCAGTTATGGTGTCAACAATCCGATTTTCCCGTTTCTTTTTCAGGCCAACTACGGTGGTTTCAGCCAGGTACTCTCCCATGTCATCCATGGTGGCTCGACATGATCGGTAGTGCTATACAAAAAGAAAAAAAAACACCATTGTGGTTTATCAGTATGGTTTTATCTTGTAAGTGTTGGCTTTCTAGCTCTCATTTTCCTGTTTTGTCTGTGCTAGTTAGCTAGTTTTTGAGTTTATTTGGTGGATGCTATATGTGATTGGTGTAATAATCTCGGAAAAATGATAATTCATTTGGGATGATGAATCTGTGTGTGTAATATTAATAGTCAAGAATGATGTTTCTTGTTCTCTTTTGAGTTCATTCACTTGGAGTAATTTTTTTTTTTTTTTTTTTTTGAGGATTTGGTGATTATTACTCGTTTGCTTTTGCACTACATGCATGATATAGAACATGAAGGGTGAGATAACTAGTTTCCCAACAAAACATGATACGTGTTCCTCATCAAATTATACCAGTGAAATGTGTTTGTTTGGATTAATTTTTTGTTCAATTATTTTTACTTATTCATTGAAAAATGGGCAAAAGATATTAGTTATACCAAACAAAAATGAAAATTTAAAAAGTTATAGATATACGAATAATCTTACCAATCAACGGAAAGAAAGGTAATCCAAATAGAGTAAAATGCTGTTTTCAGGCTATAATTTTGTGTTTGATTTTTATCTTCCAAGAAAATCTATATGGGTTGGTTGATCTACTTATCAAACGACTATGAGCATCTGATTAATCAATAACACTTTTTTTTTTATTATTTATTTAGAATCTAATTAGTAACAACTAGTAAAGAATCGCTGGCACCTAAAACATTTTGATTCTTCAAGAGAAGTGCAACTACATGAGATTTCATCTCCAACCATGGGCAAAAGATATAGTTATACCAAACAAAAATGAAAATTTAAAAAGTTGTACATATACAAATAAGTTTATAAGTCAACGGAAAGAAAGCTAATCCAGACAGAGTAAAATACTGTTTTTCAAGTTACAATTTTGTGTTTGATTTTTATCTTCCAAGAAAATCTATATGGAGTTTGTTGATCTACTTATCAAATGACTATGGGCATCTGTTTATTCAGTAACACTTTTTTTTTTTTTTTTTTTTTTGAGAATCTAATCAGTAGCAACTAGTAAAGAATTGCGAGCACCTAAATATTTTGATTCTTCAAGGGCTTTGCAACTACATGGGATTTCATCTCCAACCATGGGCAAAAGATATACTTATACCAAACAAAAATGAAAATTTAAAAAGTTGTACATATACAAATAAACTTATAAGTCAACGGAAGGAAAGCTAATCTAGACAGAGTAAAATACTGTTTTTAGGCTACATTTTGTGTTTGATTTTTATCTTCCAAGAAAATCTATATGGGGTTGGTTGATCTACTTATCAAATGACTTTGGCCATCTGTTTAATCAGTAACACTTTTATTTTTTAGAATCTAATCAGTAACAACTAGTAAAGAATTGCTAGCACCTAAAATATTTTGATTCTTCAAGGGCAGTGCAAGTACATGGGATTTCATCTCCAACCATAGCTCACCAGTACAGTTGTGTTATGTAGTAGTTGTGAAATTTCATTCAAAAACTACTTCTATTACTATGTATCTTGCCAATATCATGCTTTTACTCATGTCACTTTATCCTAGCACACATATTGTAAACATCAAAGTATAGATGAATAACAAGCATTTTCAGTTGGAAATTATTCACATATCAGTTATTATTAAGCTAAAATGAATCTATGCTAATTAAGTTGGGAGAAGCAAAATGCTTAAAGCATAGTTACATAGTGATTGGATTTTGAAATATTTTTGAGTAAAATAAGCACACAAATAGGGGGGAGGAGTTGGAAATGTACTTTTTTTTTTGGTTGGCACATTTTGCGTGATTTTGGTGCACATGTTTTTGAGAGAGAGAGGACTATCATTTTATAGGTTTATTATTGCCACTAGTGATAGAAGTAGCAATCGGGGTATTTCATTCTCAATAAACAAAATTTTTATGGTTGATTGATATAGCTCATCATCATTTAGTTATTGTATTTGTTTATATTTCTCATTGTTGTTCATATGTATAGGATCGATAGCAATATCAAGTTTATATATTGTTTGTGATATATTTGTTAAGATCTTTTCCATTTATCATAATCCTTGTTTGGGATTTTCTTTATTTATCTATTGGGATAACCCATATTATAACATTGATATGATTTGAAACGTGTCATTTCAAGCAAATTATCTATGGATTGGCAAATATATGTGAGCAAGAGAAGTATAGTTCTTCTTTCCAATTATGTATCATACATTTATACTTCTAAGCTCTTGTCATCTCACATGTTATCTACGTCTAGATATATTTCTGGGTAAATTCAAGATATAGAGTACTGTTCAGGCAAGCAAAATCTTCTTTATCAATAGTTGCAACTTGCGTTGTTTAATATTAATTGATTGTTTCATGTTTTTGTTACACTGGTTTGGTTCTCTTTTGCCACTTTGCAGTGCGTGATGATTTGCCATCCAGTAATTGAATTTCAAATTCCATCTATTTGAATGTCCTGCGTACATCTTAGTCTTACCGCTCATCAACTTCGATGTTGCTTGCAGGCTAGCAATAGCTGAGAGGTTACTAATTTGGAGGAACTTTTATATGCATGGGGGGACTTGTTAACTCTTTTATTTCTCAAACACGGATTTTGAATCTGAAATATGTCTACCATCAATAGGTGTAATTTCCATGTCAGTTCTTGGCCAGGTTGTTTGCTTCCCGCATAGCTGCATGCATTATCAAAGAAGGTGGACATGAATAATTTTTGTTTGGAAAGTTAGGACCAATTAATTTTTACTCTAAAAGGCTTACAAGAATGTGATTAGTGTTACATCAAAAATATAGTAAATGAACTTTAATTGATTTCTTGTTTTAGCATTTATTGTAAGTTTGTTACGAACGCTGTTGTTGAATGACATTAATGTAGCATTTTGATCTACTTTGGTCCATCGTGGTCCACTTTTGGAGAAATTATAAGGTTTTTATGGTGGACAAGTGATGTGATTTACTATTTCAGTAAAAGACTTCAATTTGTTTAAAATTGTAGAGTTTTAAATAAAAACTGAATACTGATTCAACAATTTTAAATAGGTGGGAGTTTTTTACTGGAATGGTGGACAAATAACGTGGTCTACCATGAGAACCGTATAATTTCTCCTACTTTTGTCTATTTTGATTTACTTTAGTCCATTTTGGTCCACTTCAGTTAACTTTGGTCTATTCAGTCCATTTTAAGAAGGGTTTGAATTAACACTTATTAGTCTTCTAATATTTTCATTTTTTACTTAACCAAAAAACAAATAACTAGTTAGTAATTTCATTTGAGTTAGGCCCATTTGGATATACACCACTGTTAGTTTCTTTAAAACTTTCTCCCTTCTCCCCTCGTGTATATATGTTAAAATAGTTAGTATTCTCAAAAAAAAAAAAAAAAAAAAAAAGTTAGTAATTTCATTTCAGCCCACATAACTAGTGTTAGTACGTGCAAGGTATCATCATAGTAATGTATGTAAGTGACTTACTGGCTCCTTCAGCTTATGTCTCCTCACCTTTCCCTTATCTTTTAACTAGTGTCATTGCTAAGTCAGTTCTTGAATTAGGTTACAAGCTTATTTTGTATCTTTTGTGTGCATTAAATTTTATGGTGAATAAGTTAGTCCTAGGTGGGTTTGAGCCAAATTATTATCTCCCATAGCTAACCAACCTTCCTTGTGTGATGCCTGTTTGTTGATTCCAACTGGGTGTCATTGTACCACAAGTTTGCAAAGTCAAATTTGTGTTTCTGAGAGCATAATATCAACCATTTTTAGTTCAATAGGACGCTATATTTGAATGGAGGGAGATCGTTTCCTTTTTCTCTTCCTCCATTTCTTCCCCTCCAACTCTCCAACCATATTATTAAGCAGCGTTTGGGTAGAAATTATTTCTACCTGCATCTGCGTTTCTGGCGTTTCACGTTTTTTTTAGCTGTGATTGCTGACTTTTTGTGTAAACAGTGCATCTGTGCACTGTTTATGGGATCCATAAACATTACTTTTTAGTAACTTTTTCATTAAAAATAGGTCACATGGTATTATTTGCACATTTTAAAATTGTTTTGTTACAGTATTTTCAGTTTTCAATTGTGTTTAAACGGACCTTTAGTGTCCATTTAATTGGGTGAAAAAAGAAAAAGAGAAGAAGAAGAGAGGATGGGGGCAATGGGCTCCTCTTTTGATGGGCCTATCTTCTCTCTGGTTTTTTATGTCATATGTTCGACTTGCTTCTCCCCTCTCTTCCATTCTCCAGGAAGAAAAAAAAAAAGAAAAAAAAAAGAAAAAAAAAAGTGAAAAGATAGAAAACGTGAGAGAGAAAATGGAAGATGGATTAATATTATTTGTCTGATAGAGAAGAAAAGTGAAATGAGAGGAAAAAAAAAAAAAAAAAAAGAATGACAATTATTTTCTATTCGGGTCTATCATTTTTAATTTTCTCAAAAAAAAAAAAAAAAAAAAAGAAACCTTAGTGATTTGATAGTTGTATCTCTTTCACCCCCCAAATTTTGTCTATTCCCTTCACCAAATTCAAATGAAAAATATCACTTTTTTTCCTCTTCTTCCTTAAATTTTCTTTTTTATCATTTCTATAAAATGAAAATTATACAATATTCTAGGACCACGATAAGTAATTATTCTCTACCTAATAAAGTCTTAATACTTACCTAATTTCTTAGTTCATGTGGTACCTTCCCAAGCACAAAGTGTCTTGGGGGTCTACTGCAGGGTAGGGGTTTGAGTTGCAGCAGTAACATTTCTTAGATATTCTAATCATTCTCTCAAAAAAAGTAAACTTTTAAAAAGTTGTGCATAATAAGCTGAAAATAATTTCTCTCAAGTCTCAAACAAGCTGACAGTTACCCACAAGAATCAAGAACCCTAACTCATCTGTCTAGAAGTCCTATATCCATCTAGCACTATATATATAGAATAGGCTCCTAACATGTTCAAACAAGACATTATATAATTGGGACTCTTAAGTTTGGCTCAACTAATTCAATTAACTTCTTTAGAAAAGCTAATTCATTTTATAAGGAAACTGAAATAGGGTTTTTCATTTGTACACATCTATGCAATTTCAATAGTAGTATTTGGCTATCATAGTGTTTAGACTTCGGAGGAAGAGTGCACCATAATGCCACATTTTCAGCAAGAATGCTATAATGCCAAACAAATATCCAGATCAAATACACAGAGAGAGAGAGAGAGAGAGAGAGAGAGAGAGAGAGAGTACCACAATGAACACAAATAGATTAACCGAGAGACAACGAGTTGTTGTCTCATCGTTTTTAAAGACCCTAGCAACTTATTCAAGCAGAAACCTTGTATAGATATAATATTGAAGTTTTTCACTAGCATTAGACCTTGACATGATACACCACTAGTTAGTACAAAATGTGAACGAGCAGACAAAGACATTATGTCCACATTGAACTTGAGGGCTTCACATCTTAGAAACTGAGTAATCCATGGCATCTACAAGGAAATCTGCAACCAAAAGATTACATATTTAGTGAAAGGGCCACTGGCAATAAAAAAAAGAAAGACCATTAAAAGAATTCGGTATGACAAGACAGACATGTCATTTCTTTGCCACGGCTGTCAACATGTTAATGGAGTGAGTAAGGTATACTACAAATTTAACTACAAAAACTTTACAAATTGTTGTCACTAATCACAAAAAAAGTAATTCAAAGTTTGTAAGCCTATTGTAGTAAAATTGGTAGTAGTTTTAGCATTTTCCATTGAAGGACTGAATGCTCACCTGCATCTTCCTTGGTGAAGCAGAGGGGAGGTGTGATTCTAAATACATTTGAATAGATTCCGCCTCTCCCTATCAATACTCCCAATTCTATAATGGGCAATGGCAAAGAGTTCAATTAGTATCTAGATGTGAGACTAAGCCTAGAGAATAGCTGATGAGAGAAATGCAGACCTTTCATCTGGTCCAATACATGAGCAGTTTCAGCCTTTGCAGGAGTTTTCTGCTGGCGATCAGTGACAAGTTCAACTCCTAGCATAAATCCTCTTCCCCTAACATCCCCGATAACTGCAGAATATCAATAAAGTAAAAAAAATTTATGATTAACTATTTACTCATACAAAAGTTTAAATGCCTAAATACAAAAGATGATTGAAGAATGTTTACTTTCATATTTGTTCTTTAGTGCAGTTAGTCTGTCTTTCAGGTATGACCCCACAACATGTGCATTCTCCTGAAGATTTTCTTTCTCAATCACCCTCAAAACTGCAAGTCCTGCGGCAGTACATACTGGATTCCCACCAAAGGTGTTGAAGTAATTGCGGCGAGTCAGGACCTTTGCAATCTCAGGTGTGGTTACCACTGCCCCAAGGGGAATTCCATTTCCAATGCCCTGCAGATACCAGAGAAGAAAATCAGTCAAGGTAAGCCAGCCAAATTCTAATAAAATGGTCCACCAGTTTGATGAAGCAATGGTAATTTGAATTGAAGTGAATGGATGATTTGTAAAATCTTCATTTTGTGCTTTTAGTATGTTAGTTTGTGAAAATTATATGTTAGCAGTTGAGCCAATACAGTTGTACAAATAATAAGTAAAAGAATTGATTGATGCAAGTTATTAATGCAATCCTAGCAAACTGCTTAGAAAGACAAGTCAATAATAGTATGCCATGTGAAAAATAATGAGCTTCAGCACCAGATCAAAGGTATCAAACCCCAAAAAGTTTTCAAAGATGATATAATCACCTATAATGTTATCGTGCCAGAGAGCAATTCTAGGAACACAGCTTTTTTGCAACTTACTAAGGAAAGAAAGAAAAGAAAAGAAGTGAAAATAAACCTTTGCCATTGTCACAATGTCGGGTGTGACCCCTTGAGCCTCAAACGACCAAAAGTGGCTCCCAGTGCGAGCGAAACCAGCCTGAACCTCATCAGCAATACAAAGGCCTCCTGCTTTCTTTATACTGCTATAAACAGGAGGCAAGTAACCAGGGGCCAATTCTACAATCCCCCCTACTCCCTGTCATACATAAAAATGATGTTAAAAGGATTAAGAATAATGTCAATATGGGAGGAACTGCACAATTGGAGGTAGATAAGGTACCTGAATTGTTTCAGATACAAAAGCAGCAACATTGCCAGAAGTTCCATATTCAATGAGATCTTGGACATCTTTGGCATACTTTTCTCCATCTGAACCAAAAACACCTCTGTACGGGTCTGGATTCAAGGCATGATGGGTTCCAGACTGGTGGCCATAGCCATAAGAAGAAGAATAGTAGCAACATATTTCTTATAAGTACATCAAATTTAGATTACGTGGCTCCATAGACAAAAGAAATGAAAGGGAGATCCATGGAATGCCATCATTTAAGGATGGAAAAACTTCAAACTATTTTAAGAGCATCATTTATCATTTATTAGTGTTCAATGTTCCTGATTTGTAACAAGCAATATCAGAAAGCAGAAAATTCTAAATTTTAATATATTAATGAAAGGAAATTACAAAAGGACAATCTGCTTTACAAGCTAACATTAAGGGGGGTGGCAGATTGTCAAGACAGAAACAAAAGGAAACATTAGAATCTAAAGCTAACTAAACTAAACTAACATTAAAATCTCAATAAACTAAACTAAAACATTAGAAATTTTACTTGCTCATTGTATGAATAGATTGATAACAAAGTTAAAGGCCTACTTAACAAAAAAAAAATTCAAGAAAACAGAAAAGTCACAATTTGCCACAAGCCAAATTCAAGAAAGCAGAAAGTCCATGATTTTTAAAGTTATGGCCTACTTTAAAAAAATATTTTAAAAGCATCTTTAATCAATTATTGAGGTTCTATCTTTTATGCTCCTAATTTGCCACAAGCTAAATCAGACAACAGAAAGTTCTAATTTTACTTTGCTTATGTGTATGAATAGATTGATATCAAACTATTTTTCTGGTAAGGTAGCTCTCTCTATTTGTTGGGACAAACTCAGACAAATGAATATAAAATTAAATCACATGGCATTTACTCATTGAGTTGATAACCATGGATTGATTTTCTATTACTTGTTACAAGATATTATTTCTGCTATTGTCTCTAACTCTAAAGAAATGATTGACACATTTCCCTTCCCAACAGAGACAAAAATTTTTGATGTAGACATAGCAAGCTAGCATTGGCTTAACATCTTCATCATTTGATGTCAAAGCTCGTTTTCATATTAGTATAATGATGATAGTGGCAATTTCACCATCCATTATAATGCTTGGTTCAATAGCTATGATTGTGAAGCGGGGAAAAAACAAAAAATAGTAGTGAATGTCCAATTGGACTGAGTTTTGGTAGTGTTGGTAACATCAAGATGGGATTACAGTATGCCTCACCAGCTACGATGTGACTTCTTCACAAGTCACCTAACAAGTGAACCATGAGCTAATTAAAGATCCTCTACCTTAACAAAATCTCTTTGGTCCATTTTGGCTAATTCATAGATGAGCCCCAAAGTGCACAATGAGTCATGAAAACGAAAGGTGATTGACTTTTGTGGACAGCCCTAAAAAAGAATTTAACTTTTTCTCTATTTTTGCTATAAAATAAGATAATCAAACTAATAAGTTAACATGAAATTTTAAAGCACTCATCATAAGCTATTATGAACCACATGTTTTTTAATGGCATTTTCAGTAGTCCTCCTCACTCCTCACATACATCAAAAGCCACGACTACAAAACTACTAAGACAGCGACCACATTTAGTATTAGTATGTACTATGTACTCCTTTTTGTTTAATTTATACATTGATGCTACTGTTTTAACCTATTCTTGAAAAGCTAATAGTTTAACTTATTTTTTTAGCAATTATAAAAAATTAAAACAGGGCTTAAAAAAGCTAATTCCCTAGTGCTCCATTTAAAGTGTGACATACAGTGATAGTGAGACGCAAAAACATTTTACATCTAAGTAAGCAAACTATTTGACAATGATGTGACACTAATTCGAAACTATTTGTATTCACTTAGGTTAAGGTCGACTTCATAAAAAGAAAAAAAAAAAGTTTAAAGTCAAGTTGTGATTCAATTCACTCAAAAGAGTACCCTTAGTCCCCGACTGTTTAGAATTCTTAAATATAGGTTTTGTAACGAGTAAAAAGTTATTATAGTTGAATTTCAGATAAAATACCATCACCCAACTTAGACCATCTAAAATTATGTACTTTGTTACACATTATTTGTGTGTCACACATTTTTTTGAGGTTTGAGAAAATGGAAGAAGAAAGAGATAATTGTAGAAGAATTTCATTGAAATGAAAGGAGAATTTTATTATTTACCTGAACAACATTGTATTTCCAAACGCTCTGTCCTGTGGCCCCCATAGTTCCAGCTGCGTTTCCATGGTACCCGTTTCTAAGTGATATTATGTCATGGGACCCTGTATACAACTTCGCCATCATTAACGCCAACTCGTTCGCTTCCGTCCCAGAATTCGTAAACAACACCACCTACAAATTATTAATAATAAAAACATAGTAACAAAGTCACACAATTCTTAAAAAAAAAAAAACACACTCCGCGTATAAAAATTACCTCAACAATCATCTATATCATCAAGAAACATAAAATAAATTTAACGTGTATTTCTTGTCATACAACAACACTCTCGGGTTAGTTTATTTATTAAGAAATAATATAACAATTATATATATATATATATAATCTTAAAAAAAAAATTAACCAAACAACCATATAGCAGGCTTTGAACCCACAAATTTTATTAGTAATCATTTTTGGTAAAAGTATATAGGTAAACACTTATAATTTTTACGAAAAGCAAATTATTTTTAACAAAAATTTTACCCACCAAAAAAAAAAAAAAAAATTCATCCAAATTAACCTACTATCATAAAAAAATAAAGTTGCTACTAAGTTTCCTTAGAAAGCGTTAACAATATTGGGAAATTATTCCATATTAAGTAGTAATATTTTATTTTCATGACAACTTGTATCATGCATGAGAGAAAAGGATGTTACTCTCGGAATATTGAATAATTACTCATAACAAATAATATATAATTATTATATGTACGTTAAGATCGCCGGGCAACTTGGAAGCAAGGGCCTCGGCAAAGTCAGCGATGGCGGAGTTGAGGTAGAGGACAGTGGAGTGTTGCAAGCGCTTGGTTTGATTGACAATAGCCTCCACCACGTCCGGGTGGCAGTGGCCACAACCCACGGTAGCTATTCCTCCAAAACCGTCCAGGTATCGCCGGCCTTCATCGTCGAACAAGTACTGCCTCTTCCCATCTACCACGTTCAGCTGCCCAATCATACATAAATTAAATTAGTATTCACAATGGTAGAACAAAATAATGGTAGTGACTAAGAACAAAAAACGAATTGAGAAACAATCATTAGTCCATTTAACGTATGATCTTTGATCATCTACAGATATCAAGATATTTTAAAAACTTAAATTTTATGGTTGACAAAATTAGTCCAAACTTTTTGTTAGACGATAAGAGATTTTATCTATCGAGATAACTCAAACGCAAAAGGAAATATTGATAAAGAGAATTTATCGGTTGAGATAACTGGAACTCACGATTATCTTGAGACGGAATTGACCTGTTTTTATTCGACCGTAAGATTTTTTATATAATTGAAACCCACATCTTCAAAGAGTGAAACAGTGAAATGCATGATTTTTCAGAAACAAGAGATAGAGAGGAGGAGGAGGAGGAGGAGGAGAAATGATCAGGTGTGGGTGAGTGACTTACAGGTTTCTTGTATAAATGAAACAATGAAGGGCTGAGATAAGCTTTTCGCTTGGCCATGATCTCATCGACGGTGGGACCATTATAAGGCGGAGGAGAGAAATCAAAGGGGGGCATTTTCGGAACAGTGACATCATTTTCTTGAAGAGAGGCGTTTTTCTGGGCTAGTTGAGAGAAGCAGCGTTGTGAGCACAGGGAATTTTTTCCCGAAAATACCCTTCTCGTTAGAATTCCCTGCATTTTAATTTCCTCGCTGCCTCTCTATCTCTCCGATTCCTCGGATTTGGTTTTTACAATTTGTGAGGGAATTAAGATTCCGAGAATTCAGGACTATGTTTCGGGTGTTTGTGTTTGGCGGTGGTTTGGCGGTGGTAGCTCTAAAACTAAGCTAAGCCGAGATAGAATTTATATAGAGGATTACAGAGAGCCAGGTAACGCTGACGTGTCCTATTATGATTGGTTATCGATGATTTTACCTAGTTACCCTTCGGTATATTAGGCAATTACCACGATAACGAGCGATACTAAACAACTTTTCAAATTGAGGAACGCTGCATAAACGAAAAAAAAAAAAAAAAATTTGAATAACTAGGCCCGTTTGGTGACTGTGTTTAAATAATGAAAATTGTTGTTTAAACACTATAATATGTACTTTTATACATTTTTTTACTCACATATATTTTCATAAAACTTAAATAATGTTGTTAGAAATCTTTTACCAAATAATATGACATGTTTGTATACTGGCTAGTTCTCATTTGGGTTAACTACAGACTCTATTGTTTTACTTACTACTAAGAGCATTATTATTGGTGGTGCCAAACATATTGCTATTTTTAGCATCACCAATTCTTAAAAGTAAGCTACAATAGTAGAGCTAAACTTAAAAATTTTAGCTGGTGCACAATCATATATAGTTGCTAAAATAAAAAAAATTGTATTTTATTAAACCTCTCATTAAAATAATGTTTCTTTACTTTTTTTTTTCCTTTTCTGGTTACACGGACTATCTTCTAACCAAGTATCAGGCATGTGATACTCCCTTTGAATGTGCCTGGTTTTTACCTTTAGGATCGGTTTGGTTAGAGTAGTGGAAAACTGAGAGGATGAAAAAGTGGGAGGATGGAAAATATTTAGTTTTTCCTCTTGTATATTCGGTTGGAGGGTGGAAAAGTGAGAGGGTGGAAAACTCTTTTGTTTGGTTGGAGAGAAAAAGGGAAGGATGGAAAATGTAATTTATATATATTGTCTATTATACCCTTGTTACATAATATGTAAGAAATAGATTTATTTGTACTCATTAAATAATATAAAATTAATCACATCATATATATAAATTTATATTATTATAATGTAAAAATTAGATCAGGTCACGTTAAAAAAGAGAGAGAGAGAGAGAAGAGAACATTCAGGTGAGGTCACGTTTTGAAAAAAAAAAAAGAAAAAAAAAGAGAGAAAAGAACGTTGAAAAAAAAAAGGTGGGAATAAGGCATTTTTGTAAAAGTGCTACTATAGCACTTTTCTCCCCAGATTTTCCTTCCGATTTGGGAGGAAAAAAAATGTAGGTCTGGAGAGAAAACTTTCTCTCGGGTTTTTTCTCCTTTCTATTTTCCTTTCCCAAACGAACAGTGAAAAATAGTATTTTTCACCCTATTTTCCTCTCTTTGTTTTCCATCCTCCCTATTTTCATTCCAAACAAACGGACCCTTAGCTTTGCTCGTTCTCTCTCTCCTTTTTTTTTTTTGGTTTTTCTACTTTCCTTTTTTGTTCTTCTTCACCGATTTTTGATGGGTATTGGTTACAGTGGTGGGATTGTGGTTACATTGGTGGTTTCCATGGCTTTGATGGTGGTTGTGGTTATGTTTTGGCTGTTGAATGAAATATTATTTTATTGTAGTGTTTATATTATTTTATTATGTTAAAAGCTAAAATAAAACCACTGATGTTAAATGTTTTGTAAAGTGAGAAGGTAAAATAAATAAAGTAGCTTTTTATAGTGCCAAATAGCTAAAAAAATAGCTCCACCAATATAGATACTCTAACAAGTTACCACATTAGGTGTCAAATTAATTTGTTGCATTATATTAGACTTTCTCTTCCAATTTATGTTTGGACAATTGCCATATTTATAATCACTTTACAAAAATTGTGAATATTTCCTTATTTTTCTATGTTTTGCTTTGCTTGAATGCTTTTGTCACAAATGGATCGGAAATTATATAATGTTACTGTTTTCTGATAAATTTGTTTTGTCCGTTTATCTTTTTTAAACAGTCGGAGTGAATATGATACGGACCTTAGAAAGTGTCGTATTGATTTATAAAACAGTGCTTATTTCTCTTAATAATTAATTAATAATTTTGCAATGCAGTGACAATGTATCCTTTAAATTTTAAAGTTAAAGAATATTCTCCCAGGTAATATGCACTTGAGTTTAGTTTATGCCGATTGGGTTTCAATTAAATTTAATAGAAAATTAAAAAAATAAAATAAAATAAAAAACTGCTGTTAGACACGACCTCTAAAATGTTGGACTTTTCTGTTAAATTTAACAGGAATCTTAGTGATATTGATTATGGGGTAAATTACTTATTAAAAATAATAAATGGGACATATTACTCAATTTTAAAGCTTATAAAGGACTTATTAAAAAAAAAAAAGCTTATAAAGGATATTGGACTAAGAGATTTTTTTTTTTGAGGGAACAGTACTAAGAGATTTCAATAAAATTTAATAGAAAATTGAAAAAAAAAAAAAACAAAAATTCGGTTAGACACTACCTTTAAAATGTTGGACTTTTCCGTTAAATTTAATGGGAATCTTAATGATATGGGGTAAATTGCTTATTAAGCATAACAAATAAGGCATTTTGGTAAATTTAAATTTTTAAGGCTTAGAAAGGATTTATTTTTTGGTAATGAACTTTGTAATTTGTAATACCTTTATAAGTAGATTCCTATAAGCTATGTGAAGTTGTAGCTAGAAGCCTACAGGAGATTTTGGAAGCATAATCAGTTTGGAGAATATTCCATCTGTTGTTGGACTGTAAAAGTTTCTTAGAGCATCAGCATTGGGTCTCTTATATGCCAAATGCAAAGTGCATTTGGCATAAAGGCCCAAATAAAGCTCAACAGCCGGCAGGTCATATGCCATATGCCAATCTCAAATTTGAGATTTAGCTACAGTACCATCTTAAATGTAAGATGGTACTGTAACTGAATTCTAAAAAAAAAAAAAAAAAAATTTTTTAATACTCTCATTTCTCTCTCCTTTCTCATTTTAACTCGCGAATTTCTCTCTCCTCTCTCATTTTTCTCTTTCTTTTCTCTCTCTTCCTTCTCCTCTTTCTTTCTGCTCTCTCTTCTTCTTGATCTCTGATTCTTCTCAACAAAGCCACCTCATCATCTAAAGAATCAAAACCTCTCTCTCCCGCAAAACCTAGCCTTCACTCGCACCCTCCTCTCCTCCTCCGGCACCATCTACTTCTCCGGTGTTGGCAAGTCCGGCTTCGTCGCCAACAAGATCTCCCAAACCCTCGTCTCCCTCAGCATCCGCTCCGCCTTCCTCTCCCCCGTCGACGCCCTCCATGGCGACATCGGCATTCTCTCCTCCTCCGACGTTGTCGTCCTTTTTAGCAAGTCCGGCAACACCTGATCTCCTCCTTTGACGTCGTCGTCACTTGCTTCGTGGGTTCGCGCTAAAGGCGCATACCTAATCTCCCTCACCTCGATTCCGCTTCGTGGGTTGCGCGTACCTGATCTCCTTCACCTCAATTTGTGGGTTGCTGTGTTTTTTGTTTTGTTGTTGTTGTTGTTGTTGTTTTTTTTTTTTTTTTTTTTTTTTTTTTTTTTTTGTGTGGTGTTGATTGGCGGAGAGGGTGGTGGTGGTGGTGTTGATGCGCGTACCTGATCTTTGGGTTTTTTTTTTTGTTTTTTTTTTATTGGTGTTGACGGTAGATTATGGGTTGGGTTGCCGGTGGTGGTGGCAGTGTGTAGCAGTGGTGGTGATTGTTTTTCTTGAATAGAAAGAAAGAGAGAGAAAGAATAAATAATGTATAAATAATGTGTTGTATTGAATAATGGTAATTGTGAGATATATTATTTTATTATGTAGAAATATTATTTTAATGAGTAGAATTGGGATATAAAAGTTGAGATGTTAGAGAATTGTAAAATTATATTGTATAATTGATAAAGTGACTTTTTGGAATAGTAAAATAGGATGAGATTGAGATTTGGGTCAAGGATGCTCTTAAGATGGAATGCAACGAGAACTATTTCATAAAGGAAGAGCCTATATTCTTTATAAAAAAAAAAGAAAAAAAAAAGAAAAGAAAAAGAAAACCCTATGCCTATATTGCAGAAGGAACCATAATTCATGAAAATTTTAACATGCACCCATAAAATTAAGAATTGCCCATGGGTACTTAATTACTTCTATCATTTATAATTTATATAAAATTGAAGACATTTGATTTTTGATTGACTTCATTATATTTTACTATATAAATTTTTAAGACTGCATAATTTACACATCATTATTTTATTATATATGTTTTAATTGATTTAAACTTTTATTTTATATTTAAATATTTCATTAAAATCTTACCAAATCATATTTCTTTATAGAATAAATAGTTATATATACAAACACAATCATAATAAATACAATACTTATTAATAATTATCAAAATTTCATTTATAGACAAAATTGAAAGAGAGAATAAAAATCATATTTTGCCAAGTTTTTATTGCATGAGTTATCTATTAATAAATACAAGAATTATTAATAATTATCATAATTATTAAATTTCATTTATGAGTAATGCTACTATAAGGACACAAATTTGGTTATAGCCCAAATAGTGGATGGACCAGCTCAAAAGGCCCTAAAACAATAAATTTGTAGAGAGTAGGTAAAGAAAACTGGGCTAGATTGAATTAGACAATCAATATGTTGGGTTTAAATGATCAGAAGAATCGACAAGTTCAACTTAAGAAAGCAGTCCTTGGCCAAGATCCGAGGAGACCGGTTTTGATATATAAGGTTTTAATTTGATTACAAGTTTGGTTCTTAGTGGCTACCCTCCCTCTTCTATGAAAGGTTTCTTTACATTATATAGTTCTTTTTGGATCATCTTGATCCTACACTTGTTGATTATCTGGGTCTTTATTTGAGTGCCCGTCTCATCAGACATCCTCTTTAACTTTCTATGAGTCACGGTAGCCAAGGTCACACTATTTAGAAGTCTTCTCAACATAAATGTGGCTAGAAGGGTAGATGCAGTGCATTTAATGCGGTGGTAGCAGCTTTTTCTTGGATATTTTTGGGGCTTCTTTCCTCTCGTATGTTCATGAAACATGTCTCTCGTATGTTTATCACCTGAATACAGCCTTGGGCTATACCTCCTCGGACCACTCCCATTCTGGCCTAGGATTCTTCGTAATTATTTATCTCTCCTCAAACTTTACATCGTCTTCGGATAAAGCTCAAGGCCCAATACGTGATTTTGAGCCCATATCCCTACAGCTACAATTACAAACTATTTTACAACATTTTTACAAAATGTTAATGTGACCAATTTCTTATTGGTTTTCATTTAGACTTACCATTAATATCACTTTTTCATTTACTAATAATCACTTACCACAACAGCAATTTGTAAATTTTTTTGTAAAAAAGTTTGTATCTTTAGTATTACTCTTCATTTATAGACAAAAATGAAAGAGACAATAATATTCATATTTTTTCAAGTTTTTTTTATTGCATGGGTTATCTATTAAAAACAACTAGTAAGTTATCCGTGTGATATACGAATAATATTGTAATTTTTTATGTACTATAGTCTTGAAGAATGTTGTATATGTATCATAGCATAATTGTTATAGAACTTTATTAGTAATGAGTTCATCAAGAAAAATAAAAATTATAAATTGCATACACATATTTATTATAATTATTTAATTGAAGTAATGAGAAAAAAAACTTTGGAGAAAAATTATAGAATAAAAGTTGATATAGAATATGTCTCTCTCTTTCTCCTTTATTTTAAAATAAAACACACATCCCAAACAGCCATGGTTAATCACATCATTTACAAAACTCACAAATCCACAACGTCCGACCTTGACATCAAAATCGTAATCACCGTTGTCACTTAATATAAAATACAAGTCCTCCTTCCTTGGTTGTAGTTGAAAGCTCGAAAATGTGTTAAAATACAAGAGTTGTTTAGACCCCCCAAATTAAAGATTATGGTTTGGTTGATTTTACTCTTACTTAAATTAAGTGTGAAAAAGAGTAAGTGCAAGTGAATAAACAATAAAACTACTCTAAGCTATATTCATCAAAGCATAGCAGTAAAATGAAAGTTAAAAGAGTAGGGAAGAAGAATGCAAACACAAAATAACACGCCGATGTGTTATCGAAGAGAAAACAGAAGTACTCGACGTAAAATCTCTCCGCCGCCCTCTAAGTGGTAAATCGATTCACTAGACAGTCAGTTGGGATACACGAATAGCGAGAGACCCTCCAAGCCTAATCTATCCGATGCACCTAAGCCCTCCAAGCTCCTACTCCAACAAGACTTCTCGGAACCGTGTCTTGTCTAACTCTCCGGATCCTGCAATGCGCACGATTACATTTGCCAAAGCTTGGCTTCTTCCAATACTTCCTAGTAGCACCAAAAACTCAATTAACACTCAGAATGGGTGTGGTAAGTGTTTGAGGCTATCAATCTCTCAAGGATATGGAAATGGAGAGGTAGGAGTTAAGGAAAATCACAATAAATTGTGTAGAGAATTGTGGGTATAACAATATATCACTCTCAAGGGTTGTGGCTAGGGTTTTCTCCCTGAAAAAGCACTCCTCAACATATGTGAGTAATGAGGGTATATATAGTGTGGGTAGAGATAGGGTGTATCAAATAGGACAAATTCGTAAAACAGAATGTTTCGCGGGTATCTTGCGGGAAGACCTTACTTGCGAGACACTTGCGAAAACCAGCTGTCACCATCCTGTCTTGACTCTTCGCATTCCAATCATGTGCAGAGCACATGTTTCATTTCGCGGGAAGGATACCCGCGAGCTACCAGCGAAAACTTCTTTGTCTTCAATATGCCTTGAGTCTTCACACTCTCTCTCACACACAATCCTTACAATAAAATCCCACAAGAAATACAGGGTACATAAGATTGAACATAATTACAATTAAATTTGGCACGGAATTAAAGCCAACATAAAATAGTTGTAAATCACAACTTTACAGTAGGCATCTAAAACGGGGTAAGATTAGATAAAACAACAATGTTAGGGCTAGGTAAGTGTTGCCAAAAGATTGAAGGTAAATGTAATCATTTTTTGTCTGTGTGTATTTGACATAGAATGCACATCATTTACAAAATCCACAAATCTACAACGTCCGACCTTGACATCAAAATCGTAATAACCGTTGACTCAATATAAAATGCAAGTCCTCCTTCCTTGGTTGTAGCCATCTCAAACAGGGTAAGATTAGATGAAACAACAATATTAGGGCTAGATAAGTGTCGTCAAAAGATTGAAAGTAAATGAAATCATTTTTTGTCTGTGTGTATTTGACATGGAATGACATGAAGGGTTATGGGTAGGTATATATAAATGGTAGAAGTGCAAGAGGTGAAAATAATGAATTAAAATGCAAAAAGTTTTGTGTGTATGTGTGAGAGATGAAAAGTCTTGAAATATTGAACTAAAGGATACAAAGAATATTTATTTTTTAATTGGAAAAGTCTTAAAACATTGAACCAAATAAAACAAAAAGTTAATAATTAATTTGTTCTTATCTCTTATGTGGTTTAAGAGTATTTCAATTTTTCTTATAGAGTGCGCCACATGGCAAAGTTTCATACTCTCCCTCGTGAGATTTCTGCTTTTGTATATATACTGATTGATGATTGATTGATAGTAATTATTAAATTTCAAATATTGGTAAAAATACTATTAATAAATATCCAGTTTATCAAATTTCATTTTTAGAAAAAAAAAGTAAAAGAAAAGAAAAATCAATATTTTGTTAAACTTTCTCATGCATTGTAGAGTTTAATGACTAATATATATATATATATATATATATATATAAAAGAATAATTGAAGATGTTTAATTGTTGGTTGACCTCATAACATCTAGCCATATAACTTTTTGAGGTCTCATAATTTTACATGTCACATATTTAATATGCATTTTTAATTGATTTAAATTTTATTTTATACTTAAACTCTATCTCCATTAAAATCATAATTTATTATATTTTCTTTAAATGATAAGATATATACTTTCATATATAGACACACACATAATACCAAGGGCATTGTAACTCAATTGATTGACATTTTTTAGTATTTTTAAAAACATTTGTTTTACTTTTATCAAATTAAGAAAAAATAAAAAAACTATTGGTTAAAAGAAAAAAAGAAAGAAAGAAAGAAAGAAGGATTGCATGTACAGTCAGCACTGTGTTTTTAGGTTATGTCGCCATAATAGGGATAACTTAAAATATTTGTTTTGGAAGGGCCCCTACGTTTGTATTATTATTATTATTATTATTTTATTTTCACATGAAAGAAGTGGAATTGTTTAAAGCAATTGAAGACTGTTATAAAAAATAAAAATAAAAAAAAAATAAAAAACCAGAAATCGTAAACCTTCTTTAAATCTGATCAGTACTATTTGAAAATTTTGCTTGTTGTTGTTGTTGTTGTTGTTGTTGTTAAACGAAGCATGTATTTAAAGGAAAGTAAACAAGGCTTGTCACCAAGGAGTATTGTTAACTTTCGTGAGGGAAGGCAACTAATCCAAGGTACACGCATATATCATGCCTCACTATTTCTAGGAGCATTCCAAGATTCTCTCTTTAGAATTAATCAGATCCAAGTTTTCTTCTAAACTAGTAATTTAAACTAGCCTTATCACATGTGCTTCGCACGTGCGATAAGATTTTTTTCTTTGGGATTTAGTATTATAATTTTTCTTTCATCACAATTTGAAAAAATAGGATTTTTTTTTCTTATAAGAGAATATGATTTCTTTTACAATTAAAAGCTTTTGTAGTGTTTATCCAAATCCAATTGATAATATAATAGTTATAAAAAAAATGATAATGTAATAAAAAAAATAATGTAATAGTTTAAAAAAGAAACGTGTGACAGTTTAGTTTGACGCTTTTTTTATTTTTATTTTTTCTTTATAACATGGGATAGGTTTTCCTTATTTTATGGGAGGGGTAGTTATTTTCTTTCGAATGTGGGTAGTGGGAAGTTTTTTTATTTTTATTTTTATTTTTTATGTGGACTATTTAGTGGGGAGTTAAATAACCAGTAGTTTTTTTTTAAATTTTTATCTATTTACAATTTTAACCTAATTTCTTATTTTTAAGAATAAGAATAAATTAATTAAATTAAGGATAATTTTAGAAGTGAAAAAGTCAATAATTAACTTTTTGAATCCTCTTAATATATAGAGATAAAGACTATCGCACATCTTTAGCGCGATTGTCACTCTACAAATATAAGTACTTATGAGATATAGGGGGCAAGGGCCGAGATTTAAGTTTTCAAGAGACAGTTTCACACACAAATACACTTAAATTAAGTTACAGCAGAATTTCTATTTTCTATAAAAAAAAGTATTTTTTTTTTTGAGAAAAAAAAAGTAATTTAATTAAAGGATTTCAATTTGTTAAGTAATGGTTCAAACAACCATAAAGTAACAATACGTCACATAATTAAAGTACACCGCAATCACATGTGGATAAGTGTAGGAACAAAATATATTATAAAAAGTTACTTGATTATTAAATATATTATTAAATACGTGTAGTAACAAAATATATTATTAAATACGTCTCATAATTATAGTACACCACAATTGCACGTAGATAAGTGTAGGAACAAAACATATTATAAAATTGGGACAAATTTGAAAAAATTAATTTTTAATTTTGGCCCTATTATGAAATTGCGGGTTAAATTAGAAAAAAATATTTTTAATTAAAGATTATAAGGTTTATATGAGTACTAAATACATATTTGGAGTGATCATCATATGTTTTGCTGACAGTTGTCCTTAAGTATTAGAAAAACTTGAGAAGTATTTCAAGAAGTTTTGGGGAGGCCATGGTCTCCTAAGCTCCATTGCAATATTGTTCATGGATAATCCCTTGTATATTGTCCGCAATGAGTTGATAGAACTTTCAAGAAAACTCTACCATTTCTAATGGGCTCTTTAATAAAATAGAAGCAGTGAAAGAATAATATAATACTACAGTAGGATTTAGTGGTTTCATCTTTTAATTTGTTAAAAAATTTCATTAAATAGGTAAAATTTGAAGTACAAGATATAATGAGATTAAAATTTCAAAAATTAAAGACACAAAATTTTTAAATATAGAAATTGAGAAAAAAAAAAAGGGTAGTGGAGAAGAGGTTATCTTTTAAAATTAGCAATTCTTAATTGCAATATAATTGTGAGGATGTTTATTGCAATTATAATATTTAAACAGAGAATAGACTTTAGTTTTTTAAAATCAGGTAGTTTTTTTCAATAGCTTTTATTTTTAATATTTTTGTTGGTTTTTTCCTAGTGTCAATATAATGGGATCTTTGCATGCAAGCAAGGTGACTGCATGACTCGAAGCCTTTCTAGATGGATCAAAAAGATGCTTACGGCTGATTTAACGCAAGTATCATGATTCATGAATACTCAAATGTTTATTTTTAATGTTTAGATTATTAAGGTTTGGTTTTCCTCAAAAAAAAAAAAAAAAGATTATTAAGGTTTGTACCATGAATCCTTAATGTTTAGTTTAATATATTTATATATATAATTTTTCCATACAATAAGTGTCATTAAGTTACAGACCTTGTGATATTGTTTAGTTTTTACTGGATTCCAAATATAATTGTATAACATCTTAAAAACTGATTGCTATTTTAGCTTAAGGATAAAACAATTATTATAAAGTTGATGCCATAAATTGAAATACTATTATATCTATAAAAAAAAAAAAATAACACCCCAAAAAGAGTACAATCATTTATTTTATTTAAATATTAGTGTGCATTATCTTTTTAAGAAAAAAAAAAAAAAAAGGAACTTGCACCCTAAAGTCCTGGCTGTGATGAGATTCTTGACCCGATTAACATGGACGAGTTTAAGCTGATTGTGACCAGAAAACGAATTCCTTTTCAGACAACTAGAGGGTGTGTGGTTCTGCTACTCGGATATATAGTGGTTATGGTCTTTTGGCTAAATGTGGAAGTATGATTCTACTCCAATAATTATTATGGCGATTCCACACACAAGATTAGCCAATAGCAAGAGCCTCTCATAATATAAAATTCAGAACTCAAAGCTAAAATGTACCTGGTTAATAATATAGGCTAGATGAGAACTAAATTTTGGATTCTAATGTACCTAACCCCTCTTTTTTGATCAAATTCTAGGTGGGGTTTGGAGTTGCTCTAAAGATAACTACTTTAAGGGGGCACGTAAAGCTTGTTTATGCGGCTAAATGTTAGCCATTGTTTGTTGAAAACAACTATAAACAAATCATATGGAAAACAAAACTAGTACCACAAGTCATAGACAACTTAAAGTCTGTGTGACCATGGCAATAATGCAAGTACCATAATCATTCCCCAAGATAATCATGATTGTAAATTTGTAATGACCGAGTGCAAACGGAAGTGCAAGCATAAAAATAAGCAATGAAACAAAATGGCTCCGGAGTCTGGACATTTCAAGCTAGTCAGATAACACCTTTTATGTGCTTGCCATGTCGGATTCCATCTTTCCCTCTCACTCATGTGATTTTGTTTTGATATACACCTTGGGTTAGATAATATTTTTGGGAAAATTACAATTTGAGGTATTAATATAAGGGAAATGTTAACGAATGCCCTTAAGTCACTCGTTAATAATCCATTTAAAGAAGGTTTTTATTCCACTTTTATGGGAAATGAAAAAAACTGTCAAAATATTAATTATTATTATTATTTTTTTCATTTTCCATAAAAACTTTCTTTAAATGGATTATTAACGAGTGCTTTTAGCATTTTTTTTAATATGATACATATACATAAACTACTTAACCTAAAAGTTTAAGTCAATGGATTTATGCCTAACTTTATTACATTAATCATTCACTGTTGTCATTGTTATCAAATGTTGACTTCACTATTTAACTAACCAAACCACTTACATGCGATGTTTTAACAAATCTTTCCTGTCACTTGAGTCTACGTGGTTATACTTCGGTTAGACTTCCTATTTGAATAGAAGCTTTTTTTTAATAATCCAAGTGTCACGCATTACCATCTCCATCAAGTCCTATTTGAATGAAAGTTTGTTTTACTTAACAATCCAGTGTTATGCATTACCATCACCATTAAGTCTTATTTAAATTGAAGCTTTTTTTTTTTTTGCTTAACAATCCAAGTGCCACGCATGACCTAATTATATTTGAATGGAAGCTTTTTTTTCTTAACAATCCAAGTGCCATGCATTGCTATCACCATTAAGCCTAAAGTAACGACGCACCAATTGAGTGCCTTTGCCCAACCATGAATGGAGCAAGGAGGAGAGCCACCAACATGCACAATCACCTTGACTCATCCCTAGTAGAACTTTTACTCAACTCAAGGCTGACTCTATAGTATAGACAAATGAGGCCACTAAGGCCCCCAAGTAGAAAAATGCCCCCAAGTAAAAAAAGGCCCTCAAATTTTAACCAATTAGATTATTTCTTTCATTGTAATGGTATTAATTTAACCCAAATATTAATCAATACATAAAATTGTATGTTTTTAGACCCCCTTAACATAAGTTGTTTAACTTAATATTAAACCAAGTTGATTAACAAGTTCGTTAATAAGATCTAGGTTAAACCAACATGTGTAAAATAGATTTAATGCGGAAAAATAAAGAACACAAACATATGACTACTCAAAAAAACCTAACCGGTAAAAAAACCTAAGGAGAATTTAACCTATCCTCAAGGGAAAAATAGATCTACTATGAAAGAATTGAAATTTTTACAATAAAACTTAGACCACTAACATCCTATTGCTACCTTGATTAGAAAACTTATTATTCCGACTACGTGACAGCTTTGAGTTCACGGACTACTTCTTTCTTTGATCTGCAGCAATCACAAGTTCTCCTGCTTGTGACTTTGAGACTCCACTCAAAGGTTTATCAACACAAACTCTCTAGTTTGTGACTCCAAGACCACCCTTGAAGATTTAGATCATCAGCACATTTGAGGACTAGAGAAGGCAGCAACTTCTACAACACTGGATTTTGAGATTCTTCAAGGAATAACAACGGTAGAAGATGTGAGAGAGCTTTTTGGGTATAAAACCCTAGATACGAAGGAGGCACACTCTTATCTTTATGAAAAACCTTATAAAAACGTGCTTAGAGTTTCTTTTATATACTAGTAGTGTTTTACTTAAAACCCAATACGTTTAAGTAGAGTTTGGACTAAAATAAAATTCTGCAAATATGTGTTTCGATCGGTCGAGCCTGTCTTTCAATCGATTGAATCAGACAGATTTTGAATTCTTCTTTCTGCAGCTTGTATATTCTTGAATCTTGACTTGTATCACTTTGAGTATTGTCTAATAATACCTATAGACTCTAGGATTTATATCTAGACAAGTCTAGACAAGTTTGTGTTTACGATTTGCCAATTGTTCTAAACTTTTAGAACCTAACAAAAATAATATTTTTTTATCAAATAGAGAGAGAGAGAGAGAGAGAGAGAGAGAGAGAGAGAGAGATGCTACATCCACAATATTTTTCACAACACTTTCACAATATATCCTAAGTAGCAGGTTGTTACTGGTTGTTATTGGTTGAAAAAAAAGTAATTTCAGTAGTAAGTTCAAATTAGAACAAGTAACAACTTAAAGGCTAGGATTTGTTATGAAAATGTTGTGAATATAGTATTTAAAAAAAAAAAAAAGCAATACACAAAAAATTTCACAATATTTTTTACAACAGTTGAGTTGACAAACTTTTATTAGTTCTCATTTAAGCCTACTATTAATACATTTTTACTTACCACTATCAATCTGTCACATCAATAAGTATGAAAAGTTTTGACAAATTTTTTGTGTCTATAAATTATCTTTAAAAAAAAATAATTATATGTAGTTCATGTTAATTAGTAATTTTGGATCCAAAACAAGATAATAGAGTTTAAGTAATGTTTAAATATTTTTATAAAAAATCATATTTAAATATATAAAAAGCTTCAATTCATTTTTCACCATAAGAACCCAAATACATTAAGTCGCCCCTGACTCAACTATGAGTGGATAGAAGTCTTTCTCGTTCTAGGGTGGGACCCAATAACTAACACTTTTTCAGTCAAACCATGAATTCTAATACTACTTGCTAGCAAAAAAAATATCTTGAAGAGACTCCAATTAAGGAATTAATATAACATATATAGACGTCACTATTTCTTCTTTCTTTTTAAAATTCAATTGGAAGGAGGGAGTATTTCAACCTCGACATTTTTGTTGGAAACACCCGGAGATGCTAGTTGAACTACAAGACTTACTATATAATCCAAAAACTTAAGTAAATAGTTTGGTCCAATTGTGTTACATTAACCACCCCACTCATACATCAACATTACATCAATATAAATAAATTATTAAAATTTTAAGTTTCCCACTAGTATCCCATTTAGAAGACATCAATCATATGACACAATAATCAATTATAAGAGAAGAAAAGATGAGACCTGTATTGAACATTACACAATAAGATAAACAGCAATGTTCAACTTAGATATCCATATCATTTCCACCAATGCAAGTGTAGATAACAATCAATCATATGGTCAATAAATTAAACTTATTAGACGTCACAGAAGTGAGAGTTTTGTGCATTAAGCATGATCTTCTAAATTATCTAATTCCGAACTGATGAGTGATGATCGAGTGGATTGGAAAAGAGATGGGTTCTACCTACCTATGATATAAAAACCCATATTATAGAGAGTATCTTATCTTCGCAACCAAAATGATATTCCCAGCACTGGATGCTTCAATTTTGTACGTTATTGCAGCTTATCCTGTTTTCTGACATGTCAAACAATATAAATATGTTGAGATAACGTGGGATACTAATTTATAAGCCAATAAGGACACCTGCATCCAAGTTAGTGACTCAGAAATTGCATTCTTTTTGGTAGTATCGCAGTATTCGTCAGAAAGTAAAAACCACGTAATATTAAATTGGAGACTGAACTCACACAGAAACAATAAAACAGTCATGGCACCAATGGAAACATCTGGCGTTTAATGTCCAACGTGGACAATTGCAAGCAACTAGAAATAGGACAGGAGCAACAACAACAACTAAAATATTAGAGATAGAATTATCGTTGCCTTGATGTTAAAATAATAACGGTGATAGTAATCAGTGTGAGATCATTGAAACCAACTAGTTCACATATTTTATTGCAGCCCAACTCAGCGCCATAATTTTAAGCCAAATTTAGCTCACTAGTCACTACATCTCTAAATTTTAAACAGGATGGGGTAACAATGTCAAATTTATATCCATTTTTACCACCATTTTATTTGATGTTAATAGCTCCACTCATGCATAGCATGCTTAGTTTCTCCAATATATTTTCTTTACAGACCTATTAAGTTATATGGATTCTTCCAAGCTAAATGTTTAAGTCCCTGCTACTCGGATGAGCAACATTTTGTCTATCCCATTCTATAGTTTCATTTGCAATTATAACACATTGACAGCCAGAATTTCAAGTTTGAGATAATTTTGCATAGCAATTAAGAGGAACTGGTAATTATAACACATTGACAGCCAGGATTTCAAGTTTGAGATAATTTTGCATAGCAGTTAAGAGAAACTGGTAATTTTCTCATAGCCTTTGATAGGTTGGGGATAAATCTATAATTATTTTTCCAAAATTAATCCTGCGGTTCTGGACGAATGTGTCTTCATCTCGTAAAAGCTTAATGCAGCTTTACCACATTCATTGTATCTACTCTACATATAGTTTATAATTTGGACGCCAAAAAAGCAGATGGGCTCCATTAGCACCATGACAACAAAATTAAATAAAAAAAAAGATAAATCTGAGAAAACATAGCGACATCAACCTGTCACAATCTTAATAATGTATAACATAATTTCAGCTGGACTACAATTCTAAAATATCTTACAATAATGGGTGCAATGCAAGCAATTAAGCAAATGCCTGACCTGCGGTATGATTGAAAGGTTTTTCAAAACTGTCTGAAGGTAAGGTTGACACGGCCAGGACGAAGACTAGTTTCCTCATACAAGGCCCTAGGAGCCGACTTTGGTATGATAGATGCTACACTGTGAAATATATGTCTAGATTTACCACCAAAAATCAAAACATCTCCTGATTCTAGAAGAACTTTCTCTGCCTTATCCACATTCCTCTGATCACCATACAGGAATTCTGCTGAATCACCAACAGATAAGGAGACAACAGGCAATCCCTTGAGGAGACTCTCTCTGCTTTCATCACGATCCTATATATATATAATATTAAATTCAAGATGAGTATATATAAGTTCTCTGCACATTTTACAACAAAAAGTATAATGTTCATCATGGTAGTTCTCAAAAAGACAGTGCATGCTACTAAAAAAGCCAGAAGCCATTGAAGCAAATTCCTAAGTTATATTTACTCAAACTGTTCTTTCTTCCTAGTTATTATTAAAGTCTAAGTAGAATCTGATCTCTTTTAAAACTTAAGTTTTTGCTAACAATTCTTTTAGTAAATATATCCAAGAACTACTTTAATTTTTCTAATTCATAAGTTTACGCAAGAAAGTCCACCAGCCCCTCACTGCTTCCTACATAGGGATCACCACATACAGGTGGAAGTCTGAAAATATATACATTGAGATTCTTATCTCCATGAATAATTATCCTTATATATCATAGGACTCTTGGATGTATTATGAAAATGCTAGATTGTACACCCAGCCCTTTCAAGCTACTCACATCAGTAAGTAAAAAGAAAGTGATAGTAAAAATATTGAAACTTAGTTTTAACAAATAGTAGTACAATACTGACCTGGTGGTGACCAAGTCTCCCGCGGGTAGTATAAAAGTTGACAATGCATATGTTCGGAGACATTGAAGGGAGTATATCTTCTACATTACTAACTTTATATTCTTTCTTAATGAGGGCATGTGCATCTTGAATTGCTTTTTTAACCAACAGACTAAACTCATGTGGAATGGCAGGTGCCTTACTTCCATCAAAAACCCGTTGTTCTTTATACTTTCTGGTTTCAGGATCCCAGTTCAGGCCAAGACACATCATCTGCAGACGAAGTTTTGCCCCATCTTGATAACCTGGCTGGTAAAATCCCCCTTGGCCAAGACCAAGTACTCTACATTTCTTTACTATGTCAACCTGAAATGATAAGAGTGGTAAAGGGTACAACTCTTTAGGAAACAACACACCTAACCCAGGATCTATAAAATGCGAAAAACAGAAAATAGAGAACATAAAAGCTCAATGCACACACACAAACCGTTAGATTTATGTGGTTCACCCAAAATTAGTGTTATGTCCACGGGGTTACTATAGATTTATTATGATAGTTACAACAGGAGTTACATGGATCATCAACACATATATACTGCCCTATTACTTGGTCTACACACTTGTTGGAAGTTACAATGAAAGGCCTACAGCATCTAAAGTGTGCTCAAATATCACAAATACTCAGATAATTGTACAGACACCAATTTTGTTCAATTTGGAGTTTGGGGCTGGCAACATAACTAACACAATAGATTAGGCTCCCCACAAATGCCATTACAACTATCTCGAGCTTACAGAAATTGGAAACACTAAGTAAAGATCTTTTTTCAAATAAATACAAACTGCAATTATGCTACATTTTGTACTTATGCTCCTAGGTTGTTAATCTCGATTCAAGTTAACTAGTATTTGCAACATTAAAGAACACAAGCAGTACTCAATTTAAGGCCTGGTATCAAGAGGAACCTGTTCACTGAGGGTGATGTATCGTTTTAATAGAACCATCCCAGGTCTCAATACTCTTTGCTCTGTCCCTTCCACAATGTGCCCCATTTCATTCCACTTCTCATTCAAACAACCTGTCGATGTAGCAGAACTTCTGCTTCCAGATAGGCACATATCAAATGGTTTCACCTCAGGCAAAACCTCGGAACAATCAGCAAAATCGGTACCAGCCACATGTTTTGAATTGCTTTGTCCAAGTTGGAGTCTTTCGCCATTAGAATGCTTGCGCTTTTTCCCAAATTGAGTAGGCAGTAATGACTCGTCCTGCCAGGTTGCAAAGTTTCCAACACATGAGGTCTCAAATCAAAAATGAACTAGTGATACTTATAAAACTAGAAATCTTCATTTTTCTCTTTGCCTTTTGTCTTTGTTAATTGGTATTATACACGCACTCAGTATAAGCGCGCGTTGAACATGTGTAAAAGTATATTTGTACTTAGAAAAAGTGGAGTTTTACTCAAATAAGCTAAACAACAAACAAGCAGAACTAGAATGAGATTGTTTTGACTTATTGCTAATTGGCAATTGACTATATATGAAACAAAGAACAAAGCCCAAAGCTACAGTTACAATGTTACCACAATTCTATAAACCGAGGATTCATTGTCAATTTTTGCAAATTCTACTGGACAGTAAAGACACCATTTTTTTTTTAAGAAAGAATACTCACAGTCTTTACAGCAGGGTCATAGGAAATCGAGGAATTGTGAGTACTAGGTTTAGGGCTTGAATTAGAATCTTGTCCTCGCGAACTCTTCATGCTCCTTAGCGATGAGAACCGCAGGGAAATTTGGCGGGAAATAGACGGAACCGTACGAAGATGTTTATGATGATGATAGTGAAACCTTGTCAATGACGAGGTGATTGTACGGTGGAGCTGTAGAAGCATACTATGCGACGCCGTTTAGGTAGCAAACGAAACGAACTTGCTGTGATTTTTGTTTTTGCTGATTTTAGCGCCGCCTCGGAAACATGACCGACGAATAGACCTGGAATGTGAACGGCACAGGCGCGAGTTTAAATTATTATTGATTGGACTAATTAAACGACAGGTCTTAAATGTGGAACGACATCTTTTATTATTATTATTATTTTTTATTTATACAAGATAGAATTTTTAATTTAGTATAATCTAAACGTATATGTATATGAAACTTTTTTATAGAGACTTGAATTTAGACCCTTACCCACCACACCTCCACAAATATTTACACTTGTGGAGTGACCATAACACCAAGAGTGCGCAATAGTAATGTAGAACGACATCTAAAATCAATTGAATTGCTTACTCCTAAATCTATATGTGCCTTGGGTTACAACTTTAAAATTAATTATTTTTTTAAATAATTCTAAATAACTATATGAACTACAAAAAATAAAATGCGAAAATGCACTTTTGGTACCTACATTTTGGGTCAATTCTCATTTTAGTCTTAAAATTGATTTTGCTACTAATGTAGTACCTAAAAAAAGAAAATCGATTCTATTTTGGTCCTTATCATCAACCCACTAACGGAAACTTCTTACATGGCAGACGGAGCGCCCTGCTTGTTGACATAGCATTGACGTGACCATTAAAATATTATTAAAAAAATTTATTTGGCATTTTTTAAATACTACGTCAGCATTTTAATTTTTTTTAAAGCCATGTCAGAAAATTTTAAAAAATAAAATAAATTAAAAAACCTTAAATTTAACTTAATTAAAAAAAATTCTTAATGTTCTTCAACTTGTTCTTCATTTTACAACTTGTTTTTCATATTCTTCCTAAATCAAACCCACCAACCAAGAACTCAAACCCATCACAAGAACACAAACCCAGCAACCTAAGAACTCAACCCCAAATCACTAGGACATAAATGAAAACAAGAAGAAAAAATTAAATTAAATACTAACAGGAAGAATGAAGAACAATGAACCCAATCTAATCATCAAACCCAAATTCATCACAATCGCCCAACACCATTAACACAACCCAATCACCCAAATTCATCAAACCTCAAAGAAAACCCAAATTCAACACCTCAGAGATCATCAAACCCAACACCATTAGATATATTACAAATCAAGACCATCGAATTTTTCTTGTTCTTCCCCAAATTCTAACACAATTAACACCGAATTCTCCAGCAAATCAAACCCACAAACCCAGTAAACAAACCAATCTCCACCAAACCCATAAACCTATAATCAAACCCAGATCCCAAAACCACCGCCACCACTACCGACCAACAAATCCCAAAACCACCACCACCACCACCACCACCACCATGACCACTGACCAATATAATCAAACCCAGATCCCACCACCATTGACCAACACAATCAAACCACCATCACCCCACCGATCAAACTCATTTCCTAAAACAGCAAACGCCACCACCTCGCCGAAAGAGAAGGAATTGGAAATAGAAGAAGAAGGAGGGATGTTTTTGAGACCCAAAGATTCGGGGTAGCGACGAAGAATGGGTTTGAGTTGGAGGAGCAGTAGTGGTGGAGGAAGTGGCCACAGAGGAGTCGCCGATGTTAATGTTGCCGTGCTTCCGCCGATGATGCAGAGTGTAATGGGCAGAGAGAGAGAGAGAGAGAGAGAGAGAGAGCACTACAACATTACAATCTGCTGCCGTAACATACGAGTTGGGGTTTGGTTTTTTAATTTAGTATACGGTGTGACATGGTCCTAACATATGGGTTGGGGTTTGGTTTTTAAATTTAGTAGAGTATACCACCAAGAGAGAGCTTCAATCCTTTTTTTCTTTTCTTTTCTTTTTGGTGAACTGAGAGCTTCAATCTTTAAAACTAAAAAAGAAAATTTTTTGTTTGTTTTTTTTTAAATTTTTTTTAATTAAAATTAAAATTGAGGAATAAATTTTTTTTGTTTTAATTTTTTATTAATTAAAATGCTGATGTGGTATTTAAAAAATGCCAAATAAATTTTTTAATAATATCTTAATGGTCACGTCAGTGCTATGTCAGTAAGTAGGGCACTCTGTCTGCCACGTAGGAGGTTTTCGATAGTGGGTTGACGGTAGAGACCAAAATAAAATCAATTTTATTTTTTTAGGAACTACATTAGTAGCAAAATCAATATTGGGACCAAAATGAGAATTGACCCAATATGTAGGGACCAAAAGTGTATTTTCACAAAAATAAAATAAAAAATTATTTGCAAAACATATTCCAAATAAGATAATATTTTATTTAACAATTTTGGGGCTTCTAATAAAAAAAAAAGTCTCAAATTGAGTATCTATACAAAAAGATTAAGTGGGAAAAATAACTGATTTGAGTAAAAAATGTCATTTGAAAAAAATTCAATGACTAATAATTGGTCGATGGCGGTTAACTGTCCATTTTTGAAAAGAATGAGAGGCGAAGAGAAAAATGTTAAAATTTAGAGTTTTTTTTTTTTTTTTTGGGTATTGATTTGTTGAATATGTGGGATTTTGAAAAACGTTTTTCTAGCCCTTAAATTTGTATGAGAAAGCATTTTTCTTGTACTCATTTTACAGCTATTATTTTACACAATATTCACAATTGATATATTAATATATACATTTTAAAAGGTATATTATATTCACATTTAAAACATGAAAAAAAATGTGGAAGAGTGTTTGTGCACGCAATAATAAAAGCTCAATTTTTATTCAATTTAGTTTTTCATTGACCACAAAATATATTTTTATTTTAACCTACCATGGTGAGTTAGGTTGAAAAAACTCTCCAACCAAACCCATGCACACCCCTAATTGGGGCCGTGGGGTGGCTTAAAATTAAGCTATAATGGTAGAAAAAAAAAATATATATATATATATATATATATATTTGTAAGGGTAAAAGGCCCAATACCAGATAATGGGCCGTGGGCCTGTCCGAAGAGATCCATCCAACCGAGGACACCCCGTCATGAGGGAAGTACCTGGCCTAACCCCCATCTGTCATATAAACTACGTGAAGGAGAAAAAGGACTTGTCCGAGGAGAACTTACTGCTCGGATCATCAAAGGAACGACCCAGATGAATGTTCCAGCACCGGCCCTGGTACTGCCGAGGACTCCCCTGACGTTTATAGACCATAAGGGGCAGGTGGCAACAAGGAGATATTTTATAGAAGGCTACTGCAACCGCATTTATGACCCTGCAGCTAACATCATGGCCGCATTAATGACGAATAGATGTCTGAACAGTGACCCTGGTCCTATACAGCTACTATATGAAGGCCTTAGTGGAGGCTGATGGGACAAGTATCAGAAGGGAACCACCTACTGGCACGTGAGAGGGACTAACATATAAATAGAGCCTGAAGCAAGGAAAGAAGGGGACATGGAACATTCTAAAAAAAAAAAGGGGAGAAGAGAACAGAAAGAGAGTAAGGAAGCAAGAGAAATCTTCAAGAAGCAGCAAAAACCCACTCCTCGGACAAAGCCGGGCAGGGCCCAGCACTCCCTCAGCACTTCGTCTTCATCAGACTGGTCACAACCATATTTAGGCCAGAAGCAAGCCTATTCTCAACCTTGTTAGTTCAACCCACTCTCTTACAAATTCATTGTGAGGGTATTTTTTGCTTACTGGGCCAGAGTCCATCTCTCCTGTAGGCCCCATCTGTAATTTGTGTCCTTACAATTGGCGCCGTCTATGGGAACTAACGGTGACGTTGGCGAGCTGAAAGCTTGAACTATGGTGGGATCAGGTCCTAACAGGGCGGAGTCAGATGATTCTCAGCGTCTTGATCACTTTTCACGACTCGAGCGTGAAAGAGACCGCGAAGGAAGTGTGCACACAAATTGCACAGGAAAGAGCCAACATCGGGAAAAAGGTAAAGAATCCCGCAAAGACACAACAAAGAGCATGCAACGTGAGATTGATCGTCTGAAAAGGAAACTGCGCCATGCACGAAGGAGGCACAGTCCATCTAGCAGTCCGTCCATCACGGATGACTTCTCTGACGATAGCAACGACGGTAGCTACAAACACCGCTCCAAGACGCCCCCAAGTGAGACTTTCTCCTACGAGGAAGAACATCACCACGACCGCAGGAGCAGAAATACCTCCTCACGGGGCAAAGGAAGCGATGCGATGAATAGGGCACTCAACCAGATCTCCAGGTCACCCTTCACGCGCAGTATCGAAGGAAGGAGCCTCCCTCGACGTTTCACTCAACCCACCTTCACCGCGTACGATGAGAAGACTGACCCGGTAGAGCACGTGAGCCATTTCAATCAGAAAATGGCTGTCCACTCTCGGAATGAGACTCTCATGTGCAAAGTGTTCCCTTCTAGTCTGGGACCTGTAGCCATGAGATGGTTTGATGGCCTCGCGGCTAACTCCGTTGGGTCCTTTCGGGAGCTTACTAGGGCTTTCTGCTCTCGGTTCGTTACGAACACAAGGGTCCCTTGGCCACTAGACTCCCTGCTGTCCATGTCCATGCGAGAGGGGGAGACATTGAGGACGTACTCGGACAGGTACTAGGAGATGTTTAACGAGATTGAAGGCAGCTTCGATGACGTGGCTGTGAGAACCTTCAAGGTCGGCTTACCAGCCGAGCACGATCTGAGGAAGTCGTTAATTAGGAAGCCAGTAAGGAGTGTGCACCAGCTAATGGACCGCATTGACGAGTATAAGCGAGTCGAGGAGGACCAGCTACTTGGAAAGGGAAAAGCTAAGGTTATCCCTCAGGAGAGGAGGGATTTCAGGTCGGACCGGTACAGCATCAGCAGGCCGCGGAGAGACTACAGTGTGCACTCCGGGTCTGTTGCGTCATAGGCTGTCCATGCTGTGTTCCGAGAGCCAATCCACCAAATTCTGGAAAAAATTCAAAACGAGCCATACTTCAAGTGGCCGAACAAAATGGGGGGTGACCCAACGAAGCGCAATCAGAGTCTTCATTGCCATTATCACCAGCAGCAAGGGCATACCACCGAGGACTGCAGAACTCTGAAGAGTCACCTGGCACAGCTTGTGAGGGAAGGAAAGCTGCAGCAGTTTATCTATCGGCCAAATAACCAAGGAAACCACATCAGGTCAGGGGCTTCAGGGACTGCCACATCAAGGCCCCCGCTGGGCACTATTAACGTGATCTTCGTGGCCCCCGGGAGAACTGGATCCTGCCTTTCCAGGGTGATGTCCGTTTCTACGACACCCGCCGAGGACGCAAACCGGGAATTGAAACGGGCAAGGATGGAAGTCCGACCAGTATTGAGCTTCTCGGACGAAGATAAACAGGGGACAATCCAACCCCATGACGACGCTCTGGTCATCATTCTTAGAATAGGGGGGTACGATGTGAAGAGGGTAATGGTTGATCAAGGGAGTGGGGCTGAGATCATGTATCCGGACCTGTACAAAGGACTAGGCCTACGGCCTGAAGACCTTACAGTGTATGACTCGCCCCTGGTCAGCTTCGATGGAAAGACCGTCATCCCCAAAGGCCAGATCAGGCTGCCCGTGCAAGCAGGATCCGAAGTGGTCGAGGTGGACTTCATTGTTGTGGATGCGTACTCTCCTTACACGGTGATCGTGGCTAGACCTTGGCTCCACGCCCTGGGGGCAGTTTCATCAACCTTGCACCTGAAGGTTAAGTTCCCGTCCGGAGGACGAGTGGAGGAGATCGTAGGAAGCCAACCAATGGCAAGCAATGCCTCATAGCCGCCATTTCACACCGGCCTAATGCCGAGCCAGCAACAACCTCGGTTGGAGATTCATAGCAATCAAAGATCCCGGATCCACCAGACGCCGTGGGGCCAAATGAGGAGAAGTGTGAGAAGTTAGAAAAAGTTGCCATCGAGGGAGACCCAGAGAGATTCTTCCAGGTTGGGGCACAGTTGCCTCCTCGGGAAAAGGAGAAGCTGCTGGCATTCCTTCTAAAAAACATCGATGTGTTTGCCTGGAACTCTTATGAGGCCCCGGGGGTGGACCTAGAGTTTATCTGCCATTACCTGAATGTAAGCCCATCTGCCCTTCCCAAAAAACAGCCACCTCGGCGCTCATCTAGGGAGCATTCTGACGCTGTTAGGGATGAGGTGAACAAACTCAAGCAGGCAGGGGCTATTAAGGAGGTCTTCTACCCAGAATGGCTAGCTAACACGGTGGTGGTGAAGAAGAAGAACGAGACGTGGCACGTATGCGTGGACTTCACAGACTTGAACAAAGCCTGTCCAAAAGATCCCTTCCCCATGCCTCGGATTGATCAATTGGTAGATGCAACTGTAGGGCATCCTCGAATGAGTTTCTTGGACGCCTTCCAAGGGTTCCACCAAATCCCATTAGCACTGGAGGATCAAGAGAAAACGGCCTTCGTGACGCCCATTGGGAACTACCATTATAAGGTCATGCCATTTGGCCTGAAGAACGCAGGCTCCACTTATCAGAGAATGATGACGAAAATGTTCGAGTCACAGTTGGGAAAATGCATCGAGATTTACATTGATGACTTGGTGGTCAAGAGCAAGTTGGAGTCCGACCACGTCGGCGACCTCGGAAACGTCTTCGAAATCTTAAGGAAGCACAAGTTGCGACTTAATGCTTCGAAGTGCTCTTTTGGCGTTGGATCAGGAAAGTTTCTGGGCTATATGGTTACCCACCGCGGGATTGAGGTCAACCCCGACCAGATAAAGGCGATCAACAACTTGCAGCCTCCTCGGAACCCAAAAGAGGTCCAGAAGTTGACCGGGATGACCGCTGCTCTCAACCGATTCATCTCCAGGTCGGCCGAGAGACTTCGGCCCTTCTTTCAACTGTTGAACAAGTGGAAAGGGTTCAAGTGGAATGAAGAGTGTGTTCTGGCTTTCCAGCAGCTAAAAGAATACCTATCTCGGCCCCCCATCATGTCCAGTCCCACGAAGGACGAAGTCTTGTTCGCCTACATCGCAGTATCCACCCATGCTGTGAGCCTGGTACTTAAACGGGTTGACAACGGCGTACAGAAGCCCGTCTATTATGTGAGTAAATCCCTTCACGGGGCTGAGGTCCGTTACCTGCCACTTGAGAAGGCCATCTTCGCAGTGGTTCATGCCACTCGCAAGCTTCCTCACTACTTCTAATCGCACACCGTTGTGGTCCTTACCCAACTCCCCCTTCGATCACTGCTCCGGAGTGCAGACTACACAGGGAAGATTGCGAAATGGGGCACAATCCTAGGGGCTTTTGACATAAAATATATGCCACGTACCTCGGTCAAAGGGCAGATACTAGCTGATCTGATGGCCGACTTCGCTGAGCCTGCATTCGAAGAAACTGCGGAGAAGGCGCACATTGATGGGAAACCAGTTGGCCTGGTATCCGTCCAGGAAACCCCTCACTGGAAGTTGTACACTGACGGAGCAGCCAATCAAAGAGGCTCCGGGATGGGACTGGTCTTGATATCTCCAGAGAAGGTTGTTATCGAGAAATCCTTAAGGCTATACTTCTCGGCTACCAATAATGAAGCCGAGTACGAGGCCCTACTGGCCGGAATGGACATGGTTTGGAAAATGGGTGGAAACGCCCTGGAAGTATTCTCAGACTCATTTCTGGTCGTCGGGTAAGTCAGAGGAGAGCTCGAGGCATGCGACGAAAGGATGCAGAAGTATCTAAGGCATGTGAAGGGCCTGCAGTCATAGTTCAGATCATTCAATCTGCAACACATCCCTCGGAGCGGGAACACCCACGCGGACTCCCTAGCCACTATCGCAACCTCCTCGGCCCAAGGACTACCTCGGCTTGTCTTGGTCGAGGACGTACAAAGGCATGCCGAAGAGGTAAATGGACCTGGCATCTGTCAGGTAAGAGCTGGACCAAGCTGGATGGACCCTATGGTAACATACCTCAAAGATAACATCCTACCACCGGACAAGACCGAAGCAGACAAGGTGCGGAGGAAAGCTCCTCGGTTCTGGCTATCAGGAGACAGCAAACTGTACAAACGCTCTTTCTCCGGACCCTACTTACTGTGCGTACACCCAGAAGCAACAGAGTTGCTCCTTGAAGAACTACACGAAGGGATTTGTGGGAGCCACACAGGAGGTAGATCCCTAGCTCACAGAGCTCTAACTCAGGGATACTGGTGGCTGAACATGCAGAGGGAATCGCAGGAATTCGTGAAGAAGTGTGACCAATGCCAAAGGTTTGCGCCAAATATACACCAGCCAGGGGGAGTTTTGAATCCTCTGTCCAGCCCGTGGCTCTTCGCCCAATGGGGCTTAGACATTGTGGGTCTCTTCCCTAAGGCGACAGGGAACAAAAGATACCTGGTCGTCGGCACAGACTACTTCACCAAGTGGGTTGAAGTCGAGCCCCTGGCCAACATCAGAGATGTGGATGTCCAGAAATTTGTATGGAAGAACATTATAATCCGGTTCGGAGTGCCACACACGCTCATCTCGGATAATGGCCTGCAATTTGACAGTAAAGCATTTAGAAGGTTCTGCTGCGAATTGGGCATTACAAACAGGTACTCCACCCCCGCATACCCGCAAGGGAACGGCCAAGCTGAAGCAGTTAACAAAGTCATAGTGGGCGGTCTCAAGAAGAGGTTGGACGACGCCAAAGGAAAATGGGTGGAAGAATTGCACCACGTTCTCTGGACTTACAGGACAACCCCCCGGAGATCTACAGGGGAAACTCCGTTTGCAATGACGTACGGTGCCGAAGTTGTCATCCCCATAGAAACGGGATTCCCCACTCTTAGAACCAGCTCTTTCTCCTCGGCTGACAATGACAAGCTGTTAAAGGACAATCTAGACTTAGTCGCCAAGCGCAGAGAAAATGCTGCGGTTCAGCTAGCCTACTATCAGCAAAAACTCAAGCAGAGTTATGATGCCAATGTCAAGTTGAGACCACTTGCACCAGGAGATTTGGTCTTGCGAAGAGTCGTGGGCACTGCGAAAAACCCGGCCTGGGAGAAACTGGGACCTAACTGGGAAGGCCCCTATCGGATCCTGTCAATAGCTGGAATAGGAGCCTTTTACTTAGAAGATCTAGATGAAAGAGCTGTACCACGTCCTTGGAATGTAAATAACCTAAAAAGGTATTACTATTAATGAACATGTCCATTTTCACATTTAATTCTACTATATTGCTTGTTGACTAAGTGTTAAACAGAACCTTGGTCAGGCTTGGTCCCTCGGACCACCTACCTTGGGTAAATTAACACCCCTGAGTGTTAAACAGAATCTTGGTCAGGCCTGGTCCCTCGGACCACCTACCTTGGGTAAATTAACACCCCTAAGTATTAAACAGAACCTTGGTCGTGCCTGGTCCTCAAACCACACACCTTGGGTAAATTAATACTACTAAGTGTTAAACAGAACCTTAGTCAGGCCTGGTCACTCGGACCACCTACCTTGGGTAAATTAACACCCCTGAGTGTTAAACAGAACCTTGGTTAGGCCTGGTCCCTCGGACCACCTACCTTGGGTAAATTAACACCCCTGAGTGTTAAACAGAACCTCGGTCGTGCCTGGCCCCTCAGGCCATACACCTTGGGTAAATTAATACTCCTAAGTGCCAAACATGTTGTTAATCGTGCCTGACTCCTCGGACTGTACATTCTATCCGACGAAGTACACTCATACCGTGTTCTAAACATTGATTAGCTCCTTTCATTTACTGATTTCGTTTGTTAACGGATTCAATTTTTGGCCTTGGTGGCCTTAGTGGCTTTAGTGGCGCAAATTGACACCGATTACTGGCCTTAGCAGTTCAAAGGGCTCAGTTCATTTATTGGTTTTATTGTTCAGGTTCGACTTAATCACACTTGTGCCCTCCATGCAATGCCGACAATCCAACGGTCCATACAATCTAAATAGTAATAGAAGAAAATCGAACTCTGAGTAAAGGGAAATGATAACACTTTCATTAGTCAAAATCCGTTACAAAATTCATTAAAAAATATTTCGGTACAAAACAGTCTCCTAGATAATATTAAAATTAAACTTCAATTACTGGAGGAGGGGAGCTGTCCTTCTCGGCTGGTCCAGCCTCCCTGGGAACGGCTTCAGACTCTGCAGGTGCAGCTTCGCCGGTTTCCACGACCCGAGAAGGAACCGTTGTAACGGTGTCCTTATCTCCGACATCCGCTACAGGATCCGCCTGCTCTTGTCCCTTGGACTCATTTACTGCAGGATCCTGAGCGGATGGTTCCATGGTCTGAGAAGGCGAAGATGAGGAAGGAATTGAGGCATCCCGGAGATGGGGGTGTAAACAAAACTTCTCGAGACGCCTCAAGTCGGAGGTGGCCGAGACCCCAGCTTGGTTTAAGGTCTCCTCCCAAGTGTACTTGCAGTAATCTCGGCACACCTCCGTAAGTTCGTCCGCTAACCTCACCTCCGTTTCCTCAATACCTCGGAGATATGATGCTTCCTTCTCGGCCGCGGCTGATCGTTCTGCTACCCGAGCAGCGTCCTTAGCCCTCTCCAGTTCGGCCTTGAGGTCCAAAACCAGTTGTCTTTGAGTTGCCAGTTCTAGCTCGGTTGTATACAGCTTCTTGCGCTGATCTTCCGCCTGGTCCTCGGCACTCTTCAGCCCAGCTTCCGCGCTCCGCCGGTCCCTCTCCTCCATTGCTAGCTTCTTAGCCAGCTCTTGTTTTTCACGTATGGTAACCCCCAAACTCTTCTCGGCAGCAATCCGGGACTGAGTCTCGTCCCTGGCCTTATTGCGGGAGTCCCTGACCCAGTCCTCGGCTACGAATATCTGCTGGGTTACCTGCAAATGGAATAAGAAGATAAAATTAGCATATGAACACCAACTTCTGGAAAACTTAACTTAAGTTTGGGTATCTACCATGGCTAAGTCCCGTTTGAGAGACATGAACAGGTCGGCATGCCTCCAGGACTTTACCTCGTCCATATCCCGAGGCAAAAGAAGCGGGCGTTCCAGCGCCTCGGCGATATACGCCGAGTGGCCCTTCTGGAACTCCCTAATAGAAGCATCTACGGGAATGGGAGCTCCGTCTAGGTCCAATCTCGACGCCCAAACAGCTTGTTGGCGGCTGTCCCTGGCATGGGTGCCAGCCCTGTCTTCCGGAGGGGAAACCCTTCGGCCATCCCTACCATCTTTTTGGTGCTTCGGCCCCTTTTGTCGAGGTGGGGACACTTCCCCTTCCTTGGTGTCCTGGTCCACCAGCTTCCTTTTCTTCTTTAAATCAGGAATGGGTAGAAGACCGGTCTCGGACACAGGTGCATGTGGAGGAGGAGGAAGCTTGTCTGTTGTAACCGGCTTGGGTGCACCCTTGGAAGTTGCACCCTTATTCTTGCCTGCCAAGAGGTCCCTTAAACTTGGCCTCGGGATGAGCGACATTTCTATTTCTTCTTCTTCTTCTTCTTCTTCAAGTCTCCTGGGTTGCACCGCTTCTCGGGGTTGAGTTTGTGCTTCTTCCCCTTCCTCAAAATGGAAATGGTCTATCTCCTCCTCCAAAGACGGACGAGATGAGGGAGATTCTTCCCTTTGAGTTGAAGGCAGAGGAGGAGCTTGCTGAGGCGACCACTCTACTGGAGGAAGGTCTTTCTTCGCCAAGAAGCCGGGCCGAGACACGTCGATTCTGTTAATCCTCTTGTCCCCCTGTCGGATCGCGTTCCTGATCTCTTGGAAACTCGTTGACAAGGGGGTAAAGTCCAGGATCAGATGAACGGCACGTAGTTGACCGTCTAAGTGCGGGTACGTTCACCAAACTCAGCCTCAGGCCAACAAGCTTTCTGTCTGTAAACACAATTGAGACATATAGGATTAGTTATCTCTTCTCAGAGATCAATCCAGTTAATTGCAGAATAAAGTTGAAAAACACAAATTGAATCCTATAGTGTTTCACCCTATTCCTAGAGCACTCAACCTGGCTCCCCCTCCTTGGTCGGACAATGCTGGCCGTCGTGCCATGCCCCAGAGACGATGACGAAGTCGTCCTTCATGCCCTTGTTGGACTTGGGAAGACACGACAACATTCTTACTACCGGGGACCTAGACTTCAGGTAGTACCCCCTGTCGGCCAAGGAGTGGCACTCGTACATATGTACGACGTCGTGCCAGGTAAGTTGTAGGCCCATCATTTGGTTGAGGGCATCAACACTACCTAGGACCCTAAACATATTGGCTGTGTACTGATGCGGGCACAACCTATGGTTCCTAAGGTAATCCCTAGTCACGCTACCCATGGGAATGGTCATCCCTTCCTCCAGAAAGGCGATCATGGGGATGGCCACTTCGCCGGTCCGCCTATCGGTCAGAATGTTTTCCGGTGGACAATATCGGAGATTTACCCCCTCAGGGATACGGTATTTCGCCTTGAAAAGCTCTATGGCAATAGGCGAATCAACAAGACTCTTAAATCTACCCATCTGACTGTATAAAAGAATGCTGGAGGGGTTTCTTAAGGCAAAGATAGGAACGAATAGAAGGCCGAGATGCTCGGCCAAGGAGGTAAAAACGAGCGAACTAAATACTTACGAGGATGGTTGATATTTCTGGTTCGAATATCTCTTAAACACCTAAGAATCTTTGAAGGAAAGGTCCTCGGACTGTCTATAAGGAAGGAACGTATGTTAACAAGATCGCCTTAGAATACGGGAATACTTGAACAAATGCAAAGTAAAGAAAACTGCCTCCTCACAACCTTTTTATACAACAGGAGAAAGTGAGTGGGCTGTATCCCGCTCAAAATTTCACGAAGAAACCCTGACCACACGATCTGCATCTCACCGTTGATGAAGGAGACAGGGCACCACCCAGAACAATAAATGACGCGCCACAATTTCCGAAGCGTCGTCAGAAGTGGAGAAAATCGCATGGGAACGCCTCCACGTGGATAAACAGAAAAGTTTAAATGGGTCTTACCCCTAGAGAAATCAAAATCCCACCTCTCTCCTCGGATAAGAGGGAAAGCCGGAATTTTGAGGGGCTATTGTAGGGATAAAAGGCCTAATACTAGATAATGGGCCGTGGGCCTGTCCAAGGAGATCCATCCATCTGAGGACACCCCGTCATGAGGGAAGTACCTGGCCTAACCCCCCTCTGTCATATAAACTACATGAAGGAGAAAAATGACTTGTCTGAGGAGAACTTACTGCTCGGATCATCAAAGGAACGACCCAGATGAATGTTCCAGCACCGGCCCTGGTATTGCCGAGGACTCCCCTGACGTTTATAGACCATAAGGGGTAGGTGGCAACAAGGAGATATTTTATAGAAAGCTACTGCAACCGCATTTATGACGCTGCAGTTAACATCATGGCCGCATTAATGACGAATAGACGTCTGAACAGTGACCCTGGTCCTATACAGCTACTATATGAAGGCCTTAGTGGAGGCTGATGGGACAAGTATCAGAAGGGAACCACCTACTGGCACGTGAGAGGGATTGACATATAAATAGAGCCTGAAGCAAGGAAAGAAGGGGACATGGAACATTCTAAAAAAAAAAAAAAGGGGAGAAGAGAATAGAAAGAGAGTAAGGAAGCAAGAGAAATCTTTAAGAAGCAGCAAAAACCCACTCTTCGGACAGAGCCGGGCAGGGCCCAGCACTCCCTCAGCACTTCGTCTTCATCAGACCGGTCACAACCATATTTAGGCCAGAAACAAGCCTATTCTCAACCTTGTTAGTTCAACCCACTCTCTTACAAATTCATTGTGAGGGTACTTTTTGCTTACTGGGCCAGAGTCCATCTCTCCTGTAGGTTCCATCTGTAATTTGTGTCCTTACAATATTTATATATATTTATGGGATTTATGTTCTGCAAGTCATTAATGGAATTTACATCTATAGATAGGTTTGAAAAAAGATTGGAGCCATAAATAGTGGTGAAGGATAGAAGTGGCCATTGCTGTATTACGGAGTGAAAAATCTTATAAAGGTGATGGTTGTATAGGTAGAGACTAATTGCTGCAAAATCAGAAAAACAAAGCAACAATGGATTTCAGACTACCAAGTGTGATGTCTATTTTTTTCTAGTTGTTCAGCCTTGATCACGTCTGATGATTTAATCATCAATCGTTACTTCTATATATTTCTGTGTTCCATTTCCATTTTTGCATCTGTTACAAATATTCAAATATATATATATATATATATATATAAGAACCTTGAGTTTGTGAAGGATGAATTTCGCCTACTAAGAACATGAGTATGTTAAAATCAAGTTCCAAGTGGGACATTCTATTAAAAATGCCATATTAGACATGTTACATTATCGTGTATCTATATAATATCTAAAAATTGAAGTGTGTTATTTATTATTGTTACGTTTCCATTGAGTTATATCAACATAGTATTTTGGTTCATTTGGTCCATTTCAGCTCACTTTGATCTTTTTCGGTCCATATCAGCCCACTTTGGTCTATTTCGATCTACTTCGGTCCATTTCAGCCCACTTTGGTCGATTTTGGTAAATTCTGTTTATTTCAGTCCAGTTCGGTCCATTTAGTCCATTAAAGCTCACTTCGGTCTATTCGCTCCATTTTAGACTACTTTGCTCTATTTATGTGTACTTCAGTCTAGTCGGTCTACTTTAGTCTATTTCAGTCCACTTTGGTCCATTTCAGCACACTTCATTATGTTCAGTTCATTTCAGCCTACTTTGGTCTATTTCAGTCCAATTCCGTTTATTCAGTCTTATTTAGTCTACTTAGGTCTATTCAGTCTAATGTAGTCCATTTCAGCTCACTTCAGTCTTTTCGGTCTATTTCATCCCACTTTAGTCTATTTCGGTACCATTTGGTCCTATTTGGTCTATTCGGTTCATTTCGGTCTATTAGGTCCATTTCAGCAAACTTTGGTCTATTTCAGTTTGCTTTTGTCTATTTCAGTCTATTCAGTCCATTTTAACCCACTTCGGTCAATTTCAATCTATTCGGTCCATTTCAGCTTACTTCGGTCTATTTGGTCCACTTTAGTCCATTTTACTTTGGTCTATTTGGTTTACTACACACTATTCGGTCCAATTTGGTCTAGTACTGTCAATTGCGGTCCGCTTCGGTACATTTCAGTCCTTTTAAGAAAGGTTTAAGAGTAATATTTATTAGTCTCATATATTATTTTCATTTTTTACTTAATAAAAAAAATTGTCTAAATTTTTCGCACAATCACAGATTTGCGTTTAATTTGCTTAAAAATTCTAGTTTGGTGAAGTTGACGAGGCTAAATAACTAAAAGAAATGCTAACGAGTGCCTTAAGGGCACTCATTAAAAATCCATTTTAAGAAAGTTTTTATATCATTTTTATGAAAAATGAAATAAACTGTCAAAATATTAATTACTTTTTTTTCATTTCTCATAAAAACTTTTTAAAAATGGATTACTAATGAGTGCCCTTAGGGCACTCATTAGCATTTCCCAGTAACTTAATATCTTTCAAAAGAATTTTTTGGTAAAATAACACAGACAGATGAGGACGGCCAAGCTGCCAAATTATGTGGTTACTGTAGTTGTCTATCCAAGTGAGTATCAAAAATCATTGGCTATATGAACAAAGGAAGCACAGGATGCTTTATCTTTTTGTGTTTTACAACTTTTTAGAAAATCTTCATGCTGTCCAAGGCCGAAGCTTCAAGAAAACACGAAAACGTGTTGCAAGGCAAGCATGCTCTTGCTGCCATCAAACCAAACACGTCATCCAAGCGTGAGAGCAGTGTCAGCATATATGTTCACAGTTACACGTGGCTAGCAATCACCACGCTTCTTATAATCCCACTAAAAAATGATGCCTTTCCCACTAGTAAAGAATAGCACTCAATTGATCCAACCAAATTAGATGGGCTTTGTCCCACATCACAATTTCACTCGCGGCTGTCCCAAGTTAATCATACACTCGCAAACCTAAAGATGTTACAAACTAAATTGCAATTAAGTACACAATAAATTTCACAATTTTTTTTGATTGTTTTTGTTTTTACAAATTATTGAATTGACAAATTGTAATTGATCTTCAATAAAAGCTGTATCAGTGATGAGTTCATGTGAATATAATATTGTACTACTTATTATTACCACCTCAAAAAGTTATGAAAAAATTATGAAATTTTTTTACTTCGAGTATAATTTGCTAACTCATTGTCAAGAAAACTTGCAGTTCAATTGTATTTGTTTTCTTCTTTTAGAAGGATCATGATTTGAATCTCTTCTCCATTGTTAAAACTATCAAATTATTAAAAAATTGCTATCTCGACAAGTTATGAAAGGGGTTTGTAAAATGATTTGTCCCAGCATTAATAAGTATGGGCCTGTATTACTAACTGACCACCATATTGACAACCTGTATGCACCAACTTTTGGTCCTTTACATTCTGGTACTTTAGCAGGTGTGAGTAAACAAAAAATTAACAATTCATTCCGGCATGATGCCCCCACTACATTAGCATTTAGTACATTTTCCATGAAAAAACAAAGTTGAAAGCTCAGACCCTTTTCTAGAGTGGATTGGATCTTTGTAAAGTTGTGACTTCTTGAGTGAGTTGTGACACTCATGCCTAACTTTTTTTTCACAACATCTCATCAATTCACATCGGGAAATCCTAATGAATAGAGTAAACCCACCTGCCAGAAACATCAAAGATTAGTACTAAAAAGTTGAGGTTGCAATTCATCCCCATGAAGCTCTATTCCTTCAATTTTCTCATTCTTTTGTTAACTTATGGCAATTGCAACTCAGACATTCACATTGGTTACCGGGTCACACTTGCTGTACCTGTGGTATATAGCATGGGATTCATTGGGAGGGCTCTTCTAATGGAGACTAATCAGATCGAGCCCAATTTTAAAGCTGCATTAAGTGTTGAGGCAGTTAATGGAAAATACTCATGCTCCCTTGAAGTTTTCCTTGGAGATGTGAAGGTCTGGAATTCAGGCCATTACTCAAGGTTTTACACTTGGGATGAGTGTGTGCTTGAGCTGACTAATGATGGAGATTTAAGACTAAAGGGTCCGCAAGATCGCGTGGGATGGCGAACTGGGACTTCTGGACAAAGGGTGGAGGTAAAAACTATAGCATAACTAAGTTCTTTCTTTGACAGATTGATATGAAATGATTTGAAACCTATAGTGTCATTTCTATCACTAGGCCAACATATTCTGATGTGTGTATGTGTTTTCCTTCCTTCACTTTGATGCAGAGATTGCAGATACTGAGCACAGGAAATCTAGTTCTAGTTGACAACATGGACAGAAAAAAGTGGCAAAGTTTCAATTTTCCAACAGATGTAATGCTCTGGGGCCAGAGACTCAATGTGGCAACTCGCTTGACTTCATTTCCAAGCAACTCAAGTTCATTCTACACCTTAGAGATCCAACACAACAGGATTGCTTTGTACCTGCATTCTGGTGAGTGGAACTATTCCTACTGGGAGTTTAAGCCTTCCATGAACAGGAACATCACATTTATCAAGTTGGGTTCAAAAGGCTTAGATTTATTTAGTGATAAATATAAAAAAATCGCGCAGATCACATCACAAGAAAATCAACTTCTAAGATTTTTAGCGCTGGGAAATGCGACAGGAAATTTGGGGCTATATTTTTATTCAGCAGAAGAGAGAAAATTTGAGGCCTCTTATCAGGCACTCAATACCACATGTGATCTTCCTCTGGCTTGTAAACCTTATGGCATCTGTACATTCTCCAATGCTTGTTCATGCATTGGGCTTTTAACAAATGCAAAAAGTCCTAATTGCAGTGGGGCAATTTCTGGAGGGTTCTGTAACATTAGTCAGGTGGAGATGATTGAATTAGGGGGTGTTAGTAGTGTGCTGCAGGGTGCTCCTAAAAAGGTTAATGTTAGCAAAGAAGATTGTGAAAATTTGTGTTTAGATGATTGTACATGTGCAGCTGCATTATATTACCTACAAGAATGCTATCTTTATGGGCTAGTTATGGGAGCTAAACAGGTTATAAGGGGAACTGGATTTACTTATATGGTTAAGGTTCCAAAGGGAACTCATGGGAGTCATGATAAGTCTAATGTCAAGAAATGGGTTTTGGTCATGGTAGGAGTGGTTGATGGATTGATTATTGTGCTTATTTTGGGAGGCTTTGGTTACTACTTCGTACAAAAAAGAAGGAAAAACTTGCTGAATACTGATAGAAATTAGAAGCTCTTGACTTCGATTCCAGATTTTTTGTGGGAATTCAAATTACCATTACAATTCTTTTGTATTTAGTTTATACTTTATACAGAGAAAAAAAAAAAAGAAAACACAATTTTTGCTTGTTCTTAATAGGCTGAGGTTCATAGAAAGAGGTAATTTAACTCTATTCAAAATTTTTGAGCATCCTCATAGCTGACACCAGTTTTATGTGTGCTGGCAACAAAGATTTTCTCCATATTGTGAGTTTAAATGGAATTCCAATGACTAGAAATCAAATCTAGTAAAAGTAATGCCTCAACGAAGAATAAATCTAGGAGTTGATCATGGAGGCCAAGAGCTTTAAGGAGAAATAGAAGATTTCCTAAATGACCAATGATATATCTCAATAACTCTCAATTGAATTCATTGGATATGAAATCTCCTTTCTAGTTCAATAGGCTAACTTAAGACAAGACTAGAGCATATGGGTAACTATTGCAAGAATCAAGCAGAACATATTACTGTAAACAAGCGTCATGTCCTAATTCTTATTTCTTGTATCTTTTTTTTTAGAGGAAAGACGCATCCACTATTTATTTCATAGCGAGAAGGTTTATAACATAATAATCATGGAGATTCGGTGAAACAGACTCCATCCAAACAAATACAAGAAAAGAAATTCTAACTCTCTTAGCTAAGGCATGAGTTAAAGCATTATCTTGCCAAAAAATATGAGAGAGAGAAACTCGGTAAAGAGCTAGCATAAGACAAAGTGTCTTGAACAAGGTGACCAAATGAAGAGTGCATCAACTTGTTGTGATGGAGAGTGTTGATCGATATTTCTTGTATCTTAATCTAATAGTGTAGATGATAATAATTTAATTTTTTTTTTAAAGATGTGACACTAGGTACACCGTTGAATTTGTATATTTAATTTAAAGCATGAAATGGAAATATACTTAATGCTAAGGGTCTGTTTGAGATCTGTTTATTTTGCTGAAACTGAAAACTTTTTGCCGAAAGTACTGTAAAAAAAGAAAAAAATTAGCTGAAATAGTACAGTGGGACTCATGAATAGTACTAGAAAGTGCAGTGCGGCTCATAAATAGTAGCAAAAATAAGAAATAGTAAAATAAACTGAATTTTTAATTTTTGCCAAACACAGTGTAAGTGTGTGCTTTCAAAACATAGAGTATGAATAATTCATGCACTGTGATATGTTGTAGTGATTTTTTATTTTATTTTTTGGTATATGTATAAATGCGATAGAATTTCAATTTATGGTGTTCACTTCATAATGATTATTTTTTATTATCAAATTAAGGTGTGGTTTGGATGCCGCGTTTCTGCGGCATGTTTGCTGCGTCTTCGTTTTTTTTTTTTTTTTGGTAAGCCGCAATTGTGGACTTTTTTAGCAAAATTTACTGTTCATGAACAGTTCATGCTCTGTGCATACACTGTTCATACATTTAAAAATATTAAAAATGGGTCCCACGATACTATTCACACATTTAAAAATTATTTTGTTACAGTATTTTCGGTTTTCAGTTTTCAGTTTTCAACTGTATCCAAACGGACACTAATAAATTTTTGGTGTAGATAAAATTTAGGCAAAAATGCAAAACTGACCCTTTAACTTTTAGCTTTTGTTATTTCAGTTCTTTAACTTTGAGTTTTGTCATTTCAGTCCTCTAAGTTTCAAGTTTTGTCAATGTAGTATTCTGTTAGATATCAGATACTCCTTCCGTTAACTTTGGCCTTTTTTTTTTTTTTTTTTTTTTTTCCAATTTTTGTAATTAAAAAAAAAACTGTAAAAAAAAAAAATTGTAAGGGGAACGACGTTGTTCCCCTTCCCCTGAAATCAAAACCGGAAAACAGAAAAATCTCGATCTCTCTCTTAAGATCAGTCTCTCTCTCTCAAATCCACCATCATATATGCATTATGCTTTAAAGCAGACAACCACCAAACCTCAATATTCCAACAAACCAACCCATAACTCACAAACAAACCCCAAAGCAAACACCACACCAAAGGGAGCCACATTCCCATCGATGGTCGCGATGGCACAGCACCACCAAGCCCATCGACCCATGCTCGCAGAAGGTAACCTCATACAGCTCCATTTGAGTTACCCACCTTCTTTAGCTTGTGAAGATGATCCTAACCGACCCATCTTAAAAACAAAACCTAGACCCGACCAAAAACAAAAAACCAACTCAGTTTTTTTGCCTAACCTAGACCTAGCCAAAAACCATCTACAATCCGGTCGGAAAGAACCTAGCCGGTGGTGGCTGATGTGATCAGAGGCTGGATTCGAGAAGCTTCAAAATCTTGTTCAGGGCTTTTTGGTTGAGGAGTGAGGATATTATTTTGCCGTGGGTTTAATTAGAGCTGGGTTAAGTTTTATCAGGGTTAAAGTTTACTCGGAGTTGGTCACGGGTATTTTTGGTATGCTACAGAGAGAAAGAGCAGAGAACGGCGAGGCAAGAGGTTGAGGATGAAGACTGAAGGGGGGGAGGGTGGGACCTTCCATGTTTTCTTTTCTTTTTCTTTTTTCAGCTTTTTTTAAAAATTTTCTTTTAATTACAAAAATTATTATTTTTTTTTTTAAAAAGGGCCAAACTTAACGGTAGCATTAACTGAGACCTAACAGAATACTACATTGACAAAAATTGAAACTTAGAGGACTGAAATGATAAAACTGAAAGTTATAGGACTGAAATGACAAAAGTTAAAAGTTAGAGGGTCAGTTTTACATTTTTACCTAAAATTTAAACAAAAATTTATTATTCAATAACAAAAAATTTTACACATTAAGTTAATTACAACCCAACATTGATTTTGTTTTTTTTATTACATTACAAGTTGCCCCAAATCCAGTGCATAGATTGGGTTTCCCAAAATAGTTCGACTCATGGAGTCATGGAACTCAAAACGTGGACTCTCCTCTCCTGTGGAGAGGGACAGGGCCACAGGGGTTGCCATTCGGCCCACAAGCTGTGGGCATTAAATAATAGTACCTGGCAAATGGCAAAGCATAGAATGCAGGACAGGCTTTGTGAAATAGGGCCTGCTTTATTCCTGAAACAAAGGGCGGTGCGGATGAAGAGCGCTATTCTTCTGAGCTTTGGTGTAAAGTGTAAACAATTTTTTGGACCGAAGTTTTCTTAATGCTATGCGACGAAAATGATACTTGTTCATAACTACTTCTAAAAATATTTATTTAAACAAAAATTACATTGAATTTCTCATTTACAAAATGATTTATCAAATTGGTCATTCATAACATGTTCTAGTCAACTCAATTTGCAGAATCCTTTTTTATCAAATAAGAGATATGCAATTCAAACCTTGCCTGTACACACAAAAAAAATAAAAAAGGTATCTTAGCGTTATAATAAATAGCAGTCATCAGAAAACAAACGCTATAACTAAAACTTGTCATTCACAAATCACACTGCCGTCAAACGAATAGTTGAGCAAAAAGTTAAGTAAGATTATTATTATTATTTTTTTATGGGATAAGTAAGATTATTTAAAAACCTATGAAGGTGAAAGACTCAACATACGCTTGTCGTAACACTTTATTATTATAGATGTTACAAATAGAAGTAGTTATTAGAAAGTTATATTATACCGTGGTGCTTGGTCGCCTTAAAAGGTTATTACGGCGAAGGTCTGTCCGTCGTAGAATCAAAATTCAAAATTTTATATATAAGAAAAACCAACAAATCATACCATATATTTGGCACAAGAATAATTGTACAGTTTCAGAATCGTTCTAAAAGAGTTTATATATGTACTCCATGTCTTATTATTAATGTAATGACCAATAATTAAATATCGTAAACTCAAAAAATAAAATAAAATCTGTTATCACCAACTTCATCAAGATAAAATCCCAATCTTCCCCATGTAGCCAAAATTCACAATTAGTACTTCTAAGTTATATCTAAAGAGAATTAATTAGTTACGTTATAATTAAATCTTATCGTAATCACTTATATAGTCCAAATCGATCTAGTAGACTTTTGATAATGTACGATTTAGCACACACTTATGCAAAATCCAATACAAATCCAGAAAATCCAAGATATCAGTAACGGTGCAAAGTCATGAAAAATACTTCAGGATATGCATTGTAGGAGAAATATCCCTGTGGCAAGACAAGAAAGGAATCCAAAAAAGCCAGTGATTCATGCATATTTATTCAAAATTTGTTTGTGTGTTGGATACTTTTTCTTGGATGATAAAAGAGTACGTTAAAATAAAAAATCACAGAAGGCAGAGCTCGGATATGTGCTTGTTTTGATCTGAATGAATGTCAGACATATTTGAAGAACCCGTGACATCACACTAGCAGATTTGTCACAACTCATATATATTGGAGAAACTGTAAAATTGAACACATATAGACAGCCATGTGGGACTTTAAGTTTCTGTTTTATTAGTATCATTATTGTCATTATTCTCTAGAAATTGTTACTTAGCCATTGCAAATTGTACGGCTATAAAGCTCAATCAGTATGTGAGGCCACAGCCACAGAATCGAAATGGATCTGCTATCAATGGTAGGTAAGAGTAATGGAGCTGCCGTGGAAAATAGGGATGCTTCTTTGTTTTGCCTTGCCTGAGTTACAACATCATCACTATGAGAAAAGCTCAACAATTTTCTATAGAGTTTCAGCCTTGGCCAAAACCAAAAAGTACAAGGATTTTTGGAGGTTAGCTTAGCTAGGCACAGTGGTACTATTCCATGCACGCTTGTGGTTTCGGACTTTGCATACATTTTGATTATTATGAGAAATGGTCTTCACGAGAATTTGGGCTCTGGAAAGACCAAGCCCTGCCAGTTGCCACTATGTTTATTTGGCACTGAGCTTAGCCCATGCCAGAATAAAACAAGTTTAAAATCACTACAAAAAACGGGGCCTTTAGGCCCCGTTTTTTTGGGCCGCGTTTTTGCAAAACGGACTGAAGCCACGTTTTTAAAAACGCGGCTTCAGTCCTTTCAATGGGCCGCGTTTTTGCGAACGTGGCCCAAAATTAGGCCTGAGGCCGCGTTTTTAGACGCGGCCTCAACCTTTTACTGAAGCCGCGTTAATAAAACGCGGCTTCAGTTTGAATGGGGCCGCGTTTATTAAAACGCGGCCCGCGTTTTGCCTATAGCCGCGTGTTAGACATGCGGCTTTAGGCTCTATATATATAAGTTTGATCGGGTTGAGCAAATTTTTTGCTCAACCCTAGCCCACATTATGTTGAGTTGGGACTACACCCTCCAGAGCTGGGTTTGTGTTCTTCCACACACATCAGAGATGGAGATGGAGATGGAGACCGATCGGAGATGGAGATGATCGGAGATGGAGATGGAGGTCTCCATCTCCGATCCGATCGGAGATGGAGATGGAGATGGAGGTCTCCATCTCCGATCCGGATTGGAGATGGAGACCTCCATCTTCGATCCGGTGGAGATGGAGGTCTCCATCAGCGATCCGGATTGGAGATGGAGACCTCCATCTCCGATCTGATCGGAGATGGAGAATCGGAGATGGAGACCTCCACTCCGATCCGATCGGAGATGGAGTTTTGCCAGAGCCGGTGGCTGGGTTTGTGTTCGGAGAAGCGCGTTCGTGATACTGGGTTTGTGTTCTTGTTCTTGTTCAATTTTACTGTGTTCTTGTTCTTGTTCATGTTCAAATATTTTACTGTGTTTATGTTCTTGTTCTTGTTCTTGTTCATGTTCTTGTTCTTGTTCATGTTCTTGTTCTTGTTCATGTTCAAATTTGCTGTGTTTTAATTTTTTGCTGGGTTTGTGTTCTTGTTCTTGTTCAATTTTACTGTGTTTATGTTCTTGTTCTTGTTCTTGTTCAAATACTGGGTTTGTGTTCTTGTTGGTGCTGGGTTTGTTCAATTTTTGTTCCGATTTGTTTATGTTCTTGTTCAATTTTACTGTGTTCATGTTCAAATATTTTACTGTATTTATGTTCTTGTTCAAATATAACGTGTTCATGTTTAAATTTGCTGTGTTTTAATTTTTTGCTAGGTTTGTGTTCTTGGCATGAATTCTACTTCTGGGTTATGTGTTTGTTTGTTTCAAATTTATTTCAAATTTGTTTTAAATTTGCTCTGTTATTAGTTTTTTTTTTCCAAAAAAAAAATCATTCAGAATTATTTTTCAAAAAAAATAATTTTGAAAAAGCAATAAATATAAATATATTTATTGCTTTTTCAGAATTATTATTTTTTGAATATTTTTGGCAGTAGCCGCGTTTTAAACGTGGCCTAAGGTAGAATGGTCTTAGGCCACGTTTAGAACGCGGCCATTGACCTTAGTCTTAGGCCGCGTTTAAAACGCGGCCATAGACCTTGGTTTTAGGCCGCGTTTTTAAAAGTGCGGCCATAGACCCCGGAGGCCTATAGTCGCGGGGTTTACGCCACATTTAAAAATGCGGCCTAAAAAAGCGCGGCCATAGCCCTATTGGTCCTATAGCCGCGTTTTTGGGACCTTAGGCCGCGTTTTTAAAACGCGGCCTAAAGTCTTTTTTTTTTTTGTAGTGAATTGGGGTAATTGCAGTTAATCTACCCGTGGTTTGGTTGGTTTTAAGTAAGCCACCTGTGGTTTAAAAAGTGTCAATTAACTCACATGAGGTGTCCTTCATTAGACATCCATAACCCACCTCTCCCTTTTCACCGTTAAAAATAGGGGTAAATGTGTCTTTTTCATTATATTTTATGTATCTCTTCTCTTTTCTCTCCTTCTTCTTCTTTTTCACACAAAACATAGAAGACAAATATCAAAAAGCAAGTCAAGATAAAATTTGTTTCATCATTTTTCATATATATATATAATTAGCACAAAGTTTTAAGAAAGAGGGTAGACAAAGCAAAAAAACCCTCTCTCTAAAACTCTAACCCTCTCTCTTTTGCTGGGTTCTCTTAAAAAAACCCAAATTTGCAAGTAAAAAAATCTGCAAAAAAAAAAAAAAAAAAAAAAAAACCCCAGTAATCTAGCAAATCCAACACCACAGCTAACTCATTGAACCATTAAATCATAGCCTCACTAAACTACCACCTCTAACACCACCACCGCTGTTAGCCACTGTCCAAAACCCCAAACCAGGAAGCAAAAACAAAGAAACAAGAAAAACCCAGCAAAAAAATCTGCAAAAAAAAAAAAACCCCCAGCAATCTAACAAATCCAACACTACAGCGAACTCACTAAACCATCAAATCATAGCCGCATCAAACTACCACATCCAACACCACCACTGCTGTTAGCCACTGCCCAAAACCCCAGACCGGGAAGCAAAAATAAAGAAACAAGAAAAACGAAACCATGAGATTGGCTGAGCAGCAGAGCAACCTGATTGTCTAGATCGGCTGAGATCGAAGTAGTGGAGAGTGGTGGATTCAAATTTTCTGGGGTTAATGGATTTGTGGGTTCGAATTTTCTAGGTTGGTTTAAATTTTCTTATGGTTGGTGGGTTCAAATTTTTTGGGTTTAATGGATTTGTGAGTGTAATGGATTTCTAGGTTGGTTTAGTTTTTCCTACTGTGGGTTTTTAGGATTTGGCATATTTGTTCTATCTATGGCTTCAAAAGAAGATGGAGAATCTTCTTGGTTCCTTCGAATCAAAAAAATAAAAAAGGGTTCCTTTTTTTTTTTCGTTGCTATCTAGGTTCCTTTTTGTTGGTAGTATATACATTAAGAGGGAACCAATTATTGTATTTGATTGAACAAGATTCAGGTCACGATATGGGATTTGGGTTTGAAGATTTGATTTCTAAGATGGTGAGAGAGAAGTCGTTCTTCAATATATTGCTTCTAATTCTGTTTATATTGTGGCTTATATAGTAAAGGGGATTTTTAATGGAAAGGACAGGGGTGGGTAACAGGTGTCTAACGAAGGTCACCTCAGGTGAGTTAAGTGATAACTTTAAACCACGGGTTGACACTTTTAAAACTGGCCAAATCACAAGTGGGTAAAGTGCAATTTCCTCTATTAAATTCAAAACTTGTGGAGAGGGACTCAAATAGTTGAATGGTCAGAGATCATGTATGATGGCTTCCATGTTAAGCAGAGAATACAGTGCTAGTTGCGCTTCAAGTCTCTTGCAAAAAGTTAAGAAATACATATAATCTTGCGTACGTGGGAGGGAAATCTTGTAACTCGTGTTAGAGATAGTAACTCATATTTTGAATAAAAAAACAAAACATCTTTTTTGTTTAGAACCCCATGGACGGAATGGAGCTCATGTGGGAGTGAATAATAGGTTAAGTGTGAAAGGGGAGGAGGGGGGTGGGGGGGGGGGGGTCGTTGAGGGAATTTGATCCCATGGTATGGTAAAGAGATATTTGGAAATTCAATGTACTAAATTAGGATTTTTGTTAGGTCAATATGAATATGTTGTAAATTCTCATTTTCTTAGACAGTGGAATGTTCTATGCTTGCTCTTGTGGATATAGGCACGCTATTAAACCACGTAAATCTATGTTAATTTTTTTTCTCTTTTTCTTTTAATTTTTTCGTTAAATATTTGCATAAACATAAATCTTCAACAGCCAAGATAAACAAACTCTTGAATAGGTCTAGAAGGCCCAATTCAAGTAAGCTTGACCCAATTGAACTTGGTCCTAAATTGTGAACCTTGAACGACCAAAGGACATCATGCCAAGCTAAAGATTAGCAGATCAAAAAGCTCCCAAGCATGGCTGGACAACATCCGTAGAATGATTGAATTATAGGCTTAAGGCAACCTATTTCGAATTAGGTTTGAAAGAGCCTACTTAAAGGTCGACGAACTACCACTCCTACCTAAAAAGGACTGCCCACAAAAGATTATTACCCATTATGTCCATATTTATTGTGGTTCACTTACTTTTGTTTGCATTTAATGCAATATGATAGGTGCGTATCTTTCACCGCAATAGAAAGGTACCTTAGAAACACGTCCACTCAGTTGACCTAAGAAGATGGCGTGTTGTTAGCACATTCTCTCGCCTTTATAGGAAAACGTATACACACCCATTAGACCAGTTAAAACAATATGCACTCTATTATTGTTACTTTGAGATTATATTGTGACTCCTCTTATTAACTTAACTTTTAGAGTATCTCTGACCAACCATATTGATTAATTCTTGGCCTTGTTATTAGGCTTGTTCTTCTTTAAACCGGTGAATCTTTTGGGAGTCCAACCACCGTTCTGATCAGATACCTTTACCTGGTTTCATTTTCATATTTTCTACCAGTCTTTACAACACAAAAGTTCTTTATTCTCTTAATATCCCTGCATCCATCTTTTAAAACCTAATGATCAGTTACAACTTGCTCAACTCTCAAAACGAATTGAAATACATCCAAAACAAATTAGATTAGAAATCCAATCTCAATACACAAACAGATGAACAGTGAATTCTAGGTACTCTCCAAGAATATTTTACTGAATCCGAATCACAAAAACATTTCAACACCCTTCTTTATCCTTAAGCTAAATATTATAATCAATACCCTTCAATCTTCCTACAATTAAAATTACTCATTAGAAAAAATGCAAGTGCAAGAACCCAAAAAAAAAAAAAAAAAAAAAAAAAATAAGAAGAAGAAGAAAAAGGTATAAAGATATTCAACAACATGCAACTTTTCCACTCATCACTGGCCTCTCTTTTGATTTCAAAGCACTAGAAATCAAATAATCTACCTAACCAAATCCTAAACCATTTACAACCAGCGACAACTCTTGGAATGCAAATGTGGATACTGAATATAATATAACCCACGTGTTGGGTTATAGCCGAGAAAATTATCACCAATCTACATAAACTGAGCATAGCACTACAAAATTTGTCTTCTTTTTGATCCTTAGTATGAGAAATGCCTAAACTGTAAAATCTTAAACGGAACTTCAAATTGTTATTTTCTACAAGTGGTCAGAGAGTACGAGGATTGAGTATGTAGATTGTTATTTTCTCCACCAGTGTCTTTTGCCAACGGGACTCCTATAAGGAACAACCGACCAATTCTGCCACGTCATCGTGAAATATTGTGGTTCAAATGACTGAAATTAGCTTAGTGTGGATTATCAAAAAATTAGCTTAGTGTGGGTCCTAACAAAACTTAACCCAAACAAAAAACCCCCACGCCAAAAGTCAGATGCTTTGTACACTGTAGGAGTAGGACCCTTTGTCACACTTTTATGCATTCACGCTCAATTAGCCTAAGCTACACTTCGTTAGGGTAGCTTATTAATTATTAATTTACTTAAACACACACACACACACACACACACACACACACACACACACACAAAACTCTCTCATATTTCAGGGATTTGATAGAGAGTCGTGCTCTAAATTTGTCTATTTAAGAGACTAATTTTCAAACTCAAACATTTGATTTGTTGACTCAAGAGACGTATTTGTTTAAAGTCATTTTTTATTCCATATAAGTAAATAAGCTAAAATCAAATAAGTTAACCAAATGCACACCTAAATGGCCATATCAATATATTGTAAGTCTAATAATTTTCTTATGGATTGGATATATGCTCTCTCTCTCTCTCTCTCTCTATATATGAGCCTTACAATAATATAATATTTGCATGCTATAAGAAGAAATATTCATATATCTTATATATTAGACATCTTATTCTCTAATTCATCTTGGGTTTTGTGCTTTACAATATGAATTAGTGTAATGAGAGCTAAAGGTTGAAGTTTTTGTTCATTGTGCAAGACTGAATACCTTGGTCAAGTGAGATCTATTTTAGAAATTTCAAGTTTTTCTTATAGGGTTGTGTTTGTAGCCACTTCAAGCACAAACCTTATTTGTGTTTAAACTATATCTCAACCCTAATCACTAGAGAAGGAAGACAACCATAGAAAATAGAGAAAAACCTAGAAAAATCCATTACTTGTCTTTCATCCTTTTCTATTGAATATCCTTGAGAGGTTGGGTATTCCAAACACATAAATCACTATAATTGTGCTGGAATTGCTGTTGAAACCACATGGACAGTGTCAGATCTTTATCAAACCTTGAAGAAACTAAGAGAACGGTTTGCGGGCTGCCAATCAACTTTCAACAAGAAATAACTTTGAAGGCACAAGATATGAGCTAGTAGTTCCTAGCAAGAGCAGAGAGCTTAAGTACTTAGTTTAACTATGCATATAGAAATTCATGTGAGTATCATTTGTATTGCAACTACTTTCATAGTGGACTGGTTGAGTTGGGTTTTGCCCCCAATGTGATTTTATTGTTTAGGTTTTTACTTTGTGAACAAATATCATATCTTTGTCCGTGTTTATTTGTTTAATATTTTGCATGTGTTTATCCATGGTTATTATGTGCTAGAAAATTGACTAATTAACCACCCAGTAAATAATTAAATTAATTGGTTAGAATTGGTAGTTAAGCCATCATAGGGGTCTAAATGATTTTTTCACATCTACCAAATATTTATTTAAACTTTCTAGTTTAATTATGATCTAAAGTGTGACCCAGTAGTTAGGATTTTGTTAAGAGATAGGTCTTGAATTTGAACCTTTAAAAATGACTGCGTGATGCTAGTTTTATTAAAGATTATTGGTCTATTAAACACACAATTACCTTCTTCTTTAAACTTAGAAAAATTTATGCTTATTTGTTCTATTTGGGGCTTAGGCCTCCGAAGATAGAATCTAATCTAGATACATACTTTTTTCTTCTTCTTCTTCTTCTTCTTCTGAGAAGCTATATGCTAAATTCATGGATACATGATAAATTTGATTCTAGCTTATTGGGTTGTCAATTAATTAATAGACTCCTAAGTGTAGTATACATTCACTAGCTAGTTCCAAATTCCAAGATAAATGACGTTGAGGATTTTTGGTTTTAAGTATCGGACTAGACTCTTCACCTCACAACCTACTAGCTCTCTTCATTTGAGTAATATTCAAGCGTCCAACTAGTCTAATGCCATCAAGGAAATCTTCCAAGAAATCCTCATTGCGAGAAGTTAGGAGTTCAGCTGCCCATTTCGTAAAGTCATCTTAATTATTGCTGGAGTAACAAGTTCTATATATCTATCATTGCCTCCATTTAACAAAAAAAATTATGGTTATATCTCCATATTTAATCTGAACACATATCCGGTCTTAAAATTAAAGGAAGCCTATATTATCGAATTCACTATACTCCCAATTTATCTTGCTTGGTAGGACGAGAAAATCCCATTGAGGCATTATAGTTGAATCCTAGCTAGGGTCAAGTAACACCATTGGATTTCATAGAATATGCATCTAATTTTATGGTTCTGGCCAAGGCCTCCATAATTCTTTTATTTGAAAACCATTAGGTAACTCTTTTATTTTATTTTTGTGAACTTAAACTTAAAGCAACATAAAGACGCAACAAATTTTACTACATAAATTATATAAATTGATTTATCAAATTTTAAACACAGCACAAAGAAATATTTAAAAAATTTATTTATTATATTATTGATGTGACGTTTGTTATGTTTATATAACAACATTTATATTAACTTCTTTTAACATCTTTCCTTGAGATTAGTTTGCCAACTGCTCTTCCTTTGTTTCTGTATATATGCAAGCGGAAAGACATCGAAGGAGAGGATCCAATTGAAGCCAATTTTTTAGGAGTCATAACTCATAACCTATCATTTCACACCTACCTAGCTACTATTTGATGGAATAAACAAGCTCGATCTATAGGGTTACATTACAGCATTATATGCCTTGAAGAGTTGCTGTCACTTTTTTTATTTTCCTTTTAACTTAGAGAGAGAGAGAGAGAGAGAGAGAGAGAGAGAGAGAGAGAGAGAGAGAGAGAGATAGAGAAAGACTCCTATTTTGTGGGGGATTATATTAAACATCTAGTCCAAAGTTAAAAATCTTAGCTGTCCAGTGGCCCCATGTAAAAAAATGACTTGTGCAAAATGCTCTTTGATAAAGAAGGATACTTCAATATCCTTGAGCTATCATGCAATTTGGTTGTTTCCATCTATGGTTGTTGGTGGCTATCCAACATGTGAGGAGAAGGGACAAAGCTATATATGCACTTCGTACAATACGCACCCATGAGTTTTTACCATCATATGTATATATTTTTCTTCTCTCTCGCTTTTTACACAAATTTAGCTGCAAAAAAATTGTTGTGTTTCGTAACTAGAACCTTAGCCCGTGAACCTTAATGTCACTAGTCTCACGTCACAACAGAGCCGTGGCATATATGTCCGCCTGGACCCAAGTGACTTAAACATCAGTTGTCATAGACTCATAAGAGACCCCACATTTCCAACAAGTCTAAATCAATTCACAGAAGATTGCCTGCCTTTTTAATTATTAGCACTTTGAAATTTTCCCACTAATACAACAAGTTGGATTCACTTTGTAGGGCTGACTAATAACCAATGCAAGAGCCTATTACTTAACAGTATGACTACAGTACTTAAGTTGCAAGTTTTGCAGAAAAACATTATGGAAGGAATGAATAGGTTTCAGTCACAATTTTTAGTTAGGGGTGAGATACTACTTAATTAGTAATTACCTTGTTCAAAATTACCTATCTGGGTATGAAAATTGTTTTCTTATTCTCAAAACACCATATGTTAATATGATAATAGAATGCATCTATAATGAGTAAAGTGTCACTATTTAATCGACAGGTTAATAAGTCGGATTGACTTAATACTTAATAGTCAATATACATCAAAGATGAGTAAAGCGTATTTTTTTTATTTTCTTGTTTACTACTCTAATTTAATAACCCATAAATTAAAATGGAAATTAACTGGAGTATCAAACTGTCAACACATAGAAAGCGAACAATGTTGAGGAAAACATATATAGCTGTCAGAGATTGTGAGGCTTGTTAGCAAGCATGGTTTGCCACTTTGCCTTGTCTGTACTACGAGTGCGTGCTTCGAAAATCTTGGCGTTTTGATGGGAACTTTAGGGCATTCAAGCAAGTGAAAAGTGACCCCTCTATCTAAACTTATCGTAGGAAGTGAGAGTTTTGTCTGGTCTTTTACTCTTTTTCTTCCCTAATCCTAATTCAACCTTTCTAGCCTTCTCCTCAGCAAAAAGAAAAAAAAAAAAAAAAGTGCATATTTCCCCTTGGATACTAGGTTTCAAAATTTTCTCTTTCAACTATTGAATTAAAAAAAAAAAAAAGAAAAAGAAAAAAAAGTTCTCTTTCAACTATTGAATTTAAAATTTTCTCTTGCAAGGGAATTTTGTCACTTAATAAAATTAATTTGGGGGATTGGAATTTCATCTGTAGGAAAGTTTGTCTTAAAAAAAAAGGAGGGATTGTCACGAGACACATTTCCAAATTTGGCACTATTTGTATTAATATCCGTATTCTTTGATTGGACATTTAATCATGCTCTCTATAATATTCCTTCCAAGATTGAATTAATGAAATTATTAGTAGGCAAACTAGTTGTGTGGTTGTACCTCAAAAAAAAAAAAAAAAAAACTAGTTGTATGGCTAAGGTGAAGAGCAATCTCAGGTACATGGTTGTCAGCTATAAATTAATATTTATTTTTCTGGATGTTCGAGGAGTCGAAAGAATCATACACAGAATAATCCGGAAATTAATCCCAGTAGCTGGCTACAATTAATCAACAAAAACAAGATTTATATTACTAGCATTTACTTTGGAATGTTGGCTAAAAAGTTCTATACCTATCCATGTTAACTATAAAAATATTGAGAGTTGGTGGCTACACATATGTGGCTTAGTTCAATTAACCATGCATCTTTTTGAATAAAAAAATAATAATTTTAAGATGGGTAAAACAACTTGATATTAACCAATTCTCATTAAATTAGTTTTAACATTTTTCAAACATATTCTAATTAAATTAAATAAATTCTTTTTCATAAATTCTCTAATTTTTATTCGTTTTTATTGACACTTAGTAATTAAACGTATATCATATTTTTTGACAAACTTCTATGAGTTATACGGGTTAAGGACTTGTTGATAATATTATGGAAGCTGGTTATTATGACATCCTTTTCAATCTATGGATGCTACACATGCCTTTTCTTATTATTTTTCTAAATACACATTTTTTGTTTTTCGGTGTTCAAGATTTTGACTAATTTCAACTTCTGATTTTACTTTTGATCATTTTTATCTTCTCAGAAAAAAAAGTATTTTTCATTGTAAACAAAATTGAACAAATAGATCGTTTGAAGGTGCCTAATGAACTGCATCATTCACCATTATTTGGTATACAAAAGGATGCTATGATGTTTTCTGGTTGTACCAATAATTTTCTTTTGGTTTTTGGCTACTTTCTAATATAATCATTTCTGTAACATTGTCAGTGATGCTGATATAGTGATAAGAACAAAGTCACCCTCAATTGTAACTGTAGTCGAATTTCTTATAGACCTGTATTGTCTAATTATCTATTTCTTTATTAGAAAGACATCGGAATTTCTTTGTGAAAAGCAACAAACTAAATCAATTTTGATACAACCATGCATATATGCCAAGCACATAATCATTACACCAGTCAAGAAAAAAGAAAAAGCACGTGTTGCTGATTATTCTTCAAATAATAGCTCTCTCTGCATGATTCAAACGCATAATGCGTCAATGGGGGCCATCTCACTCGCTCGCTTGCAAAAGTAGGAAGAAGGTTTTGATTAGCTATGAATTTTGCCAAGTTCATTCATTTGTTCAATCAAAAGAGAGATCATTAGCTGTAATCTCAAAAACATGCATTTTTGTTAGTATATAAGTTAATATTACAAAAGTAATTATAAGGAGTATATATATTATTGTGATAAAAACAACTACAAGTGCAAGGAAAGTTGAACTTAAAAAAAAAGAAAGGGAATTTTCATCTTTGTACATGAAACATACATTTGATAATGATCATCGACTTTTTCTAATGGTTCTTATTTTATATATAGTATTATATGTGTATATTTGTCTTGTATCAAATCCTATGATGAATGAAGGAACCGTAGCACCAGGAGCTCTAAAACCTAGGAAGAATAATAAACTAGGGCAGGAGGCAAGGGTGGAGCTGGTTATGTATGTGATGAATTGTTTTGTTGTGATGATTAATGGGCACACATGTGAATAGGTGGTACACTGTGATTTGTTTGTATACAATGGAGACAATATTGTTGGAGAAATGCAATGGACATATAAAAGGCCCTTTATGAATCCACATTGGATATATTGTTTTTAGATGTTAGGCATAATCTCCCATGCATAATTTATCTCCTACTGATATCACTTACAAATTTGGGTTGGTAGATTTCAGAGCTGTTTCTTTCTCCTTATCAACCAAGAGAAACATAGTAGTTTAAATCATCTAAACCTTATTGTTGAAGTAAAGCCAAACAATGTGTAAAAATACTACTAACTAGCTGAGTTACAAAACTCTTGGCACAATATATATTTACCAATTATTATTAAGGTAATATTAATTTATGATCGTATACAATCTTTTGCCTGGATTTGATAATGCCCCCCAATCCCTTGCCTGGATTAAAAATGCAAGCAAATAGAATATTTAATGAAAAGAGGTAAGCAACTTACATGAATTTAATTGAATTGATCCGAACAATACATACTATTGAATAATTTTGGTCCACATATGAAAGGAAGCTTTAGAATTATACTTAACTGATTAAATTTATCATTTTTTAAAAACTTCTTTTTTTAGAAAAAAAAAAATCAGTAATTTATCATTAATATGTCCTCAAAGTTTTGGAATAACCATTCCTCTAATTTTGCTCCCAAAGTTGTGAAACACTTTCTCAATCTCCCGTCATTTTTTTTTTCAACTTGAATTCGACCAACATATGACCTTATGATCCCATTCTAGTCTTACACAGTTACATGCTCTACTTGAAAACTATTTTATTCTGTGTCTTCCACAATACCAGGTAAACTAAATTCTTTATTCGAGTCATAATGTTTAGGGTAAACAGGCAAACTGTATACAGATCACATTTACTGTAGATAAAACTTCACAGTATAATAGTAGCCCTTTTATGAGTTTTATCACCTTGCTTTTAAAAAGCAATGCTTCTTTGGAACTGAGTGACATTCATGCTGTTCATTGCCTTAAATTTCAACAAATCCCACATTAAGAAGTAGAGAAATATTATTTAAAAAAAAAAAAACACAGTTCACACATGTAAGGTTGACAATCTCACATTGATATTGCAACTAGATTAAGAAATAAGAAATTGTAATTATATCTTTATATATAGGCGTTACTGTTAGGGATTTGGTGGGGACTTCAACCAAAGGTGTCCCCCAAATCAAAAGGAATGTGTTTCATTCTTTTGGGACTAAAAAAATGCCTGAAGCATATGAATAGTCAATTTTGGTAGGTGATGCATGCTAATAGATATATGTAGGTAGTTGCTTGCAAGCATGTTAAATTTTTGTAGATTAAATCTTATTGTCATGTATAGATGATATTGTTTTAACTATACTAGCTGCATCACCTGGTGTAGATTAATAACTATATTTCCAAAAGTTCCATTATTAGACTCAACGCCTAGATGGAACAGTTGCTATGGTTGCTGCTGCCTATTCTTTAATGTGTTCATATGTAAGTCTAATGTTGAAGTTGGGTAAGAGGTCTACGCATGCCAAATTAACTCATCCAGCCACATATCACATTATTAGAATGATTAACAACTATCTTTCAAAAGGTCAGTATTAGAGTAAATATTTAGTACTACGGTAGTAGCAGTGCTTCTTGAAAGGAATGATTGAGACTCCTTTGTTTGATTTTAATTAGCAGAATTAAGCTTTATTAAATTAACCAATTATGAAGTTCAGATGAATTATAGTTAATAAACAATGATCAATTCACCATGTAGTATGAAGTGCTTCTTGAAAGGAACGATTGAGACCCCTTTGTTTGATTTAGCAGAATTAAATCTTTATTAAACTAACCAATTATGAAGTTCCGATGAACGGTTAATTATGAAGTTTAGATGAATTATAATTAATAAGCCACAATAATCAAATCACCATGTAGTATGAAGTGCGGTGAAATAAAAGACAGGCAATTTGCTTACGATGTGAAAAGCCAATAGACAAATTCAAAGGGAAAAAAAATTGAGGGTTATTACGGAATTACTGACTGAAAGAAAATTAAAGTTTATACAATTGAAATAAATTTCTAAATACTAACCGTAGTAATACTTACAAATACCCCACATTACTAAAATCCTTTTGGATTTTTTAATTATTATCTAGAATTGTTTCTATGAATTGTATTCATTACTTCAAAGACCACCTTAAATATTTTTCTTTATTGTAACAAAAAAAGGAAGGCACATTGGCTTCAACTTGGTCACCAATATTCGATAACATTGTTCCTAGATTCTCTATTTGAACTTCAATATTGTTTTTGATGCAAAAGTTCTAGGTTTTTTCTTGATGTTTTATGGCACAGGCTCTCCAAAACCTTTATTAAGTTGACTTGTATATGTTCTTATATTGGTTTGCATATAGGATATGAAATCCCACTCAATCAACCAACTTTAGGAATGGTAAAAATATCTCACCCTACTTCATCTGACTTGCACTATCTTGCATGAGTTTTACTCTCCACATCCCATCTCCTCTTGCCGAAAATGAGACACCCATGATCCGATTCTACTCTATCCGTACTCATTCCTACTCAATCTTCCTCATCTAGTTCGTTATTTTGTACTAAAAAAAAAAAAAAAAACGAAGGTCACGTGGAGAGAGATAGTGACACGTGCAAACAAAGATTAGATTGATTATTGCCATTATGGGTTTAACGCGTTTAGAGAAGGAATCTGCACGTGATGAGAGACATGGTGTGTTTCTGGGGTTGGCTGGGTGAGAGAGAGAGAGGGAAAGAGAGGGCATCGAAAGCAGTGAAGGAAGCGTCAAAGGTAGTTTAGCTGTCAATCCCTCCAAACACTTCTCACGGGGCTGATCTTGCACACGCACATTCTCCCTCTCTCTCTCTTCCCGTCATTCTTTTGTCCCTACCCTACGTCTCTCTCTCTCTCTCTCATGCAAATCCAATCTTATCTAACCTTCCTTTTCACTGAAATGCCCCCACTGCATACATTTATTTATATATATATTGATGTGCCTAAGATTATGCCATGCAATGCATATAAAACACATATATATGATTACAATCAAGTTTAACCATGATTGCCTATTCTTGTCTATCACTACTGTTACAGATATTAGAAATATTATATATTATAATCAGCATTTTGAGTAGTGAAAGCGAAGTAATCATAATTTTATTCCGACTTCAAGTAATACACGGAACTTCATAATAAAGACATAACCATCAAGAATTTTCGATTCTAACTTTGGGATACATGGGCGGCGCCATGTATAGTTCAGGGGGTTCAAATGAACCCCCTGAACTAGCAATTTTTTTTTATATATATAATATATATTTTTATAATTTAACCCTCCTAAATAAAAATTTGAACACTTTGATTCTAAATTTTTATAAAATCTACTTGAAATAAGTTTAATTATGATCATCTTAATAATATTTTGATTTTTTTAAATACAAAAAAATTCCTAACAACAATCTAATTTTATCTAAAATCTGGGAGAAATAGTAAACCCAACAACAAAGTAATTTTTTTTTTTCATCTAAAATTATTTTAAAAAGTCCATTTAGATCTTAATAAATTTGAAATAAACTAATAGAATATTCATAGTTTGCATTGTACTGTCATTGTAATATCTACATTGTTTCTAAACAAATGTGTACAATATTGTATTATTTTTGCAAATGAGTATAGTATAATTATCTATGATATAAATCTTATATTAATAGTACAATGTAAACATATAATCGTCATAAACTAATAAATAAAATTATTTTAAGTAGTAATAATTAAAATTCACTTAACAACAACAATTAACATGTTCATTATATTAAGAAAAAATATTTCAAATGAACCTATAATTTATTTTTTATTCTCTTACTAGTACATATTATTGACAAATTTGTAATAAAAAAGTCATTTAAAATGTAAGATTTATATTTTACTTAAGATGTATCTTCTTACTGACCCTCCTAGAAAAGACTCCTAGAGCCGCCGCTGTTGGGATATGGATATTAAAAGTCAAATATCGTTGAGTTATTATGTTTAAATACTTAATCATAGTATATCAAAGTTCGAAGATTCTCGGTTAGCTCTAGCCCCCACACTCCCATGACACACCAGTCACGGTGCATCACTCTTCATGTCTCATAATCACCCTTAGAGAATCTACAGACAACTTATGTCATATATGGTCACGGTTTCTACCAATGTTAGGAAATGCATGTATATACATGTGACATTAACCCTAACTATTTAGTGAATATTTGATTAGATTTGACAATTAATATGGATTCTTTTGTACAAATTTCTAATTCTAGATATATAGGGTCCTTATCTCTTATATTGCAACTATTATTGATCAAGGTCAACTTATAGCCCCAAATGTGAAAACTGGAAAACGATTTCAAGTTTGCTCTATCACAAGTCACAAGAAAGAGGGAAAAAAGTTTAACCAATCAATTGGTATATATATTTTCATAAGCCTAAGAATTCTCATCAATAGCATCTGACCTAGTGGTTAATTCTCTTCTAAAGATGAAAATTTGTGATCACCCCAACATCCGTGAAGTTAAAAATTTATTCTATATTCTTTGACATAAGAGAGAGACAAAAAACTTTACAGATATTTCTAACTGAAACTCATGAAATTTAACTAATATTATAAAGATGGAAAAAAATGGTATAATATATCAATAATGTCATTTGGTATTTTCAATATAATTCTCGATCCATGAATTCTTTTTTTGGAAAGTAAGACTAAAATTTTCCTCGTGAGGGTTGAACTCAATACTTCAATGTTACTAACTAAGACCATCAAGTTTGGGTAACTTGTTAGTTTCAAAACGATGACAATCCTATGAAGGTGATGATTACATATGAAAGTATCATTCAAGCGAGGAATGGAATAGCCTACATGATCTCTTATCCCCTTTTTATAGACTAGCATACAACACTTCATGGAGATTAGAACTCTAGAAAGAGTTACGTCTATCTTAAAGGTTGCAACAAATCACCTAACAACACAATATCTTATTGTGAAGTTAACCATCCTTTCAAGGTCCCACCCCCAGTACATTACTAGATTAGCTTTGATATCACCATTTGTGGCAACTAGAGCAAATTCTACATATACAAGTGTGTTCTATTTTAAAAGGAGTAGTCAAGTTACCATTAAAACTCCTCATGAACGGTTACATAGTTCAATTAAATATAATATACAGTGTAAGACAAAATAAGATTTTTCAGTGTATCCGTTGTTTTGTCTAAATCATAAGTACTTAATCATATGTTAAGATGTATTTCCGCAAAATGAAAATTGGGAATGGCATGAGCTAATTTAAGAAAATTTAGGAAGAATGAAAGGACAATTTCGTAAATTTAAGTACAATAATAATTTATAGTGGGAAAATAGAGGCACTCTCATGCAGTTCGAGAGCTCAAGACCCCCTTTAAAAGCCCCCCTCCCCAAAGCCTAAAGGAGGATAAAAATAAGAGGCAGAAAAAGCATGGCTTCTAGGGAGCATAAAAGAGCAGCGCTAAATGAGAAGTTGCAACAGCTTCGTGCTGCCACCAGCTCTAATGCTGTAATTACTATTTTCCAACAGCTTTGGCCTTCAATATCTTCTTCTTCTTCTTCTTCTTCTTCTTCTTCTTCCTCTTGGGGTGCTCCTGGAATTTGATACTCCAATATTCTTTTCTCTAATTCTTCATTATTTAATTTCTTGCTCCGATTTGTGTCTTTGGCAGCTGAACAAAGCTTCAATTATAGTAGATGCATCCAGGTATATAAATGAGTTGAAGCAAAAAGTGGAAAGACTGAATCAAGATATTGGAACTTCACAAAGTTCAAAAGCTCAAAATTCATTGCCTGCGGTACGTATATATTATAATTTCAATTATTGTATCCAATTGATATCTTTCTTGAATCATGTTTTACCTGATAAAACAACTTACACTATTAATTTTATTGTACTTTGAGCAGGTTACTGTGGAAACCCTAGAAAGGGGTTTCCTTATTAATGTGTTTTCAGAAAAAAATTGTCCTGGTTTGCTAGTCTCAATACTAGAAGCATTTGAGGAGCTGGGTCTTGAAGTGCTCGATGCTAGGGTTTCTTGTTCAGATATTTTCCAGTTACAAGCTGTTGGTGGAGAAGTAAGGAAGACCATATTTTTCTTGTGTTCTATATGGACTAATACACACAACGAATTCATAGTCCACACTATTCCCTATATCAACTTATATATATATATATATATATATATGATTCTCATGCGGTTTTGTGTATTTGTGAATTTATTTATTCTTTAAAAGGGGGATAAATATATAAAAATAAATTGGACATCACGTGTGAACTTAAATATGGTGTGAGCCACACAATTCAAGTTTTTCTGATTGTGTGTACGAAGGCTTCAATGAGTGGTTGGCATTCATTTCACCTATTTTTGTGATTGCACGTATATGGCTGCATATATGATGCATATATATATGAATTTTCAGTGATATCTGTATCGAACTAATCTCTATTTTCTTAATACTTTTGAATTCTTGTAATCTATATCTGTATCTTATAATCTCAACACTATTATAGATAGATTGTGCGAGTGACAATTTATTTGCATAGTATATAATAATTCCTTTCTTTCTTATTCTATTATTAAATGAATTAGATGAATGTTCTTATTTTTGCAGAATCGTGATAGCTTAGATGCTCAAGTGGTGAAACAAGCTGTGCTGGAAGCAATCAAGAGCTGTAATGAAGAGCAAGAATAACCCATCACTCATTGCTTCTTCCTCTTCTTCCCTTTTCGTGTAGGGCTGAGGAAAATAATCCACCCAAGGGAACTCTAAGATCTTCTGCTTAAAGCAAAATTGCTTATGCATTGTTGATATCATAAGTTCTCAAACAGTGTCAAGAACATAGTAAGCCAATTAGCCAAAAGCCAGAAACTTAGTATTTTGGTGCAAAACAAGCATTGGGCATTGATGGTGAAGAAACCTAGTATGCCTTTTTGGTGATAAAATTGTGAGTTTGTTGGTTTCATTTAGTTATTTGATTAACACCTAGCCTTATATTTCATAGTTTTGGATGCCTCATATTCATGGCTGAAGATAATCCAAACAAGTAGCTCCTTAATGCAGGTTTTCTTGAAGAATATTTAGTTGGGTTATGCTATCTTCTTTGAATCAAAGAATGCTTATTTGTATCTAATTTAACATCCATTTAAAATTAGAGGATTTGTTACATCATCAATATTAGTATCTAAGCATTATTAATGAGGTGGAATTAAAATCTAATCAAACTATAATTTCAAAACGGATAAATGAGGTTTTAGAAACTAATCTACGATAGAGTTATCCTCACAACTCTTGAGAATCTGAATCCGGAAAAGACTACGTTCATGTAATAAAAATAGAAATATGGTATATTATCTTCTAGTAAAACGTAGTAAATTTGTTAAAATTCCTATAAACATTCAATTGAATGACAACGTGAACCAAAAAATAAAAATGTTCAATTAATTTTCCCATGATAAAAGAGCATATACCTGGTTCACACTTTAAATGTTCAAAATTGTGGCATCTAGTGTTACAGGTAGTACAGTATAATTGCAGATTTCCTTTTGTAACAAACTTAATACCAACCTGTACTGGCCTATATATGCTGCTATATTATTTCTCGTCAGATTCAATGGGCACTAGTGATTCTTTTGTAATAACTCATGTGAGAGGACCATTGCATGTAATCGTTACACAAAATAATAACTTGGTGTTTGAGGCATTGTTCTTCTTTCTTTTGAGATAGGTCGATAGTGGGGCGGGGCGGGGGTATAATTTAAACTATAGACATGGGACATTAGTCACATCACACAAAGGATGCAGTTATTTCTTATTTTTGTGCATATCTTTATATTGGGCAACTCTTCCCTCCCTAAAATGTTCACCAAGTAGTAATACGTGGCGTCCACCTTTGTATCATTCACAAACATTTTTGGTTCACATATTTCTGAATTATTTGCATTATTATCACCTCTTGCTTCACAGCTGATAAATGTCTATTTCATGATTTATTTTTTTTTTTGTACTTAATAATATGCATAATATCATGTTATTTTAAATGGAGATGGTAAATTTTTCTCAGGAGGCAAAAGTAAATAGACTATTGGTTCAAGTTTTTTTTTTTTTTTTTTTGGAGAAAGAGGTTCAAGTGTTTGTTTGCTTAGGGAAGTCCCATAAAATTGGAACCGGATTTTTTTTTTGGGGGCACTGTGTGCATTACTACTTACTGGGCTTGTAAAGTAGATTCTCAAAAAAAAGAAAAACTTTGCAAAGTACTGTTCCTATTTGGAGCCCAATAATTAATTAATTAATTAGCTAGAGCAATCGATACGTTTGGCATCGGTACCTATGTTTCTTAGATAGGTCCAGATGGGCCCTGTCTAGCCCAAACATGTTTACTCCACTACCCAACTAATGAACTAGATCTGGCCTGGCCTGCTCCATGAAAGCCCAATGGATTATGAAGCTGTACACAATAACCTAGCATTTATATTTTTGGATAAAAATAACCTAGCATATATTTATTCCACGGAAACCTGTCCATTTTGTGACATTTATCATAATTTATATTTTACATATACAATTTCAATCTATGGTGCAGAGATGGGGGAAAGTAGTTTATATATACACATATATAATTAAAATTAAGAAAATCATAATGGTTCCCGATTGATGTAAGGATCATATAACAATAAAATTAGAAACACTTATTTATTTATTTATTTATAATTGTTGACATAACTTAATATGATTAGTATATAATAATAAAAATTATATTAGTGATTTTTTATAAGAATGATAGAGTTATCTATATATATAATAATAGTTGAAGCTGAAAGAAACTTAAATTAGAATTCCAAATTAAAGTTCCAATTTTGCGCTATGTGTCCTAAATTATTTATTCTTAAAGAGTTTTATTTCTTAATTTTATAATCAAATGTGGAATCACATTATAAATATTCATCCAAGTGAGTTATTAAGTACAAAAATTAAATAGTCTAGAATAAATAAATCATAAAAAAAAAGAAAAGTGCTTCACAATAATAATAAAAAAATGGACAATTTATCTATATTATATAATAATAGGTGAAGTTGAGAGAAAATCAAATTAGAATTCCAAATTAGAGTTCCAATTTTGCGTCATGTGTCCTAAATTATTTATTCTTAAAGAGTTTTATTTTTAAATTTTATAATCTAATGTGGGACTACATCATAAATATTCATTCAAATGAGTTATTAAGTACAAAAACTAAAGAGTCTAGAATAAATGAATCATAAAAAAAAAGTGCTTCACAATAAAAAAAAGGACAATTTACATTTTATACCTAATAATATCTTTACAAATTTTTTTAAAGAGTTAATAAAATATAAAAATGACTATCAATATTATTTAAATTATATATTTTATGAACTATATTTTTATGTATATCTATGCATATACATAGAGTTATAAGTTAGTTTTTAACTAATGCTAGGTACTACAATTACAATTTTTCTCTTAATAAGTTTTGAAAAATATCGTATCTCAACCACTGTCTTATAATTACTCTTTGGTAAGAGAAATATTAAAAGGTGGAATTTTCATGTATGCAACTTTTGCTAGGTATGAGTATGAGTTGATAATAAATAAGCTCTCAAATGTAACACCCGTATTATAGAAGTTTGAAGTGAAAAAGACAATTTAGACCCTTTTGTCGATTTTAAGTGGAATTAATTAACTTTGCACATTAACCAATTATGTAAGTCGTTTTGATTAGTTGTTAATTACCATAAATAACAAATCACTAAATAAAGCAATAAAGCATAAAGTAAATGGGTAATACTTAGGTACAATACTATAGGTGCATTATAGTAAGTTCTCCAATCAAATCCAAACACTTGGTTCTATTGATCAATAAAACATAAAAAAAATTATCTTGTCATAGGATAATTAAATTCAATGGAGTTATCTAGTTGAATTTAATTAGAAAACTTAATGTACAACACTTAAGGTATTGTATTTAGGTTTTACCTAAAGTAAATAACATATTTGGAAAAAAAAAACCTTAATTGAGGAAAAAAAAAAAAAACACTTAGTGGATGCATCCAATGGGAAAAAAAAAAAAAAAAAAACACTTTAGAAGTTAACCTTAACCCCAAGGAATATTGCACTACTTAGAATTGAAGCATTATAACTGAGAAATACTTATATCCCTAATTACTACCCAGTAAATACTTACAAATATAATGCCACAATATGCTCCAAGCCGTTTGAACTCTTCTATCTTGAAATTCTCCAACGAATTGCTTGAATTCAAGGTTTTCCTCGAAGATTTCTTCTCTGTTGTAATGAATAGGACATGATTTGTGGTTTCAACCTTGATCACCAATAGAAAACATTGTCTTGAGATTGTATATTTGAACTCATAGGCTATGGTGAAAAGAGAGGTTTTGTAATTTTTTTTTCCTTCTGATATGCTCTTTTATAGTTTAGCAAGCAGGTTACAATTACCAATTTTGTTGCTGACTTAATGGTACTGACTAAAAATTAGGTTTTTTGTGACTCAATCAAGTGGTGAAGAGACAATTGATAGACTAATCTCAATCAATCAAGTGTTAGTCTAGTATACAGTGATTGCCCTTTCTTGATATGAATCTTAGGAATTTGTAATCATAATTTGACAAATACACTCAACCAAGGTTGTGCATTATTCAAATAAAAATTTAATTGATCTCTTAGAAGATTTGTATGATCATACCACACATTCCATTTCCATACACCCCAACATACTCATGCATTACAATATTCATGTTTTTGCATAGAGTAAATGACAAATTTGTCATTTAAAGTTTACTCAATAAGATGCATAATATAATTCCTAAAATTTGTTATTTATAGCTAAACTTTAAAGTTTAGCTATAAAATTAGTTGTAAATTAAAGTACAACCTTACTCAATATCTTTTTATTAAAGATGAATTTTGACAAATCTACCATTGAATTACATTTCTTTTTATATCCTCTATGCTTGCAAATTTATAGAAAATTAAAGATCAATAACTATGTCATCAATAAATTATTTAAATTGCAGGTTTTTTGTAATTTAAAATTATACATAAAATATAGGGTATAATAAAATTTTCATCCCTAAAATTTCACAAAAGTTCGTTTTTAGTCCCTAAACTTTCAAAAGTTTGTTTTTCGTCCCCAAACTTTACAAAACATTCTACTTTTCATCATTCTGTCTATATCTGTTTATTTATATCTTACGTGACCTAACGGAGTGTTGACATGGAATATGACTTGGACATGTGGCACAAATTTATTGCCACACATGAAAAAAAAAAAAATCTGAGGAAATTACCCCTCTCAATCCTAACCTAATTCCACAACCAAGCAATCTCAACACACAAAGCCAATAGTAGCAACTTGGTTTGTTTGGATTGAGGGTGAGGAAGGGGAAGTAGAGTAGAGTAGAGTAGAGTAAATTTAGCACAAAATTAGTTTATTTTTAGCCAACTCTACTCTACTCCCTTTCACTCCTCCTCATCCCCCCCCTCCATCCAAACAAGCCTTTAAGGTTCTCAACCAGCAAACCCAATTCCTGACTCCAAGGCGGCGACCCCGACCGTGAAATCCCCTCCCCAAACCAACGATCAGCACCATTTATTTTTACATGGCTGATCTGAATCTTCTTGTCAATGTGAAAAAGTTTGCGTAAATGGTTTAGTCCTTTGCAGCAACCTTAACTTTCAATGTCTAATAGTTGAAGTAGATGCTAGAGTTATTGTGGATGCTTTGCTTAACCCTGATTATGTTAACATTGTAGTATCTCCTTTGTTGGATGACTGCAGGCACTTGTTGAGCCGCTTCCAGTAGGTGCAGATCAGACATTGTTATCGGCAAGCTAATTGATGTGCTGACGTTATGGCTAGGATGGGTTCTAATCAACTTTTAGATTATGTTGTTTTCCATAGTCTGCCTGTGGACGTTTTGGAAGCATTTGAGGCTGATTTTAATGGTTTGTTTTTTGACAAGCGTTGTCCTGAACCTGCTGTAGTCTCTTAGTTTTGTTTAATGAATCGTCTTTTAAGAAAAAAAGAAAAAGAAAAAGAAAAAGAAAAAGTTTGCATAAAGCTTTAGGAAATTCATCTTTGACTTTACGTGATTTTTTTTTTCTTTCCAAAAAACTGAGATGCCATCACTTTAGTTCCTTGTATGTCGGTATGAGGTTGATTTTGTCGAATCTTGTTTCTGCTAGCAAACAGGCACCAACAAAGCATTAGATTGTCTTTGCACACTTCAGGACCTACTGTAGTAAGTCAAAAGAATTGGAGAACTTTAGATTTGAACTAATTTCGGTATTTTCCAAGACTTAATTGATAGACTGACAGATCTAAACAACATGAAGACCACTTCCATTTCCATTGAACATGCTTCGCACCATGGAGAGTTAATCACCTAAGGATTTGGGGTCATTGTTCGCTGGTTTAGGGCGGGGATTTCATGGTCGGGTCACTGCCTTAGAGTCGTCAATTGGGCTCTCTGGTTGAGGCTGCCACAATAGGAATTTGGGTGTTGGGTTTTCGTGGCTTTGGTTCTGCCTCTCAGGTAATTTTGTCATATTATTTTTTCCATGTGTGCCAATAAATTTGTGCCACATGTCCAAAATTTTTTAAATAAAATAGTACGGTTCAAGTCATATGCCATGTCAACACTTCATTAAGCCACGTAGGACATAAACTAACAAACATAGACGGAAGGATGAAAAGTAAAATGTTTTGTAAAGTTTAGGGACGTAAAAATAAACTTTTGAAAGTTTAGGGATGAAAAATGAACTTTTGTGAAAGTTTAGAGATGAAAATAATATTTTACCCTAAAATATAATCTTATAGATTATATAGTAAATAATATCCAATTGACACAAAATTTGACATATGTATTAAGAGCATAAAGAACATGCAATCCAACGGTTAGATTTTTGAAATATGTAGTAATGTTAATGATATTAAGCAAGACTGTAGTATTAGATTACAATCAATTTTGTAGCTAAACTTTGTCCAATAGTAAATGCATTTCTTTTCTATTTACTGACATTAAAGGATTACCAAGAGACCCTACTTGAGTGTTCTAGGATACGCTATCATGTTGACTTTAAGACTAAAATTTAAGGCAATGTCTCAAACTCTAGCATCAAAGATATACAATGAACGAATGCTTTAAGAGTATTGATTTAGAAAATATTTTAGAAAATTTTATGAAAAAGAAGTAAGCAATTAATTGTTTTGACGGCTTTTCATATTTCCCATGAGAGTGATTTCAAAACTTTTATAAAATTGTTTTATAATAATTGCCCTAAAAGCATCTCGTTAACAAGACCCATACAATAATATATGGGCTGCGTTAACGGGCACTACAAGGTTCTCGTTAACAACTTTTTTGAAAATTTTATGACAATTTTTTTTTTTTTTTTACAGTTTTATCTTATTTTTTTTAGCTTTATAAGTATTGCTTAGTGTCTTTTTTGACTTTTTCTAACAATTTTTTTTTTTGTCTTTTTTGCACCTTAACAAGCACCAGTTGGTTAACAAGTGCTTGTTAACATTTCCCATAATATATATTTGAAAGCATGGATACAATATTTTTGGATTCACCATTTACATCACTTTTGTTATGTGTCAATTATAGTATATTATATTAATAATTGACATAAAAAAAGTGTTTATAGACTTATTTAAAAAATAATCGGTTAATTATGATAAATAAATTAGAGCACTACTATAGAGTAGGCCTGTTCAACGTTCTACCGGCATCGACTGAAACCGGTCTAACCGCATCGATTTGCTCCCTTCAAAGATCCGCCGATGGTTCCGGCACGGTGGTCGGCAGCATCTTTTCAGGTTCGACGTTGGATAGGTGCGGCTGTCGGCACTGAGATGTGCACACCGCCGAGAACCAAACCGCACTGAGTATGTTTAATATATATATATATATATATAATTTTGTTTTTTTTTTTAAACTGAGATGTGCTCTCAGTTTCTCACGCCATGGCCTGTGCTCTGTTTAAAAATATATGGTGTGCTGAGCACGCTGTGCTCAGTCTTTCAAAATTTTTTTTTTGTTGAGATGAGGACTTAGTTTCTTTCTCACCCATGTGCGAAGTCAAAAGAAATAAGCCTATCAATAAATAAAAAAATATTTGCGTGTGTTAGTCCTAAAGTTTGAATAGTCTCACTCAAGTCTTGTCCAGTTGTCTTGCATTTAAACAAAAAAAGAAGAAGAAAAACAATGCCGTATTTGGTTAATGTTTTAAGTCATTGTATAAATTTTTTTTTTCTTATTTACTCTCAGCCACACATGTACCTAGTTGTCTAACACTCTAGTCTATTTCTCTCTATTTTTAGACTTTTGCTCCCAGTCTTTCACACTCCACTTACTCCATCACTCAGCTCAATCAGACTCAGACAGGTGGTTTGTAATGGGTTTTAATATTTAGGTTTGTAATGGGTTTTGAATATTTTGATATATAGATTTGATCTAAGTTTTGATTTGTGGTTTGAATCCTTGAGTTTTCTGGGTTTGATTTTGGTTTTCGAATTTAGATATCTTTTCCTCTTAGTGTGTGTAATAGACAGGTGGACACCGACCAGTTATCTAACACTCTAGTCTCTTTCTCTATATTTTTAGACTTTTGCTCTCAGTCTTTCACACTCCACTCACTCCATTACTTAGCTCAGTCAGACTTAGACAGGTGGTTTGTAATGGGTTTTAATATTTAGGTTTGTAATGAGTTTTGAATCTTTTGATATTCAGATTTGATCTAAGTTTTGATTTGTGGTTTGAATTCTTGAGTTTTCTGGGTTTGATTTTGGTCTCTTCCTCTTAGTGTGTGTGATAGACAGGTGGACACCGCTTAATGGGTGAGCCAAATAGGCAACCGCCCAAGGCCTCCAATGAAAAAAGGCCCCTAAATTTTTACCAATAGAGATATTCTTGTACCAATAGAATTATTAATTAAGCCCTAAATATTCACCAATAAAAAAAATGTTGTTTTTTATCAAAGAAAAACAAATTAAAGAAAAATATTTTCATTGGATGGGTCAATCATTCAATCTCTCACACATAAATGTTAAAAGAGATTCTCAAAAAAAAAAAAAAAAATGTTAAAAGAACTCATTAATCTTACACTAGTAAATAAATTTATACTCAAATTCTATTTAGAAATATCAAATATATAACTTTATTAAAATTTTCACTCATAATTTTTTACTATTTGGTTACTTCATTCAATAAATAGTGTTTATTTTAGTTGTATAGTCATTGAATAATGCGATGGGTTTGTTTTAATTTGTAATTTTTTTCTAAAAAAATAGATTTTAAATAAAAAAAAACCAAAAGTTAAATAAATATTCTATTAATATTCAAAGTATAAAAATAAATCTTACTTAAAGTTGTCGCCTTAGGCCTCACAATATCTTGAGCCGAACCTGACACCGACAACCGCATCAACTGAAACTGTCATTGAGGTTGCCGAAGAACCATTCCTCAAGCACGGCGGCGACGACTTAGGTTGTTAGAAAACCAAAAATTTTGATGCGATGCAAAAACGGCCACAAAAACCAGCCGCACTATACCATGTACGGCCCTACTATAGGGTTACATTAAAGATTCAAGTAGATCTTATATTAGATTAGACTAGAGCACTCGAAAAGAAAGAACTTAATTCACGTCTGATTCGTTCCACATTTACATACAGCTGAACCGCACATTATTAATTATTGAATAGGACAGCTATCTACTTTGACTCGGCAATGGGCATGCATGCATTTCCGTGTTGAATAGTTGACAAGTCAATCTACTAGCAGCAATTCAGCAATAACGTGCATGGAGCCCCGTTATCAAATCACGGTTTATTTAATTTGATTCACATGTTCCATGTCAAAAACCAAGAGACGTAAGCGTTTCAAAAATCTCCGACTTTAATTAATATATTATATATGTCACCAAAATCTTTTAACAAATTCAGATTTTGAGAGGTTTGTATTTTTAAACAACAATTTTTAATTTTTAAATAGTATTTTATATGTTTTAACATATTTTTTTATCAATACATATTTCAAAAAGCTACAAATAATAATTTTCAAACTATTTCGCAAAACATCTCTTGAGTAATTGGGAAAAAAAAAAAACAAAATCAAGCAGCACTACTTTTGCATTTCTAATATTTTTTTTCTCTTCAATTTATTAAATAACCTTTGCTGACTATTGCATATGTCGTTTCCCACTTATTTGGCCAAATATTTTATTCAAGCTGCAACATTTTTTTTTTTAACATTTTTAATTTTACCTTTTGAATGAAAAACTTATTAAATCACCGAATAGACATATTCCTATATTGTACAAATCTTCAATTTATGTGAGACCGAAAAGTGATGATTGATAGAAAATTCACCATTGCCACCGAATAATATATGAAAATTTAGTACATTATTGAGTATAATAATCCATGAAAGAAGTCATTGTTACGACTTTGTAGACACTAGACACAATGGATTAGGTGTCATCCAAAATTTCGAGCTAAATTTGGTGCTTGTCCATATGGAATCATATTATACTTTTCAAAGTTTAATGTTTCTGAATTTTGAGAGATATTCAATAAACCCACGTCAACTTTTGCATCAATTCCGGAAATTCACTATAATTGGATGATGTTAAGATGGAAGTATATCAGTCTTCTAGACCCAATAAAATAAGAGAGGGGAGATCATATAATTTAAGCTTAGTTATGTATATTTTTCCTCCAATGTATTACGGATAATTCGAGAATGAAAAAATAGATGGTATTTAAAAATTTTCTGAAGTACTTTTGGAGAGGATTTTTTGAGGTACAATTTTCTAAAACCTTTTTTTTTTTTAAGTACAATTATTTAGTCATCAAACCCAACTTAATTTTACTCATTAGTATAAGCTTATAATAACACGCACAATATTTAGTAAAATGCATGGAAGAGGAAGGGAAGGAAATGATCTTATCCTTTTTAGGTAAAATATACAGTTTGTGACAAAATTTGGAAGAAAATTTTGTAGATGCAAAATAATTAGCGGGTGAAAGTCTATAATTTTACATCGAACTTATAGTTTCAACCTATGACGTCTATTTCTGGTGTAGACGATGATTGAACCTCAGATCTCTTATCCAACTATATATCAGAAATTTACTAGTTGAACTGACTAGAACCCACCAACTTTAATGAACTTAAACTGTTATATATGTCCATATTTTCTTATCATAAATAGGAGATTAAGTGTACTATATGACTTTGGATTAATTGAAATCGGTGAATGACATTCTAATTATTGGCAAAAATACAATCTCTTTTTTTATTTGAACACCTCTAGATAGGCGCTAACTCCTTTAACATTTTGTATTCATTAAAATAAAATAAAAATAAATGCATGCATGCAGGTGTCACAATTATTACACAAGAATCTGATTGACAAATTAAATGCTTACAAATTTGAATCATTAGAGCCTAGAAAAGGTATACAAGAATCTGATTGACAAATGCATACAAATTTGAATCATTAAAGCCTAGAAGGTATGCGTTGTTTTCTATCAAACACATCAAGCTTTTATATATATATGGGACCTCGATGGCATGCTGCTATAGAAAAACAAAGTCACTTTAAGCAAGCGTGTGGGTCACTACTCACCAATCAATATAGTGGCTGTGGAAAATTATTCACACCTTACATACTCATGCTTGTCCTTATTTCACATTAGTCTCTGAGAGTGAAATACCAGAAATTCTTTAAGATAATTAACTAATAAACAAAGAAAGAGAATAAGAAATACGGTAGAAACTAATCATGAATTAAGACCTAAGGGAAAGAAGATAGAGTAAAAGTGTGTGTTATGCTCCTGACCATCAAACCGCTAACAGTAGATGTAAAAGTATAAGATATTACAAATTAAGCATAGGAGTATTTTTCATATGGTTTTCAGTATTTGCTGTGTGGTGGTCCTTTGGAGCAGCATATATACATATTAAGTCAAACTCACTCACTATAACAAGTGGAATCCTCATGGACTTTATTTTTTTTCCTTATCGCAAGGTTGGGAATCCAGATTTCCTTCATTAGAAATTTGGGCAAATGTAAATCATAAGACTTTTGATTATAGACTTTATTTTTTAAAATCGAAAATTACATATACCACTCCTATATTATATTTTTAAAATATAGAGTGATTATGTGTTTTAATTGACACTAATAATAAAGAGCTATCATGAGGAACGAATGCAATAGGTTGAAATTCTCTTTAAAAAAAAAAATTCCTGGTCTTTTGCTTTATGACATATTTTCCTCAATTGCCAATAATACCCATTAGAAAATATATATTTTAAATTAAAAAAAAAAGATTTTTCTGCATGTATGTTTTGCCTTGTGAACAAAAACAAACCCAAAAGATCATTAAAAGAAAATGATATGGAGAACCATAAATGTGTGGATAAAAATATATTTTTCTTTAATTCTTCTCTACACCTCTATATGCGATGTTAGCATTTACCACATTATTAAATTATATTAAAGTCAGCAAAAATAATTCATAAAATGAAGGAGATATGTATATATATAAAAAAAAAAACTATAGAATAACTCTATTATTTAAATATATACCCAGCGGATGGAATGTCTAATCTATGCATTTTAAAAATGAAGAAATAAGCTAGCTACTTTTTTCCGTTAAGGAAGCTAATTGAATATAAAGAGTAAAGACCAGTAAGTAATACTAATTTCTAACTTTGAAAATTCAATGGCATCCTTTGGTAGTGATATCCAACAAAAAGGCCTTAAATATTAATTTGTTTTGGAGTGTTGTGTGTGTGTGTATATATATATGTATATATATATATATATATATATCAGTATATGTATATCTTTCATAAACATCAATTTTGTTTTCATTACTTGACTTGGTTCTTATTTTAATTACACATATAATCTTCTTTATGAAACTCAAGCGACAATGCTGATCAGGTCAGATATTCATAAGCAATAATCATATACATTTGACTCTATTCTACATATTTCAGTCAATGATCTGTAATATGAATTCGTTTACTACTAATTTATTACTTAGAAAACGCTATTAGTGTATGTCATTGAGACATAAACAAATATTTCAATAGGCAAAAGCCATTTTGACACAGGACGGTCCCATGCAATGCTACTATGGCAAGGAAATTATATATAGAGATTGAAGTGAAAGGTATCACAGAAAGGGAAATTCTTTTAAGAGAGTATGTGAAATCATTGAATATTTGGTGTAATAATTGGTGGCTTAGAAGTGAAGCATTATGCAATTGGCAATCTTTGCTATCGTTCTTTTCCGATTCACCAAACAAGATTCTCTACAACAAATTGCGTTCGTACTTCATACTGTTAAATACTTAAACCACAGGAAAAGGCCTACCGAAGTTTTAGAAATTTACAATGAATATTTAGTAAATGGTGAATAGAACCACTACAACAAAGATTTTGACAAGTACAAAGATTGGATATCAAGGGACTTATTGACCAGCGAGGAGTTGGGATTGAGACGATCGACGGAGTGCATACATTTCTCTTTAACCAATGGTGTTTGGTGAAGGTTTACCATCCCCCCATTACATATGAGGGGACATGGCCTTCCCCTATAATGGTAATAAGGGAGAAGGCCTATGTCATTTTAAATTAAAGAGAATGTGTAGAAATACAAAAAACTTGACATCTGATGATGTGACAAATTGTTAGTATTAGATAAAGAAAAAAAAAAGTGACGTTAATTAATGGTAAACTGAGATAAAAATAAGTTTATTCTAAAAAAAAGAAGAAGGTAAAAACTAGTGAAAACTTGTTGTTTATGTTAGCTATAGCAACTATACATTATTTTCTTCTTTATTTTAATGAAAACTACCTTACTTTAGTTTTGAATGATGAACTTTCAAATTTTTTTTTTCTACATTAAATTGGGAGTGTGGAATTGAAACATCAATGTAAGGAAGTCAAGAGATGCCAACTAAACCAATGATTTGGATAATCGAGACACTTCCTAACAAAAGTCTCACTTACCAAAAGTTGAGTGAATTCTAGGCATCCATGTCGCATTCTAGTTGAAATTGGGTGCAATGCTATTGATAGAAACCAACAATTTACAAATTTATGAAACCAAGATTCAGATGATAAAAGATGATAAGAATAATAATAAAAATAATTTTCCTTAGTTGAAGACACTATCTCCCCAAACATACATCTGCCTGGCCCAGTTCTTCGTACTCATAGGCCGACATGTTTTGGTCCTACTGTTGGGTCCTAAAGCATAGAGAAGGACTTTCTCAACAATTTCTACTTTATATATATATATATATATATATATATATATATATTTTTTTTTTATATATTTATAGTTTTGAGTTCAAGTTACACCTAGTTTAATTCTAAACAATATTACACCACTCAATATTTTTTGATTAGATACAAATTTTGACAAATTTACTGTTAGATTACATATATTTTCAATACTTGCAAAATTTCAAGATAATCAAAGATTAATAGTTATGTTATCAATTAATTTTTTAAATTCAAGTTTTTGTAATTTAAATTAATGCATAAAGGATGAGTTTTGGATCAAATGGTAAATAACATCTAATTGACATGAAAATTGGCATGATTGTTTAGAACATATAGAACATGTAATTTAACGGTGAGATTTTCAAAATATGAATTCTATAACAAGTTGTTGAGTGATGTAACATTGTTTAGAGTTATATCAGGTGTAACTTGAATCCAACCTATATATATATATATATATATATATATTATTAATCAAATCACTATAAACAATTAATATAGAAACCATAAAATAGTTAACAACAGGAAATGGACTAGTATCAAGTCGTAGGCTAGAGATGATTATTCTATTTCTTCAAATTTATTTAAAATAATTATCAAAGTCATCTATGTCTATAAGACCTTATATAATTTAATGGAATTTGGAAGGAGGGGGCAACGTTGAATAAAGATTGGAGCTTTATATAATTGTAAAAGCTTATGGATTCTTTTTTTTTTTTTTTTTGGTTGAAAAAAGCTTATGGATACATTAAATAGGAAATTTTCTTTTCTTAAAATAGTCCTAATGCAAAAAAAAAAAAAAAAAAAACCCACTGGCGTTGTCCTTTTCTTTCAAGTTTTTCTTAGCAGAATTATCAGACTATTTAATAAAAAACAAATTCTCTTTTCTTTTGTCTTCATTGAGACCAAAATAGCAAAAACCCTCATGCCAAAACCTCAATTTTTTAAAACCCTATTGTTGAATTAGTAATTAGTGAAAAATGAACTGTGAACTGATGGTGTTTCCTATTTCTATATACGTAAAACATACACATGATTCTTACGGAATACAAATGCAAAATACTTAAATTATTGTACTTAATTTACCTATGATATATTGTAAAAGAGGAGTACGAAATTAATTATATTAGGACTTTTACTATGACAACCAAGACTATGGCTTGCTCCCTAAAACCGACCCGGCTCACCTTGACGCTACACTGAGCATAACCCCTGTTAGATATATATTAGACATATTAGCCCAATGTAATAGGCCAAAGCCTACTCTTGTTTGTACTAATAGTCTAGGGTTTAGGCCTTTATATACTCATGTTAAGATTCATTGTAACACAGGTTGTTGTACTACACGCTTATATAATAAAGATATAACCCTTAAGAGATTCTTTTGTGAATGTAGGCCGACAAGACTGAATCACGTAACCCTTGTGTTCTCGGTGTTCCTATTCTGTACTTTCCCTTCCGCATCTACTCTAACATATGCAACATGGTATAACACATAGTGTTGTTAATAATATATATTTTAACAACCCTAAGACCGAACATTAGTGAACACTACCGAGCATAACCATAAGATCGAACATTAGTGAATGCTACCGAGCATAGCTATGGATAAGAGATAACGCCTTGAGGCAATCCACCTGCCAAATGTATCCCGGCGTCAGGTGCGAGTTTCAAGGATGTTATCTCAAGAGTATACAGCGGGTCTCATCTAGTCAGGAATATAGGGCAGAGAGGGACCAAAAGAAATATTTTTTTGAAAAGCATGACAAAAAGAAATTGATAACTAAATTAAACAACTTACTAATAATTAATTAGTATTAAATTTATATTAGACTATCCCATAAAATATGAATATACATACATACATACAGATTTATGAAAAATATTCATTAATTTTGAATTATTTATGAAAATAGAAGTTTTACATTTTATACTTTTCTTTGATCATTCTGCACCTTAGTTAGGAAAAGTTGTGGCTCCCCCAGTTGAGATAAAAACTTCCGAGTAGAAATCTATCGAATGTGACCAGTCAATAGTTCAACAGCTAGAAAATGGTAATTCATAAAAAGCAAAGCCATGAGAACTCCCTTAATATATAATATATTGTACACACATATTGATTTAGTTATATATTTTTTTGTTCATAACGTTGACTCGGCCGTGATATGAGAAAAATGCATTCCACAACATCAACATGCATGGTAGCTGGAACTCTTGTATAAATACATGATAACTCTAGTGTCTTAAATCACCCAACAAAGCAAAAAGCCATCTTCATCTTCTTCTTCTTCAATAATCATTATGGCTCAGTCTTATTCTAGCTCAGCAATTCTAACTACCATAATTAAGTTCTGCCTCTTATTTTCACTTCTTGTGGGGATGGTCTCAGCTCGGTTGTCCTCTAATTTCTATGCAACATCATGCCCTAATGCCCTTTCCACCATTAAATCAGCTGTAGACTCTGCAGTGTCCAGAGAGAAACGCATGGGAGCATCCTTGCTCCGTCTTCACTTTCATGACTGCTTTGTTAATGCAAGTCCTCTCTCTCTCTATCTCATATGAATGCTTTGTTTTTAGAACTCACTGACATCTTTATCTTTAAGTTATATGTTTGACTTCTCAAGGTTTTATACGTATTCGTGTGTGTGTGTGTTTTTTCACTTATTTCGCATTACCTCATATATATCGAGATTTTCTTTTGTTACTTTGTTTTTGGTCCTGTTTTGCCTTGCTTCTTCCTGCCTAGAGTTGTTGATGCTATGAGGAAGGATGATTGCTCTTAATTGCATTGTGTTTCATATAAGAATGTTAGAAACATAAATTTTTTTTCACAATATATTATATTAAGATAATGAACTGTGATCGTAAAAACGTTACTTTATATGGATCTATCAGTAATACTATTTTTATGCACTGATCACAACAAATCATTTAACTTAGTTGTGATATAAACATATTATTTGACAGTGAGAACTTTGGAATAAAAGCCATGAGACCAAATGTCGCTAAAGATTCCAGCAAAATAATTGCAATATTGGCTTCGTTTGGCTTAATAATCTAATTGTACATCAAGACGCTGATGGCTAACATTGGCTAGCTTCTTATTAAAGAGATTGTAGCAGTCCCGGGGTCAAGTCCGTCACTTTTGGCCAGGCTGGTTGCTAAGTTTTAAATTTCACATACTATATATAAGGGTCGTCAATGGGCCGGGTCGGGCTAGCACGGCCCATTTTTACTAGGCCCATGGGCACAATGGATTGGGCATAATGAGTTATTAACTAGTTAACGAGCTGGGTTGGGCTGGACCGAAAGAGAAAACCTCAGCCCATAACCCTGCCCATGGGCAATGCCCATTTTGTATTTAGCGAACTGGGCTATCAGGTTGGGTCTAATAGGCTACCCATTGGCTTGTGTTAGCATATTATTTTATTATTTTTATAAGGAAAGAATCAATTTTTTTATAAAGGAATAATTAATCTATTTTTTTAAAGGAAAGCATTAAAGAATTTAATACTTAATTACAAATTTTTTTACAGTCAAATCTATTTAATTTTTTGTTTTGTTTTGTTGATGGAAACCTATTTATTTTTTTTGTTAAGGCTTTAAATAGTTTTTTTATTTTATTTTTATCTTTAATAAAAAAAATGTCAAATGGTTAATTCAAATTTGCTAGTTTGCTAGAAAAATATATATTTAGTAAGCTAAGTTTAGCACAATTACTTTGAGTATCTTAGTGGTTGAGAGAGTTCTCTTAAGAAATTTCTCTATAATATCTCAAGATCAATTCTTTATACACTTCTTATATATTTTTGTTATGAATTATGAATTATTGGGCTGGGCCAACGGGCTAGGCAACGGATTGGGCTACTGGACTAGCCCACTAGGTACCCATGGGCAAAAAAACTAGCCCACAGCTTGACTTACTAGGCTAGTGGGCTACCCATGGGCCTCAATAACAACGGGCTGAGCCACCCATTAACCTGGTGGGCCATTGGGTTTTTGGGTCGGGCTGTGGGCCGTGGGCAATTTGATGAACCTTAACTATATATTGACATAATATTGTATTATAAGCCATATAGAGTCATTTAATTGTTTATTCCAAAAGAAAAATGAAGGACAAATTTCATGGAAATTCATGACAACATATATATATATATATATATATATATATTATATGTAATATTAAACAATTTGAACTTCTTATGTTTGAGGCATATAAACATATATACATGGGTGCAATAGTACAGAGGAGTGATACTATAGAGTATAGATTATAGCTGCTATAAACTTTACTACATAAAATTTATAAACTATCATCTTAACTTTTAAATGCAATATATATATATATATATATATATATATTATTGTTTAATTTAAATGACACCAATGATTTTCATTGTTAACTCATATATATATTGTAAATCTTTTATAATAAAAATTAATAATAGCTTTAATATTTTCCTTTGTGATGAGACACATGATAGGATTCTTTTAATGCAACATAAATAAATAAATAAATAAATAACGAGTTTGAATAACATTATGTAATAGGGGTGTGATGCATCGGTCCTCTTAGACGACACTTCAACTTTTACCGGAGAGAAAACAGCTGGTTCCAATAATAATTCACTAAGGGGATTTGACGTAGTAGACACTATCAAATCTCGATTGGAAAATATTTGCCCTGGTGTTGTGTCTTGTGCTGACATTTTAGCCGTTGCTGCGAGAGATTCCGTTGTTGCAGTAAGAAAAAGTTACAACTTCACATTATTTATGAATTTTAATTTGAACCATAATATTATAGGGAACTCTACATCTCATTGTTTTGCTGTCATTTTCATCATATTATTTGTTTTGATTCAGCTGGGTGGGACTAGTTGGACGGTTCAATTGGGTAGAAGAGACTCTACCACCGCAAGTTTAAGTGCTGCTAATTCCAACATCCCTGCTCCAACATTGAATCTTAATGGCCTTCTCAGTGCCTTCTCAAACAAAGGTTTCACTGCCAAAGAATTGGTGGCCCTATCAGGTTGGTTTAGATTTTTTAAATCCTTTACGCCTTTTAGAAAGGGCTCCACATAAATTGACCAAATGTTATTTTTATAATTTGTTCAGGATCTCACACAATAGGCCAAGCAAGGTGCACAGTTTTCCGAACTAGGATTTACAATGAAACCAACATAGATTCTTCATTTGCAACTTCATTGAAATCAAAATGTCCGCGCACTGGTGGTGACAACAATCTTGCCCCTCTAGATTTGACTAGCCCAACATCTTTTGACAATGCTTACTTCAAGAATTTGATAAGCAACAAGGGTCTCTTACACTCAGACCAACAACTCTTTAATGGGGGTTCCACAGATTCCCAAGTTAACGCTTATAGCTCCAACTCCGCAAGCTTTCTAACAGACTTTGCAAACGCAATGGTGAAGATGGGGAACCTTAGCCCACTCACAGGCACAAGCGGCCAAATTAGGAAAAATTGTAGAAAAACCAACTAAGTCAAGTCAATGGAGTGTGCCTTTTTGAGGATTCATTTCATTGTTGTCGCTATTGCTAGGATTCACAGTCATTGATGTGACATGTTATAGTTGATGAATAATAAAAATTGTGAAAAATTTTGAATATCTATTATGGTTATATCAAATATATAGACATCTATTCAGCTTAAAATGCGTCCCTAGTCTTGTTATATTGAAAATGCGAAAGTGATATATGTGGGGACACTTTTTGTCCGTCCTCGACAAGGCTCTGGGCGCAGTGCCGAGGAGGTTGCCAGAGTCCCACATCGAGGAGAGCTTCCCCCACTTGCTACCTTGTAAGCTTTGAAGCGAAGGAAGTAGTGTACCATCATTACCCGAGTTCGAAAATCGGGAATGATGGTGACTACTTCCTTCGCTTCACAGCTTATAAGGTAGCGAGTGGGGGAAGCTCTCTTCGATGTGGGACTCTGGCAACCTCCTCGGCACTGCGCCCAGAGCCTTGCTGAGGACGGACAAAAAGTGTCCCCACAATATATATATATATATATATATTTTTTTTTTTTACAACAAAAAATATAATAAAAATAAGAGAATTCAAAAAATAATAACTGGCTAGATAATATTTAAAATAAACAACAATTGAGACTGCAAAGAAACTCAATTAAGAGAGAGCAAGCAAAGTTTAACCTTAACAACAATCCAATGGATAAGTCCATTAATTCAACTGATGTACTCATGTAAATTTAAGATGGATTTAAGTCCAAAAAAGTCCAATATTTTGACAAATTGATCCAATTTCCTCTATAAGTGTTAAGAGGTAACTGCCATTCCAAATAAAGAATCAAATGACGAAGTGACTAATATGGCAAGTTGGCAATATACTGGATTTTAGACCCCTCTTTTTTTGTTTTTGTTTTTGTTTTCCTTCTTTTTGAGGGGAAGTGAGGAAGCCATTGGAAATATATTCGATTAATGGGCAACTAGAAACTCCAAAAAAAGATAGAAAAAATTTAACTGGTGTATCTTGGGGGAGACCGAGAGACTCTATCAATTGTGACTCTCCGATCCTCAAGTCAAGCTTCAGTGGCCCAATTTGTCGTTGATTGTCCTCTCTCTTAAGCCAACCAAGCCTGAAAATCATACAAAGTGTTCTAAGCAGACATTTTACTTTTTGGATTTTAAATTTAAGCATCTTCTCAAGCTAGGATTTTTGTTGCAGGACAATCAGGAGCTAAAATTGTAAATCAAATCAATGATTAGGGAAGCTAAATCAAAGTGAATTCCACATAACTTAGTTTAGTTAGGCCCTATAGGCTATAGATAAACTAAGTGTGCGTTTGGATACCGTTTATTTTGCTGAAAATTGAAAACTTATTACTGAAAATACTGTAACAAAATATTTTTTATTGTTGCAAATTACTGTTCACCAGTTTTTAGCACTTGGCTAGTCCATGAACAGTGCCATTGACTAGCCAAAAAACGCAAATTATACAAACGCAAATGCAATAAGCCTTACACAAATGCACCCTAAGTCCACATAGAGCTACTGTATCATTGCCAATTTTGTAAGGCTACCACCAATATATAGCAAATAGCAGTGCCATTTAATTAATCGACAAAATTTCTTTCCAATCCTTCAAACTCCCACTAAAAAGTTAAAATGGCTATATATTTTGAAAATTCAACTGTTGGATTTCATGTTTTTTATGTTCTTAACATGTATGTCAAATTTTGTTCAAATAGGATATTAATTACTATTCGATCCATAAACGTAATTATTATGCATAATTTAATACTACAAAATCTTGAAATTTAAGCATTTAATTGATGACATAACTATTGATCTTTGATATTTTTGAAATTTAACAAGCATGGAGAATATAATAAAAAAAATCAAATTTAATGGTGAATTTGTCAAAATTCACATCATATATATATATATATATATATATATATATAAGAGATTTTGAAAAGTTTCTCTTCAAACTCATTTGGACTTAAGTGTTGTGAGTGACTAAAGGTATGGAACAATGTGGAATTTAGCCATGTGGAAAGAAAAATTGATGGATTGCAAAAGTGATTACATGAGCTGGAGCTCCAAAGGATGACAAGAGAAAATGAAGTTGAAATTCATCAATGCCAAAAGGACTTGAATATGTGGTTAGATGCAGAAAGTACAATGTTAATGTGGAACCAAAGGTCTTGCAATACATGGTTGGTTAGTGGGGAACGAAACACAGGCTTCTTCCATGCAAAGGCCTCAAATCTCTTTCAAAGAAATACTATCAAAGGCTTATGTGATGAAAATGGAGTGTGGCACGAGGAGGACATAATAGTGGAGAATATTGCTGTGGGGTATTACAAATAACTTTTTCACTCAAATGAACATTGTGATGCAACTGAGGTTGTAGAAGCCATTCAACCAGTAGTCTTTAGTTCGATGAATAGTTCCTTGATAATGCCTTAAAATGTATACTTGTTATATATTTATGTGGGCGTTATCTCCTTATTACTATACTTAATTTGTATAATTAAGCCATGATTTGTATTAGTCTTTATTATTTATCTTTACATAATTTCTTGAATAAGATGTCATTCATTGCGTGTAATTTTCTACTTTCAGGAAATCATACGAAAAAGATGAGTTTACAGAAGTTTGTGAGAGAATGGAGGCCAAACTAGAATTAAAGTGGAGCTTAAGGACCATGCTTAAATGTCTAAGGAGGTGCAGCTGGAGTACTTGGGTCGTCTATCATGTTTGGAAGCTTCAAATAAGGAAAGAACTCAAAGAGGTAGAATCTAAAAAGGAAAAATTAGATTTGAGCACTGATCAATATTTTGGGCGTATCTCTCTCTCTCTCTCTCTCTCTCTCATCAAAAATCCAATTGACACAATGCTAGATGGGTTGGAACTGTGACTTAAATATCTACAACTTTCCAATTTTGAGTTTTTTGAAATTTACAATTTTTGATGACCAAAATTAACTCACAAGTTACTGCTGTAAATCTAGACGAAAATAAAAATAGTAAAAGTTTTATTTTCTTTGGATACTTTGACTTTAGGGTTTTGAACGGAGGCTGAGCAGAACAAATTTTGGAGAAAAAAACCTTGTATTTTCCTTTCTCTAATGGCAGCCTAAACTCTTTACTAGGGTTAGGGGTTATGTTTCTTCTATACAGTATGAATATTCAATGTGATTCTTTCTTGGATTTTATCAACGACATATTTGATTGTTCATTTAGATTTCTTTTGATGTATTAGTTCTTCCATGCTTTCAATAAGTTTAATCATGTTTAGATGAATTTCTAATAGTTTCAAATAGAAATTAGGTTTTAAAGTGAATAGGTTTTTTTTTTTTTGAAAACTTTTTTAACCGCATTATTAATCTAGATTATCATGCGTTCTTGAATTGTCTTAGTTCAATTAAAATAAGTATTTAATTGTATAAGAACAATCAATTATGAAATATATATTTTCTTAGATCACAAAGAATTTCATATCGATATAGGGAAACACCCCGATGCCCCGGTATTTATATTATTGATTTAAATTAGTTTTTATTATTATTCTTGTTAACAATCACCAAGAAAAAGTACTTTTCTTATTCACCCAAATTGTTTAATTATATTTTCTTTGAATTTATCCTGCTCCTTGTGGTTTGACTTTGATACTCTGAGAATTATATTGGTAAGATCTCTTGCACTTGGTAGTGAGTAAGCATTCCCTAAGTTTGGAGTTCAAGGCCAAACAGGTTACAAGAGCCCTCAAATAGATGCACCCAAAAAAAGCACCAGGACTTGATGGTATGCCTCCTCTTTTCTAGCAACATTACTAGTCTTTAGTTGGACATTGTGTTACATAGACTGTTTAGGATTTTTTGAATCATGGTATTATCCCACCCAAATTTAATGAAACCCATATTACCTTAACCCCCATGGTGAAGAACCCAACTAAGATTACTCAATACAGAACTATTAGCTTTAGCAATGTTGTATCTAGGCTTGCTTTAAAGGTTCTTGCTAATAGATTAAAAACTTTTCTTCCTCATATTATTAGTGAGAATTAGAGTACTTTTATGTCCAAGCGTCTTATTACTGATAATGTATTGGCTTTTGAAACAATGCATCACAAAAGCCAAAAGAAGAATGGAAAGGTGGGAGAGATGGCTCTAAAATTAGACATAAGTAAGGCTTATGATAGAGTGGAATGGGGATGCCTAGAAAAAATTATGCTCAAGATGGGTTTCAATACTTAGTGGGTTGATATTAGGATGAGGTGTGCGCGCTTCGTTACTTACTTTGTTAAAATCAATGGAAAACCCCAGGGCGTTATTACCCCTACTAGGGGATTACGCCAAGGGGATCCTCTATTCTCTTATCTGTTCTTGTTTTGTGCAGAAGTCTGTCGGCCCTTATTAAAAATCAGTGGAGCGTGGTGTCATAAAGGGGATTGCTGCACGCACAAGGGGACCTTCAATCTCTCAGTTGATCTTTGCTAATGTTAATTTGATTTTTTGTTGAGCTATAGGAGAGGAATGCTCTAATTTAATTGATATCTTGGAAAAATATGAGCTCGCTTTAGGCTAGCTGTTGAATAAAGAGAAGACTTCCCTCTTCTTTAGTCGTAACATGCCACAAATAGTCCAAGATGAGATTGGGAATAAATTTGGTGCAGAAATCATTAAACAACATGAGAAGTATTTGGGCCCCCCGTCTTTAGTAGGGAAGAATAAGTGTAACACCATCCATCAATTAATTGAGAGGTTGGATGGTAAACTATCGGGATGAAAAGAGAAGCTATTATCTAATGTAGGGAAGGAATTTTGACTAAAATGGCATAGGCAGTGCCAACTTACACTATAAATGTCTTTAAACTTCCAAATGCTTTATGTGATGAAATGACTAGTATAATTCGCAAGTTTTGGTGGGGGCAAACTAGCGAGGGAAGCAAAATGGCATGGTTAAGTTGGGATAAGATGTGTCTACCTAAGGAGGAGGGTGGCTTGGGTTTTTGCGATCTCAAAGCTTTTAATCTCGCTCTATTGGCAAAGCAAGGATGGAGATTACAAATAATACCACATCACTCGTTCGTCAAGTCTTCAAGGCACGGTATTTCCCGGATGGGGACTTCTTATTAGCTAAACTTGGCAATCATCTGTTGTTTGCTTGGCGTAGCATCTTGGCAGCACAACCCATTGTACAAAAAGGGCACTGCTGGCAGGTCAGGAATAGGCATTCATTGAATATTTTGAAGGATAAATGGCTTAATCAACCATCTACCTCTAAGCTCACATCTTGTCTGATTAGTGTCCTTTTTGATGCCTAAGTTTCATTGCTTATTGATCCTTACGCTCGAGCTTGGAAAGTTGACATGATTACACAACTCTTCTCCCCTTCAGATCCTTTTGTTATTTTAAGCATTCCTCATAGTTTTCGGCTTCCATGTGATCAAATGGTATGGTAGGCCTCGTCAATGGGCTGGGCCGGCCCATTTTTACTTGGCCCATGGGTCTAATGGGCTGGGCTTAACGGGTTGTTGACTAGTCAATGGGCTGAGTCGGGCTGGGCTAGATGGAAAAACCCTAGCCCATGGCCCTACCCATGGGCAATGCCTATTTGGGCTTTAGCGGGCTGGGCTTGTGAGGTGGGTTTAAAGGGCTACCTATGTGCATTTTTAACGGGTCTTCAATGGGGTTATAAAAATTTAACCAAAAAAATTATAATTATATATTATTACAAACTATCAAATTGAACAATTAAATCTACTAAAAAGATTCTATTAAAAAAAAAATACTAAGACATACCTTTTAAAAAGGTACTAAAATAAGATTAATTAACTTGTATTGATAAGAATAAATAAGTACTTTGAAATTTTCATGAATATATTAGAGTGAAAATAGTTGCATCACTACAAAATGTGTACATCCCAACTAGGTTGGCACCCACACACTTGTCTATCATTTGCAATTCCCAATCTATTTGTGTTGAAGCATAAAATAATTTTATCTAAGCCAAAAATTCAAAAATTTGTTACATAAATTTTATAACTATTTGCCAAGCATTATCTTGAAGTGGTGGATTGTTGGTCATGTGGTGGACTTCTTGGAATCCACTCGGGCCTTTCTAACTTCAATCGCTCCTCTGCTAATTCTGCTTCTTGTTTTGCTTCTTGTCGTCTTGTGTCTGCTAAGTTCCAATCCTTTAAGCACACAAGTGACTCAACAGTCTTAGGACTAAGACCACATCTCTTGTCAAATACAACTCTAGCACCTGCAGAAAAAGATGCTTCCAATGCTACCATGGAAATAGGAATTGATAATATTTCATGAGCCATAATGGAAAGTATGGGATACTTTCTTTGATTTGTTTTCCACTAGCCCAATAAATCAAATGATCCTTCTTCATCAATTTCAAGTAAAGGTTGATTTAAATAATGTTGAAATTCCGATAACCCACCTGATGTTACTGAAGATGCTTATTCTCTTCTTCTTTTAACCATGTGATAAGCATTTTGTTCTTCTTGGTCACCTAGAAAACTAGTAGAGGACAAAGAGATTCTTGTGTTTTATTTTTGTGCACCAAATTCAGAATTTTTATAAGCATTTCCATAATAATCAAATAATTGTGTCATTGAATTTTGAAATGATTGTATGGTCTTTTGAATTTTTTCAACTTCATCATTATAAATTATTTCTAAAAAAAATTCAACTCTTCAATCTTAAATCTAGGATCAAGAATAATAGCCATTCCAAAAATCAAAGGAATATCTCCCCAATATTTGTCAAATTTTTGTCTCATTAAATCTAACGTTTCATCAAATATTCCAAAAGTTTGCCCATAAAATTTTGAAAATTTTGCACAAATGTTAGTCAATTGAATTATAACTCTACAAGATGTAGGATAATGTACACCACAAAATTTTTTTTGTTGAATCATCAAAAACCTTAAAAAAGTCTCTTACAAGTTCTACTAACATCCAATCATGTTCTTCAATTTTTTCTAGAGGACAATGTGAATTTTGAGAAAGATGAGAATAATATAAATTTAAAACATTTTTATATTTTGTTACTGAATCTAAAAGAAGATAAGTAGCATTCCACCTATGAGGCACATCAGTATTTATATATGTTTTTTTTTTGTTTCTTTTCAATTCCATACAACATTTTATATACAATTCATATCTTGCTTGATAATATTAATATTACTAACAATATCTTTTAATTTTTCAACATATGAGGATAAATTTGATAAACCATCTTGAACAATTATATTTGAAATATGTGCACAACAACGTATTCGAAATAATGTACCATATAAAGGTAAGCTTAATTTTTCTTTTAAAAACATCTCTGCCGTAGCATTATTTGTTGCATTATCAAGTGTTATTGAAAATATTTTATCAATAATCCCCCAATATTGAAGTTCCTCACTAATAAGATTTGCAGTGTTATATCTCATGTGTGGAGACTCCAACATTTTAAATGATATTATTCTTTTATTTAAATGCTAATTAGAATCAATAATGAATAGTTAAAGAGAGAAAACCTAATTTATTTCTTGATGTCCACAAGTCAGAAGTTAAACAAAATCTACCACTATGTGTATGCAAAATACTTTTTAATTTTTCTTTATAAAAGTTAAAACTCTTTATAATATCTCTTTTTGCAATGGATGCAGAAAATCCTTTAAAAACCATGTTGCACCATTCCTGTAAAATCATGTTTTTCAACAAATGTAAATGGGTGTTCAGCTCTAACAAGATATTCTACTACTTCATTACGTGCATTTGCATTGGTGTAAATAAATGTAGTTAAATTTCCTTCCTTATATTTTCCTAATTGTTGAAAATCTCTAATATCCATTTGATTTTTTCACTTACAACTATTTAACATATGACATTTTAAATGGTTAGTCCCTGCACTTGGGCCACCAGCTAGCTCGTCACCACATTTGCTACATATAGCTTTAATTTCTTTGGTTCCATCTTGTTTTATCCTCTCTACCATATCAAAAATTTTCCAAACTTCACTTTTTAATTTTTTATTAGTAAAACTTGGATTTGAGCCGAGTGTAGTATTATTATTAGTTTGTACATTAGAGGTAGGGGAAACTGGGGATGTGGGGGAACCAGTTGAATTAAAATGTTGCCTTTGCTCATCTAGAATGATGTGATCATTTCTAAGAGTCATTTTAAAATTTTGAAAACTAACAAAAATAATGTATACAAATAATGAGACAGCAAGTATATAATAAAAGTTAGGCGTAAATGCACTTTTAGTTCCTACATTTGACTTTTTTCCATTTTAGTTCCTACATTTTAATTTTACCACTTTTAGTCCCTAAGTCAATTAACGCATTCCATTTTGGTCCTTTTCGTTAGCCCACCAACAGAAATTTCTTAGGTGGCTAACTGATGCTGACGTGTCCAATTAAAAAATAATAAAAAATTTTAATTAGCATTTAAAAAATGCCACGTCATTTTAAATACAAAAAAATATTTTATTAATCAATTTCAACAAAATTAAAAATGAACAAACAAAATTAAAAACAATAAAATACATCAATTCAGATCTAATTCATTTTGAACAAGAATACAATCACAGATTTAAACATCAACACAAGAACATAAAGCACAAACCCAGAACCAAACATAAAGAACACAATAACAAACATAAACGGAAAAAAAGAGTATTTAAAATTTTTTTCTTTTTTTTTTCTTTTCATTATTTTCGGAAGAACAAAGTAACATGTTCTTCATGTTCTTCGCGAAAGAACATGAAGGTTACCCAGAAAATTAAAATAATCAATATTTTCTTTTCTTTTATTACATTTTCTTAGCAAATAAATATGCAACAATTCATTCAATATCCCTTTTCTCCACCGAATCCTCCAACAAATCAAACCCATAAACTAAAATAGAAATCCAAATATTATTTTCAATTAATATGTAACAACAATCCAACTAGTAAAACTAAAGTGACGATGATATATGCATCTTATATGGCTGGCTTTGTATACATATGTAGCACTTCTACCTTGCCGGAAACCCAGAAGATGAATTTCAGCTACAAGGTCGAAGCCCACCGGAGGCAAAAAGAAACCCACAAAACCTCAACCACTGTGAACCCTTTATGACCCATTCCAAACGCACTTGAGACCCACGGCCACACCATCTGAGACCCACTTGAAACCCACGACCACACCATCTGCAACCCATGAAACCTCACCTGAGACCCTCGGCCACACCATCGAGCACTGCCAAACACACCACTGTATCCATGAACCCATAACACCAACCTAGAATGCCAATGCTGTACCCACCCACCAATCTAACCACCACAAATTTCAAACCCATATCACAACCAAACAAACCCACCCACCATACCAAACCCAGCAACCACAAATCACAAAACCACAAATCTGATCTCACCTCACCAAATCAGACCCACGAATCTGATTTCACCTCTTGACCATGAGTTAGACCCACGAATTTGATCTCACCTCTTAACCAAAATCTTCGAACCACTAAGCACAAACAAAGGCACAAGAGAGAGCGAAGAGAAAAGAGAGAAGTGAGAGGAAAAAGAAAAGGGAGAAGAGTTTATGTTTGTTACTATGTTCTCTGTGTTTGGTTTTGGCGAAGAGAAAAGGGAGAAGTGAGAAAACAGAATAGGGAGAAGAGTTTATGTTTGTTACTATGTTTTCTGTGTTTGGTTTTGGGTTTGTGTTGTATGTTCTTGTGTTATTGTTTAAATTTGTGACTATGTTCTTGTGTTTTCTTTTTCAAAATGAATTAGATTTGAATTGATGTATTTTATTGTTTTTAATTTTGTTTGTTTGTTTTTAATTTCGTTGAAATTGATTAATAATTTTTTTTTTGTATTTAAAATGATGTGGCATTTTTTAAATGCTAATTAAAATTTTTTTTTATTTTTTAATTGGACACGTCAGCATCAATTACCCACCTAAGCAATTTCCGTTGGTGGACTAACGGAAAGGACCAAAATGGAATGCGTTAATTGATTTAGGGACTAAAAGTGGTAAAATTAAAATGTAGGGACTAAAATGGAAAAAAGTTAAAATGTAGGGACTAAAAGTGCATTTACGCCTAAAAGTTATGAAAAGATGTTACCCAATCAATCGAATTTTGAGACAAATAGCTTCCACAGTTCCACTCCAATTTGAAGAAGTTGATTTTCAAATGCAATTGGATGCTCAAGCCTCCAATTTCCAAGCCTCCAACTTGAAGAATTTGATTATTTGATACTTGTAATTGTATTAATATAAATAGTAAAAATATAATACTATTATTCTATAGAGTATATAACTATAAGAGGGCAAAATAATAAGAGATGAAAAATTGAGAATAGTCTAGGGAGAGTTTGAATTTGAGAGATTTTTTGTGAGTAAAATGAGAGAAATGTGATAGGTATTTATAGATTGGAAACTTGAACCAAAAAAAAAAAAAAAAAAAAAAAAGAGAACTGACTTTTGTATTGTTCAAACGGTAAGCATTCTTAAAGGAAATATTTGAAGAATCAAATATTAATTCTTAAAGGAAATATTTGAAGAATCAATCAAATATCAATTCTTAAGGGAAATATATGAAGAATCAAATATCAATTCTTAAAGGAAAGAATTTCTTCCAACCAACGGTAAGCTTTTTTTTTTTTTTTTTAAAGGAATTTCTTCTATAATTGTAACTTGTAAGGAAAGAATTGGAATTTATCAAAGGAAAGAATGACTTTCTTTCCAGAGTCATAGAGTCATAGAGGTAGGGCAACGGTCATCTTAGTAACTTAGTTTTGAAAATCAAAGCTATTAGACTAATACCAAAATATATATTTATTATGCATATTGTATCACAATCATTCCAAGTATTTAGTGGTTAGGTGTGTGGTCTTAAAGTTTTTATAATGTCTAAAGTTCAATCCCTCACTCACCCAACCCCAAAACTATTTTGTTATAAATTTTGGGCAACGAATCAGGCTAACAGGTCGGGCTAATGGGCTGGGCAAACGAACCTGCCCACCGGGCGCCCATGGGTAAAGAAACCAACCCATAGCCTGTCCTATTGGGCTACTGGGTTGCCCACGAGCTTCAATATTACTGGGCCGGGTTGCCCATTAGCCTGCTGGGCTAGCAGGCTACTGGGCCAGCCCATGGGTTATGGGTTATTTGATGACCTTTATGGTATGGGCTTATACTCCAAGAGGGAATTTTACAGTTCGCTATGCTTATAAGATCGCGTTGACTGAGATGAGTAATGGAAGCACGGGGGAAACATTAGACAACCAGAATCGTACACTGTTCTGGAAGACACTCTGGGCTCTCAACGTTCCTAATAAAGTCAAATCATTTGCATGGCGAGCATGTAGAAACATCATCCCAACAAAGGCTAACTTGTGTAGGCGTAAGGTGATTGATAGTTTCGCCTGTGAGGCCTATGGATTGGAATCAGAGTAGTGGGCATGTTTTTTGGGGTTGTGAGAAAGCACAGGAAATCTTAGGAATTCCTTTTGATGCACACGGAGTCAACTTCCCTGAATTTGAGGACCTAATTTGGCATTTGGAGTTTGAACAAAGAGTAGGGAATGATCTGTTGGAACGTGTCATTATGGTGTCTTGGGCAATTTGGTTCAACTGTAATGATAGGTCTAGCTATTTTATAGAAGATGTGACACATGTTGGATGAATTCCAAACAGTCAATCTGAAGTTGTCCAAGGCCAGAGATATGGAAGAAGTCTGATGGAAGGCTCCAATTACGCCATGGTACAAGGTTAACAGTGATGTTGCAATTTTTGCAAATAACAACTCAACCAGAGTTGGAGTTATTATTCGGGATCATGATGGGCATGTTGAAGCAGCAATTAGTAAATCTCTTCCATTGGTCGCAGGAGGCTGAAGCTATGGCATTGGAGGAGAGCTTACTGTTTGCATGGGATGTGGGGGTTTGAGATGTCTTATTTGAATGTGACTCCAAGGTTGTTTGTGATGCTGTGACTGGATGCATTGATCCACCTTTGGTGATAGACAATATAACTGAAGGAATTCGACACAAATTGTAAGACTTTTGACGGGCACAAGTTTCACATGTTCATCGACAAGATAATTGCCCTGCACATTTATTAGTGCAATATGCTAGACATATCATTGATTATGTAACTTGGATAGAGGAAACACCTTCTATGGTTGAATCTTTTGTGGCTCATGATGTAGCGATGTTATCTTCGTTTTAATAAAAGTTACCAGTTTCTTATCAAAAAAAAAAAAAAAAAAAAAAAAGATTTTTGGTCACATTAGAAACTAAATAAAAATATTATTTTCAATTTTTTGTCTAATAACAAATTATCATATAAATAGATAATTAACTTCATCTTTTTTTTTTTTTTTTTTTTTGTTGAGAAATTAACTTCGTCCTTAATTTATCATTTTAAACTATTGAAGTAACTAACTAATTAACATATTATATACCATATTATATTAGATTTCGGTTTAAATTTTCCTTCCTCCTAGTATTAAATAATTAAAAAAACAAAAATATATGCAAACTATCCAATTCATAGGAATCTCTTTAAAAGAGGGATTTTCCTAGAAATATAACAATATCTTGTATATGGCCAAGTAATCATGAGGATGGCCTAGGTCGATTATGTATACATCAATACATGTGCCAAATTAGGATGCTTTCAAATATCCCATCACCATCTTCTCATACATATTAGCTGTTGAGTTTGGCTTACCTCCGTATTTTTTTAACTGGAATCTCCTTTTATTTTATTGAAAAATTGTCACATCATGTGCTAACTAAATAAAAAGTGGAGATTAAAACCCATTACCACTTGCCATTGTGTATTTAAAATAAAAGGAGACCTCAAGTTTTTTTTTTTTTTTTGAGAATACTAAGTATTAACACACACACACACACACACTGCGAGAGGGGAGAATGTTTTTTTAAAGAAACTTATAGTGGTGTATAACCAAAAGAGCCTAACTCTTGGATACACAGCACAGACTTTAAATCTCAAGTTAAAAAAGTACTGAAGGTAAGTCAAATCTTTAGCTGTTTCCAATTCCTATCGTTGTACCTAATGTTAATCTCTCAATGTCTCTTGGGATAAGGTATCATTGTATCTCATATTCAAGTTAAATAGCGGTGATTAGACAAATATTAACTTCACTTTTTCTTGATTGTACGGAACTCTTTTTGATTTAAATTAAAAAAAAAAAAAACCTAAACACTAACAAAGTCATGTAAAAGCCTTTAAAGCAATTACATAACCTCAAAAACCACAACAAAATGGCCTAAGATCATGTAGTGATAAATGGGGTTTCAAAGGACTTTTTTGACTCCAGCACTACCGATATGGTACTTCGTATCCACAATTTTGGTTGATTCATAACAAAAATTCATATCTTTTTCTCTGGGACAAAGAAAAAAAAATCATCTCTATTTTTTATTTAATATTAGCAAGCGAAGCAAATTAATGATAAAATAAATTATAGAATTAGATATATAGTTGGTTTTTGACTATTCATTTATATTGGATTTCTTGTTTTTTTTTTTTTTTTGCACGGAATATCTTACTTAGCAATAAAAGGGGGAAAAAGAAATCAGTTTATGGGCAACTACAAAGTACAAACTCCAAACAAAAAACATAGACAAAATTGAAGAGGTGTACATGGGGGAGGCCGAGAGAGTCTATAAATTGCGACTCTCCTATCCTCTAGTAAAGCTTCAGAGGCCCAGTTTTTTGGTCAAGCTAGAATAGTGGCTCAAGGTCACAGCCAAACCCAATTTGTCATTGATTGTCGCCACTATATATTGCGGACTGCCTCGTAGCAATGCCAGCTAATTAATTTAGATTTTAACACACATTAGAAACATAATCAAAACATTATTTTCAATTTTTTGTCTAATAATAAATTACCATATTAGCAGATAATCAATTTCATCCTTAATTTATCATTTTAAACTATTAAAGTAACTCACTAATTAAAATATCATATGTCATATTAAATTAGAGTTTGGGTTTAAAATTTTCCTCCTCCAACTATTAAATAATTAAAAAAACACAAAAATATATGCAAGGATTATAATAATGATGAAGAAAAAGATTAGAAAGATATGACTATTGAAAAAATAAGACTTTTTGTCATAGAAAAAGTAACATAATATATTGATAAATGTAAGGACACAGTTTGAGTTCCTAGCCCAAGGGATGGATGAGTTCAAGCCCAAAAAATTCAATATAATGAATTTGTAGAGAGTGAGTTGGAAAACTGGACTCTAATGAGTTAGATAACAAGTATAATGGATTCAGATGCCTAGAAAGTAAATATAGACTGGGTTAACTTAAAGAAAGTTATCCTCGGCACAATCCGAGGAGCTCAGTTCTTATGTATATTTCTCTTGAGTTTGATTACAAGTTCAGCTCTTAATTGGTACAATATTTTTATCTTCAAAATCCGTCTTTTCCTTTAGGGACTCCTTTCTATTTTATACTATTTTCTTTCCTTCATCTCTACCCTCCATGTGTAGATTAGATTGCTGGTGTTGGTCCTTGTTCTATCAGCACCTTCCTGAAGTTTTTGGGAGCAGTTGTAAGGCTGAAAACTACTGTTTAGGTATCACTTCCTTATTAATGCGGCTAGAGAGTTAGCTATAGAGTATTTAATGCGGTGGTAGCAACTTTCTCTTAAATATTTCATAGTTTTCCTTTGTCCTGTGTTTTCATGATATATGTCCTCATCAATAGAATTTCCTAAAACGTTGCTTCTGGATGGCAAATCGTACCTTCTAACCTCTGCTTTGCCCAACCAAGGAAGAATCTCTCCTCAAACCACCTTCATGGACTATTATGACCAGACCCCTTTCTTTATTCACCAATGCTAACTTTCATAACAATGTTTTTCTGTCCTCAGACTACTGGGTGTCCTCGGATTGGGCCCTTGGCCCAATATATACTACTCGGCCTATCATCCCTACAATTGCCCCTTGAAATTCTTCTCTTTTGCCCCTTGGAAAGAAAGGAGGATTTTAATATCACCTCAAGTACCTTGCTCTTATCACACATCATCTCTGTCTGCTCAGATATCTTTTTAACTATCCAACACAAGCTCTTGATGCTTTGGCACCCGATGCGCGCCTTCATTAAATTTTTGCTGCTCCATGTTCCCCACGTTCTACGGTGCGATGTAGATCCAACGGCTGAGGATTTCATTGGAATTGGGGCGGGAATTTTCCCACTCGTCGCTCTCTTTGTGATACAAATATTTCTTGAACACTTCATTCTCCTCACTTTAGCGCTCATACACTGAATCTTTGCACTCATACACTGAACCTTTGCACTTATAAATATCAAGAGCTAGTCCGAGTAAGTCTTTTTAACCCTCTCTGATTACTTTTCCTTCTACTTTTCTTTTCATAGAGTCCTTTTCTCCTTAGCCCTTCTAATCTTCCTTTTACCATCTTAGTTTCCTCAACCCATCTTTAAATATGGGTAGATTTGCTTACTTGGTAGACTCTGCGGAGGGTATAGAGAGCTTTAAAGCTCAATATAGAGTTTCGCCAGGAGTCTCCATTAGGTATTGTAAGGAAGGGGAATGGAACAAGAAAAGGCAAGAGGGAGAAGTGGTAATCCCAATGATTGCCTTTATAGAAGGTGGGATGAGAATTCCCCTGGGCACTGTTACTAGGGATTACTTTAGGGTTCATAGATTAGCTCCCACCAAGTGCGCCCCAAAACATGTTTAGGATTTTAGGAAGTGTTGATGCCCTTAATGAAAAAATGCTTTTAAACTTCACCCACCATGATGTCAACTAGGTCTATAACCTCCACCACCTAAAAAGGCAGGATTACTACTTAAAAATTAGGTATCCTGAGGTCAGACTCATCTCATGCCTTCTTGAGTCCAACAAAGGCATGATCAAGGATTTTCTGATCATTTCAGGGGAGTGGCACGATGGCCTCCCCTACTCGACGAGAGAAGGGATACCAGGTGGGGTTAGTAGGTCTAGGTTTATTACTTTAAAATCAGCTTTCATTTTCCTTTGATGCACTCTGTACCCATTTTTCTTTGTCTGCATCTCTAATTGAATCTTACTTTAACTTGTGCCATTCTTTCTAATGATGTTTTCTATTTCTTTAATGGTTTTGCAGATAGGCACGCCGCCGAACTGAACTTCAACCTTGTCAACAAGGAGAGCCTAGACAAGATACTTCAAGCCGAGGTGTTTGTACACAAAGACGTTCAATTGCGAGTGGCCCACCTAATCCTTGAATACACCTCGCTCTCATCAAGTTTCTAGGTGCCGAAGTGCGTAATAAGAAAGGACCCGCGCTTGCACCTGATTAACGTTGTCGTGCCGGGCTTCCTCAATCTAGGTCCATGACCACAAGGTGTGCTGAAGGTAGAGCCACTCCTTCAATACCAGGCCAAAGACGAAGCTACTCCTTTAATACAAGGCCGAGGACGAAGCCATTCCTTCTCAACCAAACATCGAAAGGGGAAAAGAAGAAAAAGAAGAAGAAGAAGAAAAAGTGGTTGGAATTTTTGATTCCGAGGAATATTTTGAGGTGTTCAATCAACCTTAATCTCCAGAAGCCTTCACTAGTGACTTCAGTCACCTGCCTTCTGTCGAAGTAAGCCGAACGCAAGGAGATCCCTCCATTCCAAAAGCCATGGGGATATAAAACAAGCCCAGAGCTGGTCTTCTGGATGTCATGGAGTCTTAGTCTGAGAGCAAGGCGCCTAAGAAGACTACTCAGGCCAAGCTCCCTCCTCTTCCATCCACTATGCTTCCCAGACCTGATCTTGCGGACCACAAGGGAAAAAGGGATCAAAGAGGTCAGGAAGTAATGGAAGGAGGGAAGGGTCCTTCATCCAAAGAGGCCAAGCTCTAGAAGGGAGCTAAACAGGCCAAGGTGACCCAATCCTTGGTGGAGAAGAGAGCTGATCCTCGGTTGGGATCCCGGCTTGGACTCCTGCCCTGATACTGGATGGAGCCCCCTTGCTCGCTGATGCCTCGATCCAAGATTTTCATAAGGGAGGGCTAGATACGTGGCTGATGCTGTGGAACAGGCCTTGCTACTGCCCGGAGACATGGTCGACTTAAGGTTAATGAGGAAGCACGAGGTCTTCCTCAGTTTAAAGAGAGATCTCGCCTTTGTAAGTTCACTAATTTCTCCCTTTCCTATTTCTTTTTATATTCATGCTTATTTTTTTTAACCTTCACATTCCTTTTTATTTCTTTGAAAGGCTATCCAATCTGCGCACATGGTCGAGAAAATTATAAACACCTTCCATAGGATGATGAAGGATGAGGAGGCTAGGCGTATCGCTGCCGTAGAGGCCTTCAAGGTGGTAGATAAGAAAGCTCAGAAGTTGACCACTAAGCCTATCGAAGTTGAAAGAGATAAGAAAAGTGTTAGGGCAACATTAGATAGGGTGAAGATGCAGGCAGAGGCTTAACGCAAGCAGCTTCGCCAGGCTGAGGACGAGCTTTCTGCAGCCAGAGGCCAAATTAAAGTCTTGACGAAGAAATTGGAGCAGGTCGAGAAGGCCAAGGAGCAAGCTGAGCAGGACAGATACGACGTGGGCGTGGTAGAGACTAAGGAAGCCCTCAGGGTTGAGGTCTTGAAGGTATGTAGATTTTACTGCCTCCAAGTGTGGAATAAGGCCCTTGACCAAGCTGGTGTTGAGGCCTTCTCTGCCCTTAGGAGAGCAGAGAATGTGTATTAACCTCCAGCCATCCATGCCCCAGGCTCCTCGAGCTCCAAGGTTGACACTGCTTCCAAAGAGGCAGATGAGGGCAAGGAGAGTCCAACCAAGGCTCTTCCTACAGCCAACATCCCCTCCAAGGAGGCAGAGCAATCCAAGGTTGCCGAAAAGGCAGTAGACTCAGCAAAGGAAGTAGCCGATGATGCTAACCTGCCTTGAGCTGCCCCCAAAGACCCTTCCAAGGAAAAAGAGGCTTCCCACAATATGGAGATTGTACTAGCAACTCTCCCTATACCTACCAAGGAAGACCTTAAAGGCAAAGCTCAAGTATCCTCCATGGTAGCCTCTACCCAGCCTACCAAGACTCCAAAGGATAAACTTGTAATAAAAATGAAGCCATAGGTTGTCTTTCTTTTTTTTGTTTTTTTGTTTTTTTGTTTTTGTTTTTGTTTTTGTTTTTGTTTTTTTTTTTGTTTTTGTTTTTGTTTTTGTTTTTGTTTTTGTTTCCAAGCTTTGTAATCCATTCAACCTTTTGAAATCTATTGGCCAGGCTTGGCTTAATGATGATTGCACGCTTCTCTTTTATACTTGTGCTGTTTATATGGATCCTATAACATAGCTTTTGTTTCATTTAACACCTAACTAACATGGAAATGAGATATACCTCCATTTAGTTATCTACATAAAAGGTAGCACAGTTACTGCACCTTACCTGATTGGCAACGAAACAAGTTAAACCTACTAAGTCCATAATCTCAACAAAGTGTAACCTTAACTTCAAAAACATACATAATTGTAGAGCATCTATTCATATCAGGCTCCACGTAGTTTTCCACTTATTAGAAGTCTAAGGAACTGGGGATGATAATTAGTTCTTAAACAAATCATACATATACTTTTAAATGCTTTAAGTGATGCTCATGAGTGTCCATTTGATCATGTCACTACAACAAAGATCTTCGCCATTCAGTATGGCTGGTTTTGTTTGATACTTAAATAAATAATAGGAAGCAATAACTTACTCAAGGCAGGTAGTCTGAGGAGCCAGATATAGCCAAGACTTTGTTTAACACATATCAGGCTCCACGTAGTTTTCCACTTATTAGAAGTCTAAGGAACTGGGGATGATAATCAGTTCTCAAACAAATCGTAGATATACTTTTAAATGCTCTAAGTGATGCTCATGAGTGTCCATTTGATCATGTCACTACAACAAAGATCTTCGCCATTCAGTATGGCTGGTTTTGTTTGATACTTAAATAAATAATAGGAAGCAATAACTTACTCAAGGCAGGTAATCTGAGGAGCCAGATATAGCCAAGACTTTGTTTAACACATATTAGGCTCCACGTAGTTTTCCACTTATTAGAAGTCTAAGGAACTGGGGATGATAATCAGTTCTCAAACAAATCGTAGATATACTTTTAAATGCTCTAAGTGATGCTCATGAGTGTCCATTTGATCATGTCACTACAACAAAGATCTTCGCCATTCAGTATGGCTGGTTTTGTTTGATACTTAAATAAATAATAGGAAGCAATAACTTACTCAAGGCAGGTAGTCTGAGGAGCCAGATATAGCCAAGACTCTGTTTAATACATGGGAAAAATGACATGAAGTATTAATTTATCTGAAGTATGTGGTCCGAAGAACCAAGCATAACTAAGGTTCTGCTTAACACTTAGAAAAATGACATGAAGTATTAAGGCCTTGTTTGGTTTTTTTTTTCATCACTCATCACTCAATTTTCGTCACTCATTACTCATCACTCATCACTCATCACTTAAAATACCCAAATTTCCCCAAACCCATCCAAACACACTCATCACTCAGTAATTTGTTTAAAAAAAAAAAAAAAACGTATAAGTCAAACTTTGCGGCATAAGCACATGCACAACAGCTTGTTTCAAAAAAAAAAAAAAAAAAAAAAAGAAAAGAAAAAAAGAAAAGAAAAGTCCAACTTTGCGGCTAAAAAAGTAAAAAGTTATAGGTTTAATTACGAAAGTGCCATTGAAAACAAAGTTATGGAAACTGAAAACAACTAAAATGTGTTTTCAGTTTCCATAACTCATCATTCAAAAATCAGAGAATTGAGTGATGGAAACAAAAAATTAGAAACAGAGTTATGGTGCTCCCAAACAGACTTCTAGTTATGGGTCCCACCATTTTTGAGTTATGAGTTATGGAAACAGAGTTATGAGTTATTGAAACAACAAATCCAAATGGCCCCTAATTTACCCAAAGTAGGTGGTCCGAGGAACTAAACATAACTAAGGTTCTGTTTAATACTTAGAAAAATGACTTATGATATCAATTTACTTAAAGTATGTAGTCCGAGGAGCCAGGCATGACCAAGGTTTTGTTTGATACTTAGAGAAAATAATATGAAGTATTAATTTACCCAAAGTAGATGGTTCGAGGAACCAGGCACAACTAATGTTTTGTTTAATACTTAGAAAAATGACATATGATATTAATTTACCCAAGGTATGTGGTTCAAGGAGCCAAGTATGACCGAGGTTCTGTTTGATACTCAGAGAAAATGACATGAAGTATTAATTTACCAAAAGTAGGTGGTCTGAAGAACCAGGCATAACTAAGGTTCTGTTTAACACTTAGAAAAATGACTTATGATATCAATTTACCCAAGGCATGTGGTCCGAGGAGCCAAGTATGATCGAGGTTTTGTTTGATACTTAGAGAAATGATAGATGTAACACATAATGTAATACAAATATGGCAGAAATGACTTTCATTAATAATAATACCTTCACAGGTTATTTACATTCCAGGGGCGGGGTATAACTTTTTCATCCAGATCTTCGAGATAATATGCACCTATCCTAGTCACCGAGGTGATACGATAGGGCCTTTCCCAGTTGGGCCCTAATTTTCCCCATGCTAGGTTCTTGGTTGTTCCCAAAACCTTTCTTAATACCAAGTCTCTAGGTGCTAGTGACCTTAACCTCACATTTGAGTCGTACCTTTGCTTGAGCTTGTATTGATAGTACGCTAGTTGAATCATGGCGTTTTCTCTTCGTTCTTCAATTAAATTTAAACTCTTCTCTAGCAACTCATCGTTGTTGTTTGGAGTGAAAGAACTCATCCTCAACGTTGAGAATCTGGTCTCTAGAGGAATTACAGCCTTGACCCTATAAGTCATTGAAAAGGGTGTCTCCCTCATGGATCTACGAGGCGTAGTCCGATACGTCTAAAGGACGTGCGGTAGTTCTTCCACCCATTTTCCCTTGGCATCATCCAACCTCTTGTTGAGTCCATTCACTATGACCTTTTTGACAGCCTTCACCTATCCATTCCCCTGTGGATAAGCCGGGGTGGAATATCTATTTGTAATGCCCAGGTCACAGCAATACCTCCTAAAGGTTTTGCTATCAAATTGAAGACCATTGTTCGAGATAAGTGTACAAGAGATTCCAAATTGAGTGACGATATTTTTCCAAACGAATCTCTTGGCATCCATCCCCCCGATATTGGATAGTGGTTCAGCTTCAACCCACTTGGTAAAGTAGTCTGTACTGACCAGCAGCCATCTCTTATTCCCTGCTGCATTAAGAAAAGGCCCTACAATGTCCAAGCCCTATTGAGTAAATGGCCAAGGGCTGGACAGAAGATTAAGGACACCCCCTAGTTGGTGAATGTTTAGAGTAAATCTTTGGCATTAGTCGCATTTCTTCACATACTCTTGTACTTCCTTTTGCATATTTGACCACCAATATCCTTGAGTGAGGGCCCTGTGAGCTAAGGATTTGCCTCTTGTGTGGCTTCTACAAATCCTCTCATGTAACTCTTCTAGGAGTAACTCAACTGTCTCAGGGTGTATGCACAGCAAATATGGCTTAGAAAAAGAGCCCTTGTACAACTTTTAGTCCTCGAATAGCCAAAACTGAGGAGCATTCCTCTGTACTTTATCAGACTCGGACTTCCCCTCGGGCAAGATATCCTCTTTAAGGAATAGCACAATAGAGTCCTTCTAGCTAGGTCCCACTCTAATTTGATGAATACATACCACCACTCTTCTCATATCAGCAGGTTTACACAAGTCTTCCATGAGGATAACTCGAGGTAAATTTTATGCCAAGGAGGTTGTGAGTGTGGCAAGGGAGTCAGCATGTGTATTTCTGCTTCTAGGGATTTGCAACAAGGTGAAAGACTCAAACTCTGACTGCAAGTGTCTAACCTGATTCAAATACTCCTACATTTTCAGATCTTTAACTTCCAACTCTCCCTTTTCCTGGCCTACAATTAATCTTGAGTTCGAAAACATCACTGTTTTTCCTCCCATTTTATGAACCATAGCCATTTCGACTAGTAGAGCCTCATACTCGGCCTCATTGTTTGTGGCCGAGAATCCCAATCTTAAGGATTTCTCAATAGTGATCTTCTCAGGAAATATTAAAAGTAGCCCCACTGCAGATCTTCTTTGATTTGCTGCACCATCAACGTACACTCTCTAGGATAAAGGCTCTTGTAAGGAAACCATGCTAACTGACTTTCCATCCATGTTCTACTTTTCAACTTTCTCTTCTGATGGGGACTCAGCAAACTCGGCCACCAAATCTGCGAGAACTTGACCCTTGACAGAGGTACGAGGCATGTACTTGATATCAAAAGCCCCTAGGATCGTACCCCATTTGGCAATCCTTCCAGTGTAATCAGCACTCTGAAAAAGTGATTTAAGTGGAAGTTGAGTTAAAACAACAACTGTGTGGGATTGGAAATAGTGGAGGAGCTTACGTGTAGCATGCACCACTGCCAAAATGGCCTTTTCCAACGGTAGGTAACGCACCTCGGCCTCATGCAGTGACTTGCTCACATAGTAAACTGGCCTCTGCACCCCACTTTCAACCCGTACCAACACCAAGCTCACCACATGGGAAACCACCGCGATGTAAGCAAACAAAACCTCATCCATCTTGGGCTTGGACATAATGGGTGGCCGAGAAAGGTATTCCTTCAACTGTTGGAAGGCTAGGACACACTCCTCGGTCCATTCAAATCCCTTCCACTTGTTTAACAATTGGAAGAAAGGCCTACACCTGTCTGTTGACCGAGAAATGAATCGGTTTAGCGCAGCCGTCATCCCTGTCAACTTCTGGACCTCTTTGGGATTTCAAGGTGGCTGCAAACTGTTAATTGCTTTGATTTTGTCAAGATTGACTTCAATTCCTCAGTGAGTGACCATGTATCCCAAGAACTTTCCCAAACCAACACCAAAAGAGCACTTGGAAGCATTGAGGCGCAGTTTGTGTTTCCTCAATATTTCAAAGATATTTCCGAGGTCTCCTACGTGCTCGAACACCACCTTACTCTTCACCACCATATCATTTATATAGGCCTCAATGTTTTTTTTCTAACTGTGGCTCAAACATCTTGGTCGTCATCCTCTGATAGGTAGACCCTACATTCTTTAAACCAAAGGGCATCACCTTGTAGTGGTAATTCCTAGTAGGAGTTACAAAAGCTGTCTTCTCTTGATAATACAAAGCTAAAGGTATTTGATGGTATCCTTGAAAGGCGTCTAGAAAGCTCATTCAAGGATGGCCTACAATGGTATCCACCAATTGATCTATTTGAGGCATAGGGAAAGGATCCTTGGAGCAAGCTTTATTCAAATCTGTGAAGTCCACACATACCCACCACTCCATATTCTTCTTCTTCATTACCACTGTATTGGCCAACCACTCAGGGTAGAATACTTCCTTAATAGCCCTAGCTTGCTTAAGCTTTTTCACCTCCTCCTTGACAGCATCAGAGTGCTCTTTAGATGAGCGCCGAGGTGGTTGCTTCCTTGGGAGGACAGTTGGGTTAACATTCAGATGATGGAAAATGAAGTCTGGATCCACCTCAGGATATTCATAAGCATTTCATGCGAACATGTCAATATTCCTTCTTAGAAACACTATCAGCTTTTCCTTCTCCCTAGGATATAGCTGAGCTCCTACTTGAAAAACTTCTCTGGATTACCATATATAACAATTTCCTCCAACTTCTCACATTTTGCCCCTTTCGACACCCCATTCATTGACAGGACCTGAATCCTTGATTGCTATGAGCCCCCCCCTCAGTAGAGGCCGGAGATTGAACTCCAGACTGATGCATGATTACAGCTACCAAGCACTGCCTAGCCATCAATTGGCTCCCAATCAGCTCCTCAATCTGGTCCCCAGACGGATACTTCACTTTCAAATGCAAGGTGGAAGAAACGGCTCCCAAGGCATGGAGCTAGGGCCTTGCCATAATTGCAGTGTAGGGAGAGTAAGCATCCACTACAATAAAGTCCACCTCCACCACTTTGGACCCCACCTGTACTGGTAATCTGATCTAACCCTTTGGAATGACAACTTTCCGATCAAAGCCTACCAAAGGTGAATCATAATGCACCAAATCCTTAGGTCTCAATCTCAGCCCCTCGTATAGATCAGGGTACATGATCTCTGCACAGCTGCCCTGATCCACCAACACCCTCTTCACATCGTACCCTCCTATCTTGAAGGTGGCCTCTAAAGCATTATCGTGTGGCTGTATGGTTCCAACCTTGTCCTCATCCAAAAAATTCAATGTCAGTCGGATCTCTACTCTAGTCCTCTTTCGCTCAAGATTGGGGTCCTCAGCAAGTGGCCGAGCTATAGACATCACCCTGGAGGGATGAGATTCAGTCCTCCCAAGAGCAACAAATATGACATTAATTGTGCCCAAGGGGGGCTTTGAAGAAGTATTCCTCTGAGCTCCCGACCCTGCTTGGTCCCCTTGTCTGTTAGGTCGATACAAAAACTGTTTTAACTTTCCATCTTTGACGAGCTGTTCTAGATGATTCCATAAAGTTCTATAGTCCTTAATGGTATGTCCTCGTTCCTGGTAGTATTGGCAATAAAGACTTTGGTTGTGCCTCATGGGGTCTCCTCCCATCTTGTTTGGCCATTTGAAGCATGGCTCATTCTTGATCTTCTCCCAGACTTGATGTACCGATTTTTGGAACACTGTGTTAGACTTGAGGAGCAGTAGATCCAGATTACCCAACAAAATCCCTTCGAGGTTTGTTATTATTGTATCTGTCAAACATAAAATCCCTCATATCCTGAGGGATAACCTTAGCCTTTCCTTTCCCTTGCTGCTAGTCTCCTTTAACCCGCATATACTCGTCAATACAGTCCATGAGCCAATGCACACTCCTTACAGGCTTCTTGGTCAAGGACTTTCTCAAATCATGCTTGATAAGTAGGTTGACCTTGAAAGTCCTTATGGCCACATCATCAAAGTCTTTATTGATCTTATTGAACATCTCTCAGTATCTATCCGAGTACGTTTTCAAGGTCTCCCCTTCTCACATGGTCATAGATAAAAGGGAATCTAAGGGCTAAGGAACCCTACTGCATGTAATAAAGCGAGATCCGAATGCTCGGGTAAGTTCCTTAAAGGAATCAACAGAACCTGCTCTTAGGCCATCAAACCACTGCATTGCCATAGGCCCTAAACTGGATGGGAATACCTTGCACATCAAGGTCTCATTTCTGGAGTGCACAGTCATCCTCTGGTTGAGGTGGCTTACATGTTCCACAGGGTCCGTACGACTATTATACATGGTGAACGTTGGCTAAGTGAAACGCCATGGAAGTTTTCCTCCTTTAATCCTGCATGTGAAAGGTGATTTGGAAATTTGGTTCAACGCCCTACTCATAGCGTCGTTTCCCAGACCTTTGCTGGATGGATGTTTACCTCTGCGCCTACAGTGGTAATCCTCATCATCTGAGAAAGACTCACTAGGTGGAGTCCTTGATCTGGGCCTGTAACTGCTATCTCCTTCCCCACCAGAAGAAGAAGCAGAACCTGAGGGAATTCTCCTTCGTCGTTTACGGCGCAACTTCCTCCATAAATGATCAATCTCCAGCTACATGTTTCTAGCATTTTCCTCATGAGACATGTGGCTCCCACTTCGAGGTTGACTCATACTGGTATGGGTGGGATGCATACTTCCTTCTCGGTCCCTTCTTTGTTCAAGATAGAGAAAATGGTCTTGACATTGGGATCCCATAGATTATGCTTGGTTTGGACCTGAACCTACCATAATTGATCGTTAAACTCACCACAACACCAGAAATCCCCACAGACAGCGCCAATTGTAAGGACATGGTTTAAGTCCCTAGCCCAAGGAACACGGTTTGAGTTTCTAGCTCAAGGGATGGATGAGTTTAGGCCTAAAAAGCCCAATACAATGAATATGTAGAGAGTGGGTTAGAAAACTGGGCTCTAATGAGTTAGACAACAAGTATAATGGATCCAGATGCCTAGAAAGTAAAGATAGACTGGTTTAACTTAAAGAAAGTTGTCCTCGGCACAATCCGAGGAGATCAGTTCTAATGTATATTTCTCTTGAGTTTGATTACAAGTTCAGCTCTTGATTGCTATAGTATTTTTCTCTTCAAAATCCTCCTTTTCCTTCAGGGACTCCTTTCTATTTTATACTATCTTCTTTCCTTCATCTCTATGTTCCACGTGTAGATTAGATTGCTGGTGTTGATCCTCGTTCCATCAGCATCTTCCTGAAGTCTTTAGGAGCAGCTGTAAGGTTGAAAACTACTGTTCATGTATCACTTTCTCATTAATGCGGTCATAGAGTTAGCTACAGAGCATTCAATGCGATGGTAGTAACTTTCTATTAGATATTTCATAGCTTTCCTTTGTCCTGTGTTTTCATGATGTATATCCTCATCAATAGAATTTCCTAGAACGTTGCTTCTGGATGGTAGACCGTACCTTCTGAACTCTGCTTTGCCCAGCCGAGGAAAAATCCCTTCTCGGATCACCTTCTTGGACCATTATGACCAGACCCTTTTCTTTATTCATCAATGCCGACTTCCATAACAATGTTTTTCTGTCCTTGGACTATTGGGTGTCCTCGGATTGGGCTCCCGGCGCAATATACACCACAGGCCTATTATCCCTTCAATAAATATGAAGGAGATTTGATGAACAGAATTTACAAAGGCAAATCTTGAAATTAGAACAAGTACTTTTACTAATAATCTAGATAATTTAGTTCTTGAACACGGGTACCACTTATGTGGAAAGTTTGAAAATCTTGATTTGCCGTTTCCATATATTTGCATCTAAACCAACCATTGATGGCCTTAGTCCAATAACTGGACTCTCCTTTCTATTAAAAAGTAGACCCAAAATCGGCGTTTTCAACTCAAAAAGGCGGAAAGATAGATAAAAAAAATAAAAAGATAAAGGCTTCATAAACCGAAGAAAATAAATAGCCTATCCATTCCAGGAAAGCTACCTACCGATGGTTTCTTAAATTAGACATTACTAATGTCCGAATCACATCTCAAAAAAAGAAAAAAAGAAAAAAAAAGTTGTCCGAATCACATGGTTGTGTCGATACGTTTGTGGCGAAAGACCTTCTAGTTTCCGGTCCATTTCCGTGTAGGAATATAGTTAGCCCTTACCTAAACAAAGTAGGCCTAATCCTTGAGGATGTGGTAAAATATCTCTAAGAAATTATTTTATCGAATGTATTCCCCCAGATCTAGGAATAGCGACATGGAATAAACCTCCAATTAATAGGAATCTCTTGTAGAAAGGGAATTTCCTAGAAATATAATAATATATTGTGAGATCAAGTAATGAGGATGGCTTAGGTCAATTAGGTATACATGTGCCAAATTGGGATACTTTCTATTATCCCACCTCCATCATCTCATCTATATTAGCTGTTTCCAATTCCTGACGTTGTACCTTATGTCAATTTCTCTCTCTCTTAGGATAAGTCAAACTTTGTATGTATCTTTCTCATATGCAAGTTAAATAGCGGTGAGATCGACTCTGAAAAATCAAGCCCAACTAATCCATCTACCTAAAACAACCAAAACTGCAGATGTTGAAGCCAACCGTGGTTGGCCGTGAAAAATTCAAGTTTCACTATTGTTGTTGTAGTGTAAAGGGAGAAAGTGGGAGTGGGGTGGGTTTAGTTTGTATTATCTTTATCTACAACAAATACAATTGTGTGGCCATGGGACCAAAAGAAATTATTTTTTTGAGGAACATGAAAAAAAGAAATTGATAACTACATTAAACTACTTTCTAATAATTAATTAGTATTAAATTTAGATTAGACTATCCCATAAAATATGAATAAACATACATACAGATTTATGAAAAATATTCATTAATTTTGAATTATTTATGAAAATAGAAGTTTTACATTTCATACTTTTCTTTGATCATTCTGCACCTTAGGAAAAGTTGTGGCTCCCCTAGTTGAGATAAAAACTTCCGAGTGCAAGGACGGAGTTAGAATTTAGAGTTAGAGCGGGTGACTTTACTGTTAGTTGTGTACATGCAGTGACTTCAGCCTCCAACTTTGTTGCTACTTAGTCGCTTAGCTGCTAGTAGTTTAAAAATTTTTAAAGGGTCAGATTGTTTGTTTTAGGTAAAATTGGTTGACTAAGTTTATTTTTTTTTTTTTACTATTAGTAATTTTTGTTGTTGTGCTAATTTTTTTTTGGGCTTGTATATTTCTTTTTTAGATTTTAGACTTATAAATTTTTTAATGATCTTTAAAATGAGAAAAATATTTGAACTACAAATTTTTTTACAAATTGCTGATAATGTGAGTGATGAGCCTAAATACTAACCAATAAAAATTTGTAAAAATGCTATAGAAAAATTTGTGATTATAACATTACTGTTAAAGAATCAATGATATTTTTAAGAGGACAAAAGTGTAATTTTATAAAATTAAATTGCTAAAATTAATACTTATATATAATAATTTAAAAAGAAATTGGGGGCATTGCCCCTTAAGTCCTACCGTGGCTCCGTCCATGTCTGAGTGGAACTAGTGAATATGACCAGTCAATAGTCCAACAGCTAGAAAATGGTAATTAATAAAAAGCAAAGCCATGAGAACTCCCTTAATACATAATATATTGTACACACATTGATTTAGTTGTATATTTTTTTGTTCAAAACGTTGACTCGGCCGTGATATGAAAAAAATGCATTCACAACATCAACACGCATGGTAGCTGGAACTCTTGTACAAATACATGATAACTCTAGTGCCTTAAACCACCCAACAAAGCAAAAAGCCATCTTCATCTTCATCTGCTTCTTCTTCTTCTTCTTCTTCTTCTTCAATAATCATTATGGCTCAGTCTTATTCTAGCTCAGCCATTCTAACTACCATAATTAAGTTCTGCCTCTTATTTTCACTTCTTGTGGGGATGGTCTCAGCTCAGTTGTCCTCTAATTTCTATGCAACATCATGCCCTAATGCCCTTTCCACCATTAAATCAGCTGTAGACTCTGCAGTGTCAAGTGAGAAACGCATGGGAGCATCCTTGCTCCGTCTTCACTTTCATGACTGCTTTTTTAAGGCAAGTCCTCTCCCTCTCTCTCTCTCTCTCTCTCTCTCTCTCTCTCTCTCATATGAATGCTTTGTTTTTAGAACTCACTGACATCTTTATCTTTTAAGTTATATGTTTGACTTCTCAAGGTTTTAAACGTATTCGTGTGTGTGTTTGTGTTTTCACTTATTTCGCAATACCTTATATCAAGATTTTCTTTTGTTACTCTGTTTTTGGTCCTGTTTTGCCTTGCTCCTTCCTGCCTAGAGTTGTTGATGCTATGAGGAAGGATGATTGCTCTTAATTGCATTGTGTTTCATATAACAATGTTAGAAACATAAATTTTTTTTCGATGATGAACTGTGATCGTAAAAATGTCACTTAATATGAATCTATCAATAACACTATTTTTATGCACTAATCACAACAAATCATTTAACTTAGTTGTGAAAAAATTATATAGATATATTATTTGATAGTGAGAACTCAAATAATTGCTGGCTTTGTTTGGCATAATAAACTAATTGTACATCAAGACGCTGATGGCTAACATTGGCTAGCTTCTTATTAAAGAGATTGTAGCAGTCCCGGGGTCAAGTCCGTCACTTTTGGCCAGGCTGGTTGCTAAGTTTTATAGTTCACATACTATATATTGACATAATATTGTATTAAAAGCCATATAGAGTCATTTAATTGTTATTCCAAAAGAAAAATGAAGGATAAATTTCATGGAAATTCATGACAACATATATTATATAATATTAAAAAATTTGTACTTCTTATGTTTGAGGCATATAAACATATATACAGGGGTGCAATTGTACGGAGGAGTGATACTATAGAGGATAGACCATAGCTACTATAAACTTTACTGCATAAAATTTATAAACTATTGTCTTAACTTTTAAAAGCAAAAAAAAAAAAGAAAATATATATATATATATATATATATATTATAATTTGTTGAAGCATTTTAATTTTAAATAATTAAAATGAATAAATGTTATAACATAAATGTAAAGATATCGGAGTGAATATGGAAGATGAGAAGTTAGTGAGGATGTTTAATTCCACATTGAAAAGGAGAGAGACTATTTTATTCTTTTTAATTGTGGTGATTAATGGGCTAATATGAATTGTCTCAGATATTAAGCTAGATACGTGCGCAAGGGAGATGTGAAGGTCTGCACCGGTTACAAAGTTTAGCCAACTAAGGGCTTGAATCTCCTTAAAGAGAGTGAGTGCCGCGTTTCAGTCCAAATAGTGTTGTGTATTTTCTCTTCAGCTTAATAACATTCATAAGTAATATTCAGTTTTTCTTTCTGTTATTTCTATTATTATTGTGTTTGCACCAACAATTTTAAGGAGATTCAACACATGGAGCCTACACAAGAGAAACCAAATGAGTCAGTTGGAGATCTCACTTCAAGAGGTGGAAAGGAAAAGTCCTCTTCTACTTGAGTCTTCTCAAAGTCCCCTACATCCTCACTGATAAGAATCCATCAAAAGTTTCTATCGATGAGATGAGTGAGGAAGAATTTACTCTCCACCAAGAAAATATAGGTAAGTATACAAAAGATGAATACAATTGTCGCTTTTATCTTTTAAATTGTCTTGCCAATTATTTCTATGATTATTATGATACAACTTATAATTCTGCTAAGAAAATTTGGAAAGCTTTACAAAGCAAGTATGATATCGAAGAGGCTGGTGCAAAGAAGTATGTTGCTAGTAGACTTTTCCGTTATCAAATGGTGGATGGAAAATCGGTGGTAGATCAAGTACAAAACTTCCAATTGATCGTGGCAGAATTGAGATCCGAAGGCATAAAGATTGGAGACAATTTGGTGGTAGCTGACATAATTGATAAACTACCACAATCTTAGAGGGAGTTCCAAAAGACTTTGCAGCACAAACAAAAGGAGACATCCTTAGAGACTTTGATCACATGCATCCATGTGGAGGAGGAGGCTAGAGGACAAGATGCACTCATGACATAAGAGAGCAATGGTAATTCCACCACAAAGGTAAATTTTATTTCAGCCAATAATAATATGCCCAAAAATTATTTTCCTAGAAATGGTCAATTGAAGCCTAAAAAGAGAGCCTTTAAAAATAATTGTCAGTTCGTTTAGACCCCTTAACCCAACAGATTAACCTAGAGAATTAGCCAAGTTATTAACTTAGGTAATTTAATTAAACTAGGTTAACACAAATAAATATAAAAACAATAAAGCAGCGGAAAATAAACAACACAAAGATATGATGACCCAGGAAACCACACCGGTAAAAACCTGGGGAGGATTTGACCTAGCTATCCTCAAGGTAAACTGAATCCACTATGAAAGAATTGAAGTTTACACAATAGACTTAGACCACTAACGTCATATTGCTACCTGCCTGTAGGAAACTTACTACCATGACCCCATGATAGCTCCGAGATCCACGGACTCCTTCTTTCCGGAATTCTTCAGCAAATCCACAAGCGCACCTGCTTGTATATCTTTGTGCTCTTTGATTCTGCAACTGTAATGATCTACACAACTCTCGACATAAATCTCAAGTTTGTAAACCCTAAGTGTATGTGAAGGTAAACACCTCTAGATCTCACAATAAGATTCACAAAACACAGCAAAACAGAACTCTCCAGAACTCTAAAAACGTGGCTAGGGTTTTCCCTTTTATACTTAGGGCAAACATAAAACCCTATACATTAAAACGGGCTTGGGCTGAGTTGGAAAATTCTGCAGAAAAACGTTCTGTGCGATTTTCGATCGATCGAGTCTAATTTTCGATCGATCGAGTCTCACAGAAAGTTACAAGTAATTCTGCATAAAAACTCGATTCCAACTTTACAATAAACCCCATACATTGAGCAAGTCTAACACACGACTCAACATTGTTTTGATCATGGTTTGCCAACATACAAAATGAAGTTCTAAATACATTAGATCCTAGTCTTTAGAACCTAACAAACTCCCCCTTTGGCAATCCGTGACAAAACACAGACTAAACAAAAATGCTCAAAGTTACAAATTGAAAAAACCCATTACAAAAAAATAGCCACTTAACAATTCAACCTAAACTACTATCCAACAGTTGCAAGGTAGACAGCAGCTCGACTGAAAACAACCTGTATATTCCTGTAACACTTAACAAACACATAAACGCATGTGTGGAACAAAAAACAGGAAATACATAAATAAAAATTTCTTAATTTCACATGACACAAAATAAAAACATATATCATGAATAACATCATCAATATAAGTCAATAAGCACAGTAACATAGTGAAATAAGAAAACATATACATAACAATGTATCTCAACAAAAATATCTCCTAATCAAGAGCTAAAAATGTAAATACACAGTGAAGCACCTAGATACAATCTAATAACTCCACAAGCTCCGCAGTTTCACTACTAAGAAAACAAACACTCCCCCTAAAATGTAAATCCCCTCAACACAAAAAAAACAAGCTACTAACTAATGAATTATGCACTCCCCCTTTTTGTGACGAATTGTCAAAGGGCACTCACTCATCATCAAAAGGAGGTGGAGAAGATCGACGAGAGCTCGCCAAATCCGCTCGCAATGCACGAAGCTCATCAAGGATGTCCACCAAAAGCTGACCATGAGCCGCCTGAACGGTCACGACAGTGTCAAGCGTCCGACGAAGGTCAGAAACCTAATCAAACGGTGGAGGAACATCAGCAGCAGCAGCAGCACCAGCAGGAACCGAAGAAGTCCCAGCTGCAAAAGGATCTGCAGAAGAAGAAGAAGGGGGTGGAGTGACACCGGTAGGCTCTACCCTAGTACGCTTAGAGCTAGCTCGAAGTTGAGCAGCCCTTTGCCTCAAAAAGGTAGCACCTATAGGAGCAATAACATGAACAGGCTCGGAAGTAGGATACTCACCAAAACCAAGAAAGAGAAGAATCCTATGAATAAAAACAGGAAAAAACAAAGCATGAGCCTGAGAACTAGACCTATGAACCTCGTTCAAAGAACGAAGGAACATATGCAGAAAACAGATAGGAGCATCAGTGACCAAAGCATACAGAAACACACATCGCTCAAGAGGGACGGTGTGAACATGAGTAATCGGCCACAAAGAATGACATGCTATCCGAAAGAAAAGATAGTGCAACTCAGACAGCTCAGCAGACGAGATCCGAGGATCAGAACCCCACTGGATAGAAGTACCAGTGATGTATGACAAGACGTCATCAAGGGGAGGAGACTCCTCGTAAGGAAAGACGGGATGGTCCACAATGGGCACCCCAAGAGCATCCGACACCACCGAAGGGGTAATGCGGTACTCGACACCACGTAACCACACCTTGACTAAGGTGTCGTTATTGTAGACATGAATAGAGAGGTTCGAATAGAACTCTCTAATCAAAGAAGCAGGAGGAGGATGCTCAAAGTCTAGAAGAGGTAACCAACCCCGACGCTCAAAGTTCCTACGAACCTCAGGATCTAACTCATCCAAGATAACCCTACGCTCAGCCCAAATCTGACGCCTAAGATTAAGTGTCTCATATGTAATCTGGTTAGACTCACTAGGAAATCTCTCGGTGTCAAAAGATGGAGAAGGATCAACAGTCCTATGGGCTCGAGTTTTCCTAGGCATAGTGCTAAGGAAAAGAGACAGACACAGAAAGAAAAGAGCAAAAACCAAAACCAAGAGCAGACTGCAAGTTAGCACAGCATAAAAAAAATATAGAAAATATCAAATCTATATGATGCATGAGCATGAACAGAAAATGATGCATGTACTAATGCAGTGACATGTTCAATTTTGATTCAAATTAACAAAATTGGCTTGAGCAAGCAAAGTGTATCAAAAATATCCAATTTGAAAAACCCTAGTTTTCAAAACACAACAAATTGATAAATTGATCAACACAATAGTCAATTAACTCAATATAATGATCAAATTAATCAATCTAACGAGCCAATTTTATCAATTTCAACCCAATTGAACAAAATCCCCAATTTATTCAAATATAAGCCCTAGAATTTCAAATTTTCTTCAAAACACCAAATAAACCAAATTAAACCACATGAGGTGCTTAGGAAAGGTGTCCCCACAAAAACCCATAAAGAATTTGAGAAAGAATCACTCCAAAACAATTCCAAAAATAGAAAACCCCAAAATTCCGAAATTACCCAAATATGCATGAATAAAAATGCATGAAAATAGAAAATAAATGCAAAAGGAAGGGTATAAGGGACTTACCAGCTGAGGGAGAGAGAGATTATGCAAATAAAGTGGAGGAAAACGACAAAAATCCCAAGAATAGTGCTGACCGGTTGGTAGGAAACCAAAAAGAGTTTTGAAAAGTTTTAAAAAGTGAAAAGACACTTGAGAAACTTTTCTTTTAAAAAACAGCCGGCACGATTTTCGATCGATCGAAAATTACATTCGATCGGTCGAAAACTTATTCGATTGATCCAAAAACAGCTTGGATCAATCGAACCAACCAGAGAGTTTTCTGAACAAATTTAAACATTTTCGATCGGTCGAAAATCAGTTTCGATCGATCGAAATTCTGGAAAAAACAGTGTTTTGAAAAACCAAACATTTTAAACCAAAACTCCTCAAAGCAGCAGATTTTTAAAATCAAATGCATGAGTATGAGATGATATGATTTTCAAAAAACACAAGTATTCAACCCAGATTCCTCAACCAAAATTTTTCTCTCAATATACAAAAAAAATAAACAAGCAAACATGTTCGACATCAATTTTCAAAGAATTCTCAAACTTGGTTGGTCAGACCAAAAACACACACAATAACATGTACACAATTTTAGCAAAGATTAACTTGTGTAGTGTGTGCAACTAACATAAGCTTGAGAAACATGTGAGGTGATATACACATAGAGATCAATCACAATTTCTACAAAATCCACCACATGAATTTGAAAGAGACTATCCCTTAAAGAGTTACATCATATAACTCCCACATCTCCTAGAGTAAAAGCTTGCAATCATGTAAGTTTCTTGATTTGCCTCATTATTCAAATTAATTGATTAGAAACTTAATAATAGCCGGAATAATGTACACACCAATTTTATGAATTTGTGAAATTATTATAGCCCAATAATGTACACACCAATTTTAATAGAGGCTACACCTTATGTTCTTTTTGTGCATGTGCTACACTTTCTCGAGCACAAAATCTTATGATATGCACTAAGGTGTTCATGATTGGCTAATACACAGTGGTGAGATAGTTATTTATGCCTTTCTCATTAAGTTCAAGTCCAACAATCAAAGACATACAACTTCAAAATCAAGATCATGTGATCAACAAATATAGCATCTTCTCACACAACATGCACAACAAGACTTTAGCTAGTAAAGTGCAATAAATAAGTGCATCAAAGCTAAAACAAGGTACATAAACATGTTATGCCATAATTGATAGACCAACCTTGTCTTCAAATTCAAGGAAAAATAGCAAAACACAATTTGCAACAAATTTTTTTTTTTTTTTTTTTTTTTTATATAACAAAAAAAACAACCTAGAATGAAATGCATGAATGCAATGCAATGCAAATCCTAGAAACAGAGGTCACAAAAGATATAGCAATAAAGCACAAGGACCATGTCAGACAGACTCAATTAGGTTGAGCCTTTTTGCATCCAAGACTTCTTAGATGCAACTCTTGCATTGGAGTTATGATTCATATTCGAATTCTGAGCAACTCCAGGATTGGAAAAAAGGTTTAACGCCTTTACCAATTCACCAATCAGTACCATAGGATCACGTGCTTGAGGCACAGGTACTGTAGTTTTATTTGCTCGCTTCGCAGCTTGCAACTTAAAACAATTTGGACGAATGTGTCCAGGTTTTCCACAAAAATGACAAACCCATGCAGGCTTATCATGCAATTTGCCCTTAGTCGAAGTAGAAGCTCTAGAATGAGAAGCATGAAGATCAACCCTAATTTTTCTAGGTGGAGTAACATTCAAAGGCTTGACAGGTTCACTCACCACGGGTTTGACAATCTCACTCTTAGAAGGTTCAGAAGAAGGAACAAATTTAGTGGAAGAAGGTTCAAGTACAGAAATACTTTCCTCATAACCTAAACCAGATTTATCAGAAGGAGACTTTTGAATACTCAGCATGTGATCAAGTTTGGAGCTTGCAGACCTATTAGTTTGTTCTCTAGCAACAGACAAATCATGTTCCAAACATTTAACTTTCTCAAGCAAGAGCATGTTCTCAGTTTTCACATTATTCAAAAGCTCATTTGCATCAAATAATTTAACAAGTAAAATTTTCTTTTCAAGATCAAGAGATGCAATTTTCTTCAAGCCTAACTCAACATTCATAGCATCCTTTGCAGCAACTTTGCAAAGTTTATTGTAGGCTTCCTGTAGATCTGCATCCTCAGAGAGTTCCCCATCAGAAGGGTTCTCTTCAACAGACAAGCTTTCATTGACTACTGTGGTAGCAGTGAAAGCAATAAAGTTTCCATCCTCATCACTTGCGGATTCATTGTCGGAAACTTCGTCATCACTAAGGGTTACAGCCATAGCTTTACCCTTAGACCTCAAATAAGTAGGACATTCAGACTTTAAATGACCATACCCTTGACAACCATAACATTGTTGTCCCAAAGAATTATTAGAAGATTGACCTATTTTTTCCTTAGGTTTTTCAAAGTTATTAACCTTAGTGGGTTCATTCTTCCTAAAATTTTTAGGTTCAACAGTGTTCTTGCCTCTTGCCCTTCTGTTACTATTTCTCAGAAAGTTTCTAAAGTTCTTGGCAAGATAGGCAATCTCTGTAGCAGAGAGATCATCATCAAATCCACCATCCTCAACATCATCAACAGACTTAAGAGCCATTGATTTGGATTTGTTAGTTTTAGGGAGGTCTAACTCATAGGACTGAAGAGATCCTACAAGTTCATCAACAGGGATGGAGTCCACATCCTTACTCTCAGTAATGGCAGTCACTTTGGGTCTAAAATCCTCAGTCAAAGATCTAAGAATCTTCCTAACAATTTTAGGTTGATCATAGATATCACCCAAATTATAAGCAGAATTAACAATATCATTCAACTTAGCATAGAACTCATCAAAAGATTCATCATCATTCATTCTTATGCTTTCAAATCTAGAAGTTAATTGCTGCAACTTATTAATTTTAACTGCCTTTGTGCCTTCATGCACAGTCTGGAGGATATTCCAAGCAGTATGAGCAACCTCAACATTAGAGATTCTCTTAAATTCCTCCATGGAAACAGCATTAAAAATAGCATTCATTGCTTTGCTATTAAAAGCGGCTGCCTCCTTCTGAGAAGTTTGCCACTCACTCACAGGAGTAGTGGGCTTCTCCCATCCGTATTCAACGGAATTCCACACCCTCTCATCAATGGATTTTAGGAATGCTTTCATCCTTACTTTCCAATAGGCATAGTTGTTTCCATCAAAGTGAGGGGGAACAACTAGAGAGTGTCCGTGTTCCATGACAACAGGAGTCAAGGATCAGCTCAAAGATCAAAAGATCAAACACAAAAGCTACCCGCTCTGATACCACTTGTCAGTTCGTTTAGACCCCTTAACCCAACAGATTAACCTAGAGAATTAGCCAAGTTATTAACTTAGGTAATTTAATTAAACTAGGTTAACACAAATAAATATAAAAACAATAAAGCAGCGGAAAATAAACAACACAAAGATATGATGACCCAGGAAACCACACTGGTAAAAACTTGGGGAGGATTTGACCTAGCTATCCTCAAGGTAAACTGAATCCACTATGAAAGAATTGAAGTTTACACAATAGACTTAGACCACTAACGTCATATTGCTACCTGCCTGTAGGAAACTTACTACCATGACCCCATGATAGCTCCGAGATCCACGGACTCCTTCTTTCCGGAATTCTTCAGCAAATCCACAAGCGCACCTGCTTGTATATCTTTGTGCTCTTTGATTCTGCAACTGTAATGATCTACACAACTCTCGACATAAATCTCAAGTTTGTAAACCCTAAGTGTATGTGAAGGTAAACACCTCTAGATCTTACAATGAGATTCACAAAACACAGCAAAACAGAACTCTCCAGAACTCTAAAAATGTGGCTAGGGTTTTCCCTTTTATACTTAGGGCAAACATAAAACCCTATACATTAAAACGGGCTTGGGCTGAGTTGGAAAATTCTGCAGAAAAACGTTCTGTGCGATTTTCGATCGATCGAGTCTAATTTTCGATCGATCGAGTCTCACAGAAAGTTACAAGTAATTCTGCATAAAAACTTGATTCCAACTTTACAATAAACCCCATACTTTGAGCAAGTCTAACACACGACTCAACATTGTTTTGATCATGGTTTGCCAACATACAAAATGAAGTTCTAAATACATTAGATCCTAGTCTTTAGAACCTAACAATAATAATAATAGACATCAAGGAAGGGGAAACCCGAATAAAAATTACAATAAGAACTAAGGACCCTCTTCACAAGATCAATTTAATAGATCTTGTTTTGTCTATGGCAAGAGTGGGCATATTGCTCGATTTTGCAAATTTCGGAAACGTGAATCTGTTCCGCAGGATAACGTAACCGAAGAACCTTTAGTGGCTATGATTACAAACATCAATATGGTGCAATATGTTGAAGGGTGGTAGGCAGATTCTGGTGCTAATAGGCATGTCTGCTATGTTAAAAATTAGTTCAAGTTGTACACTCCTTTTGAAGAAGAAAAAACTGTAATGCTTGGTGACTCTAGCAAAACCAAGGTTCTTGGGAGTGGTGAAGTTGAATTGAAATTCACTTCTGTACGTGTGCTAACATTGAAAGTTGTACTTTACACTTCGTCCATGAGGAAGAATTTGATGTCAAGTTTTTTTCTTAACAAGGCTAGCTTCAAACAAACTATGAAATCTGATAATTATGTAATCACTAAAAAGGGATTATTTGTGGGCAAGGGTTATGCTTGTGATGAAATATTTAAATTGAATGTTGAGAATAATAAAGCATCAAAAGTTCAGTTTATATGCTTTCTTCTATTAATTTTTGGCATGCTTGTTTATGTGATATAAATAGTAGATATGTGAGAATCATGAGTAGTTTAGGATTAATTCTAAGATTGTCAAAAGATTTTGAAAAATGTGAAACTTGTAGTCAAGTTAAGATTACAAAAAGGTCTCATAAAAGTGTTGTAAGAAATACCGAATCACTTGAGTTAATTCACTCCGATTTATGTGAATTTGAGGGAATTTTATTCGTGGAGGAAATAGATATATTATCACTTTTATTGATGATTTCTCAAAATATACAATTGTTTATTTGTTAAAAAATAAAAGTAATGCTTTTGAAAAATTTTAAGATTTTTTAAAAGAAGTTGAAAATTAATTCGGTAGAAAAATAAAAAGAATTAGAAGTGATAGAGGCCGTGAGTATGAATCAAGTGCATTTAACTCATATGTTTAGTCTTTGGGAATTATCCATGAAACTAGTGTACCATATTCACCTGCTTCTAATGGTGTGGCTGAAAGAAAAAATAGAACTTTAATTGAGTTAACAAATGCCATGTTAATTGAATCTGGTGCATTTTTACATTTTTGGGGTGAAGCTATTTTGACTGCATGTCATGTTTTGAATAGGGTGCCACATATAAAGTCACATACCACACCTTTTGAGATGTGGAAAGGACATAAGCCAAATTTCGGATATTTGAGAGTATGGGGTTGTCTTGCTTATGAAAGGCTTATTAACCCGAAAATACCTAAATTTGGTATAAGAGCTACGACTGCTTTTTTTGGTTACGTAATTAATAGTGTAGCCTACAGAATTTTTTGATCTTGAAATCAAAATAATGTTTGAATTTGGTGATGCAATTTTTCATGAAGAAAAATTTCCTTTTAAATTGAAAAATAGTGGGGATGAAGAAAATATTTTGTCATAACCTAGTTCTTCTACTTCACATTTACAAAATCAAAAAAATTTTGAAATGGAACCTAGAAAGAGTAAAAGAGCTAGAGTTGAAAATGATTTTGGTCCTGATTATTATGTTTTTAAATTGAGGAAAATTCCCAAAATTTAAAAGAGGCTTTAACATCACCTGATGCTATATTTTGGAAAGAGGATGTAAATGATGAGATGGAATCTCTAATTTCTAATAGAACTTGAAAATTAGTAGATCTTCCACCAGGTTGTAAGACCATAGGCTGTAAATGGGTCCTTAGAAAAAAGTTGAAACCGGATGGATCAATAGATAGACTTGTTGCAAAAGGCTTTAAACAAAAAGCTGATCTTGATTTCTTTGATACTTTTTCTCCGGTAACAAGAATTACATCTATTAGATTGTTAATTGCTATTGCTGCAATTTTTGATTTGAAAATTCATCAAATGTATATAAAAACTGCTTTTCTAAATGGGGACCTAGAGGAAGAGATTTATATGGATCAATTCGAAGGCTTTGTAGAGTCTGGACAAGAAAGCAAGGTATGTAAGCTAACTAAATCCCTATATGGCTTAAAACAAGCACCTAAGCAGTGGCATGAAAAATTTGATTCCTGCATAATTGAGAATGGCTATAAATCAAATGAATGTGATAAATGTATTTATTCTAAATCATGGAATAATTGACATGTTATTATTAGCCTCTATGTGGATGATATGTTGATTTTTGGCTCAAATATGCATGTTATAAATGAAATAGAATATTGGGGCTCATAAATAGTGCCAAAAAGTGCAATGGAGCTCATGAATAATAGCAAAAGTAAGCTGAATAGTGAAATAATTTTAATTTTTCATTTCAATCCAAACGCATACTTACACCTAGACCAACAACTCTTTAATGGGAGTTCCTCAGATTCCCAAGTTAACGCTTACAGCCCCAACTCCGCAAGCTTTCTAACAGACTTTGCAAACGCAATGGTGAAGATGGGGAGCCTTATCCCACTCACAGGCACAAGCGGCCAAATTAGGAAAAATTGTAGAAAAACCAACTAAGTTAAGTCAATGGAGTGTGCCTTTTTGAGGATTCATTTCATTGTTGTCGCTTTGCTAGTAAACAAAATTTTCATAGTCATTGATGTGACATGTTATAGTCGATGCATAATAAAAATTGTTAAAATTTTTGAATATCTATTATGGTTATATCAAATATATAGACATTTGTTCAACTTAAAATGCGTCCCTAGTCTTGTTATATTGAAAATGCAAAAGTGATATATATATATATATATATACACAAAAATAAAAATAAAAATAAGAGAATTCAACAAATAATAAGTAGCTAGATAATATTTAAAATAAACAACAATTGAGATTGCAAAGAAACTCAATTAAGAGAGAGCAAGCAAAGTTTAACCTTAACAACAATCCAATGGATAAGTCCATTAATTCAATTGATGTACTCATGTAAATTTAAGATGGATTTAAGTCCAAAAAAGTCCAATATTTTGACAAATTGATCCAATTTACTCTATAAGTGTTAAGAGGTAATACTACCATTCCAAATAAAGAATCAAATGATCAAGTGACTAATATGGCAAGTTGGCAATATACTTGATTTTAGACCCTTTTTTTTTCCCCTTTTTCTTTTCTTTTGAGGGGAAGTGAGGAAGCCATTGGAAATATATTAAGTTGGCAATATACTTGATTTTAGAACCTTTTTTTTTCTTTTTCATTTCTTTTGAGGGGAAGTGAGGAAGCCATTGGAAATATATTCGGTTTATGGGCAACTAGAAACTCCAAAAAAAGATAGACAAAATTTAACTGGTGTATCTTGGGGGAGGCCGAGAGACTCTATCAATTGGCAATATACTTGATTTTAGACCCTTTTTTTTTCTTTTCTTTTGAGGGGAAGTGAGGAAGCCATTGGAAATATATTCGGTTTATGGGCAACTAGAAACTCCAAAAAAAGAAGACAAAATTTAACTGGTGTATCTTGGGGGAGGCCGAGATACTACAAAAACTTGGAGAATATAATTGATGACATAGTTTAATACTACAAAAACTTGAAATTTAAGTATTAAATTGATGACATAGCCATTGATCTTTGATATTTTTGAAATTTTACAAGCATGGAGAATATAATAAAAAAAATGCAATTTAACAGTGAATTTGTCAAAATTCACATCCAATAAAAAATATATATATATATATATATATAAGAGATTTTGAAAAGTTTCTCTTTAACATCATTTGGACATAATTATTGTGAGCAACTAAAGGCATGGAACAATGTGGAATTTGGCCATGTGGGAATAAAAATTGATGGATTGCAGAAGCGATTACATGAGCTAGAGCTCCGGAGGATGACAAGACAAAATGAAGTCGAAATTCATCAATGCTGAAAGGACCTGAATATGTGGCTAGATGCAGAAAGTACAATGTGGAACCAAAGGTCTCGCAATACACGGTTGGTTAGTGAGGATCGAAACACAGGCTTCTTCCATGCAAAGGCCTCAAATCGCTTTAAAAAAAATATTATCAAAGGCTTATGTGATGAAAATGGAGTGTTGCATGAGGAGGACGTAATAGTGGAGAATATTGCTGTCGGGTATTACAAATAACTTTTTCACTCAAATGAACATTGTGATGCAACTGAGGTTGTAGAAGCCATTCAACTAGTAGTCTTTAGTTCGATGAATAGTTCCTTGGTAACGCCTTAAGATGTATACTTGTTATATATTTATGTGGGCGTTATCTTCTTGTTACTATACTTAATTTGTATAATTAAGCCATGATTTGCAATAGTTCCTATTATTTATCTTTACATAATTTCTTGAATAAGATGTCATTCATTGCGTGTAATTTTCTACTTTCAGAAAATCATGTGAAAAAGATGAGTTTACAGGAGTCTGTGAAAGAATGGAGGCCAAACTAGAATTAAAGTGGAGCTTAAGGACCATGCTTAATGTCTAAGGAGGTGCAGCTGGAGTCTTGGGTCGTCTACCATATTTGGAAGCTTTAAATAAGAAAAGAAATCAAAGAGGTAGGATCTGAAAAGGAAAAATCAGATTTGAGCACTGATCAGTATTTTGGGTGTATCTATCTCTTCAAAAATCCAATTGACACAAGGCTAGATGGGTTGGAATCGTGACTTAAATATTTACAACTTTCCAGTTTTGAGTTTTTTGAAATTTACAATTTTTGAAGGCCGAAATTAACTCACAAGTTTCTGCTGTAAATCTGGACGAAAATTAACATAGTAAAAGTTTTATTTTCTTTGGACACTTTGACGTTAGGGTTTTGAATGAAGGCTGAGCATAATGAATTTTGGAGGAAAAAACCTTTTATTTTTCTTTCTCTAATGGCAGCCTAAACTCTTTACCAGGGCTAGAGGTTATGTTTCTCCTATACGGTATGAATATTCAATGTGATTCTTTTTAGGATTTTATCAATAACATATTCAATTGTTCAATTAGAATTCTTTGATGTATTAGTTCTTCCATGCTTTCAATAAGTTCAATCATGTTTTTGTTATTGTTTAGATGAATTTCTAATAGTTTCAAATAGAAATCAGGTTTTAAAGTGAATGAGTTTTTCTGAAACTTTTCTAACCGCATTATTAATCTAAGTTATCATGCGTTCTTGAATTGTCTCAGTTCAAACAAAACTAAGTATTTAATTTTATAAGAACAATCAATTATGAAATATATATTTTCTTAGATCACAAAGAATTTCATATCGATATAGGTGTTAGGTTCTAAGACTTTAGGAACTAAATGTATTAAAACTTCAATTTGTAATGTGTTGGCAAACCATGATCAAAATTTAGAGCTTAGATTTAGGCTGCTCAAAGTGTGTTTAATTGTAAAGTTGGAATCGAGTAATTGCAGATATTAGTGGTCAAATTCTGTAAGGCTCGATCGATCAAAAATTAGATTCGACTAAGTGAGAATCGTGCAGAATTAATTTTCTACAGAATTTCCAACTCAGCCCAAGCCCATATGATGTGTAGGGTTTTATGTTTTACTCCTAGTATAAAAAGAAAAACCCTAGCTACATTTTAGAAGTCTTTGATGTGCTGTGTGTTGAATCTCTTGTGAGATTTAGAGGTGTTTACCTTTTAAACACTTAGGGTTATCAAGATTCATGTCAAGAACTTTGTGATTGCTTTAGTTACTGCATAAAGAACTTAAAGAAGATCTGAAACCATTGGGTTGAGTCTCAAAGTCACAAGTAGGAGAACTTGTGGTTGCAGCAGATCTAAGAAAGAAGTAGTTTGTGGACTCGGAGCTGTCATGCGGTTGAGGTAGTAAGTTTTCTACTCGAGGTAGCAATAGGATGTTATTGGTCTAAGTCTTATTGTAAAAACGTCAATTCTTTCATAGTGGATCGGTTTTGCCTTGAGGATAGCTAGGTTAAATCCTCCCTAAGTTTTTTATCAGTTTGGTTTTCCTGGGTTATCATATCGTGTGTTATTTACTTTTCCGCAATATTTACATGATATAGTTTTCTTGTGTTAACCTAGATCTGAATAATTGATCTAAGTAATCACTTGGCTAAATAACTAGGTTAAACAACTTGTGTTTAAAGGGGTCTAAAAACGTACAATAGGGAAACACTCTGATGCCCCAGTATTTACATTATTGATTTAAAAAAGTTATTATTATTATTATTATTATTATTATTATTATTATTATTATTATTATTATTATTATTAATCACCAAGAAAAAGTACTTTTCTTCTTCACCCAAATTGTTTAATTATATTTTCTTTGAATTTATCCTGCTCCTTGTGGTTCGACCTTAGTACTCTGAGAATTATATTGCTATGATCTCATGCACTTGGGAGTGAGCAAGCATTCCCTAAGTTTGGAGTTCAAGGCCGAAGAGGTTACAAGAGCCCTCAAATAGATGTACCCAAAAAAAGCACCAAGACTCAATGGTATGCCTCCTCTTTTCTATCAACATTACTAGTCTTTAGTTGGACATTGTGTTTCATAGACTGTTTTGGATTTTTTGAATCATGGTATTATCCCACCCAAATTTAATGAAACTCATATTACCTTAACCCCCAAGGTGAAGAACCCAACTAAGATTACTCAATACAGAAATATTAGCTTCAAAAATGTTGTATCTACGCTTGCTTCAAATGTTCTTGCTAATAGATTAAAAAATTTTCTTCTCCATATTATTAGTGAGAATCAGAGTACTTTTATGTCCAAGCATCTTATTACTGATAATGTATTGGTTGCTTTTGAAACAAGGCATCACAAAAGCCAAAAGAAGAATGGAAAGGTGGGAGAGATGGCTCTAAAATTAGACATGAGTAAGGCTTACGATAGAGGGGAATGGGGATGCCTAGAAAAAATTATGCTCAAGATGGGCTTCAATACTCAGTGGGTTGATATTAGGATAAGGTGCATGCGCTCCGTTACTTACTCTATTAAAATCAATGGAAAACCCCGGGGCGTTATTACCCCTACTACGGGATTACGCCAAGGGGATCCCCTATCCCCTTATTTGTTCTTGTTTTGCACAGAAGGTGTGTCAACCCTTATTAAAAAATCAGGGGAGCGTAGTGTCATAAGGGGGATTGTTACATGCACAAGGGGACCTTTGAACTTCCAAATGCTCTATGCGATGAAATGAATAGTATGGTTCGCAACTTTTGGTGGGGGCAAACTAGCGAGGGAAGCAAAATGTCATGGTTAAGTTGGGACAAGATGTGTCTACCTAAGGAGGAGGGTGGCTTGGGTTTTTGCAATCTCAAAACTTTTAATCTCACTCTATTGGCAAAGCAAGGATGGAGATTACAAAATAATACCACATCACTCATTCATAAGGTCTTAAAGGCATGGTATTTCTCAGATGGGGACTTCTTATTAGCTAAACTTGGCAATCATCTGTCGTTTGCTTGGCGTAGCATCTTGGCAGCGAAACCCATTGTACAAAAAGGGCATTGCTGGCAGGTCGGGAATGGGCATTCATTGAATATTTTGAAGGATGCTTAATCAACCATCTACCTCTAAGCTGACATCCTGTTCGATTAGTGTCCCTTTTGATGCCCAAGTTTCATTGCTTATTGATCCTTACACTTGAGCTTGGAAAGTTGACATGATTACACAACTCTTGTCCCCTTCAAATCCTTCTGTTATTTTAAGCATTCCTCATAGTTTTGGGCTTCCATGTGATCAAATGGAATAGGCTTATACTCCAAAAGGGGATTTTACAGTTCACAGTGCTAATAAGATCGCGTTGACTGAAATGAGTAATGGAAGCACGGGGGAAACATCAGACAACCAGAATCGTACACTTTTCTGGAAGACACTCTAGGGTCTCAACGTTCCTAATAAAGTCAAATCATTTGCATGGTGAGCATGTAGAAACATCATCCCAACAAAGGCTAACTTGTGTAGGCGTAAGGTGATTGATAGTTTTGCCTGTGAGGCCTGTGGATTGGAATCAGAGAGTAGTGGGCATGTTTTCTGGGGTTGTGAGAAAGCACAGGAAATCTGGACACTATTAGGTATTCCTTATGACGCACACGGAGTAAACTTCCCCGAATTTGAGGACCTAATTTGGCATTTGGAGTTTGAACAAATAGTAGGGAATGATCTGTTGGAACTTGTCATTATGGTGTCCTAGGCCATTTGGTTCAACCGTAATGAAGTGCGACAATGGAAAGCTAGATAAACAGGTCTAGCTATTTTGCAGAAGGTGTGACACATGCTGGATGAATTCTAAACGGCCAATCTGAAGTTGTCCAAGGCCAAAGATATGGAAGAAGTCCTATGGGAGGCTCCAACTACGCCATGGTACAAGGTTAACAGTGGTGCTGCAATTTTTGCAAATAACAACTCAACCAAAGTTGGAGTTATTATTTGGGATCATGATGGGCATGTTGAAGTAGCAATTAGTAAATCTCTTCCTTCACCATTGGGGTTGCAGGAGGCTAAAGCTATGGCATTGGGGGAGAGCTTACTGTTTGCTAGGGATGTGGGTGTTCAAGATGTATTATTTGAATGCGACTCCAAGGTTGTTTATGATGCTGTGACTGGATGCATTGATCCACCTTCGGTGATAGGCAATATAACTGAAGGAATTTGACACAAATTGTAAGACTTTCGACGGGCACAAGATTCACATGTTCATCAACAAGGTAATAACCCTGCACATTTATTAGTTCAATATGCTAGACATATCGTTGATTATGTAACTTAGATAGAGGAAACACCTTCTATGGTTGAGTCTGCTATGGCTCATGATGTAGCGATGTTATCTTTGTTTTAATTAAAGTTACCAGTTTCTTATAAAAAAAAAAAAAGATTTTAGGTCACATTAGAAACTAAATAAAAATATTATTTTCAATTTTTTGTCTAATAAAAATTATCATATAAATAGATAATTAACATCATCTTTTTTTTTTTTTTTGGTTGAGAAATTAACTTCATCCTTAATTTATCATTTTAAACTATTGAAGTAACTAACTAATTAACATATTATATGCCATATTATATTAGGTTTCGGTTTAAATTTTCCTTCCTCCCAGTATTAAATAATTAAAAAAATATATATATGCGAACTATCCAATTCATAGGAATCTCTTTAAAAGAGGGATTTTCCTAGAAATATAATAATATCTTATATATGGCCAAGGTATCATGAGGATGGCATAGGTCAATTATGTATACATCAATATAGGGGTGGCAAAATTGGACACGACCTGCGAATTCGACACGACACGACACACAATTAGCAGATTATGGGTTAAGGCTTAATGAATTCATGTCATATTCGAGTTGACACGACAGACCCGTTTGATAAACGGGTTGGGTTAGGGTTTAACCTATGGAACCCGTTTGACTCGTCTGACTAGTTTAATTAAATGAAATTTTACCAATATACCATTCAAACACTAGGTACATAAACTTATTAGTTGTTGTAGTTTATTTTCTTTAACATATTGTGATTGATTATTTATGATATTGAGATATGCTTTAGTTTTGAATGATTATTTTTGATGCAGTTACTCATTAGTTCTGAATTTTATTTTTAAAATATTTATATTCTTGTTTTTTCATTAATGTTTTTCTTCATTTTTATAAAATCAGATAAACAGGTCGATAGGACTGACCCGTTTAATAAATGGGTCGTGTTAGGGTTGATGAATCTTGACCCGTTTAATAAACATGATGGGTTAGTATCGACCTATATAGTCGGATGTGTATGAGTTAACACGACACAAACTAGACACGCGAACACAAATTGCCACCCCTAAATCATTACATGGGCCAAATTAGGATGTTTTCGAATATCCCTCCACCATTTTCTCATACATATTAGCTGTTGAGTTTGGCTTATCTCCGTACTTTTTTAACTGGAATCTCATTTTTTTTTTAATGAGAAATTGTCACATCATCCACTAACTAAACAAAAGGTGGAGATTAAAACGCACTACCACTTACTATTATGTATTTAAAATAAAAGAATACCTCCTATTAAAAAAGTAACGAAGGTAAGTCAAACCTCTAGTTGTTTCTAATTCCTATCATTGTACCTAATGTTAATCTCTCAATCTTTCTTGGGATAAGGTATCACTGTATCTCATATTCAAGTTAAATAGCGGTGATTAGACAAATATTAACTTCTCTTTTTCTTGATTGCACGGAACTCTTTTTGATTTAATTTTTTTTTTTTAACCTAAACACTAACGCTACACAAAATGGGAAAAGTCATGTAGTGATAAATGAGGGTTTCAAAGGACTTTTTTGACTCAAACACTACTGATATGGTACTTCGTATCCACAATTTTGATTAATTCATAACAAAAATTCATATCTTTTTCTCTAGGACAAAGAAAAAAAAATCACCTCTATTTTTCATTTAATATTAGCATGCGAAGCAAATTAAGGATAAAATAAGTTATAGAATTAGATATATAATTTGGTTTTGGCCATTCATTTATATTGGATTTCTTGTTTTTTTTTTTTTTTCTTTTTTTGCACTGAATAACTTAGCAAAAAAAGGAAAAATAAAAAATTCAGTTTATGGGAAACTACAAAGTACAAACTCCAAACAAAAAACATAGACAAAATTGAAGAGGTGTATCATCGCCGAGAGACTCTATAAATTGTGACTCTCCTATACTCTAGTAAAGCTTCAGAGGCTCAATTTTTTGGTCAAGCTAGGATAGTGGCTCAAGGTGACAGCCAAGCCCAATTTGTCACTGATTGTTCCAAAAAAAAAAAAAAAAAAAAAAAAAAAAAAAAAAAAAAAAAAAAAAATTGTCACTGATTGTCGTCAGTATACATTGCGGACTGCCTCGTAGCAATGCCAACTTAACTCACATTAGAAACATAATCGAAATATTATTTTCAATTTTTTGTCTAATAATAAATTTCCATATTAGTAGATAATTAATTCCATCCTTAATTTATCATTTTAAACTATTAAAGTAACTCACTAATTAAAATATCATACATCATATTAAATTAGAGTTCGGGTTTAAAATTTTCCTCCTCCAACCATTAATTATATAAATAAAAAAACACAAAAATATATGCAAAGATAGAGTAATTCTACGGTACCTCCCAAAAAAAAGGGGGGGTACCGTATCTACTAATAGGCAATCTGCTATATCAAGTTATTTTTTTTCTCACATTTGTTGGTTCCATCTTCACATTATACAGTTCCAATATAATAATGAAGAAAAATATTAGAAAGATATGACTATTAATGAAAAAATAAGACTTTTTGTCATAGAAAAAGTAACATAATATATTAATAAATATGAAGGAGATCTGATCAACGGAATTTACAAAAGCAAATCTTGAAATTAGAACAAGTACTTTACTAATAATCCAGATAATTTAGTTCTTGAACACGGGCACCACTTTATGTGGAAAGTTTGAAAATCTTGATTTGCCATTTCCATATATTTGCATCTAAATCATCCATTGATGGCCCTAGTCCACTAACTGGACTCTCCTTTCTATTCTCACCTTCACAAAAGTTGAATCACAAAAGCTTCAAAAAGTAGACCCAAAATGGGCGTTTTCAACTCAAAAAAGAGGAAAGACAGATTAAAAAAAAAAAAAAAAAGATAAAGGCTTCATAAACCGAAGAAAATAGATAGCCTATCCATTCCAGGAAAGCTACCTACCGATGGGATCTTGAATTAGACATTACCAATGTCCGAATCACATCTCAAAAAAAAAAAAAAAAGTTGTCCGAATCACATGGTTGTGTCGATACGTTTGTGGCGAAAGACCTTCTAGTTTCCGGTCCATTTCCGTGTAGGAATATAGTTAGCCCTTACCTAAACAAAGTAGGCCTCATTTTATCGAATGTATTCCCCTAGATCTAGGAATAGCGACATGGAATAAACCTCCAATTAATAGGAATCTCTTGTAGAAAGGGAATTTCCTAGAAATATAATAATATATTGTGAGATCAAGTAATGAGGATGGCTTAGGTCAATTAGGTATACATGTGCCAAATTGGGATACTTTCTATTATCCCACCTCCATCATCTCATCTATATTAGCTGTTTCCAATTCCTGACGTTGTACCTTATGTCAATTTCTCTCTCTCTTAGGATAAGTCAAACTTTGTATGTATCTTTCTCATATGCAAGTTAAATAGCGGTGAGATCGACTCTGAAAAATCAAGCCCAACTAATCCATCTACCTAAAACTACCAAAACTGCAGATGTTGAAGCCAACCGTGGTTGGCTGTGAAAAATTCAAGTTTCACTATTGTTGTTGTAGTGTAAAGGGAGAAAGTGGGAGTGGGGTGGGTTTAGTTTAAATTATCTTTATCTACAACAAATACAATTGTTTAGCCATGGGAGATTTAGATTTTTTTTTTTTTTTTGAAGAAACAGTTATACTTATTAGAACATATAAACACGAAAGTAATATGTAGAGTTTTTTAAACAAGCTTATAATACATTATATAATCAGAGTATCACTACAAAAGGGCCTTAGGGAGATTTAGATTTGAAACCCCCTAGTGAAATAAAAAAAAAAAAAAAATTAGGACATTTAGATTAGAATAAGATTGAAAGGAACTAATTTAAAGCTGAAAGTTTTAGGAAAATTGTAGGCTTATAACTCAATAAGTAGCAATAAACTATTTCCAAACACACCGGTAGCATTCGATTCAGTGTTGACCCATAGGAATTCCATGGTTATGGCTATTTCTCCATTATTTATTGTTAAATGCCTCTACACCCACAAAGTCAACAAAGGTGTTCATTACCATTCGCCAGTAGGTACACATATTTTGGGTAACATAACCTTCCCTTTGCCTACTTGGGATCAAAACATTCTCCTCCCTCTCACGCCAATACTCCATGGCTGAACCATGAAGTAAAGGCCTCATTGCCTCTCGAATGTCATACTCCATATCATTAACCACAAGGACATCTTGGTCAAGCTTGAATTGGTGTGACACTCTATGAGGATTGCATTTCACAAGGCTGAATCTCGAACTATTGAGACAAGGGATTAATGATGGAGAAGTAATGAGCAAAAAATTCAAAACCTTGTTGCATTCCCCTAAGTTAAACATTTGAGAATCAAGCCTAGCACACGGAAATGGGGATGGAGAAAAGAAACCATCGGTATGATAGGCATAAGGCCTCCAAATGAAATCAGAGGCGGTATTTAGTGAACCTATCATTGGTAAACCCTATACCTTTAAAGCCATCCACTTCATCAACAGACGAAGGCCATGCTCAAACCCAAAAAATCTATCTTCACCATTAGGATTTCCAATCAAAATCACTCTTTTAGTTTCATGGATGTCACTTACACTCTTCCTTACATTAAGGTAACTTCTTGAACGTTCCCAAGCAAAAGCATGCAATATCACTATGTTTACTCCAGAATCAACAATATGGTATGGAGAACCAGCTAATTCATTATAATGAAGTTGGTCTAATTCTGAGTAAAGCCAGCCTAAACATACCTTGGGAAAGTTTTATGGCAAGACCAAAAGTGAAGGGTTTGATGAATTAAACATGGTCATAGTTGAATATGCATTTGCTTAGCCACATTACTAAGAATGTAGCCCTCCTGACTGCACTGTTACTAGGCTTCTTAAATGCAAGAATCCACGAAGAAAACCTAGCCCTTTGATCAATGGGCGATGTCGTACGACCTCCAAATGCTTTATTAAGCTTCTCTTCGATTTTTGTCTCTTCTTTGTTCAACTCTAATACCATTGGATCCAGCATTCCAATGCTTGGCAGTAAGAATAATCTCTCTACATCTTCAAGGGTGACAGTGATTTTTCCCAAGAGAAAAAGAAAGTGTGTGTTTTAGGACTCTAGTGGCGAATCAGATACCGGAGCGCAATGATGTCTCTGAATACGTGCCAACCTCAAGACATTAGGATTGCTTCGAAAATGTTGGCATCGCGAAGAGACTGACAAAACCCATCATTCTTAGTTTTTTTGTCAAGCCAATCAGACCAGCCATTGATCAATTTGCTGGGACACAAAAATTGCACAGGTGAAGGCAAAAGCTCCTTCCGCTAAAGACGTAAATCTATAACCCTGGATCGGTAGCCATGCAGTCTTAGGATTGGGGGCTGCACCTCTTATATTCCATTGAGGTGGAGCATCAGGTGTACTAGTGTCAGTTGGAATCATAGGAGATAACAGGGAAGAGCAATATCACGGGTCTTGCAATGGTAAGAGCGACTTCCTCGCAACTTCGACATCAATGGCAACAGGTGGTTCCTCTTCTTTAGCCATGAACACGATTTGATGATGAAATCCTCTCAAGCACTAAAAAAAAAAGGGGCAGGGGGGGGGGGGGGGGGGGGGGAAAGCAAGAAAGGAAGAACAAACTACTTCCTCTTTTATTTTTTTTCTCACAACGGCTGAAAGATACACAAAAAAAAAAAAAAAAGAAGATTTTTTTTTCCCTCTCTATTGCCGAAAATCAAAAAGGAAGATGCAAAGTAAGAAATTTTATCTCTCTCTCCCTTTTGATGGTGCTGAAAACAAGAAAGAAGAAGGTGAAACCTCCTTCTCTCTCTCTCTCTCTCTCTCTCTCTCTCTCTCTCTCTCTTTTATTTTTCTATCTCTCCCTCTCTCTATTTTCGGCCTTGACAGTAAATGAAGAGGGAAGGGCAAAACTAAAACTTCTTGATTGCACTAAGAAGCATGAAACCTTACCTTGAAAAGACATGGTAGGGGGGCTGCAGTTATTACAGGAAACATTAACCACCCTGGTGTCTAAGATGAGGTTTAGCAAGGATTTACGCATAACACCACAAATGGTAACTATTTTTCAAAAAAAAAAAATAATGATAATAAAAATAAAAATAACAATAATAACGTAGATGTATAATGATAATAAAAAGAAAAATACTTGTATATAATAATAATAATAATAATAATAATAATAATAATAATAATAAAGAAACAAAAGCACTCGCACGTTTGATTTAAATATTTTTCTTTTCAAAAAATATATATAATAAAAATTTGATCACACGTGACTCGGGGGCTGAATGTTAGGGTACATTTTTTACACCTAATGTTATTTAAATAACACTTGTTTATTTTCAAACATCACCTGCAAATTATTGGGCTTCCCTAAATATTTTTTTGACTATTATCATGCTAGCCCGTAACCATTCTTCTTTCCATCACAAAATTGGGCTACAAAAATAAAACACCATAAGACCCAATATTTTTGTAAAGCCTAATCTCAAATTATTTATTTTATTGAGCAAGTTAAAATATTATTCATTTTTTAAAGCCCAAGAAGTTTTATACTTAGCAATATTTGAAAAGCCTATGATTCAAATACTTGGCAAAACAATTTTATCAATGGAATTCAAATCCATAATCAGAGCCTATGATTCAAACACATGGCAAAGAAATTTTATCAATGGAATTCAAATCCATGATTAAAGCCCATGATTCAATCTCATGAAAAATTATTTATCAAAAAGCCCAGTTTTCACTAGCAACATCAAAAAGCCCAATTCTCACTGGCAATATCAAAAGCCTAATTTACGTTAACACTATTTTATCAAAAGCCCAAGATTATTAACACTTGGCAAAAAATAATATGTCATAATTATTTCCCTTAAAAGATCCAATGATGAACAATGTTTCAATATTACTATAATATATGGAAATCATCTTATAAGAGCTCACAAAAAGTTATTTATCTTAAAACTATGATATTTATCTTATACTATATTATAAACCCATGGAGTTTATATAGAACCTGTAAGGACCAGATTTAGGTCGCTTGCTCAAAGGATGAATGGACTTGGGCCTAAAAAGCCCAATACAATGAATTTGTAGAGAGTGAGTTGGAAAACTGGGCTTTAATGAATCAGACAATGATCAAAGTGTACCCAAATGACAAGAAAATGAAGATGGATTGGTTCAATCTAAAGAAAATCGTCCTAAGCACAGTCTGAGGAGATCAGTTCATATATATATATATATATATATATATATATATTTTTTTTTTCTTGAGTGTGATTACAAGTTTAGCTCTTGATTACTACAGTGTTTTTCCTTATTTTCAATTCCCCTTTTCTCAGGATATCTCTTCTATTTTATACTATCTTCCTCTTTCATCTCCACCTTCCATGTGTAGATCAGATTGTTGGTGTTGAACCCTGTCCCATCAACACCTTCCTAAAGTCTTTGAGTAGTAGCTGTAAGGCTGAAAGTTATTGTTCAGGCATCACTTCCTTATTAATGCGGCTAGAGAGTTAGCTACAGAGCATTCAATGCGGTGATAGTAGCTTTCTCCTTAGATATCTCTTAGCTTTCTCGTTGTTTTATGACTCTATGAAGCATATTCTTATCAATAGAGTCTTCTGGGAGGTTAATTTGAATTACAGCATGAACCCTTTGATCGTTGCTTCGCTTAGCCAAGGATGTACTCCACCTCGGACTACTTTCCCAAGCTTTCCCAGTCACAACCTGCCCATGAAGCTCTGACTCTTACACCATCATCACTGTTTACCTATCCTCAGACCAATAAGTATTCTCAGACAAGGCCTAAGGCCCAATTTGCATTTCTGGGCCCCTTCTCCCTACAAAACCCATGGTCATTATTTATATCACAACATTCATAATATTTATTTTCAATACTCAGGATAACTATTCATCCTACAAGCTCACCATTTAAATTATGACGTGACTATTGAAAACTATAAACATTACTTATGATATGGAGTCCATCATTTCAAAAAATAGTAAATGTTATTTACAAAAGCATTTTGAAGTAATTAAGCTTATGATGTGGTTTTAAATATTCCAATTCATTGACCAAAGTCCCATTACAAATATTCATCAAAACCCCAAAATATTTACTAATAATAAGAGTCCATGAGGGATGAAAACCCATGGTAATATGTGTCATTTTTGTAGGTCCAAATATGCTATAAAAGAAGGACAAGCCCAAGTAAAAAATGGGATGAACACAGCCTAGCCCAAATGGTCTAGCCCACGTGAGCAAGCCCGATCCAAAGAACTCCAGCAAAGGCTCCATCTTGTTCATCCCTGACCAAGGTCCAGCTGGAGACCCCTACAAGAGAACCAAAGCTTTTGAGAATGAACTAGGGGTTGTCCCATCAACATTTTGTCACCCTTTACTTGACGTGAGCGGTGCCTAAAGGTTGTGATATCAGCTGAAGTTTAATGGATGATGGAACTTCATCATTTCCCTCAAGAATATATCTCCAGTGGAAAGGGAGTTGAAACGAAGTTATCCAAACTCAACAAATCAATGCTATAAATGTCAAAATGTTCAAGAAATGGTTCATGTGCCAAGCCCATGAATCCTAAAGGGGAAAATTTGGGAACATGGGTTTGGAGGGCATAAAGGGATCTCCAGTAGAACCCTCTAAAGTGGGCTTAAACTTTGACACCTGGCTTGGGGTGTTGAATCCAACTTCCTAGGATCCAAATCTTAGTTGCAGCACTAGGATTCCTCTTTGATACCTCTTTGATACCTGCCTTAATCCTATTAGTTGAAATCAGCTTCAGAAATCTTGACATTTAATGCAAGATTACCTCAAATACTTACCATGTGTCATATTACCCAAAGTAGCAAAGCAGCCCCAAAAATAAATCTCCCATTTATGGCAAGATCCTAGGATAATTAAGTCTGCTATTCTGCCTTCTGATTAGTCCTACATTTTGGACTTTTGTTAATTAATACCTCCCTAAACACCACTATAAAAGGGTAAACACACCAGCACACAAAACACACACCAACTGCTCTGAAATTTCTGTTATTCTTGTCACTTTGCTTGTAGTTTAAATCTCCCTAGCTCATAAATCATTCCCCTTAGCCCACACTCACTTAGCCTTAAACATTCTCTTTCCTTTTCTACATATTCTAAGCCCATAAATGCTTCATAATTAGTCACAAACAACCCTTTTCCCATTAAAGACTTAGCTTTAACACTAACTCCATCACACCACCACAAACTTACATACCCATTCACTCAAAATAGCCTACACTACCCCAATCATCAACACTAACTCCATCACACCACCACAAACTTACATACCCACTCACTCAAAATAGCCTACACTACCCCACTCATCACACACACACACACACACACACACACACACACACACACACATATTCCAAGAATCTTAGTTCAACATTTGTTGCACTTGGAATTTCTCTCTCTCCTTTCACACCATGCCAATTAACCCCTTTCTTCTCACCATGGAACCTTTAACTTTTACTTTTTGTTTTGCTATTGAAGGATATAATATATTTGTAACAATGGAATTCTTCCATCATATTGATGTAATGATGGCCGAAAGTACAGTAAATCCCCTTGACCAAGACATACAAGGACTTCCAGAAGTGAACACTGTTGAGGTACAAATTTTCGGTCCCTAATTTCATTAGTCCACTCACAAAAAAAAAAAAAAAAAAAAAAAATCTGTGAGAGACCGCGCCCCCGGCCCCCTTTTTTTTAGGGTGTGTTGGGCCAAACCCACGTGAATGGGTGGAGTCGTGTTATTGCCTCCCAAAATAGAGGTTCGACTAGTTATATTTTCCCCTTTAGATTAAGGGTTTTACAATGGAGTTGCCACTTATTTAATTATTGGAATAAATAAGAAAACCAAAATTGAAAAGTTCCTCATTTTATTAATTTGTAATTGAATTTACATTGATCATAGGAAAATTACATGGCTTTGGTTCTAGATAAAAATCTAAGATAAAGTATATAGCTTTATTTCCTAGTTACAATCTAGAAATTGAAAATTACATGGATAAGCATTTGATCTACTAACCCTTGATCTAAGTTCGGAGGCTATGTTACAAGGTAGGAAGGTGTTAGGCACCCACCTTGCCCGGTGAAACCGGTCTTTTAGACTATGGTGGCCAACATTCATATCATATCATCCAATATGCCAATCAATTTACATGTTGAATTTAATGTGTGTGCATGTGATAAACCCTAATTCAATTTATTAAGCATTGCATTTGAAAAATAAATTCTAGTGAATGTGTGTGAATGGTGATAACCTAGATTCAAGGATTTGAAAGAATTATGAAACAAACATGTTTTTCATATTTTTGATGTGGATTTAAGATTAAAACTAGTGTAATGCATGAACATGTGATGAACAACCAAGAACATGTGAAGAACACATAAGAACATTTAAGAACATTCAAACATATTCAAGAGAATTTAAATAGTTACTATCATGCTTTAATCCTAAATTCTCATCATGGCAACACAAAAAACAAGTTAGGGAAAGAAATTATACCTTTATGCAAGATCCATATGGTGGAGGAAGAGACTCTTGGTTGAGGTCTTAAGGGTGGAGGAAAAGAAGAGTTAGGGGAGAGAGTGAGTCTCACTCAATATCTTGAGTCTCAAGAAGACCAAGATATGACAATACTATTCAACTTCCTAGAACTCAAGAGAGGAGAAGAGATGGGATTTTTGTGTCTTGGAATGAAGGAGAGGGGGGTTTATATAGTAGTGGTGGAGGAAAAATGAATGGAAGGCCATTTAATAAGGGTTGACAAAGAATCATGAACCTAGACCTCATTTTAGCCTTTGGGGAAAACTTGGAAAAATCATATCTGATTTAATTCTGGTCAGAATTGTTTCGTTCTTGTGCTCAAATTAAAGCCTTGGATGTCTAGTTTCTGGGAAAATTAACCTCATTCACAGATTCAAAATATTCTGAGAGATATTGATGAAATGGTGAGCAGAGGTCATTTGTTAGAAAATGGTTTCAGCAAAATTAACATTAATAGGTCCCAAATTAGCTCCCAATTAACATTGAATGGCTCCAATTACTCCCATTTCAGACTTAATTGGTCCCAAATTTACTCTAATTAAAAGATAATTGCACAAATTACTCATTGAATAATTAATGCTTAACTATCTAATTAATTAGGTGTGTGCAACCTTACCATAAAATGTAGTCCTAACCAATCAAATTATGACACATCATTGATCTCAAATTGATTATACTTATAACCAATCAAAATCAATTGTTCATAATCACATATAGTTGGACTCAACATGTGATAGTGCATCTCAACCATTAAAACTTGATTTGATGATAACTTTCAATCTTGTGGTCCGATTAGGGCTTATGACCAGTCGATTTGATTGTTACAACATCAAGATCATTTTGGTGGAATGAGATTAAGGATCTAATGATCAGAATCAAGATGCATATTTCCAAGGAAAAATTACCCTTTTACCCTCCCGATGAGGTTAAATGCAGGTTGCAAAATGGGGTGTCAACAATACCCTCACAAGCCTATAAGTTATTTTGAGCCCACATAAATATTTCCCACATTATTGCCCAACTTGGGCTCCCACAAATATTTTCTATATAAGCCCCATAAATTACCTTGGGTTTTCTCACAAATATTACCCATTATATCCCACATATTATCCAACTTAGATTTTCCACAAAAAACACTTATTACATTACTACCAAAATTGGGCCACAAAATTACACTTTCTCCACCAAAAAGCCCAAAATCATTTAATTTGTGGGGAAAACCCAAAAAGCCCAACAAAGCTCTCTTATAAAACCCATTGCTACAAGGCACCTTTACAAAGCCCGTTGCTACACGGTACCTTTATAAAGTCCGTTGCTACACGGCACCCTTTACAAAGCCCGTTACTACACGGCACTCTTACTAAGTCCGTTGCTACATGGCAATATTTTTACAAAATCTCAAATTATTTTACAAAACCCAATATTATTTTGGCAATTACATATAAAGCCCAAATACTATTTTGGCACTTATTTTACAAAGCCCAAAATGCTATTTTGGCACCTATTTTACAAAGTCCAAATAATAATTTGACATTGTTTTCATAAAGCCTAACTAATAATTTGACACTATTTTCATTAAATCCAAATGATAATTTGGCACTATTTTCACAAAGCCTAAATCTATTTTGACAACTATTTATAAAGCCCAAAATACTATTTTGGCAAGAACAATTACATTATGCTCAAAACCCAAAACTATTTATTCGCAAAAATATATTTTCATATACTAAACTCCCTAACTTATGGGAAATATAAATTACTCATCCCTCAAAAATATTTCTTTTACAAAATTTATGAGAACTATGTTTAATTTTCCATAATAGACTAACTAAAAAAGTCCATGTATATCACCCATGGCAAAACTATTCATTATTGTAGAGATAACCAAGCCCAAAGGAGCTTAATTACAAGACTCAGCTGACCCAGCCCAGCTCACATACAAATTCAGCAGCTGAAGCTCACGTGAGCTGGCCAGCCAAGTTTCAGCATAACTTGATAGCTGGAGCCCATTGCCATCAGTTCCAACTTGTCCAATTAGACCAGAAGAAGACATGTTTCTAGCAGGGGTTAAACCCTTCCTTGCCAAGCTCATTTTCATCATTTCTCAAGTGACATAAAGCTGAGGTGATATGACATGGAGCTAGGAAGCTTTAGCTAGCTGTATCTCTTCTTTTCTCCAACTCATTCGGTCAAGGGCTAAGGGCAGCCATAACCAGACCATGAAAGCTCCTACGACAACTTGAAAATAGCTCCTTGTCTTGCCAAAAACATGTACTTTCTGGTTCATGGACCAATCACATGAAACTAAATGGGTAAACTTAGGGAAATGTGGTTTGGAGGGCACCAAAGGGATCCCTAGCAAAGTTCCCAGCAAAGGGTTCCAAGATTGACACCTAGCTTGGGGTGATATTATCTGCCCTAGGGAGCTTTGATTCTAGCGGCAGCAAAACCAAGATCATTAGCCTAATACATGCTTTAATCCCATCAGCTAAGGCCAATCAGCATTTAATGCTAGGTCAGAATCCCAATTGTTATTGCCCAAAACAGCAAGAACTTTCCAAAGGCTAAGCTTACCACTCTTGGTCCAAATCCTAGGAACGATTCTCTAAGGATTTTCTGAAGATTAAGGAAGATTTAGTAGAAATTATTTGCTACTTACCTCCTAAAACCCAACTATAAATGGAACTCTCCATTAATGCTTCATAGGGACACACTAAGAGACACAAATAGGGAAGAACTCTCTGAAAAACTTCTCTATTCTCTTCTCCTTAATTCTTTAAAAGCTCTTAGTGAGATTCTGAGTCTCTAAGCTCTTAGTCTCAAACTTAGAACTAAGCTCTTCAGCCAACAGCTCACAAATACTCCTCACATCTTTACTTATAAGCTTTTACCCATCCCCAGCCGAAAGTCCCAGCAGTTTCACTAAGCACCCTCTCTCACTACTCATACTACCTGAAACGTCCCTCACTACTCACCATACATACTATATCCATGAGCACACCCTGGCACTATAATCATCTTGCTGCGCTAGCTGGAATCTCTCTCTCTCTCTCCCCCTTCATTTAACACTAAGTTTTCCTCATTATTTGTCATAATGGAGCCCATAATATTTATTTACTCATTTACTATTGAAGGCTATGATGTAACTATTATTATAGAATTTTCCCTCATATTATTGTATTAGAAGACTTTTCTCCAGAGCTAATGGATGATGGGTGTAAGTTCGTTTAGACCCCTTAAACCCAAACAGATTAACCTAGTTATTTAGCCAAGTGATTAACTTAGGTAAATTATTTAAATCTAGGTCAACACAATAATATCAAATCATGCAAAAGTGCGGAATAATAAAGAACACATGATATGATGACCTAGGAAAACTAAACCGGTAAAAAACCTGGGGAGGATTTAACCTAGTTATCCTCAAGGTAAAACGAATTCACTATGAAAGAATCGAAGTTTACACAATAGAGACTTAGACCACTAACATCCTATTGCTACTTGCTTGTAGGAAACTTACTACTACGACCCCATGATAGCTCCGAGACCACGGATTCCTTTCCTTAATCTTTGCAAAACACAAACACCCACGCTTGTGAATTTGAGATCCCACTCAAAGGTTTTGCAACACAAACTCTCCTGTTTGTGACTCCAAGACCACCCTTGAAGGTTTAGATCATCAGCACTTTGATGTCTAGAGAAGGCAGCAACTTCAACAATACCGGATCTTGAGATTCTTCAAGGAACAACACCGGTAGAAGTTATAAGAGAGGTTTTAGGAACAAAAACCTAAATACAAAAGAGGCACACTCTTCTCTCTCTAAAAAACCTTGTAAAAAACGTGCTTAGGGTTTCCTTTATATAGTGGGAGAAGTAGATCTGAAACCCTAATCCTTAATGGGCTTAAGCTGCTGTTTGGGCCAACTTAAAATTCTGCAGATACGACTTTCGATCGGTCGAGCCTGTTTTTTGATCGATCGAACGAGGCAATTTCTGAATCTTTTTCCTGCAGCTTACATGTTCTTGTGTGCTCACGATTTGCCAATTATTTTAAACTTTTAGAACCTAACAATCGGTTTGAAAATGTAGATACTTTCCTTAATCTAAGAAATAGCTAACAGCTGAAGGTTTATTTTGTTCTGTTTTACTTTACCACTGGGAAAATTTACCGCTAGGATATTTTATTGCAGGAACATTTTTACTGCTGGGCTATTTTCTGCAGAATGTTTCTTAATCATGCTAATGTGTCTGTTGTAGGGATTATTTATGGGCCATCCTTGTCCATCTCAATCTAAGCCCAAGGCATAAAATAAAGTGAATTCTTTGACTCTTCACCAATAGCCTTTGGGCCATGCTTTGAGCCCATCGTTGGGTTTCAGTTTAGGTTCCCAACCCAACACAAATCTCATTTGTTTGAGGGAAGAACTTTTTCACCCCCGACAAATACTTTCTTAAATCTATTTAATAATTGAACTGCTGAACTTTAAGTGAAATTTCACCCTACCACTAGAGAAATTATTTTTCTTGTATTATCAAAACAGGACCACTAACATACTAATTAACTATTGTGAAGTATTTTTATTGTGCTTTTGTTGTTGTTTTGTCAAAGTGCAGCCTTTATTTCTTGCTTAGATAGGCTTATCACCACACCGAAAGCCTTTAGGCATCATCTCAAGAGCCCATCGTAGAGTTTTGGCTTGACTTCCTCATATTTTATTCAAAGGTATCAATTTCCCCCTCTACAACTTGTTATTGACTTCGTATTTTGAAAATCCAACCGTTAAATTACATGTTTGATATATTCTTAACATACATTCCAATTTTCATACTAATCGAATGTAATTTACCATTCGATCCATAAACTCATCTTTTATGCATTATTTTAAACCACAAAAATTTGAATTTAAACAATTAATTGATGACATGATTATTGATATTCATTCACCTTGAAATTTTGCAGGCATGGAGAATATACGAAAATAATGTAATCCAACAATGGATTTGTCAAAATTGGCATTCTATTAAAAAATATTAAATGGTGTAACATTGCTTAGAATTACACCAGGTGTAACTTTGTTTAAAGTTACACCAAGTGTAACTTGATCATAACCCTATATATATATATATATATATATATATATATTAATAAAAAAAAACCAACTTTGTAAATTTGTAAATCTCATCTAAACACAATAGTAAAAAGTTCTTATAAACTCAACATTTAGTTAACCCATCAATGGTTTTTAAAGTTGTTGGGTTCTAAGACTTTAGGTTTAAATGTATTGGAACTTCAATTTGTAATGTTGGCAAACCATGATCAAAACGTTTAGTCTTATTTTAGACTTGCTCAAACTAGTTTAAGTGTAAAGTTGGAATCGAGTGTACTGCAGGATTTAATGTGTAAATCTGCCTAGCTCGATCGATCGAAAATTAGACTAGATCAATTGAAACTCATGCAGATTGTTTTTCTATAGAATTTTCCAACTTAGCCCAAGCCCGTTTGATATGTAGAGTTTTATGTTTTGATCTAGGTATAAAAGGGAAAACTCTAGCCACGTTTTTAAAGGTTGTTGCAGTTGTTGTTTATGTTGTGTATGTGAATTTCTTGTGAGATATAGAGATGTTTGCCTTCACATATACTTAGGGTTATCAAGAATTAAGATTTATGTCAATAGCTTGATGATCGATTCAGTTGCTGCATAAAGAGCTTAAAGATATACAAGTGGGAAAACTTGTGGATGTTGTGAATTCAAGAAAGAAGTAGTTCATAGACTCAGAGCTGTCATGTGGTCGTGGTAGTAAGTTTCCTACTAGAGGTAGCAATAGGATATTAGTGGTCTAAGTCGCTATTGTGTAAACTTCAATTCTTTCATAGTGAATTTGTTTTACTTTAAGGATAGCTAGGTTAAATCCTCTTCAGGTTTTTTACCGGTTTGGTTTTTCTGGGTTATCATATCGTTATGTTATTTATTTTTCGTACTATTCAATGATATGATTTATCTGTGTTAACCTAGATCTGCATAATTTACCTAAGTTAATTACTTAGTTAAATAACTAGATTAATCTGGTTGTGTTTTAAGGGTTCTAAAAACGTACGAAAGTCATGTATAAAATGATCTAACATGTTATTTTTATAAAACTTGTTCAGGATCTCACACAATAGGCCAGGCAAAGTGCAGAGTTTTTCGACCAAGGATTTACCATGACGCCAATATAGATCCCTCATATGCAACTTCGTTGAAATCAAACTGTCCAAGCAAGCACTGGTGGTGACGACAATCTTGCCCCTCTAGATGCCACTACTCCAACATACTTTGACAATGCTTACTACAAGAATTCGCTGAGCAAAAAGGGTCGCTTGCACGTACTCAAATCAACTTCTCTTTAATAGAGGCTCCACAGATTTCCAAGTTGGTGCTTATAGCTCTGACTCGGCAAGCTTTCTAACAGACTTTGCAAACGCAATGGAGAAGATGGGGAACCTTAGCCCACTCACAGGCACAAGCGGTCAAGTCAGGAAAAATTGCAGGAAAGTCAACTAATTTGAGGCACACACATCTACCATTTGTGTGCCTATTGACAATAATATGTTTCTTCTCGTTGCTATGCATTGTTGTTTGGTAGTTGACGGGTGGATAATATTAACAACAAATCTTGTGATACAAAAGATTTCACAGTTTTTGTGCTTTCTTTTGTATTTGATATTAGTGAAGTCAATATAAAAGTAGTGTTACTCCAATCACAACTTATTATTTTAATAAGTTATGAATACATTTTTTGTTGTTGTTGTTGTTGTTTTTGTTGTTGGAGAAGAATATAAGTTATGAATAAGTTGTGAACCATGTTGTGAAATTTTTTATCTCTAGTATTGCTATATAAAAATAATGGACATTGGTTCGAATATAGTTATTCTCTTTTTTTTTTTGCTTATTATTATTATTATTTTGTTTTACAAAAATATAATAAAAACAAGAGAATTCAACAACTAATCTGTAGCAAGATAATCTTAAAATAAACAACTTTTTCACTATTGAGATGGCAAAGAAACTCAATCAAGAGGGAGCAAGCCAAGTTTAACCTTACTTAATTAACAACAATCCAATGGACAATCCACTAACACTACAAATTTTTTTGTTTTTGTTTTGAGAAGAACATTAATGCAAGTAAATGTCAGATGTAGTAAATCCAATAATTAAATAAATTGATCCAATTTCTTCATATGAGGGTTAAAGGGTGACTATAATTCCAAATAAAACCACCAAATAACTGAGTGAGAGTACCATGGCATGCAAGTTGGCAACATACATAATTTTAGACTTTTATGTTATTCTTTCTTTTTAAGGGGAATTGGAGAAACCATTGGAAATTTATTGGGTTTTTGGGCCACCATAAAAGGCATAAACTACAAACAATATAGACAAAATTAATTAACAGATGTATGATGTATCGTGGGTCTTGAGGCCGAGAGACTTGATCAACTGTTACTTTTCCTAACTTCTAGTCAAACTTCATAGGCCCATTTTTTGTAAGCAGGCTAGAATAATGGGCCAGGAATGAGTTGCAGTTGGGCTACTTTGGAAGCCCATTAAATTTATATTCCTAGTCCAACTTATTTTATTTTAAAAAATAAACTTATACAAACACAAATATATATTTTGAATCTTGTCAATATATATATATATATATATATATATATATAGAATAAGTTTTGGAAGTATTGTTTCCTAACATACGGGAAGTATTTCTAGGAAAAGATGTTCTAACAGGCTGATGAACATGGTTTATTGAATAGGGGTCATAAGATGATGCTAGGACAGAGGAGTAGTTGGGTTTGGGTATGGTTCTTGAAGTAGTGAAACGGTTAATAGTTTGCAAGGAGGAGGTAGGTTCACGTCAAACAATTTGGTTTTCATTCGCAGGGCCTTTGTCTTTCGACCGCCTACTTGCCATTGGTGAATTCTGCAAAAATTCACAAGTAAGGAAATCAGGGATGGTGTTTTGGGAACCTTTAATATAATCAATATCAAAATCAAAAACACTAAAAATAGCTTGCCATCTAGCAAAAATATGTTTAGAAGCAATATTTTCAACATCTTTTTCAATAACATATTTAGCACTTTTGCAATCAATACGAAGTAAAACCTTTTGGTTTAACAAGTCACTTTGAAATTTTGAAATACATAGCACTATAGATAAAATTTCCTTTTTAATAGTACTATAATTTATCTGTGCAGCATTCTAGATTTCAGAGTAGAAACGAACAATTTGTTCAGGCGAATCTGGTGAAACTCTTTGTTTCAGAATATCTCCATATCCTATGTCAGAGGCGTCAGTTTCAACAATTTTGAAAGCATTAATAGTAGGAATACCAAGACAGGGAAGAGTCTTGACATATGTTTTGATCTTTTTAACAAGAGTAGTATGGACATCAGTCTAAGGAGGAGGATTACTTTGTATCTGATCAAAAAGAGGCTTACAATGCTTTCTCAAATCTTTATAAAAATCAGCAACATAATTTAAGGAACCAAGAAATCTTTGAACCTGAGTTTTATCAGTGATGATATCAGGGAATTTGTCAGCAAATTGAATAGCTCTATCAATAGGACGAATTTGTCCTTCAGTAATATCGAAACCAAGAAAATGAACTTTTGTTTGGAACAGTTGTCTCAAGAGGAGGATGGCTAGACCTTACAACAGTTTTGTCTTGTTTAACAAAATTTGATTTCTTGATTACGTTCAAGAGGTTTTGTTGAATAGGATCTTTTGAAACATAATGGTTTTCAAGAAAATCAAAAAACAAGATATGTCTTTTCAATGCATTTATCTTTTCAAGCCATTTTCTTTTAATACGATCTTTTTCAGATTGGGAAAAACTATTGTGGTAATATTTTCATTTATCTCTGTTTTTTGCAGAAATAAAATCATTGTACAAGCCATCTGTATCAATTTCAAAACTTTGATTAAGAGAAGTTAAAACTCTCAATTGGTTTTGAAAAATAGGAGGTTCAACAGTTTGAAAATCAGAACCAGAAGGAGACACAGACTTTGTCTCTTCTTCTTCTTCAGTAGATTTCTCATAAAGAGAAGAAGTTTCTGGTTTAGTTGAATAAAAAGCAGTGCTAACTTGGGAGTTATCACTTGAGACACCCTTTAACTTTAAATCAGGTTTAACAAAACTTTTTTGTAAATAATCAGCAAGATCTTGATCTCTTTGGGAAACACTTTCAGATCCAGCAAAGGAATGTCTTCCTTCGTTGATTCTTAAAGGTTTATCATCATGAAAACTTATTTTAACAGTTCCATCAAGATATTGTTGAATATTTGTAAGATCAGTTTCATGGTAAATAGGTTTAGCAGGTGGTGAAACATTTTCCAATAACCATTCCTTAGGAAGGTTTACATCTTCCCAAAGAAACATTTTTGGAACTTCAATTTTTGCATCTGAAGTTGAACATTGAATTAACATGGTTTTACCAGAAGGATCTTTAATATGAGCAGCTCGAGGATTCAACTGGGAACCCACAAGTCTGTAGTAGATTCTGTAAATAAGAGCAAAAGGTTTACTACCTTTATCCATATCATAACCAGAGGTTAACACATTTAAAGTCAAAGCTTTAACAATATTAGGATCATCAAGAGCAAGATAAATATTAGGGTAAACATCAAAGTAAATAGGACCATCATACAGAGAAGCAGTATTCATGCCAAGAATGCTATCTTTAAACTTTCTAAATCTAGCATCTCTTAAACACATCAAAGCAGAAGCATTAATTCCTTTTCTTATGAGTGGTTTAACAGCAACTTGAACAAGACCAATATGTAAATATTTCAATTTTGTAGCAAGGAATTCGTTAATATTCTTTTTTGAAAACAAATAACATTTTTCATATATATATATATATATATATATATAAACACATTTCAAATGTTTAATTTTTCCCATATATTTATTCTTCTCTATCTTCATTGACTTACATAGACCACAATTGACTCTATTTTCCAACAAATTTATTGCTTGACCATATGAGTAGAACTCACATGGATGTTTTTTTTGCTTAAAATTGAAGCAATAATTCATAATTTTTTCCCACAATCGTTGAGGATGCATGTATGTTTGTGATTGGTGTACCATAAAAGTATTATTAGTTGGGGGCTTATGTAAAACCGACTTTGCACTAATCACAACTTATCAGCTCAAGAAGTTTCCATCTCCACAAGGATTGAACAAAGTTATATATCTATCATCACTTAAACTGAAGAGGGAAAAGGAAAAGTACATGAAATTCAAGGCCTTGAAATTGTTTGCTGGATCAATTAAGTTCTATTCTTTAGTTATAAATCTGTAATACTGCATTAATCCAGCATAATGTCATCTTAAAACGAATATCAAATTGTTAGAATCTATTAGGATATTATGTATTTAAAATTGGAATCATGTGCGCATCAAATTAAACCACATTAACTCTCTCTCTCTCTCTCTCTCTCGTCAATTTATTTTCTTTTTAATATTTTAATATGATATTAGGGCTAGAGTTATGAAACGGTGAAACCATTCTTCTCGTCCTTCTCCTTCTTAATTTTCCAGCATTCCTTTCTCGTAGTGCCTCACTCAAACAATATTTCTATAATCGTGTAAGCATTGTTCCTCTTGAATCTCGATCTTCCAAGTATCTTTACGAGTTTCTGAGCACAGCACTCAAAAGATTTAAAATAGATTTACAAAATGCCACAAAATCAAATTAAAAGGATGTTACACACAACGTCATGCATTACACCACATTTCTACATGTCAAAACCACATGCTGGCCATGCACAACACTATCATATGCCAATATCTTCCTACAAACGGTGCAACTATCGATTGGGCATAGGTGTATTATGGTTTTAATACTACCATACTAAACCTAATGGCTAATGTATTTCTATATATATACACCTTATTAAATATTAGTAGGATATATTTTTTGTTCTATTACATGATCTGTTCTTAGACGCTTAGGCCACTATAATTTGTTTGAACTGTTGTAATAAATTCAAATAATAGTAATATGAATAATAATGACATTTTCATTAAACATCAAATAAAACTTACCCACTTAATGGAGTACTTCATAAAATTTCTAGTTGCGTGTGATGGTGTGAGTGCCTCATAGTCATACCTTCCCACGTTTACCTATCTCTCGAGCTCACATTTTGTGTAATATAGGCTAATTTACCTTATTCGTGAAGTTATTAATTAAATTAATTTAAAGGATTTTTATTTCTTATTTTATGTTCAATATTTTCAATTTTGATTTTTTTTTTAAAAAGGCAACCATTTTCGAATAAAACCAATTATTTTTTGAAATAGCCCTCGGAAGCTTCACATGATATTATCCAGAAGACTACAATTGTTTTCTCTCTCTCTTCTTATTCCCTTTGACCTTAGTGCATCTAAATACACATTCAAAAAGACATTTTCTTTTCACCTTTCATATGATTATCGTTTCCTTACTCTTTCCTTTCCCTTATCTTTTTACTTTATCCCTTCCATACCTCCCCATGTACACCTAAACTGCTAAACATATAGTGTAAGGCTTAATAAAGAGAAGCTACGTGAGTGTTTGCAGGATGGATTTGCTATCACATTGCTATCAAATAAAGAAGGGTCCTAATCAAGCTAAAGCTGTTGCTGAAGAAGCTAACAGTGAAGACAGGCTTGCACACACAAGAAACAGGGGAAGTCAAGAAATAGAAGAATAAAAGAACGACTTGTAGTTTTGCTTATGTAAATGACCTGTAGTTTACTTTCATGTATACGTTTTTGATTAGTGCTCAGTTAATTAGTGTTAATTTTTTTGTTAGCACCTTTTCTGCTAGTTAGTTACTCCTCTGTGGCTTGTATATGTAGATTAGTCTTGTAACTCTAATTATTCAATGAAATCATTTTTCCCAAATTATTTTTTACATGGTATCAGAGTACAAAACCTAGGGTTTTCTTCTAGAACTTTCTCTTTCATTTTCCTTCAAAGCTTCGAAGCTCTTCCATGGCTGCTACTATCACAGCTACTACTTCAACCTCTGAAACTCATTCTTCAACACCTTCAACACAAGATTCATCAAATGTGAATGATCCTTTGTTCTTACACCATGGAGAAAATCCTGGTGCTGTTCTTGTTTCTCAACCCCTAATTGGTGGAGAAAATTATCTAGCTTGGACTCGATCCATTAGGAAATCTCTCATTGCTAAGAATAAGCTTGGCTTCATAGATGGCTCTCTCACCTTGTCATCTTCAATTGTGGATTCTCCATCTGCAAGTCAAGCCTGGATTCGTGCAGACAATATGGTAGGGACTTAAATAATCAACTCAGTCTCTTCGAAGCTTTAAGCTAGCATCATCTATAGAGAAACTGCTTTGGAAATTTGGAATGATCTGAGGGATACTTTCTGCCATAAGAATGGACCAAAGACCTTCAATTTGCAGAAGCAAATCTCATAGCTTCACCAAGGTGAAGTTTCAATCATTGATTACTTTACACAATTGAAGGTCTTGTGGGATCAATTACAAAGCTTCAATCCTTTTCCTTTATGCACTTGTGGAAAATGTCAATGCAATGTGAATCAAAGGCTTATTGATCTTCAAGCCAAAGAATCAGTGATGAAGTTCCTTATGGGACTAAGTGATTATTTTTCCCAAGTCAGGACTCAGATTTTGCTCATGGATCCTCTGCCTTCTGTTAAAAAGATGCATTCTTTGTTGATACAAGAAGAGATGCAAAGGAGTGTTAGTTTGGGCACAAGGGTTGAATCCACTGCTTTAGCCACCAAGAGTCAAAATCTCACTACTTTCAATGAGGGTTCCAATGGTAAAGGAAAAGAAAGACCATTGTGCACTCATTGTGGCAAGCTGGGTCATACCATTAACAAGTGTTACAAATTACATGGTTTTCTACTAGGTTACAAATTTAAGAACAAGTCCATGGCCCATCTAGTCTCTTTAGCTACTCCAAATCAACCTCACAATCATATGGTAATGCCTCTTCAAGAAGGTGTGTTTGGTCATAATGCTATCACCACTCATGCTCCTTCTTTCACACCAGATTAGTACCAACAATTGCTAGCCTTGATTGGTGCACTACCAAGACCATTTCAACAGAATTCTACATTGCAAGAGCATCACATGGCCAATATTGTAGGTTTTCCGAACAACACAATGGCAGGTATTCCTTTAAATCTCAAGCATTTTGTCAATTCTGCTAAGATTATAAATAGAAAAGCTTATAATATGAATACTTGGGTTATTGATACTGGAGCTACTGATCACATAGTCTGTTCTGTGGATTTACTAACCTCAATTACTGCTATTTCACATACTATGGTGCAATTGCCTAATGGGGAAGCAGTAATTGTTACACATGTAGGATTAATTCAACTTTCTTCACATATAGCCCTTACCAATGTTCTTTGTGTACCCTCTTTCTCCTTCAATCGTTTATCTATCAGTTCCATGACTAAAACACAACCCCTTTGTCTTGTTTTCCTTTCTGCTTATTGCTTTATACAGGGCCTTACCAACTAGAGCACAATTGGAGTGCGCCAGATGTCTGATGGTCCGTACTTGCTGTAACAATCAAGCTTGTTATCATCTTCTACTTTCCTTGTTGATTTTCTGTCCAAGCACAACATAAGTTCATTTACTACTTTTTCTTCCAATAATCACCACAATAATCTGTATTCTTTGTGGCATTCTAGACTAGGACATCCCTTTGATGTTAAACTTCAATCTTTGAGCAATGTTTTTCCTTTCTTGCAAAACTGTTGTACTAAACAATGTACTGTTTGTCCATTGGCAAAACAGAAATGATTACCCTTTCCTTTCAATAATAAAATGTGTGATTTTCCTTTTGATTTGGTGCATATGGATGTTTGAGGTCCATTTTCTATTCCTACCATAGATGGTCATAGATATTTCCTTACTTTGCTTGATGATGCAACTAGGGTGTTAGGATATATGTGAATCATGTTAGGAATATATGTCATTATAGAATTGGTTAATCCTTTAACAAAACACACTTTACTTGTAACTGGGTAAATCTAGGATGTGTTTAATGTTTTAAGGAATAAGATTTTAAGTTCAAGTGTTAAAACCATGCAAGCTTGTTTAAGAATCAAGTGAAGAAGTGTTGTATTTTAAAACTCAACAGCTAGTATCTATCGAGGCTTAAAAAGCTGTTTCAGCCCGAGGCTCGACAGCTGCTTGATAGATAGGGTATCTGTTGAGGTTTATGAAAATCAGTTTTCTAGATTTGATTTCACTCCAATTCATGAATAGATGTTTGGGCTTTCTTTTCTCACAACCCTAAACATATTTAAGGATTGTTTAAAGGGCCGTCGCAGCTAATGCAACTTAATGCAAAAGTTTTTCACAAGCATATTGTAAACCGGAGACATATGCCCTAGTTCATCTTTCTCTTGAAGAAGCTGTTGCGTTTGTACGCCGTTGGGTTTTGTGACCAAGGAGCTTTGTGATCTTCATCGTGTTGATGAACTGAAGAGATTTGCAGCCAACATCTTTCTCAAGTTGGTGATTAAGTCGTGTACTAGGATCCGCGCATCCATTGGTTAGTCACGTATTGGGAGGCATGCATTGAAAAGGAGAGATTGTCACTATAGAACAAGTCCAATTGGGTATTGGGGTAAGGGTTCAATTGTCAGTTGGTATAAGGTATTTGTATTCCTTTATTTGTAACCGCTTGTTTTGATAATAGTGGATTCTCGGGAGTAGTGACCTTAAAATCATCCGGTGGGGTTTTTGCCATGTATGTTTTTCCCATTCGTAAACAAATTATCGTGTCAATTTATTTGTGCTACATATTTACTTAGTTGGTGATTTGTTTGTGCTGCCATGCATATTGTATGTTAATTTGATTAATTAATCAACTTGGTTAATTAATTGGTTAATTCATCACAAGGGTTCAATACATTCTTAGCCTATCACAGGGCAACTTGGCCTTTTCTTATGAAGGCAAAATCTGAAGTTAAAGCCTTGATTGTTTCCTTTTACAACATGGTTTTCACTCAATTCAATGTCAAAATCAAATGTTTTAGGTTTGATAATGCCCTTGTGTTCAAACTTTCTAATTTTTATTCTGCTAAAGGCATCATTCACCAAACTAGTTGTGTTTATACTCCACAACAAAATTCTGTTGTGGAGAGAAAACATCAGCATATTCTATCTATTGCTAGGGCTTTGCAAATTCAGTCCAATCTGCCTCTTTTGTTTTGGGGTGATTGTGTGCTCACTGCTATCTATTTTATTAGCAAATGGCCCTCTCCTCTTTTACAAAATAAAACTCCCTATGAACTTTTGTTTGGAAAGGTTCCTTCTTATTCCCATCTTAGGGCTTTTGGTTGCTTATGTTTTGCTTCTATCACTAGTCCTAAGTCCTCTAAGTTCTCTCCTAGAGCAAGGAAGTGTGTTTTTATTGGTTATCCCTACAATATTAAGGGTTATAAACGCTTTGATCTTTTATCTCACACTGTTCTTGTCTCTAGAGATGTAGTTTTTCATGAAAAAGTTTTTCTTTTTTCTGTGATTGAAACTATTTCCTCTTCTTCCTCCCTCATCCACTTCCTTCCATGTCACCTATACCATCTTCCTTTTATGATATTTCCCCACAATCTTCTTCCATTCCCTCACACTCTTCCCATACCATTTCTGATGACACCATTATTGATATTCGTCATAACATTGATGAGGATCTTCCTCAGGATCTGCTTGAGGCTCCAGATGAGCCTTTGGTTCCTAATCCTCATCTTAGGAGGTCTACTATGAATTCTAAGCCCCCATCCTATCTTCAATCTTATCATTGCAGTCAGGTAACCTCAGTTCCTACTTCTAATTTACCTCAGTCAGGTACATCTCATCTGTCAGTACGTTTAGACCCCTTAAACCCAACAGATTAACCTAGAGAATTAGCCAAGTAATTAACTTAGGTAATTTAAGCAGAACTAGGTTAACACAAGTATAATGAAAAACAATAAAGCAGCAGAAAATAAATAGCACAAAGATCTGATGACCCAGGAAAACCAAACCGGTAAAAAATCTGGGGAGGATTTAACCTAGCTATCCTTAAGGTAAAACTGAATTCACTATGAAAGAATTGAAGTTTACACAATAAGACTTAGACCACTAACATCCTATTGCTACCCAAGTGTAGGAAACTTACTACCACGGCCCCATGATAGCTCCGAGATCCACGGACTCCTTCTTTCTTGAATTCTTCAGCAATCCACAAGCGCACCTGTTTGTATTTCTTTAAGATCTTTGATTCTGCAACTGTATGATTTACCAAGCTCTTGACATGAGTCTTGAGTTTGGAAACCCTAAGTGTATGTGAAGGTAAACACCTCTAGATCTTACAATGAGATTCACAAACACAGCAAAACAGAACTCTAAAAACGTGGCTAGGGTTTTCCCTTATATACTTAGGGCAAAACATAAAACCCTATACATTAAATGGACTAGGGCTAAGTTGGAAAATTCTGCAGAAAAAATAATCTGCACGACTTTCGATCGATCGAGTCTAATTTTCGATCGATCAAGTCAGGCAGAAAGTGCACAGTGAATTCTGCATAAAACTCGATTCCAACTTTACATGAAGAGCCATACTTTGAGCAAGTCTAACACACAACTTAAAGAATGTTTTGATCATGGTTTGCCAACATTACAAATTGAAGTTCTAATACATTAGTTTCTAATTCTTAGAACCTAACAAACTCCCCTTTTGGCAATCCGTGACAAAACACAGACTTAACAAAAAGCTCAAAGTTTACAAAATGAAACAGCCCATTACAAAATAAAAAGCCACTTAAACAATCAACCTAACTACTATCTAACAGTTGCAAAGTAGACAGCAGCACGACTGAATCAACCTGTATATTCCTGTAACACTTAACAAACACATAAACGCATGTGTGGAAAAAAACAGAAAATATATATAAAAATAACTTCTTGATTTCACATGACACAAAATAAAGATATATATCATGAATAACATCATAAATATAAATCAATAAGCAGAGTAGCATAGTGAAACAAGAAACATATACATCAAAATGTATCTCAACAAAATATCTCCTAAACAAGAGCTAAAAAAAGTAAATACACAGTGAAGCGCCTAGATACAATCTAATAATTCCATAAGCTCCGCAGTATCACTACTAAGTACAAAACTCCCCCTAAAATGAAAATCTCTACAAAAATCTCCTAGATACATAAGAACTACACAATAGAATGCACTCCCCCTTTTTTGTGACGAATTGCCAAAGGGCACTCACTCATCATCAAAAGGAGGTGGAGGAGAATGACGAGAACTCGCCAATTCTGCTCGCAATGCACGTAGCTCATCAAGGATGTCCACCAAAAGCTAACCATGAGCCGCCTGAACGGTCACGACAGTATCAAGAGTCCGACGAAGGTCAGAAACATCATCAAACGGTGGAGGAACATCAGCAGTAGCAGCAACAGCAAGATCAGAAGACGTCCCAACTGCAGGAGTATCTGTCGAAGAAGAAGGGGGTAGAGTGACACCGGAAGGCTCTACCCGAGGACGCTTAGAGCTAGCTCGAAGTTGAACAGCCCTTTGCCTTAAAAAGGTAGCACCTATAGGAGCAATAACATGAACAAGCTCAGACGCAGGAAAATCACCTAAACCAAGAAAAAGGAGAATCCGATGAATAAAAACGGGAAATAATAACGCATGAGTCGTAGAACTAGACCGATGAACCTCGTTCAAAGAACGAAGGAACAAATGAGGAAAACTGATAGGAGCATCAGTAACAAGCGCGTACAAAAACACACATCGCTCAAGAGGGATGGTGTGGACATGAGAAATAGGCCACAAAGAATGACACGCTATCCTAAAGAAAAGGTAATGAAGCTCGGAAAGCTCAGCAAAAGTGATCCGAGGATCAGAACCCCACTTGATAGAAGATCCAGTGATGTATGACAATACGTCATCAAGAGGTGGAGACTCCTCATAAGGAAATACGGGATGGTCAACAATGGGCACCCCAAGAGCATCCGACACAACCGTAGGGGTAATGCGATACTCTACACCTCGTAACCAAACCTTAACTAAAGTGTTGGTATCATAGACGTGGATAGAGAGGTTCGAATAGAACTCTCTAATCAAGGTGGCAGGAGGAGGAGGATGCTTAAACTCGAGCGAAGATAACCAACCCCGACGCTCAAAGTTACGTCTCACCTCAGGATCTACCTCATCTAGTATGACCCTACGCTCAGCCCAGATATGACGCCTAAGGTTCAGGGTCTCATAGGTCTCTTGGTTCTTCTCACTAGGGAACCGCTCACTATCGAAAGAAGGTGAAGGATCAGAAGTCCTATGGGCTCTAGTTTTCCTAAGCATGGTGCTAAGGAAAGAAAGGAAAGACACAGAAATAGAAGAGCAAAAACAAATACTAAGGGCAGATTGCAAGTTAGCACAGCATAAAAAATATAGAAAAAATCAAATCTATATGATGCATGAACAAAATATGCAAATGATGCATGAACTAATGCAGTGACAAGTTCAAATATGATCTTAATTAACAAAATTGGCTTGAGCAAGCAATTTTTATCAAAAATACCCAATTTGAAAAACCTAAGTTTTCAAAACATAACAAATTGATAAATTGATCATCACAACAGTTAATTGACACAATATAATGATCAAATTAATCAATCCAATAAGCCAATTTCATCAATTTCAATCAAATTGAAAAAAAAATCCCAATTTTATAAATTTCAAGCCCTAGGTTTTCAAATTTCTCACAAAGCACCAAACTAATCAAATTAAACCACATGTAGTGCTTAGATAAGGTGTCCCCACAAAAACCCATTATTAAAATTGGAAGGAAACTCCCAAAATCAATTCCAAAATTAACAAAAACCAAAATACCGAAAATAGCCCAAAAATGCATGAAAAAATTCATGAAACTAGAAAATAAAAACAAAAGAGAGGGCAAAAAAGTCTTACCGGCCTTGGAAGAGAGAGATGATGCAAAAAGATCGGAGGAAAACGACAAAAATCTCCAAAGATAGCTTGACCGGTTGGTAGGGAGAAAAGGTATTTGAAAAAGTTTTGAAAAAGTGAAGAAATCACGTGAAAAAAACCTTTTTAAAAATACTCAGCCCGATTTTCGATCGATCGAAAAACAGATTCGATCGGTCGAAAATCCTTCGATTGATCCAGTATCAATCGAGAACCGATCGAAACACATAGAGAGTTGTCTGAGATTTTAAAAACATTTTCGATCGATCGAAAAACAGACTCGATCGATCGAAAATCTGGAAAAATGAATTTTTTGAAAATTGAAACAAATTAGCTCAAAAACTCCTCAAAGCATTAAATTTTATGAAAAGAATGCATGAGTATGAGATGAGATATTTTCCAAAAACCCATGTTTTTAACCCAGATCTTTCTAAGAAGATTTCCTCATAATATCTATCAACCAATCAGACAAGCAAACATGTTTTGCATCAATTTCCAGAAATACTCAAACTTGGTTGGTCAGGCCAAAAACACACACAATAACATGTACATAGTTTAGCAAAGAATAGCTTGTGTAGTGTGTGCAACTAGCATAAGCAAGAGAAACATGTGAGGTGATATGCACATATTGATTAATCACAATTTCTACAAAATCCATCACATGAAATTGAAAGAGACTGTTACTTAAAGAGTTACATCATATAACTCTCACATCTCCTAGAATAAAAGTTTGCAATCATGTAAGTTTCTTAATTTGCCTCATTATTCAATTTAATTGATTAGAAACTTAATCATATAGCCTAGATAATGTAAACACCAATTTTATTTAAATTTGTGAGATTATTATAGCCCAATAATGTACAGACCAATTTTAATAGAGGCTATAGCTTATGTTCTTTTTGTGCATGTGCTACACTTTCTCGAGCACAAAATTTTACGATATGCACTAAGGTGTTCATGATTGGCTAATAAACAGTGGTGAGATGGTTATTTATGCCTTTCTCAATAAGAACAAGTCCGACAATCAAAGACATGAGACTTCAAGATCAAGATCATGTGATCAACAAATATAGCATCTTCCCACACAACATGCACAACAAAACTTTAGCTAGTAAAGTGCAATCGCCATAAGTGCATCAAAGCTAAACAAGGTACATAAACATGTTATGCAAAATTTGATTGACCAACCTTGTCTTCAAGTTCAAGGAAAAAATTGCAAAAACACAATTTGCAAATTTTTTTTTTTTAAATAAAAGAAACAAACATCCTAGAATGAAATGCATGAATGTTATGCAATGCAAATCCTAGAAACAATGGTCACAAAAGGTAAAGCAATGAAGCACAAGGACCATGAAGTCAAGAATGACTAGGGACAAAGAATCACACCAATGACTTGACGAAGAGTCTCAAACTTTCCTCGATCAAGCGGTTTGGTGAAAATATCAGCATTCTGACGTTCAGTTGGAATATACTCAAGAGCAACAATTTTCCGTTCAACAAGATCCCTAATGTAATGATATCTAATCTCAATGTGTTTGGTCTTAGAGTGTTGAACAGGATTCTTAGAGATATCTATAGCACTAGAGTTATCACAGTAAACAACCATGGTGTCTTGTGATATTCCATAATCACTCAAAAGTTTCTTCATCCAAAGAAGCTGAGAACAACAACTTCCAGCAGCAATATATTCTGCCTCAGCAGTAGATAAATAAACAGAATTTTGTTTCTTACTCATCCAAGCAACCAGATTAGCACCAACATAAAAACAACCACCAGTTGTACTTTTTCTATCATCAGCATTACCAGCCCAATCAGAATCAGAGAAACCAGCAAGAGAAAGATTTGACTCTTTGCTATAAAACAGACCATAATCATAAGTTCCAGCAACATACTTTATAATTCTTTTGACAGCATTTAAATGAGAAACCTTGGGATTAGATTGAAATCTAGAACAAACACCCACACTAAATGCAATATCAGGTCGGCTAGCAGTTAAATATAAAAGACAACTAATCATGCTTCTGTATAGGGTAACTTCAACAGACTCACCTGATGGATCGTTTGTTAGTTTTGCATTAGCAACCATTGGTGTCCTAGCATGTGCATCCTTGTCAAGACCAAATCTCTTGACCAAATTTCGTGCATACTTAGCTTGGTTGATGTAGATTCCAGCATCCGTTTGCTTCACCTGCAATCCCAAGAAATAAGTTAGTTCCCCAACCATACTCATCTCAAACATGGCCTTCATTTCATCTGCAAAAGATTGAGCAAGAGAATCATTAGTAGCACTAAAAAAAATATCATCAACATAAATTTGAGCAACTACAAAATGATTCTTATCCTTTCGTATAAACAGAGTGGTGTCAGCAAAACCTCTCTTAAAGCCATGGTCCATGAGATATGCAGTTAATCTATCATACCAAGCCCGTGGAGCTTGTTTCAATCCATAGAGAGCTCTCTTCAACTTGTAGACATCATTCGGCCTATGAGGATCAACAAAACCTTTTGGTTGTTCAACATATACCTCTTCTTGTAACATGCCATTTAAGAAAGCACTCTTGACATCCATTTGATACAACTTGAAGTTCATATGACTTGCTATAGCCAAAAGAATTCGAATGGATTCCAATCTTGCTACAGGTGCAAAAGTCTCATCAAAATCAATTCCTTCTACTTGTGTGTATCCTTGAGCAACAAGCCTAGATTTATTTCTGATAACAGTTCCATGTTCATCTGACTTGTTCTTGAAGATCCACTTAGTTCCAATAACATTGACTCCCTCTGGTCTAGGAACTAATTCTCACACATCATTTCGAACAAACTGATGAAGTTCTTTGTGCATAGAATTTACCCAATCAGCATCTTGTAGAGCTTCATCCACCTTTTTCAGTTCGAATTGGGATAGATAGCATGAGTGAGTAATCACATTTAATACTTTGGATCTCAATCTCATGTTATCATTCAAACTTCCCAAAATATTAGTAGCAGGATGATTCAACCTAACTCTTGAGGATGGACCTTTGACTAATGAAGTAGTGGTACCTTTCTGATCTGATGGACTCTGAAACTCTCTCTGTTCTTGTTGAGCTCCATGAACTGGTGTTGAAGATTCTGAACTTGATGGCACAGAAGCTGTATCATTCAATACCATTAACTCTTCCTCTGTATGCTTTCCCACATTGTTTTCAGGTAGAGAATCATCAACTTCCATAGTCTTTTCTTGAACTTGAGGTGCAGGTTCTGAATGGCCTTCTGAGTTTAATTCATCATTGATCACTACATTTGAAGATTCTATGACTATTTTAGTTCTCAGATTGTATACTCTGTATGCTCTACTGGTGGAAGAGTATCCCAGAAAATAACCCTTGTCACTCTTAGCATCAAACTTTTCTAGATTCTCTCTATTACGTAGAATGTAACAGTCACTGCCAAATATTCTGAAGTATTTGACTACAGGCTTCTTTCCTCTCCAGAGTTCATAGGGAGTTTGCTTGGAATTTGGTCTGAAATATACCCGATTGAGAGTGTGGCATGCAGTATTAACAGCTTCTCCCCAAAAAGATTTAGGCATCTTCTTATTATGAAGCATGACACAGGCCATTTCTTGCACAACTCTATTTTTTCTTTCCACAATTCCATTTTGTTGTGGTGTTTTGGGTGAAGAGAATTCCTGATGGGTGCCTTGATTATTGCAAAATGTAGCCAGTTTTGTGTTCTCAAACTCTTTTCCATGGTCACTTCTTATTCTGGCTATCACAGTTCCTTTTTCTACTTGCAGTTTCTTGCACAGATGAATCATTTTTTCAAGAGCCTCAGCTTTATCTTTCAACAGTACAACCCATGTGAATCTGGTAAAGTCACCCACAACAACTAGAATGTACTTCTTTCCACCTAAACTCTGAACTTTGGCAGGACCCATGAGATCAATGTGCAGCAACTCCAAAGGTCTCGTAGTTTGAACATCAGCTACAGACGGATGTTTGGACTTCACTTGTTTACCCATCTGACATGGTCCACAGATGCATTTTTCAATCTTCTCAAACTTGGGCAACTCAATTACTGCATCACATTTTGAAATCTTTTCTAATTGCTTGAGGCTAGCATGTCCCAACCTTTGATGCCATAAGTCAACTTGATTGATCTTAGCACTGAAGAATTTGTTGCTTATACTTGGGGTGATACCATAACAGTTATCAAATGTCCTCACACCAACACACATACAGTCACCTCCTTCATCAAGTAATTCACATTCTTGTTTGGTAAAGAATACATTCAGTCCATTGTCACAAATCTGGCTTATGCTGAGTAAGTTTGCCTTCAATCCATCAACATACCACACATCTTCAAAAACTGGTAGTCCTGGAATATCCACAGTACCAATGCCTGATCACAGATTTACTTCCATCTCCAAAGGTAACTGTTCCAATCTTTCCTTCGAAGAGTGTCTTGAACAAGGCTTTATTTCCTGTCATGTGCCTAGAACAACCACTATCCAAATACCAAAGACAAGAATCACGTGCCTTTAAGGCAGTTAAAGCAGTATAGCACATGTAATTATTATCATATGTGATTATAGCAAGACACTCAAGAAAAATTTTAACAAAGATGGTAAAGGACAAGCACACCAAGTAGATAATGTGACAAACTAAAGAGAAGATTTTAGAGAAATCCATAATAACAGGGGTCAAGGATCAGGTCAAAGATCAAAAGATCAAAAACACGAGCTACCCGCTCTGATATCACTTGTCAGTACGTTTAGACCCCTTAAACCCAACAGATTAACCTAGAGAATTAGCCAAGTGATTAACTTAGGTAATTTAAGCAGAACTAGGTTAACACAAGTATAATGAAAAACAATAAAGCAGCGGAAAATAAATAACACAAAGATCTGATGACCCAGGAAAACCAAACCGGTAAAAAACTTGGGGAGGATTTAACCTAGCTATCCTCAAGGTAAAACTGAATTCACTATGAAAGAATTGAAGTTTACACAATAAGACTTAGACCACTAACATCCTATTGCTACCCAAGTGTAGGAAACTTACTACCACGACCCCATGATAGCTCCGAGATCCACGGACTCCTTCTTTCTTGAATTCTTCAGCAATCCACAAGCGCACCTGCTTGTATTTCTTTAAGATCTTTGATTTTGCAACTGTATGATTTACCAAGCTCTTGACATGAAAGAATTGAAGTTTACACAATAAGACTTAGACCACTAACATCCTATTGCTACCCAAGTGTAGGAAACTTACTACCACGACCCCATGATAGCTCCGAGATCCATAGACTCCTTCTTTCTTGAATTCTTCAGCAATCCACAAGCGCACTTGCTTGTATTTCTTTAAGATCTTTGATTCTGCAACTGTATGATTTACCAAGTTCTTGACATGAGTCTTGAGTTTGGAAACCCTAAGTGTATGTGAAGGTAAACACCTCTAGATCTCACAATGAGATTCACAAACACAGCAAAACAGAACTCTAAAAACGTGGCTAGGGTTTTCCCTTATATACTTAGGGCAAAACATAAAACCCTATACATTAAATGGACTAGGGCTGAGTTGGAAAATTCTGCAGAAAAAACAATCTGCACGACTTTCGATTGATCGAGTCTAATTTTCGATCGATCGAGTCAGGCAGAAAGTGCACAGTGAATTCTGCATAAAACTCGATTCCAACTTTACATGAAGAGCCATACTTTGAGCAAGTCTAACACATAACTTAAAGAATGTTTTGATCATGGTTTGCCAACATTACAAATTGTAGTTCTAATACATTAGTTCCTAATTCTTAGAACCTAACATCATCCTTTTTCTTCTTTTCTTTCTTATGTGCACTTGTCTCTATCTTATAAGACATTTTGTTGTTCCATATCTGCCATTGTTGAACCACAATACTATTCTTAAGCTGTGTCTGACCCTAAATGGCAAGCTGCCATGGATGCTGAAATTGCAGCATTGGAGGCAAATAAAACCTGGACCCTTACCCCTCTTCCACCTAACAAAAAGGCAATTGGTTGTAAGTGGGTTTATAGAGTTAAGTATAGGTTTGATGGCTCTGTGGAGAGGTACAAAGCCAGGTTGGTTGCTAAAGGGTTCACACAAAAAGAGGGCTTGGATTATATTGAAACTTTCAGTCCTGTTGCCAAGATGGTCTTTGTGAAATGCTTATTGGCAATAGCTGCTGTGAAAGGCTGGTTTTTGAGCCAACTTGATGTGAACAATGCATTCCTTCATGGGAATTTGATTGAGAATGTTTATATGGCTCTTCCACCTAGCTTTCATAGCAAAGGGAAGGTAGTTTGTAAACTAAACAAATCTCTTTATGGCTTGAAGCAAGCATCTCGGCAATGGTTCTCTAAGTTTTCTGAAGTTTTGATTCAATTAGGCTTTGTGCAGTCTAAAGCAAAGTACTACTCATTGTTTACAAGATAGCAAGGTGAGTCTTTTATTGCTTTACTAGTATATGTGGATGATGTATTAATTGCCAGCAATGACAAGAACAAGGTTGATCAATTCAAGGTCTTATTGGATCAAAAGTTCAAGCTCAAGGACTTGGGAGATTTAAAGTTTTTCCTTTGTCTAGAAGTTGCAAGGACTGACAAGGGTATAGCTCTTTGTCAATGAAAGTATGCATTAGAAGTACTAAGTGATGCTGGTATGCTTGGTTGTAAACCTTCTAAGGTTCCAATGGAGCAGAATCTTAAGTTGATCAAGTATGATGGTGATTTGCTCAATGATCCAAGCAAGTACAGAAGATTAGTGGGGAGGTTGCTGTATTTTACAATTACTAGACCTAACATCACTTATGCTGTGCATAAGTTCAGTCAGTTTATGTCAAAACCAAGAAAACCACACCTAGAAGCAGCTTATAAAGTCTTGCAGTATTTGAAGAATGAACTAGGGAAAGGAGTATTCTTTACAGCTGCATCAGAATTGCATGTGAAGGGTTTTACATATTCAGATTGGGCTTCATGTCCAAACACAAGAAGATCAGTGACTGGATATTGCATTTTCATTGGAGACTCCTTGATTTCTAGGAAATCCAAGAAACAGTCCATTATCTCACGATCTTCAATAGAAGTTGAATATAAGGCAATGGCAGTAGCTACATGTGAAGTGGTGTGGATTCTTTATCTTCTAAGGGATATGCAAGTAAGACATGACAGGGAAGCCTTGCCCTTTTATGATAGTCAAGCAACGCTCCATATTGGTTCCAATCCAGTGTTTCATGAAAGAACCAAACACGTAGAGATTGACTGTCACATGGTAAGGGATAAGATATTGGCTAAGGTGATAAAGTTGATTCAGGTCAGGACTCAATGCCAATTAGCTGACCTACTAACTAAAGCTTTGAGTTTTAATCAATTCTTAGAGCTCATTTCCAAGATGGTACTGATAAATATTCATTTACCCTCAGTCCATCTTGAGGGGGAGTATCAAATAAAGAAGGGTCCTAATCAAGCTAAAGCTGTTACTAAAGAAGCTAACAATGAAGACAAGCTAGCACACACAAGAAACAGGGGGGGTAAAGAAGTAGAAGAATAAAAGAACGACTTGTAGTTTTGTTTATGTAAACGACCTGTAGTTTACTTTCTTATATACGTTTTTGATTAGTGCTCAGTTAGTTAGTGTTAGTTTTTCTATTAGCACCTTTTTCTGCTAGTTAGTTACTTCTCTGTGGCCTGTATATATAGATTAGTCTTGTAACTCTAATTATTCAATTAAATCATTTTTCCCAAATTAGTTTTTACAATTGCTATAATAAAAAAAAGTGACAAAAAATAAAGAGCAATGCCTCAAATATGTATCAACATGTAAGATATAAATTACAACAAATTCATCCCAAAAAAGAAAATACGATATATTACAGTAACACAAACTCAGCATCCAAAATACCACTACTCGAACCCCGATCGAATGCAATTTATTTACGTGTTGAATGGACTAAAAATTAATCAACAAGACAGCAAGAATCGAGCCCTATTGTCAACATCAATGATTAAAAAAGTTTTTATTCAATTCACACTTCCCAGTCAAAAGCATGTTTGGAAATCTCCTACTATAGTAAAAATGTTTTCAGGCTCCAAAGATTTGAAAAATTCAAATTATACAGAATTGGATGCATTTCTAGATACCCTTCACCGACTAGTGAAATTTATAAGTCTAGGTCTTGCCGTCTAGGGGACAAAATTTTAGTGTCATATAAATATATATATATATATATATATATATTTTTGGTTACAATCTTAAATGTGGTGGACTGTAAACAAAGTAAGAATAGGTAACTACAGGATAATGTATATATCCAGAAAATTTGGGCATCTTGCAGACTGCAATATAAAGAAGGAATCTTATATGTTAATCTCAAGCACAGCTGGATACATCTCTTTTGAATTAAGGATAATTTGAGAATGGATAAGTATTGAAATGCAGTAATACTCTCTTTTCACATTCACGATAGATCTCACTAATTAAATTTACTGTGAAATTAATGAATATGAAATTGATAAGCACTGCATAACCGTTTTCCTAGAATAGTTAATAATTTTCTAGAACTAAAACCATCATAGTTTTTCTTTTCTTTTATTTTCTTTTCTGTGGACTTTAAGTAACAGGAACTTTTTTAATGTGTTAATGATCGATCTTATTGGATTCTTTTTCTTTAAGGGAAAAATAATAATAAAATAGCTTGAATGAAAAAGCAAAGTATAAGTCTATAAGCCTCTTCAGTACATGCATTATTGCCTTTCCCGTTTGTCTATATTTTCTTCTCATGACTAGGAGAACATGAATTTTGATAAATCATAATCGGTGAATGACATTCTAGTTATTGTCTAACTCTTTGCCATGTGCATGGAACAATCGTTACGCAAGAAACTTGATTTTGTCTGAATCATTAGAGATTTAGAGTATAGAAAAAGTTAATTACTTGTATTAGGCATATCAAACTTTATGTGGGTCTCAAGATTAGATTGCTAGCAAAAAAAGTCTACCACTATAATGTAAGCGTGTGGGGACTTTGGTGGCTGTGGAAATTCTCCGTCCTATGCATTACAATGAATGTTCTTCTTTTCACATTAGTCCTAGTGTAAAACAACAGATATTCCTCAAGTTTAGACATATTAACTAAACATGGATAAGAGTAAAAATTTACAAAGAGAAGGTAAAGAAAGGGAGTAAAAATTACGACCAATGGTGGTGGACTAAAAAAATAACAGTACTGTTCTTTTTACATTAGCTGTTTCTTTAAGTAAGTGCATGTGTTTTTCTGACATAAAAATCTTCAGATTTATATCCCATTTCACATTATTACTTAATTTTTAAATTTGTGGATTAAAGTTTTAAGCTTTTGAAAATGTTTTAGTTTGAAAATGAAACTCCTATTTATCTCTTTTTATGTTATTATGGGCAATAAGAGAGTAGAGAAAACGTGAAAACTAATGATATATTATTAGAAATTCAAACGAATCACTTAAGTGAAGTACAATATTTTATATAAAATATTGTACTTCACTTAAGTGATTCGTTTGAATTTCTAATAATCACTTTTCCACTCAAAACAAAACTTTCTCTTTCTCAATTCTCTTTGTTTGATGAATATGATCAAATTGATTTATAAACACATGCCGCGAAATGCATAATTTAATCAATAGTTTTTGAATTTCTTTGTCTCGTTACTATCCAAAATAAAGTAAATTAATAACAGAGAAAGAAAGTGGCTTCAAATCGAACCAGTTTCATATATTTCGGATTTTAATGGACAAAATTAAAATCTTAGGATCTAATGAAATAATGAATCGTCATATAAACCTTGGGCTTTTTTATGTATTCTCCTCGTACTTTTGTTATTCTAGGAAGAAAAAAATGACAACTAAAACAAACACGCCAGAACAAGCTAATGACAACCAAATTAACTCTTAATAACAAATAGCAAAACTATAAAGATGTTTTAAAAAGATAAACCCGGGATATTTTTCTTGTCGTTTTCAGTTGTTGGAGCCACTTTTGATTTTTTTTTTTTTTTTGGCAGCAGAATATAAAGTAGTATAAACTACTCGCACAGTTATTCATTTATAAAAGCGTTGAATGAATCCTAAAAATTCTTTTTAAAAAGGAAGATAAATAAGCTTACTGAGAATAAAGACTAGTACATAATATGTATTTTGATTTGAAGTTTATGTGAATTTTGAAATCAAGTTATAGAAAAATAAGGACAATGCTTGGATGAAGTCTTTAGTATTGACAGCTAAAACATTATTTGCTAGCTATATTCAATAAAAATAAAGTTTGGCTACAAACTTGGTTGTAGTCAATTACTATAATTCTACTTAATATCTTTTTATTAGATATGAATTTTGAAAAATTCACCATTAGATAATATTTGCTTTTTATATCTTTTATGTTTGTAAAATTTCTTGAAGATCGAAGATTAACAGTTCTATCATTAATTAAATGTTTAGATTATAAATTTTTGTAATCTAAAATTATGAATAAAAAATAAGTCTATGGATCAAATGATAAACAATATTAGATTGATATGAAATTTAACATGCATGTTAAAAACATAAAGAATATACATTTTAATGATTAGGATTTCAAAATATTTAGTCATGTTATTTTTTTTATTTATATATATTTTTTTTTGTGGAAGTTGTAATCATTGGCTATAACTAAGTTTGTAACCAAACTTTCTCCATCCAAGAAAACACATTTAAATTTAATTTGTTTTGGAGAGTTCTATATATGTGTATATATATATATATATATATATATATATATAAACATCAATGTAGTTTCATTTCTTTCTTGACTTGGTATCAGTTTGATGGCTATTTTCTAGAACACACCTTTTGTATATCTGATTCTTATAGCTGGCATAAAATTTTGGCTAATAATGTCTTTACACACTTAGCAAAAAACATCAATGTAGTTTCATTTCTTTCTTGACTTGGTATCAGTTTGATGGCTATTTTCTAGAACACACCTTTTGTACATCTGATTCTTATAGCTGGCATAAAATTTTGGCTAATAATGTCTTTACACACTTAGCAAATAATAGGCATTTGCTTTAAACACACTTTGGATAAAACAAACAAAAAGACCCCACTCTACATAGAATGAGATTCTTTCCATTTCACTTTAAATGGAGAGAATCAAAATTAAAATTTTATTTTCTAAATTTAACAACAAACAAAATATTACATTATTTAATATTTTATATAACTATATTAGATATTCCTTTAAAATTTTAATTTTTAATCTAAACCATTAGTGTGGCGTTTAGTACGAGAGAATCCATATTACTCCAGACATCCAAATTCTTAGGAATGTGATTTCTTGCAATCTGGGTGTTTAGGAATGTAGCTATTCCTAAGTTTGGTTTCACTGAAAATTTCTTAAAATTCCTAGGAATGTGAAATGATAATGTTTGATTTCTTTCCAAGAATCTTAAATGAATTATTTATTTTTCTCATTCTATCCCTAGATTTTTTTTTTTGAGAGATAATTACAACATGCTGCTAACCCTGTAGCTCGAACCCTTTCCCCCCTAAACCCCCAAGCATTTTGTACATAGGAAGGCGTCAATTCAATTACAAGGCCTTTGGTCATTCTATCCCTAGATTTGAATGTGAATTATTAAGTCCGTTAAAAAAAATCTTTCTCTAAATAAATAATGAAAAATAAAATATAAAATATTAATAATTTGTTGAGCAACATATACACAATAGTAAAAGTGAATACCTGGCAATAATGAAGAGTCCCCCTCAAACTTTTTTATTTCTCACACATGAAATCTAAATAAAACTTTGTTAAAGAATATATTAACAGAGTTTTCTATCCTATTTATGTTATTTTGGCTGAAAAAGATATTGATGATTTGTTTTATATTTTATCTTAATTGCTTAAATGATAAGGAAAAAATGTTAAAATTGTCAATTTATAAAAAATACAATTTTTTTTAGGTTTGGAAATCTGGATACTCACCTATTTTAAAGAAAATCCATATTTCTACTGAGAGGGGTTTAAAGGGTGAATCCAGATTCCTCTGGCATCTAATTCCCTTGCGTGATTTGCAACCAAAAATGAGAATCTTTAAACATTTCTAGAAATCCTAAAACATTACCTCATACTAAACGCCACATAAATGTATTTATTTTAAATGAAGAGGACACACCCATTTAAAATACAGTAAATATGTTTTATATAAACTATACACGTATTATGGCCCCTTTTAATTAATTCTTTTTCCTTTCTTAGGTTGACTCGGAGTCGGGGCATGTGAAATGCATGCCATGACAATGCAGGATGAGCTCTTGTATAAATATATGAGAACTCTAGTGCCATTACCACAAACTAGCGAGAAAGCCTTCTTCATCTGCTTCTTTATCTCATCATAATGGCTCCTTTTTTTTCTATCCCATCAATTCTCACCACCATTAAGTTCTTCCTGTTATTTTCACTTCTTTTGGGGATGATCTCTGCTCAGTTGTCCTCTACTTTCTATGCAACATCATGCCCTAATGCCCTTTCCACCATTAAATCAGCTGTAGACTCTGCAGTGTCAAGTGAGCCACGCATGGGAGCATCCTTGCTCCGTCTTCACTTTCATGACTGCTTTGTTAATGCAAGTCATCTCTCTCTCTCTCTCTCTCTCTCTCTCATGAATGCTTTGTTTTTAGAACTCACCGAAACCTTTTAAGTTATATGTTTGACTTCTCAAGGTTATATGCGTATTCGTGTGTGCGTATTTTTTTTTTTTTTTTTCACTTATTTCGCATTACCTCATATCAAGATTTTCTCTTATTACTTCGTTTTTGGTCCTGTTTTTTTTTGTTAAATTACCGATTGTCCAAAAAACTTAAGTTATTATGAAATGGTGAATTTAATCACTTAACCATAAATCTAATACTCCCCCTCACTTGTGGGCTTAAACTTCACTTTATTAAGTAAGGGCCCAACAAGTGGGAATTTAACATTTTAAATGGGAGGTAGAGTAAAGTCAGGGATCGAACTCAGGATCTTCTGCTCTGATACCATGTTAAACTACCGATTGTCCCAAAAGCTTAAGCTATTAGGAAATGGTGAATTTAATCACTTAACCATAAGTCTAATATCCCTTGCTCCTTGCCTAGAGTTGTTGATGCTATGAGGAAGGATGATTGCTCTTAATTGCATTGTGTTTCATGTAATAATGTTAGAAACATAATTTTTTTTTCCATAATATATTAAGAAGATAAGTTGTGATTGAAGAAACGTTACTTCATTCGGATACCTATCAGTAGTACTATTTTTATCCACTAATCACAACAAATCATATTATTCAGTTGTGAAAAAAATTATATAGATATATATTATTTGATAGTAACAACCTTGGAACAAAAGCCATGGGACCAAATGTCGCTAAAGATTCCTGCAAAATTTGCAATGGCTTCTATTTGCATAATAATCTAATTGTACGTCAAGACACTGATGGCTAACATTGGCTAGCTAGCCTCTTAATAAAAGAGATTGTAGCAGTCCCGGGTTCAAGTTCGTCACTTTTGGCCAGGCTACTTGCTAAGTTTTATATTTCACATTCTATATATTGACATAATAATATTGTATTATAAGCCATATAAAGTCATTTAATCCTTCGTATATTGAGGCATGTAACCATATACAGATGGGTGCATTTCTACGGAGGATTGATACTGTAGACTGTAGTTGCTGTAAACTTTATTACATAAAACTTATAAACTATTGTCTTAACTTTTAAATACAAAATATATAAATATATATATATATATATATATATTTATTGTATGATTTAAAATAACACCTATCATTTTCTTTTTTAAATCATATATATTGTAAACCTTTTATAATAAAAATTGATAATAACTTTAATATTTTCCTTTGTGATGAGACACAGAATAAGATTCTTTTAACACAACAAAAATAAATAAAGAACAAATTTGAACATTATGTAACAGGGGTGTGATGCATCAGTTCTCTTAGACGACACTTCAACTTTCACCGGAGAAAAAACAGCTGGTCCCAATAATAATTCACTAAGGGGATTTGACGTAGTAGACACTATCAAATCTCAATTGGAAAATATTTGCCCTGGTGTTGTGTCTTGTGCAGACATTTTAGCCGTTGCTGCGAGAGATTCCGTTGTTGCAGTAAGAAAAAGTCACAACTTCACATTATTTATGAATTTTAATTTGAACCATAATATTATAGGGAAATCAAAGTCTTATTGTTTTGCTGTCATTTTCATCATATTATTTGTTTTGATTCAGTTGGGTGGGACTAATTGGACAGTTCAATTGGGTAGAAGAGACTCTATCACCGCAAGTTTAAGTGCTGCTAATTCCAACATCCCTGCTCCAACATTGAATCTTAGTGGCCTTCTTAGTAGCTTCTCAAACAAAGGTTTCATTTCCAATGAATTGGTGGCCTTATCAGGTTAGTTTAATTTTTTTAAATCCTTAAATCTTTTATGCCTTTAGAAGGGCTCCCTTTTTCTTTTCTTTTTTTAATAATAAAAAAATGAATAGAGGAGGGTGACCTTAGTTAGCGTCTTTCATTTGGACGTGACCATAATAACACTCTACTCACTAGGCCCAGGCCCAGGTTTGGGCCCGAAGGGCTCCTCATAAATTGACCAAACATTATTTTTATAATTTGTTCAGGATCTCACACAATAGGCCAAGCAAGGTGCACAGTTTTGCGGACCAGGATTTACAATGAAACCAACATAGATTCTTCATTTGCAACTTCATTGAAATCGAACTGTCCAAGCACTAGTGGTGACAACAATCTTGCCCCTCTAGACTTGACTAGTCCAACATCTTTTGACAATGCTTACTTCAACAATTTGATAAGCAACAAGGGTCTCTTACACTCAGACCAACAACTTTTTAATGGGGGTTCCACAGATTCCCAAGTTAACGCTTATAGCTCCAACTCCACAAGCTTTCTAACAGACTTTGCAAATGCAATGGTGAAAATGGGGAACCTTAGCCCACTCACAGGCACAAGCGGCCAAATTAGGAAAAAATGTAGGAAAACCAACTAAGTTAAGTCAATGAAGTGTGCCTTTTTGAGGATTCATTTCATTGTTGTCGCTATTGCTAGTAAAAAAAATTTTTCATAGTCATTGATGTGACATGTTATAGTTGATGTATAATAAAAATTGTGAAAAATTTTGAATATCTATTATGGTTATATCAAATATATAGACATTTGTTCAACTTAAAATACATCCCTAGTCTTGTTCTATTGAAAATGCAAAAGTGATATATATATATATATATATATATATAAATATAATAAAAATAAGAGAATTCAACAAATAATAAGCAGCTAGATAATATTTAAAATAAACAACAATTGAGACTGCAAAGAAACTCAAATATGAGAGAGCAAGCAAAGTTTAACCTTAACAACAATCCAATGGATATGTCCACTAATTCAACTGATGTATGTAAATTTAAGATGCATTAACTCCAAACACTCCAATATTTTGACAAATTGATCCAATTTCCTCAGATAAGTGTTTAAGGGGTAACTACAATTCCAAATAAAAAACCAAATGACCAAGTGACTACTATGGCAAGTTGGCAACATACTCTTTTAGACCACCCTTTTTTTTCCTACTTTATTAGGGGAGGTGAGGAAGCCATTGGAAATATATTCGATTTATGGGCAACAAGAAACTCCAAAAAATACACAGACAAAATTTAACGGGTTTATCTTGGGGGAGGCCGAGAGACTCTATCAGCTGTGACTTTCCTATCCTCTAGTTAAGCTTCAAAGGCCCAATTTTTTAGGCAAGCTAGGATAGTGGCTCAGGGTGACAATCAGGCCCAATTTGTCGTTGATTGTCATCATGACTGCGGACTGCCTCGAAGTGAATTTTTTTTTTTGATGGAAGGAAAATAGGTAAAGAGGAGCGACTTGAATTGGTGTCTTCCACCTAGACTTGATCATAGTCCTCGTAGTGATTTTGTAGCCAAGGTTTTCATTTGTTTCATTCAATGTTGTCCTAATTATCCTTTCCCAAAACATCATCATTCATCAAATTCTAGCCTCTGTGTGTGTGTGTGGTGGCTTTGCAAAGAAGCCAACCAAGCCTGAAAATCATACAAAGTGTTCGAAGCAGACATTTTACTTTTTAGATTCTTAAATTTAAGCATCTTCTCCAGCTAGGATTAGTGTTGCAAGACAATTACGAGCTAAAATTGTAAATCAAATTAGTGATTGGGGAAGCTAATCAGCGTGCATTCCACGTATCTTTGTTTAGTTAGGCCCATAGTTAAACTAAGTCCATATAGAGTTACTGTATCATTATCAATTTTGTAAGGCTACCACTCATATATAGCAAATAGCAGTGTCAATTAATTAATGGACAACGTTTCTTTCCAACCCTTTAAACTCCCACTAAAAAATTAAAGTGACTATAGACCTTATGGTTATACCGATACGTTTATGGCAATAGGCCTTATGGTTGTCGGTCCATTTCCGTGTAGGAATATAGTTAATCCTTGCCTAAACAAAGTGGGCCTAATCCTCTAGCAAGGGATTTTCCTAGAAATATAATAATATGTTGTGAGATCAAGTAAATGAGCAATGAGGATGGCTTAGGTCAATTATGTATACATGTGCCAAATTAGGATATTTTCTATTTTCCCACCACCGTCATCTCATTTATATTAGCTGTTTCAAATTCCTAGCGTTGTACCTGATGGCAATCTCTCTATCTCTCTTAGGATAAGTCAAACTTTGTACGTATCTTTTTCATATGCAAGTTAAATAGCGGTGATTAGACAGATATTAAATTTTCTTTTTTTAAATTACGCGGAACTCTTATTGATTGATTCATAACAAAAATTCATATCATTTTCACATGGACAAAGAAAATAAATCATCTCCGTTTTTTTAATATTAGCATACGTAGCAAATTAGGGATAGAATAAATGATATAATTAGATATATAATTTGGGTTTTGATGATTTATTTATATTACATTCTTTGTTTTTGTTTTTTTTTTTTTTTTGCATGAAATAACTCACTTAGCACAATCAAGAAAGAAAAAAAGAAAAAAGAAAAAGAAAGAAAGAAAGAATATGTGATGCAAAATTAACCTACAAAGTTAACGCAACATTTAATATATATACTATTAAAATTTAAGACTAATGAGTGTATATTACAAGGAGCTAAACAAATCCTCAATTGGTAACAACCATTTTTACGTAGGATCCTATTAAATTTTTACTTAGAAAAGACTATGAATGTATATTATAGGGAGCTAAACAAATCCTCATTTTGTAACAATCATTTTTAGCTAGGATGGTCCCCTGCAATGCATTGAAGATTTACAAAAAAGGAAATTTGGATGGTACCGAACTGGCAGTAGGTCATTAACTATCAATACATTTTCAAGTCTTAGGGCATGTTTGGTAGATTGTAATAGTTACTATAATTGTACATTTTTAGACCCCTTAAACACAAACCAATTAACCTAGTTATTTAGCCAAGTGATTAGCTTAAGTAAATTATTCAGATTTAGGTTAAATCAATAACCATCATATCATGCAGCGGAAATATAAATAACACAACGATATGATAACCCAGGAAAACCAAACTGGTAAAAAACTTAGGGAGGATTTAACCTAACTATCCTCAAGGTAAAACAACAAATCCACTATGAAAAAATTGAAGTTTGTACAATAAAACATAGACCACTAATATTCTATTGCTACCTTGAGTAGGAAATTTACTACCATAACCACATGATAGCTCCGAGTCCATGGACTATTTCTTTCTTTGGCTTTTACAAAACACAAACACCCACGCTTGTGACTTTGAGATCCCACTTAAAGGTTTAGCAACACAAACTCTCCTGTTTGTGACTCCAAGACCACCCTTGAAGGTTTAGATCATCAGCACCTTTGATGACTAGAGAAGGCAGCAACTTTTACAACACCAGATCTTGAGATTCTTCAAGGAATAACGCCGATAGAAGACATGAGAGAGCTTTTTAGGTACAAAACCCTAAATACAAAAGAGGCACGCTCTTCTATCTCTAAAAAGCCTTATAAAAATATGCTTAGGGTTTCCTTTATATACTAGAAGAAGTAGAGCTGAAATCCTAATCCTTAATGGGCTTGAACTGTTGTTTAGGCTTAATTAAAATTCTACAGATACGACTTTCGATCGGTTGAGCCTGTCTTTCGATCGATCGAACTAGGCAGTCTTTCGATCGGTTGAGCCTGTCTTTCTGCAGCTTATATGTTCTTGTGTGTTCACGATTTGCCAATTGTTCTAAACTTTTAGAAGCTAACAATAATTGATGAAGCTGAAACTTAACCTCGTCAGTATGCTCCTCGTCAACACCAATGGATGATCTCTGGTACCTGTAGTTAAGAAAAGAAAGGCAAATGAGGTTTTCACTGGCGTGACGCCAGTTGAGAATACTCCAATGCTAAAGTTAGCTTATCAGTTCTCAAAAGAAATTTCTCACAATTCCCTCTCTAACTTTTCATGTCCTTTTACTTGAGTTTCATTTCCCTTTTTATAGTTTGTTTTGGGTCGGTGTAGTTATGTTTGTTAATGTTGCTATGAGCGTTTTTCTCCTAAGAGGAACGCGGCATTAATTGACAATGATTATTCCATTTAATGTGTAACGGGTGACCGTTGAGCCATTACTGCTCTTGTAACTGGTCTAGTGCAGTCAGTGCTTATTAGCTGCCCTGATTGCATTTATTTGTGCCTTCAATGAGTGTTGGCCTGGCTCGCCTCAAAGGACAACGTATGACACCAAGGTTTTACACTTACTCTTGTTCCCGACTTAGGTGTGGCTAAGATCATCTTTTACCTAGACGACCTTATTTTGATACTCGTAAGTTGCCCCCCATTCCTAGGTCATCAAGAAGTTGGACAATCTCAGGAATATGACTAGACGTGACGTTTTGTATCTTCTCAATTCTTGAAACTTGGTTCTTGTTTTAAATGCGACACGACTACTTTTTCGGAAGCGAACAGGTGTCGTTCTTCAATTCGTGGTACGCGTAAAATTTCCTTGATTTTGGTGCGCCTTAATTCTTAGTTTTCCTTTTAGATAGAAAAACTGTTTCTCTCCCTTCGCCTTATTTGGTCTAAACTTTAGCGTGCCTGAGAAATCTTTGTTCTTCATATTTTCCTGGTAAGGCTTCTTTTCTCTATGCTTTGATGGTTGGTTTTGATTTCCTTAGTCGAGAGTACCCCTCGGTCTCATTTTTCTTTGCTCAGTTGGGAGTTTTCTTAGAATATTCCTCAGGTTAACGTCCTCAAGTAGGCTTGTTTGTGCTTTCAATGAGTGTTGGCCTGGCTCGCCTTAAAGGATGACGTATGACACCAAGGTTTTACACTTACTCTTGTTCCCGACTTAGGTGTGGCTAAGATCATCTTTTACCTAGACGACGTTATTTTGATACTCATAAGTTGCCCCCCATTCCTAGGTCATCAAGAAGTTGGACAATCTCAGGAATATGACTAGACGTGACGTTTCATATCTTCTCAATTCTTGAAACTAGGTTCTTGTTTTAAATGCGACACGACTACTTTTTCGGAAGTGAACAGGTGTCTTTCTTCAATTCTTGGTACGCGTAAAATTTCCTTGATTCTGGCGCGCCTTAATTCTTAGTTTTCCTTTTAGAAAGAAAAACTGTTTCTCTCCCTTCGCCTTATTTGGTCTGAACTTTAGCGCGCCTGAGAAATCTTTGTTCTTCATATTTTCCTGGTAAGGCTTCTTTTCTCTATGCTTTGATGGTTGGTTTTGATTTCCTTAATCGAGAGTACCCCTTGGTCTCATTTTTCTTTGCTCAGTTGGGAGTTTTCTTAGAATATTCCTCAGGTTAACGTCCTCAAGTAGGCTTGTTTGTGCCTTCAATGAGTGTTGTCCTGGCTCGCCTCAAAGGACGACGTATGACACCAAGGTTTTACACTTACTCTTGTTCCCGACTTAGGTGTGGCTAAGATCATCTTTTACCTAGACGACCTTATTTTGATACTCATAAGTTGCCCCCCATTCCTAGGTCATCAAGAAGTTGGACAATCTCAGGAATATGACTAGACGTGACGTTTCTTATCTTTTCAATTCTTGAAACTTGGTTCTTGTTTTAAATGCGACACGACTACTTTTTCGGAAGCGAACAGGTGTCGTTCTTCAATTCTTGGTACGCGTAAAATTTCCTGGATTCTGGCGCGCCTTAATTCTTAGTTTTCCTTTTAAAAAGAAAAACTGTTTCTCTCCCTTCGCCTTATTTGGTCTGAACTTTTGGCGCGCCTGAGAAATCTTTGTTCCTCATATTTTCCTGGTAAGGCTTCTTTTCTCTATGCTTTGATGGTTGGTTTTGATTTCCTTAGTCGAGAGTACCCCTCGGTCTCATTTTTCTTTGCTCAGTTGGGAGTTTTCTTAGAATATTCCTCAGGTTAACGTCCTCAAGTAGGCTTGTTTGTTCCCCGTTCCTTTGCCCTCAGGCCTGTTTTACTTTTTCTTTATCCTTTAATCCCCCATTCTCTGATAAAATACCATTCGGAGATGGCCACCATCCAGTATAGGGTTGATGATGTTCGGTCTAGCGAATTAGAGACTGGGATGTCTTCCAATGCAGACTCTTTGAATAGGGTAGTGGACTCCTTGCATGCTCTTTCTGAATCTTGTTCCTTGAAAGAGAGTCATCTAAAGGGTTCTAGGAAGAGGTTTCAGTTTCCCAAAGGGACCTCCATTAGACTACCTCGCTTGGGTGAGAAAGCTTGCAACTTTGCTCATGGAAAGGTTTGTTTTTATGAGGCTAACTTTTCGTGTGGCCTTCGCTTCCCCGTTCACCCGTTTATTTTGCATCCCCTAAGTGAATTTCAAATCGCCCCTGGTCACTCTTCCCTAACACTTGGAGGACGATAATAAGCTGCATGTCCATTTGGGTGTCTGCTTGTCACAAAGAAATGATCACTTTAAATGAATTTATGTTTTTGTACCGTTTGAAGGCTTCTACCCACTATGGGTATTTTGAACTCCGGCCTTGGGATAGGAAATCTAGGATTGTTAGAGGTTTCCCTCGCCTTTTTGTGATTGGAAATCATGATATTTTTTCATTTCTGGAACGGGTTGGGAAACCTTGTCTGACGATTTCTGTATTTTTTCATTTCTGGAACGGGTTGGGAAACCTTGTCTGACGATTTTTGGGGGGAAGTCCCAAGATTACTACAAAAATGGGAAGTTCTAACACTTGGTGCGTATTTCCGTTATTCTCTTTTGTCTTTCTTCCATATCTTGATTACTCGTCTAACGAAGTTCTTCCTCTGATTTGTCACAACTCTTGATTGTCTTGACCTGGAAGATAATTACTGCCACCGGGTTCGTGCTGCCCTTGCCTATGCTCGTGAAATAGAGGATTTCGACGACCTCGTTGATCCTCATCACTTATATGACTGTTGCTTAGGCCCCAAACCTTCAAAGTACATTTTAGGGAAAATCCACCGAGAAGAGGAAAGTAATACTGTCTATCCTTTACTTCATCTTTCTTAATTTCGTCTATTGTCTAATTGGGAGTTGCCTTTAAACAAAAAAAAAAAAAAAAAAAAAAAAAGAAAAAGAAATGGCCACTAGATACAACAAAGACAAATATGCCCACATTAAAGACTTGAAAAATGGGCCTTTAGCCAACCTAACTTCTGACTCGAAGAAAAAAAAGCTAGGCGACGAGAAAACTGATTCTGCTGCTCTTCCACTTGTTCATGTCGCTCCTTCTTCTCCAACCCCGTCTCTGGAAGTGACGGCTGTTACTCCAATTACCCATGCTAAAGGTAAAGGCAAAATTGGGATGAGCATATGGGACAACCTTGCTATAGCTTTGGGCCGCGCACACAACGTGATTACTTGCGATGAACTGAAGGGTTTATCGTCCATTCCCTCCCATGAGCTCGTCAGTCGACATATCCATAAGTTGGTGCAGGTATGTAATTCTATCCTTCCAGCATCTCTTTTTGGATTTGTCTGTACGTGTGGGTGTGCATAATTTCCTCCCTTATCTACTTGTTTCAATTAGGTCCTTGCGGAGTCATTGCGTATCACAACTAATTATTTGAACGTGGAGGAAAAGGTCGTAATAGCTACGTCGAAAGAAGAATCTGTTGAGGTGGAACGCTCCCAGTTGAAGAAAGATCCGAGTCCTGCCATGAACGAAAGGAATGATGCGAACCAAAAAATAAAGGAGCTTACTGAGGCCTTGTGTGTAGAAAAGTCTCTGGTCATTCAGAAAGACGAAGAGATTTAGGCTGCTCTCCTAAAGATTGACGAAGAGAGAGACAAGATCATCTAGAGGTTTAAGCAATAAGAGGAATTTTCAGACTTTCAGTTCATGCAGTACTTTAAAGGGTTTGAGCTTCTACGCCGGTGGACAATGAAGACAGTTTAGCCATGGACTTTTCTGGTTTGGACTTTGAGAAGATTGACACAGAGATTCTTGAAGATGAAGCAAAGGAGCTGGAAGAGATTGAGTCTGGTGCCATGGAGAAAGACCCTGCTGCGAACAAGGCCGCTGAAGGAAAAGATGTTGACGAACCTACTGCCCCTCCTTCATGATTTCTCTCCTTTTTTTTTTCTTTTTAAAAAAAATTTGAGAACAATGGGTTCCCCCTTTTTTTTTGGGGTTTTTTTTAACAAACAATGGTTGCCTCCTTATGTTGAGGCTTTTATATTGAACAACTTGTTGCTTTGCTCATGCTGTAACTTTGTTGCTTATCTTCGCGAATCTTTTTTCTTTTAGCTTATGATCTGTGCTTGGTTGAATCTTTTGTCCTTGTGATTTGGCCCTTTTTTTTTTTAAAAGCATCATCCCTTATATTGATGGAGTCCTTTGTGAGTTGGGGTTGAAACTTTCATCCAAACTTATCGTTTTTACCAATTAACTTGGATTCTAACCGTGTCATTTATATTGACGAGGTTTTCATCTTTGTGATTAAACTTGACGTTTTTATCACTTAACTTGGATTTTGACCTCGTCATTTGTATTGACAAGCCTTTATCCTTGTGATTTAAACTTGACGTTTTGATCACATAAATTGGACTTTTAACCTTGTCATTTATATTGATGAGGCTTTTATCCTTGTGATTTAAACTTGACGTTTTTATCACATAAATTGGACTTTTAACCTCGTCATTTATATTGACGAGGCTTTTATCCTTGTTTGTGATTTAAACTTAACGTTTTTATCACGTGATCATTATTTTGACTCATTAGGGTTTCTATCATGACCTTTACGCTTTGGATTTCCTTTTCAAATAAAGTAGAATTTCTCCATGGAATGTTTGTCATGAAAAGAAATAGCTCCTGCTGATGCTTTGTTTGTTTTATTCATCCTTGTTTATAAAGAGGGGTTACAAGGGTAATACTTCATGGAAACACAAAAGGTACTGAAAATAAAGTACTGAAAAATGCATAAAAACAATGAAATTTGTGTCCTGCTTATATGTGGATGAATAAACGAGATGTTCCAAACCCTGGAACTTATTACGGCTGAGAATCCGCTCCCTCATTGATAATACTTTTTAAGGTTCTCTGCATTCCATGAACGAGGCAAAGGTTTCCCATTTGTGTCCTCTAAATAGTAGCTTTCTCTCCTTGAATAACGGACGACCTTGTATAGGCCTTCCCAGTTAGGGCCCAGTTCCCTTTGTTTGGATCTTTGGTAGCTTGTCAAACTTTCTGCAAAACCTTATCTCTAGGATTAAAGCGCTTCAACTTGACCCTCTGGTTATGGTACTTCGTCATCCTTTCCTAATACAAGGCCATTCTTTGGGCAGCGTCGTCTCTGACCTCGAGTAAACAATCCAGAGCTAGCTTGAGGCCCTCATTATTACTCTGCTCATCATAACATAACCTTCTAAGGCTTGACACTCCAACTTCCACAAGAACTACTGCCTCAGTTCCAAACGCCATCTTGAAGGGTGTCTTGCCTGTTGGAGTCCTCACCGTCGTTCTGTAAGCCCACAACACTCTTGGGAGCTCGTCAGGCCATGCCTCTTTTGCCCCCACAAGTCGGGTTTGATCAATTTAAGCAAAGTCCAATTTGTGAATTCTATCTGGCCATTGGCTTGTGGATGACCAGGTGAAGAATAGTGGTTCCTTATTCCTAGCTCCTTGCAAAAATCGCTAAACTTGTGGCTATCAAACTGTCGTCCATTGTCGGAGATGATGACTCGTGGAATTCCAAATCGACAAACAAGGTTTTTCCACATAAAGTGTTGTATCTTGGCCTCCGTTATAACTACCAAAGACTCTGCTTCCACCCACTTTGTGAAATAATCAATAGCGACAACTAGTAATTTTACTTGCTTCTTACTAGGGGGTAGGGGGCCTATTATGTTAATTCCCCATGTTGAAAATGGCCATGGTGAGGTGATACTAGTCAAGTGTTCCACTTGGACATGCAACATGTTTCCAAACTGTTGGCATGCATTGCACCTCTAAACGACCTGAGCTGCATCTTTCTGCATAGTTGGCCAGAAATATACTTCACGAACAACTTGCCTAATAAGTGATCGTGGTCTAGAGTGATTTCTGCATACCCCTTCGTGGATTTCCCTTAGCACATACTCAGCATCTTCTGGATCGAGGCACTTCAAGTAAGGTTGTGAGAACCCCCTCTTGTAAAGCTTATAATTCAAGATTGTAAATCTGGACGACTTAACTTTGACTTTTCTGACTTCCACGGATTTGCAGGGAGGTTACCATTCTTGATGTATGTGATTATTGGATCCATTCAGCTTTCTCCTAACTGGACATAACTCATGCCGAACCCCCTCAATGCTCGGGAGGTATTGCACCACCATGTACAATCTAGGTCATCGTTCATTGGTCTCTGACGATGCCAGCTTAGCAACCTCGTTCGCTTTGGAATTTTCCTCCCGAGGTTCCTGAGTAATCTTGACATCATCAAAGTTAGAAATTAACTGACTGGTCAATTCTAAGTAACTCTTCATCCTGTCCTCTTTGGCCTCGTATTCATGGTTCATCTGCCCTATCATGAGCTTTGCATCAGAGTTTAATTTCAAGTTTTTCACGCCTAAGGCTTTTGTAACCCTCAAGCCTGTAAGGACTGCTTCATATTTTGCTTCATTATTCGTTGCTAGGAACTGAAGCTTGACCCCATATCTAAGGACGTCCTTCTCAGGGGATAAGAGAATCACTCTTACTCCACCTATGCCTGATGCTGATGATCCGTTTGTATACACCGTCCAGTAATCTGCTTCTAGATTTGGATCAGCCATAGTGAATTCGGCGACAAAATCCGCCAATGCTTGGGCCTTGATCGCAGTTCTGGGTCGATAATCAACGTCGAATTGACTTAATTCCACTACCCACTGGACCATTCTCCTTGCTGCGTCTGGTCTACCTATTGTCTTTTGTAAAGGTTCGTCCGTCATGGCTTCCTTGACGCGATGACTAGCGTAAAGGCTAACTTCTCTATTCTTGGGTATCTTGGTTCTGCGCCCTGGAAAGCCTGACTTGTGTAATAAATAGGATTCTGGATCCTGAGCTCTTCATCGATCAATTCCGAGCTCACAACTGTTTGGGAAACGACTAAATATAGGAATAAATCCTCTCCTACAACGGACGGGCTCAGGTAGGGTGGTCTGGACAGGTAGTCTTTGAGCGCCTGGAAGGCTTCTTCGTATTCTTCCGCCCATTGGAAAGCCTGCTTCAATGTTTTGAAAATGGAAGGCATTTATCGATGGCTCTAGAGACGAACCTGTTTAAACCTACGACTTGTCCCGTCAGCCTCTGTACTTCCTTCACATTTCTTGGGGGAAGTCATGTCTAGTTTAGCTATTACTTTCTCCGGATTAGCCTCTATACTTCGTTGTGAAACCATGAATCCCAAGAACTTGCCCGATGAGACCCCGAATACATATTTCGCTGGGTTCAACTTCATCTGATACTCCCTCAATGTATTAAAGGTCTCTTTGAGGTCTTCCAGGTGTAATTTTGCTTTCTTGCTCTTCACGAGCATGTCGTCCACATAGACTTCCATGTTCCATCCAATCTACTTGCTAAACATCTGATTTACCAGCCTTTGATAAGTCGCCCCTGCATTCTTCAGGCCAAATGGCATAACCCTGTAGCAGTATAACCCCAAGCTAGTAACAAAGGCTGTTTTCTCTTGGTCGTCCTCATTCATACGGATTTAGTTGTAGCCTGAAAATGCGTCCGTGAAAGTCAACAGCTCATGGCATGCTGTTGAGTCCACTAGCTAGTCAATCTTGGGAAGTGGAAAGCTATCCTTCAGGCAAGCACGGTTGAAGTCTGTAAAGTCAACACACATGCGCCATTTCCTGTTGGACCTCTTCACCATGACGACATTGGCTAGCCATTCAGGGTAGTATACTTCCCTGATGAACCCAGCTGTCAAAAGCTTCTCCACCTCTTCAACAATAGCTTTGTTCCTTTCAGGAGCAAAAACTCGTCGCTTCTAATGGACGGGCTTTTTGGTAGAATCGATATTCAACCTGTGTTCTTTCACTTTGTTGTCTATGCCTAGCATGTCTTCATGAGTCCAAGAGAAAATATCCATATTCTGCTTCAGGAACTCCACGATCTTGCCCTTCAGGTCTAGGTTAAGTCCAGCTCCCACCTTTGTTACTTTGGTAGCGTCTCCTTCTACTAGTCTCACATCTTCCAGCTCTTGAGTAGGTTTCCGTGGTTCTTCTTCCACCACCCAAGCATGGTTCTCTCTTGAAGCTAATACTGCTTGGTAACACTCTCTAGCCAAAAGCTGATCCCCGCATATTTGCCCTATACCGTGTGGGGTTGGAAACTTTACTTTCAGGCAATAAGTCGAGGTTACAGCCTTAAGCCGATTCAGTGTAGGTCATCCTAGGATGACATTATTGGACGATGGACAATCGACGATTAGGAAATTGACCTAGTTTGTTACTTGGGTTGGATGTGTTCCAGCTGTGACAGGCAATGAGACAATTCCTTATGGATAAACTCTTATCTCCACTGAAACTGACCAGTGGGGAATTGAAAGGTCTATGCTTCTTCAAATCCAACCGCAATTTTTGGTAGGCCGTCATGTACATTATGTCTGCGGAGCTCTCGTTATCAACCAATACTCCTTGTTTTGAAACCTTCAATCTCCAGCATAATGACGAGTGGATCATTGTGGGGTTGCTTAATCCCACCTGTAATTCATTCAGAAAATGTGATATCGTCACTCTTTGATCGTCGATACTTCGGAGACGGATGTTTAATGTGAACAATGTTGATCTGCCTATAATAAGTCTTCTTCAAAGACTTGTACGACCCTCTTGATACGGGTCCCCCTGTTATCGTTCAGATTTCTCCTACAGCTTGCTTTGAATGATCCCGTCCGTCATCCTTGACATTGTCATGGGGTTTGTCATCAGCCCTTGCTTGGGGGTGGTGGTCCCTCTTGTTAAACTTTTGGAGTTTTCACCGTTGAATAAATTCTTCTATCTATTCTTTTCGATCGCGACATTCATCAGTGTAATGGCTGTGATCCTTATGAAAACGGCAATACTTCTTTGAGTCACGCTTCCTAGAGGACGTGCTGAACAGCTTGGGCCATTTTAGCTCTAGTTCATACTTAATCTGCATCAAGATTTGGTATGCAGGCATCACTAATGGGTTGAAGTTCATCTTCTTCTTTGGAGTGTTAGAACTGCTTTTGCTGGTCTTAGTCTTCGAATATGAATCCTTACGATCCTTCTTCTTACCATGAGAGTCACCAAGTTCTTCGAAAGGGCATCCTCTCCGTTCATATACTTCTGGGCTTTGAACAGGAGATCCGTCATAGAGGTTGACGACGTCTTTCCCAACGAAAAGATGAGATCAGGGTTATTAAGCCCAACCTGGAAGGTCGTCATTATCACCTGGTCGTCACCTTCGTCAATCTCCAACATGGCCTTGTTGAAATGTTTTACATAATCCCTTAGGCTTTCCTCTTCTTACTGCCTTACTGTTAACAAGTAAGAGGTTGACCTCTTGTGACGCTTTCCTCTAATGAAATGGCGAACAAACGAGTCGCTGAGCTGTTTAAAATTTGCTATGGAAGATGCTGGCGACTTACTAAACCACACCCTAGCAACCCCTTTGAGGGTGGCAAGGAAAGATCTGCAAATAACTTTTTCTGGGGTCTGTTGGAGGTTCAGGATAGTCTTGAAGGCCTTTATGTGGTCAAGAGGGTACTTCGTACCATCATATAACTCTAGTTGCGGCAAACGAAACTTTAGAGGTAAAGGGCACTCCAAAACATTGGTTGTGAAAGGTGAATCTGTTCGTTTGAGCATGCCATCAACGTTCATTGCCGTCTTCCCTTTCATTACATTCTTTACTTCGTCAAGTTCCCTTCTTAAGCTTTTCATCATGTGATCGTTGTCATGCATGGACTGCTTGTGTATTCGGTTGATCTTTTCCCTTACTATTTTCAGGGCTACTAGCCTCCTTATCATGTCTGCTACGGCTACGTCGATAATGCGCGTTGCTGCCCTTAGGACAGGCTCGGCGTTTCAACTCTTCATTCTGCTTCATTAGCTTTTGCACATTCGCTGTTAGAGCTTGAATCTATTGAGCCATCACCACGGGATCTGGGGGTGGAGTCGGTGTAGAGTCCATTAAGTGATAGGAGCTTTATTAGCAGGAGCACGATGGTTAGAGAAAGATTAACTTGCCGTTTCCCACAGACGGCGCCAAACTGATGAAGCCGAAACTTGGCCTCGTCAGTATGCTCCTTCTCAACACCAATGGACGATCTCCAGTACCTGTAGTTAAGAAAAGAAAGGCAAAGGAGGTTTTCACTGGCGTGACGCCAGTTGAGAATACTCCGATGCTAAAGTCAGCTTATCAGTTCTTAAAAGAAGTTTCTCACAATTCTCTCTCTAACTTTTCATGTCCTTTTACCTGAGTTCCATTTCCCTTTTTATAGTTTGTTTTGGTTTAGTGCAGTTATGTCTATTAATGCTGCTCTGAGCGTTTTTCTCTTGAAAGGAACGCGGCATTAATTGACAATGATGATTCCATTTAAGGTGTAACGGGTGCTCAACGACCGTTGAGCCATTACTGCTCTTGTAACTGGTCCGGTGCAGTCATTGCTTAATAGTTGTCCTGATTGCATTTATTTGTGCCTTCAATGAGTGTTGGCCTGGCTCGCCTCAAAGGACAACGTATGACACCAAGATTTTACATTTACTCTCGTGGAAGGGTGATTATCGATATAACTCTCCCGTTGTGTAGAGGAAGGTTCATCACTCTACCTAATGGAGGCAAAAGATGGATTAAGTTCAAGTATGAATGGCTGCCAAGCTTATTCTATTGGTGCGGATGTCTGAATCACGATGACAGGGACTGCAATCTATGGGTCCAAAGTAATGGTACCCTAACCATGGACCAGCAGCAATTTGGCCTGTCTCTGAGAGCTCTACCATAAAAATCTGTGGGAAAGGATGTGATTTATGTTCCAGGGTACTTTGAATGGAGAGGTTGTAGCACTCGTTTGCAGAGCAGAGGTGAATATAATGTGCACACCACGGTACACGTATATTCAACCACCGTGACTCCAGTAGAGGAAGTTCCAAACATGGAAGTGGAAGGGTCAGGTGAAAGTTTGAACGTGGAAGCCGTTAATGAATCAATGACGCAGTGAAGTTCAAGGGTAAAGCACGTTACGTTAGTTGACTTAAGTGACAATCACACAATTCCTAAAAATCAGCAAGTGTTTGTGGCCAACATCAGGAGTAATAACTCGGGTTTCCTTTCTCAACTTGCTGAAATTGATAAGGAGATTAACTACCCCAACTCAGCGAGAGAAGTTACGGATGAGGAAATTTTGGGAGCAATAAATGTGGGGAAAAACATGGAAGTCTCCAACTTAAATGCTATTTCTGTTGAGCCTATCGTCTTTGAATGTGACCCAACTTCTTTGGGAACAACCTTAGCCACCACTTAAAAGGATATGCATGTGCCAAACACTTCAAGTAGTGATGCTCTGCTAAGTGACTCAATGGCTGAGATCAGCGAGCAATCAACGAACATTTGGTCGTGGAAAAGAATCATGCGCCAAGTTAACCTGAGTGTGGCTGTAAGCATTGTTGAATCAGGAAAAAAGAGGAAGCAGAGTACTTGCATGGCATTCCTCCCAGACTTTCTATGTAAATGGGTACAGGTGAAGGGTACTCAATACTCATCTAAGTTAATGGTGGAGGCTGCCAAGCAGCCCCACTAGGAGTCATGAGTTTCTTAGAATGGAACTATCGCGGGCTTGAGAACCTAGTGATAAAAAAAGAGCTTGGTGATTTAATCCGAGAAAAAGATCCCTCCATTGTGTTCATTGTCGAGACATGGACGAATGAAGCAAGGCTAAAAAAAATAGAGGTCATAGTAGTCATTAAAGCTCTTAGATTTGCACTTAATCTTGGTATATCATCCATCGTGCTTGAAGGAGATTCCAAGATCACTATAGTTGCCCTGTTGATTGAGGACCCATCTTTGGCAAAATATGACCACTTGGTGGATGAGGCAAAGGTGCTAGCCAAGGAGTTTATGGAGATCGACTTCAGTCATGTAATGGGACAGAGTAATAGTGCAACCCACAACAATGCTAGACATGCAAGACGTGTTAGCGAGTTAACGGTGTGAATGAAGGATGTTCCTTCACACCTTTCAGCTGTAATTCAAGCCGATTCGGCTATCTCTTAAATAAAATTACAGTGTTCTTTCTCAAATATATATATATATATATATATATATATATATAGACATCTAACAGTTATAAAAGTAAAAAATCATAAAAAATAACACATATCTCTCTTAAATTTAAAAAATAACAATTTTTAATGAGATATAATTATATGAGTAAGATATTTTCTAAAATAAATCTTAAGTTTTATTCTTACGTTATGACTCACAACCAAATTTATGAATAGATTTAGTTTTTACATTACAACACATTTTATTCATAGTAATAAAGATTACAATTCCCATTGTAATTCTCATTCAGTGTACCAAACGTACCCATCTTCATTACAAGAAAAATACTATTACTTACCAAAAGTAAAGTGAAATCTTCACGTCTATGCTGCATTCTAGTCAGAAGTTGGGGTATAATGCATTAATACTATTGATGGAAACCAAAAATTATATAATTTGTTGTTAGCAAAAAAATAAAAATAAAAAAATTATATAATTTGTTGAACGGTAAACTTTCGAGGGAATTTTACTTTATTTATTTGGCATGTATATATATATATATATATATATATATATATATACACACACTCAAAAATCAAATTATAGTCAAATATTTGAAAATTTCCGAATATCCGCATTAAAAGTGGAAAATAGGTGACAAAAAGCTGGAGACAAATAGAGAGATGCTCTTCGTTTTAGACACGAGCTCCACGACATCGCCCGGCCCAGTTGTGCCTATATACATTAACTTATCCGTTCAAATATGCCTCCACATTTTTGTCAAACCTTAAAGTCCTAAAGCATAAATAAATAAATAAATAAATAACTAAAATTAAGGGAAATGTTCACAAGTACCATGGGGTGCTTGTTAAGGTTTTTCTAATGTGAGTTTCACTTAATAAAAAAATTAAATAAATAAAAGAAAAAAACATAAAAGTAGCCCCAAAGTTTATTTTAATTTTTTTTCTCTCTATGAAGTTGACCCCATAGCTTATAAAGCTAAAAAAAATAACATAAAACTGCAAAAAGACGAAAAACTGCCAAAAAAGTTCAAAAAAGTTGTTAAGGGGCACGTAATATATTGAAAAATTAAAACATTAAAAAAGATTGAATTAAATATTATAATTATTTTGTTGTTGACGTCATACCAACCAACCAATCCTAAATATAGGCATGCAAATGCTATTTTATTTTATTTATGGGTACAGACATGAAAATTGAATGCATAGAATCATAGATAGGCCTGCCCAAAGTATAAGTTTCAGTTAGCTCAACTGATAAAATATTTGATGATTGAATAAGAGATCTGGGATTCAATTTTCACCTATATCAAAAACTGATTAGTATCTTGGTCCGATAATAGAAAGCAAAATTACTAAAAGATGACGCCAAAGGTTGAAACTCAAAAAAAAAAAAAAAATAAATAAATAAATAAAAAGTGTATAGGTTAAGCATAAATGAATAGGTTCATAGTTTAGCCCAATGTACAAGGTAATGGAAAAAAGAAGCATGAAATAATTAATCATTAAATTTCATAGAAAAGATCTAAGTTAAGGTGTAAATATTCTTCATTTCTTAATAAAGATCACGAAGATTCAACGGCGGAACCAAAAAATATTCAGGGGGACCAAAATAATTCTATAAATAAAATTAAATTGAAAGAGTAACATATTTATACATAAATTATACAAGTCAATATAAGCAAAATATTATTATATATATATATATATATATTCTATATCTATTTATATATATATATATATATATATTCTATATCTATATATTACTAAAAGCTGAAGCGTAGCATTTAATGTTACTACACTCACGTTGAGCCACGTCAGCAGCCATGTCATTTCCACCATATTTTTTTGTAATTGTTCAACAATTTAAAATTAGTTTTTTTCAATTTTAAAATACTAACAAATATAAAATAAATCTCACCCTTATCTCCACCATAAAGCCCACTTCTTATTAATTTAATTTTCACAACTATCTCCACCATAAATCCCACTTTTTATTAATTTAATTCTACCATCTATATCTATATTATTATTATTATTATTATTATTATTATTATCTAAAAGCTGAGGCATAGAATTTAATGTTGTTGTACTCTTGTTGAGCCACCTCATCAACCACATCATATTTTTTTTAATTTCCTTTATGATTTTTCTATTTTATTTTATATAAAATAATTAAATATAACTAATGAAAAAACCTGTTAATGCACATCATTACTATTCAACATGTTACTATTCATTTGTTTTAAATGCAAATATTTGACTATTTAGCTACCCAAATTAATTTCAACTTTTCATTTTCTTCTTTCTAATTTCAAGTAATTTTTTTTTTTGGAGATTAATTTCAGGTAATTGTTAAAATTGAATAATTCATTATCATTTAGTGGATATATGCACATGATTGCTATTCGTTACAATTTCAACTTTTCATTTTCTTTTTTCTAATTTCAAGTAATTGTTTTCTTGGAGATTAATTTCAAGTAATTTATAAAATTGAATAATTCATTATCATTTAGTAGATATATGCACATAATTACTATTCATTACAAATGTTACTATTTATTAGATGCAAATGTTTAACTATATTCAGCTATCCATATTGATTTCAACTTTTCATTTAATTCTTTCTAATTTTAAGTAATTGAATATTTAAACTTTTTATCTTCCTATTCTAAAAAAAAAAAAAAAAAAAAAAAAAAAAAACTCTTCTTCTCTTCTTCCAATCTTTCCCCTTCCAACCTTTCCCCTCTCTCTTTGCCTATTTATCTCCCTACTACTCTTTATTTTACCGTTAAACTTTCTTCATCATTTCCTCTTTCTTATATTTTAACTCTTCTTCTCTCCATCTTCTTTTGTATAAATTTGATGTCATTTATTTGATTCAATCCATATTTTTTTTTCTACACGAAAATTGTGAGTACTCTCTCTCTCTCTCTCTCTCTCGATTTTTGATCTTTCTTATAACTGTAATTTAGGTTGATGGTTTTTTATTTAATTTTTTTGTGTTGTATTTTTTAAATTTTCTATCACAAATCACTCTTATAGCTTTGGTTGAATTTTGGTTTGGGTTAGTATGTAGTTTTTTTTTTTTTTTTTTTTTTTTTAGAATAGAAATTTGAGTTTATATCAAAACAACATATACATGGCTACGAATTTGAACGTGCCTACCAATGGACTTCCACTGAATAGAGATGTATTCACAATGTTTTTAGCTTCATATACTTCTTTGGTAATGTGAGTTTGAGAAAGAAAAAAAAGGTAGACAAAGGATATATGGTCTTTCATAATCCCCTATGTTTTGAAGAAAATAGAGGGCCAATTAGTCTCCCTTCTACTAAGATTTTGAATAAAAAGCATTTTGCTATAAGTTCCTTGACTTTTTGTTATTTTGTAATCGCTCTATAGTTTATACTGTGACAAAAAGTGAATAAAGTTTATTTATTTATTTGTAGAGTATCAAAAAAGTAAAAAATTATTCAGGATAGTAATTTTGTATTGTTGCATCTCATTCGTTTGATAAAATTTCTTTTAGAAATCTTATATATTTTTCTCAAAATCTATTTGTTATTTTTATTTTGGTCATTTTATTACAAATAATTAGCATCTCCACCATCAAATTTTTAGTTAATCTGAATTTTCTTGGTAACTTTACTTTTCTTAGTTGATCATCTTTACTAAAAATGCCAAAAAGAGAATAAGATAAAATATAATTTGCTTTATAGCATCATTGTGCTATTAATGTTTTTATGTATAGATACTTAAGGAACTTTTTCTTTTTGCATATTATTTTATTTTATATTTCCACTTAATAATATATGATTTATTGATAATGATCTATTGCATAATTATCTTTATTTACTTTTTCAATTAGTTTCGATTGTAAGGAAGGAAGAGACTTGTATCTATGCTTTTGAGAAAAATATATCTATAAGAGTTAAATCGCATATATTTTTATAATAATAAACAAAGTATACATAGTTACAACTTGGTCTAATAATTCTCACACTATCATTTAATATATATATATATATATATATATATTACATTGTGTTTTCATACATATTTCACTATATATAATACCTGATCACAAAATATATTTTGTTACACTACAAAAAATGTTTAATTTAAAACATAATTTCAAATAATACACATTGAATTTTTAATAATATACAATCTAATATATTAATTCAATAATTATCCAATAAAAAAAATCATATCATATTTTCCTGCGCATCACGTGGGTCTGCAACTAGTACTATATATAAAAGCAGAAGCCTTTAACCACGTGCTGCCACGTTAGGAAAAAAGCCTATCAAAAATTTTGACACGTATAAGTTAAAAAGAGATAAATTATGTCACTTGGCAATAGCATAGCACCGTTTAAAAACCTCTCTATAAATAAATAAAAAATTAACCGGTTAAAAAACAATTAGGCTTGCGATATATGGACAGAGAAGGAGAAAAAAAAAGAAAGAAAAAAAAAAAAAACAGCGATACGGAGATGAGAAGGAGGTAGAGTTCGTACGGCCGGCCGGCTATCACCATCATTTTCCCACCACCGTTCGTCCCTCGTCGGACTTAGACTATCGAAACTGGCACCGGTAACTAAAGGTGCACGCAATATTTGAGATACGGACATAGAGAGAGAACTACCACTGGTAAGTTGTTTTTTTTCCTTTTTTTTTCATTCTTTCTTAGATATGGGTATGAAATATGAATTAGTTTTGAGAAATTTGGTTGGATTGATTTTTTTTAGGTATTTGGGTTACATTAGGTTTTGATTTGATTTTTTTGATTTGATTTAGTTTCTCAGTATACTAAAAACTTTTAGGAGTATTTGAATTCAATTAATTTTGTGTTTGATTTTGGTTTAATTTTAGGGTATTTATAATTGGCTTTGGATAATCAAGGTTTAGAGGCCAAAAGTCCGAGAACGGTAAAGAGAGATTTTGAAGAAATTTGGTAATAAAAACTGAATTTGGGTTAGATTTTGTTTGAACTGAGGTCTTTGGGTTAGAGTTGATTTTATTTTTGCTATTTGTGTTAGATTTGATTTTGTTTAGGATTTTTTTTTTTTTTGGGTAGAAGAGATTGAAACGGTGTGGCCTCGCAGACGCAGCAAACTATTCTTCTTCCCTTACTACGTAGAAATCTCTCTCGGTTCTCAAACAACCATTTTCTCTATTTTTTTTTTAATTTCTTTCTTTCTTGCCCACCCGATATACCCTTCTTCTTTTACTCTCTTAGCCGTTCTTCCGGCCTCTCTCAATTCTCACAGGTGAGATGCTCTTAAGATCATTTGTATCCAATCTATTCCTCCCTCTTTCTCTTTCTAAATATTTGTTTTATTAATGTTTGTTGGCTTTGCTTCTTTTTGTTGATTCCAAGACTAAATTGCTGTTGTTGTGTCAGTAATATTTTCTATTCAGTTTCTTTTGCTAATATTTTCTATTCAGTTTCTTTTGCTAATACTGTTGTTGGGTATTGTTAGTGCTACTTTTGTTAGGTTTTTGCTAATATTGTTTTTGGGTATTGTTAACACTACTTTTGTTAGGTTTTTTTTTTTTTTTTTTTGGATTTAATTTTGTGAATTCTTATCTGGGTTCATGTGGCTATCACTTAGAAACTTAATTTTAGGGTATAGTTTCTCTTCTAAATATAAATTAGAAATTCACAAGGAATTTTTAATTCTAATTCTTTTTGGTTTCCATTTAGGATTTATGAGTCCTAATTTGAACCAAAATGGAACCACCACAGACTTTGAGATTGTGTATTTGAACTTTTAGGGAAAATTGATCTTTAGGTTTGAATTTTATGGTTCATATTATGGTGGGTTTGTGCTTTGAGATTAGAGTTTGGTATTGGTTTCTTTTGAATTGTGGGTTTGGGTTTAATTTAGAGGTGGATCTGTGAATATGAGGTCATATGTTAGATATTTTTACTGATTTAGTAGACTATTGGTGGTGGGATTGGTATTGAACTTGGACTTGGTCTTAACGTTTTGGTATTTAACTTTTGAAAACAATTTCAGGTTTTGCAAATAGGATAGGTTTATATAGTAGAAAGGAGATGAATTGAAACACAATGGTCTTTGAGATTATGTATTTGAAAGTTTAAGGGATATTGAGAAGAAGGTTTGATTTTTTAGTGTTTATTTCATGGTGGGTTTGTGCATTGAGAATAGAGTTTGGGATATTCTCTGCAAATTTGAAATTTATCATTGAGAATGAATTGTGAGTTCAGTGAATTTGTGTCTAATTTAAAAGTGGTCTTGGTCTTAGGTTCTGTCCAAATAGGAAAGATTTATACCAAACAACAGCAGTGGCTGCCACTACTGCATAAGATTTGTTTACAAAACTAAGGGGGCCATTGCTCCTTTGGATTAGCATTCCCCAACTAGTTTGAGAGGATCATATAAGCAATTGGTGTGTACTTTCTCACAACATCATACCCGGATTTATAATAGTTTTTAAGGTTGGCTAGAGTGACTCCTGGTGCATGATGTTCGTTCATTAACTCAATTGCTGCAAGACTTGGATTGTTGGTATAACCGCACAAAAAAAAAAAGGTCTTATTTTGGATTTAAGGAACATTCAAAAATCATCAGTTGCTCTAATTTCATTTGGGTCTTAAAAAAAAAAAACAATTTTATCTTTTTAAGCCATGGTATTGAATTTGGGTTGTGAATTTTGTATCGTAGTTGTTTTTATGGGTTAGTTGAATAGTGGGTTAGCATGCAAAGCCAAGATTAGCGCCATTAAATAGGGACAATGTGCCATTACAGATCTTTAGAATAATATATAGTTCATGGCTATGGGAATTTACTTTTTGAACTTAGTATTTTATAAATCTTGGGAAGTTGAAGTTTTATTTCATCATAGTTTGCCACAAATCCATTGGCTTTGTATGTATGACCTATTACCTATCCCTTTAAAAGAAAAGGTGTGTTTTTGGTCCCTGTTTGATACTTTCTCAATGGGTATCATGATTCATGACAAAGTTATTATAATTTGCCCAACCATTTTAAGAGAGACTCATGGCCATAATCTCATATTGAATTCATTATATCATTATTTTATTTTATTTTATGGGCTGAGCAGATAGCTATTCTTTGATGATAACTTGATATTATCCAATCAATTGATGTGAATGCTCTTAGGGTTTGTATGTGTGTGTGTATCTATATCTATCACACATACATTGAATCCCTATGTTTACTTGAAATTAAAAGTTACTGTTTGGCTCATATATGCAACACTATTCATTCTAAATAAAGAAATTGATTACTTGGTTGATTCAAGAAAAATTTAAAAATTGATCATCCTTATGTTTATAAATATTTTTGAACAATATAGATTTATAAAGAATATGATTATTATACAAAAAAAAAAAAAAAAAAAAAAAAAAGAAGAGAATTTTATAAGGCACCGCTGCATCATTGTTTTGCCCTATATATATGAAGAACTATGACAGGGTGTTGCAGTAATAAATAATAATCTTAGTTGGCCCTCACCATTCTTTTACTATATATAAATATGTTCTTCTATTTTTGTTTTTTTTTTTTTTGGTTTTTTTTTTTAAATTTGGGATCAAATCTGATTTGGGTCTGGGTATATTGACTGGATTCGATTGCATTAAGTTTTTTTTTTGGCTTAGATTTGGTTTTGAATAAGGAATTTGGATTAAGAATGGTTTTTAATATCCGTTATTTGTGTTGGATTTGGTTTTCCTTTGGGATATTTAGGTTCAATTTGTTTTGAGTATATCTCTACGCTTTAAAGCTTTCATTTTATTTATTCTGTTTTAAATTTTTTGTTGAAACATATTTTCCCTTAATAATTTTGTTTCCCATGTTTCTTTTCTAGCATTGTTATCAAGGTTTTCCAGTATATACTTCTCTGTATTAGATTTTTCCCCATATAGTTCACATATCACAGTGATTGTGTCAATTTTATTTTTAAATTGTATTTCGTTGGTATACACACACTTTGTAATGTAGAATGAGGTTGGCCATATTTGATCAATAGGGTTAAGATTGCAGACTTTGCATCTGAATTGGATTTTCATTTCTATTTATTGATAACAGATGAAAACAAATACATATAAGACAGCCCTGAAAACCAAATACAAAGGAAACCAGAAGCTTAAAACAGAAAGAACAGGAAGCTGAATACAGTAGAGAAGTACAGACTAATAGGTATGCGCAGAGAAATTCAAAGCAACAAGTATGCAGATTGCAGAAAATATAGACCAATAGGTATGCAAAGAAATTCAGACCGTGACAAATATTTTTAGATGTCAAATATTTGAGCTTTGAGTCCCAATATTTATTTATTTCAAATATTCGTTAAATGATGTACTCCACCTGTTTTTTAAAAGAATTGAATCAATAAAATTTTCAGAAATTGTTGTTTCCTTTGAGACATGAGTTTAATAATATGAACAATTTGAAGAACCCTTTACTCTTTTGCTATGGAATTGTTGTTTTAAATATTATTTGTTATTCTTTCTTATTTATCCGTTCATAAGCATTTAGTTTCTTGCTCTTTTCATGTTTGATGCATCTTAATTCGTTATAATATTTTGCTATCTAGGAGGGTTAGTCATGTTGTTCAAGTGTTTTCCACTAGAGTCACTAAGTACATTCTCATGTTTGTAAGATTTCAATTTAATTTTTCAAAGTACAGAATTTTAAAATCTTTCACTGGGTGAATTTCAAAATGCTACTAAATGACATTTTGTGTTTGCTAGGGCGTTCAAAAATCAAATAAAGAGGTACTTAAGAAGATTTTTGAAAGTGTGAGAAGGTTTATTTACACCAAGGACCTTGAGCAAGTCCAAGGATGAGTCTTTTGGCTTTATTTTTTTGGAGTAACATTTGAATTATATAATTAATTTTGTTTTGATGCTAAGAAAAAAAGTGAAGTTACCATGTTAGCCTTTTGTTTATATAAATTGATAGTTTTGTTTGATTGAACTTGGATCATTTGAAGAGGTTTTTTTTTTTTTTTTTTTGACAATTTTCTTTACTAAGATGTGTTACAATTCAAAATTAATGTATATTTCCCTTTATCTTTGTTTTTACTTTTCACTATTTCAGTGCTATGTATGTGCTATACTCAATTTTCTTTACTAAATTTGTTGTGAAAAAAATGTTCTTCTAAAAAACTTATATTCACATTGACTTAACTTAATTTCGATTCAATTTATTTTCCATTTTTATAATTATTCAATCTTTGCTGTGAAGTGTCATAGTCATTGGGTTCCCCCCCCCCCCCCCCCCCCAATTAATTTACATGTAACGGTTTGCAGTGGCTTGAGCCACATTGTCTAAGAAAGTTAAAACACTTTAGTGAGAGTTCTGTTATTGTTTATGCGTCCGTATGTATGTTTTATTCTTTGGTTGATTTATTAATTATTTCCCTTGATGTGATATATCATAATAAGTTGTTGGTGGTTGCTTTTTCATTATGATCAGAAGGTGAAGATAGAAATGACCCTTTTGACTTGCTGTGTCTTCGTCATTATCACAAGATGTAGATGGACTTTTTCTTTTCTTTTTTCTTTTTTCAAACCTCATCTTGCTTAACAAACCTTATATTCATCCATTTGTACCAAATATATTTATCTATTGATTTTTTATGTATATTAATTTTATGAAATATTGTTTCCGTAATTAAAGTTTAAGAGTTTAACGATGGTTTATTTTAACAATCAGTTAAATTATACAACATGCTCTAGAAGAATTTTAATGTATTTTATTGTCTTCTTATAAGTAAAATGACCCCGCGCATTGCGCGGGTTAAATACTAGTATAAATAAAACCGAAGCCTTTGAAACTCCCACAATTTTCCACATCATCATTTTAATTTATAATTTTTTTTTAATTTTTAAAACTAAATAGTGAGAGAGTCCTAACAGGAGTCTCTCTCTCTCTTTTTTCCTCATCATTTTAATTTTTTAAACTAAATAGTGAGAGAGTCCTAATAGGAGTCTCTCTCTCTTTTTTCCTTAATCCTAATAGGAGTCTTTTTTTTTTTTTTTACGTGAGTCTTTTTTTTAAACCCAAAATGAGCCCTTTAAAAAAAAAAAAAAAAAATCTAACGTGAGGTCTAATTAAAAAAAAATATATTTTCTTAATCCTAATTCTAATGTAAGTCTTTCAAAAAGTTAAAATTTTCAGTTTTACATTATATATAGATAATAACAATGATGTGGCAAGTTCTAAGAATATAAAAATGCAATTTGTAGATCTACTATCAAGATAACATAGATTAGATTGGTAGTAGATAGTAGATTTAATTGCAGTTGAGTATTATGTGAAGTTATCACCATATAATAGCTCACGTCGGAATGTGTTATGTGAAACCAATGATATGAAAGAAAAAGAATTTTTCTAAATCATTATATTTAAGAAATTAGTTATTTTCATTCATTTTCAAATTATATATTTTTAAAATTTAAGTCATATACCTTTAAGTAAAATAAGTACTTTTAATTTTTATTTAACTATCTCGTACATCGCACTGGTTAGCGACTAGTAATAAGAAAAATTAAAAGAAAAACATTATATTTCATAGATAACAAAAACAAATGCAATATGGATCTCTAACTCTCAACCAAAAAATCTGTAATCATATTTTCTTATATATAAAAAATATTGTCCATATCTAATATCTCTTATTCTCCAAATGCAAAATAATGAAAAGAAAAAAAGAAAAGAGTCCTTTTTCTATCCTAAAAAAAGGGGGGAAATGATGAAGAAAACTTATATTAAATAATTGACTTAGCTATTGTTTAGAAATATATATCTTGAATATGCTTTAATTTAATGAACTACAATAAGAGCAAAAAATATTGCATTAATTATTTATATAAACTTATCTATTTTTTTGGAAAAGATATATATATATATATATATATATATATCAAATATATATATATACGCACACATAGAGGAGGGTGGAGGGAATTTTAAAGCTTGGGGGGGGAGGGGGGGCGGGGGTCTCTAGTCCCCCCTTCCCTCTGCCACTGGGAAGATACTAGAATTTTTTTAGGTCTGCTGGACAGTTCTTCAATTCCTCCACTCACGTGAGGGGTGAGTCCTAAAAAAGGTTAAGTTGATATATCTTTCTAAATTTTATTCTAAGTGACTATATATGGAGCAATTTTCATTGATTTCTTTCGTTCTTTGATGCAGAACATTGTCTACGGTTATTAGAAGAATTTTCTTATCATTTGCATTTTTGTTATTTTTTTAAAATGATTTATTTAGTTGGTTTTCCACAATCTACAAATAAAATAAAAATCAAAAGAATATATTTACAAAAACAAAATAGATTATTTCTTTGATCGTACGCAGATGCATTAGTGAGTGATTAAGGTTGTCCACAGGTCTAGTTTGTGTCCAATCCACAACCGACCCAATTAGATTGGGTGTGGAATCTTCATATCCTATAAATGGTGTAGGCCTGTAAGGATAATCAGTAAGGTGGCTAGGTTGTTGTATCTTGAGCGTGGCACGCCAATGTTGTTAGTCTACTATACTCATGAGAATCCCATAGACGACGTGTATCGTCTCAAGATATATAGTAATTTGGTCCACGCCTCAACTCCACCACCTAAAAACATTTCTGAATTGACTATAAATTGTTTATCATATATATTATAAGCTGCACTTTAAACACCAACAATGTAATATCTCTTAATTTTATTTCTGTTTTATGGTTAAATCTACAACTTGCAGAAATTATTTTGATCTAAATGATATTTTGAATATTATAAAATTCAATTTATTTATTGTTAATTTGGTCCACGCCTCAACTCCACCACCTAAAAATATTCATGAATTGACTATAAATTGTTTATCATATTATAAGCTGCACTTTAAACACCTACAATGTAATATCTCTTAATTTTATTTTTCTTTTATGGTTAAATCTACAACTTGCAGAAATTATTTTGATCTAAATGATATTTTGAATATTATAAAATTCAATTTATTCATTGTTCTTAGGAACAACATGAATTAACTCCAGATATCTTATTTAACAAATAGAGATATTACTAGTTTTGTTAACTGGAATCATAAATTAAAAGTTAAACAAATAACCTCACGTACATCTTTCATTAATTTATTTTATTCCTTTTCTGTCCATAGCGTTGACTCAGCCGGGTAATGAGAAAAATACATTACTCCAGAACTTGCATCAGTGCATGTAGCTGGAACTCTTGTATAAATACTTGAGAACTCTAGTGCCTTACCACCCAACAAAGCAAAAAATTCATCTTCTTCTTGTTTCTCTATCTTCAATAATGATTATGGCTCACTATTATTCTAGCTCAGCAATTCTAGCTGTCATTAGATTCTATTGCTTGTTTTCACTTTTTGTGGGAATGGTCTCAGCTCAATTATTGTCCCCTTTTTCTATGCAAGAACATGCCCGAATGCCCTTACCACCATTAAATCAGCTGTAGACTCTGTAGTGTCAAGCGAGCCACGCATGGGAGCATCCTTGCTCCCTCTTCACTTTCATGACTGCTTTGTTCAAGTCCTCTCTCTCTCTCTCTCTCTCTCTCTCTTGACTGCTTTAATTTGTTGGGAAATGCTAACAAGTGCCCTAAGGGCATTCATTAATAATCCATTTAAAGAAAGTTTTTATGGGAAATGAAAAAAAAAGTAATTAATATTTTGACAGCTTTTTTCATTTCCAATAAAAGTGGCATAAAAACTTTCCTAAAATGGATTATTAATGAGTGCCCTTAGGGCACTCGTTAGCATTTTCCTAATTTGTTTAAATAAAGACGCATACTTCTTTTTATATATGGGTCTACTATTGACACAATTTTATCATGCATGAATCACAAGTAGTCACGTACTTTTTCTTAAAAAATTTTCTTTATAATTTGATAATTACAATAGGGGAGGGAGAATTTAAATTCTAAATGCCTTCATTGAAAACACAAAAATGTGTCAATTGAACAATAAGATTCTTCACACAACAAGTCGCATAATTAGTAGTGAAAAAAATTGTAAAAGTTTTTTTTTTTTTTTTTTTGTGTATTTAAACTTAATGATAACCACAAGTTTAGAATAAAGTCATGGACCAAATGTTGTTAAGACGCATGCAAAATTATTGTGATCGCTTCTTTTGGCTTAACAATTTAAATTGTTTGGTGTCGTGATTTCTATGAGATCCTAGATTCAAAACCTTTTGTCAATATCTTGGGGCCGCCCTCAAGGGTTTCTTCCCTGTAATAACGGGTGTGTGTGTGTGATGAAAAGACTACACATACCCAAGAAAATAGTTTTTTTTTTTTTTTTTTTTTTGAGAAGGAATCCAAGAAAATAGTTAGATACTTGAAAAGTTCGAATACCCTTTATTTGTTAAAAAAAATGTCTAGCAAGCTCTTCACATGCAATAGTGTTTTATGAGCCATGTAAAGTCATTTACTTGTTTAACCCAACATAAATTTAAAGGTTCATGACAACATAAAAGACTATTGTGCTAATGGATTATTGAACCCTTGATTTGTTGCCCTGCATTTGTGGTGTGGAGTAGTACTATAGCTACTACACATTTTAGTAAATAAATTTTACAAATTCTTATGTTAATTTTTAAAATAAAAAAAACATCAATTTAAAATTTTATTATTATATGACATCAATCATATTTTTTGTCAATATCAAATTGTAGATTTTTTTTTTAATAGTAAAATTAATAGTAACTTTGACATTTTCCTTGTAATGAATATAGAAAATATAGATGGTAGGAATATTTAGCATCAGAAAAATAACAAGTTTGAGTAATATTATGTAATAGGGGTGTGATGCATAGGTCCTCTTGGATGACACAACAAATTTCAAAGGAGAGAAAACCAAGAGAGTCAATCTCATACCGGAGGCTGTACCGGGTTGATCAGTAGAACGATATATTTCGATATCGGTCAATACCGGTGTATCGTTTCGGGTTTACCGCTATTTTATATATATATATATATATATATATGTGTGTGTGTGTGTGTGTGTGTGTGTGTGTGTGTGTGTGTGTGTTATAATAAATATAAAAGTTTACCATATAACATTACCTTAATTCAAAACAAATTATTCATGGTTTTAGACTTTAGTATCAATTAAAAGAAAAAAAAAACACAATATAAAAATGGAAAGCTTAATTATTTATTGCCTACTAAGAAAACAAATAATACTAATAAGTTAATGCAAATAAGTTACCATTTTGCTCTTACAAAAATTCAAAAATTACAAAACTAAAAAAAAAGCTTTTTTCTGTACCGGCCAGTACGCCCAGTACCAGCCGGTATTGTTCGAAAATCGGCCGGTATGGCCTGTATATGGCCGGTACGGCCAGTATTTAAACCGGTACGAAACATAGATGTTTTGATATCGGTATATATACCGGTACGGTACATACCGGCCGGTACTGGTATGGTATTGACTACATTAGAGAAGACTGCTTTTCCAAATAATAATTCACTAAGGGGATTTGACGTAATAGACACCGTCAAATCTCAATTGGAGAATATGTGCCCTGGTGTTGTATCGTGTGTTGACATTGTAATGGTTGCTGCTAGAGACTCTATGGTTGCTGTAAGAAAAAGTTCCAAATTCATATTATTTATAAGGGAAATGCTAAGGGCACTGGTTAATAATCTATTTTAGGAAAGTTTTAATACCACTTTTATGAGAAATGAAAAAGCTGTCAAAATATTAATTACTTTTTTTTTCTTTTCCTATAAAAACTTTCTTTAAATAGATTATTAATGAGTGTCCTAAGGGCACTTGTTAGCATTTTCCTATTTATAAATTTTAATTTAGACCATAATATTAGAACATATATTAAAATCGCGTTCTTTTGCTGTTGACATTATTTGTTTCAATCCAGCTGGGTGGACCTAGTTGGCCGCTCCTATTGGGCAGAAGTGACTACCACTGCAAATTTAAGTGCTGCTAATTCCGACCTTCCTTCTCCAGCATTGAATTTTAATGGCCTTATTAGTGCCTTCTCAAACAAGGGTTTCACTGCCCAAGAAATGGTGGCCCTATCAAGTGAGTATTGTTTAAAAATATCACATTTTTTCAAGGTACAGTAATGTATAAAAGAAACAAAATAAATTGATGAAACTAAACTAATCCACGATAATTTAAAAAAAAAAAAAAGTCATATTAACGGATGCCTATAAGATAATTGTTAATAAAAAATTTTCGGAAAGTTTTTGTATCACTTTTATGGGAAATTGAAAAACTTGTCAAAATTTTAATTACTTTTTCTCTTTTCCCATAAATACATTCCTAAAATGGTTTATGTAGGGACACAATTTTGAGTTACCGGCCCAACGATGGATGGATTAGCCCAAAAGGGCCCCTAAGCAATGAATTTGTAGAGAGTAGGTTGAGAAGGACTGGACTAGGAATAATTCAGCTCTTCAAATGGTTGGGACTAACTCCTTCACCATCATCAAATTCTGTTTTACACTTGCAATCTTCTATTCGTTCTACGTCCGAGGTTCCTTTCCTCTTTCCTTGTCCCTTATTTCTTTTTACCCCTCTCTCCTTTTTTTTTTTTAAAAGATCCCTTTTCTTCCTTTTTTCTCCCCTTTTATACTTCCTCCCCTCCTTTCTTAGCCATCCACGTATGGATCGTTTACTTCCTCTTTGGACACTTGTCCCCCCGTTTTTTCCAGAAGTTGCTTCGTAGAAGCAACGGGACACTTTGCTACTGTTCAGATGTCTTCTCCACATAAATGCGGCCAGAAGATTAGCTGTGGGGCATTCAATGCGGGGTTGGCAGCCTTTCTCTTTGATATTTTGGGATATTTTCAGGATGTGTGGCTCTACTACGTTCAACAAAGCCAGTGGAGATTTCTACGGCACTTTTCTGACCGGCCGGTTTTCAAGGTTTATCTATACCTCGACCGTCTGAGGTGTTAATGTTCTCGGACAGACGGTCGATCTCTCCCAAGTCTTGTTCAGATTCCCCTCCGCTTATCTCGGTCATTATAGATCAGACTAAGTGGTCCTTGGCTGGGCCATGGTCCTCGGCGTGCCATTTTAGTCCAACACGTGGGCCTATGGTTCTCGTTATTTGGGCTCCACACCCAGGCCCATCACTCCTGTCGATATTTTTGTCCCCACAATAGCCCCTCGAGATGCTTCTTTTTGGGCTCTCGGACAAAAAGGAGGATATCGATGCCTCGTTGCTCGTGTCTTCTATCTTCCGGATTGCTTTGGTTAGTAGAGATGCCCCTTTGACTTCTAAGGGCGCGTTTCTGACGGTGCAACGCTCGAGGCGCTCCTTCATTTAATATTTGCTGCGCCATGTTCCCCACGTTCAACGGTGCGATACAAATTGGACGGCCTGGATTTCAGCCAAGACATGGGCGGGATTTTTACCGCTTCAGATGGTCCTTTTGATATAAATATTCTTTCATTCGATCTCTTTTCCCTTTACTTTCGCATTTGCTTAACTCCAGAGCACATTCATTGAATCCTGTCAGCCGTTTCGTTACCCGTGTCACTCCTAAACACCAAAGCCTGTCCGAGGAGATTTCCTTAGATTTCTGTAAGTCTTTACATCCTTATCCTTTCTCTTTTTATATTCTAGTATATATTTTCATCGGTTTTCCGTCCCCTTTTTCACCTCGTCTTCTTCTCCCCACCTTGAATATTCTGAGTTTGTTAATATTCTTCGGGGATGGGTACATTTAAGGAGTTAGTAGATTCTGAAGAGGGGATTGCGAGGTTTAAGAACGATTATAAGATTCCTGCCGGAGTAGACATTAGGTATTGTGAGGAGGGCGATTGGCACACGCAGAGGCGAGAGGGGGAAGTTGTGATCCCTATGATCGCGTTCATAGAAGGAGGGATGAAGATCCCCATGGGTGAGGTTATGAGAAATTACCTTAGCGCTCATAGGTTGGCTCCCACCCAGTGTGCTCCTAATGTATTTAGAATTCTGGGTTGTGTAGATGCTTTAAACGAAAAGTTAGGTTTGGGGTTGACACATCACGATGTCAACTGGGTTTATAACCTCCACCATCTTAGGGGTCAGGGGTATTATTTAAAGTCGCGACACCCCGAAGTTAGGCTAATCCAATGTTTACCCGAATCCAACAAGGGTCTTAACAAGGATTTTCTGATTGTCTCGGGCGATTGGCATGACGGCTTGCATTGCCCGACTAGGGAGGGGGAACCAGGTGGAGTTTTAGTATAGGAAGTTTTGTTTTGATTATCTGTTTAGTAACATTGAATTTGATTTTAACTCTCCCTCTTATTTTGCAGATAAGCACGCTGCTGTACCCCAGCTCGGACTAGTGAACCAGGAGAGCCTGGACAAAATTCTCAAGGCCGAGGTGTTTCAGCATTCAGACGGCCAACTCAGAGCAGCGCACATAATATTGGGCTACAAACCCATATCGTACAGTTTTCAAGCACCGAAGTGCGTGATACGAGCCAAAGATCCTCGCCTCCATAGGATCAGTGTAGTGGCGCCTGGATTCCTTCTTCCCGAGGGTGCTTCTATCCCAGCAGGCGAGCTACCTACATTCCCAATACTTGACGGGGTGCCCATAACCGTTCCGTCTCGACCTCAAATCAAGGAGGAGGAAAAGGAAGAGGGTGAGAGGGAAAAAGTGTTGGTCGAGGTGTCAGATTCTGACGAACTCTTCGAGGCTTTCAACCAACCTTCGTCTCCCGAGATAACCATTTCTGAGGATATGGGAATTCAGAGGAAGCCCAGGTCGTCTTTACAAGAGCTGTTGGAATCTCAGCCCGGAAAAGAGATTCCGAGCAAGTCAGCAGCAGCCAAACCTCCGGCTCCCCTTCCCGTCCCACCGCCTCGGGTTGATCCTCCCGAGCACAAACGAAAAAGGGAGGACAAGGGGAAGGAGGTCGTGGAAACGGGGAGACAACAGCCTTCCTAAGAAGTTGATAATACTAGAGGAGGGAAGCATCCCAGGCAACATCAAACAAGGCCGACCCAAGAGATGGAGAGGCGAGGTGACCGCAGACCTGCAGCGCCGATCTGGGCCCCACGTCTGGAGCTAGATGGGGCTCTTCTGACCGAGGAAGCCTCCATTCGGGACTCTCAGGATGGGAGGGCCGGCTACATGGCGGATGCGGTGGAGCAGTCCTTGCTCCTTCCCAAGGACATGGCCGACCTCAGAATGATGAGGCAGCATGAGGTGTTTGTAGGCCTCAAGAGGGACCTGGCGATGGTGAGTTATGCAATTTCTTGTATTTAATACATGTTTATCTATCTTTTTCACTCACTCAATCTATGGTGTTTTTGACTATCTATACTTGCACATGCTTATACAGGCGGTCCAAGCCACTTTCTGTGCAGAAGAAATGGTGAGGCTCGCTCATCGCCAGGCCAAAGAGGAGGAGGCGAGGAGGATCTCCGCGGTGGAGACTTTCCGGGTGGCTGAGAAGAGCCTCCAAGAACTGAGGGTCAAACTGGCCGAAGAAGAAAGAGGGAAGAGGAGTGCCCTGGCCGCTCTGGACAATGCTGAGAGGCAGGCCGAGAGCCAGAGGGTACTTCTCAGAGGTGCCGAGGACCAGCTGGCCTCTTCCAAGCAACAAGTCATCGCACTTCAGAAGAAATTGGAAGAGGTCCAGAGGGCCAAGGAGCTGGCTGAGAAGACGAAGGATGAAATGATGAAGGCAAAGGAGGATGTCGAAAGAGAGAGGGATGAGGCCGAGCAGAGGGGATATGACATCGGCGTGGCTGAGACCGAGGATGCCCTTAGGGCGGAGGTCTCAGGGGTGTGTAGGAAGTACTGCTCCGAAGTATGGATCGAAGCCCTCAACCAAGCCGGGGTCGAGGCTTCATCCATGCTGAGGAAAGTAGAAAACATCTACTATCCCCCAGCCATCCGAGTCGATTCCTCTGTTGGTCACCCCACAGGCCCTCCAGCCGATGTGACCGAGCAGTTGGGGAATGGTTCGGGTGCGGCTTCTCTTCCACTCTCCGCTCCCGAGATCCCAGTTAAGGAGGCTGAAGCGTGTAAGGAGGCTGCCCCTGATGCCCCTCAACCACCTGCTGCCGTCGAGGAGCCCGCCGAGAAGAAAGAGGCACCCAGGATGGAGCTTGTGCTCGCCAGTCTCCCCATTCCTCCTCCGGGTGACCCTAAAGGGTCGGATCCGAGCATTCCCGTGGGTGCCGCAGAGCAGACCAAGGCCCCCCCAGCCGGGAAGATACTGTTGAAGAAAAAGTAGACTCTTGCGGGATTTTTTTTTTATTAGTGCTTCCTTTTAGTATTTTTTTTTTTTTTTTTTTTGTACTTTCACTATCTTGTTTCCAGTTTACATTAATGAAAGGTGCAAGTAAATTTCCTGATTCCGTGGTGTTTCACAAATACAATGATGTATTTATTTAATGTGTTATTTATTATCATTGTTGTTTATTACTATCGTTGTTGATTAGATTTATTTTTGCCTTTACATACGGTTCTTCTAAAGAGTGACTAAAGATCATATACTTCATCACGATAAGCCGTTGATTCCATTAACTGTGCGAGCAATAAGAATGGAGTGAGTTATGTTAACACGTATACAGGTATCCCAAGCGATTCTTAGGAGTTCATGATGAGACAGAAGATAGCTCTTTGTGTTGAGATAGCCACTCATGAGTGCTTGGGCACCTCGGGAGCGTGTAAGACTAGAGCTTTGCCTTCACACTTGGTTCGAGTTAGCAACTTAGGAGTCGAGCAAAGGTTTAAAATTGTTGCGTGCCCAGAAGGATTAAATATTACATTAAAGAAAATTTTTCCCTTCTCCCTTTTTCCTTAATCAGGGGGGGTGGATGATCTGAGAAATCGAGGGTAGCTCGGTTCTGTTTAATGCTTAGAATTAATGAAGGACAGTATTAATTTCTTCAAGGCAGATGGTCCGAGGAACCAGGCATAGCTTGAATCAGTTTAATACTTAGAATTTATGAATAACAGTATTAATTTCTTCAAGGCAGATGGTCCGAGGAACCAGGCATAGCTTGAATCAGTTTAATACTTAGAATTTATGAATAACAGTATTAATTTCTTCAAGGCAGATGGTCCGAGGAACCAGGCATAGCTTGAATCAGTTTAATACTTAGAATTTATGAATAACAGTATTAATTTCTTCAAGGCAGATGGTCCGAGAAACTAGGCATAGCTTGAATCAGTTTAATACTTAGAATTTATGAATAACAGTATTAATTTCTTCAAGGCAGATGGTCCGAGGAACCAGGCATAGCTTGAATCAGTTTAATACTTAGACACGTGATAAGCATAACCGAGAGTCATACAAAATATGATTGAGTAAAAGATAAAGGGCACTTTTATTAATAGTAGTACCTTTTCAGGTTGTTTACATTCCAGGGATGCAACACTGTTCTGTTTTCTAAATCCTGCAGGTAGTACGCTCCTATCCCGGCTACGGATGTGATTTGGTACGGCCCCTCCCAGTTTTCCCCAAGAGGGGTTCTTTGCCGAGCCGACGACTTTCCTCAATACCAGACCCCCTTCCGCTAAAGGCCTTGACTTTACATTTGCGTCGTATCCTCGCTTGAGCCTATGCTGGTAAAAGGCCAACCGGACCATGGCACATTCTCTTCTCTCATCAATTAGATCAAGACTTTTCTCAAGTAGATTGTCGTTGCTATCCGGAGTGAAGGAGCTAGTCCTTAGTGTAGGGAAGCCCGTCTCCAATGGAATGACTGCCTCGGCTCCATAAGTCAATGAAAAAGGAGTTTCGCCAGTAGATTTCCGAGGAGTGGTCCTGTAGGTCCACAGTACATGTGGTAGTTCTTCGACCCATTTGGCCTTGGAATCGTCCAGCCTCTTCTTTAGTCCGTTTACAATAACTTTGTTCGTGGCCTCGGCTTGTCCATTCCCTTGAGGGTAGGCTGGGGTGGAGTACCGATTCGTTATTACTAATTGGCAGCAGTATCTTCGGAAAGACTTGCTGTAGAACTGAAGTCCGTTGTCGGAGACGAGTGTGTGCAGGACTCCGAACCGGGTGATGATATTCTTCCAAATGAACCTTTTCATGTCGGCATCTCGGATATTGGCCAATGGCTCTGCTTCGACCCATTTAGTAAAGTAATCTGTGCCGACGACTAGGTATTTTTTGTTCCCCGCTACCCTGGGGAAAGGTCCAACAATATCCAAGCCCCATTGGGCAAAGGGCCACGGACTGGATAAGGGATTAAGCTCTCCTGCCGGCTGATGTATGCTCGGGGCGAACCTTTGGCATTGATCGCACTTCCTCACATATTCCTGAGCTTCCCTATGCATGTTGGGCCACCAATACCCCTGCGTGAGGGCTCGATGGGATAGAGATCTACCCCCCGTGTGACTCCCACAGATTCCTTCATGAAGTTCCTCCAGGAGAACCTCAACGGCCTCGGGATGCACGCATAATAAGTATGGTCCAGAGAAGGATCTTTTGTAGAGTTTCAGATCCTCGGACAGCCAGAACCGAGGTGCCTTTCTCCGTATCTTATCAGCCTCCAACTTCGTTTCAGGCAATAAGTCATCTTTGAAAAAATGCACGATGGGGTCCATCCAACTGGGGGCCGCTTCTGCCTGGTGAATAGCTGACACCACTTTCCCCAACCGGCGGGGTTGTAAGAGATCCTCCACAAGAATCACCCTCGGTAAGTCTTGCGCCGAGGATGTTGCTAACGTCGCAAGGGAATCGGCATGTGCGTTTCTGCTTCTGGGGATCTACATCAAGTTGAAAGACTTGAAACCAGATTGTAAGTGTTTAACCTGGTTAAGGTATTCTTGCATTCTTGGGTCCCTGGCTTCTAGTTCCCCTCTGACTTGGCCTACCACCAATCTGGAGTCCGAGAATATGTTTACATCCTTTCCTCCCATTCGCTGGATCATGGCCATCCCAACTAACAGGGCCTCATACTCTGTCTCATTGTTCGTTGCAGAGAAACCAAGTCTTAACGACTTTTCGATCGTGATATTCTCGGGCGAGATTAGAACCAGCCCCACTCCGGATCCTTTATGATTCGATGCGCCATCAACATATAGCCTCCATGGTGACACCCGCACTATGGAGGTCACTCCAACTGAATTTTCATCCATGCGATGTTTACTTTCATCACCTTCCAATGGGGTCTCGGCAAACTCAGCCAGAAGGTCGGCGATGACCTGGCCTTTCATGGAAGTGCGGGGCATGTACTTGATGTCATAGGCCCCCAGCTTAGTCCCCCACTTCGCAATTCTTCCTGTATAATCGGCGCTTCGAAGCAAGGCCTTGAGTGGCAATTGGGTCAGGACAACAACCGTATGCGCCTGAAAATAATGCGGCAATTTGCGTGTGGCATGCACCACGGCTAGGACGGCCTTCTCCAACGGCAAGTATCTGACCTCGGCCTCATGGAGAGACTTGCTAATATAGTACACGGGTCTCTGCACCCCATTGTCATCCCTTAGTAATACCAAGCTTACCGCATAAACAGTCACCGCGATGTAAGCAAATAAGACCTCATCCACGTCCGGTCTGGACATTATCGGCGGCTGAGACAGATAGTCTTTCAATTGCTGGAAGGCTAAAGCACATTCCTCAGTCCACTCAAAGTCCTTCCACTTATTCAACAGAAGATAAAAGGGTCTGCATCTGTCAGCGGACCGGGCTATAAAGTGATTGAGGGCAGCGATCATTCCGGTCAGTCTCTGCACCTCTTTGGGATTCCGAGGTGGTTGTAAGATATTAATGGCCTGGATCTGGTTTGGGTTCACCTCAATTCCACGGTGAGTGACCATGTAGCCTAGGAACTTCCCCGAGCCTACCCCGAAAGAACATTTAGAGGCGTTGAGCCGCAATTTGTGTCTTCTCAGGATTTCAAAAATGCATTCAAAGTCGGCGATGTGGTCGGACTCTTGTCTGCTCTTGACTACCATATCATCGATGTAGATTTCGATATTTTTACCCAGCTGAGGCTCGAACATTCTGGTCATCATCCTCTGATACGTGGACCCCGCATTTTTAAGTCCGAATGGCATCACTTTGTAATGATAGTTGCCAATCGGCGTGACAAAAGCAGTCTTCTCCTGGTCTTCCCCGGCTAGGGGTATCTGATGGTATCCTTGGAAGGCATCCAAGAAACTCATCCGGGGATGCCCCACAGTTGCGTCCACCAGTTGATTAATCCTGGGCATGGGGAAGGGATCCTTTAGGCAGGCTTTGTTCAGATCCGAATAATCCACGCAAACCCGCCATTTGCCATTCTTTTTCTTCACTACCACGGTGTTAGCCAACCAGTCGGGGTAGAACACTTCTTTGATAGCCCCAACTTGTTTTAGCTTATCCACCTCCTCCCTAACAGCATCAGAATGTTCCCTTGAGGATCGCCGAGGAGGTTGTTTTTTAGGAAGAGCAGACGGACTTACGTTTAGATGATGGCAGATGAAATTTGGATCCACTCCCGGGGCCTCATAAGTATTCCAAGCAAATACATCGATGTTGCGCCTTAGGAAATGCAATAGCTTCTCCCTATCTTGAATAGGCAGCTGGGCGCCGATTTGAAAAAATTTCTCCGAGTCCCCATCAATAAGAACTTTCACCAGATCCTCACACTTCGCCTCCTTGGCCCCTACGTTAGATATCGGGACCGTTGACTTTAATTGCTAGGGATCCTTGCTGGCCCGGTCCGAGGACCCTGATTCTGGTTGGTGCATAATGGCCGCTACCAGACACTGCCTGGCTACGGCCTGACTCCCGAGCAATTCCTCAACTTGGTCCCCGGATGGGTATTTGATTTTTAGGTGAAGGGTGGATGAAACTGCCCCGAGGGCGTGGAGCCAAGGTCGCGCCATGATAGCTGTATATGGTGAGAAGGCATCCACCACGATAAAGTCCACCTCCACCACCTCCGAGCCAGCCTGAACATGCAATCTGATCTGTCCCCTCGGAACAACTACTCTCCCATCGAAACCGACCAAAGGCGAGTCATAGCTAGTCAGATCCTCCTGCTTGAGATTGAGGCCCCTATACAGGTCTGGGTACATAATTTCAGCCCCACTGCCTTGATCTACCAGTACTCTCTTCACATCATAGCCCCCTATCCTAAGAGTTATCACCAGTGCATCATCGTGGGGCTGTATGGTCCCGGCCTTGTCCTCGTCCGAGAAGCTCAGCATGGGTTGGGAGTTCAATCTGGCCCTCTTTGGCTCCTGCCCAGGATCCCCAGGATACACTCCAGCCACCGTCATTATCCTGGAGGGGCATGACCCTGTCCTGCCTGGTGCGGCGAGGATGACGTTGATTGTTCCTAAGGGAGGTCTGGAGGAATTATTACCTGGAACCCCTACGCCGGTCTGGCCTCCCTGTCCGTTAGGCTGAGATAGGAATTGTTTCAACTTGCCCTCTCGGATCAGTTGTTGCAAATGGCTCCATAGAGTCCTGCAGTCCTCGGTCGTATGCCCGGGCTCTCTATGATACTGACAATGCAGGCTCTGGTTACGTTTCGAGATGTCTCCGCTCATCTTGTTCGGCCATTTGAAGTATGGCTCGTTCTTAATCTTCTCCAAGATCTGGTGTACTGGTTCTCGGAACACAGTGTTAACTGTTTGGGTGGATCTAGACCCAGCTTCTCCTCCAAATTCTCGCCGAGGTCGATTATTGCCGTAACGATCCGACCTGAAATCCCTTCTCTCCTGAGGGATAACCTTACCCTTCCCTTTCTCCTGCAACTGATCTTCCTCGACCCTCTTATACTTGTCAATGCGATCCATGAGCTGGCGAACACTGACCACTGGCTTTCCTGTCAGGGACCTCCGTAAACCATGGTCGGCTGGCAGGCCGACCTTAAAAGTTCTGACGGCCACATCATCGAAGTCACCCTCGATCTCGTTGAACATCTCCCAATACCGATCCGAATAAGTTCTCAGGGTTTCTCCCTCTCTCATGGATAAAGACAGCAAAGCATCCAGAGGCCGAGGAACCCTACTGTTCGTGATGAAGCGGGATCCAAAAGCTTGAGTGAGCTCTTGGAAAGAGTTGATGGAACCCGTTCTGAGGCCGTCTAACCATCTCATCGCCACAGGACCCAAACTGGACGGGAACACCTTACACATTAAGGTCTCGTTATGAGAGTATATCGCCATCTTCTGATTAAAGTAGCTAACATGCTCAACTGGATCGGTACGGCCGTTGTAGAGGGTGAACGTTGGTTGGGTGAACCGCTTGGGGAGTCGCCCTGCATCAACCCGGCGTGTGAAGGGTGATTTGGATATCCGATCGAGGGCCTTGCTCATGGCATCGTTTCCCAATCCCCTAGAGGACGCGCCTCCGCCCTTGCGTTCTCGGCGATTGTCCTCCTCGTAGGAGAAAGTCTCGCTCGGGGGCGTACGTGACCTGTGCCTGTAGTTGTCATCTCCCTCTTCATCGGAGGAAGGATCAGAACCTGAAGGGCTTCTCTTCCTTCGCTCCCGTTGCAACTTCCTCTTCAAATGATCAATCTCCTTCTGCATGGCTTTAGCACGGTTGTCCTGCGAGATATGGCTATCGCCCCTAGACTGACCCTCGCCAGCACAGGTGGTATGCACGCTTCCTTCCTGGCCTTCCTGGAAGTGCTCTTCCCTTTGAGATCCCAAAGATTCTTGATGGTGTGGACCTAAGCCAGCCATGTTAAAGAACCTAACTATTCTAGACCCCTAGCCCGTCCCACAGACGGCGCCAATTGTAGGGACACAATTTTGAGTTACCGGCCCAACGATGGATGGATTAGCCCAAAAGGGCCCCTAAGCAATGAATTTGTAGAGAGTAGGTTGAGAAGAACTGGACTAGGAATAATTCAGCTCTTCAAATGGTTGGGACTAACTCCTTCACCATCATCAAATTCTGTTTTACACTTGCAATCTTCTATTCGTTCTACGTCCGAGGTTCCTTTCCTCTTTCCTTGTCCCTTATTTCTTTTTACCCCTCTCTCCTTTTTTTTTTAAAAGATCCCTTTTCTTCCTTTTTTCTCCCCTTTTATACTTCCTCCCCTCCTTTCTTAGCCATCCACGTGTGGATCGTTTACTTCCTCTTTGGACACTTGTCCCCCCGTTTTTTCCAGAAGTTGCTTCGTAGAAGCAACGGGACACTTTGCTACTGTTCAGATGTCTTCTCCACATAAATGCGGCCAGAAGATTAGCTGTGGGGCATTCAATGTGGGGTTGGCAGCCTTTCTCTTTGATATTTTGGGATATTTTCAGGATGTGTGGCTCTACTACGTTCAACAAAGCCAGTGGAGATTTCTACGGCACTTTTCTGACCGGCCGGTTTTCAAGGTTTATCTATACCTCGACCGTCCGAGGTGTTAATGTTCTCGGACAGACGGTCGATCTCTCCCAAGTCTTGTTCAGATTCCCCTCCGCTTATCTCGGTCATTATAGATCAGACTAAGTGGTCCTCGGCTGGGCCATGGTCCTCGGCGTGCCATTTTAGTCCAACACGTGGGCCTATGGTTCTCGTTATTTGGGCTCCACACCCAGGCCCATCACTCCTGTCGATATTTTTGTCCCCACAGTTTACTAATAAATGTCATTAGGGCAGTCATTAACATTTCCCTTTAAAAAATAATAAAAACCTAGGCTATGTTTGGTAACAAATTTTTTTTTTTTTTTTTTCTATTTTCAAAAACTTGTTTTTGGAAATATGAAGAAAAAACAATTTTCTTGTATTTTTGAAATAAAAAACATGTTTGGTTAGTTGAAATTTAAAAAATAGTTTTTTGAAGAAAAAAATAGAAAATACCAAAATAAGTTATTACTAGGATTTGAATTCTAATGCTAACTCATTAAATGAGACAGATTTATTAAATTAAATGTGTGTTTTCATTGACTTTTAAAAATTAAAAACTGAAAACAGCATTTTGCATGTTTTCAGTTTCCTTCACAAATTGAGTTTTGAAAACAATTTTTGTTTTCTGTCCATTTTGATTTACCAAACAAATTTTTTAGTCTCAAAAATAAAAAATTATTTTTGAAAACAGAAAATAAGAGAAAAAAAGGCAATTACCAAACATACCCCCCTAGTTTTTTAAATTTATTTTGGCTGGTCCTATGCTACAAACTTTTCTCCCTGATTCCAACACAACTTTACAACAAATAAACAATTAACAAAGCACATATTTCCCTTGCTAAAACAAAGCACGTATGAAAGAGTATAATTGGCAAGCCAAAAAAGGAAAGGTTTTTATTTCTTATATAAAATTTTGATGGATCCCAAATTTTATTTATTAATTTATTTTTATTTATAAAAAAACTACTTTGTTAATTTGTAAATCTCATCTAAACACAATAGTAAAAAGTTCTTATAAACTTAATATTTAAATTATCCATCAATTATTTTTGGATTTAGGGGGAAAATGATTCGAACTCTGAGATTAGCAGTATATTGTAATTATCTCGCTCAAAATAAATAAAACATAAAAAAAAAAAATCAATGGTTTAATGCCATGTATAAAATGACCCAACATATTATTTTTATAAAATTTGTTCAGGATTTATCACAATAGGCCAAGCAAGGTGCACCATTTTTCAAGACAGGATTTACAATGAAGCCAACATAGATTCCTCATATGCAACTTCATTGAAATCAAACTGTCCAAGCACAAGTGTGAGGTCTACCCTCATGTGAGAGAGAAGATGCATACACCAAAAACACCATATATTACCTCCTCTAGATGTCATAAGTCCAACATCCTTTGACAATGCTTACTTCAAGAATTTGTTGAGCAAAAAGGGTCTCTTGCACTCAGACCAACAACTCTTTAATGGAGGTTCCATAGATTTCCAAGTTGGTGCTTATAGCTCTGACTTGGGAAGCTTTCAAATAGACTTTGCGAACGCAATGGTGAAGATGGGGAACCTTAGCCCACTCACAGGCACAAGCGGCCAAATCAGGAAAAATTGCAGGAAAGTCAACTAATTTAAGGCACTAATTAATCTACCATTTGTGTGCCTTTTGAGAATAAAGTGTTCCTTCTCGTTCCTATTGTTGTTTGGTGATTTGGTAGATAATAGTATTAAGAACAATAAATCTTGTGATACAAAAGATTTTATTTTATTATTATTATTTTTTTTTTTTTGTGGTTGGTGCATAATAAAAAGTGATAATGTGATATAAGTGAAGTCTATGTAAAAATTGTGTTACTCCAATCATAATTTATTAAAAAAAAAAAACTTATTATCTTAATAAGTTGTGAATAAGTTGTAAAACATGTAGCGAAAAAAAAAAATATATCTCTAATATAGATATATAAAAATAATGGACATTGGTTCAAATATAGTTATTCTTTTCTTTTTCTTTTTTTGCTTTATTATTATTTTTTTTTTTTTGTTTTACAAAAAATATAATAAAAACAAGAGAACTCAACAACTAATATATATCTAGCAAGATAATCTTAAAATAAACAACTTTTCACTATTGAGATGGCAAAGAAACACAATCGAGAGAGAGCAAGCCAAGTTTAACCTTAATTAACAGCAATCCAACGGATAATCCTTCAATTCTGCAAACTTTTTTTTTTTTTTTTTTTTTTTTTTTTGGAGAAGAACATTAACTCGACTGTCTCGACAACGGATGCAAGTAAATTTCAGATGTACTGAATCCAATATTTAAACAAAGTGATCCAATTTCTTCGTATGAGTGTCAAAGGGTAACTATAATTCCGAATAAAACCACCAAATTACCGAGTGAGTACCATGGCATGTAAGTTGGCAACATACTTAATTTTAGACTCTCTTTTTTTTAATTCCTTCTTTTTTAGGGGAAATTGAGAAACCATTGGAAATTTATTGGGTCTGTGGATCACCATAAAGGCATAAACTCCAAACAACATAGACAAAATTAATTAACAGATGTATCGTGCAGTGGCGGCTCTAGGAATTTTTCTCAAGGTGTTCCTTAAGAAGCATAAATTACACAATCTAATAAAAAATATTGACAACAACAATAATCAAAAAACATTAAAATACATAAAGTTTACAATTTCTTTCTACGAGTTTTTATATTTTGAAATTATTGTATGATAGTTTCATTATCAATGCTACAAGCTACATCTCTTTCAATATACACAACCAAGCAATCATTTATCCATTGATCTCTCATTCGATTGCCCAGTTCATTCCTTATTTTTCATTGCTGAAAAACTTCTTTCTACTGTTGTAGTAGCGACAGGAAAGGTCAAAACTAGATTCACAAGCAAATAGGCTAATGGATAAGTGTCATGCTTCCCTGTCTTCACTAACTTTTCACCAATTTCACCAACTCTTTGAAGCTCTAAAAGCAAGTCATTGCTGCACATATGAAAAATGTAATTCTGAAGTTGAGAGCCAAGTGCCAAGATATTTGTCCTAGAAAAATCAGATGGATAGAACTTTGCTAGGCATATTAATTTTTCCTTATCAAAAGCCACAAATGAATTACTTGGATTCAAGCAAGCGATACAAAGTAGAAAATCGGTATTCACCTCTGAAAAACAGTTGTTATGCTCTTGAAGTTGCAAATCTATGACTGTAGAATAGCTCAACACAATAATGATATAAATTTGTATTTTGTTGGGTGTTGTGTTGCGGCCTCCCACTAACTACAAATATTTCATCAATGTTCAAGATAGGAATATCATGTGTGGTACAAAATGAAGACACTTCAGTATATAAAGATATCCATTCATCATCTCTCATCACTTGCAATCGTTGCTTAGACACTTTAACAAGATCCATAACATTTACAGTATCTTGATTTTTTTTTTTTATTGCAATGCTATTGACAACTCATTTGTGATCCCTAAAATGTTTTTCATCAAGTGTAGAGTAAAGACAAATTCAAAAGATATAATTGATCTCATAATAGATCTAGCTTCAACTTTTTGGTCAAAGAGGTCATCTTCTTCAATAATCTCAAGTACATCAACAACAACAGAGAACATCAAAATCAAGTTGAAAATAGTCCCATAATTTGATCCCCAACGTGTATCAATAGGATGTTTAAGATTTGTCTCTTGATTCAAATCTTGCCCACTTCTACGTATAACCTTCTCTAATTCTTCTTTAATTTTGGCAAATTGTGAATCTCGAAGAGCATCTCGTCTCTTACAAGAGCCTCCAACAACAGTTACTAAATTACTAACCACATAAAAAAATTCAGCAATGTTAATGTGATTTTTAACAACAACAATAAGAGTCAATTGAAGTTGATGAGCAAAACAATGGACATAAAATGCTGACTTATTCTCTTTAAAAATTAAAATTTTGAGACCATTGATACCACCGTGCATATTACTAGACCCGTCATAACCTTGCCCACGTAGTTTCGATAAACTCAAATTATGTTCATAAAGTAATAATCAACAGCATATTTTAGTGACAAAGCGGTGGTACTTGCTACATGTACAATACCAACGAAACACTCTATAATAATTCCTTTTTTGTTCACATAATGAAGAACAAGGGCCATTTGCTCTTTCACTGAGATATCACGCAGCTCATCAACTAATATTGAAAAGAACCCATTGTCAAGATCCTTGATGATGGCTTTGGATGTTTCACGTGCAACTACATTCACAATGTCTTTTTGAATTTCATGGTGGGTAATTGCAATTTTTCAGAGCTTTTTGCAACTCTTCATTGATAGATTCATTGTGATCCTCCAAAAATTGTAGAAGCTCAAGGAAATTTCCTTTATCACTTAAACCTTGAGATTCATCGTAACCACAAAAAGCTAACCCCCGGCACAAAAGGAATCTTATGCAATCAACTATTGCATTTAATTGAACCTGATATTCAATTTTATCTTGATTTGATTGCTTAATCAAAACACTTTGAATGTGTTGTTTTTCCATCATTAGATCTTCACTCTTCTTGACAGCTTGGTTATAAGCACTATCAACTCCTCCAACATGGGATGATAACTTCTCTTTCTGATTCCAAAGTTTGAATCCCTTTGTTACAAAAGTCTCTCCTCTTCCTTGCTTACGAACATCTTGGCCAAATAGGTAGCAATATAAACAAAATACTGCATCCTTGTCTATATTATATTCCAACCAGTTTTTATTTACAGACCACTTGGATCTAAATTGACGGGGCTTTCCAGAGAAATCTGTTGGAGGGTATGCGTGGAGAACAGGTTGACAAGGGCCTTTTTTGTAAATAAAATCTTCTTATTTCATCATGATTAATAGAATGATATCAATATCTTTTCTTGTAGCCTAGAATCTGAACGAAGATTTTCTAAGTAAAGTCAACAAGAATTCGCTTAGAAGATGAAGATGAATCTTGCGCAGATATGAATCTTGAGTACGTGGTTTTCTTATCAAATATTTGTCATAATTTTAGCAAAAGAATAAACAATAAACTATAAATACATTTGAAGTATTAATAAAATTATTAATTATTAATTATTGTTGTTTAGCTGTTTCATTATTTTTCTTTACTGACTACTAGCAGTCTAGCACACACCCTACTGTGTATTATCCATCCGGCTTAACCCACTGCCTAACATAATTCAATTTGTTTGTCTTGTTCAGTTACTTTTATGCCTTTACTGCCTCGCCTGTCCACTTCCCCAATTCAAATATCCAACCCCACAGCCCCATGGCCTCCATCCACCCCCCACTCAACAGATAAGAGCTAATCAACATTACACAAAAAATTAAAGATATAAAACATTCGCAATACACAAAACGACAAACTCACAAACTGATAAAGTCAAAATGTCAAATAAAGGCAATTAGACATTAGGTAAAGCTATTCAATTCCAAAGAGAGACTCTCATTTTTCAATTCAAAGAGAAATAAAGAGAGAGCTCCACTCTCACTCTCAAAGCACAACAAAGATGAGATAGAGAAAAAGAAAGAGAACTGAAATACCTTGAGGGGCGGCAGCACGTTGAGGACTCGAGGCCTAGGTAATCTCCCATCCGATCTCGCAGTCGACATCGCGCTGATGTCGATGTCCTTTGGGACCAGGGGCAAGGTCTTGCTGAGTTGCTTTGTTGCTGTTGCTCCGAGGCCAAGGAAATCTCTTATCTCCGATTCGATCTCATCGTTGCCGATGCGCTCTATTGCTGTTGATATTATTATTTTTGTTGATTTAAAAATATGTCTAGGGTTATTTTTGTTGATTTAAAAATCTATCTGGGGTCTATTTAGGATTGATCTTGGGCTTTTTTCCCAGTGGTCTATTGGGCATTTAGGCTTGCTATGTTATAAATTTTATTTTATTTTATTTTTTTTCAGATTTAGTTCAAAAAATTTTTTTTGGGCATTTTCTTTTTACTTGAAAGCCCCAATATATTGTTAAGTAGAACAAATTATGGAGCAAAGTTTAATTTTATTCGCGTAAAAAAGACTAAGGGTGTTCACAAAATTTTCTTGAAGGGTAGACAAATATAAAATTTTAAATTATTATACATTAATTTTTTTTTTCAGGTCAAGGTGGTCTTGTGACCACCCTGGCCTTAATGTGCTGCCGCCCTTGGTATTGTGGCTCTAAGAGGTAGTTTGGTTGTTTTAATGTTTGGACCTATATTAGATCTGTTATTAGAGCATCTACATCGGTAGAGCTAAAAATTTTAGCATTTAACACCTTAAAAAGCTACTTTATCTATTTTAACACACAATTTCATAACACACCCTACATCAATTGTCTTATTTTTACCATAAGCCAAAAACTATTCATTTTCTTATTAATTTCTTTCTCACTTCCTCTCTCTTTCTCTCTGCCACCAATCCCAAAAAGTGATAAAGTAATAATTTTTTTTATACCACCTTGTTACAGTGAACTACCACAATAGCAAGAAGGCAAAATATTTTGCCTTTGGCTCCACCAATATTGGCACTTAAATCGGAGTTTGAGGTGGTAAAATAGCTTTTTTACCACCACCAATGGTGATGAATTTAGTTGTGTTTTGTTAGTTTATTTGTGTACTTAGCCTAATGTGAACTCTTTACTTCGTTTTATGTACAATTTTCTTATATATATATATATATATATGTGTATATATATATATATATATTGTTGGCTTTAATTTTAGCTTAGAATGCAAATTATTTATACTAACCTCTCTTGATTGACAGAAAACATGCGTTGAAAAATTACAAAAAAAAAAGCTTTAAAAGATCTAAAATTTCCTATTAGAAGGGTCGCGAATGATACTTTAAGTAGAGGATAATAGTTTGCATTTTAAGGGTGGTGATCGCTTTAATCCACAGTGCAAAAACTTCCAAACCAGGGTTTACAATGAAGCCAACATAGATTCCTCATTCACAACTTCATTGCAATCAAACTGTCCAAGCACTGGTGGTGACAACAATCTTGCCCCGCTAGATGTGACCAGTTCAGAATACTTTCACAATGAATACTTCAAGAATTTGATAAGCAAAAAGGATCTCTTGCACTCAGACCAACCACTCTTCAACGGGGGTTCCACAGATTCCCTTGTTAATGCTTACAACACCAACTTGGCAAGCTTCCAAACAGACTTTGCTAATGCAATGGTAAAGATAGGGGAGATTAGCCTTCTCACGGGCACAAGTGATCAAATCGGAACAAATTGCAACAAAGCAAACTGAGTTAAGGCACTAGAGTTTGCCGTTTGAGTGTCCATGTATTCTCATTGTTCTTCGCTATTATGTGGTTGGGCAGATAATATAAAAAAAATAAGGACATTATTGCTCGTGTAATTTAACTTTCTAGTGATAGAGAAGTGAGTATGAGATATATCAATTAGGTTCTAAAAGTTTAGAATAATTGGCAAACTGTGAGCACAAACTTGTCTAGATATAGATTCCTAGATCTATAGGTTTGATTAGACAATGCTCAAGGTGTTACAAGTCAGAACACAAGAACATACAAGCTAGAGAAAGAAGAATTCAAATTATGTGAAATTCCGACCGATCGAAAATTAGATCTGACCAATCGAAAATCGCAGAAAATCAGATTTTGCAGAATTTTAATTAAACCCAACAGCCCATTGGCCCATTATGTGATTAGGGTTTCAGATCTCTTTCACATAGTATATAAAGGAAACTCTAAGGCACGTTTTGAAGAGATTTTGAAGGTGCTCTTGTGAGATCTAAAAGGTATTGTGCCTTTCTCTTTCAAAGTCACTATCAGAAATCATTCTCATATCATTAGTCTGGTAGATTTCAAGTTGTTGCAATAAGATCAACAACTGCTAATGATCTAAACCTTCAAGGGTGGTCTTGGAGTCACAAACTGGAGAGTTTGTGTTGCTAAACCTTTAAGTGGGATCTCAAAGTCACAAGCGTGGGTGCTTATGTTGTAGTAAATCCAAGGAAAGAAGGAGTCCATGATTTGGAGCTTGCACGTGGTCATGTCAGTAAGTTACTATTGGAGGTAGCAATAGATTTAGGATTAAATCTAATTGTAAAAACTTCAATTCTCTTATAGTGGATTTGTTTTACCTTGAGGATAGCTAGGTCAAATTCTCCCCAGGTTTTTACTTTGAAACAGTACGTTTCATCGATTTTTCTAGGTCATCATATCGTGGTGTTATTTACTTTTCCGCTATTTTGCATGATATGATTTATTGTTGTTTAACCTAGATCTGAATAATTAATCTAAGTAATCACTTGGTTAATATATTAGGTTAAACAATCTGTTTTAAGGGGTCTAAACAAACAAACATGTGGTATCAGAACGGGTTCAGTCAGATTGGATTAACGTCCTGAGTAAGATCCTTCATGGATAATCTTAAGTGTCTTACTACTTTTAGCTGTGATGATTTAAATAAAAAGGACACTAATGTTTTTGTTAATTTTATTGATGCCTGTAAACCTCTCCATAAGGAATTATTTAAATCTATGAAAACTGCTAAGAAATTCAAGGAAAAGTTAAAATTGGCTAATCTTGAAAAAGAGGAATTGATTGTGAGATTAGATGAATCTAATAAAAAGAATGAATTCTTGAGAAATCAATTTTTCTCTCAAGATGAAATGATGAAAAGTTTGAAACAAAAGTTAGCTGGGGTTGAAGCTAAACTTGAAAATTTGTCTAATACCAAACTTGCTGTTATAATATATCTGTTACTGTTTCTGTTCCTGTTAAGCCTAATGACAAAATTTATATTCCTCTTTTAAGAGCAATCATAAAGAAAAGGCTTTCTTGCTAGGTTAGACAAAGGTAAAAGTTCTGATGTAGACACTGATGTTTCTAAATCTAAGTGTAAACCTACTGCTAGAGTATAAAAGAAATCTGTTTTTGTGCCTATCTGTCATCTTTGTGGTGTTGTTCGTCACATTAGACCAAATTGTTCTTTGTTGAGGAAAAAACCAAAATCTGAGACTAGATCTGCTATAAGGAATACTGATGTTCCTAAATTTGTTCCTGTTTGTCACTTTTGTGGTGTGTTTGGTCACATTGTTCTAACTGTCATAAATTTAAATTTAAGCATTCTGTGTTTCAGTCTAGGATTTGTGATGATATTTCTTCTACTACAAGTCTTGATAAATTGTTTCATATGCTTTTGAAAAATTTAAGTTTGTTGGCTTGTGAAAGGAAATTGCAGGATTTCAGTCTCTCTTAAAAGATTGGTGTAATCTCTCAAATACACTCTACTTCTCATGGTTTTTCACCTACAAAGCCAAAGATATGTGCTATATGGGTGAGAAAAGACTTGCTAAGGTGAGTGTTGTTTATTTGTCCTTGATATAATTTTTTCAATTATTTGTGGACATGTTTTTATTTCTATTTTAGTTTGCTTTGTTTATAAAAAAAAATCCAAAAATATTGAAAATTTTCAAAAAGACAATTCTTGAGAATTACATGAATTATAATATTTCTCTCTTGATTTAGAACATGCTTGATATTGTGAAAAAACATAGAAAGTCTGTGCTATAAAATTGAGTGCATAAGCTATTTCTGATTTTATATGAGTATGTACTAGGTTGTACATGTACTCATGGGTTAATTAAGAAATTAATATTTCTTGTTTGTGTACCCTTTATAGCTTAGTTGAGCACAGTTCGTGCATTGTTGTTTGCATTTGTTTGCATAATGTGTGTTTTTTTTTTTTTTTGGTCATAAAAATTTTGAAAATCCAAAAAGATTTTTTGTTTTTGTATTATATATCTTCAAGATGTGTAATTAAGGTTGGCCTATGAAATTTACATTTCATGATTATGTACCTTGTTTAGCTTTGATGAGTTTTATTTTTTTGCACTTTGCTAGTTTGTGCTATGTAGTGCTTATATTGTGTGAGTTGTTTATGGTTTTTAAACACATGCTCTTGATTTTGAAGTCACATTCTTTTGATTGTAATGACTAAAAAATCCTAGGAGAAAGGCATAAATAACCATCTCACCACCGTTACTCGCCAATAATGAACACCTGTGCGCAAATCATAAAAGCTACACTCGATAAGGTATAGCACTTGCACAAAAAGATATTAAAGGTGTTGCTATCAAAATAAATAAAAGAAGTAAAAAGCAAAATGAAAAACAAAGAAAAATATGCTTCAAAAGAAAAAGAAAAAGCAAAAGAAATAATTTTTTAACAAAAAATTGCATGGTTGCAATCGTGTTTTCTAGGAGATGTGGGAGTTATATAATATAACTCTTTAGGTGATAGTCACTTTCAAACTTATGTGATGAATAATGTAGAAATTGTGCTTATTTTCTATCTACATATCACCTTGTGAGTATTTCATACACTTACTAGTTGTACACACCACAAGCAAATCTTTGTTAAACTTTGTACATGTGATTGTGTGTCAAGTTTTATGGCCTTCCAAGATTTAACTTCTTGATGTATTTAATGCATTTTAGGGGAGTGAGGAAAGAAATGTTTGGTGAAATTTGCTATGGTTTGAGTTTTTATTAGAAAAGTTTGGTTTTGTAAAGCATTTGAAATCATGAACATGCATCTCATATCATAAAAACTGGTTTTCAAATGTTTTTGCAAAAAATTTTCCAGGTTTTTCAAAATTTCTGATTCTTTAAGATTCGATCGATTGAACTTGTTTTTCGACCAATCAAAAAGAAAAAGAAAAACCCTGATTTAAGGCTAAAACTCTCGGGTTGCCTTAATTCCTTTCAATTAGTCGAATATGTTTTTAAGTTTTCAATTCCTAGCTCGATTCCTTTCAACCGATAGGAACTTGAAAGTTTTTGGTTTTTAGTTTCTTGATCAATCTGTCTTTTCATGCATCATTTTTGTTAGGATTCACATGCATTATATTGTTTTCTTTGTCCATCTTGCATTTTTGCAGTCATATCTCTTATTATTTTTCACACAGAACATGCATACACTTTGCTAAATTGGGTACTCAACTTGATTTAAAAATTGATTGATTAATTTTTGAGTTCTGTACATGTTAGTATTTGCTGTCTTTTTTGATGTGTGAATTGGTAAAAATTGGAAATATATATTTTTTGATATATCATGGATAATAAATGTGCAAATATTTTCTCTGAAACACTTAGCATGCTAAATTTTTATATCATTGAGATCTATATTGTAGTCTTAACTGATTGTGCCAAGAATGTTTGCATGCATCTGTTATGGGTCACATAGTGTCAAGTTTGCTTGTATTGAAAGAGAGAATATTTGTGTTAATGTGTATTCTCAGCTTAATTTTTTTTAAGTTAGGTTTGTGTCCTTTTAGTTTTTCCCCACCTCCTCATTTTCCCCAAAATTGTTTCTATATAAGGGAGTTGCCTCAATTTTCTATAGAGCTAATGTTTTATGGTTCTTTGATTCTCTATTTTCTCTTATCATTTGTTGTGTATGTTTTCTATCTACCTTCTGTTTGGGTTGTCTTTGTCAATACGTGACAAAAAGGGGACTAAATAGATGAAATTTGAAAAGTTTTTTTAACTGTTTTTCTTTAGGGGGAGATGAAATTGTTTTTGAAAGGGGGAGAAAATAAAAAGTTTTTTATGTATCTAACTTAGGGGGATAGTTAGTTTGCATATCTATTATTTTTTTTTTTATCTGTCTTTATTTCTACACATGCATTGATGTGCTCTTGTGAGTGTTTCAAGAAAGACAAGTACATTCTAATCAAGACCTTTTGCCTCTATTTGCAACTTTTAGGTTAGGAGTCTTAGATTGGCATTTGTGATATAATTGTTCTTGTATTTGAGCATTTAATTATGTATGTAAGTTTTGTCATGGATTGCTAAATGGGGAGATTGTTAAGTTCTAAAAGTTTAGAACAATTAGTAAACCGTGAGTACAAACTTGTCTAGATATAGATTCCTAGATCTATAGGTTTGATTAGACTATGCTCAAGATGTTACAAGTCAGAACACAAAAACATACAAGCTGTAGAAAGAAGAATTCAAATTCTGTGAAATCCAACCAATCGAAAATCGTAGAAAATCAGATTCTGCAAAATTTTAATTAAGCCTAACAGCCCATTGGCCCATTATGTGATTAGGGTTTCAAATCTATTTCACATAGTATATAAAGGAAACCCTAAGGCACATTTTGGAGAGATTTTGGAGGTGCTCTTATGAGATCTAAAAGGTATTGTGCCTTCCTCTTTCAAAATCACCATCGGAAATCATTCTCATATAATTAGATCCGGTAGATTTGAAGTTGTTGCAACAAGATCAACACTGCTGATGGTCTAAACCTTCAAGGGTGGTCTTGGAGTCACAAACTAGAGAGTTTGTGTTGCTAAACCTTTGAGTGGGATATCAATGTCACAAGCGTGGGTGCTTATGTTGCAATAAATCCAAGGAGAAAAGGAGTACGTAGATTCAGTACTTGCACGTGGTCGTGTCCGTAAGTTACTATTGGAGGTAGTAATAGATTTACGGTTAAATCTGATTGTAAAAATTTCGATTCTCTTATAGTGGATTTGCTTTACCTTGAGGATAGCTAGGTCAAATCATCCACAAGTTTTTACCTTGAAACGATTCGTTTCATCAGTTTTCCAGGGTCTTCATATCGTAGTGTTATTTTCTTTTCCGCTGTTTTGCGTGATATGATATATTGTTGTTTAACCTAGATCTGAATAGTTAATCTAAGTAATCACTTGGTTAATATATTAGGTTAAACAATCTGTTTTAAGGAGTCTAAACAAACAAACAATATCAAAAGACATTCTTTTAAATTCTAATTAAGGCCAATTATATTGGCTCTTGATAACTTGATCGAGCACACTACTCAAGTCCTATACCATCAAAAAGCTTTCTGTCTCTAGGATTTATGATCATTTTATTCAAGCTGTCTATTTTATTAACAAGTGTACTCAAGAAACAACAAATTTTAAAATCTCTTTCATTTAGTTAAGTCTATTTGTTATCCAAAGTGTACATCTTTTTCAATTGCCAAGTCTTTTTAGTTGTGTTTTAAGTATTTAGTGATGTTATTGAATTTTATTACATGTTTTGATTTTGAAAATGCTAATTTTGATTAATAATTGGAGGGTTATTCCATGCAAGTTGTTCTAGTATGAGTCCTACTTCATGTATGTATGGAAATCGAAGAGGGAATATTAAGTGTTACTTTGGCTTTTGAGAAAAATAATTTTTTTACTGTTATCTTTTAGTGGATTATTATAGGTGGTGAGTTCTTGCTTTATATCTCTTAGGTGGATTCCTTAATGGTCTTATGTTATTGTTTTTCGGGAAAACTTGTCTGTATGGTTCAAGAGCTTCACAGATTCTAGAATTAGGTGTGAGTGAGTTTTGGTAACTGTTCCCAACTCACATTTTAAGTCTAAAGTCTGTTTTAGGGTTTTGTCACAGAATAGCCAGAGGGGGAGATTGTAAGGTTGAATTTATTCAATCATGTGTTGGAGTTATTCCGTACCAAATTTGCTTATAATTTCAGCAATTAGATACCCTGTATTTAGGTGGGAATAATGTAAGGGTTGTATGTGAGAGAGTGTGAAGAAAACTCAAGATGTGTGCATTCAAAGGAGTCTCGTGACTAAATCTCACGACTGACTCACAATTGGCAAGTCGCCAAAGTGGCACACGTGTGAAGCATGCAGGGAGCTGAAGGGTCACGACAGCTGGAGCGTTACAGGACAAAAAGTATAGTCTGGTCTGGAAGTTATCTCACGACTCATTCCAGTCGTGAGGTCGTCGCTAGAATGCCCTATTTGGATAAAAATTGACATTTCACATTCCTCACATACCCTACTATAAATACCCTTATACTCACGAAATGTAGAGAGCTTCCAGGGAGAATTTTGAGAGAAAAGCCCTAGAGAAAACCAAGATTGACTCATCCACAATCTTTGACATTTGATTCTCCAAATTCCTCTACTCTTATCCTCTCCATTGACATATTCTTGAGAGGTACATTTGCCAAATCCTTATCTCACCAGACCCATATCAGTGAGGAGGTATTTTGGTGCTTGGGAAACAGTTCGAAGATGACCAATTTACTTGGTTAATGCAATGGGCTTATTGCGAGATCCGGGAAGCTAAAGAAGACACAGTTAGGCTTAACCTTGTTTGAGCAAGAAGCTTTGAGGGTTTAGGTGCATTGGGTAGGTTAGGCTTGGAGGGTTTATTGCTATTTGTGTATCCCAACTTTATTTTTTAGTGGATCATTTGACCGCTTGGAGGGCGGCGGAGAGGTTTTTCGCCAAGTTCTTTGGTTTCCTCTTCGATAACACATGCCGGTGTTATCCTTGTGTTTGCATCTCTCTTTCCTTACTCTTTAACCATTAATTGCTGCTGTGTTTGTGATTAATTATGTGTTAAAGTAGTTTGCCAAATTGGGTATTGCTTGTATTTCATATTCTGCACATATATTGTTTGAATATAAGCTTGTGTTGGTAATTTTGTAATTGGGATCTAAACATTCATTAGTGTTTTACACACTAATTGATCTTTCAATTGCCAATTCTTTCATACCTCATTAATTTATGTCTTCTTTCTCTATATACCACCAGATTATCATCATGTTGCCAAGTTGCCTATGTTGCTAACCGTGTACATTGTACCTGCCTGTCAAAGACTCGATCATTAGTAATGTTTCCCTTGTAGAACACATTTTTTCCTTCATGCATGTACCACTTTGACTCCTGTGGAACCACAATATCCACAAGATTACTAAGCATGATATATATTCAGAGTAGAAACTTGAGCTTGGTCTTAAATATTGAGACTAATCAAATTTGACTTGGCTAGCCAAAAGTCCAGTCTTGATCTCAATTGCTCTCTTTCAAATTTGATTTCCCTAAATAGGCTTATGGTATCGGTCAACATTGAATTCCTTTTCTAAGCTGCCTTCTGGGTTAGGAACATAATTTTGCTACCTTCTCATTATATGCTAGTAATTAGAATTCAAAGGTAACCTTAAATATAAAGGTTGCACATGTACAATCTACTTGAAAGTATAAAATCTCTTTGAACCTTTGGAACAGAATTTTGCTACCTTCTCATTTGACTTTTTTGTACTTGTTAAAATCTTTTAAAAAATGCATTTCTCATAGTTCAAGAATGAGCTGGGTCTAATTTATTTAATAGCTTTGAGGTGTATTTCTTTTGTCTGTTTTGGTCATATTGGTTGATGGTAATAGATTAAAGATTAATACTCACAATTGTGATTGGGATTACTAGCCAACCTGTGTGTGTGACCAATGAACTCTTGCTAAAATCACACTTCCTTGTTATAATCTTGTGGTGGAGTAGTGGATGATAGAGATGGATTATAAGAGTACCATTTAGAGCAGAAAAGGTAATTAAAGAAGTTGATGAGGCTGAGTGCAACTAACAACCAAAAAAAAAAGATCAAGCCTATCCTTGTTGAAGTTATTGTCTCTAAGGCATCCACCACTTGAAGAACTTGAGGTAATTTTTTTCACTAGGGAAACAAAGAGTGAGCTTAAATAGAAGTGGGAATGTGGAGGTTCCCCCAACATTTGTGCCTTAAAGTCCACCCCTTGTCATCTTTCAATGAGTCCCCATTTCTTCTGTTGTGATATAAAAATTTTAGTTGTCAATAATTGGCAAGATATTTTTTTAGTTGTTTATGACTAAAGATATTTAGTTATTATCTTGTCAATTGAATTATTAATATTACCTCATGTATTTATTAAAAATGTTACTAAAATTAAAATGTAGAAGGATTAAGAAAAATAATAATTAAAAAATATATTTTATTGATCTTAAATCCAAATCCAAATCCAAATTTAGATATTCAAACAATGGAATTTGAAATGATGAATTTCAAATCCTTCTTTGTTTAAAAAGACCCAAACAAGGAATTTTAAAATCAAAGGATTTCAAATTAAGACATTTTAAATCAATGGATTTCAAATCCAAATCCAAATCCAAATGTTGCCATCCAAACACAACCTAAGAGTGTTGTACATTTCTACCCTTCATTTTGCATCCCTTAGTTGCTTTGGGTGGTGAGCTTACTTACCCTTGTGAGTGTATACTTATGTTCCTTTCTTTCTCTCCAAAAAAATCCAGTATCTGTTTGGTATTTGAGTTTTGGTTGTCAAGGCTTATTGTTGTCATTGTGGGCATGAACGTTGAAGCACCTCCAACTCGAAAAAGAGACCTTCGTGATGTTGAAGTGGCTGATTTATGGATAGAAGTGTAGCAGCTTCAGCAGAGTCTTGAGCACTTTGAACCTTTTGAGCATGGTGATTCTCATCATGATATATAAGGCAGATTTTCTTCTAGTGAAAATGAAGATTCTGAACCCCTTTTATCGTAGGGAATATCCACAAATTCCCAGATTTGTGAGATTCAAAAAAAGAGAAAAAAAAATATGAGCTAAAGAAAACAATCACTCAAAACAATATACGTGGTTCGACAATTTGCCTATGTTTACAGAGTTGCAGTGATTCCATTATTTTTAGGGAAAAATATAAAATATAGCAGTACAATTTTTCTCTCTCAAAACAACACATCAAACCCTAATATGAAACAATAGTATTTATATCCTTGTTAGGTTCTAAAAGTTTAGAACAATTGGCAAATTGTGAACACAAACTTGTCTAGGTATAGATTTTAAAGTCTATAGGTATTATTAGACAATGCTCAAGGTGATTCAAGTCAAGATTCAAGAACAAGTAAGTTGCAGAAAGAAGAGTTCAGAAACTGCTCGGTTCAATCGATCGAAGAACAGGCTCAACCGATCGAGAATCGTATCTGCAGAATTTTAAGTTGTCCCAAACAGCAGTTCAAGCCCATTAAGGATTAAGGTTTTAGATCTACTTCTCCCAGTATATAAAGGAAACCTTAAGCACATTTTTATAAGGCTTTTCAGAGAGAAAAGAGTGTACCTCTTTTGTATTTAGGGTTTTGTACCTAAAAAGCTCTCTCATGTCTTCTTCCGGTGTTATTCCTTGAAGAATTTTAAGATCCGGTGTTGTAGAAGTTGCTGCCTTCTCTAGTCATCAAAGGTGCTGATGATCTAAACCTTCAAGGGTGGTCTTGGAGTCACAAACAAGAGAGTTTGTGTTTTTTATCACAAGTGTGAGTCTTTGTATTGCAAAGGCCAAGGAAAGAAGTAGTCCATGGACTCGGAGCTATCATAAGGTCGTGGTAGTAAGTTTTCTACTCGAGGTAGCAATAGAATGTTAGTGGTCTAAGTTCTATTGTACAAACTTCAATTCTTTCATAGTGGTTTTGCTTTTTACCTTGAGAATAGTTAGGTTAAATCCTCCCCACGTTTTTTACCAGTTCGGTTTTCCTGGGTCATCATATTGTTGTGTTCTTTATTTTCCGCACTGTTCAATGATATGATTTATCTATGTTAACCTAGATGTGCATAATTTACCTAAGTTAAGCACTTGACTAAATAACTAGGTTAATCTGGTTGTGTTTTAAGGGGTCTAAAAACTGTATAATCCTGTATGGAAGATTCACAATGGGCCTATAGGCCAGAGCTTTCTCTCCATGAACTAAGCCTCAAAAAATCTCTTATTAAAAATGTAACACCTTTATATCAAATAAGATCATAATTCAGATCAAACATAACTAGGCTTTACATAGCCTAATATTTACTGTGCTCAATGTCAAGCATCAAGTGAAGAGTATTTTCCTCAATTTCATGCTTGAAGGAATCAAGGGGTTCCAATGAGATTGATTGGATGTGAAAGTTGATATTCCCTAGTTTGAAGGGATAATACAACCAATAGATTTATAATTGGCTATACTCAATGGAGCAAATCCTTGCAAATGAGGGTATATCATATTTGGATCCAGTGTTGTTAGGACATATGGGTTTTACTTGTTAAGAACATATGTCACTACTTTATGTAATTGGCTAATCCTTTGACAAAATTCACTTTACTTGTAATTGGGTAAATCTAGGATGTGTTTAATACTTCAAGAAACCTTGTTTCAAGATCAAGTGTTAAAGCCATGCATGTCTGTCCAAGAAATAAGTTGAAGAAGTGCCTATCATTAAAGCTCGACAGCTAGCATCTATCGAGCTCAAGAAGTTATTCCAGCCTCGTGGCTCGACAGCTGCTTGACAGCTTCTCGACAGATGCTATCTTTCGAGGTTTAAGAAAACAGATTTTTTGTTCTGTTTTTTTGGGATCCGTGAATGTATCTTTGGGTCTTCTTTTCTCATAACCCTAGACGTATAAAAAGATTGTTTTAAGGGTCGTAGTAGGTTGCACAACCAAGAGCACAATTGCACAAGAGCATAATTCCTCAAGTGTAATCGGAAACCTAGTTTTGCCCTAGTTCATTTTTCTTGTGAAGAAGTTGTTGTGTTTGTACACCGTAGGATTTTGTGACCGAGCATCTTCAGGATCTTCATCTTGTTATGAACTGAAGAACTTTGCAGCCAACAACTCTCTATAGTTGGTGATTGAATTCGCGTACTGGGATTCGTGCAATTGGTTAGTCACGTACTTAGGAGCCGTGCATCAAAAGGAGAAATTGTCACTATAGAACAAGTCTAATTGGGTATTGGGGTAAGGGTTCAACTATAGGTTGTTATAAGGTACTGAGATTCCTTGTAACCGCTTGTTGTGATAATAGTGGAATTTTGGGAGTGGTGACCTTAAAATCACCCGATTGGATTTTTGCCGTGTAGGTTTTCTCCATTCTTAAACAAATCACCATGTCAATTTAATTTATGCTGCATACTTAGTTTTATTGGTGATTTGTTTGTGCTACCATGCTCATTACATGTAATTGAACCTAATTAATTTACTTGGTTAATTAATTGGTTAATTCATCACAAGGGGTCAATACGTTTTTGGCCTATCAGGTGTAAAAGCTAGGGCTATTGCACCGTGCAATACCCCCTGAATCAATCACAAAAAGTTTCAACATTTTCATCTTTAACCTCTTCTAACATTTAACTTAAACTCTTTAATCCAATGGCTGATACTAAAAGTAACCTTTCTTACTTTTGATCATAACTATTAATGTTGGATATTTTTATAAAATATATATATATATATATATATATATATCATATTTATTCTAATACTCATTTATGTGAATTGAGGAAATCAATTAACCCTTAATGTCAGATACGTTGATTGCTAAATTTTGAAATTCAAATATAATTCAAATTTTGAATAGCTTTTGTCAATGGCTTTAATTAGGAAATTTTCTGAATATTAATGTATATTAATACCATAATTGTCAGCATATTTGGTTTTATTACAAAAATATACTTTCCATTCTAAACATTTTGTATTCAAGCATTCTTATTTGAATATGACATAATAAAAGAACATGACATAATAACGTCGTATATGGAAGATTTTTCAGCACTTAAATGTACAGCTATTACTCAATTATTTTAAGTTACCATATATATACAAGTATTTACTATTTGGTTTAATGGAAAGTGGTCAAAACAGCTAGCATTTATTTTTTGCAATATATATTCAGAAACTTTCAAAAAGGTTTTTTAATAATGGGCCATTAAATTCATAGCATTCTGCCCTTTTCTTTTTATTCTCAATGTACAAAGGTAGGTAAAGACAACCAAATGATATACAGTTTATATTATATTATATATATAAAGAAAGCTATTGATTATTTAAAGTTTTAAAGATAGCAAATGTTTTTATTTTTTTGGCTAAGGACAAGCAACATGTCTGGCTCTATATATATGGAAAGAAATAAAAGTTTTACGCTCCGTTTGTTTCGATGTAAAATATTTGCAGAAAAATATTTTTCAATTTTACGGTGTTTGTTTTGCAGTAAAATATTTGGTCAAAAGTAAAATATTTTCAGTCAACTAAACCAACTTAAGTAAATTTATGTAAAATATTTTACACTTAAAATTTTGGTAAAACATTTTACATTTTCTCACTTCCTCACACCCCGATACTTGTCACTCCTTCACTCCCACAGTCACTTTCACGCTCAAACTCTCCCTCTCAGATTTCTCTCCAAAAACCCAGCCACCGCCGGTCCCCTCTGCCACCAATCACCGGCTCCATGGTCTGAGGCGCCACTGGCAATTACGAGGCACCTTCGTGTCTTAGCATTTTGCTCTTTAGCTGATTCATTCAATATGCCCGTGTGCTTTTTTCTCAGATTGAAAGACCCAATACTTATATGTGGAACACTATGATCAATGACTACTGTAAAGCCAAAATTTCCACCATGGGGTTTTCATTTTTTTGTCAAATGGCTCGAGGATGCGTCGAAATGGTAAACCGAAGCTTCGTTTTTACGCTCAAGGCGTGAGAGCAGTTTTGTGCAGTTTTAAAGGGGGTATCGGTTCATTGCTGGGTTTGGAAGATGGGTTTTGAATCTTTTTGGATTGGGTAGTGTGAAATGGGTTGGTCCATTTTTATGCTGAATGTGGGTGTTTGGATTTGTGTATGAAGTGTTTGATCAAAGTTTTGTGAGAGATGTGGTTACTTGGACCTCAATGATTGATGGATCTGTGAGGCATAATTGTTCGAAGTAGGCATTGGAATTGTTTGATGCTAGTGAGTGATGTTGAGCCAGATGGGCTTACCATGATGGTTGTATTATTATGGAGCAACAGTCTGTGATTTATCATCTCAGCTTGGTGTAGAAAATAAAACCAATTTTGGGATTTTTGAGCATCTTATTGTATATGGGATGGTGGATGAACGTATACTTATTCTTGTGTTACACAGTAAAGTACTTGCCCAGCTTTCTGAAGACAATCTAATTCCATATTGCTAATTTCATCCGTCTCTATGTATTTTTTGGAAGTTAATAAAAAAATGTTTTAATTTTTTATTAGTTTTTTTTTTCATTTTATTTTGTGCCAACCATTGGAAAATATTTTACATAGTATTTTCATGTACACTTTCAAACACTGTAAAATGAAAATATTTTCCTACAAATATTTTACATGTAAAATATTTTACCTTTGCAAATATTTTACATCGAAACAAACAGAGCGTTAGAGACACATATTTTTATTTTTTACAAAGATGCAAACTTTTCAAAAACAATTTGTTATTGTCCTAAATACTTACCATCTATTACTTCTTACTACGCACAAAAATATTTTATCTTTTACTAAATTTTCTGGGAAAAGAAAATACTATAGAAAGTTTATATCCTACGAGCAGTGTAAGCTCGCAAGGATAATCAACAAAGGTAGCTGGGCTATTGTATCCTGGGGACAACGTGTAGAAACTATTTGTCTAACTACATCGGATATACCGTAGACGGCACGATTTGTCTCAAGACAGTAACTTGGTCTATGCCTCATCTCCGCCACCTCTTTTGGTAAAATCAAATTGTGTAATTTCCAAGAAAAATTAAGGTATTATCTCTCCTTTATTTCCAACAATTAAAAAGGAATCGCATGGTGCAATAGCCCTAGCTATTGGACTATTGCATTTGATCTTAATCCAGGATATATCAGATCATCACATAGTAAAACTTGTTGCCATGAAGTTGAAGAATATTCTTCTTTGTGGTGGAAGAATCTAAAGAACAATGAACTCATGAAGGTGAAAATCGAACTGTTACTTGGGAAAAGATGGGGAAATAGCCTAAAAAAGAGTTTTTGCTGGATAATTACTGACGAGATATACTTTCCTTAGGTTCCACATTTTCGAGTAAAAAAATACGAAAAGAACAAAACAATACTCCCTCCCAAACCCGGACAAAATTGGCCTATACCCTTTTCACACAAACTAATCAGCATTTTGCCCATTTTTCCAAACTAATTAGGGAAATTCCCCTCTTTTGAAAATCGATTTTCTAAAAATCAAGTTAGGCCCCATGGCGGCGTTTTTAAGAAGCCTATAGTGACGTTTTCAGGACCTATAGTGGCGTTTTATAACTCGATCTTTACAAAGTTGAGTTATATGCAAAAAAAAATGAAAAAAATTGCATATAACTCGATTTCATGGAGGTCGAGTTATAAAACGACACTATAGGTCCTGAAAACGTCACTATAGACTTCTTAAAACGTCACTATAGGGCTCCAAAAAAATTTTTTTTTAAACTCAATTTTGAGAAAATCGAGTTTCAAAAGAGGGACATTTTCCTAATTAGTTTGGGAAAGAGGGCAAAATGCTGCTTAGTTAGTGTGAAAAGGGCATTTGCCCATTTTGTCCTCCCCAACCCTCCCTTCGAGGTTTGTGTGGACAAATGAAACTCTTCCTCTTAAGTTTGTATAAATGAGTAGATATGTTTCTTTTCTTTTCTTTTTTCTTTTTTTAAATGAAATATTCTATTAGGGAAGTAACCGTGTGAAAGGGTGAATACTTTTCTATTGCATTTATTAGAACTTCAAGAGAAAGTGTCATTTTTTGAAACATTAGGAGAGTGAGTGTCATTCCATGAAACTTCTGGAGTAATCTAAAAAAAACAACAAAAACAAAAAACAAACAGAAAAAAAAAAAAAAAATAGCATAGTTATAGCAAGAATCTATCAATACTCAATATTATGTTATACTACCAAAAATATATATATATATATATATATATATATTCATTGTTCTCTTAGCTATATCAATACCCAATCATACAGTTAAAATCCACTTACATTTTTAAAAAATTATTCTTATAATTGAAATTAGTGAATCAATTGGGGGAAAATTGTAAATGAATTATATATAAATTTTTCAATCCTAAAATTCAAGCATTTTTTAGAATAATGTTTCTCTCTAAACTAGATTGCAAAGAAACTTTTCAAACCCTTCAAACTCATCATATATCTTTTTATTGGATGTTGATTATGAAAATCTAACCGTTAGATTGCATGTTTTTTATGCTCTTAACATTTTTGTCAAATTTCTTTTAAATTTGATGTTTTTTACTATTTAATCAATAAACTTACTTTTTATACATAATTTTAGACCATAAAAATTTGAAATTTAAACATTTGATTAATATCATAGCAATTATTTTTGATTTTTTAGAAATCTGTGCAAGCATGAAAGATATAATAAGAACATGCAATCCAATGATTAACTTTTCAAAATTCATACCTAATAAAAATATATAGGGGAAGTTTGAAGGATTTCTCTCCCTAGTTTGAGAGAAACCTTTTTTTTTTTTTAATCTGCTACCCTTGGGGCGTTAAGGACCTAGAGGAATTAGTAGTCTATGGACAGCATGATTAAGGGCTTAGAGGAATTAGTAGTTTGTGGACGGCATGGCAATACTTGAAGTTTGTTAACACCTTCATATGGAATATATCACCCCTTGAACTTAGAAAACGTTAACTACAACAAATTCATTTCTTTATTTATTTTAGTGTAAATGATTGGGTAGCATACCAGAGGAATTAGTTGTCTATGGACAGCATGATTAAGGGCTTAGAGGAATTAGTAGCTTGTGGACGGCATGGCAAGTGTTGTGGACGGCATGGCAACACTTGAAGATTGTTGACACCTTCATATGGAATCAACCCTTGACCTTAGAAAACATTAACTACAAAAAAATTCATTTCTTTATTTATTTTAGTGTAAATGATTGGGTAGCATACCAGAGGTCTGTTTTGATTTGAAGGTGATGCATTATTTTGCTATTTGGATTCGGTCATATGTGTGTGTTTTGCAAGTGCAACTAGGCTCTTTTTTTTATACTTACTCCTTCACTCATTGTCACATTATCCGTCCTGACCACAAATTGCCCCCACATTCTCAAGTAGTGCAGTATTGCTAGCATCTTCTTCTCCTGGACCATGCCTTTCGGCTAATTTTGAGATGCCCCTATGGCCTAATTAAATTCTTAAGAGTTCAAATATAACTTTTAAGACCCAAACTCTTAACTCTAATTACATAATTATATGTTTTTTGAAATATGGGTCTGCCTACGCATACAAAGTAAGATAAATAATATTGCATACACAAGCTCATCTCTAAACATCAAGATATTAATGAACTGCATGGCTATTTTGTTTTTGGTAAAACATGATAGGGCAATAGGGTTCATGATAAGGTTTGGTTATTATTTGATTAGATGGGCAAAACGTGTCTTGTTAAAACAAGATTTTGTTTTGTTTTTGTTTTTTGTTTTTTGTTTTTTTGTTTTTTTTTTTTTTTTTGTTTTTTGGGAAGAGTGTTAAAACAAGTTGATTCATTTATAGATAAACTAAAACAAGTTGATTCATTTATAGATAAACTCCATATATAATCTATTTTGAGTTGAACGCGTCTAACTCCTTTCCATGTGCATGAAATAATTATATTGCACACTGCGCAACACATATTTGAATCATTTTACGACGCACAAAAGGAAGACTTTGAATGTGGTCTGTACATGACTACATGGAATGATAGCAAACAAGACTACTGGTACCACCAAAAAAGCAAAGCGTGTGGGGTACGGCCGTACTGGTGGCCGTGGAAAATCTCACTCCGGCCTTTCTTCGTTTCACATTAGTCCAAGTGTAAAAAAAAACCATATATTCCTCACTAGACGTATTAACTAAAAATGGAAAAGAACCAATTTTTTTTTTTTTTTAAATTACTTTCTTTTAAGAGAAGGACAAAAATAATAAGAAAATGTGTAAAAGTCGTAAAAGTCGTGTGAATTAGTCTATTTCCAAAAAGCGTCTTATAATTCAGCCAGTTATTAAATTAAAAAAAAAAAAAAAAGTGGTGGGCTATTTTTTTTAATTAATTTTTTGGGATAATTTTTGGCGGTGGACTAATTAAATAACACTATATCCTTCAATTAGTTTATTTTACATTAATTTTGTGTAAATGTGTGTGTTTTGGGGGAAAAAAAATTAAGGCGTAATACTTTTATTAACAAAAGACGAAACATGACTAGATCACAGATAAGCCCACGGTATTTTTTATTCCGTTTTCAGTATCTGTTTGGATCACTTTTTGATTCTTTTCAACAGCAGAATATATATACTAGTCTTCCAAAGTTATTCATTTATAATGGGTTCAATGAATCCTAGACTTTCCTTTTCTTTTTCTTTTTCTTTTTTTCTTTTTTTTTTAACTTTTTTAAAAGAAGATAAATAAGCTAAGCTGAGTATAAATTCTACGTAATATATAGTATTTAAATTTTAAGTTTGTGAAATAATTGAGTTGGTAATAGAAAACTAAGGATAATATATGCTTGGATGTAATTAGTTTGTATTTTGTAGTATTGACAGCTACCGCAGCCTTTGCCAGCCATATCCAACAAAGCTCATTTAGTTTTAATTGTTTTTGGAGAGTAATTACAATTTCATAAACATGCAGTTTTTTTTTTTTTTAATTATGGGTATCAAATTTGAAGTTCTTCTTTTTTTTTTTTTTTTTACTTTTTCCCCTATTGGGGCACAACTTTTGTATAAACAATCACTTTTGACTTTCGCTGGTCTAAAGTTCTGAATAAATTAATATTGGATATTTTGAATCTTCCGGGAAAAACTCCAATGAAAGTGACCATTCAATTATTGTCCAGTAATTAAATAACGATAGCTTTACAGACACACATGAGCTTAAATAAACAAGAAGATCTTAATCTATTATCCTAATTGAATTCCATTTTGAAATGGATCCAATTCATATTCCGAATTATATGTTATAAATCTAATTGTATATCGAATATTATATTATTTAAAATTTTATATAAAATAATGCTTTATACATTATTAGATTCAAAAAATAAAAAAATCTTAAATGTGAAAGGATATATTATCCATTTCAAATGAAATGGAGAACGTTTTATTCTCTTGGCTCCACTTACTTAAAAAATGCAATAAAAATGTTTATAGTATAAATTATACACATATTTATTGCATTTTAAAAAAATATATATTATTTTTCATTCCAAAGGTTTGACTCGGTGCGCACGAAAAATGCCATGCGGGGAGATCTACTCTAGTATAAAACTATAAAATACACGAGAAGTCTAGTGCATTAACCTCACAACAAGCTAGAAAGCCTTCTTCTTTATCTGCTTCTTTATATCATTATCATGGCTCCCTTATTCTCTGTCCCATCAGTTCTCACTACCATAATTAAGTCCTGCCTGCTATTTTCACTTCTTGTGGGTATGGTTTCTGCTCAGTTATCCTCAACTTTCTATGCAAAATCATGCCCTAATGCCCTTTCCACCATTAAATCTGCTATAGACTCTGCAATATCAAGTGAGGCACGAATGGGAGCATCCTTGATTCGCCTGCACTTTCATGACTGCTTTGTTAATGCAAGTCACCTTTAACTTTTGCTTTTGTGTCTCTGTGTGGGTGTTTTTTGCCCCTTGTCCATTATCTTATCTACAAGTACAAATGTTTGCTTGTTTTGTGCATGTGTTTTGGGTGTGTATTTTAAAAGGTAATATTAGGAATACAATATATTTTCAAATGAGCTTGTTAAAGTGTAGCAACATTACTTTTAGTTAAATCATTATAGACATCACTTTTATTATATACCAATCACAATAAATTATATCAACCGTTGTGAAAAAAATTTGTAAAAATAAAAAAGTTATATTGTTGAATTTATTTATATTTTAATGCACGTAGAAGACGTGTCATAGTAATATTTAGATTATACAGTATTTTAACATTCAAATCTGCTATTTGGCAGTATGAATTTAATTACATGTTTTTGCCGATATAGGTTCAAGAACAAAGTATATCCAACGTAAATAGATTGATGATTAAAGTGGATTAGCATAGCTTGCACAACAATATTTTGAATCAATTTTATACTGTCTTACTATAAACAAATCCATCTGATTAAAACTATATTTGAGGAAAATAATACTCTTCATTTGAAACGAATCTATTTCAGCCACCTAAAAATGCTTTTCTTCTTTTTTAAGTGTGAGAGACATTTGGGCCCTTTGCTACAATTTCAGTATTATTTTTTTTTTTTGTCTCAAGTACCTTAATGGGTTGGCACATAATTGGCTCGTTGGGTATCCTTTTGTATAATTTGGGAATCCAAACCCATCAACTCTATCTATTCTTGAACTCTTGTGAATACTGATGGGTAGGTTTCCTAGGTCCTCCCTTTTGTCTATTCCCAACAAAACTTATCCTTATTCAAACCGAAAAAAAAAAAAAAAAAAAAAAAGAAAAAGAAAGAAAGGGTCTGTTTAGTTTTGCTTGTCTGGGCTTTTATAATATTATTATATTTGATTTATTTTTCTTATTTGTTATATACAGGTTTTTGAAATATTTGTAGTATATTAATATTATCTACAAGTCTTTGTCCTCTTCGTTGAGCCTTATCTATTTAATTTATTTTGCTTATTTGTTATATATTAAAGGCCCATATATAATATAGTTTCATGAGCCAAATAATAAAGTCATTCAAATGTTATAAGAAACGTAAATTATAAATTATTAAATTTCATGTAAGTGGGAGAATGATTCTAATTGAATATATAAGAAACTAAACTATATATTGTGTTAATGGAATATGAACCTCTCATTTTGTGGAAAAAATAACATGTTTATATAACATTTTGTAACAGGGATGTGATGCATCCGTACTCTTGGACAAAACAGCAACTGAACCAGGAGAGAAAAATGTTGGTCCAAATCCTTCACTAAGGGGATATGAAGTAATCGACACTATCAAATCTCAATTGGAGAATTTGTGCCCCGGTGTTGTATCTTGTGCAGATATCTTAGCCGTTGCTGCAAGAGATTCAGCTGTTGCTGTAAGAAAGAACTCAAACTTTTACATCACTTATAATATTTAACCTATAATATATTAGGTGATCCAGTGAGTAGCTTATTTTCTTGAGTTTATCTGGTTTAAAAAATAAACTAGAGAAAGTATATTGTTACATAGAAAAAGTAAAGTTTTAAAATACGGTATATAAATCAAATAAACTAAATAAGTTAAAAATAAGTTGTGGCTATAGACCGGAGTTTGTTTATTATTAAAACCTTGTTCTTTTGATGTCATTTTAATCATATTATTGGTTTTAATTCAGCTGAGTGCACCTAGTTGGTCTTGGACTGTTGATTTGGGAAGAAGAGACTCTGCCACAGCAAGTTCTGCTGCTGTTACTGGCAACATCCCGCTTCCAACATTAGATCTTAGTGGCCTTATCAGCGCCTTCTCAAAAAAAGGTTTCACTGCCAAAGAAATGGTGGCTTTATCAGGTGGGTTCAAATTTTAGTAACTCTAATTGTAGTTTTTAAAGTCTCATACAATGGATTTTAGCTTAATTCAATTAGTAAAGTCTCAAGTGTTTTACTTCAAAGGATGGAACCAACACTTTTTGTTTGGGGCCAAGACTAAACAATCATAAGCCACTAATCACTACACTAGTGAATTTTCCAATATCAATTCAAGATATGCTTCTTCAATTGTCAAAGATAAAAGATAAATTTGTTTGTCTTGACATGTGTATTAGATTTTTTATATTAGATTAGTGGTACCACATATTTGACTAGAAGAGTTATGTTATAATATTAATCTAGCACTAGTTGTGTTTGTAATACAAATCCTACCTATATCTAGTTGGGGGAGCTCTAATAAAAAAAGCATTGGGGTCTGATAATTTACCTATTATTAAAAAAAAAAAAATGCAACATATTTGAGGCCTCCTACTATTAATGTAGTTCCACTATAACAAAGTGTGATTGATAGAGAATAAATTTGAATATATAACATATGATTTTTATCTTCTCGTCAATTGAGGAACTTAAGTTTAAATCCTACAAAAACAAGGGAAAAAAAAAAAATCAATTATTGTCTGGTAAACAGTAATTTTTCTATATAGTAGATGCTATTTCAAATTATATGATACCTTACAAAAAATGCCTAGTATGAAATGACACCCACATTATTCTTATACTTTGTCTAGGAATTCACTCTGTCGGCCAAGCAAGTTGCAGAAACTTCCGAACCAGGATTTACAATGAAACCAACATAGATTCCTCATATGCAACTTCATTGAAATCTGTTTGTCCAAGCACTGGCGGTGACAACAATCTTGCCCCTCTAGATGTAACTACTCCAACAACCTTTGACAATGCTTACTACACGAATTTGATAAACAAAAAGGGTCTCTTACACTCGGATCAGCAACTCTTTAGCGGAGGTTCTACTGATTCCATAGTTACCACTTACAGCAGCAACGTGGGAAACCTCATAACAGACTTTGCCAACGCAATGGTGAAGATGGGAAGACTCAGTCCACTCACAGGCACAAGCGGCCAAATAAGGAAAAATTGCAGGACAGCCAACTGAGTAATATAGGCACTAGAGTACGCTGTTTTAGTGTCCATTTTTATTGCTCTTTCACTTTTTTGTGGTTGAAAAAATAAGGGCATTAATGCTCGTCTGAATTAGTTTTCCAGTGTCAATTTTGAGTACAAGTTCAAAGAAATGTTGGTATATGTATGACAAGAATTGTCCATCATGAATTGTGTGTTCTCGGATATTGGCTCAACCGGAGTGATTAAATAATTTAAATTAGATTGAAATGTTGTTGTGTGACTTGTGTTGAATTGTAATTTTATATTGATCAACAAGTGACGAGTATCAATTTGTGCCGACGGATGGTATATTTTCATTTTTTTTTTTTCTAATTCAATAGTTGGGATTAGGAAATTTGAACTCTAAACATCTTTATTGAAAAAATGAAGAGATGTTAGTTGATCTATCTATCATTGTGAATTCATATTGTTTTCTTTTAATAAAAAAGTAGCGAGTTCTCCATGTAAAACCTTCTATTTATGGATAAATATAATCAAGCAATTCACCACCATAAGAGACACTAAACATGATCTCACCCATTCGCATGAGTTTGCCCCAATATAGAGGCAAATCAAGGTTGCAATCTCTCATATGCGATAAGGATCTAGTGGTATTTTTAGTTTATGGACAACATGTTAACACATTTGAGGTGGCTGACGCCTTCGACAAGAAAATCTATTTGCACAATTTAGAGGGAAAGGGAACACAGATATGAACCAACTGACCATCTAATTTTTAGATTTTTCTTTGGCCCAATTAAATAAGAGGCCAAATATAACTTTTGAAAAAAGAAAAAAATTGGATGGGGAGGACATGGCTCCCCTTCGTCTTCATCTGCCTTTGCATACAATGTAAAATAAATAATATTACAAACTCAAGCTCATCTCTAAACATCAAGATTAATGAACATGAATGGATATTTGTTTTTGGTAAAAGATGTTAGGGCAATACGCTTAATTAATTATTCAATTATTTATTTAAAATTTAATTTTAAATATTATAAAAATGTCATTTTGATTATATAGGTTAAACATATCTTGTCAAAACAAGTTATAAATTAACTTCAAAATCTCTCTCTAGCTGAACACATACCTCTTGTTCTATTCTATGTGCATGGAGCAATTATTACACTAATTAATCTTGATTTGTCAAATGCACAGTACTGCGCACTCATATTTGAATCATTAGAATAACGTAGAAAAACGTTGCTTTCTATTAGGCGCATCAAACTAAAGGATGTGTTCTAGATTGCATGCAAGCAAACACAATCCACACTATAAAGTAAACGTGTAGGGTCACTTGGTGACCGTGGAATTTCTCCGTCTTATGCACTGCCATGCATGTCTGTCCTCCTTTTCACATTAGTCAGTATAAAATACCAGATATTCCTTAAATGAGAGACATATTAACTATTAACCATATACGAATAAGAGTAAAAGTTAAAAAGGAAAATTCTTATTTTACATATTATACTAACAACTTAAATTTTTTTATAATGTATAGACATTTGTGTGTCTACTATGTAAAATTATACTACTAATGTAAACCTATAATTACTTTTAGTTGAAAAAAAAAAAAAAAAAAAGGGCATAAAGATTACATAAGCAATGGTGGTGGATTAATTAAATAACACTGTCCTTCAATCCGTTTATTTTACATTAGTTGTGTATGCGTTAGCACGTATGTGTTTGTTTTTTTGTCAAATAAATTAATACTATCGAAAAGAAAAACCCTGACTATAGGAGTTGGAGATATTACAAACAGATAAGCTAGACACATGACAAGGATATATTAGATAAGCCCAAGATACCTTTCATATCGTTTTCAATGTTTATTAGATCCACTTTCGATCCTTTGACTTTTCAAAAAAAAAAACTTTCGATCCTTTGCAATAGAATATTCTAGTTAGGGGTGTCCAACTCACCCGATCAAGCCACCAAACCCAACTCCACCCAACTCGTTGTCATCCAATTAGACTACTTCGGTAGTCAGACGCAGGTTCGGAACTTCAAAAACTCAACACCGGCAGGTTGGTTGCAGGTCTCAAAATCCAAAACTTGTGAAACCTGACCTGATTAAAATACATCAATTCTGATGATTTTTCAAACTTTCGATGACTTTTCCAACTAGATACAATGGATTTCAACGACTAACACAGCTAGATCTAGCATAAATACACCATATCCGGCAGAAATTAATCAAACTCGACAAGTTCTCCGCACAAATTGGCGAAAATCTCTCCCAGATCCAACGAGATCTTCGCCAAATCTCACTGGATCTTGGACGAATTTGGCGAGATCTTGCCAAATCTAAAGAGATGTTGGAATCTTGTTGCTTTTCGGTTTCACCCGAAACCGACCACCACCCGACAAAAACCTGAACTGACCAAACCAATACTGGTCAGCTGCGAGTTAATTTGGAAGTTCCCCAACCAATCTAATCAAGTCAGTTATAGGTTGGGCACAAACCCGAACCAACCTATGGACAACCTTAATACTAGCTAGTCATCCAAATTAATTCATTCATAATGGGTTAAATGAATCCTAGATTTTCTTTTTTCTTTTTTTCTTCTTTTTAAAAAAAAAAAAAAAAAAAAGAAGAACAAAAGAAAAAGAAAAAGTTAACTAAGTATATATAAGTGGGCAAAGCTTGTCCAATTCCATTGTACATTGGACCTGTTATGATAGTATTTATATCATTATTTCAATAGGTCTAGTGCATTAAACCCAAGCCTTACTCTATATTAGTCTACAAAATATTTAGCTTATAAGTTTGTATAAATTTTGTAATTAAGTTTGTAATTGAGTAATATTGACAGCTAGCGCATACTTGGCTAGCCATATACATCCAAAAAATAAAAAATTCATTTACTTTAATTTGTTTGGAGTGTTATATTATATGCTTTCATTAACATCAATGTACTGTAGTTTTCATTACGTGAATTGGTGTCAATTTTGAGAGAGACAGAGAGTTGAAAACACTAGTCAATTGTCTAGTAAATATAGCCGCTTTACATGCACATTTGATTAAACAAAAAAAAAAAATGACTTTTTCTTACATATTAGGATCATTTTTATTTGAAATAGATTAATTTTATGGTCTTGATTAAATATTACAAACCTAAAAGTATATTTAAAGTCACAACATTTACAATTTAAATATCATGATACTCTGTACACCATTAGATCTAGGAAATAAAATTTTAAATTTGAAATAGATTTTCTCTATTTCAAGTGAAATGAAAAGGATTATATTCCGATTCTACACGTTTTTTTTTTTTTTTTACCTAAGGTTGACTCGATGCACGTGAAAAATGCATGCCATTACCATGAAGCAGAGATCTTGTATAAATACATGAGAACTCTACTGCATTAACCACAAAACAAGCGAGAAAGCCTTAATTCTTTATCTGCTTCTTTATATCATATCATTGTCATGGCTCCCTATTACTCTATCCCATCAATTCTCGCTACAATTAAGTTCTGCCTGTTATTCCCACTTCTTGTGGGGATGGTCTCTGCTCAGTTGTCCTCTGATTTCTATGCAAAATCATGCCTTAATGCCCTTGCCACCATTAAATCGGCTGTAGAGTCTGCAGTGTCAAGTGAGGCACGTATGGGAGCATCCCTGCTCCGCCTTCACTTTCATGACTGCTTTGTTAATGCAAGTCATCTCTAACTTTCTTCTTCGATCTTTCTGCATTATCAATCTACAAATGTTTGCATGTTTTGTGTGTGTATAGTGGGTGTGTGTTTCTAAAAGTAGCATTAGGAATACAATATATTTGACAACTTTTTCTTGTGACTTGTTATGAATAGGGCATTATTGCTTTCATGATTTATCATGGAAATCACTTTTATTATACACCAATCACAATAAATCATTAAAAAAATTTTAAGAAAATTTTGTATCACTAAATTTATTTACATATTAATTCATGTAAAAGTTATATCATAGTAATATATAGATTATAGAGTATTCTAACCATCCAAATCAGGGATTTGGCAATATGAGTATAATTACCTGTTTATGAGGATACTGAGGTTCAACCGTTCAAGTACAAAGTGAATCTTGTGTACATAGATTGATGATTGAAGTTGATTGGCATAGCTTACCCAGCAATAAGTTATAAGGTCATTTGAACCCATGCTAAAGTCATTTACAGGCCCATAATATAGTTTCATGAGAACGTAAAGTATAAATTCCATGCAAATTGGAGAGTGTCTCTAGTTGATTATATAAGAAACTAAACTATATTGTGTTAATGGATCGTTGAACTTTCATTTTGAATAACATTTTGTAATAGGGATATGAAGGGGTGGCAAATGAGCGAGTTGAGTCATAAATGAGTTGGGTGTATAATTACCCATTTATCCATTTATGACCCATTTATATATAAATTAATTATCCATTACCTGCCCAACCCATTTAATTAGTAACCTACCCATTTAACCCATTTAATTAGTGAGTAGTGAAACTTGGATCTCTATTCTCTACCATTAACGATATTTTTGTTTAGCTTTTTTAAAAGCCTCCCTCCAAATACTGGCCAAAAAAGCTAATGGTACAATAATAGAAATTCATACCCAGTACGAGTCAAACGAGTCGTTGACTCTCACGTCAAACCCAGTATGATTCACCGAGTCGATCTTTCCAAGCCAAACGCACCGTGTTCATGATTCCAAAAATCCCCCAAAAACATCTTCGCTGCATCCAAACTCGGAAAGTAAGTAGGCTCAAGGAAGATCCTACTCAGTGAGTCACATGAGTCGGAGCTGAACACAATTCGGTTCGTGTTAGCCTCCAAGCTCCCCATCACAACCACAAGCAATTGCTTGTACGCGAAGTAGAACCTTTTCATTGTTGACTCGATCGATTGTAAAACTTGAAGAAGATAAACCTTCTTGAACTCTCTCTTCTCGCTATAAAGCTTCATAGCCGATTCTTGAACCCTAGATCTACCTTTAGGGTCCACTTCAACACCTAGTATGTACGGCACTTTGTGCTTCTTCATCGTCGCCAAGTTTTGATGATAAGTGAAAGAAAAATTATGAGGAGAGAGTTCGTAAGCTTGAACAAGAAAACAAAGCGTTTCAGGTCCGTTATGTGTTTAGATTTGGATTTGGATTTTTTGTTTTTGCTTTATTAATATTTTGTTATTAGTTTGGATGAGTGATTTTCTTATTTTCAAGGTCATCGGCTGTGTTGTGTAGTGTATGTTTGTTTGATGAGAATGTGATTGTATGCTATTTTTGGTTTTGTATTTGTTATGAGTCTGTTTGGATGATGAGAAAATGTAGGAAATGTCGAAGAGTCTGTTTGGATGATGAGAAAATGTAGGACATGTCGAAGAGTAGGTGGTAAAGTGTGTTTGACTTTTGGGTTTTTGTGGGTTTATTTAAATTTAAATTTTAGATGGGTTTAGTGGATATTAGTGGATTTATCCATTTAGACCCATCTAATTATATAACCAAATGAGTCTTTACCCATTTAACCCAAATATTTAAATAGGTTGGGTTAAGACTTATCCAAATAAGGTGAGTAATGAGCGGGTTTATAGATATAGATAAAAATTGCCACCCCTAATCATATGATACATCCGTACTATTGGATGATACAACAACAGACCAAGGAGAGAAAAATGCTGCTCCGAATGCTTCTCTAAAGGGATTTGAAGTGATAGACGCTAGCTATAAAATCTTAGTTGGAGAAATTGTGCCCCGGTGTTGTGTCTTATGATGATATTTTGGCCGTTGTTGCTGTAAGAAAGAGCTCAAACTTTTATATTACTTTTTAATTTTAACCGGAAGTTTATTTCCATGAGTTAATTTGGTTTTAAAAAATAAACCGGATAAAGTACAATGTTACATTAAAAAAATGCCAAGTTTTAAAAAAATTGTACATAAATCAAATGAACTTCATAATTGATAGGCCAAGAACGTATTAACCCTTTGGTAAATTAATCAATTAATTAGCCAAGTGAATTAATTAGATTCAATTACATGCAATAAGCGCGGTAGCACAAACAAATCACCAACTAAGTTAAATGTAGCGGAAAATAAATTTGACACAGGTAATTTGTTTACAAATGAGAAAAACCACCGAGGCAAAATCTCACCGAGTGAATTTAAGGTCACCGCTCCTGAGAATCCATTATTATCAAAATAAGCGTTTATAAGTAAAAGGAATCTCAATACCTAATACCAACACAAACCTTGGGCTTTCCTAGTCCAATAAGGATTATATAAACCCACAAACTTTGGGTTTTCTTAATCTTATAAGGATTATACAAACCCATAAACAAATAGCTTTTTAGAATAAAATTGTTGCTGGCTATAGTCTGAATCCCGTAAGCTTGATAGATCGAGACATGTGTCGAGATTTATGAATCTCGACAGATCGAGCTTCCGTCGATGAAGTATCGAGACCTACAGATTGCACTTTTCTTAAGCAATTATTGAGTAATCTTCATGTCTTTAATTTAACCACTTGTAATGATCATCTTGAACCTTCTTAGATTTACCCAAATGCAAGTAAAGTGCATTTTGTCAAAAGATATGTCAATTACATAAAAATATGTTCTTAACAATAATTAAAATGAAGATAAGTTGTGGCAACAACAAGCCAAAGCTTGTTTGACTTCATTATTAAAACATTGTTCTCTTGATGTCATTTGCGTCATGTTATTGGTTTTAATTCAGCTAAAGTGGAAACGAAATAAAATGAAGATAAGTTGTGGCAACAGGTCAAAGCTATATTGACTTCATTATTAAAACCTTATTCTTTTGATGTCATTTGCATCATATTGTTGGTTTTAATTCAGCTAAGTGCACCTATTTGGAGTTGGCCTGTTGATTTGGGCAGAAGAGACTCCACCACTGCAAGTTCTGCTGCCGTTAGTTCCATCATCCCTAATCCAACCTTAGATCTTAGTCGCCTTATCAACGCCTTCTCAAACAAAGGTTTCACTGCCAATGAAATGGTGGCTTTGTCAGGTAGGTTAAATTCTTAGTAACTCTAATTATATCCCACTAGTGGTGTTTAAAATCTCATATAATAAGTTCCAGTTAACTAAATTAGTTAAGTCTCAAGCATTCAACTTTTCACGCTTTATATGGAAGAAAAAAAAATTAGACATGTGACAAAGTGTAATTGATAAAGAACAAAGTTAAGCACGAAATATAGGATTTTTATCTGTCATCAATTAAGGAATCTATGGTCAAATCCTAAAAATATAAAATAAGAAACCAATTAATTTCTTGAGCCGATGGTAATCGAATAATGACGGATGCTATAAATTTCAAATTATATAGTCACTTAAAAGAAGCCTTGTATGAAATGACACCCACTATAATTTGTTCAGGATCTCACGCAATTGGCCAAGCAACTTGCGGAAACTTTCGAACCAGGATTTACAATGAAACAAACATAGATTCTTCATACGCAACTTCGTTGAAATTAACCAAACTGTCCAAGCACTGGCGGTGTCTCCAATCTTGGCCCTCCAGATGTAACTAGTCCAACATCCTTTGACACTGCTTACTATACGAATTTGATAAACAAGAAGGGTCTCTTGCACTCGGATCAGCAATTCTTTATCGGTGGTTCCACTGATTCCATAGTTACCAATTATAGCAACAACGTGGGAGCCCTCATAATAGACTTTGCTAACGCAATGGTAAAGATGGGAGGACTGAGTCCACTCACAGGCACCAGCGGCCAAACAAGGAAAAATTGCAGGAAAGCCAACTGAGTAATTGAGGCACTTGGGTATGCCGTTTTAGTGTCCATTTTTATTGTTCTTCACTTTTTTGTTGTTGAAAAAATAAAGACATTATTGCTCGTTTGAATTAGTTTTCTATTGTCAATTTTAAGCACAAGTTCAGAAAAATGTTGGCATCTGTATGACAAGAATTGTCTATCATGCATTGTACATATTCCCGGATCTTGGCTCAAGTGGAGTGATTAATTATATTGTAGTATTAAATTCAAATGTTGGGTCGAATTGTAATTCCTTATAGATCACTATGTGAACAAGTGATTGGGAGTATCAATTTGTGTTGACGGGTGGCATTCATATCATTTTTTTTTTTTTTAATAATTCGATAGTTGGATCTCTATTGTGAACACTAAGATGCGCTACACTAAGATGTGCCAGCATTTCATTGCCTCTCCTCTAGAGTTAAAGAGAACTTTCCCCCCTTTTGTTGTTTGTTTGATTTTTATATATGGACGTTAGTGTAGTTATGTTTTAGTGTTACTATGCTTGACTAAACATGCTTTGTGGTAATGTTGCCATGGAAATTAGGATCTAAGCATGATAATGCTTGGATGTTCTTCTCTTCTACAAAAAATAAGCATATGCTAGATCTTAAATTGTCCTTAATGTCATGCAAAACTATTTTTGTTCTTGCCAATCATTCAATTTGTTTATTTTACATTAGTTGTATGAGTATGAAATGAAGAGGATTGTATTCCAGTTAACCACCCCAAAATTTTTTTAAAACCTTAGCATCCACAGCAGTGAAGCTAAAAATTTAACTATTTGACACCACAAAAAGTTATTTTATCTATTTTAGCTACATACATGCTGCAGCAGTGGATTTATTTTAGCTTTCAATACAATAAAATAATATAAATATAACAATAAAATAATATATCTACTACAATAAAATAATATATCTATTATAAATATAGTGTGAACACAAATAAATTTTTTTTTTTTTTTTTTTTTTTTTACCTTTGAGCTACAATACACATCTATCTTTAGATGTATACTATAGCAATGAAGCAAAAAAAATATATATATATAACTTCACTACATATAATTATTTTTGTATTTTGATGGAACTAAAATATATATAGCTTTAACTATACAATTATTTTAGCTCCACGTGAGTGCTCTAATAAAATATAAAAATAGGAATTTCTACCATTTATTTAAGTGGTGGCCCCCTCCGAGAGAAAAGCTTGCCCCACTCCAATGTGTCAGCAATAGAAGTTCCCTCACTCTAACTTCCTCTTCACTTTTGTGTCTTTGACTCTTTTTCCATTTCTCTTTTAAGTACGTAAGCCATGTGCCAATATAATTTTATATAATTCTTTTTTAACTAAGATCATATGTCATAACTTTTCAATGACCTACGTTGCACTATTGTAGTAGTGTGAGAATTATAGAGACTTTTGTAGGTAAAGTTTTTTTTTTTTTTTTTGAGAGGAAAAGCCAAGCAAACATACACACACACAGCGAGTGGGGAGTCAAGCCTAATGTCACCAACTTTTGTAGGTAAAGTAATAGCGGTAACTAGTGCTAAGAGCATCCGTAGTAGATATTGTAAAAAAAATGCCATTTTGCAACATCAAAATCTTACTTTATTATTTTACCACATCATTTTACAACATCTCATTTATCAGATGTTCTATTATTCAATTCTATACATTAAAATAATATTTATTATACATTAAAATAATATATTAAATTCATCCCCCCCTATCATCATCATCATCATCAACAACACCGGCAACTACAACTACATCAAGAAAAATGGTTGCGGCCACAATCACCAGGAAAAAAAAAAAAAAATGTGAACGGAAAAAATGGAGGAAAGGCCACCACCGAAATTGTTGCGGCCACCAAAACGGCAAAACGTGGACGGAAATTGTTGCGGCCACCACCGATTTGCCTCGATCTTGCCTCGATCTGGACGGCGAGACAGCGGCAGGCGAGATCGAGATGCACCAGCGACTTGCGCGATAGGCGAGATCGGCTGGGTGTCTACTGGGCGTCTACTGGGCGAGATCGGCTGTGCGATATCGCGTGGCGGCGGCTTCAGATGGTGAGGGCGATCCACGATCTCAGCCGCGAACAGCTGGGCGTCTATTGGGCGAGATCGGCGGCTTCAGATGACGGCGGCGGCTTCAGATCTCAGCCGCGATCCACGATCCACCAGTGAAAGGAAAAGAGAATCGATGAGAAGAGAGAAGGAAAAAAAAATGATAAAAACGGCACTGAACAGAGGATAAGAAAAGAGAGGAAAAGAAGAAATGGAGGAGAGGAACAGAGGTGAGAGAGAAGAGAACCGGTGCGAGAGGAGAGAGAAGAGAGAGGCGAGAAGAGAGCCAGTGGGAGAGAAAAGAGAATAAAAAAGTCATAAAAAATTTATGCAACATGCTACAGTACCGTCACATATTTGTGACGGTACTGTAGCATGTTGCATAAATTTTAACATTTGCAACATCTGATAAATCTGTGTTTTTATGTTTGATGTGCTAAATGTGCCAAATATTTGGCATTTGCAACATATACCACGTCTGCTACGGGTGCTCTAAGGAAGGCCTTTCATCATTTGTTTTATGTAGTTCTGGATGCTGACTTACCTATTACTTTGTCTCAATAATATTTATTTTAACTTGTTCTAAAGAATTAAACAAAAAAACTTTGTGTTGAATTTAATTGTTCTTAAAAATGATAATATTGTTTTTATTTTATTAGTCATAAAAAACCGGTGTTAAATTTAATTAGAGAATCTAATGTATTGTACTTAATGTACAATACTTACGTTTTGTCATAATAAAGAAAAACATATATATATATATATATATATATATAGACACACACAAGTTATTACTTTGGATTTAACAAATATTTTTTAAAACAAATGCAGGAAGGCATGCATGTATGTATGTTGTACTTCGAATTTTCTTGAATTATAAATCAATATAAGACTTCCACCTCGATTCCATACAAAAATTCCTAGCTCCACGATTGTATTCACTACCAATCTACAATCATAAAATTTACAATATTGGCTGCAGGTCACTCAAACAAGCCCAAAAAAGAAAAACTATTATATGTTCGAATCAAACCACAAAGATCCAACAAACTAATCCCACACCACCCAATCATTATGCAAAGTAAACTTCCCTAACAATTCATGGTTTTATTTGCCCAGACCACGACACACATACCGTTGAGAATTGGGGCCTAATAGTTTGCAAGACATGGGCCACAACCTATGAGAATAGATATAATCCTTGAACATGAAACCTTCAAAGGTTTTCAGAGTGTGCTCAGCACTGCTGGACTTGGCCTTGAATTGAATAAAATACGTTATTCCACTACTGGGCATCTACTGGATCTTCACAAGTCTCACAAATTCAAAATTTGTACCCTACACCAATTGTTCAAAATCAAAGCATTAAGAAAGAGTTATAAAGCATATATAGATGAATATTAAGAAGAAGAAGAAAAATAAATAAACCTTAATTTCATTGTAGCGCTTTCACAATGTCTGTCCATGAAAAAAAAAAAAAAAAAAAAAAAATTCATTTCGTTCTGCTCACAAAGTTGAGAAACAAGCAAATTTAATTGAAAACCCTTTTTTGTTGAAAAAAAGACATAAAGCTTTGTTAGGTTCATATTTTTATGAAATTGGCATATCCTATGACAAAACACAATTTACTTTTTTATTATTTGTCATTGTTTTTCACATGGTACGCATAACATGTTTGTTAAGTGCTTTCAGGAAAGACAGATAGAAGCCAATCAAAACAATCAATTCTAGTTCGTGCTATGACTTCTCAAGATTAGTTGTTTTTAGATAGGCTAATGTATTTGAATATGGGTTCATTCATTGTATTTGGCTTATTATTGTATTAGGCTTACTTGTGTACTTGAGGTTTTGTCATGAATTGACAAATAGGGAGATTGTTAGGGTCATATATTTTGATATTGTCAACCATGCCAAATTAAGTGTCTTTTACTGAGTTTTCATGTGTTTTAAAGTTGTAATTGAAGACCAAGTTGAAGACACAAAGTTTGCTCAAGAAAAACACAATTTCAGCATGTACCTCGATAGCAACTCAATACCTTTCGATAGAAGCTCAATACCTTTCGATATACTGTCTCCTCGATAGCAGCTCAATCTATTAAGATTTTGTTCTCGATAGAAGCTCAATAGCAGCTCGATAAATCAAGCTTCGCGGATAGCAAAAATCAGCAACGCAAAAAAGCCCTTAACTTATTCGTTTAAAGCCCGAATTGAGATCCGTTTGAACTGGTATTTAAAGGACATCATAAGCCATCTATTAAAAGGCTTTTCAGAGAGAGAAACACTCCGTTTATGCAGCTAGGGTTTTATAATCAAGTTTTCTCTATTTCACCAACCAAAGAGTTTCAAAATTGATCTGAAAATTCCATTGGTGAAGAAATTGAAGTCATAACAACCACCACAAACTTGCTACTGTGAGGAAAACCTTCAAGAGGTTCTTGAAGTCAGTTGGAGGTTCCAATTGTGATTGTGGGTGGAGCGTTCATATATTGAAAAGTTCAGAGGTTTTGAAAGGGTAGAAGGTTTCTACTATAAGCCCATCTACTGGGTTCGTAGAGTATAAGGACAAAGGTTTTATACTAAATTTGAAACTTCTCTTTATTATAGTGGATTGCTTTTTGGGAAGGTTTCCTCCTAGGTCTTTTACTGTAAAACTAATTTATTTCATTGGTTTTTCTAGGTCATATTTTGTCGTATTTACTATTTTGATATGCATGTTTTTGACATGATATTGATGTTATTTTGTTTAACCAATGATTATTCATAATATATCTTATTAGGTTCTAAAGATTTAGGATTAAATTTTTAGAATCATATTTTGTATGTGTTGGAAAACCAATAACAATACATGTCTAGTCTATGTGTTAGGTAATGCTCAAATGTGTATGTTTCAAGCTTCAAGTCCGAGCTAATTGTAGAAAAGATGAGTCAGAATCTACTAAGCTCGATCAATCGAGAATCGCATAAAAAGAAATTCTACAGATTTTAAATCAGGCCCAAGCCCACGAAAACATTTAGGGTTTCAATCTAACTTGTCCACATATAAAAGGAAAACCCAAACTATGTTTTTGAGACTTTTGGGAAGACTTTGGAGGTGCTCTTATGAGATCTAAAAAGTATTGTGCCTTCCTCTTTCAAAGTCACTACCGAAAATCATTTTCATATCATTCGATCCAATAGATCTGAAGTTGCTGCAACAAGATTAACAACTACCGATGATCTAAACCTTCAAGGGTGGTCTTAAAGTCACAAACTAGAGAGTTTGTATTACTAAACCTTTGAATGGGATCTCAAAGTCACTAACGTAGGTGTTTGTGCAAAGCAAACCAAGAGAGAAGGAGTCAGTGGATTTGAAGCTTACACATGGTCGGGTCAATAGGTTACTACTAGAGGTGGCAATAGATTTAGGGTTAAATCTGATTGTATAAACCTCAATTTTCTTATAGTGGATTTGTTTTACCTTGAGGATAGCTAAGTCAAATTCTCCCTATGTTTTTACCTTGAAATGGTTCATTTCATTGGCTTTCCTAGATCATCATATCGTGGTATTATTTACTTTATCACTATTGTGCATGATATGATTTATTATTGTTTAATCTAGATCTAAATAATTAACCTAAGTAATCACTTGGCTAATATATTAGGTTAAACTATCTAGTTTAAGAGGTCTAAACAAAACAAACATATCTAATTAACAACTTGGATTTAAAACTTGTTAATTCGATCAACCGGGGTCTAAATTTCCCAACAAACTTCATTCAAAAATAAAAGTAAAGATACATCATCAAAAAGAGCTTGCTCAAAAAATTAAGGACTATCTTTAATCCAAATAGAAAAATCATCAAATGCTAAAAGCATGTTGAGCTAAAAGATGACACACACTCACTCACACAATGTAGCACATACCTCCGTCTCGGGGATCCATTCTAGACCTTTGAAAGATTTTAATGGATCATGATATTAGAGGGCAAGGGGGCAGATAGGGGCAGGGGGTTTAGTGCAAGAGTGGCTGTTTGAGGGGTGTGGGATACAAATCTATATTGGGATCAGATTTTGCTTTTGTTTGTTGATGGATATTGGAATCAGATTTGCCTTTGCCTTCTTCTTCTTCTTCAAATTGATGAGTGAATTCATCGAGGTCTGGAAAACTTATGTCCTCATAGTCCACATCTACCATGATTCGATCTTTAAAACCAAAAGAGAGAGAGAGAGATGTAACATGAGTTTTGTATTCTTTTTTCTCAGTAAAGACTAAAGACATAGGGGCAAGGAGCACAAAATATGGAAGCAAAAAAATCTAAACAAAAGGGGAACTGACCAAAAAATTACAAAGGAAGTAACATACAAGCCCTACCTCTATCACCTATGTACAGATTTATCACTCCTTGTGTCAAGTTTTGGCACAGAGCACATGTACACATCATTTGTATTCATTCACACAAATGCATGTTTTGGACACAAATCTCAAACACACAATTCACACAATGCATAGTACAATAGAGAGATACACCCAAGTAAACATAACATACAGACTCAAGCCGCATCAATATGTCCAAACCCAAGGCAAGGACAAAACCCAGTCAGACTGACACACACACCAACAAATGAACGGACCCATTTCAAAATAAAGCCTAATAAAAACCCCAAATTTTCAAACCCTAGCAACCAACCAAGTGGAAATTCAATCCACAAAAGAGGAGAATAAAGAAATAAAACAGTAAATAGAATTGGTTTTGATCAACGGTCAAATCCCTAATTAGATAACAACAAACAAGAATAATAAAAACATAGGCAAAAAGAATTCACAGTACATAATCGAAGCAATCACAAGGAAACCATTCGAATAAATAAGCCAAAGAGAAAGACAACAAGAAATATACCTGCTGTTGTAGCCTCTTGGATCTTGATGCTACTTGCATTACACCCAGAATGGCAAGAACGTGGTCATACCGAAATTCTTGAGGTCTGGGGAGATCAATTATCTAATCTCTTTCAAGAAATGGAAGCATTTGGCAAGTTGAAAATAGTATTTAAATTTTCATTTGGCATTTTTAATTTGATGAAAAGAATATATGACCTTGATTAGTCAATTGAGGATCCATAGCTGACCCTAAAATTTTGAGACTAAGAAATGAATTTTATCTAAAGAATGAATTTGTGCAATCAAGTGTCATGGAAAATAGAATGGAAGAAAGGCATGCTCTTGGATGTCAGGTTGCTCTTGGATGTCAAACCCCCTACCCCTCTTATGTATTTTTATTACATGCATTGGATTGGGATCTCGATTTTTTTTCATACTGCTGAAAGTTGGGACCATAAACCCATATGACCTCTTGTAAAACCCAATTTATGGGATTGGAACGACAAGGATAATGACAAGTGCACACATATTAGTGCATACAATAGTACACATGCCAATGTGACAAGCACGCATTTGAGTGTACATCTATGTGTAATTGGGTGTGTGAAATAAACGGTCATTCTACAATCACCTACAATTTTTCATGTCACAAGTCGAGGTGGGGGATTATAGTTTTAACATTAATTCAGGAGCCATTGAGTCACTGGAGCTTGATTCATTCGGAAACTCATTATTCCGTCAAGATTTGTAGGTGCACTAAAAAGGCAAATGCCAAATATTTGAGTGCAGACTACAAGCAAATTACTTTTAACCATTTTGAAAGACTCTGTGCATGCATGTTTTGTAGTTAATTATCTGGTTCAATGTGTCTTATATCGACAATATACCTTTTGTTCAAAAAAAGGTGTTCTCTATGAAATTTAAATGCAATTTGCTAGTAATTTCAGGTTAGTACCTAGCTATGCGCTCTTTGTGGAGGATCAAGGATGTGCTGGAAGTATACCTGATGCAGTTGTGTATAAAGCTGCAGCCTCACGCATACAGAGACTAACAAGGGTATTTTTCCATGCATAATGAAACCGCCTATCTTGCTCCTGCTCTGTGGTATGCTTTATTTTTAATCAGATACATGATGCATATATATATATATATATATATGCACAAGCAAAGAGGAATGCATGGAAGCACACAAAATTGACAATCTTACCTAAGCTTTTGTATGACTATAACAGCTTATATGGCAAGCATATAATAGATGCGTGGAGTTGTCTATTAGTTTTCTTACCAATAACTGGATATAAATGTACTTTTCCTTTTGTCATTTGGTAGTTTAATGAGGATCATATCTTATTTCTGTGAGCTACTTGGGAGATACATGAAGTGAACCTTTCCAGCCTTATATCAAAGGGAACATTTTGACACTAACCTAATCAGACATTATGAGCTATATAGGATTTAAGGTCTCCCATGGAGGTCTCCCAAGTTAAAGAAGCTGATGTTGACAAATATTTGATCACCCCTAGTCAAATTATCACTTTTTTTTTTCTTGAATTAAAAATCCACCAAAGTACTAATCCCTCTATTTCCTTGTAGCAGGGTTTTTTGGGCGCCCAAAATGTGACTTCTGTAGATGAGCATGGACTTTGAAAGACCTTCTAGATCTGAATAGGATCAAAGCATAAGAAGAAGTTATGGTAGCCAGAGATTCAAACCAAGGAATAGGGGAACTGAGGATGCTTACTTGTGATCTTCAGGGTTTACCTGCTGGCTCCCGTGTAGACACATACATTCTCGGTGTTGTCTTTCCTCAATTGTCATGCCATTCATTTTCACCCTTCTGTTTGGATAGCTTTAAGTGCTTTCACATTTATGGGTTGGAAGCTGGTGGACATTTGAAGGTCCTGAGTTTACAATGTTTTGTTGGATTCATTTAGTTATCTAATATAGCATTCATATAAGACAATAGCAATGTGATAAACGAGATCAATTGGGTTCTTTGGCTTGTTGAATAGGTAATGATACTTTTTTTTCTTTTTTCTTTTTTATTTGAAAAGTAGTAGATATTTCATTAAACAGGGCAACAGCACAACGAAGATATGTCACACTGAACTTGAGTAGTAGATATTTCATTTTGTTGAATTAGAATTCATACTTGACTCCTTGCATTATGCTCTATGACAACAAAACAGAGAAAATAATGATCTGTTTATCTTGGGAAAAATATACAAAGGATCCTATATGTGCATTGGACAAAAACTTAATCCGCAAGATATATATATATGCACCCCCCCACCCCAATTCTACCCTTTTTTCTTTAAATTTCCTGAAATTTTTTGTTCAGAAATTAGATAATTCCAAGTGTCTTTGCTCAATATTTTATCTGCATTGCATTTCATGCATGTTGAGTTTGTTTCCTCCATATTAACAGAAATATTGACTCTTTCATGATGCCAAACGTTTTCAAAACAAAGATTTTTATTTTAGACAACTTAATTGTGGATAATGATATTTAATGGAATTGCTTTTTGAAGATGTTGTTATATATGAATGACTAATATCTCAAATAATCTCTGTTTCAGCTCTCTGTTTTACAATCAGAGAGTAACTATTCATCAAGACCACCAGCTCTTCCATTCACAAACCCCGGCCATCATTAAGCTCAAGACCCTCAAGTCCTACTTCTAGGCCTCAAATTCTGCAAACTTGAATTCCCCCCTTCTTCTAATGAAAACTAGACAAGTCTATTGCAGATGATGTCTATTTCGCTCACCCTGTTTTTTCTTCATGTGTTGCTTAACCATGTGTCACTTGGTTCAAGGGTGTTTCATCTTGTACTAAATCAAATGCTCATCAAGAAAATGACTAGAATAAAATAGAAGGTTTTGTATCTAGCAAAGTTATTCTATTCCATATCTGGGTTCCTTTCTTTCTTTCTTTTTTCTTGTCTTATGTTTTTTCATCTTTCCGGAGTAATGTACCTATATCAAACTGGCAACTTCGGTTGCTTGTTGGCTCTTTTGAATGATCGGCAACTTATTATTCTAGTTTTTTAATTTGTCTTTGTAAGACCAGTATTTATTTTTAATTTAAGTGCTTTCAAGAAATTGAATAGCTTTAGATTTACCAAATGGAAGACTGTTGTGAGATGTCATGTTTTTTTCCCTTCACTTAGAGAAGTGTGTGGTAGATGGTGCCTCAAATGTTTGTAACATAAGTCTCTAGTATTAAATTTGTTCCATTAAATTTGAGAAGAATGAAATCTCATCATTTAAAAATGATAGTGATGTCAAGAGTTTTGTAGCTCAATTGGCACCGCTTTATACATAAAGTGCTTGGGGTTCAAAGGGGAGAAGAGATTCAAGTTACAAGTTTAGCATAATATTATAACTATCTCAAAATATATATTGCTTCTTGCCAAAACTTATGGCCTGTTTGGAAGTTTAAAAAGGGAGAAGAGTAAAAGAGAGGAAAGTAGTGGGGAATGGTTATCCTCTACCTTGTTTGGATGATTTTAAAATTAGTAAAGGAGAAGGAAGTAATTAGCCCTTCCTCTTGTTTGGATGTTTTAAAAATTAGGATGGAGAGGAAAGGAAATGATTTAAATAAGCAAATTTACTCCTATTTGAAAATTGACTTGCAACATTAATCTATGATTAATTTATCAGTTTGTAAAGTTTTGAACCTAATTATCATTCGTCCAAATCTTAGAATATGTTAGTGAATTTTTTTTTTTTTTCTTTTTTTGGAGAAGCATAAATAAAATTTAAAAAAAATAAAGTATATACCTAAAAACTAAAAAAAGAGTAAAAATCCAAACCCAACGGCCAAAAAGGCTCTAATGCCCAACAGAGAGCTCGAAATCAAGGCGCCACCAACATCACTAGTTTCACGACCAAATGACGGCGGAGATGAACCATTGTTACCCGCCAGGTTCGTTCCATACAAGTACTACATCCCTATAACATCATCGCTATGGAGCTCAACCTTCCTAGTCCTCAACATGATCGCAAGGTACATGATCAATTTTACCACCAATGAATGTCCGAGCCCAAGCAAATGCCCAATCTCGTGCATAGCCACCGACTCGAGATCGATCCCCGCGAGTGGCGTGGACCTGGTGACGTCGTCGTCAATGACCCACGACTCGACGGCATCTAAATAGTGAGATTCAATTTTTTTTTTCATTCACCTTAAATTTTCTCAGGAAACAAACAAATATTATTTATATAATCGGTTTGTAATTTTGTTAATTTAGAAAAGGCATATTGGGGAATTCATTTGATAAATAATTTATCTACTCTACTCTCCCTCCAAATCTCTCCAATTTGGGGGAATTAAAAATGAGGGGTTAAAGGTAGTTGAAACCCCTCTAAACCCCTCCAAACCCCTCCCCCTCCTTCCTTAAAAAACCTCCAAACAAGGTTATTGAATTACTCTCCCTCCCTTTACTCTACTCCCCCTCCTTTTTCAAAGGACAAAATTGGAAATTAATATTGTTTGCCAAACAATATAATTAGTAGGCAATGTTTTCAAACTATATATATCACTAACATCTCGAGTTTAAAAGACTCGATTAAGGGCCTATAATCGATTCTTAAAGAATTGGTTTCCATGGTCTGATCACGTCTGATGTGGCCGTTTTTTCCACGTGGTGCCACCTAGAAATCGAGTCTTAGAGACTCGATTTATAAGCCGACCCTTTAAGCATCGATTTGTATGTGACGTGGTAAGCCCACTTGGAAACCGAGTCTCTAAGACTCAATTTCATATAGGGCAATTTCAAAAATAACGCCTCCCCACTCTCACTCACCCTCTCACTCTCACACTCAGACTCTCACGCCTCTCTCAATCACTCACTCTCACACAGAACCTCTCTCACTCACTGAGCCACTCTCACGCCTCTCTCCCTCACCGAGCCACTCTCACGCCATTCTCACTCAGTCTCCACTTTGAAGCACCCTCTCCACCCTCAAGCACCCTCCCCACTCTCACTCACCCTCTTCTCTCACTCAGTCTCCACTCTCAGAGGCACAAAGACTCTCAATTCCTCACTCTCATTCTATCAAATCCTCACCCTCACTGAAACCCACGCTAGGTAATCTGTTTGTTAAATATTTTTGTGGGTTTTTTTTTTTTTTTTTGGGGTCAATTCTCAAAAGGTAGATTTGGGTTTGGCAAGAATTAGGGTTTTTCATTTTTTTTTTTTTTTTTGTGACTTTAATTATATGTTGATTATTATTGAATATAAATGGGTTTTTTTTTTAGGTCTGGGTTTGTCTATTTGTTATGGGTTATTGAGTTCTTGTAATTGGTTTTTGTTTCTAACGTTGTGTGGATATTGGGTTATTGAATTCTTGTATTAGGTTATTGAGTTCTTGTATTGGATTTCTCATAGTTAAGGTGCTCTAAACTGTGAAATGCTTAGTTCAATGACATGAGCTATGTATTTTTAATAGAAACTTAGTTTAGTTATGGTCTAGAGCACATTCAATAGAGTAGGATGAATATACTGGCCTAAAATGTTTCTTAGATGTTAATGCAATGGCTTAGTCTTGTATTGGGTTTTTGTTACTGACTTTGTGTGGATATTGAGTTCCTGATCTGCACCTTATGTTTGTTAGTTACTTGTTATCTTTCTTAAAGAATTCTTGATGTTGTATTAAAAGCTTTAGCTTCAGTTTTCTTTATATTCTTTGCTATTGGAAACCATCATGGCAATGGAACAACCTTCTCTGCAGTGAAAGTATTAAAATTTTCAGGAATTACAAAATCAATAATGAGATCCATCATTGCAAGTGACACCTCATTAGCCTAATGTGCATGTTAAAATATTAGAATAGGCTTCTCCATGTCTTCTATTTTCCTTGTTTATGTGTTCCATTTCTATTCTTCTTGAGAATTCATTGTTGTAAATGATTGTGTCTTTTAACTCTTTAATCATCAAAGTTTATACTATTGTTTCAACTCTAACCTCTTCTTATACAATAGTTGAATTGTGTTGAGGTCTATTTGATACCCCAAAAAATAATAATAATAAGAAGCTACTGAACTTACAGACTGTCCTTTGCTCTAACAATGTATTTGACTTCTATTGCTTTCTTCTTATTGTTAATATACTTCTATTGCTTATTTTTCTTTAGAAGCTCTTTATTTTGTCTTTTTCAGGAAGCATTATTGACAATTCTGAGGGTGATCTAGGCAATTCAGCTTGTTCTTTTAAGCTCTACTATTGGCTCCTTTTTCTCTTTAACCTTTCCTACATGTATGGACTAATTGTTCAGGCTTTCCAGCATATGGCACTTTAGCTCTATGTTTAGGAGTTTTAGTTGTTGCTCAAGAATTATGTTTAGACTTGAATATTGTAGATTTCTCTTAAATTTTGTGAACAACTTATATTGGATAGCCATTTCTATAGTCGTTATCTCTGAGATGATGTTGTCTTACAATAGTGATTAAAAAAAAAATCTTAATGTAAAGGCAAGGAGTTGAATTAATGGTCCATATGATAATGTTGTTTATGCTGTGCTTGATCGTTAAAGTGGCATTTGTAGTTGATTATAATATACTTATTATTATGTAGCTAGCTAATATCAATTTTATTGTTACAACTTACAAGAGGTACCATTGTGATTGTTTTGAAGCTGTGACAGGACTTGAATAAAAAATCAGTGTGATTGTCACTTTTTAGCTAGTTCAATAGCATAGAGTTAGCATAGTTTACTAGTATATTAACAACACAATTAGGAGAAAATTTTAAAACCATTGTTTACCTTTGTATTTTGATTGAATGATAATGATTTTTGGTTGACTTACTATGATGCTTGTATAATTCTAGCAGTTGTTTGATTTGCATAATATGAGGCTTGTATGATCCTAGTACTTGTGAGTTGTGAGTCTTGTGACAATGACCCGGTTGGTTTTTGTGGAGTAGGAGAGGAAGCTTTGAGCACAGAACATCTGAACATGTACGCTTGTGTTTTCCTCCATGTACTTAGAGCAAGCTCATGAGTGATTTTTGTTTTTTGAGTACTTGAGTTGTTCTTCTCAATTTCAATATTTATAAGCAAAGTGTCATCGTTTTAGTTAAGGCTTATGCCACAGCAAACTACAAATTCAGCTAGTTAAGGCTTAGGGCAGTTAACTGAATTCTTTCATCTTTGTTTCATTCTTTCATCTTTTACTGAATCATTCTTTCATATTTCACTGAATTTTCATTGTACAAACTGGCTTTTGTTGCTCTAACTCATACCTAGTTCCATAAGTATATTATGTGTTCATTTCTCAAACTAACTACTTATCATTCTTGTGTAGTATGGCTGCTGCAAATGCTGGACAGATTGACCATGCACAGCTTGGCCCCATTGACGAGTTGATGTTGACGTTGCAGGCCAACCATCGGTCAGAAACTATTTGGAATGGGCAGGTAAACCACAACACCAAAGATTTAACAAATGTACACGCATTTAATTTATACAATGTACATGCACTTTTTGTCATATGTTAATTCATGGTTCTATTTTGTGCAGGATCCAGGGTCCCTTACTTGCCGTAGCCGTAATGAAGAGTTCTCCAATCGAGAGCCAATGGTGGACGACCGAGTCGTTGACATCATTAAAGCACTTGGTTTGGAGGGACTCCTCAGGACCCTAGGTAGAGAGATTGACCATGGCCTAATAACGGCCTTAGTGGAACGATGGCAGCCCGAGACTCACACCTTCCACATGCCACATGGTAAGGTTACCATTACATTGCAGGATGTGGAGTTTCTTCTCGAGCTTCCTGTTGATGGTGACGCTATAACAAGGAGCACGTAGAAAGATTGGGAGAATGTGTGCGAGGAGTTCCTTGGCTTTCGACCTGTAAATGATGAGAGAAAACAACTTAATGGCCAGAGGATTCTCATCAAACTGCTTTTGGAGCAAGTTGCCGATCCATTGCCGCCTAATGCTAAAGAGGATCAGCTGTATAAGTACGCACGATGCTACATCCTAGCACTACTGGGAGACACAATCTTCATGGACAAATATGGCGATAGGGTACATATAATGTGGGTGTAGCAGTTGGAAGACCTTCGCAACCCACAAAGGTACAGTTGGGGAAGTGCTTGTCTTGCATGGTTGTACCGAGAGTTATGCAGGGCAAGCGATAAGAAAGCCAGTCAGATTTGTTTTGCTTGTTATTAGTCCAGTATTGGGCATGGGCCAGGTTCCCCTATTTGTGCTTGGCAATTGAGCGTGGCCCGCCAATGGATGCTTATGGTCCTCCAATACGTGGTTCACTGTCCTTAAATTAAGTCTTTACCTCATACACGTCATATACATTATGTGATCATTACCTAAGCCCACAATCATGTAACTTGATTCTATTTATTTATTTTAAAGGCTTCTAGGAATTATTTATGTCAACATTAAAAAATTTTAAACAAAGGTTCAATATATATGATTACGTTAATATACTTTAACTTTGTGACTATCATGTGGCTCGTATGTGCTCTGTTTTTTATAAGGACTGTTTCTTATTCTAGTCATATTATTAATTAAGAAAATATCTATAAGATTATCTTAGTAGTTATATGTGATTAGATTATAGTTTTAATCATAACATTATCTTAGTAGGAAAGTTCTAGATATTGATCCCTTGTTCTTCATTGTAGGTGGTTGTGGGTCCGAAACAAGAAAAACAGGCCCGCCCACATCTTTAGGGACAGGTATTGCGAGCAAATAGCTTCAATGTTGCCAGGCCAGGTAGGAAAATGCCTTGTTTAACATGTTTAGGAACAATATATACGTTTGGTGAACTTTGAAATATAAACATAGTTGCCTAATGTGTTGCATACTTGTTTTTGGGCTATTGTAGGTGGTGTGGCAGCCTTATGAAGCTGAATTAGAGGACCTTCCACCGTGGTGCATTGTAGGGAGGGCCGTGTGGACGGCAACAATGCTACTTGTATTTTTCCACCTAGTAGAGAAACATACACCGTATTGTGTCGTGCGTCAATTTGGGATGATCCAAGAAATTCTCTGCAATGTTGACACTGACACAGTGCTTCATGCCATTGATTTGAGGGGGAAGGTCGGTGTTGATTGGATGCAGAAACATGCTACGCATATCATGGAATGGGGTAATCGCCTTCAACGGCATTGTGAAGCAGTGCTTGGTGATATGCCTCCATAGCATGAGTACTTCGATTAGTTCAAAAGGGTAACTCAGAGGTTCATTGATGTCCCCAATGCTAAATTGATTCTAATGGTAACTTCTCCATGTCTTCTACATCTTACCGTACTTCTTAGCATGAAACCACAGTTTAGAGAACATGATATATGTGGTCCAATGTCTACTTAGCATCAAACCTCCCTTTTAAAGTTGTTATCTGCTTAAGATTCCTTATAGAGAACTTTGTTGATTTATCTTATAGAGAACTTTGTTGATTTAAAAATCTAATTTGAGATGCTCTAAGGTCATGTTTCCTATTTCAGCCTTTAGAGTTATGGTATACATTCTTCTTTCCATTTTTATTATTTTTAATTTTATGCTCATTTGAATTTTTAATTAGCATATTTGTCTACGCTATCCGCTAGCTACATCTTTAATAGAAAAGATAATTTAAATTTAGTCAAAGGTAACACTTGGTCTCCCTATAATTTACAATTATTACTAGCAGAACCAATTCAGAGCCAACATTTATATTATTATCGATTGGAATTGTTGATTTGGTATTGCATTACTAATATATTTGGTTTTCCCATGTGCAGATTGAAGGATATGTCCGTTTGTTGAGGCGTCACCCAATGGGCATGGAGGACCACAAGGACATTACTGATGTGTTGAAGGCAGTGCAGGAGATTGGCCGTGTACAACCTTCTATCCCTGAGGCCCCGAATAAGGAGGCAGCTACTCCTGCAGCAACGGCTACTCAGAGGCCAAGCACTACTGAGAGCCCAAGCACGAGCACAGCTTTTGTCGGACCTCACTCTCGTCTGCCTGTTGCTACCCTTCGAGTTATCCCTACCCCCAATCCCTCTCCATCCACCCCACATCAATCCCCTAACCCCACCATCCCTTCACCCACCCCACATCCATCCCCTAGCCCCACCATCTGTCCACCCACCCCACATCCATGTCCTGGATCTGACATCTGTCCACCCACCCCACAGTCATTTCCTAAGCTGACACTCATTCCATCCTTTGAGCTGGGTATTGATCCAACCCCTCCTGACATGCAGCAAGAGCCACCCTCCCACAGTACATCTACTAGCCCTTCTTCGGGCATCGACCCACCCCATGTTCAGGCTGAACAAGTTGTTGGGTTACTTGCAGTGGCAGAAGGTCGACCGAAACGCATATCAAAGGCACCTCCTTGTGGGACAGGGGGGCACAAACATGGACGCAAAGCTGTGCCCAAGGCATCTGATGAAGGACATGCAAGACCTTCTTCTCATTATACAAGACAGCGTAAGGTTCAAAAAAGGTAACTCAAACGATACCTTATTCCTTTGTAAGAGTGAAGTGAAGGGTGAGGTTGCATGGTTGCATGAATAACTTACCAATAAAAATAAAAATAAAAATTCTAGTGAAACAACATACAAAGCTTGATGTGAAACAACATACTTTATTCCCAATGCTATTCCTTTTTTCATATTTCAATCTGGTGTTGAATAATTCATGATATTATTTTTGTTTTCAATATGGTTTTAATGTACATTATTGGAACTAGGTGAATGATACAGTTGGGACATTAGCTGGAGGTAGATATTCCAACAAGGATATTGTTGCTGTTGTTATCTTGGAGGTAGATATTCATGTGTTTGTTGTTATCTATGGTTCTTTTGTTATTAAGGAATACAAGGTTAATTCCTGCTTCCTTGCTTATGCATTACTACAGCCAATTCCTTGTAGAAATCAGTTTCTGGGCTTTCACTTTTCAGATTCACTAGAAGTGCCAACTGGGTTTTCTTTCTCAACATTAAAAAAAGCATCTTTTAGAGCCATAATTGCAATTTCTAGCTTATCTAACCATTGGGGTTGCTATCTATTTTGTTTGAGCACCAGCTTGTGAAGAATAAAGGTTTTGATTCCTAAAAAAATGGGTGATTTTTAGTGTGAATGGTAAAGTTGGAATCTTTAAGTTCAAAAAATTTTCTTTATGCTTGCTGGTAGAGAAGATTTCTATCTTCAGTTTCTGATATATTGAATTATGCAGATCTAGTGAATGGGGGGACCATATTACTTTTCAAGCAGTAGCTGATAAGGTCTAGTATTTTTTTCCTAAAGCATCATAAGCTGTAATTTTTTTTTTTTTTTTTTTGGGTAGAAGATTTAGGTAGTATTACTATTTCATGGCTACATCATAATTCATGCCTTTAGTTGGGGGTAGTAATATTTAGTATGGACCAAAGGTAAAATAAAAATGTGTCATTTAAGAGTGCCATATTGAAAAATTGTGTGACCTTGGGGAGGCTATTTATATACTTTCATCAAAGTGTCCTAATAGATTATGGGGTTCACCTAGGACTGCCCCTGGTTTCAACAGAATTGACACAATGCACTGTCAAGCTTTTTGGTGCAATGGTGTTAACTTTTATTGTGTACCGTCATTTCATGTACTTCAACATCAGCAAGTAATAAATAGTTGTCTATTAACATGCAATTTGCAGCAAAGATATGCCTCCAGCTTCCCCGTTCCCGCCGTACCCCATCCATTTCTTTCCTTATTCTTGACTTCACAGGACGACCCTTTAGCCCGCAACAAACTTGGGTCAGGCACCCACCCACCATGGTTCGTAAACATCCCTCCACAATGACTCTCACTTTGGCACCACAAATTGATTTGAATATGTGTGAATGGCGTTGTCCAAACTGTAACATGGGTCAATATAGTTGGTCGCATCGAGATGCAGTTACTGCAAAACTTTAATTGCATGTTAACAAGGGATCTTAATGTTTTGCCACTTTCCACAATCACATGTTCTAGCAAATACGTGCACTTCATGACTATGGTTTCCACCTCCACCTCTATGGTCGTTGTACGGGGTAGTCACTTGATATACACTAGTTTTATGATTAAATGCCCTCAAAATGTGTCCTGAAGTTTTCTGCACATTTTTGGTATAGATCCCCATTGCATAACCACTCCACATCTTACCTTAAGAGAGATCGAAAGTAATTTCTTTATATCGATCATGGAAATATACAACAAGTTTGCACCAAGTAAAGTCAACCATTGCAGCAATGGGCAAACCGCGGGCACCTTTAAGTACCCCATTAAAGCACTCAGAGATATTGGTTGTCATTGCCCAATAATGTCATCCACCATCACGTGACTAAGTCCATTTGTCCAGTTCCTCACTCATTAGATATGTGTATGGCATATAGCGTGCAAGATGGGGATCAAGGTCTACACTCCTCAATGCATTAATCTTAACATCCTTAATGGTTTGTATTATGGACTCAAATTTAGCTTCATGAGTTGCATATCCAGCTTTCAAGGTCAATGCCTTTAGAGTCGGGTCATCAAAATGTGTGTTGAAGTTGCTAGCAACATGTCGAAGGCAATATCAGTGAAATACCCATAAGCTTTCGTCGTCACCTCTAGGCCATTCTGAAATGGCGCATTTGATACCTTTATGTTAGTCAGAAATAATGCAAATGCCCTCGTCAAGTATCACATGCCCTATCGAAGTCCTGAGACACTCTAAAAACCACCCCCAACTAAGCCCTGACTCCTTGTCCACAACAGCAAAGGCGAGAGGCAAAACCTTTTGGTTAGCATCGGTTGCCATTGCAATCATCAACACCCCTCAATATTTACCATACAAATGAGTCCCATCAATACTGATCACTGGCCTGCAATATCTGAATGCAACAATGCATGGAGCAAATGCCCAAAATACATAGCGCAATAATGTAGTACCAGCTATGTCCCTAGGTATGGTGTAATAGTTGTACTGGGTACCCGAATCCTGATCCAAGTATGTCAACAACAACTTTCGCAACCTTTGGTAAGACTCCTCCCAATCCCTAAATATCTTAGCAATTGCCTTCTGTTTTGCGTCTCATACCTTATAGTAAGAAAGTTCATGATTATACTTAGTATGTATGATCTCCTAGAAAGCATTGTGATTTTGTCGCAATTTTCCCACAATTTCTGAGGTAACAAAATTAGAATCCATCATTTTACCGTCTCTTCGTAGGCCAAAGGGTACACAACTATATGGACCACACAAGACGTGACCATCCACAGACCATTAAGTTTAGCCTTCATGAATGCCCCAACATACCACTTGCAGTTGGTGTCAATGCATGCAACGCACAATTTAGTTTTGGTCGACCTTCGAATTATAAAATTTCTATTATCTTTTGCTGCGTATATTATCAATGCACGCTTCACCGCCTCTTTATTTGCAAAAGTCAACCCTTTACTAAAATGCATCCTATCTTCCCAAGTAGAAACAAATGGTATCTGAAGACGTGAAGGATCAACTATATTTTCCCAAGTATTTGCGTAGAATGACTCGGCAGGAGATGTGTAGGCAATGGTCATATTTGTATCATGATAGACGCCAATATCATCGTCTGCATCACTTTCATCATAGTACTCCATATTTTCCTCTTCAAAATTAGGAATGAATTCATAGTCATCCACATCCTTGTCAAAGTCATCTCGCTCAATCCTCTCTTCATACTCATCCATATCATCAAGATTTTCACCATTATTCGCAGCATGATCTTCGTCTTGTCTTCCTCCCCTAAATGTGTCTCTTGAGGTTGGAGTGTTTCACCAGTATTGGTAGCATGATCTTGAGATAGGAGCGTATAACCTCCCATTGTATAGCCTCCCATTGTAATGCATCCATCATCTAAGGCTGTAAATTGTAAAGATGTAATTGTTTGTTGCACCTCCTCAGTATCAACTTCTGCAAGCGGCTCTGAACTTACGTACAACTCAGCAGCATTTACTTGGGCCATTTTATGGATCCTATTAAACATGATCTTTACATGCTTGTCTTCTTTGATCGCCATATACCCGTAATTTATCCGTTCATGAAGGACTTCTTGTGGATAACGATAAATAATCTTTATGTCATAACAAGCAAAGTTCAAATTCAATTCTTCCATTATTTTCCTCTTCAAATCATTCAACGTCTTCAACTTATGACGTATCATCATGTAGTAGCATTCGATACCCGGCCCTCTAAATGGAAATCCGTCAATCTATTCAGGATTGACAAGGAGTCCATCGTAGTATACATTTATATCAATATTCTTCAGAGATTGTGAACTCATTAAAGTCAAGTGTAATATGTTAGTGACATATTTTATCTCTTTCATTTAACATCAATTGCAAAACATTTTCTATCTACTCAAAGTAACAAAATTACAACTTGTCACCCCACATTGCATATACTCACCCCACATCACATACAAACACACTCAATCATTATCATTTCGTACTCAAACAAATAAAAAAACTAAAGACAAAACTGACCCCATTACAAAATTTCAACTCATTCTAACAAAAAAATAAAGAAAAATATCAAACCAACAACAACAAAAATAGTCATGATAAAAAGCCTAACAATACAAATATATATCTACAATATTTTTTACTTTTTATAAAAGCCTAGCAAATATATACACTAACTTGTTACATCATATGCATACACAAACCCTACATTTGCATATATTCACCCTACCACATACAAACACACTCAATCATTATCATTTGTTTCTAAAATAAAAAGAATAAAAAATCATTAATCATACTCAAACAAAAAAAAAAACTAAACACACAACTCACCCTATTACAAACCTTCAAATCATTTTATCAAAAATATAAAGAACAATATAAAACCCAAAAAAAAAATAGTCATGATATACATACCCATAAAAAAAACCTAACAATACATATCTATGTAACTAACAACTAGAGAAAGTGAGAAACCTTACCTAACATGAGGATGTGAAAATATGGAGGGTGAGTTTGATTTGAAGTTTTGTAATGGGGGTGAGTTTTGTATGAGAGAGAGATTGAGAGAGGAAGAGAGAGCTACTGGGTTTTTGGGAGGAAAAAACGGAGAGACCCCAGACCCACACTATGAGGACTAAGGTCAGTAGCTGCCCTAACCACGTGGAAGCTTGTGGACCAAAGAATGAAAATCGAGTCTCTAAGACTCGATTACTCTTTTTAAAAACCGCGTCTTAGAGACTCGATATCCAGCTGGAATCCACGTGGGATGCAGTATCAACATAAATCGAGCATTTAAGGGTCGAGATAGAAATCGAGTCTCTAAGACTCAATTTCTAGGTAGATGCCATGTGGAATCGGGCCAGCTCAGATTTGATCCAAACATGAAAACCGAGTCTTTGAGACTCGAGATGTTAGTATGAAATATTGTTTGAAAACAGTGTCTACTAATTATATTGTTTGGCAAACAGTGTTAGTTTCCAATTTTGGCCTTTTTTAAACATCCAAATAGAGCATTATTGATGATTACTCATGTATAAAAGAGGAAAGCTTTTTTTCATATACAACGTAGACAAGAGTCTTCTTAGGACCATATCACCTAGAATGTAAAGGCTCCCAACACTTCATAATGGAATCTACATGCAAAGATAGTTTAAATATATGTAACTGCTTATAAGTTTTATGCTTACCCCACAAGATAGAAATGTACCAACCTTAGTGGCTCCTAAATCAGACGTAACACCATCGAAATTTGATATCAAGGTGTCCATAGTTTGAGAATGGAATTCCAGTGACTAATAAACCTAGTAAAAACAACGATTCAGCTAGGAGTAAATAGGAGTAAATCAAATAAGCAAAAGAGATAGTCATTAATAATTTTGATTATATAAATTTTGCAATATTGATTGCAGGTCATTCAAACCAACAAAATAAAAACTATTATATGTTTGAAGAAAAATAAAACTAGCAAAACAAAAAGTACTACAATCAATTAAGATCACCACTCAACCATGACAAAAATGAAGGAGGTAAGTCCCTTGCTGGTTTATAAAGCAATGGTTCATAATTAGTGCAAATGGGACGGCAAGATTCTTTCATCATACACAGGATTAGGGCATAGCAGTTGACAACTCAAAGGCCACACTCTATGACGACAGACAAAAGCCTTGAACACGAAACCTTCAAAGGTTTTCAAAGTGTTCTCAGCAGCAGCAGCGCAGGACTTGGCCTCAAAATGAATTTTAATATTAAGCCCAGCAACGAGCATTACCATAATCTTCACAAGTCTCACAAATTCAAAATCCGTGCCCTACACCAATTTGTTCAATTCAAATTGAAGATTATTAAGTATATAGACCGGTAGACAGATAGATAGATATAAGAAGAAACAAACCTTATCTTCGTTGTAGTGCTCTAACAGCATCTCTCCATAAAGAGAATATTCATATCGTTCCTCCTCAGAAAGCTGAGGAACAAGCAAGTTTAATACTCTGACTAGTTACACATCACAGAACATATTGTACAACAAATCGAGTCTAAAGACAGATGTACATAATGTTGCGCTTGCACATACCTTTGTATATGGGAACCATTTTGGCCGAGGGTAGGCAGTGGCGACGGTAGGGGCAGGGGGAAGGGTAGGATTAGGATTAGGGGGAGGGGAAGGGAGAGGGATTTTAGAAGGGCGAGAGAGGTTGATCTTAAGGATGGGGTCTGAACTCCAACCTATATTTTGATCAATAACGGCTTTGCCTTTTTCATGTTCAAAAATGAAGTCATCATAGTCTGAAAAGATTACATCCTCATAGTCCTCATTTGCCATCATTCAATCCTTGAAAAAAAAAGGGTCAGTAAACATCCACAAACAGAGAGTAGACTACAAGTTTTAATAAACGGTCAATCGAAACCTAATTAGAAAACAACAAAACCAAACTAATCCAAAATTGAAAGGGCGTGGGTTTTGATGCTGAATAGATACGGCAAGGGTTTTGATGCTGAATCATTAATAAAATTAAAATTACAAATTGCCCCCCTTCTAACTTATTGAAATTCAATTCGCTGCGTTTTTGGCCATGGAGTTTCAAATAAGCCCTGTTGATTCCTAAAGTTTCACAAATGAGCAGTATAATTTCAAAATATTTTTTTGTACATCGACAAAGAAATTAACAAAAGACTAGGGTCCCAAGGATTTGATAGGTACGTATTCACGTTAGCTAGTGTAAGATGGCATAAGTTCCAAATTTTGCCCAACCAACTCCAAAAATCACTCACATCAGTTATGCATCCATTGGGCAAAATGCATTTTTATTACTGTACTTGTGCAAATATACACAAGCATTTTTTTGTGCATTTCAGTTTTTTTTTTTTTTTTTTTTCGTGTTTCCTATGGATGAATGAAGAGAGAAAATGAGGGTCCTGTTTTGGAGAGAGAGAGAGAGAGAGAGAGAGAGAGAGAGAGAGAGAGAGAGAGAGAGAGAGAGAGAGAGAGAGAGAGAATTTCAAAAAATAAATAAAATTTGATATTTTAATGAAATAAAGTATAAAATAAATAATCTAATGTGGGTGTTAAAAAAAAAATTAAATTCTATTGCTAAAATATAAATACATCTGATCACAGGATAATATCTCAATAAACTAAATATTTCATGTTTTAAGTAAAAAGTTGATGTGGTATTATTAGGTAGGTAGAATGTATTGAATTTTAAATAAAAGACTTGTGTAACAATTTCTTATTAGATAGTTTAAAACATGGGTTTTACTTTACTTTTACACCCTATCTTTATCAAAATCGAACTCTTTAAAAAATGGTTAGGTAAAAAAGAAAAAAAAAATTCTTATACTAAAATAAACGAAAATTTGTATGAGTTGATGTGAATGCCTAGGGTGGTTTTGATTTTTGGTACACCATACACAAGGAGTTGGAGTTGTCATTTAGGGTGAGTTTGAATTTTTTTATTTCTTTGAGTCCTTACAGAAGCAATTCTAATAGAGATTAGTGGGAGGCCTTAATTGGATATGTTTGAAATATAAAGAATTCAAAGTGAAGTTACAGACCGGAATTGAATTTTAGTCTAGAAGACGGTAAAAAAAGAAAGTGCAGGTGACGTTTGGGTTGCTGGTCATTCAAAAAAAATTATATGTTCAAATTTAACCAAAAAACAGAAATTCACTACAATCAAAGGACGAACAACTCCGCAGCAATCCCAACTCAGTGATGACTCCTTTTCCAATGAAAATCACACCACCCACAATGTTTTAAAAGGGAATTGAAGGATTCAAAAAAAGAAAAAAAAAAAAAAAGGGGAATTGAAGAGTAACAAAATATGTTCATTAGTGGTTTTTATTGAGATTGGAAGAGAGAAATTAGAAGAGAGGAAAACAGAATGAATAAATGCTTTGCTTGATTATATTGAAAACCTGATTAGTTTATATACATTGAGTCACTAACTCACTAACCAACTTAACAAACCAGTCTACTAATAACTAACTCAAATATCACATGATCAGCACGTGATGACTTAAACAGCAATAACAGCAAACACAAAACTACATGTAGCACAGCAGTGGCATTTAAACGACTTGCAGCTTGTACTGGTATTTCTTCAATATTCCCCCTCAAGATGGAGCATATATGTTACTCATGCCCATCTTGCAGAGTAAGTTGCTAAACTGTTGGTGCCCTAAAGGCTTTGTAAGCAAGTCTGCCAATTGATGCTTAGTTGAGACATGAAAGGTTTTGACTAGACCATCTTGTATCTTCTCCCTTACAAAATGGCAATCAAGCTCTATATGTTTAATCCTCTTATGATAGACAAGGTTAGCTGCAAAGTGGATTGCAGCTTTACTATCACAGTATAGAAGAGCAGGCTGATCATGACTGATTGACAAGTCTTTAAGCAAGCCTTTTAACCATACAAACTCACTGACAACAGCAGCCATAGACCTGTACTCCGATTCAGCAGAAGACCTGGACACAGTGTGCTGCTTCTTGGACTTCCAGGCAATTAAGGACTCACCAAAAAATACACATAATCCAGTGATAGATCTCCTTGTATCAGGACAGCTGGCCCAATCTGCATCACAGTAACCTTTCAAGTGCAAATCTGAGGTTGCTGAGAAAAAGAGACCTTGTCCAAGTGTCCCTTTTAGATACTTAAGGATCCTATTGGCTGCTTGGAGGTGTGGCTGTCTAGGCTGTGCAAGAAACTGACTAAGTTGATGCACACTGTAAGCAATATCTGGTCTAGTTAGTGTCAAATATAACATCTTCCTAACAAGTCTCCTATACTGAGAAGGATCAGTTAATAATTCTCCATTATAGTTTGATAGCTTGGTGTGTTGCTCCATAGGGGATTTAATTGGCTTGGTTGCTAGCTATCTAGTCTCTGCTAAAAGCTCTAGAACATACTTTCTTTGGCAAACACTGATGCTTGTGGAGGATCGAGCCACCTCTAATCCCAGAAAGTATTTCAAAAGACCAAGATCCTTTAGCCTAAACTAATCATGAAGAAACTGCTTGAACTCTGAAATAGCTTTAAGGTTGTTGCTAGCCACCAAAATATCATCAACATACACTAAGATAACAATGATGACATCATTATGAACTCTTGTAAACATGGAGTAGTCAGATTTGGACTAAGTGAATCCATGGTTGATGATTGTGGTTGAGAGTTTCGAAAACCATTGTCTGTTGGCCTGCTTCAGTCCATACAAGGACTTGGTGAGTTTGCAGACTAAATCAAGCTCCCCCTTGCTACCAAAACCAGGTGGAGGTAGCATATATACTTCTTCATCAAGGTCCCCATGCAGAAAAGCATTATTGACATCCAACTGAACCAGATGCCAATCAAGAGCAACTGCAACAGCTAGTAGAGTCCTAACAGTGACAAACTTCACAACTGGACTAAAAGTTTCATAGTAGTCCAAACCCTCCTGTTGAGTGTACCCTTTGCCACCAGTCTAGCCTTAAATCTCTCAACACGCCCATCAGCTCTATGCTTGACTTTATACACCCATTTGCAACCTATAGGAACCTTACCAGCTGGTAAAGGCGTAAGCTGCCAAGTATTGTTGATTTCAAGTGCATGTATCTCATCAGACATTGCTGCCTGCCACCAAGGATCTCTTGCAGCCTCAGCATAGGACTTGGGCTCAGCACAAACAGAAAGAACAATAGTGAAAGCTCTATGAGGGGTAGATAGCTTATCATAGGAAAGGACAGATTCAATAGGAAAAGGAGTAGTAGGTAAGGGTAAGGGATTGGCTGAGGCAAGCTGACAGTGGAAATCTTAAAGGTAAGCAGGTGCTTTGTGAGGTCTAGAAGATTTTCTAGGTGCTGGTGGAGAAGGATTAACAGGCTCATGGACAGGTTGGACAGGGTGAACAAGTTGGACTTCATAGGGAGTTTTATTATTCAACAAAGGGCTAGGCAATCTATTAATAAGATAGACAGCTGTAAGGATGCAATCTCCCCAGAACTTCAGAGGCAGATTAACTTGAAACCTAAGGGCTCGAGCAACACTCAGTATATGTTGGTGTTTCCTTTCAACAACTGAGTTCTGTTGAGGTGTATCTACACAACTCAGTTGATGTAAGGTACCCTTGGAAGAGAAAAATTGAGGCATATGAAATTTAGGACCATTATCTGATCTTAAGGATTTAATTTTGATATGAAATTAAGTCTTAACAAAAGAAAAGAAAGACTGAATAACAGTTCTAGCATCAAATTTGAATTTCAGCAAATATACCTAAGTACATCTACTACAATCATCAATAATGGTTGGAAAGTAAACCACTAATAGAAGGAACAGAAAAAGGTCCCCAGATATCACAATGAACAAGATCAAAAATAGAAGAACAAATGTTATTCTCATTAGGAAAAGGAAGCCTTTTTTGTTTAGCTAAAGGACAAACAATGCAAACAGGAAACTCTTTATCACAGAATGTTACATCAGGAATTAATGAGCTAATCAAGTGCAACCTAGATGAAGAAGGATGACCCATTCTATTATGCCACAAAATAGATTTTGAAACAGTGGAGCTATTACATGAGACAAGACTACAATCAGCAACAATAGAAGAAGGAGAGTAAACACCAGGATGTGAGAGAACAGTGGGCATGAAATTGGAAAATTGAATTGGAACAGAAAGCTTGGCAGAGTTGGTTTGTTGTAGAATGTACAGGCCACCATGCTTTCTACCCAAACCAATCGTCTTCCACCAGAGTAAGTCCTGTATGAAACAGAATTGAGATAGAAAAATGCAGCAACACCTCAGATAATGTGTTAACTTCCTAATGGAGATAAGATTGAATGAAAAAGAAGGAACACACAACACATTGTCAAGAATCAAATCACTTGATAACTGCACTTGACCAACATGAGTGACTAAGACAGATTCACCAGTAGGAAGTTTGACAGAGATGTGAGCTACAGAAGTAATTTTGGTAAGATATGAAATGAAATGAACCATGTGGTCAGTAGCACCACTATCAATAATCTATTCATTAGGTAAAAGGGCAGGTGGAATAACAAGATTAGAAGAAAAAACTGAGTGATCTAAGTTGGTAGAAGAATGCAAGCAAAGAGGCATGGAAGTAATGGAGTCCAGGCATTCAGGTTTATCTAAACTGTCAATATTAGATATAGGTAAAGTACCTGCAATGTGAAAAATACCAGGTGGCAAGGATTTGGTGATAGGAGCAGTTTGACTGATGAGTGTAGCAGTTTGGTGAGTTCCAAGAGAAGAATCTTGATTGCCTTGTGATCCTAAGGTATGGGCCTGCAATATGGACATGAGTTGGTGACACTGTGAAGAAGTAAGAGCCACTGTAGTCAACTCCTCCATACTATCTGCATTGTCCAGATTGGAACCCAGTGAAACCTGATTAGCTAAGTGCCCCTTTCCTTTGTTCTTATACCCAGGAGGGTAACCATGAATCTTATAGCATTTGTCCACCATATGCCCAAGTATTCCATAGTGTGAACAAACTGGCCTTTCCCTTTTTCCATTAGGCTTGTTGGTATAGTTACCCTTGTTAGATGAGGTATTAGAACCTCTAGAGAAGAGAGCAGTAGATTCAACTACAATGGCATTGGAACCAACTCTGCTTTGCTTCTCTTCTTGAGCGATAAGAGAGAAGACTTGATTTAGTAAAGGCAAGGGCTTCATCAGTAGGATCTGTCCCCTAACAATTGCAAAAGATTCATTAAGCCCCATCAGGAAGTTCATAGTACACTTTTCTTCTTGATACTCAACTCGAGCAGCCATTGAACCATAGGTGCAAATACCACAAGAACATGAGGGGATTGGCTTATAATTGACCAATTCATCCCAGATTACCTTGAATCTTGTGTAATAAATACTCAGAAAGAGATTATCCTGAGAGAGAGTGCTCACCATTCTTCAAAGTTCAAAAACCCTAGGGTCATTGCTCTGAGAGAATCGATTCTTGAGATCTGTCCAAACTTCTTGCGTAGTATTCAAGTAAATCACACTTGAAATCAGATCCTTGGACATCGAATTGATCAACCAAGAAAGAATCATTCTGTTGCATTTCTTCCAAGCAAGGAAAATTGGATTTGAAGAACTTGTTGGAGCTTTAATGGTGCCATCAACGAAATCTGTCTTGTCCTTGGAATCAAGAGCATAAATGATAGATCGACTCCAAGTAGCATAGTTCTCTTCAGTAAAAGGGGGATTAACCAAAATCAAACCAGGATTCTTGCTGCTATGCAAAAAATAGGGACTGGATGGTTTTTCCCAAGTAGACATAGAGGATTGAGAAGTAGATGATACGGAATTTGTATTGGCAGATGTAGAAGCCATTGGAGAAGCTTGAACTAGGTTTTACAGTGAACTTAGTTTCAAGAATCAGAGAAAAGCGTGAGCAAAGAATTAAAGAAACTTTGCAAGAGGGATCAACGAATGAAAAGGAAATACAGAGTGAAAAGAAAGCTTCAAGAAAACTCAACAATGGAGGATGAGTTAGGAATCGATGGAATACACCAAGCCAATTTGCTCTAATACCATATTGAGATTAGAAGAGAGAAATTAGAAGAGAGGAAAATGGAATGAATAAATGCTCTGCTTGATTATATTGAAAACCTGATTAGTTTATATACATTGAGTCACTAACTCACTAACCAACTTAACAAACCAGTCTACTAATAACTAACTCAAATATCACATGATCAGCACGTGATGACTTAAACAGCAATAACAGTAAACATTAAACTACATGTAGCACAGCAATAGCATTTAAACGACTTGCAGCTTGTACTGGTATTTCTTCAATAGTTTTCAATGGATATCGACAAAGTGTTTAAAAAGTCATGGTTTATAAAGCCTGGTGCTAAAAATGATAAAACTACTTTTTATTTTATTTGAGTGCTTTCAAGAAACTGAATAGCTTTAGATTTAGTGTGCGTTTAGATACCGTTTATTTTGCTGAAAACTGAAAACAATAAAAAAATAATTTATGCAACACTGTTCACTCTTTTAACACTGTAGCAAAGCCTAAATGCACTGTTCATATCCCATGAACAGTGCAAGAGGAGCTGGTGATGAAAAAAAAAAAAAGAAGAAGGCAGACACAGACGTGAATGTGGAACACGCAATCCAAACAAAGCTTTACCAAATGGAAGACTTTTGTGAGATGCCATTTTTTTTTCCCTTCCCTTAGAGAGTGTTTTGTAGATGGCGCTTCAAATGTTTGTAACATAATCTTTAGCATTAAATTTGTACCATTAAATTTGAGATGAATGAAATATCATCATTTAAAAAATTGACACCTCTTCAAACACAAAGTGGCTGGGGTTCAGGGAAAAAAATATTCAAATTGCGAATTTAACAGTGTATTATAACTATCTCAAAAAATATATATTGCTTAGTACCAAAACTAATTAAGGATTATTCATGTATAAAAGAGGAAAGCCAATCAACACAATACAGAAGTCATCAGTTGACAAAATCGCCAGATCCTTGTTTCACATACACCACAGACATGAGTCATACTAGAACCATATCGCCTAGAATGTAAAGCCTCTCAACACTTTATGGAATCTACATGCAAGGATAGTATATAAACAAATGCAACTGCTTATAAATTTATAATTACCCCACTTTTTGACATGATAGAAATGCACCAACTTAGTTTCAAAGGATCTGGCTCCTAAATCAGATGTCGTACCATTGAAATTTGATATCAAGGTGAGGTGTACATAGTTTTGTTTAAATGGAATTCCAGTGACTAATATATCTAGTAAAAGCAACGATTCAGCTAGAAATAAATAGGAGTTAATCATGCAGGCTAAGACTTTGAAAAGAAATAGCAGATTTCCTAAATGACTAATGATATATCTCAGTCAATCTCAATTTAATTCACTGGAGATTACATCTTTCAATAGTCCTAGCTTAAGACAAAGCAAAAGCATTCGAGTAAAGCATGCAAACATCAGGTAAAACCTAAGAATTCTCATTCAAAGAGAGACCTTTTTCTCTGCAAGTCATGGGAGAAAGCTATAAACCCGGCTGCAACAAACATGGCATAGAGGTAGTAACAAAACAACAAAGTTAAAAATTAAGATCACCCAAAGAAAAAAAAATGAATTTATCCCCCTTTAAATTAGATATGCAAAAGAGAGAGTCACTAATAATTTTGATTATATAAAATTTGCAATATTGGTTGCAGTTCATTCAAACCAACAGAACAGAAAGTTACTACAGTCAATTAAGATTGCCACCCAACCTTGAGAGTCAGGGCAAACACGGATGACCTGCCACTTCATAAGTGCACACGGGGCGGCAAGATTCTTCATCATACACGAAGTCAGGAGGATCAGGGCATAGTAGTCGACAAGTCTCGGGCCACACTCTATGACGAAAGTTACAACACTTGAACACAAAACCTTCAAAGGTTTTTAGGGTGTACTCAGCAGCAGCAACAGCAGCGCTGGACTTTGGCCTTAAATTGAATTTTAAAATTTACACCAGCGGCGAGCATTACCATCATCTTAACAAGTCTCCAAATTCAAAATCCATGCCCTACACCAACCAATTTGTTCAAATTGAAGATTAATAAGTATATGGACAGATAGATAGAGAGATATATAGAGATAAAGAAGAAACAAACCTTAACTTGGTTGTGGCAGTCTAACAGCATCTCTCCATAGATACAACATTCACATCGTTCCTCCTCAGAAAGCTAAGGAACAAGCAAGTTTAATTAAAAAAACAAAGGCTTCTTTCTTCTTTTCCTAATAAAAAAAAGTTAGGAAGTATGGACACTTTATTTAGGGTGTCGTACCCGTGTCAGGTGTCAGGCGTCAACATCACCTGTGTCCATGTCCGTGTTTCCTAGAAAAAAGAAAAGAAAAGACACACACACGATGTTGCAGTTGCACATACCTCTGTCTCTGGGAACCATTTTGGCTATGGGTCTGGCTCTATGATCAGAGGCCAAGGCTGAAGGTTGGAGGCGATAGTAGGGGGAGGGGTAGGAATAGGGGTAGGGCAAGGGGGAGGGATTTTAGAAGGGTGAGAGAGGTTGATTTTGAGGAGGGGGTCTAAATTCCAATCTATATTGGGATCAATTTTTATATTCAGAATTGAAGTCATCATAGTCTGAAAAGACTACGTTCTCATAGTACTCCTCATTTGCCATCATTCAATCTTAAAAAAAAAAAAAAAAAAAAAAAAAAAAAAAAAAAAAAAAAAAAAAAGTCAGTAAAAATCCACAAACAGAGAGGAGAGTAGAATAGAGAAATTGAAAACAAAAATAGAGAATTGGGTTTTGATAAACAGTCGATCGAAAGTTCGAAATCCTAGTTAGAAAACCACAAAACCAAACAAGAAGAATAAAAAGAGAGGCAGAGAAACATATATATATATATATATATATATATATATACATGAAAGAGCCTAGAGAGAGAGAGTAGAGAGCAAAAGTGTGAGTATATACAGTAATCCAAAATTGAAAGGGCCGCGTGAATTAAGCTACAAGGCGTAAGCATAGTTGTCAAAATGTGAATCATATCGTGAATTGATTTTTAATTTTTTCGTATTGTGTATCGTATCGAATCGTGTATCATAAGATACACAAACACTAAATAAAATTTATAAAAAATTATAAATATACATATATAAAGGGTATATGCATTATAAATTTTGAATATATTCAACTAATAACTAATTTATTCATCACTTATGTAATAATATTTAACAAGCTAATTAAATAAATCAAACTAATATGTGTTCATAACATACACATTCAAATTACTTAAATTCAAAAGTGATAATATATTACAAATGACCCAAAAATAATAATTTATTTTCATCATATTCATTAAATTGCCTAATCAACCCCATCTAAGTCAACACTATCATCATGTTTATAATTTTGTAAATTTATTTCTTCATTAAAATTTTCTTCATTGTCATTCGTCATTAACATTTAGTATGCATTTGAATACCGTTTATTTTGTTGAAAACTGAAAAAATAAAAAAATAAAAAATAAAAAAAAAATTTATTGTTTGCTACAGTGTTATGCACTGTTTATTGGCCTAAAATCACTGTTCATAGCCAATGAACAGTGCACAACACGCTGGACTTAAAAAAAAAAAAAAAAAAGAGCCCAAAACGTGCCGCAATCCAAACACAGCTTTACTATCTCTTCTTGTTGTTTTTATTTTAATAATTTTTTTTATATATATTTTTTTTTTCATTCTAGTTTTTTGGAATTATAAAAATAACGTTAAAAATAAAAATAAAAAATTTAAATATTAAAGTGAAAGGTAAGTGTGTACTGTGTAGTTCAATTGCAGGAGAGAAAAGAAAAAAACTTATGAATATATATGGACCAAATTTTTCCTAGTTTCAAAAATTACTCACATCAGTTTATGTATCCATTGTGCAAAATGCATTTTTGTTATAGTACTTGTACAAATATACAAAAGCACTTTTTTGTGCATTTCATTTTTTTTTTTTTTTTTGGCACTTTGTGAGGATGAAGAAATAGAGTAAATGGTGATTGTAATATGTAAAAATAGAGAAACAATTATATAAACAAATAAAATTTTATATTTAATGAAATAAACTTTAGAATAAATAATCTAATGTGGGTGTTTCGAAAAATGATTAAGTAAAATGGAAAAAATAGGTTCTTATGTTAAAATTTTTTTTTAAAAAAATTTTACGACTTGATGTTAATACTTAGGGTGGTTTTAATTTTTGGTACGAAATACACTATGAATTGGACGCTCGGAGCTGTCATTTAGGGTGAGTTTGAGGTTTTTTTTTTTTTTGGAGTCCTTAACAAAGCATTTCTAATAGAAGACTAACAGAAAGTCTTAATTGAATATGTTAGATTAGAGGAATCAATTGAATGAATGAAGTTAGAGACCTAAATTGAATTTTGGCCAAATATAAAAGGTGCCAAAACAAAAAATGTGGACATGTCGTTTGAGTGGTAGGTTGTCAACAAAATTTATTGAAACTTATTTCTAGAGGTGGCAATTCGTGTTCGCGTGTCGGATTTGTATCGTGTCGACTCATGAGTATTGAATTATATGGGTCAACCCTAACCTGACATGTTTATTAAACGGGTCAAGATTCATCAACCCTAACACAAACTCATTTATTAAACAGGTCAGTCATATCGCCTGTTTATAAGATTTTATCAAAATGAACAAAAAAAATTTAGTATTAACCAAATTGATATGAATTATGAAAAACAAACAAAAAAATATTATTAATATAAAATTTAAAACTAACGAGTAATTGCATCACAAATAATTATTCAAAACAAAAGCATATCTCAATATCACAAATAATAAATCATAATATGTCCCCAAAAAAAAAAAAAAAAAACCCACAACAACTAATAAGTTTATATACCTAGAGTTCAAGGAGTATATTGGTAAAATGTTATTTAATTAAGTAGGTCAGACAAGCCAAACGGATTTCATGTGATAAACACTGACCTAACTCATTTATTAAACAGGTTAGTCATGTCAACCCAAATATGTCATGAATCCATTAAGTCTCAACCCATAAACTATTAATTTTGTGTCGTATTGTATCAAGTTCACAAGTTGTATCTAATTTTGCCACCTCTACTTGTTAGGTGGACATAGTGGACATATATTTTCATAACGCTATGTTCGTTTTGTTACTATAAAAGTACCTTTTAAAATACTTTTGCCTCTTTCTCAAAAAAAAAATACTTTTGCCTAAACACCCACAAAGTCGCCACAACAATCACTTTGAAAACGAAAAGTATGCAATTTTTTTTTTTTTTTTTTTTTTTTTGGGGAGAATAAAGTACAAAACGAAGGGCGTTTTTTCCGTTGATTCCTTAAAAAAACCGAGGAGCCCACTGGAACAGAAGACGAGAACATTAAAAAAAAACCATGGAAATGGAGAACTCTGTCTTTGAAAAACCAAGGTCCACGCAACTTTCTTCTTCTTTTACCTTTATCAAAACATTTATATATTCTTTACATTCATCATCAGAGTCACAGTGCTTGTTCAGAATCAGAGTGTACAAGAAATTGAATGAAACCAAAACCACCAAGGATCAACATTATCATGTGGAGGTTTATGGGATCAAGATTAATTAGTTCAACAAGGTGTATGTCAACCTCAACCAAGGCCCTTAGTAGGTTTGGTTGGTGGGACCGTGTGAGCCCAGCTGCTAAGGACCCCATCATTGGTGTCACTGAGGCTTTTCTTGCTGACACTAATCCCCACAAGATCAATCTCGGAGTGGTACACTTTTTTCTCTTATAAATTATGTTTCACCTTTTTTTTTTTTTTGTGTGTTTCTGATTTGTATGTGATACTGGTTTTAATTACAGGGAGCTTATAGGGATGATGAGGGGAAACCAGTTGTTCTTCAATGTGTTAGAAATGCAGAGGCAAAGATTGCTGGTTGTGATTTTATGTGAGTTTTAATTGTTGGGTGTTCTTTGATTGAGCTCAATCTTTCTTCTTCTTCTTCATTTGTTTTTGCTAAAATTCAATTTAGTTCTTTGACTTTTACTTTATGTCAAATTAGTTCTAAGGTTTAATCTTTGTAAATTTAGTTCCTCACTATGTAAAAATTAGTCAATCTAGCCCTTATGTCCAAATCTGTTAGCAAACAATTTCGTATAAATATTCCTTTTTTTTTTTATTAAAATCTAATTGAAAACATAATGAGATGTGCCATTTAATAAATTGATGATGACATGTACCATTTAATAGATTGGTGAGTAGTAGTTTAAAAAAAAATTGAAAAATTGTTATAATCTAGTAAAAGTCAAGGAACTAAATTGATTTATTTTCCCTACTTCCAAGTATTATATTCTAGTATGATTTTGTTAGAAATGTTGGTAGGGAGTCAAATGCTACTGCAGTGGGTTCAAAATTGGTGGAGGAGAGTGTGAAACTTGCTTATGGAAAAGATGCCAATGTTGTAAAAGAAGGGACTTTTGCTGGGCTCCAAGCTCTTTCAGGTACTGGTGCATGTCGTCTCTTTGCTGAGTTTCAGAGGCGTTTCCATCCTGAATCACCAATTTATTTTCCTGATCCAACTTGGTCCAAGTAAGCTTGTTCTGTACTCTTTGAAAAGGTTTTTCACTTTGTATGTTGATTTCACTATTTATTATTATTGCTTTTAGATTTGATGAGTTGTTATTATGATTAAAATACTTGTTTCTGCATCGACTTGGAATAAAACATAGCTTGATCAATTAATCATTGCTTAAGTACTTTGGGGTGTAAATCATTTCTTTTTTTATTGTGCATTTCATAGCCACCCCAATATCTGGAGAGATGCCCAAGTTCCAGTAAGAACCTTCCAGTACTACCATCCTGTTTCGAAGGGTTTAAACTTTGCAGCTCTCATGGATGATATAAAGGTATAAGAGTCTACTTGGATTTGTTAGTCATGAGGTTGAGGATGATACCGTTTCTATTGATGCAAAATAGATGTCATGCTTTCTAAGCGTCTAACGCTTCATGCCACTCAAACAATAGAAGCATATTTGTTCAATCAATAATGAAGATGCTACATTTAAGGACTTTTTTTTTTTAATATAAAATCCCTCTAGAACATTGTAATGTCGATAAAATGGTCCTTTTTTACTATCTTTTGATGGTAAGAAAGTAAATTGAGTGTTTTAGACTGCAGTCAATTAGAGAGGATTTTAACTTTTTCTTATTCTTTCACCAAAGGTAGAAACTCATGCATTTTACAAGTGTTCGAATTTTGAGTCGAAACATGGAATCAACCGGTACCCACTTTTGCAATCTTTAGCCAATGGAATATTTTTTGCCTACATTATCAATTGACTGCTGTGTATTCCCTTACACAACAATGGAACAGAGGAAATGATTGACCATCTTCCGTTTATTTCATTTGATGGTGTTTAGAATGCCCCAGATGCTTCCTTTTTTTTACTACATCCTTGTGCTCACAATCCAACTGGAGTTGACCCTACTGCAGAACAGTGGAGGGAGATCTCATATCAATTCAAGGTAATTTGTCAAATATAGTCTTTACCATATTTTTCTATATCTCTAATCATTTCAATCATTTTTCAGGTAAAGAGTCACTTTCCCTTCTTTGATGTGGCTTATCAAGGTTTTGCAAGTGGAGATCTTGACATGGATGCCCAAGCAATCCGGATTTTTCTTGAAGATGGACATTTGATAGGCTGTGCTCAGTCCTTTGCCAAAAATATGGGTTTATATGGACACCGAGTTGGTTGTCTCAGGTAATGAATTAGTGAGCACTTAGTCTAAAAAAATATGAGAATCTCTATCATTTTAATCAATGGGCAACAGGCAGTAGGTAATGGGGCAGTATATGTAAAATGTTTTGGAAAACATATTTGGATGAGACAGAGCAATGTACTCCCTTGCCATACCCATATAGATTCAATCTTTAGGTGGACAGCAAGTACTACCTAAATAGTTAATGTGTTATTATGTTACTGAAATGGCTCTTAATCTGTCTTTTGGTGTGGAATTTAGCATTTGTCACTTCTTCTTACCCCGCTTAAAATTTTAGTGTCCTTTGTGCTGATGCGAAGCAAGCAGTAGCAGTTAAAAGCCAATTGCAGCAGATTGCCAGGGCAATGTACAGCAATCCTCCTATTCATGGTCTATTGCTAGTCTCTACAATCTTGAGTGATCCAGAGACCAAGGCGCTTTGGGTCAAAGAGGTGAAGGTAATGAAAACTCTCATATGTTTTTTTGGTCCATTTTTTTTCCTCTTCCATTTGGAGTAGGGACTAATATGTGCCTTTATTGATAACCTTACACTATAATATAAGGTCATGGCAAATCGTATTCAACAAATGCGGTCTACTCTGCGTGAAAGTCTTGAGAAGTTGGCTTCTCCTCTCAACTGGGAGCACATAACTAACCAGGTTGGGTGTTTGTGTATGTCTGTTTTGGACCAGTATATGCTTGTTTCATGACTGAAGTTTTTTAGTGTGGTTTCACAACAAAATGTTTGACTAGTTGTGCACAAATTCTTGTTAACTCACTGCTGTGCTATGCTGTAGGTTGGGATGTTTTGCTTCTCTGGCTTAACTGCTGATCAGGTTGATCGGCTAGTGAGGGAATTCCACATATACTTGACTAAAGATGGACGTATGAGGTATATTTATTTTTGAAAAATTAAGAATTTTTTTGTTTGTACTAATTCCTTTTATTTTAAATTTTTTTTTAAAAAAATGCCATAAACTATTTCCACCTGTACTTATACATCATCATTGGCAGCATGGCGGGTGTAACTACAAGCAATGTGAGTTACTTGGCAAATGCAATACATGAAGTTACAAGATATAATTGAGAAGCCTCAAATGTCTGTTAACAGGAGTCTTTAGTATTACATTTGTACCATTTATTTTGAGATGCTTGAAATCCCATCCTTTACACATGATGTTACTTACTACCAAAACTTAATAGTGATTATTTTGGACTATAAGAGGAAAGCCCTTGAATACATATATCAGATGTTATCAGCTATTGCTGAAACTATGGTCCAGGCTCACAAATGATGAAATTGTTAGTTCCTTGTTTCATTTACACTGCAGGCAAGGTTCTTATTGGGACCATATCCCCTAGAATTTAAAGCCTCTTACACTTCCTATAATCTATAGGTTTAGAACATTCCTTGTGTGGAATCTACATCCAAGGATAGTTTAGATCTGTGCAACTGCATTTAAGGTTATATTTATCCCACTTTTGGCATGATAGAATGTACACCATAGAAAAGTTCTGGCTCCTAAATCAGATGCTGCACCTTTGATTTGGACTTGTCATTTTATCTCTTATTTCTTTTACATGATTTAGGGCCATTTCAAATTTTAAATGACATATTACTAGATGTACTTTTAGATTGTTTCATAAAAAAAAAATTAAAAAAAGATATACTCTTAGATTTGTAATAATTAAATAAACTGAGATACATCCATTTGAAATGAAGAGAATACTATTTCAAAGAAAGCAAGAAAAAATAGTACACACATTTCCTCGTCTTGTCTACCATCAATTGCAGGACTTGTAGCATAGGCTAAACTGTAATTCTTGATGGAATTCCTGTCTCGATGCCAGAAAATGATAAAAGAAACTGACAACAAATGGAAGATTGTGACACTGTTAAAGATCATGGTACACTTAATCTTGAGTAGAAAACTACTACTCATGCAGATAAGCATAAAGTTAAAAGCAAAACAAATCAATTTGCTATTTGACACAGAATTGTTTTGAATCCATGGAACGTCTGGGGTGAATGCATCAAGGAATAGGATTTCTTGTTTCTGTCTAAAATATGCCTTACAAATGATGGCCCAGATGCACATGGAGCCACCAGGGACAAAGTCCAAGTTGCTAGCAGATGAGGTGCCCACAATTTATAGATAATGAACGAAAATGACTTGAAGAAGTCTTTGTTTGTTTGATTAATATCCCAGTCTCTGCCTTTCAATTTCGTAAGGTTGTTCAGCCTTTTCTTGATTAATTAAAATGCGAACAATATTAAGATCTTTTGGATATGTTTCTGGCTTCCATTTTCTTGGTTGATTAAAAGAATAAAGGATTTTCTTGGAACATCTCTAGGGACATGTGTTAATGGCTTTTCCTCTTACTAAAATACCAAATTAAGGATAGGATTTTTCATAACTATTGACATGATGTATTGTGATTGGCACATAATGAAAATAGTATTAGTGGTGAGTTAAGATAGAAATATGATATTAGTGGTAAACTTGAATAAAAATAATGTTGCTCTAACCATGAAAGACTAAATCGTACCATATTTTTATCATTACTCAATCATAAACTGTTGTCAAAGGAAAATGGTGAGTATGAAAAATATATATGATAAGACAACTCAATGTGCTATGAAGCAAAAAAGGCCAATAGGCTTCATGTTTTGTGAAAGCAAAAGGTCTAATAGGGTAATAGACATCAGCTGTAAATTTGTTGAATTGGTTTTTTCATTTACGAGTGCGATCTTTTGCATTGTTTGTTGGGTTCAAGAGCAACAAGAACCCTGCTTGCTAGGAATCCGTGACATCCAAAAGTTACATTAAGGGAAAAAAAAATAAAAAATAAAAAATAAAGCAATTCACTTTACGATGTGCTAAATTGATTCAAGCATGACCAAATTGATATCACTCAAAAGCATCATGATTGTTAAGACCATAATCTTCTTCATGCAAGTCCTCGTGAATGAAATTGTCATTCTTCACTGACCATTACGATATTATGGATCGTGTACAAGGCTCCTAATAAAGTTTGGAGATTTTTTATTTTTTGTGTGGATGAATAGCTTTTTTTCCACAATTCATTAATTGGGTTAGCTAGACAAAAAGGACATGTATCTGTCAATGAAGTTACAGATTTTTACACTCCTATATATATGTTAGTGTGATCAAAATCAAACACTTCCATTTCCCCCCTCCCCTCTGTTGTTCTGAGTATCAAAAAAAAAAAATCAAACACTTCTTTGGGTAAGTGTGTGTGAATGAACAAAACAGCCTTTCCTCTTTCAATAAAAGTGACAAAACTTTTCAATACGTGAAGCTTGATGAGGACAAGGCAGAACCAAAAGATTCCAAATCAATTGCACTCACTGAGAATTAAATATCATGACAGAAACTTCTATCCATCTTCACTCTTTGCATTAAATAACCACTCAAAGAAAGAGAGAGATGTACAATTATACATCTAAACGACCATGTTCTTTAACAATCAACTAATTAAATAAATCCCCAAAGCCGTTCCATCTAGGAAAGTTAGGACACCACAAGATGCTAGTGTCTAGTCATAACTCTGACATCTCTTGCTAAGCATGAGTTGTTTCTTTCTGTGTGCTGAATGCTAATATTATAGTATACTAGAACAGGTAGAACAACATCTTCTTTTAAAATTTCATGCATAATATCATTGGGGTAGGTGTATTTCACTGGTTTGAAATATGCCAAATTCAACAACATTTTAATTAGTAGCATAGTATTACATTCTCAAAAAGTCTAATGACAAATTTTTTCACAATTGTTGAGGTGAAAATTGTAATTGGTGCACGATAACATTGATTTTAATGGTGGTCTTAAGTGAAAGTGATATTGCACCAATTGCAATTTGTCACCTCAACAAGTTGTGAAATTTGTTGTGTCTATAGCATTTTGTTGTTACATTTTAGATTTGAAGAAGAATAAGAAAAACAGATATAAAGAAAGGATGAGTATTACTGATAAATTACATGGTTTAGATACATCTTGAAAGCCAAATTGTTATTTTCCAGATGAACAGCATTTAGCACCATACATTCACTTTCAGTAAGTCTATGTAGTCCAGATAAAGGCTACCACAGAACAACTTAGGCAGCCTAAAAGATTAAACATGATATATAGATTGAAAGAAAACTCTGGAGAAGAGTGCTACAGAGAATCTATTGGCAGTGCCTAGATTCATTGCCAACCTTTGATGACGAGGTCACCCTTCCTATGCCAAAACACAATGTTGAAGTTGGTGAACCTAAGGTGTCATCTTGATCATCACCTCCTCTGGAATTGAAGGATGAGCCTCTGCTCCTTCCATGATACCTTGTAGGAGTACTAATTGGAGCAAACATTGATGAATCTGATATTGATGATGACCCTGAAGATGAAAATGAAGAGGGCAATGGTGACAAATTGATTTTTTTAAGACTAGTTTTTGAGAACAAGGCATGTAAAAGACTGGACCTTGAGTGCTTCTTGATGGGGTTTTTATTGGAATTGGAATAATAGGAGGGAGGTGGAGTAAGAGGGGGAAGAGTAGAATCACAAAATGTGTGTTTAGGGGTACCAGGCCTAGACTCCCACAAGAATGGAATAGCACCAGGTTCTCCTCCATAATACACTCTAAGAGAAGGATTAGCCATGGAGCTTTCTTTGGATAAAAGCCTAGAGAAGAACTTGTCACCTTGCTTAATTTGAAGAGACTTTTGGTGAAGCTCAGGACTACCACTATACATTTTAGATTGATGGGATTCTTGGGGTTCACTGAAAAAAAAATAGAAAAGGATTTGAAGATGGAGAAGAAGAAAGCTTAGCTTAGTTTGATATATTTTGGTCTATAGAAGACTCCCACACTGTGAAGTCAATTGTGAATATATCTATATATATAAATATATAGATAGATATAGATAGATAGATATTCTGCTAGTTAATTTAATTGTCGACCTCAAGATGCTTTAGTGACAAAGCTTGATGTATTTTGTTTCCTAACCATCGTGACCCCTGATCATTGCCAATGCTTATTTTACTGTTGAGAGAATTCTAGTTTGCAGTCATGTACCCTTAAAGCTTGTCCACGAAATGAGATTTTTCTATTTCATGGTCAAAATTTTATTTTTTGAATCTAATAATATTCTGAGTACTAAATCATTTAATATTTTAAATGGCATAACACTTGATACAACTTTATATTTATAATATCTAATTTGAACCATTAATCAATTCATTCAAATAAATGATGATCAATTTTCCTTGTCCTCGGTACCTAAAGCACCTAAAGCAATGGTACAAAATGACAAGACCCTACTTCTTCTTCTTTTTCTTTTTTCTTTTTCTTTTTTTGCTTTTTCTTTTAAAGATAGAGTGATTTTAAACACCTTCGTCTAGAAGAAATTACAGCAAATTTAAGAAGAGAGATTCCTAACCGACAAATTGTCACACTATTTTGGATAAAATTCTTCACAATTTTACATGATCCAACTCTAAAGTCTAAACCTGATATCCTCTCTGATCAACCGTTGATCCCTTCTTCTATCAAAATTCTTCCATTGTAAAATTGAGTATTTCTTTAGCATAGGCAAAACTTGCAAATGATAATTTTGAAACTCTTTGATTTCAATTTATGAATATCCCAATCATCACCTCACCCCATCTGAAAATAAAACTAATAAATTTACGGTCTACAAAAATTCAATAGAAAATTTTATAAACTCTATCTAATGTTTGTGTTGTTGTTGGAGTCAAAATCTTCTGTCTCATCAATTGTGCTCTACTTCATGCTCCATCAATAAAACTTAGACAGCCGATCTCTCGCATTAAATGAGATAACTTTGAATTTAAAAGTTTTGAACAATACGTAAAAGTCAGAGTTATCTCATTTAATGTAAGAGGCCAGCTGTCTAAGTTTTATTGGTGGAGCATATAATGGAGCACAATTGATGAGACAGAAGATTTGGACTTTGTTGTGAACCCAAATGATGTGAGACAACAAGTTTAAGTAGGAGAGTAAAATTTTCCGCTGTATTAGATAATTAGTGTGAACGTACGTCTATAACAGAGACGGAACCAGGATTTCAACCTGAGGGGACGGGGGGGGGCCAGAGTTAAGTGAATTTTTTTTTTTTTCAAATACGCATAGTATTAAAAAAATTATCAACCAAGACAAATACACAAAAATCAATGTTTCTTAATATAGTAAGATACAATCAACTACCAACAAAAACAAAAAATACGAAACACTATTGTTTCTTAATACAATCATTTAAGAAAAGGGAACTCGACACTCTTTAAATTTTCAAAATCATCTATGACTGAATCCAAACTAAATGTCAAAGCTATATCCTTTTCAATGTATAAATTTAGTATTTTTCACTTCTTTTCAATTTATAAATTTATCTAATTTAGCATCATGAGTTAATAATAGGCGCAAGTGAATCACTTATATTTTCTAAAATTTATGTGACAATTTCCTATATTATATGATTTATTTTTTTCTTTTGTCTTTGGTCTTTGTATCTCTGCTTTTATTTATCTCTTTGTCTTTGTCTTGTCTCCTTATTTTTGACCCTCACGCAGTCCCACTATCGACACTATAAATTTATTATGTACTACCACCAAAAACTTTTCCTAACTTTACCATTTTTTTTTCTATCACTTGTCCCTATTATTGCCAAGGAAGTCAATACCGTACCTGAAGCTGTACCGATTTAGCCAGCGGTATGATATATTTCGGATACAGGTCAATACCGGTGTATCGTTTCGGATTTACCGCTATAATTAAATATATATTCATTAATTTAAGTTTTATTGATTAAATCTCATAAATATAAGTTATATAATCATATTGTCAATGACTCAATTCTTAACCTGTAATTCTAATCCAAGCCCAATAAAATGTAATAGATACATTTATTAAAAAATAATAACAATCAAATTAATATTTTATTTTATTAAAAATAAGAACCAATCTGCCATCAAGTGGGGCTTTCAAAATTTCAATTCATTTGGTAACAAAAGTCAAAACGTGCTAGCTAGAACTATCAGTAAATATCAGTTTGAAGGGATTTTAAAACATGCTAACTGTAAAGTCTATTTCTTGGGCATGCAAATATCATTTGAGAGGTTTGAAAAACCAAGAAAGAGAGAGAAGAAGAGAAAGTTGGACGCAGGGACGAACCCAGGATTTCAAGCTGGGGGTGCCAGAGTTAAGCAATTTTTTTTTTCAAATACGCATAGTATTAAAAAATTATCAACCAAGACAAATACACAAAAATCACTGTTTCTTAATATATTAAGATACAATCAACTACCAACAAAAACAAAAGACACGAAACACTATTGCTTCTTAATACAATCATCTATGAAAAGGGAACTCAACGCTCTTTTAAATTTTCAAAATCATCTATAATTGAATCCAAACTAAATGTCAAAGCTATATCATTTTCAATGTATAAATTTAGTATTTTTCACTTCTTTTCAATTTATAAATTTATCTAATTAGCATTATGAGTTAATAATAGGCGCAAGTGAATCACTGATATTTTTTAAAATTTATGTGACAATTTACTATATTATATGATTTATTTTTTTCTTTTGTCTTTGGTCTTTGTATCTCTGCTTTTATTTATCTCTTTGTCTTTGTCTTGTCTCCTTATTTTTGACCCTCACCCAGTCCCACTACCGACACTATAAATTTATAATGCACTACCACCAAAAAATTTTCCTAACTTTACCATTTTTTTTCTATCACTTGTCCCTATTATTGCCAAGGAAGTCAATACCATACCGGAAGCTGTACCGGTTTAGCCAGCGATACGATATATTTCGGATACTGGTCAATACTGGTATATCGTTTCGGATTTACCGCTATAAATAAATATATATTCATTAATTTAAGTTTTATTGATTAAATCTCATAAATATAAGTTATATAATCATATTGTCAATGACTTAATTCTTAGCCTGTAATTCTAATCCAAGCCCAATAAAATGTAATAGATACATTTATTAAAAAAAATAATAACAATCAAATTAATATTATATTTTATTAAAAATAAGAACTAATCTGCCATCAAGTGGGGCTTTCGAAATTTCAATTCATTTGGTAACAAAAATCAAAACATGTTAGCTGCAACTATCAATAAATATCAGTTTGAAGGGTTTTTAAAACATGCTAACTGTAAAGTCTATTTCTTGGGCATGCAAATATCATTTGAGAGGTTTGAAAAACCAAGAAAGAGAGAGAGGAAGAGAAAGTTGGACGCAAGGATGGACCCAGGATTTCAAGCTGGGGGGTCAAAGTTAAGCAAATTTTTTTTTTTTCAAATACGCATAGTATTAAAAAATTATCAACCAAGACAAATACACAAAAATTATTGTTTCTTAATATATTAAGATACAATCAACTACCAACAAAAACAAAAGACACAAAACACTATTACTTCTTAATACAATCATCTATGAAAAGGGAACTCGACGCTCTTTTAAATTTTCAAAATCATCTATGATTGAATCTAAACTAAATGTCAAAGCTATATCATTTTCAATGTATAAATTTAGTATTTTTCACTTCTTTTCAATTTATAAATGTACGCCCCAAAGTGGACGAATGGTCGAGCCAACCCACAATTGGGCTTACAATCTACTTGTTTTTGTGTGGGCTTTGGATTTCCTACTACTGATGACTCAATGCCTGAAACCTCACAGCCTTCCGGACTTAGACTTCCTTATAATGTCTCCCTCTCTCTCTCCTCCCCCCTTTTTTCTGCCTTAGCTCCACCTATTTATACCCTAAAATCCAGTGGGATGTCGTGATTACCCTGGTGGTTAATGGAAGGGGTGGTCCAATGTTATCGAGGTTAAGTGAGTGTTTAGGTGGGAGTGGGACGAGGCGGAAATGGCCTGGGGACTAGTTCCCACCTCTGCTGGTTGCTCGGCATAATATGACTTAGGAGTTACTGGTCATGTGGTATGTAGCTCAAATGTTCGGGAGGTTGCCCGCTTTGGCACGCCCCCAACGAGTGATGCGTGATACATGTAGAACGTCATTATGTCCAATGGCCAAGCCGGCCCAATGCTTGGGCCGAGAGCTTATGGGCCGTTACAAGAATGGGCCAAAGGTTATGAAGGCCCTAGAAGCTTGTGCCGTACAATAAATTTATCTAATTTAGCATTATAAGTTAACAATAGGCGCAAGTGAATCACTGATATTTTCTAAAATTTATGTGACAATTTACTATATTATATGATTTATTTTTTTCTTTTGTCTTCGGTCTTTGTATCTCTGCTTTTATTTATCTCTTTGTTTTTGTCTTGTCTCCTTATTTTTGACCCTCACCCAGTCCCACTACCGACACTATAAATTTATTATGCACTACCACCAAAAACTTTTCCTAACTTTACCATTTTTTTTTTGTATCACTTGTCTCTATTATTGCCAAGGAAGTCAATACTGTACCGGAAGCTGTACCGGTTTAACCAGCGATACGATATATTTCGGATACTGGTCAATACCGGTATATCATTTCGGATTTACCGCTATAAATAAATATATATTCATTAATTTAAGTTTTATTGATTAAATCTCATAAATATAAGTTATATAATCATATTGTCAATGACTTAATTCTTAGCCTGTAATTCTAATCCAAGCCCAATAAAATGTAATAGATACATTTATTCAAAAATAATAACAATCAAATTAATATTATATTTTATTAAAAATAAGAACCAATCTGCCATCAAGTGGGGCTTTCAAAATTTCAATTCATTTGGTAGCAAAAATCAAAACGTGCTAGCTGCAACTATCAATAAATATCAGTTTGAAGGGTTTTTAAAACATGGTAACTATAAAGTCTATTTCTTGGGCATGCAAATATCATTTGAGAGGTTTTAAAAACCAAGAAAGAGAGAGAGGAAGAGAAAGTTGGACGCAAGGATGGACCCAGGATTTCAAGCTGGGGGGTCAAAGTTAAGCAAATTTTTTTTTTTCAAATACGCATAGTATTAAAAAATTATCAAACAAGACAAATACACAAAAATCACTGTTTCTTAATATATTAAGATACAATCAATTACCAACAAAAACAAAAGACACAAAACACTATTGTTTCTTAATACAATCATCTATGAAAAAGGAACTCGACGCTCTTTTAAATTTTCAAAATCATCTATGATTGAATCCAAACTAAATGTCAAAGCTATATCCTTTTCAATGTATAAATTTAGTATTTTTCACTTCGTTTCAATTTATAAATTTATCTAATTTAGCATTATGAGTTAACAATAGGCGCAAGTGAATCACTGATATTTTCTAAAATTTATGTGGCAATTTACTATATTATATGATTTATTTTTTTCTTTTGTCTTCGGTCTTTGTATCTCTGCTTTTATTTATCTCTTTGTCTTTGTCTTGTCTCCTTATTTTTGACCCTCACCCAGTCCCACTACCGACACTATAAATTTATTATGCACTACCACCAAAAACTTTTCCTAACTTTACCATTTTTTTTTCTATCACTTGTCCCTATTATTGCCAAGGAAGTCAATACCGTATCGAAAGCTATACCGCTTTAGCCAGCGGTACGATATATTTTGAGTACTAGTTAATACCAGTGTATCGTTTCGGGTTTACCACTATAAATAAATATATATTCATTAATTTAAGTTTTATTGATTAAATCTCATAAATATAAGTTATATAATCATATTGTCAATGACTCAATTCTTAACCTGTAATTCTAATCCAAGCCCAATAAAATGTAATAGATACATTTATTAAAAATTAATAACAATCAAATTAATATTATATTTTATTAAAAATAAGAACCAATCTGCCATCAAGTGGGGCTTTCAAAATTTCAATTCATTTGGTAACAAAAGTCAAAACGTGCTAGCTACAACAATCAATAAATATCAGTTTGAAGGATTTTTAAAATATGCTAACTGTAAAGTCTATTTCTTGGGCATGCAAATATCATTTGAGAGGTTTGAAAAACCGAGAAAGAAAGAGAGAAAGAGAAAGTTGGACGGACAGAGAGAGAGACAGAGAGGAGAAGAAGTTGAAGATGCAGTAGCAGCAGCCAAAATCAGTCCACGGCCCGACTTGATGTCCATAAGTCTATCTCGCCTCTGGCATTCTCTTCTTTTTTTCAATTTGTTTTTCCATTTGGTTTTGGACTACTGGGTTAGTGGGTTTACTTTTTCTTTTTCTTTTTCTTTTTTTTTTTACATTGGCTCTGGGCTGGCCTACTCAGTGGGATGGTTTAGGATTTTTGGAGGGGGCCTGGGCTAAAAAGAAAGGGGGGGCCCAAGTCTTCTTCTTGCTTTTTTTTTTTTTTTTTTTGGGAATATTTACTTACTAAAAAAAAAATTTTTTGGGCCCAGGGGGCCCAGGCCCCCTTAGGCTCCCACCTGGGTCCGTCCCTGGTCTATAATAGATATATAATATACATCGGATACATGTATTTTCACTCTCACAATGTACAATTGAATAAGACTTACACATTACGAGAGAAATTATATATATCCAATACATTAGCATGAGGCACCTCCACCATCCGATCATACCAACACTTTCATGTGTCAGGCTCAAAGGACACAAGTTTTGAAGTCTAATTTTTGCATAGGAGTTTGCCCCCTCAGCAGTAAAATTGTCAAGCACACGAGTTTTAGTGAGTCTCTAAAGGCTAAATCCAAATTTTATATTATTAGTGGCATGTCTACCTCACACGCATCTTCCACACATGTAAAATCTTTGATAAATAACTATCATAATCTCAATTGGCCGGGCCCTCTGATGCTGACCTCAAAAATAATAATAATAATAATAATAATAATAATAAAACTATTAAGTGGCTTAGAAGGGATCGATTTGGCCATCATTCGTATGGGGTGGTCTGAACAGTATTAAATTAATAGCAACATGTGGTCCTCAACTCCAACTTGAATTTTTTTTTTTTTTTTTTCAAGTGGGCCGTGCTGCGGTAAGCTGGTTACCATTTTGATACGTATGCATGTGTGTGTATTTTGGACAAGAGTTTATAAACCCACTCAAGCTCCGATTCAATGATGATTCACATTAGTATTTGCCAACTACCCGTGTCAGGAATCCTTTGTGGAAATTGTGCCTACAATCGTGAGAGCACTCACATACAAGTAACATGTAAAAGTGTATTAGATTATTCAATATCGATACAACAACACTAAAAACTTAGTTTTAAAAAACGTAAGTTTAAATTATATTGATCACATGAATTCTTTTTCTTCATTTTTTTCTATTTGAAGTCATGATCTTTCTTACTTTTCTAGTTAACATGTCATTTTTTTTTTCATTAACTTAGATCAACTTACTTTTCTTATCTAATATTGATAATAATACTTAAATGATAGTAATTAGTTTAGTATTTTCAGTGACTAAATATGCATTCTTGTTTTAAAGAAAGATAAGTATGATCATGGCAAATCATCCCATTAGTTGACTTCTCTCAAATTACAAGGTTGATGCGTGGTAGTCTCTCTTAAACTATTAGGACACTCAACTCTATTTACGTGGCTATAAGATATCCAATTATAGAATAGATTATCAAACACTTGTACACGAATTCTGCTACAAGTCTGCAACGACAATTTAATGATAGCTCTTTCTAGAAAGTAGTTAGTAAAAGTCGGAGAGATTTGGCATATAGGTAAGCATAGCAATAAGCTAATGTTCTTTGAGTAGAAGTCAATCATGAATTCATGATGAACCCTACATTCCATCCACCCATGTTCTCACGCCTTATTTATATATCATTCTCCAATAACATGTTCATGTATTCTCAGAGGAATTGTGCAAAGTCTTGGTAGGTCCTAATATTTAGCCGCAAGCATCTAATTCTTCCTTAATCAACCTAAATTTTCGATCAAACAATTTTCAAATGAACTTCTAGATTGGGGGCTAACATGCCATGGAATCACAAGATCCACATGCACTTGTTCTTCCTTCTCTTAAAAACTTTGCTTATATGCTATTAAATTGGTATCTTGTAATAAAGTAGTAAAATCTTGAGAATAGACTTTCTGGTGTGGATTAGTGGATTACCTTATAAAATTATTGTTTTTAGAGCAAAATTGTATAATGGTTTTTTATCTTCATAGAATATTTTTTAGCTTTGACATCTCATGCAGGTATCATTAATTATTTAGTACTTAAGTTTACATAATAAGGGATATGAAATTCTTGGTGAAGTTTGAAAGGAAGAAGTTTGGCTTTAAGAAATATTGAATAAAACCTTGTCATTAGTCAATGTAAGAGCATTATAATGTTAAATTTTAAAAATTAATTTAAATGATTTAAAAAATTAATTTAAATGAATTAGTTAAATAATAAGTTGATAAATTTAAATAAGTCAAATGACTCATTAAATAGGTAAGTAAAGATACATGTAAACAATCATTTGAGTAGCTACAATGTGGGTAGGAAGATGTTTGTCTTATAATAACAAATTGAACCCCACATGAATTATAACTCAGTTAGTACTTCCTAATATTTTTAACCGAAACATTTACAGTTCAAATCTTCCCTCCCACAATTATAAAAATATCAACAACAAAAAATCCCTCATTAAAATGGAGAGCATGCCTTTGATAAATTATTTTTTTGATAAATACAATAGAATTTCAACTTATAATAGATATTAAAACTTTAAAGTTATTAGGATTAAGTGCCTAGTACAAAAGAAATGAGTTTAATCCACGCGCATGTGGAAGTTGAAAAAGAAGCGGTACATATGCATCTATAAAGTACGGGCCTAACATCAAATTAATTGGGCCATTAATCTCGGTGGGCCCAATAAATCTATAAATAGCCCATCAGAAATAGTACACAAGTCAAAAAACTATAAGAGGGTTTTGCCAACAACCAGGGGCGGAGATGCCCCCAAAACTTTTGAAAACCTTTTATAGTGCTTGTATAAAAATAAATTGGGCCCCTACAAATTATAATGATTGGCCCCTCCAAAAAATTTCACAGAACCTTCTTATTGTCAATGGAAGAAAATTGGTTTAACATAGTTGGATAGGCTTCCTAATACATGAGTATAGACTACTCTTAACTCAATTTAAATTATAATAAAAGAAAAAGTAACCAAGTGGCCCACCTACTTGCAGAACATGCCAAGAACCTAGAGTTTCCAAACTATTGAATAGAAATTAGTCTCTGGTTTTAGAGTTCCCATTAGCTATGAATATTCATCATCTTCGCAATTCATACTATTTTTATTTTTATTTTATTTTTATTGTTGTTTTGCTTAGTTTTCTATTTACTCTAATTTTGGATAATGACTTTCCTTTATAAAAAAAAATGTCATAGAAATCACTTCATTGTTAGTTTTTATGTTATTTCCCTTTAAAATATAACAGTGACTGCATTTAGCCATTTACAATTCCAATATTTAGTTAATTTCTCAAATGGACTCCACCTAAACAATACACTCACTTTTACAAAAATCTTATAAATCCCTAATCTTCAAGTGTCTTTCTTTTTATTTTTTCTAAGAATAGAAAAAGGACATTGTTCCTATTGTTTTCAATTTTTAAATGCAATGCGCGTTGCTCGAATTGGTGTGTTTTTCTTTTCATTGTTAGCCTTCAAATTAATTTATTCAGGTCCCATCATCATCATTTTTTCACAAAATTTGATCCTTTTTCTCATATTCCCAAATTTTTTTCCTCATATGTTTTTCTCTCATTATCATCATCTCATTTTTTTATATTTTTAGTTGATTTTTTGTTTCCCTTTTGAATCTAGGTGCCTTATAAATTGTACCAACATTGATATGTTTCTACAGAATAGTTTAGGTTGCGCTAAAGATAAGAAACATTCTTAAGTCTTAACCCTCGCTCAATTTGAAAGAGGAAAAAATTAGTTAGAATTTCACTATGAAAATGATAATGAATGAAATTTATTTTATGAATGGTCATCATCAAGCACAATTCTAATAGGAGATGCTAAGGCTTTTTAAAAAAAAAAAATCTTTTATATGTTTATTGCAAATTGAACAATTTTTTAATCTTATTTGAGTTTTAAAATATTATAAAATGTTAAATTTTACTATTTTATATAAAATATAATTACTATAATAATTATGAGTTATGACTAGCATATAAATATATAATTCGCCCCCCCTCCCCCAAGTGAAAAATCCTAGCTACGCCCCTGCCAACAACAAAGGATTTGAATCTATATTTTTTTCGCACAAGTCCAATTTTATCAAAGATAATTCTCTTATCCTAATTCTCTTATCCTTCAAATTTCAATATTACTTATTCACCAACAATTTATTAGACATAAACTTAAATAAATGATACTATTTTTATTTCCTTGTACAAGAGTGTCTAAGTTCGACTCAAAAGGTAAAACTTATAACTTAATTAATTGACTTCTTTTAGTATTTTTAGCAAAGACATTTAAAATTCAAATCTTATAATTTATCAAAAGACATGTTAAAAAAACACGACGGGGACACATCACGACGCATGCCTAAACAGGACGAAGAGCTGGTTTAATCTTATTAATTTCCTTGTGTCGTTTTTTGTTATTTTTGGTTGCAACTGACAAAGAAATTATTAATTTCCTTCTGTCGTTTTTTTCTCGTTTTTGGTTGCAACTGAAAAATAAAGATTTTAAGGTGGGCCTGAGAAATAGAGCTGTAGCCCACTAACATCCAAATAAATGAGGCCGATTTAATTAGTAGAAATGGGAATATCCTCTTATAAAAAAAAAAAATAAAAAAAAAAGGGAATATCCTTGTGATTTCAGAAGTTCATCATGATGACTGGACTGCAACGATTGCTATACCAAACTTATGAGTTATGACCCACCACAAACAAAGTACTGTACTAAGTTTTTGCGATCCAGCTGTGTTGTTTTCTACCAAAAACACAAACACAAACTCCAAAAACGACAAAAGCGGGGCATATATATAAACAGATGGTACTGAACATTTGGCCCAATTAGGTTTGTATGATTTTTGCCCCATTAATAATGGGCCAGGCAGAGAATCGGAAGGCTTTAGTTTCAGCTTCTATATTGGGCCATGACCCAAAAGAATCTATCATGGCCCAAAAATAGAGAAGTTGCCACTTCTGAGTTCTGAGTCCTTGAAAGTTGAAACATCTCCCGCACCACCTTTTTTTTTTTTTTTTTTTTAATAGGACACTTTTAAGGACAAAATTTATAATTTTCTCTTTGTGATAATTTAAACCTGAAAGACACTGGTAGAGAGAGAAAAGTTTTAAAATGAAAATTATGTTTGGAGGGATCCGAATCGAGACTAATAATTGAAAATCACATTGAATAAGATTTAGTTCAAGATAAAGTACCAAACATAACTTAATTTTATTTGCATTAATTGAACCCCTAACCACTTGAATGAATGGCTGATAGGCTCGAGGAAGCTTGAAGCCTTAAATGGTGAAATGTCAAATCCTCTAAACCTTAGTTCTCAAGGACCTTAGTGCGAGAGAGAAGGAGATAGAAAGTAATATAAATAGGAGGCTAATTGAATATATCTAGAATTGCCATATATTGGAATCACTTTGACTCATCACTTTGACTCAACAATTGAAGCCTCCTTAGAGCATCCGCATTGGAATTTTAATTCTACTCTATTTTACCATCTAAAAAAGTCACTTTATTACTTATAACATACCATTTTATAATACTTTCAGCATCTGAAAACTCTATTATTTTACCATTGTATTAAAATATTATTTTTTTAAGTACATAAGGCAAATATAAAAACATTTTTTTTTATTCCTCCTCCCTCATTTTTTCATTCCTTCCTTTCTCTCCTGTCTCACTTCTCTTGGTTTGTGCTCCAACTGTGGATCGTGGTCTGTGCTCCGATGGTGAGTTGTGGTTGCGTTTTTTATTCCTCCTCTCTCATTTTTTTCATTCTGTCCTCTCTCTCCTGTCTCACTTCTCTGGGTCTGTGCTCCGGCGGTGGGTTTGGCCGTGGGTTGTGGTTATGGTGCTGGGTATAGTCATGGGTTGTGGGTCATGGTTGTGGTGCTGGGTTTGGCCGTGGGTTGTGGGTCATGGTTGTGATGCTGGGTTTGGTCGGTGTTTGATCTGTGGTGCTGGGTTTGGTCGATGTTTGATATGTGGTGTTGGGTTGGCTTGTTGTGGGTTGCTTTTGGTGAAGCTCAATGGAGAGACAGAGATGAGAGATGGGAGACAGAGATGAGAGAGATGGAGATAAAATATTAATATTTTCTTTTGCAATTATGCTACAGTACAATTCTACATGTAGAATTGCACTGTAGCACAATTGTAAAAAAATTTGCAATTGTTGGCTTTTACAATTTCAGATGCTGAGGTTTTTGGGCTTGAAATGCCATATTTTTTTTTGCATTTGGCCTATGGCCTTCCCAATGTGGATGCTTTTAGCCATAGGTAATCACATTAAGCAATCCAAATCGGTAATGGTTCCCTTTTCAAATGAAAATCCTACCGCCTATAATGTTTTAAAAAGGGAATCGAAGTAATGAGTACCAAAATATATTCAGTAGTGGTTTTTAGTAGATATTGACAAGATGCTTAAAATGTCATGGATTATAAAGCATGGGAGTCGATACCGTACCGTACCGGCCGGTACATACCGTACTGGCTAGTGCACCGGTATAGGTATACCTCTATTTCGTATTGGAAAAAATACCGACCGTACCGGACCGGAACACAAAATGCTGTATTTTTATTATTATTATTATTATTTTTTTTTGTAATTGTGGCAATTTTTTAAGGGCAAGATGGTAATACTCGTGTATATTATGGTCCTGAAGTAGATTTTTTTGATGGATGGGAGTAGATGATCCTATGTAGTTTGCGTTAACTTAATTATTTATATTATTTGTTTTCTTTGTATGCAATGAATAATTAAGTTTTTTGTTTTTTATATTGTGTTTTTTTTTTCTTTGTATGCAATGAATAATTAAAGTAATGTTTTATTGTAAATAGGAGGTAATGCTTTATGGTAAATAGAGATTTTGTGTGTATTAAATATATAAAATAGCGGTAAATCCGAAACGGTATACCGGTAGTGCCCGAAATATATCGTACCGGTGGCCAAACCGATACAGCCTCGGATACGGTATTAACTTCCTTGTTATAAAGTATGGGGCTTATCACACTGCTCAAGTTTCATCTATAGGCTTGCACATCTGAGAACGTAGGTAAAAATTCTTTCATGAGTATGCAAGCAAAAGTGAGCTAAGTTCATATTTCAAACTTAATTGTTTTTCAAAAGTAAGTATATAACCAGAAAAATTCATTGTCTTCAATGCAAAAGTGAATCAAAATTCAAGATACTAGTAGTAATGACACTTTACTGGATGGACCTTCTTTTTACTGTACTTCTGCAACGGTTACCTCATGATAAAAGGAGAAAGCCATTGCTACCATCTCCTTTCTTTCTCAAACAAACACTTTCTCTTACAAAAATGAAAAAAAAAAAAAAAAAAAAAGGAAGCAGCTATGGAGCGAAACTGCTGTCAATGGACATGGAGTGAAACAAAAGCAGGTCAATTTCTTGAATCCTCTTACAAAAAACGGGGTGAAGCTTACTGTAGTTCAAATTCAAACTTTGAGAACAAACAAGATCAAATTTTGAAAAATATTCATGGAAAAATTAGATAAATTAACAACTTTGAAGTACAGTCAAAATTCCAAAGGTTAGAAATAGCAACTAACAACCTTTTTTTTTTTTTTTTTTTTTTATGTATGAAATAATCACAACAAAATTGACACATCATAAGATCGTAATTATAAAAATAAAATAAAAAAAAAAATCCTTCCAAACACACAGGGATAGTTAATCCTAAAATTTTAATCAACTAATTTGCTTCATAGAGATAGGATTAAATGTCACCACTTTCAAACCGATATAATGGTTTTACTTACACTATCTCCTTCGATTCTATTCCCCTAATCTGGAGCACAAATTTATACATCCCAATGGATTTGACTTCATATGAAGCTAAGATTGGAAGTGAAATCTACATATTTTGTCAGTAACCAAGCTATTACTAGGGGGTTTTTTTTTTTCTATTAACTTGACAAGATTCAAAATTCCACACATTTAGGTCTCATTTTAGAACCTAGATGCTAGGTCAACTAAATTTGAAAATTTTTATTCAAGTAATGTTTGAGAATTCATTCAAGTAATTTAGTCAAGAATAAGAGTACTTTCCAACGGTCCAAATTGCCCATATTCCATCAGGAAAGTGTTATGGTATTCATTGTGGTAGTGGTATTACCTATTGCTACCATTAGTTACGAAGCATCTCTATAGTTTGTTTTTCTGTCCAGAAGGTAGTTTAGTGTCAGTTAACATGGAAAATGTCCATTTCATTTATGTATTTGACCTGCATCCACTCTCACAATATAGTAAAGGCAATATCAGCACAATATGTGTCTAAAAAAGACCACTTATTACAAATTTATAAGTGAATTTCAGTTAGTTCAACTAGTAAAGTCTCTGACAGTTGAATAAGAGATCTAGCGTTCAAATTCTGCCTACATCAATAATCAATTGATGTCTTGGTCTGATGATAAAGAGCACAATTATCAAAAACAAACGTTATAAAGTATTCAATCCAATATTTCATACCCTAAAGACTATGAGTAATCCTAAAACCATAATTTTTATCATAACTTGCGTGAAGTTATAAATCTACGTAGACCTATCACTGTTTTTGCACTACTCATGATTTGCCATGTAAACAAGTTGTGCTATTACCATTTTTCCATTGAATATTGATTTCGTTCTGCACTAGAAATGGACCTCCATTATGTGAAAAGAAAAAAAATAGAGTGCTTCTGAGTTCTGACGCGCTTACATGATGTTCAAAAGTTGGCATTAAAAAAGACTCCAAACTCGAAGAAGCCCGTTATCCGTATAGCGTATAGTGTATAGTGCCGTTGAGAAAATCACTCCTTAAATGGTCCCACACATTTCAAATATCAATGCAAAACTCGGCTTCTCTCTTTTGTCTTTTCCCACCAGGGGTAAAACAAATTTCAAAAAAAGGGCATATTATATATATGGTATACTTTCTCCTTCTACGCCCAAGCAAGGCTAAAATCGGTTATTCACCAAGGTCTTTTAAGTAAAATCAATTTCAAACCAGAAAAACAAAACGTACACTAATCTCTTTAGCTTTTTTTTCCTCACTCTCTCACTCACTCTCTTTTATAGTACCAAGAGTACCACCAACCAAACATCATTGATCTTTAAGCCACAAAACACGGCCTACAAGCATTCCCTTCTTTCATGATTTGTTGAACTTAGTCTGTTTGGCTCCAAACTCTTTTGTCATTTTGTTTGTCTGAAAATACTCCCATGGCTGAAAATCAAACCCTAGGTAAGGTTTCAAGTGCAGTGCCTGACCCGGTTGAAACGGGTTCGGATATGAAAATGGACACAAAGGAAGGTGGTTTTAGAGCTGAGGTTGATACTTCGGCTCCGTTTGAGTCGGTGAAGGAGGCAGTGAGTCGATTTGGGGGACTCGGTTTCTGGAAACCGCACAGCTACAAGCTCACTGAAACTGAGGTCCTCTCTCTTTTTCTCTCTTGGGTTTTTGATAAAGTTTGAATCTTTGCTACAGTTCTTGTTTGAGGGTATTTTGTTCTTCAAAAAGTTGTTGATTTTTGCAAAGGGCATAAGTATATTCTCAGTTTCACTTAAAAGTAGAGCAACCCATTTCTACAGTTTGTCAAAAAATGTGTGCTTTATCCTGTATGTTATGATTTTTGTTTTTCTTTTCACTTTTGGGTTTGTGGTTTTGGTTCTGAGTTTAGATTCAAGTCATATGATGCATAAGATTGGGTTAATTTAAGGAATAGAGTGCTGTGTACTACATGCCTTTTGTTGTCAAATCATTGGATGGCCTTCTTATGTGTTAAGGCCTTAAGGGTTCTATTTGATGAATCATATGCCGGTAATCTATGTGTTAGAGAGAGTTGAATTATTCACCGGCAGACTAAAGATATTTCATTTGTGTTAAAAACTTAAAGTATACAGCAATTTTTAGGAGGAATGTGATCCACCACTGTGTGGAACATGATTTTTGAACATGCTATAATGGGTCTAACACTCTAACTATCTTTTTGAAACATCAATGGGGCTTTTTAGAGTTTGTCTTAGATGTTGGCTGCAGGTGGGTTCTTGATCGGTTGCTCTACCTAATATGCAATACATAGACATGAATTGTACACCGCCTAAATTTGGTTACCATACCTTGTGTTTTCCAATTAATTTCAACCATGTGGCCCTGGAAACCGTAAATGCACAAGTGCATTGGCCAGTAAGCCACATGGTTGTGCTGCATTGGCCAATAAGTGACAGTTAAATTTAATTGGAGAATCTAAAATACAATATCCACGGAATTTTACTTAACCTTTGCCCTTGTACATTCATTTGGTTGAAATTTATATGAATTATATTCTTGTTATCATTGAATATTGCTAGTTAAATGAAGGTTGCATAATGGGCTCAATTACCCATGTCTGCTATTGATGGGATGGATATATATATATATATATATATGTATGTATATATCCTGAATAAATTTAGCACCTGCTGAACTTGATACTAGGCATGCGACTTCATTTCTCTGCATCAGTATGATTTGTCATACTTGATAATGTTCTGACAAGTTTTTATATTGATAGAATGACATGGAAGAGGTTGATACGGCAAAACTAGAGGAGCAGGCAGCACAGTTGGAGAAAGATCTGATTGTGAAAGAGAGGGAAACACTGGATGTCTTGAAAGAACTGGAATCAACCAAAATGATTGTTGAAGAATTGAAATTGAAGTTACAAAAAGAAGCATCTGAATTTCGTGTGACACTTCATACAAATATGGATGATAAGAACATGATTCCTTTAGTAAAAAAGGAAAACCACGAGAATCAGAAGTCAGTGGAAGGTTTGAGCTTGTGCCCTTCTTCAGCTCCGGGTTTAATATTAATGGAACTGAAAAAAGCTAAGTTAAACCTTGGTAGGACTACTACTGATCTTGCTGACATTCGAGTTTCTGTTGAATTATATAACAAGAAATTAGAGGAGGAAAGAATCTCACTTGAGAAAACTCGTGGGAGGTTAACTCAAAATTCTTCAAAGATATCATCTCTTGAGGAGGAGCTAAACCAAACAAGACTAAAGCTACAGTTGGCAAAAGATTCTGAAATTAAAGTTGGTTCTGATGATGCGTTAGATATCTCAAAGGAGCTCCAAAGATTAAGTTCTGAGGCAGAGCAATTCAAAAAGGTGGGAGAAGCTGCAAAATCAGAAGTTTTGAGAGCAATCTCTGAGATTGAACAGACAAAAACGAAGATTAAAACAGCCGAAATAAGGTTGGTTGCTGCCAGAAAAATGAAGGAAGCAGCTAGAGCGGCAGAAGCTGTTGCTCTTGCAGAGATCAAGGCTCTATCAAACCATGCGATCTCATCAAGAGACAACTTGCAAAAGGCTGATGGAGTAACTCTTTCATTTGAAGAATATTCTTCTCTAACCGCCAAAGCTCGAGAGGCTGAGGAACTTTCTGAGAAGAGAGTAATAGAGGCTATGCTTCAAGTTGATGAAGCAAATGTATCAAAAATGGACATTTTAAAAAGGGTTGAGGAAGCTACTGAGGAAGTCAAAACCAGTAAAAAAGCACTGGAAGAAGCTCTCCACAGAGTGGAAGCTGCAAATAAGGGGAAGCTAGCAGTTGAAGAGGCTCTTCGCAACTGGAGATCTGAGCATGGTCAGAAAAGACGTTCTGTCCAAAACTCTACCAAGTTTAAAAACCCTTACCCACCTCACCATCGAAGAGATTCCCGTCTACTTGATGTAAATGGACTTAATCTGGTTAGTGATGGAATAACACCTGTTTTGAAGCCAACCTTATCAATAGGACAGATACTGAGCCAGAAGCTACTTATGCCAGAGGAGTTTGAATCAGGAATGCTGGCAGAGAGAAGATCTGGGAAGCGAAAGGTGTCACTGGGTCAGATGCTTAGTAAACAATATAGTGATCCACCCTCTTGGAAGACTGAGAGGGAAAATGGTCACAAGCAATTCTCTGCAAAGAGAAAGAAGTTTGGATTTGCTAAGTTCTCACTACTTATGACTAAGCAAAGTAAGAAAAAGAAGAAGCCAACTCCAAACTTGAAGTAACACAGTGAGGCAGTGAAGATCACAGTCCAGCACTGACTTTTATTTCTTTGTTCCTAGTCTTCCTTTTCCCTCTGGTGAAGTTCTTCGTTATGTTTGTATGCCTTTTAGTACCTTGATATTCATTCTACTTATGGTGTTTGTAAAGCTTATTGTCATTTATACATAATGCTTAACCCTCTTTATGGTTGGTCCTAATCATATTTGATTAAAATCCTTTTCCCTCTCTCAAAGTTTCTGTTTATGTTTGTGCATTTCACTAAGCTTATTTGCTTAAAATTGAGATAAAAAGTGACTTTAAGCAAATAAAGCAATTAAAGTTGAGATAAAAAGTGGACAGTGAAGATCACAATCCAATACTGACTTCTATTTCTTTGCTCCTAGCCTTCCTTTTCCCTCTGGTGAAGTTTTTGGTTATGTTTGTATGCCTTTTAGTACCTTGATATTCATTTTATTTATGATGGTTGTAAAGCTTATTGTCACTTACATATAATGCTTAACCCTCATTATGGCTGGTCCTAATCATATTTGATTAAAATCCTTTGCCCTCTCTTAAAGTTTCTGTTTATGTTTGTGCATTTCACTAAGCTTATTTGCTTAAAGTTGAGATAAAAAGTGACTTTAAGCAAATGAAGCAAATAAAGTTGAGATAAAAAGTGGACAGTGAAGATCACAGTCCAGCACTGACTTCTATTTCTTTGTTCCTAGCCTTCCTTTTCCCTCTGGTGAAGTTCTTGGTTATGTTTGTATGCCTTTTAGTACCTTCATATTCATTCTACTTATGGTGGTTGTAAAGCTTATTGTCACTTACATATAATGCTTAACCCTCATTATGGCTGGTCCTAATCATTTTTGATTAAAATCCTTTTCCCTCTCTTAAAGTTTCTGTTTATGTTTGTGCATTTCACTAAAGCTTATTTGCTTAAAGTTGAGTTAAAAAGTGACTTTAAGTAAATGAAGCAAATAAAGTTGAGATAAAAAGTGGACAGTGAAGATCACTGTCCAGCACTGACTTCTATTTCTTTGTTCCTAGCCTTCCTTTTCCCTCTGGTGAAGTTCTTGGTTATGTTTGTATGCCTTTTAGTACCTTGATATTCATTCTACTTATGGTGGTTGTAAAGCTTATTGTCACTTACATATAATGCTTGACCCTCATTATGGCTGGTCCTAATCATATTTGATTAAAATCCTTTTCCCTCTCTTAAAGTTTCTGTTTATATTTGTGCATTTCGCTAAAGCTTATTTGCTTAAAGTTAAGATAAAAAGTGACTTTAAGCAAATGAAGCAAATAAAGTTGAGATAAAAAGTGGACAGTGAAGATCACTGTCCAGCACTAACTTCTATTTCTTTGTTCCTAGCCTTCTTTTTCCCTCTGGTGAAGTTCTTGTTATGTTTGTATGCCTTTTAGTACCTTGATATTCATTCTACTTATGGTGGTTGTAAAGCTTATTGTCACTTACATATAATGCTTAACCCTCATTATGGCTGGTCCTAATCATATTTGATTAAAATCCTTTTCCCTCTCTTAAAGTTTCTGTTTATGTTTGTGCATTTCACTAAGCTTATTTGCTTAAAGTTGAGATAAAAAGTGACTTTAAGCAAATGAAGCAAATAAAGTTGAGATAAAAAGTGGACAGTGAAGATCACAGTCCAGCACTGACTTCTATTTCTTTGTTCCTAGCCTTCCTTTTCCCTCTGGTGAAGTTCTTGGTTATGTTTGTATGCCTTTTAGTACCTTCATATTCATTCTACTTATGGTGGTTGTAAAGCTTATTGTCACTTACATATAATGCTTAACCCTCATTATGGTTGGTCCTAATCATTTTTGATTAAAATCCTTTTCCCTCTCTTAAAGTTTCTGTTTATGTTTGTGCATTTCACTAAAGCTTATTTGCTTAAAGTTGAGTTAAAAAGTGACTTTAAGCAAATAAAGTTGAGATAAAAAGTGGACAGTGAAGATCACTGTCCAGCACTGACTTCTATTTCTTTGTTCCTAGCCTTCCTTTTCCCTCTGGTGAAGTTCTTTATGTTTGTATGCCTTTTAGTACCTTGATATTCATTCTACTTATGGTGGTTGTAAAGCTTATTGTCACTTACATATAATGCTTGACCCTCATTATGGCTGGTCCTAATCATATTTGATTAAAATCCTTTTCCCTCTCTTAAAGTTTCTGTTTATGTTTGTGCATTTCGCTAAAGCTTATTTGCTTAAAGTTAAGATAAAAAGTGACTTTAAGCAAATGAAGCAAATAAAGTTGAGATAAAAAGTGGACAGTGAAGATCACTGTCCAGCACTGACTTCTATTTCTTTGTTCCTAGCCTTTTTTTTCCCTCTGGTGAAGTTCTTGTTATGTTTGTATGCCTTTTAGTACCTTGATATTCATTCTACTTATGGTGGTTGTAAAGCTTATTGTCACTTACATATAATGCTTAACCCTCATTATGGCTGGTCCTAATCATATTTGATTAAAATCCTTTTCCCTCTCTTAAAGTTTCTGTTTATGTTTGTGCATTTCACTAAGCTTATTTGCTTAAAATTGAGATAAAAAGTGACTTTAAGCAAATAAAGTAGAGATAAAAAATGATTTTAAGCAAAGAAGGCAAGTAAGCTTGCAGCAAATAAGTTAGTCATACACTTAGTTTTTCCCTTTACCAAATGTAGTGGTTGCTGGCTAGTCCATATGTAAGCCTGAACCCTCTAAAGTTTTTCCCTTTCCCAAATGTAGTGGTAGCTGACTCGTCTATATGTAAGCCTGAACCCTCTAAATGGCTGGTCAAAATCACATCTGATTGAAATCACAAAAGCCTCATTTATATGCAGGCCAATCTGATGCATTGATTAGTTTGGTGCAAGTTGGACTTATTTCTCATGTAATGCTAATCAAATAGCTGCGGGTGCGTATTGCAGCAGAAGCCGAAAACTTTTTATCTTTCTCTTTTTTTGGGATAAAAAATCTGAAACCAATTTCGATTCCACTACATTGTTTGAAAAATGTCTTAAACTTGAATATAGATTAATGGTTTTTTAAAGAGAACTGCTTCATCAACCAATAAAAGATTGTCAACTCAGTTACTATAAATAAAAAATATTATGAAATATTTTTTTGTACTGATTGCTCAAACTATTATATATCCAAAGATTCAGATTTACAATAATGCAGGCTGTGGGGTTCGAACCCACGCGCATTTAACATGCAGAAGATCTTAAGTCTTCCCCCTTAACCTCTCGGGCAAACCTGCTGCTGGTTTGATTTCTAATAAACAGTAAAATGAGTTTGACCCCTTGATTTAGTGATTATCATTTTTTTTTTGTGGGGCTGAATTAGCATTTGTTTATATTGGAAAATGTTATTGTTCCTTCCACATCTTCACTATACATGCGAAATAGAGAGAAACATAAATGATGAAACCAATCAGTGAAAGCCTACAAATAGAGACAACCCATTGTGACAGATTTCCTTTTCTTCAAGAGCAGACTACATGAGAGGATTTATTTATTTAATAATTTTGGGGGCGGTACTTATATATGCTTTTTTGGTCGGAATATCCTATTTCATTTTTGTGTGCTGACTTATTCATGTGTCCAAATTTGGGTTTAGCTCCTGTACTGTAAAGTCTAACCTACCACCATCAAAGGACTAATTATTTGAGTGATATTGGGATTTAAGTTATAATCTAACGGTAAAAACATCTTTTATGATGGACTAATCATTTGAGTGATATTGGGATTTAAGTTATAATCTAATGGTAATAATATCTTTTACGATGTTTTATGTTTTTAATTTGAACCTTACTTCTACCTCCATTATTTATCTATCTAAAAAAAGAAAAAAGAAAAATCATTTGAGTGATCATACAAGGTATAATTACAAATTATATTATGGAAGTTTTCCAAATTGATACACAATTTTTTTTTAATGTCTGTTTTTGATAATATATCATGAAGTTTGTTTCTGATAATAATTTTTTATCATCAAATGAATACATTAATCGGTTTTTGGTGTAGGTGGGGATTAAACCTCAGATCTCTTATTCATTTATCAGAAACTTTACCAGTTGAGCTAATTGAAATCCACAATATACAAACTTTTAAATACAAAAGAAAAAATTCATTTACCAATCATATTCATTATTATGGTACTTCCTAAGCCTTTTGAGGATAAAATCCCTTCTCATTTTAATTGTTCAATTCCTTCTAATTTTTTATCCATATTTGAGAGTTAAGACACATGGTATATATTTGATTTTATATGGTTTATATAGTTTTTTTTTTAAATCTTATTAAATTAATATTTTATTATGACAAAACTCTTAACTATGGGATGAGATTTAATAATAATTTAATTTAGATAAAGCTTTTTCATCTAAGTTTTAGAAATTTAAATTTTACTCCAACTAAAAATCTATTATCAAAATTTTTAAAACTTATATATATATTTAGCTATGGCTTTTCGATACAATCCTTCTTGACCAATGCGTCATCCCGATAATTAAATCTCAAACAATACACCCCACATTGTTGTATTTTTTTGTTTCAAATGCAAATTACGCTTACGTTTTAATCTACAAAATCCATCTTACTTATTGTTATTTACTTTTGAATTTGTGTGTAGGATATTATGCCAAATGAAGTTTACTATAAAGAAACAAAACAATGGACACCCATTTAAGTTCTTGGTTCTCTTATGTCAAATTTTTTTTTTTTTTTTTTTGTATTCTCAATTTTTATACTCTTGTGTATGTTTTGATTTTTGGTTTTGGTTATTGTATTTAATTTGTGATTGTGTTGATTTTTTCAATTAGACTATCACTAGGAAAAAATTAGTATTGAGGAATTATTTTGTTTATTATTGTTTGTGCTAGCTAGGGCATAGTTTAAACCTAACTCAAATAGGAATAATCAATCCTACTCCATATCTCATATTAAGAAATTAACACAAATCACAAAGAGAATTTAAAATACAAAAATAGATTAACACTGATAGCCTAAACTCTAAACAATTAGAACTTAAAGTAATTTTTTTATGAAAATTATTTACTTATTTTATAATTTATTTTTACTATTTATTTAATAATTTACTTTTAATTATTGGAAGAATGCTAGTTTTGTAACAAAATTGATAATAATGTCTTTAACATTTTTCTAATCATTCATAAAAATTAAAAAAAAAAATTTAATGCACTATTATTATATTTTGTTAAATCATCAATAATAATATAGATAAAATCCACATTTTAAAATAGATGGGATAAGATTTTTAAGAGTGTCGTGATGGAATGGACAAAACTTATTTATAATCAAATTCAATCACATTGAATTATTATTATCCTAAAAGAATCATTTGATCATATAATTGGTCTTTTTTCTGATGCTGACACGTGTGCAAATATCACAAATCTCCAACATGTAGCTTCTCACACGCTAAACAAAACCTCATCTAGATGTCTTATATGTTTTTTTTTTTGGTAAAAGATGTCTTATATTTTTTGGTTGACATAATACACGCCTACACAAAAGATTGTTCCCAACCCAACTCCCTCAACGACCATTCCACGCATTGCCCAACCCAGCAAGCATTCCAACTCCTAAAGGAAACTGAAATTCCAATACTGTCTCTCTCTTTCTCTAAGCAACCTTGTATTCCAAACCAATCCAAGGTGAAATATCTTTTCCTCCTATAATTTCGATTCCCAATCTGCTATTTTTGTTTGCTCCTCACAAAAACAAATAACAGAACTTCTGTTCCGAGATTCCCAGATTTGTTAACTTCGTTTCCCAAGTTCTGTTTTTTCAGTTTCCAAAAGGGTCTCTTAGGTTGTTTTTTTTTTTTTTTTACCTTGGTATCTGCTCTTTATGTTAATTTGTGTTTGTTTTTTTAAACTGCTTTTTTGCTTTTTCTTCTACATGTGCCTTTTATTTATATCGTAGAGGTTTTATTGTTATAATTGTTTCTTATCTTTGTCAAAATTTGTGGTTATATTGTATTGCTTATATATGATTTTTAGGATTGGTAATTAAGGTTTTGACTTTTTTTTTTTTCTCTGTTTCAAGTTGATAGATACATAGTTTGAGCTTTGAACACATATTAATAGAGTTTTATTAGATTAATATTATGTTTCTTATGTTTTTGATTTGTATCTATGTCCTGGTATTATTACTATTCAATTTGCAGGTTTGCTCTATGTTGTACGGATAGAAATCCGGTTCTATTAGTAGATATATACCATGTGTGTGTATTTTGGGGTCAAATAACAGGATTTGTGCTCAGCTTGTTTTAATGGAAAACTTTTTCTGCATTTTCTGGTGTCTGGTACAACCGAAAATGCTAGTCAAAAGAATTTTTTTTCTTTTTGGTAGTCAACAAAAAATATGCTTGATAGAGTGAAAAAAGTTTTCTGCTTGTTAAGAGCAGGAAATCCAGTACAAAAAAACTCCTAAATACAAATGGTTTATTCTTCATTATACAGATCACAACCAAACATAGGAAAATGAGTCATTTTCCACAAAAAATAAATAAATAAAGGGTTTTATGTTGAAACAAATGGAGCATAAAACCTTTTGCTGTCCACTTTTTAGTGATTGTATGTTATTGGCAGGACTAAACATTTATGATGGTACAGTTAGAAGCTCGTTTAGGGTTATTCATGACTCAAAGATCTAACGCCGTAATGGCTGTTAAAGTATTTAGAGTTTGTTAAGCATAAATTACCCCAATCACAGGTTATTTGGGCTTGTGGCTGCAGGTTGATATGTGCGTATTGGCGTTGATAATGAAAAAAGCTGATGAAGAACAGTGTCAAGCTCTATTTATTAGTTTGCTATTTTAAGATTGTCAATAGGGCTAAAAGAAGCCGATATCAGTAGACACAATCATACTAGGATTGGTGATAACATAATGTTTAGCAGTTGGCTAGGTGCTTGCAATCACAATTGCAGGGTTCCTTGAAATGTTTGCCAATGATAAGGAGATTTGACAATTAATATAACGCTAGTGAGTAGAATGTTTCAGTTGTAACCCTAGTGGGCTGAGCCAAAACTTAAAAGTATGTCAAAGTACAGGGGTTTCATTACTAATTGAAATATCTAATTTACATCTTCACTCCAATATAAGTGTAGGTCCAACATGACAGCCCTTGGTATGCATCTTAAGCTCACTGTTTAGCTCTTACTTCTACAGTATTTCGCATAGGACTTAGGAATATCTACTGACAAGGAACATCTCATCACTGGTTTCTCATTTTATTACAAATTGTAAAATCCTTCTTGAAAATTATAATGTATTGTATTTTGTAAATGATTCACTAACAATTATTTTGCAATATTTGGTTATAACAATTTTTGTTGAATGGTTGTGATTTCAGGCACCATGAACATGAGAGTTGGGCTCTTATTTGTATTATTGTTGGGTGCTAGCTGGGCTTCTGATGCGAGGCAATTGGAGAGTGTAAGGATCTCTAAAATATCAGGTAAATATTTCAACAGAATTTTTAACTTTGTTCTTGTTGTTGACCATTTACTTCTTCTTTTAACTTCATTGTTCATAATTATCATTGTGTAACAGTTCAAGATGCAAATTTGATGCCTTATGTATTCTATTAAATAATCCTGTTTTGAAAGAAGGGTTGGCCTTTTTTGGAAGTCCGCAGAAATAGCTTAAGTCCAGCATGCCATAATTTGCTTTCTACTAGTTCAAGGGAACACTTTTTAGCCCAGCTTAGCCCTGTCAGTTGGTTGGATAACATTTGTTACCCTAAGTATCTAATATGTTATCAATGGTAAACCATACCTTTGGTAACACTTTGACATAGCTTTTAGCCAAAAATATGCGTGCGCACACAAACACATAAACACACAAAAACATTCTTACACTCTTTTACCTTTGACCTCTAAGGCTTTGAAGGTTTAAGTAAAACAAGTAGCTTTATTTCAGGACATGATATACTGGTAATAATAGGTTGGGTTGAACTTGGTATCAATCTCCTTTAGAGAAGTGTAGGTTGTTTGGAGTGCAATGCCTAGTAAGATATTGTGTCTCCCAAAAATGACGGTTCTAAATATATGTTCTTTGACATTTAGTAAAACTTGATGCTTTGGGAATTGGGATGTAAAGGTAAATACTTCTAGGGTCCATAGTTGTCAAAACGTGAATCGTATCGTGAATCGATTTTTGATTTTTCCGTATCGTGTATCGTAAGATACACAAACATTTAAAAAAATTATAGATATACATATATAAAGGGTATATTTATTATAAATTTTGAATATACTTAGCTAATGACTAATTTATTCATCACTTATGTAATAATATTTAACAAGCTAATTAAATAAATCAAACTAGAACGCGTTTATAATATACACATTCAAATTGCTTAAATTCAAAAGTGATAATATATAACAAATGACCCAAAAATTAATTTAATTTCATCATCATATTGGCTAATTAACCTCGTTTAAGTCAATACTATCATCATGTTTATCATTTTGCAAATTTATTTCTTCATTAAAATTTTCTGCATCGTCATTAACATTTACTATCTCTTCTTGTTTTTTTTTTTTTTTAATAATTAAAAACAATTCTTCTTGGCATTCTAGTTTCTTGGACTTATAACAATAATGAAAAAAATAAAAATAATTATATTTTCAATTAATATCTTATTTATGATACAAAAAATAAATTTGTAAATATTAAAGTGAAATCTAAGTATGTACTGTGTAGTACAAATTTTGTAGAAGAAAGAGAGGGAAAAAAACTTATGAATATGTTATTTTATTAAGTTAAATTAAGTAACCTAATAATTTTGTATTTAAAACAAGTCTAATAACTTGCAAGATTCAAATAAAAGTATAAATTTTAATAAAAAATCTCATTTTAAAGCATTTGTCTATGTATCGCACGATACGTACGATTTTACGATACGATACAATTCATACGATATACATACTGTATCGTACGATTCATGAGCACGTACGATTCATGAACACTTACGATATGCCGATACGATACAGAACTTTTTACACACGATATGATACGTATCATACATACGTATCGCGTATCGTACGATATTGACAGCCATGCTAGGGTCATCAAACTATGGCATTTTTCCAAAAAAAAAAAAATGTTATAAATAAGATCTAGAGTAATTTGTCGTTTGACATGAATGTTCCCATCGATCTTATCTTATTGCAGAAGGGAATAGTCATTCTTGATATGAAAATGTTACAAAATGGATGACATTGACCAACTAGTTTTTTTGGTTCAGTTTCCAGGAATGACAATTTGTGCACGTTGTGCGAGGAGTTTGCATCCAAGGCAGTTGATTACCTTGCTGAAAACAAGACCCAGACTGAGATTATTGAAATGCTTCATTTGGCTTGCACTAGCGTAGGCTCTTTCAAACAGGAGGTAGTCACATCTTTTAGTTGATTTTATATTAGATGAAATGTAATTATGTTTCAAAACAGTTAAACCTCTTCCCTGAATGGGGAAAAAAAAAGTTATGGTGATATCAGCCGTCTTTCTTTCTTTCTTTTTTTTTTTTCTTTTTTTTATTTTTTTTTTAGCCTATTCCGTGAACTCCAAAAGGCAAGATGTGGAAAAAAAAAAGATTATGGCAATCTCAGCCATCATAATAATAATTATTTTTTTATTGCCAAGTTGCCATGGTTATTAAGTGCTCATGCTCATTGATTTATTTTGAATCTATCCTATGTAGTTAGGATGACTGGTCAATGTGCCTTCATGTGCACCAGTTGGATAGCTGTAGAGTGTGTATATTATAAGTACCACGCAGTGTAGACAAAGTAATGGTAGCAGTATTGTAAAGTACTGTTTACCTGATTGTAGAAATAAAGATAGGATAAACATAGTAGTGGAATAAGTACCCGCTCTCTGAAGACATGAAATTTTGAATGTATAGAAGCTTGTAAAATATTGTGTTTAATCTTAAAATTTTAAGGTTGTTTGATCCTGATATCTGCTCCCCCTCTCATTTTCTCCCCAAAGATAAATGCTTCAATCTAATTTTTCTTTTTCTTTTTTTTTTATTGTTTTTCTATTCCACAGTGCATCACTTTGGTGGACTATTATGCTCCTCTCTTCTTCTTAGAGGTTTCCAATGTACAACCTGATGTGTTTTGCCGAAAGGTCGATCTCTGTAAACAAGTTGCAAGGATTTCTTCTCAACTTCACGAAGACAGCTGTGGGCTTTGCCACCATGCTGTTTCAGAAGTATTAATTAAGTTAAAAGATCCTGACACACAGGTATGTACTTGCATCATTTGCTGAACATAAAATCAAAAAAAGAAAAAAGAAAAAAAAAGAATAATTTATGCAATGTAGAAGCAAATGTTTACCTTTTCTGACCCATGGCATATTTTTCATATTCTCACATTTTCAACCAAAAAGGAAAGGAAAAGAAAAAGGGGGTGGGGAAGGGTTAAGAAAGAAAGAAAATCAATGTGCTCTTTACCTCTTAGTTAATGCCAATTCTTCTGGATGTCATCTGCTTGTCTGTTGTGAAAAGTTAACAGGTTAATTTATGTTGTGTTTGGAAGAAGTAATTGATATTTAAATGAAATTTATTAAATGATGGGATTGCAAATGCCATAATTTAAAATCTCAGTAAGTACTAGTTTTGTTGTTTGGTATAAAGAAGGAAATCCAGTTTATCTAAACAGGTAAGTTTAAAACTACATTAACATTTAACTGCGTTGTTTTGCATTGTTGTTTGTCTTCACCTGGAAATGTAGAAAAGAACTTCAATAGCACAGATCATCAACAGGCAAAGCGAAACTGTTATTAACTTATCATCCAGTTTCTATCAGATATTAAGATTTCTACTACCCATTGCTATACTCTCTTATAAATCTCAGGCATCCTATTGTATCCTCAAATAGAGTGTCAAAACCACTAAAAAAGCAAAAAGGAAAACCTTTTTTTTTCCCCCTTGGTTGCATAGTATGAAGCTTCTACAGACTCTCTCTCAAATCCATTCCTCCATAACTACAACTACTAACTCTAGCTATGGTAGATATTTCTTGGAACTCTTAGGTACCACAGGATCAATGATTTCCTCAAATATCAAAATCTGAAAAGTGAGACAGGCCTCCTCGTCATCCAAAGCCTTAATCATGTTCTCTAATCTGCCTTTGAGTACCTTTCACTACATTGGAGAATCTCACTTATGGGCATGGGCTTTTTAAGTGAAGAACAAAAGGAAAGTCTGAGTTGGCTACACCAAATTGGGGGCGTTGAGGAGAGGTGTAGGTGTTTTACCTTTGCTAGGTGACTTGTTGGGGTAATTTGGAAATAATGCCTTCATTGGCAGAATTTGAGCCCTCAAATCCCATCTACAGTTCCTACTTGATTTTTGAAATTTCTTCCCATGCTTTACCTAAACAAGGAGCTCTCATAAAATTTAAAATTCTGTGTTTTGAGTAAATTCTGTTAAAAAATTCCGTGTCCAAACATGACATTAAAGCTACTGCTAGTACTTACTAGATGAGTAAATCAATCTTCCCACCCATGTTTGATTGCTGTTTTATGGATAAAGGGCCAGCCAAATGAGAAATGACTCCAAATTGGCAATGCTTACTGTTTATTTTAGCTTTTAACTAATCAATCACAAACCCTCTTTAAATTGTAAGCCAACTTCACCAATATCAATGCCATCTAAAAGCAGAAGAAGAAACTAAACATACAGCCAGAAATTGATATATTTTTAGACCAGTGGCCACGACTTCAATTAGATTGTGTTTTATAGGCTGACTAGCTGCACACAGATTATTTAAAGATCACATACTCAGCTTTTGATTGCTTGTGTAGAAAATCTTTTGGCATTTATGATTTATGTTTCGGAAAGTTTGCTGACTTTGGAGTGGTAATATCTATATAAAAATTTGTTTGGGAGTGATAAAGTGCATTACAAATATAACAAACTTTGGGCAGCTGAACATATATATATCCGGATTGTAAATTTGACAATAGAATTTTAATTTAGTTATGTAGTTGCAATATTTCTACCAGCTTGTGTTAAAATATTATAATTTTAATGTGTTTACAGTTTTTGGCATCTGGTTTATGTGATTGTGATATTTCTACAAACTTATGTTTTTTTTTTTTTTTTTTGAACTGGCTAGAAGCTTATTTAAAGTCATGACTTTTATTGTCAAAAAACTGATGTAGTTTTTGTATGCTCTTCTTGTAAAATTTTACTGCTATTCCATCGTTGTTTGGATCAATGGAGAGATATATCTTACAATGTTCAAGGATATCTCCAGGCCCAAAACACAAGCATTGACATACCATGAAGCTTACTGCTGAATAGACAACTAACATCTTATATTGCTTTCATTTCAGCTAGAGATCATTGAGTTGCTTTTGAAGGCATGTAATTCTATGGAGAACTATGTGAAAAAGGTAAGAACAGTTTTAAGAAATTAATTCAAAAATGTACCTGCCCCACTATGTTGTATTAGAAGTGAGATTCCATTAATAGCAGATGCCGTCTATTGATTAATGATTGTCAGATGTGACATTTTATTGTTTTTGGCACCGTTCACAATAAAATCTCCACGATCACATGACCTAGTTGATGACTTGATGTGCATAAATTTGGTTTATTTTGTTTCTGATTGCCTTTTAATCTTTGTGGAGGGTCTTAATAATGGTTCTCGTTTTTCAAAAAACATGAGAACCAAATAGGCAACTTTATGATGAATTTTCCACAAGCATGCTATCTGTTGGCCTTTTAAAGGTCAGTAAGTAGAAAAAGAAAAATACTACCAAGAGTATAAGCAGGCTTCTGCCTAGTTTCTAGTATTTAATTGAAACATGTTCTGAAAGTTGATATTTATGATCAGAGGAAAGTTTAACTTGGTATTCCATTAAACCATATTTTGTTTTCTAATTTTTATTTTCTTTGGCAGTGCAAGAAGATGGTTTTTGAATATGGACCTCTGATCCTAGCCAATGCTGAGAAATTTCTGGAATCGACAGACATATGTGTCACACTTCATGCCTGCAATTCGTCTACAGAAACGAGCAAGGAACTGGAAGCAGCCATGGTGTCTGATTCTTAATTATGGCATAACAAATCTAGTGGAATGAAAATGCAGTACAGACTTGCTATTTATACTTTCAGCCTGAGATTTATGTGTATAATAATACGAGGAAAAATGGTGTTTTTCATGTACAATATGTGCTCAAAAATTCAAATGCTTGTATGAAGATTATTTCATCTTGCAATGTCTATATCATAGTTTCTAGGAGTACTACTGTTCCTTACTGCAACTGAACAATAATAAACATCATAGTCTTGGTTTTGGTTTCTTGGTTCCTATTTCTAGAAGCACTACACGTTGCTGTAAATGCCGTTATTGGATTAGAAATGGCTGTAGTAAAGCTTTTGTCAAACCCAAACTTTTAAAATATTTTACCAATCAAATTATCATCGAACCCTATTAAATTTTAGCAGCTCCATCCCAAACTCGACCTTATATTTGCAAGGCTTAAACCATTTTGTTTATCTTACCATGAGTAGGGTCAAACAGGTGGATGATCTAAAGTCAAACATTGAAAATAGTATTTTTAACAAGATTTAAACAGTAGTAAGCACTTTTCTACCAAATTACACAATATCTTAAGAGAGAGAACTCTTTATCATAGAAACCCTAATTTTTTGTGTATGGAAAATTAATGATAGAGGCATTTTAGTAATTTAATATAAAAACAAACTCATTTTTCTAACCCTTAACAGTTTCAAAAATGTGAACTCAAGCCCACTTAAAAATTCCAAAACTATACTATTAGTATCAGGGAGGGTCAAGTTTGGTTGGGAAACCCACTAAAGTGAACGAATTGTCATTTCTATTTAGGATGCACGTTAACACATGCGTGGTACATTATTTTTCAAATGATCGAATTTTTGCATATACAACTTACAATCTCAATATCTCTTTATTGATTCATTTACTTTAGGAAAAGTCAACTCATTGCCATTCCTATTTAGGATATACGTAAACACGTATGCACTATATTACTTTTTAATGGCTTGAATCTTTGCATATGCAAATTATAGTCTCAATATCTCTTTATGGATTCATTCACATCAATATGTTCTATTCTCCGATCCATTAGTTGCAAAAGAAAATTAATTTTGAGAAAAGGCAACTTATTACCATTCCTATTTATTAGGATGCACATAAACACGTGCGCACTACATTACTTTTCAAAGAATTGAATATTTGCATACTCAAATTGCAATCTCAATATCTTTTTGTGGACTCATTCGCATCAATATGTTCTATTTTCAAATGCTTTAGTTGCAAATTTACTTTAAGAAAGAGAATGCAAAATTGCACAAGTTCACATCAATCTTTTTTCTCCTTCATTAAAATTATTAAGCTAATCTTATCCTAGGTTAAACTCTATTATCAAATTTCTAAGAAGTTAAAATTACTATTTCAATAAAAATTCTATATATTACTAAAAGTTAAAATAATTCATAACAAATCACAATTTATTTGAAATTATTTTATCAATCTATCATGGTTTTAAGAATTGATCTTACACTACGTTTCGTCATATAACTAAAAAGTAATTTGTGCTTTTATGTTTATTATTTATTATTCAATTTTGATGATAATTGTGAATTCTTTTAATCTTTTCTTTGCTAATATATGAATTCAATCAGCCCATACATTGTACAATATATTCCTTAAGTACAATGTACATTAGGTTGCCAAAGACCTTGTAATTAAATTGACACCTTCCCATGTACAAAGTGCTTGGGGGTTTTAGGGAAGAAAAGGTTCGAGGTTCGAGATTAGCAGCATGCCGTAATTATTTCTCAAAAAAAAAAAAATGTACATTAGGTTCTTTATTAAATTCAAATATATAATTGCATTGACAAATTAAACACAAACAATGTCATCTACACGACGATCAAATCCAATGCAATTACATGTTTGAATTTAATTAAACAACAATCAAATCCAATGCAATTATGTGTTTGAATTTAATTAAGGAATCTAATGTGTTCACCTGTAATACCGTAACTAAGTCTAGCTCTATTAATATTAGTAAATTGATTGTTTTACCCTAAACACAAGTCAATGGATTAGCTGAGTGCTGACATTATTCATTCCCATAATCTTGATCAATATCAACTTGAAATCTATATCTTAATTCTTGACGTGTTCAATACTTCAATGATTCAGTTACGCATAATTGAACACACACATATATGTAGCACACAAACGCACAGTAAATTAAATCTCGCAGCACAATCTTCACGTTCATAATACATATATTGTGGCAATTGTGCACTCGTACTATAGCTTCTTGACGTATTCAATTACGATTGATGACTGATGAGTGAATCCACTTGCAAATTGTGAAAAGGGTCCAGAAGTATGAACAAAGTCACAATCACAAAGAAGCCAAGTTACATTACGTACTGAATGGCTTCTACTTGAAATTTCTCTTACAAGTTGCATTACTTTTGTGTTAGTCCTTTGAAAAAGAATAATATATGTCACAGATTTCACGTGGTTATAATTTTGGCGGAGCCGGTGAAAATATCTTATGCTTTTTCATACGGATTTAGCTTGTTGCGATCAGTGTACTGGACGGACACAGACACAACATGTGTTAACAAATGGCCATGTGTTGCTTTACCCTTTTCATCAAACAGTTGTAGGAAAACCTTGACCAACCATTTGTTTAAACCTGGTCCATGATTAAATTGATTTCCGTAGTGTTTGCAGTATAAGAAGTTCCTCTATTGAGTCTACTTTGCACTATTTGCTTGTTGAAAAAGTATGAGGAAAAAAAAATGGGAATACAGAAACATTTTACTTGTAAAAGCACTACCCATTTATTCCTCCTCGATTTTCTTTTCCTTGTATGGAAATATATAGGATGCATAATTAAAAGACTATAATATCTGGTTTTGACAAATTTGTAAAAAGCACGATTGTTTGAGTTGAATTTTTTACAAATAATCATTCTAGCATGCTTGTCATCCGAGTGCATAGATGTATTTATTAGTATGTTTTCACTAGAAAACTAGGGGAGCTATGAGCAGTAGAGTTTTTGTCTGTACATATAGTTTTGATTAGCAGAGATTTTGAGAGGAGGGTTGTTATTGAAAAAGTGTTTAAAATTTTTAGTAACTAATTAAGTTTTGAAGTTGTTAACATGTTTGGTAACTAATCTGAAAAGGTGTTTTTAGAAGTGAGAAAATGACAAAAGAATATTATATAAGTGCTTATAATTTAGAATTATTGGCATCAAAAGTGATAATAATGGCTTATTTTTTATTTTATAAATGGGTAATCTTCATACTTGAATCCAAAAATAACTCAATCAATGATGAATATTTATTTATTTATTAATAATATTTTTTGCTTCTAACAAATATCGGTGTCCTAAGATATTCTTCATGATAATTGATGTCTTTCTAATAATTTATCAAGATTATTGATGGATTGAAAGATTATTCATAATAATTAGTGCCTTCAAATTAATGTTGGTCTTAATAATTGGTGCCTTCAACTTAAACTCTATTCTCCTGTTTTATTAGATGCAAAAGTATGAGATACAGAAACTTGTACTTGTAAAAAGCACTAACCATTTATTCCTCCTCGATTTTCTTTTCCTTGTATGGAAATATATAGTATGCATAATTAACAGAGGATATTATCTGGTTTTGACAAATTTGTAAAAAGCACGAATATTGTTTGAGTTGAATTTTTACTTAATCATTATAGCATGCTTGTCTTCTGAGTACATAGATGTATTTGTTAATATGTCTCACTAGAAAACTAGGGGAGCTTTGAGGTGGGTTGTTATTGAAATTTTTTAAAGCTTTTGAGTAACTAAATTATGTTTTGAAGTTGTTATATATACATGTTTTTTACTTTTTAGAAGTGAGAAAAATGACAAAATAATATTGTAGAAGTGCTTACAGTTTAGAATTATTTGGCATAAAAAATGATAATAATGGCTTATTTTTATTTTATAAATGTTTAATCTTCATACTTGAATCCAAAAATAACTCAATCAATAATGAATGTTTATTTATTAATAATATTTTTTGCTTATAACATACATCGGTGTCCTAAAATATTCTTCACGATAATTGATGGATTATAATATTTTTTTTCACAATAATTAGTGCCTTCAAATTAATATTGATCTTAATAATTGGTGTGCCTTTAAATATTGTTCACACGTAACATTCAAAATATATCAACAAAACATGTATAATAGACCCCAACTTCTTTACGTATAAAAAGGTTGAAAATAGTGGCATCAACGTACGAGTTCTAACTCCTAAGAAGGGTAGCAATATGGTTTACCTTTGACATTCATCTAATTTTCAATGATATCTTTAATTGTTTCTACTTCCTCAACTTCTATGTAGACTATACGGTTTCAATACAAAAGTCAAAGAGTAGGGGAAACAATTATTAACTGATTATGACTATTGTCTCATTCCTCAAAAAAAAAAGAAAAAAGAAAAAAAGATTATGACTATTGTCTCATACATGCATGTATTTAATTGGAGTCCTGCCTTATGCATTTATCTAATTGGAGTCCTGCCTTATGCATTTATCTAATTGGAGTCCTACCTTATGTAGAGTTCTTGACTTGCCTTGCCATGTATTTAATTGGGGTCCTACCTTATGTAGAGTTCTTGACTTGCCATGCCTCCAGTTTTCTTATTCATTAGATAAGTTATGAAAACATTTTATGTCCTAAAATGAACACGTATCAGCCTTGTATGTCATCCAATATAGAAGAGACGTTTCCTTGTTTAAAAGACTCAGATGAAAGCATTGCTCTTGCTGAGAGACGTTTCCTTGTTTAAACGACTTTCTTGAATTTGGTGCTCCTGTCTTGGTGCTTGGGCTTTGGAAAAACTTCCATTATTCTCTTATTGATTCAAGTTAGGACATAATATACATCAATATAAATGGTACTCGGTCTTTCAAGATATTGTTGTAACTTGTAACGTATTCACTTCTTCCGTGTCACATACCATGACAATATCATGATAAGTGAGTATGACCTAACTAATAATAGTCTTTGAATCGAATGGTTCCTTGACCCCAAAATACTTGATGGTGGCTGAAATGATAAGTTCAACCAGTGGCGGCTTGATACATTTGGGAGCCTAAAGCGAAAATTGATTATCTTATTTTATATATAAAATTACTATTAATCAACATGAACCACGTAGAATTTTTTTTTTTTTTTTTTAAGTTTATAAACACAAAAAAATTTGACAAAACTTTTACATTTGTTGACGTGGCAAATTGATAGTAGTGAGTAAAAGAGTGATGTCAGTGGTAAATCTAGTTGAAAACTAGTAAAAGTTTGCTAACTTGACTATTGTGAAAAATGCTGTGAATTTTTTTGTGAATTGCTTTCTTTCTGTTCTTTTTTTCTTTTAGAAGTGCTATATTCAAAATATTTTTCATGAAAAATCTTACATGTTAAGCTGCTTCTTGTTTTCTAGTAGAACCTACCACTAAAATTATTTTTTTGCTGCCAATAACAACTTTTAATAATCTGCTATTAAGATTTTTTATAAAAATGTTGTGGAAAATGTTGTAGGCATAGCATTTCTTTCTCTTTTTTATTTGTTTTTCATTTGATAAAAAAATATTATTTTATTTATTGATTAATATTTTGACTTAATTAATACTATTGGTTAAAATTTAGGGGCCTTTTTTTTACTTGGGGCCTTAGGCGGCCGCATCAATGGCATATACCATTGAGCCGGCCCTGAGTTCAACTCTGGTTGTATACGTTTGAAAAATAAAATAAGATAAATCTAATTAAGTACGAAAAAAAAAATTGCCCAGAAAAAACGGGGAAAAAAAAAATACAAAAACAATTAACACACCTTATTCAATAAGTTTTGGTAATTGAATAAGGTGTGTTAATGCGTTTACAGTTAGAATTTGTGTTATGTGATGGTGATATTTCTACAAACTTTTTTTTTTTTTTTTGTTGAACCGGCTAGAAGCTTATGTAAAGTCATAACTTTTATTGTCAAAAAAATGTAGTTTTTGTATTCTTTTTTTGTAAAATTTCACTGCTATTCCTTCGTTGTTTGGATCAATGGAGAGATATATCTTACAATGTTCAAGGATATCAATAGCCCAAACCACTACAAAAAACGCGTGCATTTTTTAGCCGCGTTTAAAAAACGCAGCTATAAGTTCAGCCGAATAATTTTTTAATTGAGGATCTATAGTCGCGTTTTTAAAAATGCGACTATAGGTAAAACAAAAAAGGCAAAGGACCTATATAGCTGCATTTTTAAAAACGCGGCTATAGATCCAGCAGAATAATTTTCATAAACACAGTTATAGATCCAACCGAATATATTTTAAGGGGGACCTATAGCTGCATTTTAAAACGCAGCTACATGTTGGCTATAGCCGTGTTTTTAAAAAACGCAGCTATAGGTCCAGCCGAACAATTTCTTAAGAGGACCTATAACTGCTTTTTTTCAAAAAAACGCAGCTATATGAACACCCAAAAAAAAAAAAAAAAAAAATTCCTAAAGCTTCCCACGTACACTATAGCAACCTACATTCCCACTTTCCCACCTACCCCTTCCCCCACTCTCATCTTTTCCTTCTTCTCTCTTTCTTTTTTTTTTTTCTTTTTTTTTTTTCTTTCTTCATTCTTCACTTTCCCAGCTTGCTCTTCAGGTTCTTCTTTCTTTTTTTCTTTCTTTTTTCTTTCTTCCTTCTTCACTCCAACGTAACTTTTTCTTTTTTTCTTTGTTTCTTTGAAGCTGTTGCTTCTATTTTTCTTCTTGTTTTGCTCCTTTCTTCTGCAAGTCACGCCAGGTTTTTCTTTTCTTTTTTTCCTTCATTCTTCACTACAGCACAACTCTTTTTTTTTCTTTGTTTCTTTGTAGCTACTTCTTTTTTTTGTTTTTTTTTTTCTTTCTTTCTTTTTTTCTTCATCTCAAGCACACTGATTTGTTTATAGATCTAGTTTTTTTTTTTTTTTTTTTTTTTTTTTTTTTTTTTTTAAGTTTAGTTGGTAAGAAAATGGAGGAGATGCTTTTGATTTTGAATTTTTTGTATCTATGCTTGAATTTGTGCTATTGTGTTGCTGATATTGTGCTTGTGTTTAAATGGGTTTGTGTTCTTGAGCTTGTTCTTTTGTGTTTCTGAGCTTGTGCTTTTGTGTTCCTTGAATGGATTTAGTGTTAGATTTCGGTTGGTTTTGTTGATAGAGAGGAGATTCATGGATTTGTGTTCTTATAGTTTAGAGCACCTTGTGTTTGTATTGTTAGTATATTGTGTTTGATTTTGAATTTTCTAGGTGTGTTTGTATTGTGAGTATGTTGTGTTTGATTTTGAATTTTCTGAGTTTGTATTTGATTTTGAATTTTTTGGGTTTGTGCTTAATTTTGAACTTTTTTTGTTTGAATTTTGAATTTTTTCAGGAATAAAAAAAACCCAAACTTTTTTTTTTTGCTTTAAGTGGGACCTATAGCCACGTTTTAAAAATGTAGCTGTAGAAGGCTTTAGCTGTGTTTTTAAAACGCAGCCAAAACTGTACCTATAGCTGCATTTTAAATGCAGCCCAAAGTGGGTTTATAGCCGCGTTTTTTTTTTTACAAAACGCAACTATAGGTCTCAACTTAAGGGTTGTGGAAAAACGTAGTTATAGGGGGTAAAAAACGCAACTATAGGGTGATCTATAGCCGCGTTTATAAAAACGCGGCTATAGGTCCTACAGGGGGCTATTGTCGCCCAGGATAAGCTGCGTTTGAAAACGTAGCTATAAAAAACACAGCTATAGCTCTCGTTTTTTGTAGTGAAAACATACACTCAAAAAAAAAAAAAAAGCATTGATTTACCATGAAGCTTACTGCTGAATAGACAACTAACACCATATGTTGCTTTCATTTCAGCTAGAAATCATTGAGTTGCTTTTGAAGGCATGTAATTTTATGGAGAACTATGTGTTTGAGCATTTTAGTATTAATTAATTAAAATGAATAAATATTACAACATAAATGTAAAGATGTGGGAGTGAATATAGAAGATAAGGAGTTAGTGAAAATGTTTAATATCATATTGAAAAGAAGAAAGACTATTTTATTCTTTTTAATTGTGGTGATTAATAGGCTAATATGTATTGATTCAGATATTGGGCTAGATACGTGCGCAAAGGGGAGGTGAAGGGTGGAGGTGTCAAAAAATTTGGAAAGCTTTACAAAGCAAGTATGATACCGAGGAGGCTGGTGTAAAGAAGTATGCTGCTAGTAGATTTTTTCATTACCAAATAATAGATGGAAAATCAATGGTGGATCAAGCACAATACTTTCAAATGATTATGGCAGAATTAAGATTTGAAATGCACTCACGACACAAGAGAGCAATGGTAATTCTACCACAAAGGTAAACCTTATTTCAGCCAATAATAATATGCCCAAAAATTGTTTTCCTAGAATTGGTCAATTGAAACCTAAAAAAAAAGCATTTAAAAATAATAATAAACCTTAAGGAAGGGGAAACCTGAATAAAAATTATAATAAGAACCAAAGACCCCCTTCACAAGATCAATTTAATAGATCCTTTTTTGTTTGTGGCAAGGGTGGCCATATTGCTCGATTTAGCAAATTTCGAAAACATAAATCTGTCCCGCAGACTAACATAACTGAAGGGCTTTTAGTGGCTATGATTACAGATATCAATATGGTGCAATATGTTGAAGGCTGGTGGGCAGATTCTGGTGCTAATAGGCACGTCTGCTATGACAAAAATTGGTTCAAGTTGTACACTCCTTTTAAAGAAAGAAAAAAAAAAAAAAAGTTATGCTTGGTGACTCTAGCAAACCAAGGTTCTTGGGAGTGGTGAGGTTGATTTGATATTCACTTCTGGACATGTGCTAACATTGAAAGATGTACTTCTGGACGTGTGCTAACAAGACTAGTTTCAAGCAAACTATGGAATTTGATAATTATGTAATCACTAAAAGGGATTATTTGTGGGCAAGGGTTATGCTTATGATAGAATGTTTAAATTGAATGTTGAGAATAATAAAGCATCTATCAGTTCAGTTTACATGCTTTCTTCTATTAATTTTTGGCATGCTTGTTTGTGTCAAATAAATAGTAGATATGTGGGAATTATGAGTAGTTTAGAATTAATTCCAAGATTGTCAAAAGATTTTGAAAAATGTGAAACTTGTAGTCAAGTTAAGATTAAAAAAATGCCTCATAAAAGTGTTGTAAGAAATACCGAATTGCTTGAGTTAATTCACTCCGATTTATTTGAATTTGATGGAATTTTAACTTGTAGGGAAAATAGATATATTATTGCTTTTATTGATGATTTCTCAAAATATACAACTGTTTATTTTTTGAAAACTAAAAGTGATGCTTTTGAAAATGTTCAAAATTTCTTAAAAGAAGTTGAAAATCAATTCGGTAGAAAAATAAAAAGAATAAGAAGTGATAGAGGCTGTGAGTATGAATCAAGTGCATTCAACTCATTTTTTCAGTCTTTGGGAATTATCTATGAAACTATTGCACCATATTCACCTGCTTCTAATGGTGAGGATGAAAGAAAAAATAGAACTCTAATTGAGTTAACAAATGCCATGTTAATTGAATCTGGTGCATCTTTACATTTTTTGGAGTGAAGCTATTTTAACTGCATGTCATGTTTTGAATAGGGTGCTACATAAAAAGTCACATACCACACCTTTTGAGATGTGGAAAGGACATAAGCCAAATTTGGGATATTTGAGAGTATGGGGTTGTCTTGCTTATGTTAGGCTTACTAACCCTAAAATACCTAAATTAGGTATAAGAGCTACTACCTGTGCCTTTCTTGGTTATGCAATTAATAGTGTAGCCTATAGATTTTTTTTATCTTGAAAACAAAATAATATTTGAATCTAGTGATGCAATTTTTCATGAAGAAAAATTTTCTTTTAAATTGAAAAATAGTGGGGGTGAAGAAAATATTTTGTTACAACCTAGTTCTTCTACTTCTTATTTACAAAATCAAGAAAATTTTGAAATGGAACCTAGAAGGAGTAAAAGAGCTGGAGTTTAAAAGGATTTTGATCCTGATTATTATGTTTTCAATATTGAGGAAAATCTCCAAAATTTAAAAGAGACTTTAATATCACCTGATGCTATATTTTGGAAAGGGGCTGTAAATGATGAGATGAAATCTCTAATTTCTAATAGAACTTGGAAATTAGTAGATCTTCCACCGGGTTGTAAGACCATAGGATGTAAATGGGTCCTTAGAAAAAAGTTAAAACTGGATGAATCAATAGATAAGTTTAAAGCAAGACTTGTTGCAAAAGACTTTAAACAAAAAGCCGATCTTGATTTCTTTGATACTTTTTCTCCTTTAACAAGAATTACATCTATTAGATTGTTAATTGCTATTGCTGCAATTTTTGATTTGAAAATTCATCAAATGAATGTAAAAACTGCTTTTCTAAATGAGGACCTAGAAGAAGAGATTTATATGGACCAAGCTGAAGGTTTTGTAGAGCCTGAACAAAAAACCAAGGTATGTAAGCTAACTAAATCCCTATATGGCTTAAAACAGGCACCTAAACAATGGCATGAAAAATTTGATTCCTGCATGATTGAGAATGGTTATAAATCAAATGAATGTGATAAATGTATTTATTCTAAATCTTGGAATAATTTACATGTTATTATTAGCCTCCATGTGGATGATATGTTGATTTTTGGCTCAAATATACATTTTATAAATGAAACAAAAAATACGCTTAAAAGCCATTTTGATATGAAAGATCTTGGTGAGGCTAATTTTATTTAGGACATGAAAATTACAAAAACATTTGATAGAATATTTCTTGATCAATCACATTATGTGATGGAAATATATATAATTTTCCTGATCACAAATGTGTAGCTACTCCTCTTGATTCTAGTGTTCATTTATTTCCTATGAATAATGATAATGAGATTTTTAATCAAAAGGATTGTGCTAGCATTATTGGTAGTTAACGTTATGCTACTGATTGTATTAGACCTGACATTGCATATGCAGTAGGAGTGCTTAGTAGATTTACTAGCAAACCTAGTAAAGATCATTGGATAACTATTGAGCGAGTCATAAGATATTTAATTGGTATCAAAAGCTATGGTTTATTTTATAAAAAATATCCTGTTATGATTGAAGCTTTTAGTGACGCCGATTGGAATACTTTGTCAAGTGATTCTCTCTCTACCACTGGTTATATTTTTACCTTAGGTAGTGGTGTTATTTGTTGGAAATCTAAAAAGCAAACAATAATTGCTAATTCAATAATGGAAGCTGAATTAATAGCATTAGCTTCAGCTAGTGAAAAGGCAAATTGGCTTAGAGATTTGTTATATGAAATTCCACTTTGGGAAAAGCCAATTCCACCTATATAAATTCATTGTGATAGCATTGCTGCAATTGGTAGAGTTAAAAACCGTTGTTACAACAGTAAATCTAGACCTATAAGAAGAAAGCATAGTACCGTGCGATCTTATTTGAGTAGTGGCATCATAATTGTGAATTATATTAAATTTAATGATAATCTTGCGGATCTATTTACCAAGGCCTTGGCAAAAGATAAAGTCTGGAATACATCGAGGGGGATGGCATGTATAAGGATACCCAACCCAAGGACCAGAGATCCTAAGAGTTGGGTTCAATGGGAAAAACAAATCATATGATGGTCATAAGAAATGCACTATTTATTTATTTTAATTATTTATTTTGTAAATAATTTTTTTAATTGTTTATTCCTATGATGTAAGTGCATTTATCCTATAATGTGGAGAGGTTGAGTAAAACACTCTTAATGAAATTTGTAGCTCGTATGAGTGGGGTGTTAGAATTACAAGAGCACCCTTGACAAAATTTCACCTATATGAGTGTAGGGGAAGGGCCCCTCCCTATGAGATTTGGACTTAATCCCAAATACACTCATGAAACTGGGATGAACACACGACTGTAAAGTGCTAGCTATAAAAGCTCATGTCAACACCCGGGTTGTTATGTGTAAACAGTGGTGCTTAATTTCCTCAAAGCAATCCTAGTTCAAGTCGGAGACCACTACGACTTTGAAGTTGAAATTTCTGTTTTCCTAAGTGAAGGTTCAATGCAGAGCACACCTTCATGAAGCATAGTGACCCGTTTTTGCCTGGTAATCTCTCTTTAACTAAAAATTTTAATATTAAAATGAGTGGGGGATTGTTGGAGCATTTAAATATTAATTAATTGAAATGAATAAATATTATAACATAAATGTAAAGATGTGGGAGTGAATATGGAAGATGAGGATTTAGTGAAAATGTTTAACCCCACATTGAAAAGGAGAGAGACTATTTTATTCTTTTTAATTGTGGTGATTAATGAGAGAATATGTATTGATTCAAATATTGGGCTAGATGCGTGCGCATGGGGGAGGTGAAGGGAGGAGGTGTCAAAAATGGAAATGAATCAGCATCTTGTTTGGGCATTTTCATTCTTTAGAAACTCCTTATCTCATCCATTAATTGTGTAACTACAGCCTATCAGATTCATATCCAACAATTAATCTTTTAACACCCATTACATCAGAATAATGGACCTAATTAATTAGATTAATTTGGGTAATAATTTCGTGAGATCCATTGAGCCTATTAATAGACTCATTCAGACCTAATACCACTTACAACATTCTCACACCAAAAAATCCAGCAAATGCAAGCATTCTTATAAACTAAAAAATAGAGAAGTTCTAGTAAAAAAAGGGTGTTCTTTCTGGTGGAGTTTATGTGAAAAAGGTGAGAATAGTTTTAAGAAATTATTTCTTTTGGGGATCATAGAAATTAATTCAAATATGTACCTGTCCCACTATGTTGTATAAGAAGTGATTTTCCATTAATAGTAGATACTGTCTATTGATTAATAATTGTCAGATGTGACATTTTATTGTTTTGGCACCATTCACAATAAAATCTCCATGATCGTAAGACCTAGATTGATGTGCATAAAATTTGATGTATGATTATTTTGTTTCTGATGGCCTTTTAATCTCTATGGAGGGTCTTAATAATGGTTCTCATTTTTTAAAAAACATGAGAACCGAATAAGCAACTTTATGATGAATTTTCCACAAGGATGCTATTTGTTGGCCTTTTAAAGGTCAGTAAGTGGAAAAAGAAAAATGCTACCAAGAGTGTAAGCAGGCTTAATTTTTGCTTAGTTTTTAGTATTTAATTGAAACATGTTCTGAAAGTTGATATATATGATCAGAGGAAAGTTTAACTTAGTATTCCATTAAACAATATTTTGTTTTCTAATTCCTATATTCTTTGGCAGTGCAAGAAGATGGTTTTTGAATATGGACCTCTGATCCTAGCCAACACTTCATGCCTACAATTCGTCTATAGAAACGAGCAAGGTGTTTGTTTGTTTAGACCCCCTGAAAGTAGATTGTTTAACCTAATATATTAGCCAAGTGATTACTTAGGTTAATTATGAAATCTAGGTTACATAAGGACAAAATATATCATGCACAACAGTGGAAAATAAAGAACACAACGATATGATGACCTAGGAAAACCAATGAAACCAATAGTTTCAAGATAAAAACTTGAAAAGAATTTGACCTAACTATCCTCAAAGTAAAACAAATCTACTATAAAGAAACGAAGTTTTAACAATCAGATTTAACCCTAAATTTATTGCTACCTCCAATGGTAATTTACTGACATGACCACGTGCAAGTTTCGAATCCACTGACTTCTTCTCTCTTGGATTTGCACCACACAAGCACCCACGCTTGTGACTTTGAGATCCCACTTAGAGGTTTCAGATCACGGTTTATTGATCTTTGTAACAACTAGATTCCACTAGCATTTGATTGTAGATCTTGTTCCGGTAGATGCTTGTAGAGTTAGAAGGACTTATAAGGCTTCCAGGAGTCTCCAAAACGTAGCTAGAGTTTTCCTTTTATACATAGGAGTGTTGGACTGAAACCATAAAAGTTTTCGCGAGCTTGGGCCTGTTTAAAATTTTGTAGAAATTCTTTTTCTGCGATTTTCGATTGATCGAGCTTCACAATTCGATCAGTTGAGTTTCACAAAAAAAATAATTCTTTTTCCTACAGCTTGTACATTCTTGAGTCTTGACTTATACAACTTTGAGCAATGTCTAACACCTATCCTAGACATGTTTCTGTTCTCAGTTTGCCAACACATACAAGTTGAAATTCTAAAAATTTAATCTTAAATCTTTAGAACCTAACACATGGAATTGGAAGCAGCCATGATGTCTGATTCTTAATTATGGCATTAAAAATCTGGTAGAATGAAAATGCAGTACAGACTTGCTATTTATACTTTCATTCTGATATGTGTATGTATAATAATACTACAAGGACAAATGGTGCTTTTCATGTACAATATGTGCTCAAAATTTCAAATGCGTATATGAAGATTATTTCATCTTGCAATGTCTATATCATAGTTTCTAAGAGTACTGTTCCTCATTGCAATTGAACTATAATAAACATCATAAACTTCGCTACAGTTAGGGTTTGGAACGGAAAAGCTTTTTTCAAACCCAAACTTTTAAAAATATTTTACCTATCAAGCTTTTCACTATTTTTAACAAGATTTAAACATTAGTAAGCACTTTTCTACTAAATTACACAATATCTTGAGAGAAACAGACAACACTTTTTCATAGAAACCCTAATTTCTTATGTACGGAAAATTAATGATAGAGACATTTTAGTAGTTTAATATAAAAACGAACTCCTTTTCAACCCTTAGCAATTTTGAAAATGTGAATTCAAGCCCATTTAAAAATCCCAAAACTATACTATCATTATTAGGGAGGGTCAAGTTTCGTTGGAAAACCCACTAAAATGAACTCATTGCCATCCCTATTTAAGATGCACACAAACACATGTGTAGTACATTATTTTTCAAAGGCTTGAATCTTTGTAAATGCAAATTACTATCTCAATATCTCTTTGTTGACTCATTCACATCAATATGTTCTATTATCATATCATTTAGTCGCAAAGGAAGATTTACTTTGAGAAAAATCAACTCATTGCCATCCTATTTAGGATGCACACAAACACATGTGCATTACATTACTTTTAAATGGCTTGAATCTTTGCATACGCAAATTGCAGTCTCAATATCACTTTATCAATATGTCCAATTTTCAGATCCTTTTGTTACAAAAGAAGATTTACTTTGAGAAAAGTCAACTCATTGCCATCCCTATATTAGGATGCACATAAACATGTGCGCACTACATTACTTTTCAAAGGCTTGAATTTTTGTGTATGAAAATTGCAATCTCAATATCTTTTTGTGGACTCATTCACATTAATATGTTCTATTTTCAAATCCTTTAGTTGCAAATTTACTTTAAGAAAGAGAATGCAAAATTGCACAAGTTCACATTAATCTTTTTTCTCATTCATTAAAATTATTAATCTAATTGTACAATTTTAGACCCCTTAAACCACAAGTTGTTTAACCTAGTTATTTAGCCAAGTGATTTTTTAGATAGATTCAAACCAGTAAAAAACCTGGAGAGGATTTAACCTAGTTATCCTTAACATAAAACAGATCCACTATGAAAGAATTGAAGTTTGTACAATAAGACTTAGACCACTAACATCCTATTGCTACCTCAAGTAGAAAATTTACTACCACGACCACGTGACAGCTCCGAGCCCACGGACTACTTCTTTCTTAGATCTACTACAACCACAAGTTCTCCTACTTGTGACTTTGAGACTCCACTCAAAGGTTTCAGATCTTCTTTAATTTCTTTATGCAATAACCAAAGCGATTACCAAGTTTTTTACATGAATCTTGATAACACTAAGTATGTATGAAGGTAAACTTCTCTAAATCTCACAAGAGATAACACACAGCACATCAAAGACATCTAAAACCTAGCTAGGGTTTTTCCTTTTATACTTGGAGTAAAATATAAAACCCTACATGTCAAACTGGCTTGAGCTGAGTTGGAAAATTTTGCAAAAAATTAATCTATACAAGGTTCGATTGATCGAGCCTAATTTTCAATCGATCAAGCCTTGTAGATTTAGCCAATAAATCCTGCAATTCACTCGATTCCAACTTTATAAATAAAACCACTTTGAGCAGCCTAAATCTAGACTCTAAGTTTTGATCATGGTTTGCCAACACAATGCAAATTGAAGTTCTAATACATTTAGTTCCTAAAGTCTTTGAACCTAACAAACTCCCATTTGGCAATCCGTGACAAAACACATCACAAAACTGAAATGCTCAAAGTTACAAAACATCCCATTAAAAATTAAACATGCCCAAAAACAATTCAACCTAATCACTATCTATCAGTTGCTAGTGTAGACAGCAGCACGACTGAATTAACCTGTATATTCCTGAAACACTCAACAGAAACATAAATGCATGTGTTGAAAATGCAAGTAAAACAAAAGTAAAAGTAAATTCTTGATTTCATAAAATAGAAAATAAAAGACATATATCATGAATAACCTCATAATATAAATCAATAACCAATGTATCATATGTGAAACAAGTAACAATAAAGCATAAAACATAGTGTCAAATTATAGTGTCTCCCCCTAACATATACAAATAAATAAATCATGAGCCAAATAAAAAAGATAATACATAAAGCTCCTAGATATACAATCTAAAGCTCCAAAACTCCTTCTATCTCCATAAATATGTACTCCCCCATTTTGTGATGAATTGCCAAAGGGCAATCAAGAATCATCATCAAAAGGAGGTGGTGGAGGAGACCATCGAATACTTGCCAAATCAGCACGTAGAGCCTGAAGCTTCGTGAGCACGTCCACCAAAATCTGTCCATGCGCCTTCTAAACGGTCATGACAGTGTCCAGCATACTCCATAAAGAAGCATCGCTTGAAGAGGATGGTGGAGGATCAACAACGGCTGTGGGATCGACAAACTCCTCAGCAGACGGATCACCAGATGTAGGAGGCCTAGATGCACCTGTAGAAGACTTGACTCTAGGTCATTTAGAGCTAGCTTTCATCTCTGCTGCTCTTTGCCGAAGAAAGGTGGCATTAATGGGAGCTATAATATGTATGAGCTCAGACATGGGAAAATCCTCTAAGCCTAAATGTAACAAAATCCTATGGATAAAAACAGGGAAGAAAAGACCATGTGACTTAGAACCACTCCTATGAACCTCAACTAAAGATCGAATGAAAAGAGTAGGAAGACTCATAGGAGCATCAGTCACAAGGGGATACAAAAATGCACATCTCTCAATAGGAATGGTGTGCAAGTGAGAGATAGGCCAAATAGAATGACAAGAAATTCGGAAAAACAGATAATGAATCTCGGTAAGCTCATGTGAAGTAATACAAGGATCAGTATCCTACTGAATGGAAGTACCGGTGATGTATGACATAATGTCATCAAGAGGAGGGGTCTCAATGTAAGGATAGACGAGCTGCCATGCCAAAGGTACACCAAGAGCAAAGGCCACTACCTGAGGTGTAATGACATGCTCTTCACCCCTTATCCAACTCATCATATACTGGACATTGGAATCATCGGAATGGACAGAGAGGTTCGAATAGAACTCTCTAATCAAGGCAGCTGGAGGACGATGATCTATATCCAAAAGAGGCAACCAACCCCTACGCTCAAAGTTTCTACGGATTTCTGAATCTAACTCATCTAAGATGACCTTATGCTCAGCCTAGACAAACCTATTTATGTTAAGCTTCTTATAGGTTTCTTGGTTTTTCTCAAGCCTAAACCTATCACTCAAAAACAGGGTTAGAGGAAGATGAGGTTTTCTTATTTGCTCTAGTTTTCCTAACCATGATGCTAAGAGATGGGAGAGAAAAAAAAAAAAAAAACACACACACACACACACACACACACATACACACACAAGGGTAGACTGCATTAGAGTGGACTAGAGCACAAAAACCTTAATAAATAACAATCTATATGATACATGTAATGAATACACATATGATGCATGCTCTAATGCATTGAAATTTGTTCAGATTTACTTCATGAACCATCAATTAACTTGAACATAGAGTTTTAGAGCAAAAAACCCCAATTTTTGAAAAACCTAATTTCAAAAAATAAACCAAATTGAGCAATTCATCATCATACTAGCTGAGAAACATTATACAATGAAGTAATCAATCAGTTACACAAGTCAATTTTACCAATTTAAGCTCAATTGAACAAAATCCCCAATTTCACAAAGTTTCAAGCCCTAGAATTTCAAATTTTTCTCAAATCACAAAATTAATCAAATTAATACATGGGAATCATGTTAATAACATCCAAGAACAAAAACCCAATGATCAATTCTGATTAAAAACAGCCCAAAAATCAAAAATCCCAAATTTTCTAGGTTCAAAAATTTCAAAGAAAAATGCATGAGAATGCATGTAATATGTAATTAAATGAAAAGGAAAGGGTATTTAGGTCTTACCAAAGCTTGAGGACAAAAACCTTCAAAAAATTTGAGGCAAAAAACGACAAAGAAGCTTTAGATTAGATCGGTCGAGGAAGAGAATGAAGAAAAAGCTTTTGAAAAGGTTTGAAATATGTGATGAACATGTGAGAGAAAAACCTTTTTAAAAACTGACAATTTGAAATTCGATCGGTCGAAAATTAGATTCGATCGATTGAAAATCAGTTTCGATCAATCTAGATCAATCAAGCACCGATCAAGCCAAGTAGATTCAAACCTAAACTTTTATCGCATTTTCTATCGGTCGAGAGACAGATTCGATTGAACAAAAATCTTAAAACACACACACACACACACACACACACACACACACACACACACACACACATTTTTGCAAAACAAAGCATTTTAATGCAGAAATTTATCAAAGCACAATGTTTCATGAATGAAATGCATGTGTATGAGATTAAAAGTTTTTCAAAAACACTTGGATTCAATCTAGATCTTTCAAAGATAAGTTTTTCAATCAATTTGTCCCCAAAACTTAACCAAAAAACACATTTTGCATCAAAATCAAGGATATATAATCTTGGATGGCCAACACAAATTCACACACAATATCATGTACCAAGTTTAGAAAAGAATAACTTGTGGAGTGTGTGCAACTAGCAATAGCTTGAGATATATGTAAGGTGATAAGTAGATAGTGATCAATCACAATTTCTACAAAATTCATCGCATAAGTTTGAAAGAGACTATCACCTAAAGAGTTACATCATATAATTCTCACATCTCCCAGAAAACAAGCTTGCAATCATGTAAGTTTCTTGTTTTGCCTCATAATGTACACTAATTTTAATTCAATGTGAGAAATTTTTAATAAGCTAGATAATGTACACACCAATTTTATTTCATTTAGAATTTATTATAGTTCAATAATGTACACACCAATTTCAGCTTTTTACTCCGAAGCTACACCTTATGTTTTTTTTGTGCATGTGCTACACCTTAAGTTTTGCTCTACTACTATTAGTATATTAATTGTGTTACCTTAAACACAGGTCAATGGGTTAGCTGAGTGCAAACATTATTATTTCCATAATCTTGATCAATATCAACTTGAAATCTATATCTAAATCTTGACGTGTTCAATACTTCAATGATTCAATTGCGCGCAATTGAATACACATGTACAGTAAATTAAATCTCGCAGCACAATCTTCACGTTCATAATATATTGTGGCAATTGTGCACTCGTACTATATAGCTTCTTGACCTATTCAATTACGAGTAATGAGTGAATCCACATATGGTCGCCCCGCCCCCCCTTTTTGATTATCAAAAATGAGTGAATCCCCGTGCAAATTATAAAGAGGGTCCAGAAGCATGAGAACAAAGTCAAAATCACAAAGAAGCTCTACTTGAAATTTCTCTTACAAGTTGCATTACCTTTATATTAACGTTAGTCCTTTTGAAAAAGAACAATACATGTCAGTTGTCACAGATTTCTCGTGGTTATAATTTTGGTGGAGCTGGTGAAAATATGTTATGCTTTTTCATACGGATTTAGCTTGTTGCAATCAGTGCACGGGACGCGACAGAGACACAACACGTTAACAAATGGTCATGCGTTGCTTTACTCTTTTCATCAAACAGTTGTGGGAAATCCTTGATCAACCATTTGTTTAAACCTGGTCCACGATTAAATTGATTTTCGAAGTGTTGCAGGATAAGAAGTTCCTCTACTTTGCACTATTTGCTTGTTGAAAAAGTTTTGAGTAAAAAAATGGGAATACAGAAACTTGAACTTGTAAAAAGCATTATCCATTCATTTCTCCTAGATCTTCTTTTCCTTGTACGGAAATATATATATATATATATATATAAAAGATAGGTTCAAGTTACACTTAGTGTAACTCTTTCAAAGTTACACATTTTTACACTATAAATTTCTAAAAGATCTAACAGTTAAAAAAATATCATTAAATGTTATTACTTTTCGTTTAATTGAGATAGTTTCGCTCCTGATGATAGCTCTTTATCATCAGACCAAGACACCAATTAGTTTTTGGTGTAGGCGAAGAATGAACCCATATCTCTTATTACTTTCCATTTTATTGTCTAATTAATAGTAGCATTTTTTTCTCTCTCTCTCCTTATTTAATTGGTTTTTATTTGCCTAGCTCACACCACCATTTTCTATAACCACCATTTCAGCAAAGTACACCAATATTTTTTATTGAGTTTTTATTTTATTTTATGCAGATTGAGACCTACGCCTTTTAAAAATCCCAACTGGAACTAAGCACTAAACAATAGGTTCCATTTCATCGCTAAGTTTTATTACCTATCTTGGTACTACTATTGTTAAAGTAAGAAATAAGAAGTAATGGGTTTAACATAAAGAAACAAACAACATTGGTTTTGGTACTATGGTCAGAATTATTAAATTAAAATTTAATATTTAATTGCTATATGGCTATGTGGATTAAAATTCTGGTATATAGTGTACCATTCAGTTGCTTCTTTGTCGAAACTGAGGCACGTTATTTATTTATTTATTATAAAAAAAATGGCAGTATGCCCTTTAATCAAGGGTTTGTAAAAAGCACGATTGTTTGAGTTGAATTTTTACTATTAATCATTCTAGCATGCTTGTCGTCATCTGAGTAAATAGATATATTTGTTAATATGTTTCACCAGAAAACTAGGGGAGCTGTGAGGTGGGTTGCTATTGAAATTTTTTTAAAGCGTTTTAGTAACTAAATTATGTTTTGAAGTTGTTATACATTTTTGGTAACTAATCTGAGAAAGTGTTTTTACTTTTTAGAAGTGAGAAAAATGACAAAAGAATATTGTAGAAGTGCTTAAAGTTTATAACTATTTGGCCTCAAAAATGATAATAATGGCTTATTTTTATTTTATAAATGTATAATCTTCATACTTGAATCCAAAAATAACTCAATCGATGATGAGTATTTATTTATTTATTAATAATATTTCTTGCTTCTAACATTTTTCGGTGTCCTAAAATATTCTTCATGATAATTGATGTCTTCTAATATATTATCAAGATTATTGATGGATTATAATATTTTTCATAATGATTAGTGCCTTCAAATCAATATTGATCTTAATAATTGGTGTCTTTAAATACTGTTCATACGTAACATTCAAAATATATAGCAACAAAACATGCGTAAATACTAAATAGACCCCAACCTCTTTACGTATAAAAAGGTTGAAAATAGTTGCATCATTTAACGTACGAATCATAAGAAGGGTAGCAAATTAGCAATATGATCACATTGGACATCCATCAAATTTTCAATGGATATCTTTAATTGTTAGGTGTTTGCCACTTCCTCTACTTCCTTTACTTCTAAGTAGATACCCACAATCCAAACAGTTTCAATACGAAAGCCAAAAACTGGGGGAAAAATTATTATCTGATTATGACTACTGTCTATGTATCTTATTGGATTATTGGTGATGATGCCAAAAATCGTCAGTGAGCTACACGGTCCTCACATATTCTAGACAAAACCTGTGAAATAAAAACAAAGAAGACTTTGCAGAGAGTACCGGTGTAGTACCGGCCAAAGACTCTCCAAAGGTTAAATTAAAGAATGTTCACAACTTTAGAGTGCTAGAGCTAGGAGAAATTATGCGTACCTTATTTTCTGAGGGTTTTGAGATTTTTATAATAGCCTAGAACCGACCTTCGTTTCTTGGCTAAGAAGGTGTTTCCTCATGGGGAAGATTCTCATAAATGTACGTATTTTGCGGAATTCTTCCCATATCGGGATCCCATTGTCTAGGGTTAATCATAGGGTGCAAGACATTTCCATTTAGGGTTCCTTAGAGACTGCTTAAGCTATGTAGATGCCACGTGCCCTTGACATCTGTCCCCTTTATGTCCGTCTAACTAGAATCCGTCTACTATGGAGAATCAATCCGTCTTATATAGCCTCCGTCTAGCGCATTACCCGTTTCCTTCTCTTTATGTTTGACCGTCCATTATCCCAATACTGTCGCGTTATGGCAGGTTTTATTGTATGAGTTTATCCACCCTAATTTTATCCTTTTCAGTTGCCCCCTCACTCTATGGGTCCATCACCTTATTTTTCGGATGGTCCCACGGAGTGATGGTCTAATCCTACCTTTGGGAGGTGAGTTCTAATTGACAGGCTAGCCTAGAGCCATTAATGCAATAAGGGCACGTGGCATGTTTTTAGTGTATAATCACTCAGACCGAAGTGTCCCTTCGTCTTTCGTGCCATTCCCCCTATATATATATGTTGCCTCTACCTGTCATTTCCACTTTTCACGAAGAATTCCCAGTCAGAGCACTACCGTCTACTTTATCAAACTGACATACTGTCTACTTGGTGCAACCATCCACCACACCTTTTCCGTTGCTTCCTTCGCATTGTTCATCTTCACCTTGCATTTGAACTCTTTTTGCTTATTTTCTTTAAATATTGCATGTCCGTTGCTTGTGTAGACCTGTAGAGTCTTAAGGGTTTATCCATTGCGTGTAGGTGATAGATGTCTAGTGAGGCGTCGAGTGAGCAATCGTATGTCTGTGAAAGAGCGGGCAACAATGAGGTGTATCCGTCAAGTCGAAATGACCCCGGCACCTCTCATGATGAAAGGCATTCGTCTGCCAACTCTCCTTCCGCGGAGGAGGATAAGGACTTGGACGTGGTCGGATTGGAGGGTGATTCAGGTGGGGATTCAAATAATGATGACAAATATTATGATGAACCTCCCATCCAATCCGTCATAGGTCCTGATGGCCTTAGGGAGTACCTCCTTCTCCCGTTATGGACAGTAAAAGACTTCAACTCTACCGACAAAGCAAAACACTTCAAGACACTTAGGGAGAGATACCAGATTCCCGTCGGCAACCCTATCCGTCTGCCTTTTAAATCTGAAAAAATGCTACTACCGGGGTGCCAAGGATGTTAGGGTGTACGAGTAGATGTTTAAAGCGGGACTTAGGTTCCCTTTAAGTGCTCTTCACCATTGTTTGCTTCAATACCTGGGGCTAGCCGTCACCCAGATCTCCCCAAATACCTGGAGAGTCTTCCTTGGCGCAAAGGTTCTATATGGCATCTTATCTAATGGGAAGTGTAGGATGACGATGGAGGAGTTCTTCCACTACTACCGTACGTTAGAAATCAACTAGTCTAAGGGCATGTACAGTTTCCTGCCAAGGAAACCAATGCTTAGGCTAGTGTGCGACACCCCGGATTCAAATAGAAACTGGAAGAGCCAGTATTTCTTCATTCAGAAGGACGACTGGATGTGTCACCCTAATGACTAGGAGTACATGCCCCGTAGACAAAACTTGGGGTATAATGCCTCCGTCTGGTAGGTGTCCCTCCGGTATAAATTTTTTGTCTTATTGTTTGTGTTGGCCTAACTGTCCCCTTCTTTGCAGCCCGAGACCATCCAGAGGTGATCTTGGAGCAGTGGAGTTTTTTGGAAAATATCTTTAAGATCAAATTGGCAGAAAGGACGTGGGCAAAGCTTGTTACCTTGGATATGATCCACTGGTATTGTAACGGTCCTAAACCCATAGCAGCTGCTCGTCGCTACGATAGTCAAGCACACAGACGTAAGTTCGTTGCTTTCACATTTTCCTTTGTTTATATTAATTTACCTAACTCTTTCTTTCCGTCCATCTTATGCAGAAATGGAAGATGGAAGGAAGAGTGCTTTCATCAACCAGCAGGCTACTGGAATAAGGAGAGAACGGGTCCGTCCAACCCGTCAATAAAAAGGAAACCGTTGAACAAGACCAACCGTCAGCCTAAGAAACCTAAGGCTATGGTAGGGTCCGGTAGGGTTACTCCTACTGAGGCAAAGCAGCCTCCTCCGCCCGTTTAGGGTAAGGGCTTAATGACGGGTCAAGGCCCAGTCGACGAAAAACACACCATCCTCCTTCGTGAAGACCCTTAATATGCCCTTAAGTAGTTCTTGTCTATCCTCACGAGTGAGGATTACGAAGACCTGGGCAACCACTCTATTGAAGCCATGAGGGAGACGGGTCTCTTTAGTTTAGCTTAGGTATGTGTTCGTCTGTCTTTCCTTTCCGTCATGATGTATTGTTCTTACTAACCCTGTTTTTGATATTTGTAGGGGGTACTCATGATAAAGGGCCTGATGGACCATTGTGTGTCCCAGGCGACGGTGGTAGACCACGTGAGGGCCAGGGCGGTGGCTGTGAGAGACGGCGTCCCTCAAAAAAGAGATTCGGGTACCTTTTTAGGACACTTCTCTTTTTGGGTAAGTAATGTGGAGTCGCCACTTATTTTTTTTATACAAAAAATAAGAAAAAAAAATACTAACTACAAGATACATGACTGAATAATTTCATTCATTGATTGAATAAAATTACATGTTTGAAAGAAAATTAAAAAAGTTACATCGCTTTTGGTTCAAGTTACAATCTACCAAATATTTACATGGCTTGTTGTCCTAGTTACATCCTACCCAAAAAAAAATGAAGTTAAGGCTAGATCTACTAATCCAAAAATCTAAATTCGGAGGCTAGGTTACGGAATGAGAAGGTGTTAGGCACCTATTCCGCCCAGACAAAGTATGGTCTTCTAGACTCTTGTCACCAATGTACCATTTCATGCAAGCTATGAATGATATATTGAACATGTTAAATAAATCACACAAAACCATTTATGAATGCATCCTCTTTTTATTTAAAAAATTCAGATCTGTTTTAATGATTAAAAAAAATTGGTTTTAGCTTATAAAAAATTAGATCTGTTTTTGTATGTGTAAAAAGAATGGTTTTTGAAGAGAAAATTCAGATCTGTTTTTATTTAATAAAAACAAAGTCTTTTGATTGGTTTAAAAATTTTAGATCTATTTTTATATTTGAAAAAGATTTTTTTTACGAAGAGGATTTCACTCACAAAAAAATTTCATGTTATATGACTCAAACAAAACAAACAACAAAACAACAATACATACTCTCTCTCTTTCTTTCAAAAGTCTGTATATGTTTAAAAAAATCAAATTTATATCTAAGAAAGATACAAATTAGTTTTTTATTTAAGAAATTTCAGATCTGCATCTAATGAAGATGCAAACCCATTTTTTATTTAAGAAAAATTCAGATCTACATCTAAGAAAGATGTAGATTTGTTTTTATTTAAGAAAAATTCAGATCTGCATCTAAATAAAATGTAGACCCGTTTTTGATTAAGAAAATTCAGATTTACATCTAAGAAAGATATAGATCTGTTTTTTATTTAAGAAAAATTCAGATCTGCATCTAAATAAGATGCAAATCCATTTTTTATTAAGAAAAATTCAGATCTACATCTAAGAAAGATGTAGATATTTTTTATTTATTTAAGAAAAATTCATATATGCATCTAAATAAGATGCAGATCTGTTTTTGATTCAAGAAAAATTCTGATTACTAAGAAAGACGTAGATCTTTATTTTTTTAGTTAAGAAAAACTCAGATCTACATCTAAAAAAGATGTAGATCTATTTTTTTAATTTCAAGAAAAAGCATTGATCATATGCAAACTATTGGAACTAAGAAAGAGATCATAACCATTACATAAACAAAATAAAGATCACGCTTTAACAAGATAATGATTAACAATTCATGGATAAGAAAAACATTCATCATCATAAACAAGAAACATAAAAGAGAATAAGGTTATTGAAAAACAACCTCTTGCATGACCACTCCTTGTTCTTGAGAGGATGTTTTATGGTTCAAAGAAACTTATTCAGTTATCATTTAAACCAAAAAACCTTAATTTTAGCAGCAAATCTCAGAAAGGATCAGCAAATATTAGCAACTTGAGAGCCTAAAAATGTATGCCTCTCCAGGTGTAGAATAAAGGTGCTGAATTATGAGGTTCAATCTCTATTTATAGAGGCCTGAGGATCTTAAAAAATAGGTGCGGACGATTAGGGTTTGAATCTGGACGCATCCTTTTGCGAAAATGTCGAAAAAGGTGTGCATTATCGTCACCCGAAGGCCGTTGGGCCAAAGCCTACATTATGGCAATTCGGCACTTTTAGAGTGCTGTTCGACACTCCAAAAATGTCGTTCGGCACTCCAAATGTGCCAAATTGGCTCTTGAAGGCCAAACGCGTTTTCATATTCGGGTGCCATTTGGACTCCTCTTCTAGGGTTTTTTGGTCGGTCCACCTAGACATGTTTTCATCATCCGTCTATTTTTTTATTTATCTCTTTTCTAGATAATTCAAGCTTTTAAAAGCAATTATCTTGAACAATTATCTTGTAGATAAATCCCTTAAAATAAATCTCGATAAAGTTCAGATTATCCATAACTATATTGTTATCCAATCATCCATTTTATTCCTATGCATGCAATCATACTTTAAACACCAATTATCAACCAATCACAAAATTATCTAATTAATTTTAATTGTTTGACCAATCAGAATTAATTTAAATAAATCATGCGTGGTTGACTCTTTCTAGGCACAATGCATGTTGACTGAGCAAACTTGATCATGCAATATCTTTCGATCCGATGGTCCGATTTAAAAATCGAAAACACCGTTGTGACCGTTAGAATCTTAAGATCATTTTCATGATATGTAATGAATGGCATGATGCATGTAATGCAAAGACAAAATGATGTATGTAGTGCAAGAATAGAATGATACATGTGATGCAATTATGATTTTTTTTTTTTTTTTTGGGTACATGGATGGTCATTTGAGTTATTCTCCTTGATTAAATCATAGGTGCAAAATCGAGTGTCGACAGAATGGCCCTCACTGACAAAGCTTGAAAAGCGAATGTCAATGTAAAACAAAGACATTGATTTTAGCGACCATGATTTAATTGAGGTTGAACTTTCAAAGTTTACCTAGCCCTCAAACCTAAAACCTTGGAACATAGAACTAGCCTTATCTTTTGACACAAGAAATGAAAATACCGGACTTAGCTGATAGTTGATGACTTTGGATATGACTTTTATCAATTGGGGTGACCAGGAAACATTCCTATCCTGATCTTGAAAATGGAGTTGTCTGGGATGACGATCAAAGGGATCTACACTACTTTGATAATCTGGATTTTCTTTTTGCAATGATGATCAAAGGGATCTCCTCTACCTCGACTTGTCTTTGGGATGATGATCAAAGGGATCTACACTACTTTGATAATCTGGATTTGCTTTCTACAATGATGATAAAGGGGATCTCCACTACCTCGATCTGGATTTGCTTTCTGCAATGATGATAAAAGGGATCTACACTACTTTGATAATCTAGATTTGCTTTTTGCAATGATAATCAAAGGGATCTACACTACTTTGACAATTTGGATTTGCTTTCTGCAATGATGATCAAAAGGATCTCCTCTACCTCGACCTGTCTTTGCGATGATGATCAAAGGGATCTACACTACTTTGATAATCTGGATTTGCTTTCTGCAATGATGATCAAGGTGATCACCACTACCTCAATTTGGATTTGCTTTTTGCAATGATGATCAAAGGGATCTACACTACCTCGATCTAGATTTACTTTCTGCACACAAAAAAAAAAAAATCGAAATCAAAATCAAAATTTAGAGTTAGCCTGTAACTGATAGGTGCTTTGTGGTCCCGCTGTTTCTGTGATTTTCATTTGTTCCTTCTTAATTTGAACTTTATCAAGAAAATCTTTTGTTGAAAAAGATTTTATTTTTGAAAAAGATTTGATTTTTTTTGGAAGCTTGGAAGTTTTGAAATTCTTATTTCAAATTCTAAGACTTTGGAACTTAGAAAAAAAAATTATTTGAAATCTGAAATTTGGAGCCTTAAAATTTTGAAAATTAAGGCTTGGATTTTTTATCATGAAATTAAGGGTTTAAATTTTTCCTCTTTGAAAGCTATAGGTTTGGATTTGGAAAAAGATTTGGTATTGAAAAAAATATTTTTTTTCTTTCTTTTCTTCTTCTTTTTTTTTTTTTTTAATGATGTGGAGATGGAAATTTTGAGAATTGGAGTTCAAAATAGATTTTTTTTTTTTAGGGTTGACTGAGTCAACTCAGTTTGACTGAGTTGACTCAGCTTTTGCTGAGTTAAAGAATTTTGGCCCCCACTTCATTATTTCTCTCTTTTTAGCTTCATCTTATATCAACTTCTCTTCCTCCATTGGCACTATTCACTCTCTTCTTCCCCTTGGATTTTCTTCTTCATCTCACCATTTCTTCTCACAAAAAAGACTTTTTTAAGCTTCTCAAGCTTCCTTCATCCATCTCTATCAATATTTCTTTAAATCCTTGTGTTTTGAGCATTTTCATCATATACCCATTTTGGTCCAAAACCCATTTTCCTTGCATAAAAATGACTTCTTCCAACATTTGAGTGGAATGATGATGATGGACTTCTTCAAGACCCTAAGGCCCATGCTCCATACTATCATGTAGACACCAAGGTGAGTTTTTTCTTTGGTTTCTTGGCTTGGAAAAATGTTGTTGCATGTTTTATTGAAAGTTTCATGGTGAGATATTATCATTGGGTTATTTTGCAATTTTGGGGGGCATTGTGTGATTGATCATGTTTGAAAATGTTGGCTTTGGAGCATTCTTGAAGTGTTTTTTTTTTTTTTTTTGGCACAATTTGATCAATGTTGTTGGATAAACTTTAGTTATGGATTTTGAGAGTATTGCATTGTGAAAAATTTGTGCTAGGCTTATATGAATGTGTTCATGGTGTATGTGGGAAAAGTTTATTGGTATATGTAAACTTTTTTTTTGTGGCAAAAATTGTTGGGTGTGTGATGTTGATTCTTGGAGAATTTGTGTGATTATGATTTTGGCTATGTGAGAATTTTCGCGGTTGTTCATGGACATGTTTATGTGGGAATTTTTTTGATGGCATGGTTATGAGAAAAATTTGGTAATTGTGTATGGACATGTCAAAAATTTTGATTATGGTGAAATTTTGGTGGGGCAATGATTTTTTGTGGTGGTGGGGAATTAACTTTTTGGGTGCATGGGAATTTTTGGACACGTGGTTTTGGTCATGAGATTTTTTTTTTTTTTTTTTTTGATCATGTGGAAACTGTAAATGAGACAAGTTTAGAATTCACCTGATGAGGTCTTATAGTACCAATTTAAACTTATCTTGATTGGTTCTAATGGAGTTTGCTCTTACTTGAATGAGGCGAAGCCAAATGCCCCTAGTTTGGAAATGAATGCATGATTTTTTTTTTCTTGAAATCTTGGTTTTTTATGAAAAGCTGATGGTGGTGGCCCCCCTTTTTTGAAAATGAATGAGGCATGGCCGAATGCTCTTAGTTTGCAGATTGATGCATGACTTTTTGAAAACTTTGATATTTGAGGGAAAGATGATTTCTTTTTTAAAAAAATGGATGAGGCGTGGTTGAATGCCCCTAGTTTAAAAATGGATGCATGATTTTTGAAAATCTTTATTTTTTATGAAAATATGATGATGATGATGATTTTTTTTTTTTTTTTTGAAAATGAATAAGGCATGGCCGAATGCCCCTTATTCAAAAATCAACATGAATTTTGAAAAATCTTATTGTGTAGGGGTCTCAATAAAGAAAAATTTGAGTAAAACAAGATCAAAATCACAAAATTGGGCAAAACAAAGACTGCTGAGCTGATGAGCCAATGGGCTTTGTGGGAGTGCCGATTGGCACATCTAAACTAAAGATTAATGATGATTATTGAGTAGATGAAAGATCCATGTCCACCTCCTGCAAAAGATTCTTCTCATGAACTTGTTAGTTTGGAAATGAATGCATGATTTTTTTTTTTTCTTGAAATCTTGGTTTTTTATGAAAAGCTGATGGTGGTGGCCCCCCTTTTTTGAAAATGAATGAGGCATGGCCGAATGCTCTTAGTTTGCAGATTGATGCATGACTTTTTGAAAACTTTGATATTTGAGGGAAAGATGATTTCTTTTTTAAAAAAATGGATGAGGCGTGGTTGAATGCCCCTAGTTTAAAAATGGATGCATGATTTTTGAAAATCTTTATTTTTTATGAAAATATGATGATGATGATGATTTTTTTTTTTTTTGAAAATGAATAAGGCATGGCCGAATGCCCCTTATTCAAAAATCAACATGAATTTTGAAAAATCTTATTGTGTAGGGGTCTCAATAAAGAAAAATTTGAGTAAAACAAGATCAAAATCACAAAATTGGGCAAAACAAAGACTGCTGAGCTGATGAGCCAATGGGCTTTGTGGGAGTGCCGATTGGCACATCTAAACTAAAGATTAATGATGATTATTGAGTAGATGAAAGATCCATGTCCACCTCCTGCAAAAGATTCTTCTCATGAACTTGTTAGTACTCGGTTATTATGAAAATGTTTTGGGCCAATGACCCTAGTTTTGACATGCCTGCATAGAAAATTGATGATATGCTTAATGCAAAACAGATGCTTCTCGCCTAAATTCACACAAAGATATGTTTTGATTTTGAGCCTTTGAAAAAATGTTTTTTTTTTTTGAGTGATTGTGACCGGGCCTTTTGAAAACGCTACTTACATACCTCTCTCATAGAGGATCAGGTCCAGACATAGTTCGAAAAAAAAGTTTTGAAAAATCTTTTTTGAAATGTCTCTTTTTTTCTTTTTCTTTTTTCTTTTTTTTTTCTTTTTGAAAAGAAAGCAATTTAATTATAATGAGATTTTTTTTTTTTTTTGAAATTTTATCTTTTTCAAATGAACAGAAGGTGATCCTTTGAACAACCTCTTCGACCAATCATAATACTCAATTGTTAACTTAATCTCATTGGCTAGAAAGGATTTGAAATCATTAAAAACATGTAATCAAATTTGCTTTTCATTTTGAAAATTTTAGATTAAGTCTTCAAAGACAATCAAAGGAATGAAATGCTTGGGAATCACACATGTTGGGAGTGAGCAGGAAAAGGAAAAATCCTGAGTTTGAAGATTTGAAAATTTTTGAGAATTTGGAAATTTGTTTTCTTGAGAGTCATTTTCTGTTGGGAGCAAACAAAATGAGTGTTTAGGTCTTAGAAAAAAAATTTGGTCATTTGAGAATTTGTGAAATTTGTCTTTTAAGGATATCAGCTAGTAGGGCTTGATAATCTTGAGCAATTTTCCTTCTTGGTCCAAGAGAAAAATATCATCAAAGCTAAATGTGTGTTTTCAATTAGCAGGACTTCAAGGAGGGCTTTATTCAAAGGTTGTAATGTAGGCCGGGTTCTGGTTATTGAAAGGAAGGATATAAGAGTCTCAAAAACCCTTATGATGTTTCCCCAAGTATGCAATACTTTAAATTCAAGCATTGGAAGATTTTTCCACATATTTCATCAGTGACTCTTGTGCTAAAATCCTTGTCATGATCATCATCTTCTCATTGGTCTTCATTGATTCCTTTCATTTGGTCTTGATTTTTTTCAACTCCCTCTTTTTGGTCTTCTTTGCATCCTATCTTGTGGTCAAATCACTCACTCTCATTTTTTGTGAAAGAACTCTTTGATTTTTTTTTTTTGAATTTTCATTTAATGGGAAAATGGTGGGTTTTGGGAAATTGTGACTGAACCAAAGCATGGTTGCCTACGTACCCCTTTTGATAGAAGGATCAGGTCATCACGTAGTTCACTGATTTTTTATTTGCCTTAATTTTTGCCTAGGCTGCCCTTTCGGGTTTTCAACCAAGCTGGCTCTCTTACTCTCTTTGTTTTGCTCTCCTTTTGCGTAGATTGCCCTTTCGGGTTTTCAACCTACCCTTTTTTTTTTTTTTTTTTGCTCTAATTTTTTCCTAGACCGCCCTTTCGGGTTTTCAGTCTAGCGAGCTTTTTTTGTTTTTTTTTTTTTTTTTTTGGAATCTTATTGGCTCTCACTCAACTGCATTTTTTCAATTGGACAAACTTTCATCTTTCTTGAATGATTTTGCATTTCTCTTTGATACCCTCTTACACTTTCATTTTTCTTGACTTGACTGAACACACTTTTTTTTATGAAATGTGTATTATTTTTTTTCTTTTTCTCATCTTCCTCAATTTGATTAGATTTCTTCTCTTGATGAATCTTCATTTTATCTCATCCTTCTCAACTTGAATGATCTTTCATGGAATCTCATGTCCCTTGTGTCTTTTGATGAATCAATATTCTCTCACAACTTGGTGAATACTCTTGCATTCACTTCTCTCTCTCTTTCTCTTCTTCTTTTTTTTTTTTTTTTTTTTTTGTTGAAGTCTTTTCTAGATTGATGGTCTTCTCTTCTTTTTTTTCACAGTTTGATGCTTTCTCAAAATCTTATCTCTCCTTGATGGATTTCCTTTCTACCTAACTTTCATGAACTTTCTTTTCTGAACTTGATGAATCTTCTTCTTTTGAACTTGTCATATTGTCTTCATTGAGGACCTTACCAAGTAGTGCTAGATCCATGAGGTCAACACTTCCTCATCTTAAAATTTATGCATGCATACTTAATTTCCCTACCCAAGGTTCAAGTTTTTAGTGGGTTCATCAAAAAACAAGCTAACTGTTTAAAGGCTCAAGTTGGGTAGCAATGGATAATTATTGTAATAAGTGTAAAGGAATAATGTGGGTTATTGAAGGCGGCCTCCTATCCCTAGTGATGCTTTCTTGTAAGCACGGTGACTTAAACTCTTTTTATAAACTATTCTTGGAATAAGAGTTCAAATGCTCCAATAATGGATTGACTGTATAAGGTTTGAGAAATCTGGGTGAATGGACTTATTTCTTTGATTGCCTTTTAGGACCTTTTCTTATCATTTTTTTGAATGTTTAGCAAAAGTCCTTACATGTATTGAATGAAGTCAAATCCCTATTTGGAACAAATTGATTGGTAGAGCAATTAATCATCATGATTTGGAAGAAGTTTTTGTCGAATGGATCTTCTTGTATTCTCTTGAAAAGAAGACTTTTGAAAAATTTTGGAGTCTTTGAAGGAACAAGAAAAAGGGTTTTTAGAAAAAGGTTACTAAGAAGGCCCAATGCCCTTACTGCAAAAAAAAAAAAAAAAAAAAAAAAAAATCGATTTTTTTTTTGAATTTTTTTTAAGAATTTTTTATGTTCATATAAACAACATGATGAATGCATCAAACACAACATGGACTTTATTGAGCAAATAACCAACTAGAAAGCAAATCTTAAAGAAACAATAAAATCAAAGAGTTAATCTAAAAAAAAAAAACTTGTAAAGTAAAATTCAAACAAAGTCAGGATTACTAGTTAATGAAGGCGGATTGATGACTTGTTGATCAATCAGATTTTGAATGGCATGCCTTAGGTTATAACATCCATCAGTTGTATGGCCTTTCCCTTGATGATATCTACAATGAGCATTAAGATTGTATCTTCTTGGCAAGGGATGTGGTATTGGCGTGGGATCCAATGGCGTCAGTAATCCCTTAGCTTGTAGTTTCTCCAAGGCTTCACTCAAAGTCATGTGTAATTCTAAAAAATTTCTTTGACACCTACAACCACCAGTTGATGGTTCGACTGCACCATTACTGATGTGATAGGCACTACCTCCTTAGGGATTGAATCCATTGACATGTACTTGTTAATTGGAGAGGATAGTTGGAAAGTCAACTTGTTGAAATCCCTGGCTCTTTTCTTTAGAAATTGGAAGTGTGGAATCTCTTCGGATTCTGGTGAATTATCCTTGCACAAGGTAGATAGTATCGGTTGATTGGCTAAGCTAACTTGTAATGCAAAGTTGGCTATCTAGGAGATTTGGTCTAGTTCTTCATTTATCTTCTCTTGACCTTCTAGATGGAGTTGAGAACATTTTCAATTCTTTCTTGGCTCATTAGGGTTGAACCTTCCTTGGGCTTGATGGGCTTGAACTTATGATCCAAAAGGTTGAAATTTCGATGGACTTTGACTTTGGGTTGTTTGTCTCCAAATGTGGGGGTTTGACTGGGGTTCGAAGTCTTTCCTCCCATTTGTGAATTTGGGTTATTTGACTGGGGTTTGAAGTATCTCCCCCCATTTGTAGATGTTGGGTCACTTTACTAGGGTTTGAAGAGTCTCTCCTCATATGTTGGTGCTTGGTAATTTGATTGGGGTTTGAAGTGTCTTCTCCCGTTTGTAGATGTTGGGTCATATGGTTGGGGTTCGAAGTATCTTTTAGGTTGGATATGGGATTGCGATGTTGCAGTTGCGGAGTGTCTTTTATGCTCACGGGCTTCTGTTCCGTGATGGGAGTGGTGGGCTTAGAATTAGAGCTACTGGCTTAAGTGTCGAACTTAGGTTCTCTTTACAGTCTTCCTTCTAATCTTGACCAAATTCTCCCCTCTTGCTCTCTCTCTCTCTCTCTCTCTCTCTCGAACAAGCTCTCTTGGGTCAATTAAAGCTAGGTCACCATTTGCATTAAACAACCAAGCAAAACAAACACACACAACATGCAATGCAATTTTAACCGGGATCAACCTAAGGGTAGGTTCTAAGTCATTACGTTGTAGGGTGGGTTTGTTGTTTTATTGTTTCCCATAGCTAGGACATTACACCTCCCAACTTGTAATGTAATGAACATTACGTTGGTCCGAATGGCATGGTTTGTCCATTACAGTCAACAGGAAATGATCTAGTGACTTGGGCTATGAGTTGGTGAGTTCACCACTGGGAACCCAAATCTAATGAAGACCAATGATCCATGGTTACTACCACCACAAGTTGTTGAAAAAGGGTGCATACATTGTTGTTTCAATGGCACACACAATGATAGTTAGGGAAAGATTTTAACAAAAAAAAACAAACAACAAAATATCATACAACAACATATTATATAACATCTCATCAAACATAAATAAATAAATAAATAAAACAACAATACCATACAAGACCATGCAAAACAAAGGTACGCATTTGGTCACTTAAGTCTAATACAAAGCTTAGCCCTCGACATCCCGAGTGGAGTTGCCACTGTGAGAGACCTCGAAATTGCCTCTCAAAAAGAGATTTGAAGTGTCCCCAGTGGAGCCGCCACTGTGAGAGACGACGTCCCTAAAAAAAAATATTTGGGTACCTTTTTAGGGCACTTCTCTTTTTGGGTAAGTGGTGTGGAGTAGCCACTTTTTTTTTATACAAAAAAATTAGAAAAAAAATGCTAACTACAAGATACATCACTGAATAGTTCCATTCATTGATTGAATTAAATTACATGTTTGAAAGAAAATTAAAAAAGTTACATAGCTTTGAGTCCTAGTTACAATTTACCAAATATTTACATGGCTTGTTGTCCTAGTTACATTCTACCCAAAACAAATGAAGACAAGGCTAGATCTACTAAACCAAAAATCTAAATCTGAAGGCTAGGTTACAGAATGGGAAGGTGTTAGGCACTCATTCCGCCCAGACAGAGTCTGACTTTTTAGACTCTTGTGACCAATGTACCATTTCATGCATGCTATGAATGATATATTGAACATGTTAAATAAATCACACAAAACCATTTATGAATGTATCCTCTTTTTATTTTAAAAATTCAGATCTGTTTTAATGAATAAAAAAAATTGGTTTTAGCTTATAAAAAATCAAATCTGTTTTTGTATGTGTAAAAAGAGTAGTTTTTGAAGAAAAAATTCAGATCTGTTTTTATTTAATAAAAACAAAGTCTTTTGATTGGTTTAAACAATTTAGATCTATTTTTATATTTGCAAAATATTTTTTTTACGAAGAGGATCTTACTCACAAAATAATTTCATGTTATCTGAGTCAAACAAAACAAACAACAAAACAACAATACATAATCTCTTTCTTTCTTTCTTTCAAAATTCTACATATGTTTAAAAAAATTAGATTTATATCTATGAAAGATACAAATCAGTTTTTTATTTAAGAAAAATTCAGATCTACATCTAATGAAGATGCAGATCCGTTTTTTATTTAAGAAAAATTCAGATCTACATCAAAGAAAGATGTGGATCTTTTTTTATTTAAGAAAAATTCATATCTGCATCTAAGAAAGATGTAGATCTGTTTTTTTAGTTAAGAAAAATTCAGATCTACATCTAAGAAAGATGTGGATCTGTTTTTTTAATTTCAAGAAAAAGCGTTGATCATATGCAAACTATTGGAACTAAGAAAGAGATCATAACCATTACATAAACAAAATCAAGATCATGCTTTAACAAGACAATGATTAACAATTCATGGATAAAGAAAATCTTTCATTATCATAAAAAAGAAACATAAAAGAGAATAGGGCGATTGAAAAACAACCTCTTGCATGAGCACTCTTTGTTCTTGAGAGGATGTTTTAGGGTGCAAAGAAACTTATTCAGTTATCTTTGAAATCTAAAAATCCTAATTTTAGCAGCAAATCTCAGAGAGGATCATCATATATCAACAACTTGAGAGCCTAAAAACATATGCCTCCCCAGGCGTAGAAAAAAGCTGCTGAATTATGAGGTTCAGTCTCTATTTATAAAGGCCTAAGGATCCTAAAAAATAGGTACGGACGATTAGGGTTTGAATTCGGACGCATCCTTTTGCGAAAAGGTCAAAAAGGGTGTGCATTATCGTCACCCAAAGGCCGTTGGGCCAAAGCCTACATCATGGCAATTCAACACTTTTAGAGTGCCATTCAGCACTCCAAATGTGCCAAATTGGCTCTTGAAGGCCGAATGCACTTTTGTGTTTGGGTGCCATTTGGACTCCTCTTCTAGGGTTTTTTGGCCGGTCCTTGTACCTAGACATGTTTTCATCATCTGTCTATGATTTTTTTTTTATCTCTTTTCTAGATAATTCAGGCTTTTTAAGAGCAATTATCTTGAAAAATTATCTTGTAGATAAATCCCTTAAAATAAATCTTGATAAAGTTCAGATTATAAAATTTTATTGTTATCCAATCATCCATTTTATTCTTATGAATGCAATCCTACTTTAAACACTAACTATCAATCAATCATAAAATTATCTAATTAATTTTAATTGTTTGATCAATCAGAATTAATTTAAATAAATCGTGCATGGTTGACTCTTCTTAGACACAATGCATGTTGACCATGCAAACTTGATTATGTGATATCTTTTGATCCAACGGTCCAATTTAAAAACCAGAAACACCTTTGTGACCATTGGAATCTCAAGATCATTTTCATGATATGTAATGAATGACATAATGCATGTAATGCAAAGACAAAATGATGTATGTAGTGTAAGAAATAAATGATGCATGTGATGCAATTATGATTATTATTATTTTTTTTTTTTTGTACATGGATAGTCATTCTCCTTGATTAAATCATGGGTGCAAAATCGAGTGTCTGCAGAGGCATTGGAGGCTCAGCTGGGGGAGCTGAAGGCCTGGAAGGTCATCTAGGAAAAGAAGTTTGATTTGACGAAGAGGCTCCTAGAAGAGGTAGAGGAGCAGATGGAGGCACTGAAGAAAGTTCTTAAGGACAAGGAGAATGAAATCTCGAAGTCCAAGAAGTAGCTCCGTTGAGTTAAGGAGGACACAATAAAGGAACACCGCGACTCCGACGCTCTCTTAGTTGAGCTGGGCAGTTCTTTTGCCGACAGCTTCGACGACTGCCTCCGTCAAGTCAAGGCTTCCTTCCCTGATCTAGACCTATCCCATATTACCATTGAGGCCGAAGGCCAGACTCCAGCCCGTCCTGTTGAATCGGAAGGGACCGACGAGCTATTCGCTGATGATATCAACCCTGAACCTCAAGGTGACGGAGAGGCCACACAAGTTGATCAGGAAAAATCCGTCGAGGACGATATCCGCCAACTTGAAGTTTATCAGACGGTTGAGGAGAAGAAGGAAGGGACCCCTGTTGTCCAGCAGTAGTTTTTCATTTTTTTTTTTCTTTTTACTTGTATGTTAACAACTTTTGATTACTTAAGAGAACAATATTTATCCCTTCCGTCACCCATTGTTTTGGGGTTTCTATAAGCATTTGCCTTTCATAGGCTTTTTATTTATTATTTCATATTTTTTGCATCATTTGAATATACACATTACTTACACATTTGGTTATTTTGATGTTTCCGTCTTTTATTAATGGATTCACTCAAGGGTTTGATAAGCTCATATCATCCATGGGATGAATCAGTCCCTTGGTTGGGCTTGATATTTTAGCTCACCTTCTAGGATGAGCCTATCCGTTATTGGACCTAATAGTTTTTTTTTTTTTTTATTCACCCCTTGGGATGAATCCGTCCACTTATGGACTTAACAATTCTAACTCACCCCTTGGGATTAACTCATCCATTTATGGACTAAATAATTTTAACTTGCCCCCTGGGATTTACCGTCCACTATTGGACTAAATAATTTTAACTCACCCCCTAGGATGAATCCGTCCATTTATGGACTAAATAATTTTAACTCATCCCCCAGGATGAATCCGTCCACTATTGGAAATTGGAATAGATAATTTTAACTCACTCGTTGGGATGAATCCATCCACTTATAGACTAAATAATTTTAACTCACCCCTTGGGATGAATTCGTCCGCCATTGGACTAAATAATTTCAACTCATCGCTTGGGATGAATCCGTTTACTTATGAACTTAATAATTTTCAGCTCACCCCTTGGGATGAATCTATCCCCTTATGAACTAAATAATTTTAACTCACTCCTTGGGATGAACCCGTCCATTATTGGACCAAATAATTTTAATTCACCCCTTGGGATGAATCCGTCCACTTATGGACTTAATAATTCCCAGATCACCCCTCGGGATGAACCCGTCCACTTATGGACTAAATAATTTTAACTCACCCCCCAAGATGAATTCGTCCACTTATGAACTAAATAATTTTCAGCTCACCCCTTGGGATGAACCCGTCCACTTATTGACTAAATAATTTTGACTCACCCCTTTGGATGAACCCGTCCACTTGTGGACTTAATTTTCATGTAGAAATTGTAAATGGCATACACATAGTACTTTGAATAACCCCTCTTATTGTGAAAAATACACGTATAGAAATTGTTCTTAGAAAACGAAAAACTGCCTTTCGGGCTTAAAGAAAACTGTAGATAATGAAAGCTTAACTAAAAAGCAATAAACTGGAAATGAGGAGTATTGTTGTCCATGTTGTTGTATACTGGTAGTAGTTCTTCAGGTGCTTCGTGTTCTAGGGGTGGTGCAACTTTTGCCCGTCCAGTGTCTCCAGGTGGTAAGTTCCATTCCTATGCCATGATGCGATCTTGTACGGTCCTTCCCAATTAGGTCCTAGCTTCCCCTAAGAGGTGTCTTTTGTGGCGCCCATCACTTTTCTCAAGACCAGATCTCCAACCTAGAAGTCCCTATGTCTAACTTTGGAGTTATAGTGCTTGGCCATGAGGTCCTGATATCGTGCTAACCTTTGCTCAACCATTGCTCTGACTTCATCTACCAGATCAAGTTGCAAGCGCATAGCTTCATCATTCCTACTCTCGTCATGGTTTCCCACTCTGTAGCTTGTAAGTCCCACTTCTGCTGGGATGACTGCCTCAATTCCATATGCTAGTTGAAATGGTGTCTCCCCTGTAGACGTCCTTACCGCCGACCTATATGCCCATAAAACGCTTGGTAATTCTTTCGGCCATATACCCTTTGCCCCCTCGAGCCAAGTCTTGATGATTTTGAGCAAGGATCGGTTCGTGACCTCAACTTGCCCATTGGCCTGAGGGTGGGCTAGTGATGAGTCGTGATTCTTTATCCCTAGTTGTGAGCAAAAGTCTCTGAATGCATCGTTGCCGAACTGCTTCCCATTGTCTAAAACCAGTACTCTAAGTATACCATATCTGCAAGTGATGTTCCTCCATACAAAGCTTCTCATATTCTTTTCCGTGATGGTGGCCAAAGCTTCGGCCTTTACCCACTTGGTAAACAGTCTATATCGACCACCAGAAATTTTAGCTGTTGAATTGCTGTTGGGAACGGACCCATGATGTCAATCTCCATTGAGCGACAGGTCGTGGGGCCATTATTGGAAGGAGTTCCTTTATTGGTTGCTGGATGAGGTTGCCAAACCTCTAACACTTGTTGTAAGCTTTGACATATGCAATGGCATCCTTCTGCATGGTAGGCCAATAATATTCCGCCCGCATTAGTTTATGTACTAAGAACCGTGATCCAGAATGGTCTCTGCAGACTCCTTCGTGGACTTCTCGCATGACATAGTCTGCCTCCTCGGGGCTAAGACACCTCAGGTACAGGTGAGAGAAGCCCCTTATGTATAAGACGTCTTTAATCAGCATGAACTGCGCTGCCTGAATCTTCAACTTCATGGCAGCCTCTTTGCCATCAGGTAGTACGCCATCCCTCAAGTAGGAGGTTATTGGTTTCATCCAATCGTTCTCGAAACCTATCTCCTGTACACTGATATTGTCTATTAAAGGTAAGATTTGAACAAAGGATAGTACCTTACTAGAGGTAAGCGTATGCTCGACTGATGCAGCTTTGGCAAGACAGTCGGCGCGCTCATTCTCCTCCCTTGGGATTTGAACAAACTTCGCTTGGAGGTCATTTACTCAATTCTTCACTTGCTCAAGGTACTTCTTCATCCGTTTTTTCTTGCATTCATAATCGTCGTTAACTTGACTGATGACTACTTGAAAGTCGCAATACACAACCACATTCGCAGCACCTACTACTTTGGCGAGACCCAGTCTTACTATCAAGGCTTCGTACTCTGCCTCGTTATTGGTAGTAGGGAAATCGAGCCAGACCATGCATTCGACCTCGTCCCCTTCTAGGCTATGGAGTACCACGCCAGCTTCGCCTGCTTGTCTGTTGGAAGATTCGTCCGTATGTATACTCCATTGTGGACTCTCTCCTACCCCCTTGCTTTCCATGTTAGTGAATTCTGTGACGAAGTCAGTAATAACTTGTCCCTTTATGGCTGTACGTGGGCAATACTGTATGTCAAATTCGCATAACTCAATTGCCCAAAATGCCATCCATCCAGTAGCTTCAGGGCTGCTCATTGCTCTTTATAGGGGCTTGTCTGTTAGGATGACCACAATGTGGGCCTGGAATTATGGCTTAAGCTTATGCACAGCAGTTACCTACCAATGCGAAATCGAGCTTCTCCATCGGAGGGTATCTCTTTTTTGCACCTCAGAGTGCTCGGCTCATAAAGTATACCGGTCTTTGCACCCCGTCCTTTTCTCTAACTAAAGCTGCACTAACAGCTGCTAGAGAGACGGCTAGGTATAGAAATAATTCTTCTCCTAGTTCGGACGGGCTCAACAACAGCGGGGAAGAAAGATATGCCTTTAGGTCCTCAAATTCTTGCTGACACTCGATCGTCCATTCAAAGGATTATTTCAATGTGCAAAAAAAAGGTAGGCACTTATTTGTTGCTCTTGAGACAAACTTGTTCAGTGTAAGTACCTTACCGTTCAGGCTCTATACCTTCTTGACGGTTTTTGGCGGAGTTAACATCATTATGGCTTGAATCTTATCTGGGTTGACCTTAATACCTCTCTAGGACACCATGAACCCTAGGAACTTTCTTGCCATCACCCCGAATGCACACTTGTTTGGATTCAACTTCATGTTATAAGAACGAAAGGTATTGAAGATGTCCTTGAGGTCGTCCAGATGGTCATTCTCCCGAATGCTTTTTACCAACATGTCATCAACGTAGACTTGAACGTTCCTCCCAATCTGATGTGCAAACATCTTGTTTATCAGCCTTTGATACGTGGTGCCTACATTCTTGAGTCTGAACCGCATTACTTTGTAGCAGAAGAGACCCTGGCTGGTGATGAATGAAGCCTTCTCTTGATCAGCCTCCTCTAGCCTGATCTGGTTGTAACTAGAAAACGCATCCATAAAGCTCAGCAACTAGTTCCTTGTTGTCAAATCCGCTAAGGTGTCAACACATGGAAGTGGGTAGCTGTCCTTGGGCATACCTTATTTAAGTCTGTGAAGTCCACGCACGTCTTCCACTTCCCGTTGGCCTTTTTTACCATCACTACATTGGCCAGCTAGTCGGGGTAGTATACTTCTCATATGAATTCCACTTCCTGTAGCTTGTGAACCTCTTCAGCTATGGCCTTGTCTCGCTCCTGCACGAATACATGTTTTTTCTGACAGATGGGAGGAAAAGAGGGCGACACATTCAACTTGTGCACAATGACCGATGGATCAATTCCAAGCATGTCTTCATGGCTCCAAGCGAAGACGTCCTAGTTCTCCCTCAGAAATGTTGTGAGCGCCTGGCGTACTGGTGGGCTAAGGAAAGTGCCGATCCTGGTCGTTCACTCAGGCCTAGATTTATCAAAGAGCTCCTCTTCTAGCGCTTCCATGGGTTCTACCACCATCTGCTATTCTTCTATACACATAGTTTGTAAACGATCATCCATCTCCAACATGGCAATATAGCATTCGTGCGCTGCTACTTGATCTCCTCATACCTTTCCCACTCTGTACTTGGTAGGGAACTTGATCATTAAATGGTAAGTTGTAGTCACGGCCTTCCACGAATTCAAAGTAGGACGACCATGGCATTGTAAGCGGATGAACAATCGACAACTAGGAACGTGACATCCTTTGTGATCTGTTAAAGGTAATCACCGACCGTTACGGATAAAGTGACCGCTCTTAGGGGATGTACCCTAGTTCCTCCGAATCCAACGAGTGGTGCATTGGTTGGAATCAGTCGTTCTCTCTCAATCCTCATTTGCTAGAATGCCAGGTAGTAGAGGATATCGGGAGAGTTCCCATTGACCACGAGGACTCGGTGTGTGTTGTAGTCCCTTACACGTATGCAAACCACAAGTGCATCCCGTGTAGGTGGTGGACACGTCGTGCATCTTCCTCTATGAATCCAATTACAGGGTCGTCGATCAGTGCCATCTTTGGGATGAAACCCTTCAGTTGGACGTTTTGAACCATCTAAAGGTAGGTCTTGCGCGCCTTCTTGGACGAACTGAAAGCTGTGTTGACCTTTACAATCATCCTTATGTCCCCTAAGGGTGGCCTAGGGCGCTTGTTTTCTCTCTGGGCAAGCTGCTCTTGGGGCTGGTCTGTCCTTTCTTTACCAACGAACCTTTGTAACTTTCCTTACCTGATAAGAGTTTCTATCTGCTGCTTCAAGTCATAGTAATCGGATATAGCATGACCGTGATCGCAGTGGAAACGGCAGTACTTGTCTCTAGACCTCTTGCTAGGGTCTCCCTTTAACTTGCTAGGGAATGTCAAAGCTCCTTCATCCTTGATCTGCATCAGGACTTGATCGATCGGGGTGTTTAGTGGGGTGAAGCCTGCGAATCTCCTAGTGGGAGGTTTAGAGTGTCTATCTTCCCATCTATCTCGTGTCCTTGTTGTCTTTCGCCCCCTATCCTGTCATGCTTCCTCCTGTCTTTCTCTTTTCTTAAGCTTCTCTTCGCGGGCCAACAGTGCGTCTTCCGTGTTCATGTACTTAGTAGCCCTGTAGAGTACATTCGACATAGTCTTTGGGTCATTTTTGTATAAAGAAAACAGAAACTTACCCTTCCATAACCTATTGGTGAATGCGGCCACGAGTATCTTGTTGTCGGCTTCGTTAATCGAGAGTGCCTCCTTGTTAAAGTGTGTTGTGTAAGATCTCAATGTCTCCTCCTCCCGTTGCTTGATGTTCATCAGGCATGTAGAAGACTTCTTATACCTGTGCCCTCTATAAAGTGCGAGGCAAACTGCGCGCTCAACTCTTTGAAAGTATTGATGGAGTTGGGCGTTAGTCTGCTGAACCATACCCTTGCAGGACCCTTTAGCGTAGTTGGAAAGGCTCGGCACATGATTTTGTCTGCCACGCCCTACAAGTACATGAGGGTTTTGAACGACTCCAAGTGATCTAAAGGATCCTTTGATCCGTCGTAGGCTTCTACCTGTGGCGTACGAAACTTTGGTGGTAGGGGGAATGAAGTGACGGGTGCGGTAAAGGGCAAGTCCGTCCTGTGGACTAACTCGTCGAGGTCGCTTGACACCTGTCTTCTGAGGGCGTTCATCATGAAGTCCATCCTCTCCTTCATCACCTGCATCTCCGCAACCATGTGTGGTGGCGCTGTTTTTATGATGGATGGATGGCTGGTATCTTGTCGCTCCTATCTACTTAGAGCATTGCTACCTTCCGGTCCTTCTCAATCGCTTCTTTCGGCGCTGGTGCCTTCTAGCTCTTTTTCATGACTGTTAGGCCCAGCATCCCTTTGGCGCAGCTGCTCCTCTAGGTCATGATTTTGCTTAGTAAGGCATTCCACTACTGTAGCTAGGGTTTGCACTTGTCTTTCAATCGCAGCAGCACGTGGTTCTTCGTTATTGTTGGTTGCCATCGAGCAAGTAAGTATCATGCAACTCTTTGCCTGGGAAGCAGTAGTAATCTAATCTCTTCCCCACAGACAGCACCAACTAATGATGCCAAAAATCATCAGTGAGCCACACAGTCCCCACGTACTCTAGACAGAACCTGCGAAAAAGAAACAAAGAAGACCTTGCAGAGAGTATCGGTGTGGTACCGGCCAAAGACCCTTCGAAGGTTAAGTTAGAGAATGTTCACAATTCTAGAGTGCCAGAAACAAAGAAGACCTTGCAGAGAGTACCGGTGTGGTACCGGCTAAAGACCCTCCAAATGTTAAGTTAGAGAATGTTCACAACTCTAGAGTGCCAAAGCTGGGGGGAATTATGCGTACCTTATTTTCTGAGGGTTTTGGGATTTTTATAGAGCCTAGAACCGACCTTCGTTTCTTGGCTAAAAAGATGTTTCCTTGAGGAGAAGATTATTATAAGTGTACGTATTTTGCAGAATTCTTCCCATATCGAGATCACATTGCCTAGGGTTAATCGTAGAGTGCAAGACATTTCCATTTAGAGTTCCTTGGAGACTACTTAAGCTACGTAGATGCCACGTGGCCTTGATATCCGTCTCCTTTATGTCCGTCTAACTAGAATCCATCTACTATGGAGAATCAATCCGTCTTACATAGCCTCCGTCTAGCGCATTACCCGTCGCCTTCTCTTTATGTTTTGACTGTCCATTATCCCAATACCGTCGCCTTATGGCAGGTTTTGTTGTACGAGTCTATCCACCCTAATTTTATCCTCTTCAATTGGAGTCCTACCTTATTTAGAGTTTTTCGCGTAGAATAATATTAGAAATACAAACTATTTTACGAAAAATTTTACAAACTGCTAGTGCAGTAAATGATTATTGATAAATAAAAAAGTGATATTAATGGTGGGCCTAGATGAAAACCAAAAAAATGTTGGCCTTATTCATTAGATATGATATGAAAATAGTTTTTGGCATTACTTTTTGATATTAATGTTGTAAAATAGTTTGTGGTTGTAGTATTACTTTTTAGCATATTGCAGGAGGTTTGACTTACTTTCAGTACTCTTATTCATTAGATATGATATGAAAATATTATGTATTAAAATGAATACATGTTGGTCTTGTATATCATCCAATACAAAAGAGCACAGAATGAAAGCATTGCCCTTACTAAGAGACGTTTCCTTGTTTAAAAGACTTTCTTGAATTTAATTACTGAGCAAAGTTTGATGGGAACAACCTGCATTCTCTTGTTGATTCAAGCTATGACATAATATATATATATATATATATATATATATATATATATATCTCAATGGTGCTCGATCTTTCTAGATATTGTTGTAACATATTCACTTCTTCCATGTCACATACCATGACAAATATCATGATAAGTGAGTATGACCTAACTAATAATACTCTGGATGGAGCAGTCCCTTAACCCCAAAATACTTGGTTGTGGCTGAAATGACAAGTTCAACTCTGGTTGAATACGTTTCAAAAATAAAATTTAAATCAAATACAATTGAATATGAAAATAAATTTGCTCAGAAAAGAAGAGGGGAAAAAAATACAAAAACAATTAGCACCTTATTCAATAATTTTTGGTAGGTAGTACTAGTACACATATTGCTCAGAAAAAAAAGAGGGGAAAAAAATACAAAAACAATTAGCACCTTATTCAATAATTTTTGGTAGGTAAAACTAGTACACATATGCACCTCGTTCAATTTTCGAGCACACAAGTTTGGAAATCACACAAGTCTTGGTTGTACAAATTAATAAACGTGTACGTCTTTTAGTTGGAGCATATATTATCTTGCACACAGCACATGCAGATTGCAATGGAAAAAGACTGTTCTTTGGGTTTTGGGCCATACACGAAGGATTTGCCCCAAAACAAATGAATGGTTTACAGTTTCCTCTCCATGAGGTCAGCCAAAATAAAGGTGTGGTAACGGAACCACCGCGTGGATTTCTTAAGATAATGAATTTTTTAACCCATTCTGACCTTTTTCCCTCGGCCAATGACTATATATATATATATATATATATATATATATGTGTGTGTGTGTGTGTGTGTGTGTGTAGGTTATTTAGGGATATTTTAAAAGTTTATTACATTCATTAACGATACAATTAATGTGTCAACTTTTAAAACACACAATAAAGGAAAATGCTAAAAGTTCTATCGATGTTACTAAGAAAATCTTACAAACTAAATTGACAAATTTTTTTTTTTTAAATTTAATAGTTACAATAGGAGAAACATGATTTGAATCCCGGGTTCTTCTAATAAAGGAAAATGCTAAAAGTTCTATCAATGTTACTATGAAAATTTTACAAACTAAACTGACAATATTTTTTTTAATTTTTTAAATTTGATAGTTACAATAGGAAAAACATGATTTGAATCCCGGGTTCTTCTAATAAAGGAGAGTTAGCAATGTCATTGAATTACACGACTTTATTGTATGTGACAATAAAAATGATTAGTGTTGCATCAACAAAATAATAATTAATTTTTTGTGTTGTGTTTAAAAGTTGACACAGTTTGTAAAATTTATATAGTAAAATTTGTACCATTCCTAGCATTGCCCCGCAAAAATAAATATTTAGGGTTTTATTTATTTATTTATTTATTTATTATGTTATTGATAATGTACTAATTGTGCTTATTCATTGACACGTAAGTTTCTAAACTTTGTGTTTATCTACGGCAAGTTTGTAAACTTCTATAGTAGAATATAGGGAAAAATGGGCAACTGCCCTTTTCACGCAAATTTTACAGCCTTATGCCCATTTTTTCAAACTAATTAGGGAACTGTCCTTTTTTTGTAACTCGATTTTGAAATGCCCTATAGTGGCGTTTTTAAAGAGCTTATAGAGACGTTTTAAGGACATATAGTGGCGTTTTGTAACTTGAGCTCCATAAACTCGAGTTATAGGTAAAATAAAATAAAATAAATTGCCAATAACTCAAGTTCATGGAGCTCAATTTATAAAACGCCACTATAGGTCCTTAAAACATCACTATAGGCTCCTTAAAATACCACTATAAGGCTCCAAACATTTTTTTTTTTAACTCGATTTTGAGAAAATCAAGTTACAAAAGAGGGGCATTTCCCTAATTAGTCTGGAAAAAGAAGTGAAAGGCTGTATAATTTGAGCATAAAGGACAGTGTCCCATTTTGTCGGTAGAATATATGATGGTTTTAGCATTTATCTTTTTATATTATTATGATGTGACACCAAATATATTCATTGTCACGTTGGTTCTTAAGTTTTTTACAACAAAATTTATACAATTTTAGCATTTTCCTTATTTTATTATCTTCTTTCCAATTTACCTTCCATATCAATCAAGCATTTCTTGAATAAATTCTTGTTTAATCTAGAGATTGATATCCTCATTGTTTAAAATTATTTAAAAATTATTCTTACTAGTTATTACCAGTGGTCCATTTGTGTTCATGAATAGATAGTACCGCACAATAAATTTGAGAAAATTATTTAAAATGTTGAAATTCCAACCTCCCAAAAAAAAAAAAAAAATTTCTGGATAGACTAAGGAGAATGTGTACTATTATTATACTCGGCATATATTTGTGTAAAATTATTACATTCTAGTGGAAACATTGAGAAACTTTCATGTATAACAAAAAGGAACGGTGCAACTGTGCAAAAAGCCAAGAACCAATACGTGCATTCACATGTCACCTTGTTTTTGGTAAGCTACATGCTAGCCACAATGTTCAAACATGTCCAAAATGGTTTTTGTTTTGTACAGACAAACAAATAATAATTCCAGCCAACTTATGAATACATGTTCCTGCATCGTTTCCAAAAGTTTGATAAGGAGGAAGTTCTGGACCGTGTCTTTACCTTAGACATTTACACAAGTTGTGAATATACAAATAGAACTAGGTGAAGATAATAATAATGGGTTTTTAAAAGAGCTAAAACCATCATTATATGGTGGACCTTTCTCTTCCAAATTGCTTAAACATTTTCTGGGAAAGACGACTAAGTTCAGTTTATTCTTTAATCTAAGTGGTTTTGCTTACTTGGGCAAATGGCGGTCCCTTCTGAACCTTCTATTATTATTTTAATGGAGATATGATTCAATGTATTACTAATTATAACATTAAAAGTCTCAAACGGAATGAAAGCCAAAAAGGATAAAAGAATATAACAGAAAGATTCTTGTAATTTGAAGATTGAAAACCGAAAACGTGTTTTTTTTTTTTTCTGGGAAAAAAATATCTTTTATTATTGATGTTTTAACTCTTAACCCAGGAAGAAATTGTTTATTTAGCGAACTAGCTAAGGTTAAGTCTAAGGATACGTTTGATACATTGAATGGAGATTACGACAAGAATTGTAATCTTTATTACTAGGAATAAAATGTGTTGTAATGTACTAAATCTATTCATTAGTTTGGTTGTGAGTTATAACATTAGAATAAAACTTAACATTTATTTTAAGAAATTTCTTACTCATACAATTATATTTCCTTAAAAATTATTATTTTTAAATTTAAAAGAGATATGTGTTATTTTTTATGATTTTTTATTTTTATAATTGTTAGATGTATATGGAAAGTTCGTTTACTTGGAAATATATTAAGTTTTGAAATTATTGCACTTACTAAGGAATGGCTAATACAACCTTTTAAAGAGAAATAGTCATTCCTCATTTTGAAGAATAACTATTCATAAGGAATGATTATTCCTTGTAATAAAAACATAACCAAACTAAAAAATAATTAAACCATAGGAATAACTATTACATTACAGCACCTATTACAGTCTACCAAATATGCCCTAAGTTTTGAGTCAACTATTAAATGAACTAAGATAAAAATAAATAAATAAAAATAATGTGATCATAAATAAAATTGAAAATATTCGACTCGATTGATATATATATATATATATATATATAGAGAGAGAGAGAGAGAGAGAGAGAGAGATGGGTTCCACTTGTATGACTCTACAAAAGTTACACATTTTTAAGCCATAGATTTCCAAAAAATCTAACAATAAAAAAGAAAACATAATTTTTTCTTATCATCATTAAATACTTACCTAATTAATAACATCCTTATTAATTACTTCTAGTCTCTCTTTTCCCTCCCTTTATTTCACAGTAATTCATTATTCCTCTATCACTTTTTCTGATCCAAAGGTTGTTTTCAAATTCTCTTCCATTTTTTTCTTCTTTGGGTTTCAAAAGTTATGGGTGTCAAATATTACCCAGTGGAAAAAAGAAAAAAGAAGCTCAAGATGAAACTACATAGAGATAAATAAATAAATAAATAAATACATATATATATATATATAAGAAAAAAAAAGTAGGGTGGGGGAGATAATAGATCCAATTAGAAAGTGGAACAAGCAGACATATACAAGGAAAGAGAGAGTAGTAATGGTAGCCTGGTAGAAGAAGATGTAAGGTAAAAGGGTATTGTAAATCATTTGTAAAGTCATTCAATCCAAAAAAAGAATATATATATATATATATATATATATATATGTAAAAGGTTTTAAACAATGAGTAAGGAGAGAGAACAAAACTGCTATTAATTAAGTGAATAATGTGTAAATTAATTAGCATTTAATGCTATTTTTTTAACAATTAGATCAATTAGAAATCTATGATTTGATATTAGATTTTATAAGTTTGTAAATAAGTTTATAAGATATTAAGTTATTATTTGTATTTATTGATAGTATAAATAGCTCACTTTAGAATAAAAATGATATATAATTTTTTAATATTAATTTACATAAATTTGTGAAGGATTGAGAAATTTTATTCATGATGTTTACTTTATATTGGGAAATTATGAGTTAATCAAGTAACTTGTGTATAACTCAACCACTTGATATCTTATGATATTTCGAATAAAGACATTTAGGGTTCAAATTTTCTTACTCTTAAAAAAAGTAGCCAATGTAGAAAATCAAATTTGTTCAACAAAAAAATAGACGAGACTTGAAAATGTAATTTAATTTGGTGATGACCTCAATATTCTGAATAAAACTAAATGAATAAATATTAAGATTTTAATACTTGACTCTGTTATTGTCTAAATTTTTTATTATAATTTTTTCATCCCATAAAATATTTTTAAAAATAAATTATTAACGTATGCCTTAATTACGGTCTTCTATTTTCAATGGTTTCCTTAATAATATTACTAGTACTGTTTATACTAAAATTCATAGTATTTTGAATGAGAAAGACACCTTTCTACCGATTACAATCCGCCTCGACAGCGAAATTGCGTCACAAATTTGTGGCACAAGTTGTACCAGCAGACTCTTTCGATGGTAAAAGAACATCCTGAAAATCTGTGGGTCCCACTGAATTTATGGAATAGCGACCACCGTAGAAGAAAAAGAAGGAAATGTCTGCTTGCGTGGCGTCATCAGAAATCATTGGACACACGTGTATGGTTCCCAAAATTTATGTAGGTGAAGCTTGTCAGTCACAAACTTCAGCAACAGTCACCGAGGAAGGTTGAACCTGCTGTACTTATAAACAATAATCCTCTCTGTTCTTTGTGTCTTTTCCCTATTTGTTTGTCCCTCGAAGAATGTTTGTTATGAGTGGCTGTTGAAGAACGAAACTTCATAGGGCCCTCCAATACCAATCAAATTATATATAGACAAAAATTGGAAGATAGAGGTATATGTTTCACTTACCAAAAAAACAAAAAAAAAAGAAGAAGAAGAAGAAGATTTTATTAATGAAAAAGAAAATAGAAGAGGGAGAGAGAGAGAGAGAGGAAAGAGAAATACAATTTGCTAATTTCATAATGGGTTGTAGTTTAGGTAAGCAAATTATGTGATTGTTAGGTGGGCAACCTTCCCATCTAATACAAATTGGAAGTATTTGGAAATATTTATTATAAAATGTAATTATTGGTTGAATACTAGTGAAGGCTAATTTGCCTCTTGTTTCAAATGAAATGACACCTCAATGTCCTAATTAGTGGGTTGAGTCTCCTAAAATTTTATGATTTTTAGCAATCATTTTTGGCAATTTGGCATATATGTTAATGTTTAGACATTAAACTAATTATTATATTAGTCTAAACTAATTATTATATTAGAATTTCAAAAAGAAATCATTTGATTGCCTTAGAAGAAATATTTTTTTTTTTCCCCTTTCTAATTATTTCCAAACTAAATGATTCAAATCTAGAATATTCCTTTCATGTCTTCTACGATTACATATTTTTGCTATATAATGTCATCCCAATATATGAAACAAAAAATAATTGAAGTGCTTAAACAAAATGACATTTTCTTCTAATTAATTATATGGTCTAAAGTATTAGGAATCTTTTAGGTAAAATGGCAAAGATTTTTTTTTTTTTTTTTTTTTTTGGATACAAAATTGCAAAAATTTTATTCAAAATAAAGCATTGATACATCATGAGTCAAAATATGCTCAAAGTTAAAAGAACTAGAGAGAGAGAGGATTTAACCCAAAAGATCATGTCTTAAAATTAAGATCTTCTAGTTTAGAATTATTAAGGTAACTTCATTGTGGAGTTTTTATAATCATATCTACCCATTTGAAAAGGGTGAATTATATTTTGTTACATATTATCAAAATTTTAAATATATATTATATCAAAGTAAAGGCAGAGATTTTTACTCAAATAATAGTGACTTGATAAATTATAATCTAAACCTTTCTATTACATGAAAATTGTAATGTTATAACTTATAAATAACAACAATTCTTATAATTTTGTCCACAATTTTTTATAATTAATTGAACTATAATTTTTTAAAAAACAAGGGGGGAAAATCAAATATATATGCCAAAAAAAAAAAAAACCCAAATATAGGGTATACAAAACCAAACTATGAAACAACGTGGCGTAAATACTAGATAGGTAGAGGTGATATATTTGCATACATAAACTTAGGAATAACGTAAACAAATCAAATAATATTATCGTGAGACTTCTGTCGGACTATAAAATGAAGCACCTCAATTATTCTTTCTACAATTCCAACAATACTCTCTGTGCTTCTGTCCAAAGACTTCAAACTCCAAATCTCTCTCTCTCTCTCTCTCCCTCCGAGTCTCTCTCGCTCACACAAACAAGCACAGCGCATTTTCATTCTGTAGTCTGTACAAAGCCTCTCGATATCTTTCATTGTGGCTCACTCATTTCTGCAGGTAATGAGATCTGAAAGTTTTGTTTTTTTGTTTTGTTTGTTTGTTTGTTTCTTTTTTTTTTGGATTCACTTTGTTTTGTTTTTGTTTACTGGTTACAATGGCGAAGTGGGTTTTGTTTGGTTTGGTTTGGTTTTGTGGGTTTGATTAGATTGAGTTTTGGCTGTGGTTTTGGTTTTTTTTAATGCTAAAATTTTCGCTGAAGATTGAACCTACTAGAAAGTAAATTTTAGAGATTTGGATTTGATGGTAGTGAAGTCTGATTTGCAAAGCTGAATGATATAATATTGTGTTTTGGAGTTGAAGAACGATTAAAAAAAACTAAAAAATAAAAAATTGTTTTATTGACTCTCTATGTTTCAATGGAAAAACTTAAGGTTCCTGAAGTTTTTTCCCCCCTTTCGGTATAGTTTGGTTGCTGTGAGAACTGTGGAGCCAATTGTGTTTTTTGTTTTTTAACATAAACCACAGAACATGATTTTGATTTAGTATTTCTCTGTTTATGGGGTATGAGGGTATCTATCTTATTGATTAGATCTTCAACTTTCTCAATTTTTGTTTTTCTTTTCATAAAACTGATTGACTAGTTGCGTGTATTACATGCTTGGTTCTTTATGAACTCTGGTTTCCCTTTTAATAAATTATCGTCCAACTTTAATCTATTGGTTATAAGATTTCTCTGGTAATGAGGCGTTTAATCATCCATTTATTCATTCATTGTGTTTGTTGTCTTGCTAGTAAATCTTATTGCTACAATAGTGTCTCAATATCATTGTAGAGTGTGAAATGTAGGACTTCTTTAATCTTGAATGGCTTTGCAATTCTATAGAGAGTATGTGCTGCACATCAAGAATTCCTGGTTTCTTCGAAAATATTACCCAAAAAAAAAGGAGAAGAAAGTATCTGGTGATTTATGGAAAATTTTGATATTTGTACCATTCAATTTTGCTTTTTACCATTTAAATTTATGGTCATTTGTGGATTCTTAGTCTGTATGATTGATTTTTATTGATTATATAGTAACTTTTTTTCTTTTTCTTTTTCAGGTGAAGATATCATATATTTGCTGTTGAACTGAATCTATTAATAATTGCTGTTCTACTTCTCCACTGTTCTACCAGAGGTTGGGCACGTAATCTTCTTCATTTCTTCAGGATTCTTAGGTTGTCACAAAAACTAGGGAATGCTGAAAGATGTGCTTGAAAGATAAGAATTCTCTCTCTGAAGATTATGAGGTTATCACTCCATTTGGGCTGCACTCATTTATCTTTGATGAGATCGGGTGTTTAAGTTACTGCTCATTACAATTCTGTGCTCAAACTCCCTGTGCAGCTAGAAATTTAAGAGAGTATTTCATTTCAGAACATGATGTCTGTGAAGATGGTTGAGCTTTTACTTTGTTGAAATAAGTTATTATCGTATAAATACCTGTATCAAAGATATTGTGCCAGCGGGTGAAGTAAGTTTTATTGCACTCAATCGGTAGTTGGCATGGAAGACAAAGTGACTGTACTGATGCAACGGTATGAATTAGGGAGACAATTGGGCCAAGGTACCTTTGCCAAGGTTTACCATGCAAGGAACCTTAAAACTGGCATGAGTGCGGCCATTAAGGTAATCGATAAAGAGAAAATCTTGAAGGTTGGGATGGTTGAACAGATTAAGCGGGAAATTTCTAGCATGAGTATGATCAAACATCCAAACGTGGTGGAGCTTTATGAGGTTATGGCCAGCAAAACTAAGATTTACTTTGTTATGGAGCATGCCAAGGGTGGTGAGCTTTTCAGCAAGGTAGCCAAAGGAAAGCTCAAGGAGGATGCTGCTAGAAGATATTTCCAACAGCTGATCAGTGCTGTTGATTATTGCCACAGTCGAGGTGTGTGTCATCGAGATTTGAAGCCAGAAAACCTACTGTTGGATGAGAATGGAAATCTAAAAGTTTCAGATTTTGGATTGAGTGCCCTTGCGGAATCTAAGCATCAAGATGGGTTGCTCCATACAACCTGTGGGACTCCTGCATATGTTGCTCCAGAAGTAATTAATAGAAAAGGCTATGATGGATCCAAAGCTGATATTTGGTCATGTGGGGTGATTTTATATGTTCTGTTGGCTGGTTATCTTCCATTCCATGATTCAAATCTGATGGAAATGTATAGGAAGATTGGTAAGGGTGAATTCAAATTCCCTAACTGGTTTGGCCCCGAGGTGAGAAGGTTGTTGTCGAAGATATTGGATCCAAACCCAAATACAAGGATATCCATTGCCAAGATAATGGATAATTCTTGGTTTCGAAGGGGGTTACCACCCAAACCCCGAATTATTCAATCAGAAGTGAAAGAACCTACCCCTATAGATGTTGATGCAGTTTTTGGACCAAATGAGAATAGCAGTTCCAGCACCGAGTCAAAGCAAGAATTGGCAAAGCCTTGTAATTTGAATGCATTTGATATCATCTCTCTGTCGGCAGGCTTTGATTTGTCTGGTTTGTTTGAGGAGACTGAACAGAAGAAAGAAGTGCGATTTACATCCAACAAACCTTCCTCAATCATAATATCTAAGCTGGAAGAGATTGCCAAGCGATTGAGACTGAAAGTGAAAAAGAAAGATGGAGGATTGTTGAAAATGGAGGGGTCTAAGGCTGGAAGGAAAGGGCTCTTGGGAATTGACGCCGAGATCTTTGAGATCACCCCATATTTCCATATGGTGGAGATGAAAAAGTCGAGTGGAGATACGCTGGAGTACAAAAAGATGTTGAAACAGGACATAAGACCAGCACTCAAGGACATTGTTTGGACCTGGCAAGGGGAGCAGCAGCAGACACAGCCACAGCAGCAAGAAGAAGTAGACCAACAACCTTCCAATGTTCTTTTGGCACTGGCTGTATCTCCTCCGGATTCATAGAAGTGGGTGTATATAATGGATTAATTTTAATTTGTGTCTCAAACTTGTTAGATTCTTAATCTTTTGTTGTTAGTCTGTCATTGTGACTAAAAACATTAATTACAGCAAAAGAAAAGAAGGTAATTCCAGAACAAGGCATCTAATTTGCTGTATTTTTTATGGCTGCTTGGAATTTCACAAGCCCTTTGTATTTGTATTTTGTGTAGCAACTTACTCCACATACTGCTATTGTAGCAGAAGCAGCATCAGCAGCACAAGTGGCATGTTGAAGCAATTTGCAGAATTGTAATTATTTACCTTTTCCGATAATCTTTTGGTTTATCATGGAGGAAAATTTGCACTTATTATGTGTAATTGAAATGATGATTCTAAGTATTCTCAAGCATTGTGTCCCCATAAAGAAGCACAATTGTTTGGAGAACACATCTCATGATCCCAATGGGTAGCACAATCGATTAAAGATTGTGCCTCATGAAGTAGTGGCCATCTATCATAGTTTCAAGCATTGCAATTTACTTTTCACCTTAAATTGGGAAACCCGGAAACCAACAATTCCAATGTTCAACAATAAGGTGTATTTTACCCGGTATATGCATCATTCCTCTCGTAGTATGTTTGAATCGTACAATATGAGAGGACCTATGAAATAATTATTCTCTTTCTAACTAATATTAAATCATCACAGAGACTTTGTTGAATATTACAAGCACTGAAGCCTAGGAATTTGCAATAAACCCCCAAAAAAAAGGGAGTGGATAAGAAGAAGAAGTCCTCAAAAGGTAGCAACCACTTGTCATATCCATACATCCAACATTCAAAGAAGTAAACAAAATAAATGTTTTTTATTATAAAGAATAAAAGATAGTATCAGATTAACGATTGAAGTGATTAAATTTACCTTCTTCTAAAAAATCAAGCTTATGAAGTTAATGATCCAACTTTTCTAACAACTCTAAATTTTTAAGATAATAAAAAATGGATAAAATTTAGTTACAAAATTGGTTATAGCCTAAGAGTACAATATTACTCAATAAAATAAAAATTATTACATATTGTAAAAATCTAACCGTTGAATTACATGTTTTTTACATTCTTAATACATATATCAAATTTTTTGTCAATCAAATATTATTTACTATATGATCTATAAGTTTATATTTATTTTCAATAAAAAGATATTGAGCAAGGATAACTAATTTTGTAACTAAACATTGCTGACAAAAATAGTCAAATACCACTATTTTTCAAAATTATTAGTGTGTTGCCACTGTTTGAGAAATATCTAGCAATCTACCACTTTTTTGAAACTCGAGTTTGTGAAACTCGATTTTGACATTAAACTCGAGTTTATGAAAATCGAGTATCTTTAAAAAGTCCACTTGGAACTCGAGTTTTATAAACTCGAGTTCCTTGTGATATAATACTTAAAACTTGAGTACACATTTCACTGAACTCAACTTTATAAAACTCGAGTTCCGTATGACATTTTAATGATACTCGATTTTCTTAAACTCGAGTTTCATGTTAAAATTGAGTTTCACAAACTCAAGTTTTAAAAAGTTGTAAATTGCTACATATTTCTCAAACAGTAGCAAAACGCTACAAATTTTACAAAATTGTGATATTTGGCCATTTTCACAAAACTTTGCCCATAAAAAATTTATTAAAAGAAACCAAACAAAAGTAAAAAGATAAAAATACTAGAAGAAAACGAAAGACTTGGAATGTATTTTGTCTTTTTGTAATTTCAACCGTTCAACATGTATTATATTGTCTTGGACCCTTTGGTGAAAGATAAAATACGAAGGGACTGAGGTTTTGGCTGTGTTGTGTGGGACCCACGACAAGGCAAAGTAAAGGGCATATAACAATAAGATAGAAGGTAGAATATGTCAAGAGTTGTTATGTAATACCGAAATCCGACCTTAGCTCAGTTGGTAGAGCGGAGGACTGTAGTTGGTCTCTAACAGACATCCTTAGGTCGCTGGTTCGAATCCGGCAGGTCGGATCTTTCCTTTTTTTGTTTTATTTTTAATCTTATGAAACAATTTCATTACTGTGTTTTGTTTTGTTGGTAAAAAAAAACTTAACCTATTTTCAAAGTTGTCAATTTCATTTCAATGGCAGTTCGAATCTATTAAAATGAAATATTTTTGCACCAATTTTTTTAGGATTACTGCTTATTCTATTTATATTTGTACCCAAAAAAAAAAAAAAAATTTATCACATAATGCTCTATTATCTCATTTATCAATTCAAAATTAAATAATTTATACATTTAATATTATTATTATATAGGATCTGACTTCTCCTTGTATGAAAAATTCTCTCGCTTCTTCCAATTTTTACACAAATAGAAGACGTGACAAATAAAAAAATTCTAAAGGTCAAATAAAGCTCACATCTCACACGTAACTTATTTTTATCACACAAGACTTATCTTTCCCGACCATAAACCTTTCAGCAACCTCCGTGGAAAACCCACTATGAAGAAGCCTTTTCAAAATGTTGATCCCAGGTTCTTAATGCAGGAGATTTCAATTGAAGAGGTTTTTACTGGGGAGGTTATTGAGGGATGTACTCGCATTTGCCAAATCTAAAACATGAACCATGGGAATGGGATACACTCACTCATACACTGCAACATGCCCAATCCACTCTGGCGAACTATCACCCTCAACCTCAAGGCCCAAGCCTCCCACGGTTCCATCACACTACCACATCAATACCCATCATTCATTTATTTTGTTGCGTTTGGCTTCCTCTTGTCCAGGTCATAGATTGGTTTTTTTTTATTTAAAATCAAATTTATCACCTTCTTTGTGTGAGTTTCAAGGGTTGGTGGGTTTATGGTGTTAAAATCTTGAATTTTTTTTGTTGCTAAATGAGAAAGATGAATTGGGTAATAAAATGCCAGGAACATGGGCCTTCTGAATTGGATTTTATTAAGTGTGATTCAAATGTGAAAGTGAAGGAATAGAGTAAGCTTCCATGGCTGCTTTATTGACAACTTAAACCAAAAAAGGTGAGAAACATCTAGATTTGCGTTTTATTGTCAACCCCAAACCAACAAGGACCAACGAAGTTTACATCCACAGAAAGATCAGAGATGATCTTTTACGCTGACTTCAGATCGCTGGGTTTCAAAACTTCTAGAAAACAATGCGGTGTTTATGGTAGACACCGCTGATGGCGTCTAGGATCCTGAGCAGTGGATTTTCAATGAGATTTTTTATTTGCTACGGCTTCTATCCATGCAAAAAATTGAGAGAATTAGAGTATTCTTAATGGGAGGAAAACTATTAGTTTTAATTCAATCTAATAGTTCTCTAGATTCATATTGAACCTTAGCATCATGGACCTGAATCACCACCTTATGAATCTAGCGAACTATTAGTTTTAATTTCTATTCTCTCACTTTTCCACCCCCAACCAAATGGAGCCTAATGGTTGAGCAGCCCCTGCATTTTATACATGCGATTCAATAGGCATTTTATATAACTTGGAAACTAAAAGGTTCCAGAGCACGTCAATTTGGATTACGCTTGAATATTACTATGCACATACAAGCTTTGCTCTGGCAGCAACTTTGAGCTAAAAGCATCAGCCCTTGGGGCTCAAATTAACCACCAGTATGTTCGAGAATTGGTGAGTAAAACCAAGAGTCGCTCACTACATGACATTTTGCTCAGCCAACTAGACTGCTAAAGGAAGAGATGAGGCACCAAAATGAGGAGTCGAACCAAACGGCGGATAAAGCACAAAAACATTATCTCACAAGGCATCTCAATAATTGGGAGTCGGGATAATCAGCAAAAATATCACAACCCTCCAAAATTCTAGTGGTGACTAAAATTGCTGCTCAATTCATTAGAATACTCCAAATTTTTTTTTTTTTTTTTTTGTGGGGGGGGGAGGGGGTGGGGGGTGGGGGGGGTGTGGTGGTCTCCAGGGACTGATGGCTACCTAACTCAAAAAATGGGTTGGAGATAACTACATAATGAACAGAAGTGTGCCCTATACTATTATATTATGGTTAGACATCCACCAAGAGACCCCCTCCCCCAGCATATTAAAAAAGAAAAAAAGAACCTAGTAGATCAGAAACGTATAAAACCTGTTACCTTTCGCACAAATGCATGCATGCCACGTGTATTCCTATCGATGCTAATGTAAGTAAACATCAATCTCCCTTATAAAGAAGATCAGGAAGATACAATGCGTCCAGTATTCTAATCTCTCCTCCAAAAGAGGCTATATGCCTCTAGAGAACAGGTGTATTTAAGTCCCTCATTACTCTGTCACTGTTTTCAATTGAATCACCAAAGTGACTGTACATCTTTGTTAGGAAATAGACCCCCAATATGGGGCCTTGTAACAGTGGCCGTTCGAACACCTTCCCCTGAACCCTGCACAGCCCATTCCTTTCTGCCAATAAGAACAGAACCAAAACAGGAATTAGATTACCAATGATGAATTCAAAACAAAAATATTTTTACCAAGAAAAGTTTTCATTAAGAACATATATTAGACCAAATGCCCAGATTAAACTGAACCAAGCATTAAATAAAAGGGATAAGATCAAGCTATAATTCCCTAGAAATTTTAGAAAGAAATACAACCCATTCAAAGAAAACAATCCATAATCACATTCAACATCAACAAAAACATCAAGCCTAAAATCTCCAAGGACATATTTAAAAGCTTAAATATTTAAGGATACACCTTTCATTACTTATCAACCCCTGGATTCCATCGGAAGATTGATCTCATTTCATGAGATAAACCATGTTGCAAATATATATTAAAGCAAATTCACGCTTGAATGCCTTGACACATTCATACCATTTAATGCCTTTTTGTTATTACAAATGCATTGTTACATAAATGAACAATGCTACACTAATGTGGGACAAAATATCAGGATAAACACGGCTTCTATTTTTTTTTTTTTTTTTTTAATTCTAAAGAATAATTTTCATATTAATGATTGAATAGATAAAATGGATTTACATTAGGAAGAATTTAAGAACTCCACTGCACAACCACAAAACAGAGCTCAGAGTAATAGAAATAGTATTCATATCAAGTCTTGAATCAGGTATGTTTGGGCTGACCAAAGTTTTGGCTACGAGTGTAGCAGCTACAAAAATTCCCTTAAAGGAGTCGGTCATTTGGTGAAAATTCTAATTTGCAACAGAAAGCTGTCTCAGATTCATTATCATCTCTCATTTATCAAGCCTCAAAGATATGGAATCCACATGAAAATGTACACAACAACTGCTTACTAAAAAATAATTGAAATAAAACAATCAAATCCTCAGATAGATCCACTGTCAAATGACTAACTTATTTATCAATATTTTGATTTTATGTAAATGCACAAGACTCAAACAATGAGAGAGTTAGTATCATTTAAAAGGTACATTAACAGGGTAAAACTTAGGTACAATTCCTTAGATATTGTACCTTAGGAGGTTCCCCAATTAAATTCAAACATGTGGCTGCATTGGACAATGCAGCCACATAGTTGAATTTAATTAGATAACTTAAGGAACTGTTCCAAAGTTTTGCTCCATTAACTATTAGGATAAACAAAATCAAAGAATGCCGAAAATGATCCTAGCCAATTCCCACAACAGTTATGTGTGAAGCACCAAGTAAAGATTATTAAGCAGTGATTTAATTAAAAAAATGGGCAGAGTATAAGAGAAATTCCCCATCCAAACATCTAGAATTTGTTTAAAAGATTGAATCAAAATCCAAAACCCAAAAAGTCTCTCTCTGTTCTCTGTGGCTGCTCCATTATAAAAGGTTCACTGTGCACATCTCACTCCAAAGGCAATGGCAAAACTATGAAGGCCTAGGTGTCTAGCCTTAATTTCAAAAAAAATATTTTGGTTTGCCACTAGTTATCACAGTATGGGCAAGAAATATTCATACAATATTAGCTAAGCCAGTGTTTAACTGATTCTGAACAACCTTGGACTAAAGGTTTTACAGCTTTAAGCCATCATTTTTCATTTAGGGGCTTTGTTCCCCAACAAATTAAATTACCAGCTTTTTCCCATTCTGTTTAACCTTTCACGTCAATTCACATTATACAATGTCACAATCATAATACGCAGTTGACAAATGCTAGTGTACTATCCTTCCCAGATAATTAGTAAATTGGGTTAAACAAGGTCATAACACACTAAGAAATCAAGAATAACTAGCTAGCACAGATAACCACATCAACAAACAATTCATACAAGAAGACACTTCCAGCTAAATCATTTTTTGATTAAGAACTACTTCCAGTTAATTCATGCTTTAGTCGTCCAAAAATTTCCTCCGTTCTTTTTTTTTTTTTTTTTTTTTGATAGGTAATAGAAAGTTTATTGAATAAAAGTACATCATGTTCACGATGGTGAACAAATTGTGCTTGAAACAATTACAAACAAATCAAAGAGAATGAACAGATTGTTGGAAATCAAAAACAAGTTTAAATGTATCGACTCTTACTATTAATATCCTTCTAGAACAAGTTTAATTTTTTTTAATCAAAAAGAGATCAATGTGTAGAGAGAGAGAGAGAGAGAGAGAGAGAGAGAGAGGGTATCAAATCAGGTAACCGTCTTATTTGACAGAAGCTGCAGTGCTTGTGCTTGACAACTTCCCAGGTTCACAGTCAAGAATTCCTAACAACTCGAATATTAATCTAGGAGCCTTCTTCAATTAAATGATAAAAAATAAAGGTAAATATTATCATAATTAAACAATGACCAAGGTTGATGACTTCTAAATCAAGATTCCAGGGCAAGATTTTTTTTACAAAAACAATAAAGCTAGGGACATGACAAAACTTCACAACATTCCCAAATTAGCCTTACACCTCACATATGCGGCCATCACAATCCGCAATTTTTTTTTTTTTTTAAATGACCCATGTATGAGGTGGTAGGCTAATTTGGATACATTGTGAATTTTTGTTGTGCCCCTAGTAGGACGCTTAGAAAGAAGAAGCAAAAGTCAATTTTCAGGCTCACGCTAATATGGTTTCTACAAAATAACTAATACTCACAAAGAATGGGTACACACTTGAATGGACTTTATTAGTTCTGACTTCCTAGCTTATGGAGAAGTCAGGAAGAAGCCCAGGGTCAGGTGCGTGCCCACATTTATGTGTAGCTGAGACTGTTTGGGGGATCTTGTACATAATTGATGGGCAATTCTGATGATATCTAAAGAATAACATGCCCAAAAAAAAAGATGCAAACACCGCTTTCTTCTACTTCGCTTTTCTGGGGAAGATTTTTATGGTAAACTGTGTTAACTCAATAAGGATATGCATAAATCATCATTATTATTGTCACAGACAATCACAATCTTCACAGCTCACATTATCAAAAAGGGAACAAAAAGACTTGTGACTCTAATGAATTATCTATCTCTTAACATCCCAACAACATAAGCCATAAAAAAATGTGGAGAAAGCATAAGAGAGTAGTGCGCTTACTTGGACCAACAATTGGCAGGAGACGGCTCAAATGGATTATTAGCTCCAGAGCCAGGACTGCCATAGACCAAATCATTCTGGGTTTCTTCTTGAGCCTTGGGAGCAAAATGATTTACACTTCCTGACAATGGTGGAAAAAAACCTCCAGAATGTAACCAGGGCTCATTATCACTCGAACTAGTAACAGGGCTGAATGGCACACCATTCTGTCCATTACCAAGAAAAATATTGTGTGGAGACTGAGTGCCAGAAAGGACATGGTCCTCATTTGTAAACAGTGAAGCCATATTTTTCTGAGAAGAAGGATGCACAAAATCTTCCTTGTTTGATCTGTTCCGTTCTGGGGGTAAAAGCCAGCTTGCAGGCCCACCAACTAAACCTAAACCATCCTGACCAAGAGGAGAAGAATTCCACATTTGCCATGTTCCTTTCTCATTTGGAATAGCATCATCCACAGCAAAACTATGCACATCATGGGCCTTAGGGGTACTTGGAAACCAAGTAGAATTATTATGCTTTTCTCGTGACATTGGGGACTCAATAGGAGAAGGCTTGTTGACTTCAGATGAAGCAGATAGATTCTTTAAACCACGAGGCTTTTCAAATCCCTTGTCTGTTGCAGAGCAATTCCGATCATTCTGAAAATTATTAAGTGACTCAGAAACAGGCCCAATCAAGGCTATTGGATCAGGCTCATAACATGGGTCTTCAAAATGCTCCGGCTCTTCGCATATAAATTCACGAGGCAATTCTCCAATGCGAGGGAAGGTTGGATCAATGGCACGTGGAAAACCTAAACTAGTGATTGTGGAATCATATGGATAAGTAGACCGTGTAAATGGCGATGGCAGCCCAAAGTTTATTGGATTATCATATGGTCGTGCCAATAATGTTTGACTGGATAACTGTGGGCTTTGAACTTCTGCTTGGAACTTTGTATTTGGTCTGCTTATGACACTTGGATTTGATGACGGAGCAACAGATGATGAACGGGTAAATAATTGTTGCCATGATTTTTTAAGTGTTGGCCTAGGTTGTGGTTCTGAGAGCACCTGCAGGTTAGCAACTCAGCATTTTAATAGCGTTTCTTCTAATAAATAATGCATCTGAGATTATCATCTTGACAAGAAAACTCAAATGTTGCAAGTTGCAACTAAATGCTTAATTCTATAGACTACCTTTTTTTCTTTCTTTCTTTCTTTTTTTTTTTTTTTTTTTTCTGTGAGTTAAAGGGGGAAGGGAGAGGATAAATTGCGATTAAGAAAGAAGACTTAACCAATTAGAAAGATGTATCAAATCTAAAAGTAGTGCTAAAGCTGGCAGTTATATTTCATATCCAAATTCAAAGAAGCAACCTTACATGTCATTCAATAAAAATAGGTAAACATAATACTATTGAAATCACATAAATAAGTACATAAAAAAAAAATCTTGCAAAAGAATGATGGGCTACAGAGAACAAGCATGGCATGATAGAGAAAAAAAAAAACTTAAAAATATCTTTATCATCTAAAATAAGTACATATTCCCATCCTAAGGCACCTGGAGAACATGTTAAAACTGTGACAGGTTAAAGTAAAGGCAGAAAAGACAACTTACAGGACGACAGATGTTCTTATCATCTCCATTTGTAATTAGTTTCCCAGCTACACGATCAGGTGGAAATGAATCTCGTTTATGAGGAAAAGTATGAACATGATCTACAGAACTGTTAGACTTATATTCTTTTGTAAATGCAGCAGGAGTATTAGCACCCTTTCCAAAAAGATTACCACCAGTGAATGCTTTAGAAGAAGACAAAAATGTACCCCTCATACGATCCAGATACCGAGTCCCAGAATTTCCCCGGATAAAACTGTTGGCAGAAATATTTTTCATCCCATGTCCAGTTTCCATGCTCTGGCCTTTCACATTTTCCATCCCAGATTTCTGATGTTCCCGACGATCAATCTCAAACTTCTTGTCCAATTCCCGCTTTCGCTCACTCTCCTTACCAGCTCTCTTTTCCAGCTCTTCTGCATCAGAATTGCTCTTACTAGACCCTTTGTCTTTGTCTTTGTCTTTGTCTTTCCTTCTTTCTTGACGCTTCCTTTCTGCTTCCTTCTTACTATCTTTCTCCCGGACAGGTGGCGATGTTTTGCCATGATCCTTTGCAGCCTCTATTTTCTCATCCCTTAGTCTTCTACGTTCCTCCACCAATCTTGCAACCTCCTCCCTCTGCTTTCGCTCTTCCTCCTCCAAAAGTTCCTTCTCTAACCTAGCTTGTCTCTTTTCTTCAGCTTTTCTGCGTGCTTTCTCTCCTTTACTTTCGTTATAGTTAACCCCATTCTCACCCTTCTTAGCCAATATCCCATGCTCAGCATCATTCAAACTATCTTCCGATGAACTAATCCTAAAAATCTTTCTCCAAAGCCACCTAATGCTAAAGAAAAAAGAAGTCAGCAGCTTCCACCCAAAAATAACAACTCCAGAGTAAGACTTCTCCGCCAAACAATTCTCATCTCCTCCAAATACACCATTCCCATTCATCATCCAATAACTAGACTTTCCCGAAACAGACCCACTAACCCAATTCCCATTCTCCAACCAATCCTGACCACACATCCACCCATTCTCCGACCACGACTTACCATTCAATATCTTCCCACTTTTTCCAACCAAATCCTTAATAATCCCACTATTTCCCATACCAGGTGGTACAGGCAAGTCCAAAACCGGCCTCTTTGATACATGCCCACAATACGAACACATAAACCGACCCCCACCAGGATTCTGATCCCTATATGGAGTCAAGCAATTCCTGCACCTCCTTGTTGCCGTTTTCCTCAGCTTCTGCAATTCTATCGCTTCAAACCTTTTCCTCTCCCTTAACCGGGCATTCCTCCGTACCCGCCAAGCTGACAGTTGGGGCATCAAAATCTCATACCAAAACAGCGTAACCAACAATACAAACACACAGGCAAGCCTTGGAGACGTAATCTCAAACCGAAATGCAGGTGGTAAAAGTTGAGATAGAGCCCATAGACCTATGAGTGGAATAACTAACCAAGGCAGCATCGTGGCGACCCGGCGAGACCACTTCTGAATCACACAGAGTATACACATTATCCTCTACCCCACACCTATCTTCCCCGTCTCGAATCAAACCCTAACAACAAAAACCAACCAATCAATAATCCCCTCCCCAATCTCACTTTCTCAGTTTTCCCCCAAAATCAAACACCGACCAAACCCTAGCACAAATTTCTCGCACAAATCAAAATTACGGGATTTATTAACACGTCCCGAAACCACAAGAACCCTAAAAACACAAAAATCATTCACGAAACACACATTATATATATAGCATTAGTGGTTTTTTCTCAAATTAATCGGAGCTACAATTAGCTCAAACAAACAGAAATTGAAACAAACATTAATCAATTTAGGGTTTCGAAAACATTTTAAAAAAAAAACAACAACGAGAAATGAAATTGATAAAACGGCGTCGTTGTTGAGCTGCGATTGTCGGCGTTTTATGGGGGGAGAGAGAGACTTACAGATTAGGAGACCATAGCTAAACGCAATGGGAGCCGAAATTCCGAGAGCCGATTCGGCGATTTTTCAGGGTTTTTTTTTTTGGGTTTGGTTCTTTTTTTTACAAGCGAAGAAACTGTGAACATGAAAAGATAAGAGAGAGAGAGAGAGAGAGAGAGAGATGAAGAAGAAAAATGAGGGAAGGCAATGAAAACAAATTATATAAGCAAGAACTGAACCGGGGGCGATTCGGACCGGGTTGTGGATGACCGGGTCTTGATTTGGTGGTTTTGGTGAATTTTTTTGATTTGATGGTTATAGTAGTTTTTTTTTTTTTTTTTTTTTTTTGGGTTGAATTTGACAGAAAGGTAAAAAACTGATATTTATGTTTGTAACAAAAAGGGAGTTGGGAAAGGGTGTGTAGCAATGAGCTAGCATAGCCAGAAGATTTGATGTTGTTTGGGTTGTTAGTATTGTTGTTTAAAAGGGTTGGGGGTGAAAAAAACTTCAATAAATTTGGTGTGTTTATGGTTTTTGCTATATATGGAATATTTGGGGACCTCATTCTTTGTTGATCTTTGAGCCAATGAGTGATGCAATGAGTTTTATTCAAAAAAAAAAATTACAAATTTATGTGTTGAATTAAAAATGCAAATCATGTTATTGGTGTGACTGATCGCATTTTTTGTCAAATAGGTAAATATTTTCATATCATAGTAAAATCCATTACGATTTTAGCATTTTTCTAACAAAATATATAAACTAAGGGTCTTGTTAATTAATGCTCTTAAGGTATTTGGTAATAGACCATTTAAAGAAAGTTTTACTACTACTTTTATAAGAAATTTAAAATAACTGTCAAAAAAAGTTAGTTAATTTTTTCTTTTCTTATCAAAAGCTTCTAAAAATAGTTCTTAAACCAATGCCCTTAAAACATCCTTTAACTTTTCCTGTAAGTATTATCGATTATTTATTGCTCATACGTTAGTCAGTTCTGTGCAAAAAAAAAAAAAACTAAAAATGAACAATGGTTTATTAAGGAAAAAAAAAAATTTTTTTAGTTTAATGTATAACCTTATATATGAGTGATAAACTTGAAAAACAAATGTTTCCAAAAAAAATAAATAAATAATTAAAAAAAAAACTTGAGAAACAATTGTGGCATGTCAATGGTGAAGGGATATTACCATTAATGCTCATGTACATTGAATACTGGTCAAAATATGACTAATAACTCATAAATCTTAAAAATGGACACTCATATAATTCGCATGATAATCTCATTAAAGTAAAAAATCCAATTATTGTCAGGTTAATGTTAGCATTAAGTTGTTTTAGTTTGATAACTACAATTTCTCTCTATGGATGCCTTAACCATGAAAGCTTCTACCCAAATTATGTTGGAAGTGTGAACATGAAATAAATGTGGCAGATAAGTCATAAATTTATTTCACATTTTTTTTCTCCTATAGCCAAAGTAGGCTTCTTTTTTTCTTAAATGGCAAGTGTGCAAGGAAATATTACATTTAAACTTAAATTATTTATTAAATAAAAAGATGTGTATAATTAACAACTGCAAACTATGAATTCAGAATTGTTATAGTGAAAAAAATTGTGTTTATAGATTTTCTTGTTAGTTTATAGGCTAAAGGGGAAGAGAATCTTGAAATGTGTTTGTTAGTCAGAAGTCAAAAAGAGCAATGAGTAAAAAATGAGTAATATTTTTAAGCGAATGTTGTATGCAATTAATGCAAAAAAGATTTATAAATAAATCAAATTAATTACCTTTTGCTTATTACTCTAACTCATCAATAATTTGGGTAATGCACGAAAAAAGACATATATATATATATATATATATATAAAGAATGATTTTTAAAAAATGAACTTTTAGAAACTTATACTTGCTATCAATTTCTCGTTCAAAGTTCAAACAAACTTACCTCCCTCCCTCGTGTTATATGAAGGAACTTTAAAGGAAAGTTAACTTGAATTTTCTAATCATCACTTGAATATTTATATATATATATATATATATATATATTAATTTTTAAAGACTAACATGCCAACATTAAAAAAAAAAAAAAATTCATGCCAACATTAAAAGAAAGATAAATATTATTATTATTATTATTATTATTATTATTATTATTATGAGAAAGCATGGTTGCTATCAATTAATTTCTCATTCAAACAAAATTACCTCCCTTGTCAAAAAAAAAAAATCTATCAATTAAAAAAACCTTACAAATTTTGCAGAAATTTAGTAATACAGATCATGTAACCACATTGACTACATATTAACAAATACAGTACATGTTAAGGCAATGCGTAGTGTTAATGGTTAATTGGTTATTCAAAAACATAAAATTAACTAGAATCTTAACCAGTGCAGTGCATGGAAAGCCGATTGCTAATAAACTGCTAAAATCATTAGTTATTTAGATTTTCATTTATTATTATTATTATTTGGGTTCCATTAACAGTTGTCATTAAGGTATTTGATAATAGAAAATTTTAAAAAACTTTTGATACCACTTTTATAAGAAATATAAAAATGTGCTTAAAAAGTCAATTATCTTTTTTCTTTTCTCAACAAAATTTTCTTAAAATATTTCCTAAACTTCCGTTAACTTTTCTCTTATTATTATTTTTTTTATGTGAAAACCTTCTTCTCATTCATGAAAACAGATCAGTACAAAGACTATAAAAAGAATAGCTCTGCCGCCTCAATCGGATGATCCTCCATCCTCAATTCTTTTTTTTTTTTTCTTTTTTTCTTTTTTTGCTGAAATCCATCCTCAATTTTTGTTATTTGTAATCAAAGAAGCTTCACAAGAACGTCAATTAATGTTTTATACAAAATCATTGGGATTGAAAATGTTTTCGGGGTAATAACAATGGCGGTTCTAAGAAATATTTTTAGGGTGATCACTAAGAAGCTTACAATTATACAAAATCTAATATATATATATATATATATATATAAACTTATATATAAACATCACCTAAAAAAATCCACAAATACATGAAGTATTACAATTTATTTATACTAACAAAGAGGGAAAAAAGAAAAAGAAGAAGAAGAACTTATAAGAGATAAAGTAGGAATTGAGAATGTTGAAGTGAGAGTAGTAATAAAGTAAGAGAGATCCTGAAATGATAATAGAAAAGAGAAAAATTGAGAAGAGATAAAGAAACGAATGATATTTGCTATAACTGTGATAATTGCTAAGCCAAAGAGAATATAATTGTCAGTACCACAAAAGAGAACTCCCGACAAAAGTATTTCTCTTGATATCGTTTTTTAATGAAAAATGAATTTAGCGATTATTTTTATATAATGGGTTGAACAATTTACAAATTTGAATGATTAGAAATTTTTATTTTATTTTTATTTCTTTTGAATAGGCTTTTTCGTTGAATAATTAATTTGTCCAGTTATTGTTTGATCTAGTCTTGTTTTTGTTTGGGTTATTTTTGTTGTTGTTTGAACTTATTTTTATTGTTGTTATTTAAGGCTTTTTTTGTTTTGTTTAGAGTCAAGGATTATGTTTTGGGGGTCAGATTTATTTTTGGAGTAATATTATGTTCATAACATTTTCACAACAAATTTTATGCAATAAATTGTTATTAGTGAGTAAAAAAGTTATGTCAATATATATTGGACTTAAATTAGAATCAATAACAGCTTATTGCAAAAGATTTATTGTGAAACTATTATGAAAATGTTGTAGATTCAACATCACTCCTATCTTTCTAAAACTCAAATTCATGTGATTTTTAAGTAATGGTATTCAACATTTTTATCATGGTAGTTAAAATAAGTTAGTTTAGTATGTATGTATGTGTATATATATATATTTTTAGTTCTGTGACTACCATGACATAAACGTGGAGGCGCCCCGGTGAGACACAATTCTCAATAAACTAAAAATTGTTGAGAAATAAACACTGAAGAGAAGTAAGAAATATGTGAACGATATGCACAAACACTTTTTTACATATGTATTTTTTCTGAAACGAACATTACTTAAATATGGACATGAATAGATGGAAACCATATTAAATGAAACAAAATATATAAGAGGTGCTTTTTACAAAGAAACCAAATGACTCGGTCTAATTGGGGTTCTTGTTATCTTCTTCCATGTGTCAACATATAGGAATAAATTAACATCAACTTTGCAAAGAAGGTATATGTTAAATCAAAGTTAAAATAAGGTATATTTCAGTCAACGATTCGAACTTATCATTTATGGATTAATATTTTGTCGTTTGTCTCTCCCTCTCTTTCTCTCTCTCTCTCTCTCTCTCCCATCACAATTAACTAGTAAATATTATGTGAAGACTAGTGTGCCACTTCAACTACCTTCCAGCTCTCGAAAATGCAAAGAGATGATATGGCAAAGAAAGACATTCTTTTTAACTTAATTAGAAACTAGGTTATATTTAGTGCTTACACATGAAAATATTTAATAGTAGTGATTATGAGTTGGTTTTATCTAAGTGAGTGATGTGGTCACCTTAATTTTTTTGTTGAGTATTATGAAGGAATTGACACCAAAATTATATATAAATTAGACACTTAGTGCAAAATTAGACAATAATTAAAAACAAGTTTTCATTTTAATTCCACTTCGAATTTAATTTAATATATACTAAATGTAGAAAGAATATAAGGTATTATTATAATAACTACCATATAACACATGCAAATGCATTGATGCATTTAAAATTAAACACAATTTTTATTATAAAAATATAAATAGTTAGTCGAATTATTAATAAATAAATAAACACGTAACACAATGCATATATATAGATCTCTCTCCAAAATTTAATACAATTTTTTTCATAAAAATATAAATTATTTGTCAAATTATTTTTTTTTTTAAAAAGTAAATGTAATTAATCACATATTAAAATTCTTGCCTAAATTTAATACTACTTATAATATTTTTTTTAATTTTTAATAAAATAGAACGTGTGGTAATCTTTGTTGTGTGGTGATTTTTATTGAGTATATGTGATTGTTTTTTATTTTATTTTTTATTTTAAAGTTTATTAATTTATTAGATTCTTAGTATTTTACACTCATTAACTCATTTGGCACATAGTTTAAAAAAATAAAGTGAACACAAGGCACAAACTGGATAATTATGGTGTGGTCCCCACATAAATTTATTTACATAATGCAACATTATATTCTAATTTCAAATTCTAATTAAACTTTCTATAAACTTTACCTATTAATATATATAATTAAAAAAACATAATTACATATTAAAATTCTTACATAAATTTAATACTACTTATAATAATTTTTTTTTCAAATTTTTAATAAAATAGAATATGTGGTGATTTTTGTTGGGTGGTTGTAGGGATATTGGGCCTAGGAACTCAATGTCTATGTGTATATTGGGAGTGGGGCCTATCCGAGGATGTAAAGTCATCCGAGGAGAAGTAAACATTATCGGGGGTGTCCATATTAGTAAATGAAGAATTTAGTTGTGATCATAAGGGCTCATGAAGGTGAGCTGAGGATGAATGGCTCTTTAGCCAAAAATGTTCTAGGAAGTTCTGTTAGTATGGATAAGTATTACAAAAACATAAGATAGGGAGAAGACCTAAAAGATATGAGGAGAAAGCTGCTACCACCGCATTAAATACTCTGCAGCTAACCCTCTAACCGCATAAATGTGGAGGTGATATCTGAATAGTGGTTTTCAACTTTACAACTACTACATAAAGATTTCTGGTAAATGCTGATGGGACAATTATCAACACCAACCATCTAGCCTGTACGTGGAGGGCAAAGAGGGGAGGGGAAGAGAGGATAAAATGTAGGATATACCCAGGGAGATGGGATCGGGAAAAAAGAAAGAAAACACGATAACCACCAAGAATGGACTTTGTAACCAAACTTGAAAGAAATATATAAGACCTGATCTCTTCAGAATGTACCGATGACGATTTAATTTAGCTTAAATTAGTCTATTTTCCTTCTCTTGTCACCTGAAATTATTATTCTTATTGTTCAACTCGTTAAAGCCTAGTTTCCAACCCACTTTCTACAAATTCATTATATTGGACTTTTTGGGCTTAGGTCCATTCATCATTTGGGCTAAGGACTCAAAAAGATGCTTTACAATTGGCGTCGTCTGTGGGAATTCTAGTGTTATTGTGAGTCTGACATTTAACAATGGTAGGTTCAGGTCCAAACTAGGCAGAATCTATAGGGTCTCAACATCAAGATCACTTTTGTGATCTTGAGTGAAGAAGGGACCGAGAGGGGAGTGTGCACACTACCCATACTAGTAAAAGCCATTCTCGGGGTGGTAGCCACCTTTCTCATGAGAAATCATGCAGCTGGAGATTGATCACTTGAAGAGAAGCTTACGCCATGAACAGTGAAAGAAAGCTCTTTCCAATTCTAACTTCTCTTCCGACGATGAAAAGAATGGTAGCTATAGGCACAGGTCAAGAACCTCTCCTAGCAAGTCTTTCTCGTATGATGAGGATTACCATCATGAGCGCAGAAACATAAATTCATCTTCGAGAGGCCTGGGGAATGATGTTATGAGTAGAGCACTCAACCAAATTTCCAGATCACCTTTCACTTGCAGACCTGAGGGAGGAAGACTTCCTCGGCGGTTCACTCAGCCCACATTCACCATGTATAATGGTCGAACAGACCCTGTGGAGCATGTTAGCCACTTCAATCAAAGAATGGTTGTGCACTCTAAGAACAAGGCCTTGATGTGCAAGGTATTCACATCCAGCTTGGGGCTTGTGGCAATGAGATGGTTTGATGGTTTGGGAGCAGGTTCCATTGATTCCTTTAAGGAACTCACCCAGGTATTCAGATCCTGCTTTATTACAAGTAGCAGGGTTCCTTGGTAGTTAGATTCCTTGTTGTCCTTGTCTATTAGAGAAGGAGAAACCCTTGGCCGTTAGATTCCTTGTTGTCCTTGTCTACTAGAAGATGTTCAATGAGATAGATGGTGACTTTGACGACGTGGCCACCAAGACCTTCAAGATCGGCCTACCTGCCGAGCATGGCTTAAGGAAGTCTTTGATTGGGAAACCTGTTACCAGTGTACGTCAGCTCATGGATCGGATTGACAAGTATAAGAGGGTTGAGGAAGACCAACAGCAAGGTAAGGGAAATGGTAAGGTTATCCCTCAAGAGAGGAAGGATTTCAAGTCGAACTGCTATAACAATAATAGACCACGAAGGGATTTTAACGGACAATCTGGTTCTACAGTTCCTCAAGTGGTTAATACTATGTTCTGAAAACCAATGCATCAAGTTTTGGAGAAAATCAAAAGCGAGCCATACTTTAAATGGCCAAACAAAATGAGCGGGGACCCTTTGAGGCGCAATCAGAGCCTTCATTGCTAATACCACCAAGAGCGATGGCATACCACTGAAGACTATAGAACTCTATGGAATCATCTAGAGCAACTAGTCAAAAAGGGAAGGTTACAGTAGTTTTTGTATCGTTCCAACGGGCAAGGAGACCAATCAAGGCCAGGGGCTCAGGGGAACGCTTCTTCAAGGCTCCCGTTAGGCACAATTAATGTCATCTTTGTTGCTCCTAGGAGAACTAGTTCTTGTCCTTCCAGGGTAATGTCTATAGCTCAACCACCAGCTGAGGACTCTAATTTTGAGCCGAAGAGGGTTAGAGTGGAGATCCGACCAGCGCTAAGTTTTTTGGACAAGAACAAGAGAGGAATCATCCAACCGCACGATGATGCTTTGGTGGTCACCCTCAGAATAGGAGGGAATGATGTGAAAAGGGTGTTGGTAGACCAAGGCAGTGGTGCAGAGATTATGTACCTAGATTTATACGGAGGATTGAACCTAAAGCCCGAGGATCTGACAGCCGGATAATTTGACAGCCTATGATTCACCTTTGGTGAGTTTCGATGAGAAGGTTGTCATACCAAGGGGTCATATTAGGTTGCCTGTGCAGGCGATTTCAGAGGTGATTGAAGTGGACTTTATTGTAGTGGATGCATATTCTCCCTACACGACAATTGTGGCCAAACCTTGGCTTCATGCCCTAGAGGCCATTTTTTTAACTCTGCATTTGAAAGTGAAGTATCTATCAAGGGACTGGATTGAGGAGCTTGTGGGGAGTCAGTCCATGGCTAGGTAGTGCCTCGTGGCAGCGATTATGCATCAGTCTGCAACTGAGTCCTCGGCCTTTGCTGAAAGGGGGCTTATAGCAGTTAAAGTCTTTGATGTTACCTATCAACGGGCCAGCCAAGGAGGCGAAATGTGAGGATTTAGAGAAATTTGTTGTAGGTAATGACCCGGAGAAGTTTTTTCAGGTTTGGGCTTAGCTACCGCCTCAAGAGAAGGAAGAGCTGGTAGGGTTTCTCAAGAGGAACGTTAATGTGTTCGCTTGGAATGCTTACAAAGCTTCGGGAGTAGATCCAAGCTTCATTTGCCATCATTTGAACGTCAATCCATCTGTTACCCCCAGGAAGTAACCACCTCGGCGCTTATCTAAAGATCGTTCTGACACTGTTAAGGATGAGGTGATGAAACTTAAACAGGTCAGGGCTATTAAAGAAGTGTTCCACCCTGAATGGTTGGCCAATACTGTGGTTGTGGAGAAGAAGAATGGAAAGTGGCAGGTATGTGTAGATTTCATTGACTTGAACAAAGTCTGCCCAAAGGATCCCTTCCCCATGCCTCGGATTGATCAGCTAGTGGACGCAACTGTAGGCCATCCTCGGATGAGCTTTTTGGATGCCTTTCAAGGGTACCATCAGATACCCTTAGCCTTGGACGATTAAGAGAGGACAGCTTTTGTCACTCCTATTGGGAATTACCATTACAAAGTAATGCCCTTTGGTTTGAAGAATGCGGGTACTACCTACTAGAAGATGATGATTAGGATGTTTGAGCCACGATTAAGGAAAAACATTGAGATTTATATAGAAGATATGGTGGTAAAGAGTAAGGCAAATTCCGAGCAAATTAATGACCTCAAGAATATTTTTGAGATCCTGAGGAGACACAAGCTGTGACTTAATGCTTCCAATTATTCTTTTGGCGTTGGATTAGGGAAATTCTTGGGGTACATGGTTACACACCGCAGAATTGAAGTCAACCCTGACTAGATTAAGGCAATTAACAATTTACAACCACCTTGGAATCCCAAAAAAGTCCAAAAGTTAACAGAGATAATTGCTGCTCTAAACCGATTCATCTCTCGATTAGCAAACATATGTAGGCCTTTCTTTCAGTTGTTGAACAAGTGGAAGGGATTTGAATAGACCGAGGAGTGTGCCCTGGCTTTCCAGCAGTTAAAAGAGCATCTTTTTCGGCCACCCATTATGTCCAGACCCAAGGTTGATGAGGTTTTATTTGCTTACGTTGCAGTGGCTTCCCACGCGATGAGCTTAGTGCTGGTACGGGTTGATAGTGCTGTATAGTGGCCAATTTATTATGTGAGCAAGTCACTACATGAATCCGAGGTCCGCTAATTACCACTGGAGCAGGCCATTCTGGTAGTGGTGCATGCTACACATAAGCTCCCCCACTACTTTCAATCACATACGGTTGTTGTCTTAACCCAGCTTCCTCTCAGATCTATACTTCGGAGTGCTGATTACACAAAAAGGATTGTAAAGTGGGGTACGATCCTAGGGGCTTTTGATATCAAGTACATATCTCGCACCTCTGTCAAAGGTTAGGTCCTCATCGATTTGGTAGCTAAGTTTGCTGAAACCCCATTAGAAGAGAGAGTAGAAAAGCAGAACATGAATGAAAAGTTAGTTGGTGCAATCTCCTTACAAGAACCTTTGTCCTGGAATGTATATGTTGATGGTACAGTGAACCACAGAAGATTTGGAGTGGGGCTAGTTCTGATACCTCCCGAGAGGATTACAATTAAGAAATCCCTAAGATTGGGCTTCTCGGTCACAAACAATAAAGTTAAGTATGAAGCTCTACTGGTAAGGATGACCATGGTTCAGAAAATGGGTGGAAAAGCAGTGGAAATATTCTCTGATTCAAGGCTGGTTATGGGCTAGGTTCAAGGAGAGCTGGAAGCTAGAGACCTTAGAATGCAGGAATACTTAAATCAGGTTAGACACTTACAGTCTGGATTTGAATCTTTTAATTTGTTACAGATCCCTAGAAGTACAAATACACATGCTGATTCCCTTGCCACATTGGCAACATCCTCGGCACAAAGTTTACCTCGGGTGATTCTAGTGGAAGACTTGTGTAAACCAACTAAAGTAGGGGGAGATGGGGTTCATGTTTATCAAATAAGAGTGGGACCTAGCTGGATGGACTCTATTGTGATATTCCTTAAAGAGGATGTCTTGCCCAAGAGTAAGTGTAACACTCCAACCCAATTGCATAATTAATTTTATGGGATTATATGCTTGTTATCATTTTGATTACTTTAAGTGCATAAAGTTTGATATTGTGATATTATAAAACAAATACACTTTGTTTTAATATTGTAGAAAGAAGTTTTATAAAGGTAAGGATATATATATATATATATAGTAATATTATTCTTTGGACCTTTCTAGAATTATAAGCTTCTAAGGGGTGGAAAGAAATTTGTAAAAGGGATGACTCATCTAAGCTTTTTGGCATTTTTCCTCTTGTTATATACGTACTACACAAAAGTCCACTCTTCTTATCTTCCTTTGGCTGCATCAGAAGACTTCTTTGGTTCATCTTTTCTTACTCTTTTGCTTCTTTCTTCTCCCTTTCTCACGGCAGCACCATCTCACCATCTCTCTCTCACTTTCTCACCAAAACCACACACCTCTCTCTAAGATGAAATTAAGAGCCTAACACTAAGGTTTCAGTTTCAAAGTTTGTGGGTAAGTAAATTAAACCTCTTTTGATTTTGGTATTTTGATAGTATAAGAGTTTTGTTCATTTTCCCTCTTCTTTGCTCTCTGTTCTGTTGTAGGAGCTGAACTTGTGATTCTGTTTTTAGTAATTTTAATGATTGATGAAATTGGTCTTTTGGATGCTTATTAAGGTATTTTATTATGTGTAGTATAGGTATAAAAATACCCAAATGAAATGAGGGCCAATTGCTATTTGTTGATGATTTTAGTAAGAATATGTGCTGAAGCTCTCACTGTGACAGATTTGATGTTTACAACAAGAAAAATATGTATAAAATCATTAGCTGTGAATTAGGATGCTAGAAATAGTTTTTTATGAATCCTAAGACACATATGGTTGTTATGGAAGTGGTCTCGTAGCATTTGGATTGATATAAAAATTATGATTTAATTTTTAAGTTGCATGAAATTCTGTCAGCGCAGATTTGAGTACGTTGCCTTATATGATTTCTAACTAATCATGGCTTTATTATTTGACTCTGAAATTTTTATGGTATATACTAGACATACAAGGGAGTAACTATGTAAAATTTCATGACAATTGGATGTGTACGGACAGTCTATTTGTATTTTACAAGTAGGGCTTACGCTGCTGTAATGAGCAGTGAACAGCTTATGACACACATGACTTTGTCGATTTAATTTTGAAGTTAGGGTGAATGTTTTAAGCTATAATTTAATATGCTTATCCTTTGGTATGTTTGAATCATATATAAATTTTATGCCTTGTTTTCTCTATGTTTTGGTATGTAAAGTGTTTGAAGAATGTACCTTGTTTTTGGGGAAACTGTTGTGATGGGAATTAGGATTTTTCTTGAGTTTAAGAGTAAGGTTGTGATGGATGTATAAGTTTATATACTTAGGAAGAGTTTGTTAGTAATAAGTTTTGGTTTTTCATTTAGGTGACGAGAACGAGAACACAGACACTTGAGCTCCTCTTGTACAAATCTCTCGCGTCTTCTGTTTTCAGGTAAAGGATTTGTGATATGTGCGTTTAATAAGTATAAAATTGTTTAGAAAACTATTATGCATTAAAACCTTTTTAATTGGAGATATTATATATAAGCATAATTTAAGTAAAATATATGTTTGTGAGTTGTTCAATCTTATATACACGATAATTTTAGCATATTGATGTTATTATTTATATCACGAACACAATTTTTAAGAATGAAGTGGATATGCTACTGTTGTGAAACAATTATGGAAAAGCAAAGTTATTAGAAAAATATATTTTTCAGCTATTCCATTGTTATGATCTAAACTCAGCCAGTAAGGGTTATAGTACTGACATTTCCATGGAAATTCTGATTGGCCATTAAAAGTGGGACAGGCACTGCTGTACCCGCCCTTGTTGGTAACAACCAACTTGTGGAGGATGTCAACCTACCCCCACGGTTGAAAATATGTATTATGATATGATTCCGGGTTTACCTAGTATTGTGGGGAATGTTGGATGCCTAGCACTTTGTGCTGGAAGCCTCCCAAAGTTGTGACAGACTTACAATTGGACTAACTAATATGTATGATAAATGAACTATTAGGCTATTTGGAAATTATGATAAGTCTGATGATAAGTTATGATAAAGTATTTCATAGTATATTCAAAGATAAGATTACTGAATTATGTTTACGTTCCTTATCATGTCCTTTTACTATTATATAAAAGGAAAATGAAGTACTTTTAACTAAAGGTTCATAAGTTATTTTAAGAACAATGTAAACAGTATGAAGGCTATTTTATCAAGCTAGCATATCCATAAAATATTTATTTTACATGCATGCTTATTAAGGGCCCATAGAGCTTAAAACCTTACTGGGCTTCGCAGCTCACCCTATTATATTTCAGTGAACAGGTTTTTCCTAGAAGCAGCGAGAGTATTAGAGGTGGCAAGGATTCTGTAATTCTCGTTTATTAGAATGTATAGTTTTTGTTGTATAGTAGTTTACTTCTTTTGTTGTATAGGAGGAATCAAGATGTACTTAATTCTTTGAGCACAGATGTAATTCGGAACCTTTGTTTGTTTTGAACCCCAGTTATATGTCTTTAGGGTTAGGTTTGTAATAAGAGTTTTTGCTAAACGTTTAGCTATGTAATATTTACACGAAACCCGAGGTTTCAACCAAGAGGTAATCTTGCAAAGTTTATATGAGATGAAATTCAAGCTTTCATCATTTTTGTATATTATGGTTTCTATGCAAGAAAATAAGCAGGAATTCAAGAAAAAAATTCTTGATAAGCACCTTCAGTTTAGATTGGTTCGTGTTTGTATTGAGGTAAACTTGATATTAACATGCCGGTCATGCTCTAAATTCTGAAATATAGATTTAGGTCGTGACAGTAAGTCTAAGGCCGACAAGGTACGGAGAAAGGCTCCTCAGTTTTGGTTGTCCAAAGACCAAAAATTGTATAAACGCTCTTTTTCTGAACCATATTTGTTGTGCATACACCTTGAAGCAGTTGAGCTATTTTTGGAGGAATTGCATGAAGGGATTTGTGGAAGTCACACAGGAGGCAGATTTTTGTCTCACAGAGCCCTCACTCAAAGGTATTGGTGGCTAAACATGCAAAGGGAAGCACAAGACTATATGAAGAAGTGCGATCAATACTAGAGATTTGCACTGAATATTCATCAAGCGGGAGGAGTCCTTAATCCTCTGTCCAACCCTTGGCCTTTTGCTTAATGGGGCTTGGACATTGTGGGTCCTTTCCCCAAGGCAGTAGAGAATAAAAGATATTTGTTAGTCGATACGGATTACTTCACCAAGTGGGTTGAAACTGAACCATTTGCAAATTTCAGGGATATAGATGCCAAGAAATTTGTTTGGAAAAATATTGTCACTCGGTTTGAAATCCCTCATACACTTATTTCGGGCAATGGATTTCAGTTTGACAATAAAGCGTTTAGGAGGTATTGCTGTGACTTAGGCATAACAAATAGATATTTCATTCCAGCATATCCATAGGGGAATGGACAGGCTGAAGCAGTCAATAAGGTTATAGTAAGTGGACTAAAAAAAATACTGGATGATGCGAAGGGAAATGGGTGGAAGAATTGTCACACGTCTTGTAGACATACCGGACTACACCTCGTAGGTCCACCAGGGAGACGTCTTTTCAATGACATATGGGGTCGAGGTTGTTGTTCCTCTAGAGACTATATTCCTTAAGTTGAGAACAAGTTCTTTCACTCCGAGCAGTAATGATGGGCTATCGGAAAAGAGTTTAGAAAGAGAAAATGCCATGGTCCAATTAGCCTACTATCAACACAAGCTCAAGTAAGGATATGATGTCAATGTAAAGCTAAGACCACGGGCACTTGGAGACTTGGTCCTAAGAAAGGTTTTTGGAGCTGCAAAGAACCCAACATGGGGAAAATTGAGACCCAACTGGGAAGGATCATATTGTATCGCGTTAGTGGCCGGAATATGTGCATATCGTCTTGAAGATCTGGGGGAAAAGGCTGTACCACGCCCTGGAATGTAAATAACTTGACAAGATATTATTATTAATGGAAGCTTTCTCTATCATACATGTGCACCATGCTCTCTACCATTTGGTAGAATATCAAACGGAACCTTGGTCATGCCTGGCTCTTCGAACCATATACCTTGGGTAAATTGATATTTTTCAATTATCTATCTAAATATTAAACAGAACCTTGCTATGCCTAGATCCTCAAACCACATACTTCGAGTAAATTAATACTTCCTGACATCTATCTAATTATTAAACAGAACTTTAGCTATACCTGGATCCTCGAACCACATACTTTGGGTAAATTAATATTTCCTGACATCTTTTTAAGTATCAAACAAAACATTGGTCATGCCTGACTCCTTGGACCACATACCTTGGGTAAATTAATATCTTTCAATTATTTTTCTAAGTGTAAACAGAACCTTAGTTATGCCTGGCTCCTCGAACCACATGTTTTGGGTAAATTAATACTTCTTGACATCTATTTAAGTATCAATCAGAATCTTCGTCATGCATGGCTCCACAGACCACATATCATGGGTAAATTGATATCTTTCAATCATTTTTCTAAGTGTTAAGCAAAACCATAAATGTATATGGTTCCTCAGACCACATACATTTGGTAAGTTCATATTTGATGTTTTCTTTTTTTATCCAAGTATCAAGTTGAATAGGCCATGCTAAGTGGTAAATATCATTGTTATAATAACACGAACAAATGAACATTCATGAGCATCACTTAAAGCATTTGAAAGTATGTCCATAATCTAGTTTGAACATTGATTATCATCCCCAGCTTCTTAGACTTACTAATGAGTGGAGAAACAAGGGAAATCTGGTATGAATAGGCGCTTTACCATCATATATGTCTTTGAAGTTCAAGTTATACTTAGTTGAGACTATGAACTTAGTAGGTTTAATTTGTTCTGCTGTCAATCATGTGAGGTGCAATAACTATGCTGCCCCTTATGCTAATGATCTTCAAAGTAGTTAAATATTGGAAAAATACAAAAATTATGCTAATGTCACTACAAATGTTACAAATACAAAAAAAAAAAAAAAAAAAAGCTTGTAATTATCATTGACTTGAGCCTTAGAAAGAGGCTAAGTTGTTACATAGGACCAAACTAAATTGCAAGTACTGTAAAAAAAAAAAAAATACGAAAGGTAGTTTATGATTTCATCTTTATTACAAGTTTATCTTTGGGAGTCTTGGAGGGCTGAGTAGTTGCTATTGCCGAAGTTTACCCTTGGGATCTTCCTTGGCAGGGATGGGGAAAGTTACCAAAACCAACTCCATATTTTGAGAACCTACCCTTTCCTTGGAAGAATCTTTGGGCACGTCCGAGGGCTTGGTAATCTCGGCAGCAACCTTCTTGGGGACTTCTTTCACTCTGTTAGCTTGATTAGCCTGCTTATCTACTTCTTCAAGACTGTTGGATGGAATAAGATCCTTGGATGAGGCCTCTTCAATAGGGCTTGCAACTTGGGGGCTGCATCATCTGGGGAGGCTGAAGAGCCTGGTGCCCGAATTGCAAAGGGGTAGTACACGTTTTCTGCCCTCCTAAGTGCCAAGGAGGCCTTAACCCCTGCCCGGTTGAGAGCCTCATTCCACACTTGGGAACAGTACACCCTACACACCCCCAAGACCTCGACCCTGAGAGCTTCCTTGGTCTTGGCTACCCCCACGTCGTAGCCTTCTTGTTCGACCTGATCCTTGGCCTTCTCAGCATCCTTCAGTTTCTTTTTCAATAGCTTGATTTGCTCCCGAGCAGCAGTGAGCTCATCCTTGGTCAGGCAGAGTTGCTTGCGTTGAGTCTCCGCCTGCCTCTCTGCATTGTCCACTGTTGCCACGACGCACTTCCTGCGCCTTTCTGATTCTACGAGCTTGGCATCAGTCTCTTTTAATCTTTTTTCGGCCACCTTGAAGGCCTCAACAGCAACAACTCTTCTACCCTAGTCATCCTTCATTTGTTGGTGGGAGGCATCCACTAACTCCTCGGCCTTGAAAGTGGCTTGAACAGCCTGCAACGAAACCTGGTGGTTAGTAAAAAATAATAATAAATAAAAATAAATAAATAAATAAACTTAGTTTAAAATGCTTACCATGGCGAGGTCTCTTTTAAACTTAGAAATACCTCGTGTTTCTTCATGGTCCTCAGGTCGACCATGTCCTCAGGCAGTAACAGAGCTTGCTCTACAGCATCTGCTACATACCCAGCTCTACCTTTTTGGAAGTCTCGGATTGATGAGTTGGCAGGGAAAGGGGACCCATCTAGCACCAAAGGGGGGTTCCAGTTTGGAACCCTGGTGCGAAGATCTCGCCCCTTATCTCCATGCACCCCATCTCCCAGGGACTTTGTGCGGTCGGTCTTGGTTATCTTGGGCCCTTTTTGAGGCTCTATCTTATGGGGGAGGCCACCTCGGCCCTCTTCCAGCACTTCCTTCCTGTTTTGTTCTCGTTTCCTCTTTTTGTTAGCAATCTTTTGCTCATGGTCATGAGGAGTAGGAAGAGTGGGGAGTTTAGTTTGAGTGGCTACCTTTAGCGCCTTTCCCCCCGGCCTGGGACTCCATCACCTCTAGGAGGCTGGTCCTGAGTTTGCGTTGTATCCTTCTATCTTCTTGTATCTGACTTGCTTGGATAGAGGAGTAGCTAAAACCCTTAGCAGGAACTTCTGGAGATGAAAGGCAGTTGAAGACTTCAAAATTGTCTTTGGATTCAGAGATGTTAACCACCTCTTCCTCCTCCTTGATGGCGGGTTGTGATGGTGTGGCTTCCTCCTCAGCAACTCATTGAAATGATAACTTTGCCTTAGGTGTGCCTTCGAAAATAGGGCCGGTAGTGAGAACTCCTAGGATGGGGCCGGTAAGGAGAAAACCTGAGGCGGCGACACTTATGCGGTGTAGACACGGGTCCTTGGCCTTGATAATGCACTTCGGCGACTAGAAGGATTTGGAAATCGAGATGTAGTCAAGGATGATGTGCGCTGCCCTCAGTTGGCCGTCTGTGTGGACGAACACCTCGGCCTTCAAAATCTTATCCAAGCTCTCCTGGTTCATAAAATTGAAGTTGGGAATGACTGCATTCTTATCTGCATAATCATTAAGAACAAAAAACATTATCAACAAAAAATAACACAAATCAAAGGAAATTTAAAGTACAAATGCAAATGAAAGAAAGAGAAAAAAGGGTAACTATGAAATTGGAAATCTAAACCTAGAACCCCACCTGGTTTCCCCTCTCTCATCGGGCAAGAGAGGCCATCGTGCCACTCCCTTGACACGATTAAGAAGTCTTTGTTTAGGCCTTTATTGGAATCGGGGAGATTCGGGATGAGCCTAACCTCAGGGTACCTAGACTCGAGATAACACCCCTGCCTCGTTAACTGATGGAGGTTGTAAACCCAATTAACATCATGGTGTGTAAGTTTTAAGCCCATCCTTTTGTTAAGGGCATCTATACAACCTAAGATTCTAAACATATTGAGTGCACACTGGGTAGAAGCTAACCTATGGGCCCTTAGGTAGTCCTTGGAAACGGTACCCATAGGGATTCTCATCCCTCCTTCTATGAAGGCAATCATTGGGATCACCACTTCTCCCTTTTGCCTTTTCTCGTGTCACTCCCCTTCCTTACAGTACCTAATACCTACTCCTAGAAGGATCCTATACTAAGCTCTAAACCTCTCTATTTCATCCTCAGAGTCTACCAAGCTATTGAATCTACCCATTTCTAGAAAGGTTTGGGAGAACTAAAGTGATTGAAAGGAGAAAGTGAAGCTGAGGAGAAGAAAAGTACAGAGAGTAAATATATATATATATATATATAGAAAAAAAACAAGATGTAAAGATTTCTGGAGACTTATAGAAAGAAGAAAAATATCCTCGGATAGGTTTTTGGTATTTGTAAGGGCACAAGTGAGTTGGAAAGCTGGTGGGTTTAGTGTATATGTGCTGAAACGAAACAAATGTTAAAGTGAGATGAATAGTTGATTTAAGTGGTATTTATATCAGAGAAGGAATTAGAAGCGGGAGAATTCCCGCTCAGTTTCCTAGCAAAATCCTCAGCCATTAGATTCGTATCGCATTGTAGAACGTGGGGAGCAGGAAGCCGTAAAAATTTAATGAAGGCGTGACTCGTATGCCGAAGCGTCAGGAGCACGTCTTAAAGCAATTATGAAGGCATCTACACAATCAGAGGTGATGTGTAAAGAGCAAAAAGAAAGTGCAGTGACATCGAAATCCTCCTTTCTTCCAGAGGAGCCAAAAAAAGAATATTAAGGGGCTATTGTAAGGATATTGGGCCTAGGAACTCAGTGTCTATGTGTATATTGGGCATGGGGCCTATCCAAGGATGTAAAGTCGTCCGAGGAGAAGTAAACATTGTCAGAGGTGTCCATGTCAGTTGTGCGCACCAAGGTGGAGGAATGAATGGGCCAACCTTCACTTAGGCTCACAACCTATTTATTGATGTGGGCTTTGGATTTCCCACTTCAAGTGGTCCTCTGTGCTGAGATCCCACGGCCCTGTCTTCCCCCTCTTTTTTTTGCCCTTTTTCTAGTGTCCTCGCCTTTTTGCCTTCTATCTCCCTTCTCTCATCCCCTCTTCTTCTTCCTTAGCTCCTCTTATTTATACCCTCAAAACTAGTGGGGTGTTATGATTAACTTGATAGTCAGTGGAAGGAGAGGCCCAATGTTATCGTGGCTAAGTGGGTGTTTAAATGGAAGTGGAACGTGGTGGGAATGGCCTTGGAATCAGTTCCCATCTCAGTGGGTTGCTCGGCATAATACGACTTAAGGAGTTGCCGAGCATATGGTAAGTAGCTCTACTGCTCGGTGAGTAGTTCACTTGGTCGTGAGCCCAATAGATGGAGCATGACACGTGTAAAACATCGACTGTCTGACGGATTCAGGGTAGCCCAATGTCCGAGCCCAAGACCATATGGGCCGTTTTGTTGGGATTGGGCTTAAGGTCCTAATGGGCTTGGGAACCCTGGCACCGTACATTAGTAAATGAAGAATTTAGTTGTGATCACAAGGGCTCAGGAAGGTGAGCCAAGAATGAGTGGCTCCTCAGCCAGACAAATGTTCCAGGAAGTTCTGTTAGTATGGATAAGTATTACAGAAACATAGGATAGGGAGAAGCCCTAAATGATCTGAGGAGAAAGATGCTACCACCGCATTAAATACTCTGCATCTAACCCTTTAGCCGTATTAATGTGGAGGTGATATCTGAACAGTGGTTTTCAGCCTTATAGCTATTACACAAAGACTTCTAAAAGATGCTGATGGGACAAGTATCAGCACCAACCATCTAGCCTGCACGTGGAGAGTAAAGAGGAGAGGGGAAGAGAGGATAAAATGGAGAAGATACCCAGAGAGATAGTGTAACACCCCGACCCAACTTTATAATTAAACTATGGGTTCAAGTTGTTAATTATTATTTGAATCACTTACTTTCTATAATTAATAGAAGAGTATTTGATAAATATATTATTTTATAATGCCTTTGAATAAGAATTGTAAAGATTTTACAATAATTTATGGCTATTTGTATTATATGTTTATATATATATATATATATATATATATACTATGTACAAAATTATATTAAGTGGTTAAGTTATTAGATATATAGTTGTTGGTGTTTAATTAAGTGTCTAAGGTAAGAGTTCTTTTGCAAAGTTATTTTATAGTTTGGGTCATATAGAATATAAGCTTGTAAAAGGGGTGGAAAGTAATTTAAAAAAAATATTAAAGGTGAGTCATCACACTTTTTCCTTAGTAATATACGTATCCCACTCCAAGTCAATCTCCTCATTTTTCTTGGCTGCACAGAAGCTTCATCCCCTATTCTTCTTTCTTTACTCATTTTTCTTCCTTCTTTGTTCTTATTAGCTGCACATTTATCTCTTCTTTGACTTTCTCAAAGAAAGAAGACTCAAGAAGCTCTCCCTCTCTATTCCCACAGGTCCAAGCAAATCAGAAAAATTCTCACCTCACTTTTCTCTCTTTTCTCTTAAGGAAAGAGCTAGGAAGCTCTCTTGAGTCCAAGGGTTCACACACAAAAAGAAGAAAAGCTCTCAAGTCTTCTCTCCCTCTCACACCTACGGATCCAGCAGCAAAGAAAAATATTTCCTTCAATCCTTCTCAAGTTTTTGTTCCCAATTAAAGCTAGAGTGATTCTAGCTCTATCACTCCAAGAACCATGCCTAGGGTAAGGGGAAAATCTTATTCTTTTATTTATTGTCTATTTAAACTTAAGTGATGGTTATTTGAGGTGCTGAATGTGTAGTTGATTCAGTAATTGAAGCTTTTTAAGAGTTAGTTCATGAACTTGTTAAGAGTTGCACTCACTAGTTAACCTGTTTGGTCATTATAAATTCTGTATTTTTCTAGGATAGTTATGGGTAAATGGTTTGTTGGAGATTATTATATAATATGTCCAGTATGTGTATATTAAATTTCATAAGAAAATACCATCGTTTGATAATTGTTTGTGAATTTACAAGAAAATGTTGCAAAGCTGTCACTGTGACAGATTCTGTGTTCATGCATGATAAATTATGTAGTAAATTGTATACAGTGAATTTGAATGCTAGGGATATTTCCTATGAAAGCTAAGACACATATGGTTGTATTGGAAGTGGTCTCACAACATTTGGATTAATATAAAAATAATGGTTTAATTTCAAAGTTGCATGAAATTCTGTCAGGACAGAATTGAGTACGTTGCTTTGTATGATTTTTAATAAATTATGGTTTTATTCTTTGATTCCGAAATTTTTATTGTATATACTAGACATACTGGGGAGTAGCTCTGTAAAATTTCATGACAATTGGATCTGTACGGACCGCCCATTTGTATTTTACAAATGGGGCTTACGCTGCTGTAATAAGTAGTAAACAGCATATGATACATCTGACTTTGTGGATTTAATTTAGAAGTTAGGGTGAATGTTTTAAGCTATAATTTAATATACTCATCATTTGGTATGTCTAGATCATAGATAAATTTTGTATAACTTGGTTCAAGGTTTAGTACTCAAAGGAGGGGTTTTAAACCATTTGACGGTTGTATCTATAAAGCTGTTTTGTTGAACACGCTGTATGTTGCCATACAAGTATATATGGTTATATGACCATGCTTAAAAAAGTTTATGTTTATGCATGCGTTTTTGCCCTAATCTCAAAGCACCTTCTGGAATGAAGTTGGCTCTTCTAGAGATATGATATTAATATGAGAATGTTGGTTTTTCCTTAGTTTGGTACATCATTTGTTGATGTGTGCATAATATGTTTGGGGAAACCTCGTTGAGGTGGGATTAGGACTTCCTTGATTCTAAGAGATAGGCTTTGCGATAAATGTGTAAGTTGATTCTAAGGTATGATTGATAGTAATAAGTTTGATATTTGGTTTAGGTGTTACCAGTATTCAAGTCTAAGCTCCTTCGACTGTAGGCTTGCGGTTCCTCTGCTCTCAGGTAAGGGATAAGTTATATGGGCATTTGGTAAGTCATGAGGTTATTTTAAAGTATATGATGCATTAAAAAGGTTTTTGATTAGAGATATGACATGTAATCATGTTTTAGACAAAGATATGTTCGTGAGCTTTCAAAACCATATGTATTTGATTTAAGCATATTAATGCTATTACTAATTCCACGAACACGATGTTTAGAGAAAACAATGAAAATGCTTTTATCATGAAATGTTATGCAAACTATGAATTTCAGTATGATGTATAAGTATGAAATGTTTTTAGGTTATGTCCTCTAATGATCTGAACTCTGCCAGTAGGGGTTTAATTACTGGCTTTTCATGAAAAATGTTATATGATTGGTCATTAAAGTGGGACTGGCTCTGCTGTACCCGCCCTTGTTGGTTACGGCCAACTTGTAGAGGAAGTCAACCTACCCCCATGGTTGAAAGTATGTATTATGATGTGATCCCGGGAATACCTGGCAGTGTGGGGAATGCTGGATGTCTAACACCGTGGTACTAGAAGCCTCCCAAATAAGTACAGACTTATCAGCTATGGACTAACCAATAAGTTATTTATGAACAGCTATATTATGTTATTAATCATGAGAGAATAATTTTGTTTAAATACATTGTGAAAAGTTAAAAGCTCTCATGAAAAAAAGAAGTTTCTGATGAAAAGAAAGCTGTTCATTAAAGATAAAAGTTTCTAAAATTCTATTGTGTTTTAAAGATAAAGCTTCAAATGAAAGTACAAGTTTATATTAAAAGTTATTAGATATCTGTTTTTTTTTTTTTTTATGAAACGTTAAGTTTTATGATTATGGAAGTTATAAGATTTTACGAGAAGAAGTTTATGAAAGAAAGTTTTATTATTCTTTAAGATGTTTCTAATTTAAGACAAAGTTACCAATTATTTAATTTAAGTTAAAAAGATTATTCTGTAACAAGAATATATATGTATGTATATATATATATATATATGATTTTAAACGATCAATATTATATTTGGTGACTTTGTAAGAAATGAAAGAAATTCAATCTGAAAGGTTTTGGTAATATTATTTTGATAAGAAAAAGGAGAACAATTATTTTTCTACGAAGATCGTATAAGTTATTATTATAAATAGTATAAAATATTATGCATGAAAAGATGTTATCCTATCTGAATATTTACCGTAATGATATGAGTTTGATTTACATGCATCCTTATTAAATTCTCATGTATCTTACCTTTATTGAGCTATGTAGCTCACCCCTTCCACTCTTTCAGTTAGCAGGTTTTATTTTGGAGTAGAGGGAGCCTTAGTCGAGTTTTGGAAGGAGCCGATTTTAGTTTTAAAAGTATAGATTCCAAATTACTAATTTGATGTTTAGCTTTATAGTATTGTATATTTTAGGATCTAATAGAAGTTGTGTATTTTAAAGCATTAAAAGATATATTATATGAAATTTAGAATTTGAGTAAGTGGTGAATTATGTTATTTTTTAGTAGAGTGTAGACGCTCTGAATGTCAAGTGAAAAGTTATATCATTTAAGTAAAGAAACCAGAATGACAAGTAAGAGGGAAGCTTTTGTAAATGTTTTGTAAAAGATAAGTTGGTTCTTGTTAATATCGGGTTTAGGCTTGATATTAGCATGCCGGTCATGGTCACAAATCCGGGTATCGGGTTTGGGGCGTGACAGATAGGATTGGGAAAAGAGAAAGAAAACACGGTAACCATCAAGAACGGACTTTGTAACCAAACTTAAAAGAAATATATAAGACCTGATCTCATCGGACTATGCCGAGGACAATTTTATTTAGCTTAAATTAGTCTATTTTCCTTCTATTGTCACCTGAATTTATTATTCTTGTTTTTCAACTTGTTAAAGCCTAGTTTTTCAACCCATTCTCTACAACTTCATTGTATTGGGCTTTTTGGGCCTAGGTTCATTCATTATTTAAGCTAGGGACTTAAAAAGAGGCCTTACAGTAGTGATTTTTATTGAGTATATGTAATTGATTTTTTTAATTTTATAGTTTATTAATATTAGATTCTTAGTATTTTGTATTCATTAACTCATATGACCTAAAGATTAAAAAATTTAAGTGGACACATGGTACAAAATTAAGTGAATAATTATGGTGTGATCCGTACATAAATTTAGACACATGGTGTAAAAATTGGTTTTAATTTCATATTCTAATTGAACATTTGAACTTTCTCTAATCTTTTTCTATATATATATATATATATATAGATCAAATTACACTTTTGGCCATAAAAAAATTTGGAGTTGTTTTTATATTGCCTCTTCATATTTAAATTTTTTCTTCATATAAGTCGTATTGTCCATTTCCATTAGTAATCTCATTATTAAGTACCTTCATGCAACTATTTCATAAAATATTAACTCTAAAATGTTGCGGAATACATTAATTTCATTATTGCAAGAAAAACACATATTATGGGCAATCAAATCAATAACAGAAAAAACGTAACAACTTTAGTTTGATTGTATAGCCTCACACTAACAAAAAAATGATTGTATAGACAATACGAAACCATAAGAAAACATGACGGACCAAACTAAAAACAATCTCAATTTTTAAGACTAGAATTTGAACTTTAGTTTGATAACGATTAAGCATTTCTTACATGATAGATAACTAGGTGAAAATTACAAGTTTTACGTTTACTTTTATTTTTTCTAAAATACAAGTTATTTTTATCTCGTATAGTTACACTATATATTCACCTTATAAATATAGGCATATGGGTAAACTAGTATTATTCTTTTCTTATGGACGACTTAATGAATAATCACATATTCACATGTAAGCCAAATAAAACATTTCATTCCAATAAATAATTTTTTCACTAATATATATAATTAAATTTGATTAATAAAATAGATAGCAAAAATAAAAGAACTTTTTTTTAATTTATTTATTGAAATAGTAAAAATTTATTATCAACCAAACATCATATGCATAGAGGCCTTGTAGGTAGGGTGGAGTCTCCTCCAACCACATATATTATAGGACAAAACTTAGGTATAGTATCTTAGGTACTGTTCCTTAAGTTTTTTTCTTAAGATTCAGCTATGTGGCTACTTAATTAAAAATATATTTCCATCCCATGAGAAAAAATCCACATGGCAGAATCTTAAAAAGGGAACCTAAAGAACGGCACCTACGTACTGTACCAAAGTCTTGCTCTATATTATAATCCCACACTAATTAACTTCTGCAATAAAGGTTGCCAAAAACCTGAAAATAACCAAAAAGTCAAAAACCATATTCTTTTTAAAAAAAAAGCATAGATTACAATAGACTATAAAATAATTAATTAATTTCTTAAATTTTTTTATAATTAAGTGTAAATGAGAGTGGTGCTTCCATTTTATTGACCCTTTGATTCCTATATTTCATTCCTAATATGGGTCTTTAATGCAAAAGTAAACCAAATAACTACAATATGAGTCTTGTGTATTATAACTCCAACTTTTTCTTTCTTTTTTTTATAAATATAATGTCATTTTTTATTCTTTAGTTATTTATCTTTACGAAGGAAAAAAATTTTCCACACCATTTATTATCCTATTTCAAATACTCATTACCCTATTTCATAAGGATAAATTTGTAGTTTATGCGTGGAATTTATAGACAGATTTATAATAATGTAAAATAGCTTCTTTTTTTTTTAGTTTTTTTTTTTAATAGAAGAATTAGCTTTTTTTAGTTGATAACAATATTACATGTACAAATATTTAATAAGTTTAGTTACATCTAAACTATAGATTTTTCCATATTCTATACAGTATACACATTACATTCAAACAACGGAATTTGTGATGGTTAGGATTTTAGATGATGGGAATGTAAATCACATTTTTTAAAAATTTATATAGAATTAACAAAACAAAAAAATTTCTAGAAGTGCAAATTCCATTATTTTTAAATTTATTTGGAATGAACCATTTTTTCATCCTCATACACGTTAAACCTACAAAGGAAGGCCCCATAAGGTTAGGCATGGCCTTAGGCTAACAATAGCCAAAATTAAACTGATAACCAAATGAAACTCTTTTTTTTTTTTTTTTTTTTTCTCGTTGATAACTCAATAGTTTCAACTTTCAACAACAATATTGGAGATTTGAATCTTTAGTGTGCGTGTGTGTTTGTGTGTATACATATATATATATATATATATATATACTAGTCGCTAACCCGTGCGATGCACGGGATAGTTAAATAAAAATTAAAAGTACTTATTTTACTTAAAGGTATATGACTTAAATTTGAAAAATGTATAATTTGAAAATGAATGAAAATAACTAATTTCTTCAATATAATGATTTAGAAAAATTCTTTTTCTTTCATACCATTAATTTCACATAACACATTCCGACGTGGGCTATTCTATGGTGATAACTTCACATAATAGTTAACTGCAATTAAATCTACTATCCACTACCAATCTAATTTATGTCATCTTGATAGCAGATCTACAAATTGTATTCTCATATTCTTAGAACTTGTCACATCATTGTTATTATCTATACATAATGTAAAATCGAAAATTTTAACTTTTTGAAAGACTTACATTAGAATTAGGATTAAAAAAATAATTTTTTTTAATTAAACCTCACGTTAGATTTTTTTTTTTTTAAGGGCTCACTTTAGGTTTTTAAAAAAAAGACTCACTTAAAAAAAAAAAAAAAAGACTCCTATTAGGATTGAGGAAAAAAGAGAGAGACTTTTAGAACTCTCTCACTATTTAGTTTAAAAAATTAAATTTTTTTATAAATTAAAATGATGAGGAAAAAAAAGAGAGACTCTTGTTAGAACTCTCTCACTATTTAGTTTTAAAAATATTAAAAAAATTATAAATTAAAATGATGATGTGAAAAATTGTGAAAACTTCAGAGGTTTCGGTTAAAAAAGAGAGACTCCTATTAGGATTGGGGAAAAAAAAGAGAGACTCCTATTAGAACTCTCTCACTATTTAGTTTAAAAAATTTAATTTTTTTATAAATTAAAATGATGAGGAAAAAAGAGAGAGACTCCTGTTAGAACTCTCTCACTATTTAGTTTTAAAATTTAAAAAAAAATTATAAATTAAAATGATGATGTGGAAAATTGTGGGAGCTTCAGAGGTTTCGGTTAAAAAAGAGAGACTCCTATTAGGATTGAGGAAAAAAGAGAGAGACTCCTATTAGAACTCTCTCACTATTTAGTTTAAAAAATTAAATTTTTTTATAAATTAAAATGATGAGGAAAAAAGAGAAAGACTCCTGTTAGAACTCTCTCACTATTTAGTTTTAAAAATTTTTAAAAAAATTATAAATTAAAATGATGATGTGGAAAATTGTGGGAGTTTCAAAGGCTTCGATTTTAAATATATATATATATATATATATATATATATAGATAAAAGAATCATTAGCATATTTGTTAGAAATACTAGAAGATGTTGTTTGGGCTATAAAATTCTTAGTCAAATAAAACCAATTTAACTCATTATAGTATCAGTTTTTTTATTTTTATAATTTTTTATTGATAAGAACCAGTTTGTTATTTTATTTATGAGATATGTTATTTGTGTTGTTTATTATGTTTTGTGCACAAAGGACAGGATTGAAGGTTCTAATTCATGCTACATATTATATATATTTTTTATTCTATGCTATATATTATATAATATGATTATTATTTTAGTCGGATATGTTAAATCCCTACTCGTATAAGGACAAGTGAATTGCATTTTTCGGTAAGGCTTATAATTTTATATTAAAATAAATAAAATAAAATAAAAAAACCCAACGGCTAGGCCCACATTCTGTTCGGTACAAAGTAAAAGGGCAACTTTCAGGGAGGCCCAGTATGTAGATATTGACCCCGTATACAGCTGACTTTTGTGTTGAGTCAATATATGTTCCTAGATCTTTGAAATATTTATGTGGCATTTGGTACGAGGGAATCTACATTACTCCTGACATCCAGATTTTTAAGAATGTGATTCTTAGGAATCACATTCCTAGGAATGTAGCTATTCCTATGTTTAGTTTCATTGGGAGATTCCCGAGAATGTGAGATGATAATGTTTGGTGTATTCCCAGGAATTTTAAATGAATTATTTATTTTTCCAATTCTATCCTTAGATTTGAATGTGAACTACTAAGTCCTTTAAAAAAAAAATCTTCCTCTAAATAAATAATGAAAAAAATATAAACTATTAATTAGTCTTTTAAAAATATATCTCCCTCTAAATAAATAATGAAAAACAAAATATGAACTATTAATTAGCAACACATTCATTAAAACTTTAGTCTAATATTTCTAAATAGAACTTTGTTAAAAATTATATTGACAGAATTGTCTATCTTGTTTATGTTGTTTTGGTGAGAAAAGATAAAGACAAGAGAAAATATATTGATAACTTGTTTTATATTTTATCTTAATTGCTTAAATGATAAAAAAAAATGTTAAAATTGTCAATTTATAAATAATACAATTTCCTTTAACCTTGAGAATCTGGATACCCACCTGTTTTAAAGGGAATCCACATTCCTACTAAGAGGGGTTTAAGGGGAGAATCCAGATCCCCCTGGCATCTGATTCTCTGGCGTAACTTGCAACCAAACATAGGAATCTTTAAACATTCTTGGAAATCCTAAAACATTTCCCCATACCAAACGCCACATTATAGTTTTTATTTTTCTATTCTGGTATAAAAACCTAATTTTATTTTATATAATCATTTTTTTAAAACACTTAAATTATCTATTTTAAAAGCTATTTCAATAAAATATTTTGTAAGTTCGTTTAGACCCCTTAAACCCAACAGATTAACCTAGAGAATTAGCCAAGTGATTAACTTAGGTAATTTAAACAAATCTAGGTTAACATAAATATATCAAAAACAATAAAGCAGCGGAAAATAAAGAACACAAAGATATGATGACCCAGGAAAACCAAACCGGTAAAAAACCTAGGGAGGATTTAACCTAGCTATCCTCAAGGTAAAACCGAATTCACTATGAAAGAATCGAAGTTTACACAATAAGACTTAGACCACTAACATCCTATTGCTACCCAATGTAGGAAACTTACTACCACAACCACGTAACAGCTCTGAGATCCACAGACTCATTCTTTCCTTGAATTCTTTAGCAATCCACAAGCGTACCTGTTTGTATATCTTTAAGTTCTCTTGATTCTGCAATTGTATGATTTACCAACCTCTTGACATGAATCTTGAGTTTGGAAACCCTAAGTGTATGTGAAGGTAAACACATCTAGATCTCACAATGAGATTCATAAACACAGCATTCAGAACTCTAAAAACGTGGCTAGGGTTTATCCTTATATACCTAGGGTAAAACATAAAACCCTATACATTAAATGAGCTTGGGCTGAGTTGGAAATTTTCTGCAGAAAAACGTTCTGCACGATTTTCGATTGGTCGAGTCCAATTCTCGATCGATCGAGTCACGCAGAAAGTGAACAGTGAATTCTGCAGTCAACTCGATTCCAACTTTACATAAAAAGCCATACTTTGAGCAAGTCTAACACAAGACTAAAAGAATGTTTTGATCATGGTTTGCCAATATTACAAATTGAAGTTCTAATACATTAGTTCCTAATTCTTAGAACTTAACAAACTCCCCCTTTGGCAATCCGTGACAAAACACATACTAAACAAAAAGCTCAAAGTTTACAAATTGAAACAGCCCATTACAAAATTAAAAAGCCACTAAACAATTCAACCTAACTACTATCTAACAGTTGCAAAGTAGACAGCAGCACGAATGAATCAACCTGTATATTCCTGTAACACTTAACAAACACATAAACGCATGTGTGGAAAATACAAGGACTATAAAAAATAACTTCTTGATTTCACATGACACAAAATAAAGAGATATATCATGAATAACATCATAAATATAAATCAATAAGCAAAGTAGCATAGTGAAACAAGAAACATATACATCAAAATGTATCTCAACAAAAAATATCTCCTAACAAGAGCCAAAAAATGTAAATACAAAGTGAAGCATCTAGATACAATCTAATAATTCCACAAGCTTAACAGTGTCACAGTAAGATACAAAACTCAACTCCCCCTAAGACAAAAATCTCCTCTACAAAACATGGACTCTCCTCATCAAAAGGAGGTGGCGGAGGAGAACGACGAAGACTTGCCAAATCCGCTCTCAAAGCTCGAAGCTCATCAAGGACATCCACCAGAAGCTAACCATAAGCTGCCTGAACGGTCATGATAGTGTCCAGAGTCCGACGAATATCAGAAACATCCGAAGGAGAAGGTGGAAGAGCATCATCAGCAGCAGTAGCAGGAACAGCAGACGTCTCAGCTGCAGGAGCATCTGTAGAAGAAGAAGGGGGTGGAATGACACCGGAAGGCTCTACCCTAAGACGCTTAGAGCTAGCTCGAAGTTGAGCAGCCCTTTGCCTCAAAAAATTAGCACCTATAGGAGCAATAACATAAACAGGCTCAGAAGCAGGAAAATCACCTAAACCGAGATAAATGAGAATCCTATGAATAAAAACAGGAAAGAATAAAGCATCAGCCGTAGAACTAGACTGATGTACCTCATTCAAAGAACGAAGGAACAAATGAGAAAAACTGATAGGAGCATCAGTAACAAGGGCATACAAAAACACACATCGCTTAAGAGGGATGGTGTGGAGATGAGAAATAGGCCACAAGGAATGACAAGCAATCCTAAAGAAAAGGTAATGAAGCTCAGAGAGCTCAGCAGACGTGATCCGAGGATCAGAACCCCATTGGATAGAAGACCTAGTGATGTATGACATAACATCATCTAGAGGTGGAGACTCCTCATAAGGAAAGACGGGATGATCAACAATGGGCACCCCAAGAGCATCAGACACCACTGAAGGGGTAATGCAATACTCTACACCTCGTAACCAAACCTTAACCAAGGTGTTGGTATCATAGATGTGGATAGAGAGGTTCGAATAGAACTCTCTAATCAAGGTGGCAGGAGGAGGAGGATGCTCAAACTAAAGCAAAGATAACCAACCATGACACTCAAAGTTACGTCTCACCTTAGGATCTACCTCATCTAGAATAACCCTACGCTCAGCCCAAATATGACGCCTAAGATTAAGGGTCTCATAGGTCTCTTGGTTATATTCACTTGGAAACCGATCACTATCAAACGAAGGTGAAGGGTCAGAAGTCCTATGGGTTCTAGTTTTCCTAGGCATGGTGCTAAGAACAGAAAAGAGAGACACAGAAGAAAAAAAAACGAAAACAAAAACCAAGGGCAGACTGCAAGTTAGCACAGCATAAAATATAGAAAAAACAATCTATATGATGCATGAACAAAATATTCAAATGAAGCATGAACTAATGCAGTGACAGAGGTCAATAATGATCCAAATCAACCAAATTGGCTTGAGCATAGAATTTAAATCAAAAATACCCAATTTAGGAAAAAACTCAATTTTCAAAACACAACAAATGGAGAAATTGATCATCACAACAGTTAAATAACACAATATAATGATCAAATTAATCAATCTAACAAGCCAATTTCATTAATTTAAATCAAATTGAACAAAAATCCCAAATTTATCAATTTCTAGCCCTAGATTTTTAAAATTTCCACAAAGCACCAAATTAATCAAATTAAACCACATGTAGTGCTTGGATAAGGTGTCTTCACAAAAACCCATGATTAATTTGAGAAAGAAACACCCAAAATTATTGCCAAAAATACCAAAGCACTAAAATGCCGAAAATAACCCAAAATGCATGAAAATAATGCATGAAACATGAAAATAAAAACAAATGGAGGGGCAAAAATGTCTTACCGGCCTTGGGAGAGAGGATTGATGCAAAAAGATCGGAAGAAAACGACAAAAACACCAAAAATTGCTTTGACTGGTTGGTGAGGAGACAAAAGTGTTTGAAAAAGTTTTGAAAAGGTGAAGAACACGTGAGAAAAGTTCCTTTTTAAAAACACTCAGCCCGATTTTCGATCGATCGAAAAACAGATTCGATCGGTCGAAAATCCTTCGATTGATCCACTACCAATCGAGAACCGATCGAAACACACAGAGACTTTACTGAGATTTTAAAAACAATTTCGACCGATCGAAAATCAGACTCGATCGATCGAAATTCTGGAAAATTGAATTTTTGAAAAAATGAAACTTATTTGCTCAAAAACTCCTCAAAGCATTAGATTTTATGAAAAGAATGCATGAGTATGAGATGAAATGTTTTCCAAAAACCCATGTTTTTAACCCAGATCTCTCAAAGTAAGATTTTCTCTTAATATCCCTCAACCATTTAAACAAGCAAACATGTTCTGCATCAATTTCCAGAAATATTCAACCTTGGTTGGTCAGACCAAAAACACACAAAAACATGTACACAGTTTAGCAAAGAATAACTTGTGTAGTGTGTGTAACTAGCATAAGCTTAAGAAACATGTGAGGTGATATGCACATAGTAATCAATCACAATTTCTATAAAATTCGTCACATGAATTTGAAAGAGACTATTACTTAAAGAGTTACATCATATAACTCTCACATCTCCTAGAATAAAAGTTTGCAATCATGTAAATTTCTTGATTTGCATCAAAATTAATATTCAATTTAATTGATTAGAAGCTTAATAATAGCTGGGATGATGTACACACCAATTTTATTTGAATTGTGAAATTATTATAGCCCAATAATGTACATACCAATTTTATTTAGAGGCTACACCTTATGTTCTTTTTGTGCATGTGCTACACTTTCTCGAGCACAAAATCTTACGATATGCACTAAGGTGTTCATGATTGGCTAGTAAACAGTGGTGAGATGGTTATTTATGCCTTTCTCAATAAGACCAAGTCCGACAATCAAAGACATAAGACTTTAAGATCAAGATCATGTGATCAACAAATATAGCATCTTCCCACACAACATGCACTACAAAACTTCAGCTAGTAAAGTACAATAGAAATAAGTGCATCAAAGCTAAACAAGGTACATAAACATGTTATGCAAAATTTGATTGACCAACCTTATCTTCAAGTTCAAGGTAAAAATAGCAAAAACACAATTTGCAAAATTTTTTTTTTTATAAAAGCAATAAACATCCTAGAATGAAATGCATGAATGTTATGCAATGCAAATCCTAGAAACAAAGGTCACAAAAGATAGAGCAATGAAGCACAAGGACCATGTCAGACAGACTCAATTAGGTCGAGCCTTTTGCATCCAAAACCTTTTAGATGCAACTCTTGCATTGGAGTTATGATTCATATTAGAATTCTGAGCAACTCTAGGATTGGAAGAAAGGTTTAGCGCCTTTATCAATTCACCAATAAGTACCATAGGATCATATGCTTGGGGCACAGGTACTTTAGGTTTATTTGCTCGCTTTGCAGCTTGCAACTTAAAACAAGTTGGACGAATGTGTCCAGACTTTCCACAAAAATAACAAATCTATGCAGGCTTATCATGCATCTTGCCCTTAGAAGAAGTAGAAGCTCTAGAATGAGAAGCTTAAAGATCAACCCTAATCTTCCTAGGTGGAGTAACATCTACAGATTTGACAGGTTCACTCACCAAGGGTTTGACAATCTCACTATTAGGAGGTTCAGAAGAGGGAACAAATTTAGTCGAAGAAGGTTCAAGCACAGAGATGCTATCTACAAAACCTAGGCCAGTTTTGTCAGAGGGAGACTTTTGAACACTCAACATGTGATCAAGTTTGGAGCTTGCAGACCTATTAGTTTGTTCTTTAGCAACAGATAATTCAAATTCCAAACATTTGACTTTATCAAGTAAAAGCATGTTCTCAGTTTTCACATTATTCAAAAGCTCATTTGCATCAAACAGTTTCACAAGTAAATTTTTCTTTTCAAGTTCCAGGGATGCAATTTTCTTTAAGCCTAAATCAACATTCATGGCATCCTTTGCAGCAACTTTGCAAAGTTTTTTATAGGCTTCCTGTAAATCTGCATCCTTAGAGAGTTCCCCATCAGAAGGGTTCTCTTCAACAGTCACGCTTTCATTAACTACAGTAGTAGAAGTGAAAGCAATGAAGTTTCCATCCTCATCACTAGCGAATTCATTGTCAGAAACTTCATCATCACTAAGGGTTACAGCCATAGCCTTACCCTTAGACTTCAAATATGTAGGACATTCAGATTTCACATGACCATACCCTTGACATCCATAACATTGTTGTCCCAAAGAATTATTAGAAGGTTGACCTACTTTCTCTTTAGGTTTTTCAGTGTTATTAACCTTAGTGGGATCATTCCTCCAAAAATTTCTAGGTTCAGCAGTGTTCTTGCCTCTTGCCCTTCTGTTATTGTTCCTAAGAAAGTTTCTAAAGTTTTTGGCAAGATAGGCAATCTCTGTAGCAAGGAGTTCATCATCAAATTCATCATCCTCAACATCATCAACAGACTTAAGAGCCATTGATTTGGATTTGTTTGTCTTGGGTATGTCCAACTCATAGGACTGAAGAGATCCTACAAGTTCATCAACAGGGATGGAATCCACATCCTTGCTTTCAGTGATGGCAGTCACTTTGGGTCTAAACCTTAGTCAAAGATTTAAGAATATTCCTAACAATTTTAGGTTGATCATAGATTTCACCCAAATTATATGCAGAATTAACAATTTCATTCAGTTTAGCATAGAACTCATCAAAAGATTCATCATCATTCATTCTAATGCTTTCAAATCTAAAGGTTAATTGCTGTAATTTATTTATTTTAACAGCCTTTGTGCCTTCATGCACAGTCTAGAGGATTTTCCAAGCAGTATGAGCAACCTCAACATTAGAGATTCTCTTAAATTCCTCCATGGAAACAGCATTGAAAATAGCATTTATAGCTTTGCTATTGAAAGCAGCTGCCTCCTTTTGAGAAGTTTGCCACTCACTCACAGGAGTAGTGGGCTTCTCCCATTCGTACTCAACGGAGTTCCAGACTCTCTCATCAATGGATTTCAGGAATGCTTTCATCTTTACTTTCCAATAAGCATAATTGTTTCCATCAAAGTGAGGTGGAACAACAAGAGAGTGTCCGTGTTCCATGACAACAGGGGTCAAGGATCAGCTCAAAGATCAAAGGATCTAACACAAAAGAGTTACCCGCTCTGATACCACTTGTAAGTTCGTTTAGACACTTTAAACCCAACAGATTAACCTAGAGAATTAGCCAAGTGATTAACTTAGGTAATTTAAACAAATCTAGGTTAACATAAATATATCAAAAACAATAAAGCAGCGGAAAATAAAGAACACAAAGATATGATGACCTAGGAAAACCAAACGGGTAAAAATCCTGGGGAGGATTTAACCTAGCTATCCTCAAGGTAAAACCGAATTCACTATGAAAGAATCGAAGTTTACACAATAAGACTTAGACCACTAACATCCTATTGCTACCCAATGTAGGAAACTTACTACCACGATCATGTGACAGCTCCGAGATCCACGTACTCCTTTTTTCCTTGAATTCTTCAGCAATCCACAAGCGTACCTGCTTGTATATCTTTAAGTTCTCTTGATTCTGCAACTGTATGATTTACCAACTTCTTGACATGAATCTTGAGTTTGGAAACCCTAAGTGTATGTGAAGGTAAACACCTCTAGATCTCACAATGAGATTCACAAACACAGCATTCAGAACTCTAAAAACGTGACTAGGGTTTACCCTTATATACCTAGGGCAAAACATAAAACCCTATACATTAAATGGGCTTGGGCTGAGTTGGAAATTTTCTGCAGAAAAACGTTCTGCACGATTTTCGATCAGTCGAGTCTAATTCTCGATCGATCGAGTCAGGCAGAAAGTGAACAGTGAATTCTGCAGTCAACTCGATTCCACCTTTACATAAAAAGCCATATTTTGAGCAAGTCTAACACAAGACTAAAAGAATGTTTTGATTATGGTTTGCCAACATTACAAATTGAAGTTCTAATACATTAGTTCCTAATTCTTAGAACCTAACATATTTATTATTTAACCACTTTTTATTAAACACTCGCATTACTCTCACGCACACCAATTGAAAAAGTGAATTAAGAAATGAATAAAATACTCATTTGCACATGAACAATAGTCATGTAAATTTAGTATTTACACAATATTGTAACTCATCTTATTTTACACAATTTTACATAATTTGATGTGACTGATTCTTGGAGCTAGATGTGCAAAATTTAGTCTTGTGGTAGCTTTGTTTCGGAATACATTGTTAGTAAAAATCGAGTTCTTCGTGAAACTCAATTTTTACAAAATCTTGTTTTAATTAAATTTGGTTGAGGTGGCAAAGGCAAATGTGGCTTTTTCTTTCTAAAAAAAAAAAAAAAGGAAAAAACTGGTAACTTGGGCCCTGTTTGGTTTGTGTTTTTAAACAGCAATTTTTAGTTTTTAAACAGCATTTGACGTATTTTCACACACTTTTTCACCCACACGTATTTCAAAAGATAATAAATAACAATTTTCAAACTACTTCACCAAACACCCCTTTGGTATCATGCAATCGAATACTGTGTAATATTTTTAAAACAAACCTCAATATTGCTAAACTTGAGCAACGTGTTATATTTCACCATCACTTTCTCACAATCTTTTCTCACTCTTAGCGTGAGTTTGGATTGCGTTGGGGATGGAAATTTTTTGCGTTTTGTTGAAAAAAAAATGGTAGGTCCCACGGTACTGTTCATGCACTTTTTGATACTATTCATGGGCTCCACTATACTATTTCAACTAATTTTTACCTTTATCTACAGTATTTTCAGTAATAAGTTTTCAGGTTTAGTAAAATAAGGGTATCCAAACACACCCACAACACTCGTCTCTCCGTCTCTCGCTTTTTCACCCTCATCTCTCTTGGCATCTTTGAAAAACCCAGTACGGTACTTGATATTTGTTTATTATTTCGTTGAAATTGGAGGTTGCTTCTGCATCATTTGGTGAGATAATGAGTTATATAGCACTCCTCTATCTCTTTCTTTTTGTATTTTCTTTTTTCCAGATTGAGGAGGAGACTGATCCTTTGATATTATCCTTTGTAAAATTAGTGGTTAGTTGGTAATCTTTGTGAAACATCACCACTAGTGGCTTAAGCTTCATTTTAGGATTTCATGAAAAAACTAATTTTGCTGTCATTATTAGCAATGGCATTTAGCCCCTAACAACAAATCTTGATTGGGTTAAATATAAAACACCCATGAAGCTATTTGATCTCTATGGACATTCAATGTTTCCCTCTTAATTAACAGTCCTGTTTTTGAGGTGATACGTTGAGTCATATTTGTCATTGAGGGCTTATTGTTGATGTCTTTTTGCTGAGCCCATTTGTTGAAATTGTGTGGTAAGGCTTTATTCTAAATTATTTAAGTAGTTTGTCCTGAGATTCTTCAAAATTTGGTGCTTATTAACTGTGTCCATAGTGGTATCTCTAATGACCCATTAAAGTATATCTTTCCATTTTCTAACGATGGCTATACATATTTTAAGGAAAATACAAAAGCTGCTTAAAGAAATGATTTGATCTAAACCTTAATGCGGAGTTAGGGAAATTCATTAACTTGCTTGTTTATTTCTGTTCTTTGAAAGTATTCTCAATTGCTTTTTTATGGTGAAGTCAGTATTGTTAGTGATAGGATTCAATCTTTATTGTTTGTGCTGTTCTTTGAAAATTTCCCCTTGGGTTTGCTTTGATGAAGTTTTTGAAAAGCTTTAACAAAATCTATCGCCGGCTCTGTACCCCCCGCCCCTTTTTTATTGCTGAAAACTGGTCCTAAGACTAGTGTAGTCATATTGCTTTGTGGGAATTGAAAGGAGAATCCAACTGTGGGAATTCATTATAAAAGACCCAGCTACCTCAAAAACAAGGGATTTATTAGAAGTTTAGTTTGTACGTGGACTTTTCCTTGTGAATAAGGTGGTACCATTCACACAGTAGAAGAAGAACAATTGGCTTAGGTCTCGTTTCATGTGTCTCACGAACTCTCGAATGTTTCTTGTTGAATGGAAACTACAACTTTGAAAGACGAGCTTGTTTGAATTGAGGGGAGAGTAGGAGTAAAATTGTTATTCGGCCAACTCAAAAATTCAACTAAACGATAAAATGAATAGTTTCAAAATACCGCAACCAAAGGTAATTGGTGACATAACACTATTAATCGCAGATGTCACTCAATGCGACCAAGTCATACACATGATTGTTAGGAAGAATCACTCAACTCCATAGTGAGAACAATTGCAAATAATTTTTTGAATAAAAACTCTCATCTTTTTCTAATTTCTCATTGATATTTCTAGGTGAATACATTGCATGTGAAATAAATACTTATAATTAAATGCTAGACAACTTCCAATATAGATTACAACTCCCTAAATTGACTTCACATCACCATATAATCATAATATTAGGTTAGAATAATTACCAATAAGACTCATAATTAACTTTGACTGAATAATAAAAATAAATAAATAAAAATGGAGTTATAAATAAATGACCAACTGTACTCTATACCTCACTGTATTCTTCCTCCCTCCCCTTCAATCCAACAGACACCTCAAGATATTTTTATTATTATTATTTTTTAATAGTAGAAAACATGTATTTAAACTCCACGCAAAGACAATGGGCTAGAGGATTTTTCAATGGACTGGTTATATGAGTGTGTCTTGGACCCCAAGTAAGCCAGCTTACCCGGCCCAATACAAACACCGACAAACTTTTTATTTTATTTTTTTATTCTAGCAATATTAGTGGACTATGGAACCACTGTCATGCACAATTGCTGCTATATTAACTGATCTTTCCCCCTAGAGAAATTCAAGTCCAATCCAAACGAAGAAGACTTATTTGGAACTTGTTAATTAGTAGAGCTAGCTATGACCCATGACACGATCCACAGATTTGATTGAAGCATCACAGGTAAAATAGTCAAATTAAAGTTGTTATTAAATTAAAATAACCATCTAATCTTTTTGTTTTTAGAGTGGGTGAGGACTGAGAATATCAGTGTGGCTAACTTATACGTGTAAGAACCTCAAAAACAAGATGACAAAAATGGCGACAAACAACAACCCAAACCAAACACAGGAAAAGGATAATTGGCTTCAATGAATTCTAATACGTGTCTCATTGTATAACGAATCCAAGACCTTGTCGGCCATATGATTTATTTATTCATATATATGTGTATATGGGGACGAGTAGCATATTTAATTTCAACCAAAGTACAAAATAATTTGTGCTAATACCCAAAAGTTTTTTTTTTCCCTCTCCCATTGTGATATCCTTTGGATTTAGTTTAGTTAAAGTTCAACTAATACCACCAACAATTTGGTATATTCTAAAAAGTTTAAAAAAGCTTTCCGCCAAAGCCATAAACTCCTAAGAACTTTTCCACCCCCTCCTCCCAAAAAAAAGCTTATCATAACTTGTATGAATTTGACTTTATGAGCTCTCAAGAAGAAAATTCTACACTAGAGTGTGAAAGGACCAGCTTTCTGAGCTGTTAGTCACTCCTCACTAACATGGGGTTTGCTCCAAAGTTTTTAGCACTTTTTCCTGTTTTTTTTTTTTTTTTTTTTTCTTTTTCATGGAGAGAAGAAGAATATATAGAAAGAAAAAGAAAAGAAACTTCAAGGGCATATATAGATTTATAATAATAATGCATTGACTTTTCATGTTGAAGAAATGAAGAGTGCCTCATTGCCACAAATGTAGTTTTCATAATGATTTAAATTTGAATTCTTTTATATACTTGGAGGCAAAGCCAAGAAATTAATGGAGGAGCAAGGGAAGAACTGTGACGAAAGAAGAATAGCCGAGTAAATAGTTTGAAATTGGTTACATACGTGGACTCTAAAATCGTTATAAGAATAATACGAATATAATCATAATCACATCAATTAAACAACTACAATCAATTATTTTGCTTCATCTTCAAGATACATAAAATTCACACAATTACTATAATAAACTTGTGAATTTATACAATTAAATACAACTAAATTGAATTACTTTTAAGCAAAATCATATAAATTTTACACAATTTTTATTATTATTATACATCCATTTGTATTGAGTGCTATTATAATGTTTACATGAAATACTAGCATTATTGACAGACCCCACTGGAAAAACACTAGTAGCTCTTCTATAAGAGGCGGTGTCGCTGTCATATTATTAATGGGGGTAATGGTACCACACGTGCACATCTGATAGCTAGGACCCATTCGTGTGAGTGAGAGAGCAGTGTCACACAAGGCAAGGCATGCAGAGAGCGAGCAGAGAAAGACATAGGGAAGTGTACACACTAAAATCTTGTGGTATTCCTTTTCCTCTAAGCACGATGGAATTTCTTTTTCTTCCTTTTCTCCTTTATGCATATATAGGACTTAGCATCTTGATGCGTCATTGAATGCAAATGAATAGTTTTTATAAATATGTATTACACTAAAGATTTTATTGGTCCACCATCATGATTATGGGATCCATTCAAAAGTGTGACAATTAACAGGAGAATTTTGGCTCTAGGGTTTTGGCTTTCCGTTTACTTTCAATCCTATCATCCAGTTATTCAACTTCATATATAAAACTGTACGTTGAAGAAAGGTCTTTCTTTACCATAAAATTCTGGGGGGTGATGGACCTATTTTAATCACATTTCTCTTCCTGGTTTATATAATTTGGTATATTAAGCCCTTTAAATTTGGTGGATTAATTAAGTTTTTAATGGTTTCCTTCTTTTACAAAAAAGTAAGTCGTAATATATACCTGGCCGATGGTTTTGGTGGTATTGGAGAAAGGTGGAATCAGATTTACGTTTATGCTTGATGCTCGATACTCGATGACAATCCTCAACGAAAAAACCATTACTAACACGTACACAAATAGTCCTGTAAAAAATTCATTAAAAGAATAGAATCTCCTTGAAGATTTTATTATTGTGAACTTCACCGGTAAAGTAACTTCGTGGTTTCAGATTCTCAAGCTTTCACATTGGGATCACAAGTAGAGACGGAAAGCTAGCATGATTTTTCAATATAGCTCGAGGAGAAGCATGAATTTTTCTCTCAAAAGACTAGGTGTGGGAGCCTCTAAACTTAAAGAAAAAAAATCGTGCATAAGTCATTTTATATAGGTTCCCAAAGTAGGGTTTTGAATTATGTTTGAATTAGGTTAATTAAACAAAAGAATCTAGAAGTTTGATTTACACAACCTTGCTCGAGGCCCTGGGGATCGCCGTGAGTCGACATTTTGACTTCTATTGAGAATGTTTTTTTTCTTTCAGCAAACCTTTGAGCAATTTCAAATATAATCTTGTGTTTTATTGTCTCACTTAAGATAGTTTTCATCTTGTTTGATCAAGGATTTTTTAGTTAGCAAACCTTCAAAAAATTTCAAACATAAACTTAAACGAGATTTTCCAATGAGAATTATATCAACAAATTTGAAAATTATTACAAGCAAATGTCACAGAATGAAATTTACGTGTTAACACTAAAATCCTTACAATAATAATAATAATAATAGTAACAACACTAAGAATAGGAAAGAAAAGTAACATGAAAATGAAATCTCATGCATATGAATATGATGATGAAAGTGGTGTTTTTAAGTCTCAACCAATACTTTAGAATCGTTCTTAATGGATTCCTTCATGTAACTATTTGTCGTGTATGAGATAAATGGACAACATCCACTATCAAGGGTTAATCAAGTACTCAAAATTACTTGGACACTCACGTTGGGGGAAAAAAATACAAAAGCAATAGAAGGAAAAATTGTGAACTCAAAGCTACACATTAATTTGCTCACCCATCGTATTCAACTAAAAGAAAGTAAGCGCATTAAAGCTTGGGAGCTCAAAAATTGCACCTTCACCCACCCATATCGGATTCAACTAAGAGAGAGTGAGTGCATCGAGCCCACTTCCTAGCTTTTCCACACACTGTAAAGCAACTTAAAAAATGGAGCCATTACTCCTTCTTAAAGACCTTTCAGGGGTCTCCATGACATAACAGTGTGGACCCAAATTCCATAAATTTGTCTCCTATCTTTTACATGCAACATTTTGCAGTTCAAATTTATCCTTGTCCTGCAGGGTAAAGCTGGATTAGAGAACCTTTTGTGCAATGTAACTTAAAGATGCTATATGATGATCTTGGAATTTTGTAAGGGAGAAAAACAAAACTAATAAGTAAAGTTGAAAGACAGAACAAGTTAATCTAGAATTCTTTGTGCCTGCTAAGGGTTATAAAATTATATTTCTTTGCTTTACATGCTTTACAAACTTATGTCAAAAAGCACACATTAAAGATGTTAAAGTTATGCATGGTTGGATGATTAATTTTTTTTTAAACATATTAAACTTTATCGATCTATTATAATTTATGAAAAGAAAAAGAAAAATTATTTGTAAGAACATGGACAGGTTATTTTGTCTTTGTGTGAATGTGCTCTACGCATACAAGACTTAAATTGGAGATGTCACCCTCAAATAATGTGACACTCCAACTAGTGTCCTCTACAGATAGGACAGAAATAGTAAGCCATGTCCTATTAGCCAGAAAAGGGGGCAGTTTCTTTACTCCATTGATGTACGATTTTCCCAAAAAATTCAATTCATCAATAATTAATCTCGAAATAATACAGCTAAACCCTAAACCTATTATGATCCCATCTTGAAAAGAATGCAATATTGGACCCAGCCTCATCAATGCAAGTGGCAATGAGCAACAAATCATTCGTACTAGGAGGCTCCATGGTAAAAAAAGACAATTTCTATCATTTTGACTTACTTTTCCATCACTTTTTCCAAATTGTATGGCTCCGACCTTGATACAGCAAAGTGATGACAGGCAATCAGACTTTAGCTTTTCGGGTCACGGCAGGAATTGTAGGTTGAAAAAAAAGGAAAAAAAGTTAGGACTATGGTAATGTTGTTTTAGTAACTCAACACTAAAAAATGAAAAAAAGTATATGAAAATAAGTGTAATATTGTTTAAACATTGAAAATTACTGTTTAAACAACGGTAACAAATGACCATTAATGTAATTAGAAGTAATGATTTTTAATTTGAATCACAATCACAACTACTTTTTTTACGTGTATGTAAATGCGTTTATATAAACGTGTGTATAATAAACACTATATTACTATCTTCACTAGAACTTCCAGATATATAGGTCCCAACCTAGCTTGTAATTATTTTATTTTTTTTCTATTTTGACAAAAGATGGTGTCCTTTGAGTATCTGATTAGTCTTTCGCGTGTATGCAATCTTCAATCCTACAAACACTAGGATATTACAAGAAGGAATCTCATGAGCGTGACTTTAAGATGCTAGAAATAGGTTTCAAACCCAAAATCTCATAGATATCATGAAGCTTTAAAAACCACTAAACCAATCCCTTGAGATTGCTTGCTTTGTAATTCTAGCAACAAACTTTTCAAATAATCTTATTCATTTCACCTAAAGGGGCTACCATCGGTAAAGGAATAATGCTAATAGACAATAAGCTGGAGTCTCCAAAAGATTAAAAAGAAAAGAATGCTATTGGAGGAGTATTTAGAAGAAATGAAGAATACAATATCCCTTCCCATAGAAAAATTGGATGTCACAGGATAAATAGAATCCAGGTGGAGTTCGCTATCTCTCCTTTTGCTTTTAACTAAATTCCAAAATCTATATGCAAAGATAAAATTATTCCGAAAAGTAAATGTTTAACAGTTGATTAGTGCCCAAACAAAGTTTCATTCAAATCACCACCAAGAGGAATTTTATACACGAATCATTATATTACTTAGATAAATGAATCATCATTTAAATTACTAAGTAAAGTCCTCTTCACTAATATCTTTTTCATTTTATGATTTAAATTAATAAATATATATTTATTATTGCAAGACCTAAAATTCTAAATAATGTGACATTATGTGAATAAAAATCTTCAATCCGTACTCGAGGGTTTCACTTTAATTGAACTAATCGTAACTTATCACATATTCATTTTTATTTTATCTTTTCTTCATAAAAGAACTAAAATATAGAACAAATAGAAAAACACACACATAGTACACCACAATCGCTAGAATATGCCGTGAATACTTTTACACCTTAACTAGGAGAAATTATTGGTTCCTCTGGGAGGACCACTGATGTGGTCCTCCCTGCTCCTGCCAGCCAATAATAAAGTGACATATGGCCATTTTTTCTGATTCAGCTCCACATCAGCTCTTCCCATTACCTTAACTCTTATTAACAAAACCAAACCAAGGTTAAAACTTAAAACTCACTCAGCAACCCACTCAGCAACCCAATCCTTATCACCATGTTAACCCAAAATTATTTGTACGCTTCTAAGTTCTAACCCAAGTTCTAACTCAGCAACCCAAACCTTCTCACCCAAGTGGACTGAAATGGAGGTTTCAAGTTTAATATAGCTAAGAACTAGCTTGGAACTTCGATTCCAAGAAAGTGGGTATTTGGATGAAGGTCTTTGGGAGGAGATAGATGCAAAAATGGGGTCTTTGGGGTATGATAGAAGTATGGTTGCTTGTAAAGAAAAATGGGAAAGTATCAGCATCTATTATAACAAGACAATGGAGTGTAACAAGAAGAGCAAAGAGGATTTGGATTTGACAAGAAGCAGTAGTTATTTTCAACTACTTAATTCCTATCAAGGTCAGGAAATTCCCAAACATAGGCCTGAGAGCATGGGACTTCAGCTAATGGATGAGGGCCTTCCACCTTCAAGTTCCAATGTAGGCACTAATGAGGTCCACCGTAGCTGCTTTCAAAATGAAGAGGAGAAATTGTGGGAGAAATATGGTGTGAAGCTCAATAAAGGAAAGAACCAACAAGTTTAGCTCAAGCAAGCAAGAGCTTTAGCTCTTCAAAAAAGTATATGCAACTTTTTCAGCAGGTAAGAAGACTGAGGGGTTTAGCTAATATGCTAATAAAAATTTGAAAAGGGGCTATGCACCCTTGTTCAAATAATTGTTTGTACTTCTCAGATTTGTGTACTGTTTTTAATGTCCTTCTCAGCATTGTTAATAATCATATTGCTCTCTACAGAGGCTCTATTCAAAAACAGTTCATATGATTGGGAACAAGCTCAAACTCAACAACAAGCTGCCAAACAATTGAGAAATTTTATTGCCAAAATGAACAAAATTTACAATGAGATCCAAACAGCAAAAACAAAGATCAACCTCATCTGTAAACACAAAAATTATTTGCAAATACAATAACTAAAAGCTAACATAGCTAATATAGCCTAACATACAAACTAATGCTAGGACATTGAGCTTCTAAAGAGCACTTACAGCTCCAAATATAAACAACCATACCAAAACACAGCAGCCTAACTAAACTACCCCTGACCATCCCAACCAACTGCTTAACTCCTTGACACCTCACAGCAGCACCCCACGCACCTCACAGCAGCAGCCCATGCACCCTAGTGCACACCTCAATGCACACAGCTGTGCATCACCCAACACACCTTAATGCACACCATTGCCTTAGCACATGCCTCAGTATTTTGGCCTTGTATGACATCAGAACCAATTCTTCAAAGCCACTGATACAATCTTTCTTCAAAACTTTGGGATATCAATTTCGCAGCATCAACATCAACATTCAAATGCAAAACCATGAAACCCAATAACTGAAAGACTCACAATCACAATCTAGACTCTCACAATCACAATCTTAAAACCAAAACCCAAAATTCCCATGACCACCAAATCCGATACCAAAACTGATCGGAGCTTGTGGGCTTTGGGTCCTATCTTTACTTCTCGGCAAAGATGCTGGTTGAGAGAGATTTCGACCTTATCGGATAACCTCTTTGCCTTCCATACCGAGCTTTCTCTTCAACACTTCCACGTTCACCAATCTCATTAGCCTCCTCGCCTCCGCGAACGACATCGCACTATTTTTATCTTTATTGTTGTCGTTGCTATCGCTGTCACTATCGCTGTTATAGGGAGCCACGGCTTAACACTTCTTTGGCTCTGTGTTTGAGAGAAATTTGAAAGAGGCAGATGTGTTTGAGAGAAATTTTGATTTTGGCTTTGTTTTTGGGTTTCCGGCTGTGGGTAGGTGGAGTTGAGTTTTAAGTTTTAACCTTGGTTTGGTTTTTTTAACAAGAGTTAAAGTAATGGGAAGAGCTGATGTGGAGCTGAATCAGAAAAATGGCACGTGTCACTTTATTATTGGCTGGCAGGAGCAGGGAGGACCACATCAGTGGTCCTCTCGGAGGAACCAATAATTTCTCCTTAACTAGTGAGATAGATGATTTTTGTTCTACGCCATTTTATTCGCGACGGGTGGGTTCATAACGGTGATAGATGATTTTTGTTCTACGCCATTTTATTCGCGACGGGTGGGTTCATAATGGTGTAAATTGCTGGTCCAAAGAGTTTTTTCAAAGTGCTGGTATCCGGACTTAAACTAAGGAGCTCTTAATCAAACCTCTTTGAGACCGAGCACCCAACCACTCAACCAACCCCACTGGGTTTGTTCTACATTGATACTATATTTTAAATGAGGTAACATTATACTATATACATAGTTAAATAAAATACGTAAAATCAGTATCAGTAGATCTTGCCTTTAATTTAATTTGTAAATTAAACCTTTTGTTGTAGAAAAAACTTTACTTGAAGTATCGAATAATTACCGACAAAATTAAGAAGATCCTTGCCTAAACTCTAGAAGACCAACCATGCATGTATATCACCCAACACAACTCAACTCAACACACACACTGCTACACACACATAAACAATTCCACACACCATCTCTCTGTTCTCTCTCACCAAGAAAAACCTTTTGTCCCAAATGGAAACAGAAACACCACCTCCACCACCGCAACCACAAAAACACTCACTCCCAACTCGTCTAAACACATACATATCCTCCACCAGACTCGGCAAACACTTCAAACTCACCGACAGGAACACCACCTTCACCACCGAGCTCCGAGCAGGCACCACCACATTCCTCACCATGGCCTACATTCTCGCCGTGAATGCAAGCATCCTCACAGACTCAGGTGGCCCATGCACCATCTCAAACTGCCTGACCCTCTGTTCAGACCCCACAGTCCCACTTTCCAACTGCACCTCACCAACTTACCGAGTCATCAAACCCACAAACTCGTGCAAATTCCACCCAGTCGACCCAGGCTACTCGTCCTGCCTCGAACAAACACGTAAAGACCTTATCGTAGCCACCATAGTTTCCTCTCTCATTGGCTCACTCATAATGGGTGTCTTTGCAAACCTTCCTTTAGCTTTAGCTCCTGGAATGGGCACAAACGCTTATTTTGCTTACACAGTTGTGGGATTTCATGGCTCTGGTAACGTACCCTATGAAAGTGCCTTAGCAGCTATTTTCATTGAAGGTTTAATCTTTCTCTTCGTTTCAGCAATTGGGTTACGTACCCAACTCGCTAAACTCGTTCCTAAACCCGTCCGAGTGAGTTCCTCAGCTGGAATCGGTCTCTTTTTAGCTTTCATTGGGCTTCAAACCAATCAAGGTATTGGGCTTATTGGGTTTAGTCCATCAACCCTAGTCACAATCGGAGCCTGCCCGAGAAATTCTCGGGCAGCGGTAGCTACCGTTCTAGCGGGAGCTAACGGAACCGTTAGCTTATTAGCGGGTGGTGACGTGTCCAATTCCGTCTCGGGCGATATTTTGTGTTTGGGTGGTAAAATGTTGAGTCCCACATTTTGGCTTGGTGTTGTTGGGTTTGTGATCATAGCTTATTGTTTGGTTAAGAATATTAAAGGGGCTATGATTTATGGTATAGTTTTTGTAACAGGAGTGTCATGGTTTAGGAACACTTCTGTAACGGTGTTTCCTAGTACGGAGTTAGGTGATTTGGGGTACGAGTATTTCAAGAAGGTTGTTGATGTGCATGTGATTAAAAGTACTGCTGGGGCCCTAAGTTTTAAGGGTATAGGTAAAGGTTATTTTTGGGAGGCTTTGGTCACGTTTTTATATGTGGACATTTTGGATACTACGGGTACACTGTATTCAATGGCTAGGTTTGCTGGTTTTACTGATGCTAACGGCAATTTTGAAGGTCAATATTTTGCATTCATGTCAGATGCTGCATCAATTGTGGTGGGCTCATTGCTCGGTACATCTCCTGTGACTACATTTATTGAGTCATCAACTGGAATTAGAGAAGGTGGGAGGACGGGGTTAACGGCTGTAACGGTAGCGGGATATTTTTTCTTGGCATTTTTCATTACTCCGTTATTGGCGTCGATTCCGCCTTGGGCCGTAGGGCCGCCTTTGATCTTAGTAGGGGTAATGATGATGAGATCAGTGGTGGAGATTGAGTGGAACGACATGAATCAGGCCATTCCTGCATTTGTGACCCTAATATTGATGCCATTAACATATTCTATAGCCTATGGTTTGATAGGTGGAATTGGAACTTATCTTGTTCTAAATATTTGGGATTGGGGAGAGAGCCTTTTAAGGAAATTGGGAATCAAGAAGGGATTGAGAGGGAATAATTCTCATAAGGAAGATTCTAATGGAAATAATAATGGTGTTTTTGGAGATGGTAAAACACTTGAGGAGGTTTAATGGTGCTTATGAAATCTTCTCTTTTTTTCACCTGGTTCATTTTTTTCACTTAATAAGGTTTTTGACTCGAGTAGTATTACTTTTGAGATTCTCTATAGAATATAGAGAGGCTTTGGGTTCGAATCCTTGGGATGCTTGTCCCCCAGCTTATTGTAGCAAAAAGATTTCATCTTTTTCACTAAACACTACAATTATGAGGTTAAGGAAAGTAAATCTGGAGAAATATTTAGCTCTAGTAGTTATTGTTACATTCCTTTAACCTTTACTTTAATCACGATTATGTAGTTTTGTCATCTACTACGTACAGGCCAAAATATAGAATAGAATTCTTTCTAATTTCCACGTTTTTCTTGATCATTTAATGTCAGAAAGATAAACCACATGTCCATATTATAAAGCAAGAGGATGCCTCTTGAAATCAACTAAGAAAAAAAATGTAATGGGGATAACCTCCTTCAAGCAGGTCCAAAGGGTTATGTTTTTCCTTCATCACATGAAGTTGCAGGTAGTAGAAATAGGAAATCTTCCAAAAGGAGTTTGTGATGTGTGTGAGTGTGATCCATAAAGTAATGGAGGGCTTGGCTGGTTTTGGACCTTTTGGTCGATTCATGGGCCTATATAATGTCTCACTTAAGAGCAATGTCCAAAGAAGTATTTGGAAAATGCTCAGAACAATGCGTTGCCACTAGCATACAAATATACTGTTAAGGGAGTAGAGACCAACTCAGTTGAATCCAACGTAATGTTAAAGACAATCGCACAAGATTAATGGGCTTACAGCCCAGTTTGGCGCGAGCTTATGGGATTTATATGGTTCAATTCATATATAAAAGCTAATTGGGTTGGGTTTGTTATTTTCCAACCAAATCTGACCTTTTCGTAACCCAACCCTTATTAGCTTTAAAAACCAATTCAACCCAATCCAACATGGATTGGGCTGGGCTGTCAGTTTGAGTTATTTTGTCCTGCTTAATAAAAAAAAATTATTTTCAATCAATTATTAAAGTTTATTATTCAATAAATGATTCCAATTTTCACAATTGGTAATAATATTCTAGTTATATCAAAACTAATTATCTTTTTTTTTTTTTTTTTTGGTAGAGAAGGAAATGTATTAACAAAAACAGAGAACAACAAAAGGCTTAGGACAATGCCTGATAAAGAACTGTATCAAATTTAATTATCAAAACACCAAAATAAATCAAAATAAAATCTTTAAAATGTGCACATTTTTTTTTTTTAATTTCATAATGTGGGTTTGATCCAGTTACTTAAGTTGAAAATTTTGCTAACCTAAATCCAATCCAACCCAAACTTCAAACAAATAAAGAATTAAATAAAACCCAACCCGCCCTACCAATCCATTCTAAAAAAAACAAAAAAATAAATGGGTAAACTCTATATTTGATCCCTAACCTTTATGTTGAATATCAATTTGGTCCCTAACATTTCAAATGTGTCAATTCGGTCCCTAACCTTTGGTATTGTGTCAAAATGGTTTCTATCATTGAATGGTAGATGGATAATGCTGACGTGGCTAATGTTCAATATAAAATATTGATTTTAGGCCACATAAGACTGCCACCTGGACTGCTCTAACGTAAATAATAATAATAAAAAACCCCAGTTTAGAAAACTCAATATTTCAACTTTTAAATTATTATTTTGTTCATCATTAATTATTTTTTCTTCATTTGTTCGGTGTTCCTCTCCGACCCAAATCAACTATGCCTTTACTATTTTTCTTCCTCTGTCTATGTTCCTTTCAACCCAGATTGTCCCACTAATTTTTTTTCTTCCTTGCTCTTTCTCCAAAATCAACCTCTTCACATACATGATGATACAGCTCAAATCAACATCAACAAAACTTAAACTGAACCAAACAACCCAGATCAACTCCACCTCTCTTCCAATTAATAAATAAGCAACCAAATGACCAAAAAACCATGGACGACAACCAAATGGCCAGAGGATGAAAATTATCTCGTTGATTCAAGGAGATGGTTGTGGCGGCCAAACAGCAAAATTGAGAGGCGAGCCTTGTTGCCAAAGGGAGAAAAAGGTGGAGGAGAAGACCAAACAGCAAAAGAGAGAGAAAGCGGCCAAACGGTGAAAACCATCTCGCTTATTCTCTCTCTCTCTCTCTCTCTCTCTCTCTCTCTAAATCTATTCTCCTCTTGGACTCTGCGCTTTAATTGCTAGCATAGACTCAAGATAGGATGGAAGATTTGGGTGATTCATCTAATGGAATAAAGAGTCATGGGCACGTATCAGTTGAGGTTTCATTGTGGGTTTGACAGAGTTTTGCAACGGTGGTTTGAGTGGCGGTGAAGGGTAATTTTTCGTTGGATTTGAGGATTAGGCAGCAAAGTTTGGGGATTATAGTTGTGGGCTTTGGAATTTATGGGGTTGATACGATTTCTTGGTGGCGACATAGTTGTTGGATTGTTTTAAGACTTCATGGTTGTTAAAGAATAAACCTAGCCTTTGGACTTCAAATTTTTTTTTTTTATGAACCAGAAATTTTATTAAGAGAGAAAACAAACTACACAGGCAAACAAGCCTCACCCTGAACAAAAGAAACAAACGAAGGGGGGCTGTTACCAACATCAAAAGAACCAAAAAAATTACAAGCTAAAGACCACTTTGCTAGAGAATGAGGAGCCATATTGCACAACCTAGGCACCCAACAAACAGAAACCATAGAAGAAGATGCCAAGAGAATTTGAGAGTCATCACAAATGGACCTGATTCTCCAAGGGGGGGCAGTTTCCAAGTCAGAAAGAAGATCGGAACAAACCTGGGAGTCTGATTCTATGATAATCGCCTCAAACTCCAAGTTAGCTGCCAAGGTTAGAGCCCATTTAATAGCTTCAGCTTCTGCCTGAAAAGGGAAGATAATATTCAATCTCTTAGAACAAGCAAAAACCAGCTCCCCTCTCCAGCCTCTAGTGACAGATGCAATGGAAGAACAACGAAGGCCCACAGCAGCATCAACATTAATCTTGATTGAAGAAATGGAGGGAGGGCTCCACTGATGTGAAGGAACCAAGGTGGCCTGGCTTGAGACAAAAGGCCTAGCAGACTTGTGTTCAAGAAATAATTTAGAGATTCTAGAGGATAGCTCTTCAACCTTTACAGCAAACCTTCAAAAAGAAAAAGATTTTTCTGCTTCCAGATAACATTACATAAAATAGCTCGAAAAAGTAAAAAGTCTTCCCTTTGGCACACAATAAGCTCCTTGGCAAAAGGAGGAGAGAAGAGAAAATTAATGAAGTCATGAATGGAGGCAAAGCCAAGTGAGTCAGTTTTCACACCCCACTGACTGCGAAACCAAAGAGACTTAGCAATAGGACAAAGAGCAAATATGTGGAAAGACGATTCATCAAACAAGTTACAAAGAGTACACTCCACCTCAACATTGGCAAATTGACTAATGACATCTTTGGTAGGTAGAACATTTGCAACAATTCTCCATAAGTGCATTTTCAGCCTTTCATGCATCCTAGACTTCCACACTTGGCCTCGGGAGAGATCTATCATCAAAGGAGGGGAAGAAATTTTGTCCATCATTTGTGGAGTATCCTAGGAAGATCCTTTCGTCACTCTTAGCATCAAATTTTCCTAGATTCTCCCTATCATTGAGAATGTAGCATTTGCTTCCAAATACTCAGAAACGCTTCACTTTCGGCTTCTTTTCCCTCCAAATTTCATATGATGTCTTCTTTGTTCCTACTCAAAAGAAAATCCTATTCCCAATGTGGCATGAAGTGTTCGCCGCTTCAGCCCAAAATTTCTGTGGAAGAATTTTGTTGAGAATCATCACTCTTGCCATCTCTTGGATCTCCCGGTTCTTTCTTTCAACCACCCCATTCTGTTGTGGAGTCTTTAGTGCTGAGAATTCCTTTTTGATACCGTGTTCATTGCAAAAGGCTTCAAATTTTGCATTTTCAAACTTCTTCCCATTATCACTTCTGATTTTGCCTATGCAAACTCCCATTTCATTTTAAAGCCTCTTGCATGACCTTTCCATCTTGTCGCTTGCTTTCGACTTTTCTCTAAGAAATTGCACCCAAGAGTACCTTGAGAAATCGTCAACTACCCCCATGATATAACGTTTTCCACCCATGCTTTCTGTTCTCGTTGGACCCATTAAATCCACATGAAGTAACTCTAAAGGATGGGAAGTAGCAACTACATTTACTTTAGGATGGGTTGATTTTATTTGTTTTCCCAATTGACATGGACCACAAACATTTTTCTCAAATTTTCCAAACTTTGGCAAACCAACCACTGCTTCAAGTTTTAAGACTTTTGCCACTTGTTTATAGTTTGCATGCCCAAACCGTTGATGCCATAACTCCAAGAGATTCAACCGAGCACTCCTACATGCTATGCTTGATTTGGAACAACACCATAGTAGTTGTTGGTGGTCCTAAGTCCCTTCAATACTTGAACACCTTATTCATTTAGGATTAGATAGCCTTTCTTTGAGAATTGAAAAAGGAAGTCTTCATCGCATATTTAGGTGATACTCAGCAGGTTCACTTTTAATCCCTTGATGTATAAGACATCAATCAAAGTGGGAAGTCCTGGAATATCTACAGTTCCTTTTCCAAGAACTTGTGAGTGACTACCATCTCCAAATGTCATATAGCCGTCTTCCTTCTCCTTGAGAGTTTTGAATAGTGATTTATCTCTTGTCATATGCCTTGAACATCTGCTGTCAAGATACCACAAGCAGGAATTAAACACTTTCAATGCGGTATGAACAAAAAGACAAGCATGAGATAGGCATTCTTGACCATTAAAGCATGACTCATCTTCCTTTACTTCATTCATAGATGAGTGAATCTTTCATTTCAAACAATCAAGCTTGTCACACAAATGTCTATTCCTTCTCTTGTATTTAGTAATTAAGGAATTCGACTCACACAACCTATTATGAATCTCATGATTCCTATGCACTAAAGTTTTCAACATGTGTATAAAAATTTTAGCATGTTTCTTTGATTTGAATAACTCTATAAGCTCAATGCTAGAACAATCTCCAAATTGATTTGAATAACTCTATAAGCTCAATGCTAGGACAATCTCCAAAGATGCTCAAAGAGTCATTATCATAAACACATGAACTACGTTTCATGTTGACCTTTGCCATAGCACAATCCATAGCAAGCCAAGGGGTCTAGGATCACACTTAGGTAATGAAACCACAGCAAGTGTATCCGCTCTAATAGCAATTGAAAATTCAAAAATGTGTTAAAAACACAAGAGCTGTTTAGACCCCCAAATTAAAAGATTACGGCTGATTTTACTCTAATTTATATTAACTGCGGAATAGAGTAAATGTGAGCAGATAAACAATATAACTACTTTAAGTCATAGTCAATAAAGCACAGCTGTAAAATGAAAGCTAAAAGAGTAGGGCAGAAGAATGCAAATACAAGATGACATGCCGATGTGCTATCGAAGAGGAAACCGAAGTACCCGGCGTAAAACCTCTCCGCTGCCCTCTAAGCGGTAAGTCGATCCACTAGAGAATAAGTTGGAGTACATGAATAACAAAAGACCCTCCAAGTCTAGTCTACCCCATGTACTTGTGCCCTCTAAGCTCTTGCTATTAACTGACTTTGCCAAGCCTTGTCTTCTCTAGCTCTCCGGATCACGCAATTCAACCAGATTGCATCCACTAAACAAATGGCTTCTTCCAATACTTCCCAACAGCACCAAAACTTCTCTTTACATTCAGGATGGGTGTGGTAAGTGTTTGGACTATCAACCTCTCAATGATATGGAAATAGAGGGGTAGGAGTTGAGGAAAACCACAATGGATTGTGTAGAGAATTGTGGGTTTGACAATCTCTCACTCTCAAGGGTGTGTGGCTAGGGTTTTCTCTCTGAAGCACTCCTCAACATCTCTGGATAATGTGGGTACAGATAGTGTGTAATAGATATGACAGTTCAGCAAAACAAAATATGTCGTAGGTATCTCGCGAGAAGGCCTTACTCACGAGACACTCGCGAAAACCAGCTGTCACCAACTTGTCCTGACTCTTCGCATTCCAGTCATGTGCAGGGCATATGCTTCACTTCGCGAGTAAACTTCTCGCGAGACACCCATGACAATTTCTTGCTCTTTACTTTGCCTTGAGTCTTCACACTCTCTCTCACACACAACACTTACAATAAAATCCCACATAAAATACGGGGAACAAAAGATTGAGCATAATTACAATCAAATTTGGAACGGAATTAAAGCCAACTTAAAATAGTTGTAAATCACAACTTTACAATTTCGAAGAAAATCAATAGAAACACTATATTACAAGTCAGCAGCAAAATCAATATTATTGAAAGCTCAACAACTATACGGTGCATTTATCATTTATTGTAGCTCAACAATTGGGGTCACCCATAGAATTAACAAGATTTGGAGGAGCTATAGAGACCACTGGAGGACACCTACAACTAGCTTTAAGGGCCAAACATGACATCATAAGTATGGCCTGATCCTCTCAACATACCGTTAGTACGTGAAAGAGAGATTCGATGGGAAGCCCACAAAGTCGCTGCCAATCCTAATCCCTTCATCCAGGACAAAGTAAATTTTATGGAAAACATATTCTTTGATGAGTTGGCTCTAGTTGAAGAAGATCCCATCTCCAAGATCCTGGGGGGCTCCAATCCCATAAGAAGAAGAAACCTGGAGAGAAGGCAAAATATTGCTTATAAAGGTATGCGGGACTTGAATGTAACATACAAGAGGATCCCAGACCGCTATTTTGCATGATAGCCCGAGAAGAGATCCCAAAGGAACCCCAAGTTCCGATCCATGTTCGACCAGTTGGGATCTAGGCTAGAAGTAGGGGGGGATTGCAATAGAATCCCTTATGAATACTAGGAATGGCAACAGATCGGGTTCAGGTCGGGTTTTTTCATACCCAGACCCGACCCGCGGGCCAAGACCCACAACCCGGACCTGGCCTGTTTATTATTAGGGTTTTTTTTCGGGGCCCAGACTCGCCCCGTGGGCCCCGTTAAGCCCTGCCAGATTTAGGCCTAATCTACAGCCCAAATCGTGGCCTAGTCACCAAAAAAAAAATTTTTTTGAATTGAAGCCCAATTTTTTTTTTAATGAGAATTGAAGCCCAAATTTATTTCGCCTAGATTCAAGCATGCATATTCAAGCCTAGATAACGTGGCCCAAATGCCAAATTAGTCCAAATCATAGGCTACTAATCATAAATCACCTATTAATTATAAATTTATAAATCAATAAATCATAACTAATATCATAAATCAATAAATCATAGCTAAGATTATAAATCAAAAAATCACCTAGCTAAGATAACCATTTAATCATAAATCAATAAATCATAGCTAAAATCACCTGCAAAATAAGTATCACAAGTCCAACAAGTCCAAGAAATTAAAAAGCTACAATATAAATCCCACATATGACAAGTTTAAAATAATTACAAATCAACAAATTAATTCAAGAAGTCTAAGAAATTAAAAAGGCTACTAAATTAATATGAAAAGTCTAATCCTCTACAGCTGTGACACAACTCCCATCCTCTTCATTAGGCTCTCCATCATCAAGAATTGATTAAAGTGTACAATCTCCAGACATAGTTAAAGAACCTACAACAACAATGAATTAAAAACAAGTAAGAAGCTGGGCATAAAAAATAAATAAAGAAATAAATAAATAAAGCTGAGCATAAAAAAATTTATGAGTTAAGGAGGAGCCATTTTATTCCTTTGTGACCTATTATAACTTCCATCAGAAGAGATAAACTTAGCTGTAGATGAAATTTCTGATCCTAAATCTTGATATGGAACACAAAGAGCTTCAACATCAAGACAAAGAAAGGTATATTTACAAAAATTCTAAAGGAGATACCTATAAAAAAAAAAATTCTAAAGGAGACATTTTCACTTGGGTAGGAATAAGAATTACTTCTTTGATAAGTGATAAATCTAAGAATAGACACTTCTTGCTTTTAAATTTTTTGGAAAAAGAAAACTGTTGTTATCACCTTACTAAATGCAAGGATAGGGCATTTGCAGAAGTCAAGCTCCTCACCAATAAAACATCTTATTTTTTCAATATAAGCAGAAGACAACTTTGTAGGCAAGGTTTACAGAGTCACTATACCATAGTATCCACCAAGAATAATGAGACTATATGTTGGAATCTTCTAGGTACTTCTAGCTTTTAAATCTGTGAAGAGGATAACTACTTGTTACTACCAATTCATGTACTAAATGACAGAATAGTGCATTTGCAGAAATTGAGCTCCTCAGGTAAGATTTAGAGAGTCACTGTACTATAGTATCCAACATTAATGAGAATATATGTTTAAATTTACAATTCTCTATTTAAAAAAGGGTGGAGAGGTCACATTTAGGTGGAAATAAGCCAAGTCATCGTAAAGTGAATGCCTACCATTACAGCCATTTAGGTGGAAATGGCCAATGTTATTTCCTATCACTAACATGTCAAAAACAACAAGAGTTTACTGTATTCTTCAACCTCCAATTTCATTGTTGTCTAGGCACTAACTTGACCTGATGTTTCATGGTGATTTTTGAGTTGATGTAAATGCATACATGCATCTATCCTTTAATCTTCTAAAATCTCCACAAACCATGTAAATGACAAATAAATAAGAGCAAATAGCAATTAGATATTTAAACCCAGTTTAACAATACTACATCCATGTTTGCGTAAGAGTGTATGTGAAATTCATATAAATGGAACATAAATTTCAAATTTAATCCTGGAATATATTTGGAAGACCCCAAAATTTCAAAAATTCAACCTACTTAGTCCATTAATATAAGTTAGAATTTCCAATCGACAGCCCGAATACTAAACAGGCAATGGCATTACCAAACTACAGTTACAAAAGCTGACCTTTAATGATATAATATAAACACCATACCAAACCAACATAACAGACCTCATGTATGTCTATTCTAAGAACACAGAACAACACAACAAAAGAGGCATATAACTTACTTTATTGACAAAACCTACTTGCTGAAAAGTGAGAATCACTTACTTTTCAGTTGACATGAACTAGCAAGAAAGAAAATGTTACAAATTTCTGAAGAGAGAAAGAAGAGGAGTACGGTGTACCCGAGGAAGAGCGTAGCTGCAGCAAATAGTGTCAAAGCAAGAGAATGAAGAGGCGTGAGAGGCAAAGGTGTGAGGTCGTGAGACTGTGTGAGGTGTAAGGCCATGTGTGCTGCTGAGTGTGCTTTTGTAAGGCAGTGAGGGTGAGGAGGAGGCGTGAGCTACTGGATGCTGCTGAAAAATCAGAGAGTTAGGGTTAGTTTAAGCTATATATATATATATATATATATGAGGTTTTATAGTAATTTCATAATTACCGGGCCGGGTCCAAGTCCGGGTTTGGGCCGGGTTTCGGGCCTGATTTTTTATAAAACTCGAACCTGACCCAGACTTGCTTCAGGTTTTTTTTTTTCAAAACCCATACTCGACCCTATTCCTTATCGGACCGGGTAAAATCCGGCCCATTAGGGTCGGGCCGGGCCAAGTACCAGTGGGTCAAGCAGAAATTGCCATCCCTAATGAATACAGCAGCTAATGCGGGAATAGAGTACTTTGTAGCAGAAACTCATGCAAGCAAAGTCTTCTTAGAAACCACCAATATAATAACCTTTATGGACGAGGATATGAAGGTTAAGTACCCAGAACATCGAAGACCATTGTATCTAACATCCACAATAAATGGTGTCCAGATTAGGAGAGCACCAATAGACATAAGCGCCTCATTTAACCTCATTTCCTTGAGTACATCGGAGGCCTTAAGCATGTTTGGTAAGAGGATCCCAGGGACACCCGTGAAAATAATGGGATTTGGAGAAGACGCATAATCCACTAAGGGGAAGGTTAAGTGAAAGACTGATAGGGATCTCTGCCAATCCTAGCCATTTCAATCAAAGTGAAGTAAATTTTGCAGAGAATATGTTTTACAATGAGTTAACCCTAAATGATGAGTGTCCTACATTAGGGACCCTAGGGGGGCTCCTGTCCTGAAAGAAGAAGAAGGAAGCAATACCCATGGTTTAAGGGATTCCTTGGACAGAAAAAGACAGAAGAAGGAAACAAGTTCATCAAGATCCTAAGAATGTGTAGCTGTTCGGGAACCCGAGGGGAGGCTAATATACTGCTTATGAAGATCTCAGAGAAACTTATGGATATGGAAAGGAAGACATAGATCCTACCAAAGGAAGAACTAGAAGAGGTGAAATCAAGGTTTAACCCAAGGAACCCGGGGCCTATCCTAATCATTAGTCAGTTATCAGTACAAAAAAAAAAAAAAAAGAAAAGAAAAGAAAAAAGAGCAACTGGTGGAGCTATTGAAAAAATATGAAGATTTATTGGCGTGGACTCCTTTAAATTAAATAAGGTACGTCCAAAGGATAAATTTCCTTTGCCTAACATCGATCTCCTCATAGATCCAACTAAGGCAACAACAATATCAACCATGAAGAGGCATACCACAGTCAAGGAACTCAAGAGCTTCATGGAAAGAGTTTCTTTCATTAGGAAGTTCACACCAAGGCCAACCTTGCTCACTTGTGGACTATCCAAATTATTGAAAAAGGAGAATGTTTTCATATGGGGAGATGAGTAACCAAATGTCTTTCATAGAACTTCAACAGATCATGAGTCATTTGCCTACCTTTTGGGTACTAGTCCATGGCAAAATTATTATTGTTGTACCTGGGATCCCAATTCCAAGCATACAGAGCATTAAAAGACATTGAAATGATGTATCCCAACATAGAAAGGGCGTGTTTGGCGGTCATGCATCTCAACAATTGAATCATTACTTTCACCCCACCAAATCCTATTGGTGATGAGCTCTCATCCAATAAAAGCCATCCTCCATCAGCCTTTACGATCTTGAAGAGTGGCCTAGTGGCTAACATTAATTTCCCAATACAACATAGGTCTGAAGGATCCCTAGAGCTGTCAAAAGCTAAGTTGTAGCAAACTTACTGGTCCAGTTCCCCGAAGAAGAGTACATATTGAGTGAGAAGATCCCTAGAAAAGTAGTAGTGGTAGAGATCCCTAGAAAGAAACAGACTATGAGGTTTGTGAAGTCAGCCTCTAACGAGCATGCCTAGAGGAAGCCTTCCTCTTCCAAGATCCCAGTAAGAGGATCCCCCACCTAAAGAAAACACCATGACAAAATCATCTTGGTGGAGCTTCTCCTAGCCACCAGTTCACTAGTGAGAGCAACCTTAAATGACTCATAAAAGAAGAGTATTTCTGTGCGCACCAAAAACGGCTTATTGGGCTGGGCTCCTTTTTGGGTTCACAACTAATTTGTGGTGTGGGTTAAGAATTTCCTACGATGGTGAGATCATTGAACTGAGACCCTATGATCAATTTCTTTCTCCTCGACTTGCACACTCTCCTTGCTCTCTCTTGTCTTTTCCCTTTCCAAAAATCCACTTCCTTTGTGTAGTTTTCTCCTATTTATAGCCTCCATTTAGTGGGGGGATGATAATTACTCAGGCAGATAATGGAAAAGATGGTCCAATGTTTTTGTTGATAAGTGGGAGTTTGGTTGTTGAATGGCAAGAGTGGCATTGGAATTTGCTCATCGCTGCCGGTAATATGTTCGGTAATAACTTAGCGGATGCCTTGCCGGCCAAGTTCAAGTGCAATACTTTCCCGAGAATATATATTCTCGGCGACACTCGCTACCAAGTTATGACACGGGTGACTAGGTTAAAGTCCAATCTTATGGGAACTTAGTAATGTCCGGTCCAGCCCATATTTGAGTAAGTTGACAAGGATAACGGGCCGTATGGCGAAATGCCACACCCGAAGCCCAACAAAGGATGAACCCTGACCGTACAATCTGGGCTCCTTTTTGGGTTCACAACTAATTTGTGGTGTGGGTTAAGAATTTCCTACGATGGTGAGATCATTGAACTGAGACCCGACGATCAATTTCTTTCTCCTCGACTTGCACACTCTCCTTGCTCTCTCTTCTCTTTTCCCTTTCCAAAAATCCACTTCCTTTGTGTAGTTTTCTCCTATTTATAGCCTCCATTTAGTGGGGGGATGATAATTACTCAGGCAGATAATGGAAAAGATGGTCCAATGTTTTTGTTGATAAGTGGGAGTTTGGTTGTTGAATGGCAAGAGTGGCATTGGAACTTGCTCATCGCTGCCGGTAATATGTCCGGCAATAACTTAGCGGAGGCCTTGCTGGCCAAGTTCAAGTGCAATACTTTCCCGAGAATATATATTCTTGGCGACACTCGTTACCAAGTTATGACACGGGTGACTAGGTTAAAGTCCAATCTTATGGGAACTTAGTAATGTCCGGTCCAGCCCATATTTGAGTAAGTTGATAAGGATAACGGGCCGTATGGCGAAATGCCACACCCGAAACCCAACAAAGGATGAACCCTGACCGTACAATTTCCATGAAGGGTTTGTTCACAGCCAAGAGAGGATATTTTAGAAGATCCTCGGAGAAGGAAACAAATCCTTAACCCTTTGAAGAAAATAAAAGAATTCAGTTCAGTGACCCCACTTGAGAATGGGGCACTACGAAAGAACCTTTTTGGAAGAAAAATTTAATGGCCAAGAACAAATTTTCCAAGTGACATGGCCCAGAACTAGGGAAGAGCAAGCTTTCCATGTACCTGGCCTAGGACTTGGCTAGAAAAAATTTTTCCAAGTGACATAGCCCAGGACTTAGGAAGAGCAAACTTTCCACGTACCTGGCTTAGGACTCAGTCAAAACAAATTTTTTCCAAGTGACATGCCCTAGGACTTGAAAAGAGCAAACTTTCCATGTATCTGGACCAGGACTTGGCTAGAACAAATTTTCCAAGTGGCAAGGCCCAAGACTTAGGAAGAGTAAACGTTCCATGTACCTGGTCCAGGATTTGGCCAAACAGGTTTTTCCAAGTGACATGACCTAGGACTTGGGAAGAGCAAACTTTCCATGTACCTGGCCCAAGACTTGGCCTAGAACAAATTTTCTCAATACATGGCTCCGAAATTGGCCAAGAGCAATAGTTTCCAAGTATGAACAAGAAACTAGTCAAAAGCAAAAGTTTATAGATACAAGCCATAGCACGTCCCAATAATGCGTGCAGATTGTAAGCATATCCCAGGAATGGCTACAAGCACATCCCAGCAATGGATACAAGCCATAGCACGTCCCAATAATGCGTGCAAATTGTAAGCATATCCCAGTAATGGCTACAACCTGTAGCACATCCTAGCAATGGATACAAGCCGTAGCACATCCCAAAAATAGGAGAAGATTGAAAGCATATTCGAGTAATGGCTACAACTTGTAGCACGTACCAACAATGGGTACAACTTGTAACACATACCAGCAATGGGTATAACCTGTAGCACATCTCAGCAATGCATAAAAGCCGTAGCACATCCCAATAATGGGTGCAAATTGTAAGCATATCCTTGTAATGGGTACAACCTGTAGCACGTACCAGCAATGGATACAGCTCGTAGCACATACTGGTAATGGGTAAAAGCTGTAGCACGTACCAGCAATAGATACAAGCCGTAGCATGTCCCAGTAAAGGGTGCAAATTGTAAGCAAGGCCCAACGAGGAGTACAAAGAGAAAGAGCCTTGAGTGGGTATGAAAACCCAAAAGTGGGTGTATAAAGGGCACAAGATTAACCTCCTTGAAAGGAATTGGTTCAAGGGAGCCTGAGGAAGCAAGGAAGGCGTAACTCAAAAAAAAAAAAAAATTCTAAAAGTACATCAATCAAAACCGTAAAAGCATGGATACTTTTGCAAATCTCTATACAAAGAGATTAATCAATGACATTGCAAACCAACTGACAACATTTCTCTTCTCCTACAAGGTGCAAACTCACCAAAGGCTTGGAGGTACTTTGATTCAACAAAAGTAAGGTACCCTTTCAGTAAGCCTGCTCATTAATACCATGTTTGAATATATCAAAACATTGCAAAATGTTGTACAGGATGTATCACCCATGCACTAATACTTTGTTTATCTAGATTAAAATGAAAATTCTAATATTTTGGTCTTCTTACATGACCAATTATCAAAAATCAATTTGGAATTCTTGTGTGGTTGAAATCCTCACACGGTTTCATATACATGAAGTAATTTTTTATTGCTATATCTTATTTGGCAATTGGCTTTTCCAATGCATACACTGGGGGCTAAGAAAAGATTAAAAAAATTTCCTTAGATATATCTTTCACTTGATAAAAATTGAGAAGTCTAGTGCAAACTTTATTGTACATAAGTTTAGCCACTGTTATTTTCTTTGGCTTATGAACAATATGGTACATAGCAATCAACGACAATATAATTGGTGGCATGATATGTGAATAATTTGTTGCAATCTGAAATATTATACAATCTCTCACAATCTGAAAAAAGAATAAGGCAAAGAACAAAAGCATCCACCAGAAAGAGCAAGGTCTTTAGCTAAAGTAAGGCATGGAGATGTTCTTAAGCCTTTTAAGTCATGTCCTCAGTGAAGTTTCTATCTCTTAATATATTTTGAGAAGAGTAGCTAGCCTTGATTAGACTCTAAATCAACATATTTATATGATTCAATGATTTATGATATCATGGTCCCATTGGTAAGTCACTCTTCACAGACTAAAAATCTCATGTGGCAAACATCTTGGTGTTATTCACCTTAGCCATAGCAAGCATGTACTACAATGCATAAAATATCTTTGTCAAAGTCCATGGGGACTTCCCTCACTCAACCTATTTTGTAAAACAAACAAAATCTTGTTGACAAAGCAATGCTATCTTCTATTGAGATTTAATATGCACTCAATATGATTTTTTGTATGCTACTTTCAAAAAAGCATATCCCATAATTGCTAGCAAAAAATTAGTGCTAGAAATATACTCTTAGCATCAAATGCAATACCAATATAATTTGGTTATACATATATATCTGCATGTATCATTGTCAGTTTGACAAAGTTAATTTGTTGAATACCAATTAACAGCTTAATACTAACATGAAGGTGAATTCTAATCTTTCGCAACATGTTAGTTCATCCCATGAAGGAAGTGTAGCAATTCCTTTGGAGTTCCCTTAAGAATTAGTTGATCTACACATTGGCTCTACAAACCAGGAAAGTGTCCAAGAACAATTTATTTTCTCGCGAATGGGCTACAAGTAAACCACGAGCTTAGGGGGCTAATGTTGAGGACCAAAATTTCACAAGAAAGCCCATTCCACGAAAAGTAAGGAAAGACCATGGGTTTTAACAAAAGAAGGCCCAATTCATGAAGTTAAGAAGGACCATGAAGGCCTAAAGTCCCATAAAGAAGCAAAAAAAAGCAAGAAATAATAATAATAATAATAATAATAATAAAGAAAAAAAAAAAGAGGATCTCGATTAGGTCAGAGGACATGCAACAAGGATTTCGGTCAGAGGATATGCAGCAAGAAGAGCATCAAGGCCCTAGGACCTTGATGTGTCCTTTTGAAGCCTTGAGAAGAGAACCTTGGCTAACACATGGGAAAATCAAGATGTATGTTTAGATTTCCAATAAAAAAGCCATTAAAAATCCAGCAAAATAGGTATTTTCTTTGTAACTCATGGTCCAAGCCCGTGGGATCCCAAGTGGATAGTAAGGGAGAAATGGTTTGGTTGGTAGGGGAGTGATTTCTGGTGAAAGGAGGATCCCAAAGGTTTCCCTTGGTTCATATATTTGCTTGGAATGCATGAACCAATGAAAAACTCAGTTCCCCCATGTGCATGACACCTTTCCACAATTTCCTCTCAATTGTTACTTTCAACTAAAACTGTTATCCAAGGGGGATTCAAATTGAGGGAAAAAGGGGAGAGTTCAAAGGTTCAAATTAGAGCTTTAACAACCCAGCAAGGAGGAGAAAAAAAGAAACAAAATAAGAGAGTCAAGGTGGAGGAATTTGTCCCATATCCTTAAGATCATTCAAAATATCACTTAGCCTCCAAAGAAATATATGCCAAAACATGCACACATTAGATATCACTCTCTTCCACAAAATCCTCCTCACCTAATTATCGTGGAAGGTAATGCCCAAGCAAAGTCACTTGGACTTGAGTTCCAAATCCCACAAGTCTTATGCAAAAGCACTAAGTCTGTGAGAATTGGGGCCAGGATCCTCGTGCCTGACTCATTCTCATGAAATTCATTTACATATATGTATATGTATTAAAATGTATATCCTAATCTAAGAAACTAACAATTATTTGAAGATATGTGAAGATAGCGTGTTCTTATGCAGGACTTATAGAGGTAAAGGGAAAGGACAAAACTCCATTGCATAATAAGTATGGACAAAGATCGTATAGTTCAAAGAATTAGGATTTTGGGATTACAGGCCTACTATGTCTGGGGTACCACGATAGTACGTCCAGGGTACTAAGAGGAATCGCATTTTTGCCTTGAGGAGTTTTATGTGACTTGCGCACAACTTGGTTTGTAATCAGCCCCATTTAGCTGCGGTAAACCAAGCCCAGTCCACCAAGCAACAAGTAAAGGGCCCAAGATCCTTGTTTCTACTTGGGCTTGGGTACTCTTCAAAAATAGGACCCCCACACACCTTTTCTCTAGAAAAGAGCAAGACCCCCAGACTTACCACTAGCCTCCACACATTGAAACTGGGAAAAATTTAATCTATTACTAATATTAGCAATTCTTGGAGATTTTATTTTAGTTTCTGAAAGGAAAACTAAATCCAGATTTGACTCACGAATTAGCTCCTTTAGGGCCCTAACTGTAGAGGATCTACCAGCACCCCAACAGTTCTAAGCTAGAAACAGACTTGGCTCTAGCTTTGGCTAGGTGTGACGAATGATTCGAGGGAGGCGTGGAAGTGGAAGTATTTTTCTTAAGAGATGGGCTAAGGTTATTAACAGAGTTGTTGAGTCTAGGTTTTTTTGGGTACGATTGAAGTGGAGTTTGGTGGGCTAGAGGGACAAGATTTTCTTATGGGTCTTAACATGCTAGGTGGGCTTTAGGAATTTGGCTTTTGGAAAATGGGATTAGTTGGGCTTTGGGTTGAAGAGGGAGCCAGGCCCATATGGAGTAAGTGGTTGGTAGTTAGACCCAAACTAGATTGTGGGGAATTTAAAATTATAGAACTACAACTTAATTTAACTCTAAGAGCATCCGTAGCAGATGTTGCAAAAAAAATGTTATTTTGCCACACCAAAAACCTACTTTATTATTTTACCACATCATTTTACAATATCTCATTTAGCAGATGTTCTATAATTCAATTCTACACATTAAAATAATATATTATCTCCTCCTTATTATCATCAACAACAGCAACAGCAACAACATCAACATCAACGCCGATCAACAACAACAACAACAACAACAACATCAACAGCAACAACACCAATACCAACAACACCAACAACACCAATACCAACAACACCAACAAAATCAATAGAAACGACAGCAACAACACCAGCAAATTCCAAATCCAAAAACCTCAAAAAAAGAGGAAAAAAAAAAACTCAACAAACAAGAAAACCAACAACGCCGACCCAAACTCAACCAACGATCGGCCTAAAACCCCAGCCCAACCGACCCACAACCCACACACTGCCGATCCAAAACGCGACCCAAAACCCACATCGAAATCCATCCCAAATCTTACACCCACAACCCGATTAAGAGAGATCTAAAGGTCGACGGTGAGGGCTGTGGATGTCGGCGGTGAGGGCTGTGGATGTCGGCGGCGAGGGCTAGAGCATGAGGCGGCAAGATTGGCGGCGAGATCAGTAGTGAGGACTGGCGAGATCCGCGACGAGGACTGGAAAGTGAGGAGGCGAGATCGGCGGCAACTTTCTTGCGAGTGATCTTAAGCAACTTTCTTGAGCAGGGAGGAGAGGGAAAAGATAGAGAGTGACAGAAAGAGATGAAATGAGATAGAGTCGACGGAGAGAGAGAGAGAGAAAGAGAGAGATATTCGTGAGAGAGGAGAGAGAAAAATGCAATAAAATAATATTATTTCATTTTGCAATGGCTGTCCGTACCGTCCCAAATATGTGACAGTACTGTAGCATATGGCATAATTTTTGTAATTTGGAACATCTGATAAAGCTCTGTTTTTGTGTTTGGTGTGCTAAATGTGCCAAATGCCAAATATTTGGTACATTTGGCACACCAAACATTGGATAGGTTATTTGGTACCAAATATTTGGCATTTGACACATTTAGCACATCTACAACAGATGCTCTAACCAAGGAATTGGATAGGTTAGAAATCTCTTGCTCCATGCCAACCCCATCAATCAACAAGGGAAGAAAAGGTTTACGATGCTTAAGGAAAACCACTGCTTCATCTCTGAGACCTTTTTCTTCCCTAGCAATCATGGCATTCCAGGAGTCCATGGCTGACTAAATCCAGTTTGGAGGACCTGATGGAACTGAAGCACCATCTCCAGGTGCCTCATGGTGGTGACCACCACTCCCAGACATATCAGAATTAAGAAGACTTTCCAGATTCATACCTGATTGGAATTCATCATTATCTGCACACAGCCACCTTCCAAAAAGGCCAAAAGAAACTCCTTCCCTCATAATCCGTTGAGTGCCACTATCCTGACAATCCCTTTGGTCATGACCCAGCAGACCACACCCAAAGCAAAAATTGCCCAACTTTTCATACTTGAAAGGGACCCACAAATCTGGAAGTTGGTTTCTTTCAAGTGGGAAAGCCTGGAACCAAGGGGCAACTAGTGTCCATTTCTACCCGAACCCTGTCATTATTCCTCCAAATACCAGCCCCTAGACCCACAAAATCTGTCTCCAAGGCTCGACCAGTCGTGCTCCCAATTTTGAGCAGGTTTTCCTCGCTCTGCCGGTTAAGAAGGAGTCCATGGACTTGAATCCAAAACTCAGTAGTGGAAAAATCCACTTCAGATGCACTAATATCGAGACTAAATCTCTTGAGAATTAGGTGTTCACCCTTAACCATCCAAGGCCTTCTGTCCCAAGCAGTGGCGGCTCCAAGAATTTTGTCTAGGGTGTTCCTATTCCACTTTGAAAAAATTTCGGGTCATTTTAGTCTGTTTGGGGAAGTTTTGGTAAATACCGGCCGAAATTCAAAATTTGGCCAGCATGAAGTTTGTGCTTAAAAAAAACAAATATTCTTAAAACAAATTTGCATTTAGTACACCAAAAAACCTCAAAAAGAAAAAAAAAATGAAATGAAATGAAATGAACAAAGGTACCTATACAATAAACTATACGTTCATTTGAAATATTAATAAAATTATTAATTATTATTGTTTACTTGTTTCATAAATTTGTTTGTCTTTTATAAACTATAATTTGTTGTATTGTTATTTCATTAATTATTAATTATTGTTTAGCCTAACATTATTTAATTTGTTTGTCTTTTATAATGTATTAGTTAATTAAATTATTAATTATTGATGTTTAGTTGCTTCATTAATTTTTTTACTAACTACTAGCAGTCTAACACACACTCCAGTATGCATTAGCACACACTAGCACACACTCCACTGTGCATTAGATTTTAGTTCAAAATTTATTTGGCATAAAAATTTTAAGGGTGTTCCTGGTATTGCTTGAGGGTGTTCTTATTTTTTTTTTTCAAGGATAAACAAATAAAAAATTTAAATTATTATACATAAAAAAAAAAAATTTCAAGTGCGCCGCCACTGGTCCCAAGCTCGTCTAACATCAGCTTCATGCTTGAAGGTGAACACAAAAACATTCTTATCCACTGAGGCTACTTCTATTTCGTTTAATACATTCCAAGCTTTTGTTAGAATGTCCTTAACTAACGCTCTGGGAAAGGATTTATTAGATAAAATCTTACCAATGAGTAAACACTTTGATGTATTACTGGAGGTTGAAACTACTTCCAGATTGACTTTACTCTTAAGCCAACTGAGTTTGGCCGCTTGGGAAGTAATGGCATCAACAGAGGTCTCTGCCATAACAGAGCAGTACTATAATGTTAAATGAGAGTGGAGTGAAGAGGAGAGATAAATGTTGTTGAGAGTGGGTGAGATCATAAAGGAGGTGAGGGAGATAGCAAGCTAGATCAACCAAAGTCAACTAAGAAAAATCTTCACAAGGAAGACAAAAGCCACATAAAGTGGGATAGCTTCACGAGGAAGACCAGAGAGGCATTACGCCCAAAAACCCATTGCAGGTAGGAAAAATTTTCCAAGATTTAGGCGCCTTTGGACTTCAATTAAACAAGCATGTCGATCAGAACCAAACCAAAATTTAAAATAAAAATAAAATGATGTTTTTAGAAAATAAAACTGCAACAACACAAAGTATAAAAAGGACAGTCAGCAAAAATAAAAAAGAGCTTAAGAAGCCTCACGTTATTTTTTATTTTTTATTTTAGGCTGACATGGCAGTCCAATGGCAATTTTAGGTGGCCTAAAACTAATATTTTATTTTAACAGTTAGTGACGTAAGTATTCTCCATCTACTATTTAACCCTAGAGATTTTTTTGACACAATATCAAAAGGTTAAGGATTAAATTGACACATTTGAAATGTTAAAGACCAAATTAATATATAATGTAAAAATTAGAGACCAAATATGTAGTTTATCCAAATTAAATTAAAAAAATTTAAAACAAAACGAAAATTATAGTGGACGCCAGCGAAAGAGAATGCAATTTTTGAACAATAATTTTCTTTCGATGTGGGACTACTTCCTTCGCTTCACAGCTTATAAGGTAGCAAGTGGGGGAAGCTCTCTTCGATGTGGGACACTTTGAGCCTCCTCGGCACTGCGCCCAGAGCCTTGCCGAGGACGAACAAAAATGATCCCCATAGTAATAATAATAAAAAGATAAAAATGTGATATTAATTATTCAAAAAACATTCATTAGATTGGCAGCCGGCCTAAAAGTCAAGCATGTTTGGAAAAAAAAAAAAAAGTATGTTTGAAATTTGAACTCATTAAAGTTCACGTGGAGTGTCAAAACTCACATAAACCAATTAAACAAGAGCCGCACACACACAACTAAAACTCACACAAAACAATTGAACAAGAGCCACACACACACAACTAAAACAAAAGGCACAAGAAGGTCCAGTCCGGCCAAAACTGAAGAAGAGAGCCACACACACACACACAACTAAAACAGAGGGCACAAGAAGAGAGGTCTAATTCGGCCAAAACTGAAGAAGAGAGCCACACACACACACACACAACTAAAACAGAGGGCACAAGAAGAGAGGTCCAATTCGGCCAAAACTGAAGACGAAGAAGAAGAAGGCTGGGGGAGTGGCCGACAACATGGGAAAACAACAGTGAGGACGGCGTTGTGAGCTTTCCACTGCTAAGTTTTTCCATTTTCTTCAAGTTTTTAGTACCGCCCGGTTTCCATTTTTTGGCCAAGATGTCCGGTATTCGGCGGTACGTCCGGTATAGTCCAGTAAGGACCGGTATTTTAAGCAGTATGAATCATAGGTGTTTCTATACCTGTACGATAAATTCCAGCCGTGCCGGCTGGTACGGTACAGAATTGACTCCACTGATATAAACTCTCTAGAGCACTCACATCAAAGAGTATATAATAAAAAATGTGTCAAATTTACACATTTTTATTCAAAAACTACACACATCAAACAAACTAAAATTGTGTAAATTAATATGCATTATTCTTATGGTTAAGAGAATTCACATTCGGGTTTGCATAAAAATGTCAATTTTACTATCTAAAAAGTTATTTTATCTATTATATCATTCCACTTTACATTCCACTTTACATCTCAATCTCTACATTTCACCACTTCATTTAAATATTCTTTTTTTATTCTTTATTTACTATTTACTTGAGAGGGAGAGAGTGTGAAGAGAGAGAAAAACTAAAAAAAAAAAGAATAAAAAAGGTTAATAATTGTTTATTGGAAGAAAGAGACAATAAAATATAATATATTAGTTTATCGTCTAGTTATAGTAACTTGTATATATACACATTTACTATTTATGGTTGCTAAAAAAATTTAATAATACACACTCGGGTAAAGCTTAATTTGAGTGGGTGTTTCTAAAATAACAATTTGGGGCCGGGAGGGTTTTATTACATCCCATGCTAATACTCTAATTGTGTAAAACTTAGCTTTTTATTCTTTATATATGCATTTCGAGAATAAAAGAAGAGAGTGGACAATTATTATTGTGTAAAGCAAAATAAATAAATAAATCAAAAAAAATTATATTTTAATGAAATGTGAAGAGTTTTAAAAAATAAGTTTATTAAATATAAATAATAGATTCTTATATTAAAATAAACGTTTTTATCAGAAGCAATTGAATCGAAGATGGTACATTAATAATTGTGAAGAAAGCATATCCTCAAACTTACTTTCAAAAAGGAAAAACAAAAATCAATATATGAATGCGTTTGGAAAAGACAGAAACGAGAACTTGCCTGTCGTAGGTGGTCCTTTAAAAGACCATGTGCTGATGTGCATGGCTAGCTATTATCGAACGTTTGAAAATCAGCACCTCCCAGATTATCGGAGTGGTCATATGGCAAGAAATAGACATTAGAGATCCCTGTTGGATCAGTCCAAACCAGAGAAATACACCGAAACAAATCTACATTGCACGACGGAATGGGAACTAGAATTAAGCCAAAGCCAAGAAATTAAAGATAAGAGTACTCGGACCCTGATTGTGATTCATGCATTGAAACTCACAATCACGATAGTGTATATACATGTGACAGAAAAAATTCCAAGTTGATTTTTGAAATGGATTTAACTGAGATGAAGAGAATATCAATAACAAGGACATCTAAAATTAGGTTGAACGTCACAATCCCCGTAAGATAATTTAATAGGGAGCTAAACCATTCTTTCTGCCCTTAAATATAGTTAGAGATCTGTTTATTAAATCCTTACAATTTAGAAAGATTTAATTTCAACCATGAAATTTTAAAATGTTCTACATTTCGTCCAATTATATAGGATAAAAAAAAAACTTGGATGAAATATATCAAAGACAAAACTAGGACCTTTTGTTCATTAAATATAGTTTAAGTTCTATTTTCATCCATAAGATTTGTACTCCTATCTCTTTAGATATTGTTAATAAAAATTTCTAGTTACCCACCTGGCACGACATATTAGAGACTATTTTTAAGCTTAAGCCAGAAATACACCAGATAAATATTTCTATGGGAAAATTCTCAATTAATTGATTGTTGAAAGATTAAAAAATAAAAAATTGATTGTGGGAAGGGTATAAGTATAACCGAGCTGAGAAGTCTATGAAATTGTCCTCTCAGAGAAAAAAAAAAAAAAAAAGACTGGACGAAATGGGGTTTTATTCTCAGAGAAAACCCCTTTGGAAAATGGGGTTTTTTCTTCCATGTAAGATCTAAACCCATTACAGTTCACTAAATACGGAGTTCATGGTATTGGAAATTCTTCTAAACTCCGTATTGGAAATTCTTCTATGTTTGGAAATTTTAAGTAAGGTCATTGGAGATTGTGACCTTCAAGGTTGTTTTAATTAGGAAATATATGCCACTACTATTTAAAATTTCCAAATATAGAAGAATTTCCAATACCTTGAACTCCGTATTTTGTGAACTGTAATTTAGGGTTTAGATCTTACACGGAAGAAAAAACCCCATTTTCCAAAGGCCACATAACCTGAATTAATAGGTCAAATTATATTTGGTTAATTAGAGAGACTGCTGTACATGTTGCCACTGTGTGTGTTAGTATTATTTTGAAGGTTTGGTCTGCGAATTTGTAGGCTTGTCGTGATAACAAAAAGGAAAAAAAAAAAAAAAAAGATATTAAGATTAGGATACAGATTATTTCACAAATCCAACACCAGCTTTGCTGGCTCCGCTTCCATGAGAGCCAGCCTATATTTGAAGTTTTGAACACTTTTAATGGATTGAAACCCTTAAGAGTTATTACTTATTAGGATAATTTTATCTTATAATTCCTAAAATTCTATCAACTTATCATACACCTTATATATTAGATTTTGCATCGTGATCAATAATTTACGTTAAAAAAAAAAACACTAATCGATATTTTTTGACACACACAGGTATTTAAACTTTTTCGAGTATATAATAATTCATGTGGGTGTATGCATTGCAATCTCTTCATCCCACACACATCGGGTTATCACAGAGAAAAATCTCATGAGGATGGCAGTAAAATGCTAGTAATAAGTTTCAAACTCAGAATCTCATTAAAATCATAGCACTTATCGATACTTGATCAAAGATAGATTACGTAATAAAATCTAATTCATTTATTTTTAAATAAGTAGGGAATAATTAAGAATTTTATAGTAGTATTACTTCAAAATTTCTAAAAAATTTTATTCTAATATTCAACAGACATTAGCTGGATTCTTCGATCTGTTAATTATTATTGGGTTATGCTAACAAATGCCCTTAGAGTATTGGTTAACAATTCAGTTAAAAAAATTTTTTATGGGAAAATAAAAAAAATGTAAATTGCAAATTACACCCCTGACGTTTGGGGTTACTCGGATTTTACACCCTAACGTTTTAATACTTGAATTTTACACCCTGAAGTTTGGTTCCGTTAGCAATTCACCCTTCACGGTTAGTTTTTGCTTTTAACTGACACATTGAAACTGCTTAGTTTTGATGTTGATTTGGTAAAAATAAAATATGTCAGCATGGTGATGTATCAGTTAACAGCAAAAACTAACCGTAGGGGGTGAATTGCTAACGGAACCAAACTTTAGGGTGTAAAATTCAAGTTTTAAAATTTTAAGGTGTGAAATTCAAGCAACCCCAAACGTTAGGGGTGCAATTTGCAATTTACCAAAAAAAATAATAATTAATGTTTTGACAGTTTTTTTCGTTTCCCATAAAAGTAATGTCAAAATTTTTCTAAATGAATTGTTAACTAATGCCCTAAGGGCACTCGCTAACATTTTCCATAATTATTTTAATAACTTCCATAGCAATGCTTATTAAATAATGCCCATAGTTTAGCCACAAAAAGCTGATTTTTTGAGCGGTTTAAATTAATGTTAAAAAACTACCAACATTATTGGTGGACTCAAGTTAATTAAGAATTTATGGTGGACTAGTAATGGCATTGATAATTGATAGCCAGTAAGGATCTAAACGATGGGTGGGTTTCCTTTAATTTGCCAACATGTTCGGAGTTCAATCAATGCCCATGTGGAACTATTTTTGATTGATAAATTTAGGTTATGATTTAATGGTGGTGGTTAACGTATGTACCATTGTCAAAGCCTCCCATAAATTTTAATAATAACGATATGACTCATTATGACATGGAGTTTCAAAACTAAAAGATCTTGCAATTTTGTGTAAATAGAATTTGGATTTAAATCCCTCCATGTTCATTTAGTATAACCAAAAAAAAAAAACTAAAAACTAATTAACTAAAGAGACAAAACGCATCAAAATTATTTTATAATTTGTTTGAGAGAATAAGTTGTAGTTGGTATAATTATTCCAATTACAACAAATTTAACTCAACAATGAGAATCTTTTTGTGTAGTTAAATTTACTGTTCTCTTGTTATTGGATGAACTCTTATCAATGTTTTAGAACTTTGCCATCTTACTTGCCGTACGAGTCTTCTATTATTATCTTTGTAGTTCAACTCATTTGAGAAAGAGAAATGTTGAATGAATAATATTTTCACAACAAATATTTTAGTAATAGGTTATTATTAGTTGTGACAAGCGAGTAAAAAATTAATTTATGTTTTGGATTCAAATTAAAGTCAATAACAATTTATAACTTATAATTTGTTGTGAAAATATTACCAATATAACACTAGTCAAGAGAGGGACACTAATAAAGAGGGTTGCTCAAGAGAACCTAGCAAATAACAGCCAATTAACTAGAGCTTTTAATTTGTCCCCACAAATTTGGTACACAGCTGCCATTGTGTGGACCCTATCATTTGTCCCCACATCAACTTTTTCCTATGGGTGGACCATCTGATTGTAACATATTTCTTTTAATAAAGTGGGCATAGGGTATAGGGCGTCCGATGAGAACTTGCAGTTTCACGTCAATGATTCTCATAATGGATTCCTACATTATTGAATTTATATGCCCTGTCTTAATAAAGACAAAAGGCAATAAGACCATTGATCATGTGCTATATACATGCTTCTGTTTTTTTGTTTTCTATATATACAAAACAAAGTTGAATCATCTCTCAAAACGAAAAAAAAAAAAAGTTGAACTGGGTGAGCAATTGGATGGTGGACCCCTTGGCTACTCCACCACCGACTGTCACTATTATTAGGAGGTTTATTTACACTTTTACACTTTCAGCGTTTTACACACCTTAATGAACATGTTCTCTGAAACAGGAATATTGGGTACACTTTTTGCCTCGTTGGAAAATTGCCTCAAATTTCAGTTGGGATTTGTCAATTTAGTTTTCTAGTTAAAAAATAAAAAATTAATTTGGGTTTATTTGTAGTAGAAGTAAAGACTAGTAATTGGTATGGAAAAAAGTTTATTCCTTGTTAAAGAGGTCATATATTCCTAGTTCAAGAGAGAATAAATTCTTTATTAAAGAGGTAATGTATTCTTAGTCCAAGAGTGAATAACAAAAGAATCTTATAAATAGACAATACTACAAAGAATTTGAAGACTTTCACTTTGGCCCAAGGGTCCTCCACATGAGGAGAGAGAAAATAAAGCATAAAACCAAGAGAGAGAAAATAGATTTTCACTTAGGAAGAATGCAAGAGGAAGGAGAGAGTAAGATATTACCGCCTTCGAGACGACACAAAGAGAGTATGTGCAAAACCATAGAAAGAGGAAGCCACTTAAAGAAAAAGAAGACAGTCAAAAGAGAGTTGTGCGTGAAGAAGAGAAGAGAAGAGAGAGAGAGGGAAAAAAAAAAAAGAAGCAAAATGTTGCCGCCTTTGAAAGAGATAATTAGTGTGTGAGAGAGAGCAAAAAAAAACAAGAGAGATTTTTTTTTTTTAGTCGTAAAACATACATAAAAATTATTGTAATTAATTTGATAATAATGAAATTATTTAGAGTTTGTCCCGTGGTTTTTTCCCTTCGAAGAGAAAGGGTTTTCCACGTAAATATTTGTGTTCTTGCGTGTGATTATTATTTTGGATTGCTAATAATGTTGATAATATTATTTGGGACCCAACATGTCTTTCATTCTTCGGTTTTGCCTTGATCTAATGAGAAACTCCAATATAGAGTTCCAAACATTAAAAAATATGATAAATCTGCAGTTTTTTTTTTTTAATCCTAACAATATTTCATCAAAAATTTCATTAAAAGTGTAATTCAAAATAAATTCAAATTGAGATTAAAGTATTGCACCTGATGCAAATAGGTTTTGATGAGTAAGATTGAGAGTTGAAAAAACTACTAAATCTCAATCATTAAATAATAATAAAAAGTGAGAAAAAGTTAAAAAGTTAAGATGGTAAAAATATTTTTTTGAGTGGAGAGGGGTAATCACATCGGGGTATTGGGTATTGCATCCGATCCAAATCCAGATAAATTCATCCCCTAATAGATTAATTGGACAATTAAATTAGGAACTTAATTTCAGATTGTTTATAGTTAAACCAACTATACTCCTTAAAGAGTAATTTAGGAAATGGAGAAATATTCCTTAAAGGGTAATATATAGCACTGCCTATATGTACTGCTATGGTATCCATATCTGGATTACTCGTCCATAATAAAAACTTTGACAAATAGTCATTTTTATCTCTATTTTTATAGAAGTCATTTTTACCTCTATTTTTATAAAAGTTTCTATCTTATTCACCCGATTAAGACAAGAAAGTGGGTGCGAATTCATAAAATTTTAGTTAAAAAAAGGGTAAATTGGTCTTGAATGAAAAGGTGAAGTTAAATGGAAGTAGGAAACATAAGTTTGGTTGTCCAAATCATAAATTTTGCTCAGCCAATAAAATGTTTAAAACATTCAACAAAACAGCTAAAAATTATTTATAGGCACAGCTATGGTATCCATATCTAGATTACTCGTCCATAATAAAAACTTTGACAAGTAGTCATTTTTATCTCTATTTTAGTAGTTTTTTTTTTTTTTTTGGTAAAAATGCAAAACTGACCTTCTAATTTTTAGCTTTTGTGTTCAATCTTCTAACTTCCAATTTTGACATTTCAGTCCTCTAAGTTTCAATTTTTGTCAATATAATATTCTATTAGGTTTCAATTACTGCTATCTTTAAGTTTGACCCTTTTTTTTTTTTTTTGAAAATAATTTTTGTAATTAAAAGAAAGAAAAAAGCTTGGACAAAAAGAAAAAGAAAACATGGAACCTTTTTTTTTGTTGCTCGGAAAAATCAGAGCAACAAACCTTAGATCTCAAGCTTTTCGTCGGTTTGGAAAGATGGCTTGACTCCTCAAAGCCATCAAGAGCACCGCCACCGCCACTAGCAGAGGTGGCGCCGCTCCATGACAGCAGCGTGGTAGGACTAGCTCACACAGGTTCGGACTCCTTCTTCGTGGTGGAGTCACTGTGTCTAGGCGCCGACTTGGAATGACCTTGGTGGACAGTCCAGCCGAGGCGGAGAACAGCCAGAACAGGCTTCGGCAGAGGAAGCTGAGCTTGGAAGAGCCTTAACTGAAAATCCACCACCACTGTGTTGTCGGTCATGGTCTTCTTGACCCACTCATCGTCGCACATATTCTCACTACGACATCGTTTCAAGGAGAGAAAAAGAAGAAGAATGAAAATCTTGTTGGTGGTGTTGTATAGCGTGTGTTTGTGTTAAATAATGGAGAGAGAGAGAGAGAGAGAGAGAGAGAGAGAGAGAGAGAGAGAGAGAGAGAGAGAGAGAGAGAGAGAGAGAGAGAGAGAGCAGAGAACGGGGAGGCAAAGGATGAAGACTGAAGGGGACCTTCTACTTCCATGTTTTTTTTTTTTTTTTTTTCTAAGGATCAAACTTAACTGTAGCAGTAACTGAAATCTAATAGAATACTACATTGACAAAAATTAAAACTCAAAGAAATGAAATAACAAAACTGAAAGTTAGAGGACTGAAATGACAAAAGCTAAAAATTAGAGAATTACTTTTACATTTTAGCCTTTTTTTTTTTTTTTTTTTTAATAGAAGTTTCTGTCTTATCCACCTGATCAAGACAAGAAGCTATGTGTGAATATATAATAACATTTTAGTTAAAATAAAGGTAAATTTGACTTGATTGGAAAGGTAAAATTAAAGGAAGTAGGAAACATAAGTTTGGTTGTCCTAATCATAAATTTTGTACAGCCAATAAGATGTTTAAAACATTCAACAAAAGAGCTTAAAATTATTGGATTTGACTTCTTCCGAGTGCAATGAAACATTTAGGTGATGCAGCAACACGCCCGCAACACGTCCATAATTTGTCTAAGGGTAGATCGATCTCACAACCAATCCAATGTTCTAAAGTACTAGACACAAACCTTGTCTTTTTTATTTTTAAAGTAAACAAGATAGTTTTTGGTCCAAAATTTAATCAAAATTCAATCACAAATTCCTAATTCAGATTTGTTTTTGGGAGACTCCGATTTCAAGCCCTTTATTCAAGAACAAAAAAACTTTACCAGTTCGAGTAATTGGATCTAACTATTACCATGGTTATTCTCTAAACAGTGTTATTACCTTTGTTTGATGGCCGAAATGATCATTAACAATGAAAACTCCATTGATGTTACACCATTACGGTCTCCAACTCCTTTTTGTCGAGTTTACCCCAAAAAAGAACAATAAAAACCCAAAAGTACTTTGCCTTTAATGCCTTTATCTGATTTTTTCAATTGCTATAGGTTTTAACTAAAATTTATTAAAATAGCAGAACGATTTTTTTTTTTTTTTTTTCCTTTCCTTTTTTTCCTTTTCCCGGGCAAAAACAAAATACACAGAACTCGAATTTTTTTTCTTTTCTGGGGTTTCATTTTTGATTATTTTAGAATTTTAAAATTAATAATACACAGTAAAATTACAAACAGAAAGTCTGAGAATTCTGAAACCCAGAGAAATCAACATTACCGCCAACTCATCCTCAGTCACCTGAAACCGACACTTCCGGTTGTTGATATACTAAATCATCAAGCTGAGGCCTTAATTTATCGTTCCAAATATCATGGCTAGTTCCGGTCTCTCTTTCCCGTTTCTGTATCTGAACAATTACCAGACTCTCCGTTAACCGGTAAACCTCAACAAACACAACAAAATTACCATTCTGCCCTTCCAACTTGGCCTTCCAATCTTTCTTCGTAACAGTCACATTCTCGGACTCTGCCATTTCGCCGATTCGCTCTATTATCTTTTCGGGTGTCTCCTCCGACATGAACCGCTCGCCCGATATCTCGGGGTCGCCGAACAAGCCCGATAAGTCAAACCCGGACGAAAACGATATCAAATCAAACGCGTTCAACGACTTGCCGTTCGAGTCCTCGTCGTCCTTGAAGCCAAAAACGTCGTCGTTTACCAACTTGATTTCTTTGTAGCCTTTGCTGAACCACGGGTCTCGGACGATCTCGTCGACGGTGATTCGCGTATCGGGATTCGTGTCCAGCAATCGCGAGATGAACCGGCGGAGATCCGGAGTCGTCCATTTCGGGCACCGAAATTCGCCGTTGTAAATTTTCCGATACATGACCATGAGATTATGATCGTTGAAAGGTAAATAGCCGGCGTTCAACACGTACAAAATCACACCGCAGGACCAAACGTCGACTTTGGCTCCGTCGTAGCCTTTCTTCGCCAGAATCTCCGGCGCCACGTAAGCAGGAGTACCGCAGAGCGTGTGGAGCAAACCGTCGGGTCGAATTTGGTCCTTTACGGCGGAGAGTCCGAAATCGGAGACCTTCAAATCCCAATTTTCGTCGAGGAGGAGATTTTCCGGCTTGAGATCGCGGTGGAACACGCCTCTGGAGTGGCAGTAACCGACGGCGGAGATAAGCTGCTGGAAATACCGGCGGCTGAGATCTTCGCTGAACCGGCCCCGCGCGATCTTGGCGAAGAGCTCGCCGCCTTTGGCGAACTCCATGACGAAGTAGATCTTGGTCTTGGTGGCGAGCACCTCGAAGAGCTTCACGATGTGCGGGTGGTGCAGCCGGCGCATGATAGAGATCTCGCGCTTAACGTGCGCCGTGAACCCGCCCTTGAGGACCTTCTGCTTGCTCACGGCCTTGATCGCCACGCTCTGCCCCGTCCGCACGTTCCGCGCGTGGTACACCTTCGCGAACGCGCCGTAGCCTAGCAACTTCCCCACCTCGTATTTCCCGAACAAGTTCATCGCCTCCGAAGTCGTTGTCGACGAAGACGACGCCGCTTCGCTGGTCGAAGCGGCGTCGTTTTCGTTCCCTCTCTCCGGCATCGTTCTATTGCACTTCGCATCGAATAACAGAGCAAAACAGCAAACACATCAGCTCCAATTCAAAAATTAAAAAAAAAAACGAAAAGAAAGCGTTTTTTTTTTTTTTTTTTTTGATTCTTCTTGTTTTTTGTGTTTTTTGTATGTGTGTGTGTGTGTTTTTTTTTTTTTTTTTTTTTTTTGCTTCTTCTCAGCCTTTTGGCTAAGATCAAGAGTTTTTTGTGTTATTGTTTTTTAAAAATCCTATCTAGTAATGGATTTTAAGAGGCACACGAAAGAAAGTGCGGGTATTTATTTGAAAGAGGTTGGGTGATTTTGCTTTTTCTAGAAGCGATGTGAATAATATTGCTAAAAATAAAAAAAAGCGATGTGAAATTGTGAATACGATGGATCACGGGTTTACAAAAACGGGTTGTCCCGTAACGTGAGCTATTTAAACTTTGCAGCGAGGGTACTTGGGTTGGGTTCTTGTTTGTTTGAAACAAAATTTCGGATTTTTTGGTCCTCAATTTTTTAGGTTTGTTTCAAAATGATCCCTTATATTTTTAAAATATTAGTATTTCTTTAATTTTATACTTTCAAAGTTGTTTAGAATATTTTTTTTTATCACCATCTAATCAATTGAAGAATATGTCTTTACACAAAAAAAAAAAAAAAAAATTGAAGAATATGTCAAACGTGTCAATATATTCATATTATTAACCATTTGTAAAAAATTTTTGTTTAAGGAGGTCAAGTTGCGGCACTAATATGTTTATTAAGACAGTCCTCACTTACATATATATATATATATATATATACACACTTTTTTATTTGATAAGTTATATATATATATATATATATACACACACACACACATCTAGCAAAAAAAATAGAGCTTAGTATTTTCAATCAAAATTATGTTTGATGGTGATCTTTCATAAAATAAAATTCATTTTTTTTTTCCATTTTCATAGTGAAATTCTTAGAAAGTTTCATTTTAAATACAAATTATCAAATTTTATACTAAAGTAAGTAAAAATTTTTTCAATTTAACTAATGAAATTTTCAAAAATATGAATGATTCAAAACTTAGAGGAATAAATTAGTCTTCAAACATATTTGAAACTATCTTACTCTAACCTATTATGTGGCAACTAAAAACACATTTCATGTATAGTTTTAATGACAAGATTTTTTTTAATGAGTCAATGACTTGTTAATCGCCACATAATGGGTTAAAAAAATAGATTCAAATATGTTTGATGCCAAACTTTATCAAACATTTAACAGATATAAGAGCACATTTTACAATAAAAAATAAAATTGCGAAAAACAAAGTTATATCTTTATTACTATTAGACCAATTATCTTTTTTAAGAGCATCATTGAACTAATTCAAATATTTGGGGGGGGGGGGAACTCTTATTTTTATAGACTAAATTTTGAAAAAATTAAAATAATTATATATATTTAAACAAAATTCAACACAGCTCCGCCCCTGATCAAACCCGGCTTGATCGAATGGAGCAACCATCAACTCGTTACCAACTGAAAGGATGATTGGATCGGGCAGGTCGAAATGTCCACGGATGTCTGGTAGATTGGTCGGGGTAGAATATCTGGAAAACGACGAGAATCCAATGAGAAAAATGTGAAAAACTACCAAAATTTGGTGAGATCTTGCCAAATTCTCATCCATTGTCAACAGGATCTCATCGAAACTAGCTGAGATCTTCTTGAAAATATCTCAAATCTTGTTGGATCTACCACATCTCGTTGGAAAAACATATGGATTGGTTGATTTAGGTTAATCGAATTTGAGAGGAGGAGAACAGACATCTGACCGGCCGATCTCAGTTTTTGGAGAAAGAAACCTATCACCTATCGCCGGAAAAGTCAATTTGATCAGCAACGAGTCAGGTTCGGTCGTCGGCGGTGGGTGGGTCAAGTTCGGTGAGTATGTGGATAGCTTTATCTGGACTTTCTAATAATATCATTTTTTTCGTTTACCAGTAACAATTTATCACATTAGCAGATTGTAATTTCTCTTGTAAAAAAAAAAAAAAAAACTTTTATCTCTAGCATTTTCCCTTTTCAACAATAGAGAAAGTTAATGGAAACAATAAAAATTTTCAATATTTTTACTATTTTATTTTGAATATATATATTTTTGATAAGATGTTTTGAATCTTTTAATTTGTGCTAGGTTCACATGTAATCTTATTTTAGTTTGTTTTAACTTAAGCTCAATTAACACCTTAATTTGTTATGACCATAGAAAATTTATGATAATAGTAAACTGTTAGAAGTGGGGTGGAGGATTTTTTTTTTTTTTTTTTTGAGTAATATGATATTGGGAATTTAGTATATTACGTCAACCTTTTCTATTTATCAAATTGTGATAAGGACCCTCTAGAGTCTAGAAACATTTTAAAGAAAGGATAGGGATTAGAATGTCCCAAATGTCAACGATTGGGGATGAACACCCAATTTCATCTATTATTGTATTTATTTCCTCTTCGATACCTTTTAAATAAAGCGTCTTTGAGTGACGGTGCAGCAAAGAGATGAGTCAGATCCACGTGTCCTTGTTTTTATATTTTGCGTTGCGGGACAATTACGGTTGGGTTTTGGGACCTTGAGTGATGATCTTTTTACACAGTAGTACGGAATCATCTGGGAAGGGAAGGTGCCTTTATTTTATGTGGTTATATTTAGTATTTAATCAAAGATAATTGTCCCAAGGACCAAGAGTGATGGCAAATTTTGGCTTACTTTTGTGTGTTCTTTTGACACGTGAATCACGTATCACCTCATAATAAAAAGGGGATTCTACCATGTGTTCCATGTGTAATTTTGTAGAGAAAGTTTAAGTAAACAAGAAATTTGACAAAAGTTTCTCCCAAAAAAAAAAATACCGAAAAAAAAATTTGATATTTGCGGATGATGCATATGGTTAATAATAGGTGAAAAAGTAACCTAAATAGTGGGTTCTAGTAGGAAAAGAAAACAATGGAAGGATCTTAATCGGACCTAAATAGGTATGACAAGAAAAATCTTTTTCACTTTGAAAATTTGTCAACTTAATAAGATCGTGAAAACTGACTAACTAAAGTAGAGTAAAAAAAAATTGATGTATGTAGCATTACTCAATTGTGTATAGTTAAATTTTGAAAAACTTAACTATATTTACTTTGTATAGAGTTTTTGTCACAATTATGACGTGATAAATTGTAAGTGGCAGATTGTTACGAGTTGTTATTAGTGGACAAAAGTACTTAATTTGAATGTTAAGTTCAAATTAGAACTAAGTAATAACTTATCACATATAATTTATTGTGAAAATATCATGAATGTAAAATTTCTCATATAATATTGATAGATAGTGATATACAGGGTTGAATTCGAAGGAATTCATCTGAATAAGGTGATAAGGTGGTACAGATATTTATAGATCAGGTTTTAACTTTAAATGATTTTGACGTTGAAGTATCCCTTAATCTTTTCTTTTCTTTTTCTTTTTTTTTTTCCCTTTGGAGAAGCAAGTATCCCTTAATCATTCTTAAAGAATATTTTTAAAGAATGTATTTTTATATTTAAGATGGTCTTGTCCCCCATGCTTTTGAAGAGATGGTCAACTTTATAGGACTTGCAATTATACATTGTTTCTCGATAGTATAAGAGCATCTTCAGCTGAAAGGCCAAATGCCAAATGTAAGGTATATTTGGCATTTAAGCCCAAAAATATGCTAGCAATGGGAAGGCTAAAACTGAAGAATGCCAAATTTTTTTGACATAGAGCTACAGTGCAATCTTACATAGAGCTACAGTGCAATTTTACATTAAATATGGTACTGTAGCTCTATGCCAAATGAAAATAATATATTCTAATTTTTTTTCTCTCTCCTCTATGTCAAAAGAATTTGGTCTCCCTCTCTCTCTCGTCTCTCTCTCTTTGTGCTCTCCTCTGTGTCAAAATTCCTCTCTCAAGCAATTGAGTATTTCGTCTCCCTCTCTCTCTCTCTGACTTCTCTCATCTCGCTCTCTTTGTGCTGGTGCTTGAGGTAGAAGAACTTGGATTCGCTAGTGGTGGCGGAGGGGATGAGTCTGGTGTCAAGGAGCCTGAGGATTTCGTCGCAGATGTTGGAGAGCTCCGACTCAATCCGGCTCAAAAAGTGCCGCTGAAGTTGGTTGTGATCTGGGTTGTGCCACCGAAGTGGGTTGCGATTCGGTTCTCCGGGGTTGCGATCTAGGTTCTTTTTTTTTTTTTCCCTGTTGTGATCGACAGCTAAAGGAGGAGGTCTGGGTTGTGATCTAGGTTGCGATCTGAGTTTTGTGTTTTAGATTTGTTGTGATTTGCTTGTTTGATTTGGGTGATTTTTTTATGGATTTTTTGTTGTGATTTTGTTGGGATGGCAAGTGGTGATTTTTTGTTGTGATTTTGGTATGGATTTTTAGTTGTTGTGATTTTTTGTTGTGATTTTGCTAGGGTGGCAAGTGGATTTTTGGTGCTTGTTTGATTTGGGTGATTTTTTGTTGTGATTTGCTTCTTGTGATTTTGCTGGGTATGGGTTTGCTAGAGTTTGAGGCTGGTGCTAGATGATGAGGGAGAAAGAGAGGAAAAGGAAGAGTAAAAAAAAAAAAAGAAATAGTAAAAAAAAGATTAAAAAGGAATATTTAAATAAAATGGGAAAAAAAATAGAGTTTTGGGATGTTGGGTGTATTGAAAAATGGTATGGTATAAGTGATAAAGTAGTTTTTTGAGATGGTAAAATAAGATGGGATGAGATTTCCGGATGCAGATGCTCTAAGTGTATAATCATTACATACAATGCCGGATTGGGAATTTCGGTTTGAGGTGACAAATTATGGTATCATAAATTGTTCCAAATAAATTCAAAATATGTACACACAAAACCAGAAGTATATATATATATATATATATATATATATATATATATATATAAAAGATTAACAACAACTTATCATCCTTTTAAACTTTAAATGTACACAAAAATTGGCTTGCCAATTTTATTTTAAATAAGTAAAATAAGTAAATAGTAAAAAAAAAATACTAATAATTAATTATTCTCTTTTAAGGATAAAAATTTCAATGAATTTTTAGGTCAGGTTTTTAACAATAAGACATTCTTCTAATTATTCATTTTTTAAAATAATTTTTTTTTTCACATTTTGCCACGTAAAAAAAGAAAAAGAAATTATCCCCTTTAATTTGAAGAAAAAAGGACATTACCTTTTCAATAAAACAAAAGGATTACTAGAAAGTATCCATTGACTTTTCAATGTGAGCAATACTCTAGACTTATCCAAAATCAAAATAGTAAAGAAACAAAATAGAATACGGGAGTAATTATAAAAATAAGAAAAGAAACTTCTAGTCTTCTACATCCATTTCTTTTCCGAATAACAAGTTTTAAATAGTACCCTCAACATTTTTGTTAAATGAATTTAACTTGATTGGCCGGCAAGCCCACGACCCACTTTATTTTTATTTATTTTTTTTTTTTGTAATTACTTATATAGTTATATATAAAAAGTAAGAGGTCAACCCCAAGACTACTTCAAAGATAAAGGGTAAATTCTTTTCAACGATTTCATCTAGATACCTTCGTCTCATCCACGCAGCCAAGTGGTGGAATTATAGATTGAAAGTCCACCCAAAATGCTTAGCATGCAAGGAACTAAGTTAGACCAAAAGAGTTATTTTTTAGAAGGTATTTGGTATTAAATGATACTATATCAGCAATATTAAAATCTAATAAGTGTAAAACATGTTAAGTAAAAAATAATTAACCTACTAACAAATGAAAAATATGTGTTAGTAGATAATTATTTTTTGTACACATGTCTCTCGTTTATTAAATTTTCATACAGATAATGTGGTATCATTTGATATAAAATAAATTTTCGTCTTTTTCACCCCATCAATCATACCCTCCTTTATAAGTTGAATAATTCTTGTCTCAAAGATGTAAAATTGTAAATGAGATACAAAATTTCCAATAGTCTAAGCCATAGCGTGGGAAAAAAAAAAAATCATTTGACTAAGGCTCAACGCGTGTAACTTTGTGGCGAACTAACACATTATTTCAATGGATCGAATATAGATTGACTCGTTTTTTATATGTAAAACGATTCTTATTATTGTTTTCTTATTTTATTCGAATTCAAACGAGTTAATAACCAGTGAGTTTTAGTTAGCTCAACTGCTAAAATCTCTAATGAATGAATAAAAAATTTGGAGTTCTATCTTCACTTACACAAAAAACTGATTGATATTTTGGTCTAATGATAAAAAGTTATCATACAAAATGAACGTCATAAATTGAAAATCTCACAAAAAAAAATTAAAGGTTTAACAACTAAATAGACCGCCGGGTTTAAAATTTTCAGTTCTACTTTCAATGATATTGCGAAGACCAAGATTCAAATATAAAGTTATGAACGCAACAATCCTTGGTTGCCATGGTTGAAAATGGCTCTACAGCTTTTCCATGGTCATGGCTAGCAAAACCCAGCATTCCATTTCAATGGCAACTCCGCGTAATATTAGGTGAGATTGGATTTTTACCAAAGTCTTAGACCAAGCTATTTTATTACTCATTAATCATTGAGTAAGGTAAAAACAACATTTCGATCTGTCAATCTGTACAACTGACCCTACCTGGATTGGATGATAAAGAAGTGAGACATAAATAGCTTAATTGCTAGCATGTTCGACCATGGAATATTTCATAGCCACGTGAAACAGCAGGTACACGTACAAGTGGACCTGGCCAATTAATTATTTTTTTGGACCTTATTTATTTTATCCTTCTGAAATGATAGCTCATGGTATGGCTACAGTTTTATGACTTAAATGGAAATGAGTTGTTTATCATCAGCTCCAACCTGATCTTATTAAATGAATGAAACTGAGCATATTAATGTGTTTATAAACATGTTTGTGAATATGAGATTTGAATTAAGTATATGTTTAAATGTATATGTAAAAATTATACTCATAAATATTTATTTGAAATTGAATGGTAATAGTTTTTAAATAAATTAATAAGACATCAAAATATTATTTATAATTCATTGACAATATATATAGTTCATTTTACAATAAAAATTATATACATTTTTTAATATACACCTTAAGGTATATAGTCATATATATCTCATATTTCGTTTTTTTTTTTTTTTTTTTTTTTTTTTGGCTTAAGCATCTCTGTATACTTATATCATTGTGAAGAAGTCTTTGTGACATAAATTTTTTTCAAAACTTCTTTTAATTGTTAATAATATTCTTAAAGTTGTTAAAATTAAAGATTGCGTCCATAAGATTGGTCTTTTTTTATAGCTATATAATAATATAATTGAATCCAAAAATCTCCTCAAATTTTCTGCCAAGTGTCCTATATTAGATTTCAAATCTCGTCAAATTTTTGTGCGAGTTGTTCATCTAGTGTAAAACCAATTCAAACCAATTTAAAACCATTTTAAACTCATTTAAAACTTCTTCCAAACCATTTTAAACTACGTCAAGTCCATTTAAAACTAGTCAAAACTCAAAATTCTCAAGTATAAACTTCAATTATAAAAGTTAGTGATTTAAATATATATATATATATATATATATAAAATGACTGAATTTTCTATCAATTATTAAAAATTAGCACAATTCATTGTATCATAGTATATTAATTAGTAACCAAAAAAAAAAAAAATTGTTTCATTAAAAAGTAAAAACTAGTATATAAATAGGATTTTAGCATATGATATGTTACAAAATGCATTTCATGAAATTTTACAATTTTTTTCAAAAGTTGATAAAAATTAAACATAAAAATTAATGTTTAGGTACAATTTCTTTAGGTGTTATGCTTTATGTTCTCTAATTGAATTCAATTATATAGTTGCATTGGTTAATAAATGAGAAGGTTTAATATACTTATCCTTGGTAAAAGATAATAGCTTTTCTGTTGAATTGGACCTGTTGGTCAATGCAACAATTATGAATTTGAAATTATTTTGAGAAGCTAAGGTCTATAAGCTAAATGTACTTAAATTTTGCCCTAACAGTGAATTCCAGTTATCTCAACTGGTAAAATCTTTAATGGTTGAATACGAGATTTATGGTTCAATCTTCGTCTACACCAAAAATCGATTAGTGTCTTAGTTTAATGATAAAGAATATAATCATTAAAAGCGAGCGTCATAAGTTGAAGCTCTATAAAAAAAAAAAATTGCCCTAATAAATACCTAATTATGGTAAAATACAACTTATACAAAATGTTACAAGCTGGTTAATTCGATTGTCTCTTGCTTCAGTCAGCGGAGATTTCATTCATGCGCGTTACAAGCCCCAAGGACAAAAAACAAACAGTTGTTTCGAAGAAGAATATAAAAAACTTAGGATGCCCCAAATCTAAGAGACTGATTATGAAGATAATTATAAGTAAAGAGAAAGTGATGTATTGATAGCTAGTTAATATATTAAATTATCTTGAAGATTATTAAGAAAAATATAAGGAATTTTTGCACAGAACGAAGTTGAATCTGGCCTTTTTTTTTTTTTTTTTTTGGGTCATATTTAATATCAAGCTGCGATTTATAAATTCCATAAGTAATATGATGATGTACTTTGTTTGTTTGTTTTTTATTATTTCTTTTTAATGATTAAATTGTTAGATTTCCTTGTGAAGACAATAGAGCATTGCGTGGGACTAAGAACTGAATTATTCAACTACACCAGCTCCACCATCATTGATCAATTTTTTTTGTGATCTCCTAATTAATTAAGTCTGAGGTCACCTCTCTTTGAAATGATTAGACATTTCATCAATCACAGTCTAACAGTAAGAGGTTTGTGAACTATAAACTTGCACAAATTTTAGGAATTTGGAGATTGCTATAGAACTAAATGCAATGATCAATTGACCAACTTATTATTATGGGATAAAAAATAAAGATGGAGCTTTGTTTTCAAATTCATCCCCAAAAATATTTTTGAAAAAAATTGCAAGTTCGAATTTTGTGGAGTTCAAAACACTGTTAAGCAAGAGTTGTCTTCAAAGTTCATACCCCTCACTTAAACCCTAAGGAAAAGGTAACAAAAAGAAATTGTCTTTAACACTCTGTTTATTGCTATACTAATATTTTTTAGAAAATGAATTATTTTTCAAAAACATTTTTTAAAAAAGTATCTCATTTTCTTATATTTTTATATTTGGTAGTAACTTTAAAATAAGTTAAAAAATTATATTTTGATTTATCTTATTTAGTTTGGCATGAAATAGAGTTGTTTTTAAGAAAATTTTAATAAAAAAAAATTTTATCTCATATCAGGCTAAATAAGAGAAGTCAATAAATAATTTTGTTTTAATATTTTATTATTATTATTATTATTATTATTAAAATTTGAAAAACTATTTTTGCATAAGGTTCACGTTTAACATTTTAAATTTATGGGACACGTCTTCTTCTTTTCCTGACTTATTCTAACAAGATTATTAAGAGAAAGTAAAGTAAAAGTCTAAAACGTGATTTTCAAGAGCTGTGTTTGACTCTGATTGCAATTCACAAACTTGGTCCCCTCAATTGCTTGTATTTATTCATATATCAAGAAGGACCTTGTGGTGGACTGGTTGTACGTTTCCTCAGTCATTACATACCAATGAAGCAATGATGCAGAGACTAGAGAGTACTACCTAGAGAAGGCAATATCAAAATGATGCCAGAATCTTGTTAATAATTTGACAATGGCCTGTGTTGGCCCTTTGGCACTTTGTTTTCCACATGGACAAGGACACATTATAATGTGTATTTGATACTTTGATGTAATATTTTCCTGGAGTTCATTTAACCCATTTTGTTTATGACATAAAATTATATAAGAATATGATGGAAAATCCAAGTTTTACATATTTCAATCTTAATATACCACATCATCGTTATATCACACATTAAAGAATAGTCACAAACATGCTTAATTAATTCATATACTTATTTGAAAAACCAACTAAACTAGAAGTATATTGAAATGTTATTAAGTATGCATTTGGATTGTGTTTTGAAAGAAAAGATTTTTACGTTTTGCTAAAAATTTGGTGGGTCCCATATTACTGTTTATATACTTTTTGGTACTATTTATCACTTTTTGGTATTATTCATGGGTCCCATTGTACTATTTCAACTAACTTTTACTTTTATTTATAATACTTTCAGTAATAAATTTTCAATTTCAACAAAATAATTAGTATTCAAACATACCTTGATCAGAGAGTGATAGAATATGTTGAGTTTTAAGTAAAAAAAAAAAAAAATTGATATAACAATTTCTTATTAAATAATTTAAAACATAAGTTTTACATCTAATTCTTATTAAATTAAGACTTTTTGTTTATAATATACAAGCCTTTAAAGTACGAAAAAATTTCATTCATTTTTTAATAAATAAGCAAAACGATCAATAAGAAAAATAAATTTCCATAATTGGCCAAAAAAGTGAACCATGTCCCGGCTTACGTGACACGTGTAATCTGTTGGGCTCTAAAGTTTCACTCTCAAAAGAATTTTTTTTTTTTTTTGGTAAACTCTCTCAAAAGAATTAAAGAAAGAAGGACGTTACTTAATTTAGACCATAAAGGCTAAAATAAACTAACATAAACGAAGTACATATGTATTGCATAAATTCATTTTTATATACGAAACTATGTCAGGACAGCGTATAACGAAGTACATATGTATTGGATAAACCCATTTTTATGTACGAAACTATGTACAATTGGTGAACTTTTTTTTTTTTTTTTTTGGATGAAAAAAAAAAGCTTTAATGCAATAAAATTGGCTGTGTAAAATTTGTGAACCTTTATTGTGATTAATTTAGACCTTTTAATAGGCTAAGTATCTTCTGTACAAAAGATACTTGGTTGAAACTTTTATTCATTTATTTTGATAATCAGTTGGTTGAAACTTGAAACTTACAAATTTATTCAGCCAAAAATATTACAAATTTAAAGTTTATATTTATTTAGGTGATGGTTTTGTTTGCCTTAAATATAATATTATTTATCGTACAAATATAAGTAAACATATATTTTACGTTAGTGATTCAAATGAAAATTTTGAAGATCGTATATCGTTTTTACCTATATATATATATATATATATATATATATTTTATCTTTGAGCAATGTTTGTTATATATACACTTTATCTTCGAGCAATGTTTACATATACACGCATTGTTTTACATATTTTTTACGCATATGCACAAAATGAACCAAAATCACTACTTGAAGTTACAATTCCAGTTCATTTTTTATTTGTGCATGAATGTGTATAGTAGTGTGTGTAATAGCATTTATCATTCATCTTCATTAGTTTTTTCTTTGAATATCTTTGAAGTCAATTAGAGCATTCACGTTGAGAATGGTATATGCCATATGTTAGTTTAGTTTGGCATAAAAGCTCAAAATAGCCTCTACATCCAAACTGGTTAAAAGCTAGTATTGCAAAAAAATTTGTGAGTCCGCTACAATGTACATCTTAGAATCGCACTGTAGCTGAATTATAAAACAAAATATACTATTTAATTCTAAATATCATATTTCTCTCTCATTCTATCTCTCATCTCTCTCTCTCCATCATTGAAGCTTCAAGCCTCTCTCTTCTCTCTCATTCACACAGGCTCATCTTTCTCTCTCGCCATCGCTGAAGCCTCTTACCAAGCATCAATTGCGTTTCTTCTCTCTCTCTCTCTCTCTCTCTCTCTCTCTCTCTCTCTCTCTCTCTCTCTCTCTCTCTCGATGTGGTTGGTTAAGATCAGCGTGGGTGTGCTTAGTCCAATCTCCATCGATTTACAGTGTTTCGGTGGTGAATGGCTGTGGTAGCGATGAGTTTGATAAGTGTGGGTGTGTGTGGGGTTGGGTTTGTGACTGATGTGGTGGTAGTGGTGGGGGGTTGCGGTGGTGGTGGGTGTTGATGATGGTGGAGGTAGGGGTTGCCGTGGTGGAGGTAGGGGTTGCCGTGGTGGTGGTGAAGGGGTGGGTAGTGGGTGATGATGATGGTGGAGGTGGGGGTTGCCGTGGATGATGGTGGTATTGCATTTTGGATTTGGATTTTGATTTTGCATTTTTTATTTTGATTTTGCTATGGATTTTGGCTGAATTTTGCTATAGATTTTGATTTTGGCTGAATTTTGCTATGGCTTTTGCTCAGTAGAGGTGGATAGTGTAACTGAGATCATAGAGAACTAGAAAGAGTAAGAGAAATAGAGATGAGAGAAAGAGAGAGAAGTGAGAAATATTTTTATATTCTTTTTATTTTATTTTATATTATTTTAATGTGTGGTATAGTAAAATAAAAATTAAGATGCTAAGTGTATTATAAAATGATATTATATAATTGATAAATTAATTTTTTAAAATAGTAAAATAAGATATGATGAAATTTTCGGATGAAATGCATTGTGGATTATGTTCTATTATTGATTTGATACTGAATTTTATAATAACTATTAGTTATTGTCTAAGAGTCATATAAAGCCACGTTGCAGATAAATTTCCACATGGGGACTAGATACTTACAAAGTTCATTCTCGTGAGTCGCAAAGATACTGACTTTATGTACACTGACATGATCACATGATTCACATGTGAATCAATTGAAGTCCTATAATTCAAACAATAATTTTTTAAAGCTGCAGCTTGTGTCTAGTACTAATTGCCATTGAATACGTTAGATTGTAAACACGTGTATTCTAACGTGTTTAGTGACGACTACCACGGATCATAAGCCACTCTTTTTTTAAAAGGTTCCATATTATAATAAGAGGGTATTATCGATTGATGTCACAATGGCCCATAATCTATTAATTAGTTATAACCCATGTGAAGTCACATTCATGGCCTACGGCCCTACGTTACGAGAACAAACATTCAAAATCTATATGGTTTTGGGTTAAGTTTCTTAGGTTCTACGAATATTATTACAAAAATTACTTAATCCAAATTATCAATCACACATAATAACATAATGATTTATGTGAAGAAACCCATTTTTCTTGGGAAAAAAAATCACAAGACAATTTTTGAATAATTTCACTATTATCAAATTAATTACGATAAATCTATTATGTATATCTCTCTATTAAAGAAGTATCTCATTATTATTATTATTATTTTTTTTTACCTTCACTTTATTTTGCACTTAAAAGCAGCAAAACTTTGCATTCTTGTATCTATTGATTCTTTACGCACGTGCTATTCTCTTATAACCAAATGGCTATACTTAAAGTAGGGATGCTTAATTGAAAGAGATGTCCAACTACCTCATTTCATATGAGCTGTCTAATTAAGTGTGGACTGAAACAAAATGGTGTCATGCACTCAACAATCTCTCTCTCTAGCCTACTAAGAAAAGGGATCATCAACTAATTATTCAGTCAATATTCAATGTTGGTCAAGCTAACACCATATCTAATATCTTATAACTATGCTACACCTCATTTTTTTTTTTGGATTACACACACTAAGAAGAATCATCTAGATACTCAAAAAACTCAACACATGCATCCACGTTAAAAAAAAAAAAAAAAACCCCTTATCACTTATGGCTTGTTTGGAAGTTTAGAGAGGGAGGAGAGTAGAGGGGAGTAGAGGGAAGGAGAGTAGTGGGGAGTAGAGGGGAATGATTCCCCTCTACATTGTTTGGATGTTTTTAAAATTGGGGAGGGGGAAATGGGTAATTAGCCCTTTAGAAAGAGTAACTTTGTTAATTTAGAAAGGGTAAATTAAGGAATTTATTTGGCTAATAACTTATCTACTCTACTCTCCCTCCAAATCTCTCCAATTTGGAGGAATTAAAAATGAGGGGTTGGAGGTAGATGAAACCCCTCCAAATCCCTCCTCCTCCTCCTTTCTTAAAAAACTTTCAAACAAGGTAATTGAATTACTCTCCCTCCCTCTACTCTACTCTCCCTCCTTTTTCTAACTCCCAAACAAGCTATTAAGGTTGAGTAATGCTATTATCTTGTGCTAGACACTGGCCAGCATGGAACAATGCGTGTGGTTGCCTTCAAAGACCTACAGACTAAGGAACACCACCCCCCCCCCCCCCCCCCCCAAAAAAAAAAAAAAGAATAGAGAAGAAGATTTGGGTTGCTATAATCTTTCTTGAACACATTAACAAATCAGGTTCACCGTGTGTCCATTGAATCATTTAAAAGGATATATATGGTCTTTGGTACACGCAAAAAGTTCCCCTCTTTTACGTACACCTTTCAAATTCAAATGAGGACTAGTTATTGGCTTTGTTTAATCAACATCATAATCATCATCACCATCATTATTATTATTATTATTATTTTGATCATTCTTAATTTTGCAGGACAAAAGTTGCCTCGTTGATGATAAATATCTCATCAGATTAATTCTCTATGTGCATGCAAAAGCTATGTGAGATTAAATTGATCACTCCAATGATATTTAGTTTTTTGTGTTTGGATTTAGTTTTTTTTTTTTTTTTATTGATTGTTTATTGTTTATTTACTGAAAGTTGGTTGGAATATGGTTATATTAAGAAAAATTAGATTTTAAAAAACTGTACATATAAGTAAATAAGCTAAAATTGTCTAATGCAGATTGTTAATTAGACTTTAAATTTATGCGTTTGTGCTCTCATTGGATGCTTTCCCATATTATAACCACAAAAACCAAAATACGAACGAAGAAGCACGAAAAAGAGAGGAGGAGATGATTTGAACTGGATTAATTTAACTTTAGATAAGATATATATAGTGTTCTAGAAGGCATGTCCATTGGAAATTTTGGTAGATGATCAACATCGTGTCACTTACATAATTTCTATATATTGTAGTGGATAGAAGTATGTTGAACTAGTTTGAATACTCAATGTGGGCAGCTGTGGATTGAATTGTAGGAAAGAAATCATCTAGATTAATCACTCATAGAGTATTCAACTAATAATACAATATCACATAAAAAAAAATAAAAATAATAATAATACAATAGCCTCAAAAAAAAAAAAAAAAAAAAAACTAATAATACAATTGCCAAAGTCAATGTAATTGCCGAGATCAAGCAAATGGATGATATCATGTGGGGACTTCCATCTATATGGGAATTGTTATTTATGAATATTCCAATATGGGATTGCTATATCTTTACTTGTTTTACTTGTCAACTTCCCTTGCAAGCTCTGTATTAGAGAAGATATAACCAAAAGAAGTACTATTAATTAATAGCTAGGAACGCAAATCTTAATATTTTTTGCTTCCAAAACCAGCCATCTAAATTCTAATTATTAAAGGCTACCACATTTTTCTTCACGTATTATGGGACAGTTTGGATTTACTATAGGTTTATTTATATATATGGGATACTTATTCGGCTAGGTATATTCAGGAAGAGAGACGACTAACATATTTTAAGAGTATCATATTTTAGTCATTGATTTTTTTTTTTTTTTTTTGGTTACGTGAGAAACGCTAATAAGACGTTGTGTTGGGCGTTTTTACATGGGCTGCAGCAATGACATGCGGCCCGTAGCCCAATCCATACCAAGGCCTGAAGTGGAGAGTTCTGCCGATCAGGTTCTAAATCAACTTATTTGGGTTTGGGTCAAAAATTGATTGTCCTAATTAAACATGTGCAAATTGCAAAACCTACATCACTTTTACCCAATATTTTGGAGGGTCTGGTCTACTTGCTACGACAATATTTAAAAAGAAAAAAAAAAAAATATATATATATATATATATACTAGTTGCTATCTCGTGTAATGCATTAGCTTTTTATAAGACCAAACACTATATATATATAAAGAGAGAGAGAGAGAGAGAGAGAGATTACCATATTATGTCATTTTTTATAAGATGAAACAAATAGTCAAATACATACTACTAATGTTTCTCCCATACTATTCATTTCCACAAAAACAATTAATAGATACTCACAACATAAGGGAAGACATGACAAACATACTTATCGCCTCCCAGACATCAAATTTCAAAATGAAACACACATGATCCACATTTTATATGCATATTTTCAGATATGAGGATACTTTGATGTCAAACATGAATAAAAATATTTCTTTTAGCATTTACTCAATTTGTAGTTTGCATAGAAATCTCAACCATGTTGCCACAATGCATTAAAAAAAAAACATTATTCATCATGTAAAACTTTAGTTTTTTAGGGGTTTTTTTTTTTTATTTTATTTTATAGAAGGATGTAAAACTTTAGTTAAGTCCATATATTACCTTTAAGGGAGGCACATAATAGTTGCATATTTAACTTCATAGGATCCATACATTACTAAATATTTTACAATTTCAAGTACAATCTATATCGGTAGGAAACTGTCTAGAAATTAAATTGAATTAACAATTTTTTTTTTGAGAGAGAAAGCACCCCTAAAATGAGTGTGGTTGCCCTATCAGACCAGAAAATAGATCCAAAAAATAAGAAACAAGATGGGTTGCTCTTAAGTATTTTAATCTTTCTAGAACACAAACAAATTTGGTTTATGTGTTGGCTTCAGGGAATCTGCATTGTATATAACTAATTAGACAGGCCAGTGTCCGTGTACATTGAATCATCCAAAAGTTTATATTGTCTTTGATGGCCAAAATGGCAAAATACTCATTTTTTACAAATTTTTCAGCAAAATGCCCCTGTTTAAAACTATTTAGAGATATGCCCATGTTTTGAAACTCGATTTTCTAAAAATCAAGTTTCAAATATAAAACTCGATTTTAAAAAAATCGAGTTATAGCGAAATGAAATTTAAAAAAAAAAATTGTAAGGAACTCGAGTTCCTTGAAAATATTCAAGTGGGAACTCGAGTTCCACAATTTTTTTTTTTTTTTTAATTTTCATTTTACTATAACTCAATTGTCCAAAAATTGAGTTTTAAAATAAGGGCATATCCCTAAATAGTTTTAAACAAGGGACATTTTACTGAAAAGTTTGTGAGAAAAGGGTAAAATCCAATGTTGGCTTGTCTTTGATACACGCAAAAAGTCCCCTTTTTTACGTAAACCTTTAACAAAGAGGACTAATTATTGGCTTTATGTTATATCATCAACACCATTATTGTTATTATTATTATTTTGATCTTTCTTAAATCTGTAGGACAAAATTTGCCTCATTGATTATATGTATCTCATCATGCATATATCTCTCATCATTTGCAATAGCTATGCCTATGGGACATCAAATATCACTTTTATAGTCAATGGGATTCGCACAAAAATTTATTGTTTATTTATTGAAAGTTAATTAAAGTATGATTTTATTTAGAAAATGTGAAATTTTAATATACTACACAAAAGCAAATAAGTTAAAATTAAAATTGATAAACGATGATTGTTCACTAGGGTTTACATTTTAGCGTTTGTGCTCCCATTGGTTACTTTCCCAAATTGTAACCATAACAACCAAAAAAGAATACGAAGAATAAAGAAAGGGGTAATTACACATAACCCATCTGTGGTTTGGGCGAGATCACTTTGTCTACTTGTGGTTTGAAAAGTGTCACTTAACCCACTTGAAGTATGTTCCGTTTGTTTTTCGTAGCCTACCTCTGTTAAAATCGGGGGTAAATAGGTATTTTGCTCAAATTTTATGTCTCTCTCCTCCCAAAACAAAAAATACACAAAAATGCAAGAGAAACAAGATAAAAAAGGGAGGGTTTTGAAACCTTCCCTGGATCTCTCAAAGAAAGAAAAATCCACCTCTCTCATAACTTCGTTTATATCCTGAAAAGTCCACCTCTCTCATGACTCAAATCGAGTACTTATAAATAACCTAAATTGTCTAAACTTTCTGGGAGGTTTCCTTGTAAGTTATTGTTTCGAACAGAGACCTCGATGAGGGACTTTGGCAATGTTAATGGAACTTCACCAGAGAGCTCATTACCTCTGGCTCGAAGAAATAAAGGTTACTGAGAGAACCTAGATTGGGAATCTTGCCACTGAGGTTGTTTCTTTGGACTTCGAGTCTTTTCAGGTTATCCAGTTTGTTTAAGGTTAAGGGAATGGGATTGTTTAGTTCATTGTTGTTGAGGTAGAGCTCGTGGAACTTAGAGAGTGAGCTGAGCGAGTCGGGGATTGGACCAGAGAGCGAGTTTCTGGAAAGGCTGAGTCGGCGGAGGCGAGTCAAGTTAGACAGTGAGTCTGGGATTGAGCTCGAGAACGAGTTGTTTGAAATTTCGAGGGTTTGTAAGTAAGGGAGTGACCAAGTAGTGGAAGTGAGTGAACCTGAGTAACTCGCCGGGTCGAGAGTGATCTCGGTGACTCAGAATGAGCTGGAGACAACTCGGTCACATCTAAATCCGCACGTGAAGTGGTTGCTGAAGATGTGGTCACATGGGTCCAACGATAAGTCCCATGAACTTAGACAAGAACCAGGTACAATGGACTTTGGGTTGAGACCATTTTCAGATCTTTGAGAACCTTAATATCTGTTGGGTTTTGTTGTTGGATCTACAAGGAAGAAACGTTGGGAAAATGCTAACATTAGAAGCAATAATGAGAGATCATAGAAAGCACCATTGCACATGGCCATAGCTTTTCTGAGCTTTGAAGGTCTTTGTAGATCTGAATGTTGAAGAAGAGAGGAAGAGAAGTACAAAGAAAGAGAGATTGAGATTGATTGTATTTGCACGGTGAGGTTGATAGATTTTTCAGGATATAAATGAAGTTATGAGAGAGGTGGATTTTTCTTTTTTTGAGAGATCTAGGGAAGGTTTCAAAACACTCCCTTTTTGATCTTGTTTCTCTTACATTTTTGTGTTATTTTTTGTTTTGGGAGGAGAGAGACATAAAATTTGAGCAAAAATACCTATTTACCCTTGATTTTAACAGAGGTGGGCTACGGAAAACAAACGGAACATACCTCAGGTGGGTTAAGTGACACTTTTTAAACCACAGGAAGGCAAAGTGATTTTCGCCCAAACCACAGGTGGGTTATGTGTAATTACCCCATAAAGAAAAAAAAAGAGAGGGAGAGAGGTTTTAAACAGGATTAATTTAAGTTTAGGAAAATCAATGCAGTGTTCTGGTGGGCATGTCCATTGGAAATTTTGGCATATGATTACATCGTGTTAGGTAGTTAGTTAATCTTTTCTTTAGATGATTAACATTCTGTTACAAAATTAATTTCTTTTATGGTATATAGAAATATGTTGCACTAATTTGAAACTTTTTTTTTTTTTTTTGAGAAGTTTGAAACACAGTATGGGCTAGCTGTGGATTGAATTGTAGGAAAGAATCATCTAAATGAATCACTCATGGACATGGAGTATTCAAGTAAATGAGTAATAATACAATTGCTAAGTCAATGTAATTGCCGAGATCATCAAGCAAATAGCTGATTTCATGTGGGACTTCCATCTATATGGGGATTGCTATCTATGAATATGCCAATATGGGGCTGCTATATCTTTACTTGTCATTTGTCAACTTCCCTTGCAAGTTCTGCATTTGAAAAGATATAGCCAAAAAGAAGTACTATTAATATTAAATACTGCTAACTAGTAACACAAATCTTAATATTTTGCTTCCAAAACCAGCCAACTAATTAAAGGCCATCACCTTTTTCTTTACGTTTTATGGGACAGGTTGGATATAATATAGATAGCCTATAGGTTTATTTATGGAGTAGGCTAGGCATATTCAGGAAGAGAGACAACTTAAAAGAGTATCATTTTTAGTCATGGATATGTTTTTGTTACGTGAGAAACACTAAGATGCCGTGTTGGTGGCTTTATAACCCAATATTTTAGAGATTGGGCTGCGGCAATGACATGCATAGTAAGCCCAATTCATACACATATTTGGTGTACTAAAAGCCAGACAATGCAATGACATAATGGAGTGCCTATTGAGGAGTTACTCACGTTTATATTAAGAAAAGTTTGGGCCTCAGTTGCCTTATCTTCTTTGTGCCCCGTTGCCTTATACTTTAATTAATTTTCAACAAATAAGTAAATAACTTTCATCAAACAGCTACATCCAAACACAATCTAATTAGAACAAAAACCGCAGTTTATTCTAAGCAAAAATTGGGGTATTGGACTCCTAGACTTGACTTAAAGAAAATAAAAAAATTATAGAGTTTCAACTTTTAAACCTGTAACGTTCGTTTTTGATGATTCTATTCTTTATCATTAGACCAAGACACCAATAAGTTTTTGGTGTAGGCACTCAAATATTTTATTTAATCATTAGAGACTTTACCAGTTAAGTGGAATTCACGACTCCTAGACTTAACCCCGCAAAGAAACATAAGTAAACGTGATTTTGTTATTAAGATTATTGTTGTTTTCATTACTTGCAACATGAATAAGCATTGTGTTAAAATGTCACTGTTTAGAATATAAACATCATTTTGTAATTAAGGCCCTTTCGTAGTTCTTACAAATAGACCAAAGGTTACACTGCAAAACGACGTGGTGTGGGCTTATAATAAGTTCAAAGGAAGGGCTTGTGTCCAGTGAAAGTTATCACTGGACACGTCAGGATTCAGACACGTGTCCAAGAGTGGACACGTGTCTGTAATCTAACGTGTCCAGTGATAACTTTCATTGGATACAAGTCGCACCCTAAGTCCAATACAATGGATGAACAAGCCCAATTCTAAAAATTCCAAGATTTTTGTCTGTAGCTATAATTTGGTTTTTATATCGACGGATTCACCGATTGATTCCTCTATTACTTTCCGTTCATATGCTGTTTCAAAGTTAATTTTCCCATTTCTAAAATATTTGGATTAACTCAGTAAAGCTTAAAATGAATAGATTTGATATATGCAATCTATGCATCTCATCCTCCGCACCATGGTGATAAAATGCTAAATTTACCGATCAAATATAAATGCATAGTGGAGGCAAAGCCAAATGTTTTGGCTTTTGAGCTACAATGCACAACTATCTTTGCATGTGCACTGTAGTTCAGATTTAAAAAAAACAATATTGTATTAAAAGATATATTATTTTATTATATTGGTGGTGGTGATTATTATTTATTATAGTGGATATATTATTTTATTGTGTTGTTTATATTATTTTATTATATTGAATGCTAAAATAAAATCACTGATACTGAGTGTTTTGTAAAGTGGTAACATAGATAAATTAGCTTTTTGTGGTATCAAATTGCTAAAATTTTTACACTACCAATGCTGATGCTCTTATGTGCAATAAAGCGGCTTTTCTTGCTAACTAGTTGGCATATTTTTTTTTTTTTAAAGAAATGTTTAAAGTTCAAAATTTCTCCACCCGAAATTATTGAATTATCCAGGAAGATAAGAGTACAATAAAGTGGCAAAAACTATTGAATAGCATCAATTGATGTTTTTCCTTTATTAATTATTAATTTGATGCAATTAACCATTGAAGTATCTAGATGTGGGACGTGACCTAAACCTCATAGACAGTGAGTAAAATAGTCTAACTAAAGGCTAGGACACTACTTTTTTTTTATAAAATAAAAAATAAAAACACTATTTGGTATAACAACATTTAAAAAAAAAAAACACACACACACACATAGCCGGTCATTCTATAAATGTTTCTAGCACCAACCCAAAATACCAAAATGAAATATCAAATCAAAGTAAATAATTTGGTGCCTAGCCATGTTAAAACTCACTCCTTTCCACCACTGAATTCTCTCTCTCTCTCTCTCTCTCTCTCTCTCTCTCTCTCTCTCTCTGAAAATTAGCATATCTCTCTCTCTCTCTCTCTCTCTCTCTCTCTCTCTCTGAAAATTAGCATAGTAGTACTCATATCATATTTCAAAGAAAAATATATCGTGAGAGGTTTTATTCAACTCTCAGCTCACATTTGGTAGGTCCTGCACACTTGTGAAAGTGCTACATAAGATGGTCTCATATGCTTTCTAAAAAAAAGAAAGATGCTAATATGATAATTTTTCATATATCAAGGTGCCTAATTAATATCATATCTTTTTTTTTTTTTTTCCACAGTGTATCCTCAAAACTTTCAACTAAAAACTAATCACTGTTCGCGACGAGTAGGCCTTAGAGGGGTAAATCGCTGGCCTAGGGAGTTTTTTCAAAGTGCTAGTATCCGGACTTGAACTGGAGAGCACACTCAGTCGAACCTGGGACAAGCACTTTAAGACCAAGTGCCCAATAACTTGGCCAACCCACCTCGGTTAATTAATATCATATCTCAATCCAAGTCTATCTTATATATATGTGTGTGTATATATATATATATATATATATTTTTTTTTTTTAATAACACGAGCCTATCTTATATTCGTTGGTTGGTGAATGGCTAGAAATATTAATTGGAAAGGGAACATATTCCATGTTTGCTTGCTTTGGCTAGCGTGTCCTGCTTTAATCATGGAAGTGGTTGTTCTTGACCAACCATTACCAAAGCTTGTGTTGGTTGTATTGTATGCTATCATCATCATCATTATCTGTCAGCATTGCACTAATTTTATCTCAAGGCAAAGCATTCTTGAAGATGCTGAACACACACCATGCATAGTGATGACCTAACTCACTTACATATGTTGGAAAATTGTAAAATGGGAAACACTCATTGAGAAGTTAGGCTTATTAGGGGTTAGGACAGGGTGACAAACTTTGCAGAAGTCTATTTAACGTGTGTTCTTTTTGGGAGCCCATTTGAGTGGATTACATCTTTTACTTACCTGTATGGGGTCCATGTGTTATCTATCAGGAAGGCCCATCAATTTATGCCCCTTGTTGCTCCTTTCCATTTCTTTGCTACTTCTTTTATTGATATATATATTTTTTTTGAGAACCTTCTTTCCTTGATATTGACATCAAATCTGGTATGAAATTGATATTGCTTTCAAGCTATGTATAGCAACGATGACACAATGTTTATATGAATTCTCCCTCTCACAATGTGAATTTTGTTGAGCTACGCGGAAGTTAGTTGCATTTGATCCAAATTATAACTTGACCTAATATAAAAGTGTTACTGTTTTTAATGGAAGATTTTTTAAGGCTTTGGCCTCCCCTTTTTTAGCCAATTGCGAATCCTTTGTGCAAGATACAAAAAATTGTTCTTCCAAATTAGGGTTTGATGTATTGTTTTCAAGGCCGGCTCAAGGTATTGTGGAGCCTAAAACGACTATTTTAAGTAAGGTCTATTTTTATACTTTGAATATTAATAAAATATTTATTTAACTTTTGTTTTTGTTTTTCATTTAAAATCTATTTTTTTAAGAAAAAAATTACAAATTAAAATGAATCCATCGCATTACTCAATGACTATACAACTAAAATAAATACTATTTATCGAATGAAGTAACCAAATACTAAAAAATTATGATTGAAAATTTTAATAAAGTTATATAATTGATATCTCTAAATAAAATTTGAGTATAAATTTATCTACTAGTGTAAGATTAATGAGTTCTTTTAACATTTATGTGTGAGAGATTAAATGATTGACCCATCCAATGAATACATTTTTCTTTAACTGGTTTTTCTTTGATAAAAAACTACTTTTTATTTATTGGTGAATATTTAGGGCTTAATTTATACTTCTATTGGTACAAGAATATCTCTATTGGTAAAAATTTAGGGGCCTTTTTTCATTGGGGCCCTTAGGCGGTTGCCTATTTGGCTCACCCATTGAGCTGGCACTAACTGTTTTGAGAGAAAAAAAAACCATATTGCCACATCTTTTATTTTTTATTGAAAATAGTGAAATGATTGCAATTTTGTGTACATAGCATAGGCAAATTGCTTAATCATGTAAATATTGTCCTGTGTAATTAATTTCTTTGACAAATATTTATTTCTCTATTTTTGCATTTTAGAGATCTTAGAATTTGGTGAATATATATTTAATACTCCCTCTGTCTCACTTTTTTTGTCCTCTATTCGATTTTGAGATGTCCAAAAATATTGTCCTGTTTCTAAAAACAAAAGTCATTAATTTACTAATATTCCTATTACACCCCTATTAATTTACTAATTTGATTTTTTGATTAATTTTTTTAAGGGTAGTTTTGAAAACTTATACATTTTTAAAAGGTAGACAAGATAATAAATGATGTTCCTTAAAAAATTTGACTTTTCAAACAAGACAAAAAAAGTGAGATGGAAGTAGTAGATGAGACAATTATTGCATCATATATGTGAGATATGAATATTAAATTAAGCATTTGGATTATATGGAGCGTAGGCAAACTGTTCTATATGGTTGCGTGGCTTCCACAGAAAAGCCGCCATTTTTCTTTCTTGCACTTCAATTAAGTTGTGGATATCTTCTGGTGGAGAGGGAAAAAAAAAACTATGGTTATTTTTTTCAATCAGAATTGCTAGTGTTACTTAAAGGTTCACCAACAAACAAGTCTCACTTATTTAAGTCGTGGGATAAACCAAGTGATCATGATGAAGTCGTGAAATAATGCTGCATAGAAATTTAAGAAGTAATCGTTATGAGTTTGATCTTTTAACAACCAATAATTGATGAATTAAAAGCAGAAATTCAAAGCTATTATATATGAAATTATGCGAGACGAAACTATATACGTGGAGGTGTTATCTTATCCAATCAAGCACAGATCAATGTCATATGAGCTTATCAGAAATTAAGCAAAAAGTCAACCCCTTATAATTACAAGAAAACAGATGGGCAAGAAAAATATAATTAAAAGTGAAAAAGATAACAAACAAAATGTTCAAATAATCGATCTCGCCTGAGAGAGACTAAGAAGGTATTCCAAAGAAATTCACAAATTAGACTCTGACTTTTAAATTTTTCTATATTAAATATTATATTATAAACCATAATTGTCTAAACATTCCGTCTATATTTGTTAAAAAAGTAATAAAGGAACATTTTATCTTGTCATAGGGAAATTTTAATTAGTGCCTATTACACCACCTAAAAGATACTTTATTATTAAAATATTTTACTAAATCCGTAGTTTGAACACTTTCTCCCTAAACCCCGAAACACTCTAAACATTTTGTCTATGTTTGTGAAAAAAGTAATAAAGGAATAACCTATTTCGTTGTATAATTAGTGCCTATTACATCACCTAAAAAATATTTTATTATTAAAATATTCTATAATTTCACAGTTTGATCTATTTCTTTCTCCCCCCCTCCGGGCGGCGGGAGGCGGCGAAACACTTTAAGCAAGAGTTGTCAATTAAGTGTGAGGGTTTTCTTTTCCACATTAGTGGAAGAACAAAACTCAATAAAGAGATAAGATACAGTAGTAAACAGAAAGGCAAATCTCATTGTTAATTTGGCAATAGAGGAGAAGCTCTAGTCAGTTATTATTGAAGGTGTTGCAATCAATGTAACACATCCTATAAGCCGCTCTTTGGTTCTTCCCCATTGGTCTATTTCTGATATTGCTTTTTTGTTAAAATCAATTTAGATGATTCTTTCCTATAATTTAATGTAACAGTTCCAATTATTCAGTAAAAAAAAAAAAAGAGACGGTTTTGTTAATGGGTATTTTTAGGAAAATTGTTAATAATTTATTTTAGAAAAGTTTTAATGCCACATTTCATGAGAAATATAAAAACTTGTCAAAATAATTAACTGCTTTTTCTTTTTCTATAAAAATTTCTAAAAATATTTTCTAATTCAATGTCTTTAGTACATCTATTAACTTTTCGCAAAAAGATAGGCGAATCTCAAGTTCACATTGTTTATTGATCACTTTATGTCTGTACTGCATGAATAATGCATTTCCATATACTGCATTGTTTGTGAGACAGCAATGATCCTCCATTTGTTGCTCATAAACGCGTCATGTAATGGTAAAGCTCAGGCATGCACCAAGCCGTTATTGATGATTTAGTTGTACAAGTAAAGCAACTGTGCATGATCAAGCATAGGGTGTATATAAGAAATAGAAAAGATTAAAAGCAAAGAACAAGCAACTTTTTTCCTTTAAGACAGTCTTTGACAACAACCTTTTCCTAACTAATCTGTATTACTAATCATTTTCCCTCTCAAAACAGCAACTTTAAAAAGTCGTATTTCAAGCAGTAAAGTGCATATGAGTATGACCATTGATTTTCTCAGTTTCATAGAAGCATGTTCAAGTTTAACAACTCAACCATTATAGTTTTCAACAGGACCCAGCAATTTCTAGAAAATTAATTGCAGATTAAATTAAACAAACTATTACAGAATCCCCTAAACCAGTTATTATCATCATCATCATTCATTATAGAATTCCCTCTTTTTTTTTTTTTAATATATTGCACAGCCCAAAAGGCGATTTTAAAAAAGGGTAAAGAAAAAGAAAAATATAAAAAAAAGCAACTTTCTAATCAACTTTCTAATAATACTTTAGCTGGATATGTACAAAAAAGAGAAGGAAACGGCACATAATGCATGAATTTTAAATTGGCATGAGGATGAGCATGACGACCAGAAACCAATTCCACAACAACTCTACCTACTGTTTAACCTTGAATATTAGTATGATTCTCCTTTTTTATTTTTCTATTTTTAATTTTTGGACACAACTCGTAGCTTTGCAATTGCATACCAGTTCATATACAACTTATATTATACAATAATTTACAGCCAAATAAGCGATGACAACAACTTTCGCAACAAACCAAGTAATTAGTATATATTAATAAAAATTATGTTAAAGATGAGCCCATTAAAAATTATATTATTTTAATTGTAACAAACAATATTAGGTATTATTTTAAGAACTGAGGAAGGGCCAATTACTCGATTCTTAAAAAAAAATTGACACAGTGAACATTGAACCAACCAATACACAAACCAATTTAAAAAACCCATAAATGAAATTGGACAAAATCCAAATACTTGTCTTTAAATCTTCTAATACTAATCACCCGCCGGCGCTTGACATAGCAAAAAACTTGAATTTCCCAAAGCAAAACACAACTTGATCTAGTAAACAGCCTGACCCAACCTATCTAAATACAATTATCCTAAAAACAACCACAAAAAAAAAAAAAAAAATCAGTCAAATACCAACAAACTTGAGGAAGGGTCAATTACTCGATTCTTAAATAAAAATTGATACAGTGAACATTGAACCAACCAATTCACAAACCAATTTAAAAAACCCATAAATGAAATTGGACAAAATCCAAATACTTGTCTTTAAATCTTCTAATACTAATCACCCGCCGGCGCTTGACATAGCAAGAAACTTGAATTTCCCAAAGCAAAACACAACTTGATCTAGTAAACGGCCTGACCCAACCCAACCAAATACAAATACCCAAAAACACACCCACAAAAAAAAAACCAGTCAAATACCAACAAACTTGGCTGACTCAACCCCACGTTTATTTTATAGCTTTCCTTACTTTTCCATAAAAAACAAACAAAACCCCCCAAACTTCCTAAACTCTTAAAACTCTCAAATTTCTTCGATTTCTCTCACACACAAAAATTCCACTTCTCAATTCTCAATTCTCAGGTAATTCATTTCCAGTAATTCCTTTTCCATGGCGATATCTCCGGAAATTTTCCCGCCAAGAAAGCGCCGACCATCGGCGGGATCATTCATATCTCCGAAACTTTCCGACAAGAACCTCGTTCAATCTCTTCACCTGTTATCCCAAGAAATCTCAACCTTAAAACCGCTCCAGTTCCTTCAAAAACGGAACTCGCTGTCCCTCATTCGAAAATCGAAGCTCCTCCAAATCCTCTTCGAGGAGTTACTTCGATTCCCGGTCCTGGTTCTCTCTCCCTCGGCCACGCTCTGCTTCGAAGAACTACACGTCGTTTTGCAGCGAGTCAAAACGCTCATCGAAGACTGCTCCAACTTTAGCAAGATGTGGTTGCTGTCGCAAACCCAAACCGTTTCCAACAATTTCCACGAACTCACCGTGGAGTTATCAACGTTGTTAGATATTTTCCCGATGAAAGAGCTCGATTTGAACGACGACATCGAGGAACTCGTCGTTTTGATCAGAAAACAGTGCTCCAACGATAAGCCTTACGTGGATCCCAGAGACGACGAGGTTAAACGCGCCGTTTTGGGTTTGCTCGACTCGATCAAGAGCGAGATCGTTCCGGAACAATCTAAGCTCGCTGAGATTTTCTCCAAGTTGGGGCTTCGCGACGCTTCCAGTTGCAGAGAAGAAATTGAAAATCTCGAAGAAGAGGTTCAGAGTCAGAACCAGGGCGACGAGAAATCGAAATCGGAGGCGATTTCATTGATTGGTCTCGTTCGCTACGCTAAATGTGTGCTGTTCGGAGCTTCGACGCCGGATCCGGATACTCCTCGCCGGAAACCGCCGTGTGAGGCGGTTATTCCGCCGGATTTTCGTTGTCCGATTAGTCTGGATCTGATGCGAGACCCCGTAGTCGTGGCAACAGGACAGACGTACGATCGGGACTCTATCAAGCTTTGGATTGACTCAGGACACGCCACGTGTCCAAAGACAGGTCAGACCCTGGCCCACACCGAACTTGTACCAAACTTGGGTTTGAAAAATCTGATTGCTCTGTGGTGCCGAGAGCGGAAGATACCATTTGAAGCAACGGGGAGTAAAGTCAAAGTCAGCGGCATTAGAACTAACAAAACGGCATTGGAAGCTGTAAGAATGACAGTGTCGTTTTTGGTTAACAAGTTGTCCGCTTCGGAGTCGATGGAGGCCGCAACTGGTGTCGTTTATGAGCTTCGTGTATTAGCCAAGACTGATCATGATAGCCGAGCTTGTATTGCTGAAGCCGAGGCTATTCCTTTGTTGGTACGGTTTCTAGGTTCGGATGTTGGATCGAAACATTCGAGCCTACAAGTTAATGCTGTGACAACGTTGCTTAACCTATCAATTTTGGAGGAAAACAAGACAAGGATTATGGAAACTGACGGAGCTTTGAATGGCATTATCGAGGTCTTACGTTCGGGTGCCACGTGGGAGGCTAGGGGGAATGCCGCAGCTACGATATTTTCACTCACAGGTGTACACGCACATAGGAAGAAACTTGGGAGAAAGGCACGTGTCATAAAGGGACTGATGGAGTTGGCGAAAGAGGGGCCCACCAGTACAAGGAGGGATGCATTGGCGGCAATTTTGAACTTGGCGGGAGAGAGAGAGATAATTGGGAAGTTAATTGAAGGCGGGGTTGTACAAATGAGTGTTGAGTTGATGGATAGGTTACCCGAAGAGGCAGTAACTATACTCGAGTCGGTGGTGAAAAGGGGTGGAATTATTGCAATTGCTGCCGCTTATAGTGCGGTGAAAAAATTGGGTATGGTATTGAGAGATGGATCAGATAGAGCTCAAGAGAGTGCAGCAGCTACCCTTGTTACTATTTGCCGAAAAGGGGGTTTGGAATTGGTGACAGAGCTTGCTTCTATGCCGGGGATTGAGAGAACCATATGGGAATTAATGGCAACTGGAACAATGAGGTCCAGAAGGAAAGCCTCTACACTCTTGAGGATCCTCCGGAGATGGAGTGCTGGTTTGGACGTGGATGTAATGGATGGTCATACCACAACCGTGACTTCATCAAGAATAGCAATACCTAGTTGACGTTTGTTTTGAGTTTGTTTGTTTTTTTTACCATAAATGTAGAATCTTGTTAAAAGTTTGTTTATTTGTTTATTTTTATCTTTTAAAATTTGTTATATGACTTCACAATACAAATTCTTTAAAGTGTGTAATTTTCTTTTAGCAATCATATATTGTATCAAAAAAAAAAAAATTTGTGAGTTTATAACCGTAAAATTGTTCTTTAATAAAATATTTTAAACGAGCACCTCAAATTTGATTGTTGACATTTTGCTATGCTTATTATAATTGATTACATTTTTTAATAATTAATGGAGGCATTAAATTCCAAGTTTCCAACCCTCTTTCTCTGTTTATACTTTATATGCACGAACACCCGTTGGCAAATAGTTCTCTTTACGCGTCTATATTTTATAATAATTAACCTCTTTTATTTTAATATATTTGGTCAATATTTGAGCAAGAGTGCCAAGTAAAAAATTCCACGGGATACGCTGCATGTAACTGCGTGATTCACATGTATGCGTAATACATGTGTATGTCCAAAAAGTTAGAAAATTTGATATAAAAGTAAAGCTATAATGTCAAGGTCAAAACTTGTATATAAAGTTCAAACGTGTCCTAGCTTCTACCCAGAAGCTTCAAAAGCCAGTCCCTACACGGCTACAGCACACCCTCAATTCTCTTCCAAATACAAAAAGGGTTGTGTAAAGTTGTGTGGAGGAAAAGTGTGCATGCATTTGCAACTTGCAAGTGATTATTATATATTTGTACTAAAGTAACGTGTTTTCCACACACTCTTAAATGAGTGATTTGAACATTTTACCTTCCTATAACCAGACGTGAACTTCGCTTTAATAATAATAATTAAAAAAAAAAAAAAAGACGAACTTCCCTACCCACAAATCAAAACTTTGAATTTTCATCTGAATAGTAGACTTTTAAGGTACCATATGATTCAGCTTAGGGATGGTAATTCGTGTTCACAGGTAGGGTTCATGTCATGTCAAACTATGAGTATTTGGCTAAATGAGTTGACCCGAACCTAACTTGTTTAGTAAACATGTCAGGAATTCTCAATCCGAACACGACCTGTTTCTTAAACAAGTTGACCCGACCTGACATATTTAACTCGTTTAATTGATAAATCATGTAAAAGTCAATACAAATAACCCGTTTAATAATCTATTTGATTAATAGGTCATACTTAACCTATATAATTTTTATTAATTTCCATACATCTAAAATTAAAATACAATTACAATCATAAATATGGTAATAAACATATAAAAACAACCATAAATTAAGCAATAATATATTTAAAAAAAAAACTAATAACTTAATAAGCTAAACATGTCAGATAGGTTTGCATGTTGAACACGAACTCGATCCGTTTATTAAATGGGTTAACCATGTCAACCCGAATATGACCAAAATCCATTTAACCTCAACTTATGACCTGTTTATAAATAGGTTAATTGTGTTGGGTTTACAGGTTGTGTCAGATTTTGCTACCCCTAGACTTCAGCTTCTAAAAAGAACCTTAGACTTAACAATGTAGAAGAGGAAAGTGTTCTCATATTTTTCTTTTGCTATGAAAGCACAATCAATGAAAGCAAAATTAAGTCTTTCCCGGCCTTTTCAGTTTTCACTACTTCTAGGCTCCTATTTATGATCTACTAAAACTAAACCTCGTTGAATTATCTCCAGCAATTTGGTTTTGTATTTGTCAATATATGTGTTGCACGTTTTTAGCATTGTTTTTAGCGAGCCCTTGATTTTGGATTTAATCAAAGGTATACCAGTGATCCTTGATTGGAGTCTAATCATGGGTCACCGACCATATAGATGGTCCATTGGTACCTCCCTAGCTACTAAGTACTTAGCGGTTGAAGGATAGGGGAGGGGTTTGGGCAGTGATAGTAAATTCTAACCATACAAAAATAAAAAATCTTAATCATCGGTCCTATAGGTTAACCATCTTGTATATACAATTGATAGGGATAGTCTAAGTATTGCCGTCAACCTACCTAACCAACGACACTACAAAGGCTGACGGGACGACATAGGCTGACGGCCGTTCGTGCCCTTACGACGAGGCGGACGACCCCTGTTTAAGCCGACGGTCGACGAGGCCTAATTGGTCCAACCCTAGGCGACGGAGTGGGTAAACGACGGGACGAAATTGAAGGCAGCAATACATGTCTTGTCATGTACGCTTCCATGAAGGGAAGAATCTTGTCGCGTACGCTACTATTTGGAAAGATGTCTTGCGCAGTACGATTACTCCCAAAGGGATGTCTTGCCCAACACACTTGATTGTCCAATAAGTATCTTGCGCTCCACGATATTCAGGAGCAATTCCGGTAAAGTGGTATCTTCCCCAGCACGCCTTAGCTAAGGTCCCTTGCTACTATAAATACTTCCAAGCCCTCCCAAATCGAGGTACGAATAATACTCCTACCCGACTCTGGCACTCTAGAGTTGTGAGCAATACTAACTTAACCATCGGAGGGTCGTTGGTCGGTACCACGCCGGTACTCCCCTTTGAGGTTCTTTTCATTTGTGCAGGTTCACTCGGAGCGCGCGAAGGCCCTACAGCTTACTGAGTTGATTTTTTGACATCATCAGTTGGCGCCGTCTGTGGGAAAGTGCTACGTAAACTGTGTTCCGCGCTTTCCGGACAAAACGTTGCATGGTACTCACGTGTTCAAGAGCAACCACCATGAACGATCAAGGCAATGAACAGCGCACGACGGCTCTCGAGAGACAGGTCCAAACTCTAGCGGCCGCGATAGAGCGCCTTACGAAACATAACCACGACTTGGAAGAGCAACTGCGATAGAAAAATGCGACAATCAACAATCAGGGAGAAAATCAGGAGGTAAGCAGCGCCGGGAGAGGAAATCCTGGGGGTCCAGAGGGTAGCAACGCCTTGAGCCGACCTGAAGGGTAGGGAACGAGCCGTCCATCGGCCACCGACCACGTCGCCACGGAGATGCAGGAGATGAGGGAGCGCATGGATTTCATGATGAACGCCCTCAAGGGACGAGTATCCAACGGCCTCGACGACCTCATTCACCGTACGGACTCCCCCTTCACCACGCCTGTCATTTTGTTCCCTCTACCGCCAAAGTTCCGTATGCCCCAAATGGAAAACTACGACGGATCCAGAGACCCGTTGGACCACTTAGAATGCTTCAAGACCTTGATGCACCTACAAGGTGTCTCGGACGAAATTATGTGCCAGGTTTTCCCGGCGACGTTGAGGGGCCCCGCAAGGACCTGGTTCGGCATATTGACGCTCGGCTCTATAGGTACCTTCAAAGAGTTGAGCGCTCAATTCGCCTCTCACTTTATAGGGGGACATCGACACAAAAAATCCACCGCGTGCTTGATGAATATTAGGTAGCGGGAAGGCGAGACGCTGAGAGCCTACATAGCCCGTTTCAACAAGGAGGCACTCTTGATCGACGAGGCCGACGACAAAATACTGGTTGCCGCATTCACAAATGGATTGCGGAAGGGTAAGTTCTTATTCTCCATTTACAAGAATGACCCGAAAACTATGTCGGATGTACTCTACAGGGCAACTAAGTACATGAACGTGGAAGACGCACTACTGGCCCGGGAAGAGAATCCCCCCAAGAAGAGGGAAAGGCAGAAGGACGTGCGGTAAGACAAGGGGCGAAAGGTAGCTCGGACAGAAGAAAGCCGAGACAATAGACGCCCGAAACCCCCTACTGGGAAGTTCACAAGCTTCACTCCGTTGACGGCTCTGGTCGACCAAGTCCTGATGCAGATTAAGGACGAAGGGTCCCTGACCTTTTCTGGAAAACTGAAGGGGGACCCCAATAGACGACCCAAGGACAAGTGCTGCCGCTTCCATCGAGACTACGGCCACGACACCGCCGACTGTTACGATTTGAAACAGCAGATTGAAGCCCTGATTAGGCAAGGGAAGCTGCAAAGGTTCGTCAGCCGAGAAAGAACAGGAGCACCTCGACAGGAACAAATCCCCCGCCGGGACAATGAGCGCCCCAGACTGCCCATAGGGGACATAAGGATCATCATTGGGAGTGCGGCAGCTGTCAGCTATGAGTCAACAGTCCCACTATTGAGTTCACAGAAGAAGATGCCCAACGTCTTCATCATCCGCATGACGACGCTCTTGTTGTCAACGTTCGGCTAGGGGACTATAATACGTACCGGGTCTTGATCGACAACGGAAGCTCCGCAGACATCCTTTACTACCCGGCGTTCCAACAGATGCGGATCGACAAAGAATGCCTGGTACCAACCAACACACCGCTCATTGGGTTCGGAGGATGAGAGTAAACCCCCTCGGTGCCATCATCTTGCCAGTCACAATTGGGGAATATCCCCGGCAAGTTACCAAGGAGGTCACCTTCCTCGTCGTCGATTGCTCCTCTACCTACAACGCCATCATAGGGCGACCCACCCTCAATGCATGGAAGGCTGTGACCTCGACCTACCACCTGATGGTAAAGCCCCCACTGAGAACGGTGTGGGGGAGCTATGGGGAGACTAGTGGCTGCGCGAGAATGCTATGTCGCGATGGTAGAGATGAACAGCCACTTGCAAGCAATGAACATAGAGCAGCGAGTGGGGGCAGAACCAGCAGAGGAGCTCGAAGAAATAACCCTCGACGAGTCTAGGCCAGGCAGGACTACCAGGATCGGCGCTCCCACCAGCCCTGCGGCTCGCCAATTGCTCGTGGCTTTTCTTAGGGAAAACCAAGATGTGTTCGCTTGGAGTTACGAAGACATGCCAAGGATCGACCCTTCAGTCATGGTACATAGGCTGAACGTATCACCCACCTTTCGACTCGTCCGGCAGAAGAAGCGAGTGTTTGCCCCAGAGCGAGATCGAGCGGTAGCGGAAGAAGTCGGCAAACTACGGGAGGCGGGTTTCATCCGGGAAGTATACTATTACGACTGGCTAGCCAACGTGGTGATGGTCAAAAAAGCTAGTAGGAAGAGGCGCATGTGTGTTGATTTCATAGACCTAAACAAGGCGTGCCCCAAGGATAGCTACCCCCTCCCACGAGTCGATGCACTAGTAGATTCTCTGGCCCGGCACCAGCTACTGACCTTCATGGATGCCATTTCAGGGTATAATCAGATCCGGATGGACGTGGCAGATCAGGAGAAGACCTCATTTGTTACCAGCCAAGGTCTTTTCTGTTACAAGGTGATGCCGTTCGGACTGAAGAATGCGGGCGCCACATACCAGAGGCTCATGAACATGATGTTTGCCAACCAAATAGGAAGGAATGTTCAGGTATATGCTGACGACATGTTAGTAAAAAGCAGGAGGAAGGAAGACCATCTGAAGGACCTCGAAGAAACATTCGACACCCTCCGCTCCTACAACATGAAGCTCAACCCAGCAAAGTGCGCGTTTGGAGTGGCGACGGGAAAATTTCTAGGCTTTATGGTGTCTCAAAGAGGCATCGAGGCCAACCCAGACAAGATCCGAGCCATAGTGGAGATGGCCCCCCCAAAGAACGTGAAAGAGTTACAAAGCATAAGAGGTACAAAGCTTAAATGGAAGGGTGGCCGCCCTGAACAGGTTCGTGTCAAGGGCGACAGACAAGTGCCTATCCTTCTTTCGCACACTGAAGAAATCCTTCGAGTGGACAGACGATTGCCTACCTCTCTTCACCGCCACTACTGAGCCCCTCGCAACCGGGGGAAGAGCTTTTCCTCTATCTGGCCGTATCCCTAGTAGCCGTTAGCGCCGCCCTGGTCAGAGAGGAAGACAAGGTCCAGAGACCCGTGTATTACACCAGCCGGGCATTCTGCGGTGCGGAGGAAAGATATCCGCCCATGGAAAATCTCGCCTTTGCCTTGATTATAGCGGCTCACAAGCTTAAACCATATTTCCAAGCTCACACGATAGTCATTCTGACCGACAATCCCCTACGGCGGGCGATGCATAATCCAGAAGCCACTTGGCACCTAGCCATATGGGTGATCGAGTTAACTGAGTTTGACATCCGGTACAGCCCATGCACCGCCGTCAAGGGGCAGGCCGTTGCTGACTTTATCGCTGAGTTCACTGGCGGGGAAGACCAGGGGGCAGACGAATACCCTCTATGGAGTATACATACCGACGGATCGTCAACTAGATGGGCCGGAGGAATAGGGGTCATACTCCAATCCCCCGAGGGAGATCGGATCGATTGCATGGTTCGCCTCGACTTCCCCACCACTAACAACGAGGCGGAGTACGAAGCTTTGATAACCGGAATTGACCTCGCCAAAGAAGCGGGAGTAGCCTGAGTGGTAGTCTACTGCGACTCCCAGGTCGTCGTCAACCAAGTAAATGGAGACTACGAGTGTAGAGGCGACAAGATGAAAAGATATCTCGATCAAGTGAAGCGAAGGGCAGACGAGCTGAAGGCAGAGTTAATCCAAATCCCCAGAGAGGAAAATGAGCGAGCCGACTACCTCGCCAAAACCGCTTCGTCGGAACACATGGCCGTCCCTGACAATGTGCTCCCTTTTGTGTAGATTTTGCCGCTAATAGACTCCGTCAATGTGCAGGAAGTAGGCTCCAAAAGTAATTGGACAACGCCCTTAATCTATTACTTAAGAGATGGCGCCCTGCTGGACGAGAAAGAAGCCGCCAGAAGGCTGACGGTCCAAGCGGCGAGATTCGCACTGATGGAGGGCGTCCTGTACAAAAGGAGTTTCTCACGCCCATACCTAAGGTGCTTGGGTCCCAAAGAAGCGGACTATGTCATGAGGGAAGTACATGAAGGAATATGCGAAAATCATTTGGGGTCGCGGTCACTAGCACACAAGCTGATCCGAGCGGGATACTACTGGCCCACGATGCAAAAAGATGCCCAAGCCTACGTCAAAGCCTATGATAAATGCCTAAGGTTCAACAACATCATCAGACAGCCGTCCGAAGAGCTGACCCCTATGACAGCCCCATGGCCGTTCGCTCAATGGGGACTTGACATTATGGGCCATTCCTAACGGCTATGCGGCAGCTGAAGTTCCTGGTCGTAGGCATAGACTACTTCACAAAATGGGTAGAAGCTGAAGCTCTGGCCACCATCACGGAGAAGAACGTGCGAAGCTTTGTCTGGAAATCCATCATATGCAGGTTTGGGATCCCTAGAGTTCTAGTCTCGGACAATGGCAAACAATTCGACAACGGCCCCTTTCGAGAGTTCTGCTCACAGCTAGGAATAAAGAATCACTACTCCTCCCCCACCCACCCCCAAGCCAATGGCCAAGTGGAAGTAACGAACCGATCCTTGCTTAAGATTATCAAGACTCGACTCGAGGGGGCAAAAGGGATATGGCCTAAGGAACTACCCAGCGTACTATGAACATACAGGACAACGGCAAGGACCCCTATAGGAGAAACCCCATTTCAGCTAACCTACGGAAGCGAAGCAGTCATTCCGGTCGAAGTAGGACTCACAAGCTATAGGGTGAACGCTCACAATGAAGGAAGGAATGATGATGCCTTGCGCCTACAGCTCGACCTAATCGACAAAATCAGAGCAACAGCAGAACAAAGGCTCGCGCGATATCAAGATCGCATGGCTAAGCACTACAACTCTCGAGTCAAACACAGGGACTTCCAGGTCGGATACCTTGTTCTAAGAAAGATCATGGGCGCCACCAGAGACCCCGCCCAAGGAAAGCTCGGCTTCAACTGGGAAGGACCTTATCGGGTCAAGTTATGGCAAAGAAAGGGCACTTACCACTTGGAAACCCTAGAAGGACAAAAACTGCATCATCCATGGAATGCCGAGCACCTACGAAAGTACTACCAGTAAGAAGGAATGGCAACCCCCTACTTGCAGTCTAATGTATTCAGGGAACCTAAAGAGCATGTTTCCCCCCTTCTTAAAAATTATGCAAGATTCAGAAGTTTATTCAAAGTCTCTCCTATACTATACTGAATGTTGAACATGAAAACTTGCAAGGCATAAAAACGTCAAGCATAGAAACTGACGGCTTAAAAGCCAACAACACGATCCTAAAAGGATACAAGACATAAAAGCGTCAAGAATAAAAGCTGACGGCTTAAAAGCTGATGGTTCCATCCAAAAAGGATACAAGGCATAAAAGCGTCAAGCATAGAAGCTGACGGCTTAAAAGCCAATAATACTATCCTAAAAGGATACAAGGCATAAAAGCGTCAAGCATAGAAGCTGACGGCTTAAAAGCCAATAATCCTATCCTAAATGGATGCAAGGCATAAAAGCGTCAAGCATAGAAGCTGACGGCTTAAAAGCCAATAATCCTATCCTAAATGGATGCAAGGCATAAAAGCGTTAAGCATAAAAGCCGACGGTTCCATCCTAAAAGGATAGCACAAAAAGCAGGTCAAGCATAACAGCCAACGGCTTAAAAGCTGACGGTTCCATCCTAAAAGGATAGCACAAAAAACCGGCCAAGCATAAAAGCTAACGGCTTAAAAGCTGACGGTTCCATCCTAAAAGGATCGCGTAGAAACCAGACGAGCATAGAAACTGACGACTCAATCCTAACAATAAAAAGCATAGAAACCGGTCAAGCATGGAAGCTGACGGTTTAAAGGCTGACGACTAAACGATAAGGCATGAAAGCCTGTTGAGCATAAAATGATGACGGCCCAAAGCCAACGATACTACCCTAAATGGATATGCAAGGTATAAAAACCCGAAGTACAAGAGCCGACGGTCCTAGAAGTCGACGGTTTATAAGCTGACGGCTCTATCCAAAAGGTTAAAAAAAAAAAAAAAAAAGGGCGCAAAAGCCTGTTAAACGTGGAAACTGACGACCTCATTAGAAGTGATAAAGAAATCATCCACAAGGCTCAAAGTAAAAAGAAGCAGTACACTACAAGTGACGGAAATAAAGTATTATATCTCAAGAACAATGTTTTTTACAAAAAGCCCTCAAAATAACGGGGCATCATGTACAAAAAGGAGAGATAAATTTTACAAAAAGAATTGAAAACTCAAAGGGCTGGGGCATCTGGCGCAGCCTCATCACCCTTAGGATCTTGGGCCTCGCCGGCAGGGAAGCCTTCAGAGCTGGGAGGATCGAATGACGGAATCTTTGGAGCAGCAGACCAGTCCAGGGCAGGTTGGACAAGGATGACACCGTCATCTTTGGCATGCATCCCAGACTCACCGGGGTTGTCATCCTCCACAAAGACGGTGTTGACAATGGGCGTTGACAGCACAGGGTCATCCATGGAAACCTTCGACAAGTCAAGGTGAGGGAAGAGAGACTTCACCTGCATAAGGCAGTCCTCAAACCCGTCACCATAATACTTGGCACAGGAATCGATGAACGACTGAGATGTCCTGAACTCAGCCACGACGTCAGCTTTCGCCGTCTCCACCTGCCCCAGAAGAGATGCTAGTTCCTTCTCTGCCGTCACCTTAGCCTCCCGCTCTTTCTCTAGTTGACGGCCTTCTTCCTCGAGCTTCCCTTTCTGCTCCCTCACCTCGCCGTTCAAGGTGCGGATTTATACTGATCCAACCCATCAGTCAGATTCTTGATACGCTTCTGCTGACGGGCCAGCAACTCTTCACTCTTCGCCCCCTTAACCTGCATGGCCCTCATGCAAACCATAGCCTGCGAAATGAAACCCCCGTCAGCCTATTAGCACAAAAAGCAAACGGAACAAAAAAAAAAAAAAATAATAAGTGAATGTTCATACTCGGGCAAGATCATAGAGACCCGAGTCCCCCAGCTCCGTCACAGATTGATTGGCGCAAGAATCATCGTCTCTCTTCCCCAAGATGGACTCTAGCCTCTCTAGCGCATACCCCTTATGGGTAAGGAGGCAGCGCTTATCCTCCTGGCCGACGGGGCCGTGGGTCGACATCAACCCCTTCCCGGTCCCATGCCTAGGAGACGGGGGCTACGCAGGATGTTCCTCAGGAGCAATGGTTTGTTTTTTGGACGGGCGGTCCTCTGTCCCGTCGCCCTTCCTCTTCGGTATGCCCTTAATGACGGCCTTGGGAATGGACGAGGATGCACCGTCCTTTCCTCTCCCCACCTCTTTCTTCCGCGCAACGGCAACCCTAATCTGTGCCTTCAGCTTGCCTGACTCCATTTCTGCAAGAAGTGCGTCAACAAGACCATAAAGTAAAAGCGACAGAATGAGGGGGGCTGGCGAAGCTTACGCTGGCGAGAAAGGTTGTGTAGACGACAGGCTTCTTTTGAAGGCACGGGTCCTCCGTAATAGGCGTGAAGAGCGTCGGGCGTGATGAGGTCACGACACTTCCGCTCCTCCAAAGGTATATCCGTCACCTTGAGAATGAAGGCCTCCTGCTCCTCTATGACCTCCGAGTAAGTGTAGGCTGAAATAAAAGAAGAAAAACAGACGGATTAGAACTCAGGAGTGAACAATTCCAAAGAAAAGTTGACGGCGACGACCTGATTCCCTGACGAACGCCCAAGTGTTGTCAAAACCTTGGGGGTATCGTCCCCCATTCCTCCTGACAACACACCCAACTCGTCCCTTCCACGAAGAAGCACCGGCCTTTCCAGTTCCTATTGGAGTCGGGCATGTCAGACACCAGCCTCAACTCCTTCTTCCTTGCGGAGAAGTGGTAAATCTTTTGAGACGAGGCGATATGGTGGGGATGGTAGCACCAGAAAAACTAGTCGAGAGTTAATTGACAGTTCCCTCCGCTTAGACTACCCCACAAGATTTCGGACCCTATGAACACCCTCCAAGCGTTGGGGGGCGATCTGGCTGACGGACAGACCAAGGTAGTTGGCCAGCTGACGGTGGAGTGCCGTCAGGGGCAACCTCAAGCCCGCCGCGAACATGGCGTCGTACATGCCGATGTCCGCGGTCTTTCCGGACGGGATATCGTCAGGAATCTGGTAACGCGCGCACAGGGAGTTAAACACTTTTTCCGTCATTGTCGGCATAAAGTGGTTAACCGTCCACTCTTTAGGAAGAATGAATGGACGGTCATCCTCAGGGCCTTCCGACGTACTCTCCGAAGTATCATCAGCCGAGCTGCCGACACTCCCGCTCTCGTCCACCTGGACATCATCAACCCGACCCTCACTAACTACACCACCATAATTCTTCACCTTCCCGTCAGAAGACTGGACTGACGATCCTTCCCCCGACGACCAAGAAGAGCCCTCCTTGGGCTCATGGCCTGATTGGAAGACCTCGTCATAGCCCGCTCCATCGCGGACTGACGATTGCTCACTCGTCATCTCCCTAGGCATCTGAATACCTACAAGCGACGGGGGTGGTCTAAGAACCCAAGTGACGACCTTCCCCGCAAAGCCTCTTGCAAAGTTCAGTATACGAATAAACAAAAGACAATAAAAGCAAGAATAACTCACCAAGTTATGAAGACGGCTTTGAGGAGGATGACGGTCTCAATAAACAGTCGTAGACGAGATCGCACTCGACAGTCACGGTTCTTTAAACTGACAATCTTGTTCTGATCAGTAGGAATGGAATAAAGGAGAAAAAGGAGGAAGGTGGGACATATATATAGGCAAGAATATGGGCGTGAAAGACAAAGCGACACCCTCATCTAGACGCAAGCCAGTGGACCCAGGACACGTGTTCCGACACTAAGACGGCTCGAAGAGGCTAGCCATTAATGCCTTGTCTGCCACGCGAAGATATACTCCCCAAACCGTCAGATGAAGCCATCGGGATTGAGGAGTAGGGGGCAACTGATAGGGATAGCCTGAGTATTGCCGTCAGCCTACCTAACCAACGGCACTACAAAGGTCGACTGGACGACATAGGCTGACGGCCGTCCATGCCCATACGGCGTGGCGGACGACCCCTATTCAAGCCGACGGTCGACGAGGCCTAATTGGTCCAACCCTAGGCGACGGAGTGGGTAAATGACTGGACGAAATCGAAGGCAGCGATACATGTCTTGTCAAGTACACTTCCATGAGGGGAAGAATCTTGTCGCGTACGCTACTACTTGGTCAGATGTCTTGCGCAGTACGATTACTCCCAAAGGGATGTCTTGCCCAACACACTTGATTGCCCAAGAAGTATCTTGCGCTCCACGATATTCAGGGGCAATTCCGGTAAAGTGGTATCTTCCCCAGCACGCCTTGGCTAAGGTCCCCTGCTACTATAAATACTTCTAAGCCCTCCCAAATCGAGGTACGCATAATACTCCTACCAGACTCTAGCACTCTAGAGTTGTGAGCAACACTAACTTAATCATCGGAGGGTCGTTGGCCGGTACCATGCCGGTACTCCCCTTTGAGGTTTTTCTCATTTGTGCAGGTTCACTTGAAGCGCGCGAAGGCCCTGCAGCTTACTGAGTTGATTTTTTGACATCATCAACAATCTTTCTAAGATAAACAACAAAAATTTATGATAATACACTCTCAATTTTCCTACCAACTCACACGTGGGTCAGAAGAAATTATTATAACAACACTTGCAAATTGTGCATGCTGAAATGTGAGGTAGTAAACAAATTGAATGGTACAGTGAAATTGTTGTAACTCTAGCTTTATTGGTGTATGTATATAATTGTACCAAGAGGTCGTGCTGAATAAACTACGAAGTTTTTGACCTTTTTTTTCCCCAAAGATCATGTTTTGAACATTTTTTTTCTACCAATAATTCTCCCCACCCCCGCCCCCCCAAAAAAATTTCCTTCACTCTCTCTTTATGTGTGTTTATTTCTTGGGAAAAAAAAAAACGGTAATTCGGCCAAAAAATACGTTTTAATAGGCTGACTTAGGAATGCAGTTTAGTGCCCGTTTGTTTCCACTTTTTCAGCTTCAAAAAGCCCGTTTTGAAAAACCCAGCCCAAAAACTCTGTTTGGTAAGGTTCAAAACGCAGCTTTTAACAAAAAGCTGCGTTTTGAATTTGTGAAGAAAACGTGGGTTTGCAAAATGGAGCTTTGAGCTCCATTTTGCAAAACGCACAAACACGTTTAGCTCAAAACAAAAAAAGACCGTTGGTGGGTTTTTTTTTCCTAAATTGCCCATAGTTTTTTTTTTTTTTTTTTCTGCTCCTCTATGCTGCTGTGCTGCGGCATCTCTTCTTCTTCTTCTTCTTCTTCTTCTGTGCTGCTGGGTTTTTTTTTCTGTGCTGCTTCTTCCTCTTCTCTTCTCTATTTTTTTTTTAATTTACTGTGCTGCTGTGCTGTGCTGCTTCTTCTTCTTTTGTGCTGCTGCGCTGCTGTGCTGTGCTATGCTGCGCTGCTATGCTGCTGTGCTGCGCTGCTTCTTCTTCTGTGCTGCGCTGCTTCTTCTTCATCTCAGACTTGTGTGTGTGTGTGTGTGGGGGGGGGGGGGGGGGCTTTTGTGTGGAGGAAAGTGATAAGAAGATCAGGACAAAGTGAATGTGTGGATGAGAAAAAAGTGAAAGAAAAAAAAAAAAAGAGTTTTTGGGTTTGGGTAAAGCAATGGTAAACAAATATTATTTTACAACTTTTTTTTTTTATAACTGTGATGTTATAGGGTATGTGGTAGAGAAAAAATTTTGGGTACTAGAACAACTCATTTAAAAGATAAGTGTTAATAAAATTTTATTTTACAAAGATTAATTTTAAATTAGTATTGTGAAAATATTGTAACATTTTATTATATCTCTAAACTTTTTAAGTCAGTACTATTTTTCTTTAGAAAAAAAATAGTACTATTGACAGAATATTTTTATAACAATTTCATAATAAAACTTACATAGTAAGTTGTTATTAGTTCTCATTTAGATATGCTAGTGACATTTTTTTTTCCTACCATCAACAACTTGTTATATAGACTTTATTGTGAAATTTTTGTGAAAATATTGTGTCTATAACTTGCATTAAAAGAGGTAATTAAAACAAAGAATTTTCTTTATATAGACATTGTCCTTTTTAGTAATTTACCCCTTAAACCGCTACTTTTATAAGTGCTAACCAAACACTCAACTTTTTCAAAAAGCACTTTTTAACAGCTTTTACCAAACACTCAGCTTTTTGAAAAAGCACTTTTTCATACTGCACTTTTTGAAAAAGCCACTTTTTTTTAAAAAGCCCTTTTTCAAAAAGTTGAAACAAACTCACCCTTAATACACATGTTTGGGCCTCGTATTGCAGTTTATGAGGGGCTCATTTAGTGAATGGGCTCTTTGTCTAATTTTGAATTTCTGACTTTTTTTTTTTTTTTTTTATATAAATTTTTTGAGAAGAATTTAGACTTCAGGTGGGGATTGTGCATTAAACAAAGAAAGACTGTGATATTGAAGAACCAACTAATAAAACTAAACAATAGAAAGAAAGATACTTTTTAGATCAAACCCAACACAACACGCAAACAGAGAATAAAGAAAGCACCATTGAATTATCTCCAGCAATTTGGGTTTGTATTAATATATTTTGCACGTTTTTAGCATTGGTTAATGGTTATACTCAGTCCTTGATTGTTGCTTTACTTAAGGTATATTAATTTTCCATAATTCAACACTAATCAAGGGTCTATCTTCCTCTATATCTTCCATTCAAAAATAAAAAAGGGGTCTCTCTTCGTGAGCCTTCTATTAACAGTTTGCTGTGTTGTATATGGAGTTGGTAGTCAACTGTAGTTATCTTTTCAATCCCTTACTGTGTTTTAGTTTTTCTGAGGTACAGGAAAAAGTTAACGGATGCTTCTAGAGTAATGGTTAATAATTTGTTTTAAAAAAGTTGTTATAGAAAAAAAAAGTAATTAATGTTTTAATACTTTTTTCTATTTCTCATAAAAGTGGTGTCAAAACATTCCTAAAATTGAATCCACTTCTAAAATTACTTTCTTACCCGCTAGTAATAGCAAATAACAACTTGTCACATAGAATTTGTTGTGAAAATGTTGTAAAAATTTTGTAGATATAACATTTCTCTGTGTATGTATAATCCTTATAAGGTCATAACAAAAATTCACAATAATTTCATAATACTCTCTAGTCTCTAACTTGCCTACCATCTCTCACAAGAATCATTAAAAAGAATTTTAAATCAAAAATTGTGGTGGGCTGAGATGAGAAGCAATATAAAAATTGAAGGGTGTTGTGAGTGATTATTGTTGATGCTCAGTTTTAAAAACCCAGCAACATGGGCAGAAACGAGTTAGTAAGTGGATAAAAAAAAAAACCATTAAGCCCAAGCGGCAAGAATAATGGATCATGAGTCTATAAAGCAAACAGATAGACCTTGAGGAAGTAAATGGGCCTAAAAGGGCCTGAAAAGAGAGAACTAGCAAACCCATGGGCGGTATGGATGTAGAAAAAGTGAGAATGGGCCACAGCTGCTACAATAGGCCTAAGGTAACGTAAGTAAAGAAAGTAAGGGGTAATGGAAAGTCTATAAGCCCTAAGGATGAAGTATAAAGTAGTTGGGCCAGGGAAGCCCAAGGAATTAGTAAAAGCCTATGGGAAGCACAGAATTAGAAAGGGCTAAGGATGCCCTAAGAAAGTAAATAGGCCAAGGACGCTCAGAAGGAAGTAAACGGGACATGGGAGCCCGCAATTAATGTGGTAAAAGGTCTGATGAGTTTATTGGGCCATCAAAAAAGAAGCGGATGAAAGCCCAAAGAGGCCTAGCAGTTCTTGGTCAAATAATATCACGGCAGAAACAGAAGAATGATGTGGCAGGAAGTAACAGCAAAACCATAAGAACAAAGCACGGAGAATGGCATGAAGGAGAGAAACCCCACAATCGGGCAAAGCCCAACACCCAAGGGAGCAAGCCAATAAGAGTGATAAATTAGGAAAATAGCCCACGCCATTAGAAGTTTGGAATGAACGGCAGAATGGATAGACGGACCTTCAGACCGCGGCAAGCGCATGAGCAGCAGACAGATTTTAGACGAACATGGAAGTGAGGTAGGTGCAAGGCTCAGACAACACCAGCTTGTACCTAGCCAATACAGGAAGTGGTGGGTCATGGGTCAGAGGTAAGAGGGCATGGTCTGGCAGTGGGGAAATGGGAAAACCTATTTTGAGGTTCCTGCTTAGGCTCTTTTGGGAGAGGTGTCTTGCTGGGATGATATACCGCCCAAAAGAAGCAAGGCTGAGTTGGAACCACTAGGTGCATGTCATGAGGGACGAAAAGAGAGAAAGAGCACCTACGCCGTGGCAGGCAAGAATGTCACGGCAAGCAAGCAAACAAAATGGCCTTCTTCGCCTGGTGAAATGGAGTAGTGCGGCTAGCACAGGTAAGTGGCGCTGGCTGGGCGACTGACTAATCGGTAATGGTTGGCAAGGACATACACACCAAACAAAAACGGTTAAAGGCTAAAATGGTAAAAGTCAGCCGCGGCAGGCATTATATAAGGACACCTACTGTGCACGGAAAGAGGACGGCAATAGCAATCTCAAAAGAGAGAATCACAATAACTGAGAAAACATTGAAAGGAGAAAGAAAAACAAAAAGGAAGAAAGAAAGAATGAGAAAGAATAGGAAAAACAAAAACAGAGAGAGTAGAGTGACAGGCATGCACCAAGTAGGTTGATTCTCTCTCTCCCTCTCAAACCCATGTCCTCTGCTAACAGCAAAAAGACTTCTTTAGGCATAAGTTATTTAGGACCGCTCCATCAAAGCAATTAATTTTTCTTTTAGCGAGATTATTCGCGTTGAGGAAATGGCTTCCTTCCTGGCTTAGACTCTACAACGTAACTTAACACGGCAGACTGATGTTTATTTTGATTCAATAAGCTTATTACTACCTCTTCTATATTCATTTTTGTTGCAGTTTCCCGAAACATGCATTTCTTGCAATAACCCATTATTTACTCTTGTCTAAATAATGAATGAATCTCTTTATCATCTTTATTATATCTGTCTGCCGTAATTATTTTAGCAACTCTGCCTGCCATGGGCATGTGATCGAAGTCTTGATAAACAGGGCATGGTTTGCGCACAAGCCGGACCAAGGTAGGTTGCAATTAGACCGGTCTTGACTCCATGATTCAGAACACTTCGGGCCTAGCACGACAGGAAGTAGTCCAGCCCAATAGTACATAAAAAGGCCCCCACATTGAAATTGGCGACTCCACTAGGGAGTTGGGAAGCAGATGAGGACAGAGATCCTCACAAGCAAATACTGCCAAAATCTAGGACAACACGAAACATGAACGTCGTGCCCTCTCAGGCAGAATCTAGGCCAACAATGTCTCACCAGCATCAGCCTAACCAGGCAGAAGATACTACCGGAATGAGGGTTGCACCCCAACCACAGGCAAGGAATCCCATTGACAATGCCAATACTTTTGTTGAAGTGCTACAAGCACTACAATATTCACAATAGCAAATAATTGAGGAAATCCATTAGTTGAAGATAGATAAGACAAAAGAGAAAGGGAGCCAGCATGTTCCAGAGCATGCAATAGACAAAGAGGAGACACCAGTTGGGGGTGCTCCACAAATTGCAGGACAACGTTATATAACCATGGCAGAGGTTCTACGCACGAATGCCTCCTTACCCATTAAGAGTGCTCAGTAAACCATACCCTAGGAGGTATGAACCACGAGCCTTCAAGCAGTATGATGGCAGGAAGGGAAGTGCCGTTGAGCACGTGAGCAAGTTTATTGATACTCTTGTTCCTTATGTAGCAGACGAGGACTTATGTCTTCGGGAATTTTCTAAATCACTATGTGATCGTGCCTATACCTGGTACATCGGTTTAAAACCAGGATCAATCCCAACCTGGGATGACATGGTGGATGTATTTTGCACTAAGTACTTCCACGGAGAAGAAACGGTGACGCTTGTGACTTTGCAAGCTACTAAGCAAAGAAATGGTGAAGATCTAATGAAGTATATCAAGTGGTTCAGAGACATAGCACTTGATTGCTATAACCATTGTGAGGAAAAGACATTGGTGAAGATGTGTATGACGAACATGATCAGGGAGTACAGAGCTGTTCTGGAAAACTTGAAAATCTCTCAGTTTGCACAGTTGTTACAAAAGGCTAGATAGACCGCTTAATCGGTAAGGCCAGGTTCTGACAAAAGAGATGCCCCGCAGGCCATGACTACCTCTGCAGGTGAGAGAAAAAGGAAAATCGATGGGAGGGAGCACGATACCCCTCCGCTAATACCATGCACACCAAAGGAGCTAGACGTACTCCTGGACAGGTGGATAGTAGACGGAGTCTTTAAGCCTAATCAAGTCTCTAGGGATAGTCAAAGAGGTACAGAAATTGCTAGCCGCAGGATTCATCAAACCCATTCAGCATCGACGCTGGTTGTCCAACATTGTGCCAGTAAAGAAGAACGGGCAAATAAGGTGTTGCGTAGATTTCTGAAGTCTCAACAGGGTTTGCTCGAAAGTCGAATTCCCACTGCCAAATATGGATTTACTGATAGATTCTGCAGTCGGAAGCGCCATGTCTTCATTCATAGACGGGTTTAGTGGGTACAACCAGATCAGAATGGCACCGAAGGATGCAGAGAAGACTGCCTTCAGAACACGCATAGGCAATTTTTACTATACAGTAATGCCATTTAGGCTAAAAAATGCAAGTGCAACTTATCAACAGACGATGACGGCTATATTCCACGACATGATGCACCAAGAATTAGAAGACTATGCGGATGACAAAGTGGTAAAATCAAAAAAGCGAGAAGAACATGTCCAGGTATTGAAGAGGGTATTTGAGAGATGTAGAACTTTCAAGCTAAGGATGAACCCTCTCAAGTGCGCATTTGGGGTGTCCTCTGGAAAGTTCTTGGGTTTCCTGGTTCACAGCAAAGGAATAGACGTGGACCCGGCCAAAACTACGACCATAGCAACCATGAAACCTCCAGCCACAGTAAAGGAATTGAAAAGTTTTTTAGGAAAGGTCTCATATATCCGAAGGTTCATCCTTGGATTGGCATCCATTACTTCTGCTTTCTACAAACTACTCAAGAAGGGGCAAAGTTTTGAATGGGGAAAAGCACAGCAAGTGGCTTTCAAAAGGCTGCAGCAGATTATGATGAACCTCCCCACTGTGTAAGCCCTAATTCGCAAGAAGCCGCTGTTGCTGTACTTAGCCACCAACCAGAATGCTATGGACACATTGATCGCCCAAGAGGATAGAGATGGTACTGAGCAACCGGTTTATGACATCAACCGTGCTATAAAAGACGCAGAAACTCGTTACCCAAGGGCGGAAAGGGCATGCCTGGCTATTGTGTATGCCTCACAAAGGTTGCGTCATTATTTCTTAGCCTACGAGGTGTGGCTGATGACTAAGTCCCACGCCATCAAAGCCTTGTTACGACAATCGATTCTCTCTGGCAGAATATCCTAGTGGTTATTACAATTGTCGCAATATGATCTAAAGAGGAGAACACCCAAGGCGGTAAAGAGCCAGACTATAGCGGATCTGTTGGCACAGTTCCCAGCAGAAGAAGAATTCCTGCTAGATGATGAGTCCTAGGAGAAAAAGCTGTGGTAGAAGAAGTCGGAGAACAGTGGGTGATGAAATTTAATGGGTCTTCTACCAGCTAATCAAGGGGAGTAGGAGTAGTTCTATATCATGAAGAAGACGAGGCTGTGGCATTATCTTTCAAATTAGAATTTTCCTGTTCAAACAACACAGCAGAATATGACGATATTGTGCACGGCAAGAGGACAGCAATAGCAACCTCAAAAGAGAGAATCCCAATAACTGAGAAAACATCGAAAGGAGAAAGAAAAACAAAGAGGAAGAAAGAAAGAATGAGAGAGAACAGGAAAAACAAAAAAACAGAGAGAGTAGAGTGATAGACATGCACCAAATAAGATGATGAGTTTTTCTTGCTTCTAAATGGGTTTTGATTCTTTTGATACAAGGGGAAAAAAAACGAAAAGAGCTATAAGTTGTAACGTCATTTGTTCAGTGTTTAAGTAAATACGCGTGGCTAAAATTTAAGTGGACAACTTAAAATACTACATCAAAGTTACTGTATCTAAATTTTGCCCTTTTTTCTTTCTCATTTCCTTTTTATTTTAGAGATTAACAAAAACGTGTTAATGGGCTTCCTCGGGAATCCAGTGTAATAAATATTTTTGGGCCTATTATTGCCGCTCATAAATGGGTCATTTATAGAATGGGCTAATTATATAATTTTGCAACTCTCACTTGAGGCGGGTCGTTGTGCCTTAAATAGGTTTGCTGCCAGTTCAGACTGCACATTAAACCTAGAAGACCCACTATATTGAAGAAGCAGCGAAATCTATACAATAGGTCTATATAGATTATAAACCCGTGTAGGTCTATATATATAGACGTTTTATTGGTCTTTAATATATAGACCTACATGGTACGAAAAATACTGATTTCATTTATATATATAAAAATATATATGTAGGTCTATATAGACGTTTTATTGGTCTATATAGACTTACTTTTTTTCGGTAGAAGTCTATATAGACTTACATGGTCGGTAGATAGTGATTTCGTTTTATATATATATATATATATATATATATATAGATTTTATTAAGAACTTTTATTTTATTCTATTTTTCCTTTCAAAAATTAAAAAAAACATATATATATCAGATTTTAGTTAACTTATATATGTAGGTCTATATAGACGTTTTATTGGTCTATATAGACTTACTTTTTTTCGGTAGAAGTCTATATAGACTTACATGGTCGGTAGATAGTGATTTCGTTTTATATATATATATATAGATTTTATTAAGAACTTTTATTTTATTCTATTTTTCCTTTCAAAAATTAAAAAAAACATATATATATCAGATTTTAGTTAACTTAATTGATAGAGTTTTTTATTATAATAAGAGATTTTTGGTTCAAATCAAAAATTAATTAGTATCTTAACTTAATAATATAGAATAATTATTATAAAACGAATGTCATTTTTGAAGAATTATCCTATTTATGAAATAGAAAAAAAAGAAAAACGTGTGTATGGACTTCTTCAGGAATCCAATGTACATATTTTTGGGCCTATATATTACTTTTTATAAAGGGCTTCTTTAGAAAATGGGCTATTTGTGTAACTCATTTGAGGTGGGGCATTGTGCCTTAATAAAAAAAAAAAAAATAAGTTGCTGCCAATTCAAACTACACACCCTTAACGTATTAAACAAAGAAGACCCACGATATTGAAGAACTAGCGAAATCTAAACAATAGCGATCTGATTTGGAGATCGAAACAAAACCTACAAAACACGCAAAAAGAGACTTCAAAGGTAAAGAAAGTTTAATAATAACATCTCACTTAACTTCTAGAATTGACATTAACTGGTCTCTGTCTCTTATGGGCTGCCCTGTCTCAATCGTGGCTTATAACATTCTTAAGCCCCAAATAGTATCATTCTCATTCCAGTCTCGTTTTGTGCATTACAGCCATCATGTGAGGCTTGAAGATGACATACCAAAAACAAAAAACGAGGCTCTTGAAGATCTCTCCAAATCCTCATGTTTCCTTCCTTCCAAAGATGACAGATTGTTGCGGTGCAAAAGGTAAATTTCGCTATCAACAAACATACGCAAACAAAATTCCTGAAATTATCAAATATTCTCTGAATAAATCCCGTAATAAACCATCTCAATTAAAACAAACCATCAAACACAAAAATATAGCATAAAACTTTTATACGTGCAGAGTACTACGTTAGCTATACTCCTTAAGTAACTAATAATTTTTCCCATCGAACTTAGCAGAGAAAATGCAACTTACCCAAGTTTGGTTCTTTATCATATAACTGGCACCAAGATACAAACAAATGTCATAAACTACTAGACTAGTACATGTTTTTGGGCACAAAAAACAATTGATATCATATCTGTCCCCGCTCTAGTTCATCACTAAAGATGAGCACGTTTGAATGTGGAAGACAGTTGGGGTTCTGATGAAGTTGAAGGGCAGAGTAGAAGAGGGGACCAGTGTGGCTTGTAGTGCACAAACGTGGCTAACTAGAATTTTCAACAACAGGAGAATGTCTCATCCATTCAGTTCTCGATCGTGTGCATTTGAATGGTTCTGAGTTCGTTTTCGTTTTTCCAACTTTCAAAGTCAATATACAAACAAACAGTCCCATGTCCTTCACACTTTCCGTTCAAGTTGATGTGTTTGATGCTTTGTTTTGTTCTGAACCGAACCTTTCTAATATGGCTCTTTTTACAAAGCTGAATTCGTTATTATTGCTCATTTGGTTGAGCGGTAAGATCTAATTAAAGCTTTGCCTTTTTTTTTGGGTACAAATGTTTTTTTTTAAGCTCAACAAGCTAATGAAAATGCTCTCTCCCAAACGAACATCAGTCTTAGCCTTAACATGCCTCACCTGCATACTAGATAGGGTGTATAATCCTCTTAAGAAACACTTGCTGCCATTGAAGATTACTCTGCTTGAGCACTAAGTATGCAATTAGGAAACTAATTTGAGCCCAAATTGTGTGCTTGTTTTAGGTCATCTTGGCTAGTTAGAACTCTACTTGAGAAAACTTTGTTAGTGAAAAAAGTGGCAGCTTTTTTTCTCGATCAGGCCAGATCATTCAATAGTGATCACTTGGCATTTTCTTGTTGACCATATTGATGTAATTTCGGACTAGGTAATTTGTTGAAAGTGACTAAAAGTGCAGTAGTAGCTAATGAAATTTTAAAAGCCTTGCACAATTATTTAAGCTAAATAAGCAAGCGTAAGGTAAGCCCACCTCTAATTTGTTCAAGTGATGCCCCTAAAAGCTGTTTAGTAGGTCTTTTTGGGCCCTTAGAGAATCCCTAGTAGACGTGCCAAATATGCCAAATGCCAAATATTTGGCACACCAAACACAAAAATAGATCTTTATCAGATGTTGCAAATGCCAAAAATTATGCCACATGCTACAGTACCGTCACATATTTGGGACGATACGGAGCAAAATGGCATAATTTTTTTATCACTTTTTTATTCTCTTTTCTCTCTCCTCCCTCTTCACTTTTTCTTTTCCCTTCTCTCTCATCGGTTCTCTTCTCTCTCACCTCTGTTCCTCTCCCCCATTTCTTCCATACCCGTTCCCTCACCATCTGAAGCCGCTGCCACCGATCACGCCTAGCCGTTGTCACTATCGCGCAGCCACGGCCGATCTCGCCCCATCCAGTCACGGTCGATCTCACCCCAAGGTCGCCGTTGATCTCATCTTCTTCCCTCTCCTCTCTGTCTGCCTTTCATTCTGCCTCTCTCTAGTTGTGGGTCTTTTTTTTTTTTTTTTTTTTTTTTTTTTTTTTTTTTTCTGCAATTTGGGTTGATTTGATATTGGTGTGGGCTGTGGGCTATGGACTGTGACAATGGCAGTGGTGGTGGTGGGCTGTGAGCTGTGGGCTATGGGAGATGACAGTGGCAGTGGTGGTGGTGGTGGTGGGCTGTGTGGGTGGTTGTTGCTGTTGTTGATATAAATGGAGAGGAGATAATATATTATTTTAATGTGTAGTAAATATTATTTTAATGTATAAAATTGAATTATAAAACATCTGATAAATGAGATGTTGTAAAATGATGTGGTAAAATAATAAAGTAGACTTTTGGTGTGGCAAAATGACATTTTTTTTTGCAACATCTGCTACAGATGCTCTTATAGAGCACTCTCACCTTACAAATACGATTCAAATCTTGCCAAGGTAAGTAGTAGTAGTACAGCCCTGAACAGAATAGAAAAAGAATAAAAAAGGTAACACCATGCCAAAGCACCCAAATAGTATTTCTCAAAAAATATTGCATCTTGGACGTATATATAATAGGATTTTACTAATGTGTGCCCTAAGGGCATACAATAATTAACCATTTTTGGAAAGATTTTTCTCGGAAATTGAAAAAGTATTGATAGCTTTTTCAATTCTCGAGAAAATATTTCCAAAAGTGGATGGCTTAATGTGTGTCCTAAGGGCACACATTAATCGGACCCTATATAATATTGCTGATTCATGTTGGCAACGAACTCGCACTTCAGAAGTATTTTTTAGCTCTGTCTTTCGTTCTTTGTACTTTTGTTTATCCTCATAAACTATCCCCTACCCTTCAAAACAAACAGTTTAACCCGTAAAAATATACCATGTTAATAGAAGCTATATATAGAAAGAGACTACTTAGAGCATTCACAGCAGTGAAGGCATATTTTTAGCTATTTGCCTCATCTAAAAGTTACTTTATCTATAATTTTAACTATTAGCTCTTTGCACCCCACAACAATGTATCTATAATTTTAGCTATTTGATTAAAATAATAATAAAAACCTCCACAACAATCACAATATCCTCTGCCTCTATCGTCAGCCCCCGGCACAACCCGGCAACAACAATCACAATATCACAACAAAATCCACCTCCACCGCGGCACAACCAAACCACAACCACCATCAAAGTAACCTCAAGCTCAACCAAAAAGCAACCAGTTGAAAAAAAAAAAAAACCCGGGAGCTTGGATCGACGCCGAACTCAACCACGAACCCAGCAGCTCAACCAAAAAGCAACCAGTTGAAAAAAAAAAAAAAACCCAGGAGCTTGGATCGACGCCGAACTCAACCACGAACCCAGCAGCGGCTTGGATCGGCGCTGGGCAGGAGCTTGCATCGGCGCTGGGCAGGGGCTTGCATCGGCGTTGGGCAGGGGCTTGCATCGGCGCTGGGTAGAGCAGGGGCGAGTGGAGGAAGCAGGAACTTGGGTCGGGTCGGCGGCGAGAACTTGGGTCGGGTCGGCGGCAAGTGGAGGAAGCAAGAACGAAGATTGCAACGGAAGAGAGGAGGAAGAGAGCTTGAAGATAGACTGAGGGAGAGAGGAGCAACGGGTAGAAATGGGGGAGGAGGAAGAAAAAGAAAAGAAAAAAAAGGCTGATACGCGTGAACCGTGAATAAAATATTTTATTTTTTTAGATGTGAGCTACAGTGCACATCTATTTTTAGATGTGCACTGTAGCTGTGGAGCTATATTTTTTAAATATAGCTCCACTATTGTAGCCTTCATTTTTGTTATAAGTGGTGCTAAATAGCTATATTTTTAGCAATATAACTATTTAGCACCACTGCTGTACTAACCATTTCTCAAATAGAATCATTATGCATTAGGTAAACCTCAGTGTCTTTTAGCTCTGTGTCTTTCGTTCTTTGTACTTTTGTTTATCCTCATAAACTATCCCCTACCCTTCAAAACAAACAGTTTAACCCGTAAAAATATACCATGTTAATAGAAGCTATATATAGAAAGAGACTACTTACTAACCATTTCTCAAATATAATCATTATGCATTAGGTAAACCTCTTTTTTTTTTTTTTTTTTATGTCATATATACTAGTAGCTGGAAATAGAATTTCCTATAATGCATTCTGTTTCGTAAACAAATTGCAATTGCATGTGTATGTGTATGTGTGTCTATATACAGTATTAGAAGTTAGAACTCGTGCAATATGCCAGTATGTGATATCCATTACAACTCCCAAGAAAGCACCATTGGCATAACAAGAGAGGACTGGAAGTTTTGAAAGAAATGCAGTGGCCAAGAACCAAATAGGGCCCTTTATTTAGGATCCAGCAATGCATGTAAGCCACGTACAGAAAATCGGTTTAGAGCTTAGAGAACTCTTGCATTAGCCGTAGTACGAATGTGAACTAGCAGCTGCTCTGAAAAAAATCTGATTATCTGAATCGGTAAACCATTTCCAAGTAGCAGACTAGCACTCACTAGCAGTGTTCTAAGGAGTAAACAAAAGGTAATCATTATAAGAAAACAAATTTCTGCTCGGTTAGGTAATTAAAGCTGGAAAACAATTGGCTTAAGTCTTAAGTCTTAACCTCCTAACCAACCCAAAAAAACAAAAAAACAAAAGAAAAAAACAATAATAAAAGAGAAAAAAGTCTTTTTCACAACTTTTTTTTACATGATACAGTTTTATTATAATTAATGCATGATAAAAATAATATTTAAAAATATATGAAAGTAATATTGTTCAAAGAGTTTTATTAATGGGTATCTTTAAGATATATATTAGGAAAACATTTCAAGAATTTTTTTATAAAAAAATGATTTATTATTTTGACAATTTTTTTAATTTTTTATTAAATTTTTTTTCAAAGTAGATGATTAATGTACGATACACTCTAACGCACTATATACATTAAGGGCAAACCTAAACTGAACTCTTATTGAAATTATAATAATTAATAGGCGATAGGCTATGACAATCATTATAAAAATATAAATTATGTTATTAATTTCTCTTTTGCACCTGTCCCCAAACGTGGCCCACCCTTCGCCTTTGTGTCCGCTTTTTCTTCCATTGTGGACCCCATTGGTACCTCAAATTCCAAAAGCCTCACTCTTTATTTATCTATGCACTCAAAGAAGATGATTGATAGCTTAAAGTTATCTTCTTTATTTTCATTTCTCACACAGGAGAGGGAGGCAGAGAGAATCATAAATTCATAAGGGATTGTCACTACCTTTGTATTTTCCTAGCACAGAGAAGAGTGTGTGTGTGGGTGTGGGGGGTGTTTTTGATGGGTAATTACAGGTTCAAGTTATCAGATATGATGCCTAATGCCTGGTTTTACAAACTCAAAGACATGGGCAAAGGTAGAAATCACAATACCCCTACTACAAAGAAGAAAAAACAACCAACATCATCTTCAGCAACACAATCCTCAAAACCAAAGCAACCCCACCAATGCATCCCTAGAAAATCCTACTACTTCACAAGGGACCTTATCCCAACTGATCATAGACTCTATAACTCTCCTATAACTAACCCAAAACCAAAAGCCTCTGACAACCATTTCCATGACCCACCAAGGAAATCTTCCAAACAAAGAGTCAAGAAAAGAACTTTGAGGTCTTCTTCACCTAAGCTTGTCACTTCCACTGTCTCTGCTGGTTGTAACTGTGGTTCCACGCTTGACTCAATGTGGACCAAATCAGATTCTCCACCTGAGTACTCTTCTTCTTCTTCGCCTTTTGATACCTCACCTGAGACTGAATTTCACGATCCTGAATTCAGGTCTGACCGTATTCTTGCTACTGAGTCATTGGTGTCATGTTCAGGATCTTGTGCCTGCAATGTTAATTCTAATGCTAAGGACATTGTTTTCAACGTGGATGATAAGTCTTTGCCTAGTAAATTCAGAAAGCTAGATGGTTTTGATTCCTTATCCGAGCTTGAACTTGCTCCTATCATAACCAAGCCAGCTAAATTCAATGATATAGAGAAGAAGGAAGAGCCAACAAAGTATAGGAGGAGCTCAGCTAAATTTGAAGAAAGAAATGCACACGGGTCTTTATCGGTAAAGGTTGTGAAGGAAGAGAGACTAAGAACGAAAGAGCAGAGAAATAGTCCTGTAAAAAGATTGTCTTTGAATTCTCCAGGAGGAGTCAGGCTTAGAATGAATAATTCTCCAAGAATCGCAAGTAAGAAAATTCAAGCACTCAATCGTAAAAGTGTGTCATCAACCTCAAGTTCAAGCTCAAGGAGGAGTCTTTCAGAGAGCTTTGCTGTAGTGAAGTCTTCCTTTGATCCTCAGAGAGATTTCAGGGATTCAATGGTGGAGATGATTGTGGAAAACAACATCAGGGCTTCAAAGGACCTTGAAGATCTTCTTGCTTGTTATCTTTCTTTGAATTCAGATCAATACCATGAGCTTATTATCAAGGTGTTCAAGCAAATCTGGTTTGATCTGACTGACATCCCATTGAAGTAATTTTCTTTGTTACTTTTTGTTACATATAGTATTCTAATAAAACTTTTAGTTCTTAGTTGAGTATTTGTGTAGATATTAATCTCAAAGTTCTAATCTTTAGTGGGCTAACACAATGAATTGCACATCGAACTTTAGTCTCATGGAAATTGGATTGGATATGGAATTTTCCTGTAGAATATACCCTGTTTATTTATTTATTTTTTTCATTTTCTTAAATTAGTAAAGCTATTTTCATAGATTTATTACAGTTACAAAATTACTGTAACCAAAGATTGTTAACCATGACAAGTTTAGGATTTCAATTGATGTGATTCTAAAAGTTCAGAATTTAACTGGAAACTAACATAACTATAAATTGATACATTTTTAGAAGTTCACAATTTGATTTAAAAGTAATGATAATGTAAGATTTAATTTATAACAGCATTAAACTTCTTGATTTAATTTAAAGATTTTGAACCTATAGGATTTAATTTGAAATTGTTCATTTTATAAGTTTAGGCTTTAAAATGTAATTTACCCCAAAAAATTTTACCATGCCTATGCAAGTGGATTAAAAAGTAAGTTGCATGTTACTTTTGAAGATATGGGTTCTCCTTTTTTTTGTGCATGTATTTTTAAGTGGAGTTTTGTCCTGGTTCTACAACTCTCAGTAACTAAAGTTCACTCTTTATAGAAGTTGTTTTTATTTCCTTGGTATTTAGTTCTCTGTTTTCTTCCTAGAAAATAACCAAAGAACTAATTTTATGGCCCCTGAATTTCAGCACTTTCTTGCACCAACACCAATTTGGGAGCATTAGACAAAAATTATATATAAAAGTAAACAATTTAAGGGACCCTCACAAACAATATCCTGACAGTTTTCCATCAAATTCAGTATTTCTCGCCCAAAAGAAGATACTCTTTCAGGACAACATTCAGTTTTTATCTATAAAAAAAAGCTAGAGGTGTCTCTCTGGGTAGTATATTCAGCTTTAAGTACTTTCCCTTCCCCTCAGGAGATAAAGATAGAGATAAGGGAAAAAAGCTGAGTTCAAAACCTTCAAAGATGAAAATTGTTAATTCAAATAACAAAAAGGTAAATTTGAATTTCTGCAAACGCAAAGAGTTTTTCAGAATTGCTAGCTTTGTCTAAAGTTGAAATTTGATGTTAAAGTTACTTCGAACATATCAAAAGCAGTTCGAACTTTCAAACCTTAGATTGTGGACTAAAAGCATTAAGGACTTGGGAGGATCATGTGGCTTATTTTTTACAGGGCCTTCTATTAAATTATAGCAATGTTTATATCAATGACATTACTTTTTTCACAACTTGTAAAGAAGATGATAAATTATGACGGAATAGAAGTAGCATTACTTTTACATAACTAGATCATTTACATTGTTTTTTTTAATGCACAAATCTCAATAAGTTAGATCAATAATAGTAAAAAAAAATCGAAATTTTCTCTCTATACTTCATGATTAAAATTTACCTTATGCAAACGAAGAAAGAAAAAGACCTGAATGCCTTATTTTATGTGACAACAACAGTTTCATATAGTCCTTGTCAATAAAACACTGATTCTTGTGTCGTCTCTTTCCGGGACAAAGAGTTTCAAGCTCGGCACATCTACCAAATAAAATGAAATTTTCTTGCATTACTTAATGAAGTTTATTCTAAATACTCCCTAGCTTTACGGTATCAACTACTGTCTTGCTTCTGTTACTAGTTGACTTTGGAGCTACCATATTATACTTACATCTTAATCAAGTTCAGATTTAGCAACAAGCCTAGCTAGTTAATTAAAGACTTTAAATCTCAAATTCTTACAAAGTCCACATTTCAAACCTGCCCTCAATGCAAGCTGGTTTAAGTAATTAAGTTGCTTGTTGGCTTTAACTTGAAAAATTACATATTGCTGAATTCTTAAAAGTTTGAGACTGAAGAGTACTTCCAGTCTTTACAGAACTTTTTTTTGAGGGTAAACGACAGAATTTCATTCAAGAACAAAAACTATACGTAAGAGAAAATACAGTACAAGCTAGAGGAGACACCTCCAACTGATAAAATTGCAATGATAAAAAGGAAAGGTAATAAAAAAAAATACTTCTGTTTCTACCGGTGTGTGTGTTTGGTATAGAGGATGAAAAAGTGGAATAATAGAGAATAAATTATTATTATGCTCTTATAACAGAAAATTATGAACTTTTGTTATCAATGACATATTTTATTTTTTATTTTCTTCTCAATTTGAAAGGAAAAAAAAAGATAGGCCCAGGTTGGAAAAGACCATCCACCTTTATTTTTTTTTACTCTCCATTTTCTCTCCTATCAAACAATTAATAGAAAATCACATTTTCCTCTCTCATTTCCATTTTCTCCCTTTGACCCCAACCAAACATTGCATAAATTTACTATCTCTTGCACCGAGGTCACTTGAGTGTTGAGTAGTCTTTCATGAACCAATAAGTTTGACAATGAATTATTCATCAAAAAAGTTTGACAATGAATTAATTGGCAACCATTTCATCCAAATTAAAAATAAAAATTGGCAACCATGCCTTTACTTAGTCAATTTCTATAAATAACCAAGCAAATACTAACATAAATTAGGCACTAAAAGAAAAAATAAAAAACATAGGACGTTTCTTGTTTGATCCTCAACTTAACAATTTCAAAGACAAAACACAATTAATACGGAAGATCTTATTGTAACATATTGAACATTGACGTAACTATTTTATTTATCAATAACGTACCTGGAGGGACATGAATTTAACTATTGCAACCGTTGGCAGGTTTATCTTTCTTTTTGTCCTTTTCTTTGTGTCCCATTATATAATAGGTACTTGGGTTAGGGACAGGGTAGGCCGGTGGAAAATTCCGAACCACAACTATATTATATGTGCACACCACACACTTACAACTAAAGGACAAAACTATACTATATATCTTGGTACATATTCAATCTTCATTCTTCAACCAAAGCAATACAACTTTGAATAACAAAGAACAATTTGCAACAACTTTGCACGTAAATAACTAAATATTTACATACCCATCTTTCTTAATATGCACATTTCTTTTTTAAGAAAAAAAAAAACTGTAGAGATTTAGAGTGCATGAATGCATATGGAAGTATGGAATGAGTAAGTTTAGTGTCATAATTTTTTTCACAACTTTATCACAATTTTGTTACGTAATGACTTGTGAGTAGTGAAAATAAAATAGTAGGTCCATCACTTCATGTGAGTCTATGATTTTATTATTTACGAGTCACCACATTGTAAAATTGTGGTAAAATTGTGAAAAAATTTGTGACAAAATTATGAAAAAATTTGTGTCACTAGGTAAGTTACTCGTATATGGAACACTGTCTATGATAATTTATAGCAGGTGATGACAAAGCTCTATAAACAAACTTCTCTTTGTATTTATTCAACACGTCAAACTGGTCCTAGTATTTCGGTGAGCAATTAAGTTGCTGCCGTAGCATTATCTTATTTGGGCGTTTTCTCTTTTTTAATAATTTTGGTCGTATATAAACGTTCTTACGGTTGGTGAGATGGTAAAAAAGAGTTAATGATGTCTATGTTACACCGGTCATGACTTATTACATCAACAAGTTGTAAAATAAAATGAGTTTGCTCAACTCTTTTCTTGTTTCTTTTTAAAAAGAGATTTGAAGTTCAATTTTTGTCTACATTAAAAACGAATTGTCTGTCTTAATCTGATGATTAAGAGTAATCATCTCATCAAGAGAAGTAATGTTAGAGATACAAACTTTTTTACAAAAATTTTTACAAACTGTTAATGTGGTGAACAGTTATTAGTAAATAAAAAACTGATATTAATAATGAGTTTAGATGAAAACCAATGAGAAGTTGGCTACATCAATAGTTTGTAAAAATGATGTAAAATAATTTGTAACTGTAGCATTACACCATTAAGAAAAGTAATGCTAGAGATACAAACTTTTTTACAAAAAATTTTACAAACTGTTAATGTGGTGAACAGTTATTAGTAAATAAAAAACTGATATTAATAATGGGTTTAGATGAAAACCAATGAGAAGTTGGCTACATTAATAGTTTGTAAAAATGATGTAAAATAGTTTGTAACTGTAGCATTACACCATTAAGAGCAGACGTCATAAGTTAAAACTCTCTCAAAAAATTTTGTAAAAAAAGAATTGTAAAATAGATTGTAAAAAAAAAAAAAGGTTATTTTTATAGCATTGCTTTTCTACTTTTTAGTTTTGTGGATTAGGTTATTGAGAATTAGAACTTGGGTACACAGCAACTCCATAAAAAGAAACAATGTATGGACCTTTGGGGGGTTTTTCCTTATTAAATGAATGTGATGAATTAAGGCATGGTTGGGGTTTAATTTAGAAGGGGGTGTGTCGGCGAGCCGCAAGGAGAGACCAGTCAATGGACAAAAAAAAAAAAAAAAACAAGGAAGGGTTAGGACAAGACAACATAAATGCGCAGATTCTGGATTTTTGCTTGATATTGCCATTGTCATCTTATTTCATCTACCTCCCCAAACATTTTCAACGAATTCTTTTTTTGTTAGCAAATAGCAATGCATGCATGTGGTTGGGACTATACTGCACCAAGAAGCTGATCCCATTCCCTTATTCACAATAATTGCAAAACGTGCATTTTACTAAATCTCTTGACATGTTGCAATCAATCTATGTGGGATTTCATTATCATTGCCCATCACCAAACCATGCACCGAAAAAAAAAATCACTTCGTCGTAGGATATGAAAAGGGTTGGATTTGCTTGTGAAATGTATTTGGTTGTTGTTTAATTATTCTCATTATTATATAATATATATTTTATAGATAAGAAATAATTTCAGTCTATAGCATTCACTATATAATTAAATTGAGACACCTGATGCAAGACATTTCAAGTAACTATGTACGTACCTATATTCTAATCCACTTGTAACTATTTAGTTAGTTAGTTAATTAGTTAGACGATTTCTTAAGCATTAGCATATAGGATTTAGACATTTGTCAACCGCCTAGAGGCTATCAATGCCTAACAACTAGTATAAGTAGGAGAATGTAAGCCCTTTATGAATTAGTTTTGGTAATTGAATGAATTACTAGCCTTTGTGTGCTATTTGGAATTAAATGTTCTTGCAGAAGTACTTATCCATCTATCAATATGTTCTAAGTAACTCAGTCCTTTTATTATTTCTAAACCATATACAAACAACCCATCACATTCCGACTTGCATCAATTGATTATTAAAATAAGAAAGTCGAACTTCTAGCTTATTCTAGTTATTATATTTTGACAAAGGTAAGTCTAGAATATTGGTTTTAGTAGTGAATAGTGTATAAAATTCAATCTTTACTTAAATGCTACTAAGTGATCACTTAGTAGCATGACAACTAGTTTCTCTCTCTCTCTATCTCTCTCTCTCTCTCTGAATGGAGAGACAACTAGGGTTAAATCATATAAAATCAAGAGAAATTTCAGGAAGTTTTTTTTTTTTTTTTTTGGTAAACGTTTTCAGGAAGTTTTCTAATACTATTTTTGTGATGGGTTTCAGCTGATGTGAGAGAGCAGGGGGATAATTGCACGTGTGGGAGACAAAAATCTTGGGGAAATCTTGAATTTGGACAGGTCAATAATCATTGTTGTACACGAGCGTAGTAATAAGCTGACCTCCATGACTCATGTGCGCATGTCTTTTCCATTTGTTGTAACTTCTTACTTTCCCGTTCATGCACCCCAAAAATAGATAAAAAAACATTAAAATCATTTTAGGTCCATAATTTGTACACCTAACATAAAGCTAAGTTCAACTAAATGATAATAATAATCTTATATATTTGATATACATGTCATTTGTCTCCTAATAGGTCTACGCACTCTGGGAGTTAATAGAGCATTTTTAAAACTCTTATTTTCAACTCAATACACAGTTCTTTAACAGCTTTATATGTACAAACAAACCTAATATGTAAGTTCTATTAAATATTAATAATTATCTTATACATACATACATACATACATACATATATATATATATATATATATATACACACACATAATTTGTCTCATTATATGTGGACCCTGTGGTTATGTAGGTCCACATATATGAAGATGGGCTTCAATTTCCTACTAACTTGGGAAGTGGCGGCTCCAAGATTTTCTTTTAGGAGGGTCAATAGTGTTTTGAGCTAAAATTTTGTTGTGAGGAGTAAAAGATAAAATGATTAATTTTTTTTTTTGTATATATTACATACAATACAATTGTATACAATACAATTCCAAATAGTATATAGTACAACTATATTGTAAAATAGTCTAAAAACATTATTAATAGTTTAAAAATCGGTAAGAAAATAACAATAAAATGCATATAAATAAATAACTAAGCATAATTTTTGTCAAATTAATAATAACTTATTATAATCATATATAATATCAATTAAATAAAAATATATGATAAAGAAGAATAGTAACACACCAAAAAGTAGGTTTGAGAGTAAACGTTAAATTAAGGAATAGTAACACACCAAAAAGTAGGTTTGGGCAGTGGCGGCTCCAGGATTTTCTTTTAGGAGGGTCAATAGTGTCTTGAGCTAAAATTTTGTTGTTGGGAGTAAAAGATAAAATGATTAATTTTTTTTTTTTGTATATATTACATACAATACAATTGTATACAATACAATTCCAAATAGTATACAATACAACTATATTGTAAAATAGTCTAAAAACATTATTAATAGTTTAAAAATCGGTAAGAAAATAACAATAAAATGCATATAAATAAATAACTAAGCATAATTTTTGTCAAATTAATAATAACTTATTATAATCATATATAATATCAATTAAATAAAAATATATGATAAAGAAGAATAGTAACACACCAAAAAGTAGGTTTGAGAGTAAACGTTAAATTAAGGAATAGTAACACACCAAAAAGTAGGTTTGGGCAGTGGCGGCTCCAGGATTTTCTTTTAGGAGGGTCAATAGTGTCTTGAGCTAAAATTTTGTTGTTGGGAGTAAAAGATAAAATGATTAATTTTTTTTTTTTTGTATATATTACATACAATACAATTGTATACAATACAATTCCAAATAGTATACAATACAACTATATTGTAAAATAGTCTAAAAACATTATTAATAGTTTAAAAATCGGTAAGAAAATAACAATAAAATGCATATAAATAAATAACTAAGCATAATTTTTGTCAAATTAATAATAACTTATTATAATCATATATAATATCAATTAAATAAAAATATATGATAAAGAAGAATAGTAACACACCAAAAAGTAGGTTTGAGAGTAAACGTTAAATTAAGGAAAATAAATAGTAATTTATATAAGATTTTTCTTTCGAAGTGTACGAATTTTTAACCACACATGTGGTCATTGTTTTGGAATTTGAGCAAGTACTAAAAGACCTTTTAGACTCAAAAAACTGTAGAACACTTATCAAACTACTTGATTAGATAGAAAAAAAATATAGAATGGAGAAAAAGAGAATAAGAAAAGAATCATAAATGTAAATATTGATCAGTTGGTAGTACAAGTGGTGTAATTTTTTGTTGATGAAGAAGCAAAGTATAGGAAAAAAAACAATTTTATTCTACCATCAATTGTAAAGTAAGCCAGAATCCAGAGAGAATGTTTATTTATTTTTAATAATTGAGCAATTTTAAGTGAACAAAACATTTACGCAATAAAATCTAGATGGCAAGTTGTTAAAGGTATGTAAAAAAATGATGCTAGTTATGGGTTTAGATAAAAAGTCAATTATAACTTGTCACTTAACCTTTATAGTAAAAATATTGTGAAAATAACACTAATATGATCACATTTGAAGTTTATTTCAATTGGGTTTAAACAAAATGTACGGTTAGGGTGTTCAAAATTTTATTTAAAGGTCAAAACGAAAAAATATTAAAAATTTTAAGTATAAATTTTTTTTTTTTTTGGGGGCAAAGCCAGGGGGTTCATTTGAACCCCCTGGGCTGGCTGTAGAGCCGCCCCTGAACTTGGGGAAAAAGATATATGTGAAAATGCTTCGCGGACAATCTGGCGCTTAAACTATAACCAAATTTGGCCTTGCAGGGAATTATGGGCTCATAAAAGAGTACTGCTACGTTCATGCATTTTTCATGTTTCTATCAAAATGTTTTTACCATATACAGGAGAATCAAAATCCACCTTTCTTTGAGAAAGCAAGCATGGATGGATGATATATTCTTTTGTTCAAAGTTCAAACGCATCAAAGACGCCAATTATTTGTGCGTTATATGTACTGTTGAATCATAAATCACCACGTCAAGCTCACTTTTGCTCGTGAATATGAGGCGCCCCTGGCCATCTTTCGGTAGGAATGGACACGCATTGTAATAGTTGTCCATATCAATCAAGAGGCGATGTCCATGATGAATCAATCCCATCGTTATTTCTATCATTATATGAAGATAAAAACATAAAAAAAGGAAAGAAACGAAACAAACAAACCAACCTACTCTATCAATAATTTGCTACGATGAGGAATTATAGCTCTCTTTCTGCCAGTAACTTTTTCCTAATTTGTTTATATTCCATATTTATGGACAAAGTTTATAAAACAAAATGACTATAAGGAAGATTTAGACATCTAAATCAAAGAGCTCACAGGTTGGGTGTATATTATTATTATATAGTCTAGCTTATTGATGAGCTGTGTCACATATTTTCACCTCCAAATGCTGGCGTTGTAGAGCATTTAGAGGGGGCCCCAATGGCCTAATCAATATAATTGGTAGTTAATAATGGTAGACTTTTTGTAAGATTATGATTTGTAATAATCGTTTGATGGGATGTGCTAGTTAAAAAAATGTACCTTCCCAATCTTTACAGGGATTCTGGTTGGATTCGATTCATTACCCCCAAAATAAAAGTCTTTAGGTGTGTACGTTTTAAAACTCCTCCAAGTGTGAGAAATCTAACTGTGACATCTCAACCGATTAAGATGAAATTGTCAAGTGAGGAAGCTTCCAAGCTTCAATCACTACTCTACCTAATGAATTGCCAATAATGAATATTTGAACGAAGAATGCTCTTAAAAAAATCAGGTAATATCTTTAATTCAATTCATGAGAAAGAACAGAGCAGGCAATGTCTTTAATTCAAGATTAGGGTTTATAAAGATTGTGTAGTAAAATTTGCAGTATCTTAAACATTTTTCTTCTTATTAATATCTCGAAAGGAATATATAGTTATATACACATTTTAGTTACGTTGAGTTACATTTAACAGAGTCATGAAAACGACATTAGTTCACGAAATCTGGAATATTAGCTAGCAATATCTGGGTCTAGTAATCTAGTTCCCTAGCTTGATTAGCCGGAATAAAAATCCAATGCTCAAATCAAGTAATATTGATAATTTAAAAGCATAGTGATATTTTCAGGTCAGACTCAATAATTGGGTAACTGTACATATTATATTTTTTTATGAAAGAGAATTTTTAAAATTCAAATCATCCACATCTAAAATGGCCAATTTTAACCAAATAATAGTCTATAGATTTGAAGTTTAGATCGAATTTGATCTTGTTCAAAACCAGACCCTGTTAGATATGCCTATTCTGGCTTAGACTTTATTCTTTTGGAGTGAAAATAGAGAGGATGGAAAACAAAGAGAGGAAAATAGGGTGAAAAATATTGTTTTCCACTGTTTGTTTGGGAAAGGAAAATAGGAATGAGAGAAACTCCGGAAGAAAGTTTTCTCTCCGGACCCATATTTTTTTTCCTTCCAAATCGGAAGGAAAATCTGAGGAGAAAAATGTTATAGCAGCACTTTTACAAAAATACCCTATTCCTACCTATTTTTTTTCAACGTTCTCTTCTCTTCTTTTTTTTTTTTTTTTTTTTTTTTTTTTTTTTTCAACGTGACCTGAAGGTTTTTTTTTTTTTTTCAATGTGATCTGAACGTCTTTTTTTTTTAACGTGACCTGATCTAATTTTTACATTATAATAATAAAAAAAATAATAAAAATTTATATATATGATGTGATAAATTTTATATTATTTAATGAGTATAAATAAATCTATTTCTTACATATTATGTAACATGGGTATAATAGTCAATTTATAAAAATTAAATTTTTCATCCTTCCCTTTTTCTCTCCAACCAAACAAAATAGTTTTCCACTCTCTCACTTTTCCACCCCTCCAACTGAAGACACAAGAGGGAAAACTAAATATTTTCCATCTTCTCACAATTTTCCATCCTTCCACTTTTCCACTCCTCTAACCGAACGGACCCTTAGGAAGTTAAAAGTACAATTATCCAGCAATATACTCCTCTTTTCTTCCCCTTCCATCTATGTTTAATGGGCCGAGTAAATTTTAAGACTACAAATTATTCTACAACTTTTTTGTTACAATTTTGACGTGGCAGTATATGAGTGGTTAACTATCTTTTTTTTTTTTTTTTTTGGTGTCAAAAAATAGGATTAGCTAGGTTACACCAGCCCTTGGACAGGGTGCTAAGGTTAAAACCCATGGGCCAACCTGTGTAATTGCCTACCAACGAACTCCTGCTTGCAGTGAGACTTTTTTTTTTTTTTTTTTTGATACACTTGCAACGAGACTTGAATCTAGGTAAGTCAGACGTAATGTCCGAGTCTTACCAGTTGAGCCAAGCCCTTGTTATCGTGAGTGGCTAACTATCACTTATCCACGGACTTACTATTTTTTTTTTTTTACCAATCACGCTGCCGGTCACATTGTGGCAAAAAGTTGAGAACTACAATTTTTCTTAATGGATCTCGTTATGCATGTATGTAATCTAACAATTTATAGCCCAAGCCCAGTTCAGATTCTACCCCTCCTTTTTTTTGATAGGACACTTTAGTTTCCACCTAAAATGAATGGTAGCTGCACCTGAATCCAGGGAAAATAAGCTAAAAGGCCTGACTTCATGGACCTTGGCTTCGGTAGTAAAGAGATTGACTGGGGTTTAAGTGGGTTTTGAGCTATAAATTACTATAATCTTTGTAACATATTGGGGAAGTGGATCATGATATTAAGGACTTTTTCTGAATTTTCCATCCGACCAAAAAGAGAAAGTTCATCATACATACATTTGATTCCACGACAACTTTAATCTGTTCTTGTATCAGGTGTATGCATCCCTCCATCCAAATCAGATAAAAAAAGTACATGCACACTTCATTAATTTAGATATTGATACCTAATTGTCTAGAATCTTTGGACAAAATTAAAAATAAAATATTGCATGATTTGGAGGAATAATTTTCATAAATAAATACTACCTGTCCATTGTTACACAAACATGACAAAAACTAACACAGTGAAGAAATTTTATCAATCACCAATACAAGCTTTTTCGTTTTCTACACAAATTTTGTATGTAACCAATCTATAATTCAAATCCACAACCTTCCAAACCATGGAGTACAAACTATGCATCAAGAGGACCCATGCGTAAGGACTAAGAGTACAAACTGTACATCAAGAGGACCCATGCATAAGGGGTAAGATAATTGTCTTATGAGACAAAATGGGGGGAAAAATCATGAACACTAATAATATGAACAGGAGCATTATGAAATGGTATACTGTATATGACGTTCTATATATGTACTTGTGTAGTGTGTAAATCATGACAATGTATGGAAGAAAATTTTGTATAGAAATGTAATTATAAGTGCAAGGATGATCTGGTCAATTATGGAAACTGTCTTACGGTCTTTGTCGGAACTGTGATTTATACTTGAAGGTGAATACTTGAGCTCTACGGAATAAGAAGGTCGGGTCCCTTGGCAATCTGGTACAATGATCATTTCCCCATAAACACATTCAAATTCTCCCAGGGTCCATTCCTATTGTCACAAGTGAAACTTTACTTAGTATTTGTTTGGATGATTGGTGGGGTAAAATTAAGTTGTTTATTCAACATATTTAATTTATATACAACTTTACTTAGCATTCATTTGAATGATCATATTCTTCTTCTTTTTTTTTTTTTTAATAAAGTTTCATCATATTCATCCTATGACGTTCACTTTTGTGATTTTTGTTTTTTATCATTAGAATAAGACACTAATTAGTTTTTGAATAATCATTTAGTTGTTCTCACATTGACATTTGTAAATGGAGTTGGCGAGAAAATTGAGCTTAATTTTTGGAGCTAAAATATGGTTTCTACTGGTTAACAAGGGTTTAAGTCCAAAAGAACAGGCAATTTTGAATTTTGAAAGCCTCACATAATATTAGGATTAATGCTCTGTTGTATTTATTGTACCATTATACTAAACTAACTAGGTTAATGATTTATATACAGGTGACTCCTACGTAAAGCTTCTCTCAGTTTTTTGGGGGCAACACATAAATTATATTGGCACTAGAGCAACAAAAGAATAGCCATGAATGTATAGCAAAACCAGGAATTGTAAAAGCAAGTTACCTCTAGCTGTTTTCCAACAGTCACAACAATTGTGTCTGGGCCTTCTTCAAAAGACAAAGAACCATGCTTCGATTGAACATGAAATTGGGAGTTCTCGATGGGAAGGTGGAGGCTTAGAGCATGACCACATGAATTCCCATTCTTCTCATTTGGCAAGGATGGAATTTTTTCCATGAGAAGGTCATTGTGATCGTATCTGTATAAGGTCAGAACAGTCTCTTTCTCATTAATTCCTTTCTGGAATCGCTTACCTGCATTTTCTATGAAAATTTCAGTCAATTGTTTTGCTACATTGTCAAGTTTGCTCGCAAGATTCTCCATATTTTGACTGCAAATAAGAAAATAAAGTTATTAGTACTTTTGTGGATGTTATTTAAATATTTTTTATTTATATAAGTTTTATGCAATGGAACATATAATCTATTTTGCATTCAACAACAACAACACACACACACACACATATGAAAATGTAATTTAATAAATAAATTAAATTACATAGTTATAATATTGTTTTATATAAATTAATTGAGAATATGTTATTAAAATAACTTTCTTAAATATACCATAATCGGTTGACTAATTTGAATATATTCAAGAATATATTTTTTTAAAAAGTACACCTTCATTCCATGGAATACATGTAACATGCTATATTAAATTTAAATTATTGCATAAGTTTAGAATTATAGCATTTTTTTTCTCTTTCCAAATATAAATATAATGCCTATATTTTTGAGACTTGAATTTTAAGGTAATCTTGTGAATATTTATCATATTTAATGCTTTTTTCAGGCTAATATCTCTAATTTCTAATATCTATTTTGTTTATATTTTTTAGTTTATACAATAAAACTTCATACTTTCAACCCAAAAATTAAGGGGGGAAAAAAATAATTTTTAAGCCTAAAACTAAAAAGCCAATCTACAAAAAGAATCAATTTAAGGTCCAACTAATCCAAAATGGACCGAACTGGACCAACGTGAACTGAGTTGGACCTAAGTGGATTGAGTAGACCAAAGTAGACGAAAATGGACTGAAATAGACTGAAGTGAACCGAATGGACCGAAATGAACCAAAATAAGCCAAAATGCTATGCCATATAGATAAGAGTAAGAAAATAGCATTCGTCCACTCTAAGAAGTCCTCTTTTTTGCTTCTTTTAACTTAAAATGTTTTCATACATGATACATCCACAATTATATCCATTGGGGGTAGCCTCTTCTCTAGCAATATTAAACTTCATCCAGGATTAGGAAAGCTTCCCAATATTGGTATATAACGAATAATACTACAGCCACAAATTATTTTATAATATTTTTACAAAATGTTAATGTGGCCAATCTCTTATTAATTTTCATCTAAGCTCATCATGAATATCACTTTTTCATTTATCACTAATCACTCAGTTTGTAAATTGTTTGTAAAATAGTTTATATCTCTAACATTATTCGTATCCAACATGCTTGACCATTGAGCAATCAAAAAACAATAAACATCAAAATCCATCAATCGAAGAAAAGTAATATTTCTTGAAACTCCTTGGACCATCGGTTAACCCATTGTTGGCCATCTTCAAAAAATAAGTGATGCTAGTGATGCCTGGACTTATTGTCTAGCGTTTAGGGAGGTATGACTATGAGATAGTTAAGTTGTCTTGAATCGTATCTCCGTTTGCACTTGCTTGACCTCCGATATTGTTGGTTTAACTGTTTAAGTGTTGGAGCTCTCTACTTGCACAAACACTTGGTGGTTGGTAAGTTGGTTTAAGTGTTGGAGCTCTCTTCTTGCACAAATACTTGGTGGTTGGTAAGCTGGTTAAAGCGTGCATTCAAGGTAATGAACATACCCTTCAATTCCTTGTATATTTTCATTCGAACTTGCTGCATTTTCCTAGCACTCCAATCATTGCTCCTCCAAGCCTGGCTTATACCATTTGTTACCAATTTACGTAAGAAATTGAGTTATTGATTTGTTACTAGTGGTGGATATATTAATTTTATGGACCGCTATCTTCCTACTTTTCTCTATTTTGTATAAGAGAAATAAGGAAAGTAAAGTTTGCTTCAAGGGAAACCAAGACTTTCAATTTATTTCTTCTCAAAAAAGAAAAAAAAAAAGAAAAAAAAAGACTTTATTCATTGACTAGCAAACAATTTGTAAATTCGGAAATCATGATTGATCTTTATTCATTATCTATGTCTGAATATATATAGGACTGACTTTCAACTAGATAAAAATAAACCCATAAACACAAACTTCCCGTAATGTATTAGTAAAATTAATCATAACTCATCCTAATTAATCTAGTATAACCTATTTAAATCTTTTTTTTTTTGAAGAAATATAACCTATTTAAATCAATCCTAACAAATCACCAACATTTGTCATCCAATATTAATAAAATAAGATACTAGCTAGAATCAAGAGGAAAATATCCATGGGGATAATACAACAATAATTTTAATATTGAGATTATGGTTTGCATAGCCAAAAAAAAAAAAAAATGCATAATTAATTTACACATTACATAGCCCAATCATCTCAAATATTGTAAAAATCACGTATGCATTTAGTTAGCTTATTTGTTGCTTTTTATTTCTCATAAGGGTAGACAAAATTAATTTTAAGCAACTAAGCTTAGAAAAACGCCAAGACGAGGTTTTTCTATTTGGTATCTCGTAATTTTCAGTAATTTATTTTCTAAATATGAAACAAAAAGATAAAGTTAGCTTATTTCTAAATAAGCTAGTTTTGTTGCTTATTTCATCACCAAGCAGCGCATATTTGGGCCGCAGGTCCATCAATATTTGGTCATAAAATGTACTAAACTTTCAGCCCAAAAAAACTCCAAAAGACTTAAACAAGCCCAAGCCCAAAGAAATAAATGAAACCGATACCTGAAATTTCGATATCTTTCGGTGCCGATAAATTTTCCCGCCGAATCCAACCTTTCAATATTAGAACGATCCCACACAATGCCCTCCCGATTCCCGAAATTCAAATTCCCCTCCGAAATTCGGAACACCGATTCGGCATCGGCTTCTCTCAGCAACGACCTTAACTCCTCCCCCGAAATCCCGTGGCCATTGATCCGAAACGCACCGCACTCCTTCGCGGAGCGGAGGATCCGATCGACCGAGTCGCGGCCCGTTAGAGATCCGAAATCGACGATCTCCGGGATCGGATGACGCGGAAGGTGGTGGGGCAAAGAGAGGTGCGGGAGTTGAAGCGAGTTCTCGAGGAATTCGTTGAAGATCTCGTTGGCGGCGGAGCGAGATCCGGCGGCGGTGGGGATCGGAGAAGGAAGTGGCGCCGCCTTGCGTAAGGTACTCATCGTGCGCATTTTAGCAGCGGCGGCGCACGTTTAGATTGAAAAACTGAGAAGAAGAAGAAGAAGAAGAAGAAGAAGAAGAGAGAGAGAAAGAGTAGTGAGGATTGGTTATATTTATATATGTAAAGGAGGTGTTGAAATTGAAAGCTCAGGGACCCGCGGGGAGTGGTGGTGGTGCATGTATGGCGTAGTAGGCACGTCTACAGTGAAAGGTATGATTCAAATTGATTTTTGATTATGAATTTCGTTAAGGTTTAATTTATTGTATTTGAATCATCGTATCGAGTGTATGAGCAAATATAAGCATATATCAATTCACAATTTCGCCACTCACAACTCGTTATATGGTGAGCTGTGACAAATATTTGTGGTCTTAATATTGCTCTTAATCATATTACTAAAAAAATTAGGTGCCCTTTTCTAAAGTATGAGGTTGGCACTATATTCTTATCATCCGATTATTTCTATATTTGGGAGTTTGTTTTCTTGTTAAATTTAGGTATTTGGGTTTACAAAAAGGAAGATACACCCTTTTCCAAAAGTCTAGAAATTAGTACCATATTGTTGCTATCTGATTATCTCTTTATCTTTTTAAACAAATGTTTTCAGTTTTTAAATAATATTACACGTATTTTACATACATTTTTACCCACACGTATTTTCAAAAAATATAAATAACATTACTATAACAATGTTACCAAACGCCCCAAATCATTCGTACTATAATTATGCATCAAATCAATGCTAGTCCAAGTGTAAGTAGAGTATTAGATGGCCTAAATATATGCTTGGAATAAGCTTCCCCCAACATGTTAAATTTGTTCGTGGCCATCTTCTAAATACTCCTAAATAATTCTTCATTTTTCATAGTCTAAGACATTTTTTTTAATTAATATGTTCGTTTGAATAAGTTTATTTTGTTTATTGTGTAAAAGTATAGAGCAAGACTTAGGTACAATACTTAAGTACTATTTTTTAGATTCTCCTTTTAAGATTTTGACATGTGGATTTTTTCTCATAAGATGGAAGTGTATTTTTTAGTTAAGTAGCCACATGGCAAAATCTTAAAAAAAGAACCTAAAGAATAGCACATAAGTTTTGTCCAAAAGTATATTAGTTTTTTTTTTTTTTTTTTAGAAAGAAGACATCCATTATATAAAATTAAAAGGCGGTCAAATAAAAGTATATTAGTTAGTGATAGAAACAAATCTTTAAAAAGTTGTATATAAGAAATAAACAAAATAAGTGAATGGAAATAAGTTTTTGGTTTGATTATTATAAGAAACATACTCTTGATTAGGTCATAGTTTAATTTTTATTCTTATCAAAAGCTTTACGGCTCACTTATATTCCTATGTTCTATAGCGGAAATAAATTTGAACTCCCCTGCACTTGTTGTAAGCAAAAGAAAATTTTATTTATGTACATATGAATGAGTAGATTTTATTCAACACCTTACAAAGATAGTTTAATCAGTTCAATAACTCATAAATACAAGCATTACAACAACATCAAATAGCTACAAGAAGCTGCAGACTCGAAGGATCATGTTATGCACCCAAAGCATTGCTTTGAATCCACGCATAATTAATAGCATAAACAACCTATGCCAGCTTACACAGGTCGTATTCGGTGATCAAAACTCTCACTTTGTAAGGAATCTGGGAGAGATGATTGGTAAGTAACTTTGCTCCCTTGGTTTTTTTAAAGTGATCATTCCCAGATGTTGGCTCACACAGTTGGTTCTAAAACTTTTCCCTCTCAGCTTGAATTCATAATGATTCAAGAATTTACTTAAGCACTCCATGAAAATAGCAGCAACTTTAGTATTAATGGGAGTCTCAAACTTCACCATACGTATCTTTGGAGGGCCTAGCTTTATACCCATAAAAACCACTTATAAACACCTTGCCTTAAAGCTTGCCTGGTTCCTGAAACCCAATGTTCTCAACAGCTCCCACAGTTTTGAACAATCTCCTCTTGTTTATTTCCTCCATCACAGCCCTGCGCAACAACTCACTACGTGCATCCACAAGTGAACGATTCCTAGTTAGCTTCTGTGGGAGCTTTGAGCCATAGTTTCTCCCATAATCAAACTGCAACTCGCAGTAATGTTTGGAATGATTTGCACTCATCATATCTGTAGGACAGAATCTTGTACATGTGGGAGCCTTTGCATTGCAAATGGGTTCACCTACTCTTCTAATACTCGAATCATAATCATCTTCATTGGCCGAGTAGTAACTCAAATTTGAGTATTTGAAGGAGTTCAAAGAGCTCTGAGAACTTGCATCGTCGTTGATAAACAAATCGTCTGCATTTCGATGCCATGTTATCAAATTTAGATAGCTATTAAGGCATCATTTGATTAATAAACATTTCAAAAAGGAAAAATGCTAAAGCGTCTGTTCATTTATTGTAAAAATCTAAAAACTCACAAAATTAACGTAGCTAGTAATAAATGGGATAGACACCAATACAACAACATACTAAAAAAACGACAAAGTAAGGCTCCAACCATCAATAAAAAGATGATATGTGTTTCGATACGTGCAATGCACATGACTCATTTAGTTGATTAGATTAAGTAAGTCATCTCATGTGCATAACACACAACAAGAACTAATGTTTTCTTCTTATTGAGTCAAAATATTTCCCTTAAAAAAAATGGAAAATACTAAAACAACTACCAAATACCGACCTTTACCCTAGCATCACTCAAAAAAATTTAAAATTTTGAAAATTTTAGTAAAATTTGAAATCACATAAGAATCAATCATAAACATACAAAAAAGACTGGAGTAAACAAAAAGAACTAAAATGTATACCTTGAAGCCAATCTTGGCCAGAGGCTACATTGTTCCCATGATTATGGGTCTTGTAGGAAGAGGTAAAAGCTGGGAGACATGCTAGAGAGGAAGAGCAAGAAGAGGATGAATAGAAAGGATGGTGGGTACTATCATTGTCTTCTTCTTCTTCTTCATAGCTAAAGCTGTGCTGATTATGAGACTGGGATGTGCCCCCCCAATCCTTCCAAGTTGGAACCAAAGAAGATATCTCATCCTCTATCATCTCAGCTATCTCCAATGGTTCCCAGTCGCTAATTTCCAATTCTTTGACCATCTCAATTGCTACGTCAATTGCAGTGTCGTGTACAACATCGAATGAAAAGTATATGTTCCTCGCATGACCTGTATTACATTGAAATGTCACAAGTTTGGAAAATGACAATGCAACTAATATTTTTTAAAATAAGAAAACCCAAAATTTGTCAAACGAGAGTGCCTAAATTAGAAAAATTAATAATAATAATAATAATTGAAACGCGATATATCATATTAACACAAATGTAAAAAATAATGGAATACGTCACATACTTACTCTTATAGCATCATGTCCATTATCAATCATTTGGTTTGTTTATTTTGTTAACTAGTTTGTTTGCTTATGTACATTATTTTTAAAATCTCCTTCTTGTAGAGACGTTTCCTCAAATAAGCAAATAAGCTGATAAATAAATTCAAAACAACACCATGGACTTTAAATTTAGGGAAATATTAGGAATACAAATTTCTTCACATATATAGCAATTTATTTAAGTGATAAATTGTGAATGGAATAATATTACCTTTACATGGATTTATTGCTATAATTTTTTTTGTTATGTATCAATCAATACTATTAGGTTATGTCAAAGGTTATAAAAAAAAAAAGTTGGGAAGAATTTCGTGTTATTAGATATAGAGCCAAGCACCCAAAAAAATTCATTAAAAATTTCACACATATTCTCATAATTCACTTCACTTTGAACCACTGTAATACAAAGATAAAGAGAGGTGAAATTCTTGTGCCTCTAGATTATCATTAGAATTTAAGCAAATATAAGAGAGGTTATGGCTTTTGGCATACCGTCCTCGTCAGAAATTTGCACTTTAAGGAAAATGGAATCATCTTCAGGGTCCAAGGTCCCAGTGATAGTCATATCAGTGCGCCTAATTGGATCAGAAACCAAAGGTGGCAAACCCACCACTGTTCTTGATTTGGGACTTTCGGTACGTGTGATGGGCAACAATCCACCTTCTTCAGAAGCTAGAAATGGGTCCAACAAAAGCTCTCGGGCTGGCAATCTTTTTGACACAGTCTCTAAGCATTTTCCCACAAATCTCTGAGCCTCCATGTCTTCAATTCGGTAAAATGCATCGGGCAGCTTTCCCTAGTAAGTCACCAAGCCAAAATGTGAAACTTAGCAAGATTATGCGTTTGGGGCATTAAAGAATAAAGATATTAAACATTTATAACATTGAAAACTATTCCATTAATGTTTTGAGCTCTCTTAATTTTAATGCAATAGTGCAGGAATTGAATAATTTCATGGTGCGATTTTTATAAAATATATTTAAATATCACGTCATTTAAAATTTTAAATAGCATGATTAGTAGCTTAATTACCGAGGTAACTTTCTTGTATATTTGGGCTGGGTTGGAGCACTCGTTGTAGGGGTACTCAGAAGTAAGCATTTCTAACAAACACATGCCAAAGGAGTATATGTCAACAAGTTCATTGTATTCCTCTTCGTATAATTCTGGTGCCATGAACTCTGGTGTACCTGATAATTAAAATAAAAAGACATAAATTAGACCCATAATCAAAGGAGATTAAATTCAATAATTCAAAGGGTAAAAATTAGTCCACACACCTTGTTATACACATTCTGTTATACACACTCAAACTATACATAAATCATGACTTAAAGTCACATTTTCTAAGGTTTTTTTTTTTTTAAGATCACATTTTCTAAACAAGATGTGTGTAATAAACACCACTCTTAACCAAAAATCAAAATAATGAAAGAGAGTGTGCGTACCTATGACACTGTGGGCATGTTGGGAGCCACGAAGGATGGCTGCTAGGCCAAGATCACCAATTTTGACTTGTCCAAGATGGCCATTGATGAAGATATTATCGCATTTGAGGTCTCTATGAATCACAGGAGGATCATGGCCATGCAAATAAGCAAGCCCACGTAGGATTTGGCGGCTCCAGTTCTTAACTGCTCGAATATCTACTCGCCGATACCTCAGCCTATACCTGTTTTTACATCCCAAAATAAAAGGAACTAAATTTTGTTTCAGCTTTTTATTACAATTTTTTGGGTAGCTAGTGGTGTAGGTACAACTCGTCACTTACAATGGTACAAATCCACCCATCGTTGACATTATTTTTATTATACACTAAGCAAAAAAATATTAAGATATTACTTTTGATAATTATATGAGTGACTAGATTTATTGTCGTTTTAAGGTGACATATGAGGTTAAAGTGATAACTAGTAATAATACTATTTTTTGTGATGCCCCTTATGATTAGTTTATATCTAACCTCTCCCTAATAAAGTAACGTTGACATATGAAAAGTTTATATATCTACGGTACACTTATTTTTTAACTAACCTTAACCATTCATCTATTATTATAAAATATATATTACATAAGACATATCTTTTTTTTTTTAAGTCTAAGATTAAGTACATCCGGTACATATTAAGAAAAAAAAAATCTTTATATTTGCTTATTTAATTTAAGTGGGTAGCTAGGGATAAACCTTAAATTCAAAATATAGCTAAAACAAAAATAGAGGACATTATGTGAGCTATCCCCCCCTCCTCAGTCAGTAGCTTCCATTATTGAGGGCATTTTGGATCTCGTAAAAGATTTTCGAAGAGTCCAATTTTCTCACATTAGGAGACAAGGAAATACACCCGCACACTTATTAGCAAAACATGCTTCCAGCATTGTTGATTTCACTGCTTGGATTGAAGAGATTCATTGCTTCATTGAGCAAGCTCTGGTCCATGATGTAATTTCATTGCCAAGTCATGAATAAAACTTTTCCGTATTTTCCCTTTAAAAAAAAAGTAGAGGAAAATAGAATAAGGTCATGTGATTACTTACTCTCTGAGTGTACCGGAAGTGAACATTTCGGTGATGAAGTTGAAAGTTCTACGATTGATATCAACCCAAGAGGTGTAGAATCGCATGATGGAGTCATGGTCAAGGTTCTTGAGAAGGTGAACCTCTGAGTAAAGTCGCTGCAATATTTCTGGTGAATGAAACACTTCCTTAAGCTCAACACGGTTCCAAGCAACCTCTATTCCAAGAACCTCATCAAATCCTCTATACACTGTTTTCACTGCTCCTTTCCCAAGAATTTCCCTGAACTGCAAAGCAAACATTAAGGGTCCGTTCGGTTAGAGGAGTGGAAAAGAGAGAGGATGGAAAATTGTGGGAGGATGGAAAAGTGGGATGATGGAAAATATTTAGTTTTCCCTCTTGTGTGTTCGGTTGGAGGGGTGAAAAAGTGAGAGGATGGAAAACTCTTTTGTTTGGTTGGAGAGAAAAAGGGAAGAATGGAAAATGTAATTTATATAAATTGACTATTATACCCTTGTTACATAATATGTAAAAAAATAGATTTATTTGTACTCATTAAATAATATAAAATTTATCATATCATATACATAAATTTATATTTTTATTTTTATTATTATAATGTAAAAATTAGATCAGGTCATGTTGAAAAAAAAAAAAAAAAAAAAACAACAACAACAACAACAAACGTTCAGGTCACGTTGAAGAAGAAGAAGAAGAAAAAAAAAAGAATTCAGGTCACGTTGAAGAAGAAAAAAAAAAAAAAAAACAACTACAACAACAACAACCGTTCAGGTCAATGTTGAAGAAGACAAAAAAAAAAAAAAACAAACAAACAAACGTTTAGGTCACGTTGAAGAAAAAAAAAAAACGTTGAAAAAAACAAGTAGGAATAGGGCATTTTTGTAAAAGTGTTACTATAACACTTTTCTCTTCAGATTTTCCTTCCGATTTGGAAGAAAAAAAAAATATGGGCCCGGAGAGAAAACTTTCTTCCCGGTTTTCTCTCCTTCCTATTTTCCTTCCCTAAACGAACAGTAGAAAACAGTATTTTCTATCATATTTTCCTCCCTTTGTTTGCCAACCTCCTTGTTTTCACTCCAAACGAACGGAGCTTAAAAGTCGATTCACTATTATTTGGAAATTTGTATATAATACGAGTGTAAAAGAACTTTTCCAAAATATAAACAAAAATATTAAAACTACTACCAATTTTACAATAAAATGTTTATATAAAATCACAATGAATACAAAGGGTACTATATTTAATTACAATATAATAAATAAATTTTTAATTACTTTTTTAATTTTATGTTTAAATCTTGATACATAGGTTTATAAAATTTATAGTACTCCTAATATTATTGTATTAAAAATAAAAATTGACTAACTTATGGTGGTTGTATAAACTAAAGTACCAAGGTTTGGGAAGAAGGGGTTAGGTATCGATTTGCAGTATATGTTGATGCTTAATAAGATTATGATTTATGAGTCCTATTGAATCTGGGGCATTGAATTGTGTAGTGAAATTTTTGCTCTACAATTCATAAAAGTGATGGAAATTAAAGTGAAACTAGAAAACTATTTCGGCATAGTATTTAACATGTATAGATAATTATCCTGTCAATAAATCAAAATGAGTGAATAAGGTAATTAATTAACTGGATTAGAGATTAAAGAATTTTAATCTAGAATCAACAAATCAGTGCGTATATAAATGTTAAAAAAAAAAACTTTTTTTTTTCGTAATGATTGCATTGGGGAAGTCTTATATATTGTAACAAAGAAAGTCTTGACAGGTGTATTATCTTTATCTCCATACAGAAAGATATTTTTATGTTTTCTCTTTTTAATTTCTTCTTGTTTGTAAAAGAAGGCAAGAAAGAAGCCGAAGGCACTCGCTATGAGCCCACGGGTGACTCTTCAGCCCATGGGCTGGTGTTGAAAAGGCCGAGTGTGTGTTGAGACCTTTTTTATTTTTTATTTTTTGGGCTAAATGTTTTTTTTTTAAAAGAGAATTTTAACCTATGTCGTTCGCTCTTGATGATAGCTCTTTATCATCAGACCAAGACACCAATTAGTTTTTTTTATATAGGCGAAAATTGAACCTCAGATCTCTTATTCAACTATCAGAAACTTTATTTTGTAACTATTGTGTCAACTAAAATGGTCTAGCCATATAAAAAAAAAAAATACTAATTAGTAAAATGCTCCATGGCATAAATATTTAAATTTAAATTAATAATCTTATCAAGCTTGACCCAACTAATATGAGGTAAGCTTAACTCACACCAAGCATTTAGTAGGTATGAATTTGGGGGTGACTATGCGAATTTCTTATTTTAGAACTCATCAAAGCTACAAACAGTTGACCCCCTTTATTTGGATTTTGAAACAAGAAGTGGTTTCTAAGTTCTAACCCCAATCATAATATGTAATCCTTGAACTCATTACTAAACTCATCTATCATAGTCAAAGTAATTTCTCAAGCAAAAACCACATGCTCTAAATCACAAAGGTCAATAAGAAGTGGCTTTTGAAAGTTATCTAGAACAAGCGCTGCACCAATTACCACATGCTCGAAAATTTCTTGAAAAAATGTATACCCAATAAGATAAATTCCTCTTGCATATAATACTGTCCTTGCAATTTTTATCACTTATGGGTTATGGCCCGAGTTTATTGTAAACCTCAATACTCTATAAGCCAGTACTTGTAAGTCAAGTAACTATAACCTAATGAATTCTTTCGCTCTCTTTTATCACTAAAAATGATGAAAAGCCAGACTATATTCTATAATCAGCTCGTTTATACAAGATCATGCAGAAAATTTGAACTTTTTCTAAGTATGTACATGGAAAGAAAATCAAAATTAAATACTTACTCGTCCATATCGACCAGATGGATCAGTTTCAACGTATCCAAGCTGATCCTTAGCTCCATCAACACACCCTCCTACCCTTGCCTTGTACATGACTGAGAAATCAACGCTAGCTATATAGCTTACTGTTTATTTTCCTATATAATACTTGCTTGATAGTATTAAATATGTAATAATAATTTTAGACAACAAAGATGAAGTGAATATATGCTAGAAGATCCGAGGCTTCCCCTCATGATTTTCATAAGAGAATACACCAAACAATAACCAGAAAAGCCTTGAGTAATCAACGCTAAGCATAATCCAAGCCATTTCCACAACCCCACGTGAGAACTCGTATTCCTTAGTAACCATTTGTCTCATAGAGAAAAGACTTAGAGAAGTGAGGGACAGATATATATCCTAGATTTTTCTTTTTTCAAAAAAGACAAGAATACTAGAACTAGCTATGAAACTGTTAAAAGACTATTTGGGTGGTGTGGTTGAGAGCAAAAATTGAGAAGAAGTTTGTGGAGGAAATTAATAGGAAAAAAAAAATCTTTTTCTTTTATAAACTGAAATGATCATATGTGGGACTTTGGCTTGAAAATGGGATTCTAAATTTGAAGAATCTGTGGCCACGCTTTGGTAGTACCATTTGTGGATGAGGGAGCAATCACAAAAATTAGATTTCAAATAGAGAAAGAGATTGAGGAAATCTAAGAGGAAAAGTTTGGAACAGATATTGAGAGAGAGAGGCTGAGATGTTTTGAGAAGATTTTGGTGCAAAGACAAAGAAGGTAGAAACAAGAGGTGGTGCTAATGGTAATATTATATAAGGACCTTGATTATCAGAAAAATAATAACAATGACCTTCAATATGGGTCCCCAGATAACGTGGCTAACGGAATTCACACCGTCCAAACTCCAAACTAGAATAATATGCTATAAATAAATAAATAAAATGACAAAGTCTAACTGTAAACTTGATTATAGCTTAAATGTACAATTTTCATTAAAAAATTAACCTAAATACATATTTTTAAAATTTAACTATTAAATTGTAAGTTATATATATTCCTAACACACGTATCTTACCGTTTTCTATTAAAAAAATATGTATCAAATTTCATGCCAATCAGATGTAATTTATTATTTAATCTATAAAAATATTTTTTATATATAATTTTAGATTATAAAAATTTAAATTTTAAAATTTTTATTAATGACATAACTATTAATTTTTAATTTATTGAAATAAAAATAAAAAGAATAATATACTATGTGAAAACAATTAACGGCGTTTGTTATTAATATCAAAGTCATATAGTGTTATTATATATGTGTATGTATTGGGAAAGGGAATGAGGTCTGAGATTGTAGTAGTTGATCAGCTCTGCTTGTTGATGAAAGCAGTAATGCCTCAAAAGGCCAGGTCTTAAATTCGAAGCATAGTTAATTCACCCATTGGGATCACAATTCGGATATACATTCACCCACTGATTATTGGTGGATCTCATACCAAAAACAAAAACTTTTATCCTCTTTCTTTATATAATACTTTGATATTTTCATAAATACACTATCAGCAAAATTCATCCAAACGGCACACTAAATTATGGGTGTAGTATTATATGCATTTGCATATTTTAAAGACTATAACGCAAATTACAAAATTTAGCTACAAAATAAGTTGTAATCTTAAGTAACAACATTTCTCAATAAAATAAATATTACTTACATATTTTGAAAATCTAACTTTTGAATTGCATGTTCTTTACGCTCTTAAGACATATGTCAAATTTTGTGTTAGTCGAATATTATTGACTATATGATTTATAAGTTTATATTTTATGCATAAGCTTATAGATCATATAGTCAATAATATCTAATTAAACAATTTATTGATGACATATTTATTGATCTTTAATTTTTTAGAAATTTGGCAAGTATGGAGGACATAAAAAGAAGATGTAATCTAAAGGTGGATTTGTCAAATGATGTTCTCACTTAACTCAATTTTAAAAAAGAAATAAAAAAATTTGCAACTCATTATAATTTGGGATTTTCTTTGGCTTGTTCCTGCGGCTTCTTGGACCACGTAACCGATTCGATACTATGCTAGACAAAAATTTTGAAAGGTCATAATTGATCAAATATGCTAAAGCAGTTTTGGATAAGTTTACATACCCAAACACAAATTGACAAAGTAGCAAAGGTTAGGTGCGGAGAAGAAATTTTGATTTGGTGAGCAAATTATAATATTGACATATCAGTAAAGAGATTTTCAAAATACATATCTACACACATTTATAAGTATAGTTACCAAATATTTTTTTAAGAAAACTTATCATCTTTATCAACTTTTCACAATTATTTTATTTCTCTAATCCTTTCATGTACTATCATTCTTAACATTAAATCTTTTAAAAAAAAGAGTTTTCCCAAGAGAAAATTATTTTTATTAAAAACCTATTACTTGATGTCAACAACTAAAACTAACTACATAAGAGAGGAAAAAATTAAACAAAAATAAACATGATTCTAGCAATACTCTTTTAAAAAATTGACATTTATTAAAAACTCTTTCTTTCTTTTTTTTCAAGGGTGTCATTTGGACAACTATTTATTTGATGAGACCATTGGATTTGCTGATCAATTCTTTTTTAGGGGGCTTGATCAACTCTTATTTTTTGGGGAATCAACTCTTAATTTTGTAGTTCAATGTACACGTTAAGAAAAATTTTAAAAATTTTGCCTGGGCCAAGCCAAGTGTAGCTCCACCTCTAGGACCAGCTATCCTTATTGAGTTTTCAAATATAGGTAATATGATAGTTGAATAAAAGATTTGGGATTCAATTTCTCCATAAACTAAAAATCAATTGGTGTCTTAGTTTGATGATAAAGAGTTATTATCAAGAGCGAACGTCATAGGTTATGAAACTTTTTAATATATATATATATATATATATGTGTGAATGAATATGAAGAGAAGCACTGTATAGCTGGTCCTAGAGGTGGAGCTATACTTCGGCTTGGCCCAGGCGAAATTTTTAAAATTTTTCTTAATGTGTGCATTGAACTACAATAATGTCCCATCGGGTAAGCTCAATCGAAACAATAATGAATACATATTTAGTTCGATGACACATGTACAGTATAGTTAATCCAAAGTATTTAATTCAAGAATTATTTCATCCAAAATTAACCAAAAGGCACAATTTCCATATTAAATTCCAATAAAGACAAATAATAATAATAATAATAATAATAATAATAATAATATTTTGAGATTGATACATTTTAGAAGTATTTAATTAAATAATTTAAATTTATCATATTTCAATAACTTTTTTTTTTTAGAGTAAAATATGTCAATAACTTAAAATTTTTGATAATCTGTAATTTAACATTTAATCACATATTTTTAACACTTCATCTCATGTGTGGACTCAAATTCTCCTATTATAATATTATATTAAATTATCGATTGTTTCAAAAGCTTTTAAATGATTTTAAGCCATTACAAACCATTTATCACAACAACAAGATTTTAGGAGAGTTCTTCATAATAGTCCTCGTATAATCAACCTTAAAATACAATGGCCTCAAAAAAACAAGTATCCACAAATTACTCTAGCAAGTAGAATTTCCTTTTTTAATAGAAACGCAAAATATCTCATTTCAGTATCAAATATTAGTGGCCGGCATCACATTGATCTCAAGTTTAGCTTTTTGTTTTTCATCTTTGCAATAATCCATTTTCGAGTCAAATGCACAATCTAATTGTTTCATCAACAGAAATAGTGGAGGCCCTTCTCTTTTTTCTTTTTTTCTTTTTTAAGCTCACTCCTCTTTTTTTAAGCACAGTAGATTGAGTTGAAAAGACCACAACCATTCATTTTCAAGATTTCTCTTTAATAAATACTATATGCATAAAGCTATACGAAAATGTCCCACCACTTATTGTATCTTTATCCTTTCCCAACGTACGTGACACCCTAATTTATTTTCAGCAATCACAAATATGAAAACATCATTATCTTTTCCTCAAAAAAAAAAAAAAAAAAATCATTATCTTTGTCACTTTGTAAGATTATAGATGAAGGTTGACCATGCGTGTCAATGATTCAGAGTAATAGCTTCTCTAAAATAATGGCAAATAAAAATGGTTATGTGAGGTCATAGGCCTTCTTATGATTAATTATTCCTTAAGAAAAATATTTTTTCCTTATTAAATGAGAATAATTTCAAGTTTCAACTTAATAGTTTTTTTTTTTTTTTGAAAAGTAAACTAAGAAATGGAAAGAGTAGGTAAGAGTGTAGGACTTATAAAGCATGGTCTCAAATGCAGGTTGGAATATTTTTAATTTTAAAATAATTTATCGGCAATTACAATACATAATAACCGGAAGATTTATAAATATTATTTTTAGTCTGTGAAGTCCCTCCACAATGTAAAGGATTAAACAAGCCCAATTATAGACTTGCTATCAATAAGATAATCATGTTATTGGAGATTAATATAAAATTGGGAAAAAAATCCTATTTGCTATACATCACAATCAAAGGAAGTATCAAGTACCTGGGTCCACCCAAGTGGGATCCAGCAAGTACTTGGTGAATCATTGATGATAAATAATGCTTGCTTCTGTTCTGAGATGGCTTTTCGGAATCTCAAATTTCATCTAAATGGCTGGCTCTGTTTGCTCAAATCTGAAAATAGTATATATCCATTAATTATATCTTAAGTTCTCAATACTAGTCATGGTGTACTACACTCAATAAATAAAATAAAAACTATCCAAAAAGCAGGAATTATTCATCTTAATAGAAAGATATTGACAATAATATGAGAGAGAGAGAGAGAGAGAGAGGGGAACATTTTAAAAGTGAAAGGAGATTTGAAATTTTTAAATCTTTTATCTGAAGTGAAATTTTAATATGAAAGTTTCCTTTAGATTAGAATAGTGGGTTTTATCGACCAATTTTGCTTAAAAATGAATGGAATAAAAATACAATTGTGTTTTGAAAAATACTGTGTTTAAAAAAATAGGAAATAAAATTACATTCTTTCTCCTATACTATTATCCATGTAATATTTGTTCTTCTAAATTATGAGAGTGCATATTTACCTCTTAAATTATTACTCATGTAATACTTTGCAAATCATCCCATGACCATGGATGATAAAAAAATTTACATTATTTTACTGAATAAGAGAATTTCAAAGGAACGTATGTTTTAAAACTTTTCATATATAAAGTATAATTCAACAAATTTCTTTATAAATAATTAGTATCCGAGATGTGGCCTGATATTGTTTGGCCAAAATTTTTTCTTTATTTATTTATTTTTTATTTTTTTGATAAGAGTGTGGCCAAAACTTGATTTTTCAACGCGTAATTAGATGTATTAAAATCAGTTACAATAATTATTTATTTTTTGTTTGCTTTCCCTCATTCATCATTATAAGAAAATATTTAGAAATTAGTTTAATGTAAAACTCGCAACTAATGACATTGGTTTTTTTTTTTTTTTAGAGAAATTAGTATCCGAGGTGTGGCTTGATATTGTGTGGCCAAAACTTTTTCTTTATTTTTATATTTTTTGAGAAGTGTATGGCCAAAACTTGATTTTTGAACGCGTCTGTATTAAAATCAGTTACAATATATATATATATATATATATAATATTTTTTTTTTTGAGAATGAATAATTATTTATTTTTTGTTTGCCTTCCCTCATTCATCACTATAAGAAAATATTCAGAGGTTAGTTTAATGTAAAACTCGCAACTGATGTCATTGATTTTTTTTTTTTTTTTAAGAGAACTGAAATAATTTTTAAAGTCATTCAGCAAAAGCAGAAATAATTTTAAACTAGTTTGGTGAACAATGATAGAGAGAAGAGGCTGCCAAGAAACTTCCCAGTTCATACTTCATAGGTTTGTGGTTCGTACACTTTTAAAATTAAACAAATAGATTCGCCGTAAACAGTGGAGCCACCGTGATGGGCTTGTTTTGTTTACACTCTACACGTCGTCACATTTAACGCACAAAAATTAACAATATTTTGACACCTACTGTACCGGCCATTATTTTAGGCTCCTGTTAATTATTTATTTTAAGAAAATTTTTATAAAAAATTAAAAAAATTATCAAAATAACTAATAACTTTTTCGTTTTTTTATAAAAAGTTTTTTAAAATGATTTATTAATAAACTACTATTAGCTTATCGATAAATCCAAACTGGGGATCTAGTGATAAATCCCTTATTTTTATTTGGCTTATCACTAACACTACTATTAGCATATGTCAAATTTTTTTGTGCCTAGAAACTATTTTTGCACAATGGTAGCTCACATAAAACCAAGGACTCGACTGGGGTCCAGTTGCGCTGTATTCAATCCTTACCCTAAAACCAAATATTCTTAGTAGTGTACAACTGTAGGCCCCTAGCGAGGAATTTGGGGTCTCCATCACATTTACCAGCCTGTGATCACACTTCCAGTCACCAGATCACCTAATAGTTTTAGATTTAAATCAACCCCTAACAGTTGACTCCATTATTTTGATGCACAAACAAAGCATAATCTTATCCCTCAATAAGCCGACCATACAATGATGCTATAAACATGTAACACTTATGAAACATTGTAAAGTTCAATGCAGCCATGTGTTTGAATTTAACCAGAAACCTATACAATACCTAAGAAATTGTACCCAAATTTTGTCCAGTGCCGTAGATTTGAAACTAGAGTTCAGTAGAATATCTCGATAGCACTTGATAAAGCAAGACATTGTACTGCCAAGAAAATGGAGCCACGAACAAGCTAGGCTGTAACAACTTTCCAATAGTAACATAGCCAAAGAGTTGCATCATAAACATCTGCAGAAATTATTATCTTCCTGTAGAACTTACATCAGACATCGACAACATTCTATTCATGCTATTTTACCTACAAGGGGTCACAAGAGAAACAAAACCTGGGGCAAAACCATATCTCAAACATCCTATATACGAAAATCTCTGTAAACACAGCTATTAAGATTAAAGGGGAAATTTTAGTAGAATGTACAAAATGCCTTTGAACCACAAACAGGAAAAAATGGTCTCATATCTCAAGCTTCCAAATGGTTACGAAGGTGCTGTATAGGAGGAAAGCTCACACTTAGGCTGCTTTGTTAGCATTTACTGTTCTATTCATTCAAACTTTAACCATATAGATATATCATCCATTCCCACTGAAGTCAGACAGATAAAGGTGGGAATTCTTCTTCATCTTTCAAACGGAATGATTGTACAGCAATCCTACATGTCCAAAACAAAGGAACTTAAAAAATAGACCCATGTATGTCAGCTAGTACCAGATTAAAATTTGACATGAATGGTGAATGGTGATATTCCCCTACCTATCTTGATTCATACCCAACACTGGTTTTGGGCTTTGTATCCCTGGTGACAGAAGGCTTACACTTAAGTTTTGAGCAGGTGCTGAGCCAGAGTTTTGTTGCCGGCTCCTTTCGGGCAAAGATCCCTCAACTGGCAGATGCCCAATTGACCCAAATTCAACAACTCTCTCAGAAGGATGCATTGAACCATTGGCATTAGAGTACAACTTCCTTCCAGGAGAACCAGAGGTGTGATCTGACAACCCAGACTTTCCGCCACCATAAACAGGAGATTGTGCTTGTGCCAGCTCACGACTGCTTCTCTCAGACCAACATGACTCAGGTATTGACGTGGCTCGGCCGTTGTTACGAGGAGACCTTACAGGTGCTTGATTTCTTCCCCTGGGTGTCAAGGGCCTGTCCCGGTAATGGTTCTGCAAAAATTTATGCATAAAAGCACACTAAGATAACGAGACCGTCCACCTGAACAACTTAATGAAAAACAGAAGCTGGATAGAGACACCAAGATCAACAATGCCGTGGCCCCACAAAAATTTCGAGGATTCCACAATATTCAAATACCAAAAAGAAAAAAATCCAGAGACTTAGAGTGAGTATACCGTGTTGGGAAAATATGTCCCTGTTCCTCTTGGTTTTGGCATCTCTTCCATACCAAATGCCACACCACCAGGTAATATTGTCGGATTCATTGGGTAGAATGGTGCCCTGGGTACAACACCATTGGTGTTCATCTGGGAATACACATTCCTGTTCAGCTGCACAGACTGTCGTATTACATCCCATGACTTCTCATACCACCACCTACCAAAATTCAAACTCTTAATGTGACTATCATGGTCCCCACTGAGATCTGACAAAGGGTTCAAACCTTCAGGATTTCCAGAACTGCCATTATCACTAACCAACTGGTTCTCATCCTGGTCCAAGTGCACAATCAAGGCCTTCTCCTCGGAAGGTGCTTGTAGAAGCCTAGGCGAATCTTTCTTCTCAGTACAACCAGACTCTTCTGGCTGTTTTCGATCTGGATTTCCATCCCCATCCCCATTTCCCATTACTCTTTGAGAGAAATAGAGAGGAGGTGCATGATGTGCTTTACCCAAAGAGGATGTACTATCCTTACAACTTGAAGGAAGGGATTTAATTGCATCCTTTGAAATTGTTAGACCTTGAATTCTGGAGGTAGCAAGGTCTTTCGCATCCCCAACAAGACGATATTCTGAAACAGTAATCCCATTTACAGAACCATCAGCTTCCGACAACTTGGTTGAGCCTGATGCATCAACAGAGCTCCTTTTTGGTTCATTCACAGCATGAGCAAAGCTCGTCCCAGTCCCTGATGTGTTAACATTATTGACTCCAGCATGTGTTAGTCCCTCATAACCCAACCGACCTTCGGCAGTCACGCTATTTAAATAGGCATATTCTGATTCATGAATTGCATGATCTTCTTGTGACTCTGTACCTGAAAATGACGATGCAGTGCCAAACATATTGTGTCCAGGCATTGGGACAGGATCTTGAACATCAGGCCTCTGCCCACTCCCATGCCTGTCCAATGTGTTTGAGAAAAACCTACGGATTTCATCCTCTATGTTTTCTTCCGGCTGGGAGAGGATATGCCCAAGCTTTCGAGCACCATATGTGAAAGCACTCCTAATACGGTAAAAGTTTCCTACATAAGTCAGTCCAGATTTATCATTAATGAACAAAAGTAACTGCAACCTCATTCAGTGCAACATTATTTGGAGTCTTCTAAATGCAATTTTTTTCATGAATTTTAAAATAAAATAAAATTTTAAGTCAAATTTTTTCATGAAAATTCCAAGAAAAACTTCCCACATTTTGAAAATTCAACAATTTTGAATAAATTGTTGAATAAATTCAACAATTGTGAAAATTCAACAATTTTCACAAATGATTACATGAATAAATCAATACCACCTACAGCCCAAAATAAACACACACACTGAATCTATAATTTTATCAGTATGTAAAATGCTAATGTTTCCTTTGTCCCATGATATTGCCAAAATATATCTGTTTTGTACAAAAATTTCCCCAAGAATGAAGTAACTTTAACTTTGTTGGATAGCTTATCTATCTTACAGTTACAAGAAGCAAAATTTCCAGAAGGAATTGACCTAATCTTTTTCATTAGTAAAACAATAAAAAAGATCAGATATTTCAGTCCCATTGAATAACATAGAAGAAGAGGCCATAGGCCTCCCACCTGACTAAAGGAAAAGGAATTCTACCTTTGCTCACACTGCGACCAAGGTTGTTATTTTCTTTTAGTGGATCAACTATGTTAAAATGCTTTGGGGGAAATGTCAGATATTTCAGTCCCATTGAATGACATAGAAGAAGAGGCCATAAGCCTCCCACCTGACTAAAGGAAAAAGAATTCTACCTTTGCTCACACTGCGACCAAGGTTGTTATTTTCTTTTAGTGGATCAACTATGTTAAAATGCTTTGGGGGAAATGTCCTTGAATTTGTCTCATACCCCCTTGCAGGAACTGAGAACATTTCCCAACATCCCTTAAGAAAATCATTACTGAGCAACAGTTCACTGCCATCATTTTCAGGTGTCTCAGCTGCAAAAAGGACCAAATAATGACTAAGAGCCATCTAAACCAGTAAGTGTGCCACACATGCAAAACAATGTTGCTTACCCACGAGTTCTGGCAATGACGATAAGCGGACTGGACCAGTCAGGCTGATGCCGTAGTTGTCCCAGTCAAATTTACTGAAGTAGTCCAAAAATTTATATAAAACCTAAAGAGACAAGATGGTTAAGTTTATATAATACATTTGAGTAGCATACAAGTGCTAATTGCAGAAAGCTCTCACCGCCAGAGGACCATTTAAGGATGCATGGAAAAGACGGAAGATATATAGAACCAAAGTCTCCAAAGCATACGTAGAAATCAAGCCATGATGAGCTCCAAGAATACGGCTCTCATAGTAGCACCAAGCCTTAATCAGTATGATACTACGTTTAAATAGATGATCTTTGTCAATCTGACGATCAACCTGTACATTGCAGCATCAAGGACATCAAATTCCAAAAGCAGAGCCTAGTCCAACAAGCTCAAGATGACCAAAAGAAAACATAGAAGATGTCCAAATTTGATTAGTGAGGATATTGTTTTTCTTACATGATTTGTAAACTATCTTGCAGAGGTTATTAAGTCACATCTAAATAAATATGGAATCTGTGAACTATAGAAAAAAATATGAGGGTTTTGTCTACAGAACTACCAGCAAAAATGAAAACTGAAGAAAAAAACCCAGAGAAGAACATTAACAGCAGAAAACAGAAAAATATCCAAACCCCACTTTGCTTTTGAAAATAAATGGATAAACATAGAAATATTAACATTCACTTCATTTCTTCACCTGAAAAGAGATTCATGATCTTAAAGTGCTAAATTCTTAAGCTTTTTCAGCAATATAACAGAAATTTTCAATCCAACAAAGTCTATCTTCCAATAAATTTATTCATGTATACAAAACTAAATATTCCAAAGCATTCAATTAAATGCAAGAAATCAACCTTCATTTACTAGAGGAATTTTACAGGGAAGGCTACCTTCTCAAGAAAGCATAGAGTACAGAGCCCTCCTAACTGGTTGAAGGAAATATCAACAACAATGTTCTGTACAAGACATTTTACAAGCTTAACCTGCCACCAGAAAACCCAATGGTCAAATTGCCAAAAATTATAACCAGTAGAAGGGCAATCTCAGATGTAGCTTACAAGAAGGAATCAATGAGTCATCTAAAAGTCATACTGCAACGCTTCATATCTTATAAAAAGAGCAGATTATAGATTCACAAGGATAAACAAGCATGCATACTACATAAACCAATCAGTGGAGCACTATGCAACATGCAGTGATAGGCTATATCAGAGTCCTATTCACTTGTGCTGACACATGGCAAGCTATCCCAGCAAAGAAGTCTGAAGTGAGCTGGCAGAGGCTGGTCTGGTTCAGCAGTCCTATACCTAGGCATCTTTCATTGGCAGGCTTGTAATTAGAAACAGACTTTCCACAAGGGATAGGATGATAAAAAGGGGTATGTGGGTGATTGATTATGCCTTTTCAGCAGTAATGAAGTTAAAAGTAGGGATCACTTATATTTTGAATGGCCTTTCTCCAATTGGGTATGGAAAATGATATTGCGCAAATGTTTATTTCATAAAGATGGAATGTGCTGGGATGATGAGCTGAAATGCACTATTACCTCTTTCAAAGAGAGGAGTAGGCTGCTTTGTGCAGACTAACTTGGAATGCTAGAATCTATGCTCTTTGGATTGATAGAAATGCTCAGGTTCATGGAGAAGTGAAAAAGGATTGGCCAAGGATTATTTTTTGATAAGTGGATTAGCCAAGGATATTATGAGTGATGTCAGATTTAGAGTAGCAACAATGAAGATTGTCCCCAACACTTTAAGAATGGAGTCCTTTCCTCTACTTGGAACATCCATTGTTCCATATTTAAGGGGCATGATTTGACCTGGGTTAGCTGCAGTCTTGTTGAATTCGTCTGCTGTAGTTATTGTTTGGATTTGTTTGTTCAGGGGAATTGTTACTAGTGTATTCAAAGTTGAGTTTTGTTTGTGTAAAGTGTGGTTTGGTAGCTGCAACAATGATGGCATGAATTTCTCATTTTTTAATAGAAGTTCTTTTTCAGCCTATTCAACCACACCCCCCCCCCCCCCCCCCAACCCCCCCCCAACCCCCCCAGTCCATTCTTTCAAAACAAAAAAAAAGAAGAAGATAGGCTTTATTAGAGGCATCTAAGTGACAAAAATAGTATAGGTCAACAAGGACAAGTCTAAATCCTGCATGCAACATAGTTGGGGCTTTAAATGTGAAAAGGAATTCCCAAAGGAAATGGGTAATGAAATAAATGAACACAAATGCGTAACATTCGATAACTTCTACAGACTAGATAACCTAAAGGGTTGTAAGTTGCAACACGGTAGATTTTATCAAATTACTAATCAAATCATAAATTCGCCTCCATGTCAAGTTTCCAACAACCAACCCGCAGCTAATAGCCACTCCACTTGAGGAATAGCCGAGCCCTGCACACCACTAGGTGAGGACTAATATGTCTATAAACATGGTCCCCTTAGCTATACTATTCTCATGTAACCTTCCCCCCATTCATATCAATTCAGCCTAACTCTAAATATTTGACCCTTATATTTTTATGATGCCTTTCTGTAAGCCTCAATTCAATATTTTAACAGTACTGCCATCATGTCAAGAATTTGCACGAGACCATGCATTCAGGCCAGTGCTATAGTGTATGAAGTGGTAAAACAAAAGAATATATACCAACCAGCAAATGCAGAGTAGACTAAAGATGCACTTCTAAGTGGCAAAACAAAAGAATGTATACCAACCAGCAAATGCAGAGTAGACTAAAGATGCACTTCTATATATGTGTGGGAGCATATACCTATTGTGGTGGTAATCATAACATATAAGAAAACTCAACCTTACTGCCCAAGTCACCAATAGTTTTTTTTTTACCTTTTTATTTTTTGGAATGGGGAATATGGGGGGGAGGGGAGAGGGAATTCCAGTGGTAATGGACGTTACCTTTCCATACCCAAGAATAACAAAGGTTGAAGCTAATAAAATTCTAGTGTCCGACTCTCCAACCTTACCCGCATTATCAGACAAACCATAACGGGTAGACTTGAAATTTCCAATCCAACCTTGAAACACACAGACGCTGACCCAAGAAAATGAATCACACAGATAACATCTACTGAGGACAGAAATTCCTATAAAGGGTGATGGTTATCAACCCTTGCCAAATATAGTTTATAGATCCTTTAGCGTAAAATACTAGACACGGGCTTTCTAAAATTGATCACTCGTCAATACTATTTTCTGGATATGAGGGAGAGAAGGGAAGAAAAAAAAAGGGGGGGGGGGGGGGGGGGGAGAGGGAGAGTGAAGGGACACCTTGGAAGAAACATTGTAGTCTTCTATTCAATTACCAAAAGCAAAATGGCTATATACTAATTATGCAAATGATGACAGAGTCTATACACAAATGTAAAACAACAAGGTGATCAAAAAGCCTTCAGAATCAAACCAGCAAGTCCTGAATTTGAAGCAAAAATAATTCTCAAATTAGTTCAACTAAATCAAATATATTTTACTAAATATATGGACTAACAAAGATCTTTAGTAAATATAGGGATTATAGGCTAGAAACCTCTGCCCGAATCATTTGGACATCTTTTACTACAAACTCAGCAGCCCTGTTCTGATCTTCTCTTTCAAGGACAGAACAAACAATACTAGCCAAAGCCTCCTCACCATTTAGACAACCAAAGGCAGTCAAATCAATATCGCCATCAGGCAGATAAGTCTTCAACGGTACAGACCCAAATGGAAATACCTGAAAGAAAAATGAGTTAGAAGAAAGTAATCTACATCTTATCTATATTTAAATGAAGTTTAATATTTATAATATCAAAAGGAAAACTATGAAGAATCGTTAATTTTAAAAATTAATTCAAATTAAAAAAGAATAGGACGAAGAAGAAGAAGAAGAAGAAGAAAGAAAGAAAATAGAGAAATCCAAATGCAAAATGTTGCTTAATTAAATAAATGATCATGTAGAGCTTATATTCCACTCATTTAAGTGCAAAATTGGTTCCCTAGCCCAAAACCCACATCTAGTACAAAATAACCATTAACATAAGCAATCAAACTCATCCAAAAATTTCATCCAGCTCCCAACAAAATGGAAAAATTATCTCATATGATAATAACACCTTGAAACACTCACGACCACACATTACACAAAACGTGCATTTGATTTAGCTTTTTTTTTGTGTGGGGGGGGTTGTTATGTAGTAATGGAGCTTATTTGCTTATAAGAAGCTTTTTAAAGCCTCACTTTTTCTAGGTAAATTGAACTTCTATTCACTTTTAGTAAATCAGCAAATAAGTCAATCCAAATGCACACCACATGATGGTTGATTTGTGGAAGCATCATACAATGTGACTTTAGTATGGAATAATTACTACACTAAAGTAAAGAACTTCTCATCAATAAATCCCTATCTTCTTTAAATGAATTAATACACATAAAACAAACATGTTTTCTAACATTCGTACATCTCTTCTTGACATTTTGAACCGAATTAGACCTTTCTTCAAGAAATGGTATAACATAACTTTATAATTAAATAATATAGATAATTATTTCATCAAAAAGATAAGAGTACTTTTACTTCATTTGAAATATTTAAATCATTCTACCACTATAAAGTTCTGTTCCTTTTTTTTAATCTTGATATCCAAAAGTCATGCACCTAAGGATAGTTTATGCGTTTATTTAAAAAAAAAAAAAAATTTAAAAAGGATAGTTTATGCAAAACAGCATGAAAAGTTCCTTAGGTGTTGTCTAAGAAGCATGACCACTCCAAAACCCCCGGCGTAATCATGTCAGACACGCTAGGGACACTCTTGCATGTGTGTCCTCAATACATTGTAAGGAAAAAATATATATTTTTATTTTTAAACATGTTTGAAATTTGAAATAAACATAAAATATGCCTAAGTAAAATTTTTTTTTAAACTATTAAAAAAATAATGATTTATATTAATTAATGGCCGAATTCCTATCATGACCTGTCATAATTTTTCAAGAATTGTTGTGTCGTCATGTCCCGTATCGTATCATATAAGTGTTCGTGCTTCTTAGGGTGTTGTTCCTTAGTTCCCCCAACTAAACTCAACAATACACTTCCTTGTGTATAGTTACAGCTTTCAAGGCGGCCATGGTTGAATTTAATTAAAAAGATAACCTAGCACCTCTAGCTCCTAGGGAACTGTACCTAAAGTTTTAGGCACATTTTATTTCCCAATTGTGTTCTATCTTGGCTAAAATCAAAGCAATTTCATAGTGACCTAATTAAAGTTTCAAGTTTGAACCATTACAAATTAACTAACTCTAAACATTTCAATTTTCACACTAATAAGCTCAAATTCAACACAATTACACAAAACACATAGACACATAGACACGTACCTGGCAACCAAGACAAGTTCTAAGGAGCCTTTGAACGTAATCAGTAACCGCTCTCCTCCTATTCTCAGAGACAACAGTGGGCTGAACCTGAGCTATGATCCCCCGCGTCGCCTCCTCAGCTCGCTGCAGATACTCCGCGGCAATTCCCGCCGTTTGGTTCGAAGACGAAGACGAGGACGACGAAGACGACAGCCGCTCGTCCAATACGACAGCGTTCGGTGGCTCCGGCGACCAATCCCGAAGATCGCCCATGGAAATTAACCACAACGAATTTTTTTTTTTTTTTTCACGGTGAAGAAAAAAAAAATTACCTTAGGAATTCACCGACGGTACAACAACCATGACTCCGCGTTGAATTCACGGAGAATCTACGCCGTTGATCTGAAATGAGATTTGATCTTGCAGCGCGATCGGACGGTTAGGTTGAATTGAACTCTTAAGGGTTTGCGATATGAGAGAGAGAGAGAAAGATCGAGTGGTTTGTTGAAGAAGTTAGAGAGAGAGAGAGAGAGAGAGAGAGTGAGAAATTTGTTGTGTGATTATAAATGTGTGTTTGTTTTAGCTTTTTTTTTTTTTTTTTTTTTGCGGAGAGAGGAGAGAAGAGGAAGAGAGCTTAAAAATATGCAAATCTGTTTGTTTTGTGTTTTGTGTGTCCTTTTCTATCTTTCCTTTCTTTTTCTATTCGTTCCACCTGTGCCTTCTTCTTCTGTTAACTTCTGTTTTTTTTACCATTCTGTTTCGCAAATTTTACTCTTTTTACACCACTCTTTGCCTCTCTGAAATTTTTTTTTTTTTTTTTTTTTTTTTAACAATGCCATTACCTGTTCCTTTCAAGGGCACATGTCCCAACTGCCTTTCAAGTTTTTCACCTCTCTTCTTCTTCTTCTTTTTTCCTTTTCTTTTTTTTGGGTATGTTTCTTTTGTTTTTTCTAATGCAAGAGACCAAAATAAAAACATTTGAAATGTTACCAATGTACAAAAATATATGATAATTTTCTTAATTTGACATGAACAAGAACAAGAATAAGTTGTTTCAAATTATCGAAAACAATAATACTAAAAAAAGTAAAAGTAGGGAAAGTTTCAAACAAAACAGAGTCTTCATGTCAGGATATTTTCGAAGTCTCCAAAGCGAACGCACACAACTATTTGCTTACTTGAATCTTCCTTATTTATCGAGGAAAACATAATGATAATGGAGATGAAACTTTTTTATTTATTTAGTAATAAATTATACGTATTTTGACATCGTTTAAAGAAAACAAGGGAAGTCTCAAACAAAACAGAGTCTTCGAAACAAGTTCTGTCTAAAGCTACTAAGGCGCATGCACAACTATTTGCTTGCCTAAATCTTCCTTATTAAGAAAAACATATTGATAATGGACATGACGCTTTCAATTTCGAAAAGTTGTACGTGTTTTGAGATAATTTGAAAAGAATCTAGGAAGTTTGAAAAAATAGAGTCTTCAAACCGTGTTCCCTCCAAAACTGACAAAGCGAGAGCACACAACTATTTGTTTACCTAATTCTTCATCATTTATTGAGAAAATGTATTAATAATGGAGACAAAGCTTTTAGTTTTGAAAAATTATATGTATTTTGAGACAGTTTAAAAATAATATATTGAGATTGTGAGAATAATTTTATTCATATTAATAACATTTATTAATAAATCCCATATTATGAGTTAATTGTCTATGTTTATGTTTTCTTGATACACATATCTAAATTTGATACACATTATCGTTATTTTAATGAACTTCATTTATATCTTTATTTGATTTAAATAATTAAAGGTTATTCATGTGTTTGTATTTATAACTAGGCTACACGACAAAATTAATCATCTAATAATCAATCTTCCGTTTGGATACCAATGAAAAATGAAAATTATTTCACTATTAAACTTATTTTTGATACTATTTATGGGTCTTACTGCATTTTTTGGTACTATTCATAGCCCATTATATTATTTCAATAATAAGTTTTCAGTTTCAGCAGAATATTGTAAACACGTGCCATCGGTAAATATACAATCTTAAAATATTTTTTTAAAAAAAAGGTTAAACCATTTTTCATTTTGAATTAATTGACGTCTGATGTCCTACTCTCTTTTTAAACTAATTTAGAAATATTACCAAATAAACACCTCCCCCCCACCCCCCCCCCCCCCCCCTTCCTTTCAAATTGATAGATAAAACTTACATAATGGCAAACAATATTGTGCCCTTATCTTTTGCTAGTCATATATCACTTCCCAAATTTGGTTGGATACAAAATTAAGGACATCATTATTTGCTAATATCACAAAGCCATAATGTACTCATTTCCATACAAACTTTAACAACTAAACAAGAAAGAATGTGTCTACAACCAGTAACAACCTAGGTAGGCTTAGTAGACGATTTGATTAAAGATAGTCACTTCTTATCTTATAATCGTAAACGCATGCCATCAGGCATCCATCATATATAATCTTAAAATTTTTAAAGTTTCAAAACAACGTTAAATCAATTTTACATGTCGAACTAATTGGCGTCCTACTTAACTTATTAGCTTTACATGCCTTTTTTTCTCCCTTTCTTTGCAAACTAATAAACAAATCTTACATAATGTCAAACAATATTGTGCTCCTAGTTCTTTGCTAGTCATATGTCACTTCCTAAAATTGGGTTGGATGCAAAATTAAGAACCTCATTTTTTGCTAATATCATAAAGCCAGAGTCTACTAATATCATACGAACTTTGATAGCTAATCAAGAAATATCGTGATCACAACCTATTATCCTTAAAAATTTTAAAACAAGCACCTTTTTATTTTTCTATCATATATATTTTTTAAATTAAGTTTTGCTATTAGTCTATTACTAATAGCATAAATGTTATATACTACAACACCAATGGTCCCCCAATAAGAGCATCTACAATGGTGGTGCTAAAAGTGATAACAATGATCTTAAACAAGAATTGCTTTTGCTAAAAATTGATAAAAACCTTGATAAACATCAATCTGATAATGAACAAAATGAGCTCAAAGATGGAGATGAATCCAGTCAACAGACTCTTCCTTCTGATAAAGGTATTGCTGATGTTCTCACTGATTCTTAGCTTAATCTTGTTAACAAATTGCTTCCTCCAAAATGGTTTACAAAAGTTAAAATTGTTGTTTCTCATGATTATCATTTCAATGTTATTGCTATGTTTGATTCTGGTGCGGATATGAACTGTATTCAAGAAGGATTAATTCCTTCAAAATATTTTGAAAAGTCAACTGAAAGATTGGTTTCTGCTAATGGTACTCAAATGAAGATCAAATATGAATTGAATAATGCTCATGTTTGCCATGATAATGTTTGCTTCAAGATTCCTTCTGTTCTTGTTAAAAACATGACTGATAAAGTGATACTTGGTCTCCCTTTCATTAATGCTTTGTATCCATTTCTTGTTGAACATGATGGAATTACTACTGATCCTTTTGGACAGAAAGTAAAATTCAGATTTGACTTTTTAGCACCACCATATACAAAAAAGGTGCTGCAATAGTAGTGGCATAGGTAAATTTTTTACATACGTTGCTATAGTGCACAGCTATGTATAGCTGTGCACTATAGCTGAAAGCTAATTTTTTTTTAAAAAAATTTTTATTATATTATTTTTTTGTTTCTTTTTTTTTTATTTCTTTTATCTCACCTCTGTCTCATCTCTGTTTCAACTCTTGACTCTCTCAACTCTCACCTCTCACATCTCTGTCTCACTGTCACCAGCCCACTTGAAGCTCAATGTCACCAGCAGTGGTTGATATTTGCATTGATTTGTGCGGTGGGTGCAATGGTTGATGGGTTTGGTTTGATTTGTGCAGTGGGTGCAGGGTTTGTGTTGATTTTTGCAGTGGGTGTGATGGTTTCTGGTGGTGGGTTCAGTGGTTGATGGGTTTGTGTGTTTTTTTTTTTTTTTAATTTGCGCGGTGCCTGTGGTGATTTTCAATGGTGAGCGCAGTGGTGGTTGGTTTAGTTCGACGGTGGTCTGGGTTTGATGGTGGTTTTTGTGCCTCTTGGTCTTGTGTCTCCTCTCTCTTGATCAACTACCATTGGGTATAAAATCAATGCGTCGTCGAAATTGGGTCACGATTTGGTTGGTGTGCAATGACTGAAATAGGTTGCTATTTGGATTTTCGGCACTGGCGGAGATGGGTGACAGTTGAGATGTGGTTTTTGGTCGGTGTGTGATCGTGGGGTGTTGGCTCAACACTCTTGGTTTGAAACTCAAACTCAGATCTGTTGGGTTTTGAGGGTGGATCCAAGGCATCATAATCTGGTGGTTGTGTTTGTTTTGGTTTTGCTGTGGTTGTGGTGGATGTTTTTTTTATTATTTTTTTTTGAGAGTCGGATGTTTTTATTATTATTATTATTATGAGTTATTTGTATTATTTTAATCAAATAGCTAAAAATATAGATTCATTGATGTTGAGTGTGAAGAGGTAAAATAGATAAAGTGGCTTTTATAGATGCCAAATAGCTAAATTGTTTACTCCACTAATGTGTGGGTCCTTAGGATCTGCCAACGCAATAGGATATTTTACAAAGACATTTATACAGTTTGCTTGCTTCACCATGAAAAAAAAAAGAAAAAAGATAGGATAGCAGTGTGTTGAGTCTATTGACTAACAAAAAAGTCAACCCTGCTATTTTGACCCAAAAAAAAAAAAAGAGGAGAAATCTGTAAATAGACCTTTTACCAAAACACGCAAGCACATTGGCGAAAGGAACAAACTCCCTGAAAATGAGATGAGATTGGAAATGCAACATTAAATTGCATGTAACGTGAGAAATGAATGAAAACTGAAAAGTTAAAAATGGCATCAAAATTTAAGGACTAAGTCCAAAATTGTAAACCTCATAAATCTATGGGGTGGTTGGAGTTTGAAATCAATTTGAGACACGTGGGTGTAGTCTATGCCTATGGAGGAGTATTAGGGTAGGTTGGAATAGTTTTCTTCAATTTTCATGTTCTGAGGTGAGAAATGTTGCCCGGTTTTGGCATGATATTTGGTGTGGAAATCGTTCTCTAAAAGATTTGACAAAAATCTCTCAATTCATTAAGTAATGGATAGTTGATTAGATTAGGTGGGACGAAGATAGAAAGTGAGATTTTGTAGAGGTTTTCATGTTTAGGAATTGGAGTTAAGTGATTTTTCTTTTAGATCTTTATCACTCAAATATTCTCGTAAAGTTGTTCATTCTTATTATGAGGTTATTTAGAGTCTCATAATTTATTCTTAGTTTAAATAGCGGTTGGAAAAATATAATAACTTGTGATAATCTTATCAAGCGAGGTTTCTCTTTAGTTGAGTAGTGTTCTAAAAATAAAAGAGCAAATCTTTGGTGCTATTTTTTAAGTTCTTCGATTAAGATTTTGCCATAGGGATTTTTCCTTATTAGATAGAAGTGTATTTTTTAGTAAAGTAGCCACATAACTGAATCTTAAAAGGAGAACCTAAAGAACAACACCTAAACTACTTTACTTAAATTTTGTCAAAAAAAAAAAAATATATTATTTTTTTTTTGTTTTTTTATTAAATACAAGTCGGGTTGGGTAATACCCATACCCGATTCGGAAAGTTAAGGCATGCAAGGAAACCCACACCTGATACAATTCCCTACCGGTTGGGTAAACCTGCATAAATCGGGTACCCGAAACCTAAAACATTATATAAAAAAAAAAAAATATATATATATATATATATATGTGTGCTTGGGCCCGAGTTGGGCTGGATGGTCCGGCCCACGCTCATGCAGAGCCAAGTTAAACTACCACTACCTTCTTCGCAGAACCGGAAACTGGGAAGAGCTCTCTCTCTTTCTCTCTCTGTGGGTTCAGAATGGGACGAAATGGAACGGTGCCGTTTTTGGTGTTGCTACTGTCACTATCTCTGCCATGGATCTCTCTTGCTTACAGACCTGGAGACCTCGTTCCCATGAGCAAAATGGGTCAATACCACTCTGTTCGCACTCTTAAACCCTCTCTCTCTCTCTCTCCATATATCTATGCATATAATATTGAATTTCAGAATTAATTTCTCGATTTTTTAATATTCAACAATTTCAGTCCAGAACCGTGTGGCACGATATGATTGGTCGACATTGTCCCATCTACGCTGTGAATCGTGAGGTAAACCTTCGAATTCAAGCACTTTAATTTTGTTCTGACCATAAATTCGTGTTTTCAAATCTCGGTTTTCCTTGTTTTCACAGGTTTTGATTCCTATACCGAAACCGGTGGGTTACACCGGAGCTGATCCGTACAAAATGTGAGTGATTTTTTTTACTGTGAATTTTGAAAATTTTTTATGAATTAGGTTAGCGATTAATTTTTTTTTTTTTTTTTTTGGGGCTATTGTATGTAGTTCATTTCAAGTTGGAAGAGAAAAGTTTCTGATTCCGTGGCTTCTTGTTGTAAATCGTAAGAGTTCTGAGGTTCCGATGATCGATGTGCATTTGGTGAGGATTTGTTTTGAAATATAAGGATTAGCGATTGTAACTGTCTTAACTGATATTTAGAATTTGTTGATTTGTAAAGAGGTACTCGGGGAGCGATTTGCACGGTGTCACTGCTAAAGTTGTGGATATGCCTCACCATTGTATGTATTTTCATGTAAAATTAATTATCGATAATGCTTGTTATTAATTGATGTTAGTACTATATATCGGTTTGCTAAACGAAAAAAGATTGAATCTCATGTTGCACATAGAATTATACTTTTCGTATCTATTGTTTATTCACTCCAATTTATTTCCAATAGAATGATAAGTGATTTCTATCGGGGATCCAAATATGTGTGTTTAATTTAGTTTTTGCTCTAAATTTTGCAATGTGTATCTGACTTTCTTAGCTTTTATAACGTATTTTGCCTTTCGAAAATAAAGGAAGTGTTGTTGCTGTTATCTTAATATGTATGTCAATTATTTTTTAGTCGACCTTGAAATGTGTTGAAATTCACATGATGTTTCTGTTGGTTTCGTTATAGAGTTTAGTGGCTGATTCAAGCTTTGTAAGTATATTTTGGCATCGTGTGTGTGAATATTGCTTTGCCATTATGCTATGCTTTCATGGTACCTAAATTAAGTCAAAAGTCTTTTTTCTTTTTATTTTTGGCTAGACCGTGAAAGGGAGCAGTCTTTGGCTTCTCTTTGCCATTATTTTATATATTTTTCTTCTTTAAATTTCAAAGTTCTTTTATTATTTTTTTATTTTATAAGTAACAACATTTTTATCGAAAACAAGAACAGACCCAAGTACACAGGGAATGTACTATGGGTGAAATAAAATTTAAAGTACTTTTACATCTCTTATTTCTTACCGGTACTTGTCTTTAACCTAATGATTTCCCTTGGGATTGTGTCCTGTATTATCCTAGCTATTTCATCAAGTCTTCAAGATGTTTGTGCTGTACTTTTTTTTTTGGTTGGTGATGAACATATTTTGAATATATTCATTCAGGACATTTCTCCATGAAACTTTGGCTGGTGCTATATCTTTTTTCTCTTGTGCATTGAATAATTTTTTTTTCCTCTTGTTTTATGCTATAATATATAAGAGAGCATAGCTTAAACTTATGAAAGTTATGTTGTGTTTAGAATCAGTGGGAGATATGCTTGGTAGGGGGTAGAAGAAACGTTACTGACAAGATTGATTTTAGATATTAATTGTATAGTGTGGTGTCGTTGCTAATCATCTCCAACCAACACCCACACCCCCCCCTGCGGGGTCAATTAAAGTGTACTTAGTCAATTTTAAGAGTTCATTTTGCTCATTAACTTAATGCCATAATCTTTGTCTTTAACAGATGTTGAAATCCATCCAGACATTAAAAAACAGTTCTGGGATCCTCAACAATGGCCAAAGCATGTGCTTGTCAGATACACATGGTTAGTATACTGGGATTTACATGTTTTGACCGTTATATTTTTGGTTACTGGGTTTGTGTTGTTGCTGTTATTTTATTTATTTTTTTTGGGTGGTTAGCATTATCTATGTTTTCCCCAAAGTTCCTGATTTTGCCGCAATGATATGAGAATTCTATGTTAATGTGCTCTGAACAAATGCAATTTGCCTGTACCTTTGTATTTATGAGTTTTTGGCTTTGCTTGCCTTCTCTGGATTTTAAGTTGAAAGTTTGGATAAAATGTCCCATATATTGCACACTGGTTCTTGTGTTTACAGGACATTTCCAATGTGTTGGTATAGGTCATGAACCCCACCAATTGTGAGACAACCTGGCTGAGCTATTCAGGGCAGATTCCTTTGGTTAATCAGAATTTTTTTTGGGGGGTGGGGGTGGGGAGTTGGTTCCAGTGAGTTAGACATATTAGCATGAATATTTTTTTTAATATACTCTTGGAAAGATGGAAGGCTGCTGTAATCTTGGATTGATCTGCATTTTATATAATTTTTTAAATTTATAATTCGATAGTTTCAACTATGGGGGAGGGGGGATTTGAATTCTAGTTCTCTTCATAAAGAAGAGCAAGCAATGCCACTGAGCTATGACGCTCCTGAGACAAATACAATATCTCTTGAGGCTTGATGGAGTTTTAGTTTCTTCTTTTTAAAACAAATGGCATATACAGTGCTTACTTTTGCTGTCTTATCAAGCATATGATGAACATATTGGATGATCAGCTTTTTGTTTCCTGCAAATTATATCAAACCTCTCTTTAGTCTCTATTGTGATGGATGACAGGGAGGAGAATTCAGAGATAGACGTGACTTCTGGATTTTATGTTCTTTTTGGATCAGGTAAAAATTTTAGTTATGAATCTTATGATTGTTGAAATTGGTCTTTTTTATTCATCATAGATCTCCCTCAGTTAAAGGATCAACAAGAGGCTGTGGGATGAGCTATATATATATATATATAATGTACATATTTCCTATGAAGCAAGGGTATTTGGTGCTTCATTTTCCCCCTTTCTTCTTTCCTTTTTATTTGGTGAACTGCTGCTTTTTCACCATTACAAATATGATGCTTGATAGCATTAGTCACATTTTCCCTTACTGACACTCTTCCAAGACTAAGAGCAGTCGGATGGAATATTAGCCACCCAAATAGAATGTTTCCTGAGATATCTAAAATGAACCCATTGAGTCCAAATGGACCCATTATCATTAATTACTCTCTGGAAAAGCTTTAACATGGCAGTCCTATTCCAGCCCTCAATAGTTCTTAAACCCAATCCACCTGCGTCCTTCAGTTCAGTCTACATTGGACTAGCTGATTGTAAAGCATGGCCTCTCCATAATCCTTGTTGTGAACCAATAATGGAGGGAATGACTCCTAAAATGAAATGCCAGACTATATGATTCATTACTTGAGTGAGTGAACTCAATTAAAAGTTCCCTTGACTCTCAACTAGTGCAATCTTCATGAGTTTGTGAAGCAGTTAGTAATGTTTTATGCTTTATTATCATAATTGCTACTAAATATATTCATGCAATTTTCAGGGCTTTTGATGTCATTTATCCTCTCAATCTACATCTTGCAATCATCACGGGAAAAATTAGCTAGGTACTCTTCTTGTGTCTATCATATGAAGCTTAAGCCACTATACTATCAACTATGAACTTAAGGACTTAAAATTAGCTGCTAGCATACAAAGATGTCGCGGTAGAATAGTCGGATCATTATTATTTATTGGTTAAAATATTGTCTTCGTTCCTAAACTATGACCAAACATTTGGTGCCTCGTGATGTTGAAATAGATCTTTAAACATTTTTTTAGCCTGATTGTTTTTTTCCTCTTTCCTTAATTACACCTAAGAAAGGGAATTTCTATTCTTTCCAGGTTTGTAAGGGAGGCTGTTGCTGAAAGCAGCATTCCTGAAGGAGGAGTGGCAAAAGTTGAGTAGTAATGTGAACCCCAGAAGGTCTCAATATACCATCCATTTGTGCAAATTTATCATCTCAAAGAAGCATATGATCTCTTGGGGAAGGCATCTACCAGCAAACACAAGTCTCATGCAACTATTTCTTGTAGCTAGAGGATCATTATTACTTGATGTCTAAATATTTATATGAACGGTAGTTTGTGAAATTCAAATACCCAAGGGTCTCTTGGCAATAGTTACAATTTAGTCATTGGGAATTAGTTTTTCTAAAACTAAAATTAGACTTGGCCTAAATGAGTGTATACAAATGTGTAAATCTTTCACATAAGAAGTACCTCAACAACATCTACCCATACAACAGGGTTAATAGTTGGCAGCAATTCCCATTTTCCTTTGACTAAGGGATAAGATTTAACAATAATCACATTTTTGTTTTTGTTTTTTTTCCCTCAGGTTACATGATTTAACAATAATTTAAAACAAATTTAATAATGTAACTAGCTGATGAAGATGGCATTCTTGTATGTAATAACGTAATATAGTGCCATTTTACAAGTACCATAATCTAAGCACAAATTTACACGTGAGCTATTGTTGTGTATGGGCGGTTGTATTCAATTTTTTTTGTAAAATGTTGTAGTGTTCTCACATTAGAGGTATATACATGGTTTTAAAACGTGGATCAGTCTAAGAACTAGAAAAGTTCTGGTTTAACATGGTTGACTGGTTTTTATTTTTTATTTATATTTTTACACCAATTATTCGTTTTTTACCAGACTATAGATTAGGGTCGGATCAGGTTCAGATTTTAAAACCGTAGTTTTACACATAGACTAAATTGAATTTAAAATCATTTATACAAAGTCCTAAAATAGTTTCTAAAAAAACAAAAACAAAGTATTAAAATCTTAAATAAATGAGTTTAAATTTTATGAAGATTTTGTGTAAAATCTTATGTTTACACCTTCTATAACATAATCCTCATATTGTTTCAAACAAAACAATAGGGTATGTCACACACAATTAAAATCTGTACAATAAAGTCTCTCTCTCTCTCTCTCTCTCATATTTTTACAAATTAAAGAAGATTGGAAATGTTTGGGTTGATATTTTGTTACACCATAAAGTAAAAAAGAAACAATAAACTAATGCCTCCAAAATCCTCCCAGACTTGATTGAGTAAAGGTAAAACCAAGAATGAAAGATGGCATTTTAGCATCTCTTTGGTAATTTAGGCCCTAGAATCACACCATAAGGGAAAAGAAGAAACAAGAAACCAGTGCCTCCCAAAATCCTTCCTGGCTTGAGTGGAAAAAAGTGAAAAAGAACAACCTTTTTACAAACCAGCCATTTTTTTTGAACCAATAGAGAAAAAAATAAAAAAACAAAAATTCATCCAGAGTTTTCTCACTTTCGTTGAGTTCTTCACTCGATCTTGTTTGAGAAGATATTTGACGATGGTCTGAGGACATGGTGGTTGTGATCATTGATGGAGGGTTTTTAAACCAACTTCACTCCAAATTTACACATGTGAGCTGTTATTTTGTGTGGCAAACCATATTGTTTTGTTTAAAATAATCTGACGATTATGTTATTGGGGTGTAAACATAACATCCAAGCATTCATATCAGTTCGTGGATGATAAAAAAAAGAAAAAAGATATAGAATTTACGCAGTGTTATCTAAAAATGACTCACATAAGTCTGTGTATAATTGTGTAAATATATAAGTTTGCTACAGTAACCATCTAAATTTATATTGATACCATTCATTTTACATTAAGTTGTTTATCTTTTTTTTTTACGTATCTTGAGAATGGATATTAGCTCATCCGTTTATTATGTAATGCAATATTTTGCAAAGCCAGTGAGGATGAGGGAGAAGAGAGGGAAATGTAATCTGCAAAGCAAGTAAGGATGAGGGAGAAGATAGAATTTTCTCCAAACTTCTACTCGAGTGGGAACACAAAATTTGGTCTTTTGTTATTTTATTTTATTTTTTTTTTCAATTTGATGTGGCATAATTTTTTATTTATTTATTATTTTGTTTGACACATCAGATTTTTCCATCCAATAAATAATAGCAAAAACCAAATTAATATAGTATTAAAATATGAGGGACCAAATTAACACAATTGAAATATTAAGGACTAAATTGAAATATGGAGTAAAGAATAGGGATCAACTATGTAATTTACTCTAAAAAATTATGTCCGTTACATAATTATTCTGGTGAACAACAAGTCTCCAAACTAAAATTCAAGAAATAGATTAAAATTACGCTGAAACCCTAAAACATCTTTATAAAAACAAATTTATTTGTTGCCGCATTAAACAAACGAAATAGAGATAATGTATACCGAATTTTAAAGTGGAAAAACCCTTCAATTAGAAGGGAAAAAACCATGGTCCAGTAAAATTTTCTACTATCAAATATTAGGTTCACAACAATTTTCTCTAGAACAAAAGCTAGATATTAGCAAAATATCAAGAAACACAATTCTTGAATCATAGTCTCTCTCGAGCTTAACTCATCAACTCCATGCTTGTGCTTAACTTCGATAATATATGGTTGAAGTACTCTGTTTTGCAAGTCAGCACGATTGGCCCATCAATCTTGGTTTCTGGATCACCATGTTGTGAGCGCATGAGCAATTCTTGGAGAGTTGGATGCAAGAAATACTTCACTGGAACTTCGTATCTCTTCTTCTGTGCTTTGTACACCACATATAATGGTATGTAGCCTTTTCTTGAAACTTGAGTATTTTTTGCTACTTTTTTAGCCTTCATATTCTTTGAATGGCTTGGCTTTGGGTGTAACTTGTTGATGATTGAGTTGAAGTTACTTATTAATGAATTCATGATTCTTTGAACCCTGAGACGGTGAGAAACTTGAAAAAAGGCTTGAATCTTAACAAGAGTATTGGGTTGGAAAGGATAATAGAAAGATAGTATAACTTTGTGATTGTGAACATAGTAGTGGCTTGTTTAAATAGTTGAGCTCAATGTGTGAATTGTACTTATGATTGCTAGTTCACTACTAGGAAAAGGAATACCATTTCATACTTGGAAATTGGAATATAAATCTAATCTTAATTATCAAATATAGATAATAAAACTAATCTTACTTGTACTATGACTATGAAACCTAATTCTATTGTAACCCTTATTGTCCTTGTCTCATGAGGATTAGATTTATTTTACTCTAATAATAAGAACAATAATAAAGGAAATTAATTAACTTGTAAAAGTTATCCACTTATCCTTTGCCTCTTCCTTTTATAATAAAACTCGGAAATCACAACGCCTAAGGTTTGAGAAATGTATAGGAGATAACCTCATTTATCAGTCCAATAAACTTGCAAATAAAAATTAACTCAATTCTAAAACTTTAGGTGAAGGCCCATGATTTATATATGAAAATATGAGCCCATTTATGCTAAATGAACAAAATCACTACTGGGCTGGGTAGAGTGGCCCGCCTAACATAATTCTAAACATTTTCATTACTTTCAATGTCACCAAAGGAGGAAAGAAAATCTGTGTTAATTAATTTGTGAACCAAAAAATAAAATATATTATGATCTAAGATTAAGTAAATATAGAAACAAGCTCTACTAGGGTTTAAGTGATTAATGTTTTATATTTTTGACGGTTTAGGGTAATGTTTGATAAGATTCTTTAAGGTAATTAGGATTTTTAAATCTCATCTTGAGATAACTGTACGTAGTTTGTGAAAAACAAATCCCATGGGTCTCTTTTTGAACCATCAATCAACATGCATTATAGAATCTATGGGTGCAATTTTCTGCACAATATATCAAATTAACAATTGGAAGTTGACTATTATTTATTTATTTATTTAAAATAATTGGATGACGAATCTTTTTGTTTTAATTGAAGAACTTTTGCTATCAAAAATCTTCTAGATCATCGGTACCCATTGAAGGGTTAAAATAGAACAATTGGAGAGTCTATTACCAAATTAGAGGGAAGCATCCCTTGGGGGTCGCACCAAGGTGTGGAGGCAAGCAATCAAACTTATTTTCTTTTCATCCTTTTACAAATTTAATAGACACTTTGCAAACACAATAATAATCAACAGATACAGAATAATTCAACAATATAAAATAAAACAAGGCATCGAATTTTACGTGGAAAAACCCTCCAATTAGAAGGGAAAAAATCATAGGACCTAGTCCAACAAAATCTTTCACTATCAAATAATGAGTTTAGAACAATCTTCTTTGCCTGGAAAAACTAGAAGAGACTACGAAAATATATTTTACATGATTCTTAATAAGAGTCTCTAGCTCGACCTTTAACTTCGATGATACTCCTTGAACAATAAAAGCAACCCGTCGAAAAATTGGGTTCTGCATGCAAGAACGATTGGCCCTTCAATCTTGGGTTCGAGGTCGCCATGTTGTGATCGAACCATCAAATCTTGCATAGTTGGATGCGAGAGATACTTCACAGGAAGTTCGTACCTCTTCTTCTCTTTGCCCACATAGACTGCAACGTGACCTTTTCTTGAAAGGTGATGGCCTCTTGCTTTCTCTTCTTTCATGTTTGAGTGGTTCACGATGGAGTGAACGAGCTTTGAATAATAATGCATGGTTTTGTTTGAACTTTGAGAGTGAGTGATGAATTGGAACTTAGGGTAGGGTTGGGTTTGTTTAAATAGGAGATTCAACTGCGTACCAAGTACGTCAATTAGTAATTAATTTACTACAAGGAATAGGAGTATAATATATGAACGTAACAGTGTTTCACTAGGATTAAGAAACTTAATCTAAGTCTTTTTGGTAAAAAAAAAAAATCTAAGTCGTAACACTATCTTCTTCTTCTTCTTTCTTTCTTTCTTTCTTTCTTTCTTTTTTTTTTTTTTTTTTTTTTTTTTTGAGATAAAAGATAGAATTTTTTTGAATATAACCAAACAATTTACAAGTAAAATATTACCCTGTTCAGCCATGCATAGCCAAAACAGGGGACGAAAAACTATCCAAACAAAACCAAGCCGGACCTACACTAGAGCAGAGGCGGGCATTGCGCCCCCCCCCCCCCCCCCCCCCCCCCCCCCCCCAAATTAAAAAAATAAAACTAGTATAAAAAAAAAATTTAAGATTTCTCTTATATATATATATTTGTCTTTCTTCTCCTAAATTATTTAGATATTGACCTACAAGAAAATAAATAAATAAATAAAATTCATACCCCTTTAACTATAAAAAATAAATAAATAAATATGGACTAAACAAAAATTGCACACAAAATAAGAAACACTTATTTTGTATGTTATATTTTGTTGAATATGAAATAGATGTTAGTTTTTATTTTCATAAATTTTTTTTTGGTTTTAAGTTTTGCCCCCCCCCCCCCCACCCAGGTTCGAATTCTGGTTCCGTCCCTGAAACCTAGTCAAGCCGAGAGTTTTTTAATGCTTGGTTAACCCTCTCTTTTTTTTTTTTTAACATTTATTTCAAGGTTGTTTTAACTTATTTTGAGGGACCTAATAGCCTTTGAGATAAAGTTTAGTAATATGTACAAGCGCACTTGTATGTATAGATTGTATCGACATATTTTAGTAAACCCTTGATAAAAGAGGGTCGAAATAACTAAAGTTTATTGTAGTGGTTTGGCCGAAACAACCTCGATATGTGATTTTTTCCAAAAGACCCGTCTTGGCTATTAATCGTGAGGTAACCCTTCGAACTAAATCAATTAATTAAATTTTTTTAGGTCCTTAAATTCACCTTATCAAAAGTCGGTTTTTGTGTTTTCCAAGGTCTTGATTCCTATACGGAAACCCATGGGTTAGGCTAGAACTGATCTGTACAAAATGAGAGCAATTTTTACTCCTTTATAAATTTACCTTAGATCAGTAAAAGTATGTGATCAGTGAAGTTTATTTTATTTTTATTTTTATTCTTTTAGTGATAATGTTAAAAACAAAAATTTAATTGGAAGAGAAAAAAATTTCTGATTCTATGGCTTCCTCTTGAAAATTGTAAAGTTCAGAGGTTCCGTTAATTGATATGCATCTGGAGAGGATTGGTTTGAAACTTTAAATTAAGGATTAGTGATTCTCATACATAACTTTGTGTGTGTTAATTTTTATGGGCATATTATAGATTTTATTAACTGTTTTAACTAATTTTTAGTATTTTACGATTTGTGTAGAGGTACTCGCGGAATTAATGATTTGCATGGTGTCACCTATGAAGCACAGGTGCGTTTTCAGATTCGGGTAAGGATGCGGGTGTGAGACTTGGCAATTTTTGAAAAAGTAGGGTGCAGTGCGGCGGGATGAGGCGATTAAAAAATTATTAAAAATATTTTTATTTATATTTTCTATATATTTTTACTATTAAAATATTCTTAAAAAACACATTACTATGCCTTGATTCACAAAACAAAGAAAGAAGAAGGCAAGAAACACAAAACAAAACACAAAAAAAGCAACAAATATTCAGAAAAAAATTGAGAAAGGATAGATTTAGGATGTTTGGGCCTCAATCAAAGTCGATTTCGGTCCGTTTCGGCTATTTCGATTGCCGGTCGATACGACTTGATTCAGCCAATACAGCCCTATTCTGGCCGATATTGGCTCGGTTTGGCGTGAATCAAGCCGAGTCGGCGCAAATTAGTGAAAAAAAAAAAAAAAAAGCTCAGATGCGGCACCGACGCTCAGGCAGTTGTGTCGAACGCCGCACCCCGCGTCGAACTCCGGTGCGGCACCCTCCCAGCCACGTCCGTGCTTTCTAGGGTGTCACTGCTAAAGATGTAGATATGCCTCACCATGTACGTAGTTATTGATAATGTTTGTTAGGGTCTGTTTGGAACGGAGAGCGATTGAGGGACATGGAGGGGAGAGGAAGGATTAGTTTAGGACATGTCAATTAAGAAAGTAAAGAAAGCATGGCTTTGAAACACTCTTGGACCAAAAAAATAATGAGTTTACAACAAGATTCCTTAACCAGAAGAGATACTAGAGGCTACCAAAATATATATACAAAAATCTTGGATCATAGTCTCTCTCTGGCTTGACTTTGAAATACTCCTTGAGCAAGAAAAGTAAATTGTTGAAGAATTTCTTTCTGCATATACGATTGGTGGCCAATCTTAGTTTCTAGCTCTTCACGTTGTGACAAAATCATCAATTCGGCCTATTTGGTCCAATCGTTCCATTTCGGTCCACAATTTAGTTTAATTTAGTTCATTCGGTCTAATTTTGGTCCATTTTGATCTATTGGATCTAATTCAGTTAATTTGATCCACTTTGGAAAATCACTAATGAAGGCATGTTAAAGAAAACATTTACTACATTTCATGCCTCAAATGTACTCCTACAGTTGCAATATCGATAGCGTAAGTTCACAAAATATTTCTGAACTAATATCATGTTTTCTAGTGGCTGAACAAAATAATGAGCTTTTGCTGAAAAACCACCAATCTCACCCGACCGGTTCTACTCCATTCCCTAAAGCGAATGGAACCCGACCCACCCATATATTTAAAATATATTATCTAATTAATAAATTTTATTTTTTAAATAACTAGCTCTTCCTATCCTATATAAAAGCCAATTAGTTCACACAAACCCTAGTAAATTACTATTGTTGTTTAGTCATTAGTGTTGTTTGCCTTTAAGGAGTTACATTGATACTAATCTTTGGGTTTTTTTAATATATTAATATTTATATTTTTTTTGCTCAATTTAATAATAATAGTAATAAAAAAAAATTGCCCAACCCATGGATTTACCCGTCCCAACCCAACCTATGCGGGTTGGGTTGGGTTAGGTTGGACTTATGTGATGGGTTGGGTTGGGTTGGTTGAATTTTTTTTAACCCACCATGGTGGGTTGGGTCAAAAAATCCCCTTAACCCGACCCTTACACACCCCTAGTTTAGATAATGCTAGTGAATTCACATCTCAAGCTTTTGATGTGATGTGTTGGGTTGGGTTGGGTTGAATTTTTTGTAATCCACCATGGTGAGTTGGGTCAAAAAATCCCTTTAACCCGACCCAACCTGACCCCTACACACCCCTAGTTTAGATAATGCAGGTGAATTCACATTTCAAGCTTTTGATGACTATTATATGTCAATTGGAATTAATGTTGAACATCTTGTTGCCCATACACATACTCAAAATGGTTTAACTGAATCACTTATCAAGAGACTTCAAATTATTGTTGGACCTTTGCTTATGAAATCAAAATTACGAATTTTCACTTAGGGTTATGATATTTTACATGCTGCATCATTAGTTCGCATTAGGCTAATTGCTTATCATGAATTCTCACCATTGCAACTTGTACTTGGCTAACAACCAAATATTTTCCACTTGCGCACATTTGGTTGTGTTGTATATGTACCTATTGCACCCCCACAACACACTAAGATGGGTCCTCAATGTAAACTTGGAATTTATATGGGTTTGAGATGGGTTTTGATTCCCTATCTATCTTTAGATATCTTGAGTCTCTAACTGGTGATGTTTTTAAGGCATGTTTTGAGGATTATCATTTTAATGAAACAATCTTCTCACCATTAGGGGGAGAAAAGTCGTTGCTTGAAGCACTACGTGAGATTACTTGGAATGTTTCAACGTTATCTTATCTTGATCCTCGTACAAATCAATGTGAACTAAAAGTTCAAAGGATTATTCATTTACAAGGAATTGCTAATCAATTATCGGATGTATTCACTGACAATAAGAAAATACAATCTCACATTCTCGTTGCTAATACTCCAGCATGAATTGAAGCCCTGTAAGACAATCAGTTTATATAGCAGCAAATGAATCAAAGCCACACGTGAAGCTTGGAAGACCAGTCAGTGTTAAAGATAAAATTCACCGGAAGAGAAAAGTTCGAGAAAAACAAGTTGCAGCCTATAAAGAGGCTATACCTAGGAAACAGGTCAAAGAAATAATTGATCAATCCAAAACTTATGAACAAAAATCTCCTGAAAATAAACCTCCCGAAGAGGATCAAGTACTTGAAAATAACGAGGTCTCGATACATTATGTACATACAGGAGAAATATGGGATATAAATAAAATTGTTGTCGACAACATATTTTCATATAAAGTTGCCCTTGATATTACCGGAAGTAATGATAATGAATATGAACCACAAATCGTTGATGAATGTCAACGTAGAAATGATTGGCCAATGTGGAAAGAGGCGATTCAGGCAGAATTAAATTCACTAATTAAACGTGAAGTTTTTGGACCTATAGTCCAAACACCTGAAGGTGTAATGCTTGTTGGATACAAATGGGTATTTGTACGTAAATGAAATGAGAAAAATGAAATTATAAGGTACAAAGTGCGACTTGTAGCTCAAGGTTTCTCGCAGAGACCTAGTATTGATTATGAAGAAACATATGCTCCTGTAATGGACGCAATTACATTCAGATTTTTGATTAGCTTGGTAGCAAAAGAAAATTTGGATATGCGATTAATGGATGTTGTTACAGCAAATCTATATGGATCATTAGATAATGATATTTATATGAAAATTCCTGAAGGATATAAAATGCCTGAAACATATAATCCTACATCCCCAAGTATGTATTCTATCAAGCTACAAAAATCCTTATATAGGTTAAAGCAATTTGGAAGCATGTGATATAATCACCACAGTGAATATCTTTTGAAAGAAGGATTTGAGAATAATCCAATTTGTCTATGCGTTTTTATCAAAAAATCAAAATTCGGATTTGCTATTGTTGCAGTATATGTTGATGATTTAAATCTTGTAGGGACTCTAGAAGAGTTAACAAAAACAGCAAATTGTTTAAAGAGTGAGTTTGAGATGAAAGATCTTGGTAAGACAAAGTTTTGTCTTGGCCTGCAAATTGAACATTTTCCAAATGGAATTCTTGTTCATCAATCAACGTACACAGAAAAAGTCTTGAAGCAATTTTACATGGATAAAGCTCATCCTTTGAGCACTCTAATGGTAGGTCGGTCACTTGATGTCAAGAAAGATCTGTTTTGACCACAATAAGATGATGAAGAAACTCTTGGTCCTGAAGTACCATATCTTAGTGCAATTGGTGCTTTGATGTATCTTGCAAATTACACACGACCAGATATAGCATTTGCAGTTAACTTACTAGTAAGGTATAGTTTCGCACCAACTCAAAGACATTGGAATGGAATTAAGCATATATTACGTTATCTTAGTGGGACTACTGATTTGTGATCATTTTATCCAAATGGATCAAAACCACAGTTAGTTGGATATGCTGATGCAGGTTACCTTTTTGATCCACACAAAGGCCGATCACAAACAGGATATTTATTTACTTATGGAAATATTGCTATTGCATGGAGTTCTGTTAAGCAAACAATTTTTGCTACTTCCTCAAATCATGCAGAGATTATTGCAATTCATGAAGCGAGTTGTGAATGTGTTTGGTTAAGATCGGCAATTCAACATATTTATGAAAACTGTGGATTATCATCAATCAAAAATAGTCCAACGATATTATACGAAGATAATGCCGCTTGTATAACTCAAATTTGAGGAGGCTATATCAAGGGTGATAGAACTAAGTATATTGCACCAAAATTCTTTTATACACACGAGCTCTAGAAGAGTGGCGATATTGATGTCAAGCAGATACGATCATGTGATAATTTGGCCGATATATTCATTAAGCCATTACCAACTGCGACCTTTAAGATGGTGCACAACATTGGCATGTGTTGAATTAAGGATATTTTTACCATGAATAATGGAAGTTCTATGTACTCATGAGGAGTAAATTTTCTAAAGGATGTGTGCTGATTGTACTCTTTTTTCTTCAGTAAGGTTTTTTCCCACTAGGTTTTCCTTTGCAAGGTTTTAATGAGGCAATCCTAAGGCACTAGAAGTTATACAAAAATATTGTACTCTTTTTCCTTAGCCAAAATTTTTTCCCATAGGGTTTTTCTTTGGTAAGGTTTTAACGAGGCATATTCTTAGAAAGTGGTCATCCAAGGGGGAGTGTTAGAAATAAAGTTTGATTGGAATGTGTAAAGTTTGGGCAATGAAAGGGTTATTTGGAATGTGTAAAGTTTATAGGGGGGGGATGTATATTTATAATTGTACTCATTATTGCAACCTTATCCCTTGAACTCTACAAGCATTCTAAGGTTTTAAATATATGTGGGATTGTTTTACTGCTATTGTACACATCTAAGAGATATCAAAAGGATTGTGGATGACCACTTGGATACAAGAGTTTATCAATATATATTTCTTGTTTTCTTCTTACTTTGTTTTATCTATTTCTATTATTTGACAACAATTTTTTGGTTCTTTGGTGGTAAAATAGTTTTGCTAAAATAAAATCACTATTATAAATGTTTTCATTGTTTTTGTTAAGATTTTAGGTTAGATAGTTACTATTTGGGTTAGGCTAGTTAGACTGATTTGGGAGAAAGGGGGATCTAACTACAAAAATGACATATATAATAGCTATATATATATAAAAAATTGGACGGCAGCGTCCATCCTTGCCTAAAATATTTTAATAATTTTTTTTAAAAAAATTGCTACCACATCAACAAAAGAAATTGACCGAGCATAATTATTTCTCTCTTTAGTCTTTATCTCTATGTAAAATTCAATAGGAACTCAACACTCAACAAACAGAAAATTACAGTAGTAATAATACAAAATTGTATCTGTTACATAATTATTCTAGCAAATAGATTAAAATTATGTTGAGTTAACCCTAAAACATCTTTATAAAAACAAATTTACTTGCTGCCGCATCAAACAAATAAAATAGAAACAACATATATATTGGAAGGATCTTGAAACAAAAAAAAAAAAAAAATTACAAATCAATTATTTTAATTTTTTCTCTTCGTACAAATTCAATAGGCACTTCAAATAAATGAGTAATGTAAACACAATATATAATATCAACCAATAGAAAGAGAAAAATAAAAAACCACACACAATCAAGAAACAGTATTTTAACGTGTATGTTTACAATTTTTTTTTAATAATTGGATAACAATCTTTTTGTTTTGCTGCCCATATCAACGTGTATGTTTCGCTTATAACTCGATGCATCTCTCCAATAGCATTCATAAACAAAAACAAGCAAGATGCTTCCTGTTTGAATTGGAGAACTTTTGCTGTCAAAAATCTTCTAGACGATCTATTACCCAATTAGAGGGAGGCATCCCCGGGGGGTGGCTCCAAGGTTGGGGCAAGTAGTATCCATTTGTAACAAAAAAAAAAAAAAAAAAAAAAAAAAGAAAAAAGAAAAAAGAAAAAAGAATTTGGATTCTTTGGAAAAATAGCAAATATATATATATATATATATATATATATATTGTAAGGACACGAATTGAGGAACCAGCCTGAACAGAACGTGATAGCCCAAGTAGTCCTTAAACAATGAATTTGTAGAGAGTGAGATGCGGAAGTTGGATTAGATTGATTTAAACACCCAATGCCACAGGTGGAAATTGTCCTGAAAGAAAGAAAGAATAAAAAGTCTAAGTTTTAGCTAGCTTTCCCTTGCAAAGATCCGAGGAGGCAAATTCTGCTGTTTTCCCTTCCTTTTCTCTCTTTCTTTTTCCTTCTTTTTCCCTTCTTGGAGTAGAACCCCTTCACGTTATATAGTTCCCTCTAGACCATCTCCACCTTACCTTTGTCATCCATCTGATTCTTCAATTGAGTGCATGTCCCATCGAGTATCCCTTCTTGCCTGTTATGAATCACGGCGACCTAGGTGGCACTGTTCACGGGTCTTTTCCACATAAATGCGGCCAAAGGAGTTGGTGCAGCGCAATTAATGTAGTGGTGGCAGCCTTACCTCAGGTATCTTTGGGGATTCCCATCTCCCCAAAGCTGGAGTCACTCCTCGGACCGCCTCCCCTACTTCAGACGTAACGAACCGCAGTCTGGGGCCATGCATGTTCATTTCCTCCTCCTCGGATCACACCACGTCCTCGAACATGATCGGGGCCCAGCTCGTCGCTATGGGCCTCCAACCCTTCGAGGCCCATCACATGATCTTGGGGCCCTCTGCTTCTTTATGGCCCAACATGTGACCTCGGGCCCCTGTCCCCACACACACATATATATATATATATATATATATATATATAACTAAAGCCTCTGAAGCTCTCACAATTTCCACGTTACCACTATTTTCTTTTTATTTCAGATTCTTTTTATTTTAGGTTTTATATCTTATATATTTACTATTTATTCTTTTTCTAATTATCTGATTGAGTGTTACAATAGTTTAGTTGAAGTAAAACTCTATTAGATATATAGAAATTCTATTTCAACTAAAATTCTATAACAAAAATTTTCCTGACCTTGCCAAAACATTATTATTTTTTTTAAAAACAAAATTATTAAGAAAAATTGACTTGCACGGGGCTTTTTTTTTGAGAAAAATTGCATGGAAGTTTAAACATGGGTTTGGTGGGCAATATATATTTTATTATATTACAATTCTACATTATCCATCTAAAAGCTGTAGGTGACCTTATACTCAAACTTCTTATTCCTCAATTTCTTGCAACTTGTAGGTGACCTTCCCGTTGAGAACAAAGCAAAGAATCATGACAGTAATAGTCTTCCCATAATGCATTAAATCTATGAAGAGAGAGGTTATCCAGATCATCATGATCAACTTGCATTGCAAACACTTATCCAATTGAATCACTAGAGGGATAGCATGAAGATATCAATAAAACATTATAAACAAATTAACAAGAAATCTACCATTGTAGAATCAAGATCTGTAACTATCATGAGACGGGCAGAACCATTGAGTTGATCCATATGTACTCTATTTCCTAAAGTATGTATAGAAATCAGGTAAATTGCCTGATACTTGATAATGTTCATAACATGTGTTAGGTTCTAAGGAATTAGGAACTAATGTATTAGAACTTCATTTTGTAATGTTGGCAAACCATGATCAAAACAGTTTTAGTTTTGTTTAGGCTTGCTCAAAGTATGTGCTTTTTATGTAAAGTTGGAATCGAGTTACTGCAGAAGTTACTGTGCAATTCTGCCAGGCTCGATCGATCGAGAATTAGACTCGACCGATCGAAAGTCGTGTAGATTGTTTTTTTTTTGCAGAATTTCCAACTCAGCCCAAGCCCGTTTGACATGTAGGGTTTTATGTTTTGCCCTAAGTATAAAAGGGAAAACCTTAGCCATATTTTTAGTGTTCTGAATGCTGTGTGTGTGAATCTTTTTGTGAGATCTAGAGGTGTTTGCCTTCACATACACTTAAGGTTTCCAAACTCAAGATTGATGTCAAGAGCTTGGTGATCATTCAGTTGCAAATTCAAGAACTTAAAGATATACAAGCAGGAGTGCTTGTACTTGCTGTGAATTCAAGAAAGAAGTAGTCCGTAGACTCGGAGCTGTCACGTGGTCGTAGTAATAAGTTTCCTACTCGAGGTAGCAATAGGATGTTAGTGGTCTAAGTCACTATTATGTAAACTTCAATTCTTTCATAGTGAATTCTGTTTTATCTTGAGGATAGCTAGGTTAAATCCTCTCCAGGTTTTTTACCGGTTTGGTTTTCCTAGGTTATCATATTGTGTGTTCTTTATTTTCCGCACTTTGCATGATATGATATATTTGTGTTAACCTAGAATTCTTAATTTACCTAAGTTAATCACTTGGCTAAATATCTACGTTAATCTGTTTGGATTTTAGGGGTCTAAATTTCTAACAACATGAGCAATTGAAAATTCTCTATTTCAATGAAAAGAAAAAGTAGGAGCTCAAATTTGCAACTTGATGGCAATTGGGGGCTCAGTCCATATCCTTGAGTGTTGCTTTTGATTTCCATGGTATCAATAACTAAAAAAAAAAAAAAAAATTTATTTTATAGTTTTTCATATATATTTTTTTAAGTAATTTTTGTAAATGAACCACCAAACCCTACGCCTATGACTATATATGATTTGTTTGTTCATCGTTTAAAGTTTAGATCTGATAAAATTTAAAACTTATTGTTTATGAGTTTGTGTACTTTTTTTCTTTTTTCTTTTTTATATTTATCCTTTGAATAGTCATATTTTTTTGGATTGTTTCAATAACTCATTATTTAAATTTATATCTTTTTTGGCATTTTTGAAGTTTTAACATTTGAATTTGTGTTAGTTTTTGCAATATTTGAACATGTGTAGTAGATTTCAATGACTATACCATGTATTATTCTTTTGAAAGTAATCAATTTTTTTTTTTTTTTTTATTTCTCTATTGTGTAATCATATATATTTTGTTTTGTTTCAAAAATTTATAGGAAGTAAATCTTATGATTCTTTAATATTTTTTGGCATTTCCAAAGTTTTAACATCTGAATTATTCTTTTGATAGTAACACATCTTTCTCTTATATTTCTTTTTTGTATAGTCATATATATTTTTTTTTTTGGTTTCAATAATTTTTAAGTAGTGAATCGTCTGATTCTTTAATATTTTTTGTAAGCTATTGCACGTTCAAGCAATGGTTTCTTCATCAAATTGTAACACAAATTGAAGTCATACAAGAGTAAATTATATAATGATGTAGTTTCTTAAATAATTTAAGATTTTATAAAATTATTTTAGCTTATTATCTCACAAATAGTTAGGTTTCTGTGCATAGCGCGGGTTAGCGACTAGTTAATATATATAAATATGGCAGATCATACTTATCTTCCTTTTATCTTTATACAAATTTAATAGACAATTCAAATAAATTAGGCAAACACAATAATAATCAACGGAAACCAAAAAAATTAACAACAGCACAAAACAAAATAAGACATCAAAATTTTACATGGAAAAACCCTCCAATTAGAAGGGAAAAAATCATAGGACCTAGTCTAATAAAATCTTTCACTATCAAATAATGAGTTTACAACAATCTTCTTTGCCTGGAAAAACTAGAAGAGACTATGAAAATATATTTTACATAATTCTTAATAAGAGTCTCTTGCTCGAGCACTGACTTCAATGATACTCCTTGAACAATAAAAGCAACCCGTCGAAAAATTGGGTTCTGCATGCAAGAACGATTGGCCCTTCAATCTTGGGTTCAAGGCCGCCATGATGTGATCGAATCATCAAATCTTGCATAGTTGGATGCGAGAGATACTTCACAGGAAGTTCGTACCTCTTCTTCTCTTTGCCCACATAGACTGCAACGTGACCTTTTCTTGAAAGCTGATTGCCTCTTGCTTTCTCGTCTTTCATGTTTAAGTTGTTGACGATGGAGTGAACGAGCTTTGAATAATAATGCATGGTTTTGTTTGAACTTTGAGAGTGAATGATGAATTGGAACTTAGGGTAGGGTAGGGTTTGTTTAAATAGGAGATTCAACTGCGTACCAAGCACGTCAATTAATAATTAATTTACTACAAGGAATAGGAATATAACATATGAACGTAACAGTGTTTCACTAGGATTAAGAAACTTAATCTAAGTCTTTTTGGTAAAAAAAACTTAATCTAAGTCGTAACACTATCTTTTTTTTTTCTTAATCGTGAGGTAACCCTTTGAATTCAATCAATTAATTAAATTTTTTAGGTCCTTAAATTCACGTTATCAAAAGGATTAGTGATTCTCATACTTAACTTTGTGTGTGTTAATTTTTTTGGGCATGTTATAGATTTTATTAATTGTTTTAACTAATTTTTAGTATTTTACAATTTGTGTAGAGGTACTCGCAAAATTAATGATTTGCATGGTGTCACTGCTAAAGAAGCGGATATGTAGTTATTGATAATGTTTGTTAGGGTTTGTTTGGAACGGGGAGTGAATGAGGGACGTGGAGGGGAGAGGAGGGATTAGTTTAGTTCATGTCAATTAAGAAAGTAAAGAAAGTATGACTTTGAAACACTCCTTGACCAAAAAAATAATGAGTTTACAACAATATTCCTAACCAAAAGAGATACTAGAGGCTACCAAAATATATATACAAAAATCTTGGATCATAGTATCTCTCTAGCTTAACTTTGAAATACTCCTTGAGCAAGAAAAGTAAATTGTTGAAGAATTGCTTTCTGCATATACGATTGGTGGCCAATCTTGGTTTCTAGCTCTCCATGTTGTGACAAAACCATCAATTCGGCCTATTTGGTCTGATCGTTCTATTTCGGTCCACAATTTAGTTTAATTTAGTTCATTCGGTCTAATTTTGGTCCATTTCGGTCTATTGGATCTAATTCAGTTAATTTGATCCACTTTGGACTATTTCGGTATACTTACTTAAGAGTTAAGAATGGTATAAGACACGTTTGGGTTGAGTGCAAGATTTTAAAAAACGAAACGGTCAAATAACCTAAAAATGATCCAATTATTTTTAAAATAATGGTTGAGACTTGAGAGTACCTATTCTAAATTTGAATTTATTAAAAAAAACTACGTAAAATAGATTTTGAGTTGATCCTAATGTATTTTTGTTTTAAGAGAAGTTCTTAATTACATATTAAAAAACAAATTAAAAAAGGATAAAATTTTAATTTTTTTAAAGCGTGAATACTATTGTGTTTACCAAAATATTATTAACCCAATGTAAAATCAATTAACAATAGTTTTCTATTTTAACTTCAATTATATAGTCTATGATATATTGAAAGTTGAAACCCAAAAACATTTTAATTAAAAAAAAAAATGCTACCGCATCAACAAAAGAAATTGACCGAGCATAATTATTCTCTCTTTAGTTTTTATCTCTATGTAAAATTCAATAGGAACTCAACACTTAACAGAAACAAAAAATTATAGTAGTAATAATACAAAATTGTGTCCATTACATAATTATTCTGGGAAACAAAAAATCTCTAATTAAACAAATAGATTACAATTATGTTGAATTAACCCTAAAACATCTTCATAAAAACAAATTTACTTGCTGCCGCATCAAACAAACGAAATAGAAACTATAAGTATATATTGGAAAGATCTTGTAACAACTTTTTTTAAAAATATATATCAATATAAATATATATATATATATATATATAGTGTTCGGAAAAATAACAAATCAATTATTTTAATTTTTTCTCTTTGTACAAATTCAATAGGCACTTCAAATAAATGAGTTATACAAACACAATAATATTAACCAATAGAAATAGAAAAATAAACAACCACATACAACCAAAACACAATATTTTAACATGAAGAAAACCCTTCAAATAGAAGGGAAAAAACTACGGTCCAGTAAAATCTTTCACCGTCAAATATTAAGTTTACAACATTTTTCTCTAGAAAAAAGGCTAGAGATTAGCCAAATATAAAAAAAGACCCACAATTCTTGAATCATAGTCTCACTATGGCCTAATTCATCAACTCCATGTGTGCTTAACTTCGATAATATATGGTCGAAGAACTTAATTTTGCAAGTCAGCACAATTGGCCCATCAATCTTAGTTTCTAGATCGCCATGTTGTGACCGCATGAGCAATTCTTGGAGAGTTGGATGCGAGAAATACTTCATTGGAACTTCGTATCTCTTTTGTACTTTGTACACCACACATAATGGTATGTAGCCTTTTCTTGAAACTTGATTATTTTTTGCTGCTTTTTTAGCCTTTATATTCTTGGAATGGCTTGGGTTTAATTGGGTGTAACTAGTTGATGATAGAGTTGAAGTTACTTGAATGAGGACTAAATTCATGATTCTTCTTTGAACCTTGAGACGGTAAGAAACTTTAAAAAACAGCTTGATCTTGACAAGAGTGTTGAGTTGGAGAGGATGATTGAAATATATTATGAGTTTGTGATTTTGAAAGTAGTAGTGGTTTGTTTAAATAGTTGAGCTCAATGTGTGAATTGTACGAGTAATTGCTAGTTCACTACTAGGAAAAGGAATACCATTTCATACTTGGAATATAAATCTAATCTTGATTATCAAAATATAAACAAATAATACTAATCTTAGTTGTACTAAATCTATGAAACCTTTTCATCCAAAAACAAAAACTAAGAAACCTTATTCTATTTTAACCCTTATTATCCGTGGCTCATGAGGATTAGGTTAATTTGTGAGCCAAAAAATAAAGTATATTATGATATAAATTATAGAAACGAGCTCTACTATAGGGTTTAAGTTTGTGAAATTCAAATCTCCAATGGTCTCTTTTTGCATCATCAATCAAAAACATGCATTATAGAATCTATGGGTGCACTTTTCTGCACAATATATCAAATTAACAATGGGAAGTTGACTAATTCTTTTTTTAACATGAAGAACGTTTGCTATCAAAAATCTTCTAGACCATCGGTACCCATTGAAGGGTTAAAATAGAACAATTGGACGGTCTATTACCCAATTAGAGGGAAGCATCCCAAACTTATTTTCTTTTCATATTTTTACAAATTTAATAGACACTTCATATAAATTAGGCAAACACAATAATAATCAACAGATACAGAAAAATTTAACAACACAAAATAAATAAAACACCGAATTTTTACATGGAAAAGCCCTCCAATTAGAAGGGAAAAAATCACAGGACCTAGTCCAACAAAATCTTTAACTATCAAATAATGAGTTTACAACCATCTTCTTTGCCTGGAAAAACTTGAAGAGACTACCAAAATATATGTTACACAATTCTTAATAAGAGTCTCTAGCTCTAGCTTTAACTTCGATGATACTCCTTGAATGATAAAAGCAACCTGTCGAAAAATTGGGTTCCACATGCAAGAACGATTGGCCCTTCAATCTTGGGTTCGAGGTCGCCATGTTGTGATTGAACCATCAATTCTTGGATAGTTGGATGCGAGAGATACTTCACAGGAAGTTCGTACCTCTTCTTCTCTTTGCCCACATAGACTGCAACGTGACCTTTTCTTGAAAGGTGATGGCCTCTTGCTTTCTCTTCTTTCATGTTTAAGTGGTTCACGATGGAGTGAACGAGCTTTGAATAATAATGCATGGTTTTGTTTGAACTTTGAGAGTGAGTGATGAATTGGAACTTAGGGTAGGGTTGGGTTTGTTTAAATAGGAGATTCAACTGCGTGCCAAGCACGTCAATAATAATTAATTTACTACAAGGAATAGGAATATAACATATGAACGTAACAGTGTTTCACTAGGATTAAGAAACTTAATCTAAGTCGTAACACTATCCTTGTTATTTATTTATTTTTTTTTTGAGATAAAAGATAGAATTTTATTGAATATAACCAAACAATTTACAAGTAAAGTATTACCCTGTTCAGCCATAGCCAAAACAGGGGAGGAAAAACTATCCAAACAAAACCAAACCCAGTGAAGCCGAGAGTTTTTTATGTTTGGTTTGGCCAAAACAACCTCTCTGATTTTTTCCAAAAGATCCATCTTGGCTATGAATCGTGAGGTAACCCTTCGAATTTGAGTCTTTTGGCTGAATATTGCAGAATCTCAAGTTTATTTGCGTTATGGGTATTGTTTCAAGTTGTTTAGGGAATTGAGGAAAGAGAGTAAATTTTGGCAACGGTGTTGCCGAAATTCTAACAAAAGTATGAGAGAGAAAAAAAAAAGTGGGAGAGAGAAAATTTTGAATTTCGACAATCTCATTACCGAAATTCCTGCTACCCAAAGTTGCCCAAAGGGAAACCAATTGTGGCAATGCCAATGCCATTGCCGAAATAGAGGGGAAAAAATTGTGGCAATTGATTTGTGGCAATGACATTACCGAAATAGAGGCATTGCCGAAATAGAGGGGAAAAAAAAGTGTGTCAATTGATTTGTGGCAATGACATTGCCGAAATAGAGGGAACAAAATTGGAGGAGAAAGAGAGAATCGTCCGAATAAAAAAAAAATATAGTACACATATTCTTATCCTTAAATCAACCAATCAACTCATTGGTCATTTTATTTCATTTCAGATATTCTTTTTTGTCTTAAAGATTCTTTTTTTTTTTTTTTTTTTTTTGTCTCAGAGATTCTTTTTATTTCTCTTCCTTTGATTCTTATTCTCTGAATATATTCATTAGTCATTCCTAATAAAACCACATATTGATATCACACGTAAAATATGTCTCAGAGATTTTTTTTTCATCTTTTTATTTCTCCTGCGTAAAATTTGTCTCGGAGATTTTTTTTTTGTTTTTTTATTTTTCCTCTTCGTAATAAAAGGCAAGTACCCTTGCTGCAGGTTTGCATCTCCTCACAAAGTTACATCCTCCGATTGTTACTCTTCTGTTTTGCTTTAGTTTGCACAACTAAGGATAATAAGTTTTGGGTTAACGTAAGTTTTTTTGCTTTGCTTTTTAACTTATAGCTCTAAAAATTAACAGATTCATTATTGTTGTATAAATATATGCTTTGTAATTATTAGAAGCTAATACATTGTAAAATATTATGTATTGTTGTAATTAATATTGTTTGTATGCCTATGATTATGATTATGATTATTGTTGTTGTTGTTTTCATTCAAATTTTAGACTAATGAATTTTTATGGTTAGGACTACAAGCATTTTTAGTATTGTTGTTATTTTGTGTTTATTTATTATTATCTAATTGTATATTTTTTTTCCAAGTATCACTATAATTCTCACTCTTTCAGTTGGTATCACAATTATCGTAAGCTTCTCAACTCTCTAATTAAATTTATGTATGTGTTTTGTTAATTTTGAAATTATTTAATATTATTTATTGTTATTACTAGTATAGGACCACAAAAATTGTAATAAATTGTATTATTATTATCTTTTTATAATCAATTTTACTTTGTTATTATTAATTATTACATATATTACCTGAAAAAAATATATTGCATAATATGTTTATTGGTTTATAATAAAGATATGTATGTGTATTATTATTATTATTATTATTGTAGGGATATTGGGCCCAAAAAGTTTGTTAGGTTCTAAAAGTTTAAAACAATTGGCAAATCGTGAGCACACAAGAACATGTAAGCTGCAGAAAGAAGAATTCAGAATCTGCCTGGTTCGATCGATCGAAAAACAGGCTCGATCGATCGAAAGTCGTATTTGCAGAATTTTAATTAAGCCCAAACAGCAGTTCTAGCCCATTAAGGATTACGGTTTCAGATCTACTTCTCCCACTACATAAAGGAAACCCTAAGCACGTTTTTTATAAGGCTTTTTAGAGAGAGAAGAGTGTGCCTCTTTTGTATTTAGGGTTTTGTTCCTAAAACCTCTCTTATAACTTCTACCGGTGTTGTTCCTTGAAGAATCTCAAGATCCGGTATTGTTGAAGTTGCTGCCTTCTCTAGTCATCAAAGGTGCTGATGATCTAAACCTTCAAGGGTGGTCTTGGAGTCACAAACAGGAGAGTTTGTGTTGCTAAACCTTTGAGTGGGATCTCAAAGTCACAAGCGTGGGTGTTTGTGTTTTGCAAAGGTCAGAGAAAGAAGGAGTCCGTGGATCTCGGAGCTATCATGGGGTAATGGTAGTAAGTTTCCTACACTTGGGTAGCAATAGGATGTTAGTGATCTAAGTCGCTATTGTGTAAACTTCAATTCTTTCTAGTGGATTTGCTATTTTACCTTGAGGATAGCTAGGTTAAATCCTCCCCAGGTTTTTTACCGGTTTGGTTTTCCTGGGTCATCATATCTTTGTGTTCTTTATTTTTCCGCTGCTTTACTTGATATGATTGTTATTGTTTTAACCTAGATCTGAATAATAAACCTAAGTATTCACTTGGTTAATTAATTAGGTTAAACAATCTAGTTTACAGGGGTCCAAACGAACTTACAAGTGGTATCAGAGCGGGTAGCTCTTCTGTTGTAGATCCTTTGATCTAAGAGTTAATCCTTGATCCCTGTTATCATGGATAATTTTAAGTGTCTTATTGTTTTTGATTGTGATGATGTGAATAAAAAGGACACTGTTGTTTCTGTTGATCTTTTTGATGCCTGTGAAACTCTTCGTAAGGAATTATTGAAATCTATGAAAATTGCTAAGAAATTCAAGGAAGAGTTAAAATTGGCTAATCTTGAAAAAGAGGAATTGATTGTTAGATTAGATGATTCTAATAAAAAGAATGAATTTTTGAGAAATCAAATTTCCTCTCAAGATGGGAAGATGAAAAGCTTGGAACAAGAGTTAGCTGAATCTAAAGCTAAAATTGAAAATTTGACTAGTACCAAGCCTGCTGTTGATAACAGAAGTGTTTCTGTTTCTCTTAAGCCTAAAGCTGAAAAAGTTTATATCCCTCCTTTCAAGAGGAATAATAAAGAAAAGGCTTATTTTGCTAGGTTAGACAAAGGTAAAAAGTTCTGATGTTAACGCTGAAGTTTCTAAACCTAAGTCTAAACCTACTGTTAGAGAGCATAACAAATCTGTTTTTGTGCCTACTTGTCACATTTGTGGTGTTGTTGGTCATATTAGACCAAATTGTTCTTTATTGAGGCATAAACCAAAATCTGAGACTAGATTTGCTGTTAGGAATACTGATGTTCCTAAATTTGTTCATGTTTGTCACTTTTGTGGTGTTTCCGGTCACATTCATTCTAATTGTCATATATTGAAATTTAAAAATTCTGTATTTCAATCTAGGATATGTGATGATATTTCTCCTGCCATAAGTCCAAATAATTATTTCATATGCTTTTGAAAAATTTGAGCTTGTTGGCTTGTGAAAGGAATTTGCAGGATTTTAGTCTTTTTCAGAAGATTGGTGTAATCCATCAAATACACTCTGCTTCACATAGATTTTCACCTACAAAGCCGAAGACTCGTGCTATATGGGTGAGAAAAGATTCTTTAAGGTGAGTGTTGCTGACTTGTCCCTAATTTAATTCTTTTAATTATTTGTGGACATGTTTTTTTTTTGTTTTTGGTTGTTTTGTTTTTTAGGTTGTTTTTTATTAAAAAAAAAAAATCCAAAAACATTGAAAATTTTCAAAAAGACAAAAATATTTTATTTTATGTCTTGTTTTATTTGTTTTGAGGATTACATGAACTATGATATCTCTCTCTTGATTTAGAACATGCTTGACATTGTGGAGAAACTTGAATAGCATGTGTTCTATAAGTGCTAAGCTATTTATGATTTTGTATGAGTATATACTAATTTGTACATGTACTCAATGGTTAATTAAGAAATTGATATTTCTTGTTTGTGTACCCTCTATAGCTTAGTTAAGCACTGTCATGCATTGCATTTACATTTTTTTTATCATTTAGCATAAAGTGTGCTTTTTAGTTTTGGTCATAAATTTTTTTTAAACCAAAAATATTTTTATGTGTTTTGTATTATATATCTTGGATTTATAATTAAGGTTGGCCATATTATCTTTACATAACATGTTTATGTACTTTGTTTAGCTTGGATGAGCTTATTTTATTACACTTTACTAGTTTAAGCTTTGTAGTGCATGTTGTGTGGGAAGATGTTTATAGTTTTTGATCACTTTGTCTTGATCTTGAAGTCACATGCCTTTGTCTGTCGGACTTGAACTTAATGAGAAAGGCATAAATAACCATCTCACCACTGTTTACTAGCCAATCATGAACACCTTAGTGCATATCGTAAGATTTTGTGCTCGAGAAAGTGTAACACATGCACAAAAAAAACATAAGGTGTAGCCTCGGTTAAAATGCTAAAATTGGTGTGTACATTGTTGGGCTATAATGAATTCAAATTAAATAAAATTGGTGTGTACATTATCCCGGCTTTGTTAATAAAGTTTCTAATCATTTAAATTGATATCAATTATGAGGCAAATCAAGAAACTTACATGATTGCAAGCTTTTAATCTAGGAGATGTGAGAGTTATATGATGTAACTCTTTAGGTGATAGTCTCTTTCAAATTTATATGATGATTTTTGTAGACTTTGTGATTGATTACTACTCACATATCACCTCACATGTATCTCAAGTTTTTGCTAGTTGCACACACTACACAAAGTTACTCTTTGCTAAACTTTGTACATGTTATTGTGTGTGATTTTGTTGTGGCCATCCAAGATTAAATTTCCTTGATTTTGATGCAAAATTTGAGTTTTAAGGACAAATTGATTGAAAATCTTAATTTTGGAAGATCTGGGCTGTATTCATGTGTTTTTGAAAAACTTTTAGTCTCATACTCATGCATTTCATTCATGAAATATTGTGCTTTGAGGAGTTACTGTATAAAATTGCTCTGTTTTTCAAAAATTTGAGTTTTCCAGAATTTCGACCGATCGAATCTGTCTCTCGACCGATCGAAATTACGATTAAAATTTTTGGTTTGATTCTGTCTGACTCGATTGGTATTCGATCGATACTCGATCGATCGAAACTGAAAAATTTTTAGTTTTTAGAGTTTTTGACCAAATTTTTTCATGCATCATTTATGGTTAGGATTCACATGAGTTGCATTATTTTTCTATGTCCATCTTGCAGTTTTGCAGTCATATCTCTCATTGTTTTCACACATAACATGCATACACTTTGCTAAATTGGGTACTCAACTTGATTTAGAAATTGATTGATTAATTTTTGAGTCCTTTGTACATTTTAGTATATGCTATTTTTCTTGATGTGTGAACTACAGAAAATATTTTTCTTCAGAGGTATGATGGATAATCAATATGCAAATATTTTCTCTACTCATGCAACTGTTTATGGGTCACTTAGTGTCAAGTTTGCATTTATTGAAAGCGAGAATATTTTTCTTCATGTGTATCCTCAACTCAATTTTTTTTGGGTTTGTGTGTTTTTTATTTATCCCCACCTCCTAAATTTTTCCCAAAACTGTTTTTCCCAAAACTTGTTTTGTTTTTCCTATTTTTATAGGGGGAGAAAAGTTTTTTTTAACCTTTGTTGTTCATAGGGGGAGTTGTTGCTCTTCATAGGGGGAGTTGTCTCTATTTTCTATAGAGCTAATCTGTTTTTTGTTCCCTTGGTTCTCTTTTTTCTCTCATGTTTACTCTTTGTTTGAGTTATATTTGTCAATACGTGACAAAAAGGGGGAGTTGAATGTGGAATATGTGTGGAAGAAACATGATTGTTGGAATATGTGTGGAAGAAACATGATTGTTCTGTTTAGGGGGAGTTGAAATTATTTTGATGTATCTAACTTAGGGAGAGAGTTAGAATTTATTTTTGTGTTTATATTCTGTTTCATATTATTGTTTATATGTCTTTCTTTCCACACATGCGTTGATGTGTTTGTTGAGTGTTTCAGGAAAGACAGGTGCATTCTGATCATGACCTTCTATCTCTTCTTGGCAACTTCTAGGTTATGAGTCTAAGATTGGGATTTGTGATGTAATTGGGCATTTTATTGTATTGGGTTGTTCTTGTATTTTAACATTTCATTTTGTATGAAAGTTTTGTCACGAATTGCCAAAGGGGGAGATTGTTAGGTTCTAAAAGTTTAAAACAATTGGCAAATCGTGAGCACACAAGAACATGTAAGCTGCAGAAAGAAGAATTCAGAATATGCCTGGTTCGATCGATCAAAAAACAGGCTCGATCGATCGAAAGTCGTATCTACAGAATTTTAATTAAGCCCAAACAGCAGTTCTGGCCCATTAAGGATTAGGGTTTCAGATCTACTTCTCCCACTATATAAAGGAAATCCTAAGCACGTTTTTTATAAGGCTTTTTAGAGAGAGAAGAGTGTGCCTCTTTTGTATTTAGGGTTTTGTTCCTAAAACCTCTCTTATAACTTCTACCGGTGTTGTTCCTTGAAGAATCTCAAGATCCGATATTGTTGAAATTGCTGCCTTCTCTAGTCATCAAAGGTGCTGATGATCTAAACCTTCAAGGGTGGTCTTGGAGTCACAAACAGGAGAGTTTGTGTTGCTAAACCTTTGAGTGGGATCTCAAAGTCACAAGCGTGGGTGTTTGTGTTTTGCAAAGATCAGAGAAAGAAGGAGTCCGTGGATCTCAGAGCTATCATGGGGTCGTGGTAGTAAGTTTCCTACACTTGGGTAGCAATAGGATGTTAGTGATCTAAGTTGCTATTGTGTAAACTTCAATTCTTTCTAGTGGATTTGCTATTTTACCTTGAGGATAGCTAGGTTAAATCCTCCCCAGGTTTTTTACCGGTTTGGTTTTCCTGGGTCATCATATCTTTGTGTTCTTTATTTTTCCGCTGCTTTACTTGATATGATTGTTATTTTTTTAACCTAGATCTGAATAATAAATCTAAGTATTCACTTGGTTAATTAATTAGGTTAAACAATCTAGTTTACAGGGGTCTAAACGAACTTACAAAGTTCATTACCCATTTGTATATTGGGCCTGTAACCCAAGCTAAGGATGAGGGTTTGTCCGAGAAGGTCATAATGGCTCGATAGGATGGGCTAAGGATGAATATTTCCTCGGCTAACCAAAGTCGAGGTCCAAAGAGATTTGCCTATCGACCAAGGAAATGTTCTGAGAAGTTTTATTGGTGCGGATAAGCATTGCAGGAATGTCAGACAAGGAGGAGCCCTAAAGTATCTAAAGAGAAAGTTGCTGCCTCTGTATTAAATGCACTGCAACTAACTCTCTGGCCGCATTAATGTGGAAGTGATACCTGAATAGTGTTATTCAGCCTTATAGCTATTGTGTAAAGACTTCCGGAATGTGCTGATGAGACAAATATCAAGACCAACCATCAAGCTTGCACGTGGAGGGCAATGGAAGAAGGGGAAAGAGAGTATAAAATGGAGGAGAGACCCAGAGAGTAGGGGATCAAAAAAAGGAGAAAAAACACTGTAGCAACTTAGAATCAAGTTTGTAACCAACTCGTAAATCAATACATTGAACCAGTCTCCTCGGATTGAGTCGAGGACGTTTTTCTTAAAATAAATCTATCCTGTCTTTTTTCTTTTGGTTGCTTGGATCTATTATATTTTTTTTCAACACATTAAAACCCAGTTTTCCTAACTTACTCTCTACAAATTCATTGTTTTGGGCTTTTTGGGTCTAGGTCTATCCATCTTGTGGACTAGACATCCGAATTGTGTCCTTACAATTATTATTATTATTATTTAGTACAATAAATCGTACATGTGTGTTTCTTTTTCTTTAAAGTTTAGTTGGTATAAAAATTAATTATATGCTTTATAAATATTATACGCTAATATATTACAAATATTATATATGGTTATATTATAGTTAATACTAATTATTGTGTGTATGATTATTTTTGCTAAAACTATTATTATTATTATTATTATTATTATTATTATTATTATTATTATTATTATTATTAAAAATGTTTTGCTTCATAAATTCTTTATTTGAGTTTCTTTCAATTTTATTATGAACTACAAGCATTGTAAGTTATATTTAATATTTGAGTTTCTTTCAATTTTATTTAGGATTATATTTTTTTAGAAGATATTTATGATTATCTGATTATGTTTTTTTTGTTCTTTCTTTCTTTTCTTGCAAGTATCACTCTATAATTCCTACATTCCTTAACTTCGTATCGCAATTGTAGTAAGCTTCTCGGCCCCCTAATTTAATTGTAAATTATTTTCTTAGTTTGTAATTTTATATATATATGGTTTGTAAAAAATATACCCTTAGAGGTTAATAGTATTTTATTGTCAATTCATTAATGTTTTAGAGGTTATCTCAGTAAAAAAAGAGAGGTTAATTTAGTTTGATTTATAGACAATTTCCTACTAATATAGAGGTAATAGGTGTTGCATAGTTTAACTCATTGTAACATTTAATGTAGGATATATTTGAAATGGAGCCTGGGTCATTTGATCATTCTCTGCTAACGTAACAACAATATCACATTTCTAATGATACAACGGAAGGCAGTGTACGTTGCGAGATCAAAATTTATTAATGTCTTAATAATATCTACAATTATTCAATTTACATGAAAATAATTTCAACATTAGCAATATAACATTGTACATTTTTTAAAAAATTTCAGATTTCCACCTTACGAGTGCGACCCCAACCGTTTGCACCCCCCCCCCCCTCGGCAGCTAGGCGAGCGTATCACCCCATATTTGCATCAATGTAGATTATACCGTGTTACCCACCTACCACATATAGATATTGACTGGGGTCTTATCATTTCTTTGGTGGAGCGGTGGCGATCTGAAACCCATACATTTCACCTATATACTTGTGAAATGTTGATCACTTTACAAGATATGGCAATCCTTACAAGATTTCCTATTGATGGCAATGCAGTGTGTGAGCCCACTAATTTGGAATGGGGAACAATTTATCAGGATTTACTTGGAGTGACACCACCTGCAAATGCATTGGAATATGGTGGCCTTAAAATAACATGGGTAAAGAATACATTCTCAAACCTACCAGAGGGTGCCAATGCTGTAACAACCCAACAGTATGCTAGGGCATTCATGTTCTAGGTTTTGGCTTCATTATTTGGAAATAAGAGCCACAGTAGATTGCATTGCTACTTTCTCCAACTATTAGTGGACTTTGGTGTAGTTGGGGAATATAGCTAAGGTAGTGCCACACTTGCTTTCTTTTATAAAGAGCTGTGTACTGTTGCTATTAAAAATCTCACGGAGGTTGCAGGTCCTGTTTTCATATTACAATTATGAGCGTGAGAGCATCTTCCATATTTGACCTCAATTCCAATAAATCCAACAAATTTAAATGGTGATGACCCATATGGTTGCAAGTATAATATTTACTTTCTATTTCTATACAATATTGTATACTGTAGCGTTTATCCTTGATACTTACAAACCCTAAATCAGTGGTAATCATTAATTGTGTATAGGTGGGATACCAAGAGAACATTTACTCACACATCAACGTATGTTCTACGTGCGTACCGTTCTAATCACGACACACATAATAATGAACAGGTAATATATGTTGTCACAATGCATCAATGGTTAATTTACTAGTTATATTATTGTCTTGATCGATTATAACATAGTTATTGTAATTGGAATCGCAGGTTGTTTGGACAACGTACGATGATTATTTGCATCCACGGTGTCTTGAAAAAAAACATATATGGATTATAACAGCTCTAATGCTATGCTTCTAAATTGTGGAATATTACCATTCAGAAAGAGTCATACAGTTTTGGTTGTTGCAAAGATATCCAAAGTGGCCTACTGACAATTTTGATAAATCTGTGCATTATGTAAAGATGATAGGAAAGTCCGGTGTTAATTGGCGTAGGCGGCGTGCACAATACTACTGACTTTGGAACGAGCGAGCTCAAAATATAGTTGGGGATGACAATTTCCATGTAGGTGTGGACTACACAATATGGTACCATTAACATGGTTACTTATTCACGACACCAGAGGCGGCTGCCCATACGTACTAGGTTATTATTTTAGTTTTTTCAATACTACACTAATATTGATAACAAATTATCTACACAAACAAAATACTGCACTAATAACGATAACAAATTATTATTTTAGCTTTTTCAATAATACTGCACTGATAATTTTTTTTTCTTTTTATGTGGTAGCAAACTGAGATAAATAATATGTTAAGTTTAGCTGTTGCAAACCAACAAAAGACTGACTTGACTGCATAGCAAGTCCTTCCAGCAATAGTAGAGGGCCTTAATCGAGTGAAGTTATCGATGGAAGCAAATATTTCCTCCACTTCGGGCGACTACAGAGGCACCATGGAAGACAACACCCGCAAACCTCTACTGAAACTCGCTCGTCCACCTCTATACAACGTGGACAATGCAAAAATGATGAAGCCAGACCATCCACCTCTACACAGCACAATATGTACAGCTCTACCCAAGCTGGGCCATCAACATATGCCCGTAATGAGCTAACCACCTTCAATGAGTATAATCCAATTAATGTCAATGAGTAACGTGTCTTTATATCAACAGGTTGGATCATCCACTTCCCTAGGACAAGGATTTGAGAGTTTGTTTAGCTATGACCATTATCCCCAACCTAGTTCAACACCTCCCTCCTATCACCCATCGACACCTCCATCCTATTATGAGCAATACAATTATGGCCAAGATAGCCAGTACAACTATGAACAACATGACTTGTTCATTACACCACAACCTTCCCAACCATCCCCTCATGTTGGTGATTTCTGCACGCCACCACATACATGGGCATGTGCTCCGAACTTTGAGGAAGAGGCCTCCGTAATAGACTTTGAGGAAGATGCCTCAAATGAGGACAGTGGGGAAGATGCAGAAGATGTAGAAGATATGGAGATGTCATCAGATAATGAAAGTGACGAAGGTGGTTATTATCAAACAGTTTTTGATATTAGAACCCAGCCAAGGCGCATGGGGAAAGTCCTGCGCAAGCACGAAGGTACCCTCAACGAGTAAATAGACATCCTCCATGTTGTGGAACACAACAAAAACTTCGTGTACCCCATCGTGGCAATCACTAATCAATATAAAATGACTATTTATTAAGAATATATTAAAGTATTATCATTGTTTATGCATCATTGTAGCAAAAAATACTATGCCTAGATAGTATACATATCACACTATACTACTAACCGTAAGAAATGTGTACACATATTTTTGTATTTGAAATTAGTGCCCAATTAATCTAATCATAAATCTATTTAATATAATTTTCCAATCCTACAAATCCAACATAGAATCTATATGTGTAGCCACAACTGTAGGCACAGAATAGGCGGAAAAAAAAAGGTGTCAAACTTCTATTTTTATAGTTGATCATTTTTCCTTTGCATGATGGCTACTGCGGTGTACATTTCTATTTTCATTCTCCACAGCCTCTCTTCCAAACCCTCGTAAAAGTGTCAAAGAAAAATAAAACTTTCACCATCTAATTTTCGCCCAAATTTACAGCAGTAACTTGTGCATTAATTTTGGCCTTCAAAAATTGTGAATTTCAAAAAACTCAAAACAGAAAAGTTGTAGATATTTAAGTCATGGTTCCAGCCCATCCAATCTTGAGTCATTTGGAATTTTGAGAAGAGAGATACGTCTAAAATACTTATTAGTGCTCAAATCTGATTTTTCCTCTTCAAATTGTGGCCCTTTGATTTCTTTCCTTTTTTAAAGCTTTCAAATATGGTAAATGACCCAAGCACTCCATAAAAAGTATATATTTTAAGGTTTTATTGAACCCCTATACTATAATACACAATACACACACACACACACACACACACACACGCACACGCACACACAGAGGCACAAAATTAATAAATGTACACCCCAATCCAACTTGCAGTAATAGAAAACATCGTAGCATATGGAATTAGTACCAACTTGTTTTCTCAAATAATACAAACTAACAATATGGTCCAACTCCTAAAACTAAAAAAAAAAAAAAAAAAAAAAACAGTCCAACCAATCCACTGAAGTAAATTGAATACTTATGTTGGGTCATTCAGTTTGGCCACTAGTGGAGCCAGCCACTTTTTTAGTGGGGCATGTTCTTCTATTATGGCCTTCTTGCCTACAGAGACTGCACAATGGCCTTGGTTCATGCTCTGTCCCTAAATCCATTTCATTTTGAAGCCGAGTTAATCTTGGTCGACCTTTTTCACGGCGCAGCTTGACATTAGGATACAAGATAGGGAAATCAGGCTCATTCCAATGTACACTGTCTGGAACCATGCAAAATCTAGGTGCATAACAAACTACTTGTTCTTCCATATGGTAGCAGCGGTCGATATATCACATTGCAAAGATGCCTTGATACTTACACACGACAATGACATGCAAGCAAGAAATCTTATAAACCTACCATTTTTGACAACTACAAGTGTTCTACCTCAAATTTACCTCATGACGATGATTACCCCTATATGCATAGTTAGGGTTTATTGGTGTTCTGACTTCAAACAAACCATCTTCATGATTGAAAATAGTAACTGAATGCTTTGGTGCCTTTTTTTTTTTTCTTCCTATTTATTGAATTTATTCTTTACATAGGCTGTAATGAGTTCACCGGCTGTAACCTCTACGCGTGCCTTAGTATACCGATTGGTAAAGTAGGCTACACAACGGTAGTATGTAAGTTCCACTAACACAGTTATGGACAGATTTCTAGCACTCTTTAGAATACCCTGAAGCTTTCAAACAAGTTTGTGGTCATTTCCCTATAACGATGTCCACCATCATGTGCTAACATCCATTTCTGCACCGGTATGTACCTTAAATACTTATCACCATCTGCGCTTAATTGAGTAATTCTATCCCTGGTTATTTGATACTTTCGTAGCTGATTCTCCATGCCTGCCCACATTACCATATCCTTCAAGTTTTTATTCCTAATTTGTTGATTGAAATTGCTAGCCACATGGCAAAGGCAAAAACGATTATACCAATGTGTCGATTGACATGTAGTCCCTATCGCTGCCATTATACCAGGGTGACAATCAAATATGACACATAAACCTTCCCGATTAGTGACATTAATCTACATACAATGCAAAAATCAATACTAACTATCATTAGTTTCCTTCTCCATAATGGCAAAGGAAAGTGGAAAAAATCTGTTGTCATCATCCCACGTTGATGCAATCAGTAACGTACCTTTGTACTTACCATATAGGAAAGTTCCATCTATACTAATCACTGGCCTACAATGTTGAAAACCTTCAATTGATGGACCAAAAGCCCAGAACACTCTCTCAAATATCGCACAACCTGGCACAGTAGCAGGTATTGTTCTCCAAATAACCCTGCTGCCCGAATTTGAACCAGTCAAAGTTTTCAACCATTTTGGCAATAATTGGTAAGATTTGTCCCAATCACCAAATGCTCTACCAATTGCCTTTTCTTTCGCCTCCCACACCTTAAAATAAGAAGGCTGGTATTGGTTCTTATTGTAAAGAGTCTGTTAAAATGAAGAAATCTTTATGGTTGGATCATTTTTGACAACATCCCTCAACTCTTTCTCAATAACATAAGTGTCTAATTGCTTGTGATCTTGTGTGAGCATGGACTCTATACATGTGTGTGGACCATTGTATTTCCTAATCTCAAACAACCCATGTGTAGCCCAGAAGCATGCTCGAAGATGCCAAGAACAAAGTTTGCACCTTATAGACCAACATGTTGGATCTGACTCTTTTACACTAACTGTTTGGTTCCTCTTGATGTGATAGTGTTTAACAGCAGCTTGTAGTTCATCTTTATTAGCAAAAACAAGCCCACATAAAACTCTTGAGTAGGGTCCCAAATACTCTGAGTGGGCTTTTCAAATGGTGGGGTTGGATCAATCATATTATCCCATGTGTTTTGTGAAAAGTTTAGTGATGAAGGTTGATGGAATGCCATTGCTGGACTGCTTTCATGATTAGGTTCATTAAGAGGCTCCTGTTCATCTCTGTTAGGTTCTAAGAATTAGGAACTAATGTATTAGAACTTCAATTTGTAATGTTGGCAAACCATGATCAAAACAATGTTTAGTCTTGTGTTAGACTTGCTCAAAGTATGGCTCTTAATATAAAGTTGGAATCGAGTTTTATACAGAATTTACTGTTCACTTTCTGTCTGACTCGATCGATCGAAAATTAGACTCGATCGATCGAAAGTCGTGCATATTGTTTTTCTGCAGAATTTTCCAACTCAGCCCTAGCCCACTTAATGTATAGGGTTTTATGTTTTGCCCTAAGTATATAAGGGAAAACCCTAGCCACGTTTTTAGGGTTCTGTTTTGCTATGTTTGTGAATCTCATTGTGAGATCTAGAGGTGTTTGCCTTCACATACACTTAGGGTTTCCAAACTCAAGACTCATGTCAAGAGCTTGGTAAATCAAACAGTTGCAGAATCAAAGATCTTAAAGAAATACAAGCAGGTGTGCTTGTGAATTACTGAAGAATTCAAGAAAGAAGGAGTCCGTGGATCTCGGAGCTATCATGGGGTCGTGGTAGTAAGTTTCCTACACTTGGGTAGCAATAGGATGTTAGTAGTCTAAGTCTTATTGTGTAAACTTCGATTCTTTCATAGTGGATTCAGTTTTACCTTGAGGATAGCTAGGTTAAATCCTCCTCAGGTTTTTTACCGGTTTGGTTTTCCTGGGTCATCAAATCTTTGTGTTCTTTAATTTCCGCTGCTTTACTGTTTTTGATATATTTGTGCTAACCTAGTTTCGTTTAAATTACCTAAGTTAATCACTTGGCTAATTTTCTAGGTTAATCTGTTTGGGTTTAAGGGGTCTAAACGAACCAACAATCTCCAACATCATCAAGGACCTCGTCATCATTAAGTTGGTCATCACTATCCATGGCCCGCATCCTTTCTAATAATGTATGGACCGCATTTTTAGTAGTAGCAGCTATGCGGTGTGTATCATTGGGATCATTAGCAGCTCTTTGAGTGGCAGTTTGGTCATACTAAGCTTCAAACTCAAAACAAGTAGTCTCTTGTGCAACATGCTCAGTTGAATTATCATAGTCAGCATCACTGGTGTTCATTGGCCAATAAGGAACATGTTGGTCCTCAATTGCAACATGGGTATATGGAGCATGATAGTCAGCACCACCAATGTTGATTGGGGAATAAGCCACATCTTCATAATAATGACCCGTATGAGTGGCATATGGATTATTAAAGTGCCCGCCATGTGAATAACTAAACGATGCACTTGGTCTTCGTTGGCATATTGAATGGGAAAAACATCTTGGTGGCTTCTTATGAGCTCTACACCCACGTACAACTTTGCACCTACAAATCCATATTGGCGGTCTAACATATCGAATATTATATTGACACCATTATCATCTTCTACAAAAACTTGCTGGTATATCACATGTGGATGACATTGAAAAGGAAATCTATACCAAATAGTCAGTTTTGAATCTTCTCTGTTTATATGAAGCGTGGAAGCTACTTCATCATATAGATCTTTAAATGTAACACCCCGGCTTAATGGAAGCATAGAAGGAGGTGGCCCTTCGTAATAAACCCCATTTTCGCCATGTTTAATTATTCCATCGGAATGGATGAGAAAAATGAACAACTTTTCTGCCATCTACACTAAAACATAACAATAGTATTAATATATTAACACTACACAACTATTACAATGCAATACAAGAAGGTAATCCATTAAAAATATTCAATGTTTAAATAGCTAGAGTTGACAGAATTCTATTAAAAAGGATTGGTTCACTGATAATTTATTACTATCCATCATAGTAGTTAAAATTATTCTTTGTTTCCCTTTTCTTAAGTAACTTAGCATAACATCAACATTTGGAAGGATCTGTTACGGTTATGTTAATTATTTTATGTAGCTCTTCATTTTGCTTCTTCTAAAACAAGACAGATTATATAATGTTCTCATGCATCCATACGATAATAGATAAATATTTCTAATATCATACAATTTTCTTTATTATTATTATTATACCTAAAACTTAGATTTTAAGGGTTATATGCTCATATACTAATTTTTTTGGGGGGGGGGGGGTTTATAGCATACGTGTATATTATAGGTTAACAAAGTAAATATTTCTTTAAAGAAAATTTATGTCAAATTTGAAATATATTTTTGCTATATGAAATTTTAGGCAAGAATTTATGGACAAATAATTTAAAACATATCATACAAATCAGTTCATGTTGCAAAATACATAATACAAAAACAAGATTTGTATGAACAAATAATTTAACAAAAACAAGATTTTCATGCTTAGCTATGCCCCTAAAACATATCAACATGAATATTATAAAAAGAAAAGTGACTACTTAAGAGATGTAATTTACCTTGTAAGAGAGAAAGAACATATAGATATTTCAAGTGTTGTTCCCTTTAGTTGTTTGTAGAATGTATGGCATGCATGAATTGAAAATGGTTAGTAGAATTATGAGGGAAATAAGAGTGGAGAGAAGAAGGTTGATGAAATTTTAGGATGTTAGGACAAATGTGTTTCACTTGTTAAGAACATATGTCATCTTTTATGTAATTGGCTAATCCTTTAACAAAGCGCACTTTACTTGTAATTGGGTAGATTTTAGATGTGTTTGATACTTCAAGAAACCTGTTTCAAAATCAAGTGTTAAAGCCATTCAAGTCTGTCCAAGAAACAAGCTGAATGGTGTAGATTCATTAAAGCTTGACAGCTATCTCGACAGCTGTGTCTATCGAGCTTCAGTAAGCAGTTCTAGCCCGTGTGCTCAACAGCTGCTCGACAGCTTCTATCAGTCGAGTTTTAAGAAAATCAGATTCTCTGTTTTATTTTCTTGGGATCCGTGAATATGTCATTGGGCATTCTTTTCTTCTAACCTTAGACATATAAAAGGATTATTTTAAGGGCCGTCAAAGTGTTCACAAGTTGCATAAGTATCGAGCAAAGTCTGTTCAAGCAAATTGTGACCAGAGACAAAGTTTTGCCTTAGTTCATCTCTTGTGAAGAAGTTTCTGTGTATGTGCACCATAGAGTTTTGTGACCAAGCATCTTCTGGATCTTCATCGTGTTATGAATTGAAGAACTTTACAACCAACATACTTCTTTAGTTGGTGATTGAAGTCGCGTATTAGGATCCGCATAATTGGTTAGTCACGTACTTGGAAGCCGTGCATCAAAAGGAGAAATTGTCACTACAAAACAAGTCCAATTGTGTATTAGGATAAGGGTTCAACTGTATGTTGGTATAAGGTACTGGGATTCCTTTACTTGTAACGCTTGTTGTGATAATAGTGGAATTTTGGAAGTGGTGACCTTAAAATCACTCGATGAGGTTTTTGTCGTGTAGGTTTTTCCCATTCGTAAACAAATCATCGTGTCAATTTAATTTCCACTGCATACTTTAGTTATTTGATGATTTGTTTGTGTTACCATGCGCTTTGCATGTTAATTAACTTAATTAATTCATTTGGCTAAATTAATTGGTTAATTTATCACAAGGGGTCAATACGTGTTTTGGCCTATCAAGTGGTATCAGAGCAGGCACACTCTGATTATGTTAATCTTTGTTGTGTTGATCCACTGACCCCTGTTTGTCATGGATAGAGGACAGTCATTAATTATACCTCCTTTATTTAATGGTACTAACTATGCATACTGTAAAGTACGCATGAGAGCTTTCTTATAGTCTTTAGATGAGAAGGTGTGGCAAGTTGTAGAGATTGGCTGGACCAAGCCGAAGGAAGCGCAGGCCGATTGGGATGATGCAAAGATCAAGGCGGCAAACTTTAACAGTAGAGCATTGAATGCTTTATTTAATGCAGTCACAAATGAGGCGTTTAAGAAAATATACTCCATTGAAACTGCGAAGGAAGCATGGACCATCCTCTAGACAACCCATAAGGGAACAAAGGCTGTTAAGGATTCAAAACTTCAGAGGCTCACTACAAGCTTTGAAGAAATAAAGATGAAGGAGGATGCGTCATTTGATGAGTTCTATACCAAACTTAAGGACATAGTGAACTCAGCCTTTAATCTTGGGAAAACCATTCCTGAACCCAAGATTGTGAGGAATGTGCTCAGATCTCTATTCGAGAGATTTCATGCCAAAATCACAGAGATAAAGGAATCAAAGGATATCGATAAGATTCCTCTGATAGAGCTGGTTGGAAATTTACAGACCTACAAGCTAGGTTTAACAAGAATTGGCAAGTCGAGTAAGGGCAAGAGCTTGGCATTGAAGGCCAAGAGCAATGAAATTGATGAGTCTTCAGATGATGAGGATTCTAAGATGAAGTCCTACATTACAAGACAATTTAAGAAGTTCATGAAGAATGCAAATGGTAAGGGCTTCGACAAGGACCGTAGGCAATCTAGTTCTTCTCAGTTCAAGAGCCAAGATAAAGGGAAGAAGGATGCTAGGGATGGAAGTCAATATACTATTCCCGCAGGACCTAAGTGCTTTGGGCACCAAGGCTTCGGTCATATGAAGCAAGAGTGTCCCATATATCTCAAGAGAATTGGAAAGAGCAAGGCACTTGCTGCTACTTTGAGTGATACTGAGCCTGAGGATGATTCCGACAATGAGGATGACAGAATCTTGAATGCCTTCACTACCACTGTTAATCCTACTGAGTGGATTGTTGAAGATGTGGATAAGGAAGAAGAATTGGTGGAGTCCAAGTTTAAGAAGATGGATGATCAAGATGACATCCATACAGCCTATGAGAAATTGTACAAGCTTTCTGAGAAACACGAGAAACTCTATAGGCTGGCCACCAAGAAGCTGAGTGATGTGAAACTTGATCATGAAGAGCTTTCCACAAAGTTTGATGAAGCAAATCAGACTATTGGAGTACTAAGATTTGAGAATAATTTCTTGGCTGAAAAGACCAAGAAGCTTGAAGCAGAGCTGTTTCAAGTTAGAGCTCAATCGGAGAGGACTTCAAGTACAAAACTTGACGAGATGCTCAGCATTTAGAAATCTGCTTCAGATCGAACAGGTTTGGGGTATGGTTTTTCTTCATCTAATGTTGCTTCTACTAGTACTACTGTTTTTATTCCTCCTGCTAATATTGGTGAAATTGAAAACAACATTGTTAAAAATGAATTAGCTAGTGAGAACTTAGACAAGGGTAAATCTATTTTAGGAGCACCTCCTAAGCAAGATAAGATAAATGTTACAAACCCTGGGACTAAGAAGGCTAACTCTCAAAAGCCTAAAGAGAAAAAGCAGCATCTCTGTCATCATTGTGGTATTGCCGATCACATTCAACCAAATTGCTATAAGTGGTTAGCCACTCAACAGAGCAATGGCATGATAGCATCTGGAAGCCAGAATCAGCTTCAATCCTCTTTTGCTCCTCTTAGAGATCTTCTCAAAGCCCTTATGTTTCTTTCTAACTTGAATGGTTTTAATTCTTCCCCCTCATTACCCGTTCAAGGATTTAATCAGAGGAAAGGTTCTTCCAAAGTTTAGAAGAAAAAGGGTTCCAAGTGATTCTATCACTTTCTTCTCTCTCGTCGTATTTTTTTTTTTTTTTTTGCATAACTTGTGTGTCTTTAAGTTTTGAGTCAGTCTAGTTTTTATTGCTTTGCTTATCATGTTTTTTGTGTGTTTATTTTACTGTTTTACTTTATTTTTTTTTTTGTTTTCAAAAAAAAAAAAAATAGTGTTTTTTGTGTACATTGGTACTTGATGGCTAATGAAACAAAGTTTTCTAAACTTTGTATCATTTGTAGCTTAGATGAGCATCTCTATGCACAACTAAGCAAGTGTGCACAACTAAGCAAGTGAGCTTTGTGGCTCGTGTTTGTGATAAGTAAGGTTAAGTGATTTCTTGTACTTAACACTCATATCACTCTTTTTGACAGGTAAGACTAGAAAATCCTAAGAGAAAGGCATTAATAACCATCTCACCACTATTACCCGCCAATCATGAGATGACATCTGTATGCTTCGGCATAGCAAAAGTGCAATGTCAAAAGCTTAACATCATTGGGTATTTCTTTTCTTTCTTATATATGCCCTTGCATGGTTTGTTTAAAAGATAAATATGCGAAGAAAATTAAAAAGCAAAAAGATCAAAAATGCTTTTAAATATGATTGCAAGCGTGTTTTCTAGGAGATGTGGGAGTTATAGGATGTACCTTAAAGGTGATAGTCCCCATCAAACAGTTATGATTGTGTGTGAGTTAAAGTGATTTTCTCATATCTCAAATCATCATAACATGCATACACATTTGCAATCTTGCAATGTTTTTCACACACAACACACAATATTCTTTGCTACTCTTGATACATGTGCAAGTACAATGTGATTTGGTCATCGCAAGTTTTACATGTGCTAATGTATATTCACTAAACTGTCTTAACTTGTTTTTGAAATATAAAATTGGTTAGACTTGTTTAGTGTGTGTGTGTGTTTTTGGGATCCATGTGCTTAAAATTGTTCATTGAGAGATGATTTTGAGAGTTCAAAATATTGATTGGATCATTGGTTGAGTTGCATGTTTGGTTGCATTCATGTCTATGTTTTTCTCTTCTTGACAAACTGCTTTTAAAAGCTAGCTTGACAGCTCCTTGACACCTCCTCGATACCTAGCTGTCTGTCGAGCTTCTTTGCCTTTTCTTATTGCAATCTCGACAGCTTCTTGACACCTGCTGGATCGATCGAGAAAGTTTCTGGACCTGCGATAGCTCCTCGACAATTGGTGGATCGATTGAGCTTCTATTCTTGCCTTAAAGGTGTGTTCCTCGACACATTCTCGATACCTATATCTATCGATGGCCAATACCTCGATACCTCCCTCAACACATGGCTCGATACCTCTCGACACCTCTATCTGTCAAGATTTACTGAGATCTTATATATAGGTTCTGTGCGATCCGGTTCATCATTTCTCTCGATCTCTCTTTCGATACCTCTAGTTTTTCACCTCCCTTTTCATTTTCTCTCACTCCAAACCTCTACCCAAGTGTTTTTAAAGCTTTCTCAAGAGTCTCTTCACTTAGTAAGCTTCAAATCTCTTTCATTTACATGCATTTCATGTTTTGAAATCTAGGTTTCAGTTTTTTTTGAAAAATTTTGGGGTTTTTCAAAACTATTGAGGTTTTTGTGAAATTTTTGGGATGGGTTTTGAGGATTTGATCTTAAAAACTTAATGCATTGCATTTCATATGCATTATAACTGTATTTTCATGCATCTAGTTATGTGTTATACATGTTGAACAGTTTGTGTGTTGGTAGGATTGGATTGAGCTGAGCCTATGATGCAATTTCTATTGCATGTCACAAGTTCATGCATTTTCCATGCATACGTACTCTATTTTCAATATACTTGTTATATTTGAACTGTTTTGGAACTCTTCTGATTGTCTCCTCTTCTCCCTCTCTTTTCGTCTATGTTAGTAGTGTCTATGGCACCCAAACGTAAATCCGTTCCGTCCCGGAACCCTCTTCGTTCCGGGGCATCTACCTCTACTGATCCTACCCTTTCCTCTGTTCGGTTCCGTGATGAGGATGCCTGTAAGGACTTCTCGGAGAACTTTTCTAAACAAGGTATTAATTCGAAACGCCGAGTTATCTTGTCGGACTTATCTGACACTGACCTACCCACTGTCATTTATAGTAAGGGTTGGGAATCACTATGTGACGACGTCTTGGTCACTTGTCCATTCGTGCTTATTTAGGAGTTTTACTCCAACATGCATGGATTTGACTTTTCTGTACCTCTCTTTCATACTCGCGTTCGAGGTACGCGCATTATGGTCACACCGGAGTTGGTTTTCGATGTGCTTCATGTTCCGAGGGTAACACATCCTGACTACACCGGTTGTGAGCGTCTGAGGACTATGTCCAAAGACGAGATGATTTCTGCCTTCTGTAAGCGCCCTTCTAATTGAGGTAAGCGTCTGTTCACATCATGTAGGCCTTTTGCTAAAGGTCCTAGATTCTTAAACATGGTGATGACTTTTTTTTTTTGCACCCTCTCTCTCATTATAACGCTATTACAGAGCCTTGTGCTGGATTTTTGTTGTCGCTTTTAGAGCACCTCACTATTGACTTTCCTTCTCATTTTATTTTCTCCATTTTCGATGTCTATAGGGATACGACTACTCGTGATAAGCTTATTTTCCCTTCAGCTATCATGCGGATTTTGAGCCATTTTTCCATTTCTTTTCCCTCGTCCAACCATTTTTCTGTTACGTGTGCCATAGACGCCGCTACCGTTAAATGTAGCGAGGCGCAGTTTAGGTCGCGATAGATTGGGTCAGCTACTCCTCCCTCCCATTCGGCTCTATCTCGATCTGTTCCATCCACATCTGCTCCCTCCTCTTCTATGGGCGATGTGTCACTAGGAGACATTATGGCACAGCTTTAGCGCATGGATGCTCGCCTTGATACGCTCTCTATGGTGTTGTATCAGGTGAACATTCGTGTCGGTCGTATTGCACAGCGGCAGGCGGTCATGGGTGGCTTTTCTTCTGAGGCTTCTCCTCCACCTCCTCTAGTGGCTTCTGAGTCTGAGGCTGACGATGATGGTGATGACGATGATGCTTCTGATGATAATAATGATGGAGATGCTAGCTCTACCGATGAGATGTCTACTTGATACTCTTCCCTTTGTCACTCGTGACAAAAAGGGGGAGTAGTTTTGTGATGAGAGTAGTCATACTTAGGGGGAGAGTTAGTATAGGATTTTTGTTAGGGGGAGAGTGTTGATTTCTTGAGGGATGTAGTGAGGTCTTTCTGTATTCTTTTTCTTTCTACTTTAGATACATTTCTTATGTACCTTTGACATACATTGTACTTACTTTCTTTATATGTTGATGTATGTTTTCTTCACCTACCTCTACATGTGTTGTTTCTTTTCTCTCTTTATGCACATGCTTCTTATTACATGTATGCAATCTATTATTTCTGTTTCACACTAAGATGTCTTGATGAGTTTTGTTTAAGTGTTTCAGAAATACAGGTTGTCAAAGTCTACTTGTCATAAACTCTCTTCTTACAAAGTTTTTCAAGAGTTTGTGTTAGGATAGATTTTATTGTATTCAACAAGTGAATATGAGTTAAGTGATTTATGACTTCTCTCATATGTTCATTTGTTTGTTGTGGTTTTGTCACGGATTGCCAAAGAGGGAGATTGTTAGGACATATGTATTTCACTTATTAAGAACATATGTCATTCTTTTATGTAATTGGCTAATCCTTTGACAAAACGCACTTTACTTGTAATTGGGTAGATTTAAGATATGCTTGATACTTCAAGAAACCTGTTTCAAGATCAAATGTTAAAACCATTCAAGTCTGTTCAAGAAACAAGATGAATAGTGCAGATTCATTAAAGCTCGACAGTTATCTCGACAGCTGTATCTATTGAGCTTTAGTAAGCTATTCTAGCCCGTGTACTTGACAGCTCCTATCTATCGAGTTTTAAGAAAATCAGATTCTCTGTTCTATTTTCTTGGGATCGTGAATATGTCATTGGGCCTTGTTTTTTTCTAACCCTAGACATATAAAAGGATTATCTTAAGGGCCATCAAAGTGTTCACAAGTTGCACAAGCATTGAGCAAAGTCTGTTCAAGCAAATTGTGATCGGAGACAAAGTTTTGCCCTAGTTAATCTCTTGTGAAGAAGTTTCTGTGTATGTGCACCATAGGGTTTTGTGACCAAGCATCTTCTGGATCTTCATCGTGTAATGAACTGATGAACTTTGCAACCAACATACTTCTCTAGTTAGTGATTGAAGTCGCGTACTGGGATCTACACAATTGGTTAGTCACGTACTTGGGAGCCGTGCATCAAAAGGAGAAATTATCACTACAGAACAAGTCCAATTGTGTATTGGGATAAGGGTTCAACTGTAGGTTGGTATAAGGTATTGGGATTCCTTTACTTGTAACCGCTTGTTGTGATAATAGTGGAATTTCAGGAGTGGTGACTTTAAAATCACCCGGTGGGGTTTTTGCCGTGTAGGTTTTCCCCATTCGTAAACAAATCACCGTGTCAATTTAATTTCCACTGCAAACTTTAGTTATTTGGTGATTTGTTTGTGTTACCTTGCGCTTTGCATGTTAATTAACTTAATTAATTCATTTGGCTAAATTAATTGGTTAATTTATCACAAGGGGTCAATACGTGTTTTGGCCTATCATAGGAGAAAAACAGTATAAAATAAGAACTGTGGAAACTTCAGTAACATTAGTGTTGTTTAAATAGGATGCAAGTTTCATATAAGTTAAATTCTTAAATTTTAAACTGTATAATTAGATACGGCAATTGACCAAATACAATATAACATAGACCAAGATGAGACACTCTGATACAAATAAATTACTATAAACATATATTCACTGCAAAGAATTTCTGCAGAGAATCTCGATAAAGAATCTCAGTTTCTTTGTTTTTCTTTTTTTTACTGTGTGCACATCAATCATTTTTTGCTTCCATTTCGTATGGCAAGAATCTGTACTTTTTTTTTTTTTTTTTATAGAATAAGAATAATGTACGTTGAAAAAACATTGCATTCACATCAAAGAATACTTTTACTATACAAAATGAAAGAACATCACGTACACACAAACCAAACTGCTTTGGTCAAAAATCTACTGACACACGAAAATATGTGTACTTTGTAGAATAAGAATCCGAAATTTTTTTTAGCCAGCAACTCTCTCTCTCCAATTTTCGGCAACTCCATTGCCACAAATCAATTGCCATTTTTCCTTACAATTTTTTTCCCCTCAATTTCAGCAATGCCATTGCCACAAATCGATTACCACAATTTTTTCTCCCATATTTCGGCAATGCCATAGCTATGAATCAATTGCTACACTTTTTTTTTCCACAAATTTTTTTTCCCTCTATTTCAGCAAAGCCATTGCCACGAATCAATTGCCACACTTTTTTTCCCCTCTATTTCAGCAATGCCATTGCCATAAATCAATTGCCACAATTTTTTCCCCCTCTATTTCGGCAATGACATTGCCACAAATCAATTTCCACACTTTTTTTCCCTCTATTTCGGCAATGTCATTGCCACAAATGCCACAATTGCCCCCCCCCCCCCTCTATTTCAGAAATGCCATTGTCACAAATGCCACAATTTTTTTCCCTCTCTATTTCTGCAATGGCATTGCCAAAATTGGATTCCGCAATATTCAGCCAAAAGACTCTTCGAATTCAATCAATTAATTAATTTTTTTTAGGTCCTTAAATTCACGTTATCAAAAGTCGGTTTTTATGTTTTGCATGGTCTTGATTCCAATACAGAAACCCATGGGTTAGGCTAGGCTATAACTGATCCGTACAAAATGAGAGCAATTTTTACCTTTTCAAATTTACATTAGATCCGTATAAGTATGGGATCAGTGAAGTTTTTTTTTTTTTTTTCCTAACTAGGTTAGTGATAATGTTAAAAACAAAATTTAATTGGAAGAGAAATTTTTTTTGATTCTGTGGCTTCTTCTTGAAAATTGTAAAATTCAGAGGTTCCGATAATTGATATGCATCTGGAGAGGATTGGTCTGAAACTTTAAATGAAGGATTAGTGATTCTCATACATAACTTTGTGTGTGTTAATTTTTATGGGCATGTTATGGATTTTAGTGACTGTTTTAACTAATTTATAGTAATTTACGATTTGTGTAGAGGTACTTGCGGAATTAATGATTTGCATGGTGTCACTGCCAAAGATGTGGATATGCCTTACCATTGTACGTAGTTATTGATAATGTTTGTTAGGATCTGTTTGGAACGAAGAGCGATTAAGGGACATGGAGGGGAGAGAAGGGATTAGTTTAGGACATGTCAATTAAGAAAGTAAAGAAAGTATGACTTTGAAACCCTCCTTGACCAAAAAAATAATGAGTTTACAACAATTTTCCTTAACCAGAAGAGATACTAGAGGCTACCAAAATATATATACAAAAATCTTGGATCATAGTCTCTCTCTAGCTTAACTTCGAAATACTCCTTGAGCAAGAAAAGTAAATTGTTGAAGAATTGCTTTCTGCATATACGATTGGTGGCCAATCTTGGTTTCTAGCTCTCCATGTTGTGACAAAACCATCAATTCGACCTATTTGGTCCAATCGTTCCATCTTGGTCCACTCTGATCTATTTTGGTCTACAATTTAGTTTAATTTAGTTCATTCGGTCTAATTTTCGTCCATTTTGGTCTATTAGATCTAATTCAGTTAATTCGATCCACTTTGGACTATTTCGGTGTACTTACTTAATAGTTAAGAATGGATAAAGACAAGTTTGGGTTGAGTGCATGATTTTAAAACCAAAACGGTCAAATAACTGAAAAATGGTCCAATTATTTTTAAAACCATGGTTGAGACTTGAGAGTACCTATTCTAAATTTGAATTTATTAAAAAAACTACGTAAAATAGATTTTGAGCTGATGCTAATGTACATTTGTTATAAGAAAAGTTCTTAATTACATATTTAAAAAAAAAATCCTTCAATTAGAAGGGAAAAACACACAGGCCTAGTAAAATCTTCCACTATCAAAGATTAGGTTTGCAAAAATTTTCATTAGTATGTATGAGTTTGTGATTGTGAACGTAGTAGTGGCTTGTTTAAATAGTTGAGCTCAATGCGTGAATTGTATGTGTGATTGCTATTTTCTTTTCAAATCTTTTCTTTTAATCTATTTTCTTAGCAGCCACATAATAGTCTTACAACTATCAAAACCACCACAGATTTGACCACCAACAACCACCATCAATATCAAAACTACCAAAGCCTGAACCCCTCACTATAAACTCCTAAATTCCTAATCACAAACACTGACAAACTCTCTCACACTTTGCAAATTTTCCCTCCCAACTTTCTGTCACTTTCCCAAGAAAAACAATTCACAAAAAAGAAAGTGAAAATGCGTGAGATTCTTCACATCCAAGGAGGCCAATGTGGGAACCAAATACATGCAAAGTTTTGGGAGGTGGTGTACGCGGAGCATGGGATTGATTCAATGGGTCAATGCAATGAAGATGCAGATTTGCAACTGGTTAGAAGCGAGTGAAGGTAGATCTCGCGTCACCCACGGTGGCGTCCTCCTCGTCTACTATCTCTCGTTGGACGTCCTCAGCTGAAGCCTCACTTAAAGCCACTGTAGATCTCCTCCTGCTACACCATGCTCAACCATGGTTATTGGAAATTATAGATTGAGATTTGTGTGTGTGTGTGAGTCTGTGAGAGAATGAGAGAGAAGGAGAGGTGAGGGAAACTAAGAAAGTGCTTGGTATTGGGATTTTTTTGGCTAAACACTCGGTATTGGGATTTGATTTCATATTGTGGTGTTGCTCGGTGTTGGGTATTGTGTTTGGAAAATAAGAAAGTGCAAGAATTCTAAAGAAAATAAAAGAAAGTGAATTTTTTTTAATTAATTATATATATTTTTTTAATTAATCTTTTCATAAATTTTGTGTCTGACATGGATCTCTTTTATTATTAAAATTCTTATGTGGATTTTTTAATGTTTAATTATTTGATTTTATATTATTATGTTAGCCACATGTACGCCAACAAGCAAACTGTTTGCCACGTAAGCATTTTTCATTAGTGAGTTAACCGTAAGGACTAAATTGACTGTCTATTGAAGATAACAGGGACCAAATTGACTGCTATTAAAATATAGGGACCAAATTGACAGTGACCTTAAAATGTAGGGACCAAAATGATGTTTTTGCCATTTTTTTTGTTGTTGTTGAAGTTAGAACATTCACAGTGGTGGTGTTAAAAAGTTTAGCTTTTAGTATCTCAAAAAGTTACTTTTTCTATTTTACCACCTCACTTTACAATACGCCAAATATCAAATGTTTTTTTTTTATCACTTCATTTAAAATAATTTAAACAACTCATTAAAATAATAAATGAAGAAAGAGAATTTGAGTTTTTTAATTGAAAGAAAATATATAATTTTAATAAAATATTGTATTTTATTTTTAACAACTTGCTACAGTCAATTAGTATTTATACCAGTTTACTGTAGTTGCAAAAAATTTAGCTTTAACTTCTCGAATAATACATGATTTTTTGGTTCTTTGGTGGTAAAATAAGTTTTTTGCTAAAATACAATCTCCATGTTAAATGTTTTTATTGTTTTTGTTAAGGTTTTAGGTTGGATAATTGCTATTTGGGTTAGGCTAGCTAGGCTAATTGGGGAGGAAGGGGGACTCAACTACAAAAATGAAATATAATATATATATATATATATATATATATATATAAATTGGACGGGGGCGTTCATACTTGCCTTAAATATTTTAATAAAAAATTGCTACCACATCAACAAAAGAAATTGACCAAGCATAATTATTCTCTCTTTAGTCTTTATCTCTATGTAAAATTCAATAGGAACTCAACACTCCATAGAAACAGAAAATTAAAGTAGTAATAATACAAAATTGTGTCTGTTACATAATTATTCTAGCAAACAACAAATCTTCAATTAAACAAATAGATTAAAATTATGTTGAATTAACCCTCAAACGTCTTTATAAAAATAAATTTACTTGCTGCCGCATCAAACAAAAGAAATTGAAACAACATGTATGTTAGATTCTAAAGATTTAGGTTTAAATATTTAGAATCACATTTGTATTGTGTTGGCAAACTGAGAACAAAACATGTCTAGCCTAGGTTTTTAGGCAATGCTTAAATGTGGTTGTTTCAAGGTTCAAGTCCAGCTAATTGTAGAAAAAACAAGTGAAGTTCTGCCTTGCTCGACTGATCGAGAATTAGGCCTAATCGATTGAAAATCACAGGCACAATTTTCTGCAGAATTTTTAAATAGGCCCAAAGCTCATGAAAACATCTAAGGTTTCATCTAAACTTCACCACATATAAAAGGGAAACCCTAGCCACGTTTTGGAGTGCTAAAAAGGCTTGTGTGTTACTCTTTGTGAGATCTAAGAGGTTTTGTATCTTCTAACTACACAAGAATCTATCAGGACAAAATCTGCAATCAAGAGTTTTGGTAGAACATAGTTGCTACATTAAGATTATTACTGATGGTGATCTAAAACTTTTGAATGGGATCTCAAAGTCACAAGCTAGGAAATTTGTTTTGCTGTAAATCCAAGAAGAGAAGGAGTCCGTAGATTCTGAGCTTGCACGTGGTTGTGTCAGTAAGTTACTACTGAAGGTAGCATTATATTTAGGATTAAATCTGATTGTAAAAACTTCAATTCTCTTATAATGGATTTGTTTTACCTTGAGGTAAGGTCAAATCCTCTCCAAGTTTTTACCTTGAAACGATTCGTTTTATCGGTTTTCTTGGATCATCATATCATGATGTTATTTATTTTCTGCTGCTTTGCATGATATGATTTATTTGTGTTTAACTTAGATTTGATTAATCTAAGTAATAACTTGGTTAATATATTAGGTTAAACAATCTGGTTTAAGGGGTTTAAATGAACAAACAATATATATTGGAAGGATCTAGAAACAAATTAAAAAAAATTACAGTGTTTGGAAAAATAGCAAATCAATTATTTTAATTTTTTCTCTTCGTACAAATCAATAAGCACTTCAAATAAATGAGTTATATAAACAAATATATAATATCAACCAATAGAAAGAGAAAAATAAACAACCACACACAATTAGGACACAGTATTTTAACGTGTATGTTTACTTTTTTCTTTTCTTTTTTTCTTTTAATAATTGGATAACAATCTTTTTGTTTTGCTGCCCATATCAACGTGTATGTTTCGCTTATAACTTGATGCATCTCACAAAAGCATACATAAATAAAAACAAGCAAGACGTACGCTTCCTGTTTGAATTGGAGAACTTTTGCTATTAAAAATCTTCTAGACGATCGGTACCCATTCTAGGGTTAAAATAGAATGACTAGACGATCTATTACCCAATTAGAGGGAGGCTTCCCTTGGGGGTGGCTCCAAGATGGGGGCAAGTAGTACCCATTTGTAAAAAATAAAAAAAGGGTTTGGAACAGTGGCGGTGGCTCTAGGAATTTTTTTTTTTGAATAGTCACTAAAAAATTAAATTACCACAATATTTTTCTTCATACCATTTTTCAAAGAAAAATGAAATTATAAATTATTTTTATTGAATAGGTTGAACATACTATAAATTTTATCTCTTTGTTTTATAATACGCTTTTTGTTGAATAATTTTTTCGCTTGTTGTTGTTTGGTCTTGTCTTATTTTTGTTTGGTTTATATTTGTTGTTATTTGAGCTAATATTTATTTTCCTTATTTAAGCTTTAAAAAAAACAAGGATTAAGAATTATGTTTGGAGACATAATTAATTTTAGAGTAATGTTATGTCTATAACATTTTTACAATAAATCTTATGCAAAAAGCTGTTATTGGTGGGTAAAAAAAATAATACTAGTATTTGGCTCAAATTAGAATCAGTAACAACTTACTACATTAGATTTGTTGTAAAATTATTGTGAAAATATTGTGAATATAGTAGCACTATTATTTTTTTTTGAACCCAAATTTTTGTAATTCTCAAATCAAGGTGTTCATAATTTTTATTAAGATAGTCACAATAGGTTAATTTAGCATATAATATGTTTTTGAGAAGTGTATATATACATTTTTTTATAAATCAGTGTGGTCTTGTGACCACCTTGGCTTGCATGTAGAGCCGCCACTGGTTTGGAAAAATAGCAAATTAATATAAATAAATATGGCCAATCATAATTATCTTCCTTTTATCTTTATACAAATTTAATAGACACTTCAAATAAATTAGGCAAACACAATAATAATCAACGGAAACCCAAAAAGAAAAAAAAATTAACAACACAATAAAATAAAACACCAAATTTTTACATGAAAAAACCCTCAAGGAAAAACTATGAGATCTAGTTCAGTAAAATCTTTCACTATCAAATAATGAGTGTACAACAATATTCTTTGCTCGGAAAAACTAGGAGAGACTACGGAAATATATCTACACAATTTTTAATAATAGTCTCTAACTCGGGCTTTAACTTCGATGATACTCCTTGAACAATAAAAGCAACCCATCGAAAAATTGGGTTCTGCATGCAAGAACAATTGTCCCTTCAATCTTGGGTTCGAGGTCACCATGTTGTGATTGAACCATCAAATCTTGGATAGTTGGATGCGAGAGATACTTCACAGGAAGTTCGTACCTCTTCTTCTCTTTGCCCACATAGACTGCAACGTGACCTTTTCTTAAAAGGTGATGGCCTCTTGCTTTCTCTTCTTTCATGTTTGAGTGGTTCACGATGGAGTGAACGAGCTTTGAATAATAATGCATGGTTTTGTTTGAACTTTGAGAGTGAGTGATGAATTGGAACTTCGGGTAGGGTTGGGTTTGTTTAAATAGGAGATTCAACTGCGTACCAAACACGTCAATAATAATTAATTTACTACAAGGAATAGGAATATAACATATGAACGTAACAGTGTTTCACTAGGATTAAGAAACTTAATCTAAGTCGTAACACTATCCAAACAAAACCAAAACCCAGTCAAACCAAACAACCTCAGGGTCTGTTTGGAACGGAGAGCGATTGAGGGGCATGGTGGGGAGAGGAGGGATTAGTTTAGGACATGCCAATTAAGAAAGTAAAGCGATTGAGGGGCATGGAGGGGAGAGGAGGGATTAGTTTAGGACATGCCAATTAAGAAAGTAAAGAAAGTATGACTTTGAAACACTCTTGACCAAAAAAATATTGAGTTTACAACAATATTCCTTAACCAGAAGAGATACTGGAGGCTACCAAAAAATATTGAGTTCACAGTTATCTCTCTCTGGCATAACTGTGAAATACTCCTTGAGCAAAAAAGGTAAAATGTTGAAGAATTGCTTTCTGCATATACGATTGGTGGCCAATCTTGGTTTCTAGCTCTCCATGTTGCACTACAAAAAAAGCGGTCTATAGCCGCGTTGCAAAATGCAGCTATAGACCATCAATTCGGCCTATTTGGTCCAATCGTTCCATTTTGGTCCACTCTAATCTATTTTGGTCCACAATTTAGTATAATTCAGTTTTTTTGGTCTAATCTTGGTCCATTTTGGTCTATTGGATCTAATTCAGTTAATTCGATCCGATCCACTTTGGACTATTTCAGTATACTTACTTAAGAGTTAAGAATGGTAAAAGACAAGTTTGGGTTGAGTGTATGATTTTAAAAACCGAAACGGTTAAATAACTGGAAAATGGTCCAATTATTTTTAAAACCATGGTTGAGACATGAGAGTACCTATTCTAAATCCAAATTTATTAAAAAAAACTACGTAAAATAGATTTTGAGTTGATGCTAATGTATATTTGTTATAAGAAAGCTCTTAATTACATATTAAACAAAAACCACAAATCAAATAGGATAAAATTTTAATTTTTTTTTAACGTGAATACCAAAATATTATTAACCCAATGTAAAATCAATTAACAATAGTTTTCTTTTTTAACCTCTATATATTATATAGTCTATAATATATTGAAAGTTGAAACCCTAAAACATTTTAATAAAAAAATTGCTACTGCATCAACAGAAGAAATTGACTGAGCATAATTATTCTCTCTTTAGTCTTTATCTCTATGTAAAATTCAATAGGAACTCAACACTCAACAGAAACAGAAAATTACAGCAGTAATAATACAAAATTGTGTCTGTTACATAATTATTCTGGCAAACAACAAATCTTTAATTAAACAAATGGATTACAATTATGTTGAATTAACCCTAAAATATATATATATATATATATATATAAATTTACTTTCTACCGCATCAAACAAAGGAAATAGAAGCAACATATATATTGGAAGGATCTTGTAACAAATATATATATATATATATATATATATATAGTGTTTGGAAAAATAACAAATCAATTATTTTAATTTTTTCTCTTTGTACAAATTCAATAGGCACTTCAAATAAATGAGTTATATAAACACAATAATATTAACCAATAAAAATAAAAAAATAAACAACCACATACAATCAAGACACAGTATCTTAACATGAAACAACACTTCAAATAGAAGGGAAAAATCCACAGTCCAATAAAATCTTTCACTGTCAAATATTAGGTTTACAACATTTTTCTCTAGAAAAAAGGCTAGAGATTAGCAAAATATTAAAAAAAAAAAAAAAACCACAATTATTGAATCATAGTCTCTCTCGGGCTTAAGTCATCAACTCCATGCTTGTGCTTAACTTCGACAATATATGGTCGAAGAACTCAATTTTGCAGGTTAAGCACAATTGGACCATCAATCTTAGTTTCTAGATCACCATGTTGTGACCGCATGAGCAATTCTTGGAGAGTTGGATGCGAGAAATACTTCACTGTAACTTCGTATCTCTTCTTCTGTGCTTTGTACACCACATATAATGCGGTATGTAGCCTTTTCTTGAAACTTGATTATTTTTTGCTGCTATTTTAGCCTTTATATTCTTGGAATGGCTTGGGTTTCGATGTAACTTGTTGAAGATTGAGTTGAAGTTACTTGAATAAGGACTGAATTCATAATTCTTCTTTGAACCTTGAGACGGTGAAAAACTTAAAAAAAAAAAAAAGCTTGATCTTGACAAGAGTGTTGCGTTGGAGAGGATGAGAGAAAGATATTATGAGTTTGTGATTTTGATAGTAGTAGTGGTTTGTTTAAATAGTTGAGCTCAATGTGTGAATTGTACGTGTAATTGGCTAATTGCTAGTTTACTACTAGGAAATTAAAGGAATACCATTTCATACTTGGAATATAAATCTAATCTTTATTATAAAAATATAAATAAATAATAGTAATCTTAGTTGTACTAATTCTATGAAACCTTTTCATCAAAAAAAAAAACTATGAAACCTAATTCTATTTTAACCCTTATTATCCATGGCTCAAGAGGATTAGGCTAATTTGTGAGCCAAAAAATAAAGTATATTATGATATAACATTAAGTAAATATAGAAACGAGCTCTACTATAGGGTTTAAGTTTGTGAAATTCAAATCTCCAAGGGTCTCTTTTTGCACCATCAATCAAAAACATGCATTATAGAATCTATGGGTGCACTTTTCTGCACAATATATCAAATTAACAATTGGAAGTTTACTATTTTTTATTCTTATAACAGTTAGATAACAATCTTTTTGTTTTGCTGCCCATATCAACATGTGTTTCGCTTATAACTTGATGCATCGACCGTTGAGAGCATACATAAATAAAAACGAGTAAGACACTTCGTGTTTGAATACTTTTGCCATCAAAAATCTTTTAGACGATCGGTTTATTATCCAATAAGAGGAAGGCATTCCTTGGGGTGGCTCCAAAGTGGGGGCAAGCAGTAACCCTCAAGGGTTAAAAGAGTAGTATCCGTAACCACTAAAAAATAAAAATAAAAATAAAAAATCAATCAAAATCAAAATCAAAATCAAAATCAAAAAGTGTTTGGAAAAATAGCCAAAAATATAATAAATAAGGCCGATCATACTTTTTTGTGTATATATATATATATATATATTTTTTTTTTTTTTCTTTATACAAATTTAATAGACACTTCAAATAAATTAGGCAAACACAATAATAGTCAACTAAAACAGAAAAATACAACAACACAACAAAATAAGACACCAAATTTTTACATGGAAAAACCCTCCAATGAGAAGGGAAAAAACAATGAGACCTAATCCAGTAAAATCTTTCACTATCAAATACTAAGTTTACAACAATCTTCTTTGCCCAGAAAAACTAGGAGAGACGAGGGAAATATATTTTACACAATTCTTAATAAGAGTCTCTAGCTCGGGCTTTAACTTTAATGATACTCCTTGATCGATAAAAGCAACCGGTCGAAAAATTGGGTTTTGCATGCAAGAACGATTGGCCCTTCGATCTTGGGTTCGAGGTCGCCATGTTGTGATTGAACCATCAAATCTTGGATAGTGTGATGCGAGAGATACTTCACAGGAAGTTCGTACCTCTTCTTCTCTTTACCCACATAGACTGCAACATGACCTTTTCTTGAAAGGTGATGGGCTCTTGCTTTCTCGTCTTTCATGTTTAAGTTGTTGACGATGGAGTGAACGAGCTTTAAATAATGCATGATTTTGTTTGAACTTTGAGAGTGAGTGATGAATTGGAACTTAGGGTAAGGTAGGGTTTGTTTAAATAGGGGATTCAACTGCGTACCAAGTACGTCATTTAATAATTAATTTACTACAAGGAATAGGAATGAATGTACGTAGCAGTGTTTCACTAGGAGTCTAGGATTAAGAAACTTAATCTAAGTCGTAACACTATCCTTGTTATTAAGGAAACTATAACGTCTCTATAAATAATATTGAAATTTATTTAGAATTAATTTGTTGATTTTCGTTATAAATAATTTCAGTCCAAAATTGTGTGGCACGATATGATTGGCCGACATTCACCCATCTTGGCTATAAATCGTGAGGCAATACCGTAATAACCCTTCGATTTCAATTATTAAAATTTTTTTTTTAGGTCCTTAAATTCACATTATCAACGCGCGGTTTTTGTGTTTTCAAAGGTGTTGATTCCAAAACCGAAACCCATGGGTCATGCTAGAGCTGATTCGTACAAAATGAGAGCAAGTTTTACTCCTTTTCAAATTTACCTTAGATCAGTAAAAGTAAGGACCAGTGATTTTTTTTTTCTAATTAGGTTAGTGATAATGTTTTTTTTTTTTTTAATTGGAATGGGAAAAAATTTTCTGATTCTGTGGCTTTTTCTTGTAAATTGTAATAGTTCTATGGTTCCGATGACTATTGTTCATTTGGAGTGGATTGGTTTAAAACTTTAAATAAGGATTAGTGATTCTCATTAGTTACTTTGTGTGTGTTAATTTTTATGAGCATGTTATAGATTTTAGTAACTATGTTAACTAATTTTTAGTATTTTACGATTTGTGTAGAGGTACTCGCGGAATTAACGATTTGCACATGTCACTATAAAAGATGTGGATATGCCTCACCATTGTACATAATTATCGATAATGTTCATTTGGGTCTGTTTGGAATGGAGAGGGATTGAGGGATATGGAGGGGAGATAAGGGATTAGTTTAGGACATGTCAATCAAGGAAGTAAAGAAAGTATGACTTCGAAACACTCCTTGACCAAAAAATAATGAGTTTACAACAATTGTCCTTAACCATAAGAGATACTAGAAGCTACCATAATATATATACAAAAATCTTGGATCATAGTCTCTCTCCGGCTTAACTTCGAAACACTCCTTGACCAAGAAAAGTAAATTGTCGAAGAATTGTGTTCTACATGCAAGCACGATTAACCCATGAATCTTGGTTTCTAGCTCACCATGTTGTGACTAAACCATCAATTCAGCCTATTTGGTCCAATCGGTCCATTTCAGTCCACTCTAATTTATTTTGGTCCACAATTCAATTTAATTTAGTTCAGTCGGTCTATTTAATTTGGTCTGTTGGATCCAATTCAGTCCATTCGGTCCACTTTGGTCTATTTTAGTGTACTTGCTTAAGAATGGTAAAAGACAAGTTTGGGTTAAGTGCATAATTATAAAAACCAAAACGGTCAAATAACCGAAAAAGGATCTGATTATGTTTAAAACCATGGTTGAGACTTAAGAGTACCTATTCTAAATTTGAATTTATTAAAAAATTACGTTAAGATATTTAAGCACTTAAGTGGTGTTGTTGTTTAGTTGCAAAATAAATTTTGAGTTGATGCTAATGTATATTTTTTTAAAGAAAAGTTGTAAATAACATATAAAAAAATCTAAAATCAAATAGGATAGAATTAAAATTAAAAAAAAAAAAACATAAATAGTATTCTGTCTATCAACGAATGTAAAATCAATTATCAATAGTTTTTTTTTTTTAACTTTTATTATATATTATATGATATATTGAAAGTTGAAACCCTAAAACATTTTAATCAAAAATTTAAAAAATAAAAAATTGCTACCGCATCAACAAAAGAAATTAACCAAGCATAATTATTCTCTTTTTAGTATTTTATCTCTAAGCAGACTTCAATAGGAACTCAACAAAAACAGAAAATTACAATAGTAATAGTAATACAAAATTGAGTATTTTACATAATTATTATGGCGAACAACAAATCTCCGATTAAACAAATAGATTACAATTTCGCTGAATTAACCCTAAGATATCTTTATAAAAACAAATTTATTTGCTGCTGCATCAAACAAACGAAATAGAAACAACATATATATTGGAAGGATCTTGTAACAAATTAGGAAAAATAAAAATTGGTGTTAAAAATAATAAATCTTTTTTTTTCTCTTTGTACAAATTCAATTGGCACTTCAAGTAAATGAGTTATATAAACACAATAATATTAACCAATACAAATAGAAAAATAAACAACAACATACAATCAAGACACCATATTTTAACTTGGAAAAACCCTTCAATTAGAAGGGAAAAAACCACATGTCCAGTAAAATCTTCCACTATCAAAGATTAGGTTTACAACAATTTTCTCCAGAACAAAGGCTAGAGATTAGAAAAATATCAAAAAACACAATTCTTGAATCATAGGGCTTAACTGATCAACTCTATGCATGTGCTTAACTTCCATAATATATGGTCGAAGAACTCAGTTCTGCAAGTCAGCTCAATTGGCCCATCAATCTTTGTTTCTAGATCGCCATGTTGTGACCGCATGAGCAACTGTTGGATAGTTGGATGTGATAGATACTTCACCGGAACTTCGCATCTTTTCTTCTTCTTCTTCTTCTTCTTCTTCTTTTGTCCTTTGCCCACACATAATGGTACGTAGCCTTCTCTTGACACTTGATTATTTTTTGCTGCTTTCTCATCCTTCTGTTTTTGAGGATTCTTGGAATGGCTTAGGCTTGGGCTTAAGTGTAACTTGTTGATGATTAAGTTGAAGTTCCTTTGAACTGAATTCATGATTCTTTGAACCTTGAGACGGTGAGAATCTTGGGAAAAAAAAGCTTGATCGTGACAAGAGTGTTGGGTTGGAGAGGATAATAGAAACATGATGATGCAGAAATATTGTCAGTAAGCTACAAGGTCCTCACGCATTTGAAACAACCTGCACAGCAAAAGACAAGAAGACCTCAAGAGGATATCGGTGTGGTACTAGCCAAAGACCCTCCAAAGGTTAAGTCAGAGATTGCACACAACCCTAGAATGCCAGAGTTGAGGAAAATTATGCGTACCTTGATTTGTGAGAGCCTTTGGGTTTTTATAGTAGTGTAGAACCGACCTTCCTTTCTTGCGTAGGAAGTCTTTTCCTTATAGGATTGTTATTGATGTGCATATATTACAGAATTCTTCTCATGTTTGGATCCTATTTCCATTGGGATTGTACAAACTAGGGTTATGCATGAGACGCAAGTTGCTTCCTTTTATAATCCTCGGAGATGACACGTGGCCTTTAAATCCGTCCACCTTATGTTCGTGCACCCTTGATCAGTCTACAATCAGTCTACCGGTTTGAATTATCGTCATGTCTATTAAAATGTACCCGTCATATTAAACTTTACCCTCTTCAGCTGCCCCCTCACTCCATGGGTCCGCGACCTCTTGAGGGACGAACTCATGGAGTGACGGTTCAATTTGTCCCCTGAGAGATAGACCTAGCCTGACATGCTAGCCTAGGGTCATTAATATTAGGTTTATTAATATCGTAGGGCACGTATCATCTACTCGGTGGCTATTCCTTGGGAACGAAGTGCCCCTTTGTCTTCTGCGTCGTTCCTTCTATATAAGCTTGCCTTTTCATCCCTCATTTTCCACTTTCCACAGAAATCATACGATCAGAGCGCTACCTTCATTCTTTTCAAAATAATCACACCGTCCAGTTGGATCATCTGTCATCTGTGCCCTTTGGCTGTATATCTACAACTGGTAAGCACTCTTGTCCCTTTACTAATGAACTGTAATTCCCTTTTGTATCACCGTCATCTATTTTAGATTCGTCAGTGGCTTAGGGTTTATCATCACATGTAAGTGACAAATGTCTAGTGCGTTGAGTAACCAGTCGTTTGTCCGTGACGGGACGGGTTACGATGAAGTGTATCCGTCAGGTCAAAAAGACCCTGCCACTTCAAGTGAAGAGAAAAATTCGTCCGCAACCTCTCCTTCCTCAAGGAATGAGGACTTGGAGACAGATAGGCCAGATAGTGGCCTTAGTGACGGCCTAGATGGAGTTGAGCCTCCAATCTAGTCTGTCATTAGTCCTGACAGACTAAGGGAGTTCATAATGCTACCCTTGTGGAAGGTTAATGATTTCAAGTCCACAATTAAAGACACACACTTCAAGACACTTAGATCTAAATATCAAATTCCTGACAGCATTCCTATCCGTCTACCCTATAAGTCAGAGAAGTGTTACTACGAGGGAGTGAAAGGAGTTAAGGTTTACGAGTAGATGTTGAAGGCGGGGCTTAGGTTTCCTTTAAGTTGACTCCACCGTCACCTTCTTCATTACCTTGGTCTGTTCGTCACCCAAATCTTCCCCAATACCTGGAGGGTTTTCCTAGGAATGGAGGTCTTGTATGGGGCTATGTCCGACGGAGCTCGACGATTGACAGTGGAAGAATTCTTTCATTGTTACCGTCCAACAGAGATCAACCAGTCAAGGGGGATGTATAGTTTTGTGGCTAGGAGCTTGTTGTTAAGGCTTGTGTGCGACACACCCAATTCCAATAGAAATTGGAAGAGTCAATACTTTTTTATGGAGGGTGACACGTGGATGGGTCGTCTTGGGGAAACAGATTACATGCTCATCGACACAACATAGGGCATAATGCCCCCATCTGGTATGCATCCGTCTATAAACTTATTAATTTTAACTTTTTCGCTCCTCTAACTGTCTCTTCTTTTTTGTTAACAGTCCAGGACCGTCCACAAGTTTCACTCGAGCGGTGAAGCTTTTTGGAGAAGATTTTCAAGAAAACTAAGTTAGAGGAGAGGACGTGGGCCAAACTGGTCAACTTTGATACCCTCTACTGGTACTGTGACGGACCAGAACCCACTCAAGCTACCCGTCGCTACAAACTCCAAGTGCGCCAACGTAAGTTCGTCACCACAAGCTTGACGGTAGTTCTTTCCTTTTCCCTTTTAACTTGTATACTCATCCACTTTTGCAGAGATGGATGATGCCAAGAGGAGAGCCTTTATTAAGCAGCAAGCAGTTGAAGGAAGAAACAGGAGGGGGGGTCAGCCCTCCAAGGGGACGGGTACTTCCCATCCGTCCCCTAAGAGGAAGCAACCGGAAAAATCCGATCGTCTTCCTAAAAAGCCCAAAACCATCCCTGAACCTGTTGTGGGTCTCAAGGCGGAGACCAAGAAAACAATTCCTTCCCTTAGGCTAGGAATGGGAAAAGGTTTGATGAAGGGCCCCTTCATCACAAAGAAACCTCCCGTCCTCCTCCGTAAGGATTCGAAGTACGCATTGGAAAAGCTCTCGTCCATTATCACTCCTAACGACTACGAAGACCTGGGCAACCACGCTACGGAGGCCATAGGGGAGATAGGGCTCTTTAGCATCACTTAGGTAAATATTATGCCCATCACCCTTTTTATTTCCTTTCCCTTCATCTTTTCTTGTATCTAACTCTCTTTTCCAGGCAATGGTGATGATGAAAGGGTTGATGGGCTGTTGCCTTAGTCATAAGATGGCTTTGGATCGTATAAGGGCTAAAGCAACATCAACGGAGGAGAAGCTGGTTGAGCTCAAGGCCTGGAAGGTGCTCCTAGAGAAGAAGCTGGCTTTGTCAGAGCAAGTCCAGGGTGAGCTTGAGAAGCAGACGAAGGTGTTGCAGCAGGTCCTTGAGGATAAAGAAAAAGAGATCAAAACCGTCAAGGATCAGCTCCGTCAAGCTAAGGAAGACGCGAGGCAAGAATATCGCGGCTTCGAGGTGTACCTGACGGAGTTAGGTGGCACCTTTGCTGACGGATTTGACGACGGTCTCCATCAAGTGAAGGCTTCTTATCCGGACCTGGACATGTCAAGTGTTTCTATTGATGCTCAGGCCTAGACCTCGGTTCTGCCCGTTCAATCCGAGAGCACAAAAGATCTATTTGCTGATGATGCCCCGGTGGACGATCCCCATGTTGACAGTGAGTCTGCTCCCAAAGATGCACCTCAATCTGTCGAAGGTGATGCCCGTCAACCTAATGTTCCACTCTCAGTGGAAGGAAATGAAGAAGGCCCCGTCATCTAGCAGTAGTGTATTTTATTTATTTATTTATTTGTAATGGCTTGTAAGATCTTTTAGAACAACTTTATGTATTGTTGTAAACATCTACCCTTCATGGGCCTTCATTAAGTAAATTATACTTTCTTTATTACCGGTCTACTCTTATGCTTGTGGATAAATCTCAATTTATGATCGTAGCTCATAATTCAGGATGCCGTTTACTATATGTATTAGACTTCATTCAAATGGCTGTTGATATCGTCCACATTATAACTGTTACCCTTCTGGTTGAACTCGTATACAATGAGGACTTCCTTGGTATCCGTCCATCATACAAACGTTATAACTAATTCCATCCACTTTGAGGACTTTAATGAATCTCGTCCATTTTGTGGACTTCATTTGAATTTGTCCACCTTGTGGACTTGTAAATAATGATGAATCCCATCTAGTTTGTGGACTTCATTAGGATTCGTCCATCTTGTGGACGTCATAACTAATTCCGTCCACTTTTGAGGACTTTATTGTAATCCCTCCACCTAGTGGACGATTAATGAATCTTGTCCACTTTGTGGACTTCATTTGAATCTTTCCACCTTGTGGACGTCATAACTAATTCCGTCCTCTTTAAGGACTTTATTGGAATTTGTCCACCTTGTGGACTGTTAATGAATCTTGTCCACTTTGTGGACTTCATTTCGTCCATTTGTGGACTATTATTCGAAGACTTAGTTATCAAAGTAGAAGGAGAAATACACAAGTCATGTCTGAATAAACTCTTATAAATGTAAGCATAAGTAGAAAAATTGTTCTTTAAAGAAAAAAAACCCTGTTCTTTAGGCTTCAAATATTAACTAAAGAAATAAACTAAAAAATGAGGAAATAAACTTAAAAGTGTCGTTCTTTCCGATGTCATCTACTGGTAGTACTTCTTGAGATGCTCGGTATTCCATGGATGGTGCAATTTTTGTCCGTCTAGGGTCTCCAAGTGGTAGGTGCCTTTCCTTACCATGAAACGACTCTGTAGGGGCCTTCCTAGTTGGGACCAAGCTTCCCTTGAGTGGGATTTCTAGTACTGTCCATCACCTTTCTTAAAACAAGGTCTCCAACCTTGAAGTCTCTGTGTTTGACCCTAGAGTTGTAATGCCTGGCCATGAGGTCTTAATACCGTGCAAGTTTTTGTTTAGCTGTCGCCCTGACTTCATCTATTAGATCGAGCTGCAAACGCATGGCCTCGTCGTTTCTCCTTTCGTCATGGTTGTCCACCCTGAGGCTTGTAAGTTTGACCTCAGTTAGGATAATTGCTTCACTTCCGTATGTTAGTCGAAATGATGTTTCTCCCATAGGTATTCTGGCTGTCGTTCTGTAAGCCCATAGCATGCTTGGTAGTTCTTCCGGCCATATACCCTTTGCTCCCTCGAGCTGAGTTTTGATGATTTTAAGCAAAGATCGGTTCATGAATTCAACCTGACCATTGGCTTGAGGGTGGGCGGGGAAGGAATAGTGGTTCCTGATTCCCAGTTGTGAGCAAAAGTCACTAAAGGAGTCGTTATCCAATTTTTTCCCATTGTCTGAGACCAAGACTCTAGGTATTCCATACCTGTAGATAATGTTCTTCCACACAAAGTTATGCACATTCTTCTCCGTCATGGTATCCAAAGCCTCCGCCTCTACCCATTTGGTGAAGTAGTCAATACCTACTATCAAGAACTTCAACTGTCTGACTGCTGTTGGGAAGGGGCCCATAATATCTAAACCCATTGAGCGAACGACCATAGGGCCATCATTGGAGTGAGTTCCTTTATCAGTTGCCTTATAAGGTTACCAAACTCTGGCACTTGTCGCAGGGTTTGACGTATACCTGGGCATCCTTCTGCATAGTAGGCCAGTAGTATTTAGCTCGGAACAGCTTGTGGACTAACGACCATGACCCCGAGTGATTCCCGTAAAGCTCTTCATGTACTTCTCTCATGATGTAGTTTGCTTCCTCGAGACCTAAGCATCTCAAGTACGGGCATGAGAAGCCTCTCTCGTACAGGACATCCTTTATCAGGACGAACCGTGCTGCTTGGACCTTCAACTTTCTTGCGACTTCTTTGGTGTCTGGTACTATGCAATCCTTTAAGTAGGCAATTATTAGTGTAGTCCAGTTGCTCTCAAAACCTATCTCCTGCATGTTGATGGCATTGATTAATGATGAAAGTTGAACAAAGGAAGTACCTTGGCGGGGGTGATCATGTGATCTGCCGATGTAGCTTTAGCAAGGCGGTCGGCCTGCTCGTTCTCTCCCCTCGGGATCTGTACAATCTTAGCCTACAAGTTGTTCATCTTTTTCTTTGCCTGCTCCAGGTACTTCCTCATCCTCTCGCCCCTACATTCGTACTCACCGTTCACCTGATTGGTGACGACCTGAAAGTCACAGTGAATAACTGCTCTCATGGCTCTTACTGCTTTAGCAAGGTTCAGTCCTACCACCAAAGCTTCATACTCTGCCTCATTGTTAGTTGTAGGAAAGTTGAGGCGAACCATGCATTCAATCTCGTCGCCCTCTAGAGAACAAAGTACGATGCCTGCTCCGCCTGCCTGTTTATTGGACGACCCATCCGTGTATATATTCCACGGAGGGCATTCTTCTGCCCCCTAGTTTTTTAAACTAGTAAATTCTGCAATGAAATCAGCGACCACTTGTCTTTTAATGGTCGTACGCGGGCGATATTGTACGTCAAATTCACATAACTCTATTGCCCATAGAGTCATTCGTCCTGCAGCTTCAGGATTGCTCATTGCCCACCTTAAGGGCTTGTCGGTCAGGACGAATATTGTGTGGGCTTGGAAATAAGGCTTGAGCTTGTGAGTCGCTGTAATCAAAGCAAAGGCGAGCTTCTCCATTGGTGGGTATCTTTCTTTTGCGCCACGAAGTGCCCGGTTAGTGTAGTACACGGGCTTCTGCACCTTGTCTTCTTCTTAAATCAAGGCCGCGTTGACGGCAGCTAGGGTCATGGCCAAGTAAGAAAACAATTCTTCTCCTACTTTCAAAGGGCTCAGCAGCGGTAGGGAAGAAAGATAGGCCTTCAAGTCATCGAACGCTTGCTGACACTCGACCGTCTATTCAAAAGATTTCTTCAATGTGCGGAAAAAAGGTAGGCACTTATCCGTTGCTCTTGCTACGAACCTGTTTAGTGCAGCAATCTTGTCGTTAAGGCTCGGTACTTCTTTCACATTCTTCAAGGGTGCCATCTCCAATATGGCACGAATTTTGTCTAGATTGGCCGCGATACCTCTTTGGGACACCATGAACCCTAGGAACTTTCTTGCCGTCACCCCGAATGTGCATTTGCTCAGGTTGAACTTCATGTTATAAGAGCGAAAGGTATCGAAAGTCTCCTTGAGGTCCTCCAAATGATCGTCCTCCTTTTGACTCTGCACTAGCATATCGTCTATGTATACTTGGGCATTTCTCCCAATTTAATGTGCAAATATCTTATTCATTAGCCTCTGATATGTCATGCCCGCATTCTTGAAACCGAACGACATCACTTTGTAGTAGAAGAGGCCTTGGCTAGTAACGAAAGAAGTCTTTTCTTAATCTCCTTCGTCCATTTTGATCTAATTATAGCCTAAAAAGGCGTCCATGAAGCTCAGCAACTGATGTCGAGCAGTGGAGTCTACTAGGGTGTCAATTCATGGGAGGGGATAGCTATCCTTCGGGCCAGCCTTGTTTAGATCTGTGAAGTCTACGCAAATCCTCCACTTTCCATTAGCCTTCTTTAACATCACCACATTCGCGAGCCAATCAGGGTAGTACACTTCCCTGATGAAGTCTGCCTTTTGGAGGTTACGAACTTCTTCCACAATAGCTTAGTCTCGTTCATGGGCGAATATCCGCTTCTTTAGGCGGACTGGTAGGAAGGTGGATGAGACATTCAACTTGTGCACCATAACTGAAGGATCGATTCCTGGCATGTCTTCATGGCTCCAAGAAAACACATCCTGATTTTCCTTGAGGAACAATATGAGCGCTTGGCAAACCGTCAGGTTGGTGAGAGTGCCGATCTTGGTAGTTCTGTCTGGTCTGGAGCCGTCAAGGGATATCTCTTCGAGTCTCTCTACTAGTTCCGACCCCGTTCACTGTTCCTCTATACTCATTGTCTGCATATGATCGTCCATTTTCATTATTGCTACATAACATTCTCGTGCTGCAACCTGATCTCCATGTATTTCTCCTACTCTGTACTCAATAGGAAACTTGATCATTAAATGGTAGGTCGAAGTTACGGCCTTCCACAAATTAAGAGTTGGTCGTCTAATGTTGGCATTGTATGCAGATGAGCAGTTGACCACAAGGAACATAACATCTTTAGTGATTTGCTGAGGATAATCAATAACCGTGACGGGTAAGGTAACTGCTCCGAGGGGGTATACTTTGGTTCCTCCAAACCCAACGAGTGGAGCATTAGTTGGGATCAACCGCTCTCTATCAATCTTCATCTGCTGAAACACCGGGTAGTAAAGGATGTCAGCAAAGCTTCCGTTGTTGACTAGGATCCGATGCATGTTGTAGTCTCCTATCCGTATGCTAACGACAAGTGCGTCGTCATGTGGGTGGTGGAGGCGTCGAGCGTCATCTTCCGAGAATCTGATGATGGGGGTGTTAACTCGTGCTATCTTTGGAACGAAGCTCGTTAGCTGGACGTTCTGAACCATTCTTAGGTAAGTTTTTCGAGCCTTTTTGGATGAACTGGAGGTCACTGTTCCTCCTACAATCATCCCTATATCTCCTATCGACGGCCTTGGATGCTTGTTCTCCCGTCGGGGAATCTACTCTTGTGGCAGGTCCGCTCTTTCTTTGCTGACAAACCTTTGCAACTTCCCTTGTCTAATGAGAGCTTCTATCTGCTGTTTCAAGTCGTAGCAGTCAGCCATGTCGTGACCATGGTCTCTGTGGAAACGGCATTACTTGTCCCTAGACCTTTTATTGGGGTCTCCTTTCAGCTTGCCTGGAAAAATAAGGACTCCTTCATCTTTGATATGCATCAAGACTTGGTCTATCAGGGCCGTCAATAAGGTGAAGCTCGTGAGTCTTCTGGCAGGAGGCTTAGAGCGTCTATCTTCTCTTTTATCTCCCGTCCTAGCTATCTTTCGCCCCCTGTCCTGGTGTACATCTTCCTGCCTTTCCCCTTTTTAGAAGAGCTTCTCTTTTCGGGCCAACAGTGCGTCCTCCGCGTTCATGTACTTAGTTGCCCTATAAAGCACATCTGATATGGTCTTTGGGTCATTCTTATATAAGGAAAATAGGAATTTACCCTTCTGTAACCCATTTGTGAATGTGGCTACGAGTATTTTATCATCAGCTTCATCGATTGAAAGTGCCTCCTTGTTAAAACGGGTAATGTAAGACTTCAGCGTCTCGTCCTCCCGTTACTTAATGCTCATTAGGTACACGGTGGACTTCTTGTGCCTGTGTCCTCCGATGAAGTGTGAAGCAAATTAAGCACTTAACTCCTTGAAGGTACTGATGAAGTTGGGTGTCAATCTGCTAAACTAAACCCTTGCGGAGCCCCTTAACATTGTAGGCAAGGCCCGGCACATAATTTCGTCTGCGACCCCTTGCAGGTGCATCAATGTCTTGAAGGACTCTAGATGATCCAATGGGTCCTTAGATCCGTCATAGCTTTCAACCTGTGGCATACAGAATTTGGGTGGAATGGGGTATGAATTGATGGACACGGTGAATGGGGAGTTCGTTCGATGAACCAGGTCATCCAGGTCATTAGATACCTGTCCTTTGAGAGCGTTCATCATAAAGTCCATGCGCTCTTTCATCATCTGCATCTCCGCAACTACTTGAGGTGGGATCGGATCTGTAGCAAATGGATGGCTCGTATCCTATCGCTTCAGCCTGCTTGGGGTATTGCTTCCTTTTAGCCCATCTTGATATCTTTTCTCAACACTACTAGCCTCTTGGTCCTCCTCTTGGTTGTTATGTGCTGCATTCTTCTGCCGCAATTGCTCCTCTAGGTCATGGTTCTGTTTTGTAAGGCATTCTACTGCTACTGTGAGGGTTTGAACCTGCCTCTCGAGAGCCGTGGTGCGTGGTTCGTCCCCCTGATTATTCGTGGTGGTTTCCATTGAACGTGTGAGTACCATGCAACTTTTCATCCAAGAAGCATGAAGTATGGCTTTTCCTTGCGTTTCCCATAGATGGTGCCAACTGATGATGCTGAAATATCTTCAATAAGCTACAAGGTCCTCATACACTCGAAACAACCTGCACAGCACAAGACAAGAAAACCTCAAGAGGATAACGGTATGGTACCGGCCAAAGACCCTCCGAAGGTTAAGTCAGAGATTGCTCACAACCCTAGAATTCCAGAGTTGGAGGAAATTATGCGTACCTTGATTTGTGAGAGCCTTTGGGTTTTTATAGTAATGTAGAACCGACCTTCCTTTCTTGCGTAGGAAGTCTTTTCCTTATATGATTGTTATTGATATGTGTATATTACGGAATCCTTCTCATGTTTGGATTCTATTTTCATTAAGATTCTACAAACTAGGGTTATGCGTGAGACGCAAGTTGCTTCCTTTTATAATCCTCGAAGATGACATGTGGCCTTTAAATCCGTCCACCTTGTGTCTGTGCACCCTTGATCCATCCACAATCAGTCTACCGGTTTGAATCATCGTTGTGTCTATTAAAATGTACCCATCATATCAAACTTTACCCTCTTCAAAACATATTATGAGTTTTTGATTGTGAACGTAGTACTGGCTTATTTAAATAGTTGAGTTCAATGCATGAATTGTACATGTGATTGCTAGTTTACTACTAGGAAAAGGAATACCATTTCATACTTGGAATATAAATCTAATCTAGATTATATATCAAATATAAATAAATAAAACTAATCTTACTTGTACTATGACTTTGAAACCTAATTCTATTGTAACCCTTATTATCCTTGGCTCATGAGGATTAGGTTTATCGTTTACTCTAATAATAATAATAATAATCTATATATCTATAATAACTAATAGTCAAAACGTTTAAACTTTTGTTGACCTCTTCTTTTTGTGCCATGTGCACATAATTTGTGCCACCTCTATATTTAAAAACACAAAAAAATGTTTCTATTCATTTCGATCTAATCAAACCATTTGGGTACTATTTTTAGTACTGTTGGTGTTCAATTGTACCGTTCCACTGGGTAGTTACCAATTTTACACCGTTTTGTATAAGTTATTTATTCATTCTTAATCCTCTTTTTCTTCTACATTCTCTCCCTATCTATATGCCTTATTTCCTATTTCCTGCGACAACCTTCAAACAAATCCCACTCCAAGTTTAGATTGTTTAGTAATATTTGCAGTAAGATTTATTTAGGAACTAATTCCTTCTCTTTATGGATTTGCAATATGAATTACTCAGGAGGCAAGCAATTCCTTATCTAATTACGACAAGAAAAGTCCACAACAACTTCAAAGGTTAGATTCTGTTCTTTTATGTTAAACCTTTGGTCTCTCTCTTCTATTCCTAAATTTGCATCCCCTTTCTTCCCTACATCACTATCATGACCATCACATCAGACCTTAAACTACAAGACTGCAACCCTTATCTTCCTTATATTCCTTATGACTCTTAAAGATTTCAAACCTCTCCAATACTTTAACTATTTAGTCAAAACCCTCCCTAATATGTGATATTATAATATAATCTCAAGTATTTGTTTTGCTCTGACCCAATTACGAAGACAATGGTGTGAGCACTGCTTATCTATGTAAGAATGTCAGTTTTTCTTTGATTTTTTTTAGGGTACTTTCTAATTGTTTTTGCCGTGATAAAAAAATATTTAATTTTGATCAAAACTATAGAGGCAAAGTAAAAAACTTTGAAACAAACAAAATTTCTATTGTGTTATTTATTTATTTGGGTAGGTAGAGGAATAATGGTGATGGGCTATAGAAATAGACATATGAATAACCATTTTGAACAATTCAGAAACTACAAGATGGGATTCATCTAATTTCCTCAGGGCAAGTCCTCCAATGACCAGTGGTCGCACATCAAATTCAAGGTTTTTTTTCCTCTTCATATTATAGATTTATGTTCCTGTTAATTGTTTGATTAAATTTGCTGTATATGATATAGTGTAATTTGAAAAGGCTGGCCCCCTTTTTTTCCATCATTTTTTTTTTTTTGAAGACATTTAATTGCTTTTGGAAAGCAAATGGATTTTGCTTTTTAGCGAGATATTGCATGGTCAACCCAAGCTAAATGGTACAGTGAAATTTGAAACCAATTCAATTTTTGTTATGGATCATTTTTGAAGTTTTTTTCTTCACTTTTGTCAATGGTCAATGGTAGTGTGGCAATTTTTTGGGTGTATTCATGCTATAAAATATTCTTCTCATTCCCATTTAGAACATGTACGCCACATGTAACATGTTTGACAAAAAGTCTCACTCAAAATTGAAACTTACCAAATAACACTGTTTGAAATCCCAACCAAGGTTGCGGTAACTTGCACCCGAATTGTTTTGAGGGCTATGAATGGATTGTAGCCAACTTGCTCAACTTTTTTCAAGCAGAAGGTTGTAGGTGTAGCTGATTCTTTGGGGTCGAGGTGGAAGATGCTCTTCCTGCTGTCTGGGGAGTTCCAAAATTCAGTTGGTCTGGCAGCATGACATGATGGAATGTGTGTTCAATAGCTAGCCTTCTTTCATTGAACTCATAGATTGGGCTTGGTAAGGGACCAAAAACCATGCGAACTCACTACCATGCTATCATGGGTACTATGGCAACGAAGAAACAAGATTCAGCTTATATTTTGTTGTAGTGAGTTCCATTAAATCTTAAAATTGCATACATGAACTTGTGATGAACAATTTTATGATATAGCTGAGAAGAGCAACAATTTTTATTTGTATGTATAGAATTTTGTCTTATGCACAAATAAGTGTAAGATGGATTTGTATTTGTTTAAGGGAGCAACCAGCTTATGCTAACCAAAAGGAATGTGCTGTTATGTATATTCTAATTATGCTTAAGAAACAAAAGCACATAAGGATGGGCTGTTATATTTATTCTAATTATGCCTTTTGTTCTAATATATAATGTTTATTCTAATTATGCTTTTGTTCACCCCATAATTGTTTGTAACTCACACCTCTCTGTTTTATAATTCTGAAGTTCATAGCTTTATTTTTATTTGTTAGGTTCTAATTTGGAAGACCAATTTTACTATTAATTTTGATTGTGTTTGTGGTTTTGGATCCCTGAGCTTAACGCTGACACCATGAAATGAAGCAATTTCAAGGCCTGCCCAATTGTCACCTCCAATATATATGGGTACCTTCTTTTTTCATTCTTTCTCTCATTGGAAAACCAGCAATTTAGTTTTTTATTCTTCGTTGGAATTTCAGTTTTGAGATATATATTTCATTTTCTCAATCCAAAAAAAAATTCTTACTCAAATGGAAATTACTCCTATATGGATGAATGGAAGGTATGCCTAGCATTCAAAACTAATTGACTATTGCAAGTTATGCTATGACTACATTTGACCTTTGGCAAAACTTTTTCAACATTGGATCCCAGGGCAGGGATGTGATGCCCATGTTGTCGAAGGTACATAGCAAAAAAAAAATGTTATTAAAGCGGATGCTAAAGACATAAATTGAGAAGTTGTTGTTGCTTCCAAGGCAATTGATGAAGGACCATGGCCAAAGATGACTACTTATGTAACCATTCCTTATTATGCTTCTTTTTTGTTAGTTTTAATTTGATGTAGAGAGAAAACGTTATTGTCTACAAATTTTAAGATTGATTTTATTTTTTATTTCTAATAAATATCCAAGAAAGACAAATGGCGTTTTTGCATTTTTCTAATTTGATTGAACAACCAATGATGAACTTGCTGCACTAAAGACTACTTGGGACGTTAAATGTGATACTATGCTGGTATATTCATTGATATAGTTCATATGTTGCTTTATAAATTTTGAGTGCCCCCTACATTTTATCTATTTTTGTGAGATTTCTATATAAGAACTTTTAGGGTGGGTGGATAAGGTCCATGGTCTCACCATATATATTTTCTTTATTAGTAAACAGTTAATTCAAGTATTTGCAAGCATGAGATTGAAAGAACAACAGGTTTGCTTTGTTAGTAGTGGTCAAAACTTTAAGCAAAGTGAAATTTTAAATAGTTTTTATCAAACTTCCCCATGCATTGCACGGGTTAGCGACTAGTATATATATAAAACCAAAGCCTCTGCTAGTTTCACAATTTTCCACATCACCTTTTTTTTTTTTTTTAAAAAAAATTCTTTTAACGTTTTATTATTATATTAGAATTTATCAATTTAGAACCCCAATACAAGTATACAGCTCTCTCTTCAGCCTTCACGTCAAAGTCAAAGTGCTAAACCCCACAACCTCTTTGTTTTCTAATAAGCACTCCAAAACCTAGATCCTCCTGTTGCCGCCCCCACCATGGATCACCACCACTACATCGATTTCTCTTTGCCTTTCCAGCATCTCTCAATCCGGCCCATCGTATTCTATGTCGGCAAATTATTTTTAGGTAATTAAAACATGTTTTTTACTCTCCTTAATTTCTATATATTGCTTTCTCTCTATCCACTTCAATTGTTCATGGAATTTTGTTAGATTGTGGCTGTGGGTTGCTCTGGATTTAAGTTTTTTTCTTTTTGTTTTCATTGAATTTTGTTGGTTTGTGGCTGTGGGTTGCTCTAGATTTAAGTTTTTTTTTTTTTTTTTTTTTTTTTTCTTTGAAGATTCCACTTTTTCTTCTTCTTCCTTTGTTGTCAAACCTATGGCAAAGAAGAATCATGAAATTTTTGTTATTAGATTTTCTTTTTCCCTTTTTTTTGTATGCAATTTTTATTGGATTTTCGGCTTCTTGGGATTCTTCTATTTGGTTTTAATTCTAGGTTTGTTTTAGTTGATATATAGTTTTTTTCCCATCTTCATTTTACATTGGTTTGGATTTTCTTTTTCCCTTTTTTTGGTTATGCAATTTTTATTGGATTTTTGGTTTCCTAGCATTCTTCTATATGATTTCAATTCTGGGTTTGTTTTGGTTTGATATATAGTGTTATTGTCATCTTCATTTACATTGGTTTTCCCTTTATAAATTATTATAATCTCTAGGTCTTCTTATATGATAGCCTATGGAATGTTATGTTGGGGCTACCGCTATTTTGGATTCCTTGGGAATTTTCTTTGAAGGTTGGGGTTGGTTAGTATAGTTGTTTGAGATTGTTGAACATGTGTTTGATAGAATGCTCAAGTGTTTGTTCTCTGATTCTTCTTTGCCAATTCATTTGTGGTATTTCTTGAACAAATTTGGAATGCTCAGGTGTTTTTTCTTAGATTCATTTGTAATATGCCTTTTGTTCTCTATTTAAAAGAATTTAGCTACAAGAAATTACAAAAGGCTATGGTTTGATATATAGTGTTATTGTCATCTTCATTTATATTGGTTTTCCCTTTTTATAAATTATTAAAATCTCTGGGTTGTCTTATATAGTAGCCTTCAGAATGTTATGTCGGGGCTGCTGCTATTTTGGATTCTGTGGGAATTTTTTTTGAAGGTTGGGGTTGGTTAGTATAGTTGTTTGAGAGTTATATAACATTTATCAATATGCTTCCCGCTATAACATTTCAGCTAGAGCTGGGAGTAGTCAATTATTTAATTATTAAGCATATATTTAAGTAATTAATAATGTAGAAAAATCTAAATCATCCATCAATAAATGATTATGATTATAAGAACTTTACAACGAAGCTATCTTGGAAACTCTAGATTAGTTAGCTAATTGATGCAATGAGAGGAGAGTGGGACTTGGCAAAGTTACAAGACCTATTTGATGTAGCTTCAATCTCTGCCATTGTTAAAATTCCTCTAAATAAGAAATACATCAAATAAGACTATGTGGGTAACAAATGCTCATTGCCTATTGCCTATAACATTATCCCATTGCTTTTGACGTTTTTCTCCTTCCTCCAATTCCAGAAAAATACTTTGACATATTTTATCAAGATGGTTTCTTAGGATTATCAAGATCTATTATTGCTTAAATTTTATAAATGTTTTCTGCTATTAGATAAAGCAATGGGTTTGAATGATTGATAGGATGTTTTTACACCCATATATATGTTGGAAAATCTGGTCTTGTATCTCATACAAAACACACAGCGGAAGCAACAAACATGGATCTATTTCATTCATGATTGATAACATGCACTATGTAAATTTCAGAATTTAAGAACGAAATAGCGTACCTTGGGGTGGTGAAATTCAAAACAAAAGATTAGAAGTACTTGGGAACACTTTTAATCTTCACTCTAATTCCACTTTACGCCCAAAAAAAGTGGTCTCTCAATCAGTTTCTAAGGGAGAATAATTGAGTGGCTTCACTCGCACATACACACCACTTTACAATGATGTCTCTTTTTTTTTTTTCTTATGAAAAAATTCTGTATGTTTCTCCTTTTATAACTAACTGATTATCTAATTGGGCTGGCCTATTGGGCCTTTCAATTGGGCTTTAGTGTGTGGCTTGGAGTGGGACCAAAAGGGACCAATAAGACACTAGCTCCAATGAGCCTTAGGCTTTTCTATCAACTCTTGACAAGCCCAAAGTTACCATTAATTATATTTAATACCACTATATAAATATAATTGCACTATAGGCTTTATTAATAAATTATATCCCAAGACTTTATTATACATGCAACCCCTTCATAAAATATTCGTAGTAATACAAAGTCATGAATGTAGACTGCCACTTTGTTAATTACTACATCTTAATCCTTGAGTACCCCGTTTAATCCTTTTAAGTTATTCATCATATATTTATGAAATCCAATTCCATAAATATATACATTAGTATATTCTTACTAAAGTGGTTAGGTCTAACACTCTGAATAACCAAACCCATTAAACTTATCTCAAGGGAATATTTTATATCTCCGTTAAGAGATTATGAATTCCATCTTGAGAATATATGTTCCATTAACGCTAAATGTGGCTGCCCAACATACTGAGGTTTTGATCGTGACTTTAGATTCCACTCCTACACTTCATGATCAAGTCTATTATTCTCTCAAGATTAAGAGTTCATGCAAATAGGAGTCGTGAGATTTATTATTCATTTGACAGTTATTAGGAGAAAAATAAATCTCACAGCGGTCCAGTTCAATATGTCTTAACTCTTAAAACATATCAACATATCAAGTAGAAGTCTCCACTTCCATGATCAAGACAAATCATCTTAATTGATATGTTATAGTCTTCACAGATGAAATGCCCAATTTCATCACCGACTACGAACTATAATTTTGAGTTTACAAATAACTTGTGATCTATATCTTCCGTGACTAAATCACATAAATCATATACTATGCATCTCATGGACTATATGATGATGTCCAAATATTCATGTTACTATTATTTTAGATAATAATAAAACAACTTTATTAATCATAACATTAAGTCATACATAATATCATACATAGCATTATACGATAGGATTTAAGGGTACATATCCTAATAATCTCCCACTTGCCCTAAAGACTATTATGCACTAATCTAACTCTCATTCCCTCCAAATGTGACTCAAAAGTCCTTTGTGGCAAGGTTTTGGTAAAGGGATCCGCTAGATTTATTGTACTATCAATCTTTGCTACTACATCTCCTCGAGCAACAAAGTCTCAAATAATGTGGTACTTTCTCTCAATATGTTTTCCTTCCTTATGATTTCTTGAATCCTTGGATTATGCAACCGCTCCACCATTGTCGCAAAACAATGTGATGGGAACTTGCTCTATTCTCACAACACCAAGATCATAAAGGAATTTCTTGAGCCAAACAGCTTCCTTTGTCGCCTTATAAGCAGCAACATATTCAGCTTCCATGGAGGAGTCCATAATACAAAATTGCTTAACACTCCTCCAACTAATGGCTCCACCTCCCAAGGTGAACACACAACCTGAAGTGGACTTTCTGAAATCAAGATCTGACTGAAAATCTGAATCTGTATAACCAATGAGAATCAAATCCTTACTATGGTAAACAAGCATATAATCTCTTGTTCTCCGTAGATACTTGAGAATTTGCTTTACAGTTTGCCAATGTTTAAGTCCTGTATTTGATTGATATCGGCTGACCATGCCAACTGAATAACAAATATCTGGTCTAGTACATAGCATGGCATACATGAGACTTCTCACTGCAGAAGCATAAGGAACTTGTCTCATCATATTTTCCTCCTCTAGAGTCTTAGGCCTTTGGTCATCAGACAGAAGAACTCCATGTCTAAAAGGAAGTAATCCTTTCTTGGAGTTTTGCATGCTAAACCATTCTAGAACCTTATCTATATACCTAGTTTGTGATAAATCTAACATCTTATTCTTGTGATCTCGCCAAAGCTTGATCCCTAGAATAAAGTTAGCTTCACCTAAGTCCTTCATTTCAAATTGGCTTAACAACCAAACCTTTATCGATGACATTACCCCTACATCATTTCCAATGAGTAGAATATCATCAACATAAAGCACTAAGAACATTACAACTTTATTTTGATGGCTTTTGTACACACATGGTTTATCAAGATTTTTTTCAAAACTAAATGATTTGATTGATTGATCAAATCTGATGTTCCATGACCTAGATGCTTGCTTAAGTCCATAAATAGACCTTTTTAACTTGCATACCATATGCTCTTGGTTCTTTGCTATGAAACCTTTAGGTTGCATCATATAGATTTCTTCTTCAAGATTGCCATTAAGAAATGCAGTCTTGACATCCATTTGCCAAATCTCATAATCATAATGAGCAACAATGGATATGAGAATTCTGATAGATTTAAGCATGGCTACTAGCGAAAAAGTTTCATCATAATCAATACCTTCTTTTTGTATATATCCTTCCACCTCTAGTATTGCTTTAAAGATTTCAACATTTCCATCTATCCCTCTCTTCCTCTTGTAAACCCATTTGCAACCAACAGGTTTAATGCCGTTAAGCACCTTTACAAGATCCCAAACATGATTGGAATACATTGAATCTAATTCAAATTTCATAACTTGGACCCAATGATGTGCATCTATATCATTCATTGCCTCCTCATAAGTGTAGGGATCCGATTCAGCCTCTTCTGGGATAGCTTCATAAGTTTCTCCCAAACCTATAAATCTTATAGGAGGACGACCAATTCTCCCACTACGATGAGGCACCTGTGTACTAGTCATCTCATGAGTAATGTCTTGCGGTGTATCCAATACAGCCACATCATTCCTAGTTTCATCCATTGGTTGTTCAATTACAAGTTCATCTAATTCAACCAATACAACTTTACTTCTAGGATTAAAATTATTCACATAATCATGTTCCAAAAATTTGGCATGGGTGCTAACAAATACTTTGTTATCCTTATGATTATAGAATAAATAACACTTGTTTCCTTTGAATACCCTAAAAACATGCATACTTCCATTTTAGCTTCCAACTTATCAGACTTTCTTTTCAACACATGTGCTGGACATCCCCAAATGTGGAGATATTTCATACTAGGCTTGCGCCCACTCCACAATTCCTTAGGTGTGTTGGGAACAGATTTTGATGGAACTAAATTCAAAATATGCATAGCAATTTTTAGTACATATCCCCAAAAGGATATTGGTAAAATTGAATAACTCATCATGGACCTAACCATTTCCAAAAAAGTCCTATTCCTTCTTTCCACTACACCATTTTGTCGGAGAGTTCCAGGTGCAGTCAATTGGGAGATAATCCCATTTTGAATTAGGTAATCCTTGAAATCCCCAAGAAGGTATTCGTCATCTCGATCAGATCGAATGGCATTTATGCATTTACCTAATTGATTTTCAACTTCAGCCCTAAACTTTTTGAATTTTTCAAAGGCTTCGGACTTCCGTCTCATTAGGTACACATAACCGTATCTTGAGTAATCATCCGTAAAAGTGATGAAGTACTCATAACCTCCTTTTACTTGGGTTGACATAAGACCACATACATCTGTATGAACTAATTCAAGCAACTCTTGGGCTCTTTTACCTTTTGCATTAAAAGGTCGTTTGGTCATTTTACCTTTTAAACAAGATTTAAAAACTGGAAATCCATCAAAGTCCATGGGCTGTAAAAGTCCATCTTTGATTAGTCTTTTAATCTTATTTAAATTAATAAGACCTAAACACAAGTGCCATAATTATGCATCACTAATAGATGGAAACTTTCTCTTTAATGATTTTACATAAGAGCTACTATCTAATTCAGAATTGTATAATTCATGCTTGTCAGGAGTTAAAATATAAAGACCATCCACAATATTGCTAGAACAGATAAATGCTTTATCCTTCTTTATTACAACATTGTCTTTTAGGATAACATAATATCCATGTTTACCTAAATAAGTTGCAGAAATAAAATTCCTACGAACATCAGGTACATACAAACAGTCTTCCAATATTAAAACCCTAGACTCAAAATATAAATTAAACACTCCAACAGCTACAACTGGTATTCTGCTCCCATCAGTCAAAGTAAGAAACAATTCCCCTTCATTCAGCTTTCTGGTCTCCTGGAACCCCTGCAAAGTATTGCAGATATGATTAGTACAACCTGAATCCACACACCAGGAATCCATGGGTTTCTGTAGTAAACATGTTTCAAGAAGGAATGTACTTTTCATACCTTTATTCGTGGCAGCCTTAAATATTGGACAATTCCTCTCCCAATTTCTCACCACAATGGAAACACTTTTCTTTGGTTTTCTTTCCTTTGTTGGTAACTCCTAAGGCAACTTGTTTACCATCTCTCTTGGTGAAGTCCTTCTTCTTCTTCTTTTTACCTTTGCCTTTCGACTTAGGTTAAGAAGTAGAAGCTTCAGCCATATTGGCATCAACACTAGAAGTACCAAGGATGCCTTCCGCCGCTACCAACTCATTCATCAATTCAGACAATGTATAAACCTTTTTGTTCATATTATAGTTAAGCCTGAATTCCTTGAATGATTCTAGTGGTGACTGGAGTATCATATCCACTTGGGATTCTCCATCAATATCGGCACCTAAAACTTTCAATGTATTCAGATTAGAGATCATCCTAAGACAATGCTCCCTCACTGAAGTACCTTCAGCCATTTTGGTATTATAAATCTGCCTCATAGTTTCTTGCCTTGCAAAATGGCCTTGCTCACCAAACATCTCCTTCAGACTTAGCATAATGTCCGAAACTAGTTCTACATCCTGTATTTGATGCTATAGAATATTTGAAATAGATGCTAGGATATAGCACTTGGCCATCTCATTAGATTTTTGCCAACGATCATATCGCTGTTTTTCCTTAAGAGGAGCATCTAATGATGGAAAGCTAGGACATGGTTGAGTAAGTACATATTTGTGCTCTTCAACAGTAAGAACAATGTTCAATTTTCTTTTCCAATCAACATAGTTGGATCCAGTCAGTTTGTTTTTATTAAAAATAGCAACAAGTGGGCTAAATAATGCCATGATTTAAATCTGAAAATAATAAACATGAGTTTAATAAGTAAACTGGACATTATTAATTTAGCATATAAGCATATAATATGGAACCTTAATAAAATCATAAAATAATATATGCAACGACAACCCAATCCATGTCTATAATTCCTTGGTAGCAAGTTTATTATGAACACATTAATTGGTTGAGAAATAATCTCATTATTAATGCTATCATGGAAACTCTTACCAAACAAAAATAATTTGTCATTTTGCCTTTAACCTCTAAGTAATAATGACATAGCTCCTTTGGGAGGTTAACATTACACTTAGTCTAGTGTACACCATTATTTAGAATTATGTGTAGCCACATTTCATCTCTCTTTATAGTGCTTAAACTTATAGTACTATGGAACAAAACACCCTCCTTTGGGATTGCGAGGTATATACGCCAAGACTAGGTGCTTGTTCATACTACTTTAAACGGGTTAGTTCAATCTTTTAGTACTATGAAGTAAACACCCTCCTTTGGGATCGCAAGACATATACGCCAAGATGAGGTGTTTACCCACACTACTATGAACCGATAATGGAGGCCGTGAAATGCAACCCTTGTATCTCTCTCCCACTAGATGTTTTAAATAAAGGTTTTTAAGATCAAGAACTATAATAACGCTAGAAACCTTGAAAACATAATCATAATCTCATTAGGAATAACTTTCATTAAACAAATACTTTAATCCTAGCGTTAATATATCAATATAAAAACAAACCCATATATATATATATATTATATTGTAATATATATATTATTTATATATATATATATATATATGAATATATTACAATAAATTGTAATATATATATATATATATATATATTGTAATACCCCGAAAAAAAATGGTTAAAAGAAAGGTTATTTAAGTAAATTTGTTTATGGGGTCAATTTTCTAATTAATTTTTCTAAGGGGTTTTTGGAAAATAAAGTTGAAACCCTAGCTATATAAGTTTATTATATCAATGTATATGGAGAGATATTTTGAGAGGAGACTACTCAAAGGATTGAAATAGAGAAGGATTGACTATACGATTGAAGTAAGAGCCTAAGAATCTATTTCTTGTCAAATCTAAATTTTATTTGGAATTAGAGTATTTTTTATGTGGGTATTTTGGCCAATAGTAAAACTATTTAAATATTCAAGAGTTTGAACTATGCATACAAAGAAAAGTTTAGTTTTATTTTCAGTACACTGAACGATGAACCTGCAAATTTTTCTAGGTTTTGAGATTTAATCTTTTTCTATAGTTTTGTTGCGTTATGCGAAGATAGAGGCTATAAACTTTTGGGCTTAATGGTCAGGGTTTTTGCACAGTTTTCTTTGATAAATAGTACCTGATGTGGACTTCTTAGGGTATATGGCTGAGCCAAAGTGGCATTGGGGGAAATTCAGAAGTCTAGTAATCTAGGCATGCTCGGAGGTCTGACATAGAGTCATGTGTGTAAAAAAAAAGAAAAAAAAATTAAAACAAGCAGAGCTCAACGTCTTTCTTTCTTAGTATTATTATTGTTGATCTTGGTTGATGTGAATAGGAAGTCAATGAGGTCTGACCAGATATTAAAAAAAAAAAAAAGAAAGAATAGAAACAAAAAAAGGAGTTTAACAAAGGAGCACACGAAATTGAAGATGGCCCACGTGCCTACAAAGTAACAGGAGTTATGGTCTTCTTTTTGGGGCTTTAGTTGTGGCAGAAGAAATATATATATATATATATATATATAAAGAAAATATTATGATATGGAGAAATTTTGGAGTGAGATTACAGTAGATAATTATTGGATATTTTTAGCAGTCTCTTTATCTGGCCGGGTATCATTATAAGTCCTTAAATTATTTGATTATTAAGTAAGAATATTTGAAAATTATTCTAGGTGATATCTAAAGATATTAGAGGAATTGTTAAGAAAAAAGATTCTTTTGGAATAGCTTTTGGAGGTCAGTAACCTTATCCTAATTGGTTTTATTTTGCGTATTTTAATTACTGAAATTGTTTATAGTTATTACAATTTTATTTCTATTGTATTACTGATTTCAAGTAAAGAATTATTACAAATATATCTTATTACTAAATATATGATATAATTTATGTAATTGCTTTTAGCTATACTGATTCAAAGTAAAGGGTAAAAAATTTTCACAAATACATGTGAGTTTTGAATATAAGGTTTATTTTAATTAATTGTTTTATAGCTATAATGATTTAAAGTAAATAATATAGAAATATCACAAATAGATTTGAATTTTGAATATATGATTATATAAATGTGTTTGAATAAGATATTTTTTGTTAGAAACTATGATTTTATATATATGATTATGAACGATTTGACTATGAATTTATTCTGATACCCAGCCAATGGGAGGTATTCATTGGTACTCTGATACCCAAACCAACCGGGGTTATTCATTGGTACTCTGATACCCAGCCAATGGGGGTTATTCATTGGTATTCTGATACCTAAACCAATGGGGGTTATTCATTGGTATACTGATACCCAGCCAATGGGGGTTATTCATTGGTACTCTGATGCCCAATCACGGGGATATAGCGTGACCATAGTCATAAGATTGTTAAGAATATGAATTACGTTTGAATATTTGAACTATTTTGAGTCCTTAAAACTACATATGTGTTTTGGAAATGTTTGAGTATTTGAACTACTTTGAGTTACTAAAACTGTTTATGTGTTTTTGGAACCTATTGTAAAGTATAACTTTGATATATATGAAAATTGATTATTTTCTAATCCATCTACAATATATTGTAAGATTTAAAATACTTGATCTATATACAAATTATTATTTCATAGATCGATTTGCTTAATAGAACTCTTTAGGATTTTTGGTTACTTATTGAGTTGTCAACTCAACCCCCCCCCCCCCTTTTTTCCCCTCCAGTTTCAGATTGTGAAGAATATCAAGATTTGAGAGTTTTGATATTATGTTGTGAGCAGGAAAAGAAGCTTTGTGATATTGGGATTGGATGGTCTTCTAATAGTTTTATATTTATTGGCCAATTGACATTATGTACATGAGGTGTGGATTTTGTTCCTATTAAATAATTAGAGATCTATTCATAAAGAAATTATTGAGGTGTTTTGGATTTATTTAATTTACTTTTTGAGGATAAGTTCTAGTTGCTAAAAAAGCCTTGCACACTTGTAGAGTGCTTACTTTACAAGCGTGTGGCGGTTGTTACGTGCCTATCTTTTTAGTTGGGTTCGGGGCATGATATATATATATATATATATATATATATATTACAATTACCACACCACTTCCTTGTTAAAGCCAAGCCGTGCAAAACAAAAGACCAAGCAGTGCATTAACCCCAAGTGGTGCAAGCCTTATATACATATTTATATCCATGCGGTGCAATGGCTTAATTCACGCACATGGTAGTTATATTCCACTTCCTTGTTAAAGCCAAGCCGTGCAAGACAAAAGACCAAGCAGTGCATTATCATATATAAATGAATTAAGCCATTGTACAATCCATTCTAATGAATTGGAAACTTTCTCTTTGATGGATTTCCAACCAATATATATCATATTAAACATGCACAGGTACACGGATATAATACCAATAAATATGCAACCAAGGCAATTCATATATCCAAGTCCAACCATATTGGATGAACCAATATATATCATATTAAACATGCATAAGTATCGTATCATTCATGCAAAGAAAATAAACATCATGTGAATGAATTCATTTGGCGCAATCAAAATAATAACAACGGTTTCAAGTGCATTGACAACATCAAGAAACCATTTTTCCTTTATGTTAAAATCCAATCACATGCTATACAATCATGAGATGAAAACCTGGCTCTGATAAAAATTGTTGGAAAATCTAGTTTTGTATCTCATACAAAACACACAGTGAAAGCAACAAACATGGATCTATTTCATTCATGATTGATAACATGCATTATGTAAATTTCAGAATTTAAGAACGAAATAGCGTACCTTGGTGTGGTGAAATTCAAAACAAAAGATTAGAAGTACTTAGGAACACTTTTAATCTTCACTCCAATTCCACTTTACGCTCAAGAAGTGTGGTCTCTCGATCAATTTCTAAGGGAGAATAATTGAGTGGCTTCACTCGCACATACACACCACTTCACAATGATGTCTCTTTTTTTTCTTATGAAAAAATTATGTATGTTTCTCCTTTTATAACTAACTGATTATCTAATTGGGCTGGCCTATTCGGCCTTTTTAATTGAGTTTAGTGTGTGGCTTGGAGTGGGACCAAAAGGGACCAATAAGACACTAGCTCTAATGGACCTTGGGCTTTTCTATCAACTCTTGACAAGCCCAAAGTTACCATTAATTATATTTAATACCACTATATAAATATAATTGCACTCTAGGCTTTATTAATAAATTATATCCCAAGACTTTATTATACATGCAACCCCTTCATAAAATATTCGTAGTAATACAAAGTCATGAATGTAGACTGCCACTTTGTTAATTACTAGATCTTAACCCTCAAGTACCCAATTTAATCCTTTTAAATTATTCATCATATATTTATGAAATCCAATTCCATAAATATATACTTTAGTTTATTCTTACTAAAGTGGTTAGGCCTAACACTCTAAATAACCAAACCCATTAAACTTATCTCAAGGGAATATTTTATATCTCCGTTAAGAAATTATGAATTCCATCTTGAGAATATATGTTCCATCAACACTAAATGTGGCTACCCAACATACTGAAGTTTTGATCGTGACTTTAGATCTCACTCCTGATATATCAAAGCAACCTACACTTCATGATCAGGTCCATTATTCTCTCAAGATTAAGAGTTCATGCAAATAGGAGTCGTGAGATTTATTATTCATTTGACAATCGTTAGGAGAATAATAAATCTCACAGCGGTCCAGTTTAATATGTCTTAACTCTTAAAACATATCAACATATCAACTAGAATTCTCCACTTCCATGATCAAAACAAATCATCTTAGTTGATATGTTATAGTCTTCACAGATGAAATGCCCAATTTCATCACCGACTACGAACTATAATTCTGAGTTTACAAAAACTTGTGGTCTATATCTTCCGTGACTAAATCACATAAATCACATACTATCCATCTCATGGACTATATGATAATATCCAAATATTCATGTTACCATTATTTTAGATAATAATAAAACAACTTTATTAATCATAATATTAAGTCGTACATAATGTCATACATAGCATCATACAATAGGATTTAAGGGCACATATCCTAACAATATAATGGCTGCATGATAATAATTTTTGGTTATTAGAGTTCTGAAATATCAACATATTTAATGTTGGCAATGCTCTTTTATTTGTCAAAAAGGAATTGATATTACTATTTCAAGAATAATACTACATTCTTGCATGAAAGCATCTATTAGTGGAGAAGGTTTTGAATTGACTACTTAATTCAGCTGAATGTACACTATATATTATGTTTGATAACATTCGTCAGGAAAATATGAGGATTATTTGTTATTCATCCTTTCAACAAATATGTAATCCTTAAAAATACATGATTTTTGTTATGATAAGTAGAAAAGCTAGAACCACTACTCTGATTTGGATACATTGTCATTGGCCTCGATTTTTTATTTTGTTGTTGGAAATGAATCTCTTGTCAAAGTTTGTGTGTACACCGCACTGTACATGTATTTTGTAAGACTAAGACTAAGACCACATGGAATTTTTGGTTCATATCATTTGTAACTTCTGGACTACATTCTATGCAATGTTTTCTTTCTTTCCCCAAATATTTTGACTATATTTTAATTAGCTTTATTATGGTACAGTGTTAGACCTTGGTACCATAACATGGTTTATGCTGTTTAAAATACAGGGATTACTAGAATACTTCATAGTAAATTTTTCCGTGATTTTGTGTTGACTGACGATAATGATGAAGTCTTGAAGGCAAGATAACAAAATTAAATTTAAATTCTTTGACATTTGGTAGGTAATCTCCAATCTTGACTATTTATATTACCCATCCTCAAATATTGAAGAAAAATATAGAGCTGCATGCATCTTCTGAAAAATCCAAATTGATAGGCTAAGAATGTATTGACCCTTTGCGATGAATTAGCCAAGTTAATTAATTAATTCAATTTGCATGCAATATGCATGACAGCACAAACAAATCACCAACTAAAATAAAATGCAGCGGAAAATAAAGTTAACACGGTGATTTGTTTACGAATGGGGAAAACCTCTAAGGCAAAAACCCCACTAGGTAATTTTAAGGTCACCACTCTCGAGAATTTACTATTATCACAACAAGCGGTTACAAGTAAAGGAATCCCAGTACCTTATACCAACCTACAGTTGAACCCTTACCCTAATACCCAATTGGACTTTTTCTGTAGTGACAATCTCTCCTTACAATGCACAGCTCCCAGTACGTGACTAACCAATCGATGCGCGGATCCTAGTACATGACTTAATCACCAACTTGAGAAGGATGTTGGTTGCAAAGTTCTTCAGTTCATCACACAATGAAGATCACGAAGCTCCTTGGTCACAAAACTCAACGGCATACAAACGCAGCAGCTTCTTCAAGAGAAAGATGAACTAGGGCAAATTCTGTCTCCGGTCATAATTTGCATGAACAAAACTTTGCTTCACAATCGCACAACCTTTAACGGTCCTTAAAATAATCCTTATGTATGATTAGGGTTGTGAGAAAAGAAAACCCAAACATCTACACAAGGATTGGATGAAAATTAGAACTAAAAATCTGAATTTCTTAAAGCTCGATAGATACCTTATCTATCGAGCAACTGTCGAGCATCAAGCTTAAACAGCCTTTTAAACCTCAATAGATACTAGCTGTCAAGCTAGCTGTCGAGCTTTAAAATCCAGTACTTCTTCATTGATTCTTGGACAAACTTGCATGACTTTAACACTTGAACATGAAACCTTATTCCTTGAAGCATTAAACACATCCTAGATCTACTCAATTACAAGTAAAGTGCGTTTTGTCAAATGATTAGCCAATTCTATATCAACATATGTTCCTAACATGATTTACATATGTCCTAACAATCTCCCCATTTGGCAATCCGTGACAAAACCACAACAAACATATGAACATATGAGAAAAGTCATAAATCACTCAACTCATATTCACTTGTTGAATACTATAAAATCTATCCTAACACAAACTCTTGAAAAACTTTGCAAGAAGAGAGTTCATAGCAAGAAGACTTTGACAACCTGTATTTCTAAAACACTTTAAACAAAACTCATCCCGGCATCTTAGTGTGAAATAAAAATAAAAGATTGCATACAAGTTATAAGAAGCATATGCATAAAGAGAGAAAAGAAACAACACATGTAAAGATAGGTGAAAGAACCGTAATAATAACCTCATCATATATATATATATATATATATATATAACATCATAAGTACAAGGTTTGTTATCACAAAGTAAGAACAATGTATCTAAAACATAAGAAAATAAAGAATACATAAGTCCTCACTACATCCATCAAAAAGAAAAAAAACACTCCCCCTAACAAAAATCTCATATGCGAACTCTCCCTTTATGCTCATAACTACTCTCATCCTAAAACTACTCCCCCTTTTTATCACGAATGACAAAGGGTAAGTAAATCAAGCAGTCATCTTATTGTTACTGGGTGAGCTAGCATCCTTATCCTCATCATCATCATCATCGTCCGTGGAAAGCTGAGCCTCGCTCTGTTTAACGATAGCAGCGTCTATGGCACACATAACCGAAATAAGATGAGACTCGGGATAGAAGACAGAAAAATGGCAAAGGATCCATGTGATAGCCGAAGGAAAAATGAGCTTATCACGAGTCGTCGTATCCCTATAAACATCTATAATGGGTAGAATGAAATGAGAGGGAAAATCTATGGTAAGCCTCTCAATGAGAGACAACAAAAATTGAGCACGAGGCTTTGTGATAGAGTTATAGTGAGACAAGGATGAAGAATGAATGTTATCACCATGTTAAGGAATCTCAAACCTTTTGCAAAGCCCAAGCAAGGGGTGTTTTAACGGTCACCCCAAGACGAAGCTGTCTCACAGAAGAGAGACAAGAGTTCGTATTTGGACATAGTACTCAGACGATCGCAGCTAGGGTAGTCAAGATGCACTACCCTAGGAACATGTAGCACCTCGGATACAATATCCGGAGTGACTACGATGCACGTACTTTGAACGCAAGTGACAAAATGAGAACTGAATAATCGAATCCACGCATGTTGGAGTAAAACTCCTGAATGATCACAGAGGGACAAGTGATCGAGATGTCACACAGTGACTCCTAACCCCGACTGTAGATGACAGTGGGAAGGTTAGTATCGGAAAAATCCAATAGAACGACTTGGTGTTTCGAATGAATGCCTTGTTGTGAGAAGTTCTCCGAAAAGTCCTTAAGGGCTTTATCATCATAGAACCTGACATGAGATGGAGTAGGATCAGAGGGGGAAGACAAAGAAAGATGCCCCAGAGCGAAAAGGGTTCCGAGACAGAGCAAATTTACGTTTAGGTGCCATATAGCAGACTAACGCAAGAAAGAGAAAAGGAGAGAGAGGGACAACCAGAAAAGCACCAAACACGATTAATATAAAAAATGATAGAAAAAGGAGGTACATATGCATGAAGAGTGCATGAACACGTACCATGAAATAGTAAAAACATCATGGGCTCAGCCCAATCCAAACCTACCATCACACGTCATTTCAATATAATAATCACACATCTAAAACACATGAATCATAGTTACAATGCACAAGTGATGCAATGCATGATGGTTTAAAATCATTTAAACAAAAACCCATCCCAAAAAATTTCACAACAACCACCACAATTTTGAAAAACCCCAAAGTTTATCAAAAATCCCAAAAGTTAGCTTTAAAGGATGAAATGCATGATAAAGTGTAAGAAAGAAGATCATACCAAAAGAAAGAATCACCCTTGAGGCCAAATATAAAGTAAGGAAGAGGTTTTAAGTGAGAAAAGAGAGTTTGGGAGATGAAGAGACAAAAACTGTCGAGAGAGATCGGGGAGAAATGAGAGAAATGTCGCGTGGACCCTATATATAGAAATCCCAGTTTCTCGATGGATCGAGAAGTGTCGAGAGCTGTCGAGAATTAAATAGCAAGAAATAGCTATCGAGGAGTTATCGAAGAGCTGTTGAGAGGTGTCCACAGCAAAAGGGGCTTAACGGATCGAGAAACTATCGAGAATCTATCAAGCATACAGAAACTTCCTCGATGGATCGAGATTGCGATAACAACTATCGAGAAAGGAGGCTAAAGAGCTCGATAGATAGTCTAGCTGTCAAGAGGTATCCAGTAGCTATCGAGATAACTTAAAAACAGTTTTTCAAAAAAGAGAAAAACACAGACATGAATGCAATCAATCATGCTACTCAACCAAAGATCCAAACAACATTTTAAGCTCTCAAAAATATCTCTCATCAAGAAAAATTTCAAGCATCTAGATTTAACACATACACGTACACTAAACAAGTCTAACCAATTTTATATTTCAAAAATAAGTTAAGACAGTTTAGTGAGCATACATTAGCACATGTATTCCTTGTGATGGCCAAATCACATTGCACCTGCACATGTATCAAGAGTAGCAAAGAATGTTGCGTGTTGTATGTGAAAAACATCACAAGATTGCATAAGTTTCAACATGTTATGATGATTTGAGATATGAGAAAATCACTTTAACTCACACACAATCATAACTGCTTGATGGGGACTATCACCTTTACGGTACATCCTATAACTCCTACATCTCCTAGAAGACACGCTTGCAATTATATATAAAGCATTTTGATTTTTTTTGCTTTTATTTTTCTTTGCATATTTTTCTTTTGTTAAGCATATCATGCATGGGCATATAAGAAAGAAAAAAGAAATACCCAATGATGTTAAGCTTTTGACATTGCACTTTTGCTATGCCGAAGCATACAAATGTCATATCATGATTGGCGGGCAACAATGGTGAGATGGTTACTTATGCCTTTCTCTTAGGATTTTCTAGTCCTTCCCGTCAAAAAGAGTGATACAAGTGTTAAGTACAAGGGATTACTTAATCTTACTCATTACAAACACGAGCCACAAAGTTCACTTGCTTAGTTGTGCATAGAGATGCTCATCTAAGCTACAAAAGATACAAAGTTTAGAAAACTTAGTTTCAATGGCCATCCAAGGTATACAAATACCAATGTACATAAACACACACTGTTTTTGTATTTTTCTGATTTTTCAATTTTTTTTTTATTTATGAAAAACAAAATAAAGCAAAACTAAAAACAAACAAACAAAAACATGTTAAACAGTGCAATGCATAAGACTAAACTGACTCAAAAACAAGAAAGCAAAACACACAAGTAATGCAAAATTAAAAACAAGAAGGAGAGAGAGAGAGAGAGAGAGAGACTTTTTTCCTTCCACACCTTGGAAGAACCTTTCTGCTTTGCAAACCCTTGATCCAGTGGTGAGGGGGAAGAATTGAAACCGTTTAAGTTCAAAAGGAACATGAGGGCTTTGAGTAAATCTCTAAGAGGAGCAAAGGATGATGGAAACTGATTCTGGTTTCCTGATGAGATCGTACTTTTGCTCTGTTGAATGACTAACCACTTATAACAATTAGGTCGAGTATGTCCATTTGCTCCACAGTGATGACAGAGATGCTGTTTCTTCTGTTTAGGCTTTAGAGTGTTTCCCTTCTTACCCTTAGGGTTTTTAGTCTCTTTCTTATCTAGCTTAGAGGGTGCTCCTAAGATAGATTTACCTTTATCTATATTCTTACTACCTAACACATTTTTTCACATCATTATTCTCAGATTCAACATTATTAGTATGAGAAACAAAAACAATAGTACTAGAAAAAGCAATACTAGGAGAAGAGAAATCATACCCTAAACCGGTTCGATCGAAGGCAGATTTTTGAAGACTGAGCATCTCATGGAGCTTTGCACTTGAAGTCCTTTCCAATTGAGCTCTAACTTGGAAAAGCTCTGCCTCAAGCTACTTAGTCTTCTCAGCAAAGAAGTTGTTCTCAAATCGCAATGCTCCAATGGTCTGATTGGCTTTATCAAATTTTATGGAAAGCTCTTCTTGATCAAGTTTCAAATCACTCAACTTCTTGGTGGCCATCCTATATAGTTTCTTCTTAGAAACCTTAACAACTTTTTATAGGCTGTATGGATATCATCTTAATCGTCCATTTTCTCGAACTTAAAGTCTACCAAGTCTTCTTCTTCATCCACATCTTCAACAATCCCCTCAGTAGGATTTATAGTGGCAGTGAAGGCATATAGGATTCCATCATCCTGATTGTCCGATTCATTTTTAAGCTCATGTCGCTCAAAGTAGAAGCAAGTGCCTTGCTCTTCTCAATGGTCTTGAGATACGTAGAGCACTCTTGTTTCATGTGACCGAAGCCTTGACACCCAAAGCATTTTAGTCCTAAGTGAACAGTGTATTGAACGCCATCCCTAGCATCCTTCTTTCCTTTGTCTTGGTTCTTGAACTGAGATGAACTGGACTGCTTATGGTCTTTATCAAATCCTTTTGCATTGGTGTTCTTCATAAAATTTTTTAACTGCCTTGTAATGTAGGATTTTATTTTAGAATCTTCATTGTCTAAAGACTCATCAGTATCACGACTCTTGTCCTTCAGTGCCATGCTCTTGCTCTTGCTTGATTTCCTGATCTTAGATAAACCCAATTCATACGTCTGCAAGTTGCTAACTAGCTCTGTCAAAGGAATTTTGTCAATATCCTTTGATTCCTCAATTGCGGTGATCTTGGCATGAAATCTCTCGGGAAGAGATCTGAGCACCCTTTTAACAATCTTGAGCTCAGAAATGGTTTCCCCAACATTAAAGGCCAAGTTCACTATGTCCTTGAGCTTAGCATAGAACTCATCAAATGACTCATCCTCCTCCATCTTGATCTTTTCAAAGCTTGTAGTGAGCCTTTGAAGTTTTGAATCTTTGACAGCCTTGGTTCCCTCATAGGTTGTTTGGAGAACGGTCCATACTTCCTTCGCAGTTTCAGTGAAGGATATCTTCTTGAACTCCTCATTTGTAATCGCACTGAATAAAGCATTCAATGCCCTGCTGTTGAAGTTAGCCGCCTTGATCTTAGCATCATCCCAATCAGTCGACGCTTCCTTTGACTTGGTCCAGCCTATCTCCACAACTTGCCACACTTTCTCATCTAATGACTGCAAGAAAGCTCTCATGCGTACTTTCCAGTATGCATAGTTAGTGCCATTAAATAAAAGAGATATAATAAGAGACTGTCCTCTACCCATGACAAACAAGGGTCAATAGATCACACAGCAAAGATTAAAACCTAATTGGAGTGTGCCTCCTCTGATACTACTTGACAGGCCAAGAATGTATTTACCCCTTGTGATGAATTAATCAATTAATTAACCAAGTTAATTAACTAATTCAATTTGCATGCAATACTTGTGGCAGCACAAACAAATCCACAACTAAAATAAAATGCTGCGGAAAATAAAGTTGAGATGGTGATTTGTTTACGAATGGGGAAAACCTCAAAGCCAAAAACCTCAATAGATACTAGTTGTCGAGCTTTAAAATCCAACACTTCTTCACTTGATTCTTGGATAGACTTGCATGGCTTTAACACTTGAACTTGAAATCTTGTTCCTTGAAGCATTAAACACATCCTAAATTTACCCAATTACAAATAAATTGCATTTTGTTAAAAGATTAGCCAATTCTATATCGACATATATTCCTAACATGATTTACATATATCCTAACACAAATGATTGTGCTGGTGAGAGAAATAAACTCAAAATGAAAGATATATAATTGACTTACCTAATATCTTCTTCTTTTTCTTCCCCCTTTCCCCTCCTCATTTTTAAAAATACAAACAAGCTCGCTTTTATTCAACTACTAATAGTGGGGAAAAGTACATAATAGCGCAAAAGCCAGAAAATTGTCAAGCCTGCAACTGCAATTGACACAAAAGTGAAGTAAATCTGTGGCAAATTAGTTTGTAGGTAGTCTTGCTGAGTGAACTATGTATGAGTGTAGACATGCATATATTTACTTACTAATTTGATTGTGTTTCAGTATTAATCACAGAGGGGTTTATGCACTTATGCCCACTGTGTAAGGTTAAATCTATAGTACCTGAACATGTTTCACAAGGATGCAAAATTATTGACATTACATATGATTTACAATTGATCTCTACTATAATGACTTAAAAAAATAACTGGGGACAGTTTTATAATCTTTAATAAGAAAGTCAAAAACCTATGCCTCTGTCAGAGCATGAGCAAACCTACCTTTCAGATTGGTGAAGAAACATTAGACACACATCTTTTCAAATATAAATATAAATTTGTTTGGAAAGACATGCAATATGTTTGGTAAATCCTAAAGTTCAATTACTTCAAGAAAATTGAAAATATCAGTATGACCAAGCCCTTCAGCTGCCTAATAAATTTCAGGATGTCTATTTGATAGCATGGCATGATAAAGATAATATGGTCATTTTAACAATGCCTTCATATTGTAGCTGATTTGTCTTATGATGCTAATTAAATAATATTAAGAGTTGAATAGATAAAGTTCTTTTTCTGATTCTTTACTGTTAGCAACAACATCACCAAGCTACATTTTTGTTTTAGGTTTTCTTGACGAAGTACTATAGGAATCGGAGGTTGGATAACTCGGTGTTCGCACTTGATTTTGTGGAGATTTATGTTATTGATTCCAAAACAAAATCAATTACCAAAGCTAAATTTTTGGTGAGGATATTTGTTTGTGAATATTAGTTTTTAAACTGCAATGACTATTCTTCTTATGCTTCTTGTGGATGTGGAATGGCTATTTGCTTCTTTACCTATGGAGTTTTGATTTTTTTTTTTTTTTTTTTCCTTTCCTTTTGTTTTGGCTACCTTTAGATTTTGATCAATCACTTTGCTTAAGAAGTTTAGTTGTAGGACCAAGTTTCCAAAATGAAAAATGGTGATGTTTTAGGTTATTAGTGAAAATTTTTAGGTTCTCCTCCCCCCCCCCCCCCCCCCACCCCCCAAACAAAAAAAAAAAAAAAAAAAAAAGGATCCCTAAAAGGAAGTGAATATTTCTTATGATGGAGATTTATGTAATAGCCATCAATTGACGCTATTTATGTAATTTACTTTCTATTTAATAATGATGTTTCATATTGAGAATAGGGATGTCTGAGATTAGAATCCTAATGTGCAACATTCATTCAGAAGCAAATTACAATATTAAGTTTTCATGTTAAACTATAATGAAATGATGATTGTAGTAAATAAACAAAGATTAAATAATAATTCATACTCAATATCTTAGTGACTAGTAGTAGTAATAATAATAATAATAATAATAAAGAAAATTAATTAACTTGCAAAAGTTGTTCACTTATCCTTTGCCTCTTCCTTTTATAATCAAACTCAGAAATCGCCACGCTTAAGGTTTGAGAAATTTATGGGAGAGAACGTAATTTATCATTCCAATAAACTTGCAAATAAAAACTAACTCAACTCTAAAACTTTAGGTGAAGGCCCATGATTTGTGAAAAAATGAGCCCATTTGTGTTAAATGCAACAAAATCAAGATTGGACTTGGCAGAGTGGTCCGCCTAACATAATTTTAAACGTCTTCATTACTCTTAGGCTCCGTTCGTTTGGAGTGAAAACAGTGAGGATGGAAAACAAAGGAAGGAAAATAGGATAGAAAACACTGTTTTTCACTGTTCGTTTGGGGAAGGAAAATAGGAAGGATGGAAAACTCGAGAGAAAATTTTCTCTCCGGGCCCACTTTTTTTTTTCCTTCCAAATTGGAAAGAAAATCTGGAGAGAAAAGTTCTATAGTAACACTTTTACAAAAATACCCTCTTCCTACTTATTTTTTTTCAACTTTCTCTTTTTTTTTTCTTTTTTTTTTTCTCAACTTACCTGAACATTTTTTTTGTCTGTTCAACGTTACTTTCAGTAACGTTGTTTATTTTTATTTTATTCATTTCAACGTTACAGTAACGTTGTTGATGTTTTGTTTTTGTTTTTTTTTTTTTTTTCAACGTTACTTTCAGTAACGTTACTTTTTTTTCTTTCTTTCTTTTTTTTATTTTCTCTGTTCAACGTTACTACTTTCAGTAACGTTCTTTTTTTTTTTTTTAATTCTTTTCAACTTATTGAACAGTAACATTTTTTTTTAATGTAACCTAATCTAATTTTTACATTATAATAATATAAATTTATATATATGATGTGATAAATTTTATATTATTTAATGATTAGAAATAAATCTATTTCTTATATATTATATAACAAGGGTATAATAGTCAACTTATATAAATGACATTTTCCATCCTTCCCTTTTTCTCTCCAACCGAACACAAGAGTTTTCCATCCTTCCACTTTTCCACTCCTCCAACCGAACACACAAGAGGGAAAACTAAATATTTTCCATCCTCCCACAATTTTCTATCCTCTCACTTTTCCACTCATCCAACCGAACGGCCCCTTAATCTCATCGAAAAAGGAAATAAAATCTGTGTTAATTTATGAAACAAAAAAAAAATAAAATATATTATGATTTAAGATTAAGTAAATATAGAAACGAGCTCGACTAGTGTTTAAGTTAGGCCAAAATGGGGTTTTACCCCTTTCTCCAAATTTTCTAGCAAAATGCCCCATGTCTGAAATTATTTAAAAATATGCTCCTATTTTGAAATTCGATTTTTAGAAAATCAAGTTTCAATGTAAAACTCGATTTTTAGACAATCGAGTTATAGCAAAATAAAACTTAAAAAAAAAATTGTGGAACTCGATTCCATTCAAAGAACTCAAGTTCCACTTGAATATTTTCAAGGAACTCAAGTTATTCAAGTGGAACTCGAGTTTTATACTAGAAACTCGAGTTCCAAGAACTTGAGTTCCTTGAATGGAACTCAAGTTCATGGAACTCGAGTTCGACAAATTTTTTTTTTTTTTTTTTAGTTTCATTTCGTTATAACTCGATTATTCAAAAATAAACTCGATTTTTAGAAAATCGAGTTTCAAAACAATGACATTTTCCTAAATAATTTCAAACAGGGAGTATTTTGCTAGAAAGTTTGTGAGAAATGGGTATTTTGCCATTTTGGCCATTTAAGTTATTAATGTTTAATATTTTTGACGGTTTTGGGTAATATTTGATAAGATTCTTTAAGGTAATTAGGATTTTTAAATCTCATTCTAAGATATTTGTTAATACTTTTTTTTTTTAGAAAGACTTAAATGAACTGTACGTAATTCTAAAAAAAATAAATAAGAACTGTATGTAGTTTGTGAAATTTAAATCCCCAAGGGTCTCTTTTTGAACCATCATTCAAAAACGTGCATTATAGAATCTATGGGAGCACTTTTCTGCACAATATATCTAATTAACAATTGGAAGTTTAATAAATTTTTTTTTTAATATTTGGATGACGATCTTTTTGTTTTGCTACCCATATCAACGTGTATGTTTCTCTTATAACTTGATGCATCTCACCAATAGCATAAATAAATAAAAACAAGCAAGAGGCTTCCTATTTGAATTGGAGAACTTTTGCTATCAAAAATCTTCTAGACAATTGGTACCCATTGAAGGGTAAAAATAGAACAACCAGATGGTCTATTACCCAATTAAAGGGAGGCATCCTTTGGGAGTGGCACCAAGGTGTGGGGGCAAGCAGTATCCATTTGTAACAAAAAATAAAATCAAAATCAAAAAGTGTTTGGAAAAATAGCCAATTAATATAATAAATAAGGCTGATCATTTTATCCCAAAAAAAAAAAGGCCGATCATACTTATTTTCTTTTCATCTTTTTACAAATTTAATAAACACTTCAAATAAATTAGGCAAACACAATAATAATCAACCGATACAGAAAAATTCAACGACACAACAAAATAGGAGACCAATTTTTTACATGGAAAAACCCTCCAATTAGAAGGGAAAAAATTATGGGACCTAGTCCAATAAAATCTTTCACTATCAAATAATGAGTTTACAACAATATTCTTTGCTCGGAAAAGCTAGGAAAGACTATGGAAATATATCTACACAATTTTTAATAAGAGTCTCTAGCTCGGGCTTTAACTTCGATGATACTCCTTGAACAATAAAAGCAACCCGTCGAAAAACTGGGTTCTGGATGCAAGAACGATTGGCCCTGCAATCTTGGGTTCGAGGTCGCTTTGTTGTGATCGAACCATCAAATCTTGCATAGTTGGATGCAAGAGATACTTCACAGGAAGTTCGTACCTCTTCTTCTCTTTTCCCACATAGACTGCAACGTGACCTTTTCTTGAAAGGTGATGGGCTCTTGCTTTCTCGTCTTTCATGTTTAAGTTGTTGACGATGGAGTGAACGAGCTTTGAATAATAATACATGGTTTTGTTTGAACTTTGAGAGTGAGTGATGCATTGGAACATAGGGTAAGGCAGGGTTTGTTTAAATAGGAGATTCAACTGCGTACCAAATACGTCAATTAATAATTAATTTACTACATGGAATAGTGATATATGAATGTAACAGTGTTTCACTGGGATTAAAAACTTGATCTAAGTCGTAACACTATCCTTGTTATTAAGGAAACTATAGCCTCTCTATAAACAATACTGAAATTTATTTAGAATTAATTTGTTAATTTTCGTTATAAATAACTTCAGTCCAGAATTGTGTGGCACAATATGATTGGCCGACAGTCACCCATCTTAATTGGCTATAAATCGTGAATTATCCTTCGAATTTAATCATTTAATTATTTTTTTTTTTTAGGTCCTTAAATTCACGTTATCAAAAGTTAGTTTTGTGTTTTCAAAGGTGTTGATTCCAATGTTGAAACCCATGGGTTACGCTTGAGCTGATCAGTACAAAATGAACAGAGAGAAATGATAAGTCCACAACATTTTTACAACAAATTCTAAGTGACAGGTTGTTCCTGATTGTTATTGTTGGGACAAAAAAGTAATCTTCGTGTTAGGTTCAAATTTGAACCAATAACAACTAACTACCTATAATTTGTTTTAAAAATGTTGTGAACGTAACATCTCTCTATTTTTTACTCCTTTTCAAATTTACCTTAGATCAGTAAAAGTAAGGGATCATGTGAAATTTTTTTTTCTAATTAGATTAGTGATAACGTTAATGTTTTTTAATTGGAAGAGAAAAAATTTCTGATTCCATGGCTTCTTGTAAGAGTTCTGAGGTTCTGATGATTGATGTGTATTTGGAGAGGATTGGTTTAAAACTTTAAATTAAGGATTAGTGATTCTCATACATTACTTTGTGTGTGTTAATTTTTATGAGAATGTTATAGATTTTAGTAACTATTTTAACCAATTTTAAGTCTTTTATTGTTTGTGTAGATGTACTTTTGGAATTTACTATTTGCATGATGTCACTGTTAAAGATGTAGATATTCCTCACCATTGTATGTAGTTATTGATAATGTTTGTTAGGGTCTGTTTGGAACGGAGAGGGATTGAGGGACATGGAGGAGAAATGAGGGATTACTTTAGGACATGTCAATTAAGGAAGTAAAGAAAGTATGACTTTGAAAGACTCCATGATCAAGAAAATAATGAGTTTACAACAATCTTCCTTAACCAGAAGAGATACTAGAGGCTACCAAAATTATATAGAAAAATCTTTGATCATAGACTGTCTCCTACTTAACTTTGAAACACTCCTTGATCAATAAAAGTAAATTGGTGAAGAATTGCGTTTTGCGTGCTAGCATGATTGGCCTATCAATCTTGGTTTCAAGATCGCCATGTTGTGAACAAACCATCAATTCAGCCTATTTGGTCCAATCGCTCCATTTCAATCCACTCTGATCTATTTTGGTCCACAATGCAGTTCAATCCAGTTCATTCGGTCTATTTTGGTCCATTCAGTCTAATTTGGTCCATATCAATCTGTAGGATCCAATTCAAGTTTGGGTCGAATGCATGCTTTTAAAAACTGAAACAGTCAAATAACCAAAAAAAATTTCTGATTATTTTTAAAACCATGGTTGAGACTTGAGAATACCTATTCTAAATCAAAATTTATTATAAAAAACTAGATAAAGATATTTAAGCACTTTAAGTAGTTTTGTAGTTTAGTTGCAAAATAGATTTTGAGTTGGTGCTAATGTATTTTTTTAAAAGAAAAGTTGTTAATAACATATCAAAAATACCCAAAATCAAATAGGATAGAATTTTAATAAATAAATAAAAAGCGTAAATACTATTGTGTCTATCAAAATATTATTCGCCCAATGTAAAATCAATTGAGAATAGTTTTTTTTTTAACTTTTATTATATCGTATATAATATATTGAAAGTTGAAACCCTAAAACATTTTAATTGAAAATGTAAAAATTAAAAATTGCTAACGCATCAGCAAAAAAATTGACCGAACATAATTACTCTCTCTTTAGTACTTATCTCTAATCTCTATGCAAAATTCAATTGGAACTCAACAAAAACAGAAAATTATAATAGTAATAATACAAAATTGTGTTCGTTATATAATTATTCTGGCGAACAACAAATCTCCAATTAAACAAATAGATTACAATAATATTGAATTAACCCTAAAACATCTTTATAAATTCAAATTAATTTGCTGCCGCATCAAACAAACAAAATAGAAACAACATATATATTGGAAGGATCTTGTTACAGATTTTAAAAAAAAAATCACTATGTTTGGAAAATAACAAATCAATTATTTTGATTTTTTCTCTATACAAATTCAATAAGTACTTCAAATAAATGAGTTTTATAAACACAATAATATTAACCAGTAGAAATAGAAAAATAAACAACATACAATCAAGACACAGTATTTTAACGTGGAAAAACCCTTCAACTAGAAGGGAAAAAACCACAAGTCCAGTAAAATCTTCCACTATCAAAGATTAGGTTTACAACAATTTTCTCTAGAACAAAGGCTAGAGATTATCAAAATATCAAAAAGTTCAATTCTTGAATCATAGGGATTAATTGATCAACTCTATGCATGTGCTTAACTTCCATAATATATGGTCGAAGAACTCAGTTCTGCAAGTCAGTTCGATTGGCCCACCAATCTTGGTTTCTAGATCGCCATGTTGTGACTGCATGGGCAACTGTTGGATAGTTGGATTCTTCTTCTTCTTCTTCTTCTTCTTCTTTGCCCACATGTAATGCTACATGGCCTTCTCTTGAAACCTGATTATTTTTTGCTGCCCTTTCAACCTTCTGTTTGTAAGGATTCTTGAAATGGCTTTGGCTTGGGCTTGGGTGTAACTTGTTGATAATTGAGTTGAAGTTCCTTCGAACTAAATTCATGATTCTTTGAACCTTGAGACGGTGAGAAACTTGGGGGAAAAAAAAAGCTTGATCTTGACAAGAGTGTTGGGTTGGAGAGGATAATAGAAAGATATTATGAGTTTGTGATTGTGAACATAGTAATGGCTTGTTTAAATAGTTGAGCCCAATGTGTGAATTGTACGTGTGATTGCTAGTTTACTACTAGGAAAAGGAATACCATTTCATACTTGAAATATAAATCTAATCTAGATTATATATCAAATATAAATAAATAAAACTAATCTTACTTGTACTATGACTTTGAAACCTAATTCTATTGTAAACCTTATTATCCTTGGCTCATGAGGATTAGGTTTATCGTTTACTCTAATAATAAAAATTATAAAGGAAATTAATTAACTTGTAAAAGTTGTCCACTTATCCTTTGCCTCTTCCTTTTATAATCAAACTCGGAAATCACCACGCTTAAGGTTTGAGAAATTTATGGGAGAGAACGTAATTTATCAGTCCAATAAACTTGCAAATAAAAATTAACTCAACTCTAAAACTTCAGGTGAAGGCCCATGATTTATGAAAAGATGAGCCTATTTATGTCAAATGAACAAAATCACGATTGGGCTAGGCAGAGTGGCCCGCCTAACATAATTTTAAACATCTTCATTACCCTCAATATCATCAAAAGAGGAAAGGAAATCTGTGTTAATTTATGAACCAAGAAATAAAATATATTATGATCTAAGATTAAGTAAATATAGAAACGAGCTCTACTAGGGTTTAAGTTATTAATGTTTAATATTTTTTAAGGTTTAGGGTAATGTTATTAATAAACTGTACGTAGTATGTAAAATTCAAATCCCCAAAGGTCTCTTTTTGCACCGTCAATTAAAAGCATGCATTATAGAATATATGGATGCACTTTTCTGCACAATATATCAAATTAACAATTGGAAGTTTGCTTCTTCGTTTTTTTTAAATAATTGGATAACAATCTTTTTGTTTTGCTGCTCATATCAACGTGTATGTTTCGCTTATAAATTGATGCATCTCCCAAATAGCAAACAGAAAAAAAACAAGCAAGACGCTTCCTTTTGAATTGGAGAACTTTTGCTATCAGAAATCTTCTAGACTATTACCCAATTAGAGGGAGCTAGGCAACCCCTGGGGGTGACTCCACTGCAGGGGGGGGGGGGGGGGGGGAGGGAGAAGTAGTATCCATTTGTAACCCCCAAAAAAAAAGGTTTAGAAAAATAGAAAATTAATATAAATATTACGGCCGATCATACTTATCTTCCTATTATCTTTATACATATTTAATAGAAACTTCAAATAAAGTAGGCAAACACAATAAAATAATTAATAAATAAATATATAAAAATCAACAACGACACAAAACAAAATAAGATACCAAATTTTTAAATGGAAAAACCCTCCAATTATAAGAGAAAAAACCATGGGACCAAGTCTAGTAAAATCTTTCACTGTCAAATAATGAATTTACAAGGATTTTTTTTTAAATAACTATAAGACTCGTACTATTTTATTAGTTAGCCAAGGTTTGAAACTATTGTAGTAACTAACAATTCGAGTTTTATAGACTCGATTTACACAAGATGTGTGGAAAAAAAAATCCACGTGGAAATTGAGTATTTAAGACTCGATTTTCGTTATCTTCAACCTTCATCATTTTTCTTTTCTTTCTCCATCTGCCGTCCTTTCCTTTCTCAATCTGCCATCTCACTCCCTTCTTCCAAACCCAAAAATCTGTAAAAAACAAAAAAACAAAACAGACCCACCAAAGCAAACATAGAAAAGATCAAAAATTTCCAGGTTTTACAGCGTTACGAAGATTGGTATCGAGCTGTTGAATTCTGGAGGGATCTGCTTCTCCGCGTGCTTCATTGTCCTCTTCAGCTTCAACAATGGGAACAAATCATCTGGGTGTTTCAGAACTGTACCTAAGCTTCCCATTTTTTCTTGTTTTTGCTTTCTTGTTTCTGCTCTCAAATTTGGGTTCGTGTTTTTGGATCTCCCAATTCCAAGATTTCGGTACCCGTGATTTCTTCTTGCGTTTTCTGGGTTTGGGTTTCTCTTCCTGCGTTGGTTTCTCTTCCTGCATTTTCTGGGTTTCTATATAGCCAAGATTTCGTTTTTTGGGTGGAGGGAACTCAAGTCTCTAAGACTCGAGTTCCACGTGGATTTTATTACTCCACCTCGGCTACACAGTTCATGGAAATCGAGTCTTTAAAACTCGATTTGCTACAGTGAAATCGAGTCTAACAAACTCGAATTGTTAGTTACCAAAATAGTTTCAAACTTTAGCTAACTAATAAAATAGTCCGGGTCTTATAGTTATTTAAAAAAAAAATCCAATTTACAGCAATATTCTTTGCTCGGAAAACCAGGAGAGACTACGGAAATATATCTACACAATTTTTACTAAGATTCTCTAGCTTTGGCTTTAACTTCGATGATACTCTCCTTGAACAATAAAAGCAACCCGTCGAAAAATTGGGTTCTGCATGCAAGAACGATTGGCCCTTCAATCTTGGGTTCAAGGTCGCCATGTTGTGATCGAACCATCAAATCTTGGATAGTCGGATGCGAGAGATACTTCACAGGAAGTTCATAACTCTTCTTCTCTTTGCCCACATAGACTGCAACGTGACCTTTTCTTGAAGACGATTGGCTCTTGCTTTCTCATCTTTCATGTTTATGTTGTTGGCGATGGAGTGAACAAGCTTTGAATAATGCATGGTTTTGTTTGAACTTTGAGAATGAGCGATGAATTGGAGCTTAGGGTAGGGTAGGATTTGTTTAAATAGGGGATTCAACTGCAAACCAATTACGTCAATTAATAATTAATTTACTACAAGGAATAGGAATGAATGTACGTAGGAGTGTTTCACTCGGAGTCTAGGATTAAGAAACTTAATCTAAGCCGTAACACTATCCTTGTTATTAACGAAATTGTACCCTCTCTGTACATAATATTGAAATTTATTTAGAATTAATTTGTTGATTTTCGTTATAAATTTTTTTCAGTCCAGAATTGTGTGGCACGATATGATTGGCCGATGTTCAGCCATCTTAGCTATAAATCGTGAAGTAATAACGTAATAACCCTTCGAATTCAAATTTTTTTTTTTTTTTTTTTTTTAGTCCTTAAATTCACATTATCAAAAGTCGGTCTTTGTGTTTTCAAAGGTATTGATTCCAAAACCGCAACCCATGGGTCACGCTAGGCTAGACGGCTAGAGCTGATTTGTACAAAATGAGAGCAATTTTTACTCCTTTTTAAATTGGGCAAAATTTCGGTACAATACTTATGTAAAGTACCTTAGGTATCTCTTATAAATTGCAGGCACCTGTCCAATTAAATTACTCCGTTAACAGAAGTTTAACGCCGTCTTTTTTCTTTTTTTTTTCTTTTCTTTTACTTTTTTTTTCACTCAATGAGAAAACCTATAGCTTCTTAAACTTGAAACTTCTCACGCACAATCTCAAAAGCCAGAACTCAAAAGAACCCAATGACCATTATGCTTCTCAAACCCAAACTCTTTGAGTTCTAATCAAAACCAAGCAAAGAATGGCGGAGGGACTAGCTTGTGAGCATCACACTGACAACAAAACTCAAATTTTTCCCCCACAATCTCAGAAGAATCCAATAGTTTCTTTAAATTGACAATCCTTCAACAGTATTTGACTTCTCACACTCAAACTCTCAAATTTCTCAACGAAATCAAGCAAAGGACAAAGGGCAATCTTCTCCATTAATCCCATTATTTTCATTATGATGCAAAGCCAGATTTGGTTGTATTCTTGGTTCACGTGGTGAATGAATATTGGTTTATAAGGTTGACCTGTTTGTCTCCCTTATTCCCTGTATTTACACTTGAACTCATTCTTTGCACCAGATTTTCCCTCTAAAGAATGCTAGGATGTTTCAATGATATTCTTTTTGAAACTTCACTTCAGCCAAATTTCTCCTTCTTTGATGAGTGTGAAAAGTTGAAGAGGATCGGTGGTTTTCTTTTCTCCTGGGTTTTCTAATTACGGGTTCAACGCATATGTGAGAAGTCTGGCTATGGGAGATCTAGAAGAGACGGTAAAAAAACAAAAGATGTGTTAAGTGTTAACTTCTGTTAACTGAGTTATTTAATTGGACAGGTGTCTGCAATTTAAAAGGGGTACCTAAGGTACTGTACCTAAGTTTTGCCATTTCAAATTTACCTTAGATCCCTAAAAGTTAGGGATCAATGAATTTTTTTTTTTTTTTCTAATTACGTTATTGAGGATGTTAATTTTTTTAAAATTGGAATGGGAAAATTTTTCTAATTCTATGGCTTCTTCTTGTAAATTGTAAGAAATCAATTGAAAGCTCAAATTTGTGTGAAAACACAAGAGCTGATTAAACCCCCAAATTAAAAATTACGGCTCGGTTGATTTTACTCTAACTTAAACTAAGTGCGGGATAGAGTAAATGCGAGCGAACAAACAATAAAATTACTCTATGTCATATTCATCAAAACACAACAGTAAAATGAAAGCTAAAAGAGTAGGGGAAGAAAGATGCAACCACAAGATAATACCACGACGTGTTTTCGAAGAGAAAACCGAAGAACTCGGCGAAAAATCTCTCTACCACCATCTAAGCGGTAAATCAATCAACTAGAGAATAAAGTTAGAATACACGAATAACAAAAGACCCTCTAAGCCTAGTCTACCCAATATACTTGAGCCCTCCAAGCTCCTACTACCAACTGACTTAACAAAGTCTTGTCTTCTCTAGCTCTCCGGATCCCGCAATACGCCTAATTGCATCTGCCAAGCCTCACCGGCTTCTTTTGGCAAATCCGTAAAACTTCCCAAGTTCCAAAACACTCTCTACACTCTAAAAATATGTTGGTTGTATTTAGGTATAAATCTTCTCTCAAGATATGACAATGGGAGAGGGAAGGAGAAAAAGTTAGAATGATTTCTCACTAAGGATGAGTAGCTTTCTCTATAAAAGATGGGCATGTGTGTGTTGTAGAAAACCTATCTAAGGTTTTTCTCTTTGAATGGCCTCCTTACAATTTCTGTGGGTAATGAAGGTTATATAGCATGGATGAAGGGTAAGAGGGTACATATAGTATGTTTCGCGAGTACCTCACGAAAAGGCCTTACCTGCGAAACACTCACGAAACTGACAGCCTGGCACAACTCTTCAGCTTCCAATCATGTGCTTCTCATGTGGCTACTTCGCAGGTTAGCTTCTCGCGAGCTTCTCGCGAAATCCACTTAATCTTCAATTAAGTTTAAGTCTTCACCAACTTAATACTAAATCCAATACAATAAGATCCCACAAAAATACAAGGAAACAAATTAAAGCAATTACAACACTTTTTGTCATGGAATAAAGCCAACAAAAAATATAGTTGTAAATCACAACTTTATATCAATTATTTCTCTTTGTACAAATTCGATAGGCACTTCAAATAAATGAGTTATATAAACACAATAATATTAACCAATAGATATAGAAAAATATACAACAACATACAATTAAGACACCATATTTTAACTCGGAAAAACTCTTCAATTAGAAGGGAAAAAACCACAGGACTAGTAAAATCTTCCACTATCAAAGATTAGGCTTACAACAATTTTCTCTAGATCAAAGGCTAAATATTTGCAAAATATCAAAAAACACAATTCTTGAATCATAGGGCTTAACTCATCAACTCTATGCATGTGCTTAACTTCCATAATATATGGTTGAAGAACTCAGTTCTGCAAGTCAGCTTGATTGGCCCATCAATCTTGGTTTCTAGATCGCCATGTTGTGACCGCATGAGCAACTGTTGGATAGTTGGATGCGATAGATACTTCACCGGAACATTGTATCTTTTCTTCTTCTTCTGTTCTTTGCCCACATATAATGGTACGTAGCCTTCTCTTGAAACTCGATTATTTTTTGCAGCTTTTTCAGCCTTCTTTTTGTAAGGATTCTTGGAATGGTTTTGGCTTGGGCATGGGTGTAACTTGTTGATGATTGAGTTGGAAGTTCCTTCGAACTGAATTCGTGATTTTATGAACCTTGAGACGATGAGAAAATTGGAGGGAAAAAAAAAAGGCTTGATCTTGACAAGAATGTTGGGTTGGAGAGGATAATAGAAAGATATTATGAGTTTGTGATTGTGAACATATATAGTAGTGGCTTGTTTAAATAGTTGAGCTCAATGCGTCAATTTTACTTGTGATTGCTAGTTTACTACTAGGAAAAGGAATACCTTTTCATACTTGGAATATAAATCTAATCTAGATTATCAAATATAAATAAATAAAACTAATCTTACCTGTACTATGCTATGAAACCTAATTCTTTTGTAATCCTTATTATCCTTGGCTCATAAGGATTGGGTTTATCGTTTACTCTAATAATAATAATAATAATAATAATAATAATAAAAGCAAATTAATTAACTCGTAAAAGTTATCTTATCAGTCCAATAAACTTGCAAATAAAAATTAACTCAAATCTAAAACTTTAGGTGAAGGCCCATGATGAAAGGATGAGCCCATTTATGTTAAGTGAAACAAAAAAAATCACAATTGGGCTAGGCAAAGTGGCCGGCCTAACGTAATTCTAAACATTCTCATTACTCTCAATGTCACCAAGGGAGAAAAGAAAATCAGTGTTAATTTGTGTGAGCCGAAAAGTAAAATATTTTATGAGGTAAGATTAAGTACATATATAACTATGACTTTTGAGTGGAGTTGTAGTGTGTCTTTGTATTAGAACTTCTTTCTCTCTCTCTTGTGTGTTTGTTTCTCAAAAAAAAAAAAAAGTAAATCTAAAAACGAGGTCTACTAAGATTTAAATAGAAAGTTAGAGCTTCAATTAATAATTTAATAATACTCAAAGTCATTCATATGTAATAAGTTTGATGGGCTAGGGTAGTGTTTGATAAGTTTCTTTAAGGTAATTAGGATTTTCAAATCTCATTTTGAGATCATTGTTAATATTTGTAAGGGGTGAATTTCTAACGGAGGAACCAGATGATTAGTCAAAAAATTTTGGGTGAAAGCCGATAAAGATGAAGCAACCTTCAAGATTTTAGACTAACTAGTGGGATTGGTAAGAGGCCGTCTAAAAGTAAAACTGGTGAAGAAATTCCTAGAGTAAGCATAGAGGGAAAAAAAAATGTAGAGTAAAAGCACTCACAGCAGTGGTACTATATTGGTATATTGCTATATTTTAGTTCCTCAAACACCAAAACCATGCTCCAGCAGTGGAGCTAAATCTATTTTTTTTAGCTCTATTGCTACAGTGCACATCTATTGATAGATGTGCACTGTTCATAAGAGCTAAACAAAAAAAATGTTATTTTATTCTGCCTGGTGATTAAAATAATACCACTTGCTCCTTTTTTTTTTTTTCATTCTTTTATCACACCATGCCTCTCTGTCTCTCATTCACTCCCATCTCATCTCATCTCTGAAGCTCATCTCTCTCAAGCTCACTCTCTCAACTCTGGTCTCTCAAGCTCACTCTGTTTACCGCCGTCGGCCCCAGTGGCGGTGCCACGTTGAGGTCAAGGTGTTCTTGGGAACACTCTGACCTAAAAAAAATATATATATATATATATATATATATAATAATTTAATTTTTTTATTTGTTTACCTTTTAAAAAAATAGGAACACCCTCAAGCAAAATCAGGAACACCTCAAAATTTGTATGGCAAACAAATTTTGAACTAAAATCTAAAAAAAGAAAAAAAAAATTGTGGCAACAATTACAAACTAAAACATACCACAATCAAAATAACAACACAAAATCCAATCGAAAGATTTGAAACACAAAAACAATCTTTCTCATAAGTCTTATGAAATATGAACAATAAAATAAAACAAATCAAGCCAGAACAAAAAAAAAAAAAAAAAAAACAAAACAAAACAAAACAAAACATGTAGAACACCAATCTATGCAAAACACCGATCTCCACTTCTCTGCCGATGATCTATGTGTGTATGAGAGAGAATTTGTTTGTGTGAGAGAGAGAAAGAAAGAGGGAGCTTCTTGAATGCTCTAGAGTAGACGAAGAGAAGAAAAGAAAAAAGAAAAAAGAAAAGTGAAGACAGCTTTAGTGGAGTAGACGAAGAGAAGAAAAGAAAAAAAGTAAGGTGAAGAGGGCTCAAACGAAGTGCCAGAGAACAAAAGAAAAAAGCAAAGTGAAGATAGAGATAAGGAAAGATGTGGAGGAGAAAAAAAGAGGAAAAAAAGAAAAGAAAAGAAACGTTTGGATGAAAAAAAAAAGATAAAGGAAAAATAAAATAAAGATAATTAAAACTGAGATGTTTATTTTATTGTAGAGGATATATTATTTTATTGTGATATTTATATTATTTTATTGTGTTGAAAGCTAAAATAGATCCATTGCTGTAGTATGTGTGTAGGTAAAATAGATAAAATAACTTTTGGTGGAGCTAAAAAACTAAATTTTTAGCTCCATTGCTGTAGATGCTCTGATATATTGCGAGAGGGATGCACGTAAATACCACAAAATTGCAAACCACATATTATGAGAGAAATAGTAGGTAAATCTTTTTCATAAGATAATCTGAGGCCTGTTGAGATTAGGCCTTAATGTTTTTTCCATTAATATTGCTTGATTTGTGCACATTCTTTTTTTTTTTTTGGAAGAAATTTTGACCTATAATGTTTACTTCTAATAATTTTTCTTTATCATTAAATCAATATACTAATTGATTTTTGGTATAAGCAAAGATTAAATCCCAGATCTCTTACTCGGCAACAAGATATTTTACCAACTAAGCTAATTGAAACATATGATACTATAAATTCTCAAATTTTGATTCTTGTAAATGGCATGTTAGGAAAGTTGGGAATAGGTGTAACAATAGTAATTAAAATTTTAAAATTGAAAGAACAATAGAAAGGTTATAATGAGAATGGTAGTTACACACTTACCCGTCACTACAATTCAATAACATATTGATATTGGTTAAAGTTGGTATGAGTATTTTGTACGTTTAAATTTAGAAGTATCTAGCAATTTCTAATGAGGAAAAATCTCTCATGCGCTAGGTGCATGGGACCTGCTTCTCATAGGCAAGTGGGCCCCACACATGTTGGGCCCACCTACTTGTGAGAGGTTAGTCTCATGCACCTAGCGCATGAGATACCAGCTCTTCTGATAAGCGCATGTGAGGTCCAAACTCCAAACTCCAAAGAGTAAGCATTTGGTCAGGCTGTGGCGTAAAACCAATGTTTTACGCCAGCCAATAGGAGACTGTCACGTCATCAATTAAAATATCTTTTCTCTTTCTCTCTCACTCTCTCTCTCTCTTGTCTTCTCCGTTTCACAGGTCTCTCTCTTCTCTCTCTTTTTTTCCCTTTCTTTCTCGCTTGTTCTCTTCCTCTCTCTAGCCCTTTCACCCATACCTTTCTTCTCCATCTAAAATCAAATCCAATTAAAAGCTTCAAGGCCATCAGCCCCTTCCCTTCTCCCTCTCTTTACCTAAAATAATATAAATTTGCTCCATTTGTTTACTTTTTCTCACCGTCATCATCTCTCAAGCAGTATGTCTGGAGTTTCATTTCTTCAGCCGAAACTCGTTAAACACCGAGAAGCCCAACTGAAACTGAGGCACTAAAAGTGTCTAAGACTTTTAGCACTTTCTTTTCATCTTTTTCTTCTGTTCTTCTGGTTTTTTTTTTTTTTTCCCCTTTTTCTCTGATCTGTACCAGTCGGGAACTTCTTTTTCGACCAAAACAGACTGGTATCTGAGGCATTGTTCTCATTTTGCTTCATGGCCGCGCCTCTGGATCTCCACGGCCTCCCCCGATTTTGCTTGTGCACCCTCTTTGCTCGTTTTTGTCGAAACCATAGAGCAAGAATTGTCAACAGCAAGAGGTTTTTTTTTTTTTTTTGAGGACCTTGATATCAGTTTCTTTTTTGTTGATTCAATGGAGATGAAGAGGAGTTGAATTCAAATGGAGAAAAGAGGCATGGGTGAGAGGGAGAAGGGGAGGGGCTGATGGCCTTGAAGCTTTTAATTGGATTTGATTTTAGATGGAGAAGAAAGGTATGGGTGAGAGGGCTGGAGAGAGGAAGAGAACAAGTGAGAAAGAAAGAAAAAAAGAGAGAGAAGAGAGAGACCTGTGACACAAAGAAGACAAGAGAGAGAGTAAGAGAGAAAGAGAAAAGATATTTTAAGGGTAAATTGCAATTTACACCCTTAAAGTTTGGGGGTGATTGGATTTTACACCCTGAAGTTTCAGAATTTTGATTTTACCCCCTGAAGTTTGGGGTGTTTGGATTTTACACCCTAACGTTTCAGAACTTGGATTTTACCCCCTAAAGTTTAGGTTGTATGGATTTTACACCCTCAAATTCTGAAACTTTAGGCTGTAAAATCCGAACACCTCAAAACTTTAGGGTGTAAAATCCAAAAATTTCTAAAATATAGAGGATAAAATCCAAATTTTGAAACGTTAGGGTGTGAAATCCAAATATCACCAAACTTCAGGAGGTAAAATCCAAATTTTGAAACTTCAGGGTGTAAAATCCAGTCACCCCAAACTTTAGGAGTGTAATTTGCAGTTTACCCATATTTTAATTAATGACGTGACAGCTTTCTATTGGCTAACGTAAAACACTGGTTTTACGCCACAGCTTGACCGAATGTTTACTCAACTCCAAAAGATGTATTTTGTCTCAAGATTTTACTTATAGGATCTCTCATCGCTGTTTGCTTTTCATTCTAATTCTTATTAGGCATGCGTTTCAAAAAAGTAGGCAAAAGATTTGTAAAAGTGAAATATAGCTGGTGAGTGCTTTTTTTTTTTTTTTTTTTTTTCGCTGAATAGCTGGTGAGTGCTTTTGAAGCTTTAATTTTTTTCCTTCATACTTTGCCATAAAGATTTGTGGAAACAATTTATTTGAGTATTTGTCGGTCCCCACTACTGAGATTCATGGTACTCTACGAATACGATACCAAACTCAGCTGCTAAAATATATGTATTATATGCTAAAGATGTAAAAAGACTAAAAGATATAGTATATTATAATAAAAGAAGTAACCTGTAATTTAATTCTATTGGGGTAATCAAAAGCCCATATGAATCATTAGAAGGTGTTATTTTATTTTATTTTTTTAGACGATAGAATGTGTTACTTTACACTAACGCATACAATGGGGAAGCTTTTTCAATCTTGATTAAATAAGGTTATAGAGTTTGCAATTAAATATACATTTTTAAAAAATTGATATATATATATATATATATATATATATATATGGGTTGGTTTCAAGTTACACTTAGTGTAATTTTAAGCAATGTTACACTACTCAATATTTTTTAATTGGATTCGAATATTGACAAATACACCATTAGATTACATTATCTTCATATATTTTCTATGTTTGTAAAATTTTAAGGTGATCAAAGATTAATAACTATAACATCAATGAATAGTTAAAATTCAAGTTTTTATAGTTTAAAATAATGCATAAAAGATGAGTTTATGGATCAAATGGTAAATAACATCTGATTAATATGAAAATTGGCATGTATGTTAAGAACATATAGAACATATAATTCAACGGTTGAATTTTCAAAATATTAATTCAATAACAAGTTATTGGGTGGTGTAACATTGCTTAGAGTTACACCACATGTAACTTGAACTCAACCCTATATATATATATATATAGAGAGAGAGAGAGAGAGAGAGAAAGAGAGAGAGAGAGAGAGAGAAATATGACATTGAAAACCTAAGGGAGGTCTATTTCTTGCTTGATTGGCTGTCATGCCAATTCTGCTTTCAAAGACCACTAAAGACAAAGAATCTAGTCCTCTGTGGACTGCCTAAGACAACAAAGTTTAAAATCCACAAGCTTTCCTTGGTCTTGAGAATCTTTTTTGCAGGCCCACAAGGGCGGGCTTTAAGCGGCACAGATGATTACTTCAATCTCTGGCTATTTTATCTGACCAAAGGGGATCATGATGCTGATAACCCATTTTGAGAGAGAGAGAGAGAGAGAGAGAGAGAGAGAGAGAGAGAGAGAGAGAGAGAGAGAGAGAGAGAGAGAGAGAGAGAGAGAGAGAGAGAGAGAGAGAGAGGGTGATATATATATATATAAATATTTTTACAAAAAAATTTACAAATTGCTGATGTGGTGAGTAGTTATTGGTAAATAAAAATGTAATGCTAATGGTCGGCTTAGATGAAAACCAATAAAAAAACTAGCCACATCAACAGTTTGTAAAAATGTTGTAAAATAGTTTGTGACTGTAGCATTACTCAAATGTTAAACATGAAACTTTTATTAGGATAAAAACAATACATCTTAAGTTGCTAAGTACTCAATAATCCAAGGTGTTAATTGAGTTACAAGACTCTTGATGTGATTAAAAATACATTGAAATCGTTAGTAATTGGGTAGGTCTGACCCGAACCATGACCTCAAGAGTTTGATTTGAATTTAAATTGAAGATGATCTTGATAAGGTTCTCCTTCTAACTCTTTATTAAGTAAAACTTCTCCTATATTTAGTCATATATCTATAGTTAGAGAAAATAATTAATACTCAAAAATTAGTGAGCTCTCTTAGTGTCATCTACTCATCTCTCAAGTATCACCACCGACAAGCACCATAGGATTTGGAGTTTGGAAAATATGTCGAGACACTCTCAATAGCAAAGATTGAGAGTGTAAAAAATACTTAGAAATCTGCGATAAAAAAGGCATTCCAAAGCTTTGTGAGGTTGTGTAGAGAGAAATCGTACAGCAAGCAAAGAGATCAGAAGATCTCGAACTATGGGTTTTTGATTTCCTACGAGGTAAATAAATTTAAACCCATAGTTAATAGAGGCGAAGGTGAGAAAATTTTATCCAAAAAAAAAAAAAGCATAACCTCGTAATTTACATGTCAAATGCACGACATTTTTCATAACCGAGAGGCGACAAGCAAATTAAGAATGAAAAATTGAGTATTTTATCGGCTGGGATAATATAGTCTAATTATTAAATTTCCCTTGTTCCCCGTAGTAAACATCGCAGGCAGCCCATTCTTATAGTAAATTATGCTATTCTTTTTCTTTTATTAAAAAAATTGAAAAAAAGAAGAAGCTATTTGAGAATGTGCTTTCAACTTATTTTTTTAAGCAAAACATTGGTGAACTTGTTCTAATCCAATCAAAACTCAGGCACTTCAATTGAATCCTACTTACGCTCAACAATTGGTGTTTTAACGTGATAATTAAAAAAATCATCATGAGCTCTATTATAACGGTCACCTTCGAGCAGACAACAACAACAATAAAAATTTATTAAAAAAAAAAAAAAAAAAACCAAAAAAAAGAAGAATAAAAGGGTGCAACAAAATAAATGATATAGCTCCATTATAAAGTGTACTAAAAAGGAGAGCATAGATCTAATACAAAAGTTTATGATGCATTATATTATAAAAACTAAATCAACATGTTGGGTTATAAAGTTTCAAATTGCCAGAATGCATATGACTAAGCTTTGGTTAGTTTGGCATCTTAATTCGCACTGTCCGATCATGTGGAAACAGGCTTAAGGCTGCACGCCTATTGTACGGCCATCTCTAATCTCATTGCTTTGTTAACCCCATCACAAACTGCACTCTCAAAATGATATACAAGGACAAAGATATCTAGATCCGTATATCATGTCAAAAAATTATATATATTACATTTATTTAACACATGTTAGTACCTTTGATCGACTAAAATTGATTAGCATGTGTAATTATTCTTGATTTTAGTCTAATCCAAAATTCTTCTAAGTCAACTTTAGTTCCTATATATACCATATTTAGTGTTTATTTATAAAGCAATAATTCTAAATGGTGAAGATGTAACCACTAAGAACTTTATATTATGGATATAGTCCGTTAGGTCAAACCATATAATTCTCCTTACTTCTGCTCTCTCCAAATCACTCTACATCTTTTGTTTTCTTATTTTGTATTTCAACAAATATTATAGTATAAACAGGTGCAATTGAGTATTGTTAAGGGCACAATATTTTTCATAATTTTTTACAACCAACTTGACATGGCTTATTATAACTAGAGCAACAACTTCACTTTCATTTGTTTTATCACTATATAACTTTAACCACGCTTTAATCACAACAGACCATTTCAACGGTTTCCAAAAAGATTCTAAAAAAAATTGTAAGAATTATTATATATATTCCTGGACTTATTGCGAGATTTAGGTATGAGGGGCTAGGTGGGGTTCAACTGTGAACGATTTTGGTGCAATTCAATACTATAGCCAATAATTGGAGGAACTATATTTTTGTTGTTGCAGAAAGCTACCTCCTCTACTTTGCTTAGTTAATTTTAGGTTTGGTTTAGAAGCTACTTCACTTGAAAGGGCTAGAGTGATGTCCAGAATTTCTTGATTACAGACTACAGTGCTTATTATTTATTTTATTTGTTGAGGGAGGCAATGATAACTATCCCTACTACGAAATTATACTGTTAACAAGAATTAACTTTAAAGGGTTTTTTGTCATTAGTATCCTTTTTGAACCATAACTATCTAAATAAAATAATGAACATTCTAAGGTTATTATAGTAATTGAATATTTGTATTAACTTTGATGATTATCTATACTCACTCCCTCTTCCCACTATCATTTTTTCATGCATACTAAACTACAAAGAATTTCGTCAATGAACGCTTATATGTGCCTTAATTCTTTGAACTAAAACAAAAATACGTCACCGAAAGATACAAGTAAAATAAGTGTACACATGTCACATTTAAGTAATAATAATAATAATAATAATAATAATAATATCCATTTAAAACTTGGAAAGAAGAATAAAAAGGAAGAGGAGACATTATAGACTTGAAAATCCAAGTTTTAACTTTAAAAGAGTATTCTAATAGCTAATGCAACTTCCGACTTCTCCATTTATTAATGGGTTTATATTCTCTTAGATCCAACTTGTTTTAAGTTTACTTTTTCGCATCCACTCTCTTGTTTTATTAAATGTGGGCATTAACCTTTCGAATCAGCTGAGTAATGTTGAAAAAAAAAATTGCATACCTTGGTCAGTGGAACACGAGTCTTATAATTAAGGTAGGATGGGGTTAAATTTTGGTGGGAATGACCCCCCAAACTGAGGCTTTTATGAGGTTGTTTCTTTTGTTAAGCTAATGAGACCTGTGGCAGGAGGAAGACATTCCTCAAGCTGCAAGGGGGGGATAGGTTTAAAAATTTGGTGATGAAACAAAAAAAATGTTGACAATAAAAAGGGTAACATTCTCTTTTTTAGGGAAACTATAAGAATTAGTAGAAGAAAAGATGCCTTCAAGCACTAATAAGTTGATTAGTATGAATCAATGTTCTATCAAGAGAGAATAGTATGGTTAGTCAACTGAGTAAGGTTTGGAGATCATATACCATAAAGGTGACCTGCAGAGAGCGAGGTCCCTATGAGTATGGTTTTGAAACCCGGACCGTTCATTGAACCGTAAAAGGGAGAAGTTTAAGGTTTTTGAAGTCGAACCGAGATAGAACCGGGGTCGAACCATGATAACGTCATAATTAATTTAATAATTAATTAAAGCCTAAATATAAATATTAAATTTATAAAACTAGCAAAATTGACAATATAACTATATATGTGAGGAAAATTTAACTATTTTCAAGCATATATTTAATAATTAAATAAGAAAGTTTTTTTTTTAGGAAGAATTAAATAAGAAAGTTAATAAAATAAAATAATAACCATGAAAATATTAAAATTTATGATTAATTTTTGAAGTAAAGTTGAATATCTTTGAAGGATTTTAATTATAATTTTTTTTATTCCTTGTAAGAGATGGATAATATAATTAAGTAGAATAAAATTGTGTTAATTTGTTTTTATGAAGAAAAAAAAATTGCTAAGGGGTTGGACCACACGGTTCGTGCGGTCCAACCCCGGTTTTAGAGGTTCACGGAATTAACAAAAAATCCGGTTCTTTATGCTTAAAAGACCGATTTTCATCCTCGTTCCTGGTTTTCACGATTTGACCTCTCGGTCCGGTCCGGGTCTGAAAACAGTGTGCTCAAGCAAGACCTTCTTTAGGAGACGTGTTTTGTCGAGTCCAACTTTTGGGAGCTTGCGAGTTTGGACTAGCCCACAACTTAAAGGCTACTCGAGGTTGAATCATGGGCTCATAAGGCCCAATCCCAACTCTGAGCCCATTGGGCCCAATTCCCTTAAGTTTTATTATAATAATGGCTTATTTTTGGACTATTGGGTCATTAAATATTTCTTCCTTGTTATTATTGAGCATGTACATGAGATTAGAGGGAACGTTGAGGAATCCCATAATAATTGTGTGCTTGGTTATAAGTATATACTATACACACTAGCTGAGCTTCTCTACTTACTAACTCAAGCTTTTAGGTCAAAGTTTTTAACTCATACCTATTAAATTTCATAAAATATGCTCCCACAGAAAATTTCATAGATTATGGGGCAATGAAGTATCGAAAGCCATGTGATTCAATAATGAATCTGCGGAAAAAAAGGTCTAGACTCTAGATGCTACGGTTGACAATATGATTAAGCTACAGCATCAACTTCCTCTTATTGGAGGATAAGTGAAGGTATATCCGTGTTGTTGCTTATAAAAAAAAGTTAGCTAGAGCTAGCAAAGGCCAAGTGACAAATTTATTGAATCCTGTCTCTTTGAAGACATTCACTACAGGACTCCTGAACCTAACAATTCAGATGCCTGTGTGGGAACTAGGGGACATGAGAATGACCAACTATCAATTTGTTTCTCAACCACAAATAATTGAAGTTATGAAAACCATTAAAAAGAGAAAAAGTTAGTTTATACACATACAAACAGATACTTTAAAGGTATTAGTTTATAAAAAAAAAAAAATTTTTAATTTTTGAAAAAAATAACTGATTTTTTTGAAAATTTTTTTATATTCTTCGTAAAAATAGTATCAAAACTTTTTTAAAATTGTAAACTAATAAATACCCTAAAGACTCGGCTTAATACTTGTTTGCTCCCACAACTTTGATTTGATTATTAGGTTCCTAACACGCGCACACAACGCAGCTCTAAGAATCACTTTTGTCAATGAAAAGCCATGTCAATGTCTCCTATGTTTTCCCTAAAGTTAATGCCGTCAAGGTGTAAAGAGCTAAAGTAGGTATTTATCTACTTGTTTCAATTATTCTTAAATTACTAATTTAAAGACCAACCACATGATTTGAACTTAAAAAATTGTGATTAAGACTGAGCTAAGAATGTCAAAAAATCATTAAAGAGTGCTCCACTCACCATTTTTTATTTGTTCGTATTCAAAGATTTGTATATTTTAAGTTAGAATTTTAGAAAAATTAGGTTAAGAAGACAAAGATTGGTGAAAGTAAGAAATATTCTTTTTTCCAGTTATTGTCTGCTGAGTTAATCGGGTCCAGGCCTATCCCCTCTAGTCCTATCATCGATCGTATTTATCGCATAGCTGGAGTTAATAGAATGATGAATTCTAAGCCTACGATGTAGTGCAATTGGCTCCTTCGAAAAGTGTTTGACTACAATAAACAACCCAAAAAGTATAAAGAAAAAATTAGGCCAAAATGCAAAAACACTCGTTAGGGTTTCTATCAATTGCAAAACCATTCTTTGAGGTTACAATTCTTTTTTATAATTTTCTGAGGTTTTTATATCTACCAAATTAACTACTAGGATTAACTTCCATTAACTTGTATAAATAAAAACATTACATGATCATCATGTAACTACATTAAAAAGACATGTCAACTAATTAGTCCCACTAGTCACATGATGGTCACATAATTTTTTGTCCATAAGAGCTAACAAAAATTAGTCCTAACAGTTGATTTGGTGAATATGGAAATCTCAAGGAGTTGTGAGGAACAATTAAAGCCCTAAGGAGTGTTTTTGCAACCAAGCCAAACTCCAAGGGGTGTTTTTGCATTTAGGCCAAAAAAATTAACCCCAAAAAGGGAGGAAAAGAATGACCACTGTTAGAAATACTGAATAAGTATTATTATATTTTTCAAGTAATAAAATAAACATAAGTGTCTTTATATAGAAGGCAGAGTGTATAGTACAAGTACGTGTGTTATACAAGTAAACAAGGTAGGCGTAAAACCTATAGCCTATTACACATTAACAACCACAAAGGCTCGAACTGGAGCAATCTAGCAACATGCTCAAGGCACATTTATTTCAACTAAGATGTTTTAGACATTTTTAGGTATTTTGTGTTGTTAAAATATTTGGTCAAACCGAATGCAGTTTCGAATCGATTTACTACGTAAAACAACTTCTTCAAGTGTAAAATCTTTTACGCATAGATATTCTAGAAAACAATTTATTAAAATGCTACAAATTTATTGGGTGCTTTTTTTGTTATACTTTATATTTGGTGGGTAATATATTCTCTATCCTTATGGTCTGTTTAGAATTCACATATTTTGTTAAAATTGAAAATTTTTTGCTGAAAGTACTATAAATAAATGTAAAAGTTAACTGAAATAGTACAGTAAGACTCATTAATAGTATCAAAAAGTGCAGTGGGGCCCATGAATAGTAGCAAAAATAAACTGAATAGTAAAATAAGTTGGCAACTTTTATCAATGCCAAACGCACACTTAGTAAGTCCAAATAGATCGTGTGCTTTTTTTTTTTTTTTTTTTTGTAGGAGCTAAACACTTGAAAAATATTTTTTTGGGAGCATTTTTAGGGTTACAAAAACATAAGAAAATAAGCACTTTTCCTTGAAAATGTTTTCAACTAATAATACTTTTTTGACCAGCGTTTATACCTAAAATTAAAAGCCACGTCAACATGGCTTACACGCACGTCATGGAAATGATGAAGGAGCAAGGAGGCATAGACAGACAGAGGTGTAAACATAGGGCACTGTACCCATTGTAGAAACAGATAAAAAAATAAGAAGCAAACAATTTCATGCCATTCAAATAATGGGAAAAGATACACAGAAAGTTTTTATTATAATAGTGTTTACTACATAGAGCACTATAATAGTGTTTAGTTTAATTATGTATCAACGGATTGAGCGAGATCTCTAGCCGAGTTTATACTAACTAGTTTAATGTGAGTAAGTTTTCATTCATATAGTAAATTCCAATACTTGTACTTTGTAATTGACTCATTGTGTGTTAAGGTCCTCTTAATTAAGGCAATTACAAACACGAATTAACCAAATTCCAAAATTTTATAATCAGACAAAACTTTTAGTGTTGAAACAAATGAAGCCCAAGAAATTTTATGTTTTTTGCCAATTTATTTCTCCTAGTGGGCTCAAGTTCTTGACAAGAATAGAGATTTAGAAGTGCTTTCGAAAAATTCTGATTTTAGACCCCAGAAGTTTTAAGTAGTGGATTACTAAGCTAATTGTGATTCAGTCTAGACTAACTTCAGAGTGCTAGGTTTAAATTTCAAGATTCGGGAACTCAAAAAGGAGATATGTGATCTAGAAGATAAGGAGAACATAATGTGGTTCCAAAGATCAAAAGTTTTATGGGCAGCAAATGGAGATAAAAATTCTAAATTTTTTCATTGTCGAGCCACTCAAAGGATGAGGAAAACTTCAATCTTAAAAATCAGGAATGAGGATGGAGGTTGGAGTTCTGACAGTGAGGCCGTAGCAAAGACCTTAACAGCCTACTTTCAAGCTTTATTCACCTCAACAAACCTGCCTCTTTGTGAAGCTGCCACCGATTCTATCAATAGGGTGATAACAGATGAAATGAATGATCAACTCTCCATGGAGTTCCAAAATTGGGAAGTTCAGCAAGCCATAAAGCAAATAGCACCCCTCAAAGCACCAGGCCCAAACAGTATGCCCCCATTATTTTATCAACACTTTTGGGATCTAATTGGTGAGGATGTTTCACAATCTGTCCTTACTTTTCTGAATTCAACTTCTTTACCTGAACAACTTAACATACATTCATTACTCTCATTCCAAAGAAAAAAATCCGGAGCATGCTTCTGAATTTAGGCCTATTAGTCTCTGTAATGTACTGTATAAGATTTTTTCAAAAATCTTAGCAAATAGGCATAAGAGAATATTACCAAAAATTATCACTGAACATCAAAGTGCTTTCACAAAAAGCCGTCTCATATCTAATAATATTTTGGTAGCTTTTGAGTCATTACACAGCATGCAGAAACACAATGGGAAGGATGGTTTCATGGCAATCAAGCTTGACATGAGCAAAGCCTATGATAGGGTGGAATGGCCTTATCTTGAAGCTGTAATGAGAAAAATGGGGTTCAACGACAAATGGATCAAACTTCTCATGCTTTGTGTCACCACAGTCTCCTATTTCATCCTTGTCAATGGTGAACCAAAAGGCTTAATCCACCCATCCAAAGGCATCAGACAGAGTGATCCTATCTCTCCATTCTTGTTCCTGTTGTGCACAGAAGGATTGCATGGCCTAATCAGTAAAGCAGCAGCCTAAGGTGATATTAGGGGCTATTCATTATGTAGAAACAGCCCTCAGTTGACTCACCTCCTATTTGCAGACGATAGCCTGCTGTTTTGCAGGCCAACAAGCCAAGAATGTCAAAGGATTCTAGAGATTCTAGATACCTATGAGGGAGCATATCAAGCTTGCTTTGGGGGTTCCAGAAATAAAGCAATATGAGAAATACCTTGGTCTTCCATCATTAGTTGGAAGAAGCAAGAAAGCCAGCTTCAATTACTTTAAAGAAAAGGTATGGAGAAAAATCCAAGGGTGGAAAAAGAAGCTCTTGTCACAAGTAGGAAGAGAAGTCCTAATCAAATCAATAGTCCAAGCTATTCCTACATACACGATGAGTTGCTTTAAGCTTCCTTGGGATTATGTTCAGAAATTGAGAGTCTCATAAGGAAATTTTGGTGGGGACAAAAAGGAGATAGGAGGAAGATTCATTGGGTGAAATGGGATACTTTATGCTGTCCAAAATCTGATGGTGGTATGGGTTTCAAGGATTTAGCCCTTTTTAATGATGCACTTCTCGCCAAGCAAGCATGGAGACCATTGCACCATAAGAATTCCCTCTTCTACCGAGTGTTTAAATCCAAATTCTTCCCGGATTGTTCAATTATGGAAGCTACTAATTCAGCCTCAGCCTCATACGCTTGGCATAGTATCCTAAAGGGTCGAGATGTCCTGTTGAAAGGAGCAAAATGGAGAGTGGGTTGTGGGAAATCCATTAGTGTGTGGCTGGATGCATGGCTGCCACCCCTTGATCATCCACAAATCCTATCACCACAGATTGAAGGCTTTGAAGATTTGAAGGTATTTGATCTCATAGAACCAGAATCTAAGAGCTGGGATGACAATCTGCTACATGGTCTATTTAACCCCAAGGAGGTGAGTTTGATAAAGAGTATTCCATTATGCATCACCTCAGTTGAAGACAAGCTTGTGTGGCCCTTCACTGCTTCGAGTGAGTACATGGTAAAGTCTAGTTACAACTTCCTAGCAAAGGAAAACTTGAATACTCATGCTTCAAGACAATTGGAGCAAGATAGTGGGATTTGGAAGCTAGTTTGGGGTCTTCAGATCCCAAATAAAGTAAAAATTTTCATTTAGAGATCATGTAGAGATGCTATACCTGTGAAGAAAAATTTGAAGAAGAGACAAATCCTCCAAGACGATAGCTGCGATCATTGCCATCAGGTGCCTAAAACAGTTCTCCATGCAATATGGGAATGCCCAACCCTTTCATCGATCTGGGATCCTATTCAGGAACTCTCTTTTCGCAAGAACCATTCCTTCCATGACACAAAGGAGCTGTTACTCTTTGCCAACGAAGAGAAAAAAAAAATCTAAAGTTGATGGTGGCAACAATGTGGACTATCTAGTCCAGTAGAAATCAGATTAGAGTGCAGCAAAATGATTACCCCTTAACCCACGTCGTCCCAAATGCTCAACAAGCCCTCTTTGTTTTCCATCATGCAAACAGAGTCCAAAAACTTCAAGCCATGGTATCTAGCACAAACCGGGTTACTTGGATCCCACCACCAGCAAATTCACTCTAGATCAACTTTGATGGGGCAACTTTCAAACATATTAACAAAGCCGGTTTAGGTGTTGTTAGCTGTAATGATCATGGACAGGTACTTGCATCCTTATCGGAACAGATCCAGATGCCTTTTTCCTCCGACTTGGTAAAAGCACTAGCAACGGCATGGGCCATCTCATTTGCTCATGAACTCAGCTTCTCCAACTACATATTTGAAGGTGACTCCAACATGGTGATAAAAGCTCTCAAAAGTAACGATGACTCCCTATCTTCTTTTGGCCACATTCTCTCTTTGGCCAAAACCTTAACAGATGTCAATTGTATTTCTTTTTCCCATATTCGTAGAATTGGCAATGCTGTTGCTCATAACTTACCAAAATATGCAAAACATGTCATAGGTTTTAAGGTGTGGATGGAGGATGTTCTTCCATATTTCCATTCTGTATTGTTCGCCGACTATGGCTGATTTTAATGATATTCACAGTCTTCATTCTCAAAAAATAAATAAATAAATAAATAAATAATTCAGAGTTAACAAAAAATTAGATTACACAAACATAATAAATATTACCAATATAAAAGAAATGAAAAGAACAAACAAATTAGGTGATGAAGTGGAAAACTGTAATACTGTAATTTCACTCGACCGAGTTTTGAGTTCTGTAACATGTTCAGGCAATTCCTTACATTGACTTTTACCTAACTTTTTAAAGTTTTTTTTTTTTTTTTTTTTGATAAACCCTAACATTTTAAAGTTAAGTATAAGCCTTTCGACACATGATTTGTTAGGTAGAATTTGCTCCTAACAGCTTTAATATTTTTTTAAAGGTATAATTTGCTGGTGGAATGCTGGATTCTGGAATGCAATATTGAGAAATATAGGAGGGAAGTGGAGTTTCGACATTGTTGTTTTGACCTAACATTTCCACTCATGTAGTAGTGGTGGCTCAATGAACAGGTTTGATCCCTAGTACTAGAAAATTAAAAACGTGAATTATGGTTTAGCTTAGCTAGGTATGCATAGGAAACTTATACATCCACTCATATCTTGTATTTAATATTTCAAATAATTGAATGAAGAAATCATCTTGATATCATGATTTATCACTTTGTTTAAACCCGAATGGTTTGAGAGTTAGAACTTTTGGTCAGACACAAATTCAAACTTTCGGTAAAAAGAAATCCTTCAACAATTGAGTTGTTTTCAAGAAACTTCTTTTTTAATAGCAGTTGCATTATTTTTTAAAAATTTCATGAGCTAGTAGAGATATGCTTTGATCTTATTTTTGAAAAAAAAAATTAAAATCAAAAGCTAGGAAGGCATATGCTTCATGAAGTATCTTCCACCTCAGCCACTAAATATGGAAAATTTATTATTAATGGACGGGGCACTTGAATACCTACATATATGATAATAATATTTTTTAAATATTATTATCATATATGTTCTATCTTACTCTTTATACTCCATCAATCACAACATGTTATAAATTTATTTGAGTTTTTCCATAATATAACTAAAGTTTAAAATGAAAAAAAAAATATAACAAATTGTGATTGGTGGAATATAAAATAAAACTCAAAAAGTGGAGCATACACATTAACAATGGTTTAAGCTTCGCTACAGGTGGAAAGTCTCATCATTCATGGCCGAAATGGCAAAATACTCATTTCTCACAAACTTTTCAGCAAAATACCCCATGTTTGAAACTATTTAGGAATATGCCCCTGTTTTGAAACTCGATTTTCTAAAAATCAAGTTTCAAATGTAAAACTCGATTTTTGGACAATCGAGTTATAGCGAAATGAAACAAAAAAAAAAATGTGGAACTCGAGTTCATGAAACTCGAGTTCTTTGAAAATATTCAAGTGGAACTCGAGATTCATGAACTTGAGTTCTTTGAATGGAACTCGAGTTCATGTTCCACAAAAAAAACTCGAGTTCCACAAAATTTTTTTTTTTTTTTTAAGTTTCATTTCGCTATAACTCGATTGTCCAAAAATCAAGTTTTACATTGAAACTCAATTTTTTTAAAAATCGAGTTTCAAAACAGTAACATTTCCCTAAATAATTTCAGACAAAGGGTATTTTGCTGGAAAGTTTGTGAGAAAGGCAAAAACTATATATATATATATATATATATATTCATACTTACCTATCTAAATGGCAAAAACTATACAAAAGTTTGGCCCCAAACAAATTTGGAGCTATTTTTATAACCTATTGTGTAAGAAATTAGAAAACGGTCTATGTATATTATTTGAACAAGTCATTTGTTTCATTAGAAAAAAAGTTATATGACTAAAACTACCTATGATGGTGTTTTCAATTTGCCACATATAGTAGATTGGACCAAGCCAAACTTTTTCCTTGCCTGTATACTATGATATTTTAATAGCCGACCGAAATAGATAATGATTGAAACAACAAAAAATTATGTAACTTATATATGTGAAAGTTTAGGGAATGGCAATTGGCAATATTGGTTTAATCTAATGAGACAAGTACAAAGGTGTAAACTACTTTAATGTTCACATGGTCTCGTGGAAAAGGCCAAAGTAACTCCATTTCTAATGCGTGTGTGGGAGAATCATTCTCTTCAGTTTAGATTGTACCTTTGATTCCAACCACCTTATATCAAATGATTATGTTCTATCTTTCTTAAAAAAAAAAATTAAAGTATGATTAATTGTTTAATTACTTTATGGAATTTTTTTTTTTTTTATAGCAGATGGTGCAACGAATAAGAACCAGCCTAGCATAAGAACCCTGAAACGGAGCAGAAATATCCTCCTATGTGGGGAAACCACATGGTTTTCTTCCTTTTCTCTTTTTACTTAAATTCGTACTATATATGTAAGGAGTTAATTTGATATTGTTCGAAATGGTACGTGTCTATTCTTTATATACATAAATATATAAATATATATATATATATATATACACTATTCTGTGATCAGGAAAAAATTATAATTATCATCCTTTGATTTTTTATAAGTTTTTTTTTTTTTTTTTTTTGTGCAAAGGAAACTTAAATAAACTAAAATTAAATTGGTTCATTTAAGAAGTCTTGATGTAGCTAGCCAAACCCTTTATCCAAATTAGGGTTCTTCTATTTTTATTTATTTATTTTTCCCAATCCTTATGTTTTACGTTTTGGTGGTGACTCAAAAATCCAACATGACTACTAGGAGATTAGTTTTAGGAGCAGTTTCAAAGAGCTGTTTTGTGAAGCAATCAGTGGCGACTCCAAGATTTTTTTCTAGGGAGTTCAACAATAATAAAGCAAGATATTTGTCATGGGAGTAAATAAAAAATAAAATGATATTTTGTTTTTCTTTACATACAACTTCCATATTATATACAATAATCTAAAATAGTATTTTAAACACAATTCAGTATATAATACAACTATATTGTACAATAATATAATAAAAAGTTATTGATAGTTTAAAGATCAGTAAAACAACAAATATAATTAAATAATTAATCATACATTTTTGTCAAATTAATAATAACTTATTATATTTATATGTATTATCAATTAAATAAAAATATATTATAAAGAAGAATACTAACGCACCTAAGAGTAGAACTAAGAGTAATGTGAAACAAAGAAAAATAATAGTAACTAATATAAGTTTTTACTTTTGAAGTGCATGGTTTTTTTTTTTTTTTTTAGAATCATGTATGGCTTTTTAATCATACATGTGATCGCTCTCTTGGAATTTAAGAAAGCACTAAAAAACTTCTTGAACTTGAAAATCTATAGAGTATTTATCAAACAATTTAATCAAATAAAAAGAAAAACTAAGAAAATACAAAAGAGAGAAAGAGAGATAAAGAGAATGGGAAAGAATCACAAATGTAGATAGAGATATATTGGTTGTAACAGTAGTGTAATTTTTTGCTTATGGAGAAAAAAAGTGCATGGAAAAACAACTTCATTTTGCTGTCAACAGTAAAGTAAGCCAGAGTCCTACAGAGAATATACATATATATTTTTAACAAATGAGCAAAAATGAAACTTTTTTTTAATAATATTCAATACACAATACTTTCACAAAAATTTTATAACAAAATTTAGGTGGCAAGTTGTTAATGATAGGTAAAAAGTGATGTTAATTATGGGTCTAAATAAAAAACAATTACAACTTGCCATATAACACTTATTGTGAAAATATTTGTGAAAGTAGTATTAAGATGATCATATTCAAATTTATTTTAGTTGGGTTTAAATAAAATTTAGAATCAGAGTGTTCAATTTTTTTTTTTTTTTTTTTTTTAGGGGTTCAAAATAAAAGTTTTTTAAAAAATTATATATATATAAAAATAAAAATAAAAATAAAAAAATGACAAGTCAAGGGGTTCATTAACCCCCTGGCTTGAACATAACGCCTCCCCTGGAAGCAACAACTATATTCTTCTCAAAAGTTACTTGAAAAACACCTTTATTAGAAAGTGTGTAGTTAACTTTTTATCGAATTCTTTATTATTGTTAGGTTCGGTAATATAATGACCACTTTTGCCATAATTAAAAGGTATATAAAAAATTCTTTTTAGGTTTGTACATTGTCGGCAATTGAGTTAAGTGAAACAGCAAGACATTTTTGTAAGTGATAGTATGGTAAATCTTGTCTTTCATATTTCTTCTTTTCTCTTCTCATGTGTTTTCTATCTATATTATCTAAAAATTAAAAAAAATAAAAGATAAGGGAAACAGCTAGAAATTTGTTTCAATATACAACAAGATGGTGCAATAAGAGAGCAAAATAAAAGTCAGAATTCTCATTTAAGAGACCATATAATGTGATAGGTATGGCATTTATTGCTAGGTAAAAGACAGAATTCCATTGCCTTAACCAAACTCCATGTACCATAAAAGCAGCAATAGAATTATAAAAACACACAAATTAAAATATCATATCTCCCTCACTCGACTGGCTGACTATAGCCTGTAGACTCTATACACAGACATCAAGAAAAACAAGTCAATATTGAGATGTGTAGTAGTAAATTGAAGGAGAAAAACAAAAACAAAACAAAAGAGAGAGAGAAGATGAAGAAGAAAAAAAAAAACCTAATCCAAAACGCACATTTAGGAATTTTGGATTTGACAAATAGAATGAAAGTTTTGTCGTGTATCAACCAACACAATAGATGTATCATACGCATGAAAAATAAAAATCAAATGTCCATTGAATTGATTCCTAGGCCAGCCACTCATGCTTCGTACTTTCTTTTGCTTTCTTCTAGTCTGTCTAGTATTATTAAATTTTTACAATTGTACGAAAATATTTTTTAGGGTACCCATAAATCATAATATATAGTTAATCTTAATCTCACGTCATGCAGTGCAACATTATTCTGGGTTTTTTTGCCTTCATAGAAGAATTCTTGACTTTATTGGAATGTTATAAATTAAAAATTAAAATGATAGCCCAGAGTAAGATAAAAGAGCAGCAGTTCAGCCATACACTCAACCTTAATCTCGACAAGGTGATCTTCATGTTACATATATTGAATTAAATTAGAGAAATACATGTTCTTTATCAAGGTAACCTGGTTTCTTACATATAACATGTGGTCAAACTTGCTCAAATATAAAGCGCAACATACAGTCTTACTTGAGTCAGAGTAAAAAGCTCACAACATTTCACAAGCTATATATGCCAAATGCAGCCTAAATTAGACAAGGCATCCCCGATTTTTTGTGATCAAAATTGTTAAAATTGGAATTGTACTTAAGATTAGTGAGAGCGTCTTCATAATCTTATCATAAGAATGAGTCATAGATTGTGACATTCTACAACTATATATATATATATATATATATAATTCTAAATATACCTAATTAAAAGTCTATATTGTCATTAAATCTACACATAAAGAGAGATTTTTACCCTATATATCTCCATTAAAAATATCAAAAAGTGACAACCAATTGAAATATAAAACTCTTGACATAACGTTATATGTTAGTTATTGGAAATGCAATTTAAAGAATGGGGGTTTTGTTATTTCTATTGATATTAGTGAATATAATTACTTTAACTATTCCCACTTATTCCAAGCGCTCATTCTAAATTCAAATATTTTATATGTGTGTCATCCAAATGAAAAACAGTTCAAAATATAGTATTTTAAGATTAATATAATCATAAAAACAAAAATATTAGAATCCTTCTGAATTTTATAATCTAAATTGAGATCCAAATTAATGGGATCTTCATAATACAAGATATTAGTCATCTCAATGACTTTTGGTCTTTTATATATATGATTAATGGCTTTGGGTCTTTAAGATCATAGAATAGGAATTACTAAGATTTTTAGAATTGATATAGGAGTTTTAAATAGGACTACATATATTGATTTTAAAAAAAAGCCATATATATTCGTGTCCCTTTTATTAGGGTAGTGACCATATGATAAAGTTCTTATATGAGTGAATATTTTTTTTCATAATTTATTGGATCCACCCTCCAAAAGGTTGCAATCCCTCCTAAATGAAAAAAAAAATAAAAAATAAAAAATAAAGTGTCTAAAACTTATTAGCACCATGAACTAATATGCTATACTACACTAATTTATCATTTCCTATTAGGTGATACCGTGATAGACAATTTGACATTACATAAGACAATTAAAATTGTTTGGTTGAACACTTGGAACCAAAAATTAATTGGAGGTATAGAAAGCCGTACACATAAAGTATTACATTAAGCACAGTATATAATTCAAGGCCTGGGGAAGTGAGAGTTCAAGCTTTTCTGTTCCATGTTTGTTTACATGTCCCAATGCACCATTTTCCATCTCTGCCATAATACCTCCAATGCCATGGCCGAGGAGGATCAAAATCAAAGACCAACAAAGACATGGATTATGGTTTATTTATTTTAAATGAAAAGTCTGTTACTACTACATATATATACTATAAAAATATATAGCACAACTGGGATTTCTACTATACTATATATTTTGTGTTTCTCTTTGCCATCTCAGAGTGTTCAATCTTGTTGGCCTCATTGCACAAACAAACCCGAGCTCTGGAATTGGCCCGGGGATTTTTTTTTTTTTTTTTTTTTTTTAGTGTTTTTTAGGTTTGTGTTCTCTCTATCAGTCTGAGAACTCATTACTTCACTCAGATAAACATGTGCACTGCTACTGAATCTCAAGAAATCGTAAATGATGAACCTTTGGTTTCCAAGGAGTCCAAGGAGAGAGGAAGAGGGTGTAATGAAGATGCAATGAGAGCTCGTAGAAGTGATGGCAGATTTCTCACTAGCCTTCTCAGACGGCTCCTACCGCTAAGTGCTGCTTTCCGAACTATGCCACTCTCAGAGGTAAATACCTTATAACTCTCTCTTAAGAACACACGCACACTCACACTTCCAGTCTTTATCTTCTATTAGAAATCCAAAATATCCTCTTTTTTTCCGACCACGAAAATATCGTGGTTAAGTTTAAAGTTGAGGGTATATTGCATGTTTTTTTTTTTAATTTTTTTTATCACCAAATATTATGCATTAATTAAGTTTAGAATCAAGAGTAGTCAATAGTCTTGTAACTCAATAACGTTAACCGATTCTTCTAGTAGAGAAAACTTAGTTCGATTATCACCGTAAGGTAAAAATGATTTGAGTTTGGATCCGTGGAGGTATAATCTTTCCAAGTGAAATGTTTTTCACTTTTTCTTTCAGAATTAATGTAAACAAAAATAAACAAAAAAATTACAAACCTGGCATGCATAGCTCTGTTCTTGAGTGTGTAGTACTATTTTTTGGTGAAGGGCATTTAGAATTGTTGTGAATCCGTTTCGAGCAAATAAAAATGAGAGCTATTTTTGTCGTAATGGCCTTTTCTTTATTTTGGGTACCAAAGTTTTCCGATGGGCATTCATTGCTTTTCAAATTTATTTTTGAACATTTTTATACCAAAAGAAAAGAAAAAGTGGAGAGGGGGACAGTAAAGAGATGCTATTATTTTCTTATAAAAAAACACTTTTATAAGTACCACTTCTCCTCATTGACTAAAAAATTTAACTAGGAGGGAGAAGAGGGTAATCTTCAAATATTTCTCATATCAAGCTTATCAATGGAATAATCTTACATATAAATATTTTATGTTTATCTTCTTTTTATCATCAAAATCACATTTAATTGAAACATCTATTAATTTTAATTCATAACCTACTTTTTTTTTATTGAGAAATTCAAAACCAACTCTATGAAGTAATGAACCAAAGATGTGCACAACAAATGTGCAAGTGTGAAACAAGACACTTTCCATACCATTGTGGTGACACAGGTTAGGTAAAACACTTTCGGCTACCCAACCATTCAAGATTATAAAGGTCCAATAGGCATAGTTTTCTTTGGAGTATACCTACTTTTATGTGCCCGCTCTATTTAAAGCAAGAGATAAGTTTGTTTGTTTCTTTATTTCTTTTAGATGGAGCACACTTAGACCTTTTAGAGTATGCTATAGCAAAACCTTAATCCCAATGTTTATTGATGAGTTCTCTTTAATTCTAGTTTAATTTTGTATGCAATAAGTTCAATGAAACGAGTCTTGTCACAAAAAATTGAAACAAGAGTAGATGGATTCGTCAAATTTCAACAACCGTTTGATTGGAACATATAATTTCAGTTGAGTTTACAACTCTCTTATCCCCTTTTTTCTCTTTTGTCAATCAATAAATTACACGGCATATTGTTGTTCTATATGACAACATGGTTCATACAATACCTTGTATGTTGTAAATTCAAAAAACTTCCAATTTGAGATAAAAATAAGGAAAAAAGAACACTCCCGTGATAACCTTTTTAAATAATTGCTTCTGGTTTGACTTTCGAGTAAACACAACGAATAGTTTGAAATTCTTACTATCACAACGAATAGTTGAATGGCTATTAAAGCAACTACCATGAAGTATGAACTAACTTCCAAAATATTCAAGAATCTTTGATGTGAAATTCACGGGTAAACAGACAATTAGACATGAGAGGAAGTTGCAACTTGGTGACATATATATAATTATATAGTATGTACCAGCTGTATTTAATAAATGCAAGTCATCCAAAGAAGTTGGTGTGTTAGTGTTCTTTGTTTTTTTCATTTATCTCTAAACACTAGATTTAAGAACTGAATATTTTAGATAGAAACTTAGCTTACAATTGGTTCTGTAAAAAAAACAAAATTGATTGGTCTCAAGTTGATTTGAAAACTAAGAACTGTTTGTTTTCAATTAAAAGAAAGCTTTATCTAATCTGATCTTTGTAAATATCATACAGTATTTACATCTTTTTTTATTATTATTGTAAAAAAGAGTATTAATTAATTTCAACTTTGAAAATTGTTGCTTTCACACTCATCTCATGTGATAAGATCCATCAAGTAACAAATAAAACGGAGCAATGTCATGTACACAAAAAATCTTATAATTTTTGTCACAACTTGCCATATGGCGAGCTGTGAGTGGTGGAAATATAGACCTATCATTTGACCTCCACCATTTACAACTCACCACACTGCGAGTTGTGGCAATAATTGTGAGATTTTTTTTGTGTCATAGCATTTTCTAATAAAAATACAATTACAAAAGCGATAATTTTTGAACTTAAAAACTTAAGGGTCAAACTTGGGTCCAGTATTCAGTGACACTAGACTTATTGAAATTGTGACACGTGTCCACTTTTGAACACATATTACCATCTGACCAGGTCTAGTACCCTGAATGCACTAGACCTAAACCAAGTCCAATTCTTACAAACTAACATTTACCTTTTTTTCTTTTAAATAAACTAATTTTTGTACTTAATAAATCTAATCTCTTGAGCTACTTTAAAATTCCTTTTTTTTATTGGGAATAGCAAAAGAGTTTGACCTGAAAATCACATGCCCGAAAATCATGGTTGATTCCAATAGCAAAGGCATCTTGGCAAAGTGAATTTCTTTACAGGCTTGACTTCTAGAAAGGCCAATATGCTAGAGTACAAATTTGTAGGGTACTTTCAAGTTCACAAAGTTATTCGCACTTCACTATTTTTTAATCAACTTGCTTGCTTGATTCATTTCTTTTCAGATGAATGCAACTTGCCTCATGTTTATAGCGAAAAGTACAATTTTCATCTTTTACACTTATGTTATGACTTGTGACCTGCATAAAGCCACCATGTTTTGCAGCTTTGGTGATTCACTTGTAACTATAACGTGATCATTTTTTTATTCCAAACCTTAAAAGGTTGAAAGAGCTGGCAGTACTAGTGCTCGTGATAACTGGAAAGGAACATTGAAATCAATAAGCGACATAACATGTTGTGATTAATGTGTGATAAAAAGGTAAGGATGTCAGTTGTGGATCTATATAAAACTGATGTAACTCTAATCACAATTTATCCTAACAAGTTGTGAAAAGGGTTGTTAAAAAAGTAATGTCTTCTTAGCATATTACAAAAAACTTAAAGCACCCATAAGTTGCATTTGAACACGTTTTTAATGAAGCCATGCGTTCTGCATTTCTGCTGAATTTTGTGCACACTTTTGCTGCCTGGTGAACTGGTGCACTTAACATGTCTCTGCTGCACACTATGTATTTTCTCTAGTCTAGTTGTTTCGAACGAAACATAATTTCTTTCTTAGAAAAATTGTTACAATAGCAAAAGTTTTGATACCAATTTTCTATGTGAAAGGGTCTTCAAATTTGCTATTTCATGTATCCTATTGAAATATTGCACTTTTGAGTCTAAATTAACAATGTCAATTCACGCAGATGGGAGAAGAGGTACAAGCATTGTGCAAGATTGCAGGGCCCATAGTGATGACAGGCTTGCTGTTATATTCAAGGTCCGTTATTTCCATGCTCTTCTTGGGTCGTCTTGGAAAATCAGAACTAGCTGGGGGCTCACTAGCAATTGGGTTTGGAAATATCACAGGACTCTCAATCCTCAGAGGCCTATCCACAGGAATGGAACCAATTTGTTGCCAAGCCTTTGGAGCCAAGAGATGGTCAGTTCTCAGCCAAACCTTTCAGAAAACATTGTGTCTACTCCTACTTGTTTCCATATTAATCTCATTCTTATGGCTAAACGTGGAGCCCTTATTTGGATGGTTGGGCCAGGACCCAGAGATCACAAGAGTTGCTAAAGTTTACTTGGCCTTCTCAATTCCTGAATTGATAGCCCAAGCCCATCTATACCCACTAAGGATTTTCTTAAGAACCCAAGGCATAACCACCCCACTAACAATAGCTGCAACTTTTGCAGCCATTCTACACGTACCCATTATCTATTTTCTTCAAGCTTACTTGAAATTAGGGGTGGAAGGTATTGCATTGGCTACTGCTTTTAATACTGCAAACTTAAATGTGGGCTTGATAATATATATGCTTGTATCAAACAAACCAATAAAGCCTTGGCAAGGTGCTACAATTCTCTCAGCCTTTCAAGGCTGGGGACCATTGCTAAGTTTAGCACTTCCTAGTACTGTTTCAGTGTGCTTGGAGTGGTGGTGGTATGAAATAATGTTATTTCTTTGTGGATTATTGACTAATCCACAAGCTAGTTTGGCTGCTATGGGAATACTTATTCAAACAACAGGCTTGCTCTATGTGTTTCCAAATTCTATAAGTTGTGGCATAACAACCAGAGTTGGACATGCTTTGGGGGCTGGTCAACCTTCACGTGCACAATGGACATCTATTATTGGACTTACTGTTGCATTTGCTTTTGGATTCTCAGCCTTAATTTTCTTGTCAGTTGTGAAGACTGTGTGGGGAAAGTTGTTCACTGATGAGTCACAGATTCTTGATTTGGTTTCAGCTGCACTTCCTTTAGTGGGGTTATGTGAACTTGCCAACTCTCCACAAACAGCTTCTTGTGGGGTCTTAACTGGGACAGCAAGGCCTAAACTTGGTGCAAGGATTAATTTGTGTGCATTTTATATCATTGGATTGCCTGTGGCTATTCTCACTACTTTTGTGTTCGAGGTTGGCTTGCAAGGCCTATGGTTTGGGATGCTTGCAGCACAGTTTTCATGTCTCTGTATGATGGGGTATGCATTGATTCACACAGATTGGAAGCACCAAACTAAAAGGGCTGAGGAGCTAACTCTTTCTGTGGGAGAGGAGTCAGAGAGAGATGATTTGGAATGTGGCCTGCTAAACATATGAACTCATTTTTTGGCAAGAGTTTCAAGGATATATCTTTTTGCAGATTTTCTCAGGAGTTTGGACCTGCAATCAACTGAAATCAGCAATATATAACGATACATAATCGAGTACAAATTAAATAAACCTTGGTGGAGAAACTCAGGGCTATATACATTCTCAACATTGAAAAGAAACCAAAACTGTATCCGTCAGTTGTGGATCATCAGATGCATGGTTGATTCTTTTTTTGTCTGGGAACTACATTCTTTCATTTCATGAGTTCTCTTTGCGCATCTTTGTATGCAGGGTTGAAGCCAGCAAAAGATATATTAACACTCACACACATGCACATTCTTTGATTTTTTGTTCTTTTTGGTCAGTTAATTTATTTCACTATATAGTTTGCTGCACATTTTGCTTCATAGAAAAATATTAATCTAAAATAAAATTCAACAATGTTGCTGTATTAGCCAATGAGACATTTAATCATCTATAGGAGAAAATAATATTTTTTGTGTTGCATTAATCAATATAGTCATATGGTTAAATTTAATTGAACATTCTGAGATACAATACAACACATAAGAAAATAAGAAATTTAATCCAGTAGATTATTCATACTATCTAACCAATTTTACAGCAGTGGTCTCCATCTCATCCCCACCATCAATTTTTGATACATTCTAAACATTAATACATTACCTCGAGGATGAAATCTTGATCACTTAGCAGTTGTATCTAGATTAAGACCTCAAGTAGATAGGGAAAAGAAATGTGCCAAGTGCACCAAACATAAAAATAAAAGCAATTTTTCAATATAAATACTATCAAATAATATCACAATTCACGACAAAACTCACCAATTGGTTTTTTGTATAAATGAAGATTGAACCCATATTCCTTATTTGAGAGACAAAAAATTATACTAATTAAATTAACTGGAACTCACGACAAAGCATTTCAACGTAATGGATTCAAAAAAATATGTAAAATTTTGGTCCCAGCCAAAAGCAGTCAATCGTATCCAAAACATCCCATCCTATACATTTAGTGACTGAAAATGGATAAAGAAAACAGATCGTTGTACCTCATTGAATAGAAGGAATCACAACAGGGATTAACCGAGCAAGAATGGTAGAAGAATAGTATGTGGTAATGTACAAACCTACAAAAAAATAAAAGCCTACTTTCTAAGCCTATGACCAACCTGTGGGGTTGGTCATAACTCATTAGCCTTCTAAAGGTTAATCTTTATAAGCTCTATTGAGGTGTATTTTTTTTTTTTTTTTTTTTTTGGCTTCTAAATTGGACTATTGAAGTGGTTGACCTACCTTTAAATGAATTCTTTGAACCCAACTTGTGTGAATTTACAATATTTTCTTTCTTTTATAATTCAATAGTTAAGGGAGGAGAGAATTGAATTTCTTTTTAGGGGAAATTGCACTTAACCCACCTGTGGTTTGGCCCATTTTAACAGTGTCCACCCGTGGTTTAAAAGTTGTCACTTAACCCACCTGAGGTGGCCTCCGTTAGACCCCCGTTACCCACCTCTGCCCTTTCTGTTAGAAAATCCTCTTTACTATATAAGCCAAAATTAGAACCCAATTAAAACTAAAAAAGGACCGAGCTCTCTCTCTCTCTCTCTCTACCTTAGAAACCGGAACCCATTTCCTCTATATCAAGATCCCTAAAAATCCTCAAACCCCATTTCTCTCTGTACTCCGATTGCCAAAGTGAAATCTGAACATGTCTTCTTCAAGTTATTACTCGGGTTCCAGTCGCCATTCAGGCTTTGCTGAACGTTGTCAGCTACGGACTGCTCTGACCTTGAACAATTTTGGGAGAAGGTTTTATGGGTGCAGCTACTACGATGTGGTGAATAATAGTTGGTTTTCAGATTTTTTCCTTTTTTATTTTTTTTTTTATTTTCTAGTTTTGTTGGCTTTATGAATAACCCTAAAATTTTATTTTTTGTTTGTAAGATGATGAACCTACTTGTAAATATTTTAGGTGGTTGGATGGCAAAACATGTAAGCGTGGGTCTGAAGTTGCACCCATTGTCCTTGCAAGATTCAGTATGTACAAGAATCAAGCAAGAGTTGCAGAGGAAAAGGAAAAGGAGGCTAGTGATAGGGAAACAGCAGCTACTGAGAGGGAAAAAATAGCCAAGCGAAGGGAAGAAAAAGCCAGGGTGAGAGAGAGGATAGTTAAAGAGAAGTTACAGAAGTACAAATTTGCACTTGTTGTGTCATGGGGGTTTTTTGCTATTTTTTTTGTGTTTTCTGGTAGGATGGGAGAATTTGGAACAAAACCATTGAGTCTGCCTTGAAGGCAAGTTGTTGTAGTTGTTGTATAATTTTGGGTACTACCACTTTTGACAAGTGTATTCTATGTATTTGGCACTATGTAATTTTGTCGTTTATTTGAATAAAATATGCAATGGGTTCTTTATGTGATGTGTTCTTATTTATGTAATCTGTTCTTATTTACGTAATGCTACCTTGTTTATGTAATGTGTAATGCGTAATGTGTTTTTTATGCAATGTGATCTTGTAATTTGAATATTGGCTGCCTACCTTGTTTATGTAATTGTAATGCGTAATGCGTAATGTGATTTTTATGTAATGTGATCTTGTAATTGTGTATGTTTTACATCAATTAGGTAGGCAAGGACTTGCACCAGCACCAAATCCAAGAAGTATAAAGAATTTAATAACATTCCATACATATATAATAAGCAAGAGTACTATTCTTACAGAGAGCATCATGAATGTTTTAAAGCAAGAGTAACAAGTATTGTTCAAAACAAATGGACTCCACCTAACATTAATGGCTAAACACTGCCAAAAACAAAAACAGGTGGTTATGTCCCCACTAAGACAAAAACAAAATAAATTTATAGTAAAAAGTTCTGCACAACAACAAAAAAGTAGTGATATGCCACTATCAGACATGCACAATTTAAAAAAAAAAAAAAAAAAAAAAAAAAAAAAAAAAAAGTAAAGTTTTTGCTTTCACATTCTCCAATCTTCATTTCCCAAAAACCTTGCCCTTCTCCTTGCCTTTGCCCCTGCCTATTAAGAATATTACACCAGATGTCTCAGCTCTTAATCCACCTCCTCTCCCATATGAGAACAGATGACTGCTCCCAACTACCCTTGGTGGTACCAACCCCCTTGGAGGCTGCAAAATACATAGCAACCCCATATCAAGATCTAATCCAATGTTTTATGTAAGTATAAAGTGTGGTGTTTGTCTTTGTGTATATACCTGAGATAGAGGTTTTCTTGTGTCTCATGTTTCCTTAGGAGTATGAGAGATGGGTTGGCTGCATGAGAACCATTGAGCTGTGGGTGCTTTACTTGGTGGTGGTCTGCTTGAATCTGCTGCAGATGGTGGTGGTTTGCTTGAAGCTGAAGCAGATGTTTCAGTTGGTTGTGTGTAGGGTTTGCCTGTTGGCTGGCTCAGTGGCTATTTTTGTGGCTGGTTGACTGGTTGACTTGCTTGATGGGTGGTTGGCTTTCTTATTAAATGGCTAGCTACCCCACTTGTTGGTTGACTGGTTGTCTGCTTGGCTGTATTGTTTACCGGTCCAGGTGGGTGACTTGCTTACAGGTTGGCTGCCTTGTTTGCAGATCTAGGTGGCTGCCTTGCTTGAATGGTGGTTGCCTGGTTGGCCTTCTTGTTTGCTAATCTTGTTGACTGCCTTGCTCGCTGATTGGTTGCCTAAGTGGTTGGCTGCCTTGCTTGCTAATTGAGTGCCTGGTTAGATGCCTGGGTGGTTGGCTGCCTTGCAAACCGCCGTGGTGGTTGCCTAGGTAGCTGACATGCTTGGCTACTTAGCTGGCTGGTTACCTGCCTGCCTGCCTGCCTGGTTGGCAAACCAGGGTGGCTGCCTTGCAAACCTCCTTGGTGGTTGCCTAGGTGGCTGACTTGCTAGCTGAGGTACTGAGGTTGCACCTTGACTTGGTTGGCCACTGCTTTTTCCTTGTTCCTCTTGTCCCTACAAAAATATTTGTCTTCCATCAGAAATAGATTTGTAATATAATTGTCATAGTAAACACACTCTCACTTTACTTACAAATTTTTTTTGCCTCTCAAGTCTCTGCCTCCTTTGCCACGGTGTCTCACCAGTTATTCCAGCCTTACACCTCCTTGAATTATGTCCCTCCTTATGGCAAAACCCACATTTTATAGGTCTATATGACCTAGACGCTTTGTATGGGTTGTTTGGCTCATCTGCATCTTTCTTCCTTTTCATTGGTGGCCTGCCTGGAGGCTTGTACACAACTGAAGCAACAAGGGCAGGTTGGTTGGTTTCAACCCACTCATCTTGGCCAGGCAGTGGGGTAATCATTTCCTTATATGCAGCCACATAGGCATCCTTTCTATAGCATACATGTACATAATCCTCAAGTCTCTCCAAGTTCTTATAGATTGCTGCAACAACATGCTTACAAGGGATTCCTGTCAAATCCCAAATTCTACAAGTACAACACTTTCTTGTAAGGTTAACCACATGCCTCTCATACTCATTGTCAACCTCATAAATATAGCAACCTGATGGAATAGCAGAAAATGACTTAGAATCAACTTTCAACTGCTCAAGCTTCTGCACTATGTTTGGACATATGTCACTAGTGAATTTTTCAATCCCAGTCCTCTTACTGTACATTCTAGTCATCAACCTAACCCTAATCCACTCTAGCATCGCAATGATAGGCTTATCCCTAACTTCTAGTATCATAGAACTAAATGACTCACTAAGATTGTTCACATAACAATCAGAGATGGCCCTTGGAGTGAAATGTGACTTAGTTCATTGGGTTGGTTGGATGTCTGCTAGATACTCCTGTGCTTCTTTGTCCAATTCCTTCATATTTTGCATTCTCTTCTCAAACTCTCTAACTGTTGTTGCTGCAGCACACCTCCATAATGCATCCTTCAATTCTAAACCCTAGAAGTTTAACTTAAAGTTGTTGTAAATATGCTTCACACAAAATCTATGTTCAACTGTTGGGAACAAAATCTCCATGGCAGGTATCAATCCCTGATTATCATAAATACAATAAAAAAAAACATCCAAAGAACAAAAATGAACATCATCTACCTAAAAACAAAAAAAAAACTTTCAAAAAGCAAAAATGTAATGATTAAGAACAAACAACAATCTCAAAAACAAGTGAATTGTATTACCTTCTGCCTATCTGAAATGAACACCAGATTCAGCTCATCTGGCCTCCCTATATCATCTGCAAATGTTTGTAAAAACCACACCCAAGAATCCTTGTTTTCTTGCTCAACTATACCTAATGTAACAGGGAAAATATTGTCATTCCCATCCCTTACAGTTGCTGATAATATATGTCCACCAAACTTGCCCTTCAAGTGACAACCATCTAATCCCACAAGTGGCCTGCATCCCCCCAAGAATCCCACCCTCTTAGGTTGTGTGTTAGGCTCAGTAATTTCAATTTGCAAAATCATCGTACTCCCCACATCCTCTTATCATCTCTACATAGTCCCTAAACTTCCCATACTGCAACCTCTCATCACCTAGTATGAACTCTCTAGCTTTCCTCTTAGCTCTGTACACTTGATTTATGCTCAAGTCCACAAACACATCCTGCATAACTCGATACTTCACACCAGAAACTGCTCAATCAGGGTTTTTGTTGAAATCATCCAAGTATTTCCTAGCCACATATGTAGAAGTGACCTGGCTATGCTTGAATGTCCTCCCACATGTACAAGTTAGAACCATGGTCTTTATCCAGAAGGTCAACTCTCCTGAAATCTGTGATGCATATACCCTCCAACCACATTCATATTTGCAGTTGACAGAAATTTTAGTCTTTTCATTAAGCTCGAACTTAATGCCCACAGGCTTTTTCACTGCATATTCCCTCAAGGCAGCCCTAAACACCTTCCCATTTAGGAACTTCATACCCTTACATAACTGAGGGTTACTCATGTCAGTCTTTTCATTAAACTCTGGAGATCTCACCCTTTCATCCTCATCCTCAGAGCTGTTAATGTTCCTAGTGTCATCATCATCAAGAGCTGTTTCAGCCCAATCATTATGATCAGCAGCTTAATCACTGGCAGCAGCTTCATCGCTGGCAGTAGCTGCTGGTCTCTTCCCATTATCTGTAACTGACTCTCTCACACCATCTCCCTCATTTACATTTTCAGTATCTCTTTGATGCTCTCTTATATTGGGCCCCTCATTGTTCTGAGCACCAAATATGTCATCAGGATAATCTGGTCCTTCATACCCTTCATTTAGCCAATCAGGTTCATCCACATGAACATCTTCACTACCAACAGTTTATCCATGGGAAGCATGGTCATCCACATGCACAGCTCCACCAACATTACCGTCCCTTAAACCCTCAACAGATTCTTCACTAACATTATTTTAGTCAACCACAGATGATCTAACAGTATTGGTCACCTCCTCATAATCAATGTCATCATCTCCATCATTCATTTCCCATGGCTGGTCTATTGCAATTGGTTGATATAGTTCAACTACAGGCACTTCAATAGCAATTGGTTCAACTTCAGGTTCTACATAAAGTGTGATTTCATTTGTTGGCCATTCAGCATGTAGTTCACACATGTAGGTCACATCATCATTTGAATTAATTAACCTTAACCCTTGCTCTAAGTCACCACCAAGTATTAAATAATAAATTCTACTATTAGTAGGTCCCCCAGCATCAACACAAATGTCTTGTATCTCAAAATGACTTAGTAAATCTGGATCAACATTAGCCATTATAGATATCTCACCACCTACATACTCTAAACCAGGGTTCCACTCAAAATTCCCACTATGGTGAATTGTAAAATCAAAACGAATTTCAGCAGCCATCTGCAAGAGTTAAAACACATGCACAAACAACCGTAATTAAATACATAACCAACACATGCACAGAGCACCAATGACCAAAAAAAAAAATTTCAGTTGCACACCAAACACCAAGTAGCGTGGGGTCAAAGACAAGAAACAGAACCAGCTAAACAATTTATCTCCATGGGACCACAAATAACCTAAAGATGCATCTAACCAAAATATTCTTAGGGACCACAGTCATCAATGTCAACTATAAAAGAACAAACACACCAATGGTAAACCCAACAATGGTAAACCGCTAATTTTATGACAAAAACTTTAAACCGAATCACCTTCATCAATCGTTATACATTGAAAAGAATAAACACAACAGTGGTAAACCCTAGAAAGTCATTTCATACCTGATATAGAGGAAAACCCAAACTTCAGCACACCTCCTCCTTGCTTGCAAGTGTTCGGAGATTTCACTTTGGCAATCAAAGTAAAGAGAGAAAGGGATTATGGGTTTGGGGATTTTTGGGGGTTCTAAGGTAGAGGGAGGGAGAGAGCACGGTATTTTTTTTAGAGTTCTAACTGGGTTCTAATTTTGGCTTATATAGTAAAGAGGATTTTCTAACGGAAAGGGCAGAGGTGGGTAACGGGGGTCTAACGGAGGCCACCTCAGATGGGTCAAGTGACAACTTTTAAACCACGGGTGGGCACTGTTAAAATGGGCCAAACCACAGGTGGGTTAAGTGCAATTTTCCCTTCTTTTTATTATACTCTAGCACACTTTTTAACAAAAAAAATTTAAGCAAAAAACTAAGTTGTTCTCACTTTCCAAACAAACTTTCTTACATATTGAGCTTGATGCTGGGGCTGTGGTACAAATGCATACTAGCCAACCAAGTTAGAAACAATTTCTTCTTGCCTCTTATTAATGACTCTGGGTGCCTGATGTCATGATACAATTAAACTGATTCGATTTAACAGATTTCCTATTGGGAAACAAATAAAGCAGCTGATGCTTTTGGCGATCGAACTTGAGAAGACAATAGGAAGTGGACTTTGCTATCCACGAAATGCCTCCAAAGATCAGTCTCTCTCACATTTTGCTTTTTTGATAAGTATGCCATGTATGATACTACTAAGTTTTTAGCTGCATTTTGTTTCTTTCTTTACCACATCCACACAAAAAAAAAGGTGGTGATTCATAATATTTATTTTAAAATAAAATTAAAACTACTCCTTAATAATAATTATAGTGTTTTTTTTTATACAAGATAGAATTTCTATTTTAGCCTAATCTAAGTGTATATGTGTGTGAAGTTTCCTCTTAGAGACTTGAACCTCAGTCCTTCTTCTCACACCCCACAAACATTATGATGCTTTTAGCTAATTTTCAATATTGATTTTTGTAATGATATAATAATCACAATTAATATCCATTCTTGTTTCTAGATAAAACCAACAAAAAAAAATGTTAATGGGATCATGCTGAACCCATTAGCCCGTGATCTCACATCACCACTAACAGATAAAAATTGATTAATATTCTCTGGTGGCGTTTGTGGCCTTGATTGAAGATATCATAGAACAATAACTTTAGCTACATGCTAAATTTTATAACTTATTCATAAAGGACTTGTTTTTAAGTAAAATTTATAATAATTTTAAATTTTTAGTAAAATGTTGCTAATTATTTTATGTGAAAATGGTATTGCATTAATTACAATTTACCATCTCAAATAATGTTAAAAACTATAAAAAAAAAATTGTTTGTGGCTTGTGATGGTCATAGCCTCGTAGAGTTGTAAACGAGTCAAGCCAAATTGAGTAGTAAAAGTTCATATTTGTTTATTTGATTTTATTTAGAATACAAGCCGAGTTCGAACTCATCACCAAACAAAATTATATTTTCAAGTTTGGTTTATTTTATTGTCAAACAAATCAAGCTTTTTTACGAGTTACTTTATTAATTTATTATTTTCTCATATATAATAAAATTATGGCTAAAAGTTTTTACTTATTCACAAATCAATGAATTTTTACTATGAATAAACTAATTATGTTATTAGTAAACTATCAATAATAATTATATATTATTTAAAACTATTTACAACTTTACACAATTTAATCTCAAGTCTATATAAGTATATTTGTAACAAATATAAATATATATATATAATATCATTTAGTATTAAATCAAACTTTATTCTCAAGAGCGTGATCATGAATAAATTATTATGTTTGAGTTTAGCTCGTTTAATAATCGAGCCTAAACTTGAGATTGATCTTGGCTTGTTTACTAAATAAACTAGCATAAAAATAAAACAACAATAATAATGTAAACTAAGTTCTTCACATACAACTTGATTCATTTACTATCCTAGTAATCATAGGTTACTATGTTTTTTCTATAAGTGAAGTTTGTGATGTGTCTTTGTGTTAAAATTTCATTCACTCTCCCTTATGTGTATGTTTGTGTTCATCATAAAATAAATAAAAAATAATTAGAAAAAAATGTATTCATAGGGCTGTCCAACCCAACTGGTGGCCTAACCCACCTGATAAATCCAACTGGACCCAGCCAACCCGCCGATTGACCTGACTAGTCCGAGAGTTGGCGACGGGTCTTCTTCTCCAAAATTTGAAATCGTCAGCTAGGTCTTGGATATTCGCCCTAAAACCTAAACAAACTAGACTCGACCAAGATACATAGCATTTACCAGCAAGACTTTTTAGATCCAGCAAGATCTCAACTAGATCGATGAAATCTCCACTGGATTTGGCAAGATCTCGCAAGATTTGGTAAGATTTTGCCAAGTCTAGCGAAAATATCACTGAAATTCGCCAATTTTTGCCATTAACTTGTCAGATTTTGGCTGATTTTCAGATCTTCAACTCCAACCAAACTGACCGCTGTCCGTTAAAGGTCGGATTTGCCCAATCAGATCAACCACTCCGGTTGGTGACGGGTTGAAATCTTGACCACCCGATATGGTCGGGTCGGATGCGAGTTAGGGATAAACCTAACCCGATCCGTGAACACCCCTAGATATTGTCTCATATTATCTAAAATATTGTATTATTGTGTAGTATAATTTAACCTACTCTCCTTTAAAAATTATCATAATTTTTTAGTGAAGATTGTGGTGAAGCTTTGTTTGTATTAGAACATAGAACTTTTTTTTTAAATAACCGGTCAGAAAGAACATAGAACCTTGTTTCTTTTTCCTTTTGCGTCTTTAATTTCTATTATAAAAAAATCAGCTGTTGCGCAAGCAAAAAAAGGTCGGGAATTCGGGGATCAAATCGCATCATTGGGACCCCACATCCACATAGGTCCACAAGACTGGCCATTAGTATAATTTTGGGACCCACATAAATTGAATTTTTTATATATAAATTTAATAATAAACTAGAGCTCGACCATATTAAATAAAAAGAAAAAATGGGCACGTTTTTCTCAACGGAGATGGTCACATCAGAGGTAGGTAGGTACAGAAGTCATAAGATAGTTTGCCGACATGTCTTCCACTAGATAGCAGCCTCCATAGACTCTCCACAGCTTCATAGCCGGTCGTTTAAGGCGTTTCATTTCCAAGCAACCATTAAAAAGATTCACCTTATCCAATCACACATGACCCATGCCCCATTTTATTAAACTATCATGCATTATTGCTGCACACGTGGCCTCAATAATTTATATATATATAAAGCTTCATTTTTAGAATTGTCAAATTTGCCATGCTTCATGAAACACTTCTTTGCATGCATTTATGGTATGTGTGGAGTGTGGACAAATTCTTTTTTTCATATCTATTGCCGTTACTTTGGAGAGGAAAGGGCAAAATTTTGAAAGTTATGTGTGTGTGTGTGTGTGTGTTTGGATCTAAGAAGGCAAAGAGATTGAATAGAAATGAAAAACATATTCTTCCCCCTTTTTTTTATAGGTAAAAAGGATGAAGAAAAAAAAAAAAAATATATATATATATATATATTTATTTTTACATTTACTTCCCCTTAATAGTATGTGTGATGAAAATTTGAGTGTACAGGATATATTAATTGCTAAATATAAAAATCAAATTAACTTAATGTCCCATTTTCTTTCCTGTTCGTTCAATTTGAGTGGACAAAAAATGTGGACTCTATAAAAATGTGATCATTCACAATGACACATTTTTTTTTATCCGGTGTCAATTAAAAATAGGAAAGTGAGTCATATTTCTCTTTTCTTTCTCAGGCCAAACAAGTTGAGAGTGTATAATTTATGATAGCAATGAATGTTGAATAATAAACGAAAATACATATCAAGGGATATTTTCAAAAATTAAGGAACAAAAAAAGGGCATATGAGTTTGATGCCTAAAACATACAAAACCAAGCTGTTTTATCCATTTGACTAAAATCTCCTAGATGACAACTATTGCTCTTAACATATAACTATACCTATAAACCTTGGGTTTAAAAAACAATAACAACAACAACTCCTTTTAGCATATTAAGAATTCTATTGAGTGTGTGGACTACAGGAAAGTAATAGCATTAGCATAAGAATAGGCAAATGGACTTTCCAACCAAAATTTGTCTAACCCAAAAATCTAAAAGCTATAGTATTTTGTCAAACTACTATAATACTCTAAAACTTCCTCTTCTTCTTCTTTTTTTTTATACATATTATCTCTCTCTTTCTTTCTCTAGAGCCAGATAGTGGATCATCGGTCATCATCAAAATCATCATTGTTGGGTGGTCGTGATTGGGTGTTGGGTAGCTAAGCTTAACCATTGGATTATCGATCTTGGATGTAGGGTGGCTAACCTGGTCGTGAGGGGACATACTTGTTCGCTGGGTAGTGATCGATATTAACCTTGTGATGGCTGATATTAGTCATGATTCAGCCAATCTTACGAGTGGATGGGTGTGGCTGATCTTAATTCTTCATTTTTGTTTATGAATTATGGATGAAATAGAATTATTAAATAGTATTCGTTTAAACCCAAAAAAAAAAAAAAAAAACAAATAGAGTCTGATTTAGGTGGATATGTAAACAAATATACTTAGCTAATATATAGGAAGTCAAGGTTTTTTTTAAGCTAAATTTTAGTTAATTATTATAAATAAGTTGATGTGAATGTTCTAACCCTTTCCCTTCTTTTAAATATTCTCTCTTGAAATAAACAAACAAACAAAAAAAAAGAAGATTTCTTATTCAATCACATAACATTTTATTATAATTTATCTACAATTTAATATTATTGCCTATATTTCTCATTTATTTTTCTCCTAACGCCATGTGGAAAGCAACTTGTCTATTTTTTGCCTAACTTCATGGAGCACTTTTTCCATCTTTTTGTTGGAATAATGACTTTTCTTCGTAGTGCTCATTGAACTTTCTTACCCTTTTTTTTTCCTTTGATAATTTTGATACCGTCGAAGTAAGCCCAGTGAATTTGAATTCATTCACTAGAGAAAATCTTTTAAACACGAATATATATATATATATATATATATTTATATATATAAGATATTACAGAAGTCAACGTATAAATTTTACGTGTGAAAGATGAAAAACTCAATTTCATCATAGGATTTTTTTTTTTTCTTTTTCTGTTCCTTGCTAAAAAGAGGAGTCGAGTGAAAGTGACATCTCATTGATAATTTTTCCTAATAAAAATGTACGAATGGGAATGGGAATGAGAATGATACATATAATGTCCCATATAATTTGGTGTCAACTATGAAGTGAGCTCGACTCCACACGAGCCCATATTAGTTATTAGAATAAATAAATTAGAAAGAGACAGAGTCCACATAGATACAATTGTATAATTAATTATAGCATGGCTCCAGAGAAGTTGTTCCAAACTTATCTTAGCCACCTGCAGAGCCCAGTATATAAATATAAAGCGAGCTCTTTCTTTTTATTTATTTATTTATTTATTTTTTTGATGAAATATAAAGCAAGGTCTTGGGCTTAGAGCACTTTGGCAATTATATATGATACTCCCAAGCCATGAGGAAGCCGAGCTTGAAATATAGGCACGCCCACCAAAGTGAAAACCATTTAAACTGGTTCAGAATTTTAACCTTTTAAGGTCAGAAGCCCTTGGTACTTTCAGGATGTAGAAATGCGTGGAATGCAGTGCCTGAAATTTTTTTTAAACCGTTAGAGCATCCTTATCAGACGTGGCAAATGTGCTAAACGTCAAATATTTAGCATATTTATCACACCAAACATTAAAAATAATACTTTATCAAATGTTACAAATGTCAAAATTTATGCAACTTGCTACAGTATTCTCATATATTTGGAATGGTACGGACAGCCATTGCAAAAATGAAATAATATTATTTTATTACGTTTTTCTCTCTCCTCTCTCACGGATATCTCTCTCTCTTCGTCTGCTCTATCTCACTTCATTTCTCTCGGTCACTCTCTATCTCTTCCCTCTCCTCCCTGCTCAAGAGATTTGCTCAAGATCACTCGCAAGAAAGTTGCCGCCGATCTCGCCGCCTCACTTTCTAGTCCTCACCGCCAGTCTCGCCAGTCTTCGCCGCTGATCTCGCCGCCTCATTCTCCATAGCTCGCCGCTGATCTTGCTGCCTCATGCTCCATCCCTCGCCGCCGACATCCACGGCCCTCACCGCCGACCTTCAGTTCTCTCTTAATCGGGTTGTGGGCGTGAGATCTGGGATGGGTTTCGATGTGGGTTTTGGGTCGGTGTTTTGGATCGGCGTTGGGTGGGTTATGGGTCGGTTGGGCTGGGGTTTTAGGCCGATCGTTGGTTGAGTTTGGGTCGGCGTTATTGGTTTTCTGGTTTGTTGAGTTTTTTTTTTTTCCCCTCTTTTTTGAGGTTTTTGGATTTGGAATTTGCTGGTGTTGTTACTGTTGTTTCTATTGATTTTGTTGGTTTGTTGGTGTTGGTGTTGGTGTTGTTGCTGTTGATGTTGTTGTTGATCGGCGTTGATGGTGATATTGTTGCTGTTGCTGTTATTGATGATAACAGGGAGGAGAGGATATATTATTTTAATAGGTAGTAAATATTATTTTAATGTGTAGAATTGAATTATAGAACATCTGATAAATGAGATGTTGTAAAATGTCGTGGTAAAATAATAAAGTAGGCTTTTGGTGTGGTAAAATGGCATTTTTTTTGCAACATCTGCTACGGATGCTCTTACGGTACAACTTTTCTGTTTATTTGCTGAAAGACCTGCCAATCCCAGTAACTAGTAAAAATGCATAGCAGTTACAGTAAATTTTCAGTACTTTTTTTTAAAGAGATACTGTATTTTTTTTGCTCTGGTCATGGTTGATTTATTGATTAAAGGGTTTGGTTAAAAGGTACTTAGTGACGAGACAATTTTAAGAACAATTTGAAATAATTTTTATGAAAATATATATATATATATATATATATTTTTTTTTTTTAAGAAACAAAAACAAATGCAAGAGATAATGATAGAGATTTTAATATAAAGACATACTACAATTTCATTTAAAAATTATGATAATTTTTAAGGAAGAATGAGATATGTTACACAATACACAACACACTCTTAAGCAATGTGGAACAATTACCTATTCTTTTTTTGAAAAACAAACGCTTATACATACAAATGAAAGAGAAATAGATTCTAACACAAAGACATAATTATTTTTTTATTTTCCCATTAAGAGGACATCAGTTAACATAGATTAAATCAATGTTTAAGTCGCTTATGAAAGATTGTTGAGAAACTCAGAGCTTTAACAATGGCGGACAAAAAATACAGGGAGGAGAGAGAGAGAGAGAGAGAGAGAGAGAGAGAGGAAGAGCAAGAGAGAGAGTCTATGATTGAATGAAAAGATTAGCAACACTAACTATTAGAAGTGTACATCAATACATACATATATATATATATATATATATATACAATCAAGAATAGCTTATGCTAACTGCCTAACTAAACTTCCGTAAACAGTGGAAGTTGTTAATCCCAATTACACACGTGCTTAATGTGTCATTAGCTAACTAATTCTAGCTTCTAGAAAGATCTTCTAGCTTCCAGAAAGATCTTCATAACTGCTGCACTCTGAAGTCTTGAAGAGAAGTTAAGTTTAGCTAACTAGTCTAGCTTGATAAACAAAAACTAGTTGTTCAGAGCTAAACGGTATCGTATAGTTTAATGAGATACAATGCCGTTTAGCTATAAAACACAAACTAGTCATTGGGCAATATGTTTATCTTCTCTTCATCCCCCCTCAAAATCTTGGGCACCATTTTGGAACAAAGAATCTGGAAACGAGAAGTGGGCAAACACTTAGTAAAAATATTAGCAAGTTAATCACCAGTAGATATGTATTTGACATGAAGATCTCTGCGAAGAACACGCTCACGAATAAAGTGATAGTCAACCTCGATGTGCTTCGTACGAGCATGGAAGACAGGGTTCGAGGCAATAGCTAGAGCAGAGACATTATCACACCAAATTTTGGGAGGAACAGCAAGAAAAATGCCCAAATCCCGAAGAACTTGACGAAGCCAACAAAGTTCAGCAGCGGTGGAAGCCAGAGCACGATACTCAAACTCTGTGGAGGATCTGGAAACCGTGAGCTGCTTTTTAGCACTCCAAGTAATAGGATTGTAATCTAGATACACAAGAAAGCCAGTAGTTGAACGGCAATCATAAGGGTCACCAGCCCAATCAAAGTCCGAAAAGGCAGAAAGAGAGAGAGGACTAGGTTGAAGACGAATACCAAAATGTTGTGTACCAACATGATAACGCAAAATGCATTTTGCAGCAACAAGGTGAACATCTGTGGGAAAAGACATGAACTGACACACTTGATGAACAACAAAACTCAAGTCAGGCCTGGTGAAGGTGAGATAATGGAGAGAACCAACAAGACTACGATACACATGTGGATCAGAGAGCAAAAAACCAGCATTTGGAATAAGTATAACATGAGGAACACAAGGAGTTTTGGCAGGCTTGGAATTAAGCATATGATGATGCTTAGTGAGAAGATCTGTAATGTACTTAGCCTGATTGATGAAAATCCCCTTAGGTGAGCGATGAATGTGAAGACCCAAGAAGAAATGCAAATCCCCCAAATCTTTCAATTCAAAAATCTGGCTTAATTGTTGAATAAGAGACTGGAGAAAATCCGGAGAGTTACCAGTGAGAACAATGTCATCAACGTAGACTAGCAAATACACCGGAATCTAATTATATCTGAGGATAAACAAAGAGGAATCAGCTTAAGAAGATTCAAACTCCATATGGAGAAGCTGAGTGGAAAACCTCTCAAACCATGCACGTGGAGCCTGCTTCAACCCATAGAGAGATTTTTGCAGTTTACAGACATGATTAGGAAACCTGGAATCAACATATCCAGAAGGTTGGACCATATAAACCTCTTTCTTGAGGTAGCCATGTAAAAAGGCATTTCGAACATCAAGCTGCCTCAAGGGCCAATTGAACTAGACTGTAAGTGAGAGAATGATCCTTACTATGGGTGGTTTGATAACAAGGCTAAAGGTTTCATCAAAATCCACACCATACTGTTGATGAAAACCTTTTGCAACAAGTCTGGCCTTGTAACGGCTGATTGAACCATCACTATTTCATTTTAACTTGTAAACCCACTTGCATCCCACAACATTCTAACAGGGATAAGGAGGAACAAGTATCCAAGTGCCCTGTCGTTGAAGAACTTCAAACTCCTCATCCATTGCCTTGGACCATTGAGGATATTGCACTGCAATTTTAAAGCTTAGAGGCTCCAATTCAGTATAGTCAATCTTAGCAGTAAAGGCCTGAACAGCAGTAAAGGCCTTAGGTTTGAAAATGCCATTTTTAGACCTAGTAGTCATAGGATGGATATTAGTTGGTACAATGGCTAAGGAAGGATGTTGGATTAGGTGCAGGTGTAGAAGTTTGAGACAGTGATGAAGATTCTTGAGATGTGACAGGAGTAGGTTGTGATGGATATGGAGATGAAAATGAAGATAAAGGTGGATTAGTGTGTGAGGAAGAAGCTGACTGAAGAGGTGGAGAAAGTTGTATAAGAGATGAGAGTAAGGTAGGGTCAGAAACAGGCTGAGGACAAGACTGAGTTGATGTATCAGGAGAAGGATGTATAGGTGGAGATGTGGCTAAAAACCGACAGACATGTGAGGACATCCAATTGGAGGAAGATAAAGAACTAGCAGATAAAGTAGAGTTGTCATCATAAAGAAATTCAAGTTCATTGAATAAGACATGTCTGGTTATATATATTCTATGAGTAGAAGGATTAAGACAAATGTAGCCTTTTGAATATGTAGGGTATCCAAGAAAAATACATGGTTTAGTGTGTGGTTATAGTTTGTGAGAGTTATAAGGCCTGAGTAAAGGAAAGCATGTACAACCAAAGGTCCTAAGATGACTGATGTCAGGTTTAGATTTGTTTAACACTTCCCAAGGAGATTGATTATTTAGGGTGCATTCGTTTGGAAGGAAAATAGGGTGGATGGAAAACTCGAGAGAAAGTTTTCTCTTCGGGCCTACTTTTTTTTTCCTTTCAAATCAGAAGAAAAATTTGGAGAGAAAAGTTCTATAATAGCACTTTTACAAAAATATCCTCTTCCTACCTATTTTTTTCAATATTCTTTTTTCTTCTTTTTTTTCTTTTTCTTTCAACGTTGACCTGGAGTTATTTTATTTTATTTTTTTTCTTTTCAACGTTAACAACAACAACATTGTTGTTTTTTTTTTTTTTTTTCTTCAATGTTACTGAATAACGTTTTTTTTTTCTTTTCTTTTCAACTTTACCGAACAATGTTGTTTTTTTTTTTTTCTTTTCTTTTCAACATTACTGAATGTTTTTTTTTTCAACGTGACCTGATCTAATTTTTACATTATAATGATATAAATTTAGATATATGATGTGATAAATTTTATATTATTTAATGATTAGAAATAAATCTATTTCTTACATATTATGTAACAAGGATATAATAGTCAATTTATATAAATTACATTTTCCATCTTTTCTTTTTTCTCTCCAACCGAACACAAGAGTTTTCCATCCTCCCACTTTTCCACTCCCCCAACCGAACACACAAGAGGGAAAACTAAATATTTTCCATCCTCCCACTTTTCCATTCTCCCACAATTTTCCATCCTCCCACTTTTCCACTCCTCCAACCAAACGGACCCTTAGGATAGGAGTAAGAAGCCTATTGATAATATGTGTTGCCGCAGAAATAGCATATGACCAATAAGAGAGTGGCAAATGTGAATGGGATAGTATCGTAAGAGAGCATTCCACAAGGTGTCTGTGCTTCCTTTCTGCCACACCATTTTGTTGTGGAGTGTGTGGACAAGAAAGATGGTGAAGTATACCTTGTGAGGAACAGAATTCATTAAGAGCATTTGAAGTAAATTCACCACCACAATCTGTTCTCAAAATTTTGATTTTATGATCAAATAGATTTTCAACTGTGGCTTTGAAATACTTGAAAATGCTAAGAACATCAGGCTTGAATTTAAGAAGATACACCCAAGAGAATTTTGTAAAGTCATCAACAAAAACCAAATAGTATTTATAGTCATTGATTGAAACAACAGGAGCAGGGCCCCATACATCACTATATACAAGTTCAAGAGGCTTAGATGACTGAAATACAGAATTCTTGAAAGGAAACTGACACATTTTGCCACTGAGACAATGTTTGCAATGTGTGACAACAGAATTATTATTGATAACAGTATCTGTTCTAACAGACTTATTGGAAACAAGAGAAGATAAGGCTGAATTTAGCACTTTATCACTAGGATGACCTAGTCTATGGTGCCATAGTAGCAGTTTATTGGATTTCTGAACATTGAAAGCATTGAAAGCACGATTGTGATGTGAGTGTGGCTGAAGTGAAGGAGATGCAAAAGCTTGATAAACAACAACTAGTTGTTCTGAGCTAAACGATATCGTATAGTTTAATGAGATACGATGCTGTTTAGCTATAAAACACAAACTAGTCATTGGGGGGCAATACGTTTATCTTCTCTTCAGCTTACATGAGAAGAAAAGCATTATTTTGGGGGGGGAGGAGAGAGAGGAGGTATTGGAAAATTTTGTTACCTCTTACGTGATTTAATTGATGCCTTGAGTTTAAATCATTGGAGTATAGGACATACTTAAATTTTATCCTATTTAGGTCCATCGGGCATTGAATGTTCAACTAGAGTAGAAAGTAAAGACTACTTCTGAATCATTGGATCATCGCCAAGGTATAGTCTTATTGTATTCACAAACTAAACAATATATACGGATCCCATCGATCTTTGCCAATTATTGGTCATCCTCTTTACCCATTCGTACATTCAAATTAAAAAAAAAAAAAAAAAAAAAAAAAAAAAAAAAAAAACCAAACTCTCTTGAATTTTATTAGAATTTGACCTCTTCTCAAAAGTTTATATAGTGAAATGTTAACCGATATCGTAGAGTAACCGTTAAGGATGAGTTATCTTAAGGTCTAATTAATAAAAAATTAGAATAAGTTAATAAAATGGGCTAAAAATACGACTGAAGTGATAAGTATAATTCAAAACGTTAACTTCACTAGCTCTAAATCCTATAAAACTAATCAAAATTTTGACATAAAATAAAAAATTAACATAAAGCAATTTCTTAGTGTGTACCTTACGGTGTCTATTAACATTACCTATATATAAATGATAATACTCCATTAAAGTTTTTATAAATGCAAGAGACAACGCTTAATGGCATATTCCATTAAAAAAAAAAAAAAAAAAAACTCTAATCAAATTATGGACAAAATATTATCCCCCCTCATCAAGTTTGTACAAATAAAAAAATGAGTATGAATCTTTTTTAAATTTTTGAACATTTTCTTAGGGTGGTAATGACCTTATTAGTAATCCTACTTTAATTCAGACTCTTGCGCACACATGGTTCTCATCCAATTCATTTGAGAAGGCTGTGCATTAATTATAGTCGTGAATTATAAAATTAATGGGCATTACTCTTTACATATGAAAAAGAAAAGTCCTTAATTTTTTTTGTCTTATCACGTGATGATGAGCTCTCCTTCTTAAACAATGTCTCTACAAATTGGATTAAAGGACGTGACCATTCAGTAAGCCATAAAAATATATTAAAATACATAATTTGTAAACAAGTCATATAATTATTAAATAAATTATGTGACTAAAATTATACATAGATGATCTTTCAAGTTATCATATAGTAGATTAAATGCTCTATTCCTTTCTCTTTCTAGCGCTTTTCTCTCTAGACCAATACATAAGCAAACACCAAAACCGCCACCACCTCTTTCCTTCATCTATTGCTTTTGATGTTCATTGTAGTAAACAAATTTGAATTTTGATACATTGATCGAGATCTTCAAGAGTACTAGTTGATCAAAAGTCACGTAAATCTTCGATCTTTCTGAACATACTTTACTAAATTATTGAAAGACATTTTGTATGCAATGGATATGCATTGCCTTGATTTGATTTAGATTTTGGACTAACTAAACTTTCTAGAATGAATGAATACGCTTACTAGTAACTAATTAACTATCACTATCCAATGAAAAGACAGTACTTGATGAAATAAAATCATGAAAATCTTTTATTTATTATCAATAAAAAAAAAAGTAAGATCGAAAACTAATAAAAGAATAATAAATACATAAATTCGTGAATAATGTCAAGTTGGTCCATTGATTCATTAAAAAAATAGGAATAAAAAAGTCACGTAGGTCCCATAATTTGAAAAGAGGGAAAAGACGGCCGTTGGCTGATAGTGGAGGAACATATGATGATATGAACGCTATAGAAGCATGATGCAACGTGGATCAATAAAAATTTGGAAGCTAGAAGTTTGAGGAGAATTGGGAATCTCAGCCCAAAAAAAGAAAAAAGAAAAAAGAGAGAGAACTGGGAAAAAATATATATAATATAAAATTATTAAAAAAAAGATTAATAAAATAGCTAAATAGGTACTGATATTACCTCGACAGTTCAACCAATAACATATTATATATCTATTTTTACAATTTTTTTTTTCATAATTTAGTGAGGCGATGAGTTATAATTGGTAGATAAAAAGTCTATTAGTCTAACACTAATTTCATATTGACTAACCACAACAACTTTAATTGTTTGTTAATCACAACTTGTCAAATAATTGTTTAAAAAAGTCATTTATCTTTGTTTTTTTAAGAGTAATGTAATAGAAAAAAAATACAAATATTTTTCATAACCTTTGAGTGATAAGTTGTGATCAAAACAATATTATTATTACTTTTTACATAGATTATCATTAGGGTAAAATACAATAATTTACCCTGAGATTTGGGGTGATACTAAATACATCCAAAATTTTTTGAAAATGACCAATTTGATCCTTTAAACATTAACAGCATGTAAGAGCATTCGCATCCAGCATTTTCAGACTATTTTATTGTATTATCTCAAAAACTACTTTATCTATTATACTATACCATTTTATAATACATTCAACATTTCAACTTTTATCTTACAATTCAACAAATTAAAATAATATAAATTATACAATAAAATGATAAATAAATTATCAATGTCTCTCTAATTTTTGTCCACACCTCTCCCTCACTTTCTTAACAACCAAACAAACAATCACCACCACGGTGAGAATCAATCACAGCCCCAATCCAAACACCAGCTATAACCACGGTGAGAATCAAAGGACAGAGCCAAACCAAAATCAAAACCCATCACCCCATATCCAGATGAACACCCACAACAAGAACCACCAAGAAACCCACAGCAAGAACCAAACCTAGAAATTGGCCACCATGCCACCACCACCAAACCCACCAAACGTCGATCTCTATGCCAATCTCCACGTAGGTCTCCACACCGATCTCCACCATGCTGACCTCCATGCCACCACGCCGATCTCAACAGCGCCACCAGCCTCGCCACCACCCCGATCTCAAAGAAACCAATTGTATTTTTGTATATATAAGAAAGAAAGAAAGAGAGAGAGAGAGATAGATTGGAATGTGACTATTGGAACAGAGAGAGGGCCAGACCAAAAGAAACCAAATGCTGATCTCCACATCTGGACTGAGGCTCCACTGCTACAAAGAGAGAACCAGAGATAATGAGAGAGAATTAGATGTGGAAGAGAGAGAGAGAGAGAGAGAGAGAGAGAGAGAGAGAGAGAGTGACGTGAGAGACAAAGAGACAAAGTGGGAGATAGCTAGAGGAGAGAGAATAAATTATTAAAAAATATATACAAGCTGCCATAGTACCATCTTATATATAAGATGGTACTGTAGCAGTATTGTAAAAAAATTTACAATTAGCAGCCTGGATGAAGCTTGGTTTTTGTGCACAAATGGTAAAATTTTCCAACATATGGCATATGGCAATGCCAGTATGAATGCTCTAAGGCTGTTTGTGCACTCTCTTCCAATGTGCAAAACTACCTCGGATTTCTGAAAGAATACTACAAAGCCAGCAAGATTTTTTTTTTTTTTTTGGAGAATACTAAGGGGCTGCTTGGATTTTTTTGTTTCCATTACTCATCACTCAATTTCCATCACTCATCACTCTAAAATGGAGGGACCCACAAAGATGTGACTTGTTTGGATTTGTTTTCAAGTTTTGTTTCCATCACTAAATTCTCACATTTTTTAGTAATGAGTTATAAAAACTGAAAACAAATTTTTGGTGTTTTTGAGTTATGAAAATTGAGTTATGATGTCATTTTTACAAATACACACACATGTGAGGGGCCCACGGTCAAAGGATTGTCACCTCAAGCACTACTTTTCACTCACACTCCACCGACGGCTCTAATGAGCTCCAATCCCTTCACACCAAGTAGCAACAAAGGACCTTTTCACCATCACTTTTCTCCATTACTCTTTGTTCTTCATCCCTCACCTCAGTCACACCAAAAAATTGAATAAAGAACAAGACAAACCTACTTTGGAACAACGGTGATCAGAATTTCACGGGGCAAAGATTGGACTGGGATACACACACCAGCGATGGGATCAAGGTTCGTCTCTTCAACCATCACCGACGGGATTGAGCAGCAGAGCACCAAGAACTTAATGCTGGGTTCGGTTTTAGCGCCAAGGACAGAGGAAGGATGTACAGCCTGTTGGGGGTTCAATTTTAGGGACGAGGAGGGAGGAAGAAATCGGTGGCATCTTGGCGGCATCGGCGCAAGTGGATGATGATTGAGTAGAGGACATTGGAGGTGTTGAGGCTAAAGGGGAAATGGAGAAATCTGGTTTGGTGAAGTTGGGTTTTGGGGTTGAGTGGAGTTAAGAGGGGTCGGGTAATGGGTTTGGTGCGCATGTGGCATTGGTCAGAGTGTGGGTCCCAATTTTTTGAGTTTTTGAAGATGAAAACAGAACCGAGTTAAGGTGCTAAACCAGGTTTTGGAGATATTTGGGGATTGTTGGGTGATAGGAAATGATTTATAGAATGATGAGTAATGAGTGATGATATTTGAGTGATGAGTGAGCATTTTTTTTCACTCAAACAACCCCTAAGTATTTTTAACACACACACGGGGAGAACGAAAGTCTTAAAGAAATTGACAGTAGTGTATATCACAAAGTCAGCAAGCTAGTGGGACATTAACACCACATCAACGATTTTCTTAGATTTTTCTTAAAATAAATTTATTAATAGTTTTGTGCTTGTTAGCCAAGAAACTCCAAAGAAAAAGTCACATAAATCTTCCTCAATCTGTGTTTGGCAGCCAAGAAAATCAAAAGTAAAACCCATGAATCTTCTTTATTCTTGATTTAGTAGCCAAAAAATCAAAAGGACAAGCCATATAAAGTCTCATCTACTCTTTAGACTCCTATACTCAATGTTTGGTTGCCAAAAAAACCAAAAGGAAAAACTTCAATTCCTTCGCAAGAAACCCATGAAACCCCAAATGACCTTAACCTAATCACACCAGCCAAGGTCCAAAATTCTACCACAATATTGCCATCAAAGCCAAATCCAATCATCCTATCAAAAACTGCTAACCCACCAATGAAGGATTCCCATCAAAGAAAAGAGAGAGAGAGAGAGAGAGAAATAAAATAAACAAGAGATAAAGAGAAAGGGCCAGGGATGGAGGTGTGGTGTTGATTGTTGATGATAAGAAGAAAGAACAGACGAAAGATTATAAAAAATAATAAAAAAATATTTAATTAAGTCTTTGGATTTGAAGAGTGCACAAATGGCATGTGTAGGGTCAATGGGCTAGAAATTCTTGATCCCTGTGTATGTTGGGCCGTCTTAGTCCAGTGGGCCGAGAATTCTTTATCCTCATACACGTCGCACCCAAAACCTAGGTCGAGGACCAAGGCTAATTTGAGGATGGTTTAATTTAGCCGAGATAAAATGCATTGAAGGTGAAGGGGTTTAAGTGAGAACTTAACGACCCTGGAAGTAGTGCCGATGATAAACGTCACCTCAGATTATTTAAGCCAGGGTGACTCTTGGAGTCTGCCGTTTAGGAAGACACCCCTGAGGATCCTGTTGGACTGGGCGAGCGTTGCGGAAGAATGTGGCAAGAAGAGATCCAAAAAATATTAAGGAAGAAGGCTGCCACTCCTTCATTGAATGCTCTACAGCATCCTCTGGCCGCATTTATGTGGAGAAGACCTCTGAACAGTGATTTGCAGCCTTCCAACTGTCACTAAAGGACTTCTGGAAAAGTTGGGATAGAACAGGTATTACAAGAGTAATCAAATGTGCACGTGGAGGGCTAAAAAAAGGAGAAGAAGGAGTATAAAAAGAGGGGAGAGAGAGAAAGAACGGGGGGGCATCGAAATTGAGAAGAAAGATATACATCAAACTAATCTCCTTGGAGAGAGGCGGAGGACCATTTCCTAAAGTTAAACTCTTATATTTCTTTCTTAGGGCGATCCAAACCTGCTTTATCGATTGTTCGATCTAAGCTATCCCAGCTTTCTTTACTTACTCTCTACAAATTCATTGTTGTTGGGCCTTTTGAGTTGGTCCGTCCACTTAGGGGCTATTGCACCAAAACCGTGTCCCTACAGCATGTAACAACCGTTTCTCTTAAGGACCAAATTGGTTATTTTTAAGAATTTTTGGATATACTTGGTATTACTCTAAATCTCATGGTAGTTTAATGTATTTTACTGTTATTATTAATATTACTTTTATTTATATTAATAAAAAATATATCATTTTAACACGTGAAATTGATCGAAAAATAGTTTGTCAACCAATAATAAAGAGTATAATTATCATTAGGGTTCTATTAACGTGTGCCCTTAGCCCCTTAGGACATATATTCTTAAACCATTTTAGGATAATTTTTATAGAAAAATAAAAAAATAATTAACTGTTTTGACAGTTTTTTCAACCCTTTTTAAAAACTTTACCAATATAATTGATCCATATACTAACCAAACCCTTATTATTATTATCAATAATAATTTCTGTAGTAATCAATATAATTGTATATACTATGGCTGCTGACCCAACCTTCCTATGTTTGGTTATTGATTATTACATATATTATGAATAATTTTGGGGGCTATAATAAGTCTATAAGTCTAGAGCAATAGATGTTAATACCGAGAGCTGAAAATGTGCCTGTATTTTGTCTCTGTTCTATGCAGCTCCCTCACTCACCCGGATCGTCTGAATGTTAACTTAAAAGAGATTCACGCCCGACTGCCCGAGTCTGAGTCTCATCAGATCAATTCAATGCCATGATAGTGATAGAAGTTGTTGTAGGTCCCACAATTAACCCTGTATCTATCTCCGATTCTACGGATACGTTAAGAGGAGAGGAGAAAAATCAAAGGACATGTTATAAAAATTGGAAAGCGACAATCAAGCCAAGATGGTCCCCAAGTGTATATCCATTTTAGCCACATCCAACTCTCATCTTTTCCACCCACACATTTTGGTCACGTGGCAACAGGCATACTTCTTCCCAAAAAGTTGTGATATTTTTATTGGTTTTGAAAAAACAAAAAGCATCACCGCTTTTTTTTTGGGGGCAAAAATTGCTACCAACTTGGTTATATTTTCACTAAAAAGAAATAAATAACTATATATTTTAAAAATTTTAGATGACATATTTTTTAAGTTTTTTAGTTTATATCAAATTTTATGTCAATTGGATATTATTTACTATTTAATTTATAAACTTAACTCAATTTGGAGTATTGTTAAACTTAACTCAATTTAAATTTCTAGTGATTGAGAAATTTCAAACCAACCTAACCAATGGCAACTCTAAAAACCAGCTAAACAAATTCCTTGGTGATTGAGTTTTTTGTAAGAAAGATGCTATATCCACAATATTTTTATAACATTTTCACAACAAATCATAGGTGGTTAATTGTTATTGATTCAAATTTAAACCTAACACTAAGATTACTTTTTTACTCCAATAATAACAACCAGTAACAACCTGCCACGTAGGATTTGTTATAAAAATATTGTGAAAATGTTGTGAACATATCATTTCTCTTTTTGTAAATATTGCCTTGTAGTAGGGGTGTGTTCGGTTCGGTTCGGTCGGTTTTTTTGGTTTTGGCCAACCGAAACCGAAATTTTCGGTTTGTGAAATTCTTAACCGAAACTGAACGAAATAATTGGAAATCAATTGGTTTCGGTGGTATTTGGTTTCGGTTGGTTTTCGGTTAAGCACATGGGGTATCAATTTTTTCAAAACTCAGTCAACATCACAGTCACAAAATGAAAATAACAACTTAACATCACATTGGTTTATCAATTTTTCAATAAGAAAAAAACAACTCAACATCACAGTCATAGATTCACAAAAAATAGCATTGATTCAGTATTAAACAAAATACAAAATACAAAAGAGAGAGAGAGTTATCAAGAAATTAAAAAGAGAGGTCACCGTTAGAATGAAAAAATCAAGCCACGTGGTGAGGATGGTGTGGGGAGGCCGGCATGTGGAGGCAGCAGCAGAGATAGATTCGTGTGGAGTGGAGGCTGTGAGAGTGACAGTGAATATGTGTGGGCTGTGGGGTATGTGGAGTAGCTGTGGAGGCCGGCGTGTGGAGTAACCGTGGAGGCCGGAGTGTGGAGGCCGGTGGCAGATGTCGACTGATGGATGCGTGAGGGAGATGGAGGCATGATGGAAGTGTGAGGGTCTGAGGGAGATAGAGGCGATGGAGGCGTGAGGGAGATAGAGGCGATGAAGGCGGGAGGGAGATGGAGGCGTGAGGGTCTGAGCTCTAAGGGAGATGGAGGCGATGGAACCGTGAGGGAGATGGAGGTGTGAGGGACGTCTGAGGGAGATGGAGGGGTGAGAGTGAAAGTGGGTTAGGGAGGGTAAGGGTAGGGTTTTTATTTTCCTTATTTTCAATTAGTTTCTGTTTTTTTGATTGAAATGGTAGAATTAGTTTATGTTTAACTTAATTAGTTTAATTTTAGTTAGTTAATCTAATTATCTAATGGGGTCATGGGCAGTGGGCTTCTTTCAAAAAAAAAAAAAAAATGGGCAGTGGGCTTAAGTAATTCTGGCAAGGCCAAGCCCAGTTACAAACATTATATTTTATATTTAATATAAAATATAATATAATAATATATTTTGGTTTGGTTCGGGTGGTTCAGTTCATTCAAATCTTCCACCGAAAACCGAACCGAAATTTTCAGTTTTTTATATAATAAAATCAAAACTGAATCGAACCAAAATCGAACAGAAATTTTTGCAACGGTTCGGTCGGTTTGAAACGGTTTTTTTGGTTCCTCGGTTTTTTGCACACCTCTACCTTGTAGGATTTTAGTTATGCTTCTTTTGTATCCGGTTCTTAAGTCCCATTTGGTTGGGGGTGATTATTGGAGAGAGAAAAGTGGGGTAGAAAATGGTGAGGTCAAATATTTTTCTCACTCAAGCTCACCATTTGTAGTGATTTTGGAATATCTCCCAATTTGAGGAGAAAATGCGGGGAAAGAGAGGGGCTTAATGGGAAATTACCTTTGTCTCCTTCTACTTGTGTTTTTCATGCTGGTTTTTTTTTTTTTTTCATCTTTTAAGTTTGGGTTATTTATTTATTTATATTGACATCATGTTTTTCTTTTAAATAAATAATTTTTTTAATTTAATAAGGGCATGGAAGTAAATTACACAAACTTACATTTTCTATTCTCTTATTTTTTTTAACCAAATAAAAAAGTTTTCCATTTTTCAACTTTTCCACCTCCCCAAATCTCTCACTTTTTCTTTCCTTCAACCAACCAAAGCTTCTTCTTCTTCTTCTTCTTCTTCAATAAAGATTTTCCTTTTTTATATATAAAAAAAGTAAACACAAAAAAAAAAAAAAAGATTAATGTTGAGGCATAAATAATGATGCCCTTGATTAAAAAAAGAAAAGAAATAGTGGTTTTATCATCATAGAAGATATGTGGTTGGTGACTGTACGTATGGTGTGGGCAATCTAGTCAACGAACAAAAAAAAACAAAAAAAAAAGATATTATTTTTAACATAAATGAAATAATTTAACCATTTAAATAATAAAATTATGAATTCACAACCTGTTAAAATTCAAAGAGTAAAATTCAACTCATTAAATTAAAGTCTATTGTCATAATAAATAGAAATTATCATGAAACAAATATTATAGGTTTTAATAATACTATATTTATATTATTTATAAGAAAATTCTTTTATTTAGATTGAATTTTTATATGGTTCAAAAATACCTCTAGACTTTAAGTTTAACAAGAAAAAAATACTTGAAAATAACTCGATAAAAATATATCTCTAACTTCACTTAAAATGCGTATAAAATAGGACACTTTCTTAATAATTTATATTTTTAAAAAAAACTTTTCTAAAATTTTTTTAAAAAAAATACAAATTATAAAACTAGATCCACAAAAAGAAAAAAAGAAAAAGAAAAAAAGTTTCATCACATGTGACGAGGTTAATATGTGTATAAATTCTTTATTAAAAATTAAAAAAAGAAAAAAGAAAAGAGAGGAGATATTTTTGTCCATTACTTATGGCACGAGGAAAAAAAGAAAAAAGAAAAAAAAGAAAAAAAGTAGAAGTAACTAAATAACCATTAAAAAAGAGGGTCAAGGAGCTAGCTGCTAAGCTAGCCAAGCAATGGTGAGCCGACAAGGATGGGTGAGAGTGAGAGCTTTGTATTGTATGTTGTTGTTGTTGTTGTTGTTGTTGTCTCTCTACAGTGGGTATAGCCTATAGAGGAGAGAAATCAGAAAAAGAAAAAGAAAGAGAAGAAGTGCTCCATTGAGTCACCACTCCCATTCTTTCATCCTCCACCACCAAACAACGTCCAAATCCTCCTCCCTCCGATAACTCTCAAATTTTCCATTCATTCCCGTGCCCTTCTCTCCACGTGTTCTCCTCTCATTCGCCACCCCTTTTTTCCCCCACCTTTCCTTTCTTTTCAATCCTCCTTGTCTGAACAGACTCTCTCTCCCTCTCTCCCTCTCTCTCTCCTAAAACCTCGTATTTCATGTTCTGTTCTGTTAAGAGAGAGATTGGGTTTTCTTAAACATATGTAGAAACAACTTGTTGTTTGGTTTTTTTTTGGTGGGGGCTCGAAAGAAAATTTCATAGCTTCTACTGTAAGTTGCTTTTTTTGGCTTATCCTTTTTTTTTCTTTGTTGGGTTTCTTTTATTTTCTTAGACTTCGTTGAAGACGAGGCTTACAACTCAAGCAAAGTTCTCTCAACTTCAAAAAAAAAAAAAAAAAAAAAAAAAAAAGGAAGCTGTTTTTTAATAGAGTTGATAGTAAAGGTTGTATTTTTATTGTTACTTTGTGTGTGTGAGAAGTGGAAGTTATAGCAGTTGTGGTAGTTAACTAGCTATAGTGATAATAGTGGTGGCTCTGAATGTTTCATTTGGAAGAGGAAGTGTCAAAATTAAGAGGAATTGGGTTTTCGTTTGGTGGGTTTGAATATGGTGCTGCTGTGCAAATTGAAAGGATTGGAGAGTTGAAGTTGAAGTCGAAGTCTTTTGGATTTGAATAATGTTAATTTGTTGTGAATAAGGTGTTTGTGAAAAGGGGTTTGATTGGAAAATGAGGAATTCGGGTATAATTTGAGATTGCAACTATGAGTTGCAGCGAGAATAACAGGGGAGTTTGTGAAGAGGGGGAATATGAGCGATCGGTTTTGCGGTCTGAGACAACGCAGAATGGATCAATAACAGTGGAACAGCAGTTAACTATTGATGAGAATTTGCTGGTTGACCCGAAATTGCTTTTTATTGGGTCGAAAATCGGCGAGGGAGCACATGGCAAAGTGTATGAAGGAAGGTCAGTGTGAAATTATTGCCTAATTTGATGTTTAGATTATTGTTTTTTGCTTTTTCGGATTGTTAATTTTGTGAGACTAGATTGGTGTGAAGATAGGTATTGTAATTTTACTTTATTGCCATGTATGTGTATCTATGTTCTCAACTTAATTGTAGTTTAATCTAATTTTGGGTACTTGGAATGTGCTTTACATTGCTGGACTGTTCATGTTGATGGCTAGTTTTGGAAGTAAACTCTTTCTAATGTAAGGTGTCATGACACCAACCATAGCTCGTATCATATGTGACAAAGCCACTACGCTATACCGTGATTAAGGCTTTGTGTTGTCAAGTTGATTATTTCAATCTTGAGTGTGGAGGTCTAGTTTTGGTGGCCAACCCTGACTAGTCTATTGAGGTTCCTTAGCTGAACACACAATTTTTGGACTAAAGCTTGGTTGTTGTATTTGAATCTATTGAACTATGATTCCTATGGAAAGGAGTGTAAGGCTTATGACACGTATTTTTTTAACTTTCAATTGTTATAGGCTAATGACATGTTACGTTGTTCCAATGTCATTGAATGAAGTTGTTTTTGGAATGGATTGTCTGGCGGTTGGTGTCCTAGTTTCATAGGTCTAGATTGATATTTTCAGGTATGGTGATCGAATTGTGGCTATTAAAGTCCTCCATCGTGGGAGCACTGTGGAAGAAAGAACTGCGCTTGAGAGTCGATTCGCACGGGAAGTTAATATGATGTCACGTGTTAAACATGATAATCTTGTCAAGGTAAGTGTTCTATTTTTATGCGTCTTTATATTAGTTCATTTCTTGAAAGCATTTTCCTTTTATACATACCTGACTAATAGTTTTTCACATAATCATTTCTGTCGCATTCAATTCACTGAGCACAATGCATTTCTGGCATCTGCAGTTTATTGGAGCTTGTAAGGACCCTTTAATGGTGATAGTAACAGAGCTATTACCTGGAATGTCACTCCGGAAGTATTTACTCAGTATCCGTCCAAATCTATTAGACCTTCACATGGCTATAAATTTTTCTCTCGATATTTCTCGTGCCATGGAATGTCTTCATGCCAATGGGATTATACATAGAGATCTAAAACCTGGTACTTCCCAAGAACATAGTGCATTACACATAATGGACTAAATTGTTTCTTAACATTTGTTATATTCATATGGGCTTCATTGCATTAAAATCCTAATTCCATTGCTTGTAGGGGTATATTTTTGATTGGTGTGTTTATTACTAATTGTTAAAAGTAGATACGAAATGTGGTTTAATCATGTTCCTCTTCCTATTTGTTCCCTTTCCCTTCTATAAAAAGCTCATTTTTGGGCTGGTGTCCTGGTGTTGTAACTAGTGTGCAGCTTGCTGGTTCTGGTTTGTTGAATAAAACTTTCCTTATTCATTAATTATTAAAATGTTGTGACATTTTCAAAAATCTCTATATGGAAATCATTTTTATTGTAAAAAGCCATTACAGCTTGCCTTTTCTGCTATTTTCTCAAATCTCTGTGCTGTGCATTTTCCAATTAGGCCATGGACGTGGCTCATATTTCATTGAGTTTGGTTTTTAATTATATTGGGTTTTTCTCCTCCTTTAGTTATGTGACTATGTTTCCTTGATTTGAGCAATCCTATTCCAAAATGTATATTGAAAAATCATTTTGGAAATAAATAGTACATGTACTTTTAATTAATTGCTTTTGTGGTAAGAGTTGTTTGATGCTTGTCATGTTGATGTTCAGTTGAACTAGAAATAGATGTGTTGGATTATACTTCCTGGATTACAGATTTCATTCTATGTAGTTCAATACGTTGGCGTTATTCGTTTTTACATATTTATGGATTTGTCGGAATTGATTAATGCAGACAATTTGCTACTTACGGCGAATCAGAAGTCTGTGAAGCTTGCAGATTTTGGTCTTGCAAGAGAAGAATCTGTGACGGAGATGATGACCGCAGAAACTGGGACTTATCGTTGGATGGCTCCCGAGGTTTGTGTCATCTACCAAACATAATTTGTTGTTATAATTGATTTGTGTCCCACTATTAAAAGAGCTAAATGGGGAAACAAAATTTGCTGTTGATGGTGGTTATGTGATTAAATGATCATCAAGATGGAAAGAGATTTAGGATTGTCAAGGCTAAATCAGTAAAACAAAAACATGTATGAATGTAGAAAAACATTCACACATGCCTGCTGCACACACGATCTACAGAAGTTTTGCAGCTAAACTAGGATTTATGATTTTTTTTTTAAGCTGTTCTGCTTAATTTCATCAGAGGATTTATGGCATTAGTTTGGTGGAGGTCATTTGGCTGTGAATGGATTGTCATCAGACTTTGTTTGACTACCCATACTTTGGTAAAGACTTAAGTTCTTGGACATTAGTCTCAGTCAATGACCCACTTGGTTCCATAGGTGTGGGTTAACATTTTCTAAATCTTCTTTTTAACGAGAATTTAAGCTAATTATTGTATATTTAGTTACAGAAACATACAAATAATTATAAGAATGCATATCAATCTGGAAGTGAATTTGATATAATTCGCTTCTACACCCTTATGGGAAGCTGTCTTCAATTTATGAGCAGCTTCTTAAGAACTAAATAAGCTTTTCTCTCTCTCTCTCTCTCTCTCTCTCTTCATATTTCAAATCTCCAAATTTGTTTTGCTCAATGGCAGTGGTCAACATTATTCTCGATATAAGGGCTGACATGCATAGGAAGAGGGGTCAATTCATGGCTTAAATCATTTCCATCATTTAGTTAAAAACTTAAAAATTATTACTTTTTTCTCGTTTCCTTTTTCCCGTAGTTTAGTAGCAGTCAGTTTAACTGCACCTGAAGATGCAACTTCGAATTAACGCTTCAAGTATGTGTACTTTATTTTTTCTTTCTTTAAAATTTAATTACTATTTATCTCTGGTTTATTATTTGCATAAGCCTGATTTGAGCCTTTAGGTTTGTTGTCGCACAATGATGCCAAGCACAAACTTCCTGATAATCGTCTGTAGGGCTTTGATAATTTTCTGTTGAATGACTGGGGTGGGCTTCTTGGTTTCTAGTACTGTTCATCTTCAATATTTCAAGAGTTTTAGGACTTGGGTACATTGCATTGAACCACCTTACCAATTAGCTTTTCCCTACGTTCTGACTCTGTTTGTGTCTTTGCAGTTGTATAGCACCGTGACATTGCGGCAAGGAGAGAAGAAACATTACAACAACAAGGTTGACGTCTACAGTTTTGGAATTGTCCTATGGGAACTATTGACCAACCGTATGCCATTTGAAGGCATGTCCAATTTGCAGGCTGCTTATGCTGCTGCTTTCAAGGTGCAATAAATATTCATTTGATTTTTAATTTGATGCATTTGGTCATTATGTTATGTTTGCTGTCTATTTGATATTGGATGCCTTACTTCAGATGCCGATGTTACTTTATCAAATGCAGACTGATAATAAACTATGCCTTGGTTCCCTTTTGTAACTTCTGTGCTTTGAGGAACATGCTTAAAGCAGTTCTTGTTTGTAATGAATTCTAAATTCTTAACATATTTTTTAATTGGAAAGAAACTAACTGTATGGTTTTCAATCTGAGAATGCAGCAAGAGAGGCCTACTCTTCCTGAAGATATTTCCCCTGATCTTGCCTTCATCATACAGTCATGTTGGGTAGAGGACCCAAACCTGAGGCCAAGCTTTAGCCAGATCATCCGCATGCTTAATGAGTTTCTCTTCACGGTCTCACCACCCTCACCATCATTACTGGAATCTGATACCAATGAGGCTGAGGCAGCAGCAAGTAGCAATGGTACCATGACTGAATTCTCTGCACGCGCAAGGGGGAAGTTTTCTTTCATACGCCAGCTCTTCACTGCTAAGAGGACAAAGAACTCACAATGAGCGGGTAAAATTTTGAAATTTTCTTTTTGTTCCGACTTCCAATCCGAGGAAAATTGGCATGCAACAATAGATATATATTCTTAGTGAATTGTGGTTGATTAACTAATATGATGATTAGTAAACGATTAAGATATTGAAACAGATTGATGTTGATGAGGAAACTCATTGGGAAAATAAAAAAGAGATAGCGGACTTTACATTGTCTAGTTGATGCTGATCTTGATGTAAAGGAGATACATGGTCTAGACATAAATTCTGTTGATATCAATGCTAGTTTCATCGAAAATGCTTACTATGAGGCAGTCTTAATTAAAAAAAAAAATCTGTTAAGAACTTGTACTTGTAAGTGAAGAAATTGCTTCATGGTCACTACTGGGAGTTGGGTTGAATGATCATGTCTTGTCTGTATGTAAATATCGAATATTTACAGATGTACTTGTGCTTGAAAAGGCATTGATGGCCAATTTTGATTAGTCTGTTGGGTATTGATAACTGAACTCTAGATTTTAAGATCAATGCTTTGTTGTTGTTTGGAAGATTAGGCAGACCAAAACAACCTGAGCTTGTTTTAATCGTGACCCAATAAAAGTTTATGTGCAAGCTCAAACTTTCTTAGCAATTACAGTGTGGCAACAATTCTGGGCTTGTTTTTCTAACTAGCTGCCTATGAATTATGATACGTCCTTAATAATAGTGGGATTTTCATTGAAACATAATAAGAGGTTCCATGCAAAGCCCAAACGTGTAAAATTATTTGGGAACAGTTTCAATTCTTAAGCAAATGTGCATTCCTTGAAATGTATCCCAAAAAAAAAAAGGTGTACTGCATATTCCGCATGATCCTAATTGCTGTGATTCCGCATCAAAAGAGCATTTGTGGGAAATTTTAAAACGCACAGAACAATTCAATATTTATTTCATACTCATGGCATGTTCCTCTTACGTAGTTGCTCTTATCAATTTAATTTTTGTAATATATTTTTTTCAAGCTATTTTATATTTGATGCAGTGATCAATCTCAAGAATGTAGTGTGAAGAATTTGATATTAAATATACTGTTTAAAATATTGATTAAACTTTGTTAAAGTGGGTCTGACGTACGTCATTCCTACAATTTCGCCCGCGCGCACGCACACACGTATGGTTTATATGATCTTGCACAATTATGTATCTTAAAAAAAGATCATTGGTAGTCCACTAGTCTGTGCTCGAAGAGCTTCCTCCCTTGATAGGGGAAAATGTCATTGGGAAGAATATGTTCAAAACTTTTGTACGTCTAACATTACTGACATTTCCATACTAGTAGACTACAAGTCTCCTTTTGACATGGTTAGGCACATGCATTGATTTTCTTACAAAACAATCGTGCAACTCTCAGATAGTTGACACTGTTGTTAAATTTTGTTTTTCTAGAGCACTCACAGCTGTGCTCTTATATTGCTATATTGCTATAATATAGCTCTTTAAGCACAAAAATACAGCTCCAGCAGTAGAGCTAAATCCTTATTTTTTAGCTCCATATGAATAGTGCACATCTATCTATAGATGTGCACTGTTCATGAGAGCTAAAAAAATATATATTATTTTATTAAATTTCTCTCTCCTCTCTCATTTAAAAACTATTTTTTCTCTCTCTCTCTCTCTCTCTCTCTCTCTCTCTCTCTTCGACTTCTCTTCTTCTTCTTCTTCCTTCTCTTTTTTTTTTTTTCTCTCCCTTATTGCCGATCTTATCTCAACGCCGCTTTTAATCGTCGATCTATAGATGTGCACTGTTCATGAGAGCTAAAAAAATATATATTATTTTATTAGATTTCTCACTCCTCTCTCATTTAAAAACTAATTTCTCTCTCTCTCTCTCTCTCTCTCTCTCTCTCTCTCTCTCTCTCCGGCTTCTCTTCTTCTTCTTCCTTCTTCCTTCTTATTTTTTCTTTTTTCTCCCTCATCGCCGATCTCATCTCATTGCCGATCTCATCCATCACCGATCTTCATTGTCCATCTTCATCGCCTAGTCTTTCATCTCATCGCTAATCTTCATCGCCCAGTCCCACCTCGCCGTCCCACGCCGCCGACCCATTGCCGTCCTCCATCTCACCGATCTTCATCGTGGGTTTCTCTGGGTTTCGTTAGGGTTTTTTTTTTTTTAGCTGCTGTGAACTGCTGAAGTTTGCTGCGCTGGTGGTGATGGTTGTGCTGTGGTGGTGGTGATGGTTGTGCTGAAGTTTGCTGTAAAAGTTATTATTATTATTATTGTAATGAGTTTTTTGTATTATTTTAATCAAATAGCTAAAAATATAGATGCATTGCTGTGGGGTGTGAAGATGTAAAATAGATAAAGTGATTTTTGAAGGTGCCAAATAGCTAAAATTTTAGATTCACTGCTGAGGATGCTCAAGCCTAAAATATAAGTTGAACCTTTAAGTTTGGTTGATTGTCATTTTGTAAATTTTATTTTTGTCATTTTCATCCTATTAAGTTCACATTTGCTGTTATTAGCGGGTGCCATAGATCTTTAACAGCAACAGAGATGAGGAACATGAAGAGGGCGTAGAGTTCAGGATTGGGCCACGTGGGATGGCCCAACCCCAACAAAGGATAAGGTCGGGATAGCACTACCACCAATTCTGTGAATTACGAGAGAGAGAGAGAGAGAGAGAGAGAGAGAGAGAGAGAGAGAGAGAGAGAATATGGTGGTGAATTTTCTCACACCTTAGGCCAAATGATTAATGGTTTCTTTAATAAGCTTCCTAGCTAGGTATGCAAATTCCCTCTTGATCGTAGACATTACCAACATTATGAGCGGTATGGCCTTAATAGGGGTTATGGACATCATTAGAGAGGAGACCAGGTTCCTTTAGGTTATATTCTAGGTGTTTACCCCATATATATTGCCAATTTCACCTATTAATGACGCTCATCCAGCAATTCTCACGCAAAACTCCACATTGGCCATTCGGTTGTAAATGTTAATTGGCCTGTAATTTTGAGATCTGTCATACATTACAACGTTTTATCGAGTTGTCTCCAAACAATATTGCCTGTTGACTATACGTTTCCTATCATTTTTCTATGCATAACATATTTCAGATCATTTCCTTGTGATCATTATTTTTATATCTTTCTGCTATTAGATACCAAAAATATTGATTCAATTATATTAATGAAGGGCATAACCAAGAACTTTTTTTTTTTTTGGTTCTTATTTTTATATCATATCAAAATACTAAAATTGTGTAATTCACTCAAAAACTAAAATATTAATATCAGCTAAAGGGGAAAAAAATAAGAATATAGGGAAATATAGTATTAATACCACAAATTATTAAATTAAACAATTAAAAATAATTAGATTACCATTTGTCATCTATATTTTTTAATAAATTTGAATTTAGAATAGGTATTCTTAATCCAAACATGTCTTTTCCTATTTTTAAGTAAGTGTACCGAATGAACTGAGTGGATCAAATGGACTGAAGTAAATAGCTGTGGACCAAGCTGGACCGAATGAGGATCGAATGGACATAAGTGGACCGAAGTAGACCAAATTGGCTCAAATGGGCTGAATTGGACCAAATTATACGGAAATGAACTGAATTGGAAAGATATGGACCGAAATGGATTGAATATACCAAAGTGAATTAAATGAACCAAATAAATCAAACTGGACTGAATTGGACCAAAATAGACCGAAATACACTAAAATGGACAAAAGTGGACATAATCATAGACCACGTCACCTTTTTTTTTTAATTATAATTTTTTAATTATTGATTTCTTCCTCTAATTTTTTGATAATATTAAATATATTAATCGATTGACTTTACACATTCATCTTGAATGAATTTTTTTCTTTAATAAGATCTTGGATGATTTTAACTTTACATATACTTTGTCTTTATATATTTATTTACTTTTTTTTTTGTTTGACAACAAAAGAACTCATTTTATATTTTTTTCTTCATTACTCTTAATTTTTTTAATATTATCAAAAAATTAGAGGAACAAATCAATAAAAAAAAGTAATGTGGTTAATAATGTGGTTCAATAACAGTATAGCAACATTAAATAATACATTTCTACTTTTATATATTATTATATAGATATAGATTATAAAAAGGATTTTAAAAGAATTTGGGGCCCATAATGAGTCCATGTTGTTTGAGGTTTTTATTTATTTATTATTTTAAAATTTTTAATAACATCGAGTGTCACGTAGGTTCTGGTTAATATAGTTGGTATAATTTGTAGTCTTTTGTTATTGAACAAAAAAATTGGGATTAAATTTGACCTAAACACAAGATAAATTTTATCATTGCTTTGATTTGATAATAATGAAGCCATAAATTCAAATTCTATAGTATATATCAAACAAAATCATGCCTCATATTTTATTGAGTTGTATCTTTACTATTGTAAATTGGTTTCAACCTATCATTGTTCTTTATCATCAGATTAAGACACCAATTGATTTTTTTTGTAAGTTGGGGTACCAATTGAACTACCTGAAACCCACATAGGTCATAGTTCCTTGAAGTAAAACTAATTTTGTTTGGTATCACTTAAGTGTTTGATAAAATGGCTGAGAGGAGTGTTTCGTCGTGGAATATTATGATAATGGCCTATGATCAAATTAATGAACTTGAATTAGCTGATTACCTTCCTAAGTTGATACACCAGAAGAATGCAGTTTCATGGAATGCCTTAAGCCCTTATTTGGGAGAAGAGAATGGAATGTAATAGAAAGGAATGAAAAGAATAAATTTTAAATATTTTTCCATTCCCTTGTTTAGGAGTTTTAATAGAGGGAATGAAAAGTTTATTCCCTTATTTGGAAGTTTAAGTGAGAGGGAATAGAATGAGTAGGAGGGAACACTCATTCTTTTGTATTCCCTTAAAACCTCAAAAATTCATTCCCCCAAAAATTGGGAGGAATTGGAGGGAATGAAATTAGATTTAATGAATATTTAACTAAAACTTCCAAAATACCCCTATATATTTAGCCCTTTATTTTAAAATAGGGGTCTAATAGTAATATTATTATAAAATGATTCCATTCCTTTTTCACTATGTTTCTCTCAAACCAAGTTACTTAAATTCCATTCATTTCCTTTCCTTTCTATTCCTTTATTTCAAAACATCCAAAAAAGATTACCTAATTCAATTTCATTCATTTCTTTTCCATTCCTTTCCCTTACTTATATACATTCAATTCTATTCCATTCATTTTCATTCTATTCCCTTATGAACGCTCAAATGAAGCCTAAGAGCATGGCATGTTAGGTTGCATGATATTGAAGCAGTTAGGAAGGTGTTTCAAAAGGTGCTAGAAAAGGATGCGATCTCTTGGGATACAATGATCGATGGCTATGTACATGTTTTGGCAGGTTAAGGCAATATATATACACTGCTTAATCAACAAAACAGTCGCACATAAAAAATAATATGAAGCTTAATGTTATTCTGAAAGCTCACTAGTATAATTATTAGTACTAATTAAGACCTCCAAATTTAAAGTATAGCTTAATTAGTTTTAATCTACTCTAAACAATGCGGAATAAGAGAGATTACCAAGCTAATCAACCTAGACTACTAACGAGTGCATGAATAAACATAATTAACAATAAAGTAAAAGCACAAGTAGTAAGGGAAGAATAGAGCAAACACAAGATAACGCACGATGTGTTATCGAAAAGGAAAACTGGAGAACCAGGCAGAAAAACCTCTCCACGGCTTGACAAGCCGAAATGATTCACTAGCAAATCAGTTGGAGTACATGAATACAAAGAGATCATCCGAGCCTAATCTACCCACTGTACTTGAGCCTTCCAAGTTCCAACTACCAATGGACTTTTTTGAGTCTTGTCTTTGCTAGCTTCTTGGATCCTGCAATTATCACCAATTGCTCCTACCAAAGATTGGCATGACCCAATACTTTCTAAATGCACCAAATCATCCCTTTACACTTAGAATGGGTGTGGATTGTGTTTGGGCTAAGTTCCTCTCATAGGATACAGAAATTGAGAGGGACGAGAGTGAAGAAAAACTAAGAGAAATATGTAGATGATTGATGGGTGACAATCTCTAACTCTCCAACGGATTATAGGATTTTATCTTTGAAACTCTCCTTATAATTTTGCGGGTAATATAAGTTTTTATAGTGTGGGTCAAGAAAAAATGGTGTCACACATGATTTTCAGCTGTTAGTGTATTTGAAGTCAGTCATGAGTTGGCCAAATTGCAAGCTAGTCGAGAAATACTTCTGACATAACAAATGTTTGAACTTCCATCATGTGCTCCTCATGTGGCCTTTTGCGGGTTGAAGCAGTCACGAGCTCGTTGTGATCAAGTTGCGAAATATCCTGTCTTTCACAGTTCTTTACATTTAATCCCACATAGATATAAATAAAAGATTGAATAAAATACAATCAAATTTGAAGCAGTCACGAGCTCGTTGTGATCAAGTTGCGAAATATCCTGTCTTTCACAGTTCTTTACATTTAATCCCACATATATATAAATAAAAGATTGAATAAAATACAATCAAATTTGATATAGAATTAATGCTAACAAAACAAAATTGAAAACCAAAACTTTACATATTCAAATGTAAGCAAGCTATAAAACACATTGTTTTTATAGTTATCAAACCTTTTTATTTTTTATTTAAAAAAAAATTGCTTTTCTAATATACACAATCAGTTACTCACTTTACTTCTGAACTCAAAGCACATTAGCATTAACCAGAGCACTAGAGAGAAAGAGAGCCATGTAGCTTGTAAGAGAAAAATACAAAGCTAGTAAAAAAAAAAAAAAATCAGGGGGTTCTTGGCTCCGTTGGGCACCCTCAACATTGTCCCTAATTGTGTCTACCGCTCTGGCTAATATATTCCACTAGCTAGTTTCCCTAAGTTCTTACCACCTTAATTCCACCACATGCTATCACTTAATACAATAAGTTAAGGTCGTTTTTACTAGTAATTGGGTTAAAAGCATTTGAACCCCAAAATATTCTACCAAAGCCATCATTGCCCCAGCCATGACCCCACAAATTCTTAATCCACCAAAACTTTTTTCCTATATTTTGTGTTATTCTGCATCCAATGATGATGATTGTGTGTCTAGAGCAACCATTGTTCACCCTATCAGTAGAATTACCTTCGTATACATAATCTTGTCTGTTAGGGCCATATTTTTATGTAATTGACATATCCTTTGACAAAATGCACTTTACTTGTATTTAGGTAAATTTAAGAAGGTTCAGGATGATCATCACAAATAGTTAAATTGAAGACATGAAGATTACTCAAGAACTGCTCAAGAAAAGTGCAATCTACAGGTCTCGATACTTCCTTGATAGAAGCTCGATCTGTTGAGATTCATTAAAGCTCGACACATGTCTTGATCTATCGAGCTTACGAGATTCAAACTATAGCTAGCAACATTTTTATTCTAAAAGGCTATTTGTTTATGAGTTTGTATAATCCTTATTGGACTAGAAAAGCCCAAGGTTTGTGTAAACCTATTTGGAATAGGAAAGCTCATTAAGCTCCTATTTAAAGGAGGTGGAAAAAAAAAAACCTAACCTTAGAGAGCTTCATAAGGTTTTCTTTTTGAAACCCTAGCCTCCTCCTACAGAAGAAAGAGTTCTTGTTGCGTTTCTTATACGCCTTTGGGTTCTGTAACAAAGCAAAGTCTTTTGTATCAACATTGAAGATTTTATTGGTATTTCTATGTGAAGCTGTTGCAAATCAACTATAACAATCAAAGGGTTGCTGTGGAGTTAGTCACGTACTGAGAGCCATGCATCAAAAGGAAAGATTGTCGCTACAGAATAAGTCCAATTGGGTATTGGGGTAAGGATTCAACTGTAGGTTGGTATAAGGTACTGGGATTCTTTTACTTGTAACTGCTTGTTTTGATAATAGTAGATTCTCAGGAGTGGTGACCTTAAATTCACCCAGTGGGGTTTTGCCTCGGTGGTTTTCCCCATTCGTAAACAAATCACCCATGTCAAATTTAATTTCCATTGTATTTAGTTATTTGGTGATTTGTTTGTGCTACCACGTGCTTTGCATGTTAATTTGATTAATTAATTCATTTGACTAAATTAATCAATTAATCTATCACTAGGGGTCAATACATTTTTGGCCTGTCAAGTGGTATCAGAGTAGGCACACTCTGATTAGGTTTCTATTCTTTGTTGTGTGATCCATTGACCCCTATTGTCATGGAAACTCTTGATTGTTTTGATTTTCATGATCTTGTGTTAAACGATGATGATGATGTTCAAGATGCCTATTGTAAGCTTTATAATTTTTGTATGAAATCTCTTAAAAGTTCTAGAAAATTAAAAGCTAAATTTAAAAAGGTCAAGCTTGAAAAAATGATTTGATTGCAAAATTGGATGAAGCCAATAATTTGAATGAGAATTTTAAAAATCAAATTCCATCTTAGGTGGACAAAATTAAAAGTTTGGAAGAGCAACTAGTTGAATCTAAAACTGAAGTTGAAAAATTAACTAGTGCCAAGTTTGTTATTGAGCCTAACTCAAAAGAAATATTTTTTTATATTCCTCCATTTAAAAGGAATAATAAAGAGTTGAAGGCTAATATTGCTAGGATAGGCAAAGGTAAAAATTTTGATGTTAACGCTAAAATTTCTAAACCTATGTCTAAAACTCCTCCTAGGTTGAATAAAAATTCTGAATTTGTCCCTACTTGTCATCATTGTCATATTGTTGGTTTTATTAGGCCAATTGTCCTAAGTTAAGGTCTCTGTCAACCCCTAAGGTTAGACCTGCTTTTAGGAAACTGAGTAGTTCTAAAACTACTCATGTTTGTCACCATTGTGGTGCTTTCGATCACACTTGGCCTAATTGCTTTAAGTTGTATCCTCAAAAGCAAGTGTCCAAACGGTCACAGGTTTCCTCTCAAGGACTTACACCTTTGTTTGGAGAGTTATTAAAAGTTTTGAGCTTTTTAACTCAATTTCAAGGGAATTTTAATTCTTCTATGTCATTTAGTAGACATACTAGGACACGTGCCTTTTCATCTTCACGGCCAAAGACTCGTGCTGTGTGGGTGAGAAAGGAGCCTAAGACTTAATTGTCTTTCTGTTTGTCCTCTGCTTTATTTCTTTCTATCTAAAGTAGGACTCTCTTGCGTGATTTCTTATCTGTTTTTGGAATCATGCTTTCATGCATTTGCATCTAGTTATTTTTGCTTTAAAGTTGCTTATCATGTTTTTGTTTGTGTTTTCAATTTTGCTTTATTTTGTTTTTCATAAAAAAAAAAAAAATTGAAAAATACAAAAATAGTGTGTGTTTGTGTATATTGATACTTGTGTACCTTGGATGGCCATTGAAACAAAATTTTTTAAACTTTGTATCTCTTCTTTAGATGAACATCTCTATGCACAACTAAGCAAGTGAGTTTTGTGGCTCGTGTTTGTGATAAGTAAGGTTGAGTAATCTCTTGTACTTATCACTCAGTATCATTCTTTTTGACGGGAAGGACTAGAAAATCCTAAGAGAAAAGGAATAAATAATCATTTCACCACTGTTGCCCGTCAATCATGAAATGACATCCGTATGCTTCGGCATAGCAATAGTGGAATGTCAAATGCTTAACATCATTGGGCTTTTCTTTTCTCTCTCTTATATGCCCATGTATGGTTTGTTTAAAAGAAAAAAATATGCAAAGAAAATAGAAGCAAAAAGATTAAAATGCTTTATATGATTTCAAACGTGTATTCTAGGAGATGTGAGAGTTATAGGATGTACCTCGAAGGTGATAGTCCCCATTAAACAGTTATGATTGCATGTGAATTAAAGTGATTTTCTCATATTTCAAATCGTCATAACATGTTGATACTTATGCAATCTTGTGATGTTTTTCACACACAACACGCAATATTTTTTGCTACTTTTGATACATGTGTAGTTACAATGTGATTTGACCATCACAAGGAATACATGTATTAATGTATGCTCACTAAACTGTCTTAACTTGTTTTTAAAATATAAAATTGGTTAGACTTGTTTAGTGTGTGTGTGTGTGTGTGTGTGTGTGTGTGTTTTGAATCTAAATACTTGTTGTTTTTCTTGTTGAGAGATGATTTTGAAAGCTTAAAATGTTGTTTGGATCTTTGGTTGAGTAGCATGTTTAATTGAATTCATATCTGTATTTTTCCCCTCTTGAAAAACTATTTTTAAGCAATTTCGATAGCTCCTCGACACCTTTCGACAGTCGATATTTATAACATGCTTTGTTAAAAATATATATTTTCAAGAATACTATTCAAATGTGTTGTGGATGATAAATATAGGTATGGATATTGATATTTGTAAAAACCAAAATAAAAATTAATTACAGTGAAGTTTAACATAATAAAAAAAGTTACATGCTCATAATATTAGACAATTTCTTTCGCACATATATAATATCTTTAACAACAAAAATAAAAGTCCTTACCTTGGGAGGGACGTTTATAGACCATATCCTTTTCCACATCTTCTGATCCAATCTGGCTTGGGAATGCTCTCCAGTTTGTGGGTGGTGGAGTCTAAGAGCCACTTGATAGGCCGTTTTCACCGAAAACATATTTGCCTTGTTTTCTTTCCATACCAGTCTATCCCTCAAGGTCATATTGCCTAGCTTAATCTGTAGAATATCCTTTCTTGTACCTGGATCGAAGATGGCCTGCACCTTAGCTTGATCCCACTGGTTCGTATTTGCGTCAATAAGGTCCGCCACCTTTAAACTTGTATCTACTCCATCGTTAAAGGTTGGTGGTCTAGGTAGCCACCTATGGGTATTAATATCTATCGTTTGTCCATTACCCACCTACCATATAGAACCTTCCCGAATCACCTCTCGAGCTTGTAACAGACTTCGCCACACCATAGACGGGTTTGCTCCTAATTTCGCATCCATGAAAGAACATGAGAGAAAATATCGGGCTTTGTACACATGGTAAAATAGTGAGTGTGTTTCATGGATAAGCCGCCATGCCTGCTTTGCCAACATAGCTAAGTTAAAGGCGTGGATGTCCCGGAACCCCATACCACCCTTCCTTTTTGATGTGCACAGTCTTCCCCAATTAATCCAATGTATTTTTTTCTCATCCCTAGTTTGACCCCACCAATACTTAGATAGAGCAGAATTTATTCCATCACAGACTGTTTTGGGAATTTTGAATAGACTCATCGAGTAGGTGGGAATAGCTTGGGCAACAGTTTTGATCAGCACTTCCCTACCTGCCTTTGAGATATGCTTCTCCTTCCACCCCATGACCCTTTTGGTGACTTTCTCCTGTAGTTCAGTGAAAGTGGACACTTTAGACTTCCCCCCTACCATTGGCAACCCCAAATACTTCTCACAACCAGTCATAATTTGTGCTCTTATCAAACCTCGAATCTCCTCCTTCACCTCATGTCTTGTATTTCAGCTAAAGAAAAGGGACGTCTTTTGGCGGTTTATGGCCTGTCCAGAGGCAGCCTCATACTTGGCCAAAATATCAAGCAAGCGATGGCATTCACCTACAGTAGCTTCACAAAAGAGTAAACTATCATCGGCAAAGAGGAGATGTGATATTTGGACTCCACCCCGACACGAAGTGATGCCATGTAGTTCTTTGGTGTCTGTGGCCCTTCGCAACATAGAGGACAAACCTTCAGCACATAACAAAAAAAGATAAGGGGAAAGAGGGTCACCTTGTTTGATTCCACGGGTTGGAGTAATATGTCCTCGAGGCTCACCATTAATGAGGACCGAGTAAGTTGCCGTTTGTACTGTTTCCATGGCCATATCCACCCACTGTACAGGTAGTCCTATCTTAAGCATGATATGCCGGAGAAAGTTCCATTCAACCCGGTCATATGCTTTGCTAATGTCTAACTTCACTGCCATGTGCCCAATCTTCCCTTTCCGACGGTTCCGCATACGGTGTAACATCTCAAAAGCCACTGAGGTATTATCTGTGATAAGTCTATTCGGCACAAAGGCACATTGGGCATCCGATATAACGTTTGGCAGAATCATCTTCAAACGGTTAGCTATGACCTTTGAAACCAACCTAGATATCACATTTGCAAGACTGATGGGGCGATATTCACTCATATGCTCAGGTTTGTTCTTCTTTGGCGTGCATGCTCTAATATCCTACCTACCAAAACAAATCTATTCCAGAGGAAGATGCGAGTGAATCCCACTTGTTCTGTGTGTGGACAGCATGTCGAAACAACGGAACATATTCTGTGGGAATGCCCTCTAGCCCGTAATGTGTGGGCATTGGTTAGGGGTAGAATTCAGAAGACAAGCTCCTTGGTGTCAAGCTTTTTCCTTCTTACGAGACAGATGATGGAGAGACTATCGGGGAAGGAATTTGAACTTTGGGCTATGATTGCGTGGGCGCTCTGGAATGCTAGAAACCGTATACACTTCCAAAACATGCAAACCCATCCAACTGAGATCCTCAAGCAAGCAACTGATCTGATGGTGGACTACCAGTTATTTGTTCGAAATCTTGGGCAATGACAGACGGCATGATGACTTGTTTTGTGTTTCTTTTGGTTTTATTTTATTCTTTCTCTTGTACTGCTTGGGTTAGTAGACGTAGTAGGCCAAGATGCATGGCTTGCATGGAATTTGCTTTACAGCTCATCAGCCTCGATAACATTTGTATACTGTTTTCTTTTTCATTAGTTTAATATATTTCTATCTTTGATGTCAAAAAACAACAAAAATAAAATTGAGAAATAGTGACATAAAAATTTTACTACTCAAGAAAATTAATTTAATCTAATAATGCACATAAAAATGTAACACAAACACAAATGGGACCTTTTTTGTATGTGAGAATTCAAAATTTGATAATTCTTAAATAATATTTATAGAGGTTTATATAATAGATTTCATGAATTTAAAATTGCATTAACGACTCATAAGCAAAACCTTTATTTAAAAAAAAAAAAAACTAAAACGAAGAAGAGAAATACATACCTATAGCATGAATAATTTTATTGAGGAACAATTATTAATGCTTGAAGAGAAATGCTATACTCGGTCGGACTAAAACATAACTTTTACTTGTTCAAATAATAATTAAGGCGAAGTAGGGTAAGGAACAACAAATAATAATTATAACATACCAACATAATAACATTTTTATTTAATTATAATGTGTCAAATTAATAATAATACGTGGGTTCTAGTTAGCTCAACTGGTAAAGTCTCTGATGGTTGTATAAGAAATCTAGGGTTCAATCCCTGCTTACACCAAAAACTGATTGGTGTCTTGGTTTGATAATAAAGAGTTATCATCAGGAGTGGACACCATAAGTTGAAATTCTCTTAAAAAAAAAAAATAATAATAACAATACTAAACATGCTAAGATATTTATGTTAATTAATGTAAATAAGCATAAAATTAATATCGACACCTAACACCTTACGGTTGCACGAATTATGATTAAAATTGACCTAATATATTTACTTTAACCCCAAGAAATCATCTCGAATTACAAATTAAAAACTACCCAAATTTATATAAAAAAATGAAAGCAAAATTCACTACAACACACATAAATATATGCACACAAAAAACCTATGAATTCAATAAATACAAACAATATAAATTTCTAAACATAAAAAAAAAATCTTGAATTAGAGTTAATGTATAGACACTCACATGAAAATTGAATTGACTTTGATTGTAAGGGGGAGGTGGGCGAAGCTATGTAAATTTCACATCACCTGAAATATCTATTGTTTTTACATCACACTTTTTATATTTAATCAATTTTCTGTCTCCATTCTTTGTGGAGTGATGTTCATTATCATGGTTTTGGTTGCTCAAATCTTGGTCTAATGGCTACCTGTGGGATCTACACATATTGGAAAAATTAGTGATAGTACCATACTTTCTCTTGTCAGTGTTTCATATAATAATAATAATAATAATAACAACAACAACAACAACAATTCTTACAAAAATCGAATAAGATTTTTGTTAAAATTAATTTTTTAGTTCTCATGGAAGATATACCATTGATTTTGAAGACCATAATAAGCATATAAATTAGATCAAAATTAAAAAAAATAACTTAAACAAAAGGCAACTTGCACACAAAACATATTCAATTTGATGAAGAAAAAAGTAAAGAAGGGAATTTTATGAAAAAACAAAAACAAGAAGGCAAATACATACATGCAAATTTAATAGGTAAGGTAACGCTCCGTTTGTTTCGATGGAAAACTTTGTGTAAAGATAGTTTTCCTTGTTTTCTAGTGTTTGGTAGCATAAAAATATATGAGTCAAAGGAAAACCATCTTTAGTTAATAAAAAAAGTATGACTTATTTTTAGAGATTGTTTTCCATAAAATTTTTTTGGAAAACAACTCTATCTCACAGCAAGCTAAATAAGGGAAGTTAGGAGGTTGTTTTTCAACTCATTTAAAGTTGCTACCAAACATTGGAAAATGAGATAATTTTATAGAAAATACTTTTTGAAAAATGACCCATTTTCTAGAAAACATCATTGTTGAAACAAACAGAGCGTAAGTATGAGAAGGAAAGAATATATCAAAAAACCGTATAGTGGGAAAAGGGATAAATACACCAAAACTGTATATATACACCCACTTTTATACTGTACTAGTGTGTAATCCCATGCATATGCACGGATACATTTAAAAATAATTACAATTACATATATATATATATATATATATATATAAAATTTAGAATCTAATTAGATCTAGATTCTTTTATTTTTGCATTTCAATAATTTACTTCCTACAAAAATTAAAAAATTAGATGGAACACATGCGCAAAATTGAATTCCAATTAAAATTAAAATTTGAATCTAATTGAATTTAGATTCTTAAATTTTTGCACCTAATAATTCACTTGACATGCAGATTTAAAAATTAGACTCCAGTTTAGAATTTAATTAGATTTTCTCTTAACTTTGGCTATTAATATATATATATATATATATATATAACTTATAAACTTGAATTGTTTTTAGTTATACAAAAAAAATACTCATAAATATAAAATCATTCAAAAATTATATTTCTTATGGTTTACTTATATTGGACTCCTCGTTTTTTACATTAAATTAAATCATTTGACACAAAAATTAAAAAGTTTAGATTAGATGAGACACATGGTACAAAATTAAACTCTAATTGAAACCCAATTTTTACATTGAATTAACTAACTTGGAACAAAAATTTAAAAACTTAGATTATATGGGACACATGGTGTAAAATTAAACTCTAATTTAATTCTAATTTGAAATCTAATTGGATTTTCTCTCTACTTTACCTATTATTATATATATAGATTATATAATTTTAAGTTGTGAAGAAGCTGACAACCTGAAATGAACAAAAAGAAAAAAGAATTTACGTATAATCAAAAAGTTTAGGTTAATTACGTATTAGTTTTTTTTTTTTCCTTTTTTTGCTACTTTATCCAAAAAAAAAAAAAAAATAGAAGAAAAAAAAATACTTTTAAATTTGTTACTTTATTATTAGGAAATAGATAGTGTAGGATAATTGTTTATCTTCAAAAAAATAAAAATACCATCGTAAGCTAAGAGATTGTTACTTTATAAAATTAAAAAAAAAAAAAGCTCATACGAACATTTATTGTTATTTTATCCAAAGAAGTTGATAAGATCAAAAGTTTTTTGTTTTTATCCAAAAACTTACTGCAATTTGGTGGATCCACTTGGTGCAACTAATTATATATATTTTAAAAAATATAATTTTTTTTTTTACAATTTGGTGAAACCACTTGGCGTAACTAAGCTCATACGAACACTTATTGTAATTTTATCCAAAGAAGTTGATAAGATCAAAATTTTTTTGTTTTTATCTAAAAACTTACTGCAACTTGGTGAAGCTACTTGGCACAACCAATTATATATATATATATATATTTTTTTTTTTTTTAAAAAAAACTAAAAAAAATTCTGCAATTTGGTAAAGCCATTTGGCGCAACTACGGCTTCTAAATCCAACTTTTATTATATAGTATACGAATGTAAGCTAAGAGATTGTTACTTTATAATTTTTTTTTAAAAAAGCTCATATGAACACTTATTGTTATTTTATCCAAGGAAGTTGATAAGATCAAAAGTTTTTTGTTTTTATCTAAAAACTTATTGAAATTTGATGGAGCCACCTGACGCAACCAATTATATATATATATATATATATATTTATAAATCTAAAAAAATTTCTACAATTTGGTGAAGTTACTTGGCACAACAACGGTTTCTAAGCCCAACTTTTATTTTATATATATATATATATATATTTTCTTTTTGGGGGGCCATAATGAGTCCATGTTGTTTAAGGTTTCTTTAAAAGATAACATGTCGTGTAGATTTCTTTTATAGAACATATTTGCTTGTAATAGCAAGTATTGTACATTTGGAATCTACTTCTACTAAGTTGCTAACTATATAAAAAGTGTTAGGAACCAGTGGTTCCTAATGAGAATGGATAGAAATTATAAGGAGATTGATGAGAATTGTAGGAAAATTGACTTAATTTGAAATAGTCACTCTCCATAGAGAAAGAGAGAGATTAACACAGAGAGAGATGCACTAATGCACTAAAAAGTTGGTTTATTCTTCAATTGATATCTAATGTTGAATTTGTTAGGATTTGTGCCCTTAAATCCTATTGTATGATATTATGTATGTTATTATGTGCGACATTATGTATGACTTAATGTTGTAATTAATAAAATTGTTTTATTCTTATCTAAAATAATGGTAACATAAATATTTGGACATTATCATATAGTCCATGATATGCATAGTATGTAATTTATGTGAAAAGTCATAGAAGATATAAATCACAAGTTCTTTGTAAACTTAGAATTTTAGTTCATAATCGGTGATGAAATTGGACGTTTCACTTGCAAAGACTATAACATATCAACTAAGATAATTTGTCTTGATCATGGAAGTGGAGACTTCTAGTTGATATATTGATATATTTAAAAGAGTTAAGACATATTGAACTGGACCGCTGTGAGATTTATTATTCTCCTAACGACTATCAAATGAATAATAAATCTCATGACTTTTATTTACATGAACTTTTAATCCTGAGAGAATAATAGACCTGATCATGAAGTGTAGGTTGCTTTAATATATCAAGAATGAGATCTAAAGTAACGGTTAAAACCTCAGTATGTTGGGCAGTCACATTTTGTGTTGATGGAATATATTTTCTCAAGATAGAATTCATAATCTTTTAACGGAGATACAAAATATTCCCTTGAGATAAGTTTAATGAGTTTGTTATTCAAAATGTTAGGCCTAACTACTTTAGTAAATAGTTACTAAAGTATATATTTATGAAATTGAATTTCATAAATATATGATGAATAACTTAAAGGATTAAACCGGATACTCAAGAATTAAGATGTAGTAATCTACAAAGTGGCAGTCTACTTTAATGACTTTGTATTACTATGAATATTTTATGAAGGGGTTGTATGTACAATAAAGTTTTGGGATATATTTTATTAATAAGGCCTAAAATGCAATTATATTTATATAATGATATTAAATATAATTAATGATAATTTTGGACTTGTCAAGAATTGACAAAAAAACCTAAGGCCCATTGGAGCTAGAGTCTTATTTATTCCCTTTTGGTTCCACTCTAAGCCACATACTAAAACCCAATTGGAAAAGCCCAAAAGGCTAACCCAATTAGATAATTAGTTATAAGGAGAGAAACATACAAAATTTTTGAAGTACATGAAATAGTTTGTATGTGAGTGTTGGACATTCTTTTATTCTCTTTTGAACAAACACATATAACTGATTGAGAGACCACATTTCTTCTTGGGCGTTAGTGGAATTGGAGTAAAGATTAAAAGTGTTCCCAAGTACTTCTAATTTTTGTTTTGAAATTCATCACACCAAGGTACACTCCTTTGTTCTTATATTCTTAAACTTACATAGTTCATGTTATCAATTGCAAATGAAGTAGTTTCATTAATTTTTAACTGCGTATGTTTTATATGTCATACAAACATGTATTTTTCCATCAGAATTACAATCATGTATTTATATGAAACTAGCTCTAATGTCATTGGCCCACATGGCTCAAGATAATTGGCTAGTTAATGTGCTTTATGAATTAAGTTATGTGTTAAATGAGCTATATATGCTCAAATCCTAACTAACTTATCCTAATCTCAACCAACTAGCTAACTACCTAACTAAAGGGATTACATCAATTATTTCATATTCCTAATATTTTCCTCTTCTTGAAAACACCTTGCCTACAAGGTGTTGTTGTGAAATGACACCTTTATTAGGGGAAACCAGCCACTAACCCAATGCGCCAAAGCATCTTGACTGTTGATTACACGAATAGTTTCAAAACAATTAATCACGGCCCATGATATAGGAGCATAACGCAAAGTAGTTGTATTGAACTTAACCTTTAGCAATATAGAACTCAGTTTCTTATAAAAATTGTGATCATCTCAACTATGGAATCCATCATTTATCCTGCAACTGTCACCAAGAAAAGAAGCATCTAGTTTCTTGGTTTTGTGACAGCCACTAATGAGCAAGATGTGGCCCCCATAGCAAAGTCCAAATTCAATGGAATTGCCACCAACATGCATGACTGTTAAGTCCATGCCTACATTCTTAATTACATGAGCAGCCCCATTTGTTGAGGCATGAGTTTGGCCAACGTTAAACACCATTGGATCACTTGCATTCACACCAACAGTGTATTCTTGCTCCACACCAACAGCAACGGTTTCATGTTGTGAGAGAGCGGGCTACTTGAAGGGTGCTTTCAAAAAGAGATTTGGGTGCTTAGGGCACCTCTCTTTTGGGTAATTGTGTGGAGTTGCTACTTATTTTTTTATAAAAAAATAAGAAAAAATAAGATACAATTCACATGTCCAAAAATACCTCAAATCCATTGATTGATTATACAAATACAACTTGATAGAATAACTTTACAAGGCTTTGGTCCTAGATACACTCTATGTAAAAATTACAAAGCTTTGATCCTAGTTACAATCTACCAAAACACTAGATAAAATACTAGTCTACTATCCAAAAACCTAAGTTCGAGGGCTAGGTTACGGAATGGGAAGGTGTTAGGCACCCATTCTGCTCAGACAGAGTTTGATCTTTTAGACTCTAAATGACCATTAAATACCCATATTCAAAGTATGAAATGTTATGCAACAGATACTATGTCAAATCCTAGATCTAGGGTTAAACTTTTATTCAAGAACCTTAGATCTGCCATTTTATTTTGTGTGAAAAAAATTGATGAGAATAGTTAAGGAAAAATTTAATTTTGAGTTTCCATAAAAGAAAAAAAAGAATGGACTTTAAATAAAAATTCAAATCTGATTGAGATTTTTAAATGTGGGAAAAAACAGATTTTTATTTTGAAAACACAAATTTTTTATTGAAAGATGCAGATCTAATTTTAATTAAAAATAGTCAGATTTTTTATTTTATTTCAGATTAGATTTTTTAGTAAAAACATGGCAGATTTTTATTTGGAAAAAATGCAAATAGGATTTTTTTTATTACTAATATACTAGATTTTTATTTGGAAAAAAATGTAGATATGATTTTTTATTAAAAACAGAGCAGATTTTTATTTGAAAAAATGCATATCAGATTTTACTTTGAAAAAGAAACAAAGAGAAAAAAATTACAGATCTGACTCTTAAAAAAAAAAAAAAAAAAGAAGAAGAAAACTTGCAAATTTGATTTTAGTTTTTTTTTTTTTAAAAACGGAAAGAAAAATTGCAGGTCTAAAATTCTAAGGCAAGATTCAACCCTAGATCTAGACATGTTCATCAATTAATCATGTGAAAACTTTTGAAAGCAAAAGAGAACATGTGATAACATATGAGAAACATGATTACTTAAACACAAAAGAAAACATCATGTCCATGGAAACTAAAACATATATGAAAGCATGTTAAGGAAACAAAGTTAGAGTGATACCTGCATGAACTTAGTCCTCAAGGAAAGAGTTCCTCAAAGAGAAACAATTTTTAACAATTTTTTTAAGGATTTAAGTGAAGCCTCTTAAGAAAAAAGAAGTTCCTAAAGTCGGGCATCCTGAACTTTTTTAACATAAGGGGAGAGAGAAGTCAAAAAAAGAAAGGTCAAAAAGGGGTTTTGAATGTTGGGAGGCCCCCCCTATTTATAGAGGTGTTAGTTGCTTATAAAATAAGCTAGGTTTGTTTAAAAATTAAGTCCAATCAGCTTAAAAAATAAGCAAAAAACGTATGGGAAAAATCCAAAAAAAAAAAAAAAAAAAAAAGAGACTTGGATGTAAGCTGATTTTTTAGATCAAAACAAGGTTCAGTATTTTGATCATATCTTTTTACTAAAAATTCAGATTAAGCTAAAATTTTGATATCTGAAGGTAAATTCGATTCTATACAACTTTTTCAGAAATAGCCTAGCCCGAATTTTGAGTTCTACTATGCCAAAAGTGCCTTAGAACTTGAATCTGAAATTTGCTACTTGATTAGCACGTTTTTGAAGTGTTTTCCAACTCTAAAATTGTATTTGGACGAATTTAAGAGTTATTTTCATGATAAACCTCATTCCAAATTAATAATTAGGATTTTTAAAATAATTATTTTGAATATAATTATTCCAAAAGCCTAATTATCTAAGGCCTTTAAATATTATCAGCTTATTTGTTTTAATTCCATGCAACAAATCTCACTTTAAGAAAAATAATTAACCAATTACAAAAATTCATTTAATTAATTTTAATCATTAACCAATCAAAATTAATTTCAATTAATTACATGTGATCAGTTTCACCCCCATACAATGCATGCAAACCGTGAAAACTTAATCTCGTGATATTTTTCAATCCGCAGTCCGATTTGAGAATCGAACATACCATTGTGACCATTTGAATTTCAATATTATTTTTATGATTTGCAATGAATGAATTAATGCATGTAGTGCAACTATGATTTTTCGGGTATTTGAATGATCGTTTTAGCAATTTTTCAAGATTAAATTATGGGTGCAAAATCGAGTGTCTACACATGTATTGTGGATTTTTGGTCAGTAGTGTGTTCTTGCTCCACACCAACAACAACAAGTTCATGTATTGTGGATTCTTGGTCAGTTGAATTAAGAGATTGTAGCTCATCTTCTGTTATATTCTCAAGAATCTCTTGCAATCTTGAGAGCTCTTCATTCATGGCCCTCTTAGATTCAGCCAAGGACTTAACTTTCTTTGAAATAACCTTATGAGATTCTGTCAAGGCTTTAACCTTCTCTAAAACTTCATTCACCATTTTCAAGATTTCTTGCCAGTCATATTCATCCGTCTCAAGATCGACGGCTCTGATACCAAATGTTAGAAACCCGGTGGTTCCTAATGAAGATGGATAGAAATTGTAGGGAAATTGACTTAAATCGAGGTAGTCACACTCCATAAAGAAATATTGAGAAAGCGATTAAGAAAGAGAGAGATTAATTAAGAAAGAGAGAGATGCACTAATGCACTAAGAAGTTGGTTTATTCTTCAATTGATATCTAATATTGAATTATAATCATGTCTTTATAAGAAACTAGCTCTAACATTGGCCCACATGTCTCAAGATAATTAGCTAGTTAATTTAACATGTGCTTTATGAATTAAGCTATGTGTTAAATGAGCTACATGTGCTCAAATCCTAACTAACTCACCATAAATTCAACCAACTAGCTAACTACCTAACTAAAAGGATTACATCAATTATTTCATATTCTTAACAAAAAGGAGTCGATGGCTCTAGCTACAGTAGTGTTGGTTTATTCAACTTTTGTCATTTGTAGCAAACCAAAACAGTGAGTTTGGGTGAGAAATTTTTTTTTAATATTAAAAAAATGTTATGTTTACAATATTTTTACAATAAATTTTAAGTAGCAAGTTATTATTAACTATTATTGGTGGAGAAAAAATAATTTTAGTGGTGGGTTTAAATTAGAATCATTAATAACTTACCTTTGAAGATTTTCTTGTAAAAGTATTGTAAAAATATTATAGGCATAACACTTAACATTTAATACTATTACCTAAAACCTTAAAATAAGGAGAATTGGAGTGCTGCTCAATTTTTTTTTCCCTTCAAATGCGTCAGTTTGGTTTGAGCCTTTTATTTTTATATAAATAATTTTTATATGTTTACTTTGAACTTTTACAATGTAAGCTTATAACTTAGAATGTATACAGACAAAAAAGTGGCAAACATTATATTTGCAAAAAAATGGTAAATATTGTGTGCCTATAATATAAATTTACATTATAATTACAATGTAAATATAGAGATATTGTGAAAATGTTATATCACATTTGTCAATTCCTTATGGGTCAAACTAAACTAAAATAAAATAATAAAATATAATATCGAGATATAACACAACTAAAAAATAAAGGTATTGTATTATGAAAATGTCGTGAATTTTGTTGTTATCACAATATTTTTAAAACTATTGAGGTGTAAATTTCTTATAGGTAAAATAAGATAATAAAATAATAGACTGAGATCAACTATAGTTGAGAATAGAGGTATTGTGAAAATGTGGTGATATTTTGTTGTGTTTCTAGACTTTATTTATTTATTTTTTTGTTTAGTCAAATTTGATAAGCCAAAATTCACTTTTTCAAGCACAATTTTCTTTGGCTGATTTTGTTTGTTTGTTTTTATTTCTTTACACACTGTTTAAAATTTAAAGTAAAAAAGAAAAGAGAAAAAGGATAGTTTCACACCAAAAGTAAGAAATAAAATTGGGTCCTTTAAGTTTGGGGTAATTTCATTCCTCCCTAAACTTTAAAAACGAGGAAGTACCCTGACTTTTCCTCTCTTAGTTAAACTATTTTGAAATCTTATTATTCTTAAAATTTTCCATTGTACAATGTTTAAAATATCCCTACTAAATTTAATATCCCAAAAAAATTTTCTGTGTATTTTGAGTTTTATGTGGTAGTCATACTTAGAACATTGATTTTCCTGGGTTAAATATTCTAGACTTAAAATTTTATCTAAAGGAAACTTCAATGACACATGCCTTTTGTTATCCTCATTTTTTTAATATATATCTCTTCTTACTTAAAAGGGTGTTCATTAAAAATTAAGTAAGCTAAATATCATGGCTAGACTCATAAAATGTAAGATAATAAAAAATGAAGTATCAATAATAAAATCTTTATTGTGGATAATTGCAAGTATTTGATGAAGACCTTCAATTGTAGTATATAACATCATTCATTGTAAAAATTAAAAATATTGTGACAATGTCTTAGCAAAACTCAGTTGCTTATTATTGGAAAAAGATGATATTCATTTTCACTCTTAGAAGCTTTTAGCGAGTTAATGTTGCCTTTAGCAAATAGGTTCTAAACTATCATGACAAATAAATACTCATATATTAAAATAGTTACTCTAAGTTTAAATACATGGTTTCTTTCTTCTTCAAATAGAAGTTCTATCGTAATTTTCTCACTCAATGGGGTAGCACGTGCCACCCAAGCTAGTAAATAGTAAAAAAGTTTAAATGGTGTAATTTGTTAGTGTTATCATTGATTTATTCAAGATATTAAAATAATTTTCTATATGACTATAATATATTGAATTATTGTATTTATCTCCAAAAATATACATATATATGGTAAAGAATCTGAATTACCGTATATGACAATTTATATATATATATATATATATGGTAAAGAATCCGAATTATGCAGTTCGTATACTTATGGTATGGTATGTGTACCGTATTTAACGAACTATGAATGTTACTATGCTTGACCAAACAAGTTTTGGGGTACGGTTGTTATGGTATTTAGGATCCAAGTATGATAATGCTAGCATGTTCTTCTCTTGTTCAGAAAATAATCTTATGCTAGATCTTCAATTGTCCGCAAAACTATGTTTGCTCTTGCAAATCCTTTAATTCGTTTATCAATCTACAATCATAAAATTTACAATATTGGTTGCAGGTCATTCAAAGTTCAAACCAGCCAAAAAACTATTACATGTACAGATAAAACCAGCAAATTATTATAGCCACAACAGTCGATTAAGATCCAACAATCTAATCCCACACCACCCATCCATTATGCAAACTAAACTTCCCTAACAATTCTTGGTTGAATTTGCCCAACAAACTAATCCCACACCACCCAACCATTACGCAAACTAAACTTCCCTAACAATTCTTGGTTGTATTTGCCCACACGACGACACAAATACCGTTGAGAATTGGGGCCTAATAGTTTTTAAGACATGGGCCACAATCTATAAAAATAAACATAATCCTTGAACATGGAACCTTCAAAGGTTTTCAGAGTGTGCTCAGTACTGGGCTTGGCCTCGAATTGAATAAAATACATTATTCCGCTACTGGGCATCAACTGGATCTTCACAAATCTCACAAATTCAAAATTTGTACCCTACACCTATTGTTCATAATCAAAGAATTAATAAAGAGTTATAAAGCATATATAGAAGGATATTAAGAGTTATAAAGCATATATAGATGGATATTAAGAAGAAGAAGAAGAAGAAATAAACCTTAATTTCGTTGTAGCGCTCTAACAACGACTGTCCATTGAGAGAAAATTCATTTTGTTCCCGTTCACAAAGCTGAGAAACAAGCAGAATTAATTGAAAACCTTCTCATAAAAAAGAAAAGAGACACACTCACCCACACAATGTAGTACATACCTCTGTCTCAGGGATCCATTGCAGACCTTGGCAAAATTTGAACGGGTCGTTAAGTTCAAGGGCAAAGGGGGAGATAGGGGCAAGGGTGGAAGTAGGGGGTTGAGGGAAAGAGTAGATGTTTGAGGACAACGAGTGTGGGGTACAATCTATATTGGGATCAGATTTTGCTTTTGTTTTTTGATGGATATTGGGATCAGATTTGCCTTTGCCTTTTTCATCATCTTCTTCAAATTGACGGGTGAATTCATCGAAGTCTGGAAAACTTACATTCTCATAGTCCTCATAATCTGCCATGATTCGATCTCTAAGACCAGAGAGAGAGAGAGATAACATGAGTTTTGCATTCTTTTCTCAGTAAAGATCCACTCACGGGCAAGGAGCACAGAATATGGAAGAGAAAAATCAAGGCAAACTGAACAAAAAGGTAAAAAGGAAGTAACATACAACTACAAGTCATTCACACAACCATGTTTTGGACACAAATCTCAAACACAGTACAGTAGAGAGATACACAAAGGAAACATAACATACAGACGCTTGCATAGAGCACAACACAAACCACATCAACAACATGTTAAAACGCAAAGCAAAACCAAGTCAGATTGACACCCCCAAAATGAAAGAACCCATTTCAAAATCAACCCCAAACCTAGAAATAAACCATCATTAACTTGAAACCCCAAAACCCAAATCAAAATACCAAACACACAGAGGATCCACAAACCAATTGTTTTGCACCCAAAAACAAAACCCCAATTTTTCAAACCCTAGCAAGCGGGAAATCCAATCCTTGAAGAAGCACTGGGAAAGAGGGAGAGGAAAATACAGAAATTGAAGACAGAAAATAGAATTGGGTTTTAAATATCATAAACGGTCGATCGAAACCCTAATTAGAGAACAACAAGGAAAACAAGAAGAAAAACCATAGGCAAACAATTCGCGCTCTACATAGCCATAGCAGTAGCCAAATCAATTACAAGGAAGCCATACGAATGAATAAACCAGAGAAAAAGAGAGAGAACCACACCTGAGAGAGACCCAACTCTGCTTCTGAAAGACGCTTGCTATGAAGAACCTGACATGCATAATCACGCAATAAAAGGGCATGCTTCCTGTTCCTATAAATAAAAAAAGAGAAAAGAAATAGGAAACCCGTCCTTCTTGAGGTTACCGTCAGGCCTGTTTGGTAGTACTTTCCAAACTCACATTTTCACATTTTAAATAATATTATACATATTTTTAAAGATATTTTTATTCATACGTATTTTAAAAAACTACAAAATTTTTATCTCAGACTACTCTACCAAACACCCATAATCTACCGTACTTTTTTTTTTGGTTATTTTTTATTTTTGGGCGTGATACTATTAGTAGGTAACCTGCTATACTAGGTTACCAAAACATCATATTTGGTGGTTTTTTTTTTCATATTGTGTTGTTTCAATGTCACATGTGACAGTTTTTTTGTCACATTTGATGGTTTTCTTATTTTTTTCTCACATTTGACGGTTCTATCCTCGTATTGTGCAATTTCAACATCACATTTGACAATACTTTTATCACATTTGGTGGTTTTTTTTTTCCCTCATATTTAACGGTTCCATTCTCCGTTGTGTAGATGTACTTGTGCTTAAAAAGGCATTGATGACCAATTTTGATTAGTCTGTTGGGTATTGATAACTGAACTATAGATTTTAAGATCAATGCTTTGTTGTTGTTTGGAAGATTAAGGCAGTCCAAAACATCCTGGGCTTGTTTTAATCGTGACACAATAAAAGGTTATATGCAAGCTTAAACGTTATTAGCAATTACAGTGTGGCAACAATTCTTGGCTTGTTTTTCTAACTAGCTGGCTATGAATTATGATACGTTCTTGATAGTAGTGGATTTTCATTGAAACATAATAAAAGGTTCCATGCAAAGCTTAAACGTGTAAAATTATTTGGGAACAGTTTCAATTCTTAAGAAAATGTGCATTCCTTGATATGTATCCCAAAAAAGAAAAAGAAAAAGAAACAAAAAGTGTACTGCATATTCCCCATAATCCTAATTGCTGTGATTCCGCATCAAAAAGAGCATTTGTGGGAAAATTTAAAACGCACAGAACAATTTCAATATTTATTTCATACTCATGTCATGTTCCTCTTACGTAGTTGCTCTTATCAATATAATTTTTTTAAAGCTATTTTGTATTTGATGCAGTGATTAATCTCAAGAATGTAGTGTGAAGAATTTGATATTGAATATGCTGTTTAAAATATTGATTAAACTTTTGTTAAGTGGGTCTGACGTACGTCATTCATACAATTCCACACACAAACAGATATGGTTTATGTGATCTTGCACAATTATATCTTAAAAAAAGATCATTGGTAGTCCACTAGTCTGTGCTCGGAGAGCGCTTCCTCACATGATAGGGGAAAATGTCATTGGGAAGAATGTGTTCAAAAATTTTGTACGTCTAGCATTACTGACATTTCCATACTACAAGTCTCCTTTTGAGGACAAAATTGGCCTATGCCCTTTTAAAAAAAATAATCTAGCATATTGTCCCATTTTCCAAACTAATTAGGGAAATACTTCTCTTTTGAAACTTGATTTTCTCAAAATTGAGTTAAGCTCTATAGTGACTTATAGTGGCGTTTTGGAACTCGAGCTCCATGAACTCGAGTTATAGGTAAAAAAAAAATAAAAAAAAATTTGCCTATAACTCGAATTTATGGAGCTCGAGTTCCAAAACGCCACTATAGATCTATAAAACATTACTATAGGCTTCTTAAAACGCCGCTATAGGGCTCCGGAATTTTTTTTTTAAAATCGATTTTTAAAAAATCGAGTTACAAAAGAGAGGCATTTCTCTAATTAGTTTAAGAAAGAGGGTAAAATGCCACTTTTTTTGCACGAAAAAGGCATTTGCCCATTTTGTCCCTCCTTTTGACGTAGTTTAATAGTTAGGCACATGCATTGATTTTCTTGCAAAACAATCATGCAACTCTGAGATAGTTGACACTGTTGTTTTGTTTTTTTAAAGCCTAAAATATAAGTTGAACCCTTTAAGTTTGGTTGATTGTCATTTTGTAAATTTTATTTGTCATTTTCATCCGATTAATTTCCCATTTGCTGTTATTAGCGGGTGCCATAGATCTTTAACAGCAATAGAGATGAGGAACAGGAAGAGGGCGTAGAGGTTCGGGATTGGGCCACGTGATATGGCCAACCCCAACGAAGGATAAGGCCAAGATAGCGCTTTCACCAATTCTGTGAATTAGAAGAGAGAGAGAGAGAGAGAGAGAGAGAGAGAGAGAGAGAGAGAGAGAGAGAGAGAGATATGAGATTATGGTGGTGAATTTTCTCATACCTAGTTCAAAATGATCAAGGGTTTCTTTAATAAGCTTCCTAGCTAGGTATGCAAATTCCCTCTTGATCGTAGATATTACCAACATTATGAGCGTTATGGCCATAATAGGGGTTATGGACATCATTAGAGGAGACCACATTCCTTTAGGGTATATTCTAGGTGTTTATCCCTAATATATTGCTAACTTTGACCTATTTATTAATGATGCTCATCCTGCAATTCTCACGCAGTCTCCATGTTGCCTATTCGGTTGTAATTGTCAATTGGCCTGTAATTTTGAGATCTGTCATACATTACATCGTTTTATCGAGTTGTCCAAACAATATTGCCTATTGACAATATGTATCCTATTATTTTTCTATGCATAATATATTTCACATCATTTCCTTGAGATCATTATTTTTTTTTGCCATTGGATACCAACAAAATTGATCCAAATATATTAATGAAGGGCATAACTAAGAACTTTTGTTTTGGGGTTCTTATTTTTATATCATATCAAAATACTAAAATTGTGTAATTTGCTCAAAAATCAAAGTATTAATATTAGCTAAGGGGGCAAAAAAAAAAAAAAAAAAAAACAGATAATATAGAAAAAGATAATACCACAAGAATATTAATAAATTTGGATTTAGAAAACATATTCTTAATCCAAATACGTATTTTTCCATTTTTAAGTAAGTGCACCAAATGGATCAAATGGACCAAAGTGGACCGAAGTAGATAGCAGTGGACTGAATAGACTGAAATGGACTGAGTTGGACTGAATGGGGATCGAATGGACTTAAGTGGACTGAAGAGGCCGAATTGGACCAAACTATACGGAAATGGACTGAATTGGAAAGAAGTGGACCGGATTGAATTTGACAGAAATAAACCGAATAGATCGAAATGGATTGAATGAAAAAAGTGAATCGAATGGACCAAGGTAGACAGAAAGGATGAAACTTGACTAAATTAGACCGAAATGGACCAAATTATATTGAAATTGACAGAAGTGGACCGAATCATTGGCCACATCACCTTTTTTTTTTTTTAATATCAATTGACTTTACACATTCATCTTGATGGTTTTTTCCCCCTACTAATATCTTGGATGCAACTTTACATATACTTTGCCTTTACATATTTATCTACTTTAATTTAAAAAGAACTCCTTGCACATATTTTTTCTTCATTACTCTTAATTTTTTTATATTATAAAAAAAATTAGAGGAACAAATTAATAAAAAAATGGTAATGTGGTTAATGATGTGACTCAATAGCAGTATAGCAACATTAAATAATATATTTTGACTTTTAGATATTACTATATAGATCTAGATTATAAAAGATTTTTAAAAGAATTTGGGGGCCAATAAAGTGTCCATGTTGTTTGAGGTTTTTATTTAAAAAAAAAAAACAGAGTGTCACGTAGGTTTTAGTTAATATAGTTAGTTTAATTGGTAGTCATCGAACAAAAAATTTGGGATTATGTTTGACCTAAACACAAGAGAAATTTCATCAATGCTTTGATTTGATAATAATGAAACCACAAATTCAAATTCTATAGTATCTATTAAACAAAATCATGCCTCATATTTTATTGAATTGTAAATTGGTTTCAACCTACCATTGTTTTTTATCATCAGATTAAAACACTAATTGTTTTTTTTTTTGTAAGCGGAGAACGAAGTTCGATCCCTTATTCGAGAATAAAAGACTTTACTTGTGAGCTAACTAAAACCCTCGTAGGTCGTATTTTCTTGAAGTAAAACTAATGTTGTTTGGTATCACTTAAGTGTTTGATGAAATGACCAAGAGGAGTGTTTCATTAGGGAATATCATGATAATGGCCTATGATTAGACTAATGACTTTGAATCAGCTAAATACCTTCTTGAGTTGATAACCCAGAAGAATGTGGTTTCGTGGAATACCTTAAGAGCATGGCATGTTAGGTTGCATGACATTGAAGGAGCTCGAAGGGTGTTTCAAGAGATGCCAGAAAGGGATGCGGTCTCTTAGAATACAATGATCGCTGGCTATGTATATGTTTTGGCAGGTTAAGACAAAACATATACACTGCTTAATCAACAAAATAGTCACACACAAAAAATAATACAAAGCTAAATGCTATTCTAAAAGCTCACTAGTATAATTACTAGTACTAATTAAGACCCCAAATTTAAATTAGAGTTTAAGTAGTCACGAGCCAGTCGCGATCAAGTCGTGAAATCCCCTGTCTTGCACAATTCTTCACCAAAATGAACACAATACCCATTACATTTAATCCCACATAAATATACGTAAATAATTGAATAAAATATAATCAAATTTGACACGGAGTTAATTCCAACAAAACAAATTAAAAAATCACAGCTTTACATATTCAAATGTAAGCAAGCTATAAATCACATTGTATACATATATAGTTATCAATTTTTTTTTTTTAATTTGCATTTCTAATATACACAATCAGTTACTCACTTTACTTCTGAACTCAAAACATATAATTAGTGCTCTATAGATATACCATACTGCATCATCCATGCAAACACAATAGATATATCCATAGCATAACCTCCACGTTTGTCTTGTTCTTCAGAGTTGAGTTAGTAAGTTCAAGTTGTTTCCAGTGGCAGGCCCAAGAATTTTTTCCAAGGTGGTCGTTATAAAACTTAAATTATTCAAAATCTAATAAAATAGAATTTCATATAATGAAAAAAAAATGCAAATACATAAAATATTATAATTTTCTTCTACGAGTTTCTTATTTTGAAATTGTTGCATGATAATCTCATTATCAATGCTATAAGTTACATTTCTTTCAAAATTTTAGTTTAATAAATTTTTTCTTTGGGCTTTTCATTTTTATTTGTAAGGGCCTAATATATTATTAAGGGAATCAAAGTCTTGGCTCCCTTGGGCACCCTCTAACTTTGTCCCTAATTGTGTCTACCACTCTAGCTAATATTCCACTAGCTAGTTTTCCTAATTTCTTATCCCCTTAATTTCACCACATGCTATCACACAATACAATAAGTTAAGGTCGTTTTTACCAATAATTAGGTTAAAAGCATTTGAACACTAGCATATTCTACCGAAGCCATCATTGCCCCAGCCACGACCCCACAAATTCTTAATCCACCAAAACTTTTTTTCCTGTATTTGATGTTATTTTGCATCCAGTGATGCAACTGTGTGTCTAGAGCAATCATAGGTCACCCTATCAGTAGAAGTACTTTCGTATACAAAATCTTGTCCATGTTTGTACTTCTCAAACTCTTTAAACAAGTAAAATGAAGTGCAAAGGCAAATTCCTTCCCGCAACTTCACTATCATCAACTCATTATTTGGATCTATAATTTTGTAGTCGGTAATACGTGCTAATAGAATCCTTTGATTAAACAGTAATATACATTATAACATATAAGGAAATTTAATTAATGCACTATCATCCAATATTATTTTTTTTACTTTTGTTAATTTTGAATATTGCAAATAAAGATAAGAAAAAAAACCTTACTGATTAACGTTGGACATAATTTTGTCTCTCTCCCATAAATTTATAAAAGTGCTCTGTAGTTACACCATATTGCACCGTCCAAGCAAACACAACAGATATATCCATAGCATAACCTCCACATTTGTTTTGTTCTTCAGGAGTTGAATTAGTAAGTTCAAGTTGTTTCCAGTGGTAGCTCTAGGAATTTTTTTTAGAAGGGTCATTATAAAATTATTTAAAATCTAATAAAATAGAATTTTATATACTGAAAAAAAAATGCAAATACTTAATATCTTACAATTTCCTTCTACAAGTTTTCTTATTTTGAAATTGTTGCATGATAGTCTTAATATCAATGTTACAGACTACATTTCTTTTAAAATTTTAGTTCAATAAATTTTTTCTTGGGCTTTTCATTTTTATTTGTAAAGACCTAATATATTATTAAGGGAATCACAATTTAAGGATAAAGTTTGGTTACAAATTTAGTTATAGCTTAATGCTATAACTCTCACTATGCAAATTAACATAACTATATATTTTGAAAATCTAATAGTTGAATTCCATTTTCTTTATGTTTTTAAAACACATGTTAAATTTTATGCCAATTGGATGTTATTACCATTCGATCCATAAACTTATTTTTATTTATAATTTTAGACTACAAAAATTCCAAATTTAAACATTTGATTGATGACATAGCTATTTGTCTTTGATTTTATTGATATTTTCTAAGTATGAAGGATATAAGAAGAAAATGTAATCTAACGATGGATTTGTCAAAATTCACATCAAATTAAAAAAAAGTTAAGTGGAGTTGTAGCCTTAATTTACAATCAAGTTTGTTGCCAAACTTTGCCCAAAGTTTATTTACGTTAGACATAAAAAAATTTAGGGTGATCACAAATATTTTTTAAAGATTAAAAAAAAAAATCATAAAATCTTTAAAATTTATATATAATATATATTTTCTTTTCCTGGCTAGGGTGGTCACAAGACCACCCTGGCATCAATGTAGAGCCGTCCCTGGTTGTTTCCATTGGGAGTCTATCATCTCTTGAATGGAGAGTTAAGTATCTTTGTCAAGGTATGTGTTAAGTTATGGTTTTTCATACTATTTTTGTTGGTAGTATTCCATGACAAAATTTGTTGTAATTTCATGAATTTATTTCCTTGTATTTGTGGGATTTATTTTTCATGGGTTTAGTCTTAAAGTAGTGAAGATTATACAAGACAGTGGAATTCGCGACTAGCTCGCGACTGGCTCGCGTCTACAGCACCCATGAAGGTCACATGAGAAGCACATATCGAAAACTCAAAAGTCTGTTATGTCAGTATATTTCACGAGTAACTCGCTACTTGGCTAAATTGCAAAGTGACTCGCGAAATGCTTTGACTAGTGAGCTTTCAATTTTGTTTTGCAATCATGCATTCCATAACCGAAATAATTCCAAAGCCCCAACAAACACCAAAACATTTTTCATTTTAAACCCTTTGAATAACTTTGCCATAAGGTCAATCTCTCAAATCAAATTCATATTCAGCTTCCTAATTAAAAATTAACCCTGAAAATATCAAAACTAAATTTTGTATCTCAATAACAATTTTATTTTTATTTTTTATTTATAAAAAGCTTACCATGATTCTGGGCAACGGATATATACTATACTTGAAACAAGAAAGTCAATGGACAATAATAATAATAATAATAATAATAATAATAATAATAATAATAATAATAATAATAATAATAAAACCCATACTACAATATAATTATAAAATATTTTTTCAACAAAAAAAAACTTCATCAAAATACTAAAATGCAAGGGGTGTCAATTCGGGTTAGCATGCCTTGTTGTGTCGAGCTAGAGATATTTGGTTAAGTGGCTCAACCCAAATCCAACCCATTTAATAATTGTGTCATGAGTTTTCAACCCTAACACAACATGTTAATGAAGTAGGTTGATATGACATGACCCATTTTACCTGTTTAATATTAAGTAGGTTTAGGTTGACATAAATTCAATATATTTAACTCGCTTCAAAAAATGCACATGATGAATAGTATTATGAATTTGATACATACTCATAACATCAAAATACATATTAAGCATAGATTAAGTGAGAGTAGAATTTTATATTAGATAAAAAAAAAAAAACCAAATGTAGATTGGATGGAGATGTTATACCACTTGATCGGGTAACAAATACAACAAAAGCTTTTTACTGATCGGACTAGAGTTGGCAACTTACTAAAATGTTAAGGGGGAGTAGTAGAGTAGCCTATCAACCTAACCAATTTGAGGTGGGGAGAAACGAAATTTTTGGTTTGTGATCAGATTAATGGATAGATTATGGTGATTTTAAATAAGGAATCAATATTGATTCTTATTGGTTTTTATTTTTTTATATATTGATTATTGAAATGACACCAATCACATTTATTATCATATTAATTTATAAAATTTTTGAAGTAAAATTACAACAACTTTACTATTTTTGAACCACAAGATATATAAATTACATCTAGGAGAAGAACTTGTTCTAGGAAACAAAGGTTTTCTTCAATCCAAGTAGAAAAATCATCAATACCGAAAGCATGTTTTACAAACAACTAGATAGGTTTATCATCATTTCTATGCACATAAGAGAACTTGACCCTACTAAAACCATGGCTTTGTTACTTTTGTACGCAGTAGTTTCTTGAAGTAACACTTTTTTTTTAATTTATATTTATTAATGGGAGTAACACTTATGTTTGGTATCACAAAAAACAAAAAACAAAACCTATGTTTGGTAACTCCTTTTGAGGTATTCATTAATAATACTTTTTAAGTACACTTTCACAACAAATTCTAAGTGACATTTTGTTGTTGGTTGTTATGAATGGGCAAAAAAGTAAGTTGTAAATTCAAATTAGAACTAGTGACAACTTAACACCTATGATTTGTTGTGAAAGTGTTGTGAAAATGTTGTGAACGTATCACTTCTCATTTTCCTACCAAATTAATTTTCTCGAGCTGCTAATTTTTGCTGTACGTTTGGTATACTGAATGGAGATTATGACAGAAATTGTAATCTTTATTACTAGGAATAAAATGTGTTATAATGTAATAACTAAACCTATTCATTAGTTTGATAATGAGTTATAATATTAGAATGAAACTTAACATTTATTTTAGGAAATTTTTTACTCATACAAGTATATCTCCTTAAAAATTGTTATTTTTAAATTTAAGAGAAATATGTGTTATTTTTTATAATTTTTTTTTATAATTGTTAAATGTATATGTAAAGTTTGTTCATTTAGAAATATATTAAGTTTTGAAATTATTACAATTGTTAAGAAATAGCTAATACAATTTTTTAAAGAGGAATAGTTATTCTTTATTTTAAAGAATAACTATTCGTAAAGGATGATTATTCTTTATAATAAAAACATAATCAAATTAAAGAATAACTAAACATAAGAATAACTAAACCAAATTAATTTTCTTGAGCCGCCTATTTTCGCTTTTAAGAATCTAAAATGTCGCCGTTAGAAACTACTTCAAAAAATTTTCCTTCTAAAACCTTGTTAGAACCAAAATTTCATAATCATCAGCTGAAACACTAGAAGGAAATGGATGATTTGTTGTGAAAGTGTTGTGAAAATGTTGTGAACGTATCACTTCTCATTTTCCTACCAAATTAATTTTCTTGAGCTGCTAATTTTTGCTGTACGTTTGGTATACTGAATGGAGATTATGACAGAAATTGTAATCTTTATTACTAGGAATAAAATGTGTTATAATGTAATAACTAAACCTATTCATTAGTTTGATAATGAGTTATAATATTAGAATGAAACTTAACATTTATTTTAGGAAATTTTTTACTCATACAAGTATATCTCCTTAAAAATTGTTATTTTTAAATTTAAGAGAAATATGTGTTATTTTTTATAATTGTTAAATGTATATGTAAAGTTTGTTTATTTAGAAATATATTAAGTTTTGAAATTATTACAATTGTTAAGAAATAGCTAATACAATTTTTTAAAGAGGAATAATTATTCTTTATTTTAAAGAATAACTATTCGTAAAGGATGATTATTCTTTATAATAAAAACATAATCAAATTAAAGAATAACTAAGGCGTAAAACCCATTTTCGTCCCTACATTTTCACCCAATTCTCACTTTGGTCCCTAACTTTTTTTTTCACCGCTTTTAGTCCCTGAAATCAAAAAAGCGATCTCGTTTTTGTCCTTACCGTCAATGCCCTAATAGAAAAGTCCTACGTGGCAAATGGAAGACCCTACTAGCTGACGTGGCGCTGATGTAGCACTGACATGGCAATTAAAATATTATTAAAAATATTATTTGGTATTTTTATGTGCCACGTCAGCATTTTAAAATTTTTTCCATGTCAGAAAATTTAAAACAAAAAAAAATTAAATTTAAAGAAAACCCTTAAATCTAATTAATTTAAAGTTTTAATTAAAATTTTATTTTCTTAATATTCTTGTCCTTCAACCTGTTCTTTGTGTTCTTCACAGACCAAACCCAGCATCCAAGAAATCAAACCCATATTAGAAGAACACAAACAAAAACAAAAAGAAAAAATTCAATTAAACACTAACAGGAAATTTTCTTCATGTTCTTCCCAAATCCAAGAAGCAACCAAACCAATCTCTAGCAAACCCCAAATCTAAATCCAGCAACCAAACCCAATCTCCATCAAATCCAGAAAAACAAAAAATAAATCCAAGAAATAAACTCAAAAACATAGTAACTAACCCAATCTCTAGCAAACCCATAAACCCAGAAATTTTCTTGGGAAACAAACACACAAAAAACCCATAAAATCAAAAACGGGTTGCGAGACTTGTCAGAGGAAGAGGAGATATCGGGCTCGAATTTCACCGAAACGAACAAATCGGGCTCAGATTTTATTACTTGGGACCCAAAATTGAAAGACTTAGTGGGTACCAGAGCGAGAGAAGGGAATGGAACCCAGCCAACATTGACGGCGTCACGGAGAACACCGTAGAGCACCATGTCCTCCGAATCGTCTTCTTTGAGTGGCAACTCGCCCCAGTTTTCGGTGAGACAAGGATACAAGCTACCAAAACTAGAGCTCCGACCAAAAATTGCACTGTTTCCTAAAGAACCCACTTCAATCTCGCCTAGTAGATGTCGGAGAATCGACTCAAGAAGAGCAAAATCGGACTCTGTAGAGCTCTATCCATACATTTTTGGATCCGATATTTTTGAACTCTGAATCCGAAATTGCAAAAGTTCAAGGTTTTGGAGTGTTCAAAGAAACTAAGAGAGATAGAGAGAGTTTGGAAGATTTCGGGTTTGTGTTGAAGAAATGAATATTTCAGGTTTTAGAGTGTTCAAATGAATATTAAGAGAATAAAATTTTAATTAAAACTTTAAATTAATTAGATTTAAGGTTTTTCTTTAAATTTAATTTTTTTTGTTTTAAATTTTCTGACATAGCTTTAAAAATTTTTTTAAAATGCTGACGTGGCACATAAAAATACCAAATAATATTTTTTAATAATATTTTAATTGCCATGTCAGTGCCATATTAGCACCACGTCAGCTAGTAGGGTCTTCCGTTTGCCACGTAGGACTTTTCTGTTAGAGCACTGACGGTAGGGACAAAAACGAGATCGTTCTTTTGATTTCAGGGACTAAAAGCGGTGGAAAAAAAAGTTAGGGACTAAAGTGAGAATCGGGTGAAAATGTAGGGACAAAAATGGGTTTTACGCCACTAACTAAACATAAGAATAACTAAACCAAATTAATTTTCTTGAGCCGCCTATTTTCGCTTTTAAGAATCTAAAATGTCGCCGTTAGAAACTACTTCAAAAATTTTTCCTTCTAAAACCTTGTTAGAACCAAAATTTCATAATCATCAGCTGAAACACTAGAAGGAAATGGAAGATGCTGAGAACCTCATTTTCATGCATAATCCCAAGGCTTCAAAAAATCTCTTCCATGAAAGAACTGGCACAAGTCCAAGCTGTTGTCACCAAGGCTGGCCTCTACACCCACCCTTATATACTCTCGAAGCTCATAGCATTCTCCGCTTTGTCCCCATTAGGAAGCCTCGTCCATGCACAAGACCTGTTCGACGAAAGTACCAAGGAAAATGCTTTCATTTGTAACACTATGATTAGAGCTTACGTTAATAGCATTTTTCCCATTAAAGGTATTTATATTTACAATCATATGATACACATGAATGTTGGGTCTGATCATTTTAGTTACAATTTTGTGCTCAAGGCGTGTGGTAGAGTTTTGAAGTGCGTGGAATGTGATGCATTTGTTGTTGTTCGTAAGGGAGCTGAAGTTCATGGCCGAGTTGTGAAGTTGGGGTTTGATTGTGATGTTTATATTCAGAATTCGTTGGTGTTTATGTATGCCCAATGTGGGTTTCCCCGTCTTGCTCGCCAGGTGTTTGATGAAATGACTGAAAGAAGTGTTTCGTCGTGGAATATCATGATAATGGCCTATGATCAGACTAATGACTTTGAATCGGCTGATTACCTTCTTGAGTTGATTCCTCAGAAGAATGTGGTTTCGTGGAATACCTTAATAGCACGGCATGTTAGGTTGCGTGATATTGAAGCAGCTAGAAGGGTGTTTCAAGAGATGTTAGAAAGGGATGCAGTCTCTTGGAATACAATGATTGCTGGCTATGTACAGGTTAAGGATTATGCTGGAGTGTTGGCACTTTTTGGTGAAATGCAAATTGCTAAGGTGGATGCAACGGAAGTAACATTTATATCCGTTTTGGGTGCTTGTGCTGAAACGGGTGCATTGGAGATAGGTAGGAAGATTCATGAGTCCTTGAAAGAGAAGAAATACAAGGTTGAAGGGTATTTGGGTAATGCCCTTGTAGATATGTATGCTAAATGTGGGAATTTGAGTTTGGCTTGGGAGGTATTTAATGAGGTTAAAATGAAACCAGTCAGCTGTTGGAATGCAATGATTATGGGCTTGGCCGTCCATGGTTACTGTGAGGAAGCTTTGGAATTGTTTGCAGCCATGGAATTAAAGCTTGATGAGGTCATGCCTAACCGGATAACATTCATTGGTGTTCTGATTGCTTGTAGCCATAAGGGTTTGGTGGAAAAAGGACGAGAGTCTTTTAATCGCATGATCAAGGAATACAAGGTCATGCCTGATATAAAGCATTATGGATGCATGGTTGATCTTCTTAGCAGATGGGGATTGTTATATGATGCTTTCCAGGTGATCAAAACTATGCCTTTGCCTCCAACTGCTGTGTTGTGGAGAACTTTGTTGGGTGCTTGTAGGGTTCATGGGAATGCAGAATTGGCTGAGGAATCATTCCAACAGCTTGCCAAGTTGGAAGTTCTTAGTGATGGAGATTATGTTTTGTTGTCAAACATTTTTGCTGAAGCTGAGAGATGGGATGATGTGGAGCGAGTAAGGAATGAAATGCGTCTTACTGGAGTTCCCAAGAAACTTGGCTCCAGCAATATAGAGATGAGATAATTATAGAACAGTAAGTTTAATGACACAATATTTTTAACAATTGTTGACATGGCTGTTATGATTTGTGCATAATAAAAGTGGTGTCAATTAAAAACCCAGATGAAACTGATGTTGCTTCAATCACCATGGCCCATGTTGGTGTTAGCCGTGCTAAAAAATTGTCTTGCAATATAACCATTGATTTTGTGGCTTCCGTGCTCCAAGCTTTTAGATTAGTCCTTGATTCCTTTTTATATTTAAGAGCTTTTTTTTTTAATGTTTTTTTTTTTAAGCTAGGATTCTTGTTAACCTCTAACGATAAACACAACATTTACACTCTATAAGATTGATTAATCCCTGTCAATCGTCGAATTTGTTTATTTCCAAGTCAAGCTATTTGCACAAGAGTCAAGACCCCTAGTGCACGCACTCCTTTTTTAAAATTTTAAAGAGAAGCTGCATGAATTGTATTGCCTCTTTGGTTTGGCTTCTCAGTTGGACCTGTTCTTAGTAGCATCTTCTCAAGAGAACCAAAGAGTAAAAACAAATAAAATAAAAAGACTGATGTATTAGGTGGAGTCAACTTCACCATATTCAAATTGCTAAGGGGCCATCCTCATTCAAATATAATGTTTTTGACAAAATCTTTAGTGGTTAAAGACTTGTTTGGACTTGTTGTCCGGAATTAAAATTTTTCTTCTTAAAAAAACATTTTTAGAGTTGGTTGGGTTTGGGATAAGTAGGTAAGAATAGAATTATATAATTTATATTTGTATTTGTATAAAAAGCGAGATTTTAAGATCTACATATAAAAGAGTCCAAAAATAAATTGAATTTAAGCTCCAAACTCACGTACCGAGAATTTTTTTTTTAACATTTTTTTTTCAATAAGGGAAAATTTAAAGTATAGTTTCTTATTAGTGATATATATATTTTTTAGAACAAGTTATATTCAAAAAGAGAAAATTCAACCTTGTGGTTTATTGATCATATCTTATGTCTAAATAGATAAAGGGCGTTGAATGATTCATTGTGCGAGAATCTTATCTCACTATTTTTTTTTTATCTCAACTCTCAAGCTAAAATTAAATAAAAATTTTTTCACAAAATATCTTGATGATAGAACATGATCGCTTTCAATTTTCCCATATATTGCTAGATATGTGAGTGATATTTATTCCAATTTTAAATATTACATTTTTTAAATCTAAATAACAATTGGAAGGTTAATTTTTCCATTTATTGCTAGATATGTGAGTGATATTTATCCCATTTTTAAATATTACATTTTTTAAATCTAAATAATAATTGGAAGAGATTGAAGGATTCAATGGAAGGAAATCTTATTCTACTTTTATTTTATTTTATTTACTTTTATATATCTTAAGCTAAAATAAAAAAAAATTTGTAAACAAAAATATCTTGATCACCAACACCTCCCATTAATTTTCCCATATTGACGACGGACTTTGACGCCAAAAGCAGGCTGACCCTTCTGAAAACCAATCCCAAAAATTTCACCGTAGAACCACAAAATGTCAAGACAACTAATGTGGATGCATTCCAAGTCACACAGATTCTCGTTCCTCAACACCGTTGGATTAAACTTGTTAACACACGTGTACATACATTTGATTATTCAACGGTCAAGATTTCAGAGAAATATACACGAATAGAGTGTTAAAAAAAAAAAAAAACAAAGACCAAAGTCAATTTCCCCTCTACAAAGTAAAAAGAGAGTAGTCACACATGAACCGAGAGAGAGAGAGAGAGAGAGAGAGTGAAAGAAAGTAAATTTATAGAGGGAGAGGCTGGGTGATTTTTACTGGATTCAAGATCTATAGCTGATTGCCTGGTTATCGATTATCGCTTTGAATCTCTCTTAAGAAGATTTGTATGAGTCAACTTTGAGAGAGAGAGAGAGATATAAGCATTTTAATGACTCAAACTACTTGTTTTCATGAATGAAACAACAAAGTATTCAACTTTTTCATCTGGGTGTTGATGATTCAGTTCAATTACTCTAATCGGGGAACTTGGTCGTTGATTTTGGTGGATTTAGTGAATTGGGTCTCTGCTTTTAATAGCAGACAGACTCAAGGGGTTGAATAATTTTCAATGGAGGACAATGTAGCAGCTTTGCACACAGCTATAAACTCTGTACAGGCATTAGGGAGAGGTTTTGATGTGAACTTTGATACAAGGTTGCTTTATTGTAAAGGAGTGGCTGGGTTTAGAGTGGTTGAAGTTGATGAGGAACACAGTAGGGATCTTTTGCTGTATGAAAAAGTAGTTGTGCCCAATGTTCCCAAGGACATCACGAACTCTCAGGAGACCATTGGTCGTCAGAGGCCCGGAGTTTGCACTTTTGATGTGGTATGAAATTTACTCTCCTTATTTCTCTCTCTCTCTCTCTCTCTCTCTCTCTCTCTCTCTCTATTTATATATATATATATATATATATCTCTTTGTTTAGTCATGTATTTTGTAGGTTTGTCAAATCTTGGATATTTTATTCATTTTTATTTTTTTGTGTGCAAATGTGAATGTTTTTATTATTCATTGGCTTTGTTTTAGGGGTTTTGAGTGTGAATTGGGTTTGGGTTGGACTAATGGATTGCCAGTTAGTTGTAGAAGAAGTTGTTGTAATGTCTTTAGTACTAATGGTACCCCCAATTTTACCAATTTTAGTGTCCTCTGGAGACTTAAGTCTGATAAAAAATAAAATCAAGATTTTTTTCCAATACTTTATTGCAAAATGGCGATATAGCACTTTGATAGATAGCTTTTCCTACCTGAAGAAATTTTTGTCTGAACATCAAAATTAATGAACCTTGTAAGTTGTTATCCTACTGTATAAATTCTTAATTTCAAAAATTTTCTCGGCTCATTAATTACTCATCTTAGTTATTTCACTGGCCAGAACCTCAACCTATCCCCATCGAGAAATTTATTGAAAAATCACACTAAATTACCAAAAAAAAAAAAAAATGTATTGATTAAGTAATGATTTCCCCCCTTTTTTGCATACAACAAGTGGTGGGGGGGGGGGGGGGGGGGGGTGGTTGGGGCCTATATTCAGGTAATGTCACTAAGCTACGAGGCTCTTGCCGACTAAGTTCTGATTTTGTTGCAAGTATTAAAAGGACTTTTTATGTGTGTACATAATCCTAATGATTCCAAGGGTTTTAAATTAAAATTAAACACTAGCTGTGATTTTTGAGTTGTTCTGAGGTGTTGGTCATAATGATAAAGGCATTGGTAGCACATTGCCTATGGTGACAGGCATTTTATTTTTGGGTAATATGAGAGAAAGAAACAGTAGTGCTCAACAACTTAGGACTGAGGATGAAATGTGGAATGAACAGAATTTTTAATTTCAGAAGTTAAAGTGCATCTTGTAGCCTCTGCAATGCTTTGAATGACATTGTTATAACGTACTTTTATCATGAATGACTGCAGATGGTGGAGTATTTTAATCAAAAGGCTAATCTATCTGGAGGTTTTCCTCTTGGTAGTTTTAATTCTGCATTTAGCTTCACCGGTTCAAAGCATATTGATGTTGCAGCGACAAAGACTCTTACTATGGATGGCTATTATTTTCCACTTGCCAAGGTTCAGCTTACAAAAACCCCATTAGTTTTGCATGAAAATGTCAAACGGGCGGTTCCAACTTGTTGGGACCCTTCATCTCTGGCTAGGTATGATTCTTGGAATTATTTATAGGAAAATAATGATGACATAGCTTTAAATTTCTCCTAATGTGTATTTTTTTTTTTTACAGCTTTATTGAAAATTTTGGGACGCATGTCATTACATCCGTAACCATTGGTGGTAAAGATGTGATCTATGTTAAACAACATCAGTCTTCTCCTTTGTCAACCATGGAGATTAAAAAATATGTTCAGGATATTGGAAATCACAGGTTTTCTGACACACACAGCCATTCAAGCTCAGGTCAAATGAAATTGAAGGATAAGGCTAGTTCCACAAAATATCTTCTTCCCCCTCCCCCCCACCCCCCTTCATTTGCATCGACTTTTTGATCACCAGTGGCTCTTTTTTTTTTTTTTTTTTGTAACTGATTTATATTATTTTTTCATTTTGCAGGGTGTTGATCCTGGCTTGTTCAACAGCCAAGGGATATATCCTCAACCCATTGCTGCACCATATGTTACTGGGAGAGAAGTATGTCAAATTTCAATTATTTTTATTCATAGACTCACTATTGCATGTAATATATTGCACTTGTTTTCTTTTTTAATGATTGTATGCTCCTTTTTGATGTGCTTTTCCATCTGAGCCTCTATTTATCTCTTCATATTTAAAGTACAGTTGTATCATATTTTGTGGCAAAAGGATTCTCTACAATGATTGTTGTCCCAATTTAAGTATGGTGTTCTTTTCTTTATTATAATTATAGAGATTAGTAAGCATGAGATATATTGCTGCTGGAGGTTGGATTGTGAAATTTTGTATGGGTGGCAGAGCCTAATTTTTTGGTTCAAAATCAGGAAATGCATACAGATTCTATTAGTGATTGCTAGTTTCCAGCAATTGGTCATTGCATCACTATGTGCCCTAGAACTCATAATTTTCCGGAACTCTGACTGATGCAGGATGTCACAGTCATCTTCCGGAGGAGGGGAGGAGACGATCTGGAACAAAACCACACCCAATGGATCAGAACTGTCCCCGGTTCTCCAGATGTCATTGAGATGACGTTTTTTCCCTTAACAGCTCTCCTTGATGGGGTGGCAGGAAAGGAGTACCTGACTCGTGCAGTTGGTCTCTATCTTGAATGTAAGGCACCTGAGCTTCGCTATTGATGAGTTGGAAGTGGTTTTCCTGCATTTGCTATAGAAGTTAATTATAAGTATTCCTTATAACTGTAGTTTTTGTATTAAAAAATTCCCTTTAAATTTAATGTGTGCAGATAAGCCTCCTGTTGAAGAATTGAGATATTTCCTGGAGTTTCAGATTCCTCGGATATGGGCCCCTGTACATGACAGGATTGCTGGCCAACAAAGGAAAGAACCTGTTTGCCCATCTTTGCAATTCAGCATAATGGGGCAAAAACTTTATGTCAGCCAAGAGCAGGTATAAGCCTTGGCAATTTTTGATTTCTGTCCCCAAGATCTTCTACTATGTCATGAGACCTATGCTTGTGAAAGGTGGATTTAATATGGTAATATGCAGTATGTTGGAGCACTGGATTGAAAAAACCTTTGTTTCCTCCTTTTTCTAATTTTTTTTTTTATACTGGGTTTTGAACCTAAGAGGCTAAGACTACGAAACCAAATTACAACATGAACGAAGGCCTAAAATTAAATCTTGACACAGTAGTTGACAGGATTAAAAAGGTTTTCGTTTTTGAGAGATGCGCTCAAATGAACACCCTCTCAGCATTGGGGCCTTCATGGATCAGTTTGAATTTGTCATTTTGAGGTTTTGTCTTCTAAATGAGTATCATTATCTTCTTCTTTGTGTTAAAGAAAAAGTAAAAGCACTTTAGATCATGAAAAGCTGACATTAGTTCCATACTTATAACAATAAGAAAAATTACATTTTAAACCCTATACTTTAGGGATGGTTTCAAATTAAACCCTGAAGTTTAATAAAGCGACAACAATTACAACCAAGCCTTAATCTCCAAAATTTTGGGATTGGTTTTGTATTCTGAACAAACTGATCAACGTCGTACACTTGGATTCTGATGCAGCACACTGTTAGTAAACCCTAGAGTTTAATAGTGTTACAAATTAATCTTAGTTTCAAATGAATCACTGGACTATTAAAACTGTACCAATTTAAACCCCCTAATCATACCCAAAAAGTCCAGGGTCTAAATTGATATGCTTATACAAGTCCATGTTTGATTCTAATTTGTAATAGTTTTAAACTTCAGAGATTAATTTGAAATTTTAAAACTATAATGTTTAATTTAACAACACCCCATATAAATAATTTAAAATGAAATTTATCTTAACAATAAGATTCATGATTTTCTTGTTATCCCTATTATTTTTGCTTTTATTATTAATTCTTCACGATATCTTCTTCACATAATTGATAATTTTTTTTTTTTGGGATTTCTAAATGCCACCTGCCAAATCAATCGGCCAAAGGAACTTAATTGGGTGACACTAACCATCGCAGCAACAATAACAACAAAGTCTTAGTCTCAACATATTGGGGTCGGCTATAGATCCTTAACATATTATGAAAGACTTGCCATTAGTCTTTCATAATATTTTGAATGCTTCGGAGATATGTTATTTATTTTTATTATTATTAATATTATTATTTTGTGTGGAAAGTGGAAACTTATAGTTTTGCATGTTATTCAATAATCTGTCTCCAACTCCTGATTCAGTTGACATTTGTTGCTTTGCCTTAATGTAAATGCAGATATCAGTTGGACGTAAACCAGTAACGGGCTTGCGATTATGTCTAGAAGGAAGCAAGAAAAATCGCCTGTGTATCCATCTTCAACACTTATTGTCTCTTCCAAAGATCCTTCAGCCATACTGGGACACCCATATACCTATTGGTGCTCCCAAGTGGCAGGGACCTGAGGAGCAAGATAGCCGATGGTTTGAGCCAGTAAAATGGAAAAACTTTTCTCATGTGAGCACTGCACCAATTGAGAACCCTGAAACCTTCATAGGTGACCTCTCTGGTGTTTACATAGTCACTGGAGCACAGCTTGGAGTGTGGGATTTTGGGTCAATAAATGTCTTGTACATGAAGCTTCTGTATTCCAGGCTGCCTGGCTGTACAATACGGAGATCCTTGTGGGACCATGCGCCGAGTGATAAGACAAGGAAAGTGGTGTCTATCAATGGTAATGCCAATACAAGTGACTCGAGTTCACATTCAAGAGAAAACTTAGTGGGGAACAAGTTGGTGAAGTATGTTGATATGATCGAGATGAGCAAGGGGCCACAAAATCCTCCAGGTCATTGGTTGATTACTGGAGGAAAGCTTGGTGTAGAGAAAGGGAAAATTGTTTTGAGAGTGAAATACTCCTTGCTAAATTACTGAGCTTTACTCATTACTGTATGGTTTTTGTATGATGATGTGCAGTGCTGGCTTTTGTTAGGTATATATGGTGCTTTTTGATCAGTATATAGTTGTGTTCATCATGTATGTACCTTTGCAGTGTGATGGGCTGAGTTAAATGGAGATCTGGCAGTTGATCAATATATATATATATATATATATATATATATATATATATATATATGGCAGGGTGTGGTTTTGGGTGGTTTGGAAACTCAGAGTTTTGGTAATGGCTGGTTTCCCCATAATGCTAGTAAATCTATAGAATATATCAATCCCATTTCGTCAAATGGCCAAGAAATTTAGATAGCTCCTCTTTACAAGATTGTTAATATGTTAAAAGCTAATGTGGGATTTCTTTAGTAAGATATTTACTTCCCATTTAGCTGAGTTATATCTGTCCTGTCCTGTTTGAAACAGAGATTTTGAGATTAAAAAAGCAATGCTATGTACATAATTTATTTTGCAGTTCGTTAAGATGATAAGATTTGATTAGAACAATGTTGCTCTCGCATGGACTCATTATTGATGTTGTTTTTGCTATCAAGTAATCACAATAGAGACTCTTCATTGACGTTGCTTCTTTTACTATTACTAATCACAATAGGTTATGTAAACATTTGTGAAATATTTTGTCACCGATTTTATAAAATTTTAAAAAAATGAAGGTGATTGTGATTTATTAGTTAGGGATCCTTTTTATTTTTTCCAAAAGAATGGGTACTTTCCCTTTTTAAACCCTTGATACGAAAAATTAATTATACAATATTGTATATTACATTTTCTAGATGTGTATGGTTTTTTCTTAAGTATTTTTTTGATTACACCTTTTTTTTTTTTTTAACTGTTAATTGTCAGATCATTTGTTCAGGAAATGCTAGAATTGAAGTAATGGGAAAGTAATGAGCAGATCCACTCATCTCTCCCTCCCATACTGAAATAGAATCAAACATAAGACTTGTAGCAATCTAATAATTTTTCGTATTACTGAAAATAACTATAGAGCATTACATACATACATGTGTTAATATATATTTATATATATCTTTATTCATCCAAAAAAATATTATATATATAAAGATATAGTATTTGATAAAAATAAAAGCCTTGCAGCAGGTGTTACTTTTCACCTCAACAATCAGCATTAACAGGCCAAGTTTTCTCTCTCTATGTTCGCTCCTTGAAAGGAATATTCTTATAAACATACAATTTAATCTAGAATTGACCTCCTTCAAAGGTCTGCCCAAATTGCCAACCAGCAGGCACAGCATCGTAGCTGGTGATAGTCCTGCCATCACTGGTGGTGACCTTAAAAGACAGGCTCTGGCCATTGAGGTATGAGTTGCTCTGCCAATTTTGGCCCCAATTTCTTGACATGGTTTGCCATCCTGTCCTAGATCCTTTTATTGCCACTTCCCAGACGTCTCCTGCACCCCCAACATTTGTTACCAAAACCAAGTTGAAATAAGAATTGCCATTGATGGTGAACCTTATTCCTCCTTTCTTCTCACATGAAACCCTAACAATATCAGCACATGCATCCATTAGAATATATAGTCGAAAATTAAAAAACAGATTGACGCATGAACATCAGGTGATTCAGGTCCTCTACACACGATTGTTAGGAAATAGTGAGTTTAATCATTTAGCCATTAGTCTAATACTCTCCCTCATGTATGGGCCTGAGCTCATCTTTAATAACTAGATGCAATACATGAAATTTTTTACTTTTTATATGAAAGATGGGGTGGAGGTATGTTAGAATTCAAGACCACCTACATACTTTAATATCATGAGACTTCCAACCAAAAGCATTAGTTCATAGGAGATGTGAATTTAAACATTTAATCATTATTTTAGCTTTTATTACTCCGTGAAACTTTAGTGGAGATGTTTGCCACTAGCTCTCTAAAGAATTGGGTGAAGGATTCCGAAGTAGTCATCTTCATTTTGATGTGTATATTAAGAACAATGAAATCCGTAATCGGACAATAAAATCTAAAATTTTAATCAAATAAAAAGTTATGAATAGGTATAAAGTTATAATATAACCTATATATAAAGTTACATGTACCTTCTAAAGAGTACGGGTACAATTCCAGCTCGATATTGAGCAATGTGCAAGAAGGCAGGCTCTGCCAAATCAAAATGTTCAAGAGGGGGGTTGCACCAGCCACCATTGTCCTTAGAGAGAGCATTATTAGGAGGGCAAAAGTTGGTGGCTGTCACAGTGATAATGCCAGGGAGGCACCATTGGGGGTCATCTCTGCATCTTAATTGGTAACACGCTCCACAGCTAAAGCCATTGTTGAATAGAGGAGTGCTAAGAGCTGCAGTGTGAGTCCCATATCCTTGGCTGTACAAGTTACCATATCCACATGCTCCCCCTGCAAAACCACCGCACCTCATAAGAAATACACAACAAATTAAAAATGTGTATTGCGTAAACGTCGGGGACAATATTTTTTTGCAATTGAAGACATGATTTGTAATTGGAGTAACATCATTTTCACTATAATAACATCACTTTTATCATGTACAAATAATAACACATCACGTTAATAGTTGTGAAAAATATTGTATGGACTAAAATATATCGGTAAATGGGAAGCTTTAGATTTACCCATTGTGCCAGTAGCATCACTGCCCCCATAAAATGTGGCGTGGGCAGTTTGCCATCCACCAAAGGAGTCCTCAAAACCATGAGTTCCATGGGTGCCATAAAGAAATAAGTTGAACAGAAACAAGTATAGGAATGGCCAAAGCTTCATTGCTATTGCAGCCATTGAGTGTTTTGTGGTTTGTTACGTGTGTGTGTTTTGAGAGTGAGAGAGAGAGAGAGAGAGTTGAGATTCCTTGAGCCTTGAGTGAGGCTTGGGGGAAATCTAGGAAGTGAGGCTATTTATAGTAGAGGAGAGAGTGGGTGTGATGTGATAATGTAGCTAGGTAAGCTGGCCTTTTCCATGAATTAAGTTGAAAACAACAAACCAAGCTTGCTGTTATCAAGTTTAAGCTGACTGAACTAGTAATGAAATAGGTTACTACATGTTACAAATCATATGCACGTGCTAATTTTATAAGTTAAGGCCCTACTCGCTTGAAGGACCAACTCACACACGCTTTTTTTATGGCACTTCATTACGTACTCATACGAACAATTTTTAATTTTTTTTTATTCTTTTTTACACCTTACTATTAAGGTTATATGAGATTATCCCACTAAAAAAGAAGTTGGGATTATCAAATATCATTTTTACAAGATTAAGAATGTTGTAGTTTAACGACATTATTCGATTTTCTTATGAATGAAAGCTTAAAATTCGAATGCCTCTTTTATTATTTTATTTTAGAGAACTGCTACGTCCACAACATTTTTCACAAAATTTTCACAACAAATCCTAGTTGGCAGGTTGTTACAGGTTTTAAATTTAAATCTAACACTGAAATTACTTTCTTACCCACTAGTAACAGCAAATAACAACCTGCCAATTAGGATTTGTTGTGAAAATGTTGTGAAAAATGTTGTGGATGTAGTATTTCTTTTTATTTTATGGCAGCCACACTAACACATGCTTTTTTACTCTCCAATTACAGTTAATTAAGTGAACAAGTCCTATGTATATATAAAAAAAAAAAAATGCTACGTTCATAATATTTTTACATTAAATTTTTAGTAACAGGTTGTTGTTAAACATGATGATTCACACAATGTCGTTTAGCGTAAAACTGTTATAATTAGCACATAATGAGAAACGGTTCCATTCTATTAGTTCAGTTATGAAATCATTTACCCAAAACGTGGTCATTTTAGGTGCTCTGGTCTTTAAGCTGAAATCAGCTGCAAAACGTGGGAATTTCAATTAGGAAAATTCTGTTACAATTCTCTAGATATTTTAGAGTTTCTTACCGCGTTTCTTGGATTCTGTTATTAGACTAATTATGTATAAATACAGGTGTATGTGTATTATTCCAGTCTAAGCAAGAATTACAAAAGTTATTCATTTCTCTTCCTCTCTATTCTCTCCCTCTATCTACATTCTCCATTGTTATCTTGCTAAACATGTAGATACGATTTCTTGCTTAGTTCATTGAAGCTTGATTTTTGTCGGTTGTTACTGGTGGCAAAAAAAAAATAATTTCAGTAATAGATTCAAATTAAAAACCTGTAACAATCTGTGACTTAAGATTTATTGTGAAAGTGTTGTGAAAATGTTGTAGATATAGCACTTATCTAAAAGAAAATGTATGTAAATTGTAAACTTTCTTTTAAAACAACTAGCTGAATTCTCTAGATACTTATTATTAGTTTTCTCCTATATTTACCAAGAATCTTGTAGATTAACTGGGTGGCACCTCAATTTCCAATAGAAACATTCATAATTCAGATCCCCCACCCCCATCTATCGATGTATAAATTTTTTTAAATAAATTTCCTTTTAAAAAATTGTAATCTTTAGTTATTTTATATACAAAATAGAAAGACATTAGGAGTAGTGTAGTGATTTGAACACTACATATATGTGTTCACAAATTGAAAATTGTATGATATAGTGGATAATATAGATAAGTATGTTTCATGCCTACTAAAAAAAAAAAAAAAACCAAAAACAACTAAATTTGAGTAAGAATATCATATTTCAAATAAACTATTTCTCACATAATTTTTTTTCTCATATAAATCTTAGAAAAATGATATTGAAATTTCATTATACTATAACAAAATAAACATATTTATTCTATTAATTAGTAATCTTTCTAATTACATAAAATAAATGTTACAATGTTAGTCGCCCCCCCCCCCCCCAAACACACACGCGCGCACGCACACACACACATATACATATATATTACATGTGATTGAAAGAAGTTAGAAAATTTAAAGGATTAAGATTAATTTTATCGAACTCATAAATATTTAATTTTTATGACTTTTGTGTCAATTGTTGTCAAAGCAACTAAACATGAGTAAGAATTTCATATTCTAAATTTATTATTATTATTCCAACTAAAAATTATCTCTTGTATAGAGCTTATAAAAATAATTATATAAATTCATTTAATATAAATAATTAATGCACAACTATAGATAATTAATATATGCATTTACTCTATTGCCTAATTCAATGAACTAATACTTTGATATACATGTAAACTTTGATGATTTAGAAACCTAAATAAAGAGAACATAAAAAAATGTGTCACATGGCACAACCTTACAAATTTTTATATATTTATTGATTCCCTACAATATCTGTTTTTATATATTTATTAATTCCCTACAATTTTTTTTAAAAGGTGCATTTGTCGCACCCACGCAATAAATTTTAAATGTTGACCCAATGAAAATTCAAAAGATAAATATTTTTTTTAACTTGGTGATGGTAGGAGTAAGAAAGAATATGTTATAACGAATTATGAGAAGTGATGCCTCTTTCTTTTAAAAAAAAGAGTATAAGGGTATGTTTGAATGGAGTGAAAGGAGCCCTGTTCCAAACATACACTAAATTACTTAACTATAAAAAAATAGACTTCTCAAAAAAAAAAAAAAAAACTATAGAAAAATAGACTTAAAAATAATAATAAATAAATACTTAAGAAAACTTATATGGGAAGAGATGGGAATATTTTCCTTTTCATCCTATTATCCCTATTGATTAAGTAAAAGAAAAGGCAGCAATTGATTAAATGAACCATTAGATTATTGGTTTCTCTTTTCATCCCCATGAATCAAATTATGTCTTAATCTCTCACTTGGCTTTACAAAACTCCATAAACTACTAAATAGTAAATAGTAATGCACTGCCTAAAAAATGAATATCCAACCCTGTGGGTCAAAGTCAAAAATAGAGTAGTACGTAGTAGATATATGAAAGTCACAAGTCACGAGAGAAGGCAAAAAATATGTTGCACCTGCAAGCACGGGGAGTATAATGACGTGTCCACTGTTCGTTGGAGGGTTGGTCAGATTTAATTAGGAGACATTGATTGAGTGGCCGTTGACATGCTGGCCGACCAGATAAGTTTGTCTAGTTAGGAAGCTGATGACGTGTCTAAGCTCTCACCACATCACCACCTGGTTTGAACTCCCTTCTTGCTATTCTGCTAGAACTAGAACTAGAATGGCATTTGGGAGATGAAAATAAAAATTAGGAATTAGGACCATATCTTACAACTTTCCCATAACTCTAGAAAAAATGGTGAATCTATGTATGTAAAAGTGACAGAAGATCCGTTATAATCTACCATATAAAATAATTGTAAAAAATAATATGGTTCTATAATCTTAAGGTTCCGTTCGTTTGGAGTGAAAACAGAGAGGATGGAAAATAAAGGGAGGAAAATAGGATGAAAAATACTGTTTTTCACTGTTCGTTTGGGGAAGGAAAATCGGAAGGAGAGAAAATCCGGGAGAAAGTTTTCTCTCTAGACTCACATTTTTTCCTTCCAAATCGAAAAGAAAATCTGGAGAGAAAAGTGCTATAACAATAGTTTAACAAAAATGCCCTATTTCTACCTTTTTTTTTTTCAGCGTTTTTTTTATTTCAACGTGACCTGATGAACGTTCTTTTTTTTTTTTTCTTTTTTTTTCTTTTCTTTTCTTTTCTTTCTTCAACGTGACCTCGGACTTGAACTTTTTTTTTTCAACGTGACCTGAACCTTCTCTTCTCTCTTCTTTCTCTTTCTCTCTCTCTCTCTCTCTCTCTCTCTCTTAAAATGTGACCTGATCTAATTTTTATATTATAATAATAAAAATGATAATAAAATTTATATATACGATGTGATAAATTTTATGTTATTTAATGAGTACAAATAAATATATTTCTTACATATTATGTAACAAGAGTATAATAGTCAATTTATATAAATTACATTTTCCATCCTTCCCTTTTTCTCTCTAACCAAACAAAAGAGTTTTCTACCCTTTCACTTTTCCACCCCTCCAACCGAACACACAAGAGGAAAAACTAAATATTTTCTATCCTCCCACTTTTCCATCCTTTCACAAGTTTCTATCCTCCTACTTTTCTACTCATCTAACCGAACGGACTCTAAGAGATTAATTTGGAATCTATTAAAATCTCGCATGCACTTCATGGCTCTAGATAGAGACCGAGAGCAAATTAGATATGTCATCAAGTTTCACCATTGTCTAATATTATTTTGCTTAATTATATAATATTTACCACGTAATAGACAATTTATGTTATCAATAAATTAAAAATAACAATTCGATATTTTATTAACTTATTTACAAGCTTACATAGTCATCTCTCAATTCTATACAAATATATTTTTATACACGTATACATATAAATATATAATATCATATATGCTTAAATAGAATCTTTTACTCATGAACTTTATTTACAAACACATTATTATGTTCTTACTTAACTCATTTATAGTCAAGCTTAAAATAGAGCCTCATATTCACGAAATTTCACAACACATTATTATTATTATTATTATTATTATTATTATTATTATTCTTGGCTCATTTAATAGTTGAGCTTAAACTACAGTTAACTGAACTTTTTTTTTTTGGGTTTAATTGTGACTTATTTGTTAAATAAAATAACATAAACAAGTAATTTCTTAAATCGATCCTAAATTGTTTATAAACATCATGATGCATTTACGGCTCTATGTAATGCAAAGGTCATGAATGTTTCATGAGTCATTTTTTTAATTAATTTTTTTTTTGTCTTTTCTTTTTGTTTTTATATAGACTATAATCTAATTAATAAGGTAATTTTTTTTTTCTTTCATGAAGTGATTTCCAATTATAGATTTGGAATATCGGACCTGCTAAAAGTTTTGTAGTTCAATTAATATTTCTTAATATTTTCAACAAAAATGTCTAAATCTAAATCTCTCCACCTCTATTGTAACTATCAAATTATCAAAAAAAAAAAAAAAAGTGGATTGTACCCTACCATGTGCCTGCACATATGTCACTTTAGTGTGGTTGCTCGGTATTCATGCATCCATTTATTCTAGTTAGGGGTTCTTATTCAAACACCATAAATTAAATCTACATATTTAAGATAAAATTATTATTGTTTAAAAAAGATACAACGACTATAGACACTTCACACTAGGACTGATCTTCTAAAGAGGAAATAAATAGAGTTAAATGGAAAAAGTGTGGGGAAAAAAAAAGAGAGGAATCAAGAAAGAGTACAAACATCATAAAACTGAAGAACGTATATGATGGTCCAAAGGTAGGCTTTTGTACTTGAAGAGAAATGCTATTAATTATAGTTTAAAATGTTTATATATTGATGATATGTTAGTATGTTTAATGTCACCTCAGAACATATTAACTTAAGTACTTATTTTTGATGCCAAAAGCCTTGTAGCTGAATTGACACCTCCCCATATACAAAGTACTTGGGGGTCTAGGGAGGGAAAGGGTTCGAGCTGCGGAGTTAGCAGCATGTTGTAATTATTTCTTAAAAAAAAAAAATACTTATTTCTGATAAGAATAATAATAATAATAATAATAATAATAATAATAATAAGCTTAAAGAACAATTATAAAGTTTCCCCTTTCCTTAAATATATGACAATCATATGCATGGGTTGTCCACACTGAATTTCTGATACTTTTTTTTTTTTGAACAAAAAAATTTCTGATACTTCATTGGCTCCCTGCTGGGGTCGGATTTAAGACTCCCATTCTTAAATTTCATTGACACCGCTATAGTTTTATTACAGTATACAGAGAGAAGATATCTAAATCATAATACTTTCATTGCTCTCCTAACCAAATTAACCCATGGCTGTTTCTCAAAAAAAAAAAAAAATAATGAAAAAGAAAGTAAATAAGTAGCCTATAAAAAGTTATTTAATTCATTAGTTAAGCCTTCCTTTACTGCAGTGTCCCAAGTTTAGGTTTGTGCCCTAAATACATGCAGTTCATAAGGACAATAAAGATTCTTACAAAGCTCGCAAGGCTCACGAGGACTTTTACTTGTGATACTTAAAGGCAGTCACGTAACTAGTTAGAGAAACAAATGAAAGAGCAATTCATGCCTGTCTGTTACACCCACTTATACCAACAAACTAGTCCTACTAATTAAACGTTCTTTCCTGCCTGCTGACAAGGGTTTAAAGCCTCGGCCCCTTTGAGTTTGGTTGTAAACACCATTGAAGTAGCCAGCTGCAATCAGAGCTCACTTAATTAAAGTTCTGGCTCAGATTAAAGGGTTCGAACATCTATCCCCACCATGTGCACCTTTATAAACTGTGCAAAAGGTCATGGGTCATGGGAGAGGAAGACACCAAACATTTTTTTAATGAAAAGAAGATGAATTTAGTCAAGGAGTTACAACAGATTTAGGTACATTAAGAATACAACTTCTAATTAAACTAAGGTCACTATTGTCTAACATCAAGAGTTTGTTACAAAAAAGGTGGGCATTGATCTCATACACAGTTTTTTTTTTAAATTAATTTTTTATAATATTTTTTAGAATATCATATACACAAAATTTTTCCTATTAATTACACGGGTTGCTTGCAATTAGGACGACTTGTTTTCATGCACAAAAGAATATCAAATGACCTTGGTGGCACTAGTGTGACACTGGTTTTTAAGTCTTGCATACTAAGAGTCTTGTAGTTCAATTAGTATCTTTTGATATTTACAATGGAAACTTCTAAGATTCAAATCCTCCCTCATTCAACCTTTGAATTATGAAGAAAAAAAAAATCAAATTAAGTCTCTCCAATGTTTAATTCAATACACATAGTTTTTCTTTTAACAATAAGGGTAGTTTGGTGGTGTTTTCTCATACCTTGTGGTCATGAAAATAGCAACATATATATAGAACCTAGGGATTGCTTGATCTGTCATGCAATCTTGGCAACTATAATAACTAAGCTAACTCGTGTGATATACTCGATTGTTAGCAAATGTTAAATATTGTTACTTTGTTCAATGATACAATGTTTTAAAAAAATGAAAATCAATAATTCTAGTTCCGATAAAAAAAAAGTTCTAGTTCTTAAGGACCGAATAGAACTGAATGGAGCTAATAGGACCAAATTAGACCGAATAAGACCAAATTAGGTCGAATAACACCAAATTGACTGAATAATACTGAAGTGGACTAAAATAGACCGAAATTCATAAATAAGACTGAATAGAACCAAAGCAGGCAGAAAGGACCGAATAGAACTAAAATGGACCAAATAGGACCTAATAATAATGAATAGACCAAAGGGGAGCTCATAGCACCAAAGTGGCCTCGAATAAGACCTAATGGACCAAACAGAACCAAAGCAAATAGAAAGGAACGAATAGGGCCGAAGTGGACATAATGGACAAAATGGGACTAATGTAGACCAAATAGGACCAATGTCGATTGAATAAGACATAATGGACCAAATAAAACCAAAGTGGACATAATAGACTAAATAGGACCAATATGGACTAAATGAGATCGAAATGGACCGAAGAAGACCAATGTAAAAAGAATAGACCGAATAGGACCGAAGTAGTTAGAATGGACGGAATTGGACGAAATAGGACCTATGTGGACTAAATGAGACTGAATTAGACCAAATAGGACTGAAATGGACTATAATACACAATAGAAATATAAGAGAAACATGTTTGTAGTGATAAAATTTGGTTTAAAATCAAATAAATAAACTAATGATGTGTGAAGCCTTCATAGTGAGGTAGCAAATATAGATATAGAATACATATGATATTAAATTTTATTTATTAATTCTTATTTAAACATGCAATTTATTCAACATAAATAAATATAAAACATTTAATATTTGGCACCTTGTTGTCAATGTCAGTTTGGATGTATTTGGCATTATAAAAAAGCGTGCACACATTGTAGTTTGAATTTCTGGTTTGATTGCATGGGCTCTACGCATATTTGGCATGTAATTGGTTGATCGTCTTGTAGGTTATCTTGTTTAGGTGAGGTAATCCTACCATCATGGCTCACTAGACAAAGGACATTAGAGGAATTCATCTTAATCACTACTAATTGCTCTTCTTTTTTGTCAAAGATCTGCATAGCTTCGTGGTACACGTTGTGGTATAAATGAGTCTAGCGATATAAGATTTTCACAAACTTTTATATATATATATATATATATATATATATATTTGACATGATTTGTTATAATTGGTGCATAAATGTTATAAGTTGTAAGTTCATATAAAATTAATTTTACTTCATGTATAAAGTATAGATTTTATAAATTTTTTATCCTTACATTCATTTTAAGATATTCGTTAGAGATGTTTAGAATGTGGGCATCTTGCACATCACTTTTTTTGTTCTTCTAATGAAATGCCACTTTTTGAGGAGTTGCGGTATATTATTGATTGGGGTCTCCTCTCTCTCCCTCCCTACAAACTTAAGAACCACTGTAATATGGTATGATATTGTTGCAACTGTGAGTGTATTTCTTTCTTGTTCCTTACGTTTGTTTGGTTACCACAAGAAAAACCTTCAGTTCTTTCCAAAGAATTTAGGCTGATTGCATATACATGCACCATGGAGCATTTTTGTTTTTTCCTTAATAACGCATTGCCTGCCTCACAAGGATAGCCTCTTTGGCGCTTTCTATCCGTTTCGTCCAAGTTCATACCTAGTAATTGTTACTTCAAGTATAGCTTATCACTTTTATAAATTTTGTTTCCTTACATTCATTCAAACTTAATTTCATGGGTGGGTGGCAGAGTAAATAGAAAAAAAATGCAAACGAGGAGATAAACTAAAACAGTAAGTCGAAAGGTGAAATTTTTTAATAACTTTTCATAATTATTGACTTATCTACTTGTAATTGCTCCATAACAAAAATGGTGGTAATAAGAAACCTATGTAAAAGTGATATTACTTCAATTATAATTTGTGAACTTAATTAACAAGTTGTGAGAAAAAAAAAAAATTGTATCCATAGAATTTTGCTCGAATTAAAACAAAGTTGTCATTATGCTTTTGTTAATGCATTTTTTTTTTTTTTGTTTAAAAAAGAAAAATAACATCTAATGTTAGAAATCAAACAAAAAGGATTCTTTTAAAATCAATTCGAGGAGATGAAACCCATTTAAGAGGACATGGAGTTCTTCTTGAGAGTGCAGCTATCCATTGGGCTGGACTATTGGATATGCGACTAAAGGGTTGTAGAATATGATCCATGACCAATCGCAGGCTAGAAAGCAAGCCTTAATTTGAGAATGCAGAGTACTAGTGAGCCATAGGCAGCAATGGGCTCATCTTGGAATACAAATTTCTGACCCACATGCACTATGATATCTTAGGCCTCGTTAGACGCAACTGCAGCTTAACGTGGGCCGGGACCGCTTCGGCATGGGACTCAATGAGTCACTCTAATTCAAGGAAGAAGGAAAAATCATAATTGGGATTTGTATGTGCTTCTCCCTGTTGGTTGTTTTTGTTTTTGTTTTTTTTTTTTTACTGTATTATTTTATATTTGCATTTTTTTATTTTTATTTTTTTTAATTGGCACAAAATATTGGACGAGAGTAAAGGATGAACAGTTCAAAACGAATAAACATATAGATTTAGTGCTGGTAGTTTTTTTTTTTTTTTTTTTTTTTTTTTTTTTTTAAATCTAAAATTTAGGACCAAATCTGTAAAACGTGGCATTTTTATTTAGCTAAAATTTAGGATTTTTAAAATTTTTAATTTTGCTTATCTATAGGAGTCCAAGTAGGGTAGAATTTAATATTTATGGGTAGAAAAATTAGAAGTCCAAAACAAGAGAAATCCTGTAAATAGTAGTGTGTATATATATTTGATGCCAAACATGAACATTTTATTCATACACACATCAAACCACTACAATGCGTTCTTTCACATGTCACATCTATATCTATATATTACTAAAAGTTGAAATGTGACATTTATTGTTGCTGAGCTCCTGTTGCGCCACCTCATCGCCACGTTATTCGCCATATAATTATTACTTATTCCATTTATTTTACAAATATATATATATATATAAATAGATTATTGACTTTACATATTCATCTTTGTCGGTTTTAACATCTATATATATTTCTTTTTTTATTTCCAATTTTTTTATAATTTTTTTTACATTCACTTATTTTTTAAATATTTACACTTTCTTTAACATTTCTTCTTCCCTTACCTTTTCATCTCCCTATTACCCTCTACTTTAACATTGCTATTCATCTTTCTTTATTTATCTCTTCTTATCCGTTCTCCCTTACTAAAAATTTGTCACTCTTTTCTATTCTTTGCATAGTTTTCTCTCACAAAAGGTTCTCTCTCTCTCTCTCTCTCTCTCTCTCTCTCTCTCTCTCTCTCTCTCTCTCTCTCTCTCTCAATGTTTTGGTGGATTTTTTATTTTTTATTACATCTCCGCTTTAGGTTGATAAATTTTTGTGTTTTTAAGAACTTTAATTTAGGTTGATATGATTTACTTTATTATTATTATTATTATTATTATTATTTTGCTCTTTGATTGTTAAATTTTATCTGATTACATTATAAAAAATTAAAGATAGTAGATAAAAGTAAAATAGTATTCCATTACATAGCATAATTTAGATAATTTAGTGTTTATTGTTATATCTTTTAATTTTTCTTATTTTTTTCTTCTCTTCTATTTTACTCAATATTGAAATTCAACCACATCCTCCTTATCATTAAATTATTTATATTTTCTCTCTCTTTTGTTTTAAAAAATAAAAAATGTAATATTTTACTTAAATTCAAAGAAAAGAAAATTGTGCTCATCAAATTGTACACATTTGTTTTTAACATTTTACACTTTTTCCAACGTTTCTCCTTCTCTTTACCTTTTCATCTCCCCAAATATTCTACCTTGATATCACTCTTCCTCTTTCCTTTTATCTTCCTTTATTTTGTTTCTTTTTATTATCATCCTCTTAGTATAAATTTGTCATTCACTCTTTCATTCTTTAGATAATTTTCTCTCACAAAAAAGTGGTTATTTCCCACTCTTTCTCCCTCAATTTTATGATGGATTTTTATTTTTAATTTTCTTGCATCTCTATTTTAGCTTGATAAAGTTTTGTATTTTTTGGAACTCTATTTTGGTTGATGGGATTTAGTTTTGTGTTTTAAGTTTTTATTTATTTTTTTTTTATGACTTTGATTGTTAAATATTATCATATTACATTATAAATAATTAAAAATAGTATATAAGAATGTACTATTATTATATTACATAGAATTATTTGGATAAGTTAATGTTTATTGTTATGTATTTTATTTTATTTTATTTCTTATTTCATTTTCTTTAACATTTAAATTCAGCCACATCCCCCATATATATCATTAAATTATATATATTTTCACTCCTTTTTTATTTTAATATATAATATTTTTCCTAAATTAAATAAATAAAATTATCCACATTAAGTAGAGTAATGCTAGGGAAACACTCATTCTCACACCCAATGCATCAAAGGAAGAATGAAATACAAAACAAATCAAGTTAGAAACACTAAATTAAAAAAAAAAAACTAATAATGCATATTTAATGTCATAGAACCATCATCAAATTTTGGAAAACAATAGAGAGAGAGAGAGAGAGAGAGAGAGAGAGAGAGAGATGGTATATAAAAAAACCAATACAAAGTAATAAAGAGTAAATAAAGAAAAAAAAAAAAAACCAAACATCAATTAGTAATCGTTGATTGGATAACAAAGAGATTGTAAGGAGAAGTAAAAAATAAAATAGAAATTACTGTGTGGAGAACATTAAAAACTTTACAGTGTAGTAACATAATCCGTTAAATTCACTTAAAAAATTAAATCAACAATCAACAATTAAATAAAATCATAGTACTAAATTTAAATTTAAAACTAATAAAACTCTAACTATAGAAATCATATTAATCATAACTAAAAAATAGATGTTCTCTGATAGTAGTAGAAATTACATAATAAATAAAGTTAAAAAATTTAAAAATCCATTTTTTTACTTTTCATTTTACCTTATTTATATATATATATATATATATATATATAAAATTTTCATACACTATTACTTTCGAAAATTTAATGAATAATGTTATCTTTCATTTATCGTCTTTGTTATGCAAATCATCAGTTAGTAAATATATGATAATGGTAAGAAGTGTTATAAATGAGATCACTAAAAATATATATATATATATATAATTAATTAGCCACTATCATTATGGAGTAATAGTCTATAATTTTACACATAAAAAAAAGTTAAATACATAAAGTTTTCTTAAGGGTATGTGTAAAGATTCACTATATATGTGTGTGTGTGTGTGTGTGTGTGTGTGTGTGTGTGTGTGTGTGTATAAAGGTAAAAAATGTATATTTAAGGTTTTTATTAACTTAAAATCTAATGAAAATTCAATGGTTAATAACTAAAATTATAGTATTAATAAAATATTTAATGAGACCATTCTAAAAAAATTATCACGTGCAACGCGCGAGTATGTGACTAGTAACACGTAAAAGAAGAAGAAAAAAAACACAATAGAGCATCCTTATCCGGAAATTCCATCCCATCTTATTTTAACATCTCAAAAATGCACTTTATCAATTATACAATACAATTTTACAATACTCCCTACATCCCAACTTTTATTTTTCTATTCAACTCATTAAAATAATATTTCTTTACAATAAAATATATTTTTTCTTTTTCCCAATTTTCTCCTCCACACGCTACCTTCCAGACTCCTCCATTAACTTTACTTTTCATCTTCTTCCACAGAACTCCATTCCTTTATCCTCCATCATCCATATCAAGTTATCAACCCAAAGTGGCAAAAAAAAAAAAAAAAAAAAAAAAAAAAACGCAGCCAACATTGCTGCAAGACCCATTACTGCAAAACCCATCACCTCTTTCCACACAACTTCGACCCAGATTGGCGAAAAAAAAAAATGCAGCCAACATTGCTGCAAAACCCATCACCTTCTTCCACACAACTCCAACCTTGATCAGCGAAATACGAAAAAAAAAAAAAAAAAGCAGCCAACATCGCTGCAAAACCCGTTTTCACTACAAAACTCGCTCTCATCTCTCTTTCCGTTTATGGCTTGGTGCTTCTCCACCTCCCCTCTAATTTGATCTACTGTTAACGCTCACAGCTCCACGCTGGACAGCAAGCTCCACACCGTCACCCTCAATCACCCATCCCCACCACCACGAAAACCCTCGACCACATCAAACCCATGAGCTCCACCACATCAAACCCTTGATTCAAGGGAAAATAGAGAGGGAAAAAAAATGAAAGGGAAGAGAGGGACGAGAGAGGGGGAGGGATTCAATGAACTGAAAAAAGAAGAAAAAGAAAAAAAAGCTAGAGAGAAGAGATAGAGAGTGTGACCGATGAGAGAGAGAGAGGAATTGATAAAGTAAAACCAAATAAAATATTAGTTTTTGTTTTTACAATTGTGCTACAGTACAGTTCTAAAGATAGAATTGTATTGTAGCAGTATTGCAAATTTTTTTGCAATACTTGCTTTTTACAAGCCCAACTGTGAGAAGTTTTTGTGGCTTTTATGCTAAACCCATCTTACATTTGCCATATCCATGCCCAGCTGCGGATGCTCTTAAAGAAGGCCACACTGACTCCAAAAACCCCCCACACATTTAAAAACCAAATATGAAAACCACTAAAATTCAATCCCTGTCTATTCATAATTTCATACAGATGAGTGACGTTCCATTGCACAAACTATGACAACTGTCAGTTCGTTTAGACCCCTTAAACCCAACAGATTAACCTAGTGAATTAGCCAAGTGATTAACTTAGGTAATTTAATTAAAACTAGGTTAATACAAATAAACAAAAATAACAAAGCAGCGGAAAATAAATAACACAAAGATATGATGACCCAGGAAACCACACCGGTAAAAACCTGGGGAGGATTTGACCTAGCTATCCTCAAGGTAAACTTAGCAAATCCACTAGAAAGAATCGAAGTTTACACAATAGCGACTTAGACCACTAACATCCTATTGCTACCCAAGTGTAGGAAACTTACTACCACGACCCCATGATAGCTCCGAGATCCACGGACTCCTTCTTTCTTTAATCTTTGCAAAACACAAACACCACCGTTTGTGACTTTGAGACTCCACTCAAAGGTTTAGCAACACAAACTCTCCTGTTTGTGACTCCAAGACCACCCTTGAAGGTTTAGATCATCAGCTCCTTTGATGACTAGAGAAGGCAGTAACTTCAGCAATACCGGATCTTGAGATTCTTCAAGGAACAACACCGGTAGAAGTAATAAGAGAGGTTTTAGGAGCAAAACCCTAAATACAAAAGAGGCACACTCTTTTCTCTCTAAAAAGCCTTATAAAAAACGTGCTTAGGGTTTCCTTTATATAGTGGGAGAAGTAGATCTGAAACCCTAATCCTTAATGGGCTAGAACTGCTGTTTGGGCTTAATTAAAATTCTGCAGATACGAATCTCGATCGATCGAGCCTGTTTTTCGATCGATCGAACCAGGCAGATTCCGAAATCTTTTTTCTGCAACTTAAATGTTCTTGTGTGCTCACGATTTGCCAATTGTTCTAAGCTTTTAGAACCTAACAATCTCCCCCTTTGGCAATTCGTGACAAAACTTTCATACAAAATGAAATGTTAAAATACAAGAACAACCCAATACAATAAAATGCCCAATTACATCACAAATCCCAATCTAAGATTCATAACCTAGAAGTTGCCAAGAAGAGGTAGAAGGTCTTGATCAGAATGCACCTGTCTTTCCTGAAACACTCAACAAACACATCAACGCATGTGTGGAAAGAAAGACATATAAACAAAATGAAGCACAATATAAAAACAAAAGTAAACTAACTCTCCCCCTAAGTTAGATACATCAAAAAGTTTTTATATTCTCCCCCTTTTCAAAAACAATATTCTCCCCCTAAACAAAACAATCAGGATTGAGTCCCACATTTCATCGATTTCTCCCCCTTTTTGTCACGTATTGACAAATACAACTCAAACAAAGAGTAAAGATGAGAGAAAAAAGAGAATCAAGGGAAACATAAAACAAAATAGCTCTATAGGAAAAAAAAAGATAACTCCCCCTATAAAGAGTAAAGGTAAAAAAAACTTTTCTCCCCCTATAAAAATAGGAAAAACAAAACAAGTTTTAGAAAAAACAGTTTTGGAGAAAATTTAGGAGGTGGGAATAAATAAAAACACACAAACCTAAAAAAAATTAAGTTGAGGATACACAAAGAAAAATATTCTCTCTTTCAATAAATGCAAACTTAACACTATGTGACCCATAAACAGTTGCATGAGTAGAGAAAATATTTGCACATTGATTATCCATCATATCTCTTAAGAAAAATATTTTCTGCAGTTCACACATCAAGAAAAATAGCATATACTAAAATGTACAAAGGACTCAAAAATTAATCGATCAATTTCTAATTCAAGTTGAGTACCCAATTTAGCAAAGTGTATGCATGTTATGTGTGAAAACAATGAGAGATATGACTGCAAAACTGCAAGATGGATACAAAAACAATCAAACTCATGTGAATCCTAACCATAAATGATGCATGAAAAAATTTGGTCAAAAATTCTAAAAACTGAAAATTTTTCAGTTTCGATCGATCGAGTATCGATCGAATACCAATCGAGTCAGACAGAATCAAACCAAAATTTTAATCACAATTTCGATCGGTCGAGAAACAGCTTCGATCGGTCGAAATTCTGGAAAACTCAAAGTTTTGAAAAACAGAGCAATTTAATGCAGTAACTCCTCAAAGCATAGTGATTAATGAATGAAATGCATGAGTATGAGACTGAAAGTTTTTCAAAAACACTTGAATACAACTCAGATCTTTCAAAAACAAGTTTATCAACCAATTTGTCCTCAAAACTCAAATTTTGCATCAAAATCAAGGAATTTTTAATCTTGGATGGCCACAACAAAATCACACACAATAACATGTACAAAGTTTAGCAAATAGTAACTTTGTGTAGTGTGTGCAACTAGCAAAACCTTGAGAAACATGTGAGGTGATATGTGAATAGTAAGCAATCACAAAGTCTACAAAATTCATCACATAAATTTGAAAGAGACTATCACCTAAAGAGTTACATCATATAACTCTCACATCTCCTAGAATAAAAGCTTGCAATCATGTAAGTTTCTTGATTTGCCTCATTATTCAATTTAATTGATTAGAAACTTAATAATATAGCCGGGATAATGTACACACCAATTTTATTTGAATTTGTGAGATTATTATAGCCCAATAATGTACACACCAATTTTAATAGAGGCTACACCTTATGTTCTTTTTGTGCATGTGCTACACTTTCTCGAGCACAAAATCTTACGATATGCACTAAGGTGTTCATGATTGGCTAATAAACAGTGGTGAGATGGTTATTTATGCCTTTCTCAATAAGTCAAGTCCAACAATCAAAGGCATGTGACTTCAAGATCAAGACAAAGTGATCAAAAACTATAAACATCTTCCCACACAACATGCACTACAAAGCTTAAACTAGTAAAGTGCAATTAATAAGCTCATCTAAGCTAAACAAAGTACATAAACATGTTATGTAAAGATAAATATGGCCAACCTTAATTATAAATCCAAGATATATAATACAAAACACATAAAAATATTTTTGGTTTAAAAAAAATTTTATGACCAAAAACAAAAAGCACACATTATTCTAAATGAATAAAAATGCAAATGCAATGCATAACAGTGCTTAACTAAGCTATAGAGGGTACACAAACAAGAAATATCTGTTAGGTTCTAAAGACTAGGATCTAATGTATTTAGAACTTCATTTTGTATGTTGGCAAACCATGATCAAAACAATGTTGAGTCGTGTGTTAGACTTGCTCAAAGTATGGGGTTTATTGTAAAGTTGGAATCAAGTTTTTATGCAGAATTACTTGTAACTTTCTGTGAGACTCGATCGATCGAAAATTAGACTCGATCGATCGAAAATCGCACAGAACGTTTTTCTGCAGAATTTTCCAACTCAGCCCAAGCCCGTTTTAATGTATAGGGTTTTATGTTTGCCCTAAGTATAAAAGGGAAAACCCTAGCCACGTTTTTAGAGTTCTGTAGAGTTCTGTTTTTGCTGTGTTTGTGAATCTCATTGTGAGATCTAGAGGTGTTTACCTTCACATACACTTAGGGTTTACAAACTTGAGATTTATGTCAAGAGTTGTGTAGATCGTTACAGTTGCAGAATCAAAGAGCACAAAGATATACAAGCAGGTGCGCTTGTGGATTTGCTGAAGAATTCCGGAAAGAAGGAGTCCGTGGATCTCGGAGCTATCATGGGGTCATGGTAGTAAGTTTCCTACAGGCAGGTAGCAATATGACGTTAGTGGTCTAAGTCTATTGTGTAAACTTCAATTCTTTCATAGTGGATTCAGTTTACCTTGAGGATAGCTAGGTCAAATCCTCCCCAGGTTTTTACCGGTGTGGTTTCCTGGGTCATCATATCTTTGTGTTGTTTATTTTCCGCTGCTTTATTGTTTTTATATTTATTTGTGTTAACCTAGTTTAATTAAATTACCTAAGTTAATAACTTGGCTAATTCTCTAGGTTAATCTGTTGGGTTAAGGGGTCTAAACGAACTGACAATATCAATTTCTTAATTAACCCATGAGTACATGTACAAACTAGTACATACTCAAACAAAATCAAAAAATAGCTTAGGACTTATAGAACACGTGCTATTCAAGTTTCTCCACAATGTCAAGCATGTTCTAAATCAAGAGAGATATCATAATTCATGTAATCCTCAAGAAAAATAAAACAAGACACAAAACAAATATTTTTGTCTTTTTGAAATTTTCAATGTTTTTGGATTTTTTTTTTAAAAAAACAACCTAAAAAAAAACAAAACAACCAAAAACAGAAACAAAATATGTCCACAAATAATTGAAAGAATTAAATCAGGGACAAGTCAGCAACACTCACCTTAGAGAATCTTTTCTCACCCATATAGCACGAGTCTTCGGCTTTGTAGGTGAAAATCCACGTGAAGCAGAGTGTATTTGAGGAATTACACCAATCTTCTGAGAAAGACTGAAATCCTGCAATTTCCTTTCACAAGCCAACAAGCTTAAATTTTTCAAAAGCATATGAAACAATTTATTTGGACTTATGGCAGGAGAAATATCATCACATGTCCTAGACGGAAACACAGAATGCTTAAATTTCAATTTATGACAATTAGGACGAATGTGACCAGAGACACCACAATAGTGACAAACAGGAACAAATTTAGGAACATCAGTATTCCTAACAGCAAATTTAGTCTCAGATTTCGGTTTTTGCCTCAACAAAGAACAATTTGGTCTAATATGACCAACAACACCACAAAGGTGACAAGTAGGCACAAAAACAGATTTCTTTTGCACACTAGCAGTAGGTTTAGACATAGGTTTAGAAACTTCAGCGTCTACATCAGAACTTTTTCCTTTGTCTAACCTAGCAAAATAAGCCTTTTCTTTATTATTCCTCTTGAAAGGAGGGATATAAACATTTTCAGTTTTAGGCTTAAGAGAAACAGAAACACTTCTGTTAACAACAGCAGGCTTGGTACTAGTCAAATTTTCAATTTTAGCCTTAGATTCAACTAACTCTTGTTCCAAGCTTTTCATCTTCTCATCTTGAGAGGAAATTTGATTTCTCAAAAATTCATTCTTTTTATTAGATTCATCTAATCTAACAATCAATTCCTCTTTTTCAAGATTAGCCAATTTTAACTCTTCCTTGAATTTCTTAGCAATTTTCATAGTTTTCAATAATTCCTTACGAAGAGTTTCACAGGCATCAAAAAGATCAACAGAAACAACAGTGTCCTTTTTATTCAAATCATCACAATCAAAAACAGTAAGACACTTAAAATTATCCATGATAACAGGGATCAAGGATCAACTCTTAGATCAAAGGATCTAACACAGAAGAGCTACCCGCTCTGATACCACTTGTCAGTTCGTTTAGACCCCTTAAACCCAACAGATTAACCTAGTGAATTAGCCAAGTGATTAACTTAGGTAATTTAATTAAAACTAGGTTAACACAAATAAACAAAAATAACAAAGTAGCGAAAAATAAATAACACAAAGATATGATGACCCAGGAAACCACACCGGTAAAAACCTGGGGAGGATTTGACCTAGCTATCCTCAAGGTAAACTTAGCAAATCCACTAGAAAGAATCGAAGTTTACACAATAGCGACTTAGACCACTAACATCCTATTGCTACCCAAGTGTAGGAAACTTACTACCACGACCCCATGATAGCTCCGAGATCCACGGACTCCTTCTTTCTTTAATCTTTGCAAAACACAAACACCACCGTTTGTGACTTTGAGACTCCACTCAAAGGTTTAGCAACACAAACTCTCCTATTTGTGACTCCAAGACCACCCTTGAAGGTTTAGATCATCAGCTCCTTTGATGACTAGAGAAGGCAGCAACTTCAGCAATACCGGATCTTGAGATTCTTCAAGGAACAACACCGGTAGAAGTAATAAGAGAGGTTTTAGGAGCAAAACCCTAAATACAAAAGAGGCACACTCTTTTCTCTCTAAAAAGCCTTATAAAAAATGTGCTTAGGGTTTCCTTTATATAGTGGGAGAAGTAGATCTGAAACCCTAATCCTTAATGGGCTAGAACTGCTGTTTGGGCTTAATTAAAATTCTGCAGATACGAAGCTCGATCGATCGAGCCTGTTTTTCGATCGATCGAACCAGGCAGATTCTGAAATCTTCTTTCTGCAACTTACATGTTCTTGTGTGCTCACGATTTGCTAATTGTTCTAAGCTTTTAGAACCTAACAACAACTAATAGTGAACACAGAGATGACAGATTAAGACTCGAACATAACCAAATTATTACAATAAATCATCCAAACAAACCAAGATCTGTCTTTAGAGGAAACGGAAGGCATGACAGACTGAGAATTGTAACCCATTTCCTGGGTTCAATCTCCATTGCCTTCAACTAGAAAAAAAGAAAAGAAAAAAAAATCAACTAATAACCCATTAGATTCACGCATAAACACCTTTACTAGTTCACATAGGAAAGGAGGGCGTCGGCCATTGTCAAGACAGCAGCTGTCTATCTCCACACCCCCTTTGTGAAAAGAGAAGGAGAACATGGGGCAATGATACAGCAGTTTAGACAAAAAACATTATATTTTCCAGTTCTGCGTGTAACTTGAATAAATTTGGATCAAGTGATGCTGCTGAAAACAGAGATGATGATATTGATGATGAAGAAGAGGATGTTGCTGAAGCTGGAGATTGCCCTTCCAGCACTGCCTCGTAGTATAGTCGCCCTCTATAGGCAGAAGGTTCAGCATAGTACACCGGTGGGACCAGTGATACAGGTTTAGTGCACCGAGCAAAGGTGAAGCACATGTTGTATATGCGCTTCTGCAAATCATCAGAAGTAAATCCATGCTCGTCCCAGAGGACAAAGTAGTGTGTGGGCTTGCTTGTCCCAAGGCTTCCATAGTGACTACAAAGATAGAAATCAAACTCAAATGGGTGAACAATTTTCGTGTCCACAACTGATCCAGGAGAAACATTGCCAGTGGGACCCCCATCGCTCTTGTTCTCCAGAAATAGACGAGTCCGGTGTCGCTTTTGGGCTACGATAAATGTGATGACTGGGGACTTCTTGATTTTTTGCAGTGCCATCTTCAGATCTAGCAACTCCTCATTGAGAACCATTTCAAATTGGCCCTCACTTACTCCATCACGAAAGACCACAATATGGTCTGGCAAGACATTATTATTTAGCTGAGCATACAATTGAACAAGCTCCAAACACATTTCCAAAATCCCGAATCCTCTCCTTCAGATGGAGTTGTGGGCAGACACGTGCTGCATAGCGATTTGCGGCAAGCCAGTTCATGGTAGCAACAACAGCTGCAATGGATGGACTTGTAAGATTCCTAGCACCAGGACGATTAACATCAGCCCCCACGAACATTACATGGCCTTCGCCTCCAAAATGGGGGAGCGGGTGATTAAGCTCTACATTGCTGCCCCCAAGCTTGGCATTCATCTTGGTAGCAAGATTTGCAAAATACTGGTCGTTCGCTCTGCAGGTGGACAGACAACACTGTGTCATTATACCAACCTTGGTCTCAGAGATCCACTTCAAATATTTGTAACCAGGATCCCTCCTAGACATCACAAAAAGAAGAATTTGTAAATGACCTTTGTCTTTCTTATAAGCTTCTTCATTAACACTTTCAACTAGTTCAAGCAACACATCAACCCTTGAGAGTTTATTCATTGAAGTGCACTTATATACGAGAGGCTCCTCCATTTGGATCCCCAGGTTTATGCACCGATTGATAAGCTTTGGAATGAAAAAATTAGGATTCAGACTCGATTTATAATCATTAGAGTTGAAGTCAATAACACCCCATCGGTCAATTCTTTTGCCTTCCACAACCAATTTTTTAACAAGATTCCACTGGTATTTCTCTTCGTCAACTGTTACCTCTATCACTTTGCCATTCTGAGCACCTAGCTTCAACACAGGTGGCCCAAGAACATGTCCTCTAACTCTTGTCATGCTTGTGTTTACTTCCATTCCAAAATTTTGAGCCATTCCTCCACTACCAATGGAACATAACAAATCTAATAATATTAAATAAATAAATAAAATCATCACAGCATTATTTAAACTGCATCAAGCGACCAGGGCCGACCCTAGACATTTTGAGGCCTTAGGCGAGAACGAAAAATGGGGCCTTTTTATATTTATATATTAATTAAATTAATGTTTATTTAATATTGAACATCATTGTTATCTTGCAATTGTATCATTTCATTATCTTCTAACTCTTTTTGGTGAATTTTTTGCTCATTTGTGATATTTTCATCTAAATTTTGTGTTATATTTTGTTTATTACTAATAACAAATATATCCATTGATCCTTTTTGAGACTCAATTAATTTTTTTTCTTTTTTTAAGTTTTTCATATCCAGATGCATATTTTCTAGTAGACATTTCTAATCAAACAATATATTTATAAAGATTAAAATAAAAAATAACTTTCAAATGTAAAGCAAATGAGAAATAGAACCTGATTTATATAAAATGTATTGTTGTAGTTTCACTGAATAGTAACAAATTTTTAGCAATCTCAACTTGCATAAATAAAGACTTATTTAATATATTACCATTAACTAAAATATATATATATATATATATATAAACACAAGATTAAAATTAAAAAAAAAATTAAGCACAAGCATAACAAAAATTTAAGCACAGCCATAACACAAGGCTTATTAATAAGACCCATTCACAAAAAAAAAAAAAAAAAAAAAAAAAAAAAAAAAAAAAACACAATACAAACTGTATTTAATATCTATAACCCAAAAAAAAAAAAAAAAACACTTGAAGCTGAAGGCCCAAACCAAACAAACGTGAAACAGGCAGGAGGGGAAGGCAGGCCCAATCTTTTTATCTTAACAAATACAATGAATAGAAAGGCTGAAAGCCAAGTGCCCAAAGCCAAATATTTTTACCTTAACGCAAAAAACTCAATCTCAGAGAAGCAGAGGCGGCAGACGCAAAGCTGAGAGCACTGAACAGAGCAGTTAAGACTTGAGAGAGGCGGAGAGCAGAGAATCAAAGAAGGAATGAGAGAGGCGGAGAAAGCTTGCTTGAGCCTTTAGATGAGAGAGGCAGAGAACAGAGAGCTGGTCCACGTGTACGTAGACGATATGCTAGTCAAAAGTCGAAAGGAAGAAGACCACTTGGATGACCTCAAAGAAACTTTCGACACCCTTCGATCGTACAACATGAAGCTCAATCCAAGCAAATACGGATTCGGGGTGACAGCTTGAAAGTTCTTGGGGTTCATGGTGTCCCAAAGGGGGATTGAAGCCAACCCAGATAAGATCCGCGCAGTATTAGAGATGATGCCCCCTAAAAATGTGAAAGAAATACAAAGTTTCAACGGTAAGGTTGCTACATTGAATAGATTCATAGCAAGAGCGACGGATAAATGCCTACCATTTTTTCACACGTTGAAGAAATCCTTTGAATGGACAGCAGAATGTCAGCAGGCGTTCGAAGATCTTGAAACATATCTTTCTCCCCCTCCACTACTGAGCCCGACCAGAGAAGGAGAAGAGTTTTTCTTTTATTTAGCTGTGTCACCAGCTGCAGTCAGCGCAGCCTTGATCTGAGAGGAAGACAAAATCCAAAAACCCGTGTACTATACTAGCCATGCATTTCATGGCGCAGAAGAAAGATACCCGCCGATGGAAAAACTAGCCTTTGCCTTGATCACGGCTGCTCGAAGACTTAAGCCCTACTTCCAAGCTCACACGATAACCGTCTTGACAGAAAAACCACTAAGACGAGCCTTGAGCAATCCCGAAGCCGCCGGAAGGATGGCGCTGTGGGCCATTGAGTTAAGCGAGTTTGATATATAGTACTACCCACATACAGCCGTAAAGGGACAAGCAGTCGCCGACTTCATTGCAGAGTTTAAAAGTCTAGAGGACCAAGGGGCAGAAGAGCATCCTCCATGGAATGTTTATATTGATGGCTCGTCCAATAAGCAAGCAGGCGGAGCGGGTATCGTATGTCGATCTCCGGAAGGCGATGAAGTGGAATGCATGGTTCGCCTCAACTTTCCTACGACGAATAATGAAGCAGAGCATGAAGCTTTGATCGCAGGATTGGACCTCGCAAGAGCAACTGGTGCCACCAATGTAGTTGTCCACTGTGATTCACAGATAGTCACCAATCAGGTGACCGGCGAGTGCAAATGCAGGGGCACAAGGATGAGGATGTACCTGGACCAGGTGAAAAGGAAGATGAGCGACTTGCAGGCACAGATTGTGCAGATCCCAAGAAAGGAAAACGAGCAGGTCGATCGGCTAGCCAAGGCCTCATTAGCAGACCATATGACCGTCCATGATAAGATACTTTCCTTTATTCAACTTTCACCTACTATTGATAACATAGCGTGCAGGAGATAGGTTCAGAAAATAATTGGACCACGCCAATAGTCGCCTACTTAAAGGAAGCCATGCTACCTGACGCCAAAGAAACTGCTCGGAAGCTGAAGGTCCAAGCGGCGCGGTTCATACTGATCAATGGTGGCCTATACAAAAGAGGGTTTTCACGCCCATACTTAAGATGCCTAGGCCCCGAGAAAGCGGATTACGTAATGAGGGAAGTATATGAAGGAGTTTGCGGGAACTATTCAAGGTCACGGTTGTTGGTTCACAAGCTCATCCGAGCCGGATACTATTGGCCTACCATGCAAAAGGACGCCTAGGTATACGTTAGGACTTGCGACAAATGCCAGAGATTTGACAATTCCATTAGACAACAAACTGAGGAACTCACACCGATGACGGCCCCGTGGCCGTTCGCCCAATGGGGTTTAGATATAATAGGCCCTTTTCCCACCGCAACCAGGCAGTTGAAGTTCCTAGTCGTCGGCATCGACTACTTTACCAAATGGGTAGAAGCAGAAGCACTGGCTACAATCACAGAAACAAATGTGCTCGACTTTGTATGGAGGAATATCATTTATAGGTACGGCATACCAAGAGTTCTGGTCTCGGACAACGGAAAACAATTCGACAATAACTCTTTCAGAAATTTTTGCTCAGAACTTGGGATCAAGAATCATTATTCATCCCCTACACACCCTCAAGCCAATGGCCAAGTTGAAGTTACGAACCGATCCTTGCTGAAGATCATCAAAACTCGGCTCGAGGGGGCAAAGGGCATATGGCCAAAGGAACTTCCTAGAGTGCTATGGGCGTACAGCTGAACAAAGGCATGCAAGATATCAGGATCTCAAGGCCAATAGATGAAGTCAGAGTAACAGCTGAACAAAGGCATGCAAGATATCAGGATCTCACGGCCAAGTACAACAACTCCAAGATCAAACACAGAGATTTCAAGGTTGGGGACCTCGTTTTAAGAAAGGTGATAGGTAATACTAGGGATCCAACTCAAGGTAAGCTTGGTCCAAATTGGGAAGGCCCTTACAGAGTTACCTCATGGGTAAGAAAAGACACCTACCACCTGGAGACCCTAGACGGACAGAGATTGCTTCACCCGTGGAACACTGAACACCTCAAAAAGTACTACCAGTAGAAGAGAACGCGGAGAACGATGCTCCATTTTTTCCTAGTTTTTCTTAGTTTTTAATTCAGCAGTCATTTAAGGATTATTTAATTTTTTGCTACAATACTTTTTAAGCCCAAGAGGCAAAATTTCTACTTATGTATGAGGAATTCATTCAGACATTTTTTCTACATTGCTTACAATACCTTTGCCATGGACGGAACTAGGTGTGATGGTAACAGAATAAGCAATTCAACGTCCGTATAAATATGGACGGATACACCCCAAAAGGGGATAAAAACTACTAAGTCCTTAAGAGGACGGATAAATCCCAATAAGGGTGTAATTACTAAGTCCTTAAGAGGACGGACAAATCCCAGTAAGGGTGTAATTATTAAGTCCTAAGAAGGAACAACAAATCCCAGTAGGGGTGTAATTATTAAGTCCTAAAAAGGACGGACAAGCTTTTAGTTTGGTGTGCTAAGCTTTTATAGAATTCATTATTTAGTTTGGTGTAATTATTTATAGAATTCATCATTTAGTTTGGTGTGCTAAGCTTTTATTTATGGATTTAAAACGTTACATGATCCATAATCCATAAACATTTCAAAAGGCACTTATAGTTAGGAATTGATTCAACCCACTTGAGAAATACTCAAGAAAGTGAAGAACCATGATTAATTGATTATAAAGTAAGTTGTAGAAAAACTTAGTGAATGACCTTTTGAGGTTAAACTAACGAGTTTCAAACAAGGGAGTCAATCTCGTACCGGAGGCTGTACCGATTTGGCCAGCGGAACGATATATTTCGGTACCGGTCAATTCTAGTGTACCGTTTCGGGTTTACTGCTATTTTAAAAAAAATTATTGTATATATTATAAAAATAAATAAATATTATTTGCATATTTATAACTTTAATTATTTTGTAAAAGTTAATTTGTTAAGCAATTAAACTTGTTAAGCTTATAAGTTTATTATAAAAAAAAAAAATTTTTGAACAGAGATAAAAGTCTAAGACAAAAAAAGATAATAAAAAAGAAGGGGTAGTAGGTGAGAAATGAGATATTACATGAGAGGAGTTTGGTAGAAAAAGATTAAATAATTAGAAAAATTAAAATGGTGGGTGATAAAACCAAACACATGTCTAATGCCTCTTGCCAGTTGCCTCCCACCTCTTTAAATTTCTTTTTCTTTTTCTGATCCACATCACAAGCCTAAGACCTACAAGTACAACCTACATGTCATTACAATTTCCAACAAACCCTCATCTTCACACGATTAAACTTATCACTTCACCATCAAACATTTCTTTATTTTCCAAGACTCTTTCACCTCTATCATAGCTCTCTCTATCTTTCACCTCAGACTCTCTTTTTCTCTTAAAACTTCAGACCTTCAGCCTCTTCTTAAGGACTCAAAGCTTACTGGATATTTACCAGTGCCGTCGCTCTCCACCAAATGGCATGACTTCATTGTTAGTGTAAAGAGGAGTTAGAAATGAAGGGAGGCAGAAAGTATGACTGGCGTGAGGGGAGGGAAAGAAGCATTTTGTGTGTAATATTGTACCGGTCCGATATCCATTAACCGGCCGGAATCCAGTATGTATTGCGGTATGGCCGAAACAGCTTCGGTATGTCTGATATTTAAACTAGTACGAAATGCTAGTATTTCTGTACCGGTGAAGGTTCCGGCACAGTAAATATCAACCGTACCGGCCGGTACGGTACGAGATTGTCTTCCCTGGTTTCAAAAGGTCGTTGCAGTGACCATTTAATATGCTTGTGCATTGTATGGGTTAACAATTAATTTATAAATAAAAACCCAAGCGAAGTACGGGTTAATAACTAGTGCAAACAATTATTGAATGAAAAATTTCAACAGAAACCTCTTTTCAACAATAATAAAAGTACCATGCATACAGTTTCACACCATACTTTGTCACAAATTTCACACATGACAAATTATAAGTAATAGAAAATAAATAATGCATACATACTTCGCCACAAATGTCCTACCTAACAGGTTGTAAGTGATAGAAAACAAATGGTAGACTTATGTAATAGAGCTAAATAGTCAATAATTTAATTAGACTTAGGGTTCAGTCTATGAATAGTTTAGTACTCCATGCCGATGTGCGTTTGCATGTTTCTTAAATTTTGCCAAAGTCTAGAACGTATAATAAAGCATTGAATTTAGCCCAACCACCAACAAACCCACCACCCCATTCCTTTCCCAACACTTCGTGCATTGTTCACAGAAGTTCACAACACCCACTTCTCTCTATATAAACACTGCACCAATTAACAACAAAGTCACACCAATCCCAATTAATCAAGATCAACTTTCCTATTCCTCCCTACAAAAGTTCTTTTCTCAACAATGGCTAGTCTTAACTTTTCATGTGTGATTTTCTTGTGCATGATAGCTATTGTACCAATTGCCCAAGCCACCATAACATGTACTCAAATTTCAAACAATGTTTTGCCATGCATAGCCTACCTTAGGAGCAATGGTGCGTCACCTCCACCCAAAAGCTGTTGCCAAGGGATTAAAAACCTCTTGGGCCTGGCCAAGACCAAACCTGATCGCCAAGCCACTTGCAATTGTATTAAAGCCGCAGCTGGTGGAATTTCTGGACTCAATTCTGCTTTAGTTGCTAACCTCCCAAAAAATTGTGAAGTCAATATTCCTTACAAGATCAGCCCCTCCACCGACTGTTCAAAGTAAGCCCTCAATATCCTTTAAATTACAGCATATTAATTTTCTAACATAGACATTTTTTTCAACTTTTTTAATAACTTAAATGTAACTCAAATGATGAAATTATTCAGTGCATTCGTTGTATCTATTATCTTTGTTTCACATAAAGGTGAATTCTTTTTGTGAATTTGTACGTGAGATTTGTCTTTATCATAGCACACCTTATTCATGGAATAATTTCACGTAGCACACCCTAGCTGCCATACCATTTTAGTATAGGAATTTTGTTAGACCTTCTTTATTGTAAGTCATTATTAATGATAGGTAAAAAAAAATGGTGTTAATGATAGACTTTATAACTTTATAGTTGTGAAAAATCTTGTATACGTAAGATTATTTGTCAAGACAATACTATTTCATTACCTTTTATCCCCTCTCACCGAAAGCTTTTTGGTTTTGTTGCAGAGTGCAATGAGGATGATAGAGAAGCAATTTGCGGCTACAACACTATAATAAGTAGCAATAAGATAAAGACATTACATCGAGTCCAGAAGGAGCTCCACTTTAGCGAGTCTCTTCTCTTCATTGTTATGATCTAGTCTTGTGATCATCATATCTTGTATGTCATCACTATGAGTCCTCTCGGTCGTTCTATGAAATGACTATCTTAATAAAATACATGTCACTTATTATTATGATAATCTTTCTTTTTTTCTCCATGCGCAACAAACTTTATATTTACCCTCCATTTTCTTCCTCCCCACCCCCCCTTCTTTTATTTCCGTAGAAAAGAGTTCCCACAATGAAAAGAAAATGTGACAAGTAACAACTAAAAATTATGTAGGGAGTGAATGGATCGGATAACTAAATCTGAAGTTGGGTTGGGTCTTTAAGTTGTTCTTAAATGTGCTTAAAACTTTTATGCCGGGTAAATCATTGGATTTTGATCAACCACTTAAGCACTTCGTTTTCAATAAATTATGATAATTGACCTAATGTGCTTAAATTATATTCCAAATTTTTAGATTTACCAAAATACCAAAATAGATCAAACTGAAAAATTAAAATAAAGTTAATAAAATACTTGTATGTATCTAGGTTGAGTTGAATAGATTGAAAAAACTATAAACTTGAGCTTAATCCTAACCAAGACTCAAATAAAATTTCAACTCAATTTAACCCACCAACTCACGAAAAACCAACCTATATACGGCATTAGGTTGGATTAAGGAGTTAGTTTCATTGGGATTGTTGGTTAGATATAAACCCTTACCCTCAAGTGGCACATTTAAACAAATAGGACCTAGAGACTTTAGATGAACATCGATTTAAGCACTCAATAGTATTTGAAAGATTGAAAAATGCAGTATACATTTTTTTTTTTTTTGGTAGTAAAAATGAAGTATACATCAAAGCTTAGTACAATTTCCTCCTAGGTATTTTTAAAAAATCCCCTCCTCCCTCTTCCAATTTGTATAGAATATATATATATATATATATATATATATAACATTTTACTTATTAGCTTCCTAGGAAAAAAAAAACTCTAGCTTTGCCACTCTATTTACCATAGATTTCTTTTATCAATTTCAATCACATGGTTGTATTAATTAATGACGTGTAAATAGTATTATTTTTCATAAAAAACAATTAAATTCAACAATATTAATTATTAGCCAATATAAAATACAATTGAATTTGATTAGAAAACCTAAGTACAATACTGAATTAAACATGGTAAAAAGACCCATTGCAAATTAAAGACAAGTTTGAAATACCTTTCAAACTCAACCAAAACCCAAGCCGAGGACACATTTCTATCCACCAATGTTTCCATCCTCCCAACAAAACAGAACATTAGAATTTTTTCTATATAAATATTTTCAGCCAAAAGAAAGCAAAATATTACTACTCAAAAAGAAAATGAAAGAAATCAATACTACCAAAAATTATCTGGGAAGCGCGTAAAATGGGCCTCGAAGCCTGATGGCATTCAATGGAAAGCACAGTACACATTGGGCTAAAAACCCAATAAAAATGGCAGACTACACTTCACAAAATCCATGATTTTTATGGCACGATTTGGGCTTTTCTAGCCCGGCAAACTAACAAGATTAGTCAAGGCCGTGTAAACAATCATTGGCTCAAAAATTTTAAAAGAAGCCTCTTTTCAACAATAATGATATTTGCTACAAATGTCCAAGGGAGACTATAAGTGATAGAAAAAAAATAAATAAATAGTAGACTTATGTGATAGGGACAAATATTCAATTACAGTCTCCTATACCGGATAGTTGACAAACTCATCTTTGGCCCACCTAACTTTTGAAAATCTCTTAAGTTTTTGTTTTTGTATTTGGTTTTTTTGTAAAAAATGTCTGCTCAAGTATTGTAGCTAAAGTCTTTTGGGGTATTTGGTACATGCACTTAAAAATTGAAAATATGTGTTTGAAATATATGTGGAAACACGTGTAGGTAAAAAAATATGTAAAAATACGTATAATGTTATTTAAAAACTAAAAACATGTATTTGAGTGGGTGTACCAAACAGGGCCGCGATGCCGAGAAGTGTTCAAGAGAAATTTCCAAAAAATTGGCAGTTTCTCTAAAGAGCGTCAAGGGATCCTTCAATCTGGAAATATAAAAGATAAAATTAAGAGCTTCTTGGGAAAGGTAAGGATTTATTGCAAACAAAGTTGTAGCAACTCCTATAAAAATGTACATGTGTCAACGCTTTAAATAAACACCTGTCTAAACTTATATTTAAATGAAAATTTTCTTGTCAAGATTGAATTTTTTACTAAATAGCTACTTAACATATGTATTTTGCTAGAGTTGCCGTAACTTAGAAAAAGAAATCTACAATTTACTTTTCATGCTTAATGCTTTATTAATCTAAAAAAATCTCACTTTTTAGTTTTAATTGTAATTTTCCAATCGGTCATAACATTAAATGTGTTTCCGTTAAAAGCTCTGTTTCACAAAAGCTCTATAGTTAAAACTCTAGGACAGTAGACTTTAAGTACAACCTCACATAACTTCTAGTAGCTTTTCGGTAGTGAGCGTCTTAAATCAATAAATATCATGCACCAAGATTTTTTTTTTTTTTTTCTCTCCAGGTTAATGTGAGCTCGAACTTTTGAGTAACAAGTTACTTACAAATTAGGTATCAATTCGCCTGAAAGTGACGGTGGTCCACGCACCAAGAATTTAAACTTAGAGCATTGCTCCAATCAAACTAATATAATGGAAAAAGTTATTGAATATTTTGATTTAAAAAATATTTTAAAAACTTTTTACAAAGAAAAGAAAAGGAAATTTTTTATTTATTTATAAAAGTGATATTAAATTTTTTCTAAAATTGTCAAAATAAGAGTAAAACTTTTTTCTTTAAGAAATTTTCATTTTCTCTAATAAACCTTTTTTTTTTTTGGGGGGTAGGGGGAGCAAATCTATCTAGCAAACCTTTGGGCTTATGCATGGGGCACCCCATTGAGCTTTCTCGCTAATTCATCAAGCTAGAAGTCCTTCCGCCATTGGCAACCCCACTTAAAGAAGAGGCAACTTTACTGTTCTAAAATGAATTTGTATACACTCATTGCTTACCCAAAAGTCTGGACCATGTAAATTGTCTGAACAATACATGGGGTACCACACTACCACCACCACCGGTCATTGTAAAGTAACCATTTTCAATCATTTATTAAAGGAACCCAAACCCTAGTTTTGGTAGATACGCCAATTACCGACATTTCTCTTAATAAATAATAAGACATATACACAATTTCAGCAAAACTCTGGTTTTCTGGTTGCAGCTGTTTAAGGTGCAGGTTAATTCTCTGTATTAGCTTTAATAGAAATTTTTGTATAATGCGTCTATATAAATATGAAAAATGCTATTTTCACAATACTTTTACAACAAATCATAAGTTATGGGTTATTATTAATGGGCAAACAAATAATTTCAGTGATAGATTTAAATTAGAACCAATAGCAATTAATCACTTATGATTTGTTGTGAAAATATCATGAACGTAACACTTCTTATATTGAAATCTTGAATTTGTGTGAATATACAAGAGCTTGTTTAGACCCTCAATTAAAAGTTACGGTTCGGTTGTTTTTACTCTAACTTAAACTAAGTGTAGAATAAGAGTTAATGCGAGCGAACAAACAATAAAACTACTCTAATCCATATTCATAAAAAATCAATAATAAAATGAAAGCTAAAAGAGTAGAGAAGAAGGACGCAAATACAAGATAACACCAAGATGTGTTATCGAAGAGGAAATCGAAGAACTTAGCGAAAAACCTCTCCGCCACCCTTCAAGTAGTAATGGATCCATTAGAAAATAAAATTGGAGTACACAAATAACAAAAGACCCTCCAAGCCTAGTATACCAATGTACTTGAGCCCTCCAAACTCCTACTACCAACGGACTTCTCGGAGTCATATCTTCTCTAGCTTTCCGGATCCCGCAATACGCTCAATTGCATCTGCCAAACCTCACCAGCTTCTTTTGGCAAATCCCCAAAGCTTCCCAAGCTCCAAAACACTTTCTACACTCTAAATAAATGTGGATTGTTTTTGCATACAAATCTCCTCTCAAGGTATGACAATGAGAGAGGAAATTAGAAGAGGCTAGAATGATTTCTTACTAAGGATGAGTAGCTCTCTCTCTAAAAGATGGGTGTGTGTGTGTGTGTGTGTGTGTGTGTGTGTTGTAGAAACATATCTAAAGTTTTTCTAATGAAAGAATATTTTAGAAATCAAAGAAGTTTGTTCACCTCTTTGAGGTCTAAAATACTTTACTTACATAAAAGAAGTTCCTAAAGCAAAAGTCTCCAGAACGTCTTTAACATAAAGGGAATTTAGAAGTCAAAAGAGAAGAGCCTTGAATTCTGATTTGTTTCCTCTATTTATAGAGGTTAGGATGCTTAGATCAAATACGAATTGGAACGCGTCCTTATCTTCAAAAAGTCGAAAAAGATAGGCTTTATCTCAATTTAGGGGTTCTCGGGCCGGGCCAAAAGTTTGGGCCAATCAGCACTTGCCATGTGCCGAATAGCCCTCTTGGGTGCCAGGTTTGTGTTTAAGTTTTGGTCCAATTTGGACTCCATTTTTGAGGATTTTTTAGCCAAGAATTGCATTTAGACGCATTTTTAATTCGTATTCTAAAAATTAATAATTTTTTCTTGATATTCAAGTCTTTAAAGTGATAATTATCTTGTAGATAAATATTTCGAAAAAGACTTGATTATCCACAATTTCTTTGTTATCTGATTATCTACTTTATTCTCATGCAAGTAGGCTTATTTTTGAAACTAACCAACAACTAATCACAAAATTATTTAATTAATTTTAATTGTTTAACTAATCAGAATTAATTTGAATTAATCACGCGTGATCAGCATCACCCAAACAAAATGCATGCAGACCATGGAAACTTGATCTTGTAATATTTTTCAATCCGACGATCCAATTTGGGAATCAAACATACCGTTGTGACCATTAAAATCTCAAAATCATTTTTATGATATGCAATTAGTGAATTAATGCATATAATGCAATTCTAAATTTTAGGTACATGAATGGTCACTCTAGTTTTCTCCCAAGATTAAATAATGGGTGCAAAATTGAGTGTTTACAATGCGTTAGAGATGTTTAGAATGTGGGCATATTGTACATATTGTACATTGATGATTTTGTGGGCATATTGTACATATTGTACAATATGTACATATTGTACATATTGTACATTTATGCCTAACATTGATGATTTTTCAACTTTTTAATAGCTTAAATGTACCACTATTCAAATTATTCAATGCATTAGCTGTCCTATCATCGATCTTTTTGCGAATTTGTACGTGAGACTTGATTGCACAAAATGAATTATCATAGCTGCCTAACCATTTTAGCGTAGGGACTTTGATAGACTTTCTTTATCGGTAAGGCATTATTAATGATAGGAAAAAAATTGTGTTAATGATAGACTTTATAATTTTGTCTAGATAGTACTATTTAATTTCTATTTTTCCTCACTAGAAGCTTTTTTGGTTTTGTTGCAGAGTGAACTGAGGATGATAGAGCAGCAATTTGCGGCCACAGGGATATAAGCAGCGTTAAGAATAAAGACATTACATCGGATCTAGATGGAACTCCACTTTAGCGAGTCTCTTCTTTTCATTGTAATGGTCTAGTCTTGTGATCATTTTTCCTTTATGTTATCACTATGAGCCCTCTCGATCATTATATGAAATGACTATCTTTATAAAATATGTGTCACTTGTTATTATGAATTATTATGATAATCTCTTTCTCATTCTCCATGTGCAAAAGGCTTTACATCTATCCTCCATTCCCCCCCCCCCCCCCCTCTTTCTACTTTTACTTCCATAGAAAAGAGTTCCCACAAAGAAAAATAAAAGAAAATGTGACAAGTAACAACTAGAAATTATGTAGGAAGTAAATTTGAAGATTCATTTTTTAACTAAATCCAAAGTTGGGTTGGGTGGGCAAGTTGTTCTTAAATATTTTCCTTGAAAAAATATGACTTTCATCAACTACTTAAGCACTTCTTTCTTTTTAAATAGATTATTACAATTCATATAACTATAAGCACATGGATCGGATTGGGTTTGGTGGGTGGGTTGTGTTCAAACTTTTATGCTGGGTAAATCATCAGGTTTTCATCAACTACAACATTTCTTTTTCAATAAATTATGAGAATTGACGCAATATGCCTAAATTATATTTCAAATTTTTTCATATTTATCAAAATAACAAAATAAATTGAACTAAAAAATTAAAATAAAATTAATAAAATACTTGTATATATCTTAGGTTATGTTGGGTTGGATAGATTGAAAAAACTATAAAATTGAACTCAATGATAACCGAGACTCAAATAAAATTTTAACCCAATTAACCCACCAACTCATGAAAAACCAAACATAAGGCATTAGTTTGGATTAAGGAGTTAGTTTCACTGGGTTGGTAGATTGGATACACACCTTTATCATCAAGTGGTATATTTAAATAGATAGGACCTAGAGACTTTAGATGAACATCGGTTGAAGTACTCAATAGTATTTGAAAGATTGAGAATGAAGTACACATTTTTTTAATTTGGTAGTAAAAATAAAGTATACATCAAAGCTTACTACAATTTCTTATGCACATGTGTCTACCCATTGGCAGAGGGACGGGGGCAAGCAACGCCATAGTACCCCCTAGGTTAAAAAAAAAAAAAAAAAAAAAAAAAACTTCCTCCCTCTTCCATTTTGAAATATATTATATGTTAGGTTCTAAGACTTTAAGAACTAATGTATTAGAACTTCAATTTGTATTATGTTGACAAACCATAATCAAAACATAGAGTTTAGGTTTAGCCTTGCTTAAAGTGTGTTTAATTGTAAAATTGGAATCAAGTGATTGCAAAAGTTATTGGACAAAATCTGCAAGGCTCGATCGATCAAAAATTAAACTCGATCGATCGATCGAAACTCGTGCTGATTTAATTTTCTGTAGAAATTCCAATTCAGTCGAAACTCTATTTAAACGTATTGGGTTTCAAGTAAAACACTCCTAGTTTATAAAAAGAAACCCTAATGGCGTTTTTATAAGGCTTTTCAAAGAGAGAAGAGTGTGCCACTTTTGTAGCTAGGATTTTGTACCCAAAAAGCTATCTTATGTCTTCTACTGGTGTTATTCCTTGAAGAATCTCAAGATTTGATGTTGTAAAAGTTGCTGCTTTCTCTAATCATCAAAGGTGCTGATGATCTGAACCTTCAAAGGTAGTCTTGGAGTCATAAACATGAGAGTTTGTGTTTTTTTTTTTTACCACAAGTGTGAGTGCTTGTGTTGCAACAGCTAAGGAAAGAAGTAGTCCGTGGACTCGAAGCTATCATGAGGTCGTGGTAGTAAGTTTTTTACTCGAGGTAACAATAAGATGTTAGTAATCTAAGTTCTATTGTACAAATTTCATTTCTTTCTAGTGAATTTGTTTTTTACCTTGAAGATGGTTAGTTTAAATCCTCCCTAGGTTTTTTACCGGTTAGGTTTTCCTGAATCATTATATCATTGTGTTATTTACTTTTCCGCTGCTTTGGATGATATGATTGTTTTGTTTTAACCTAGTTCTGAATAATAAACCTAAGTATTCACTTGGTTAATTTATTAGGTTAAACAACTTGTGTTAAGGGGTCTAAAAATGTACAATATATATATATATATATATATACAACTTTACTAATTGCTCCCTAAGGGGAAAAAAATATAGAGCTTCACCACTCTATTAACCATGGTTGAAATTATTTATAAAAAAAAAATTTATTTTTTTCTAATGCTCTGTTTTGTTGAGAGGATGGAAACATAGGTATAGAAATGTGTCTTTAGCTTGGGTTTTTGGCTAAGTTTGAAATGTATTCAACAGAGTTCCACACTCTCATTAATATATTTCAAGAAGGTTTTCATCCTTATTTTCTAGTAGGCATAGTTGTTCCCATCAAAGTGGGGTTGGATCACAAGAGAGTGACTGTGTTCCATGACAATAGGAGTCAAGGAACAACTCTTAGATCAAAAAATCTAAACATAAGAGCTAACTCGCTCTGATACTACTTGTACGTTTTTAGACCCCTTAACACAAGTTATTTAACATAGTTATTTAGTTAAGTGATTACTTAGATAAATTATTCTGTTCTAGGTTAACACAATAATATTATATCATGCAAATAAAGCGAATATATGAAGTACACCACAATATGATGACCCAGAAAAACCTAACTGGTAAAAAACTTGAGGAGGATTTAACCTAACTATTCTCAAGGTAAAAACAAATCTACTATGAAAGAATTGAAGTTTTTACCATAGAACTTAGACCACTAACATCCTATTGCTATCTCGAGTAGAAAACTTACTACCACGACCACGTAACAGCTCTAAGTCCACGGATTACTTCTTTCTTTGATCTATAGCAACCACAAGTTCTACTTGTGACTTTGAGACTCCACTCAAAGGTTTCAGATCTTCTTTAAAGTTCTTTATGCAGCAACTAAAGAGATCATCAAGTTCTTGACGCAAATCTTGATCTTGACAACTTTATATGTGTATATGAAGGTAAACATCTCTAGATCTCATAAAAGATTCAACACACAACTCTCCAAAAACTTCTAAAACGTAGTTAGAATTTTTCCTTTTCTACTTGAAGTAAAACACTTAACCCTACATGTAATATGGGCTTGGGCTGAATTGGAATTTCTGCAAAAAATTAAATCTGCACGAGTTTCAATCGATTAAGACTAATTTTTGATCGATCAAACCTTGCAGATTTTGTTCAATACATCCTACAATCACTCGATTCCAATTTTACATTAAATCACACTTTGAGCAAGCCTATACCTAGTCTCTATATTTTGATCATAGTTTGCCAACACAATACATATTGAAGTTCTAATACATTAGTTCCTAAACTCTTAGAACTTAACAAGAGCCATGGAAAATGGAGCTTGGAAATAAGATCTATGGCAGTCTATTGCTTTATATGGCTTGGGAGATGCAAATAGTAGTAGACGACATCTAGAAGCTCTTGGCAGATATGTACAGAATGGATGTAGTGTTCAATTGAGTAAATAAAAGTATCAATAACAGGTAGATAGCTTTTAGCCAATAACTTGAAATTGCCATTTTTCCCTTATTAACTTTATTGGGTAAGTCACTCAAGCCCTGTGGTATGATGCATGGGAATATTTTATTTTGTTATATTTTGTTCATGTTATTTTACAGTAGTTCCATTTAGTGAAAGGTAAAAAAAAAAAAAAAATAGTTTTATAGAATTCATCATTTAGTTTGGTGTGCTAAGCTTTTATTTATGGATTTAAAACGTTACATGATCCATAATCCATGAACATTTCAAAAGGCACTTATAGTTAGGAATTGATTCAACCCACTTGAAAAATACTCAAGAAAGTGAAGAACCATGATTAATCTATATATATAATAATAGGTGAAGCAGAGAGAAACTCAAATAGAATTACAAATTAGAGTTTCAATTTTATGCCATGTGTCTAGATTTGGATTCTCAATTTTGAGCCACTTGTCCTAACCAAAACTCAAAAAAAAAAAAAAAAAATCTAATTTGAATATAAATTGAACTCCAAATTTGTGTCATATATCTTATTTAAATTTTTTAATTTTTGTGCCCAAATAAATGATGTATTAACATTTAACACGAAAGCCAAAAAAACCACAATGATAATGGTCATTGGCCTAAGTAAGAACATCTCACTTGCACACTTTTATGGCTGAACATCTCACCTGCCCACTGCTAGAACCAAGGAGCCAACAAGAAAGACTATAAAAGTAAAACATCATCTCCTCATAATACCATATCGTCATCACATGTCTCCTCCTTCTCTCTCAACATCTACTAACTAGATCCACACACTACCTTCTCCTCCTCCTTTCGGATTTCTAAGAGTAAGGCCGGGTTCAAACACAATGTTCAATCTCACTCTTCCTTACTTCACACTCTCATACATTACCACTTCATTGGCACCTCCAAGAAGATTTCAAGCTCAATATAGAAACTGAATCTACCAAGATAAACATCTTATCATCACAATTGTTAATATTTCCGTGCGTAAGTATGGACTACATGCTAATTGATTATAAAGTAAGTTGTAGAAGAACTTAATGAATGGCCTTTTGAGATTACACTAACGAGTTTCAGGAGGTTGTTGCAGTGACCATTTAATATGCATGTGCATTGTATGGCTTAACAATTAATTTACAAATAAAAACCCAAGTGAAGTACGGGTTAATAACTAGTGTAAACAATTATTGAATCAAAAATTTCAACAAAAACCTCTTTTCAACAATAATAAAACAATAATAATAATACCATGCATACACTTTCACACCATACTTTGCCACAAATTTCACACATGACAAACTGTAGTGATAGAAAATAAATAATGCATACGTACTTCGCCACAAATGTCCTACGTAACAGGTTGTAAGTGATAAAAAACAAATGGTAGACTTATGTGATAGAGCTAAATTGTCAATAATTTAATTAGACTTAGTGTTCAGTCTATGAATAGTTTAGTACTCCCTGCCGAGGTGCATTTGCATGCTTCTTAAATTTTGCCAAAGTCTAGAACGTATAATAAAGCATTGAGTTTAACCCAACCACCAACAAACCCACCACCCCATTCCTTTCCCAACACTTCGTGCATTGTTCACAAAACTTCACACCACCCACTTCTCTCTATATAAACACTGCACCAATTAACAACAAAGTCACACCAGTCCCAATTAATCAAGCTCAACTTTCCTATTCCTCCCTACAAAAGTTCTTTTCTCAACAATGGCTAGTCTTAACTTTTCATGTGTGCTTTTGTTGTGCATGATAGCTATTGTACCCATTGCCCAAGCCACCATAACATGCAATCAAATTTCAAACTATGCAATACCATGCGTAACCTACCTTACGGGCAATGGTGCAACGCCTCCACCTAAAAACTGTTGCCAAGGGATTAGAAACCTCATTGGCTTGGCCAAGACCACACCTGATCGCCAAGCCGCTTGCAACTGTTTTAAAGCCGCAATTGGTGGAATTTCTGGAATCAATCCTACTTCAATTGCTAACCTCCCAAAAAATTGTGGAGTCAAGATTCCTTTCAAGATCAGCCCTTCCACCGACTGTTCAAAGTAAGCCCTCAATATCCTTTAAATTACTGCATATTAATTTTCTAACATAGACATTTTTTTTTTTTCAACTTTTTTAATAACTTAAAGGTAAAAATGCAAAACTGACCCTCTAACTTTTAACTTTTCTTTTAGCTTTTGTCATTTTAGTCCTCTAACTTTCAGTTTTGTCATTTCAGTCCTCTAAGTTTCAATTTTTGCCAATATAGTCTTCTGTTAAAACTCAGTTATCTTTTTTCCGTTAAGTGATCAAAACTCTACCGTTTTGACTTTTTTTTTTTTACATAATAATTTTCATAGTTAAAAGAAAACTTAAAAAAAAAAAAAAAAAGCCTTTACGGAAATTAGAGAAAAAGCATCGACTTTGAGCTTCCACTCACTTCTACACACACACACACACACACACAGTGCAGTAAATGGATTAGACTAATAAGGGAGTGAAAATCAGAAATGGGTAAGTAGAAAAATCACTGACCCCATTATCGGAATCGTGGCGAATCCGGACCAGCTCGTTCCTCTTGTGTGATCCAGCCACCATTCCCGCATTAGCTTCCATGTTATTTGTTTCCTCAAAATGCTATTTTTTTTTTTCCAAAATCAGAACATACAGACAGATCCGTAGCGTTGTGGGTTTGAGAGAGAGCCAAAGGCTGTGAATTCTTGGCCCATTCAAGACGCCATTCCTCTCTCTCTCTCTCTCAAAAGTCTTAGTCTTTATTTTGCTCTACAGTCTCTTCACTTTCGGCTCTCCACACATCTATCTAAGCTGTCTCTTTATCATTTTGGTTTTTTTTTTGTTTACTCTTTTTCTCTCTCTCTCTCTTTGATTTTTATTTATTGAAATAATAATGAAAATTTACTTAAAAAAGATAACTCAGTTATCTTTTTTAATTTTCTTTTAATTATGAAAATTATTATAAAAAAAAAAAGGTAAAACGGTGTAGTTTTGATCACTTAACGGAAAAAGATAACTGAGTTCTAACGGAAGACTACATTGACAAAAATTGAAACTTAAAGAACTAAAATGACAAAACTGAAAGTTAGAGGACTGAAATGACAAAAGCTGAATGTTAGAGGGTCAGTTTTATATTTTGCCTAACTTAAATGTAACTCAAATGATCAAAATATTCAGTGCGTTCGTTGTATCTGTTATCTTTGTTTCACATAAAGGTGAATTCTTTTTGTGAATTTGTACATAAGATTTGTCATTATGTCAAAGAAGAGTGATATACATCTAATTGTACAAACTAAATTATCATAGCACACCCTATTCATGGAATAATTTCACGTAGCACACCCTAGCTGCCATACCAATTTAGTATTGGGATTTTGTTAGACCTTCTTTGTTGTAAGTCATTATTAATGATAGGCAAAAAAAATTGTGTTAATGATAGACTTTATAACTTTATAGTTGTGGAAAAATCTTGTATATGTAACATTATTTGTCAAGACAGTACTATTTCATTACTTTTTTTCCCCTCTCACCGAAAGCTTTTTGGTTTTATTGCAGGGTGCAATGAGGATGATAGAGAAGCAATTTGCGGCCGCAACAATATAAGTAGCATTAAGAATAAAGACATTACGTCGAGTCCAGATGGAGCACCACTTTAGCGAGTCTCTTCTCTTCATTGTTATGGTCTAGTCTTGTGATTATCATATCTTGTATGTCATCACTATGAGTCCTCTCGGTCGTTCTATGAAATGACTATCTTAATAAAATATATGTCGCTTATTATTATGATAATCTTTCTTTTTTTTCTCCATGTGCAACAAATTTTATATTTACCCTCCATTTTCTTCCTCCCCCCCCCCCCCCCTTCTTTTATTTCCATAGAAAAGAGTCAACACAAAGAAAAGAAAATGTGACAAGTAACAACTAAAAATTATGTAGGCAGTGAATGGATTAGATAACTAAATTTGAAGTTGGGTTGGGTCTTCAAGTTGTTCTGAAATGTTTTCCTTGAAAAAATCGGGCTTTCATCAGATTGGGTTGGATTGATGGGTTGTGCTTAAACTTTTATGCCAGGTAAATCATTGGATTTTGATCAACCATTTAAGCACTTTGTTTTCAATAAATTATGATAATTGACCTAATGTGCTTAAATTATATTCTAAATTTTTAGATATACCAAAACACCAAAATAGATCAAACTAAAAAATTAAAATAAAGTTAATAAAATACTTGTATATATCTTACATTAGGTTGGGCTGAATAGATTGAAAAAACTATCAACTTGAGCTAGATCCAATAATCAAATAAAATTTCAACTCAATGTAAGCCACCAACTCATGAAAAACCAACCTATATAAGGCATTAGGTAGGATTAAGGAATTAGTTTCATTGGGTTTGTTGGTTAGACATACACCCATACCTTCAAGTGGCACATTTAAACAAATAGGACCTAGGGACTTTAGGTGAACATCGATTTAAGCACTCAATAGTATTTGAAAGATTGAAAAATGCAGTGTACATTTTTTTTTTTTTTTTGGTAGTAAAAATGAAGTATACATCAAAGCTTAGTACAATTTCCTCCTAGGTTTTTTTAAAAAAATCCCCTCCTCCCTCTTCCAATTTGTATAGAATATATATATATATATATATATATATATCATTTTACTTATTGGCTTCCTAGGAAAAAAAAAAAACTCTAGCTTTGCCACTCTATTTACCATAGATTTCTTTTATCAATTTCAATCACATGGTTGTATTAATTAATGACGTGTAAATAGTATTATTTTTCATAAAAAACAATTAAATTCAACAATATTAATTATTAGCCAATATAAAATACAATTGAATTTGATTAGAAAACCTAAGTACAATACTGAATTAAACATGGTAAAAAGACCCATTGCAAATTAAAGACAAGTTTGAAATACCTTTCAAACTCAACCAAAACCCAAGCCGAGGACACATTTCTATCCACCAATGTTTCCATCCTCCCAACAAAACAGAACATTAGAATTTTTTCTATATAAATATTTTCAGCCAAAAGAAAGCAAAATATTACTACTCAAAAAGAAAATGAAAGAAATCAATACTACCAAAAATTATCTGGGAAGCGCGTAAAGTGGGCCTCGAAGCCTGATGGCATTCAATGGAAAGCACAGTACACATTGGGCTAAAAACCCAATAAAAATGGCAGACTACACTTCACAAAATCCATGATTTTTATGGCACGATTTGGGCTTTTCTAGCCCGGCAAACTAACAAGATTAGTCAAGGCCGTGTAAACAATCATTGGCTCAAAAATTTTAAAAGAAGCCTCTTTTCAACAATAATGATATTTGCTACAAATGTCCAAGGGAGACTATAAGTGATAGAAAAAAAATAAATAAATAGTAGACTGATGTGATAGGGACAAATATTCAATTACAGTCTCCTATACCGGATAGTTGACAAACTCATCTTTGGCCCACCTAACTTTTGAAAATCTCTTAAGTTTTTGTTTTTGTATTTGGTTTTTTTGTAAAAAATGTCTGCTCAAGTATTGTAGCTAAAGTCTTTTGGGGTATTTGGTACATGCACTTAAAAATTGAAAATATGTGTTTGAAATATATGTGGAAACACGTGTAGGTAAAAAAATATGTAAAAATACGTATAATGTTATTTAAAAACTAAAAACATGTATTTGAGTGGGTGTACCAAACAGGGCCGCGATGCCGAGAAGTGTTCAAGAGAAATTTCCAAAAAATTGGCAGTTTCTCTAAAGAGCGTCAAGGGATCCTTCAATCTGGAAATATAAAAGATAAAATTAAGAGCTTCTTGGGAAAGGTAAGGATTTATTGCAAACAAAGTTGTAGCAACTCCTATAAAAATGTACATGTGTCAACGCTTTAAATAAACACCTGTCTAAACTTATATTTAAATGAAAATTTTCTTGTCAAGATTGAATTTTTTACTAAATAGCTACTTAACATATGTATTTTGCTAGAGTTGCCGTAACTTAGAAAAAGAAATCTACAATTTACTTTTCATGCTTAATGCTTTATTAATCTAAAAAAATCTCACTTTTTAGTTTTAATTGTAATTTTCCAATCGGTCATAACATTAAATGTGTTTCCGTTAAAAGCTCTGTTTCACAAAAGCTCTATAGTTAAAACTCTAGGACAGTAGACTTCAAGTACAACCTCACATAACTTCTAGTAGCTTTTCGGTAGTGAGCGTCTTAAATCAATAAATATCATGCACCAAGATTTTTTTTTTTTTCTTTCCAGGTTAATGCGAGCTCGAACTTTTGAGTAACAAGTTACTTACAAATTAGGTATCAATTCGCCTGAAAGTGACGGTGGTCCACGCACCAAGAATTTAAACTTAGAGTATTGCTCCAATCAAACTAATATAATGGAAAAAGTTATTGAATATTTTGATTTAAAAAATATTTTAAAAACTTTTTACAAAGAAAAGACAAGGAAATTTTTTATTTATTTATAAAAGTGATATTAAATTTTTTCTAAAATTGTCAAAATAAGAGTAAAACTTTTTTCTTTAAGAAATTTTCATTTTCTCTAATAAACCTTTTTTTGGGGGGGGGGGGGGGGGGTAGGGGGAGCAAATCTATCTAGCAAACCTTTGGGCTTATGCATGGGGCACCCCATTGAGCTTTCTCGCTAATTCATCAAGCTAGAAGTCCTTCCGCCATTGGCAACCCCACTTAAAGAAGAGGCAACTTTACTGTTCTAAAATGAATTTGTATACACTCATTGCTTACCCAAAAGTCTGGACCATGTAAATTGTCTGAACAATACATGGGGTACCACACTACCACCACCACCACCGGTCATTGTAAAGTAACCATTTTCAATCATTTATTAAAGGAACCCAAACCCTAGTTTTGGTAGATACGCCAATTACCGACATTTCTCTTAATAAATAATAAGACATATACACAATTTCAGCAAAACTCTGGTTTTCTGGTTGCAGCTGTTTAAGGTGCAGGTTAATTCTCTGTATTAGCTTTAATAGAAATTTTTGTATAATGCGTCTATATAAATATGAAAAATGCTATTTTCACAATACTTTTACAACAAATCATAAGTTATGGGTTATTATTAATGGGCAAACAAATAATTTCAGTGATAGATTTAAATTAGAACCAATAGCAATTAATCACTTATGATTTGTTGTGAAAATATCATGAACGTAACACTTCTTATATTGAAATCTTGAATTTGTGTGAATATACAAGATCTTGTTTAGACCCTCAATTAAAAGTTACGGTTCGGTTGTTTTTACTCTAACTTAAACTAAGTGTTGAATAAGAGTTAATGCGAGCGAACAAACGATAAAACTACTCTAATCCATATTCATAAAAAATCAATAATAAAATGAAAGCTAAAAGAGTAGAGAAGAAGGACGCAAATACAAGATAACACCAAGATGTGTTATCGAAGAGGAAATCGAAGAACTTAGCGAAAAACCTCTCCGCCACCCTTCAAGTAGTAATGGATCCATTAGAAAATAAAATTGGAGTACACAAATAACAAAAGACCCTCCAAGCCTAGTATACCAATGTACTTGAGCCCTCCAAACTCCTACTACCAACGGACTTCTCGGAGTCATATCTTCTCTAGCTTTCCGGATCCCGCAATACGCTCAATTGCATCTGCCAAACCTCACCAGCTTCTTTTGGCAAATCCCCAAAGCTTCCCAAGCTCCAAAACACTTTCTACACTCTAAATAAATGTGGATTGTTTTTGCATACAAATCTCCTCTCAAGGTATGACAATGAGAGAGGAAATTAGAAGAGGCTAGAATGATTTCTTACTAAGGATGAGTAGCTCTCTCTCTAAAAGATGGGTGTGTGTGTGTGTGTGTGTGTGTGTGTGTGTGTGTGTGTTGTAGAAACATATCTAAAGTTTTTCTAATGAAAGAATATTTTAGAAATCAAAGAAGTTTGTTCACCTCTTTGAGGTCTAAAATACTTTACTTACATAAAAGAAGTTCCTAAAACAAAAGTCTCCAGAACGTCTTTAACATAAAGGGAATTTAAAAGTCAAAAGAGAAGAGCCTTGAATTCTGATTTGTTTCCTCTATTTATAGAGGTTAGGATGCTTAGATCAAATACGAATTGGAACGCGTCCTTATCTTCAAAAAGTCGAAAAAGATAGGCTTTATCTCAATCTAGGGGTTCTCGGGCCGGGCCAAAAGTTTGGGCCAATCAGCACTTGCCATGTGCTGAATAGCCCACTTGGGTGCCAGGTTTGTGTTTAAGTTTTGGTCCAATTTGGACTCCATTTTTGAGGATTTTTTAGCCAAGAATTGCATTTAGACGCATTTTTAATTCGTATTCTAAAAATTAATAATTTTTTCTTGATATTCAAGTCTTTAAAGTGATAATTATCTTGTAGATAAATATTTCGAAAAAGACTTGATTATCCACAATTTCTTTGTTATCTGATTATCTACTTTATTCTCATGCAAGTAGGCTTATTTTTGAAACTAACCAACAACTAATCACAAAATTATTTAATTAATTTTAATTGTTTAACCAATCAGAATTAATTTGAATTAATCACGCGTGATCAGCATCACCCAAACAAAATGCATGCAGACCATGGAAACTTGATTTTGTAATATTTTTCAATCCGACGATCCGATTTGGGAATCAAACATACCGTTGTGACCATTAAAATCTCAAAATCATTTTTATGATATGCAATTAGTGAATTAATGCATATAATGCAATTCTAAATTTTAGGTACATGAATGGTCACTCTAGTTTTCTCCCAAGATTAAATAATGGGTGCAAAATCGAGTGTTTACAATGCGTTAGAGATGTTTAGAATGTGGGCATATTGTACATATTGTACATTGATGATTTTGTGGGCATATTGTACATATTGTACAATATGTACATATTGTACATATTGTACATTTATGCCTAACATTGATGATTTTTCAACTTTTTAATAGCTTAAATGTACCGCTATTCAAATTATTCAATGCATTAGCTGTCCTATCATCGATCTTTTTGTGAATTTGTACGTGATACTTGATTGCACAAAATGAATTATCATAGCTGCCTAAACATTTTAGCGTAGGGACTTTGATAGACTTTCTTTATCGGTAAGGCATTATTAATGATAGGAAAAAAATTGTGTTAATGATAGACTTTATAATTTTATAGTTGTGAAAAATCTTGTATATGTAAATATTATTTGTCTAGATAGTACTATTTAATTTCTATTTTTCCTCACTAGAAGCTTTTTTGGTTTTGTTGCAGAGTGAAGTGAGGATGATAGAGCAGCAATTTGCGGCCACAGGGATATAAGTAGCGTTAAGAATAAAGACATTACATCGGATCTAGATGGAACTCCACTTTAGCGAGTCTCTTCTTTTCATTGTAATGGTCTAGTCTTGTGATCATTTTTCCTTTATGTTATCACTATGAGCCCTCTCGATCATTATATGAAATGACTATCTTTATAAAATATGTGTCACTTGTTATTATGAATTATTATGATAATCTCTTTCTCATTCTCCATGTGCAAAAGGCTTTACATCTATCCTCCATTCCCCCCCCCCCCCCCTCTTTCTACTTTTACTTCCATAGAAAAGAGTTCCCACAAAGAAAAAGAAAAGAAAATGTGACAAGTAACAACTAGAAATTATGTAGGAAGTAAATTTGAAGATTCGTTTTTTAACTAAATCCAAAGTTGGGTTGGGTGGGCAAGTTGTTCTTAAATATTTTCCTTGAAAAAATATGACTTTCATCAACTACTTAAGCACTTCTTTCTTTTTAAATAGATTATTACAATTCATATAACTATAAGCACATGGATCGGATTGGGTTTGGTGGGTGGGTTGTGTTCAAACTTTTATGCTGGGTAAATCATCAGGTTTTCATCAACTACAACATTTCTTTTTCAATAAATTATGATAATTGACGCAATATGCCTAAATTATATTTCAAATTTTTTCATATTTATCAAAATAACAAAATAAATTGAACTAAAAAATTAAAATAAAATTAATAAAATACTTGTATATATCTTAGGTTATGTTGGGTTGGATAGATTGAAAAAACTATAAAATTGAACTCAATGATAACCGAGACTCAAATAAAATTTTAACCCAATTAACCCACCAACTCATGAAAAACCAAACATAAGGCATTAGTTTGGATTAAGGAGTTAGTTTCACTGGGTTGGTAGATTGGATACACACCTTTATCATCAAGTGGTATATTTAAATAGATAGGACCTAGAGACTTTAGATGAACATCGATTGAAGTACTCAATAGTATTTGAAAGATTGAGAATGAAGTACACATTTTTTTAATTTGGTAGTAAAAATAAAGTATACATCAAAGCTTACTACAATTTCTTATGTACATGTGTCTACCCATTGGCAGAGGGACGGGGGCAAGCAACGCCATAGTACCCCCTAGGTTAAAAAAAAAAAAAAAAAATTCCTCCCTCTTCCATTTTGAAATATATTATATGTTAGGTTCTAAGACTTTAAGAACTAATGTATTAGAACTTCAATTTGTATTATGTTGACAAACCATAATCAAAACATAGAGTTTAGGTTTAGCCTTGCTTAAAGTGTGTTTAATTGTAAAATTGGAATCAAGTGATTGCAAAAGTTATTGGACAAAATCTGCAAGGCTCGATCGATCAAAAATTAAATTCGATCGATCGATCGAAACTCGTGCAGATTTAATTTTCTGCAGAAATTCCAATTTAGTCGAAACTCTATTTAAACGTATTGGGTTTCAAGTAAAACACTTCTAGTTTATAAAAAGAAACCCTAATGGCGTTTTTATAAGGCTTTTCAAAGAGAGAAGAGTGTGCCACTTTTGTAGCTAGGGTTTTGTACCCAAAAAGCTATCTTCTGTCTTCTACTGGTGTTATTCCTTGAAGAATCTCAAGATTTGATGTTGTAAAAGTTGCTGCTTTCTCTAATCATCAAAGGTGCTGATGATCTGAACCTTCAAAAGTAGTCTTGGAGTCACAAACATGAGAGTTTGTGTTTTTTTTTTTACCACAAGTGTGAGTGCTTGTGTTGCAACAGCTAAGGAAAGAAGTAGTCCGTGGACTCGAAGCTATCATGAGGTCGTGGTAGTAAGTTTTTTACTCGAGGTAACAATAAGATGTTAGTAATCTAAGTTCTATTGTACAAATTTCATTTCTTTCTAGTGAATTTGTTTTTTACCTTGAAGATGGTTAGTTTAAATCCTCCCTAGGTTTTTTACCGGTTAGGTTTTCCTGAATCATTATATCATTGTGTTATCTACTTTTCCGCTGCTTTGGATGATATGATTGTTTTGTTTTAACCTAGATCTGAATAATAAACCTAAGTATTCACTTGGTTAATTTATTAGGTTAAACAACTTGTGTTAAGGGGTCTAAAAATGTACAATATATATATATATATATACAACTTTACTAATTGCTCCCTAAGGGAAAAAAAATATAGAGCTTCACCACTCTATTAACCATGGTTGAAATTATTTATAAAAAAAAATTTATTTTTTTCTAATGCTCTGTTTTGTTGAGAGGATGGAAACATAGGTATAGAAATGTGTCTTTAGCTTGGGTTTTTGGCTAAGTTTGAAATGTATTCAACAGAGTTCCACACTCTCATTAATATATTTCAAGAAGGTTTTCATCCTTATTTTCTAGTAGGCATAGTTGTTCCCATCAAAGTGGGGTTGGATCACAAGAGAGTGACTGTGTTCCATGACAATAGGAGTCAAGGAACAACTCTTAGATCAAAAAATCTAAACATAAGAGCTAACTCGCTCTGATACTACTTGTACGTTTTTAGACCCCTTAACACAAGTTATTTAACATAGTTATTTAGTTAAGTGATTACTTAGATAAATTATTCTGTTCTAGGTTAACACAATAATATTATATCATGCAAATAAAGCGAATATATGAAGTACACCACAATATGATGACCCAGAAAAACCTAACTGGTAAAAAACTTGAGGAGAATTTAACCTAACTATTCTCAAGGTAAAAACAAATCTACTATGAAAGAATTGAAGTTTTTACCATAGAACTTAGACCACTAACATCCTATTGCTATCTCGAGTAGAAAACTTACTACCACGACCACGTAACAGCTCTAAGTCCACGGATTACTTCTTTCTTTGATCTATAGCAACCACAAGTTCTACTTGTGACTTTGAGACTCCACTCAAAGGTTTCAGATCTTCTTTAAAGTTCTTTATGCAGCAACTAAAGAGATCATCAAGTTCTTGATGCAAATCTTGATCTTGACAACTTTATATGTGTATATGAAGGTAAACATCTCTAGATCTCATAAAAGATTCAACACACAACTCTCCAAAAACTTCTAAAACGTAGTTAGAATTTTTCCTTTTCTACTTGAAGTAAAACACTTAACCCTACATGTAATATGGGCTTGGGCTGAATTGGAATTTCTGCAAAAAATTAAATCTGCACGAGTTTCAATCGATTAAGACTAATTTTTGATTGATCAAACCTTGCAGATTTTGTTCAATAAATCCTACAATCACTCGATTCCAATTTTACATTAAATCACACTTTGAGCAAGCCTATACCTAGTCTCTATATTTTGATCATAGTTTGCCAACACAATACATATTGAAGTTCTAATACATTAGTTCCTAAACTCTTAGAACTTAACAAGAGCCATGGAAAATGGAGCTTGGAAATAAGATCTATGGCAGTCTATTGCTTTATATGGCTTGGGAGATGCAAATAGTAGTAGACGACATCTAGAAGCTCTTGGCAGATATGTACAGAATGGATGTAGTGTTCAATTGAGTAAATAAAAGTATCAATAACAGGTAGATAGCTTTTAGCCAATAACTTGAAATTGCCATTTTTCCCTTATTAACTTTATTGGGTAAGTCACTCAAGCCCTGTGGTATGATGCATGGGAATATTTTATTTTGTTATATTTTGTTCATGTTATTTTACAGTAGTTCCATTTAGTGAAAGGTAAAAAAAAAAAAAAAAAAAATAGTTTTATAGAATTCATCATTTAGTTTGGTGTGCTAAGCTTTTATTTATGGATTTAAAACGTTACATGATCCATAATCCATGAACATTTCAAAAGGCACTTATAGTTAGGAATTGATTCAACCCACTTGAAAAATACTCAAGAAAGTGAAGAACCATGATTAATCTATATATATAATAATAGGTGAAGCAGAGAGAAACTCAAATAGAATTACAAATTAGAGTTCAATTTTATGCCATGTGTCTAGATTTGGATTCTCAATTTTGAGCCACTTGTCCTAACCAAAACTCAAAAAAAAAAAAAAATCTAATTAGAATATAAATTGAACTCCAAATTTGTGTCATATATCTTATTTAAATTTTCTAATTTTTGTGCCCAAATAAATGATGTATTAACATTTAACACGAAAGCCAAAAAAACCACAATGATAATGGTCATTGGCCTAAGTAAGAACATCTCACTTGCACACTTTTATGGCTGAACATCTCACCTGCCCACTGCTAGAACCAAGGAGTCCAACAAGAAAGACTATAAAAGTAAAACATCATCTCCTCATAATACCATATCGTCATCACATGTCTCCTCCTTCTCTCTCAACATCTACTAACTAGATCCACACACTACCTTCTCCTCCTCCTTTCGGATTTCTAAGAGTAAGGCCGGGTTCAAACACAATGTTCAATCTCACTCTTCCTTACTTCACACTCTCATACATTACCACTTCATTGGCACCTCCAAGAAGATTTCAAGCTCAATATAGAAACTGAATCTACCAAGATAAACATCTTATCATCACAATTGTTAATATTTCCGTGCGTAAGTATGGACTACATGCTAATTGATTATAAAGTAAGTTGTAGAAGAACTTAATGAATGGCCTTTTGAGATTACACTAACGAGTTTCAGGAGGTTGTTGCAGTGACCATTTAATATGCATGTGCATTGTATGGCTTAACAATTAATTTACAAATAAAAACCCAAGTGAAGTACGGGTTAATAACTAGTGTAAACAATTATTGAATCAAAAATTTTAACAAAAACCTCTTTTCAACAATAATAAAACAATAATAATAATACCATGCATACACTTTCACACCATACTTTGCCACAAATTTCACACATGACAAACTGTAGTGATAGAAAATAAATAATGCATACGTACTTCGCCACAAATGTCCTACGTAACAGGTTGTAAGTGATAAAAAACAAATGGTAGACTTATGTGATAGAGCTAAATTGTCAATAATTTAATTAGACTTAGTGTTCAGTCTATGAATAGTTTAGTACTCCCTGCCGAGGTGCATTTGCATGCTTCTTAAATTTTGCCAAAGTCTAGAACGTATAATAAAGCATTGAGTTTAACCCAACCACCAACAAACCCACCACCCCATTCCTTTCCCAACACTTCGTGCATTGTTCACAAAACTTCACACCACCCACTTCTCTCTATATAAACACTGCACCAATTAACAACAAAGTCACACCAGTCCCAATTAATCAAGCTCAACTTTCCTATTCCTCCCTACAAAAGTTCTTTTCTCAACAATGGCTAGTCTTAACTTTTCATGTGTGCTTTTGTTGTGCATGATAGCTATTGTACCCATTGCCCAAGCCACCATAACATGCAATCAAATTTCAAACTATGCAATACCATGCGTAACCTACCTTACGGGCAATGGTGCAACGCCTCCACCTAAAAACTGTTGCCAAGGGATTAGAAACCTCATTGGCTTGGCCAAGACCACACCTGATCGCCAAGCCGCTTGCAACTGTTTTAAAGCCGCAATTGGTGGAATTTCTGGAATCAATCCTACTTCAATTGCTAACCTCCCAAAAAATTGTGGAGTCAAGATTCCTTTCAAGATCAGCCCTTCCACCGACTGTTCAAAGTAAGCCCTCAATATCCTTTAAATTACTGCATATTAATTTTCTAACATAGACATTTTTTTTTTCAACTTTTTTAATAACTTAAAGGTAAAAATGCAAAACTGACCCTCTAACTTTTAACTTTTCTTTTAGCTTTTGTCATTTTAGTCCTCTAACTTTCAGCTTTGTCATTTCAGTCCTCTAAGTTTCAATTTTTGCCAATATAGTCTTCTGTTGAAACTCAGTTATCTTTTTTCCGTTAAGTGATCAAAACTCTACTGTTTTGACTTTTTTTTTTTTTACATAATAATTTTCATAGTTAAAAGAAAACTTTAAAAAAAAAAAAAAAAAGCCTTTACGGAAATTAGAGAAAAAGCATCGACTTTGAGCTTCCACTCACTTCTACACACACACACACACACACACAGTGCAAGTAAATGGATTAGACTAATAAGGGAGTGAAAATCAGAAATGGGTAAGTAGAAAAATCACTGACCCCATTATCGGAATCGTGGCGAATCTGGACCAGCTCGTTCCTCTTGTGTGATCCAGCCACCATTCCCGCATTAGCTTCCATGTTATTTGTTTCCTCAAAATGCTATTTTTTTTTCTTTCCAAAATCAGAACATACAGACAGATCCGTAGCGTTGTGGGTTTGAGAGAGAGCCAAAGGCTGTGAATTCTTGGCCCATTCAAGATGCCATTCCTCTCTCTCTCTCTCTCAAAAGTCTTAGTCTTTATTTTGCTCTACAGTCTCTTCACTTTCGGCTCTCCACACATCTATCTAAGCTGTCTCTTTATCATTTTGGTTTTTTTTTTGTTTACTCTTTTTCTCTCTCTCTCTCTCTCTCTCTTTGATTTTTATTTATTGAAATAATAATGAAAATTTACTTAAAAAAGATAACTCAGTTATCTTTTTTAATTTTCTTTTAATTATGAAAATTATTATAAAAAAAAAAAGGCAAAACGGTGTAGTTTTGATCACTTAACGGAAAAAGATAACTGAGTTCTAACGGAAGACTACATTGACAAAAATTGAAACTTAAAGAACTAAAATGACAAAACTGAAAGTTAGAGGACTGAAATGACAAAAGCTGAAAGTTAGAGGGTCAGTTTTATATTTTGCCTAACTTAAATGTAACTCAAATGATCAAAATATTCAGTGCGTTCGTTGTATCTGTTATCTTTGTTTCACATAAAGGTGAATTCTTTTTGTGAATTTGTACATAAGATTTGTCATTATGTCAAAGAAGAGTGATATACATCTAATTGTACAAACTAAATTATCATAGCACACCCTATTCATGGAATAATTTCACGTAGCACACCCTAGCTGCCATACCAATTTAGTATTGGGATTTTGTTAGACCTTCTTTGTTGTAAGTCATTATTAATGATAGGCAAAAAAAATTGTGTTAATGATAGACTTTATAACTTTATAGTTGTGGAAAAATCTTGTATATGTAACATTATTTGTCAAGACAGTACTATTTCATTACCTTTTTTCCCCTCTCACCGAAAGCTTTTTGGTTTTATTGCAGGGTGCAATGAGGATGATAGAGAAGCAATTTGCGGCCGCAACAATATAAGTAGCATTAAGAATAAAGACATTACGTCGAGTCCAGATGGAGCACCACTTTAGCGAGTCTCTTCTCTTCATTGTTATGGTCTAGTCTTGTGATTATCATATCTTGTATGTCATCACTATGAGTCCTCTCGGTCGTTCTATGAAATGACTATCTTAATAAAATATATGTCGCTTATTATTATGATAATCTTTCTTTTTTTCTCCATGTGCAACAAATTTTATATTTACCCTCCATTTTCTTCCTCCCCCCCCCCCCCCCCCCTCTTCTTTTATTTCCATAGAAAAGAGTCAACACAAAGAAAAGAAAATGTGACAAGTAACGACTAAAAATTATGTAGGCAGTGAATGGATTATATAACTAAATTTGAAGTTGGGTTGGGTCTTCAAGTTGTTCTGAAATGTTTTCCTTGAAAAAATCGGGCTTTCATCAGATTGGGTTGGATTGATGGGTTGTGCTTAAACTTTTATGCCAGGTAAATCATTGGATTTTGATCAACCATTTAAGCACTTTGTTTTCAATAAATTATGATAATTGACCTAATGTGCTTAAATTATATTCTAAATTTTTAGATATACCAAAACACCAAAATAGATCAAACTAAAAAATTAAAATAAAGTTAATAAAATACTTGTATATATCTTACATTAGGTTGGGCTGAATAGATTGAAAAAACTATCAACTTGAGCTAGATCCAATAATCAAATAAAATTTCAACTCAATGTAAGCCACCAACTCATGAAAAACCAACCTATATAAGGCATTAGGTAGGATTAAGGAATTAGTTTCATTGGGTTTGTTGGTTAGACATACACCCATACCTTCAAGTGGCACATTTAAACAAATAGGACCTAGGGACTTTAGGTGAACATCGATTTAAGCACTCAATAGTATTTGAAAGATTGAAAAATGCAGTGTACATTTTTTTTTTTTTTTTTGGTAGTAAAAATGAAGTATACATCAAAGCTTAGTACAATTTCCTCCTAGGTTTTTTTAAAAAAATCCCCTCCTCCCTCTTCCAATTTGTATAGAATATATGTATATATATATATATATATATATCATTTTACTTATTGGCTTCCTAGGAAAAAAAAAAAACTCTAGCTTTGCCACTCTATTTACCATAGATTTCTTTTATCAATTTCAATCACATGGTTGTATTAATTAATGATGTGTAAATAGTATTATTTTTCATAAAAACAATTAAATTCAACAATATTAATTATTAGCCAATATAAAATACAATTGAATTTGATTAGAAAACCTAAGTACAATACTGAATTAAACATGGTAAAAAGACCCATTGCAAATTAAAGACAAGTTTGAAATACCTTTCAAACTCAACCAAAACCCAAGCCGAGGACACATTTCTATCCACCAATGTTTCCATCCTCCCAACAAAACAGAACATTAGAATTTTTTCTATATAAATATTTTCAGCCAAAAGAAAGCAAAATATTACTACTCAAAAAGAAAATGAAAGAAATCAATACTACCAAAAATTATCTGGGAAGCGCGTAAAATGGGCCTCGAAGCCTGATGGCATTCAATGGAAAGCACAGTACACATTGGGCTAAAAACCCAATAAAAATGGCAGACTACAGTTCACAAAATCCATGATTTTTATGGCACGATTTGGGCTTTTCTAGCCCGGCAAACTAACAAGATTAGTCAAGGCCGTGTAAACAATCATTGGCTCAAAAATTTTAAAAGAAGCTTCTTTTCAACAATAATGATATTTGCTACAAATGTCCTAAGTGGGAGACTATAAGTGATAGAAAAAATTAAATAAATAGTAGACTTATGAGATAGGGACAAATATTCAATTACAGTCTCCTATACCGGATAGTTGACAAACTCATCTTTGGCCCACCTAACTTTTGAAAATCTCTTAAGTTTTTGTTTTTGTATTTGGTTTTTTTTGTAAAAAATGTCTGCTCAAGTATTGTAGCTAAAGTCTTTTGGGGTATTTGGTACATGCACTTAAAAATTGAAAATATGTGTTTGAAATATATGTGGAAACACGTGTAGGTAAAAAAATCTCACTTTTTAGTTTTAATTGTAATTTTCCAATCGGTCATAACATTAAATGTGTTTCCATTAAAAGCTCTGTTTCACAAAAAGCTCTATAGTTAAAACTCTAGGACAGTAGACTTTAAGTACAACCTCACATAACTTCTAGTAGCTTTTAGGTAGTGAGCGTCATAAATCAATAAATATCATGCACCAAGATTTTTTTTTTTTTTTTCCCAGGTTAATGCGAGCTCGAACTTTTGAGTAACAAGTTACTTACAAATTAGGTATCAATTCGCCTGAAAGTGACGGTGGTCCATGCACCAAGAATTTAAACTTAGAACATTGCTCCAATCAAACTAATATAATGGAAAAAGTTATTGAATATTTTGATTTAAAAAATATTTTAAAAACTTTTTACAAAGAAAAGAAAAGGAAAATTTTTTTTTATTTATAAAAGTGATATTAAATTTTTTCTAAAATTGTCAAAATAAGAGTAAAACTTTTTTCTTTAAGAAATTTTCATTTTCTCTAATAAGCCTTTTTTTTTGGGGGGGGGGGGGGGGGTGGGGGGAGCAAATCTATCTAGCAAACCTTTGGGCTTATGCATGGGGCACCCCATTGAGCTTTCTCGCTAATTCATCAAGCTAGAAGTCCTTCCGCCATTGGCAACCCCACTTAAAGAAGAGGCAACTTTACTGTTCTAAAATGAATTTGTATACACTCATTGCTTACCCAAAAGTCTGGACCATGTAAATTGTCTGAACAATACATGGGGTACCACACTACCACCACCACCGGTCATTGTAAAGTAACCATTTTCAATCATTTATTAAAGGAACCCAAACCCTAGTTTTGGTAGATACGCCAATTACCGACATTTCTCTTAATAAATAATAAGACATATACACAATTTCAGCAAAACTCCGGTTTTCTGGTTGCAGCTGTTTAAGGTGCAGGTTAATTCTCTGTATTAGCTTTAATAGAAATTTTTGTATATTGCGTCTATATAAATATGAAAAATGCTATTTTCACAATACTTTTACAACAAATCATAAGTTATGGGTTATTATTAATGGGCAAACAAATAATTTCAGTGATAGATTTAAATTAGAACCAATAGCAATTAATCACTTATGATTTGTTGTGAAAATATCATGAACGTAACACTTCTTATATTGAAATCTCGAATTTGTGTGAATATACAAGAGCTTGTTTAGACCCTCAATTAAAAGTTATGGTTCAGTTGTTTTTACTCTAACTTAAACTAAGTGCAGAATAAGAGTTAATGCGAGTGAACAAACGATAAAACTACTCTAATCCATATTCATAAAAAATCAATAATAAAATGAAAGCTAAAAGAGTAGAGAAGAAGGATGTAAATACAAGATAACACCAAGATGTGTTATCGAAGAACTTAGCGAAAAACCTCTTTGCCGCCCTCCAAGTAGTAATGGATCCACTAGAGAATAAAATTGGAGTACACAAATAACAAAAGACCCTCCAAGCCTAGTATACCAATGTACTTGAGCCCTCCAAACTCCTACTACCAACGAACTTCTCGGAGTCATATCTTCTCTAGCTTTTCGGATCCCGCAATACGCTCAATTGCATCTGCCAACCCTCACCAGCTTCTTTTGGCAAATCCCCAAAGCTTCCCAAGCTCCAAAACACTTTCTACACTCTAAATAAATGTGGATTGTTTTTGCATACAAATCTCCTCTCAAGGTATGACAATGAGAGAGGAAATTAGAAGAGGCTAGAATGATTTCTTACTAAGGATGAGTAGCTCTCTCTCTAAAAGATGGGTGTGTGTGTGTGTGTGTGTGTGTGTGTGTGTGTTGTAGAAACATATCTAAAGTTTTTCTAATGAAAGAATATTTTAGAAATCAAAGAAGTTTGTTCACCTCTTTGAGGTCTAAAATACTTTACTTACATAAAAGAAGTTCCTAAAGCAAAAGTCTCCAGAACGTCTTTAACATAAAGGGAATTTAAAAGTCAAAAGAGAAGAGCCTTTAATTCTGATTTGTTTCCTCTATTTATAGAGGTTAGGATGCTTAGATCAAATACGAATTGGAACGCGTCCTTATCTTCAAAAAGTCGAAAAAGATAGGCTTTATCTCAATCTAGGGGTTCTCGGGCCGGGCCAAAAGTTTGGGGCAATCAGCACTTGCCATGTGCCGAATAGCCCTCTTGGGTGCCAGGTTTGTGTTTGAGTTTTGGTCCAATTTGGACTCCATTTTTGAGGATTTTTTAGCCAAGATTTGCATTTAGACGCATTTTTAATTCGTATTCTAAAAATTAATAATTTTTTCTTGATATTCAAGTCTTTAAAGTGATAATTATCTTGTAGATAAATATTTCGAAAAAGACTTGATTATCCACAATTTCTTTGTTATCTGATTATCTACTTTATTCTCATGCAAGTAGGCTTATTTTTGACACTAACCAACAACTAATCACAAAATTATTTAATTAATTTTAATTGTTTAACCAATCAGAATTAATTTGAATTAATCACGCGTGATCAGCATCACCCAAACAAAATGCATGCAGACCGTGAAAACTTGATCTTGTAATATTTTTCAATCCGACGATCCGATTTGGGAATCAAACATACCGTTGTGACCATTAAAATCTCAAAATCATTTTTATGATATGCAATTAGTGAATTAATGCATATAATGCAATTCTAAATTTTAGGTACATGAATGGTCACTCTAGTTTTCTCCCAAGATTAAATTATGGGTGTAAAATCAAGTGTTTACAATGCGTTAGAGATGTTTAGAATGTGGGCATATTGTACATCACTTTTTTTATTCATCTAAGGAGTTGTGGTATATTATAGATTGGGGTCTCTTCTCTCTCCCTCCCTACAAACTTAAGAACTATGGTATGATATTGTTGTAACTGTGAGTGCATTTCTTTCTCGTTCCTCACGTTTGTTTGGTTACCACAAGAAAAACCTTCAGTTCCTTCCAAAGAATTTAGGCTGATTGCATGTACATCCACCATGGAGCATTTTTGTTTTTGCCTTAATAACGCATTGGCAGCCTCACAGGGAGAGGCTTGCTTTGGCACTCTCTATCCTTTTTGTCCAAGCTCATACCTAGTACACCATAAGGACACTTAGTTGCAGGAATTTTGAAATTCAAACTTAATTTCATGGGTGGTTGTTAGAGTTGGGTAGAGAGAAGAAAAATGCAGAAGAGAGGATAAATTGAAACTGTAAGTTGAAAGGTGAAATTTATAATAACTTTCCGTGATTGGTGATGAACCTTGTTGTAATTGCTGCATAACAAAAATGATGGTCGTGATAGACTTATATAAAAATGATATTACTTCAATTATGATTTGTGAACTTAACAAGTTGTGGAATAAAAATTGTACCCATAGAATTTTGCTCAAATTGGAACATAGGCATCATTATAATTTTGTTAATGCATCTCTTTTTGGATGAAAAAAGAAGAAGAATAAAATCTAATGATACATGTAGACATCAAACAAAAGGGATTCTTTTGAAATCAATTGGAGGAGATGAAACCTTTTTTTTTTTTTTTTTTTTTGTGGAGAAATTGGAGGAGATGAAACCCAATTTAAGAGGAAATGGAGTTCTTCTTGAGAGTGCAGCTATCCATTGGGCTGGACTATTGGATATGCAACTAAAGGGTTGTACAATATGATCCATGAGTCCATGACCAATCGCAGGCTAGAAAGCAAACCTTAATTTGATAATGCAGAGTACTGGATGAGCCATAAGCAGAAAAGGGCTCAACTTAGAATACGATCTTCTGGCCCACAAGACTATGATATCTTAGGCCTTGTTAGACGCAACTACGGGGCCTGGGACCACCTTGGCCAAGGTTCTAAGAGCTATAATATATCTCACCAAATAACTATAGAGCGTAGAGCGTAGAGTGTAGTTGTGGTTGCAAAGTAGTCATCGTAAATTTATTTTCACTGTCATGAAATCTAGGGTTGTGCCTGGGTTGGATTGTAAAGGCTTTTTGATCCAAATCAACCCAGCACAGTAACCCATCACATGTGTAGTAATCAACCCGACCCAACTTATATAGGACTTGTTAGGTTGATAAGTTTAAAGTTTGGTTTGAAATTAACAAAATTATACCGTACTATTTAGTATTTAATTTATAAGAATCTTTTATTTTTGGGAGATAAATTTGTAAGAATTTAAAACTGTTGAATTTATTTGAGGGTGGGGGATTTGTTATGCGTAATTTTAGTAAAAAAATTCGGATACAAACGTCCATATTATTGAGCCTTCGCCCCACTTGGCTTTAATGCTTTAGAGATCGTTTTTGTTTTTGTTTTTGTTTGTGTTTTTTTTTTTTTTTTTTTTTTTTTTTTAGTGAGGCTCAGGGCCTGTTTGGTTTGAGATTTCTAGTATTGTTGTTTAGTTTTCAGTGTTATGAAAATACGAATTTGAGTGTTATAAAAATACGTATCAAAAGTGTTGTTGTTTTTTAAACATTAAAAACTGTTGTTTAAAAGCAGGTACCAGACAATCCTATATTTTTTTCTTGAGAAGAAAGACGGAATATTATTGAAAAAAAATTAGTCGTGATTGGTGAAATAAACAAGAAACAGATGTGGAGTAACATCTTCCATCCACACCAAAAATCTCTAATATATTTAGTATGTTTAGTCAAAGCTATACAGTTACCAAGTCTATGCACATGAGAAATAGAAATATAGTTGTTGACAGCTATAGATGATTTGGCCAAAGCAAGGATACGGCTAAAGGGGGAAAAGGAATCCAGCTTTAAAGGTAAAAACATCTTCTTACACCTGTTTACACTCATTATATTTCGTTAGGGCATCCATAGCAATAGAGCTAAAAAATTAGCTATTTAACTCCACCAAAAGTTACTTTTTCTATTTTACTTACACACATGTTACAGCAGTGGATCTATTTTAGCTTTCAACATAATAAAATAATATAAATATCACAATAAAATATTATAATCACTACAGTAAAATAATATATCTTACTACTCAAAAAACATCCACAGCACCAACCACAATCACCTCTACCATCAGCCACAACCACACTCACAACCACCACCACCACCAACACCACCACCACCAGCACTAGCAGTCCACAGCAGGAAAAAAAAAAAAAAAAAAAACCTAAATCTCTAGTCTTTTTCCTCAACCCAGTCCAATCAAAATCACCAATCACAAACAAGCACAACGTCGGCGAGTTGGGTCGGCAGAAGGGGTGGGTCTGCGAGCTCCATGGGTTTCCCAGTCAGGTACCCAATATCCACAAGCAAGCACTCTGATCGGCGCGCGTGGGTCTGAGGTGGATGGTGGCGGTAATAGAGTGAGCTTGAGATAGATAAGCTTTAGAGATGAGATGAGAGTGAATGAGAGAGAGAGAGAGGCACAATGTGATAAAAGGCGCAAGCCGGCGGCGATAACAGAGGGAGCTTGAGAGACCGGGGTTGAGAGCGTGAGCTTGAAAGAGATGAGTTTCAGAGATGAGAGAGAGAGAGAGAGAGAGAGAGAGAGAGAGAGAGAGAGAGAGGCATGGTGTGATAAAAGGAGCAAGCCGACAGCTGTAACAGAGGGAGCTTGAAAGACCGGGGTTGAGAGAGTGAGCTTGAGAGAGATGAGCTTCAGAGATAAGATGAGAGTCACAAAGAGAGAGAGAGAGAGAGAGAGAGAGAGAGAGAGAGAGAGAGAGAGGCACGGTGTGATCAAGTGGTATTATTTTAATCACCAAGTATAATAAAATAAAATTTTTTTTTGTTTAGCTCTCATGAACAGTGCACATCTATAGATAGATGTGCACTATAGTAATGGAGCTAAAAAAAATAGATTTAGCTCCACTACTGGAGCATTATTTTGGTGCTTGAAGAGCTAAAATATAAGAATATAGCAATATAGCACAACTGCTATGAGTGCTCTTAATAGTTGACACGAAAATGTACCCACTTTAAAATATGAAAATAAATATAATAAAACAGGTGTAAACAAAATTTTGAAAGCATTATTTCCCTTATTACAAAGTTCTTTTAAGTACACAAATTTTGTTGTATTTTGTTGTTGTAATTGACAATTAGTATGAAGAATCATTTTTACATGCATCTATTGTTTATATATTTTTACTATTACTCACTGTTCACTAGGTTATAAATAAAAAATTATTTTATGTATTAGACATATAAAGCATGTTTGTCACAAGCATTTGAACTCGATTCTTGCTTGACCCATGTGCTTGTGAGAGATGCATTCCATACCTCCAGTTCACAAGATATTAGCTCGTCACTAGCAACAACAACAACAACAACAACAACAACAATAACAACAACGAAAAAAGGTTTACCCCCAAATTATATTAGAAAAGTTAGCGAACATCTTAAAGACATTAATTTAAAAAATTTTTAAAAAAATTATTTTTTCCTACACTTCCCATAAAATTAATGTTAAAATTTTTGTAAAATAATTTATTAACCGTCTAAATTATATTACGTAGACTTTCAATCTTATAAACCAGTTTTCCTACCCTCGCAAATTTTGCCGCGATTAACTGAAGAGAGAGAGAGTGACGTTTCTTAGACACTCACCGGAGGGACAGACAGTGTGGCAGAGTGGTTAGGTATCAGCTATGAGAAGTGGGCAGTAGTAGTCCTAGACCCTAGCCATGGATGAGTGTAATATACATTGAAATTGACAAGAGTGAAGGGACAAACATGCATGTTCGTTGGGTGACTAACCCACATACCTAATGACACGTTTTTTATCCACATGCATGCACCGCTCGTCGTCGGGGCAGCACGTCATTTGATATCTTGGTAGTTGTGATGCATTTCTGAATGTGATCTTGTCGTTCGCCACAGATTTTCTTTTCCTACTTCAACTTTTTCAGTCATCTTCTCTGGAGCCAATTCACCTGTATTTGCCTATAATGGTAGGAGTTGACTAATAAATTTCATAATTTGTTTTTTCATTTTCATTGTTGCCTGGATGAATGTAGATTGAAATAATTACTTCTGTTAATATCATTCATAACAGGACAGGAGCATGTTATTGCATGTTCTTGTGCACTCCTTAAAAGAAACTAAAAATTTTAGCCAAAAGAGAAAAGCTTATATAGACTAAATTGGATCGTGTTTGTATTGAAAAGTAGCAAAATATAATGAACAGCTCATTTTTAAACTGAAAGTAACTAATTATTTGTGAAAATATGATCGACTTTATTATAAAATTCAACCTCAATTATTGTTCTAGATTACTTGTTAATTGGAGAGCAAAAATTATTTTAGAAAACTAAATATTTTATGTATATATATATATGTAAAACAGAGAGACCAGAGAGAGAGAGAGAGAGAGAGGATGGGTTCGAGTACATAATCTAACAATGAAATGCATGTTTAGAAGAAAATGTAACATAGATTTATCGAAATTTTTATCCAATGAAAATTTATTGAGTAATATTTTAAAGTTACAAAAATTATAATTTCAACGCATAACCATACATATTTATATCTAAAAAATATTCTTCTTAAAAAAAAATACAAATACAATAATTTTCACAAAATTTTTTATAAATTTGACAAATTATTATTAATTCTTATATTATCAACTATTAACACTATTTTATTATTTTTCATTTACAACTTTCCACCTCATCTGATCCATGCGTGAAAGAGACTCATCTAAATAGACTTATTCCCGGGAAAAAAAGGGGCACTTTATAGAAAAGTTCCTCTTCAAAAATCCGAAGTCCATCTCAGACCTAACAAAAAACAAATGTAAAACTGTGCCAGAAGATTAATATGTTGTCAGAGTCTTGAAGCTTCCTTGTATTAATGTGGCCTCCTGACTGGAGTGTCAGAGACCCACACCGCCAAAAATGAAAAAATAAAAAATAAAAAAAAATTTCAACTTCCGACCCAATTCATCATTCGACTAGTGTTCAATTTTCTATGTGAACAGGACACGGCCCCAATGTTCTGGCAGTGCATGCAAGTATGGCAGTCATTGGCGGCTCCAGAAATCTTTCGTAAGTATTTCTTAAAAAACATAAATTATACAATCTAATAAAAAGATAAATTCATATTTAGGTAATAATAACAATAAAAAAAAATACGTAAATACATAAAATTTACAATTGTCTTCTACAAGTTTTTATATTTTGAAATCGATGCATGATAGTCTCATTATAAATGTTACAAGTTACATCTTTTTTAATGTACACAACCAAGTAATCATTCATCCACTGAATTTAAAACAAATTATGGAGTAAAATTTAATTTTATTGGCATAAAAAAAATTGAGAGTGTTCCCAAATTTATGTTGAAGAGTAGACAAATAACATTTTTTAAATTATTATATATATATATATATATATATAAATTTAGGTCAGGGTGGTCCTAGGACCACCCTGGCCTTAAGGTGGTGCCACCCCTGATGGCACTCTGCATCTCTACAACACATCGTACGTAGAGATGTATAGAAGGCTAGAACAATAAAATTGTGATGTTTGAATAGAAATGCTTTCTTACTTGTGCCAAGAAAATGATGAGATTTTCTCATATGATGGAGTTTACAAATGAATTGCAGATCAATGCTCAATGCTTTTTATCTAAGGACCCCAATTAATGTTTTTGTGTTCAAAAACTTGTAAATAAATCCAATTTCAACTTGACTAATGCTTAAACTTAAATTTAAAAAAAAAAATTTAATCTTTTGCCACCATTAATTTAGATTGGGATTCAAGTGATGATTTTAGTGGTACTTGTATCTTTTGTGATCTCTCAATGTCTCATATATGTCCCTCCCAACTCTTCCACTATTTACCTGTTAAAGAAAGAATGAAACATGGTAAAATAAGCATTGTGGAGAAAAATATTAGAAATTGAAATCACATTAAGGATACCAATTGAGCAGTATCACATTAAGGATACCAAACCTACTAAAGTTAACAACCTACTTCCTAAGCTTTTGATCAACCAAGGGTGTTAATCGGAAGCACCTCAAAAATGAAGTCAATGTCAAACACTTTTGGGTGAGAAATATGAATTAGGAAATAGCTTTTCTTATAACACTTGTGAAATTTGAATTCACATCTCTTATGACCAGAATAATATTTATCAATAGGCTCCCAACGAAAAACGAAACCAGGGATTGTTTTGACCAAAGTTCCTTTTACGTGGTCTTATGTGATTTGGGACGAAGCCACATGTCAGGAATAAAACAAACCCATGCATGCAGCATTCAACTGCCTATTTCTACACGTGGAACATCATAAATTGCATGGTGTATCATGTATGACATTAAGATGGAACATTTTTGTCCCCATTTTTTCTTTGAGAGACACGACCTTTTTTTATGATTTATTTATCATAATTTGTTAAAATGTTAAATTGTAGCTGGTACAATATTATGCCCTTACGAGGAAAAATGTGAAAATTATTATAGAATTCCAATGCATATTTTTATTAGGATAGAGCTTGTGTTAAGTGCATTAATGCACAGAAAATGTTAGGATAGGACACTTGTTTGTATTTCAATATATCCAATGCATTAGTGCACTGGATATAAGCTCTTCTGGATATAAGCTCTTCCTTTTTTTATTATGTCTGGGTTACAATTGTTTCTTGATAATTGTTTCTTTCATATCAAAATTTGTCATAGAACTCCTGTTTTTTCCTTGTTCTTTTGGAAAGTCAAGTGCATCCCATAAAATGAGTTATTAGGTAAAACCGACCTCATCCATATTGGGAGATGGGGTCAGAAACCCAAAAATCATTTGGCTAATTTGTTGTAAAACTCAAACTAGAGTTAAGTAGGGAATGCAATGAAGGGTTTGAATTAGGGTATCCTGTCCATGCTCTATTCCATCTTAGGTGGAAAAATTTTGCGCCGATCAAGTCGAGCGTATGACTGGTTGAAGGTATTTTGTCATATTTAATTAAGTTTCGATATTAATGAAGTAAAGATAAAAAATAAAAATAAATAAAAATAAAAATAAAAAGGAAGAAGAAGAAGAAGAAGAAGAAGAAGAAGAAGAAGAGAAATGACAACTTTGAGAGTGCTAAAAGGGAGGTAAAGCAAGTGTTTAAAGGTAGAGCAAAAAGTAAAACACCCCAGAGAATAGTTTAAATAGAGCCATAAAAGTACTTAAATCTTATAAAAATGTGTTTGGTACACCCCCTCAAACACACATTTTTAGTTTTTAAACAATATTACACGCATTTTTATACACTTTTTTATCCACACATATTTTCATACATGTTTTCAAACACATGTACCAAACACGAGAAAGTATACTTTGTTGTTTCGGTAATACCAACTCATCATCTATTTTGGTATTTCCTAGCCTACTCAATAAATGAGTAACACCTATTTTAAAAATTTACATCAGACAACTCCAATAAATGATAATGATACTAACTATCGGGAAGATAAATTAATCATTTATTGAAGTAGTCTGATGTGATTTTTTGAAACAGGTGTTACTTATTTAATGGGTAAGAAATACCAAAATAGATGATGAGTTAGTATTACTAAAACATGGTATACTTTCTCATCAAACACCCTCTTAAAGTTTCAAAATTTTAACTTTATGTCCCAAACAACAAATAGTCAAAAATTCAAACACATAATCATTTGAATTAAAAAAAAGCGCACACACACACACAATCATTTGATTTATTTTTTAAAACCAAACAACTGATACGCATACTAGTAATATTTAAGGATTTGTTATGTAAACTGAGGTTTTTGTTTTTGGATAGACTAACTATAATGTAATGGCAATTTTGACCTTTTTATTTTTGGGATTCCAACTGTTAATTGTGGAGGGACAAAATAGTATAATTTTAAAAATATTTAGAGATCTATGAGTTGTTTAGTTCCTGCGGATATGGGTTTGCATATATGCTTCTTAAACTCTGCCAAAGTCTAAAACGTAATAGAGCATTGAATTTCGCCCAACCACCAACAAACCCCCCATTCCTTTCCCAACAGTCAGTGCATTGTTCACACCACCCACTTCTCTCTATATAAACATTGCACCTATTGACACCAAAGTCACACCACTCCCAAATTCAAGCTCAACTTTCCTATTCCATTCAGGGCCGGCCCTAGGCCTAGGCCATTTAGGCCATGGCCTAAGGCCCCCTGACTTAAGAAGGCCCCTAAATATGGGGGGTAAGTTTTTTTTTTTTTTTTAATAAAATAAAAAGTGTGAATTAAGTGTATAGTTTATCCCGATCTTAAGAAGGCCTAAAATATTAAAGTTATACTAGTATATTACAAGTTTTATTATATAGGTCTTACAAATTGATATGTCACCAATGAAGTAATTCAATATTCATTTATTCTTTTGTTGAAATGCCACCTTATTGACACATCAATTTGTAAGCTTTTTGTAGTAAAATTTGTAATAAGTTTAGCATTTTCTCCATAAAAAAAGAATTAATAAAAAAAAAAGTCACCATTAAGTGTATGAAAAATGCTAAAGCTAATACAAATTTTAGGAAAAAAAATTTACAAACTGATATGATAGGAATATGATCGGTGTTACTTAAATAACATAATAAAATGAATGTTTGAATAACTTTTTTTTATTAGTGATATGCTAATTTGTAAAATCTATATAGTAATTATCATTAGCTCACTTTAAGTGAATTAATCATATTAATAAGTAAGAATTAATAATGGATTTAAAATTAAATAAATAAATATTATTTAAGTGATTTTTAGATGTAAAAAGGCCCCTACAAAATTCTCGCCTTAGGCCTCAAACAATCTTGGGCCGGCCCTGATTCCATTGCTCCCAAAGAAGAAATCTTTTTCCTCAACAATGGCTAACCTTAAGTTGGCATGTGTGCTTTTCTTGTGCATAGTAGTTGTTGCTGCACCCATTGCCCAGGCCACCATAACATGCACTCAGGTTTCAAAAAGTCTTACGCCTTGCCTAACCTACCTAAAGAGTAATGGTGGGTCGCCTCCACCTGGAACCTGTTGCCAAGGGGTTAGAAACCTCAACGGCATGGCCAAGACCACACCTGATCGCCAGGCCGCTTGCAAGTGTTTAAAAACCACAGCTAGTGAAATTTTTGGACTCAACCCTACTCTAGCTGCTAACCTCCCTAAAAATTGTGGAGTCAATGTTCCTTACAAGATCAGCACTTCCACCGACTGTTCCAAGTAAACCCTCGATATCCTTTTAATTATAAGTACTAATTAATGGGTAATTAATGATTATCACATATTTCTTATTGCAATTACACACTATCACATGGGCTAAAATTATATTGAGTGCATACGTAACGCACAATTATGTATAAAAAGATTTTTACCTACTTATATTCCTAACATATATTTTTCAACTTTTTTAGTAGTTAGCTTAAATGTAACACAAAATTGAATTATTTGATGCATTCGTTGTATTACCCTCCTCTGACAAAAAGGTGAATTCTATTTGTGCTCTCCTAGTTTTACAAAAATAAATTCTCAAAGCACACCCTAGCCGCCTAACAATTCCAAGTACAGGGACTTTCTTAGACTTTCTTCATCAGTAAGTCATTGGGTCATGTTAACGGATATCCTTAATTTAATGATTAATAAACTATAACAGAAAGGGTCATGCTAACAAATATTCTTAGGGCATTGGTTAAGAATTTATTTTTTGACATCACTTTTATGGAAAATGAAAAAAACTGTCAAAATATTAATTGTTTTTTTTTCTTTTCCCATAAAAACTTTCTTTAAATAGATTATTAACCAATACCCTAAGTGTATTCATTAGCATTTTCCTAACAAAAAATTTTTGACACTACTTTCATAGAAAATTTAAAAAACTATTAACAATATTTTTTTTTATTCCAATAAAATGTTTCCCTAAGTCATTATTAATGATTGTCCAAAAAATGGTGTCATTAACAGTTCATGTGAGAACTAATATTTTTAAAAGTTAACCGATGTGAAAAATGTTAAAGATTACTCTTTCTTGACAATACTTTTATTTTTTTTTTCTCACTAGAAGTTTTTTGGTTTGTTTGTTTGTTTGTTTGTTTGTTTTTTTTTTTTTTTTTTTTTTTTTGCAGAGTGAAGTAAGGACGATAGAGAAGCAATTTGCGGCCACAGGGATATAAGTAGCTTTGAGAATAAAGACATAGCGTCGAGTTTAGATGTGTCTCCACTTTAGTGAGTCTCTTCTCTTTCATGGTTACGGACTTGTCTTTGTAGTCTTTGTGATCATCATATTATGTATGTCATTACTGTGAGTCCACTCAATCGTCGTCTATGAAATAACTGTTTTTATAAAATATATGTCATTACTATGAGCTCACTCAGTCGTTATTCAATCGGTGGCTCACTGGAAACCGCCACCATTAGATTTTTACAAAATTAATTTTGATGGTGCAGTTTTTCCAAACGAGAAGAAAACAGGTGTAGGAGTTGTGATTAGAGATCACAGAGGGTGGGTAATTGCATCTTGCTCAAAGCTGGTACACCAGCAGCTTGACTGTAGTGAGATTGAGGCATTGGCTGCTAGTTGGGCTCTCTCTTTTGCTCTTGATGTCGGTGTTACTCATGCTGTCCTGGAAGGAGACTCTTGGAGTGTTATTAAAGGCTTAATGGAGGAGGAAAGGCTGCTGACCCCACTGGGTTTATTAATCGAAGATGCAAAAAAACTGTCGCATTGTTTTGTTGAATTATGTTACTCTCATGCAAAGAGGGAATGTAATAGGTTAGCTCATAATCTGGCTAGATATGCTGTATGCATACCGGATTTTTTAGTTTGGATGGAAGATGTGCCATCACAGTTCCAAAATGTACTTCAAGCCGATTCTGTAGGCTTATTTCAATAAAATAAGTTCCATGGTTTTTCCTCAAAAAAAAAAAAAAAAAAAACTTTACATTTACCCTTCTTTAGTTCTTTTACTTCCATAGAAAATAGTTCCACACAAAGAAAAGAAAATGAGACAAATGTATGTACTGGCAGCAGCTGCGTTGCTTATATTCCACCAAATAATGGCACATATATATAGCACATCGTAGAGATGCAAAGAACAATAAAATTGATATGTTTGAATAGAAATGCTTTCGTACTTATGCCAAGAAAATGAGATGTTATTGTGGACGACTAAATTTCTAGTTCGAAATAAATCGAACAAGTAAAATAGTTTCACAAATGCGAATTTGTATTAATAAATGTGTGGTACAATTCTCTGTGATTACAAAAGAGTGATCCTCTGATTCGATCTCCTTGAAAGATTTGTTGATTAGAATTGCGGTGGTGTGATTTTGATTCGAACACCAAATATACTTCAATTTGGCTGAAGAATGGATCGAAAACCTTTGAAACAGAATTACAAGGAATCTCTGGCTATGAGCTTGTTATAAATCCTTTGTTCTTCATGTTCTTCGTGTTCTTCGTGTTCTTGGTGTGTTCTTCGTCTTCGAAAGTTTATGGTGGAAGTTCTTCGGTGCTTTAGAGGCTTGAATCCGTAGAGCTTCGTTAATTTATGGTTTGTTGAGGTTTCTGGAGGCTTTTGAGCTTGAGTCCAGTGAATTTGAAGATCTAGGAATATGATTTGGATGATTCCTCTTTGAATATTCTTCGTATTTGAAGGTTTGTGGTAGGAGTTCTTCGGGGCTTTAGAGGCTTGAATCCGTAGAGCTTTACTGATTTGTGGTTTGTTGAGGTTTCTGGAGGCTTTTGAGCTTGATTCCAGTGAACTTGAAGATCTAGGCAGGTAGTTTAGATGATTCTGCTTTGAATGTTCCTTGCATTTGAGTTTAAAGTTCTTGAAGTTCCTGGAGGCTTCAGGGCTTGATTCCAGCAGAGCTTCAATACTTCTGAATCTTCTTTGATGCTGCTTATGCTCTAGATGGCTTCTCCTTCTAAGATGTCCCTGGCCTCCGATCTCTTCCTCCTCCTTAATGCCTTAGGAAGGCTTCTATTTATAGGAGTTTAGAGGTAGGTGAGCGACACGTGGCGGAGTCTGATTGGTGACACATGTCACAGCCTGATTGGTCTGCTTGTGTCATCGCTTACATGTGCTGGACTGCTTGTGTCATCGCTTACATGTGCCGGACTGCTTGCGTCATCGCTTACACGTGCTGGACTGCTTGCGTCATTGCTTACACGTGCTGATGTGTGATTGGTTTATTTCAATGACACTTGGCAAATTTCTATTGGTTTCTGAGTAGTGATAGCAAAACCTAGCAGCCATGCGTGATGCTTTGTAATTAGTTGTATTTTGTGGACTTGGTAGTATGATGTGTCAGCTTGTGATAGGTCGAGAATTTTCCCTCTCTACCGTTATCATATAATGGTGTTTACAAATGAATTGCAGATCAATGCCCAATGCTTTTATCTAAGGACCCGCAATGTTGTGTTCAAAAACTCGTAACCAAGTCCAATTTCAATATGAGACATGCACAAACTAAAATATTTCATCAAAAATTTATTTAATCTTCTATCACCACAATTTAGGATGTGGGGACTCTTAAGTGAAAACTCAGTAATAATGATATCATATACATATATGCGGTTTGAACTTTGAGCCTCACCTCCCAGTTCCCTTGAAAATCTCGGAAAAAGGAAACACACTAAAGAATACCAATTGAGCAATATGTTAAGCAACCGAGGGTACTAGACTTTGATCAACCAAGGGTACTGATGGGAGGCACTTCAAAGATTATATGTGTTAAAAATTTTGGGACAGAAAAATGAATTACGGAAATGTCTTTATTATAACAAACATCATTTAAAAAAAAAAAATAAAAATTTGTGGGAATCGAAATCAAAATTCTTATTCAAGGACAAGAATTTTTATCAATAGGCTCACAAAAAAGATGCCGATTGTTTTAGAGAGCGGATGTTTGGACCAAAGTTCTTACGTGGGCTTATGTGATTTGGAACGAAGACACATGGCAGGAGTAAAACGAACCCATGCAGAACTGCCATGCAGCATTCAACTACCTATTTCTACACGTGGAACATAATAAATTGCATGGTGTTTTGAAATTAAGATGGATTTTTTTTTATCACTCATCACTCCTCACTCAATTTTCATCACACATCACTCATCACTCCTCACTCAATTTTCGTCACTCATCACTTATCACTCATCACTCAAAATACTCCAATTTTTCAAACACACCCATCACTCACTTTTCCATTACTTTCGTTTAAAAAAAAAAAAAAAAAAAAAAAAAAAAAAAAACAAACCGCAAAAGTCAAAAAAATGCGGCTGCAAACAGTGGCCAGGTTTGTTTAAAAAAAAAAAAACCCCAAAAGTCAACAAAAGTGGTTAAACAGTGTAAAAATTGTTGGTTTAATTACAAAAATGTCATTGAATTATGAGTAATGGAAACTGAAAATAGCTACAATGTGTTTTCAGTTTTCATAACTCATCACTCAAAAATCAGGAAATTGAGTGATGGAAACAGAGTTATGGAAACAGAGTTATGGTGTTCCCAAACGGACGTTGAGTTATCGGTCCCACCATTTTTGAGTTATGAGTTATGGAAACAGAGTTATGAGTTATGGAAACACAAAATCCAAACAGCCCCTAAATTTTTGTCCCCATTTGTTTTCCTTTTTAGAGACACGACTTTTTTAATAATTTATTTATCACAATTTGTTAAAATGTTGAACTGTAGTTGGCAGTACAATATTCTTTTAGAGGAAAAATTAACTGATGATTTAAAATGTTGATTTAAATATTTTTTTTAAGAAAATTTATATAGAAAAAAAAGGTAACTAGTTTTTTTAGGGTTGAAATTTGTGTCTAGTGTCATTTTGCACTAGACACAGTACAATTTAGAAGGTATTCAGTTTTAGAGACATGTTTGCAACGTAACATGTCCAATAAAAAAAAGCATAGGACTCAAGTTGTATCTTTTTTTTTTTAATAGTTTTTATATTTCCTATTAGAGTGGTATCAAAACACTCTCAAAACGATTTATTAAAAAAACAATTTTAAAGTACCCCTTAATTAGACCTTTGTTTTAAAACGTTTATTAGTTGCATTATTTTTATTAATGTGAAAATTTTTGTATTACTAATTGATTAAATTAAGAACTCTTCTTGTACGCTTAGTAATGACATTGAATGAAACCACAACTCCTGCTTAATCATGCAACCAATTTTCATCATTTGATCGAAACACTGTTTGTTAAACGCTTCAAATTTTAAACTAAATCCAATGCATAAATGAATATGATGGACTCGTGCTCTTAATCAAAATCATCTTAGTCGTCGGAATGTAAGCTTTGATGTGGTTGAATAAAAAAACAATTTTAGATCACCAAGCAATTGAATTGACTACAATTGCATATAATACTAGAGAAATATATGTCGTAGTTCCCAAGCATGGGCATGGTAAATAATTGGTGATTTCAATGGATAAGGGAGATTGAACGATAACATTGAACACACTAGTACTAATTAATTATGTAATTACTTATTCAACCCCACCCCAAAAATACCAATCTTTGAAGTGCCTCTAGGGTGAGCATTCAATATTTCAATTATATGGGTGTCGGCATATTTCTTGATAATTGTTACTTTCATATAAAAATTTGTTATAGAACTTTTTTTCCCCTCTTTTTGAAAGTCAAGTTCATCCCATAAAAAGAGTTATTAGGTCGACTTGATCGACCTCACCCATATAGGGAAATGAGGCCACAAAGCCAAAAAGGCATAAGCCCTTTGGCTAATTTGTTGTAAAACTCAAACTAGACTGAAATTTAGGGGTAGCAATAGAGGGGTTGGATTAGGGGTGTCCTGTCCATGCTTTATTCCATCTTAAGTGGTAAAGCCTAGCTATACGGTTCCTGCTTTATTCCATCTTAAGTGGGAAAGCCTAGCTATACAGCTCAAGTTGGAAGTCTGATGAGATCGAAGTATTTTGTCATACTTATTAGGTTTTGATAATAAATAAAAAAAGTAAAGAGAAATGACGATTTCAATTATGAGTACTAAAAAGAGAGGGAAATCACGTATTTTGAGGAAGTGCTAAAAGAAAACATACCCCGATGAATTGTATGGGTAGATTCATGAAGCACTCAAATCTCATTTGATTTTTTTTTTTTTTTTAGTAAAAAAAGCACAATCATTTGATTTTTTTTTTTTTTAACTAAACAATTGATACTAGTAATATATAAGGATTTGTTATGTAAACTCAGGTTTTTGTTTTGGGAGTGACCACCAACCGTAATAATGGGCATGGACTTTTTTATTTTCGATTCCAATTTTGAATTGTGGAGGGACCAAGTAGTATAATTTTAAAATAATTTAATTAAAGACTATCTATGAATATTTTAATCCCTGCCGGTATGGGTTTGAATGCTTCTTAAATTCTGCCAAAGTCTAGAACGTAATAGAGCATTGAATTTGGCCCAACCACCATCAAACCCCCCATTCCTTTCCCAAGACTCAGTGCATTGTTCACACCACCCACTTCTCTTCGTATAAGAATATTAGCATTGAAAAATTTCAATTCTATTCTATTTTACCATTTCAAACACCTACTTTATTATTATACCATACCATTTTACTATACTTTCAGCATCCCAAAACTCTATTTTTATTAAAATATTATTTTTCATTCTTTCTTTATTATTTCTTTCCAATTGCTACTTTTTTTCAGACTTTGGCATGCTTCCAATGCCGAACACAGACATATATACCAGCAAGCCTAGAAAGCCACCGCCACCACAACGCCGATCCCACCACCAGCAGGAAAAAAAAAAAAAACATCACGCCGTTCACAACGCCACAACCACCACAACACCGATTGCATATACCAGCAAACCCAGGAAAAAAAAAAGCCCAGAACATGCCGATCACGCCACGCCAAGCTAGAACATGCCGATCACATATACCACCACAACGCCGATCACACAATGCCACAGCCACCAAAGCTCCACCGATCTCGCCGCCCACCGATCTCAGCTACGCTGGACGCATGCCTATCTCCACCAGACCCAGTGACCCACGCACGCCGATCTCCACCAAACCCAGTGAATCACGCACGCCGATCCCCACCAAACCCATCACCAATCTGAGCACCTCTTCCTTTAAGCAAAAAAAAAATCTGAGCACCGGTCACAGCAAAAAAAAAAAACCCAAAACACAACAAGACCCGGATCGCAACCCACTACAAAAAATGAGATGTTGGACGGAGGACGGGTTTGGGTTTGAAGAGAGGAGAGAGTAGATGAGATGAGAAAGAAAGAAGGAGGAGAAAGAAGAGAATGGCAATAATGAGAGAGAGGAGAGAGAAATTTCAGATAAAATATTATTATTATTTTTACACTAGTACTACAGTACAATTCTAAAAATAAAATTATACTGTAGCAGTATTGCAAAATATTTGCAATACTTGGGTTTAGAATTCCCGGATAGAGTGCATTTTGAGGCTTAAAATGGCAAATTCACCTTAGATTTGGCATTAGCATTCCCCAATGCTAATGCTCTAAACATTGCACCTATTAACACCAAAGTCTCACCACTCCCAATTCAAGCTCAACTTTCCTATTCCATTGCTCCCAACAAAAAAGCTCTTTTCTCAACAATGACTAGCCTTAACTTTGCATGTGTGCTTTTTTTGTGCATGATAGCTATTGTACCCTTTGTCCAAGCCACAATAACATGCACTCAAGTTTCAAACAATGTTTTGCCATGCGTAGCCTACCTTAGAGCATTTGCAGCAGTGAAGCTAAATAGCTATATTGTTATTTTAACTCCACCAATATAGCAAAAAGAACCTGCAGCAGTGGAGTCATTTTTAAAAATTTTAGCTAAAATGCTGCAGTACACATCTATCTATAGATGTGCACTATAACTAACATCTAAAACTAAAAAATAATATTTTATTAAATCCCGGTTAAAATATTCTTTCTTTCTTATTTTTTTTCCTTTCTTTTATTCATCTCATCCGCTTCACTCCTCAAGCTCAGACAAACAAATCACTCTCAAGCTCTCAGACAAATCGCTCTCCTCTCACAACGCAAGCTCTCATCTCTCACATCTCCTCTCACAACGCCTCATCAAGACTCCTCAAGCTCTCACATCTCCTCTCAGCCGTGCTCACGCCGTCTCCACCATCTCATCTCTCCACCGCCGCCCCACGCCGCCGTCCCACGTCACCCAGTCCTCCATCTCACCATCGATCTGTTCTGAGTTCATCTTCACCGCCAACCTAAGCTTCATCGTCGATCCAAGCTCCTCCGGCACCGCTTTCATTGTCGATCCAAGCTCCACCGGCACCGCCTTCATCGTCGATCCAAGCTCCACCGACACCGCCCAGTTCTCCACCTCACCGCCAATCTATTCTGGATTTCGTGGGTTTCGTTGGTGGTTTTTTTTTTTTTTTTTTTCTTGTTGTGGATTGCTGGTGGTGGTGGTGGTGGTGGCGGCGGTGGTGGTGGGTGTGTTTGTGGCTGTGGTTGATGGTAGAGGTGGTTGTGGTTGGTGTTGTAGATTTTTTTGGGTAGTGGGATATATTATTTTATTGTGGAGAATGTATTATTTTACTGTAATATTTATATTATTTTATTGTGTTGAAAGCTAAAATAGATTCACTGCTGCAGCACGTGTGTAGGTAAAATAGATAAAGTAACTTTTGGTGAAGCTAAATTGCTAAAAATTTAGCTCCACTGCTGTTGATGCTCTTAGGAGTACTGGTGCGTCTCCTCCACCTGCAAACTGTTGCCAAGGGTTAGAAACCTCAACGGCATGGCCAACACCACACCTGATCTTCAGGCCGCTTGCAACTGTTTAAAAACCACAGCTAGTGAAATTTCTGGACTCAACACTACTTTAGTTGCTAACCTCCCTAAAAATTGTGGAGTTAATATTTTTTACAAGATCAGCATCTCCACCGACTGTTCAAAGTAAGCCTTAGTATCCTTTAAATTAGTACTAATTAAATGCCTAACATTGATGATTTTTCAACTTTTTAATAGCTTAAATGTACCACTATTCAAATTATTCAATGCATTAGCTGTCCTATCATCGATCTTTTTGTGAATTTGTACGTGAGACTTGATTGCACAAAATGAATTATCATAGCTGCCTAACCATTTTAGCGTAGGGACTTTGATAGACTTTCTTTATCGGTAAGGCATTATTAATGATAGGAAAAAAATTGTGTTAATGATAGACTTTATAATTTTATAGTTGTGAAAAATCTTGTATATGTAAATATTATTTGTCTAGATAGTACTATTTAATTTCTATTTTTCCTCACTAGAGGCTTTTTTGGTTTTGTTGCAAAGTGAAGTGAGGATGATAGAGCAGCAATTTGCGGCCACAGGGATATAAGTAGTGTTAAGAATAAAGACATTACATCGGATCTAGATGGAACTCCACTTTAGCGAGTCTCTTCTTTTCATTGTAATGGTCTAGTCTTGTGATCATTTTTCCTTTATGTTATCACTATGAGCCCTCTCGATCATTATATGAAATGACTATCTTTATAAAATATGTGTCACTTGTTATTATGAATTATTATGATAATCTCTTTCTCATTCTCCATGTGCAAAAGGCTTTACATCTATCCTCCATTCCCCCCCCCCCCCCCCCCCCCTCTTTCTACTTTTACTTCCATAGAAAAGAGTTCCCACAAAGAAAAAGAAAAGAAAATGTGACAAGTAACAACTAGAAATTATGTAGGAAGTAAATTTGAAGATTCGTTTTTTAACTAAATCCAAAGTTGGGTTGGGTGACTTTCATCAACTACTTAAGCACTTCTTTCTTTTTAAATAGATTATTACAATTCATATAACTATAAGCACATGGATCGGATTGGGTTTGGTGGGTGGGTTGTGTTCAAACTTTTATGCTGGGTAAATCATCAGGTTTTCATCAACTACAACATTTCTTTTTCAATAAATTATGATAATTGATGCAATATGCCTAAATTATATTTCAAATTTTTTCATATTTATCAAAATAACAAAATAAATTGAACTAAAAAATTAAAATAAAATTAATAAAATACTTGTATATATCTTAGGTTATGTTGGGTTGGATAGATTGAAAAAACTATAAAATTGAACTCAATGATAACCGAGACTCAAATAAATTTTAACCCAATTAACCCACCAACTCATGAAAAATCAAACATAAGGCATTAGTTTGGATTAAGGAGTTAGTTTCACTGGGTTGGTAGATTGGATACACACCTTTATCCTGAAGTGGTATATTTAAACAGATAGGACCTAGAGACTTTAGATGAACATCGATTGAAGTACTCAATAGTATTTGAAAGATTGAGAATGAAGTACACATTTTTTTAATTTGGTAGTAAAAATAAAGTATACATCAAAGCTTACTACAATTTCTTATGTACATGTGTCTACCCATTGGCAGAGGGACGGGGGCAAGCAACGCCATAGTACCCCTTAGGTTAAAAAAAAAAAAAAAAAAAAAAAAAAAAAAAAAAAAAAAAAAAAAAAAAACCTCTTCCCTCTTCCATTTTGAAATATATTATATGTTAGGTTCTAAGACTTTAAGAACTAATGTATTAGAACTTCAATTTGTATTATGTTGACAAACCATAATCAAAACATAGAGTTTAGGTTTAGCCTTGCTTAAAGTGTGTTTAATTGTAAAATTGGAATCAAGTGATTGCAGAAGTTATTGGACAAAATCTACAAGGCTCGATCGATCAAAAATTAAACTCGATCGATCGATCGAAACTCGTGCAGATTTAATTTTCTGTAGAAATTCCAATTCAGCCGAAACTCTATTTAAACGTCTTGGGTTTCAAGTAAAACACTCCTAGTTTATAAAAAGAAACCCTAATGGCATTTTTATAAGGCTTTTCAAAGAGAGAAGAGTGTGCCACTTTTGTAGCTAGGGTTTTGTACCCAAAAAGCTCTCTTATGTCTTCTACTGGTGTTATTCCTTGAAGAATCTCAAGATTTGATGTTATAAAAGTTGCTGCTTTCTCTAATCATCAAAGGTGCTGATGATCTAAACCTTCAAAGGTAGTCTTGGAGTCACAAACATGAGAGTTTGTGTTTTTTTTTTACCACAAGTGTGAGTGCTTGTGTTGCAACAGCTAAGGAAAGAAGTAGTCCGTGGACTCGAAGCTATCATGAGGTCGTGGTAGTAAGTTTTTTACTCGAGGTAACAATAAGATGTTAGTAATCTAAGTTCTATTGTACAAATTTCATTTCTTTCTAGTGAATTTGTTTTTTACCTTGAAGATGGTTAGTTTAAATCCTCCCTAGGTTTTTCACTGGTTAAGTTTTCCTGAATCATTATATCATTGTGTTATTTACTTTTTCGCTGCTTTGCATGATATGATTGTTTTGTTTTAACCTAGATCTGAATAATAAACCAAAGTATTCACTTGGTTAATTTATTAGGTTAAACAACTTGTGTTAAGGGGTCTAAAAATGTACAATATATATATATATATATATATATATATATATACAACTTTACTAATTGCTCCCTAAGGGAAAAAAAATATAGAGCTTCACCACTCTATTAACCATGGCTGAAATTATTTATAAAAAAAAAAATTTTATTTTTTTCTAATGCTCTGTTTTGTTGAGAGGATGGAAACATAGGTATAGAAATGTGTCTTCAGCTTGGGTTTTTGGCTAAGTTTGAAATGTATTCAACACAGTTCCACACTCTCATCAATATATTTCAAGAAGGTTTTCATCCTTATTTTCTAGTAAGCATAGTTGTTCCCATCAAAGTGGGGTTGGATCACAAGAGAGTGACTGTGTTCCATGACAATAGGAGTGTGTTCCATGACAATAGGAGTCAAGGAACAACTCTTAGATCAAAAAATCTAAACATAAGAGCTAACTCGCTCTGATACTACTTGTACGTTTTTAGACCCCTTAACACAAGTTATTTAATATAGTTATTTAGTTAAGTGATTACTTAGATAAATTATTATGTTCTAGATTAACACAATAATATTATATCATGCAAATAAAGCGAATATATGAAGTACACCACAATATGATGACCCAGAAAAACCTAACTGGTAAAAAACTTGAGGAGGATTTAACCTAACTATTCTCAAGGTAAAAAAAAATCTACTATGAAAGAATTGAAATTTTTACAATAGAACTTAGACCACTAACATCCTATTGCTATCTCGAGTAGAAAACTTACTACCACGACCACGTAACAGCTCCAAGTCCACGGATTACTTTTTTCTTTGATCTATAGCAACCACAAGTTCTACTTGTGACTTTGAGACTCCACTCAAAGGTTTCAGATCTTCTTTAAAGTTCTTTATGCAGCAACTAAAGAGATCATTAAGTTCTTGACGCAAATCTTGATCTTGACAACTTTATATGTGTATATGAAGGTAAACATCTCTAGATCTCATAAAAGATTCAACACACAACTCTCCAAAAACTTCTAAAACGTAGTTAGAATTTTTCCTTTTCTACTTGAAGTAAAACACTTAATCCTACACGTAATATGGGCTTGGGCTGAATTGGAATTTCTGCAAAAAATTAAATCTGCACGAGTTTCAATGGATTAAGACTAATTTTTGATCGATCAAACCTTGCAGATTTTGTTCAATAAATCCTACAATCACTCGATTCCAATTTTATATTAAATCACACTTTGAGCAAGCCTATACCTAGACTCTATATTTTGATCATAGTTTGCCAACACAATACACATTGAAGTTCTAATACATTAGTTCCGAAACTCTTAGAACTTAACAAGAGCCATGGAAAATGGAGCTTGGAAATAAGATCCATGGCAGTCTATGGCTTTATATGGCTTGGGAGATGCAAATAGTAGTAGACGACATCTAGAAGCTCTTGGCAGATATGTACAGAATGGATGTAGTGTTCAATTGAGTAAATAAAAGTATCAATAATAGGTAGATAGCTTTTAGCCAATAATTAGAAATTGCCATTTTTCCCTTATTAACTTTATTGGGGAAGTCACTCAAGCCCTGTGGTATGATGCATGGGAATATTTTATTTTGTTATATTTTGTTCATGTTATTTTACAGTAGTTCCATTCAGTGAAAGGTAAAAAAAAAAAAAAAATAGTTTTATAGAATTCATCGTTTAGTTTGGTGTGCTAAGCTTTTATTTATGGATTTAAAACGTTACATGATCCATAATCCATGAACATTTCAAAAGGCACTTATAGTTAGGAATTGATTCAACCCACTTGAAAAATACTCAAGAAAGTGAAGAACCATGATTAATCTATATATATAATAATAGGTGAAGCCAAAAGAAACTCAAATAGAATTACAAATTAGAGTTTCAATTTTATGCCATGTGTCTAGATTTGGATTCTCAATTTTGAGCCACTTGTCCTAACCAAAACTCAAAAAAAAAAAAAAAAATCTAATTAGAATATAAATTGAACTCCAAATTTGTGTCATATATCTTATTTAAATTTTCTAATTTTTGTGCCCAAATAATGATGTATTAACATTTAACACGAAAGCCAAAAAAACCACAATGATAATGGTCATTGGCCTAAGTAAGAACATCTCACTTGCACACTTTTATGGCTGAACATCTCATCTGCCCATTGCTAGAACCAAGGAGTCCAACAAGAAAGACTATAAAAGTAAAACATCATCTCCTCATAATGCCATATCGTCATCACATGTCTCCTCCTTCTCTCTCAACATCTACTAACTAGATCCACACACTACCTTCTCCTCCTCCTTTCGGATTTCTAAGAGTAAGGCCGGGTTCAAACACAATGTTCAATCCCACTCTTCCTTACTTCACACTCTCATACATTACCACTTCATTGGCACCTCCAAGAAGATTTCAAGCTCAATATAGAAACTGAATATACCAAGATAAATATCTTATCATCACAATTATTAATATTTCTGTACGTAAGCATGGACTACATGCTAATTGATTATAAAGTAAGTTGTAGAAGAACTTAATGAATGGCCTTTTGAGATTAAACTAACGAGTTTCAGGAGGTTGTTGCAGTGACCATTTAATATGCATGTGCATTGTATGGCTTAACAATTAATTTACAAATAAAAACCCAAGTGAAGTACGGGTTAATAACTAGTGTAAACAATTATTGAATCAAAAATTTCAACAAAAACCTATTTTCAACAATAATAAAACAATAATAATAATACCATGCATACACTTTCACACCATACTTTGCCACAAATTTCACACATGACAAACTGTAGTGATAGAAAATAAATAATGCATACGTACTTCGCCACAAATGTCCTACATAACAGGTTGTAAGTGATAAAAAACAAATGGTAGACTTATGTGATAGAGCTAAATTGTCAATAATTTAATTAGACTTAGTGTTCAGTCTATGAATAGTTTAGTACTCCCTGCCGATGTGCATTTGCATGCTTCTTAAATTTTGCCAAAGTCTAGAACGTATAATAGAGCATTGAGTTTAACCCAACCACCAACAAACCCACCACCCCATTCCTTTCCCAACACTTCGTGCATTGTTCACAGAACTTCACACCACCCACTTCTCTCTATATAAACACGGCACCAATTAACAACAAAGTCACACCAATCCCAATTAATCAAGCTCAACTTTCCTATTCCTCCCTACAAAAGTTCTTTTCTCAACAATGGCTAGTCTTAACTTTTCATGTGTGCTTTTGTTGTGCATGATAGCTATTGTACCCATTGCCCAAGCCACCATAACATGCAATCAAATTTCAAACTATGCAATACCATGCGTAACCTACCTTATGGGCAATGGTGCAACGCCTCCACCTGAAAACTGTTGCCAAGGGATTAGAAACCTCATCGGCTTGGCCAAGACCACACCTGATCGCCAAGCCGCTTGCAACTGTTTTAAAAACGCAATTGGTGGAATTTCTGGAATCAATCCTACTGCAATTGCTAACCTCCCAAAAAATTGTGGAGTCAAGATTCCTTTCAAGATCAGCCCTTCCACCGACTGTTCAAAGTAAGCCCTCAATATCCTTTAAATTACTGCATATTAATTTTCTAACATAGACATTTTTTTTTCAACTTTTTTAATAACTTAAAGGTAAAAATGCAAAACTGACCCTCTAACTTTTAACTTTTCTTTTAGCTTTTGTCATTTTAGTCCTCTAACTTTCAGCTTTGTCATTTCAGTCCTCTAAGTTTCAATTTTTGCCAATATAGTCTTCTGTTAAAACTCAGTTATCTTTTTTCCGTTAAGTGATCAAAACTCTACCGTTTTGACTTTTTTTTTTTTATATAATAATTTTCATAGTTAAAAGAAAACTAAAAAAAAAAAAAAAAAAAAAAAGCCTTTACGGAAATTAGAGAAAAAGCATCGACTTTGAGCTTCCACTCACTTCTACACACACACACACACACACACACACACACACACACACAGAGTGCAGTAAATGGATTAGACTAATAAGGGAGTGAAAATCGGAAATGGGTAAGTAGAAAAATCACTGAACCCATTATCGGAATCGTGGCGAATCCGGACTAGCTCGTTCCTCTTGTGTGACCCAGCCACCATTCCCGCATTAGCTTCCATGTTATTTGTTTCCTCAAAATGCTATTTTTTTTTTCCAAAATCAGAACATACAGACAGATTCGTAGCGTTGTGGGTTTGAGAGAGAGCCAAAGGCTGTGAATTCTTGGCCCATTCAAGACGCCATTCCTCTCTCTCTCTCTCTCTCTCTCAAAAGTCTTAGTCTTTATTTTGCTCTACAGTCTCTTCACTTTCGGCTCTCCACACATCTATCTAAGCTGTCTCTTTATCATTTTGGTTTTTTTTTGTTTACTCTTTTTCTCTCTCTCTCTCTCTCTCTCTCTCTCTCTCTCTCTTTGATTTTTATTTATTTAAATAATAATGAAAATTTACTTAAAAAAGATAACTCAGTTATCTTTTTTAATTTTCTTTTAATTATGAAAATTATTATAAAAAAAAAAGGCAAAACGGTGTAGTTTTGATCACTTAACGGAAAAAGATAACTGAGTTCTAACGGAAGACTACATTGACAAAAATTGAAACTTAAAGAACTAAAATGACAAAACTGAAAGTTAGAGGACTGAAATAACAAAAGCTGAAAGTTAGAGGGTCAGTTTTATATTTTGCCTAACTTAAATGTAACTCAAATGATCAAAATATTCAGTGCATTCGTTGTATCTGTTATCTTTGTTTCACATAAAGGTGAATTCTTTTTGTGAATTTGTACATAAGATTTGTCATTATGTCAAAGAAGAGTGATATACATCTAATTGTACAAACTAAATTATCATAGCACACCCTATTCATGGAATAATTTCACGTAGCACACCCTAGCTGCCATACCAATTTAGTATTGGGATTTTGTTAGACCTTCTTTGTTGTAAGTCATTATTAATGATAGGCAAAAAAAAATTGTGTTAATGATAGACTTTATAACTTTATAGTTGTGGAAAAATCTTGTATATGTAACATTATTTGTCAAGACAGTACTATTTCATTACCTTTTTTCCCCTCTCACTGAAAGCTTTTTGGTTTTATTGCAGAGTGCAATGAGGATGATAGAGAAGCAATTTGCGGCCGCAACAATATAAGTAGCATTAAGAATAAAGACATTACGTCGAGTCCAGATGGAGCACCACTTTAGCGAGTCTCTTCTCTTCATTGTTATGGTCTAGTCTTGTGATTATCATATCTTGTATGTCATCACTATGAGTCCTCTCGGTCCTTCTATGAAATGACTATCTTAATAAAATATATGTTGCTTATTATTATGATAATCTTTCTTTTTTTTCTCCATGTGCAACAACTTTTATATTTACCCTCCATTTTCTTCCTCCCCCCCCCCCCCTCTTCTTTTATTTCCATAGAAAAGAGTCAACACAAAGAAAAGAAAATGTGACAAGTATCGACTAAAAATTATGTAGGCAATGAATGGATTAGATAACTAAATTTGAAGTTGGGTTGGGTCTTCAAGTTGTTCTGAAATGTTTTCCTTGAAAAAATCGGGCTTTCATCAGATTGGGTTGGATTGATGGGTTGTGCTTAAACTTTTATGCCAGGTAAATCATTGGATTTTGATCAACCATTTAAGCACTTTGTTTTCAATAAATTATGATAATTGACCTAGTGTGCTTAAATTATATTCCAAATTTTTAGATATACCAAAATACCAAAATAGATCAAACTAAAAAATTAAAATAAAGTTAATAAAATACTTGTATATATCTTACATTAGGTTGGGCTGAATAGATTGAAAAAACTATCAACTTGAGCTAGATCCAATAATCAAATAAAATTTCAACTCAATGTAAGCCACCAACTCATGAAAAACCAACCTATATAAGGCATTAGGTAGGATTAAGGAATTAGTTTCATTGGGTTTGTTGGTTAGATATACACCCATACCTTCAAGTGGCACATTTAAACAAATAGGACCTAGGGACTTTAGATGAACATCGATTTAAGCACTCAATAGTATTTGAAAGATTGAAAAATGCAGTGTACATTTTTTTTTTTTTTTGGTAGTAAAAATGAAGTATACATCAAAGCTTAGTACAATTTCCTCCTAGGTTTTTTTAAAAAAATCCCTTCCTCCCTCTTCCAATTTATATTGGCTAATGATATATGTATAGATATATATCATTTTACTTATTGGCTTCCTAGGGAAAAAAAAAAAAAAAAAACACTCTAGCTTTGCCACTCTATTTACCATAGATTTCTTTTATCAATTTCAATCACATGGTTGTATTAATTAATGATGTGTAAATAGTATTATTTTTCATAAAAACAATTAAATTCAACAATATTAATTATTAGCCAATATAAAATGCAATTGAATTTGATTAGAAAACCTAAGTACAATACTGAATTAAACATGGTAAAAAGACCCATTGCAAATTAAAGACAAGTTTGAAATACCTTTCAAACTCAACCAAAACCCAAGCCGATGACACATTTCTATCCACCAATGTTTCCATCCTCCCAACAAAACAGAACATTAGAATTTTTTTTTTTATATAAATATTTTCAGCCAAAAGAAAGAGCAAAATATTACTACTCAAAAAGAAAATGAAAGAAATTAATACTAACAAAAATTATCCGGGAAGCGCGTAAAATGGGCCTCCAAGCCTGATGGCATTCAAGAGAAAGCACAGTCCACATTGGGCTAAAAACCCAATAAAAATGGCAGACTACACTTCACAAAATCCATGTTTTTTATGGCACGTTTTGGGCTTTTCTAGCCCGGCAAACTAACAAGTTTAGTCAAGGCCATGTAAACAATCATTGTCTCAAAAATTTTAACAGAAGCCTCTTTTGAACAATAATGATATTTTGCTACAAATGTCCTAAGTGGGAGACTATAAGTGATAGAAAAAAAAAATAGTAGACTTATGTGATAGAAACAAACATTCAATTACAGTCTCCTGTACAGGACAGTTGCAGCAAAGTATTTAAGAAAGTTCAACAAACTCCATCTTCGGCCCACCTAACTTTTGAAAATCTCTTAAGTTTTTGTTTTTGTTTTTGTTTTTGTTTTTGTTTTTGTTTTTGGTCTTTTTTGTAAAAAAGGTCTGCTCAAGTATTGTAGCTCAAGTCCTTTGGGGTGTTTGGTGCATGCACTTAAAAATTAAAAAAATATACTTTAAAATATGTGTAGAAATACATGTAGGTGAAAAAGTGTATGAAAATACGTATAATGTTGTTTAAAAATTAAAAACATATGTTTAACTGGGTGTACCAAACGAGACCGGACGATGCCGAGAAGTGTTCAAGAGAAATTTTCAAAAAATTGGCAATTTCTCTAAAGAGCTTCAAAATGATTCTTCAATATGGAAATATAAAAGATAAAATTAAGAGCTTCTTAGGAAGGGTAAAGATTTATTGCAAACTAAGTTACAGTAACTCCTATAAAAATATACACGTATTAACGCCTTAAATAAACACTTGTATAAACTTATATTTAAATGAAAATTTTCTTGCCAAGATTAAATTTTTTACTAAATAATTACTTAACACGTTTATTTTGTTAGAGTTGCCACAACTTAAGAAAAAAAAAATCTACAATTTACTTTTCATGCTTAATGCTTTATTAATCTTAAAAAAATTTCACTTTTTAGTTTTTTGAGAAACAGGTAAGTCATTAAATGTAAATTTCCAATCGGTCATGACATTAAATGTGTTTCCATTAAAAGCTCTGTTTCACAAAAGCTCCACTATAGTTAAAACTCTGGGACAGTAGACGTAAAGTACAACCTCACATAACTTCTAGTAGCTTTTAGGTGGTGGGCGTCATAAATCAATAAATACCATGCACCAAGACTTTTTTTTGGTTGAAATGCACCAAGAATTTAAACTTAGAACATTGCTCCAATCAAATTACTATAATGGAAAAAGTTAACGAATATTTTGATTTAAAAAATTTTTTAAAAATTTTTTACAAAGAAAAGAAAAGAAGAATTTTTTTTTTTTTAAGTGACATCAAAATTTTTCTAAAATTTTCAAAATAAGAGTAAAACTTTTTTCTATATAAAAAAAAAAAAGTCATTCTCTCTAATAAACCTTTTTTTTTTGGGGGGGTGGGAGCAAATCTCTCTAGCAAACCTTTGGGCTTATGACCCCTTTGAGCTTTCTCGCTAAGTAGTTTGGCTAATTGGTCCGATACTAATCATTTGAACATTTTAGGAGCCAATATATTGAGTTTCGGGAGATTCATCATTTTTTTAATGATATCTTGCGTGATCGTTGCACACTTGCATATAATTTGTAAGAGGAAAGTTACTCTAACAAGATCATTGATGTTTTCTATTAGTAGTAGATTATAATTTTTGGTTATGTAGACATTAAAGAATTGATGGGTAACTCGTAACTGTCCCAATAAATAAAAGTAGCTAACATCTAAACAAAGAATTAAATTTAAGGGCATGATGGTTGGCAAAATTCGACACGATCCGCAAACTCAAAATGACACAACACGAAATTAGTAGGTTATGAGTTGAGACTTACTGCATTCATGTCATATTCAAGTTGACACGACTGACCCGTTTAATAAACGGGTTGGGTTAATATCCATCATATGAAATTCGTTTGACCCGTTTAATTAAATGATATTTTACCAATAAACCCTTCAAACCTTAGGTATATAAACTTATTAGTTGTTGTGGTTTATTTTCTTCACATATTATGATTGATTATTTGTAATATTGAAATATACTTTAATTTTGAATGATTATTTGTGATACAATTACTTGTTAATTCTGAATTTTATATTAAAAATATTAATTTGTTTGGCTTTTCATAATTCATATTAATTTGGTTAATACTAAAATTAGTTTTTTTTTTTTTTTTTTTGATAAAATCTGATAAACAGGTCGACATGATTAACCCATTTAATAAATGGATTGTGTTAGAGTTAAGGAATTCTGATCCATTTAATAAACATGTCAGGTTAGAGTTGACGTATAATTGAATACTCATGAGTCAACACAACATGAACTCGATACGCGAACACGATTGACCACCCCTAAGCATGAGTATGGAAGGTAAAGGAAATTATTATTATTATTATTATTTTTTTTTTTTGAGAAACAATCACACACAAAAGAAAGAAAGAGAAATTAGTTGATTTTGATATTTTAATTAATGCTTTGGGTTGAGAAATCTTTTTCATTTGCAGTTTCACGTCCTAGTTTCTTCGTAAGTCAATAATGGAATTAATTCATCAAGCTAGAAGTCCTTCCGCCATTTGGCAACCCCACTTAAAGAAGAGGCAGCTTTACTGTTCTAAGATGAATTTTTATCCACTCATTGCTTACCCAAAAGTCTGGACCGTGTAAATTGTCTGAACAATACATGGGGTACCACACTACCACCACCACCGGTCATTGTAAAGTAACCATTTTCAATCATTTATTAAAGGGACCCAAACCCAAGTTTTGGCAGATACACCAATTACCGACATTTCTCTTAATAAATAATAAGACATATACACAATTTCAGCAAAACTCCGGTTTTCTGGTTGCAGCTGTTTAAGGTGCAGGTTAATTCTCGATATTAGCTTTAATAGAAATGCTTGTACAGTGCGTCTATATAAATATGAAAAATGCTATTTCCACCATACTTTTATAACAAATCATAAATTATAGGTTGTTATTAATAGACAAACAAATAATTTTAGTGATACATATAAATTAGAATCAATAGCAATTAATCACTTATGATTTATTGTGAAAATGTGATGAACGTAACACTTCTTATATTGAAAACTCAAATTTGTGTGAATACACAAGAGCTTGTTTAGACCCTCAATTAAAAGTTACGGCTCAATTGTTTTTACTCTAACTTAAACTAAGTGCGGAATAAGAGTAAACGCGAGCGAATAAACGATAAAACTTTGTTTTTACTCTAACTTAAACTAAGTGCAGAATAAGAGTAAATGCGAGTTAATAAACGATAAAACTACTCTAAGCCATATTTATAAAAAATCAATAATAAAATGAAAGCTAAAAGAGTAGGGAAAAAGGATGCAAACACAAGATAACACTAAGACGTGTTATCAAAAAACCTCTCCGTCGTCCTCCAAGCGGTAATCAATCCACTAGAGAATAAAGTTGGAGTACATGAATAACAAAAGACCTTCCAAGTCTACTCTACCCAATGTATTTGAGCCTTCCAAGCTCCTGCTACCAATGGACTTCTAGGAGTCATGTTTTCTCTAGCTTTTAGGATCTCGCAATATGCCCAATTGCATCCGTCAAGCCTCACCGGCTTCTTTTGGAAAATCCGCAAAGCTTCCCAAGCTCCAAAACACTCTCTACACTCTGAATAGGTGTGGGTTGTGTTTAGATACAAATCTTTTCTCAATGTATGACAATGGAAAAGGGAAGGAGAAGAGGCTACCAACGGACTTCTGGAAGTCATGTTTTCTCTAGCTTTTCGAATCCCGCAATATGCCTGATTGCATTCGCCAAACCTCACCGGCTTCTTTTGGCAAATCTCCAAAACACTCTCTACACTCTGAATAGGTGTGGGTTGTGTTTGGATACAAATATCCTTTCAATGTATGACAATGGGAGAGGAAAGGAGAAAAGGCTAGAATGATTTCTCATTAAGGATAAGTAGCTCTCTCTCTAAAAGATGGGTGTGTGTGTGTGTGTGTGTTGTAGAAAACCTATCTAGGGTTTTTTTCTTTGAATGACCTTTTATACTTTTGTAAGTAATAAAGGTATATATAATATGGGTGAAAAGTAAGAAAGTCACACTAAAAATCTTTAAAGTAGAGAGTTTTGCAGGTATCTCGCGAGAATGCCTTACCCGTGAAACACTAGTGAAATCCTCCAGGTTGGCATGACTTTTCAACTTCCAACATGTGCGTCTCATGTGGCTCTTTTGCGGGTTAGCTTCTCGCGAGCTTCTCGCGAAATCCACTTGTTCATTCAATACATGCTCGATTATTCATCAACTTATAATACTAAACCAAATACAATAAAATCCCACAAAATACAAGGAATAAAATTAAAGTAATTACAACACTTTTTGTCATAAAATAAAATCAACATAAAATATAATTGTAAATTACAACTTTACATATATAAATATGAGAAATGCTATATATATGCACGGTTACTGTAACACTTGCATTTAATATTTTAGTAATTTTTTCTCGCTCTTACCTCACTCTCTCTTTTTCTCATTTGATCAAATCATCAAACCACTGCCGCCGATCAAATCATCACCTGATCAAATCATCTCTCGTCACTATCGTTGATCGCCACTGTCCTGATCTCTCGTTGATCGCCTGATCAAATCATTAGACCAGCAAATCATCACCATTAAACCTTCACTGATCTCTCGTCGCATCTGATCTCTTGCCGTTGCTCACGCCGATCGCCGCTGCCTCGCCGATCGTCGTTGATTAGTGGGTTTTGATGGTTTTGATTACTGGGTTTTGATGATTTTGATTAGTGGGTTTGGGTTTTGATTAGTGGGCTTTGATGATTTTGATTAGTGATTTTGGGATTTTGATGGGTGGGTTGATGATGGACGCTGGCTTGATGATGGTGGTTGTGTGGGTTGATGATGGAGGATGGGTTGATGATCGCCGCTACTCTAATCGTTGATGGTGGCTGGGTATTGAGTCAAGAATAAATATTTTATTGAATAAATGTGTAGAATAAACAAACTGATGTGAGTTTTTTGTAAAAGTGAGTGTGTAAAATAGAACAAATATGTTTTTTCTTGCAAAATGGACAGAAATTATGCATCTACTAATGCAAATGCTCTTATAAGTGGTACGTTGTTATTAGTTGTTACTAAATGGACAAAAAAAAAAAAATTTAGTGATGGATTCAAATTAGAACCAATAACAACTTACCACCTATGATTTAATGTAAAAGTGTTATAAAAATATTGAGGTCGTAGCATTTCTCTATAAATATACTTATAGTTGCCCTATAGAGCACTTGATCAAACTTTTTTTTTTTTTTTTTTTTTTTTTTTTTTTTTTTTGCTTAAAGCACTTGATTACCCATAGTGTGACCGGCAGTGTGTACAAGATTTCATTTTTTTTAAAATGCTTTAGCGTTTATTGTAAGAATATATAAGAGAAAAAGAAGAGGAAAATCTAAATTCAAAAATGGGGTAGGGGTAATAAATATTTTTTCACAATATGAATTCTTTCATTGATGTGTATGGGACCGGAGATTAAACACCTGAGGTAGCAATTTAGTTCTTGCAAAGTTTTGAACATTGAAAAATAAAATGAAACATTTGTACATTATTATGTATGATGTATCTACTAGATTTAACTTCTGCTCATCTAATTTTCTCATCATTTTTTTTTTATTATGGGGGTAAAAAACGCTAAGAAGAAAAAATAATCTCAATGTAATTAATTGATACAACTAATTTATCAGGAACAAGGAGGTAACCCGTAATGAGAAAATTGAATAGAAGTAGTTGGGAATTCAAGATGAATTATCTGGTTTTATTTGACTTAAATTGGCTTTTATTGAGATATACAATGGTCTATGCGGTATTACAATGCTCTCTTTTGTTCTCTCTCTTTTATGCTCCCCAAAACCAAGATCCCTCTCTCTCATGGAAAGGTACCTTTTATATGCCCAGCTCCTCCCTTTCTAGCTATGTATTATCTTGCTGAATGTTAAATGATACCTGTCACGTAAGCCACCTAATTCCTCTTTCTATTTTATCATGAAATGATACATTTGAGGAGTCTTTACTGTTCAGGCTAGTCATTCATCAATTAATGCGATTGATATTATATTGAAACATCTAATTAATGCGAAATTGACTATTGCTTTGGGCTCAATGTTGTCTCTTCAGAGTCTTTTGGTGAATTTTTTGGGAAACATCTTTCTCATGGGTTATACTGTTGACTCTATCCTCAACAGCAGGATTCTCAGCCTATCTCGGCAAGAAGACCTAAGTTACTCTGCGGCTCCCTTTGGTCCTCTGGTCTTTAACCGTAGGATTTGAGCCGGACATAGATCTTTTTAATTTTTGTTCTAATGGGCCTTCTTCAACCTAGGGTTCATTTGATGGAGACATCCCCTACATTTATAAATTGTTAGTTGGGAAATAAGATTTAAATCATAAACATCTTTGTTTAAAATAGAAAGAGGTGTGTGTTAAGCCCTAAACATCGTCATTAAATTTTCTTACTTAACGTTACTTATAGCTTGATTGATTGCATTTAAAGATGCTCAAAGCCTCTAACTGCCGTGTCCATGAAAAAAGCGTGGGAAAGCAAGAGAGAATTAAAATTAAGCATTAAATGATGCCATCTACCAGCAAATAACTCCCCTCCCAAAAAGCACACCTGGCTTACATTCATACGTCCAATTTTTCTATATAAAGCACCTAAGCTCAGTAGCCAAAGTCACTCAAGCAATCAAGTTAAAACGCAAATTCCTTAAGCTCAACTCTCCAAATACCACTCCCTCTCCTTAACTCGGTCATGGCTAACTCCTTGGTCCTTAAGCTCACTTGCTTGGCACTCATGTGCATGGTGATTGGTGCACCAGTTACCCAAGCCGCTATATCATGTGGCCAAGTCCAAAGCAGCCTTGTTGCATGCATTCCGTACCTGAGGAGTGGAGGGTCTCCCACGCAGGCTTGCTGCAATGGGGTTAAGTCCCTTAACAATGCTGCTAAGACCACAGCTGACCGCCAGGCCGCCTGTGAGTGTTTGAAAACAGCTTCTGGTAGCATCTCTGGACTTAGTCCTGCTAATGCTGCTTCTCTCCCTGGCAAGTGTGGAGTCAATGTTCCTTACAAGATCAGCACCTCCACCAACTGCAAAACGTAACTAAGTCTCTCTATGCTTGCATATTTACACAACTTTAATCGTTGTGGTTTTAACATTTTTTTTTTTTTTTGTTACAAGATCAGCACCAATTTTTTTTTACTACTATTAATAATGACCTGTTATGTTTAGGGCATTATAAAAATAAAGGTAACGATGAATCTAAATCAAAGTGAAGTTAATCTAATCATAACAAATCATGACAGCAATTATGAAAAATGTCGTATTCTTCGCATTGTTGTATAGAAATTGAAAGACTTAAGTAAACGAAAGCTGGTCTAGCATTGAAAAGTTGTGTAATGAAGTACTGACTTTAATTTGTTTGTTTTTTTGTGTTCCAGCGTGAAGTGAGAGGTCGATGTTGGAGTAGCAGTTTTCAGCCGCAGAATGTAATAAACTAGCATGAGAAATAAAATGGGGTTAAGCCCATATATGGGGCTCCTCTTGTAGGGAGTCTTCTTGTTGTAGTTGTATTTCTTCATGTACTCAGCTATATCCGGTGATAAATATATCTAAAAATTTATGGTTTACCCATATATATATCTCTCTCTCAAAATGATAATCCCTTGTTCCAAATTTTATTTTTTCTTCATCATCTCCTTTTTTAGAGCAACAAGCAAACATATATTTGTTTTCCTTTCTAAAGGGATTATCTCGCCTAAGTGATATGGTAATTAATCATATAGTTAATTAGAAACTATAGTAGCACTCTGATTTTTATAATCAAGAACCACTACATACACATGTGGCTGTGATTGATGTGTTGGTACTATTTTGTCGGACTTTTATTTCTCTGCATTTTTTTCCCCGCTGTCTAAGTTAAAGACTTAAAAGTTACAAGAAGTCAAGGTGGGTAGGTGGGATAATTCAAATCAAGTTGTCCCAATTAGGAGAAATGAGCAAAATTCTATGACTTTTGAACCCAATTAGGTATCTTAATTTCATAAGTATATAACCCCTATGCGAAGTAATCAAGTGATTTCAGTAAATGATTTTTTTGGCATATTCCAAAGAGTGAAAATAGATATATGTAAAGTCATATTATTTTCATGAAAGTTTCACAAACCATTCTTAAACCTAATTTTGATAATTGTGATGTGAGAAAATCGGATGGAGATCATTAATGATTTGTGAGTAACTGTCATTTGTAAAATTAAAAAAAAAAAAAAATCCTAAACCAAAACATTCGCTAACTTTGCCAATATTCTATTACCATTCAACAAATATTCCACAAACAATATATTTGGATTCAAAGTTTTGAATTTAGAGCAATGGAAACAATTTTTCCCTTTATGACAAAATGGTTCCCAAGATTGGAAAATTGCTATAGAGTCAAATCTAGAATCTTGTGCTGTACTCTCAACTTGTTGTGTAGGGTGGAAATTAAAAACTAAAAAGACATCTGACTGGTAATTTGAAGGCCGATTTTCAAAGTCATCATGTGGGGCACTGGCAGTGGAAGCATGCCACTGATAATTATTTTGTTGTATCCACTACCCATTGCATCCATCTCTATCTCTCGCATGTTCGTTTGGCATATATGAGACACTGTATCCCTTATTTGACTTGCTGGGTCTATGTGATTAATTTACACTTACAGATAGTACCTAAATATTACTGTACCCACCGCCGGGCGTTGTAGTGGTTGTATACAGTAGTATCATGTGTATCTATGTGCTCGGAGTTCTATGATCTATCCCCCATAATTATCTAGCAAAAATATATATATATATATATATATATTACTGTACTCTTTTAGGTGCAACTACTCCAGTCCCACCATCTATTTATTTTTCTGCAATGCACGAAATTGCAAATTAAATTCGCCACTTAATAATTGGGTGAAACTACAATCAATAGTACTCACAGTCTGTGTTACATCTTTTCCTAAATTCATGACTAGTTTATATTGATTATTTGTTTGGGATTAGCTTATTGTTAAAAATTGAAAACTGAAAACACTATAGTAAAATAATTTTTAAATGTGTAAATAATATCGTAGGACATATTTTTAATAAAAAAGTTATTGAAAAATTATGTTGGTGGGTTCATGAACAGTGCACAGATATACTGTGCACGGATGGAAAGTCAACATCTACAGCTCTCTAACAAAAAAAAAAAAAAAAAAAAGGCAAAACGCAAACACAAGTAAAAAAAAAAAAGCATCCCAAACGCACGCCAAACAAGTTGTCTCCATCGCTTTAGTTTTTGGCGAAAAGTGTCCTTTACCCTTAAATTTTAGGTTACAATATTGGTTTTTCCTTTGTGTTTTTTTATTCAATCAATGAACCATTATCATGAAAGTTGAGCCAGCTAAATTAAAAATAGGAATTTGAAACTTTTGGTTTACCTTTACTTTATTGTGGAATTTTGGAGCTAGGTTCACATGTATCAGTTCATACCTTAAATTCTTGGTTCAAACACTATTGGTTTTTTTCTTTTTTCTTCCACTAATAAAAACGCATGTAAAAAAAAAAAGCATCCCAAACGCACGCTCGAGTTGAACAAGTAGTCTTCATCGCTTTAGTTTTTGGCGAAAAGTGTCCTTTACCCTTAAATTTTAGGTTACAATATTGGTTTTTCTTTTTTTTCTTTTTTTATTCAATCAATGAACCATTATCATGAAAGTAGAGCCAGCTAAATTAAAAATAGGAATTTGAAACTTTTGGTTTACATTTACTTTATTGTGGAATTTTGGAGCTAGGTCCACATGTATCAGTTCATACCTTAAATTCTTGGTTCAAACACTATTGGTTTTTTCTTTTTTCTTCCGCTAATAAAAACGCAAGTAAAAAAGAAAAAGCATTCCAAACGCACGCTCGAGTTGAACAAGTGGTCTCCATTTGCTTTAATTTTTGGCGAAAAGTGTCCTTTACCCTTAAACTTTAGGTTACAATATTGGTTTTTCCTTTGTTTTTTTTATTCAATCAATGAACCATTATCATGAAAGTTGAGCCAGCTAAATTAAAAATAGGAATTTGAAACTTTTGGTTTCCATTTACTTTTATTGTGGAATTTTGGAGCTAGGTCAACATGTATCAATTCATACCTTAAATTCTTGGTTCAAACACTATTGGTTTTTTCTTTTTTCTTCCACTAATAAACCATTATTATGAAAGTTCAGCCAGCAAGGTTAGAAATAGGAATTTAAAACTTTGATTCACATTAACTTTATTGTGGAATTTCGGAGCTAGGTCCACATCTATCAAATCACACTTTAAATGTAATGAGCGATTAAAGAAGAAGAAGAAGAAGCAGCAGTGCTTTGATATGATTTCTTAGGATTTATTTTGACAAAAAGAAGAAAGAGAAGTAGTGCTTTTGTCTGATTTTCCTTTATAGTGTTATCTAGATCCACAGGGCAATTGCGCAAAGAAAAAGCACCACAATTGTTTTTCCTGTTGGATCAATTTTCAAATTTGAAAACCAAAGAACTTTTGTGTACCTCAAAACTAGTGTGCATCTTTTAGTATTTTCGACAGAAGTATTTAGTGTTTAAATTTTTTCCCTCCCAACGGTTAAATTGTCAAAAAAAAAAAATATATATATTATATATATATATATATATATCAAATTTGAAATAACATTTGCAAATGGTTTGGAGGAGAACTGTCTACTAATGGCCCACTTTCTATTTATGTTTTCTGCCCTACATTAAGAACTGTCTACTAAATTACTAATGGTCTTATAATTAATTAATTTAGTAATTTTTTTTTTGTATGTGCAAATATAGTAATGCTTTTCTTTCTTTTTCAAGAGCTAGTCTGATGTCGCGGAAACCTGAAGAAAGTACACACCATACTTTCTTGATGGAACAGAAACTAAACTGTTAATTTCTAGTAGTAAACCTTGAATCCACAGGGAGTTTCCCTGAATCCACAAGGAGATAAAATCTGGAATTCACTAGAAGAAAATTTGACAAAACATCTGTTTTTATTGACAATAGTCTGATTTGCCTCTGACGACTACAAACCATATAAATACTAAGAAAAAACGTCTAAAATCCTAATTCGCACTAATTACGCGACTAGGTGACAAAATACCAAAATTTACCAAAAATGGCAAAATTGAGTTAAATGCAGAATCGTAAACTACTGACCTTAAGAGTCGTCCCAAAATAGATGGGATCTTATTCTGACTTTTAAACTAAAAGTTATTAAGGAAAAACAAATATTACTATAAATAGCAAAAACACTGTTTTTGGGGTCTTAACGAAGGAATCCACCTAAATTTAAGTGACATTCATGATAAGATGAGTCTGGATCAAAATGTCGTTTTCCTTTAACTTGCCAAATTTCATGCAATTCCGACACTGTTGCCCCGATGCCCACTACCGACACCCACTTTGATCTTGCGTTATGACTTTCGGTGCTCCTGTTGCTCCAGTAAGGCATGTGCTATCTGTTTTACATCATAGATTAATTTTAAGCGTATATGTTCCAAATCACAAGGATATAACATAATAGTGAGACAAAACAAGAGTTTTTTTGGTTTGATGAAAATAATTGTAATAGAATAGAAAAGTTCTATGATGATTGCTCTTCATTATCAGGTTAAGACACTAATTAATTGATTTTTGGTATTGATAATATTTGAACCTTAAATGTCTTATTCAATAACAAAAAATTTTTTCAATTGAACTAACTGAAATGTACGATAAAACCAGAATTTTTTTATAGTCTATGCACGGTTAGAAGAGTGTCATTATTAAATAAAGCATTGAATTAAGCCCAACGATCACCCAATGCCAACCTTCAGTTACCCCATTTATTGCACTTGAGATTTCTTTACACACGACCAAATATATTCTTCCATACCTATCGCTAGTAAACCCCTCAAGCTTTCAAAGTAAATTACACAGGCTAATAAGTACTTTCAACAGTGCTGAAAATGAATAAATAGTTCATTTTCAAATTTAACAATATGGCTATAGTTCCTTCGACCTCAAGGCATTGCATGATACAAATGTACGTACAAGGTGGTGGGTGCACCCCTTGCCTAAGCCCTAACATGTGGCCGAGTGTTAAGGATCGTGGAAATATGTGTACCATATCATATGTGAGAGACAGTGGGGTTGCCCTTACAGCTTGTTGCAATGGTTAGAGCTTCAAAGGTCTCTCAACAATGGGGCCAAGACCAAATTAAGCTGAAAGCTTTTGTTGCTTCCAAATGCTTGAAAACAATTTCTACCAGTACCACAATTGCCGAGCTCAAACCTAATCTCGAAGTTGGGAGATAAAGTATCTTTTGTAGTAATTATATCAAATTAGGTATGTAATGTGAGTATATAGATTGTGAAGTTGGCGATACCAAATCTAACTGTTGTCAAAACTCTTCTCACAAGGCATAAATTTCACTCAAATTTTGAGTGAGTGAAGGGCTGTCCATGGGTTGGGCCGGGTCGGTTTTGAACCTAGCCCAAACCCGACTCGCTGGCGTCGGGTGGAAGGCGGAGGGACCCGAAACCGACCACTGGCATCAATCGGTCGAGTCGGTTTCGGGTTTTGGTGGTGTTTGGGTCGGTTTGGTCGATGGAGAGAGTCGCACGGATCCTACAAAACGTAGCCAGAATCTTCAAAAAATTCACCGGAATCTGCAAATATGGTCGAGATCTACACTGAAAATCACTGAAATCAGCTTGGATCTTCTCAAATCTCGCCGAATCTCACCAAATATGGTCGAGATTTGCATCGGAAATCGCCAAAATTAGTTTGGATCTCCTTGAATCTCGTCAAATATCGCCAAATATGATCAAGATCTCGCTAGATCTCACCAATATATGGTCGAGATCTCGTCGGATCTCCTCAAATCTGAGCTTGATATTGCGGGAGTTATCACTTTTGTATATAACATTGGTCGGGTCGAGTGGTTGGGGTATTGGAGAAGAAAACTCGCCACTTGACTCGCCGGCGTCGGGTCTTGGGCATGAAAACCCGTCACTGACCCACAGGAGCATCGGTTCGGGCTGAAATCGGGTGGGAATCGGGCGGGTTGGTCGGTCCGGCGGGTCTTGACACCCCTAAGTGTGTGTGTGATGATCGATACTAAGTTGCCGACTTGGTCCATTTTTGATATCTCTATTCTAAATATGTCGACACCTTTTGTGAGATGACATGCAGGCACCATGAGTGTTATGTGGAAATTCCAAATTAATGTATTGTCAAGATGTAAGCAATAAAGCTAGGGGAGAAAATGGCATCAAATACTCCAATAGATTAGATGGAAAAAGAGAGAATTAAGAGTCCGTTAATCAATCCTATCAAAATTTTGGGATGTATAAAGAAAAAGTATGAAGACCTAACATATTGAATCATGAAAATTTGAGGAGTTTTTATATATTTATTTATTTATTTTAAACCTCACTATGTAGACAAGCAAACTGTTTGATGGCCCGAAATGGAGGAGCAGAGTGCAAAACATTTAAAACAATTCTAGGAATATGCTCTCTTTTTGTCACAACCTTATTTATAACTTTTTTTTTTTTTTTTTTTTTTTGTGAAAAATTGTGATTAGAGTTACATAAATTTCATTATGAACCATTATTGACACTATTTTTATTATTTGTAAATTTTTTTTTTTTTTGCAATTACCAACCTTGACTTTTCGATACATTATTGCCACTTAATAATCTAGTATCAATCCCATCAATCCCTGTCTTTGTTGGTGACTAATCAATCTCTTTGTCATGAATTACTACCTGTAAATGAATATATGTCACTCTGGATACTTCATACTTGTACATCGAACAATATATTGACAGGTGACTAGTAGCGGTCTGCCACATGATACAGGACCCATCGTTGTAGTTCTTCTGAAAAAAAAAAATCTTCAAGCCTGGCTAAGCATAACTTGGCCTTGCATGGGACTATGCCCCATCTTCCAATCTACGAAACATAGTAAAAGAAGCTCATCCACAATCTTTATTCTCAGCTCCGTGTACAGCAAATATTTGTCAATTAATTCTTGAATTTTGATTTGCACAGATCCGTATTGTTGTTGCGGGATCACATTCACACATAGAATTCTCAGTTTATTTATATAGGTCGGTTCTTGTTTTGTATCTTTCCTTATGGCATTTAGTTACTTGGGGGACCCTAGAGTTATGGTGACTGTGAGGATTGACTGGCCCGATGAAGAAGTCTTACCTTCCAAGTAAATGGGCTTTTGTATAGAGTGGCTAACTTTTTTAGTTTTTGGGCCTCCAGCCCCTCTTTAACTAAAATGAGAAATATAGAACAAGGCTATTTTGGGCTTCGGGCTACTCTTTATGTTTAATAGTTTATTTATTTTATATAATAATTAGATAGTCGAGAGACGGAAAATTTGTAAATGGGCGATTTTTTTGGAAATATTAAAAGTTGTTAATTAAGATACAAAGTTTTTGATTATATTTAAGAGTTAATACAATGAAGAATTAAATTAAGAGAAAATGAAATGGGATAGAGAGGATAAGAATGATTTTTTTTTTTTTGAGAATTTTTTATTTTTTTGATTTAACATATATACATATGGTATGGAATAAATCATGATTTGAATGTTAAGAGGAAAAAAATGTAAAAATGTTATTTTATTATTATATTAATTAGTCTATTATTATTATTATTATTATTATTATTATTATTATTATTATTATTATTGAAAAATAGTAATTCACTTTTAAAAAATAGATAAATGGAATGGAACCTTTTCTCTCTTCTTTTCTATTACTCCTCTAGCTCACCAATCACCATCTATAAACTAGATGCTTGTTTTGGATTATTATTAGACCATGTGTACAGATGGCAGGGAATGTAGTTGGGGAATTGCGAGTGATATGATCTCATAAATTTTTCAATAATAATCTACGCCAATTTAAGATATACATTCCTTTTTTTTTTTAATTAGAAAGTCTATAGATACAATAAAAAAAACTTTATATTTTAATAAAAATCTTGTTTTGTGATATATATATATATATATATATATTGATTTGTAGTGGGATGATACCTAAACTTTTTATGAAAATATTATAAGAATTTGTTGTGATGATAGAAAAACTCTTTATATTTCATCTTTTTGCTTGGTTGTGATCCCTTGACCCTTTTTATGTCCAAAAGCGAAGTGCAAACTTCCCATATCAATATTAGATAGCTAAACAATAAGCATACCTTCCTCCTCTCTGTTTTTCTTTACTTTTAACTTGTTCCCTTCACATCATAACGGAGGATGCATGCATGAGAGTAGATTATATGAAGAAAAACACAATTTCCTTCCATTGTGAAATGGTCCGTGAACAAAATATATGCAAATATATTTATTTTGAACAAAATTTAGTTATAATTCGATATAAAAAAAATTAACAAGTACTCTAAAAGTATTGGTTTATGATATTTTTATTATTTTAGAAAAATTTTATGAAAAAAGAAAAAAAATAATTTAATTGTTTTGACAATTTTTTATATTTCTCATAAAAGTGATATCAAACTTTTCTTAAATTGGATCATTAACAATTGACTTTAAAACACTTGTTAAAAATCTATACATGTAGTAACTTAAACATTTTAAATTAATACCAACCAACCATGTCTCATTGTCCAATTAGTTACTTTACTGAATTTAAGTGAAAATCTTGTCATTTTTTCCTTTCTGTGTTGAACTCCAATTAATCATAATCAACCGATATAACTGGCCTTATTTCAAATATAGAAATTGGTTGTACTGGGGTCCGATTATTTCGTTGAAACTGAAAATTTTTTTTCTGAAAGTACTGTAAACAAAGATAAATGTTAGTTAAAATAGTATAATCAGACTTATTAATAAAACTAAAAAATACAATAAAATTTATAAATAATACCAAAAATAAATTAAATAGTAATATAAGTGGATAAAAAATAAACTAACTAAACGGTCAATTAAAGCTTCTATGACGGTGTCCCTAGTCCATATTGATGATTAAGAAATAGCGTCTGAAACTTGCTCACCAGTCACCAGTCACCAGTCACCAGTCACCAGTCACCTCCTGTTCTTAAATTTTTCCCATGACGGGAGTAAATTTTGGTGCAGTTCTCACATGGTAGCAGACAAGCAGAGTAGCAGTTCACTAATTTCTGCTTCTGGGTTGATCTGAAACCTCTTTGCTTCCTTTCCCAAGGGACCCATTTTTTCCTACTTTTATAATAGTAGCAATTAACATGCTCGACTGCATCTCAACAAAACACATTAAATAAGCCCAACCACCAATGAAACACGTCTAAGTGTAAGTATATTTCAGTTTTTTGAAATTGGATTTTTTGAGAAAGTGAAGCTTTTAAATAGTGCAGTATAAAAAAATGTTTTAAAAAAAAAAGATAAAAGCGGTTAAAAAGTGATTTTTGAAAAAATTGAGTGTTTAACTAGTACTTATAAAAGTGGTAATTTGAGGGATAGATTACTAAAAAGGATAATGTCTATATAAAGAAAATTTTTTATTTTAATTACCTCTTTTAATGCAAGTTATGGACATAATATTTTCACAAAAATTTCACAATAAAGTCTATATAACAAGTTGTTAATGGTAGGAAAAAAAAATGTCACTAGTAGATTTAGATGAAAACTAATAACAACTTACTATGTAAACTTTATTATGAAATTGTTATAAAAATATTCTATCAATAGTACTATTTTTTTTTTCTAAATAAAAATAGTACTAACTTAAAAAGTTTAGAGATATAATAAAATGTCTCAATATTTTCACAATACTAATTTAAAATTAATCTTTGTAAAATAAAATTTTATTAACACTTATATTTTAAATGAGTTGTTATAGTACCTATAATTTTTTTTTCCACCACATACTCTATAACATTACAGACTTACATTTATGAAAAAGAAGTCGTAAAATAATCTGTGTTCCTACTCTTTATATTTTCTTCGACATTGCTTTACCCAAACCCAAAAACTCTTTTTTTTTTTCTTTCACTTTTTTCTCATCCACACGATCACTTCGTCCTCATCTTCTTATCTTCCTTTTCTTTTACTTTCCTCCACACAAAGGCCCCCGTCCCCCCTCCCCCCAACACACACACACACACACACACACACACACAAACAAGTCGAGCTCTCTCTCAAGCTCCCTCTCTCTACTCCATGTCTCCAAAGGTTCCATTTATCAAAAACTCTACCGAATTCAAAAGGTTTTTTTTTTTAAGATTAGATATGTAAGACGTAAAAAAAAAAAAAAAAAAAAAAAAAAAAAAAAGAAAAAAAAAAGGAAGAAGCAGCACAGAAAAAGAAGAAGAAGAAGATGAGATGCCGCAGCACAGCAGCATAGCCACAGAGATGCTTGTCGCAGCACCGACACGGAGAGGGCAGAGCAAGGAGAAGAGAGGATGGCGTGAGAGTGAGCTTCAGGGCAAAAAGGCAGAGAGATGAGATGAGAGCTCTGAGGTATCTGGCGAGAGAACTTAGGAATTGACTCTGAAATGTTCAAGGTTAATTTGGTAATTGCTCTAATAGTCCAACGGATAGGACCCAACGCTCACGGGCTTTTTTCCAAAATGGACCGCAACGCTCCTTTTTGCAAATTCACGTTTTCTTCATAAATCCAAAACGCAACTTTTAACATAAAATTGCTTTCATAAATTAACCAAACGGGCTTTAATTTAGCTTTTTCAAAACGGCTGAAAGTGGGCTGAAAAAGTGGAAACAAACGGCCACTAATTACTACAACACTATACTATTCACACTTTATATATAGGGAAATGTCAGGGCATTTGTTAATAATCTATTTAAAGAAAATTTTTATGGAAAAAGAAAAAAAAAAAAAGCAATTAAGTTTTGACAGCTTTTTTCATTTTTCATAAAAGTGATGTCAAAACTTTCCTAAAATAGATTGTTAATCAATGCCCTAAGAGCACTCGTTAGCATGACCCTTTTATATACATAAGCACCAACCTAGAAGCTCTTAGACTCATCAGTAGGGGGCTTAACACTTTGGAAGTATAATAGGCATATTGTTCTTTGTTCCAATTGGGTATTATGGCTAGCTCTGTTGTGTTTAAGCTGGTATGCTTTGTGTTTGCGTGCATTGTGGTAAGTAGTGCACCAAAGGCCGAAGCAGAAATACAATGTGGCCAAGTGGTGAGGTACTTAACCCCATGCATTTCTTATGTAGCCAATGGTGGCACTGCACCAGCTGAATGCTGCAGTGGGATCAAGTCTCTCTACAGCTTGGCTCAGACCACAGCAGACCGCCAAAGCGTTTGCAAGTGTCTAAAGCAAGCTGTGAGTGGAGTTCCATACACTGCTTTCAATCTTGGTCTTGCAGCTGGACTTCCTAACAAATGCGGAGTTAACATTCCTTACAAGATCAGGCCCTCTACTGACTGCAGCAAGTATGACTCTATGTCTCTCTCTCCCTCCCTTTGTGTGTTTGTACTTCGTACATTCATACACTCATGTATGCACTATGAAGCTATAATTATGGTTCAAATTTAATAGTATACTGAGTGTCACGTCATTTAAAATTTTGAATGACGTATCAAATTCAATAAATAAAATCTTAACCTTAAAATTAACTAATTATCTTCATTTTCTATTCTATGCAAAAAGGCAAATATGACACAACTCCATTTTAAAGTTATTTATTTGCTTTAAAATAGAAAGAAACTATTTCATAGTTGGTTTTAGTAGCTATTAATTCTAAATGTAAATATAGTGACTTCCTCTAAATTAGATACCATTCTTTAGTTTATTAAATGAAATTTTAAATGATGTCAGACTACATATATTTTCATAATCTTGAAAATAAATTTAGACCATTAATTAAATGGATTTATTCATTTTTCTCGAAACTAAGAGCATTGTGATGCAGGCATGAGAAGAAGATAGCTTATGTAACAAGTATGTACCCCATTACCTTAAAATTTATTCATTTTTCTCGAAATTAAGAGCATTGTGATGCAGGCATGAGAAGAAGAAGCTTATGCAACAAGTATGTACCCCATTACCCTAAAATACATGCAGATCCATATGTTTGGATTCCATGTATATATCAATGTATGAGAGGATTGATTCATAAGATACTTTTTTGCGCATGGGCTCCATGATCAATTAAATCTTACCTAATCGAATCCTTCTAACTTTTTTCCATTTCTCTCGCTTTTAACCATGTTGCAGCATGAAGTGAGGATGATCAAGGAAGACTAGTTTGCCTATGCAGGATCTAGTAGCGTGAGAATAAATGGGTGCTCTAGCTAGTCCTCTTGGTGCTCAACTGGACTGTGTTTTGTACTGTTTATAATGTCTTTTTCTACTATTTCTATGTCATCAAGTTATAACGCCTTAGTCAGTCTTGCTTTTAGCTTCTAGCTGCTTGGCTTAGCGAGGAGTTGAAGTTGGTGGATGTATTTAATGTCAGTTCTATATATCTATCTAAAGACCCACCCCCACTTTATCCAATATCCGTAAGAATTGCATTTGATTCGATCTCTTACGCTGGATATGTTCAATTGCATGCACAATCTATGTGAATGACCAAGTAGGTGCCTGCTTCAAAACACCAATGACTGAATCACTGAATAGTAGGGGTGGTAATTTTTATCCATATCCATGAACCCGCCCATTACCCACCTTATTTGGATAAGTCTTAACCCAATCTACCTGAATATTTGGGTTAAATTGGTAAAAGACCCATTTGGTTATTTAATTAGATGGGTCTAAATGAATAAATCCACTAATAACTACTAAACCCATCTAAAATTTAAATTTAAATAAACTCACAAAAACTCACTAAACCCTTCTAAAATCTAAAACTTAAATAAACAATATAACCTCCTTAAACCCAAAACATTCAGCCCCCAGTCTCACTCTCCTTAAACACTTTCCCTCTGATTTTCTCAGTAACCAAACAAAAGTAAGAAAATTCTAGAGAGAGATGAAAATAAAATTCCTAGAACAAGACTCAAAAGTCAAACACACATTACCACCTACTCTTCGACATTTCCTACATTTTCTCATCATCCAAACAGACTCTAACAAACACAAAACCAAAAATAGCACACGATCACATTCTCGGCAACCTAACATACACTATAGAACACAGCCTATCTTCTTTCAATATCCTATCCATTTGCACATAATCCGAAACCATAATACTCTTTTTGATATCTGTCTTCGGCGGCGAAATCTGGAATTGAATGATTGCGATTTTCGCGTTCTCCATACGAGTGAGTCCATCAGAAGCGTGATCCACTTTCTTGTCGAAAACAAGGCCTTTCACAAGCTCTGTATCATCCACAGTACCGCCAAGTCTCTTCATTTGATATCTCAAAGATCGACAATATCGGGTTTCGCCGGATCGACTACGAAGAGAACGGAATCAACGGTGAGTGGAGCGAAGAGACTGGAGTACTGACTAACGACCTTGCTGTTAAGAGGAGTGGAAGCAAACTTGATGAGAGACTCACGATCGGAGAGCTCGATAGGGACAACTATGGCAGTGAGGACATCGACGGTTTTGAGAGCGACCTTATGTAGAGAATCAAAAATAACCGTAAGGTGAATATCGTGGGAAAGCAGAGAGATGCACTGATGGAGGAGAGCATTGGCGATGACAAAGATGGTAGTGGTGCCGTCACCGGCAGTAGAGTCTTGGGACTTGGAGAGCTCAACGAGCATCTTTGGCGCAAACTATTTTAAAAAAATATCGTTAATGGTAGAGAATAGAGATCCATGTTTCATTGCTCACTAATTAAATGGGTTAAATGGATAGGTTACTAATTAAATGAGTTGGGCGGGTAATAGATAATTAATTTATATATAAACGGGTCATAAATGGGTAATTACACACCCAACTCATTTATGACCCAACCCGCCCATTTGCCACCCCTACTGAATAGTAGTTTACATCAGCAAAACATGTAAGGTGATTTATGGACTACGCTCTAGTCTAGTGTTGTATATACACAGGCATGCCATCATTCAATTATACCATGAATTAATTTAATTAGTATATTGTTATTATGTGATAGGATTGAGAAGAACAACATAATAGAGCATTAAGTCAATAAGTTAATAATAAATTTGTTTTTGTGGGTTCATATTTGCCTCAATCAAGAGGATTTTGGAATACAATAAATTAACAAGTAAGAAAATTTACGCTCGCAAGAATGAAATTTACTTGCAATATTAAATTAGTTCCAACAATACAAACATGATCGAGAAGAGATCCAGCTTGATCTGTTAAGTGGAAGGATCAAGAAAACTACTACGCTGGTCCTAATGATAAGGTTAAACTAAATTAAGGATAACAAAGTACAAATGTTGAATGTTCCTTTTCTCCATCCACCTTTTTTTTTTTTTTTTTTTGGTATAGTGGAATGAAATTAAAGACCAACTAACGGGAATACAGGATATCAGGACACAGCCTGTTGAAAACCATCCCTTAGCAATCAGCCTCAACAAGAGGAATTAGGTCCACGGGCGGACAATAGTAAATAGCGAAGTCCATAGCTTGACTAAGTCCTAGACTAGCTAAGTGATCAGCACACCTATTGCTTTCTTAATAGTTATGTTTGATACTAACATTAGGTATTTGTGCAGCCAATAGTTTGCAGTTCTCAAATAGTGGAGAAATAATCGAATTAGAGTATAAAGGATTGTTGAGCGCATCAACAAACGCCTTGGCATCAAGCTCAATGATAACAGCACTAAGATTTAAGTGTTGACAGAGAAGCAGTCCATCTCTAAGGGCCCAAGTTTCAGCCATGAAGCTATTTGCTTTCCAAATCTTCCTAGAAAAACCCAATATCTAGTTACCGCATTCATCTCTGATCAAACCTCCTCCCCCTGTAGAGCCCGTGGAAGTATTTGTAGCCCCGTCCGTGTTGAGTTTCACCCAACCCAAGTTAGGCTTTTCCCATCTAACTTGTTTGATAACCATACGATTGTTGCACCTTGGTTGAGTAACACATAGCACATATTCCATGGCTTGGGATAAAATCACAATGGCAAGGCTTGGATTAACTCCCTTGCTGTTAAAGACAATCTAATTCCTCTATTTCCATAAAGACTAGATGGCAAAAGGAAAGAGGATGTGCCAAGGAATACCTTTTATGGAAAGTTTGCTCTTACCATTAGAATTAGAGACTAGCCAAGTTCTAATGTCTTGAGAGAAGAAAAGGGAGTGGGAATTATGAATACCCAATTGAAGCCAGACATGTTTAACTACTTGGCAATCTCGAAGAGCATGGGAGATGGATTCAGCTTGATCATGACATATAGCGGGCAAGAAGCATTAGTAGGAATACCTTGGTTAACAAGGTAATTCTTAACCTCGATGCTGTTGTGCTTGCATTTCCAAAAGAACATTTGAATTCTAGGAAGAGTCTAAAGCTTCCAAATCCAAGAACCCGAAAAGGATTCAGTCTCCATCAGATTTAAAGCTAACAGATAAGCATTTTTAAGTCTAACTCACCCTTAGTAGAAAATTTCCAAGCCAACTTATCATTACTCCTTGCCACAGTAAGGACTGGCACTGCTTGAATATTTGCTTTGATCTCAGTAGGCAGCTCAAAGGGAAGCTTGGACCAATTCCACCCATAAGGGGCAGTCAAATCCTTAATGGTAAGGTTGACCGAATCTAGGGGAAGGGGTCCTTGAATCCTGGACCTGATAGGGCCACAATCAGACCAATAATCAGCCCAGAAGTTGAGGTTGCTCTCATGTCCCGGTACCGATTTAATCCTTTCCCTAAAAATGGCTTCACTTTGCTTCAACCCTTTCCAAATGGGAGAGCTTAAAAGCTTTGACTCGCTTCTAGAATTAACCTTCTGCCTGGTACAGTACTTGAACTTGAGAACTTTCGCCCGTTGAGCTTCCTTTTCAGTGTGAAATCTCCAATATAGCTTGGCTAGCAGCGCCGAATTTCTTCCTTTTGCAGATTGGAGACCCAACCCACCCATTTCTTTGGGTTTAGTTACTTCACCCCCGCTAACTCAATGCATTTTCCTTTTATGTTCTGAGGACCCCCACAGAAAATTTCTATTGACTCCATCAATGCCTTCCAATACCTTGTTGGGCAGCAAGTTACTTTGCATTACATAGCTGGGGATTGCCGAGGTTGAAGCTTGGATGAGAACCATTGGGCCAGCCATGGAGAGTAAGTTGGCTTTCCAACTTGCCAATTTTTTTCTTAACTCTGTCTAACACAAATTTGAAGTCATGTCTTTGCCTTCCTAGATGTTTTAAAGGGAAACCTAGGTACTTGCCAAGGTTGGAGGTGGAGTTAAACCCTAAGATATCTGTGAGTACTTCTCTTTGGTCCAAGTCAACATTAGGAGAGAAGTAAACACGAAACTTGGCTTCACTCATTTTAAACCCTAATCTTGCACAAAACTCTTAGTGCACGGAATTAATGGTAGCACAATTTTCCAAATCTGCATTAGCAAAGAGTGCTAGATCATCCGTAAAAAAGAGATGGGAGAAGGTTGGGCCACTTCTAGATGCTTTAACGGGGATCCAAAGTTTGGCAACACATTTTTCCTCAATTAAATAACCCAAAAACTCCACGCAAAGAATGAAGAGATAGGGGGAGAGAGGATCGCCTTGTCTAATGCCTCTTGAGGGCTTAAATGCTTCAAGGTAGCCCCTGTTGAATAGAAGGGAGGTGGACACTGAGGACACGCAGCTCATGATAATGTCAATGAGATTATCTGGGAAGTTGAAATTAATAAGCATTTCTCTGATGAAGCTCCACTCAATTCTGTCATAATCCTTTTCAAGGTCGATTTTGATGGCCATGACTCCTTTCTTCCCCTTAGCTCTTCCAATTGTATGAATTAACTCCTGGACTATGATGGCATTGTCAACTCCTCTCCTTCTCGGGATAAAAGCCGTTTGGTAGGGTTAAACAAGAGTGTCCAGATGCGGTTTGATTTTGGCAACTATTATCCTGGTAATGATCTTATAGACTGAGTTGCAAAGATTAATAGGTCTATAGTTCCTAATAGTTTTTGGACCTTGGATCTTCGGGATGAGAATAATATGCGTTTTGTTGAGGTACTCTGGAATTTTCTTCTCAATGAAAGCTCCTTCCACTTCCTCCTTCACTGAATCCCCCACAATGAGCCAAAATCTTTGGAAAAAGCCGGCATGAAGCCCATCCGAACCTGGGGCCTTAAAATGCTTCATAGTCCATAATGCCTCTTTAATTTCTTCTGTGGAGATCATAGCATCCAAAGACTGCTTTGCTTCATTCGAGAGCTACACATGCCATTGATCAAAACGAGGAGGTTTCCAAAAGACTACCTCCTGTGCAGTAGTGTAGTAGTCTTTAAACCCTTTCCTAAATTACTCCCTAACTTCCCTTTCCTCTATTATCCACATCTCCATGTCATCTTTAATTGAGGTAATGTGATTTCTTTTCCTTCGGGCAAGAGTCGACATATGGTAAAAGGAGGTATTCCGATCCCCTTAGATCATCTAGTTCAGTCTAGATTTCAACATCTAGAGATCACGCTCTTGGTCCAAGATGATGTTAAGTTCTTGTTGGAGCATATTTTCCAGGTTGAGTAAAGAGTTGATCAGATTGTTAGATAGTGTCTTCTAGACACCATAAATTCTGGCCATAATTCTTCATTTTTTCGGGTGGATGTTACCAAAATGGTTTCTATTCCATGTTGTTGCTTCCCTTGAGAAATTGTTAATAGCCTCCGTTAAGTTTCTATTTCTGCTCCAGGCCTTAGAAATTATGGAAGGGAAGTATATGTCAGATAACTAAAACTCTTGGAATTGGAATGGCCTGTTGAGGTTCATTGATTTGGCAAGAAGGGCTTCCATAAGTACCGGACAGTGATTAGAGTGGCATCTTGGAGGTGAGTAACTCTGGCATTAGGGTAAAGGACACACCAACTCGAGTTCATAAAAAATCTATCTATTCTTTCCAAAATTAAATTGTTGATGCCTCTCTTATTAGTCCAAGTGAACCTCGGACCCGAGAACCCCATATCCACCATGTTGCATCTATCCAGACAATCCTTAAAAGCCAGAAACCTATTAACACTAACACCTCTACCCCCAAATTTATCTTCTTCAATCAGAGGATCATTAAAATCTCCAGCCAGAACCCATGGCAAGTTATGAAGGTCTGCAACTTTGGCTAGATTTTCCCATAGAATGCATCTCTCCTCACTCCTAGGACTAGCATATATTGCAGAGAAAATCCAAGAGAGGTTAAAGGATCATACCTTGACTTCGACGTGAATTTCCTATTCTGTTTTGGCCAACGCTTCTACCTCCACTTTATTAGAATTCCATAGTAACCATAAACCGCCAGAGTACCTAATGGTCTCTGTATGAAAGGCCCCATCCACCAGTAGCTTGTCAGTAATTGCCTTAGCTCTATCTCCACCTATCTTGGTCTCCATCACCACAAAAATGGCCGGTTCGTGTTCTTGCACTAAGTCATGGATATGCCCCTGAAAATTAGGCTTTAGGGCACCCTTGCTGTTCAAAATTAGCACATTCATGATGAATTGGAGAAAAAGGCATGGAACACACTTCAGGAGGATGGAGGAACTCCACTTCCCTCTTCCAATACCATCTAATCATCTTCATCACTTTCTCCTTTACTGTCCAAATGTAGAGAATAGGACAGAGCTTCCATTTTTTCTTTGGCATCACCTTTAATGGTGCTACCATCTTGTTTCTCTTTAAACGTGGAAAGGGAAAGCTCATCACATCTTCCATCCTGAACTTGAATCAGAACCTCACTTTCCTTGAGAAAATCTTTGTTGTTGGAATCAAGACCTTCGAAACTCCTCACTCCAATCCCTCCATTCTTGTTGCTAATCTCAGCTTTAGCTGACGCCGAGAATTCAAAGGATGTGTTGTTTGTGTGGTTGGAACCATGGCTAGAGGAAAAGGGAGGAAAGGATGAGAGGGAAGTGAGCTTTTCGACTAGACTAGAAAATTGAGGAGATGTGGCATGACTATGGGAAGGACCAGTTGAATTACCTCTGACAAAGGCCTTTTTGCCCTTCACTGATGAAGGATAGGTTAGGTGCTTACGGGCTGGTGGGCCTGAGTTTGTGTCATGCTCTTGATGAGCTTCAGTCCACTTAGAACTTCCACAGTACAATAGCTTCTCAACTAGGCCTGACTTCATAGAATCTTGGAGTTTCACAAGATGAGGGGTCAATGGGTTTGGAGACCCATCTGATTTTTCCCTCGTTGGAGTTTTCCTTATCCTTAAAATTCCTCTCTCTTCGTGGCAAAACTTTGTTGGGACCACCAGAGGACGTGTTCCCTCTATCCGAAATTTTCAGATCGACATGAGGCAATGTAACCTCGATAGTGCTGGTAGTACCTCCTGTACTATATCCCGACCTTGTCCCTTTCTATCCTTGTTGTTTCCTACTCACAATCATCCAAGGCCCGTACTGCTTATCTATGTCTATTTCATCGCATGCATAATGCATGTCGTTCACATGGCCAACGTCGTCTTCGTTTGCCTGAGCACCTTGTACATTCTCCTTACAGATAGTGTACGGACATGATTCGACTTTATGGCCTACTCTGCCACAAGAAAAACACAGCTTTTGGATGCCCTCATAGGTAACCACTTGTTCAAAACGACCGATGAGAATGGTATTGATAAGGGGTCTGTTGATATCTATCTAAACGCATAGCCTAGCGTACCTTCCATGTTCCTTCATGGCTATATGTGAATCAATCGTCAACACCTTCCCAATAGCTTCTCCAATTTCCTTTAACACCTCTGTTTCATAGAGTTCAATGGGAAGCATTGAGCCTAATCTAAAAAGCTACTGACGACACTGTTGTGGACGATGGTTTAAAAAATGGCTCCCACGATCTCAATGAGAGAAAATGGTCTCCAATGAACCATGGACCCCTCTTAATCACCATCTCAAGGTCTTCCTTGGAGTAGAATCTCACTAGGAAGAACCCATAGGTAAGGTCGACGCAGTCCAATCTCCCTTCCGGTCTCCATATCTGATTAAGCTTGCTCTGCATGAAGTTTAGCCCCACTATTCTCCCAACAAGCTTGACAATGATGGCCTTTGCCCATGGCCTTCGTATGCATCTTTTTGTTTCCTTGGATAGCTTGAATTTCACCACTCCTTCACGATTGGTGCTGGTGATTTCCCCATTATCGTCATTCGAATCGCTATCCTCATCCATTTGGTCAGTCAAGTCAAAAGCTTGTGCATAAGCCCCCGGTATTTCTCCAATGAGGTTATCCTTGAAGGATGATTTGGAGGTGGCTCCGGAAAACTGATGTTCAGATGGCGAAGACCCTAATCGAGTTCCACCATTAAACTCGGCATGGCTGATGTCTTTCACCTTTTTATTGCTACGAGTGAGCTCGGCCTCCTCCTTTCTAGAGAATGTGCACAGTTGCATGTTTTTACGTGGCAACAAGAGAAAGGAAGTAGAGGAAGACGCTGCTTTTTGCGAACCTTGACGATTTCTCCATCCACCTTTTGTTCTTCATCTTTTTGTCTATCTTCCACTTGTCACCTACAAAAGCCATGCTGACGTGGTTTTTATTTTTTAAGTAAAAAGTACAAACAATGTTTGAAATCTTATGAGATTAAACTATTTGCTTCCAAGAGATCACATATATAGCTAATCTAATTAATAGGCCATAATGATTCTCTGGATTTACAACTGCCAATGAATTTCACTAGGCGTGTGATTTCGCCTACATGAATTAAGCTATATATTTACTCTTCCAGAATTAGTCATCATCGATCGTCAATCATAGCAACCTTAATTGGCTTAAGCCAGTGGGAGCAAGTTTTTGAAAACTTCACGCAAGCCAAAGGAGTTGTAGATTTATATAAATTGAGACTAAATACCAAGGAATTAAAAATTTTAGCTTCCAAAAACATGAGAAAGAAACAAATCAATCTTGTAAACTTCAAAAGAATAGACCACAAATCGATCTCAAGACACTATACTGTAACTAGTTTTAAGAGTCTTCAGCATAAGACTTCAACAACACAAGACAAACTCCAAAGAAAAACTGGAACATAGGTTGAACTTTGAATAGTGTTGTAGTTGGTTCTTAACATTTATTCTTCGACTACATTGATTATTTTCTAACCACCCAGAAGTTGATTGAAGCTTCCAAATCACCTTACATATGAAATATTAGACATAATTACATCTAGAAGAAAGAAAACTAGCAGTATATAACAGCGGGTTCATACATTCACAAAGTACTACATGGGGGGTTCACAGTTGAGACCCAATAAATACCTTGGCAGCTTTCAGGTTTCAGAATTAAAAAGACAAACAATAACAACCACAACCCCATGTTTTTTTTTTTTTTTTTTTGTTGGCTTCAATAAGCGTACTACTAGATACTGAAGATTGAATAATTACAATGCTAGGTAGCTCAAGGCAGTGCAAATACAAATTAATAACTACCAACATGATGCTAGGAATAAGAAGATCAGAAATAAGAATCACAATTATAGAATGTTGATTCCAAAAAATAGAAAATAAATTTAGAATGCAACCTTTTTTCCAATGCAGCCCGGCCAAATTACCTACATAAAAAAATTACATAGAATTTTTTTTTTGTTCATTTTCTCAACAACCAAATAGATGATAAATCATATTCAAACCATAGATGTGAATCGAGAGATTAAAAAAGAAAGCATAACAACCGTGCCTAGTCTTTATTTATCTTTTGAATCATTTCATGTATACAAATGGGTATATATAAGAGTTATAAGAAATTAGTCCATACATTTGATGTAATATTGTTCCCTTACATATAGGATCCATGGATGAAATTCATCTTATATGAAAGGATGGCATAATATATTGGATGAACATGATAATTTCACCAAATTTAAGGAGTGCATTGCTTTCGCTTAGATTTCAAATCAATGCTTCCATCACTCTATGATCATAAGAATGTATATTTGGAATTTTGTTCATTTTGACCGAAAAATTGTGCAATTTTCTTCTAGCTTAGGTGGGCATTTCCTTATTGGGTTTACATAAAATTTGGTAATAAGAATATTAGGCTATACAGATTATATGAGGACTCTTGAAGCCTACCGTCAATGATTTTGATCCCGACTGGATTTTTAATTTTATGCTTTTCGTCCTTTTAATCTAGGAGATCCCAAATTGTGGAGATCTAGTTTTAACATTCTCTCGAATTATGTTATATTATATATAGGTTAATTAACATAAGATAATATTTTCTCCTCACACAATGGAACAAACTTAATTGACGTAGGAAAATAATGACACTAAACTACAGAAAGTCAGTGTTGATATAAAATGTAAGCTATTCAAGTTGAATGTATCTTCTTCATGGTTATGCATTTATGCTAATTGTGATAGAAAAAATGTCTATAGTACTAATAAATGGTCCATTCAAACATAAATTGCTTTTCTCTTGTTGGGCAAGATATTCTTCCATTTTCTTGATATGTTTAAAGCCTGAGATCACTAACGAATGTTAAGATTATATGATAGAAGCATTAGTCAAATGCATAATGCATGCTAGTTAATTTCTTTCAAAAAGTCCTATAACAGTTGAGTCGTATTGAGAAGCTACATCATTAAATGCAACCTAACATTTATTGTTTATTGTACTCATATATATCTTATACCATGGCAATATACAAATAAAATTCTTTCGGTGGGGATAAATGAGCCGAGTAGGAACATTAGGCCGTGAACCTTATCCGAGGATTTAGGATAACTCAAGGAGGGTTGAACAATAAGGTAAACTTGTACGGCAAAGGGACTAGGACAAGGACAAGTAGTGATGAACAAGGGATGTCTCCTGAGGATCCACCCCTCCTCGAGAAATGTCCTAGGGGGGATCGAAGCCCGGTTGCCCAGAAGATACTGTGCAAGAGGGCACCATACCTCTAAGGATAAGTTTCAAACAAAAGAGTCAACAGTAAACTAGGAAATATCTGAGAAGAAAGCTACTACCACTATATTAAATGTTCTGCACCTAATCATCTGGCTACATTTATGTGGAAATGATGTCTGAATAGTGACGTTGAGCCTAACAACTATATACAAAGGTTCCAGGAGGGCTCTGATGGGACAAGCATCCAGAAGATCACTTACACAATCAACAGATGGAAGGCTGGGATTGAAAGGGAGTAAAACTATATTAAGAAAAAACCCCCGTGAGAACTGGGGTATGTAATCACAAAGAAAGAAAGAAAGGAAAACGGAAGAGAGAGAGAGAGAGAGAGAATATCTTGTACTTTAAAAAGTTTGAGTGAATATAAGAACAGTGGATCCTCAGACTTGACTGAGGAGCATTATTTCCTTTTTAAACTGTGTTTTCTTATCTTTTTAGGGGTGAATCCAATCCCTTGAGGCCCATACATGATTTGCTAAGTCTTACCTATAAAATCTACTCTTTAACAAATATATTGTTTTTGGCTCATTAGGCCATCATCCATTGCTAGTAGGCTGAAGGTCCAAAACCAGTCCTTACACTTTCTATTTCACTTTGTGTTCTACTAATTATAATCTACCATGTGTCTTATTTTTTCTTATAAAATAATCAAAGTTAAATTGAAACAAAAAAAAAAAAAAAAAAAAAACAAATGGCATACCAAAGTTAGTGGAACACAAAGTAAAACACTAAGAAATGAAACTCATATAATTAATACTATACGGCATACGGCCACAAACCCATTGGCCTTGGGCCTTGGCTCGGACAGGCTTATATAATATTATCATCCCCAGGCCCAATGCCATAACTGGCTCACTAGTCACAAGCTTGGCAAGTGAATACTGCCCACGTATAGAATGGTCGGTAGATACCCCCATGATGGATGGCAATGCCCCAGCAACTCAGTAATACCTTGGGGAATCGCACTGCCAAGCAACCTATTAGACACGAAACCAGTTCCAATGCCCTTGACACCATTTCCAATGAATCATATTCCTTGTCATTAATAATCAATTTGGGCCCCACCCACAAGAGTGGAACCAGAGAGTGATCATAAGCATCCCCACTAACCTTAAGCTATAAATTAAAGAAGAGCAAGAAGAGAAGGGGTTGGTGATTTTAGGGGAGAGAAAGAGAGAGAGAGAGAGAGAGAGAGAGGGAATTATACTATGTGGGGCAACTCTTTACTAAGGCTCAGCCAGGAGCTACCTATAGTAGGAAACTCATTACCCACCATACAAATTAATTGTGAGCTAAACTCTAAATCTGGTCCAGCAAGGGAATTTGGGCACGTACAATTGGCGCCATCTGTGGGAATCTCTTACATAGCTATAGTTTTGTCGAGGTTCAAGCAGGGAAGATGTTTGAGAGGCACTCGGCAAGTTACGATACCAGTGGCTCTGAAGGATCTTCTCAAGGTTTTAGTTGGCAAGAAAGGAGGCACAAAAGAGATGAAGACCAGATATATGAGCGAGAAGGAGAGCATTTTAGTCCAGGGGAGGGATTGTCTTAGATATACCGATCGATGTCTGGCACTTCCGAGCATAAGCATCATGATAGGAGGGATCAAGAACTAGAACGCTTACGTAAAATGGTGAGGGATTTAGAGTTAGAAGTACGAGGTAAGCGTCGAAGAAGAAACCATGAAGAGCAAACAAAAGGGTTAGCAAGTGTACGGGGTAGTCATGGAGAGGCACCCCATCAGTCTGGCTCTCATCAGTCTCGAGAATACACAAACAGAAACTCGATTTCCCCTAAGAGGCGGTGACCCCGAAATGTCGCATTGGATGCTATGAGCTGAGTATTATGCAGAGCTACTCGGTCACCATTCTCAGAAGAGACTGAACGGGCACCGACGCCTAAAAGATTTACCAAACCCCCGTTTATCTCTTATAATGGGAAGACAAACCCGATAGAATATGTAAGTCACTACATCCAGATGATGTCTCTGCATAATAATGATGCGCTGATGTTTAGGGTGTTTCCCTCTAGTCTCGGGGCCACTGCTTTGAGATGGTTCAACGGGTTGAGGAAGGGCTCGATTTAAAGTTTTGGAGAATTGATTCAAGAGTTCGGGGTACGGTTTATGACATGTAGCTATGTACCACAGCCCGTGGGTGCATTATTGTCTATGAAAATGGAAGCTGGGGAAACACTTCGGAGTTATGCCAGTAGGTTTTGGGAGTTGTACAATGAGATTGGAGGGGGTAACGAAAAGGTGGCAGCAAGCACATTTCGGTTGGGGTTGCTTGAAGACTCTAAATTATGGGCGTTGCTGACGATGAGACCTCTAGAGGATATGAGGCAGCTTATAAGGTGTATCGAGGAGCATAAGAGGTTAGAGGATGATCAGCAGCAGAACAAGGGAAAGGCACTAGTCACCACTCATTATTCGAAGGATTCCTAGCTAGGGGGTTTTTAGCCAAGACCCAGAAGGGACCTAAGAATCCATGAACTCGACGCTCAGGCAAGAGAAGTCAAGACATTTAAAGAGCCCGTGCACAAAATTCTGGACCGAATAAAAAACGAGCCATACTTCCGGTGGCTGAGCAAGATGGGGGGTAACCCATCAAGAAGAAATCAGAATCTGTATTGCACTTATTATCGGGTCAAAGGGCATACCACCGAGCAGTGTAGGGTTCTGAAGGATCACTTGGAGTAACTGGTGAGGTCAGGGCATTTGAAGAAGTTTGTTTTGGTGCCTAGGAGTTAAGAGACTGGGCAAAATACCAAACCTCAAGGGAACCTTTTCCCACCCCCCGTTGGGTGTAATAGAGGTTATACATGCTACTTCAAGGGGTACCTTGGTGACTCGAAGAAAGGGGGTGTTGACCATGATGCCAGCGGAGAATTGTTGAGAAGAACAACCATCGGGGAAGAGGGTGAAATATGCTCGGGAGCCCATTGCTTTTGATGACGAAGATTTGGAAGGAACGACCCTGCCTCATGATGATGCGCCGATAGTTACAACCCGGATAAACGTCATTATAGTGAAGAGAGTATTGGTGGACCAAGGAAGTGGAGCCGAAGTGATGTATCTTGACCTGTTTAGGGGTCTTAGTCTGAAGAACAAAAACTTATCTAAGTATGATACGCCTTTAGTTGGATTTGATGGCCGGATGATAGTCCCTGAGGGGCATATTGCACTCCCTATAAATATGAAATAGAAGGAGGTGATGGTGACGTTCATAATGGTTAATTCATTTTTCCTGTACACGGCCATTCTCGATAGGCTGTGGATTCATGCAATGGGAGCAGTCTCGACCACATCGCATGTCAAAGTTAAATTCCACACCAAGCACGATGTTGCAACAGTGAGGGGAAATCAACAGGTGGTAAGGCAATTCTTGGTGGCCGCTGTTAACTGAGAGATAAAACCAAAAAAGTCTACTGAAGAAGTTCTTTTATAGCAATTACAGGAGCCCCTAAGGGAAAAGGGTGCTAGTTGTGTCAAAGAGCTGATCAAAGTAAGCATATTACTGGATGAGAATAGGAGTTTCCAAATAGGAGCAAGTATGCCGAATAAGGATAAGGTAGAAATGTTATTATTGTTGGTGCAAAATGTAGATGTTTTAACTTGGAGTCCATATAAGGTGCCTAGGGTAGATCTGAAATTCATAGTTCACCGACTTAATGTGGACCCTTTATACCCCCCCCCCCTAAGAAACAAAAGCTGAGGAGGCCGGCTAAAGAGCACATAGAGGCTATTAAGTAGAAGGTGAAAATGCTCAAAGAGGCGGGGCGATAGAGGAGGTTTTCTTCCCGGAATGGTTGGGGAATATAGTAGTCGTGAAAAAGAAGAATGGTAAATGGAAGGTGTGTGTGTGAACTTTACCGATCTTAACTAAGCATGCCTGAAGATCCATTCCCTGTATCAAAAATTGATCAACTGGTAGACGCAACATACGGACACCCAACAATAAGTTTCCTAGATGCCTTTCAAGATTACCATCAGATTGCTTGGCTGACGAAGACCAGGAAAAGACGTCATTTATCTCTCCCGAGGCTAATTATCACTATACGGTAATGCTGTTCGATCTGAAGAATGCAAGGGCCACTTATCAAAGGATGATGACTAAAATGTTTAGGGAGAAGATTGGTCATACGGTGGAAGTGTACATTGATGATATGGTTGTTTAAAGCAAAGAAGAGCAGGGGCATGTTGGCGACCTCACAAATATATTTGAAGTACTTAAACGGCACAAGTTGCATCTCAATGTCAACAAGTGTGCCTTTGGTGAAGGCTAGTAGTTCCTCAGGTACATAACCACTCACCAAGGAATCAAAGTGAATACCAACCAGATTAGCGCTATAGAACGCCTCAAGTCCCCGAGCAATCCAAAGGAGGTACAAATATTGACCGGCATGTTGGCTGGCTGATCCGATTTGTTTCAAAATTTGCTGACCAATGCCCTACATTCTATTAGCTGTTGAAAAAATAGAAGGGTTTTCAATGGACCGAGGAGTGTCAGGGGGCATTTCAAGATTTGAAGAAGTATTTCGTGTGGGCACCTATATTGTCGGCTCCAGAGCTCGGTGAGGATTTATTCATGTATCTCTGTGTATCCAAGCATGCCGTAAATGCCATATTGTTGAAAGACCAAGGTGTATAGTAGCCAGTTTATTATGTTAGCAAGACCTTGTTCAATGCAGAGACAAGGTAATTACCCCTAGAGAAGTTGGCATTAGCCTTGGTACATGCCACTAGAAAGCTACCCCATTACTTTCAAGCCCACACCGTTTATGTGCTGACCGAGTATCCATTGCAATCTTTGCTGAAGAGATTTGACTTCATAGGCCGGATAGCCAAGTGGGGTACCAGGTTGGGTTTGTTTGACATATGGTATAGACCTAAAAGTTCGATTAAGGGCCAAGTCCTTGTAAATTTTGTCGCAGAGTTTTCTCCAAGAAGAGAAATAGAGGTTGTGAACCATGTGGTTAGTGAAACAAACCATGAGTCTATTCTAGAAAGTGAGACTCATTCAAATTGCTTGAGGGCAGAACAGACATACGGATTCTTTGGCCACCCTTGCGTCATCGTTAACCGAGAAGGTACCACAGTTGATCAGGGTGGAAGTTATGAAAGAGCCCAGCATTGACATAGGGGTGAATGTCTCAACAGTTATGGTGTCCAGGCCTTGTTGGATGGATTCGATCATTGACTTCTTAGCCAAGGACCATGTGTCAAACGATAAGAAAGAGGCAGGAAAAGTACGCAAAATCGCTGCTTGGTATTGGCTATTTAAAGATTGCAAGTTGGACTAGAGATCTTTTGGGGGACCTTATCTTCTATATATGCATCCTAGCAAGGTTGATGAGCTCTTGACTGAGCTTCATGAGGGGATATGTGGTAGTCATGTCAGGGGATGCTCATCAGCCCACCTAACAATGACCCAAAGGTTTTGGTGGCCTCAAATGCAAAAGGATGTTACCAACCATGTCTGGAAGTGTGAGTAGTGTCAGAGGCTTGCCCCGTTGATACTTTAGTTGGCAGAGAGTTTAAATCCTATCAGTAACCCATGGCCCTTTGCACGGTGGGGCTAGATATCATCGGTCTATTCCCTTGGGCTACAGGAAACCGAAGATTCGTCTTAGTAGTTGTGGACTATTTCACCAAATGGACAGAAGCTAAAGCACTAGCCGATATCCGGGATATAGACGTCAAAAAATTTGTTTAGAATTTGTAAAGATTCCACCATTAACAGTAGGAAATGTGATAAAATAAGTTATGTACAAGCTACTATGTAAATAACAATATCTACGTGCATAATATACGAAAGTCTTGGCACCACTATTATCTCTAATTTTTTCTAAGGACAGAAGCCTAGGTTGGTTCGATCCCGGTCATCGACCAGGTGGAAACCTTATCTTTAACTTTTTTCTAAGGACGGAAACCTCAGTTGATTCGATCCTGGTCACTGATAAAGTGGAAACCTTATCTCTAATTTTTTCTAAGGACAGAAGCCTCGGTTGGTTCAATCCCAGTCACCAGCCAAGTGGAAACCTTATCTCTAATTTTTTTTCTAAGGATAGAAACCTAGGGTAGTTTGATCCTGGTCACCGACCAGGTGGAAACCTTATCTTTAATTTTTTTCTAAGGACAGAAACCTCGGTTGATTCGATCCTGGTTACCAACCAGGTGTAAACCTTATCTCTACTTTTTTCTAAGGATAGAAACCTAGGTTGGTTCGATCCTAGACATCGACCAGGTGGAAACCTTATCGCTAATTTTTTCTAAGGGCAAGGACCTAGGTTGGTTCGATCCCAATCACCGGCCAAGTGGAAACCTTATCACAAAAGTTTTCTAAGGATCATGCCAAAACATAAGTTCTGATTGATCAATTAGACATCGATTACCGATCATGCTAAAACATTATACTTCTTGAGAGTGCAAGTTGAAATTTAATTGAATCTCCCATTCGCGGTTAAATGAAACCCTAGCTCGGTTTCCGTTACAAAATATCTACAAAGAACAGGAAGAAATATAATAAGGCCAAAAGAGTTTAAATCAAGCAAGCAATAGCGTTAACAGTTTTCCCAAGTCATATATGCAAAATTCTTAAAACTGACATTGTTTCATCACTACAACCCGGTGATTTTAGGTAATTTAACCAAAAAACAAAAGAAAGAAGAAAAAAGATAAAACATAAAGGAAAAGAAAACAAGAAATAACTTAGGTAGTTGGATTCTGCGGCTGTTATGGCTGAACGGGACCGAGGTTCACTGGGGGTTGAGCACTAGGATCTTTTGGTTGGGGTTGCACTGAGATCGGCACAATACTTAGATTGCTAGTGATTTCCAAGTCAATTAGCTCGGCGTGAGAGTCAATGGCTTGCACCAGTTCCTTCATGCTCAGGGTGTCTTCATCCTCGACTTCAGTAGGGTTTTAAGTTGTGGGTGGGGGTGGCTCCAGGTAGGGGATCTAGTCAGGGTTCCTAAATAGGGAATCCTCCAGTAACCCTATAGCTGTCACGATAGCCATCCATCCCAAACCCATAACAGGCTCGGCAGAGTTCTCTACATCATTGAAGCCCATATTGTAGTATTTGTTTTCCCTTTCCTCCAGGGCCGCCTTAAGCTCTACTATCTCCTTGTCCCTAGCAGCTCTACTATCTCCTTGTCCCGAGCCTTCTTCACTTCTAGTGCCCGTGCCTCAGCATTCTCGACAGCCGTGACTTTCTCTTTTGCGGTAGCCTAGGCAACATCCTTTAAGGCTTTCTCCTTGTCAGCCTCTTCCGCAGGATCCTTCAGTCTATCCTCTACAATGTAGGCCAATTGCATAGCCTACTCAGGAAGTGTTAGTATTTGTCTAAAGAAGGTTAGAATAACATAATAGAAAGTAAGAAAATGAATGGGAATTAATACCGCAATGGTATGCCACTACAACCAAACAGCAAGGGCCTCATCACTCCTACCAGCAAAGTACTTTACATTGTTGGGCAATTGAAGAGCCTGCCCGAGGCTTTGGGCAATCCGCTTGCCTTCACCTTGGGCCTAGTTTTTTATGGTGGAGGTCACGGGAAGGGGCTAATTACCGAGCATAAAAGTATTTTGCCACCCAGCAACAGGAGGGGAAGTAGAGAAAGCCACATTAGACCCAACCTGCACGGTTGGGTAAGCACCGCTAGCAGGCTCTTGGATCACCACGGCAGCCGTAGCAGGAGTTAGAGGAGTCCTTAGTGGAGTCTCTTCAGGCATTCTCAAAGGCTGGTCGGTATGGCGAAGCATTTTGTGGTTATGAGGGGCTAGAGGAGGCTATTTCCTATCTTAGGGTTGCTGTTGCTACACTTCGGGACAACCACCGGGCAAAAATCGGTTAGCAGTCATGTTTCTTCGAACTACCATCTCATCCTTGGCGTTTTTGGCTTTGGCACTTGAGGAATCAACCGACTCAGCCTCTACTTGTTTGGTGGCTGGTACTTCAGTACGCTGCTCTTTAACTGGTGTATACACAGCTCGGCCTTGAAAAATAGTATCAGCTAACATGTCTCTTACAAGTACTAGCGAACTAACTCTTATCAAACAGGGGCCGAGATCCCGAGCTTCACCAACAGTTAGCCTCGGAGGGAAAAATCCTTGGTGCCGCACGTCTATATAGGATAGCAATAGGCTACCTACTATTAAGGCCTGCCCGAAAGGTTGGTAGCTGGTGTAAACTGGGGTAACACTGAGGATAAGGTGGGAGGCCTGTAACTGTCCGTCATAGTGGGAAAAAATCTCCGACCTAAACACAAAATTGAGGTCCCTCACATATACAGCGTTAAGGTCTGGCACGAACTTTTTACAATCTGCATAATGGCAAAATAGAAATGAATTAGTGCGCAATCAACAATAATAATAAGTCTTAGTATATAACAAAAAGAAATGTAGTGTGTTCGGTACTGACCAACATTTTAGGGTGAGGTCGGGCAGGTGAATTCGATGGTGTGCCAATTGCCGCTCACCTGAACAAACTCTCCTGCCGAGTTTCTATTAGAGTCAGGAAGGCACGATATCAGCCGCACCCGAGTATCCCTAACCCTCAGGTAGTACCCGATTCTATCATTACTGCACAAACTATTCATGTAGTTTATATCATATTGATCTAATTGTAACCCATAAAGGTGGTTTAGCCAGCTAACACAATTTACTACTCGATAAAAGTTGGGTGGAAGTTGGTCGGGACATAGGCCGTAAAACCTAAGGGTTTTGAGTAACAAGGGGTCCACAGGAAATCTAACACCTCTCTCTATGATAGCCATTAATGGAAAAAAAACACTATATCGGGACGTTGCTCAAGAGCAATATTGTCCACATGACAATATGTTACCTCTACATTGTTAAGGATGGCAAAAACAGCCCTAAAAGTGGCTAAGGCTGCCTTGGTGTTAAGAAGAGGAGAGAAATTAATTCCTAGCTATAGAATAGAAAAAGGAAATTGATAAAGGAGAGAAATGAGCAAGGAAACTTACTGTGGGCTCTAGGAATTTTCGATCTCGAGTGAAGAATCTATGCTCGGGAAAAGGAGTATGCTCGGATGTGAAGAAATTAAGGGAGCATAGAAGTGAAAAGATAGTCTGAAGGGAAGAAGGGCCTTATTTATAGGGAAAGGGAATTTAATAAAAAGAAGCTGGAAAAGTTTTTTTAAGTTTCTTTTGTAACTCCCACACGCATGGCCTCGGTTCACGAACCGTCAGGTCATAATTACGGATGAGTCTGACAAGCTATCATAATGCCTCTTTTGAGAGAGCATTAACAACTGTCTTATCCACCATTAATGACTGACGGTCAAGCTTACCAAGGAGCCGTTGGCTTGCCGAGGTAAGTCCTTGATTCGTTCCCGATTACAAATCAAAGGGGAGCTGTTGTACGGCATACGACCACAAACCCATTGGCCTTGGGCCTTGGCTCGGATAGGCCCATATAATATTATCATCCCCAGGCCCAATGCCATGACCAGCTCACTAGTTACAAGCTCGGCATGTGAATACCGCCTATGTATAGAATGGTCGGTAGATACCCCCATAATGGGTGGCGATGCCTCGGCAGCCCCGTAATACCTTAGGAAATCGTGCTGCCGAGCAATCTTTTAGAGGCGGGAACCAGTTCCAACGCCTTTGACACCATTTCCAATGAAGCATATGTTAGGAAATATACATGTTTGTATCGCATACAAAACATACGCAGCGGAAAATAAACGGATTTACTTCATTCGCAATTGATAACATGCACTATGTAGGTTTCAGAATATAAGAACAAGAGAGTGTACCTTGATGCAGTGAAATTCAAAACCGAATGAAGAAATACTCGGGAAGACTTTCTTCACTCCAATTCCACTTGATGCCCAAGATGTGTGGTCTCTCAATCAGTTCTATGTTTTCTTGAGAGAATATGAAAGAGTGTCTCTCTTGCTTATTTCATATTATTACACATATTAAACATACAAACCATTTTATTCTATATAAAATTCTGTATGTTTCTCTCCACATAACTGATTATCTAATTGGGCTAGCCTTTTGGGCCTTCCCAATTGGGCTATAGTGTGTGGCTTGGAGTGAGACCAAAAGGGAACAAATAAGACACTAGCTCCAATGGGCCTTGGGCTTTTCTGTCAACTATTGACAAGTCCAAAGTTACCATTAATTATATTTAATACCACTATATAAATATAATTGCACTCTAGGCCTCATTAATAAATTATATCCCAAGACTTTATTATACATGCAACCCCTTCATAAAATATTCGTAGTAATACAAAGTCATGAATATAGACTGCCACTTTGTAAATTACTACATCTTAATCCTTGAGTACCCGGTTTAATCCTTTTGTGTTATTTACCATATATTTATGAAATCCAATTTCATAAATATATACTTTAGTCTTACTAAAGTGGTTAGGCCTAACTCTCTGAATAACTGTACCCATTAAACTTATCTCAAGGAAATATTTTATATCTCCGTTAAGAGACTATGAATTCCATTTTGAGAATATATGTTCCATCAACACTAAATGTGGCTGCCCAACATACTAAGGTTTTGATCGTTACTTTAGATCTCACTCCTGATATATCAAAGCAACCTACATTTCATGATCAGGTCCATTATTCTCTCAGGATTAAGAGTTCATGTGAATACAAGTCGTGAGATTTATTATTCAATTGACAGTCGTTAGGAAAATAATAAATCTCACAGCGGTCCAGTTCAATATGTCTTAACTCTTAAAACATATCAACATATTAACTAGAAGTCACCACTTCCATGATCAAGACAAATCATCGTAGTTAATATGTTATAGTCTTCGCAGATGAAATGCCCAATTTCATCACCGACTACGAACCAAAATTCTGAGTTTACAAAGAACTTGTGATTTATATCTTCTGTGACTTTTCACATAAATCACATACTACGCATCTCATGGACTATTTGATAATGTCCGAATATTCATGTTACCATTACTTTAGATAAGAATAAAACAACTTTATTAAACACAATATTAAGTCATACATCATTTCTCACATAATGTCATACATAATATCATACATAGCATCATACAATAGGGTTTAAGGGCACATATCCTAACAATCTCCCACTTGCCCTAAAGACTATTGTGCACTAATCTAACTCCCATTCCATCCAAATGTGACTCAAAGGTCCTTTGAGGCAAGACTTTGGTAAAGGGATCTGCTAGATTATTTGCACTTTCAATCTTTGCCACCACCGCATCTCCACGAGCAACAATGTCTCGAATGATGTGGTACTTCCTTTCAATGTGCTTTCCTTTCCTGTGATTCCTTGGATCTTTGGATTGTGCAACCGCTCCACTATTGTCACAAAACAATGTAATAGGAACTTGCTCCATTCTCACTACACCAAGATCAGAAAGGAGTTTCTTGAGCCAAACAGCTTCCTTTGCCGCCTCACAAGCAGCAACATATTCAGCTTCCATGGTAGAGTCCGCAATACAAGATTGCTTAACACTCCTCCAACTTATGGCTCCACCTCCAAAGGTGAATACACATCCTGACATGGACTTTCTGAAATCTAGATCCGATTGAAAGTCTGAATCTGTATAGCCAATGGGAATCAAATCCTCACAATGGTAAACAAGCATATAATCTCTCGTTCTCCGTAGATACTTGAGAATATGCTTTACAGCTTGCCAATGTTATGGTCTTGGATTTGATTGATATCAGCTGACCATGCCAACTGAAAAACAGATATCTGGTCTAGTACAAAGTATGGCATACATGAGACTTCCTACTATAGAAGCATAAGGAACTTGTCTCATCATATCTTCTTCCTCTTGAGTCTTAGGCCTTTGGTCATCAGACAGAGGAACTCCATGTCTGAAAGGAAGTAATCCTTTCTTGGAGTTTTGCATGCTAAACCGTTCTAGAACCTTATCTATATATCCAGCTTGTGATAAGCTTAACATCTTATTCTTACGATCTCGCCAAAGCTTGATCCCTAGAATAAAATTAGCCTCACCCAAGTCCTTCATATCAAATTGGCTTGACAACCAAACCTTTACTGATGACATTACACCTACATCGTTTCCAATGAGTAGAATATCATCAACATAAAACACTAGGAACATTACTACTTTGTCTTGATGTCTTTTGTACACACATGGTTCATCAAGATTTTGTTCAAAACCAAATGATTTGATTGCTTGATCAAATCTGATGTTCCATGACCTAGATGCTTACTTAAGTCCATATATGGACCTATTCAACTTGCATACCATATGTTCTTGGTTCTTTGCTATGAAACCTTCTAGTTGCTTCATATAGATTTCCTCTTCAAGATTGCCATTAAGAAATGCAGTCTTGACATTCATTTGTTAAATATCATAATCATAATGAGCAGCAATGGATAAGAGAATTCTGATAGATTTAAGCATTGCTACTGGTGAAAAGGTTTCCTCATAATCAATACCTTCTTTTTGAGTATACCCTTTTGCCACTAGCCTTACTTTAAAGGTTTCAACCTTTCCATCTATCCCTCTCTTCCTCTTGTAAACCCATTTGCAACCAACAGGTTTAATGCCGTTAGGCGCCTTTACAAGATCCCAAACTTGATTGGAATACATGGAATCTAATTCTGATTTCATAGCTTGAACCCAATGATGTGCATCTATATCATTCATTGCTTCTTCATAAGTGAAAGGATCAGTTTCGACCTCCTCTGAGATAGCCTCATAAGTCTCTCCAAGACCTATGAATCTTATAGGTGGCCTAACATTCCTCCCACTACGACGAGGCAACTGTGTACTAGACATCTCATGAGTAGTATCTTGTGGTATATCCAATACAGTCACATCATCCCTAGTTTCAACCATTGGTTGTTCAATTACAGGTTCATTCATTTCAGCCAAGACAACTCTACTTCTAGGAGTGAAATCATTCATATAGTCATTTTCCAAGAATTTGGCATTTGTACTAACAAACACTTTATTATCTTTATGACTATAGAATAAACCTCCAGCAGTTCCTTTTGGATACCGTACAAAGAATACCACTTCTATTTTAGACTGTAACTTGTCAGACTTTCCTTTTAACACATGTACTGGACAACCTCAAATATGGAGATGTCTCATACTAGGCTTATGCCCATTCCACAACTCTACAGGTGTTTTAGGAACAGACTTCGAAGTTACTAAATTCAGAAGATACATTGCAGTATTTAAGGCATATCCCCAAAAAGAAGTTGGTAGAGTCGAATAACTCATCATGGACCTAACCATATCTAAAAGAGTCCTATTCCTTCTTTCCGCTACATCATTTTGTTGTGGAGTTCCAGGTGCAGTCAATTGAGATAAAATTCCATTTTCGGTTAAGTAATCCTTAAAATCCCCAAGAAGGTATTCGCCACCACGATCAGATCGAATGGCCTTTATGCGTTTACCCAATTGATTCTCAACTTCAGCCCTAAACTCTTTGAACTTTTCAAAGGCTTCGGACTTCCGTTTCATTAGGTACACATAACCAAATCTAGAGTAATCATCAGTGAATGTAATGAAATACTTATAGACACCTCTTGCTTGGATTGACATAGGACCACAAAAATCCGTATGAACTAATTCTAGCAACTCTTGGGCTCTTCTACCTTTTGCATTAAAAGGTCGTTTGGTCATTTTGCCTTCCAAACAAGATTCACAAACTGAAAATTCATCAAAGTCCAATGGTTCTAAGAGATCATCTTTGATCAGCCTTTGAATTCTGTTTGGATTAATATGACCCAAATGCAAGTGCCAAAGATATGCATCATTAGTAGAAGGAAACTTTCTCTTTAATGATTTTACATGAGAGTTATTATCTAATTCAGAATTATATAATTTATGTTTATCAGGAGTTAAAATATAAAGACCATCCACAATATTGCCAGAACAGATAAATGTTTTACCTTTCTTTATTACAACATTGTCTTTAAGGATAACACAATATCCACTTTTACCTAAATAAGTTGCAGAAATTAAATTCCTACGAACATTAGGTACATACAGACAGTCTTGCAATATTAAAACTCTAGTTTCAAAGCATAAATTAAACACTCCAATAGCTACAACTGGAATCCTACTCCCATCAGTCAAGGTCAGAAACAACTCTCCTTCTTTAAGTCTTTTGGTCTCATGGAACCCCTCCAAAGAATTGCAGATATGATTAGTACAACCTGAATCCACACACCAGGAATCCGTGGGATTTTGTACCAAACATATTTCAAGAAGGAATGAAATTTTCATACCCTTATTGGCAGCCTTGAACTTTGGACAATTTCTCTTCCAATGTCCTTTCTCACCACAATGGAAACATTTTCCTTTCAGCTTCTTTCCTTTGTCGGCAACTCCTAAGACAATTTGTTTACCCTCATGCTTAGTGAAGTCCTTCTTCTTCTTCTTCTTACCCTTGCCTTTCGACTTAGGTTGAGAAGTAGAAGCTTCACTCACATTGGCTTCAACATTAGAAGTACCTAGGATGCCTTCCACCGCTACCAACTCATTCATTAATTCAGACAAAGAATAAATCTTTTTGTTCATGTTATAATTAAGTCTAAATTCCTTGAATGATTCCGGTAGTGACTGGAGTATCATATCCACTTGGGATTCTCCATCAATGTCGGCACCCAAAACTTCTAAAGTATTCAGATTAGAGATCATTATAAGACAATGCTCTCTCACTAAACTACCTTCAGCCATTTTGGTATTATAAATTTGCCTCATGGTTTCTTGCCTTGCAGAACGGCCTTGCTCACCAAACATCTCCTTCAGACTTAGCATAATGTCCGAAGCTAGTTCTACATCCTGCATTTGATGCTGTAGAACATTTGAGATGGACGCTAGGATGTAGCACTTGGCCATTTCATTAGATTTCTGCCAACGATCATATCGTTGTTTTTCCTCAGGAGGAGCATCTAATGAAGGAAAGCTAGGACATGGTTGAGTAAGCACATATTTGTGCTCTTCAGCTGTGAAAACTATGTCCAAGTTTCTTTTCCAGTCAACATAATTGGTTCCAGTCAGTTTGTTTTGATTAAGAATGCTAACAAGTGGGCTAAATGATGCCATGTTCAAATCTGAGAATAATAAACATGAATATAATAAGTAAACTGGACATTATCAATTTAGCATATAAACATATAATATGGAACCTTAATAAAACCATAATATAATATATGCAACGACAACCCAATCCCGCAATTAATATTCCTCGGTAGCGAGGTCATACCAATCACTATGATTGATTGAGAACTATTCTCATTATTAGTGCTATCATGATAACTCTTATCAAACACTTAATAATATGCCGCTATACATTTGGCCTCTAAATGATTATAGCAAGAACTCAGCATAGAGGATACTATAATATTTAGTCTAGTGTATACCATTGTCTAGAATCATGTGTAGCCACATTTCATCCCCTTAACAGGCTTATCATGTAGTACCATGATACAAAACACCCTCCGCATGGAATGCAAAGCTCGAAGCTAAGACAAGCTGTTTGATCAAACCACTATAAACCAAGAAATTCAATCTTGTAGGACCATGAAATACATATTCTCCGCATGGAATGCAAAGCTCGAAGCTAAGACAAAATATATATTTCATACTACTATGAACCAACAATGAAGGCCGTGAGATCCAACCCTTGTATCTTTCTCCCACTAGATATTTTAAATTAAAGGTTTTTATTTTTTAAACATGCATAAACTAATTATACACAACCTTGCACTTTTTCTTACGATCAGATTTTTTAAACATGCATAAACTAATTCAGATTTTCTTTCTTTCGATCGATCGAATGTGCCCCTCGATCGATCGAAAAAAATTAAACAATTCGAACTAAACCTTCTATCTGATTCGATTGATGCTCGATCGCCTCTCAATCGATCGAAAATAAAATTCAATCGATTGACTAGCAATCGAATATTAATCGATTCAAAAGGATTAGTTTCTGTTTTACTCGATCGATCGAAAGTAAATTTCGATCGATCGAAAATCGTAAAACTCGAATTTCCAGAAATTCTTCTAAGACAGTTTTCAACGGTTTTGCATGAATTAACAACCATCATACGAAAATGATAGACAGAGATTGATATCAAAACTGAAATCTATTGATGCTATAGCCTTAAAGATCAATTTAACATTCTTAAATTCATATTTAAACAACATCATAACATCAATATCAGTTTTTATCAAATCATAGTTTCAACAACCATGCAGAAAATTAAATGTATAATCCTCTATCAACTTGAAACTATTATCTCTAATTCCAAAACGAATAAAACATGTTATACAGATTCGAAATGAAAACCGCTCTGATATCAATGTTAGGAAATATACATGTTTGTATCGCATACAAAACATACGCAGCGGAAAATAAATGGATCTACTTCATTCGTAATTGATAACATGCACTATGTAGGTTTCAGAATATAAGAACAAGAGAGTGTACCTTGATGCAGTGAAATTCAAAACCGAATGAAGAAGTACTCGGGAAGACTTTTCAATCTTCACTCCAATTCCACTTGATGCCCAAGATGTATGGTCTCTCAATCAGTTCTATGTTTTCTTGAGAGAATATGAAAGAGTGTCTCTCTTGCTTATTTCATATTATTACACATATTAAACATACAAACCATTTTATTCTATATAAAATTCTATATGTTTCTCTCTACATAACTGATTATCTAATTGGGCTAGCCTTTTGGGCCTTCCCAATTGGGCTATAGTGTGTGGCTTGGAGTGAGACCAAAAGGGAACAAATAAGACACTAGCTCCAATGGGCCTTGGGCTTTTCTGTCAACTCTTGACAAGTCCAAAGTTACCATTAATTATATTTAATACCACTATATAAATATAATTGCACTATTGGCCTCATTAATAAATTATATCCCAAGACTTTATTATACATGCAACCCCTTCATAAAATATTCGTAGTAATACAAAGTCATGAATATAGACTGCCACTTTGTAAATTACTACATCTTAATCCTTGAGTACCCGGTTTAATCCTTTTGTGTTATTTACCATATATTTATGAAATCCAATTTCATAAATATATACTTTAGTCTTACTAAAGTGGTTAGGCCTAACTCTCTGAATAACTGTACCCATTAAACTTATCTCAAGGAAATATTTTATATCTCCGTTAAGAGACTATGAATTCCATCTTGAGAATATATATTCCATCAACACTAAATGTGGCTGCCCAACATACTAAGGTTTTGATCGTTACTTTAGATCTCACTCCTGATATATCAAAGCAACCTACATTTCATGATCAGGTCCATTATTCTCTCAGGATTAAGAGTTCATGTGAATACAAGTCGTGAGATTTATTATTCAATTGACAGTCGTTAGGAGAATAATAAATCTCACAGCGGTCCAGTTCAATATGTCTTAACTCTTAAAACATATCAACATATTAACTAGAAGTCACCACTTCCATGATCAAGACAAATCATCGTAGTTAATATGTTATAGTCTTCGCAGATGAAATGCCCAATTTCATCACCGACTACGAACCAAAATTCTGAGTTTACAAAGAACTTGTGATTTATATCTTCTGTGACTTTTCACATAAATCACATACTACGCATCTCATGGACTATTTGATAATGTCCGAATATTCATGTTACCATTACTTTAGATAAGAATAAAACAACTTTATTAAACACAATATTAAGTCATACATCATTTCTCACATAATGTCATACATAATATCATACATAGCATCATACAATAGGATTTAAGGGCACATATCCTAACAGCATATTCTTTGTCAGGAATGATCAACTTGAGCCCCACCCACACGAGTGGAACTAAAGAGTAATCATAAGCATCCCACTAACCTTAAGCTATAAATAAAAGAAGAACAAGAAGAGAAAGGGTTGGTGATTTTGGGGGGGAGAAAGAAAGAGAGAGAGAGAGAGAGAGAGAGAGAGAGAGAGAGAGAGAGAGAGAGAGAGAAGGAACAAAGCAGTAGCAAGAGTAATTTAAGGAGAGAAAGGGAGGAAATTATATTGTGTGGAGCAACTTCTTACTAAGGCTCGGCTAGGAGCTACCCATAGTAGGAAACTCATTACTCACCATACAAATTAATTGTGAGCCCGACTCTAAATCTGGTCCAGCAAAGGAATTTGGTACAAATACCAATTAAAAAAATCTTCCATTTTATGAAGTCATGCATATAAATTAAAATGCAAATTACCTTTAATTAACTCATTCCATGATCTTTTTGTGACCTTTCTCTAAAACTGACTGGTCCATTAAAAATTTGACCATTTAGATAATTTGCTACTGCAAGTTTCATTTTTTCACTTAAAACTCATTCAAAAAATATTGAATATGTTAGATCGGACTATCCATGACTATTAGTAGTTAGTAGGTTTATTAAAAAATAGTGGGTTTGAACTCTTTAATCCATACATATAGGATAAATCCCACAAATGACTCATATGGCTCACTATTTTAAACACTTTACCACACTTTTGTTAGAGCATTCGCATCCGGAATTTACAAAAAATTCTATTTTACCATCTCAAAATTCACTTTATCATTTATACCATACCATTTTTTAACACTCCCAACATCCCAACTTTTATTTTCCTATTCTACTCATTAAAATAATATTTCTACACAATTAAATAATATATCCCAAAATCACCATCATTTACAATACAACACATTATTTATTCGTTCTCTCTCATTCTTTCTATTCAAGAACAACCACAAATTTACTGAAACCACTATCACCGGCCACCATGACCACTAGCCACCATCAACACCAGCACAACAGCTCACAAATAATATATCTCAAATTCACTAGTAATCACCACCGCCATAGCCACTGACCACCATGACCACAACCCAAATCCAACCAAATTTGCAACAAAAATCATCTCAAAATCCAATGAAAATTACACAAACCCATCACCATGAAGGAACAAAGAAAAAACACAACAGCATCACCACCTAAAACTCACCATGAACACCATCACAACATCATCCACAACCCACAATCCAAAATCAACCAAAGACCCACCCCATAAACCCATGAAATCAACCCATAACCCAGAAACTCAGATCGGTGAGAGGTGAGACTGCGAGGCAGTGATGGCCGTGGCGGACAAGTTGCATGTTCATTTGAGAGAGAGAGCAGAAAGGGGGAGAGTGAAAGAGGCTGAGATTGAGAGAAAGGAGGATGATGATCAAGATCTGGACATCGAGGGCGAGATCAGTGGCGAGTTGGCGACATGAAGGTCGGCAGCGGTGAGATCAGCAACTTGTAAGGCGGCGGTGGTGAGAGAGGAAAAGGGTGAGAGAGAGTGGATGAGAAAACATAAAAAGAGAGTTGAGAAAGAAAGAACACGTCTCAGCCTCAGAGAAAGAGAAGACAGAAGAGAGAAAGAGAATAAAAGTGATTAAAAAATGTATACAATAGTGCTACAGTGTCATTCTACATGTAGAATGACATTGTAGCAACACTGTAAATTTTTTACAATTGTTCCCATTTGGCAGTCCGAATGCTAAGCTCCTTTTGGCCTGAAATGCCAAATTTTCCTAATATTTGACATTTGCCAGCCCAGTGCGAATGCTCTTAGCTGTGACTTTATATAAGGTGATCCAAGAACTTGACCTTAGTTTCCTTGTTAGCTTATCTGATTTGATCTAAAAGAAAACCAAGCCAGATCTTCTAAACACAAAGCTCACTGGTTTGATTGTGGTTGCTGAGGCGATTCACATAGTTTATGCTCTTAAAACCCAACATGTCCTAGGATTGTTTCAGCTGCCAACAGTTTCTTTGTTTTGTCTGACATAGATTCATAATTCATATAAAAATCAGGTTAGGGGTTGAGTCCAAAAGAATCTAAACCCACCATAGCCATTAATGGAGCACATATCTTATTTCAGGGCCATTGCTAGTGACACAAGTCACAAGCTAAGTGTAAACACGTAATGCCAACATGATTAGATCCATCAACGTGTCACCCCTTTTGTCACGGCTCAATCCTCTGGCCCCAGATTAGCCATGTCACCATCTCTCCTTTATATATATATATATATATATATATATATATATATATATATATATATATATATATATATATATATATATAACATGGAGTGAGTGCCTTGTGGGCCTAAACAAACAACAGGTACTACGACCAAAATACAGTGTTTAGCCTCTCTGATGCACGTTATTATTGCTTGTCAAATTCATCTTCTTAATCTCGTCGCTAATCATGTGGGTAGGTAGATAATTTAAAAGTTATATAATAAAATTACACGCCTTAACTTTTGACTTATTTTCATCTTTTAAATTTTACGTTTTACATTTTAATTCTTTAACTTTAATTTGATTTTAATTTACTCAATCTGTTTAGGTCCGTCCAACCAATCTAACTAGTACTTTTCACTTTCCAAAACAACATCATTTTGGTAGACTTAACGGCGCAGATTGTTCGAAAAAACTATGTTAGAAATTAATGGATGTTAAAAGATTAAAACAAAAAAGAAATAGTACTTAAAAGATTGATTGGAAACATGTTAACGTTAAAATGTATCACTTGAAATATAGGCTATTTTGGGGAGTAAAAAAATTCATGAAACACTTGATCTTTACAGTCAAATAGATTCTTTCAATTTCAAAAAAAAAAAAAAAAAAGAATTGTAAACATGTCAAAATAAAAGGTTTGGAATCTATATATATAATAACTAGTCGCTAACTCCTGCGATGCACGAGATAATTAAATAAAAATTAAAAGTACTTATTTTACTTAAAAGTATATGACTTAAATTTTAAAAATGTATAATTTGAAAATGAATGACAATAACTAATTTTTTCAATATAATGATTTAGAAAAATTATTTTTCTTTAATGTCTTTGGTTTCATATAACACATTCTGATGTGGGCTATTCTATGGTGATAACTTCACATAATACTTAACTGCAATTAAATCTACTATCCACTACTAATCGAATCTATGTTATCTTAATAGTGGATTTACAAATTGCATTCTCATATTCTTAGAGCTTGCCACATCATATTATTATCTATATATAATGTAAAACCGAAAATTTTAGCTTTTTGAAAGACTTACGTTAGAATTAGGATTAAATTTTTTTTTTTTTAATTAGACCTCATATTAGATTTTTTTTTTTTTTTTTTAAGGACTCACTTTAGTTTTCAAAAAAAAAAAAAGAAGACTCATGTAAAAAACAAAATTGGATTAAGGAAAAGAGAGAGAGAGAGTCTTAATAGGACTCTCTCACTATTTAGTTTAAAAAATTAAAATTTTTTATAAATTAAAATGATGAGAAAAAGAGAGAGAGAATCCTATTAGAACTCTCTCACTATTTAGTTTTAAAAATTAAAAAAAATTATAAATTAAAATAATGATGTGAAAATTTGTAGGAGCTTCAGAGGCTTCGGTTTTATATATATATATATATATATATTAAATTTTTTTTAATTAGACCTCATATTAGATTTTTTTTTTTTTTAAGGACTCACTTTAGTTTTCAAAAAAAAAAAAAAAACTCACGTAAAAAAAATTTGGATTAAGGAAGAGGGAGAGAGAGAGAGAGAGAGAGAGAGAGAGAGAGTCCTATTCACTATTTGTTTTAAAAAATTAAATTTTTTTATAAATTAAAATGATAAGAAAAAGAGAGAGAGACTCATGTTAGGACTCTCTCACTATTTAGTTTTAAAAATTAAAAAAATTATAAATTAAAATGATGATGTGGATATTTGTGGGAGTTTCAGAGGTTTCGGTTTTATATATATATATATATATATATATATATATATAGATAAGTGAAGTAGAGAGAAACTCAAATAGAATTCTAAATTAGAGTTTCAATTTTGTGCCACGCGTTTAGATTTGAAATCTCAATTTTGCATCACTTGTCCTAACCAAAACTAAAAAAAAAAATCTAATTAGATTATAAATTGGACTCCAATTTTGTGTCATGTATATTATCTAAATTTTCTAATTTCTGTGCCCAAATAAATGATGCATTAACATTTAACCCGGAAGCCAAGAAAACCACAATGATAATGCTCATTGGCCTAAACAAAAACATCTCACCTACACATTTTTATGGGTGAACATCTCACCTGCCTACTACTAGAACCAAGGAGTCTAACGAAAAAGACTATAAAAGTAAAACATCATCTCCTCCTAATGTCATATTGTCATCCAATATCTCCTCCTTCTCTCTCAATCTCTACCAACTAGATCCACACACTACCTTCTCCTCCTCCTTTCAGATTTCTAAGAGCAAGGCCAAATTCAAACACAATTTTCAATCTCACTCTTCCTTACTTCACACTCTTATACATTACTGCTTCATTGGCGCCTCCAAGAAAATTCCAAACTCAATATGGAAACTGAATCTTCCAAGACGAATATCTTATCATTACAATTGTTAATATTTCTGTGTGTAAGCAAAGACTATAGGCTAGTGAAAAATAAAATAAAGCCTAACAAAATTATTTAAAAACAAATTAAAGTTAAATAATGAAATTTATAATTTAGTCTGTTAAATATGTGAAATAATTTACCCTTTTAGATTAGTGAAACATTCAATCTTTTCAATCTTTTTCCGTAAATAGATTCTCTCAATTTCAGAACAAAAAGAGAAAATCTTATTAGATAAGATTATTTATGTCTTTGAACCCAACTAAGGGGGTATATGTGAGTTGAGTAATTAAAAGTCACTTTTATAGTTTCTCAAAAAAAATAAAAAAATAAATAAAAAAATAAAAAGAAGAAAAGAAAGTCACTTTTATAGAATGACAGACCACGCCTCCCTCCCATACAAACAAAAAGGATAACAGTAAGTTTACACTGCGTGACCTCAAGTTTTGATCTGTAGCCAGTACAATGGAGAAAAAGTTAGGGAGATTTTTTTGTGGTTGATGAAGATATATACCCTTTTCTTAACTATGATATATATCTACCTAGCATGATGTCAAAAGCAAGGTATTACCAAATAAGATTGTGGCAGCAAAACTTCCACTATGCTTTAATTTGCATCTAAATATACACATAATACTGGTAAATCCATGCAAATATGAAATATTGCTTAGCCATGTAACAACTGTACAACTTAGGGATTATGATTGGATTTGGTGCAACAGCATTATAATATAAGCTTCACTTTTAGTAATTAATCATAATTAGGTAGGCAAAGCTACCCCAATCATATCTTGCTTTTTTGACATGGTATCTTGCTTTCATGTGCATCAACCAGTGCATCTCCTAAGCCTTGACTACAGGCCACAATCATTTGTGTATATATTAGTCTTTCACTCAATTCCAAAAGGGCATCCTTCAAATATGCAGATAACTCTTCAAAAAAAGAATTCTGATCGATCTAGGCCACCGGCAACGACAAAGAATTTTATAGCCATAACAAGTTTAAGGTAAGGGTAAAAGTAATATATATATATATATATATATATTTTTTTTTTTTTTTTCTATTCCTATATTCTTAATCATCTTTTGCTATAATAAGTGTATAGAGGACCATTTCTGATTAAGAACCGGGATTCTTGCAGAGAAAACGGTCCCCAATTTGGATAACAGTCATCCACAAAGACAATAATACCAAGTCTCTTGCCTTATTGTTGACACAAGGAAAGATGCTCCTTCTATGTCTATTTCTAGCTGGAATCTTCACAACATTACTGTAACTCAAAAGAAACAACACCTATGAACCCAAGAAAACAAATCTAGAAGCCTCTTCAACAACTTCACTCAGTCCCTCTCTCTCTCTATCTTTTTACTTAACCAAAAAAACACAACCGCATCAGAGAAAAAACCTAGTCCTTTAGGTGTTATTAGCACAATTCTACAAGACCCTTTTTCATATTTTATCCATTTGTTTTCATAGTAAAACATGCATCGCCACCTTTTGGGGACACAGGTGAGTTTGCCACCGGAAAATTATGGGTTCAAGGTTCGTGATTCTAATAATTACATTAACGAGGCCAATTTTGACACCAACATGGTGATCATATTAGCAGCTTTGTTGTGTGCACTGATTTGTGCACTCGGGCTCAACTCAATCGTGCGGTGTGCCTTGCGTTGTAGTCGAAGGTTTGCGTTGGAAACCACTGAACAAACCGCTGCGAGATTAGCTGCTACAGGGCTTAAGAGGCGTGATTTGCGTCAGATTCCCATTGCGGTTTATGGATCCGATTTGAATGGTAGTAATAACGTTTTTGAAGGTACAGAATGTCCCATTTGCCTCGGGGAATTCGAAGATGGTGAGAAAGTTCGAATCTTGCCAAAATGCAATCACGGGTTCCATGTTAGGTGCATAGACACATGGCTTTTGTCACATTCATCGTGCCCAAATTGTCGGCATTCATTGCTTGAGGCTGAGCACAAAACAACATCAACAACAACAATTACTACTGCTACTGCTACTGCTACTGCTACTTCTTCAGGTGCAAATCAAGAAGCACAGCCAGAACCAGGTACAACTGGGTCTAGGAGCCAAGGTAGTGTTGTCATAGTTGTAAACGAAGCAAGTTAATTAGATTTTGTCAATTGGGCAAAGGTCTCTGTTAAATATTTTGGGGTCAACATGTTGAAGATTTATTATTATTAGCGTTATGAGGTGGTTCTTTTTTCTCGGAATGTTTAATTATGTAGGGTAGTAGATAAGCTAGGATCAAATATATATGTCATTTTAAGGACTTTGTTGAGATATTAATTTAGTGCATTAGTCTTTTTTATGAGTTTATTATGTCATCTAGCTAATTTGGTGGTATCAGATTTTGCATGTGGAATTGCCACTAGTGCATGTGATGTGCCCCTCACTACTGTTTGTATTGGTTTATTTACCATTACTATACTATGGGCTGATGGTAGGTTAAACTGTGGTCCGTTTTGTTGTATTTTATAAACAGGGTGGTGCGTTAAACTAAAGCTTTGTCCCCATCTAGCTTTATGCTTACCAAACTTCAAGGGGTACTCAAAATGTACAGCGACCAAGTGGTATCCGTACAAGGTTTAACATGAAATGTGGTGTCTGTAACGGTAGTTGCGTAACGTTTTTCTCGCATGAATGGATCTCACATATTTGCGGAGACAACACCTATAGAGGGGGGCTTTGTAAGTAACCGTTTGGTCTGTTACATTAAATAATACATCCTAACAAGGTTGGTATGTGTTTTATTGGGTTGTAGAGAATTTAGAAAGCAAGGTATCTTATGCATTAAATATATGCATTATATCTCATACATAAGATAATACTAGCACGTAGTCCGTGCTTACGCATAGAAATATTAACAATTATGATGATAAGATGTTCATCTTGGTAGATTCAGTTTCCACATTAAGCTTGGAATCTTCTTGGAGGCGCCAATGAAGCGGTAATGTATGGAAGTATGAAGCAAGGAAGAGTGGGATTGAACATTGTGTTTGAACCCGGCCTTACTCTTAGAAATCCGAAAGAAGGAGAAGAGAATAGTGTGTGGATCTAGTTGGAAGAGGTTGAGAGAGAAGAATGAGACATGGGATGACGATATGACATTAGGAGGAGATAATGTTTTACTTCTATAGTCTTTCTCGTTGGACTCCTTGGTTCTGGTAGTGAGCAGATGAGATGTTCACCTATAAAAGTGTGCAGATGAGATGTTCTTCCTTTGACCAATGAGCATTATCATTGTGGTTTTCTTGGCTTCCATGTTAAATGTTAATGCATCATTTATTTGGGCACAAAAATTAAAAAATTTAGATAAGATACATGACACAAAATTGGAGTCCAATTTATAATCTAATTAGATTTTTTTTTTTTTTTTTTTTGAGTTTTGGTTAGGACAATTGGCGCAAAATTGAGAATCCAAATCTATACACATGGCACAAAATTGAAACTCTAATTTAGAATTCTATTTGAGTTTCTCTCTGCTTTACCTATTATTATATATATATATATATATATATATATTTGGTTTGGTATGAAAAGAAATATATGCCTAGAGTTCATGCCTAGAATTAAATATATGTATCATATCTCTTACATAAGATAATATTTGGCTTGGAATGAAAAGAAATATGTGCGTAAAGTTGACGCCTAGAATTGGATCCTAGAGTTTACAGATCCATATATCTCCATATATCTCATGTATGCGTTTGGACTAACTTTTTTTCTACCTTCAACGGTGGTAAGATTCTTATCATATTTTTTGCTCTACACTTTGAGCCATCAATGGAGCATTAAGGTCCCCCCATCCTCTATGATGCAATTTTCAGTCAATACGCTATTGCTTGTTGCTGTTTTGTTCTTATCATGTATGTGCAATTGGCCTGCACTGCAGTCATGATTGAAAAATTGCTAACGGAAAGTCAGTAAGCTAGAGCTTGAAATTAAGCTCTAATTGTTCCAAATTCGAATATATATACTTTAGTGTCAAGCAAAACTACAATCTCACTTGCACCAAGCTTTGCATTTCAAGACAAGAGAATGTTTCATGGGACTTTGATGATTTGATCACATTCCAAAATCATTATCATGAAATGGACCTTGGACCACCCACTATCTGCCTCGTTAAGTGGCTGGTCCCTAAAATAATCCTTTCAGATCTTTTTTCAATTGGAGAGTTGGCTTTGCTAGCAAGTTGGGACTTACGGGAGCAAATAAAGGTGTTATTTTTTATTTCTAATAAGGATCCTTCAAGAATGCACCACTTGCACAAAGTAGAATACGAGGTAGGGCGGGTTATCACCTATCAGCCTTAAAAATCCATAATATAATTTTGAAAAAATGATTTTGGTGGGGGTTTTCCCTTTCCCTTTAAGATTTTAACTTTTAAGTGTATGATATGTTGATAACATAGAATATAGAGATAATACGTGTGTTTGATTAGACATTTTGGGAGCTAAAAGTGCATTTTTAAAACTAACCCCGGTGTGTGTTTGTTTCTCAAAAAAAAAAAAAAAAAAAAAAAAAAAAAAACTCAAAATTCCATTTTGTAACAATAACTCTTCATAACTTTTTACAAACGTTCATTTTAAACTCAAAACATAGTTTTGCACACTCAATAATTGCACATAAATCACAATATCAGGCAAGTCGATTTTGCCTAAAAGCTAATCTTACAATGTTTTTTTAAATCGATTTTCTTATGTAATAATTGAAATATAAGATAAAGATAATCTCACCGCACAAAATGTTGCCGACTTTTATACTCTAGACAAAGGTTTATGCAAGGGCGGAGCTACATTGGTGACTAGGGGGCAATGGGCCCCCCAAAAGTTCTAAAAAAAAATTTAGAGCAAGTAAAATTGCATACTTGAACCATATTTTTAAGAACTGGCCCCCACATGAAAAATTATTTGGCCCCCCCATTTGTCCACATTTAGTGTTCCTTCCAAACTTGCTTTCCATCTTTTAATATTTTCCCTCCTTTATTATTAGTCTATACTATTGAAACTCTTTCACATATCAGACCATTGGCTTGATTAGAAATTTTACTTTTTCAATTCCCAAGCTTCAATATATTTTTCTTGATCTGGTCTGAGCTAATATTGCTCTTTATTGTACATTATATTGCTCTATGTTGTAAGCTAATATTGTTGTCCGCATTTGTTGCTACTTGCTAGTAAATGTTGCTCTCTATTATTGAATATACCTATTGCTATTTTTCCTACTCTATTTTCTACTCTATTTTGTTGTGGCCATTCTTTTGGCTTTGTATTCTTTCTTTTCTTTGCATAAAATTTATAATTTTGTCTCAAAAAAGAGTGCTGAGCTTATTTGGAACTAGCAAAAATGACTTTAAGATTTTGAGAAGTATTAGAGTATTCTTCTCCTTTGTTTTTTAATAAACCAGTCAATAAGCTTTATTCAAAATTTCATTTTTGGCTTCTATTCTACTCAAACAGCCAAATGTGAAAGTCATCTTGTATTTTTATATATAATTTCATATTGGCTTATAAGGATTTTGTTATTTTTATTTTCTAAAAATATTATATCTTCTTATAGATGTAGTTGTTATATTTATATTTAATTTCTTAAATGGTTTGAACTTATGGTTTTTTAAAAGGACTAAAAGAAACTTAGAAGGGAAAATGAACTTAAGATACTTAATTGGTCATTTAGTTTTGTTAAGTGCTAATAAGAATTGCATTGATTAAACTAATGCACAAAAACATATATGTAGTATTTTGAGTTTTTCTTGAATTGTAACTTACTACGAGATAGTTTAACCTCGGCCCCTCCAAATCAAAATTCCTAGCTCTGCCCCTGAGTTTATGTTAACTTTGTTATCTTTTTTCATAAGCCAAAGGCTTATGTTACTTTCATTTCAGAAAACGATAAGCAAACAAAAGTTCAAAAATAAAGTTTAAGTTCAAACTTCAACCAATATTTCAAGCCTACCAAATAAGAGACCCACGATCAAGTAGGGTCAGCCTAAATCAAACCTATTTCCTTTCTCCTTTTTTCAAAACTTCAAATTAAGAGGCACTACAAAAAAAGAGGTCTATAGCCGCATTTAAAAAACGTAGCTATAGACCAAAAAAACGCAGCCATAGCCTATGGCTGCGTTTTCATAGCCGCGTTTCAAAACGCGGCCTATCCTGTGCAGCTATAGCCCTCTGCGGAACTTTGGGCTGCGTTTTTACAAACGCAGCCACAGCTTCCAGCCTATGGCTGCGTTTAATAACCCTATGGCTGCGCTTTAACACACCCAACAAATCAAAGACCTATAGCTGCGTTTCATCCTAAAGCGCGGCTATAGGGTCCGTTTGGGCTGCGTCTAAAACGCGGCTCCAGATCACCCTGTAGCCGCGTTATAAAACCGCAGCCCAAACGACCTATAGCCGCGTTAAAAAAACGCAGCCTAAATGCAGCCCAAACAACCTATAGCCGCGTGATATGTCCGCAGCCCAAACCGGACCTATAGTCGCATTTGGTAGAAAAGCGCGGCTATAGGTCCCGTATTTGTGAATATATAAACGCGCGGCTATAGGAGTCAAAATGCAGCCATAGGGTATATGTAGCTGCGTTTGTAAAAGCGCAGCTCTATGATCCGCGTTTGTAAAATGCAGCCATAGGGTATATTCATTATGTTATTCCAATTGGCTAATGAAATAACATACTGACTTGATTATCCCAACAATTCTAAGGACAACTGAAGAAAGACATGAAAATGCGACACGCATATCTATATAAAAAAATTGAACAATTATCTCATAGTTTATCACAATAAAGCCACCTAAAAAAAAATCCTTATTTGACGAAGCTAATTGTGTGATTCTAGTCAGCCCAGTTTATCATCATCCTTGTTAACTAATAAGCAAAATAGCAAAAAAAAAATATAAAGCCACTAAGCATCAACATAACTCATTAAAGTACCAGTCAGTTGTAAACGTTGAGACCTTTTCTATGACCTTTTCTATGAATAATTTCATAGGAACTTCTCTGCAACCGCAAATTCCAATACTATATATCTGCTATACATGAAGCAAGAAGCCAGGTATTCTTTTATGACTAAGTTTACTCCCAAACAAAAAAAAACTTTAAGAACCTTTATAATTCATTGTAGACTAATGACAATACATGGAAATGGTTGAAGATGTAATTTAGGGCATTATACTACTTTTCCAAACCAGCTGTACCAGTACTTTTCTATGCATCCCAAACTGTACTTGTCTCGTTCTCTCTCTAAACGTTCTACTGTTTCTTCCTTCTCTCTCTCCATGAATCAACCGCTTCGTCTTTGTTTTCTCTTTTTTTTTTTTTTTTTTTATAAAAGGCCTCTTAATTGGCATTGAACATTGTTATTGTAAAAAGACACCAATGCAGCTCAAAAAATATGCTTATCAAGAGCTAAACAAAAGAAACTATCTCCAACAGCTGATATAGTAATGGTTATTATATCATACAAAGTTGATGCAATCCTGTGTCAGACAAGACATGTGATAGTTTGGGATTAATTATTCCATTCGATGAAAAAAAGAAAGAAAACAAAAGAGTTTAAACAGAGTAGAATCCCATTAAAAGAGAAAGTTCAAATATATAACAATCAACATCAAAATAGACTAACCGAATAAAAAAAAAATGATCAACTTTTTCTGCCTAAGTGTGTAGTTGACACATTTGTGTCTGTGTCGGATACATGGCCATCACTAGTATGTTGGCAATTTTACCGTGTCTGTGAACACAAACATTAGAATACTAATATTCCTTTTTTTCTCTCAAATAAAACTTTATTAATGTAGTGTGAACACAAACAGTAGAATACCTCCACTATCTTCTAGGCACTAATAATAGATACTTCAATATTGTGTGTTGTGTAAAAAGTAGAAAACTAGAAGGTGCATACGGATGTATATTCTTGACTTCATATTTCTGAAACCCAATTTCTCAAAGCAGTCAGACATGGAATCATTGCAAGAAATAAATGTTTGGACGGTGAGAACAAAGATTCAAGAAAATGTCCAAACAAAAAAAAAACTATTAAATCAAAAAAGTGCGTTTTTTGATCTCTTCGCTCTTACAGAAAGAACTGTAGGTGCTTTGTTCTTTCTGTAATCATATTTTGACAGTGCATTGTAGTCACAAAATTACTGGCCATTTCTTTTCAATTCTGACTGTACTATATAGTATATATACATACATCTTCTCTAAAGCATTTTCTGAACAAAGTAATGATTCTCAAATATAAGATTCATTTTCCAAAGCAATTATTATATTTGAGTAATAATGACCCTATGGCATTGCAATCATTCAGAAAAGCTAGTATATAGAACTAAGTACGTAAAAAAATAAATTAATTAACACAAATGTTTCACTCCAATGTTCCACGACCTCATTAATCCAAATGTAGTGGAACTACAGTCCAAAATCAAAATATAACAAAATCTTTGCATGAATAAATTAATTTTTGAATGCTTAAGCAATAAAATGAACTTAGTAACATGGTTACAAATTATAGATTCTTTCAAATGCATTAACATCAATAAAATGACATCTATATCTATCTATCTACCTACAGAATATGAGGTGAGAGGTTTTAAATTACCAAGTGATATCTAGGATTTGGACGCCTTTGACACTCCAACGCATCAAATTCAAAGACAGGCAGCAACTCCACTGCATTGATACCAAGTACTAGAAGATGTGGGATCTTCAAACTAAAATGACAAAGGAAAATGTCAATAAATAGTATTTATCAAATGGTCAAACGAGAACAAATATTTACATACCAAACTTCAAAAAAAGATTATTTAACCCCAGTCATTTAATCAATATATGATTTATGCAGGCATGGTTTGCTCAAACAAAAAAGGAAATTGGCAAGTCAAAGAGTAGTTTGCAAAAAAACAAAAGACCTACCAAAGCTAGAGTTTTTATAGACAATGTCTACGCTTATTAAAACCACAATTACATATCCCAAACATCAAGGTTTCTCCACCTAAAGGTTTGAAAAAAATTAAATTGCTTCATCAAATAAATGCAAGTTGAACCACTATAGAGAAAACAGTTGACACTAATGCCCACTTAAAGGACCAACGCAGACAAGAATGACTAGGCTTTTGCTTGTATTAGTGTAATAATAATAACTCTAGCAAGTGTGATTAAAAAAACCAACCCAAAATATAGGAAAACTAGCTTGATAGTTTAAAACAGGCCCAAAACAAAGGGAAAAATCAGTTTTAGGCTAGGCAGGAAAATCCCAAAATTTGAAAAATACACCTGCTTTAAATTGCATCTTATACTCTGCACCGCACATGTAACTGCAAAAATGAGCTGCGTTGCAGTTATGGTTTTAGCTAAACTCTAAACCATACTTAGCTAAAACCATACCGCACATGTGATTGCAAAAATAAGGTGCAGTGCAGTTTTAGTTTTAGTTAAACTGTACCGCAAAGTACAATGCAAAAAATGGCCAAAACTGCAATACACCGCACCATGAACACCACTAATCCTGCAAGCTAAAATTCTATAGAACCAAATCACACCCTTTATGAAGTGCCAAACTAGTATCATCCTTGTCATTTTAATAATGCTTTAAAATTTAAAGACCAGATTGTGTACCAACTTTTTTAAAGTTGTCATCAAAAAGCTAAATAGGCTATTTCAAAATAAATACTTTAAAAAGAAAACGTTTTGATATATATATATATATATATATATTTTTTTTTCTTCCCATTTAATTTCAACCTTGAGGCAAAGTCTGGAATTTTATGTGGTAAGACACCTAAGAAGTACTGGTATAAGGAAGAAGCCAAAATATTTACAAAAATGATAACACAAAAAATAGGATTTCATTAAATCGCTTACAATACAACCAGTTTTGTGCAAGCCCAATGCAATGCAGGGCACAACCAACAACTTTTACAACTGAAGGCAAATACCAACGCAGTTCTTCTGGTTTTAATTATTTGGTAAAGAGAGAATTTAGTATTTTGGTTTATGTCGAGATAAGGGACACGGCAAACAACAGAGTATTAGCTCTTGAATTAATTCAGTTTCTTTAGTACACTTTTGTTACATTGCATGGTTTATATAGAAACCTTTGGTTTTTTCTTTGAATGACACCTAGCATGGGAGCCTGCGAGGTGTCTAAAGGCATGTTTCTTCAATTTCATTTTACAGCCACTTAGTTCTACACTTAACTAGATTGTTGACATCTAGTTTTCAATTGCTTCTTTCTTTGACACTTAGTAGCCACTTATCAATTACAAATTTTACATTTTAATAACTTCTACTAACTTAAAAATTTTACAACCCAACTTCTGCAGAAGCAACAGAGAGCGTCACTTGTGCAGAAACTACAAGTCAGTTACAGAGAGGGAGAGAGAGAGACCACCTGTAACATTAGAATGCTCACATACTCAAAAACAGGAAGTTACAGACTTACAGTAAATACAGTCTGTCCTCCCAATACAAAACAAAAGAAAAGGTTAAAAGTGATGTTACCGTTGGGGAGGTTGAGAGAGGTCCGAGTGAGATTGAGAGAGACGCTGGTTTGTTCCTGCAAGAAATCAACAAAGTATTTTAAATTTTGAAACCCTAAATCGAAAATCAAAGTCCAGCTAATTAATAAAAATCGGAACCCTAAACCTAAAATCGAAACCCTAAACCTAGCTAAAATCGAAACCCTAAATCGAAAAACAAACTCCATTTAAACCCAAAATCGGAAATCGAAACCCTAAACACCAAATCGAAACCCTAAATCGAAAACAAAGTCCATTTACACCCCAAATCGAAACCCTAAATTGAAAATCGAAACCCTAAATCGAAAACAAAGCCCATTTAAACCCCAAATCGAAACCCTAAATCGGAAAAAAAAGTCCATTCGCTCTCAAAGATCGAAACCCTAAATTGAAAATCGAAACCCTAAAACAAAAATGAAAACAAACATGTAAAAAACTTACTGTTACTCGGCCTTCTGAGAGTGTAATCAGTGAGATTGAGGGTTCGAGAGAGCGAGGGAGAGACACGAGGAAGCGCCGGAGAGATCGATCGGCGTACGAGTAGATGTGCGTTTTCGTGTTCGTTTTCGCTGTGGAAATTAGGGAGGAGGGAAGAGCGGAAAGAGGAAGGGGATTCAATTTTGAGGTGGGAAGTGAGGGAAGGGGGAATCTGAGGGTGGGAAGTGAGATTGAGGGTTCGAGAGGATGCTTCAGAGTCGGGAGTGGTCTGAGAGGGAGCTCGACAGCTTCAGAGTATTTTTGCGTATGTGGAGTGGTCGAGAGAGAATTCTGAGTATTTTGTTAAAAGAACAAAATGGGTCTTGGGCCGCGTTTAGTTAAACGCAGCTCCAGACACATTGAAAAAAAATTAAAAAAATAAAACAAAATGGGTCTTGGGCCGCGTTAGTTAGACGCAGCTACCAAATGCGTTTTGAGCTGCGTCTAAAAAACGCAGCTCTAGACACATTAAAAAAAAAAATAATAAACTAAAACTATTTTTTTTCTGATGATGGGTCTTGGGCCGCGTTTACTAAAACGCAGCTCCAGACACATTGAAAAAAAATAAAAAAATAAAACAAAATGGGTCTTGGGCCGCGTTTAGTTAAACGCAGCTCCCCCAATGGGTTTTGAGCTGCGTCTACAAAACGCAGCTCCAGACACATTAAAAAAAAAAAAAACATTAAATAAAACAAAAATTCTGCTGATGGTTTTGGGCCGCGTTTTTTATAACGCAGCCCATCTAAACGCACCTTCATCTCTATCAAACGCGGCTTCAGACAGGGCTTATAGCCGGGTTGAGTGAACGCGGCCTGAAGTACTGGGTTGGAGCTGCGTTTTATAAAAACGCAGCCCAAAAACGCGGCCCAAACGCGCGTTTTTTGTAGTGAGGAATGCCAGAAAGACAACTATTTACGAATTGTCAAGGTGTTACCTTTTTATTTTTATTTTATTAAATTGAGATAAATAGAAGGAAATCTTTTTAAGTCTCATTTTTATAGATTCAACTATACTTTTACACAATAATTACTTTAAATAAAATTAGCCTCTTAAGACCCGCATAATAAATTGGACGTACAAATTTTTTAAAACTTTACTTTTAAAAAAAATACTATTATACTTTAACACAAATATAAAAGAATCATTTCTATTTTTAGCTCAATATATATATATATATATATATTAATTGGAGAAACAAATACACATGCAAACTCCACCAAAAAATCACAGTAATTGTTAAGAATATGTGGAGCAAATTATAATACTCACAACCATGGTTATAAGCATGTGAACACCAGCCATATCACTAAATGTAATAAATGTTGTTAGTTGTAATCTTAATTAGGGGTTTTCGCGTTGCGGTGCGGTTTTTGGCTATTTTTAGCACCGCATTTTGCGGTACGGTTTAGCTAAAATCATAACTGCACCGCACCTTTTTTTTGTGGTCATATGTGCAGTGCAGTGCAGTGCAATGTGGTGTGGTGTGGTGTGGTACGGTTTAGAGTTTAGCCAAAACCATAATCGCACCGCACTTCATTTTTGTGGTCACATGTGCGATACTATGTATAAGATACGGTTTGAAGTCGGTTTCCTACTCAACCTAAAACTAATTTTTCCCTTTTTTTGGGCCAAGTTTTTAATTATTGAGCTAGTTTTTCTTTATTTTGGGTTGGCTTTTCTAGTCAACACTTGCTGGGGTTATTAATTTTTTTTTTTTTGAAAACTAGGTTTATTAAATTATTAATAATATAATTAATATTAAAAATAAATTAATTAATTAATATATAGAGAGGGTGCAGTGCGGTGAAGTTTATGCGATTTTCTTATTATAAAACTGCAAACCGCACTGCACTATGCAGTGTGGTGCGGTGCGGTGCACTATTACTTGGGGTGTGGTACGGTGCGGTTTTACTATTTTGCGGGCGGTTTTGATGCGATTTTTGCAATTTGTGCGGTTCATGCGGTTTTGTAAACACCCCTACTTAATAATAATGAAAGTAACAAAGCTTTCCAAGCCATGGTATAGTGTATACAAACTTTATTGGTGAATGTTGTAGCATGCTATGTGTTTAATCATTATTTTTTTCAATTTTAAACTTAAATTCTTTTATTAAAAAAAAATAGAATAGATGATTTATATATAGGCGTAAATGCACTTTTTGTCCCTATATTTTGACCCGATTCTATTTTGATCCCTACTTTTTATCTTTACCACATTTAATCCCTATTTAAAAAAAGTCATAATCATTTCCGTTAGTGCCCTAACAGATTGATCCTATGTGGCCAAGAACACTACTAAAATAATAATTGTGGGGGCCTGGATCCAGCTGCAATATTGGGCCTTGGGCCTGTCCGAGGAGAAGTTCCTCCTCGGACGCGTCGACCCCTCACCAAAGCCGGGCCCATTGGTCAGAATGAGTACCCAAAGAGCTCTAACAGCGGGTGTGCCCTCCAGGGGCACAAAAAGAAACAAAGAAATTAGGGGATGTCTAAAGCTAGGCTACTACCTCCCCATTTAATGCGCAGCAGCTGCTTTTCTGGCCGCATTAATGTGGAGAAGACCTCCTGAACAGTGTTGCCTTGGCTACTGCAACTCACAAAAAGCCAGGATGGGCGTTTGATGGGACAGGTACTCAAGTAGTGACTTGGATGGCCAACAAGTGGAGGCTCAGGATCATCCAGATGAAAGGTATATAATGTAAGAGACCCCAAGGCAAGGGAGGGAGCAACCTGGAGAACTACTGTAACCATTCAACATCCACTAAGAACAAAGCTCCTCGGATTGTGCCGAGGACAAACTTTCTGTGGTAAACTTGGTTCCTCTCTGTTCGATTGTTGTGAAACCCGCATTAACTGTTGTCCATGCACTAAAGCCTAGCTCTTTGTCCCACTCTCTACAAATTTATTATATTGGGCTCACTGGGCCAAGATTCCATACATTTTTGGGACTGGCCTGAAAATCGTGTCCCTACAATTGGCGCCGTCTGTGGGAAGAGCTTGTGTGATAGTGAGTGTAACGGTTAATTACGGTAGGATCAAGCTCCCACCAGCACGAGTTCTTGGGTAAGGCCATTGTGGTGGCCAGTATACTATATAAGCAAGTCACTACAGGAGGCCAGAGTCTATACTTTGAGGTGTTAATTACATGGGGAGGATTGCTGAATGGGGCACAGTTCTGGGGGCTTTTGACATCAAGTACATGCCTCGAGAACCTTTATTCTAGACAGTATATGTTGATGGTACAGCAAATCAAAGGGGCTCCGCGGTGGGGCTAGTTCTGTAAGCTTATAAGGTTGAAAGTGGAAAAAGATTCTTTTAACGTGGGACAGCTATAAGTTTCCTCGGTACTGTGCCTAGAGCCTTGCCGGGGAGTACAAAAGCATCTATAAGTTTCCTCGGTACTGTGCCTAGAGCCTTGCCGGGGAGTACAAAAGCATCGCTATAAGTTTCCTCGGTACTGTGCCTAGAGCCTTGCCGAGGAGTACAAAAGCATCTATGAGTTTCCTCGGTACTGTGCCTAGAGCCTTGCCGGGGAGTACAAAAGCATCGCTATAAGTTTCCTCGGTACTGTGCCCAGAGCCTTGCCGAGGAGTACAAAAGCATCTATGAGTTTCCTCGGTACTGTGCCCAGAGCCTTGCCGAGGAGTACAAAAGCATCGCTATAAGTTTCCTCGGTACTGTGCCTAGAGCCTTGCCGAGGAGTACAAAAGCATCTATGAGTTTCCTCGGTACTGTGCCTAGAGCTTTGCTGGGGAGTACAAAAACATCGCTATAAGTTTCCTCGGTACTGTGCCCAGAACCTTGCCGAGGAGTACAAAAGCATCTATAAGTTTTCTCGGTACTGTGCCTAGAGCCTTACCGGGGAGTACAAAAGCATCGCTATAAGTTTCCTCGGTACTGTGCCCAGAGCCTTACCGAGGAGTACAAAAGCATCTATAAGTTTCCTCGGTACTGTGCCTAGAGCCTTGCCGGGGAGTACAAAAGCATCGCTATAAGTTTCCTTGGTACTGTGCCCAGAGCCTTGTCGAGGAGTACAAAAGCATCTATAAGTTTCCTCGGTACTGTGCCTAGAGCCTTGCCGGGGAGTACAAAAACATCGCTATAAGTTTCCTCGGTACTGTGCCCAGAGCCTTGCCGAGGAGTACAAAAGCATCTATAAGTTTCCTCGGTACTGTGCCCAGAGCCTTGCAGAGAAGTACAAAAGCATCGCCCTAGGTCAATGCAGAGTCCTCGGACCACATTCTTAGGAGAAATTAACACTATGTTCGATTTATTAAGTGTTCAAACAGAACTCAAGTGAATGGAGCGTCCTCGAACCACACTCTTGGGGGAAATTAACACTGCGTTCAATTTTATAAGTGTTCAAGGATTCTGCGCGTTAATCAAGGATTCTGCGCGCGTTACGCGTACTCTTGGGTCAAAACCCCAAATTTCTCCTCGGATAAAAGAAATTTAGGGCTTTTGAGGGGCTATTGTGGGGGCCTGGATCCAGCTGCAATATTGGGCCTTGGGCCTGTCCGAGGAGAAGTTCCTCCTCGAACGCGTCGACCCCTCACCAAAGCCGGGCCCATTGGTCAGAATGAGTACCCAAAAAGCTCTAACAGCGGGTGTGCCCTCCAGGGGCACAAAAAGAAACAAAGAAATTAGGGGATGTCTAAAGCTAGGCTACTACCTCCCCATTTAATGCGCAGCAGCTGCTTTTCTGGCCGCATTAATGTGGAGAAGACCTCCTGAACAGTGTTGCCTTGGCTACTGCAACTCACAAAAAGCCAGGATGGGCGTTTGATGGGACAGGTACTCAAGTAGTGACTTGGATGGCCAACAAGTGGAGGCTCAGGATCATCCAGATGAAAGGTATATAATGTAAGAGACCCCAAGGCAAGGGAGGGAGCAACCTGGAGAACTACTGTAACCATTCAACATCCACTAAGAACAAAGCTCCTCGGATTGTGCCGAGGACAAACTTTCTGTGGTAAACTTGGTTCCTCTCTGTTCGATTGTTGTGAAACCCGCATTAACTGTTGTCCATGCACTAAAGCCTAGCTCTTTGTCCCACTCTCTACAAATTTATTGTATTTGGCTCACTGGGCCAAGATTCCATACATTTTTGGGACTGGCCTGAAAATCGAGTCCCTACAATAATAATAATAAATTTTATTTTGGTATTAAAAAATGCCACATCAGCATATAAATTTAAAGATTTAATTTATTAATTTTAATTAAATAAATAAATAAACACAGAATTAAAAACCAAAATTCACAAAAATTAAGATCTAAAAGTGTCTTGAACAAAATTAAAAATATAGATTTAGATTTGAACATGAAGATCACAAGAACTAAAGAACTTGAACCTAGATCAAAGAACTCAAGAACACAAAAAATATCTAGGCATTCAACATCTTTCCCAGAAAATTTCTTTCAAACCAAACACTAAAAAAAAAATCACATATAAAAAGCCGATGCATCGTAACATTTTCTTTCCACCCAAAACCATAAATTTTCTTATAAAACAACACACGCACACAAACCCAACCAATTCGGCTCACAATAACAACAAACCCAACCAAACTCATAAATTTTTCTTGAACAATCATCAACATTTTCCCCAGAAAATCAAAATCTTCTTTCAAACTAAACACTAAAATAACTCACATTTAACAAACAAACATAAACACAAACCAGCCAACAAATTTAAACACAAACCCATAAATTTTCTTTTCACTCAAACCCAAACCTAGAAATTTTCTCTCTAGTCTCTACCTAAACACAGAAAAATCCAGCCACCACCTCCACTGATCAAACCTAGCCAACAAACATAAACACAAACCCAACCAACAAACTTAAACACAAACCTAGAAATTTTCTTTCCACCAGAACCCAAACCCAAACCCAAATTTTCTTTCTACCCAAACACAGACAAATCCAACCACCACCTCCACCAATCAAACCCACTACCACAACACTTATTAAACAATCAAGAGAGAGAGAGAGAGAGAGAGAGAGAGAGAGAGAGAGAGAGAGAGAGAGAGTCGGATCTAGATAAAGAGAAAGTCAAATATTAAGAGAAAAATAACCCACCACCATTGATTAAACTCGAACCCATCAGACTTGCTAGAAGAGTCATTTGATCCCCAGACAGTTACCTCACTTCGATTCGATCTCGACTTACGCCCAGCAAAGCCGTGGTCAAGCCTGGGAGTCAAGCTACTGCATCGACTCGAGAACGGTCTTGTCATGGAGAAGCTCAAGGTTGTCATCACCCTTGCCGAGAGAGTGAGATCGAGAGGTAGAGATAGAGGTTTGGAGAGATTTGATGGGGACTGTGGAATAGCTCAGAGAGAGGAGAAGATAATTTTTTTTTTTTTTTTTTTTTTTGAAAAGAGGAGAAGAGAAATTGGTTTATGAGGATTTGTTTGGTTTTAGTTAGGAATTGTAATTGGAAATGGAATTGGAAGAAAGAGATGGTCTGAGTCTAAACATGTTTCCAACCAAAGATTGGGGAAAAAACATGTTTTTCCGAATATTCTAATGAAAAAGAAAATTTTCCAAATATTTTGTTTTTTAACTTTGTTCAAGATACTTTTTAGATCTTAATTTTTGTAATTTTGGGGTTTTAATTCTGTTTTTTTATTTATTTAAATTAATAAAATTAATTTTTAAAATTTATATGCTGATGTGGCATTTTTGAATACCAAAATAAAATTTTTTATTATTATTTTAATATTTTTAAATGATTTTTAATTCTTTCCGTCAATCACCTCAACTTTTTTCGTTAGTTAATTAGTTTAGAGACTAAAAATGATAAAAATAAAATAAAAAAATTAAAATAAAAATATGTACAAAATATAAAGACTAAAAGTATATTTACGCCACATATTTAGTTAACTCTTACCATACAATATTGTACTGTTCACCAAAAAAAAGAAACCAAGAATCAATGCACATGTTTCACAAAATATAATAAATCATATTTTGCACCTTATTTTTCCACTTTAACTGCACAATTTGAACACTTGGCGTGGCATGGTCACATGGAACAGTGTCCCTTTATTTCCACTTTACAGTCTGCACAATTTTTCCACTTTACAGTCTAGCTCTTCACATCTCAAAAAAGACGATTTCTTTATTTCAAAATTCTGGTCAACGAGGCAATCCCTTTGGAACTCAACGGTTAGTTCATCTTGGGTCCGCATAAGCCGTAACTACATTTATCATATTCTGCAGAACAGTCTGCCTTTTTTTTTTTTTTTGGCCCATAAATCTGTGCACAATGCAAGCAGAAAAGCAAAAATCATGGAAAATCTACATTCATGCGAAGGCCAAAAGCTTTCATTTCAAGCTCAAAGCAACAAGTACCATACCCACTTGGGAGTTCACTACAAAAAACGCAGGCTATAGCTGCGTTTTTTTAGCTGCGTTTTCAAAAAACGCAACCAAAGGAGGACCTATAGCTGCGTTTATAAGAAACGCAGCTATAGGTCCTCCTTTGGCCGCATTTTTTAAAATGCAGCTATAGCTATAGCTTATAGCCGCATTTGTTGTGCATTTAGCTGCATTTTTTTTGAAAGGGCCTATAGCTGCGTCTTATAGAACGCGGCTATAGGTCCTCCACTATAAAAAATTATTTCAGCTGACTCTATAGCTGCGTTTTTAAAAACGCAGCCATAGGACCTTTTGAAAAAAACGCAACTAAAGGCACTACAAATGCGGCTATAGACTTTACTTATAGCCGCATTTTAGAAAACGCAGCCAAAGGGGGACCTATGGCCGCGTTTTTAAAAGCGCAGCTATAGGTAACATATATAAAAAAAAAGGAAAAGCGTGATCAGGATAAAATTTTTTTAAAAGGGGACCTATCGCTGCGTTTTTAGAAATGCAGCTATAGGCCCAGTCCAAATAATTTTTTTTAATGGAGTACCTATAGCCACGTTTTTAAAAACGCGACTATAGTTAACACAAATCCGGGATTTAATTTTTAAGCAGGATCTATAGCCGCGTTTTTAAAAACGCGGCTATAGGTCCTCCACTATAAAAAATTATTTCAGCTGGCTCTATAGCTGCGCTTTTAAAAACGCAGCCATAGGACCTTTCAAAAAAAACGCAGCTAAAGGCACTACAAATGCGGCTATAAACGTTACTTATAGCTGCATTTTAAAAAACGCAGCCAAAGGGGGACCTATGGCTGCGTTTTTAAAAGTGCAGCTATAGGTAACATACAAAAAAAAAAGGAAAAGCGTGATCAGGATAAAATTTTTTTTAGAGGGGACCTATAGCTGCGTTTATAAAAACGCAGCTATAGGTAACACCAAAAACAAGAAAGTTTGACCTGACCCCCCACCTACCCATTTGCTCCCAACCACTCATTTCAAAATATCTATTAATTTTTCTCTCTTTGGCCGGCACACTTGTTCCTCTTTTTTTTTTTCTTCTCTTTTCTTCTCTTTTTCTCTCAACGCAACGCACAAACTCCTCTCTGTATCCTTTATTTTTTCGGCAAAGATCACTAAAAGCTTCATAGGAACTGCTAATTAAGGCTCACTCATCTCTACTTATTGAGGTAAAAAATTTCTAATCTTTTTATGGGTACTATACTTTTACTAGAGGTTATTTTTTTTATCTAAGCTTTAATAATAAAACTCATGTGATTTATGAGCATTGAGAGTAATATTTATGTGTTTATATGTATGGGTTTTACATTGGTGGAATTATTTGATTTTGAATTTTTTTGATCTGTTATATTGTGTTGCTGAGAGTAATTTTTATGTGAATTTGTGCTATTGTGTTGCTAATATTGTGCTTATATTTAAATGGGTTTGTGTTCTTGAGCTTGTTCTTTTGTGTTTCTGAGCTTGTGCCTTTGTGTTTCTTGAATGGATTTAGTATTAGATTTGGCTTGGTTGTGTTGAATGAGAAGAGATTCATGGGTTTGTGTTATTAGATTTTGGAGCACATTGTGTTTGTATTGTGAGTATGTTGTGTTTGATTTTGAATTTTTTGGGTGTGAATTTTAAATTTTTTGTGTTTGATTTAAATTTTTTTTTTTTGTTTCTGTTTAATTTCGAATTTTTTTTTGTTTGAATTTTGAAATTTTTGGGGAAAAAAATACCCAGAAATTTTTTTTTTGTTTTTAAAAAAACCTATAGCTGCGTTTCAAAAAACGCAGCTATAGGAGGCTTTAGCTGCGTTTTTAAAACGCAGCCAAAACTGCGCCTATAGCTGCGTTTTAAACGCAGCTTAAAGCGGGTCTATAGCTGCGTTTTTTTACAAAACGCAGCTATAGGTCTCGGCTTATAGGGAGTGGGAAAACGCAGCTATAGGAGTTAAAAACGCAGCTATAGGGGGACCTTTAGCCGCGTTTAGAAAAACGCAGCTATAGATCCCGCAGGGGGCTATTGTCGCACAGGATAGGCTGTGTTTGGAAGCGCGGCTAAAGAAAACGCAGCTATAGCTTATGGCTGCGTTTTTAGGGTCTATAGCTGCGTTTTTTAAACGCGGCTATAGCCCTCGTTTTTTGTAGTGGTTCCATCACTGCTCCATTTTACTAAAGCTTGGCAAATGTATTCTTAGACTGAAGTCCGAATATGGAACACCCATTAATCCCAAGCAACCACAATGCAAAACATTGAGATCCAAGTTTATTGGATTTCTTAAAAAGTTTCGGTTTCGAAGGAGCAAGATCCGAGCCATTGGCTTTAAGCACAAATCAGATCCCCCACACCCAGAAGCTAGATTTCGAAAATATCATCTGGGATGGCTTGCTTACAAGGTATAAATATGATTTTACTCTTTGATTGGTCATGTTACTAGTGTATAATATATTTTTCGCTTCCAGTTACTACTGTCTCTTTTTACACTCTATGAACTGAAAAGGCATCTGGCACATTGGATATATGCACGTTTTTCTTACAGCGTGTGAATCTCACACGCCTTTGAGCTCACACATTGTGAGAGGGGTAATACATATATTTGTTATTTTGCTGGATAAGATAATTATTGCTTTGAACTTATTAGAGTGATTTTGTGTATATATTTGTAGGAACTAATCTGTATGGGCTCTTTGGTGGTTGGGATTTTTGCATTTCTGTCTCAAACAATATGCAACAAAGATTGGTGGGGAATTACCATTCATGGTTGTGTTATCATGTTATACTTTGTTTTGTTATTCAAGAAATATATGACAGGAAAAATCAGTAATTTCTGCATACTTCTAATGGGTACATCAGTGGTTTGTTCACTAGCGTTTGATTTAGACAAATATTTGAAAATTGGTTATATTCAGATGCCATGGAACTATGTTGTTTCCTCCAGCTTGCCAGGTAAAAACATTGCTGTGGTTGTTTTTGTTTGTTTGTTTGTTTTTTCAAATGTCAACATGAATGATAATAGGGTTCTTACGAAAATAAATTGCCATTTTCAGGTATGTTTCAAGGTTTTATCAAACTGTGGGGGTCCAGGTGAGGCTTTTTATTGGATTGCTAAACATCTTAACTATTTAACCAAACCAAGATTTGGGATATGAAACACATTGTAAAAATTATTTGTACCTTCTTATTCCATCTATTGGACTGTTCAAATTGTTGAAAACAATAGGATTGATTGCAATTGTGTTATAAGATCTTTTGTGCTGGTTGTCAATTTTTTCCTCCAAGAGAGATTTTGACAAAGATGCTATGAGATGGTACAGATTTTCATATAAGTTTGGGCGCCTCTTTCCCGGTTGATATATCAGTTTGTACACTTGAAAGAGGTGGGAGGGATTTTACTTTGATGGAACGAGGAACTTTTTGTTGGATTAGCTTAGCTTGGAAGGATATGCTTGTGTTAACTTTTTGTTTGTTTGTTTTGTTTGTTTTGTTTTTTGTTTTTTTTTTTGTTTTTTTTTTTTTTGGGGGGGGGGGGGCGCTAAGGATGTATAATAAAAGAGATGGGTTCAAGTTACACCTTTTTTAAACCGTTGGATTTAAGTAGATCCAAAGGTTAAAAATAAACCCTCATTATTACAAATATTTTTAATAAAATCTCATTAATTGCTCTTATTTATTACCTGCTAAACCTATCTCTAAACCCCAAAAAAAAAATACACGTCTCACTCTCACTCTCTCTACGTTAGTCTCTCTCTCCGTTACTCTCTCTTCCTACGTTAGTCTCTCTCTCTGTTTTCTAAACCTGCGTTTCTCTCTCTATCTCCTCCTCCTCCATTGCTCCTCCACTTCTACCTCCACAGGTTGCTGGCAGAAAAAGAAGAAAGAAAATAAATAACCAAGCCTAACACTGCACATATATATATATATATATATATTGATTTTGATGAATAAATTACAAATGTTTGATACCTTTGTACAACTATTATATCTGTGCACTAGTTGATCCGTTCAAAAAAATTCTTATCAGAAAACCAATATAAACGTAATTAATTAAATAAAATTGTCAGGCACTTCATGTTCTGGCTTATGGTTTCAGCAAGGCATGAACAGAGAACATCTTCCCTCGTATATTTGGATTTAATCCAGCAGTTGGTGCATAGGACTCATTATCAGTTGAAGAAAATATACAAAAAATATATGTGAATACGTTCTATGTGAATCTGAACTATTGTGAGTGCTTTTTTTTTTTTTTTTTTAAATTCTATTGTGAGTGCTCTGTTTCTGTTTCTTTTCTGGTTTGTGAGTGCTCTGTTTCATTTGCTGCGTTTCTCTCTCTCTCTATCTCCTCCTCCTCCACTTCCACCTCCACAGGTTGCCGGCAGAAAAAGAAGAAAGAAAATAGAGAGAGAGAGAGACTAACGTAAAGAGAGTAGAGTCAGAGGTTTTTTTTTTTTTTTTTTTTTTGGGTTTAGAGATAGGTTTAGTAGGTAATAAATGAGAGTCATTAATGAGATTTTATTTAAAATATTTGTAATAATGAGGGTTTATTTTAAACTGTTGGATCTACTTAAATCCAACAGTTTAAAAAATGTGTAACTCTTTATGCCAGTTGCTTTCTTTAAAGAAGAAGATGAAGAAAAAGCTAAAGCGTTCATTTAACTTTTGAGTAACAAAGATGAAATTAGTGGTGAAGCAACTCTTTTGTATAATACTTGGTGTTAAAGTAAAAAGCAGAAATATAAAATGAGAGAGAGAGAGAGAGAGAGAGAGAGAGAGAGTTTATGTAATTTGGCTTATTGATTTATGTCCATAGTAAAAAGCCTTACTATGGAGCTTTAACTATAGTGCCTATTTAGAATTAGAACCTACGAAGCACGAGTACGTTTGCGAGTGTGGGTGCAGGTGCGAGACTCAGCAATTTTTGAAAAAGTTAGGTGTGGATGCGGCAATTAAAAGATTTCTAAAAATATTTTTATTTTTATTTTTATTTTTAATATATTGCTAAGCATACTTTTTTACATTATATAAACATATACCAAATTTAAGAGCAATAGTAAATAATAACTAAAACATGATGTTCATAAATTAAATACAACCCACAAGTTTGAAACTAAAACATTCCAAGATGTTTGGAAATTATAATACAATTCACAAGTTTGAAACTAAAACAAAATAAAAGACAATCAACAAGACAATCAAATACCACCATTATCATCTTCAAGATTAATAGCTTCACTTCGAACTTCACTTTCACTAGTAGTAACACTAGTGCTAACATTCCCAATAACTATGGCCTCCAACTCTGGTTCATCAAGTGTAAGGGCAGCATTCTCAAGAATTCCAGCCCCTCCATGTATGTCGCTCTCATTCCAAGAATCTCTTGCAATATCCCACATCTTTGTTGCTGTATTTACGTACTCGTCAGTGCACCTTGACAAGAGTCGAAGATTAGAATGCACATATACCAAATCCTCAGCGCGTGTAGGAGCCATTTTGTTTCTTTTTAAAGAATGAATGAATGAATTTATATGTGCTCCAATTCCTCTCAGCATATGAGGATGAACTAGGTTAGGAATGGCAACGGGTCGGGTTCGGGCCGGGTTTTTACATACCCGTACCCGACCCATGGGTCAGGACCCGTGGCCCGAACCCAGTCTGTTTATTAAACGGATTTTTTTCCTAGGGCCCAGACCCGCTCCACCGGGCCCCACGGGTCCCGTGGGCCCCGCCTAGCCAGCCACTTCAGGGCCCAATCTTCAACCCCTAACAGTGGCCTAATTTGTGGCCCAATCCATTAAAAAAAAAGAAATTGTTTTCCTGAGAAAAAAGAATCACAGCAGCAACAGTGCAGCACAAACAACATATCCAATTATCCAAATAAATCTCAAATCAAATCCACCATACCCATTCAAATTTTCTATTCACAGAAACCAAATACATTTGAAATCAAACTATTCACAGAGACTAAATACATTTGAAATCAAAATCTAAAACAAGTACATGTAAGGAACATCAAATCTTAACAACAAAATCTAAATCCCCAAACCCACAGGTTAAACAAAGAGAATCTAAATCTCCAAACCCACGGGTTAAACAAAGAGAATCTAAATCACCAAACCCACTAATCAAATAAAGAAAAAATGGAAGAAGAACATGAGAGCATGAGAGAGTGAGACTTAGAGTGTGAGATCGAGAATCTTTGCAGCGAAAATCTTTGGATTTCGTCTTCATCTTCTTCGGCAAAGAGGGTGTAACCGAGAGGCTGAGAACGTGAGAGAGGCTGACGGCGTGAGACATGAGAGGAGAGTGAGTGAGAGTGGGAGAGGAGAGTGAGTTAGAGTTGTGAGTTGAAGAGAAAGAGATGAGAGGCGTAGGAATGGTAGCAGCGGCTCTGAAGTCTGAAGAGAAACAGAGAATGTGTGTGAGGTGAGGTTTTTTTAGTTAGGGTTATAAGTTATAACAATATATATATAAGAGGTTATTATAGTAATTATACATATATATTTATAACCGGGTTCGGGCCGGGTTTTTATAAAAACCCGGACCCGACCCGAACCCGTTTCGGGTTTTTTTAAAAAAACCGAAACCCGACCCTATTTTTAATCGGACCGGATAAAATCCGGCCCATTAGGGTCGGGCCGGACCGGGTATCCGCGGGTCGGGCATAAATTGCCATCCCTAAACTAGGTTGTCCAAGAAGTTTAAAGGCAAGGGTTTGAAGAATTGGAAATAAGGAGCCATGATATTGCCGCCAAACCAACGGTTGTAAGGCTCACCTATCTGTCAAGGCATCTGGTGAAGGAAACCTTCCTCCTGAAAACGTAGCAAACCCAACTTTCACCACCTTTAAGTCATTATCATCTTCAAAGTATTGATCCAAACACTTGCTCCTTTCCATAGAAATTTCATTATCCCGATGTGGAGAGATGCTTTTTGGATTCTCCGAAAGCGGTTCAATGGAGTAATACCTAGTTAAAGATTAAAAAACAAATATAAATGAAACATGTGTTTTACTAGAAGGGGGAACTAAGGAAAATAGAAAATAAATGTACTTACTTAGGATTTAATGAATGAGCCAAGCAATGTAGTGGTGTACAATTTTTAGTTCGTTGGTCAATGAGTATATCATACACCACACCCCAAAATGAGCTATACTTATCATCTTCTAAGCCTTCGTGTCGATATATTGCTACATTGACCTTCTCTATCATTGAATTCCACATCTCATACACAAGATGAAGACAATGCTTATCTGTGTCGGCTACTCGTTACATATCATAAATATGTGCTGTGAATTCAAGGATATAATCAACAGTATCCCACCAAAGATCACTTAGAATCATATCTTTCACCTTTTAAGCTTTTCCAACATCATCCTCCCTATAAGAAGCCCATTGGTCACTAATAGCCATGGCTTGAAGGCATCTTTTTATCAACTTCAACCTTTTCAACATTACAACAACTGAAGCAAATCTAGTATTAGCAACTTGGAGTAGTTTTAATGGACAAAATTCATTAAACATTACCAACCTCATTGAATGGTTCATGATAAAAACACGTATGAAGGATGCATCATCAGCAATACGTGTAATCCAACTACATTCCTTATATGTAACTTCATACTTTTCAGTGTTTTTTACTGCACAAATATTCTCTAAAACTAGATTGAGAGTGTGGACAACACAGGGTGTCCAAAATATTTTAGGATACTCACCTTCAATAAGAGCTCCAGCAGACTTCATCACACTAGCATTATCAATGATGACTTGGACAACTTTTTCATGTCCAATCTCTTTTATAGCATCCTTCAACACCCCAGCAATATAATGTTTGTCTTTGAACTCACCTGACCCATCAATTGCCTTTATAAACACTTGACCCCATTTGATACAGCCATAATATTAATAAGAGGCCTCCTTTATGGATCTGACCATCCATCAGAAATTTTCAAGCCAAAAGTCCTTAGTTGGTTTCAAAAGTCTTTCAACATGAGCTTTTTTTTTTGCAAAAGTGTTGTTCTCAAGGCATTGTATCCAGGAGGAATATAACCCTGAATGCTATAGGTAGTAGCATATGCATAGGAACTATGATAATATGGGTTCCTTGCAAAGTTAAACAGAAGTCCACCGATGTAAAACATCCTAGCAATTCTACTATCCAATTCATGTCTAGCATTATTTTATAATGCTCTCTCCAAAGGAGAATTCACAATCACCTTCCTCCTCTTACCATCAACCAGATTTGTACTATCACTCCCTTTCTATCTCTGAAATGGGGGAATAAGTATAAGCCCACGACCTGAGGGAGGTAGGGGTAAGGAAATTTGACTTCTCTGTTCTCTCTCTAACTTATCATTCTCAACTTGATCATGCATTCGCTGCATTTCCAGCCTATGGCTCGGTGTCACCTTAAGGAATGCTTTAATACCTTTATTATGAATTTTTAATAAATAAGCCATAACCCTAAAATGGGATCCCAAAAAAAATACACCACAATAGTTGCATTTAAAGTGTGTATTTCCACCTAATTTTACAGTAGAACCAGGTGGTTTTTCTACTTTATTCACATACTACCAAAGAGGAGCTTCATCATTTGGCACTTCTTGATTAGATGAAGGTGAAGTTTCTGTGCTAGTAACTTCATCCATTGCAAATTCAATAGATTCAATTTAACCTACAAATAATAACTATTAACTAAATAAATTAATAATAAATCAAACTCAAGTCACAACATTACAGCTTATATAAAAAATTAAAAAAATTAAATCACAGTTCACTATGAGTAATAACTATTAACTAAATAAAAAATCAAACCCAAGTCATAACATTATTACATTACAACTTATATAAAAAAAAATTTAAAAAAAATCAGATTAGGTGAGGTGAGCTTTAGACTAAAAAAATCAGATCAACTTGAGCTTAAAAAAAATTGAAAAACTAAGATTGAAAGCTTTAGTTTGATACCTGAGTTGAGACTCCTGAGAGTGGATTGAGCTTGAGAGTTGAGACTTGAGTTGAGTTGAGAACTTGAGATTGAGAGTGGGTCGGTGAGGTTGTGAGTGAGTTGAGAGTGAGATTGTGTAAGTGTGAGAGTGAGTTAAGAGCGAGATTGTGTGTGTGACTGAGTGGCTGAATGTCTCACAGGGGAAACGGAGAGCAGAGACAAAGAGGCAGAGAGCACATAGACGAGTGAGAAAGAGCTGAAGTTTGAAGTGAAGAATGCGTGAGAGAGTTTAAGGTTTGTTATTAAGTTCAAACGGTGTGTTTTGCACCTTTTTTTTTTTTTTTTTTTTTTGAATTTCGGCCTGAATCGGCGGTTTCGATAGTTTCACTCAATACGGACCGATACGGCCCGAGTTGGTGCAAATGATCCCGATTCAATGCGAATCGGCCCGAGTCTGCACGGCATTGGCACGAGTCATGAAACGAAAAAAAAAAAAAAAAAAAAAAAAGAACTAGTCGCAGCACCGTCGCGCAAGCAGCAGCGTCTCTTACGCATCGCCACATCAGGCCGCGTCGAATGCGGGTGCAGCGGGCATTTTTCCGCATCCGTGCATCCTAAGTTGGAAATATAGTGCACATTTTGCATTTTTGCAGGAAATAGAGCTTTAACTATAAAGTTTAGCTGAATTTTTAGTCTTTTGAGTGTTTGGCAAAATTATAGTAAATAGTACATTAAAATTATAGATTTACAAAGTATGAACAATAAATCGTAGAACTTTTTCCTAAAGATTCATAATTTTTAAGTCTTAAAACTTTTCAGTAAAGTTACCAAACGTTTAACAATTTCAACTAAAAGAGTTTTTAATCCCCTTACAAGTTACAGCAATTATTGGCCCATCCAAACAGACAGGCCTTTAGTATTATTGGGAGGTAGGTAGGTCTGTAATCAAGACTCAAGATGTTCATGTTAATGCTTGGAACCTAGGACAAGTAGGTCAATGACTCAATATGTAGTTATGTACTTGCATTGATGTATATTTTTGTACTTTGGTTTGCTCCACTTCTTGAAATGGGCTTTTCTCTTTTGGTACAAGAAAAGATTTAACAGAGCACCAGTCTGGCCCTCCATGTGACCTGTTGGATTTTGTGTGTAGATCACAAATCAAAAGGTCCAATTTAGGCCTCAAATATTTATCTTGAAAAGAAAAGTAAGATACGCACTCATTTGAGCAGATTATTAGTGCTTGAAACGTCTTGCAGATTTTTTTTTTTGAGAGGAAAAGAAATTTCCCTAACAAGTTAGTATTAATGTGACTTACTATGTATTTTACTAGGCAAATACCCTGAAATTGGTGACATAGGGCCCCTCATATGCACTGTTGCATAAACCCATTCAATATGTTGGAATTTTGGGCCCACTCCATACTATTTAAGTTTTATACCTCAAAGTCAGGATAATTCAACTATATTGGCAAGGTAAGATTGTGCTCTTAGGTTAAATCCATGAAGTGTAGCAATCTTTGCTGCAAATGACACATGGAAGAAGATTTTTTATTTTATTTTATTTTTTTTTTTATTTTTTTTTTTTTTTTTGAGAATCTTTGCTGCAAATGACACATGGAAGAAGAAATTTTGGATTGTCTGAGATAGGGAAAGTCACAGCCTAGATAAGTCTTTCTTGTTTTTAGGCCCAATTTTGGGTACTACCTTAAATTGAGTTTAAATATCCAATTGGGAGAAGAACTAAGCTCAAGTTTGGGCTGACTAGTCTAGATCTTGATCTGGGTCATATGGCCTAGTTTTTAAATAAAAAATTACACTTTAACCTTATACTTTACAATTAGATTTCAAGGAAGATCCACCGAAATATTGATTGCCGCTGCTGCCACTTCTCTTGATTCGACTTCAACCAACTTCGTATACGTTTGGATTCAGATTATCTCTTAGTTTGCGTTTTTTTTTTTTTTTTTAAATCAGCGCCTATTATACCAGTTCATGGGACATGAATAGTGCAAATACTCAAAGAACACTGTTTGGAGAGTAAACAGTAATCCAAAAAATATTTTTTTAATATTTTCAGTTTTTAGCAAAATAAGTGGTATCTAATTGACAATTGGTCTTGTTAATTGTGGAATTCTTACCCAATCCAATCTATTGTTGTTCTCCAATTGACAATTGGTCTTGTCTTTTGTCAACCAACAAAATTGGGTCGAGATTTTTTTTTTTTTTTTATATATAACTTGGAAATTCTAGTTTATCTTAATTTAAGTATATATGTATGTAAAACTTCTTCTTAAAGACTTGAATCTCGATCTTTATTCTCTACTACTTCCCAAAAGCATTTATATTTATAGACCTGAACTCAACACATTCACACCCTGTTTACCATGAAAAAAATAAAAAATAAAACTCAACAACCTTGTATATTTGTTTATAACCAAAGGCAAAAACGCACATTATATAGTTTTTCTTCCCTTTGTTTTCTTATCCCCAACCAACCCATAAAAAAAAAAAAAAAAGCACTCAAAATTGAACAGTATAAAGTGAGAGATGAATAGAACCCAAAAGGGGACCCACGGTTGCTGCTGATGATGGGAAATTCTGTCCACTCTCACATGGCGCGTGAAGGACCGACTACTTATTGTTAATAGTATTTCGAGTATAATAACTTATGAAGACAAAATTGTTGATGTTCGTTGGGTCCCACGAAGGTTTTGAATGGCAAAATCAGGGCCGTCCATCACTTGCCCACGGGCAAATCTGACGGGGCAGATTGAGAGTCAAAGACCTGTCTTGATAGGTCTCTTTGACCACACCGGAAACATGATTTAATCTTTTTTAAAATATTAATTTTCCAAACTTTGACTGGCTTGTCACTTCAATCAAGGCGCTCATCGTTGAAAATCGAGGTGCCCGTTTGAATTTACCATTTTGGTCATCAATCAATTTTATTTTTGCCCTTTTATTTATCTACTCCTCAATGTCCAAAATGTCCCTCTCATCTGCCGGCCAAAAAATATTTATCTTTTATTTTTATTTAAAAAAAATTCACATGATGAAAATTTCATCCATTCCCTTATTGCCAACCATAACTTCAAGGACCAATGACTTCTATATTAGCAAATTGAAGATGAAGCTTTCCTCAAATGGATACATTCATACTTGGACCTCCCAAAATAGATTATTTTATTCTTGACTTTTTTTTTTCCCTCTTTAGATAAAATTATGGTTCATTATGCAAAGATATTTAATTATTTCATATAAACCTATCCTAATTGAACATTTTGATCTCATTGCACTTTGTTAGGTGGGAAATTTTTTTTTTTTTTTTTTTACTGAGGAAAATTTTAAGTATAGTTGAGATTAAATAGATATCCAAATAGTAATGATTCTTTAAGTTTGTATATTAAAATTTTCAATTGAATTAAACTCCACAATTCAAAATGAGGCTTGCGGCGAGATGCAAACATTCTCCATGTTGATACTAGATGATTGTATTGACCAATAAAAAAAATGATATTAAATTTTTCAAAGATAATAATTCAACTTTATTGTTTATTGCTTTTGCTTATATTATGTTCATGATTTGATTCATATCAAACAATTTAAAATTAAAAATATGAACTATGTATTTGTACTTTTCTTTCTTTTATTTTATAGCCTTCCCTTACATAGCATGTAAGGAAAATAAAAATGTCGGCTTTTATTTTTATGTTGGTTCATAAAACTTGCTTCTCAAGTCTCAACATTACAAATCTTAGAAGTCAAGATATTTTTAATAAAACCAAAATTAAATGTTCATGCACAATATACACCCTATATTTTATTCCCAAAAAAAACACCCTATATAAACACTCAATAAATACATTATATAGTTCAAATTTCCAATATCAAAAAAATTTTATACAACTCTATAATCTTGTAGGCTTGTTGCTTGAATGAAATGATCTGGGGTCAAATTTTTATTCTTTGACCAAAATTTTCGGAGTAGAATGCACAAATCTCTCACTAAAAAAATGTAAAACACAAACAAACTCTTATTATTATTTTTTTTTTTTTTTTAAGAAATACTAGTCAAAATAGAACTAATAATTCAAATCCAGCTTGTACACGGTTGGGTTGGGGAGTCTCAAGACACAGAAGATTCCATGTCCAAACATAAGTACAAAAGGGCATTCTAAGTCATTTTAATGATAAGAGAATCTGACATTGATGAATAAAAAAGAAGAAACTGAATTGTAATAGAGAAAAATATTGAGGGTAGAGATGTCAGAAAGTGAAAAAAGAAACAATTTTTCTGTTGTTTTTATATGATAATAATAATGATACTTTCAATGGTTAATTAAATCTGGGTTTTTGGTAGGTTTGACCACTGCTCATTGGGCTCCATTCCTCTTAGGGACTCTCTCTCTTTCTCTCTCTCTCATTATTCTTAGTATTCCTTCATCTTTTGTCTACTTTCTCTCTTTCTCTCTCTCACAAAAATAAAATCTTTCTCACTTCCTTAGCCTTTACCACCATCTGCTTTCTTTGACTTGAGAAGGGCTTTTTTTTTTTTCCTGTCATCAAATCAAGACCACAGATTCCAATTAGACTCATTTGGGCAATCTCTTCAGAGTTTCATGAGCTGCAATTTTCCAGGTTTGATTAGTTTTTCTTCTTTTTTGTTTTGTTTTTTATAAAGTTTTAATTTTTATAATTGGGATTCTTGGGATAATTCTTGTTGGGCATTCAAAGGTTCAGATTTTCTCGAGAGATTTGTGGGATTTTTTTTTTTTTCGTTTTTAATGGTTTGTTGTGCTTTCAGTTGCACTTGTATGGGTATTTTCTAATTGCAGTGATTTATGGGATAGAAGATTATCCTATAATGATATTTTAGACCTTGTAAATTAATGGGTATTTTTCTTTTGGCAAAATTTGGGGGTGTCATGGATCTGGGTTGCTTTTTATTCAAGTTTAATGGATTCTGATTCATGGGGTTCGTGGCTTTTTAAGGAAGGGGCATTAATGGATATGGGTTTTTTTTTTGTTTTTTTTTAAATATGTATAAATAAATTTTGATCCTTTAGTAGCTAGGATTTAATGGTATAGTTCATTACTAAGGTATTGTTGCGAAGTTGGAAGTTTGATAGATTTGTGTATTAGATGATGTGGGAGGGGATTGGAGGGTGGTCTTTCACTGATTGATTAGCAATTTGGTTGCAGAAAGGTTCATTGTATGGAAATGAATTATCAAATTTTAGGTGGAATATCAACCCCTCAAGTGATGAAAAGGTGGACCATGACCCACCCAAAATTTAGGTGGTATTGTTGCGACAAGGGGAATTGAGATTGGCACTGATTTCAGAGGTTTCCTGAGATACATCTATTGAAAATAACATGTATGAGCAACTGTTTGAAATCTTCTATAAAAGGATGTTGGAGGGGGTTAACTGTTGATACTTAGAGTTGGTCATTAGGCAATTTCTTGTTCCTTTTTCTTTTATAAGTTTTTATTCATGCGGTGGTGATATTTTCCAATCCGATCAAATGAATTCTACGGTGTGTCACCACATGAAATTCTTGTCCTTTTATTTTAACTTTTGGTCTTAATGAAGTTCTAAGACCTTACCAAGTTTAAGGGTTTTAATTGATAGTTATGCTCTTTATTTTTCTTTGCAGAAAGACAGAAAACCATATAACATCCTTAGATACTTGTATAGTAAGATGGGGTGTTTCACAGTTTTGAAGAGTAAGAAGAAAAAGTCTGAGCACAATGTTTATATGAAACGTGCTAGCCATAACGATCATTCGCCCACTGTTTTGCCAGAACCCCAAATCCAAACCCGGTCCCTACAGTCTGCACCCCCAAGTTTTAGGACCAGAGTGAAACCAATTCAACCAGTTAAAATCACCAGTAATAGAACAAGGGCATTATCTGCTCCGTCAACTCTTGATGCTGCAGAGCAAGATGCTCTTTCATCAGTTGAATATGATGAACAGGATGAGTCCAAGTATCGAACTGCATCAATAAAGGAACAACGTTCGCCAAGTCCTCAACCTCTTCCTCTACCATCGCAATGCACTGCTGCACTAAAAACTACCGGAAGCTTTAAGTCAGTTACTAGTAGTGGCCCTTTCTTTTCTGGACCATTGCCACTGCCTCCTACAGGAACACTGAGGAACTTTTCATTTGATGAAATTGCTGCCGCTTGCCATCATTTCTCCTCAGATCGATGTGTTTCAGAAGGTCTTTCTTCCTTTATCTATAAAGCTTCATTTGGAGATGATGCTTCTAGTTCAAAAAAGTTTGAAGCAACTATTACTCGGCTTCACCCATCCACTCAGGTAACATATGCATATCACGATTATTAGGATGCTTAGAGTGAACCTTTTTTTTTTCATTTTCTTGGTATCTCCCGGGCCAATAATTGTTGGCACTTAGTTAACTTTAAAAAAGTGGATGAATTCCACCATCATCATTTTGTCATTTTTATAGTTGCATGGAAAACTGTGTTGTTTTGCTGCTCTACATAATTGTTAGTGTTTTAATCTTGCATCCCCTTTCTGAATTCCCCCAGTGTGCAATGGTATGGCTATATAATTTTCTTATAACAAACATAACTAAGTCTAAAAGAAACATGTGATTTTTTAGACAACTCCTAGAATTCAAAATTTTATAGTAATTGGAATTTAGGATATCTCTAGGTTGGTGTTAAAAGCTTATAAAGTGAATTCAGCCATAGATGCAGCAAATGAAAGTTTACCTATCTGTGAATCTTGCTCTTGGGTTGGACTTGTAACTGCCTTTCTTTAAGTACATATTCTTCCTTTTGTTGTCCATGTTGGTTGCATGTTTAAATGCATATCATGACATCAAACACGGAATGCAAATTATGGTTTCACCTATGTAGGAGAACTTTACGCCTTAGATATTTTGCTTTGTAAATATTAGAAATGCTGGACTGCTTTGTAATATGGTGTCCTTGTGTTTGTTTTCCTCCAGGGTTTAAAGGATTTTATTAATGAGGTAAATACAATTGCATCTTTGCATCATCCTAATCTTTGTAAATTGCTTGGTTACCATGCACGTGATGGTTCTGAACAAAGAATGTTAGTATATGAGAGGCTCTTTCATGGAGGCTTGGATCGGCTACTCTATGGGAGATCAGATGGTCCTCCCATTGATTGGAATACAAGAATGAAAATTGCTTTATGCGCTGCACAAGGTCTTACTTTCTTGCATGAAGAAGGGCCTTTCCAGGTAATCATAATTTGACAGCATTAGCAGGGCTTTATTTTTTCTTTGGACAAGAAAATTAATATTTCAGTTATTTGAACCTTAGAAAATTTCAAGGGTACTATGCCTTCTGCGTTTGCTAAAAGCTCCCTTGTACATACAGGCCATGTACAATGAATTTTCAACTTCCAACATACAGATTGACAAAGATTTTAGTGCAAAGCTTTCAGGATATGGTTGTGTTGGCCACATTCCTGAGATGGAGATCTCTAATAATTCAGTTGTAAGTTCTTTTAAGTTGCTTAGTGATAATGCCCCTTTTCCATATTTAAGTTCATCTTATTTGTGTTAACCTTCAAAGAAAGACTCATAGCTAAATAATATGTGCTGTAGTCACATGCATTCATTTGTTCTCTACAAATCCTCCTTTTTTGCATGCCCTGTTTGGGCCAATAGGTTGTTAATTAACATATTCTTCTTTCTCATGTGTACAGGCAGTGGCAAACCTTTCAGTGGAAACAGTGGAGAAAGGATTGCTCACCCCAAAAAGCAATGTTTGGAGTTTTGGAGTTGTTCTTCTAGAAATACTTACTGGCCGGAAGAATCTTGATAGCCGTCATCCCAAGGAAGAGAGGAATTTAGTCAAATGGAGCCGGCCTTTCCTAGCTGATGACTGTCGACTATCACTGATCATGGACCCTCATTTGAAAGGCCGTTTCCCAGCCAAAGCAGCCAGGACAGTTGCTGACATAGCTCAAAGATGTCTTCTGAAGGATCCATCAGAAAGACCCACCATGAGAGCCATCGTTGAAAATCTCAAAATCATACAAGACATGAAGTATTCCTGTCGTTTTCCTCTACAAGAACCTGCAACCATTGCTGGAAAGCAAATGTCAAGGTCACCAAGTCTCAATGGAATCATTATGCCAGCTCCCAGGTCAAGTTTCTCGCCATCTCCACCATCAAGAGCCCAACCATCAATTTCCCCTACTAGACGACCAGCTCTGCCATTGTCTCTTCCTCCACGTGCGTGTTCCTCCACCCTCTCATTGGAGGAGCTTGAACGACAGGAAAGCCGAAAATCATCATCATCATCTATCCGGAGAGCTAGTGTTGAAGGTTTTTGATTGTCTATAATGTGCATCTTTTTCTCTTTTAATTTTTTTTTTCTTTTTTTTGGTGCTTTTTTTCTTCATTTTTTTGTTGGTGATTCAACACAATATATAGAAGATAAACATGTGGTCCTTCCACCTACACATCCCTCAACATGATGGAAGAGAGGATGCTCTTTTGTAGATAGTGAAAGCCCAGTCTGACTGAGTTCAATTAGTTTTCTCTAATCCAGAATGCAAATTATATTTATAGAAATTTTTATGTTCTTTACTTCTTTTCCCCTGCCCAAATAAGAAATCATCTCATGCATGGCATATACATCGGTCTTCTCAAAGCATGTGACTCACAAAAGGAAAATGCATACATTCATGAAATAATTATTGCTCTCCAGGGTTTTTTTCTTTTCTTTTTTGGCTGAAACCCAATGATCTTTGTAATCTTCTTCTATTCAACCTGTGTATGGTCCATTTGTATTTTAGAGATGAGCATTAAAGCAATGTAAATTGAAACGGGTGTGTTTGGTAGAGGAATTGAGTGAAGTTGTGGATGGTTTTAATAAACGTGTTGAAAAAAAAAAAAAAAAATGTGTAAAAAAATTGTGTAATATTATTTAAAATGTTTAAAAATATGTTCAAACTAAGCCACCAAACATCCCTGTCAGCAGAATATATAACAGTCCCAGTACTGGCAAATCTAACATCACACTGCTTTATTTGGCTGCGGCTTGTGGTTCTTAATGTTCATATGGTTTTTGCACACGTTTGCAAAAATTGAGTACAGTGTACTGGCATGGCAGGCAATGCATGGTGAAAATCTGTCTTCATTGAATGCATTTATGGGTAAGACTAGTTTGTCGTCTACAATGAAGAAAAGTCATACTGCCTATTCATGACACATGGACAACATGTCATGATTAACTAGTTTATTATTATATTATATGTGAATTATTATATTTCTTTCCTGCCAACTTTGAATTCTACCGAATACGTATAGTCAAATTAGGAAACATCTTAATTGTAAGTTGGAAAAGTAGGGCAGGAAAGGTTTGGTACTTATTGTTAGTTCTTGACTAAATTAAAGAGGCGGCCTTTCAAATTCATCCCTTTGAAGCCCTAAGTGTTGATGGTATGAGTATGACCTCTCTCTTTTTTCTTCCTAAACTTTGAATGCAATCACTTTACTATCAAGTATGATGTTTTGGATTAACTTTTTATTAATTTACTGAAAGTGAATAAAAGTAACATTGTACCTAAAAAAAATTGAAGTTTTAAAAAATTGTTTATAAACTAAGCCATTTGTTAAATGGTTACCAAAGGGTGTTAAGGTTGTTTTAAAAATTCTAAACTATTCTTAATTATTATGAGATGGAGAAAATAGAGTAGCAAGTGTACATGTAACAAAAGCATAGAAAAGTGTCTTTGGCAAGACTAAAGCAAGTTGCATTAGATGCTTTCTTATTAAAATGTCTTAAGACATCCATTAACCATATCTATGTTAACATATACTTAAAGTTGTTAGATTGCATTAAGTGTGCGTTTGGATTGCGTCCACGTCCTTGTGTCTATGTTTTGTTTTGTTTTTTTTTTTTTTTTGGAGAAGCGTGTTTCTGTGATTTTATGTCACACCATGGGTCCCGTGCACTATTTACGAAATTCACAAACCTCTTTTTTCAGCAATTTTTTCATTAAAAATAGGTCATATAGTACTATTCACATATTTAAAAATTATTTTACTACAATATTTTAAGTTTTCAGTTTTCAATTTTCAGTAAAATAAGAACTCTAAATATATTAAAATACTCTTACTTTTTATGAGATTGAGGAAAAAAGAGTGACTAGTGCACACTTGTGTCATAAAAAAAAATAGAAAAGTAACAGTACTTAGTAAAAGTGTAAAACTATGTTAGGTTGCATTAAATGCTTATTTATTGAATGCCCTAAAACACCTGTTAATTGGACCCATAAACTTATAAGTTACACCAAAAAAGCCAAACCAAAGGCTAGTGTAGCGTAGCTCAAAAAACAGAGAGGCTAGTGTAGTCAAAGTGTTCCTCAATGGAGCTTTGTAACGTTGTGTTATGCCTCACCAATCACCATAGTACTTTTAAAAAAATGGAATTTTTTTTTTTTTGAAGGGAAAAAAAAAAACAATTGTCATATGAATTTTGAAGATTGAAGGAACACGCTCTAATGTTATACATAAACGATTGTCATCGAATGAGTCATATATCCCTTATAGAATTGAACAGACACAACCACACTATCCCAAATCACTTCTTTTCTTTTGGTTGGCAAGATGATGCCTCTATTTATGTTTAGCTTGCCACTAAAATCTCCTCACTATAGAATGCAGATTATCACATAAATGCTTTTTACATTTAATGGCAGCCACTGTGTATATTGGCACAACCTATGCAATTGGTTTAATAAGAATTGCCCGACTTGCTCAAGATGAAGATTTCGCTTGCCAATCTCTGAGAGTTTGATTTTTCTTTCCTCAATCCACAATAACCAAGTCTTACAAGAATGCTAGCTCTACTAAAACTAAGGCAGCATTGTTGCATCCTATCTCCACAAGAATAAATTTACAACATCTAAAACTAAAAGCAGTATGTTTCACTTCATTAAAAAGATGATTCTAGTTCACATTTTGGTGGGTATCCGAGTCCAAAGCAGCAATTGCGACACTGTAATGGCTCTAAATCTGCGGTTCCTGAAGTCCTTGCTGATGACAGAAGTGTAGGACATGCCAAAAAAACTGCAAAGTGAGCTTCCAACCAGCACTAGCACCTGTATCAAATCCACTCTTGCTGCTATAAAATTACCTTTAACATGTTAGATCACTGCACCTCTGCCATAACCAGAGTCATCTTGAAGTTTTTGGACAGCAACAATAGACTTGGTAATTGGGGGAGGCTTCAATGATGGACTATATGTTTTCTACAGAAACTCATATATGAACTTGGCTACCAATTTTTTTGTCTTGTGAGTGTGACAGCTTACCAGAGTGGCTGGTTGTAGGTGCTTCTGTCTCATTGGTTTTCCATTCTTGTGCATCCACAACTGGCATGACATGATGAGGAAAAGGTCCATAGAGACAGATTTCCAGGAGAAAAGATTTGTTCTTGAACTTGAAGCCTCTCTTATGGATTTTCCCCCATCAAATAAGAATAAAATGTTCTTCCATGATATTCACATTCTAAATATTAGATATCCAATTCAATTAATGTTTTGATTAAACCATGTTACCACTCGAAATAATCCTAATCATACCACCTTTTTTTTAGGGAATTATGACGTTATTATGACAATATTGATGAAGCATGAACATTGTCAAATTTTCACAATTTTTTTTTTTTTTGGGGAAAATGCTAAAAATACAAACTTTTTTACAAACAGTCAATGTGGTGAGTGATTATTGGTAAATAAAAAAGTGATGTTATTAATAGGCCAAAATGAGAACTAGTAAGAAGTTAGCCACAATAACAATTTGTAAAAATATTACAAAATAGAGATTTATTGAATAGTTATTAATAATTGTGATTGATCATAAATGAACCATAGCTAGTTCATTAATAGGTACTGACCGGCACCTGTTAACAAAGTTCGGATAATTATATTAAATAGTTATTGATAATTATACATGTAAAACATCAGCATGTAAAAGGCTTAGAGCACTCACATTAAATCTTACAAAAATTCATATTTATCTTAGTATTAATATCTACTCTTTCTATTTCTATATTTTTATTTTACATAATCACTTTCCAAAAAAACTCACAAAAAATTACCTATTCTTAACTATATTTCATTAAAATATCGATTTTTCTTGATTTTTTAAACTGATCATTTTTTCACACATAATAACCATCATTTACTATTTTTTTTTTATTCTCAAGATACATATAGAAATAATAAAAAATTGATTGCAAAATAACAGTACTAGTGTAAATTTACATAATTACCATAATAATTATGGACAAATTTTATACAATTATACGTAAACAAACGTGAGAGATTTTGGGCCTTAAGTAGGTTTATACACCGGCATAATCTAAGTCTATGTCAAAACCATATAAACCAATCCAATGGCACTGCGGAGTACTGACTCCGAATCCCACTAGTAGTAGATAGGATAAACAACATAAGAGCTAAGAAGGCTAAATTTTGGTTAAGTCATTGGTCTATCACTTTATGTGTCAAATGTTATTCCTTCTTAGTGTTACTGTTTCCCTTTCCATATATAAAAAGGACCCAAGTTTAAGGTTTTCTAACATTCAGCCAATTAAACAAACAAAACAGCAAATAATAAACAGAGAAAACAATTGGCAATGGAGCTCGAGCAGGTTTTGTGGTTGAGCAGTGGCGGTAGTGGCGGTGGTGGTGGTGGTGGTGGTTTCTCTACTTCTCAGTTGCAGGGAGGCTATGCCTTTGATCATGGGCTTCAAATCTCAGAAGCCACTAATAACAGCGACATACAAATACAACAACCTATAAAGATTATTGATTTGGAGGTATGTACTGTGTTCAACCCTTTGATATACATATATGTCTCCCTATCACGTACGTACTAACTTATTTTATATTTACTTCTCTAATATATATATATATACACACACACACACATTAGAGAAGTGCTTGCATTGTTGATTTTTGTTTGCCTGGGGTTTTAACCGTTTTAAGTACATATAACTAGTAGCCATAATCTCTCTCTCTCTCTCTCTCTCTCTCTCTCTGTGTGTTTGGTAATGTCAGGATGTCAGTCCTTTTTATTGTATATTTTAGCTGGAGTGATTGATGTTATTGAATGAATTTTTGTTCCCTGTATGTGCATGAATATTTTAGTACGATGTGTGTGACTGTGCGTTATAACTTTCAAGAGTTTAGATATTAATGCATTTATTTTAAAAATTACTTCCACTTTTTTGGTGTATCGGTTTAAGGCAATGTATGTGATCTTCTATGTTTTTTTTGATGCAAGCATTAGTCAATGTTGATTTTTCTTTTTCTTTTTTGTCAATACCTAATTTACAGAATGATTCGAATGGTGAAACTGTTACGAACAAGGGTCGTTTTGTTCATTTAACAATTACAAAGACCAACTCTTTCTATGAATTGATGGAGGCGATTTTAAGATCTGAAAAAAAAAAAAAAAAAAAAAAAAAAAAACACTAAATGTATTGATGAGACTAATCATGGTGAAGCTCAAGCCGAAGTTAGAAAGGTCTCTAAGAAGTTGAAGGCTTTAAAGGATGTGCGTTACTGTGTGTTATAACTTTCAAAAGTTTAGACGTTAATGCATTGATTTAAAATTATTTCCACTTTTTCGGTGTATCGGTTTAAGGCCTATAAATGTATGTGATCTTCTATGTTTATTATGATGCATGCATTAGTTAATGTTGATTTTTTTTTTTTTCTTCTTTGTCAATACCTAATTTGCAGAAAGATTCAAATGGTGAAACTATTACGAACAAGGGTTGTTTTGATCATATAACAATTACAAAGGCCGACTCTTTCTATGATTTGATGGAGGCGATTCAAAGATTTGAAAAAAACACTAAATGTATTGATGAGACTAATCATAGTGAAGCTCAAGCCGAAGTTAGTTTCTAAGAAGTTGAAGGCTTTAAACTTTCGAGCGTCATTACTCAAAATTGGCATATGGGAGGTAATATTCATAATCTGAATAGCAATAATAAATATTATGATGATGAAGAAAAACAAATCATAATTAATTTTGATTAAAAATGTGCAGGAAGTTGCTGAACAGGTAGAAGGGTTGATTGTAAGGTGTTACTTTGCAAAGGAAAAACTGGCTTGGGAAATTTCTCGAAAGCAATCTTTGAAGAAAAAAATTGAAATAAAGTGGTCTGATATTTTAGCGATTAGAGCTAAAATTATGGAAGATGGGACTGGAGTTCTAGAAATTGAGGTTAGTTTCTCATTCTTAATTTCATAATTTTTAATGAAATATAGGGTTGGTGAATTGTGATATTTTCCTGAGTCTCAATTGATTTGAAACTGATGAATTTTTTTCAGCTTAATAGGCCTCCTTCATTCTATGAAGAGAGTACTCCGATTCCAAGAAAGCATACTATATGGAATATTAGTTCAGACTTCACTGGTGGTCAAGCACTTAATTATAGGTATGTATTTTTTTTTTTTTTTTTAATTTTTGAAACTTCTCTATTGACATTAGATATCTCATGTAGTGTAGTTCACTTGTCACAATTTTAATGGTTTTAAATATTTCATCATGAGTAATGAATCTTATTGCTAATAAAAATAATGAATTTTGTGGTTCATGTACATATATTCTCAGGATGCATTATCTTGAATTTCCTCCAGGAGTCCTTGAAAAATACTACAAGAAGCTCCTAGAAAGCAACGAGTTGTTAATGCTGAGCCAAAACCCTTTCCTAAGTCTAAGTTCTCCCTACTTCAACTGCAATTTCTCGGGTGGAACTATGCCACGAGTTCATGAAGCATATCAACCAGCAAAAAGGAAACGTGCAATTAGCAGTAGTACAAACCACATGTACAATGGAGAACATGGGATGGATAATAATGATTACTTGAGTTCAAGTTCCATGCATTCGCAGTCTAGGAGTTGGCAACCTCCTCACCAAGTTTCTTATGGGAATTTGATAATGCATCCAACCCGGGAAGGCGGGAATAACTCATTGTAGAAAGTTTAACACACAGTCTACTCATGGGCAATATATAGCTTGAGTTAACTAGTGCTAGTTCAATAGCTTACATTTGAGATTACCATAGGCATTATCAAATTTATAAACTTACTCATGGGAATTATGTTTCTCCCTCAATGACACTTGCCTTTATTTTATTTATTTAATTAAAAATTTGATATGTTAATATATTTTATTTTGTGTCGTATGTTTCCATTACTTGAAGTGCTATCAATTTTCTTTTGGGAACAAAGTATCTGATTATGAGGAGCTTTCCATCATTGCATGGTCTCTTATTTAAAGATTATCAGTTTTTTTGGCAAGTCATACTATAGTTATGAGAATTTAATCACTCACAGCTCTGCGATTTCATTAAAGGAAGGATATATGATTGGTTAGATTGCAGATCGATTAACACCATGATTTTTAGCATTTTTAGATTCAAAGCCATGCCACTAAGCTATTAGCTGAGGCGGCAAATGGATGATAAGGAATTGGACTGTATAAGAACGAATGGACTAAAGTGGACAAAATGAACTAAAAGGGAACAAATTGGACCAAATAGGACCAAAATGGACATACTAGATTGAAGTGAACCGAATAGAACCAATGTGATCTAAATAGGACTGAGTAGGAACAATGTAGATAAAATGGACTAAATAGAACCAAAGTGGACCGAATGTCATGAATAAGACTGAAGTGGATCAAAGTGGACCTAATTGGAGCAATTTGGACCAAAGAGGATGAAATAGAACCAAAGTAGACAGAATGGACCGAATAGGACCAAAATGGAAAGAATGGATTGAATAAGACCAAAGCAGACAGAATGGGAATAATGTGGACCGACTGGAGCCGATGTGGACTGAATGGACCGAATTGGACCAAATATAACCTGAGTAGACAAAATGGACTAAATAGGACCAAATTGGACTGAAGAGAATAGAATGGACCGAATAGAACCAATGTAGACTAAAAAAAGACTTTTGAATATTTATCATGTTTATGCTATATTTCTAATTTATAATGCCTAATATTTTCCTTGTATTTTTAACTCAAAAACTAAAGAGTTTAGCCCAAATATAATAAAATTTCATACTTTTAAACACAAAAATTAAGAAAAAAAAAAAAAAAGAAATTTTGAGCTAAAATTGAAAATAAAACCTACAAAAGGAATCAATTTTTGGCCCAATTAGTCTAAAATGAACTGAAGGGAGACTAAAATTGACCGAGTTGATCAAATTGGATCAAAATAGACCTAATTAGGCCAAATGGGTCCGAAGTAGACATAATTGGACCGAATATATATTGTTTTATTTTTAGGGAGAACAAATTGTCTTAAAAGAATTTTAGAGAAAAAATTATATATTATATTGTAGTACAAAATAATTATTTACTCTTATCAATCACATGAGTTTGGGACAAGTCTATATATATATATTAATAGTCAAATCTTAGAGAAAATCCAATTAGATTTTAATTGGATTCTCAATTTTGCACTATATGTTCAATTTAATTTTTAATTTTGTGACAAGTCAATTATTGAGTGTAAGAATCGAAGAGTCCAAACCCAATTAGATTCAAAATTGGTTTTCAATTGGAGTCCAATTGTTCGCCATGTGTCCATCTAAATTTTTAATTTTTGTGTCAAGTAAATTATTGAGTGCAAAAGTCGAAGAGTTTAAAACCAATTAAATTTTAAATCATATATATATAATATGAGAAAATATTACACATTAATTTACATAATTACTATAATTAGGGGTATTCACCAAACCACACAAATCACACCAAAACAGCCCACAAAATGGCATAACAGCACCGCAAGTAACAGTGCACCACTCTACATGGTGCAGTGCAATTTGTGATTTTATAATAAGAAAACTACACCGCACTGCACCCTCTGTATATATTAATATATTTATTTTTAATGTTAAATATATTGTAAAGTTGTGATTTACAACTATATTTTATATTGGTTTTATTCCATTACAAAAAGTGTTGTAATTGCAATAAATTATTTCCTTGTATTTATGGGATTTTATTGTATTGAGTTTAGTATTAAGTTGGTGAAGAATCAAGCATGCAATGAAAATCAGTGCAATTTCGCGACTATTTCGCAAGAAGCTTGCGAGTAAAGGTTCCCGCAAAAAAGTCATGTGAGAAGCACATGCTGGAAGTTGAAGAGTTAAATGCTAGGCTGTATTTCGCGAGTACTTCACAAGGTACCTACGAAACGCTCTGTCTAGAGGATTTTAAGTGACTTTCTTACCCTTCATCTATACTATATATACTCTCATTACCCATAAAAGTAAAATGGGCTATTCAGAGAAAAAACCTTAGATAGGTTTCTATAATACAACACACCCACCTTTTAGAGAGAAAGAACTACTCATCCTTTAGTGAGAAATCTTTGTAGTCTCTTCTTCTTCCCCTATCCCATTATTGTACCTTGAGAAGAAATTTGTGCCCAAACACAACTCAAACCTATTCAACATGTAGAGAGTGTTTTGGAGTTTGGAAAGCATTTGAAATTTGCCAAAAGAAGCCGGTGAGGCTTGGCAGTTGCAATTGGACGGTATTGCGGGATCCGATAAGCTAGCGAAGACAAGACTCCGAGAAGTTCGTTGGTAGCAAGAGCTTAAAGGGCTCAAGTACATTGGGTAGACTATGCTTGGAGGCTCTTTTGTCATATGTGCACTCCAACTTATTCCTTGTGTTTGCATTTTTCTTCCTTTCTCTTTAGCTTTACTTATATTGTTCATTGTGGTTGAATATGGCTTAGAGAGTAGTTTTGGTGATTGTGTTTCATTTACTCTTGTTCCACACTTAGATAAGTTAGAATAAAAGTAATTAAGCTGTAATTTAAAATTGGGGGTCTAAACAAGTATTAGGGTTTCACAATAATTGGGCTTTCATATATTATTAATAGTTTAATAACCCTAGTTTTCAAAAAAAAAAAAAAGTTTAATAATCCCAGCAAGTGTTGATTAGGAAAGCCAGCTCAAAATAAATAAAAGCTAGCTCAATAGTTTAAAACTTGGCCCAAAACAAAGGGAAAATCCAATTTTGGATTGGGCCGGATAAACCCAAAATTTGAAAATTATACCGGTCTCAAACCGCATTTTATACACTACACCACACATGTAATCGCAAAAATGAGGTACAGCGTGGTTATGGTTTTAGCTAAACTTTAAATCACACCGCACCACTCATGTGACCAAAAAATGAGGTGCGGTGTGATTATGATTTTAGCTAAACTGCACCACAAAGTACAGTGTTACAAATGGCCTAAAACTACGCAATGCACCGCACCGGACCGCAAACACCCCTAACTGTAATTATGGATAAATTTTACACAATTATTCATAAACTAATGCGGGAGGTATTGGGCCTTAAGTGGGTTTATACACCAACATAATCTAACTCCATGTCAAAAGTCAAAACCATATAAACCAATCCGATGCCACTACGGAGTACTGACTTTGGACTCCACTAATTAAAGTAGATAGGAGAAACAACATTTAAAAAAAAAATGATTGAATTTGAACAACATTGGTCTTACCAGCTTATTTGTCAAACTTTACTATGTCGGCGCTGTCTGTATAAAAAGGACCCAAGCTAAGGGTTTCTAACATCAGACAGACAAACAAACAAAACAGAAAATAGAAAACAGAGAAAACAATTTGCAATGAAGAAGAATGTGGAACTCAGTGGTGGTGGTGGTGGTTTCATGGAGGTATTCACTTTTTTTGGTTTTTCTGTTTAAGGCCACAGTATGTGTTTTTTTTTTTTTTTTAATTATTTTTATGGTTCATGCATTGGTTAATGTTGATTTTTTTTTTTTTTTTTTTCTTGTTTCAAATAAATTAGATTTTGATTTTTTTTTTTTTTTTTTTTTTTGGGTCAATACCTCCATATTTTGTAGGATGATTCGAATGGTGAAATTGTCACAAACGAGAATTCTTTTGGTCATTTAACGATTACAAAGACAAACTCTTTATTACAATTGATAAAGGCGACTTTAGGCCTTGAAAACAACTCTGAATGTATTAATGAGACTATTCACAATGAAGTTCAAGCCAGAGTTAGCAAGGATTCTTATTCTAAGAAGTTGAAGAAGGCCAAAGTTAGCAAGTAGTACACACACCAAGTTTATTATGGGAATTTGATGATGCAGTAACCCAGGAACAACTCATTGTAGAAAGCTTGACAGACAATCTACTCATGTCATAGCTTGTTTTAAGTTATAACTAGTGTTAGTACTTTTATTTATTTGGTTGGATTCAATTTGTTTCAAGTAACGGAGTCTAGGTCAATAGCTTACATTTGAAATTACTATAAGCATTATCAAATTTATAAACTTATTCATGGGAATTATGTCTCTCCCTCAATGAATGACTCTTGCCCTTATTCTTTTTTATATTAAAATTTTGATATGATATATTTTATTTTGTGTCGTATGTTTCCATGACTAGAAGTGCTATCAATTTTCTTTTGGGAACAAAGTATTTGATTGTGAGGAACATTCTGGCATTAAGCATCCGCATCAGGGTTAAAATGAGCATTTGTCCCTCTCGTCAAAGTTTTTTAGCAAAATGCTCTTATTATGAAACTATCTAGCAAAATGCCCTTTGTTTTAAACTCTATTTTCTAAAAATCGAATTTCAATGAAAAAAAAAATTAAAAAAAAAACACATGTAAAAAAACACATGGAACTCAAGTTCCATGTAAAATTTCTCACATTAATCCATTTTCATCAAATCAAGTTTTTCATTGAAATTCGATTTTTTAAAAATTGAATTTCAAGACAAGAGCATTTTGCTAGATGATTTCAAAACATAGACATATTTTACTACGTCTTTTGGGCAAAAAGGACAAATGCCTATTTTGGCCTCCGCATCAGTGAATGTAAATTTTTTTGTCTATTTTACCAAAAATAAATCCTACTTTTTTTATATTAGACACTCATTTTTACAAAACACACTTATCAATTTGTCTCTTTCACCCCCATCTATTATTTAAATAATATTTTTCTCACATTTTTTATTATTTCACAACTACCCATAACACCCCACCAACTTTAAGACACACGCTAATATATCTGATCTCTATCTCTTTTTCGTTTTCTTTTTCTCTTTCTTCCTGTTTCTTTTCCTTCTCCTTCTTTCTTCTTCTGCATTTTTTCTTCTTCAGCATCTTCTTCTTTCTAATTCTTCTGCTAATGCTGAAATAAGAAGTTAAAGAGAGAAAAATCTTGGTGGGTAAGCTTCTTCTTCTTTTTTTTTTTTTTGAGAAGATGGTGGGTAAGCTTAAAAAGAACAGAAATTTAATGTTTTGGTCTGGGTACATTGAAGAGGCTATGATGAACTACTCAAAGACTTTAAGTTGCTGCTGAGGAACACTGAAGCCACCATTAGTGACGCTTGTCCTTCTACTATTACTGCATTTTCTTCTTGTTCTTTTGCAATTTGGGTTTGATTATTTATATGGGTTTGATGATTTTTTTTTTTTTTTTTTTGAGGAGAGGGTTTGATGAATTTGGGATCTTGATTTAGATTAAGTTTGAAGAATTTTATGATTTGTTGTTGGATTTTAGAGAAGATAAAAGGATAAAGAAGGCAGAGGAGAAGAGAAGATCAGATGAGAGAGAAAAAATAATAACATAAAATAAAATAAAAAGCTACCATAACCGTGCAATATGCACGATTACTATAGTAATTTTGGATATTTAGACAACTTTGCTTTGACTGATACGGAAGTTTTTTAGGTAAAATGTGTCAAATTTGTTGCTATTTTGCAAACATCCATTGACGTGGATGCTCCTGTGGTGATGACTTTGATAAAATTGTTCACCTTCTTAAAAACTGTTCACCTTCTTAAAAATGCTCCTGTGGTGATGACTTTGATAAAATTGTTCACCTTTTTATTTCCCGTGCCCCACAAATAGATATGGTTGCATGTATTTTGAGACTAGAAGCCCATATTCTCATTAGAGAAAAGTTGCACGGTCATTAGATGTACTTTTTGGCCAGTCATGCTATAGTTATGAGAATTTAATCACTCAGAAACGCTGCTCTGTGATTTCAGTAAGGCAGGGATGAGGGATGATTGGTTAGATCGCAGTTCGATCAACACCATGATTTTTTGCATTTTTAGATTCAAAGCCATGCCACTGAGCTGTAGCTGAGGCGGCAAATGGGTGATGACGAATTTCTAGTGGCTATAAGTTTGGCTCCAGCTTTCCAATAATGAAAACTGAGGAAACAAACACGCAAAGGAAAAACAAAAAAGAAAAAAGGGCGGGGTGGGTAGACAGAAAATATTGTATTGTCCTTGCATATACATCTCATCAAAACTTGGTAAGAAAGAAAAAAAAATTATGGGTACGTATATATTACAATTAATATGAGAAAGAAAACATACATGCACTCTCTGAACTAAAAAAACATATTTCAAACCGGAGAAAGGCCTATATAGTATTAGTAGGAAAAACAAGCAACCAAAATATAAAAGGTTAAAAGAAACAGGACTTCATGATTGAGCATCGTTTTGGCTCGGATCTGGTCCACAATACTCTTCACCGCCTCCTTCTCGCACTTGTTCAGCAGAAACAAAACAGCAATCCTCATTAAGTTGTCCCTCATTCTCGTTGGAGGCTTGTGGCGGAATTTGTGATGCCGAACTTGCTTGTTGCTCAGTGATCAAGCTTGTAAGAGTAAGACCATTCTGCTTCAAATACGTCTCCAATGGAAGGCTTGCTTCTTGAAGAAGACTCATCATGCTCATACGTTTTGATCCTGCTTGCAATTCTTCTTCTCGGTCAGGATGGCAGTTCAAGTCTAAGTGACCCTTTCCAGTGTCGACCAATTTGCTTTGGCTCTTGGATTCTAATTCATTTGCCGACCTAGCTTCATTCTCTGAAGGATCAAGGTGAGATGATGCATGCCTAGAAGTGCTGTCTACTTCTGCTTCATCCCTAGAGCCCCACGTCTGCTGATTTCTCTGGGCAATCTCTGCTTCCCGCTCTGATTGACGCTTTTTCTTGCGCATCATTAAGGTTTTAAAGCGACGTTTAACTGTCATGCACACATTGCATGTGCATGTAGGCTTGTGCTTGCCCTTCCCACTAGGGGGCTGGATGCACACAATGCAAGAGCAGCCAGGCCGGTGCCTGGGGTGTTTTGTTGTGGTAGCTACTGATGTGGTGCCTGGGTCGCCCACACTATCTCCAAGAATTGCAGCATTAGCTAAAGCATCCAGTCCTGATGATTCATGCCCTTGGTTTGGCCTATTGCTTGTCATTGTTCTCCTTTTCTTGAATTCTATGAAACAGCAACGTATAATAGTATCAAAAGATATTCAAAAGTTACAGCAGTAAAATATGCACTAAAATTCTTTTTGGGGAAAGTCATAAAAAAAAAAATGGTACGGGGTTTAATTTGTCATGAGGCTAAATCTATAGGGTTTTTCTTTGGACTTTCCCCAATTCTTTTTGTTATATGATCATAAATATACAACTTCTTCTGAGCACTGAGCACCCAATCGAGATGTACTATGCATGTATGTACTAACCTACATGCATCATTAAATTAAATGAAGCTAATCAAAAAGGTGCATGCAAATGTTGGTTCTATAGGTCCCTTCAAATTCAGGATCCTACTCGTGCAGAAGCATGGATTCAAATTACGCACAAGGCTCCAATAGTTCAATGGTGGAAGTTAATTTGGTTTTCAAAGTCAATCCCTAGGCATGCCTTCATATGTTGGTTGGCAATAACAGATAAACTAACAACCAAGGAGAGTTTAGCAAAATGGGGATTTGGGGTTGGCTTGGTGAGTGTGCTGTGTAGATTGAAAATTGAGAGCAAAACCACCCCTTTTTCAAATGATCATTTGCTAAGAGAGTGGGGGAAGAGATCAAAGAATTTTCCCTTCAGAAAATCTAGGTGATAACTGGATAAGCTTTACTGCTTGGGGTGAGGAAGCTTAGTTGCAGATTGTTTTAGATTGGGTCTAGGAGCTGCTGTATATCACATTTGGAAACTTAGAAATTCAACACTTCACCATGAGACAATAAATACAGAGGAGCATCTTTTACAAGTCATAAGGAGACAAGTGGAACCAAGGCTTGAGAGCAATGGTTGTAATCCTTGTACCAGAGTGAATGAAAAGCTCTGCAAAGATGGGGGTGTCTGTGTTAATCCTGAACCAAAGATGCTGACACAGGTTTTATTTGTAGGAATTTGTATTTGTTTCTTGGCACTGCTAGTTCAGTGCTTGTTTGCTGTTAAACTTGGCTTCTGCTAGTTTGAGCAAATGCCCCTGGATACAAACACCCAATTATGGTAAATATTCATATCTTCCAAATTCCAAGCACTAACATGGGGATGCATGTGTGCATCTATTCCCAGATCAAGGCTTAAAAGTTTTCCTGATTGAAGCCCAATCAATTGAAACTTAAAGCTTAATCTGTATATACTGGCACAAGCATAAATTAATACCAAACGTGTAAGAAAGATAATTTCACGGTTGTACAAATTTCAAGATAAATGAAGTAAATGAGCATTATCGTGCTATTTTTCCTCTCTATAGACCATAGATGTGACAGCAGTGTAATGAATTGTTCCTTATATTGCAGGGAAAAGTGAACAGTGCTAAAATTATGTGACACTGAACCTGACAGGGACAAATACCTTCAGACAAAGTAAAACATAAATATATGGAAAGACAACAGTGATTATCTTATTTTCACAAAGATATTAAGGACACAGAATCTAGCATCATACCCTTATTCAGTCTGAGAAGATTTTCCAGTTCCCTAGGGTTCAATTCATCTGGTGCAGAACATGAGCACCTGAGGATACAAATTGCAGAATTATAAAGGTTTATTTGACGACTAGTTGTCATAAAAATAAATAAACTAATTAATAAACCTAGCTTGGAAAATTCTTATATTTACCTGTTTTGATCCCAAGCATTATCTGCACATGTCCACTTAGGAGGAATAAGTATATCAACTGGCAACCTTCGCCATTTGGAGCAACTATCACACTGAGCCCATTGCTCTTGTCCCCTGAAGATCAAGCTTATTAATTCAAGATTAGATGGATTTATCCAACCACGCCCTGAGGAGGAAATATAAATACTTTCAAGCACAAAGAGTGGAATACAATTACATCAGGACGAGATAAGTTGCATGAGGAAAAGGGAAAAGGCTCCCCTTTCTACTTTCTCAGTGGATGTGGCACCACCAAAATCTGGTGTAATTGGTGCCAGAACATTTAGTGTGTCAGTGAGATTTCTAATTTCGTCATTACACTGTCTCTTACATAATATTTAAATGATGACATGAACACTTACCCAGTTGAACGAGCAACAAAAATACTTCTCTTTCCAAAAACTGGAGGTTCCTGTATGACAGAAAAATATAAAATATTAGATGGCAACCATAGTTTCATTATTCATGCACAAGGTAATAATTAGAATTTCTTCAAGTGTAGATTGCTTGTCAGTACAAAGGTAGACGCTGAGGATTTTTAATTTTTCATTGCTTTTTGCTCTGTGCTAGAGGCATTGGCAAATCTTTAAATTTTTCCAACATTATGGTTATCATTTTCTTTAATGTTTTATAATCTATTCTACTGCTAGCAGACAGACGCTCAAACATAGACAAGTATAAATGTTTAAAATCTGTAAGTTCACAGAATCATACACAGGGGTACTCCTGTATCTCAGAGTCACAAACCTTATCCATGAACACAAATCAAATATCGAAGATGATGGGTTTCGTTATAAAATTACTTGAGAATAAAATCCTAATCCTATATACTATAGAATAGAAGCTGCTTATTATGCGTATGTATAACGTCGTATAATAGGATTTTGTCATGTGACTCCTTAATTATTAAGAGTTTTTACTTAGATGGAACTTTTAAAATATCACGTGGCATATAATTCTTGAGATAGTTTATTCTAAATAAAACTCTATAACATGTTTCAAGAAATTTATATTACTACTCCAACTAAAATTCTATTACCAAAAGTTTTAACAAATTTAATATAAAATTTATAATTTACTTTAATTATTCTGATCTTTTATCGCAATTTTGTGGTTTAACATTAGAAGTAACATCCTATAATGTACTTACACTAAGTGGCTCAATATAGGTGTTACACATCGTAAAATTAAGGCGTTTTTGTCATGTGACTCAAAATTATTAAGATAGTTAATTAGATTTATCTAAAACAATTAAAATTTCAAGTGATTCACTAATTATGGAGATAGTTTCAAATTTCAATAATATCAGTAAAATGTTTTATTTAGTTTACATATACTTTTAATTAATCCGTGCATTAAACGGGCATACTACAAATAAAAATAGAAAAGGAAAAGACAACAATAGATTTAAAAAAACAAAACTAATAACAATCAATAATTAAAATCTTCAATAAAATTACTCACTTCATACTCTTCAAATTCGTGGTCTTCAATCATGACTATGCTTGGCTTAAAAGTTGGAGGTGGGTAGAGCAAATCCTGTGCCTCTTCCCACGTAAGTTTCAGCTCCAGAACATCTTGGCTATCAATGAGCAACCTCTTACTTTTGGACCCAATATTTCGTGCCTTTTTCCTCTCTGGAGGCAGCAGCAAGCCCTCCCTTGTCCTGTCTTCAAGCTTCTCAGACTTATGCCAGCTAATGTCACCAGTAGCTGAACTCAAGTGTTTGGAAAGTGCATTTAAATTTGGATCCGCGCTTCCCTTAAGCGACTGAAGAAGGCCAGAGTAACCACTTATTATAGGTAGGTTCTCAAAAATACCCGAAAACAAAGTTTCACTTGAATGAGCGCCATTTGGAATGGCAGATGGATAGGTGTCCTGTTTATTAGTAATTTTATATTAATATTATGTAATTGAGTATGCTAACTGGAAACTGAGATTGGCTTGTTACCTGCATTGCAACAGAATTCGAAGCTTTCCGGAACCCCATGATAAGTTTTCCTTCAGGATCCATACGGCTAAAAGTTACTGCAGCAAATAGAAGTAACCGCATTATATAAAAAATAAATAAATAAAGCAATATGACTTCACATCCAAATAATAATAAAAACTAAAATTAAGATCATACTACAGTAATAAGATAGTAAAAAGGCAGGCATAAATTAATCACTTATCATGTAAGAGCAAATGATTGAAAATATTCTGAAGCATTGGGAATCAAATTGATGTTACACGGGTTGTTCTATTGCACTTAATGCCAACTCAAGTATTAACATGGGAGGGGGGGGGGGGGGGGACCAGCTTGAGAAGTTAGCTTTACTTGTGATTAAGCAAACCAGAAAAAAGAGGTTAAGTGGTAGCTCACTTAGCTGGCATAGTTTTTGGTCATCATGCCAATTACGAAGGAGGATGGATAAGGGATATCCTGTTAGTGCCATTGGCCCAACTGGCCTCCCAAATGGACTCCCCAAGAAAAAAGAAGCATACAGGTTACAGGAACGAGTTGAATACTAAAGAAATGCCAAGAGTTCAATCAAAGCAGTAGGTCGTGCAAGAATTTACGCAAGTTGCAAGCAAGAAAGGCATAATAATTAATGAATGAAAAAAATTTGTAGGGCACTCAATTTACAAAATAATAATATAAATCCTGATTTAAGTCATGAGGCTTTGAGGATACCTGTATCTCCAGCTTGCAACTGCATTGACTGTATGCAGGGTGTTACACCCTCCAAAACATACATTCTGCTGTTATTATTAGGCCAAAATCTAAACTGAAACACCCATTCTTTTCCCTTCACGTCTTGAATCCTTAAAGGAAGGCCCTCCGGTTGAGAAATAGCAGGAAAATATGCCTGCATCAGGATTAAAAGTAAAAATTACGTAATGACAATGACAGTAACAAGGACTATTATCAGCCAAAAGGCTAGGACAATTTCACCAAAAAGCTTACTTCAGCACATGCTTTTGGGAGAACCAAACGACCAATTCGACCCGCATCACTGGCACTCAGCATCTTTTCAAACAGTGGCACAATTGTGGAATTCGAACTTTAATATATCGTGGTTAAGGAAATCACTCTCTGACTTTGTGAATAATCAAAATATATATAACATTCAATGTATGTTTCTGCAGAAATAAAATAAATATTTTTTTAATAACAACATGAAATAAAATGGATACTCTCCAGATATTTGCTGTAACTCTTGGTCTGTGATCCTTGGCCAATAACGAGGAAGCAACTGATTCCGTCCCCGTCCTTCGGCAGGTGGCCTTGCAACACGTATCTGAGAAACCATGCCAGCATTTGCCTCCAAACCTGCCCCAAGGGCTGACCTTGGGGGTTTAGGCAAAAGATGGCGAGACCTGGGCCCCTGTAGGAATGGAGAGGCTGTCTTTCTATTTTCCCTTTCATCAACAACAGCACTAGGAAGGGGACTTGAATTTCCTGAGGGAGCACCCAGAGTCATACTCAAGTTTGTCTGTGGCAGTGACTCGTATATATCTTTTGTCCCCATGTTTGCTTTATATATGTCTGGTTTGGTTGTGTTGGACGATCCATTGCATGCCTGATTAAAATTTGAGAAACATGCAGTTCCAATTTCTCCCACAGAAGGAAAAACTTCCTCCTCTTTCAATTTCCCAAAAGACCCAATTGTGTCAGCATTATGAGATTGAAGCAAGTGCCTAAGCCCATTACCCTCAATATTATTCCCCAACTGCATAAGCTTCAAATTTTCAATGCTATTTCCATCCAGTTGGGTGTCCATAGAACTGGGATGCAATTCATTGACATTATCAACTTTGGAAGTGCCAAATCCATCAGGCTTTTCATTGCTTGAAATCTGTGTGAATGTGTTTTATAAGCATATTGCTAATACCAGAATTACAAAAGTTTACTGATGATTTCAAACATTGCTTTACAATAAATTAATACACGCAAGTAATAAACAACTCTATGATGTTTATAAAAGCAATGCAAATTCATTCAGGAAAATTGGCAGGAAGTTGATCAGAAAGCATTTACTTTCCTTTATAATTGCTTAAATATCTCTTCCATGACCTATTTGTCAACACCATTACCGAAAGATGCATATAGAAGGCAGGACACCAATGCAGGGCCACAGGAAATGTTACTTAGAAATTAAGAGCATCAAAATACACCATTTCTTGAATGGAGAATGACAAAACTTACACACACGTGCTAATTCATAAGCAGAAATTGGAAAAATGGTTAGTGGGAATGGCCCTGGACCACTCGTGTGATTTCTATAACTTACCAATAAATTACGCATTTTAATGTTGATATGATAATAACTACAAAGACCTGATCATTGTATCAAACAATAATTCAAAGTTGTTTCTAATAGCAGAGATTAATTGATCTGTGTATAAGTTTGTCTTACAGGGACAAGTCCTGTATTCTTCGCACAGTTTATGCAGCTTACACCACCACAATCAAGCAGCTCAACCAGAGAAATGGAAGTGATGCACCCACAGTGAAGGCGCTGCAGATACCAAAACTTATTAGATTGCAACTAAACCATACGAAAGCATTAATATGGGCAAAGTACAAATTCTTAAAAACTGTCAGGTTCTGGCTTACCTTGCCACATGAAGTGCACTCCCTCCAACCAGAGTCCTTGGAGTGATACACATCACAGAAAATCGATTGCTCATACACAGACCTAAAAACCCATAACTTTAATTAAAGGAAGTGGGCACTATTTGTTCAACTATATCCAAATCAATGAGCATATATGGACACAATTTTTTTCACTGACATAGCCTATTGTGATTGGTGTTACCGTGTTAGTAGTGTATATGGGTGAAAATGAGGTTACTTCAATCATAACAGACCATATCAGCATTTGTTAAGAAAGTCGTGTCCCTAGCATTACCCTTATCCAATTGATTTTTTTTTTTTTTTGTTAAATCCTCCAAACCATTACATGGCGATTCAATAACCATCCACGTGGATTTAAGTTACATCATCTCATTAACTCAGTTAAACAAGTCACATGACTATTAAGGGTCCGTTTAGTTAGGAATATTGGGAGCTTAAAAGAGCATTTTTAAAATCCAAAAGGACTAAAACTCCTCATAGCTTTTTTACAAACGCTCATTTTAAACTTAAAACACCGTTTTCCAACAGATTCTACAAACGCACTCTAAATACATCATGTGATTGTCTATATATAGTGTATGGTCATTTGAATTATGATATAGCAAGATAAAATTTTGTTAAAAATAAAATAAAAATAAAATTGCAAAAAATACTAAAAATAGAAATGAAACATAACACCGAAATAATAGAGAATATATGTATACAATTTTTTTTTTTTAATTTTTTTATTTGGCAGTCAACAATTTTTGAATCTCAAACAACTTACAACTTATAAGGCAGTGACCGTACAATTCTAAATTAGCATAAATCAAATTGAAACAAAGAAAAAGAAAGATAGATCAAATTACTTAACAAAAATTACCCGCACTTATCACAGAGCTTAGCGAAATCGCCGGATCGCAGAGCCCAACCTTTTTTCGAATCCGCCGACGTGGACTCACCGCACAGTACATTCATGCAAGTCTTCTTCGAGTTCGACGACGCCATTTTCGAATTCAAATTCAAATTCTGTCAAATTCAATTCCACGATATCCAAATCAAAATCGAAGAGTTAGTAAAATAAAAAAAATCCCTAAATACTCGCAGGTAGTAAAAATCGCAAAAGAATTAGTCAACAAGAGCGGCAATATCACGAAGCAAAGAAGAGCATAGACCTTAATTTACTCTCTCCGTAACCGACAGTCACCGGAACTAGTTTCATTCAAATTTTGCGGTTGTTGACGAAGAAGAGCTGAGCGGAGCTTCGCTTTGGGTTGGAGTTGGAGTTTTTTTTTTTTTTTTTTTTTGATTCGGTAATGGAGCAGTGATCGGAGAGGCGGTTGGATCAGAGGATTGGGCTGAGATTCCGGTGAACGGAGAGGTGAAACGGCGGTCAGGTGATTTGGGTTTTGGGGGGGAGAGAAGAGGAAGCGTGTGCATGCAGAGCAAAAACAGAGAGAGAGAGAGAGAGAGAGAGACAGAGAGAGAGAGAGAGAAATGCGCACAAAAATGCATGCACGATGATACTTCAAGACACGGCGAACTCTTTCCCCACTTCCCTTTCCTTCACTTACCCCCTTTTTTTTTATTTTTTTATTTTCAACTTGGGGAATGTTTGGCCAACTAAATAATTGATTCAATTTTGATATAAGCTTAATAAAAAAATAAAAAATAAAAATCATTCTACTTTGGTATAGTTCTTGTTTATTTTAAAACTGAGTAAGGGCGACCAGCCACCACTTTACAAAATATTTTACTTTTTATTTTTGATAAGTTGATAGTGAGGAGAGAAGGGAATTTGAACCTTTAACATTTCCAATCCGATGAAAATACTAAAAAATATCAATTAAATTATAAGATTCTTAACGTGAAATATTCTACTTCAACATAATAATCATAATAGTACTTACACATTTGCTAGTAGGGTGATGAAGAGGGGAATGAGAAATTTTAGGCTCCCTTTGAATGGTTTTTTTTTTATTTTATTTTTTATGGTGTATAATTCATCTTGGATGAGATAAAAATAAGTTGCATTTGGAAAATAAAAGGATAATAAAATATGTACCTAAGAAATTTAAGAGGCACACATAGATGTGGGTAAAGGAAACCTCAAAATGCAATGGTTAAGCTTTGGGTCAAATGACATCCAATGAATTGGTGGCTAATAGGGCTTTTTATAAATCAAAGGAGATCAGTTCACCTCCTTTTTATTATTTAAAGGTCGGTTGAATTTGACAAGTTCTTGTATCGGGAGTTCAAATGAAATAAGTGGTCGAGTACTCTTTCTACAATTTAATTTATAGATTAAGAGCTATACCAAATGCATCCTAAGTTCAATCCAGCTTACTCAAGTGAGGTTAGAATTTTTTTTTTTTTTTTTTTGGGTGAAAAATGTGTACATTAAAACATCAAACTTAAAACTAAAAATTGATTTACATTGGTAGGTTTGTAAAATGCCAAACGCGCCCTAAAGTTTAAGTTTTTTTTGGTTAACTAAAGTTTAAGCTTCAAATCATAACTGAGTAGAAAGAAAATAAAAGGAAAAAAACTAACCGAATTTATAAGCTCAGATATTCTCTGTTGTGGATATAATTAAAACAATCGCTATCTATTGGTAGTTGATTGCTCAAAATGTCGAGATTGCCCCTTGCATTGAGCATGAAGAGCGAGTATATATGTGTCTGTGTACAATGGGAGTAGGGAGCTTGACATCATATATGATGTATATATTCCAAAAAGAAAGTGTGAAAATTTGGGCGGCTAAACAACATCGTAAATTGCGCCACTTGGATTTTTTTTTTGCCCTTTGTTTTTTTAATCAATTGGATAATTCGCATGCAACAAGAATCAGAACTGTAAATTACGAAAATATCCCCTTTGTTATTATTCTTATGATTATTTTCAATGATATGGTAGAATTTATATGTTATAACTCTAGGGTCTACTCCATAATAATTCATCTCAGAGTAAGGATTTTTGGGTTTCACTTCATTTAATTGGTAAAATGTCTTGTAATCAAATCAAGAATCTTAAATTGAACGAAATTCATTAGTGTTTTAAGCTGATAGTAAAGAATTAACCTTTAGTATCAAGTCAATTTTTTTTTTTATGAGATCAAGTCAATTTTTTGATGACAAAAAGACTAAAATTTAGGCGGTTAATACTTTAGGTACTTTCATAGAATTCAACCACACTTTTGCATTAGTGAATGAATCACGTGGTTACATTTAATTGTTATAGCAAGATAATATATATTAGTTTTGGAAAATGTTAGAGATATAAATTTTTTTACAAATGACTGATGAAATGAGTGGTTATTGGTAAATGAAAAAGTAATATTAGTGGTGGATCCAGATGAACACCAATAAAAGTTATAATAGTTATAGCAGTTTGTAAAAATATTGTAAAATAGTTTATAATTGTAGTATTAATTTATATTTTTTAGAGTAGTCTATAACCACAAACTATTTTACAATATTTTTACAAACCGTTAATGTGACAAATTCTTACTAGTTTTTATATGAGTACACCACTAAATCATATTTTCACTTACCAATAATCACTCACCACATCAACGGTCTGAAAAAAAAAATTGTAAATTATTGATATCTCTATCTCTTTCTTTTTTCTTTTTTGTTACACTTATAAATATAAAAATGCAATTAAATTCAATTCAAGAACTTTAATTTAAATGAACCCCTTAAAAAATAGCTTTTATTTATTTTTTATTATTAGTAGTAAAAAAAAAAAAACCTTTACCAACAAGCAATAGAAGCCTCAATTATAGCATAAAGATGTAAAAATAGACATGATGGAGGTCTTCCTCTTTCCAAGTCTTCTCGTTGTCATTGGACCATCTAACTCCAACGTAATTCTACGCATCAACTTGTGTCTGTCTGCTACTCATGTTAGCGTTGATTACGTTTTTTTTTTTTTTTTTTTTCTCCCTTTTCTTTGTTTAGTATTTTATGATGTCATGTCAGTAGGTGATGATGTTATGTGAACTCACAGAACGGTGTAACTACCCCGCTGAAAAACAGACACTTTAAACCACGCGCCCTAAGTGTATGAGCAAATCGGTCTGTTAAGTAGTCACACGCGTTTCATTTGCGGCTTGAGTCGTAGCTCATCGACGTGTACATTGCAATGAACCACAATTCATTGAAAAATTCTTCTTTTAGTATGATTTTTTATACTTTATATTATCATAAGGTTTTGGAAAATTATAAAATTGACGAAATTGACGTTTCAACATTTGTTTGCTCGTCTTTCTCAAAAAAAAAAAAAAAAAAAAAACATTCGTTTCCTTTTCAAAGTTAAACTCAATATATTTGGTATCAGTCAACTCAACTCAACGTGTAATATATTTTGTTGTTGAATAAAAGATTTGACATTCGAATCTCTTGCCTACACTAAAAGAAATGATTAGTGTCTTAACTTGATAATGAAAACAGGTAATCATCCGATAAAATGTTTTGTAATCGAATAAGAAATTTGAAGTTTGAACAATTTTGTTTACACTAAAAAAATGATTAAGAGATTTGTGATTTAACTTATGTCTGCATCTAAGAGCAATCATTGGATAAAATTTTATGTCGTTGAATAAGATATCTGGTATTCGAACTTCAATTACACAAAAAATATTATTAGTGTTTGGGTCTGATGATAAGAACAATTATCATGAAGAGACGTTATACATTAATATTATACTGTATCTAAAAAAAAGAGTTAAGCTCAATTAATTGGAATCTTTTGAGCAAATCTTGATAATGAATAATAGTGAGTTTAAATTAGTTTGTTATTTTATTTTAATAAATGTTTTTATAGTAGTTTTGTTTATATAAATGTGTATGAACGCCCACTTTTTAAGATACATGGTATTTTTATCCACCTTCAACGTGTCTTTTTCGAATCCAAAGCCATCATAAGTTGATATCTTTTTGGGTAAGTATAAGTGGATCTCAACGTACCATAAAAATTTGTAGTGCTTTGAAGCATATCTTGCTCGATGGTTTGGTCACATCTATTATCTACACCTCCACTTACTTGCACATGCATAGACTAAGATCTTCTTTGATTGAGATAAGCTTCCATTTCGTTGCAATCATTTTCTACTAACAAACGAGGATCAACTATATTAGCTTTTTAGTGATGAATATTCCAAGCTTAAGTGCAAAGAATTGTCAATCAAAGAATAATTGTTTTCGTATGCACTCCACACATTAGTCTCTTAAGTACAGCTCAACCCAACTCAGCATATATATATATATATATATATATATATATATAAAATAATTTAGTGTTCATTTTTTACTATTCACCGCAATAATTTATAAAGTATTAATATGAAGAATCCAAGTCACAAAATATTAACTAGGGGTAAATATACAAACACAATTCAGCTTGTTTGGGTAAGCTAATCATTCGTGCCATATGATCACCTGGAAGTATATGAAAAGATTGGCCCATGGATATATAGTAACGTGGAGATCAGTTGTTGCAATTTAAAACTAGAGCCAGAGAAGCACATCACTTTAAAAATAAAATTCAGGTTTATAATAAACTGAATTTTAAAGACAAAGGCCAACCTTCAATGAATTGAAAAAACAATTCATAGAATCTATTAAGAATAGAAAATGGAAACTATTAGTATTAGTTGGTCGTTTTGCATGCACCTAGACTAGTTTGGACATTTTAATGGTTGAATTCCATTATTCGAAATAACTTGGGACATATTATAATTAATTAAGTTTATAACAAGTTATGGCAGACCGGGAGGTGCTGTCTGGTCCCTATTTTGTGTAACCTCTTGCTCCTCCTCGTGCAATAAAATTGTCTTTATTTAATATATAGAATGTTTTTAAGTAATGATGGATTTTGGATCCACCATTCATGTGAAATAATGTGATACCACATCATTATATTTTGAAAGTACCAAATAGCTGAATAAGTATTCTCAAAAATGATACTTTCATCTTTCATAAGCTTTAAGGTATTGGATGAGGCTGTATGTTTTAATTTATGTGGAATATTGTAAGAATAGGGATGTTAATGAGGTAAGGCAAAGCTAGATCATGGGTGTCTTGTTCCCACCCAATCTCCTCTTTTTTGGGAGAGATGTGAACACATGTGGGGCAAGTTGGGTTCAAGACAAGTTTGAGGTATTTTGTTATCTCCTATTGAAATTGAGGTGATTTCAATTTTCAACATTAATGAGACTAAGATAAAAATAAAAATAATAATAATTAAAAAATAATAAAAGAAGAAGAAGAGGAATAGTCGTGGGCGTGTTAAGAGAGAGAGAGGGAGAGACATGATGTATTTTGGGGATAGTAATATAAATTATAAATTATAAATAGGATGTGTATAAATAATGTAAATATATATTAAATAAAAACATATAAATACACACACATTCAGAGCCAGGCAACGAGAGGCAAGGTGAGTCAAGTGCAGTGGGAAATTTTGTCATCCCTATGCATGAAGGATTTAGAATTCTTCTTTGACCAACTAAAAAATTTTCATCTTTTTAGAATAAAAAATATATTAAAACCCAAAACTAAATTAATAAGTGAAAAATAAAACTAGTAAATATCTAGTATTAGAAAAATAGAAAATAAAAGCAAAAAATAGAAACTACTTATTTCTTAATACATTTCAACTCAATCATTAATCAAAATGAAATTTGATGTTCTTTTAAATCATGACAGTTGTAAGGGCACAATTTGAGTCCCTAGCCTAAAGGATGAATGAACTTAGGCCCAAAAAGTCAAATACAATGAATTTGTAGAGAGTGGGTTAGAAAACTAGGCTTTAATGAATCATACAACAAGTAAAATAGATTCAGATGACAAAAAAATGAAGATAGACTGGTTTAATCTAAAGAAAATCGTCCTCGGCACAATCCGAGGAGATCAATTCTTATACATTTTCTCTTGAGTTTGATAACAAGTTTAATTTTTGATTGCTACAGTGTTTTACTTTTAATTTCTCGATCCCTTTCTCTTAGGATATCTCTTCCATTTTATACTATCTTTCCCTTTCATCTCCACCTTCCACATGCAGATCAGATTGTTGGTGTTGATTCTTATCCCATCAACACATTCCTGAAATCTTTGGATAGTAGCTATAAGGTTGAAAATTACTATTTAGGTATCACTTCCTCATTAATATGGCCAGAGAGTTAGTTGCAAAGCATTTAATGCGACGGTAACAACTTTCCTTTTAAGTATTTCATAGTCTCCCTATATCTTGTTCCTTCTTTGATATTTATCCTCATCAGTGGAATTGTCTAGAACATTGCTCTCGGTGTCAAACCGTACCTTTCGACCTCAGCTTTGATTAGCGGAGGAGGCATCCCTCCTCGGACCACCTTCTCGGATGACCATGGTCAAACTTCACCTCTTTACTTACCAACACGAATTCTTAGAAAGATGTTTACCCATCCTCGGACTACTTAATGTCCTCGGATTAGGCCCCTAGCCCAATACATTCTATTGGGCCTAATATCTCTACAAAAGTAATTTATAATTTATTTTATACTAAATTTCATAACATGTTTTTTTTTTCAATGTATAAAATTAAAGAGTTATTCATAAATTATTTTCCATTATTTCATTATATGTTGATATTCTTTCAACCAAAAAACTAATTAGTGTCACCAAGTTAAAACATACACACAAATAATAATAATAATAATAATAATAAGAAGAAGAAGAAGAAGAAGAAGAAGAAGAAGAAGTGGAGTTATACAACACAATCTCTAAATTATAAATTTTCAAACTTTTGACATTTGATTTCAAATATCAAACAACCAAAGTCCTGTATTTGTGTTAAATGAAGGCTAAAATCCAAATTACACCCATTTTAAGTTTGTGTGGATTGTCATTGTGGTCCTTTATGTCATTTTAGTCCTTAAACCTTAACATTTTTGTCAAGTTGATCATTTTGTCCATTGATGTTTACATAACTATCATTTAATGTATTAAAACAACGTCGTATCACATATGTGAAGAATGATAGTTTCATAAATAACTTTCGACAAAATGACTAATTTGACTGAAATGTTAAAATTTAAAGTTTGGGAAAACAAAAGGCTTTATAAAATGACAATTCATCCAAACTTTAGGTGATTTTATATGATGTCATAACTTTCAAGTTTCATCATAATCTTTAACAATAAGGTTGTCAACTTAGGATGTCATAAATAAACTCAATTGTGTATGAACAACTCGAGCTTAACTCTAGAAAAAAGTTCGTTTAGCCTATAGACAAAGCAAGTTCAAATGCCAAGTTTAGATTTGACTATTAAATAAGTAAAAATCAGACATAATAATGTGCTTGTAAACATCTTCACTTGTGAAGCTTGATTAAAGTATATATATAAATATTAGATATTCATATGTATGATGTATAACATATTTATATAAACTTGTGTCTAGATTGAGTTAGTCTACAGATCATGGCATACAATATAAAATTATTATTTATAATTTATTAATAATAAAATATACAGTCAATTTCATAGCAAAAATCATATATAAATTTTAACAATACAAAATTGATTAATCTAATTTTTATAAGTTTATAAATAGAAATCATTCTATCTAAGTAATTAAAATAACATAATCTATTTATTAGCAGTTGTCAACATAGATTTATTAATTTGTAAAAAAAAATTAAAAAAAAATTTACCTTACTTGTTTGATAAGAAAATAAACCAATCTTGAATATATAACATAGTTCATTAGTGAACTTGAGTTTTTTTTTTTTTCCTTTGAGAAATAGAAAAAACAAAGAAAAAAAAATCATAAAAGTTTAATCCTTTACCGTTAGGAGCAGGCCCGGTCCATAAAACTCTCCTTATCTAAGCGAGACTCTTGGCCCTCTAAATTTCAGAGAGAGAACATTTCCGACAATTTCTTAGTACACTTTGTTTCAATTTTCTTCTCACAGTTCACTCGGTTACTCCAAATTTTACACAACCATTAACCACCATGGCGGGAATGGCGACCTTCAATCTCTCTTCGGCTTCATCTTCCATCTACAGCGGTCCATCACTACCATCATCAAATGCTTCATCACTTTTATTCTCATCAAGGCCGTCCATTCTCCCAATGCAGCGAACTCCGTTCCGTTCCAGAATACTTCCAAGTGAAAATTCCCCTCCGTTTATTTCCTTCCTCAATTTTGGTAGAGCTTGAGAGTTCAATTTCAAAAGGGTATATTAATGACTTGTTTGTGTGCTTCTTTTTTTTTTTTTTTTTTTTTTTGGCATTGCAGAGATTTATGCATTTTCTAGTAACGATATCAAAGTGGGTTCCAACATAGAAGTCGACGGCGCTCCTTGGAGAGTTTTGGGTATTGTTTCCAATAGATATTCTGTAACTATTATTAGCTTTTAACTGGGTTTTGATTTCTAAGTCCTGCATTGTGTGTGTGTGTGTGTGTGTGAATTATGTGTTTTTTGAGGGTTTAAGCCTTATGAAAGGAAGAAAAGAAAATTGAATTTGGGAATATACTTTTTACTAATTTTGAAGAGAGTAATTTATTTGATACTGTAGGTCCCCTTAGCTTAACTGTTAAATTTTTCTTGTCATTGAATAAAGAACATGAGTTGAAATCCCACCAAATAGAAACTCATTGGTGTCTTTGTTTGATGATAAATAGCAATCATTATGAAACAGATGCAATAATTGTGTGCCACGCTATTCCTCAGTAAAGAACAGTGCTACCATTCATGTGAGAGGAGAGAGCATTGCCCTTGGAATGCTGGTTAATTTTACTTCTTAAGAGTGGCTGGTTTGCATCCTTTTTTTCTTGACCGGTGAATCGTACAATCGAGGGAGAACGAGTTGTAATTTGTAAACCAGAATTTAAAATTGAAGTAGACTGAATCCATCTTTTGTGAGTGGGACCTAACTTTGTTTTGCTAAGTATATTCATGAACTAATTTATCTTTTGGGTAATATGCATCTCAATTTTATTTTGTGCATACCATTAGTGCAGTTGTCAATACTCAGTGCCCAAAACAATAAAATTCTTTGTAATCATTTTAGTCATTGCATGTTCCCTTTCAACGAGTCCTTAAGAGACAAGAAATTGGGTTCGGTATTGTCCAATAGTTAGATTTGGTGGTTTTCAAAATTTACTTAGTTAGTTACTTCCATATATTTGTGTTATGTCCGTGGTGTCTAATTTATAGACCATTCTGTTTTTCTAGGAGGAATCTTTTTATTCTTTAGGGACACCCCTCTGTTTTTTTCATATGGAATTTTAAATCTTATAGCTTGAATGCCTATTGGCCTTTGCCCTTCTGCCTATTGGCCTTTGCCCTTCTGCAGAGTTTCTTCATGTGAAACCTGGAAAAGGTGCAGCGTTTGTGAGGACCAAGATGCGTAATTATATAACAGGAAACACGGTTGAGAAAACTTTTCGAGCTGGTGTTACGGTAACGTCTTTCATACTGCATACAGTTATATCATTAAGTTATGTGTCCTAGTACCTTGTAAGTTCAATATAGTTTGCAATGGCTAACATATGAACAACTTAATTATGTTTGTGGCATTATAGGTATTTCATGTTGTTGGAACTTAATTGAATCACTTAATTTAGTACATCCATTAAACTTTGGATAAGTGAAAGATGTGTCATTTTTCATTGGGATTCTGTTGTAGTTTTTACTTGCTGCTTCATCATATAAGATAGACTATCACTTATCAAAAAAAATATAAGATAGACTACGGAAAGGATTAGATGCTCCAAATTATGGTACCTTGCAAGCTTGCACTAAATTTTTAGTTAACTTAAAGTGTAATATTTTCTTCAGCTAATTTTATTTTAGACGTGAATCAACTTCGCATCTAATTTACAGAAACCTTGTAAAGATGCATCATTTTATTTTTAGGAAAATTTTCAAACTAGGGACTGTTACAATCCCTAGTTTGAAACAATCCCTAGTACTTTGTTCTTGTTATGAAATAAGGTTACTTCATTGAATTTCACAGTGTTGGTAGTTGCTTCTTTTATTTATTTATTTATTGGATGTCGCTGTTTAGGAGCTCAGCCATAAGATCGTTATTCATTGCATATTATGCAATGTGAAGTATCTTAAATAGTAAAAAAGCATGGACATGGACACGGAAATTGAGATGGACACAATAAGACATGATGACCTGAAAATTCTTGAAAAATTAAGACACAACACAGTGGGTTTACGACAATTTCTCAATATATATAGGAAAATTTTATGTTTATTTTAAATTTTCAAAATAAATAACTATCAAAAATACAAAATCTTTCAAAATGTATTTAAAACCAAAGGAATTTAAAAAAAAAAAAAAAATCCCTCCCAACACATTGAGGCTTGTGATTATAAAGTCCATTGGAACATATGGCACCCATGATAATTCTCATATATCTATATTATACTGTGCCTCTCCAGGTCATTCTCTCTCTCTCTTGTCCTTATGTGTAATTGTTTGTCCAGATTGATGAGGCAGATATATTCAAAGAAACAAAGCAGTTCACATATAAAGATGGTTCTCAATTTGTCTTTATGGATCTGGTATTTTTCAGTATCCTAATCCTCTGTTATGTTTGTTAGCATAGTGTTTTTGAGAGAGAAAGAAATTGCGATAAAAAATTATTTTTCTCTTTTACAACTGATTATAAGAATTTGATTTTGATAATTCAATAGTTATAACTTGGGAGGGGAGATTTGAACCTTGGATGTATCTAATGGAAACATCAGGAGGTGCCAATCAATTGAGCTGCAAGCTCTTGGCTGATTATAAGAATTAAAAATTCTTTTGTGTGTGATGACTAGTTAGACATCTACTTCATGACTCTTGGGATCGCTTCCTTTTTTGGTGCTTATATGTTGTCTTAAGGTAACAGGCACTGCATTGAAAGACTTATTCTATAGTTATTTTCTTAATTTTTAATGTTGTATTTTCACAGAGTACATATGAAGAAATCCGTCTTAATGCTGCTGATGTTGGGGATAAGACAAAATTTCTGAAAGAGGGAATGGACTGCACTGTTCTTTTTTGGAACGGAAAAGTATTTTCTAAATCTATTACCCTCTCATTCTTTATTTTCTATTGTTTTGTTTGCAAAAGAGCATTGTGCTTTTCTAGAACTGTGTTTAAGAGGGTGCTCTGTAAACTTTAGGAAGGAAGAGGGTGAATTGCCGCATTTATGCACCATCAGTTGAAAACTGAGCAATATTCTTATTCATTGGTGTCATATTTTAGTGCCCTTATATTCACAAGTTAGATGCATATGCTTGCATATGTACAGATGGCATCACTAGATGTTTATTGTTGTTGTTAATATTATCATTTAACAATCTTCTTGTTTGTATTCTTGCAGATTATTGATTTTGACCTGCCCATCACAGTTAAGTTGAAAGTGGTTGATGTAGATCCTGGACTTAAAGGTGACACTGCCCAAGGTAATGTCGTTTGCTTTCTCTTGCAATTTCCAAGGACCAAATCTATTCTGTAGTAGATCTAAATTCTGATCAATTAACGAAATGTGGGGACAAAAGGGCTGTACACAGGCAGGTCCATCCTGTTACTGTGTTAAAATTTCCCTGGACAGATCAAAATGCACTCACAAGTTGGGCACAGTAGATAATCAAAATGATCCTGCAAGACTAAGTATAAACCATACAGAATGTGCATCTAAATGATTATGCGGGTTTCAAATGTGCAAGTTTAAGTAAATGATTGTTTGCTAATGAGACATTTGGAATCTCCTTCTCTGTTTTTCCATTAATGGAATACAAAAATTGAATAAAAAGTGTACTTTTCTGATTTGTCCATTGTGTTTGCAACTTTAAAGCTTTGAGGTAATGTCTGGATACCAAACGGGATGGGGCTCATTTGACTTTTTAATAAGTTTCAATCATGAGGACCCTCTTTTCCGCCCCCCTCCCCCCTCTTCCACCTTCTTCTTCTTCTTCTTCTTCTTCTTCATATTTTATTAATTTCTTTAGCTGACTATTCAAGAAATGAAATCTTGTGGCAGGTGGATCAAAGCCAGCAACCGTTGACACTGGTGCTGTGGTTAATGTTCCATTGTTTGTAAATATAGGCGATGAAATATTAGTGGATTCAAGAACAGGGCAATACATGAGCCGTGCATAAGTTTTACCTTGGAGATTTCCTGTCACCAGCCATTTATATATAATTTTCAGTATTATCCGAGAGTCTTGTGCCTCATTTGGGGCAAGAAATGTACATCAAGCTTAGCGTAGCAAATGGTTGCAAATGTTAAATTTTACTCTCAATTGTTGACTCGTTTGAGAATTTTTGAGAATTTTTATAGGCTGTAATTTCTTTTTGTATGAGAAGAGAGAAAAATTATTAGCCATTCAGACGGATACTATGTCTAAATAGCGAAGTTAATAATAATGGGAATAATTCGTAACACACTCACGGTCACTAGTGCAGAGTATCATTATAATGGAACAGTTTGCAGTTTATCAATAATTGAGAATTAAATCTAGCAATGAGTTAAACTATACACTCTACTATCACTACAAGAACGACAATCACTACGACTACTACTAAATCTTAATCCCAAACTTCTGGGGTCATTATGCATCCTCGTTGGTTGCATATATTCTTTTTTCGCAATTCTATTATATTCGAAGTCATACTCTCTCTCAATTACTTAATTCTCTATATCTCGGCTTGCAATTGGGAATCACGCCTCGCTTCAACGCTGTGCCATATATACTACAAGCGGCCAAGAGCCATTTCCGTTTGTTGTACCCCTCAATTAAGAGGTTATAAGACATTCTGCTGGGGATTATTATTCTTTCATCCATGAGGGCCAGAACTAACAAAGCCTCATCTTCCCTGCCTCTAGCACAAAGTGCTCGAATTACATTGTTGAAGGTGATTGCTCCTGGAGAATTCCCCATTCTTATCATATCATGCAGGTTGTCCAATGACTTCTCAATCTTCCCTCCCTTACATAGAGCTTGGATCATTAGGCAATAGGTACTGGGGTCTATGTCATAAAAACCAGTTTTCATTTTCTCAAACACTTTGTGTGCATCTTCTAGCAGGTCTTTTTCTTTCCAGGATCTCCTGCATAACCCTCTCAAAAGAAGATTCATAATCCTTTTGTCTACTTCAATACCATCCTCCACCATTTCCTTATAAGTTCGTAGCGCTGACCGGATTTTACTCCATTTTAGCAATCCATGCAACAAGGTGCTATAACTTATACAATCAGGCTTGCAATTTCTCTGCTTCATTTGCTTTAAAACAACTATACCCTTCAATGGCCTGCCCTCCTTACAATACCCTTGAAACAGTGTATTGTAAGTGACCACACTTGGTGTCAATCCCATCTCCACAGCTTCATCGAGCAATTCCATTGCCTCATCTGACCTGCCCACTTTACAAAAACCATCCATAACAGCTGTGTACGTATAAACGTCTGGCTTCATTGAATCTTTCTTGATTTTTAACAACAATTCAAATGCTTCCTCCACCCTCCCCACATAACACAGCCCCTTTAACAAGCAATTGTATGTCTGAACTGTGGGCTTGCAACCTATTGTGCCCATGAAATCAAAAACCTCAAAAGCTCTCTGCATTCTACCTCTTTTGCACAATGCATTTATGAGAATAGTGATAGTTACAACGTCCGGGTGAGAACCCTCTTCTACCATATGGTCCAAGACTTGTTTAGCCTCATCCAGCTGATTTTTCTTGCAGTGGCACCTGAGGACAACGGAAAATGTCCAAGAATCTGGTTCTAGCCCATAAGATGATAAATCAGAAAACAGTTTCAAGGCAAAGTCTGGATCTTCTGCTATAAACAAAGCCATGAGCATATCATTGGCTCCAGATATGGTACTAAAGCCACCATCTTTGACATAAGAACTGAGAAATTCAGTTCTTTCTTTAGAGGGTAACTCTCTAATTCTATCTGCCAATTCTTGTACGTGAAATCTACTAGTTCTCTTATCAATACCCAGGTTATTTTCTGCTTGTTTGATAGGTAAAACCTCAACTTTATCAACCAGGTAATTCCCATGTACAGGTGGGTTAGGATTTGTGGAAGAGAGTGACAGTGTTGTGAGGACAACTAGCTTACCATGTTGTGTTTTCCTATAGTGGCTTCTGTAGATGTTGCTGAAGAAGAAAGGGGTATTGAGCAAAGTGGATTGGACGGGAACACGAGGTTGAAGTAGTGTAAAGGGTGCGGGATACGGAGAAGACATCAAATCAGAGAGAGAGAGAGAGAGAGAGAGGAGAGTGGTGGATAGGTAAAATACGAACTTAAGATATAAATATATATATATATATATATATATATATATATAGTGTATGCTTTCATGGACGTTTTGAAAGTGAAGTTACAAAAGGGGGGTGCTGCTATTGGAACATTGAGGCGAATGGGAAGGCTTGTTTGATTGTTTTTATGGGAGTCTTCTGTTGAATCTGTGCCTCTTCAGGTAAGAAATTCAACACGCACAATTGCCTTAAAAATATGATTTTAAAAAGGATAGATATTGTTGCACAACCCACACCTTAATGCACACACTTTACACGTGTAAAAAAGCAATGATTTCTTTTAAAAATGAGCTTTATGAGAATACTTAAGTAGTGGATTTAATTGATATAAATGATTTGCTATAAATTCGGAGATCTTAAATTTCATCCACCATATTATCAGTCCATGAAATTTCTAAGATATCTCATAGGCCGAGAGTGAAATTATAGACCCAAAGACGGGAACATCACTTCCTTTATGAACAAACAGTTATATGAGACAAATAAATAATTTGGTTTTCCCAAGTCTTTTTTTCATATAAAGTTTATGCCCAACTCACAAAACTCTCATTTTTGTAAGGTTTGAGAGATATGATTGATAAACCATCTTATCTCCAAATTTTTTTAAAAGTAGATTCCTACACTCAAACCGTCAACCTGCGAGGCTGCAACCTATTGCCTTTGGTGAAAGATTATTACCATCCCATCAAGCTTGACCTCCCAAGTCCCAACTTTCAGATTACATTCCTAATTTCTACATTCTCCGGGCCCGGGCATTGTAAATCTATTCACAAGTGCAGAAGTGGAACCTTAAATAGATTAGAAAAGTAATGCCAAACGCCATACTTTGTACAATTTTAGATCATGTAAATGTCAGCTAGGCCAAGAGGGTTGAAACTAAAAAGCTCTTAACTTCTAGAAGACATTATCAGGAAGAAAAAAAAAAAAAAAAACCAATTTCATTATTGTATTAAACCATCCAAGTTCTACTGTCAAAAAAAAAAAAAAAAAAAAAAAAAAAAAACCATCCAAGTTCCAACATTCTAACTCATAATATTGCGCACAATATTTCATTCCTTTTCATAATCGTTACATATTATCTGTGTATACTTATAGCATCTTTAAACTTTACTTGCCAAAAAAGAAGAAGAAAAATATGTAGAAGCAAAAGGGAAATGTGAATAAGAAAATATAAAAACCCCTTTTAAAAATCTTCAACCATTTTAATCTGCGCTTGCTTCTTTCCACCACGATTACCCTTTATATGAAGAATGGGCTTGAGCAACATCTTCAGGGCCTTGAGGAAGCCCGGACCACGACGCCCACGTTTAACTTGCTTTACGAAAGGTGGTGGAGATGAACCTGCTGGTCCAATCGATGGTGCACCAAGTCCAAATCCACCTGCACTTGATGTAAGGCTTCGGCCCAGAACTTGGTTAAGTTGCACCTCAAAGGAGCTTCTTTCAAACCCATCCAACAGTGAGCTTTGTTCATCTCCAAATATCCTAAGAACTACTTCTATTTCATCCATTGCACCCAATTGCTAAGGAAATGTTAAATGTTTATGCTTTATACACGAGAATATATTATTTGGAAGCTATGTTATGGCTTGGATTGATGTTTTAAGGTAAAGTTTAGGAAGCCAAAATTATTAAGAATATATGATAAGTTGTGATTGATGGAGTATAAAGTGGAATACAAAAAAATGGGAAGATTTGTATTTGTGTGAGAAAAAAATCTTTGAGGATTTTTTCATTTAGTCTTCCATCTCATCTTTTAATTAGTGTCGTGTGTCACTCTTCTTTGAAAGGAAAATGTTTTAAAGACTTATTTAATTTTTATTATTTATTTATATTCAACAATAACAAATTTTCAATACATAGAGTGCCATGTGTCACTCTTCCTTGAAAAGAAAATAGGCACTATTCATTTAACATTTCACCTATGCAATGGTTTTAATTAATTGATTTATTTGAAGCAAAAAAAAAAAATTTAATTGATTTATTGAGCCTTTTACCTAATAAAGATTTTAATGAATTATTTAAATTTTATCATTTATTTATATTCAGCAATAAAAAAAATTATTTGCTAAGTATTTAAATTTAATAAAAATTCTGTGCAACCATTAGTAGGATATTTATATACCTTTTGTAGCCCAAAAATAATAACCAAATCATGTTGATCTTTGGGGTGGAGTATTATATCTACCTAATGCTCCACATGAATGTTACAGCCGGAGCCATGAAAGAAGTTCTAAAGGTTACAACTTACAAGCCGTTGATCATGAATGGTACTCATATATTTCTTCTCTAAATTGGATGTAGAAAATCCTTAGTAGTTTCCCCTTCCCAAACACACATGCATATTTTGACTGTGGCACCATCTATATGACACAAGAACTGAGAAATTCAGTTCTTTCTTTAGAGGGTAACTCTCTAAATTTTATCTGCCAATTCTTGTACCTGAAATCTACTAATTCTCTTATCAATACTACCCGTATTCTTTTCTTCTTGTTTGATAAATAAACATTCAATTTTATAAACCAAGTAATTCCCACTTGGTAGAAGAGAGTGACAGTGTTGTACGGACAACTAGCTTACCATGTTGTGTTTTCCTATAGTGACTTCTGCAGCTGTTGCTGAAGAAGAAAGGGCTATTAAGCAAAGTGGATTGAACCGAAGATTGAAGAAGTGTGGAGGGTGAAAAATAAAGAGAATACATCAAATCAGAGAAGTGGATAGGCAAACTAGAAATTCAATTTGTATAAAGCATATACTTTCATGGACGTTTTGAAAAGGGGTTGCTGCAATAGGAACATTGAGTCAAAAGCAAGATGCGGCATTGTTTGTTTGTTTTCAAGGACTAACCTTTGCCTCTTCAGATAAGAATTTCAACATAAATACAGTATATACACACAAAATTGCCTCAAATATGATTTTAAAATGCAGTAATTTCTGTTCCACACAATGAGTACATAGAGTGAAAACAATTGAAGTTGATTTACGATTTTAGTTATTTGCAAGTAGCGTGTGTACGTACACAGTATTTGTAACAATCACTAAATGTGCTTAAAACTAACTACCCAACCATTGCGTAGCCAGTGCAAACAATTGAAGTCGATTTTACTATTTCAGTTTGTCAGTTCGTTTAGACCCCTGTAAACTTAGATTGTTTAACCTAATTAATTAACCAAGTGAATACTTAGGTTTATTATTCAGATCTAGGTTAAAACAATAACGATCATATCAAGTAAAGCAGCGGAAAAATAAATAACACAACGATATGATGACCCAGGAAAACCAAACCGGTAAAAAACCTGGGGAGGATTTAACCTAGCTATCCTCAAGGTAAAATAGCAAATCCACTAGAAAGAATTGAAGTTTACACAATAGCGACTTAGACCACTAACATCCTATTGCTACCCAAGTGTAGGAAACTTACTACCACGACCACGTGACAGCTCCGAGATCCACGGACTTCTTCTTTCTTGAATTCTTCAGCAATCCACAAGCGCACCTGCTTGTATTTCTTTAAGATCTTTGATTCTGCAACTGAATGATTTACCAAGCTCTAAACATAAGTCTTGAGTTTGAAAACCCTAAGTGTATGTGAAGGCAAACACCTCTAGATCTCACAATGAGATTCACAAACACAGCAAAACAGAACTCTAAAAACGTGGCTAGGGTTTTCCCTTATATACTTAGGGCAAAACATAAAACCCTATACATAAAGTGGGCTAGGGCTGAGTTGGAAAATTTTGCAGAAAAATAATCTGCACGACTTTCGATCGATCGAGTCTAATTTTCGATCGATCGAGTCAGGCAGAAAGTGCACAGTGAATTCTGCATAAAACTCGATTCCAACTTTACATGAAGAGCCATACTTTGAGCAAGTCTAACACAAGACTAAACATTGTTTTGATCATGGTTTGCCAACATTACAAATTGAAATTCTAATACATTAGTTCCTAATTCTTAGAACCTAACAAACTCCCCCTTTGGCAATCCGTGACAAAACACAGACTTAACAAAAGCCCAAAGTTTACAAAATGAAACAGCCCATTACAAAATAAAAAGCCACTTAAACAATTCAACCTAACTACTATCTAACAGTTGCACAATAGACAGCAGCACGACTGAATCAACCTGTATATTCCTGTAACACTTAACAAACACATAAACGCGTGTGTGGAAAAAAACAGGAAATATATAAAAATATCTTCTTGATTTCACATGACACAAAATAAAGACATATATCATGAATAACATCATAAATATAAATCAATAAGCAGAGTAGCATAGTGAAACAAGAAATATATACATCAAAATGTATCTCAACAATATCTCCTAATCAAGAGCTAAAAAAGGTAAATACACAATGAAGCGCCTAGATACAATCTAATAACTCCACAAGCTCCGCAGTATCACTACTAAGTACAAAACTCCCCCTAAAATGAAAATCTCTACAAAAAAAATGCTAGATACATAAGAACTACACAATAGAATGCACTCCCCCTTTTTGTGACGAATTGCCAAAGGGCACTCACTCATTATCAAAAGGCGGTGGAGGAGAATGACGAGAGCTCGCCAAATCTGCTCGCAATGCACGTAGCTCATCAAGGATGTCCACCAAAAGCTGACCATGAGCCGTCTGAATGGTCACGACAGTATCCAGAGTCCGACGAAGGTCAGAAACCTCATCAAACGGTGGAGGAACATCAGCAGCAGCAGCAGCAGCAACAGCAGGATCAGAAGACGTCCCAGCTGCAGGAGTATCTGTAGAAGAAGAAGGGGGTGGAGTGACACCGGAAGGCTTTACCCTAGGACGCTTAGAGCTAGCTCGAAGTTGAGCAGCCCTTTGCCTCAAAAAGGTAGCACCTATAGGAGCAATAACATGAACAGGCTCAGACGCAGAAAAATCACCTAAACCAAGAAAAAGGAGAATCCTATGAATAAAAACGGGAAAGAATAACGCATGAGCCGTAGAGCTAGACCGATGAACCTCGTTCAAAGAACGAAGGAACAAATGAGGAAAACTGATAGGAGCATCAGTAACAAGCGCGTACAAAAACACACATCGCTCAAGAGGGATGGTGTCGACATGAGAAATAGGCCACAAAGAATGACACGCTATCCTAAAGAAAAGATAGTGAAGCTCGGAAAGCTCAGCAGAAGTGATCCGAAGATCAGAACCCCACTGGATAGAAGATCCAGTGATGTATGACAGCACGTCATCAAGAGGCGGAGTCTCCTCATAAGGAAAAACGGGATGGTCAACAATGGGCACCCCAAGAGCATCAGACACAACCGAAAGGGTAATGCGATACTCTACACCTCGTAACCAAACCTTAACCAAGGTGTTGGTATCATAGATGTGGATAGAGAGGTTCGAATAGAACTCTCTAATCAGGGTGGCAGGAGGAGGAGGATGCTCATACTCGAGCAAAGATAACCAACCCCGACGCTCAAAGTTACGTCTCACCTCAGGATCTACCTCATCTAGGATGACCCTACGCTCAGCCCAGATATGACGGCTAAGGTTCAGGGTCTCATAGGTCTCTTGGTTCTTCTCACTAGGGAACTGCTCAGTATCAAAAGAAGGTGAAGAATCAGAAGTCCTATGGGCTCTAGTTTTCCTAGGCATGATGCTAAGGAAAGAAAGGAGAGACACAAAAAGAGAAGAGCAAAAACATATACCAAGGGCAGACTGCAAGTTAGCACAACAAAAAATATAGAAATAACAATATTTATCAAAGATACCCAATTTAAAAAACCCAATTTTTTAAAACACAATTAATTGAGAAATTGATCAACATAATAGTTAAACAACTCAATATAATGATCAAATTAATCAATCTAACAAGTCAATTTCATCAATTTCAATCAATTTGAACAAAAACCCCAAAATTCCCAATTTCAAGCCCTAGAAATTCAAAAATTCCACAAATCACCAAATTAATCAAATTAAACCACATATAGTGCTTAGATTAGGTGTCCCCACAAAAACCCATGATTCTTTTGAAAAAGAAAGAGCCAAAAATCACTTCAAAAATACCAAAAACTAAAATGGCGAAAATACCCCAAAAATGCATGAATTAATGCATGAAACATGAAAATAAAAGTAAAAGAAAGGGCATAAAGGACATACCAGACTTGGGAGAGAGAGATTATTCAAAAAGATTTGAAGAAAACGACAAAATCTCCAAGAAAAAAGGCTTGACCGGTTGGTAGGGAGAGAAAGGTTTTGAAAAAGATTTAAAAAGTGAAAAGTCACGTGAGAGAAAAACCTTTTAAAAAACATTCAGCCCGATTTTCGATCGATCGAAAAACAGATTCGATCGGTCGAAAATCCTTCGATTGATCCAGTATCAATCAAGAACCGATCGAAACACACAGAGACTTTAGAGAGATTTTAAAAACATTTTCGATCGATCGAAAAACAGACTCGATTGATCGAAAATCTGGAAAAATTGAATTTTTGAAAATTGAATCAAATTAGCTCAAAAATTCCTCAAAGCATTAACTTTTATGAAAAAGATGCATGAGTATGAGATGAAATATTTTTCCAAAAACCCATGTTTTCAACCCAGATCTCTCAGATTAAGCTTTTCTCATAATCTTCCTCAATCAATCAAGCAAGCAAACATGTTTTGCATCAATTTCCATGAATATTCAAACTCGGTTGGTCAGGCCAAAAACACACACAGTAACATGTACACAGTTTAGCAAAGAATAACTTGTGTAGTGTGTGCAACTAACAAAAACTTGAGAAACATGTGAGGTGATATGCACATATTGATCAATCACAATTTCTACAAAATCCATCACATGAATTTGAAAGAGACTATTACTTAAAGAGTTACATCATATAACTCTCACATCTCCTAGAATAAAAGCTTGCAATCATGTAAGTTTCTTGATTTGCCTCATTTATTCAATTTAATTGATTAGAAACTTAATAAAATAGCCGGGATAATGTACAGACCAATTTTATTTGAATTTGTGAGATTATTATAGTCCAATAATGTACACACCAATTTTAATAGAGGCTACACCTTATGTTCTTTTTGTGCATGTGCTACACTTTCTCGAGCACAAAATCTTACGATATGCATTAAGGTGTTCATGATTGGCTAATAAGCAGTGGTGAGATGGTTATTTATGCCTTTCTCAATAAGAACAAGTCCGACAATTAAAGACATGAGACTTCAAGATCAAGATCATGTGATCAACAAATATAGCATCTTCCCACACAACATGCACAACAAAACTTTAGCTAGTAAAGTGCAATAGAATTAAGTGCATCAAAGCTAAACAAAGTACATAAACATGTTATGCCAAATTTGATTGACCAACCTTGTCTTCAGATTCAAAGAAACAATTGCAAAAAAAAAAAAAAACACACTTTGCAAATTTTTTTTTTTTAAATAAAAAAAATCCTAGAATGAAATGCATGAATGTTATGCAATGCAAATCCTAGAAACAAAGGTCACAAAAGATAGAGCAATAAAGCACAAGGACCATGTCAGACAGACTCAATTAAGTTGAGCCTTTTGCATCCAAAACTTTTTAGATGCAACTCTTGCATTGGAATTATGATTCACATTAGAATTCTGAGCAACTCCAGGATTGGAATAAAAGTTTAACGCCTTTACCAATTCACCAATAAGTACCATGGGATCATGTGCTTGGGGCACATGTACTTTAGTTTTATTTGCTCGCTTCGCAGCTTGCAATTTAAAACAATTTGGACGAATGTGTCTAGATTTTCCACAAAAATGACAAACCCATGCAGGTTTATCATGCAACTTGCCCTTAGTAAAAGTAGAAGCTCTAGAATGAGAAGTTTGAAGATCAACTCTAATCTTTCTAGGTGGAGTAACATCTATAGATTTGACAGGTTCACTCACCAAGGGTTTTACAATCTCACTCTTAGGAGGTTCAGAAGACGGGACAAATTTAGTGGAAGAAGGTTCAGGCACAGAGATGCTATCCACAAAACCTAAACCAGTTTTATCAGAAGGAGACTTTTGAACACTCAGCATGTGATCAAGTTTGGAACTTGCAGACCTATTAGTTTGTTCTCTAGCAACAGTTAACTCAAGTTCCAAACATTTAATTTTATCAAGTAAAAGCATGTTCTCAGTTTTCACTTTATTCAAAAGCTCATTTGCATCAAACAATTTCACAAGTAAATTTTTCTTTTCAAGTTCCAAAGATGCAATTTTCTTCAAGCCTAAATCAACATTCATGGCATCCTTTGCAGCAACTTTGCAAAGTTTATTATAGGCTTCTTGTAAATCTGCATCCTCAGAGAGTTCCCCATCAGAAGGGTTCTCTTCAACAGACATGCTTTCATTTACTACAGTAGTAGCAGTGAAAGCAATGAAGTTTCCATCCTCATCACTAACGGATTCATTGTCAGAAACTTCATCATCACTAAGGGTTACAGCCATAACTTTACCCTTAGACCTCAAGTATGTAGGACATTCAGATTTTAAATGACCATACCCTTGACAACCATAATATTGTTGTCCCAAAGAATTATTAGAAGGCTGACCTACTTTCTCCTTAGGTTTTTCAGTGTTATTAACCTTAGTGGGATCATTCTTCCTGAAATTTCTAGGTTCAACAGTGTTCTTGCCTCTTGCCCTTCTGTTATTGTTCCTAAGAAAGTTTCTAAAGTTCTTGGCAAGATAGGCAATCTCTGTAGCAGAGAGTTCATCATCAAATCCACCATCCTCAACATCATCAACAGACTTAATAGCCATTGATTTGGATTTGTTAGTCTTAGGGAGGTCTAACTCATAGGACTGAAGAGATCCTACAAGTTCATCAACAGGGATGGAGTCCACATCCTTACTCTCAGTGATGACAGTCACTTTGGGTCTAAAATTCCCAGTCAAAGATCTAAGAATCTTCCTAACAATTTTAAGTTGATCATAAATTTCACCCAAATTATAAGCAGAATTAACAATATCATTCAATTTAGCATAGAATTCATCAAAAGATTCATCATCATTCATTCTAATGCTTTCAAATCTAGAGGTTAATTGCTGCAACTTATTAATCTTAACTGCCTTTGTGCCTTCATGCACAGTCTGGAGGATTTTCCAAGCAATATGAGCAATCTCAACATTAGAGATTCTTTTAAATTCCTCCATGAAAACAGCATTAAAAATAGCATTCATAACTTTGTTATTGAAAGCAGCTGCCTCCTTTTGAGAAGTTTGCGACTCACTCACAAGAGTAGTGGGCTTCTCCCATCCGTACTCAACGGAATTCCAAACTCTCTCATCAATGGATTTCAGGAATGCTTTCATCCTTACTTTCCAATAAGCATAGTTGTTTCCATCAAAGTGAGGTGGAACAACAAGAGAGTGTCCGTGTTCCATGACAACAGGGGTCAAGGATCAGCTAAAAGATCAAAGGATAAAAAACAAAAGCTACCCGCTCTGATACCACTTGTAAGTTCGTTTAGACCCCTGTAAACTTAGATTGTTTAACCTAATTAATTAACCAAGTGAATACTTAGGTTTATTATTCAGATCTAGGTTATAACAATAACAATCATATCAAGTAAAGTATCGGAAAAATAAATAACACAACGATATGATGACCCAGGAAAACTAAACCGGTAAAAAACCTGGGGAGGATTTAACCTAGCTATCCTCAAGGTAAAATAGCAAATCTACTAGAAAGAATTGAAGTTTACACAATAGCGACTTAGACCACTAACATCTTATTGCTACCCAAGTGTAGGAAACTTACTACCACGACCACGTGACAGCTTCGAGATCCACGGACTCCTTCTTTCTTGAATTTTTCAGCAATCCACAAGCGCACCTGCTTGTATTTCTTTAAGATCTTTGATTCTGCAACTGAATGATTTACCAAGCTCTAAACATAAGTCTTGAGTTTGGAAACCCTAAGTGTATGTGAAGGCAAACACCTCTAGATCTCACAATGAGATTCACAAACACAGCAAAACAGAACTCTAAAAACATGGCTAGGGTTTTCCCTTATATACTTAGGGCAAAACATAAAACCCTATACATAAAGTGGGCTAGGGCTGAGTTGGAAAATTCTGCAGAAAAATAATCTGCACGACTTTCGATCGATCGAGTCTAATTTTCGATCGATCGAGTCAGGCAGAAAGTGCATAGTGAATTTTGCATAAAACTCGATTCCAACTTTACATGAAGAGCCATACTTTGAGCAAGTCTAACACAAGACTAAACATTGTTTTGATCATGATTTGCCAACATTACAAATTGAAGTTCTAATACATTAGTCCCTAATTCTTATAACCTAACACAGTTGTTTGCACTTACATACTGTATACAACTATCACTACTCTTTAAAACGAGCTTAGAGCTAACCAGTCAACCATTACATAACCCAATACGGAGACTAATTTTTAAACTCAAATCCGCTAATGCCACTTTATCGCAATAAGGAGTAGGTTTAAGGCCCACCCTCTAGTAACCAATGATTACAAAGGAGACAAATAGAATCTGGGTTTTCCCAAGTCCCCCAACTTTCAGATACCATTCTTGTGGCTCTGTAAATCTATTTACAAGTGCAGAAATGAAACCTAGAGCAGAATAGAAAAGTAATTCCAAACTCCATAGATTGTACAAGTTCATAGATCATGTCAATGTCAGCAAGGCCAAGAGGGTAAAAACCTAAAAGCCCTTTGCTTTCAGAAGACACTATGAAATTATAACAGGTAATCAGTATGTCCTGTTATAATGATTGAAAATTTTTGCAAATTAGATTTCTTCACACCCAATTCCATATTATATAAAACCACCCATCATTCTAACTCAAAATATTGTTCATATAAGACAAAAAAAAAATTCACTTTTCGTTCCTTTTCTTAATCGTTACATATTATTTGATTATACTTTTATATCATCTCTAAACTTTACTTACAAAAAAGAAGAAGAAAAATATGTAGAAGGAAAATGTGAATGAGAATTACATAGCTCCTTAAAAATCTTCAAGCATTCAATTCAAACCCGTACTGATCTGCTAAAAGCTTTCCAAGACATGGGATTTCTTGGATCTGGGACTGGGACTGGGACTTGCTTATTTCCAGCACCACCGTTACCCTTTCTACCAAAAATGGGCTTGAGCAACTTCTTCAAGGCCTTTTGAAAGCCCGAACCACGACGCCCTCGTTTCACTTGTGTTTCCAAAGGTGGTGGAGCTGAAGCTGGAGCTAGACCAGTTGATCCGACAAATGGTGCTCCAAATCGACCTCCACTTGGTGATGAAAAGCTTCGGCCCAGAATGGCTCGGTTGAGTTGCACCTCAAAGGACAGCCTCTCAAACCTGTCCAACAATGTGCTTTGCTCATCTCCAAACTTCCTAAGAACTACTTCTATTTCATCCATTGCACCCACTTGCTCAGGCAATGTGTTTTTTTTCATTGCTTTATACATGAGAATATATGATTTGGAAGCTAAAGCCTAAAAAGGGTTGCACTGTTAGTGTTTTTTAGTTATGGGTTGGAAAAGATGTTTTAAGTAGGAGTTTAGAAAAACCAAGGTGATAATTAAGCAATGACATAAAGTGAGTCCTCAATTCATTCAAGGCTTCAAGCAAAGTATCGGTACATCGTAGGGTCAGTGAGGTCAGCCCAACCTGCATGGAAGCTGAAAAGACTGTCAAAGCCAATACCCAATTGCCCCAAATGAATTGGTAGTACTTCGTACTCTGCACTACTAATAAATAAGGAAACAGGTTTCACGAGATGGAGTGATGGACCGTTGTTCTCGGGAAATAGCCAATCGTTCTTGGTTATCTTGCACTCACTATATTCTTTTTCTTTTTGTCTTTTTTTTTTTTGCTGAATTGCACTCACTATATTCAATTACTAGCACATTGTTACACTTGAATCATTTTTGTTTTTTTTTTTTTTTTTACTGAATAAAAAATGAGTAGAGGAGAAGACCAACGTGGCAATCATTTTTGTTAAAACTATGGGCTTTTTGCAAGTGTCATTTTTTGTTCTTTGTATGACTGTAAATTTGTTTTTTTAAACATTTGATCTGAAAGCTTGCAATAAATTAAATGCTCCGTTAGTATTTTTATTGAAAATTAACGGATTTAATCTCATAACATGTTTCTATGGCATCATAAAAAAAATTCAAAATGTCATTATTACTTTGTGTACATCACATGACCAAATTAATTAAAAAACGGAAAATACTTGTCTCAAACTCAAAATTCAAGGGATTAAACGGTTTAAATTAGAAGTTCAAAAACTAAATTGACAGTTACATCAACTTTTGAACAAGTAAATATTATAATTACACATGAAAAAAGAAGAAGAAGCTATATCATGGCAAAGTGCCAGCGGGAAGGAAATATCTTTCTCAACCTTTACTAGTGATGAGTTGATATGGTTTATGGATATGTTGGGTTTTTTTTTTTTTTTTTTTTTTTTTTTTTTTCTTTTTTTTTTCTTTTTGAGAAGAAGAAGAAGAAGATGAGGAGAAAGAAGAATGTCGGGTTCATTTTGTATTTGCAGAGTAAAAAAAATAATAAGGAGCAATCCCCATTAAAAAAAATGAACCAATTCATGTTATTCTTCGAAATATCAAATTGCACATCAGCAGCAGCAAATTTTAATATGATCTACCTAATGCTCAACATGAATTTCACAGCCGGAGACAAGAAAGAACTGCTAAAGGCTAGAAGCTATTGCACTTTATTCTCTATTGCACGAAAAAAATTATGTTATACTCCTTAGTGTTGTTGCTCTTGAGATCTTTTAGGAGGCTTATTTTGGACAAAAGTTGCAAAAGAAATAGTCCTATAAACTTTTGTTTGGATATTCTATTCCATGCTTGTTCCATGTGCTACTATAACCTTGCTTCTCTAAATTGAATGTAGAAAATCCTAAGTAGTTTTCCCTTCTCAAACACACACATACACGTGAACAAATTTTAATGTGCCATACAATATTGTCTTTAATTCAGCCATAAATAATAATTGTATCATGTTTTACCAAACCATAAATAAAATTATGTCACACATTATAAAGGATAAAAAAATATAATGTATATGTAATATCCTTTTTCACATCTATATAAAACTCACACATGGGAACTTCACATACATATAAATGTAATACATATATCTCTTGCACAAGATATCTTCAACACGAGAGTTCCAATTAGTTTAATCGATGAAAATTCTATCATCGAACAAGAGACTTATATTAAACCATACCTACATATTTGACTTAAGTTCGAATCTTGCATGCATCAAAACATAAACCCATTGGCACTTTGACCTGATGATATATAATAAGCAAACTCTATAGGGTTCAAATCCTTTCGTATTTATTATTTCCATCTATAGGGTTCAAATAAGCAACACTACTTATTTTTCCTCACTCTAAATGTTGAGATAGAGTTGAAGTGGGGATTGACCTACATTAGGCCCTAAAGGGGGCATGGCCCATCTTGACATGCAGAAAAAGCTTATTATTATTATTTTTCTAAATATATTAGAGCTTAATTTAGATTGGGTTCAAGGAAAGTAAAACTTATCCCCCTCATTCCCTCCAAAATCTTTGCCTTCCTACAAATCTATCCAAGCAAACACAGTCCACAAGTCATTATCCTTCCCTAACTCCAACTCCTGACCTCGTCCCTAAGTTGAAGTACTCAAAAGATGGCAGAAAGGTCACTGCATGGACCCATAGTGGGCCTCATTTTTGTGAAGCAAGCAACCAGCCAATGCCTTCAAAATAAGGGCCCAATTTCTCGGTCCTCCTGCTCAAATCAAATCAATTGCCTCCAAAAAAAAACAACCCACCCAATATCAAATATCAGCCCGGCCCATGTTCACCAATAAGCGTGTTTTCTCCGACAAGACACAATCACACACCAAAAAAACAAAAATAGAAGACTTGGGAGACTCCGACTCTCTCTCTGTCTCTGGCTGAGGCAAAGACTTTGACAATCCAAATCTCTCTCTGCAAAAATTCTCAACTCTCGTAAACACCAAAATTCCCAATCTCCCAAACCCTTTTGTTTTTTCACTTTTATTGTCGAATTCTCGTTTACTCCATTGCTTATTTTCTAAGCTTTTTAGATTCGTGTGTATTATTATATCTTATCAATTTTCAAAATCCACCAACAGCAAAAATTCATTTCATTTCGCCCTTTTCTTTTTTCTATTATGATTCTCATGGAAACAAAAGCCTAGAATAAATTCTGTGTCCTTTGTTTCCAAACAAGGACAGTTTGTGAATCTGCGATGGGTAAAAATCCGTTACTGGCAACGTTTTTATTGTTGTTGTTTCTGATTGTTGCCGATGTATCCGATGCTTCCTTGCTCTTCAAGTTTCGAAAGCTAATCGGTTCTGCTCCTAACAATTCCGCTCCTGTAATCTCTCTCTCTCTCTCTCTCTCTTTGATTTTTGTTTTTTTGGTTTAGAAATCAGAGAATAGTTGAAGAAAAAGTGTTTTTGTTGTTTTTGAAATATAGGTTTCGCCGTCGCCGAGTCCGGTTCCTGTGGACAGTAAAGTGGATCCGAATCCACCTGGTGGATCCAATAACAAGAAGTCGGAGCCTCCGCCACCCGTGGTGCCAGCGCCGGTGGTGGATCCGAATAAGGGTTCGGGTAAGAAAGAAAACGATACGGGTCCTCCCTCCGACCCAAATGTTGAAACGGGTCATGAGGTGAAGAAGGATTCGCAAGAGAAATGTAGTGCGTTGGTTAGGCCATGCGAGGCCGAACCGAACATGACTGCTTGCATCGAAGATTTTCAACCTGGTATGGTGTTATTTTTCCCACGTTATTGCTGTGTCTCATAATTCATGTAATGTCTTTATTCAAAAAATATAATTCGTATGTTTTTTACTGCTTAGTATGATTGTGGAACAAATTTATATCTTGCAGTCTTATAATTTTGTACTAGAATGTTATGTGTTATTTTTGGCATTGATTCGAGTTGAGGGAATAAAAAAAACGGTAGAGGAAGAACCAAAATAACATTAGTAGAAGTAATAAAAAAGGACTTATTAAGAATAGAATGTAGGAAAAGAATTCATGTGGGCAATGCTTACTAATCTGTTAAGGATCCATAGTTGAACCTAAAAACTTGGGATTAAGCTTTGTTGTTGTTGTTGTTGTTGTGTCGTATCATGCAGAAGATACTAGTGTAGTATGGGAGAGTGATTTATTCGAATGTTATGTGTTATTGGGATTATTGGCATAGGTGGTTTCATGTTGTTGCACAATATACTAATATAGTATAAGAGGGTCTCATTCTTTAGTTGGATGATGTTGCATGGGCTGGTGTAGTGGAGAGACTGTAAATCATTTTTTGAACTATTGTGATAAAGGTATAGCATATGTTTTATGGTTTCTAGTATTTGGAGCTTTTGGGATTCAGTGGGTGGCAGGTCTCTTGTTTGGGTTTCAAAATTGGTTCGGGAAGCACTCTTCTGAGTTTTGGAACTTTTTTTTGACTATGTTTGATGTGGCTATTGTGGAAAGAGCCAAATGATCGTATTTTTGGAGATAAAGAAAGATCAAAGGCTCAGTTGGAACCATTATTGATTCAAATTCTATTTCACTGGTCTCAAGAATGAGGTCTTAGGAATATCAATTCCCTTCTAGATTTCACAGAATCACTCAACTTTTGTGCATAATTCTTTTGTAATTCTTTTATGTTACAATGCGCCCATCATCATGAGCATGAAATAATCTAATCTTTAAAAAAAAAAAAAAAATACAATTACGTGTCAAAAAAAAGAGATAGAATTTGCTTATTGATTTTATGTAATTGAGATTTTAGGAAAATGTTTTATTTGTAGGAGAGTGTTGGATTTGATTCATTTGAATGTTACATTTTATTGGGATTATAGGCATTGGTAGCCATCCCGTTATGCAAGGTTATGGTGTAGGATTTATTTTTGGATGATAAGTGTTATTGAGATTATAGGCAAGTGTTTTGTTCATAGTAGAGTGCCTCATTCAAGTTTTTTTTTTTTTTATAAATTTTTTATCAATAAATAACTTTATTAAAAGAAGAAAACAATCCCAATACACTAGTTGTGTACAGAAGAAAGCGATAGAAAAGCAGAGGGAAAGAAGATACAGAAAGAAAATACAGAAAAACAGCTAAGTAATGTGCAAGGATTCCATGAAGTCTAATAATTGTTGCACGGAAAAAGAAACAAGAGGTGAAATCTGCTCATATATTGACATCCAGGTTCAAATCCCCCCCCCTTCCCCCCAAACCCTCTCCTCCCATTGACCCTCAAAGCAGTGAGCATTACGATCTCTCCAAATACACCATAAAAAGGCATAAAGGAATAGCCTGCCGCACCTCCCTTCTGCCTCCCCCCACCAAATTGCCAACACTCTAACAACTATATCACCAACGAGGGCATCACACAATAATGCCAATAATCTAGCCACGACACAATGAAGAAACAAGAGGTTATTATCCTTCCCACTATGTTTACACATGTAGCACCACTCAGCAATAAATGACCCTTCCTCTGTAGGTTTCAGCAGTCAAAATCCTCCCTAATGCCACACAACAAGAGAAGAAGGCTACTCTAGAAGGGACACAAGATATCCATATTTTCTTTTAAGGGAAATCCACTCCACCTCCTCTAAGAGTGTTGTAGTAGCTCTTCACTTGGAAACCCAGTCTATGCGAAGGAATCCACACCATAGTGTCTTCCTCTCCTGGCCTAAATTTTATGCCATACAATTCCTCCAACAACCGAACCACATCATTTCTCGGCCTTATTCAAATGTTACTTGTTGGTCAAATCATGCAGTTGTACAAGATATTAAACTAGGATTTGATTATGAATGTTTTTATGGTCAAGAAACCTTTCTTGAGGTTAACATTAGTCATACATTAGAATGACATTTTTTACCGATTGGGAAAAATAAAGGTTAGTCATACATTATTTTTGATATTGTAGAGGTAGTCATGAATAGGGGTAGTCCCAATTGATGAAAAAATGAGGGAGAGTTGCTTGAGATGGTTTGGTAATGTTTAGAGAAGAGTGATTAATGCATTGGTAAGAAGAGTGAGTTGATCCAAATGGAGGGAACCAAAGAAGGTAGAGGAAGACCAAAGATAATATTAAAAGAAGTGATAAAAAAAGGACTTATCAAAAAATTTTAAAAAAGGACACTTCAATTGAGGAAGTAACATTCCTTTTGATTTGTTTGTATTCGCTTCAAGTGCAGTGGCTTTACTATTGTAAACACATTGTGCTTTTCTTATCAATGAAACTTTTATTACCTATCAAAAAAGAATTAAGGAAGTAACATAGACTATGACTTAAATAGAATAAAATTGAGGAAAAGAATACATGTGGCTGACCCTAACTAATCTATTGAGGACCCATAGCATACCCCAAAATTTGGGGACAAAAACTTTTTGTTGTTGTAAAGGGGAGACTAGCACCCACATGGACTCAAACCCAGACTCACCCACATTTGTTTTTTTGGGGGGGTGGGGGGGGGGGGGGGGGGGGGGAGTTAGAGGTTCCATATTTTTATTGCCTTATTTTGTTTTTAAAAATTCTGTAAAAGCACAACTGTACCTCGAAAAGGTGAGACTTTAAAGGTTGTACAAACTAAAAGATTTTAAACCAAAACCTAAATATTATATTTATATATATTTTAAATATCTTTAAGTATATATTTCATTAATAAAATTAGAAAACGAAGCTAGTGCAGAGCTAGCACAAAAAAAAAAAAAGTGTACATAGCGTAGAGTTGCAAACAAAAAAAGAAAAAAGGAAACAAAAAGTACTATAGAGGATTTAGTGAAGACTCATAAAATCCAGATACTCCAGGAACCTTGCTATAGAGGACATGAGAGACAATGAAGTCCATTCGTATAAAAACTTGAACAATAAATATTCCAACTTTGCCAAGTTCAACTCCTGCTGTTCAAATCAACAAGCATTCCTTTTTCTCCATAAACACCACATGAGACACAAGGGGATGAATTCTCAAGTCCCCCATTACTTCTCCCACCAAACCTCCCCATCCAAGAAGACAACAACTCCGGCGTAGAGTGAGGCATGACCTAGGATACACCAAATGAGCAAAAGATCATAGACCACAACTCCCTAGCCACAACATGTTAGAAATTAATGATTCACACTCTCTCCACGAATTTTACACGCAAAACATCACTCCAACATAATTATACCATGCTTAGAATCACCTTCATCATACCGTAATAGAGTGAAGTTTTGGAACCATGTGTGGTGTGGGGATTGTACCCTTAAAGAGGCTTTTCCAGATCTTTATTGCCTTAGTAGGTGAAGGGATTCTTCTGTGGCAGAGGTTATGTGTTGGACTAGTGGGAGGGTTCATTGGAACTTTCAATTTCGTCGTTCACTGCAGGATTGGGAGGAAGACTCTTTTGATCAGTTTCTGGCAATTGTTTACTCTTCGAAAGTGCGGGGGGTTGGCCCTAACAAGGTTTGTTGGAAGCCCGCAAAGAGTAGAGGTTTTGAGGTTAGAGGTTTCTATCATTCTTTCTAAACTTCTACTATTTTTTCCCTTGGAGGTTGGTGTGGCAATTGAAGGTCCCTCCAAGGGTGGCTTTCTTTTCATGGTCAGCCACTCTAGGTAAAATTCTTACCACTGATAACCTGTGGAAAAGGAGTATTATTGTCCTTGATTGGTGCTATATGTGTAAGAGGTGTGGGGAGTCGGTGGATCATCTTTTGCTTCATTGCCCATAGCTTCTGAGTTGTGGTCCTTGGTGTTCTGTCTGTTTGGAATTTATTGGGTTATGTCATTAAAGGTGTTTGAGTGTTGGCAAGGTAAATTCAAGCAACATTGCAATATAGATTTTTGGAGATTATTGCCACATTGCTTGATGTATTTGGAGGGAAATGAATGCTTGATGCTTTGAGGGATGTGAGAGGTCTTTGCTAGAGATCAAGTCTTTTTTCTTGTATACTCTCCTTGTTTGGAGTGTGGTTTTGTCGCGTTTTTCTTGTTTTTCCCTTCTGCTTTACTTGATCATTGTAATTTTGGTTCTTGTTTTTTTGCCCCCATAGTACATCCCCAATGTACTTAGGTTGGCTACTTTTTTCTATTTAATAAAATTGTTTCGTTAATTATCAAAAAAAAAAAAAATTGTTCTAGTGCTGCATGTCACGTAAAGAAAGCCACCTTGGCGACACATGCAATGCCCCCCCCCCCCCCAAAAAAAAACACGTTGTAATAATAACTCTTCTGTTGATAGCCTTGGTTCCGACACCTGCAAAGGTATTCATGTCACTTTGTCTTTTTCCCCATGCCATACGTATCTCATACAAATGCTCCATTAACTGGGCATAGATTCCACTTGTCAATCATGTGCAGCACAGATGAACAATGGATTCCAAAAAAAAAACAGTTATTTCAGAACTCTACATAATCGGCCACCATGGCTTCACCACTCCACACTATGAGAAATAAATCAGGATATCTTTCCTTATGAGTAGCCTCACCCTGCAACAAGTCATGCCAAAATTGGATTCTAGTACCATCACCAACGTCATATTGGATGAACCGTGCAAAACCATCCCACCCTCTTCTAATATACTTCCACTGCTAAAGAAATATATCACAAACTGAAAGAGAAATTGCCTTAAATTGTACAACTCAACTGAGCAATGTCCTAATCTGAACCACATGAGGCGAAAGCCTATTATATAGTTGTGCGTCTTTTATATTTGTTTATATGGTTCTTTTAAATAAACACACAGGCTGATGTAGACTACAAAAGGCTCATGAAAAGCAAGTTTAACTGCCGAATATGTTTTAAAACAGGGTTTAGTTTTGATTTTGGCCTGATTTTTGAATCATTCATAGGATACAGTGGCTGTGAAGAGTTTACTCCTTTTTTTTTCTTTTGTGTGTATTTGTATCATAAGTAGCTATTTTAATTTTATATATGTGGAAGACCCATAAACCATAGCACACATATCTTTTCAAACCTTTTAGCAGTCAATGAATCAAAACCTTTAACTCTACTTTTGTTAGCTGCCCATGAAACCATTTGCTGTATTTTTCAATCCCTTCAGCCTTCATCTTTGAGGTCATGAGTTATTGCTGCTAAAATGCTGTAAAATTGAGCCTATGAGAAACCCTATTTTTATTCTTCAACCTTTCAAAACTTCATAAACCATCCTCTCATACTGAACTTTTGCTTTAGGATCCGTTTGGTTGGGGGATGGTAAGAGGATAGAAAAGTGAGAGAATAGAAAAGATTTTAGTTCTTTCATGGTGTTTGGTTGGGAGCATGAAAAAGTGGAGAGATGAAAAACTCATTTGTTTGGTTTAGAAGAAAAGTTGGACCATAGAAAATGTCATTTGTATAAATTTACTCCCATGCCCCTATCACATAATATAAGAAATAATATTGTTGTAATCACTAAAAATATTTTTTTTCCCATTATATTATACACACACACACACACACACACACACACACACACATATATATATATTTTGTATTCAAGGTGAAAGCCACCATTTAATTTAGGCAAAAATCAAAAACTGACCCTCTAACCTTCAGCCTATTTCATTTCAGTTATTTAACTTTCAGTTTCATCATTTCAGTCCTCTAACTTTCAGTTGTTGTCAATTCGGTATTTCGTTAAACCTTCATTATCTGCTGCCGTTAATTGAGCCAAAACAATGTCGTTTTGGCTTTCTTTTCTTTCTTTTTTTTTTTTTAATAAATTTCGGAATTAAAAGATAATAAAAAAATTGTTATTAAAAAAAAAAAAAACATTTAGGGGAACTAAGGGGAGGCGTCTTCACACCCACTACTTGACTCACTCCCAACTCCACCTCAACTCTCTCATTCTCAATTCTCTCATTAGCTTGTACTCAAAAAGTGGGGATTGGGCTAAAGCAAAATCCATTTTTGATGATATGGGGGATTTGAGAGACTCGGTTTCATGGACTGCTATGGTTTCTTGTTTTGCAAATAATGATATGGGAACTGAAGCCATTGTCACGTTTCTTTAAATGGGCTCTGCCCAAATGAGTATTGCTTTTCTGCAGTGATTCGGGCGTGTTCGAATGTGGAAAATGTTCCCATTGGGAAAATGATTTTTGGGTTTGTTATGAAAAGTGGATATTTTGAGTCTGATGTGTGTGTTGGGTGTGCGTTGATTGATATGTTTGTGAAGGGTGGTGGTGATGTGGATTTAGCATATAAGGTGTTTGAGAAAATGCCTGAGAAGAATGCAGTTACTTGGACTTTGATGATAACTAGGTTTAAGCAATTTGGGTTCCCAAAGAAATCAAAACCAAGAAAATACGACATGTAAGCCTTGATGAGAAACCTGGCCTCGTTGGTCCACATGTACTGGCCGAAGTAGAGCTGGCTGATCCGGCTGGCGATCTTGCCGATTTCCCAGCAGTGGAGACTGGAATCGATGAGCTCCAACCGGTGATCCTGCTGGTACTTCCAGAGCTTGGTGGCTTGGTGTACGCCTTGAAGACCTTGTGGAAGTACTGTTGGCTCATCATGTGACCATACGCCGGAACATCTCGAACCCCTAAATGTTTTCTTTTCTCTCTTTTTTTATTTATTTATTAAATTTTTAAATAACATTTTTTTTTTATTTTCTTTTAATTCCAAAATTTATTATAAAAAAAAGAGAGCCAAAACGACGTCATTTTGGCTCAATTAACGGCAGCAGATAACTGAGGTCTAACAGAGTATCGAATTGACAGCAATTAAAAGTTAGAGGATTGAAATGACAAAACTGAAAGTTAAAGGACTAAAATGAAAAAGGCTGAAAGTTAGAGGGTCAGTTTTGAATTTTTACCTTTAATTTTTTTTTTTTAAAACCCAAACCCACTGTTTGATTTAAAAACATGTTGACAGATTTAAAAAAACCACTGCTTGTTTGATTTAAAAAACACATTGACAGACAAAAATAAAAACCACTGCTTGATTCAACCCAACCAAAAAAAAAAAAAAAAAGTGGCAACATTAATGCACAGTAGGTGGGAGGGTTAGTTTTGATGTTTTCTCAAAAACCCCTCTCCCCTATTTTCACTCCTCAAATCTCTCCAAATTGGAGAGAGAGGATTTTTGTTGGCAAAAAAAAAAAAAACAGCAGCGTTAACGCACAGTAGGTGAGAGGGTTAGTTTCAATGTTTTTTCAAAAACCCCTCGCTTCCCCTATTTTCGCACGTCAGATCTCTCCAAATTGGAGAGAGGATTTTGGTGGGCTTCTCTCTCCTATTTTCCTTTTCCCCTTTTTTATCCCTTTAAAAATCACCCCAACCAAACAGTGCCTTAGTGCTCTTCCTGTCTGTTTTTAACATGCACAAGAATGAGTGGTCATACATGAAGTTATTTTAAAAGTCTGCATATCTATAGGTTTAATTGATGACAGTGTTGATGGCTCATTTGAAGTTTTTTTCCCGTTATTTGTTTACTTATTTAATTGATGGGTTCATTTGGAGTGCTTAAGATGTGTAATTTATTCTTTCAAAAAAAAAAAAAAAGTGTCATTATTACATATCTTCAATAGAAGCCGTATAATCTGATAGATTTTCAAAAAGAAAAATCTGATACATATATTCCCTGCAGTTTTACATAGGACATAATATACATTATCTTTTGTAAGAGAGAGTTTTTTTCAAATTTATTGACTTGCATCTTTTCTGTGAATTTTGTTCTCTCAGTATATCTCGTGTACTGAGACTTTCTTGTTTTAATAAATTTTATAATTTATAAAAAAAAAAAGGGTCATTTACTTGCATGGCTTGCACCTAACAACAAATAAATCTTAGGAGGGAAATGAAAAAAAAAAAGGCTAAGCAAGTTTTAAAAGTAACTTCATCTACTGTTTCTTTTTATATATTTATTCAGTTACAGTGTCAATGAGCTCTAACTTAAATGGCATCTCCTTCCCTTGTAAGAGCAAGGTGAAGGGTAAGGTCTTGAGTTCAAGTCCATGAGATGCCATGTAACTTACTATTAAAAAAAAGTATTTATTCAGTTATAGCTCAAAAGCATTAAAGGTTAAGCTATGAAAAAACAAGGTTTTATTTATCTAAGAAAGGCGAAAAGAGTTTACTGCTCAGTTTTATATGCTGTTTATCGATGCTGGATTTGGAGCTTGATTTTATTGATACATTTCTATCCCTTATATTCTTGAAGAGATGAAAAGTTCTTCATTTAATTTCTCCATCACATAGCAGGGTCCAAAGAACTGTTTGTTCTAGTCCAAAATGGTGGAGAGAACATTTTGAAAGTGGATTTTACAGTGAAAAGTGCTATTAAGGAGCTGAAAATACCCAAAATTCCAAGTGTGGAAATACCCAAAAACCAAAGTGAAAGGGTATGGCTCTTATTTCTCTTTTTTATGCTGTTATTCTCTATGATCTTGCTAACGTAATGACACTTGTTTATTTGTGAATGAGATTTCAATTGAAAGGTTATATTGGGGTGTAAGCTGTAGCCATCAGGAATATCTTCTTCTCTTTCTTTTTCTTGAACAATTTGAAATAAAGATTTGCTTCATGACATACTTATTTGAGTAATATTGACGCTGGAAAAGCGTGATTATCAGAAATACTGCCTATCTTTTGATTATTTTACCTTAACTTATTGCTAAGATATGCAGGATGGAGGTGGAAAAATTAGGATTAATTGATAAATAGTGTTCTTTTCTTGCACTTTTTAGCTGAGATCTGCAAGTATGGATCCTACTTGTTTGGCCAGCTGAGTTAAATAATGTTAAAAACCTCAATTTAACTTGTTGTTGGACCTAGATCTTCCCTCCATATGCTAATTGTTTCTAATTAATTCAATTTATTTAAAACTACACTGGACTTTTGTAAACAGAGTTGCCTTGTTTGTTGTGCTTGTTTTTCAGATAAATGTAACTTGTGACAAAAGCTACAAAATCATATTACATACTGGAACTGGTGACTGTGTGCTTTCTGTGACCCCTCCTGGAGAAGGGAACTCTATTTTTATTCTCCCTTCTTATGACAAGCTGTTGACCCCAGTCAATGGTGCCTACTTCTTGATTCTTACAGTGCTAGTCTTTGGAGGGACATGGGCTTGCTGCAAGTTTCGGAAGAAGAGTCCCCATGGTGGAGTTCCATATCAAGAACTTGAAATGGGTTTGCCAGAAGAATCTGTCTCAGCTATCAATGTGGAGACGGCAGAAGGTTGGGATGAGGGTTGGGATGACGATTGGGATGGAGATAATGCAGTGAAGTCACCAGGAGGCCGGCATGTAGGAAGCATTTCTGCAAATGGCCTTACTTCCAGATCTTCAAACAAAGATGGGTGGGAAAATGACTGGAATGATTAGTTATTTGACAGCCAAAAAGGGTCAGAGAAGAGAATTTTTGCTCAAAGGTAGGTGAGGTAGCAGAGGGTGGACCAAAAGATTAAAACAAAAACACAAACTCAATGTACAACAAATAGGATAACTGAGAAATTGAATATAAAATTTTCTCACTTGTTTTTTTCTGGATCAAAAAGCTTGCTTTTGTTGATAGTTGTCTACTGTCACGTGATAGTTAGATCCCAAAATGAGGTCTGTAAAATTTGTTTTTATTTTATTTTATTTTATTTATTGAAGCACAGGATTTGCATATTTCTTACCCTTTTTTGCACTTAAAGCTGTACTTTTTGTCTTTATTATTTTGGGGGTGTAGAATTGAATGGACATAAATGCCTACAAAATGACAAGATGGTTTAGGCTCTGCAATTCTGTAGTGATGATACTTTGCCTTTTATTATGCTTCCTATGCTCATTCTTGTAAAATCTGAGCATGCATTTACCAATACATGAAGAATTCTCTTATATTTTACGTTTTTATTGGCATTTGGCAGCTTCTATTATTTGGTGTTGCATGATAAAGCTTTCATAACATGTAGTGCACCGATTGGTTTAAAGATTTCAGTCACATTGGACGAATTCAACTATGATATAAATGTGCATCCAGTCTGATTTGTATAAAGAGTTGAAGACTCTTCACCTTGTTGTGACTATTTACTAATATATTTTACAGGAAAAAAAGGGTACAAGTTTGCGACTATTCAGGCAATGGGTGCATGGGATTATTGTCCAATACCCTAGGATTGAAGAACCTGAACAAAAGGTCTATATGGTCGTGCGACTCTTGCTATGACGAGGAAGATCCGTGAAGGTTTCTCTGATGAGAAGTTAACTTTGCTTTTCTTCCCCCTCTCAAAATTATAATGATTTTTCTTGAGGTTTGAGGAAATAATACTTGTTTACCCTATCCTTTGTTTCACTTTAAACAAAGAGAAAGAGTACAACTTAGGTTCAGCGTTCAGTTGAACTAGTCCCAAGCCAAACTTTTAAACATAAAAATTCCTTAAAATTGAAAATATATTATACCAATAACTCTTCAAATCAAAAATATATTATACCATATACCAGTAACTCTTGAACACTATCTAACATCGTTTGTTTAAGTAACCAACATGAAAAAAAAAAAAAAAAAAAAAAAAAAAAAAAACTATGAGAATAACATATTATCCTTTTATTTTTGTGAAAAATAAAATCCAATTACTTAGCGAGATATTTGGTTTTGGTAGAGAAATTTTGCAATTAGTGTAGGGAGTTGAATTTTACAAAGGAAAATGCTAATGTATGCCTTAGGGTAATGGTTAATAATCTATTTAAAGAAAGTTTTTATAAGAAAAGGGGGGAAAAAAAAGAGGCTATTAATATTTTGACATCTTTTTTTATTTCTCATAAAAGTAGTGTCAAAAATTTCCTAAAATGGATGGTTAACCATTATCTTAAGAGCACCCGTTAGTATGACTTTAATAATAATAATAACAACAACAATAACAATAACAATATACACATATTTAATATCTAAAAGGTAAAAGCTAAAACCTAGCATTTATTTTTTCTACGCTTCTATTGAGCCACATCAGCGTAGCATTTCGGTCCAATTCAATCCATTCATTTCATTTCGGTCTACGTCAATCCATTTGGTCCATTTTGTATTTCGGTCTACTTCGGACAACACCTTTGATATTGCTACACTTCGGTTCACTTCAGTCCAAAACCAAAATTACCTTTATTAAAAAGAGAAGGAATAGTGCTATGAGTACAACAATTTCACAACAAAATTTAGGTGATAAAATATTAAGGCCTACCACTGACATCACTTTTTTTGTTCACCTAAATTAGGTTGTGAAATTGTAAGAGAAGAAAATCTTCTGTAAATTCAAAGCCATTAGATAACACGATTTTGATTGATAGGAAAGATAAACCGATTTTGATTGATAGAAAAAGAAAGGTTTTAGAATCAGCATAATAGCATATCATGAATATCACTGTTCTGGATTATTTTGTACATCCAATTGGTAGGCCATCCAGCGGCAATGCAAAAACAGAAAAATAGTTGCCCATGAGATGATTTACTCCTCTAAACTGCAAATTATTAGATGTCATTTTTATTTTTGCTTCTTTTTTTGTTCTCTCCCTATAATTGTCAACTATTTTAATTGTCATTCTTCCTTAGAACGGCAAATCTTATATGTCGTTTTCTTGGTTAAATTACAATTACACCATTTAACCTTGATTTTTTTTTTTTTCCATTTAAGTTCTTCAACTTTGATATGTTTTCAATTTAACAATTCCATCCAATCTTGTCATTAGTTTTAGTATTATTCACTTTCCCAAACGGTATCTTTTTTTAGACTTAATAGTGTGGATTGGACAAAGGAGAACAAAATAACTGCATTGCAAATTGGATGGAAGTGGACGGAAGGACTACATTGAAAAGGAGTGGAAGTAAAAGATTGAAAGAAAAAAGAAAAAAAGAAGCTTAATGGATTAAATTGAAAACATGTTAATATTAAATGGTTTAATCTTTAATTTAACCTTTTCTTTTGCTTTTCTTTTTCGTCACAACAACAGCCTTTAGATTATTTTTTGCTTCTTCTCAAAAACAAAATTATTATTATTTGCTGTTATTTTAACCATGGTAGATATCAAATGAATTATATGTTGTTTTGGAGTAATTATACTTGTCTGTTACATCTCACATTGCTTAGACTTGGCTCTCTGTAATCTAAAGCTTGAATAATGCTTTAAAAATTACTTTTAACAAAAGTAGTCTTAAAAGAACTTTCCACTTTCTTGATACTAATAAATCCTTCAGTTCAGAATTTTATACGACGTGATTATGAATCAACTACCACCAAACACTAATTCTGAGTTACTGTTTTTTTTTTTTTTTTTTTTTCATTCTCCACCAGACATAACTCATAAGCAATCAATAGCATGAAAAGAAACCTAGCTATTGTTGGACATGGTATGATTGATTTGTCGAGCACTAGATAAATTAGCATTCAAAAAGTTTATAAGTAGTGCTTTTGAGGACCCCCATGTGATGTGCTTTCATGATGTTGAAAGCCATTTTCATTAGGTTCCCTTGGGTTCCAACTTCCAACACAGTTTATATATATTAGCATACTTCAAATGTAAGCCTTAATTATTAAACATAACTGAGTATTTAAGATTTATGATTACAAAGAGACAACACCGTATGATCCAATTTTTAGGGAGTGCTTTGGCTTACATATAATTAGCATCAGTGGGCTTGTACAACATGCGCATGATAGATATCATTTTAAATTGCAAGAAATCCTCCACCATGTTTGGCCAGAGGGTGCAGGACATACGTATAAAGCAAGTGAAAATGGGGGTTCAAGATTAAAGTGCAGATAAAAAAGCAAGACACTGCTTTTGTTTCAACAGCATGCATATGTTTGCATCATACTCTTTTTTAATTCTTGTCCTTGCTTTATCTTTTTACCCTCACTCTTGAGCCATTCACTCCATTATGTTATCATCTCTTTTGATTATAAATTACCAAAAAAAAAAAAAAAAACCTTTCTCTTTTGATTATTTAAGAATCAAAATTGCTTTTTGCATACTCCCCCCAAATTAAAAATGGTTCTACATTGGATGGCAGAAGACATTTTGTCCCTTTTTCCTTATTTTCATCTTTGATATAAGTAATTATAGTATTAAATTTCTATACTCATTAATTTAACTTCAAATTTTCAAATCATATGCATATTTCTAAACTTAGATACTGGATCCTTCAAACATACCCCTCTCCAATAAGAATGTATCTCATACTATGTATATATGCCTCCTCCTATGACTGGGAGACACCGTGACAAGGAAAATGCAGACATCCAATGCATGAAATCAATATTGCTCCCCAACAGAGGCCAGGTGTGGGTAATTAGCAACAAGGGTTATTTGGACTTGGATTAAAGAAGATGTGAAGTTCCTCCAACTGCATAAAACAAACATGAGATAACAAAGGACAGATTCAGTCCATGTGATCTATAGACTATACTCAAGATCATCTTAACAAATATATAATAGTGCCTCATTTCCATATCAAACCGGTGAAAAGTAATCCGACATTACAACTGAATAAAATTAATAAAAGAACACAAACAAAATTACAATAACAAACAAAGATTGTGAAGAACAGGACCTTCAACAATCTTTTTCCTTTTTTTTTTTTTTTTTTTTTTTTTTTTTTTTTCTATTGCTTAAAACAAACAAACAAACATACCGGATTTATTTTCACCGGAAAATACATTATATGTTGCTTTTTCTCAATCTCTATAACTTAGATTCACTCTAATTCTTCCTGGCCTTCTGAAGGACACTGGATGAGCTCCAGAATATTAACCACCTCACTCATGTCCGGTCTGTTTGATGGAACCTGAGAAGCACAAATTAAACCAAGCTTTATCACTGGAATTGCCTCCTCTGCTGGAAAATTACGCCGGAGCCTCCCATCAACACAATCCTCCACCTTCCCTTCCTCCAATGCCTCTCTCACCATGTCACAAAGCACCACCACATCATCCTCCATATACTCCACAGGTCTTTTCCCTGTCACCACCTCCAAAACCAATACCCCAAACCCATACACATCACATTTCTCAGTAATTTTCACAGTTCGACAAGCAAACTCAGGAGCCATGTACCCAAGAGCACTCTGGATTTTGCTGCTCAAAACACAACGGTCTAACATTGGCAATAGCCTTGCAAGGCCAAAATCTCCTACTTTTGGCTCACCAGAGCTGTCTATCAGAACATTTGTTGATTTTAGATTGTAATGAATAATATTCATTTGGTGCAAATGGGCCAACCCTTTTGCCATCCCAAGAACAATGTGGAATCTCTGTCGCCAAGAGAGGCAGTTTCCGTTGTGTCCATCGTGGAGATGCTTATACAAACTCCCACTGGAGATGTATTCATAAATAAGTAGTTGCAATGATGGAGTCCAGTAATACCCTTCAAGGGCCACAAGATTGTGGTGCCTGATCTTCCCAAGTTTCTTCACTTCCCTATCAAATTCTTCTTGGGACTTGATTAAACCTGAGATGGTTAATTTCTTGATTGCAACTGAACGCCCATCACGAAGGACTGTTCTGTAAACAACTCCAAATCCACCACGACCAAGTTCACAGTCCTTGTTGAGCAGTGCATGAGCCCCAGCGACAAAGTCAGCGTCGCCCGAAAACATGACAAGCTTGCCATAGTTTGGATCATTAATGGGGGAACAACTGTAATCTTCCCCTCCAGATAATGCAAGTGGAGCAGCAGAATGTGACATTGCAGACCTCACACGGATATTGAGAACAGTAACAGCTACTACACCGAGGGCTATGAATACAGCTGCACCAATGGCAATGAGAGCAGAGATGCTGAGTAATATTTTGTGATGATTCTGAGAGGAAGAACTGCCAGGAGAGGAATCGGAAGAATTAGGGTTAAGGACAAGAGGTTTAGGATGGACAGAAGGGCAGGAGCGATTAACGACAGAACCACATAGGGATGGATTACCAAAAACAGATGAGGGAGAGATAGTGTTGAAGAAGCCCCCCACTGGTAGCTCACCTTGAAGGTGGTTGTGGGAAACATTAAAAGAGACCAGTTGGGTAAGATTTGTCAGCTCTTTCGGTAAGCTTCCAGAGAGTTGATTCAAAGATAAATCTACATATTCAAGATTGGTGAGGTTTGCAATGGCTGAAGGGATTGGGCCAGTGAGGTTGTTCTGAGATAGGATCCTGCATAAGTTGACCAATTAGAACAAAAGGGAAAGCTATTAGAACAATGTAGTTTCTTTAGCTTATTCTGAAAGTACAGAATGATCTTAATGTGACCACAGCAAAAAGGTAGAATACTAGACCAAAGACAATTAAGCTCAAGAACACAAAGACCATATTTTCATTTATGGTTAAAACAATACGGAGAGATTATTATTATATTTTCTTTATATGGTAAGATTGTAGTGTAAAAGTAAAGAACCCTATTTAAATAATTAAAACAAAAATCCATGAGTCAAAAAACATGTTCTCTATCAAGTACTACTGCTCAGACTTCATGCTTACTAGTTACTACTTACTGAGAGATCTAATTAGGACTACTAAAAATAAGTAAACTTTGTCCACAGTGAATAAGCAGAAGTGTAGAACGCCAATTCACACTAACTTAGACAAAGGCATCCAAAAGAGAGAGAAAGCTGAGAAAGCAAAAAAAAAAAAAAAATGACATTCAAAAACCATTTTCAGTTTTACTACCTCATCAAGTCAGAAAATCCACTGGAGAACCTTAAAAAGCATCAGATGGAAGACAGAAAAATGCTTATCCAATTATTTTTAATCTTTCCTCCAGTCAGATATGCCAGCCAATCAATGCTTAAAAGGAAATTAAGGACAGGTTAAACTGTTTTTGACCACAAATTAGTAGTGTATTGGCTTGTTATCAAGGGTATTGAGGGAATCAAAGCGGAAGTACTCTATAACCTTAAATTTTACATTATTCACATAGCTCCAAAGATTCTCAATAAATTAAAGAAACAGCAAAGCAAACCAAAAACAAAGAGGCAGAAAGAGAGCTTACAAAGATGTTAGAGATGAGCACTTCTCAATTTCGGTAGGAACTTTCCCTGTTAAAAGGTTCTTCTGCAACCTCAGTTCCTTGAGTGAAACTGCCCCTCCAATTGCAGAAGGAATGCTTCCATTAAGCCGATTGTCGCTCAAATCAAGAACATATGTAGACTTCAATTCACCTATGCCAGCAGGAATAGAACCAAAAAGGCGATTCCTGGACATATTCAAGAACTGCAAGGTACTAAGTACACCAATGTTAGCTGGAATTTCACCAGAGAATGCGTTTGAAGATATATCCAAGACCTGAAGACCTTGATAAGATGCTGCTATTGATGTGAGTGAAGAATATTCCGGAGTTTCACCAATTCTCTTTCCAGAAAGTGAAACACTTTGTACACTCGGCTTAAAGAACCATGAAGGAATACTGCCTGCCAACTGATTATGGCTAACATCAACAGCCAAGAGGTTAACACAATTTGTCATTGACTCTGGCAAGTTCCCTGTAAACTGGTTCATAGATAAATTTAGATTCTTTAATAATGGAAGATTTCCCATTGAATTTGGAATCTGACCCGAAAAGTTATTCGCCGAAAGATCCAAAATCTCAAGGTCTCTCAATTCTCCAATCCAGTTCGGAATTTCTCCTGTGAATGAATTTCCACGCAAACTCAGAGAAGTACATGAACTAAGTCTCTGCATTGACTCTGGAAGACTCTCAGAAAGGAAATTGTCACTAAAATCAACCAATTTCAGAAGAAAACAACCTCCAATATCCCAGGGAAGCTTTCCAGAGAACCGGTTTGAGCTCAAATTTATAGCTCTCAAATCATACAAGCCTTCAATTCCTTCAGGAACTACTCCCTCTAACAAATTATCTGACAAATCAAGAGCCTGAAGCCCCCTCAAATACCATAATCCAGAGGCCAAGTTCCCCAAAATCCTATTAGATGAAAAGTTAACCGAAACCAATGTGGAGCATGAACTCAAAGAATCAGGAATATTTCCTGAGAGATTGTTCCTAGCAAATGAAACCACTTTCAATGATCCGCATTGTTGAAAAAAGCCATCTGGGATGTCCCCAGAAAGCTGATTCTCACTAAAGTTAACAACTTGTAAGCTTCCAAGGTGAGCAAGATCAGGGTTTATAGTCCCTGTGAAGTTGTTATTGGAAAGTGATAGAATTTGAAGGAATTGCAGCCTCAGGAGGCCACGGTCAATGTGCCCGGATAGCGAAAACCCGTCGAGGACGAGTTCAGTGACCCGGTTAGTCTTAGGATCACATTTGACTCCGACCCAATTGCAAGGACTACTAGCATCTTCGTTCCATGATGTTAGTTTGTCCTTTGGGTCTTGAATTCCAGCCTTGAACATAATCAAACCCAAAACGTCATCGTTGAAAACTGGGTCTAAACAATGAACTATAGCTGGAGCTAAAACAACAAAAAGGACTACTAGCTTGTATAGCATTTTCAAATACCAACAGGCTCACACAGAAGAATTCAAATAAAACTAACAAGAAATGTCATTTTGGGCAAGCTTAAAAACGAAGCTTCAAAATGCAAATAAGAGTGAAATTTTTTGTTCCGCCCACAGAGAGAGAGGAAAGTTCCTAAGACACAAAATGAAGCTCAATATGGACAAACAAACAGAGTGTGAAAGAGTTACAGATCATCTATGAATCTCCAAATCTTATTAGAAGCTCAAAAAAGAACAAAACAGAGAAAGCAAGCACTTTGCAAATTGCATTAAGGCAACGTTGTACTAAAAAACAAAGCAAAGGAATCCTCAACAAACAACAACAAGACCCACTTTCCTCTTTCGCTTCGTATAGTTCAAAATTCACTTACTTTTTTTTTTCTTCTTTTTATAAAGCAAAGTAAAAAAAGCGGAAATACTATAATAAGTGTATAATACAAGTAATTCACACTGTATATTAAAAATTATACAACCATAACAAAAGCTCAAATCAATTAAAAAAGACAAACCCAACAAACAAAAAATAGAACTTTGATTAAGAATCGAAGATTTGAGGACTGAAAAGGTATGTGTTTGGAGTTACAGAGGTAGCGCCGGAAATGGTGCCGGAAGTTGACACGTGTCAGATAGAGGTAGGCTTTTGGGAACCCTAGTGAGAGAGTGAGAGAGAGAGAGTAATAAAAGTCTTGTTCTTCGGAGAGCAAAGCAGAAGCATTTAAAGCTGGTTTTAACGCCAAAAACAGAGAGAGAAAGAGAGAGAGAGAAAGAGAGAGAAGGGTATAACAGTCTTTTTAGGTTGTCTTTTTTAGGTGGCCTCCCTAGTCCCTCCTGGGACTCTTTTTCTTGGTCAAACCAGTATCCTACGTGTCATCCATGCTGATTTTTTTTTTCCATTACTTTACCATCTTACGTGTTTTTTTTTTTTTTTTTTTTTGAAGAAAATTCCAAACTTGCAAATTTGAAATTACAAGATTACAACAATGGGAGTTAAATGCATGTTATTTTTTGAAACGTTAGGAAATGTCGGTTGAGTTATTAGTATAGTTTTAAGAATCAAATTGAGTGTAAAATTAGATTTGCCTTTGGTTCTCAATTTTGACAGATTTTTTTTTTTCAAAATTTCATTGCTTTTAAGCATTTTTTAGGATTGAAGTAGTCTTCAGTTCTCAGTTCAACCAGTCAGACCGGCCAGTTTAGCCCGTTTTTAAAAACCTTGGTTATAAGACTCTTGGTATTTGAGTAATGCTATAAAGAACAATTTTTACAACATCTTTCATAACTTGTTTATTTTATATATAAAACAATAATATATTAATTTTTGGTTAGACTATTCTACTCTCTATTTATGAGTCATAAGACACCCTGAAAATTTCATGAATTAATAGTGTGATGAATAAAACTTGCGACTTATGGGTCTATGTTATGGTCTTCAAATCTACCACTCTAATTTACCTAAAGGAATCACAACAATTGAATTGACAGTATTTTATTGTTTCTTATTTGGGTTCGTTACTTAATCATTTTATCACATATTATTAACAACTTGCCAACTTGATAACTGTGAACATTTTTGTGGCTCTAAAGTTATTGATTCAAATTTTCCCAATTAACATAGTTTATCTTGGTTAATATATAATAAAAATAGTATTATTCATATAAAATGGATGCTTGAACTTTTAATTTTAACTTATTAATTTAGCAAATTATGAAAAATGTTATGGAATTTTGTTCTCTCACTTTATTTATTAAACTAGTGTGTAATCCCGTGCATATGCACGGATATATTTAAAAACAATCACAATTACATATATATAATTTAGAATCTAATTAGATCTAAACTCTTTTGTTTTTGCATTCAATAATTTACTTGTCACAAAAATTAAAAAAATTAATGGAACACATACGCAAAATTGAACTCCAATTAAAATTCAAATTAGAATCTAATTGAATTTAAACTTTTTAATTTTTACATATAATAATTCACTTGACATACAGATTTAAAAATTAGATAAAACATATAGCGCAAAATTAGACTCCAATTTAGAATTTAATTGGGATTTCTCTTAACTTTGGCTATATATATATATATATATATATGACTAATAAACTTGAATTGTTTTTAGTTATACAAGAAAAAAGGCTCATAAATATAAAATCATTCAAAAATTATATTTTTTTATAGTTTACTTATATTAGACTCCTCGCTTTTTACACTAAATTAACTTATTTGACACAAAGATTAAAAAACTTAGATTAGATGAGACACATGACACAAAATTAAACTCTAATTGAAATCCAATTTTTACATTGAATTAACTCACTTGGCACAAAAATTTAAAAACTTAAATTAGATAGAACACATGGCGTAAAATTATACTCTAATTTAATTATAATTTGAAATTTAATTGGATTTTCTCTCTACTTTACCTATTATTATATATATAGATTTGTTCTGTTCGTGAATTTTGAACATAATTGTTAGTAATATATGAAATTTTCATTTTACAATTGATATCATCCAAGCTCTTCTTAGTCATATATTCTTTTTCTTTCCGAATTTTGTGGAATAGTTCAAGATTATAAATTGAAAGTAATCCTGTGAATAAAGTTTTTTTTTTTTTTTTTCAATGTTAAGAAAGTCGTAATCTTAGGATTATGAGGACCTATAAGGACCTAATAAGTGGGGCATACTTTGCGTATGCATATTACAGTGAAGTAATATAGTGAAAATTTAATAATTTACCTTGTAAGGCATGCTAATACTGCAATCATTTCCACAAATTAAGCACGACCTTTTGTACTACGGCATGGGAATAAGGGAACATAAAATATAATCAATTTATTTTGAATAAAATTTAAGACAATGATATTTGACCCCAAAAAAAAAATGATTTTCTCAATATTGTATATGAATATTTGTTATTACAATAATATTTTATATATATATTTTTTATAATTCATTCATTGGGGATAGTAAGATCTAAATGAAAACAGTAGAAAGTAGAAGATGATTTACAAGTTTATTGACAGATAAACTCACATAACTGTTTTGTAGTACGAATTTTGTGAAAGATTAATCGGTCAATTACGCAAACGTAGAAAAATAAACTCCATAAAAGTATGTGATTTTCACTTGGCCCCAGGTGAAAACTTGAACGTTAAACTTACGGTGAATACTCAAAAAACAGTAAAAAGACAAGGCCTCGGCGTCCTTTTCACTCCAAATTGTAACGTTGTTCGAGAACATAAGCACCTTAGGATCAAGGGAATTTCATCACCAATCTAGAGATATTCTTTTGGTCTGAAATGAGATGAAAGTAAAGCCTTAAAGCCAAAATGCTATTATAGACTTTATTGTATTTTATTGCTTACTTTGTTGTTATAATTTTCAACTACTTTCTTATTACGATATCTCAGAGTATCAGTCAAAATGGGTTTAGAATTTTGTTGTTGTTGTGGGCTTTAATAAATTGACAGAAAATTTTGTACTCTACTACCAATCTGTTTTGGCTGTAGATCTGTTAGTTTCACTTTGTTTGACTTTGAGATCCTCTGTGTTGTGGTGTCTAATTAATTGACTTTCCCAGTGAACAAACAAAATCGAATCGTTACACTTTCCAGTGTACACACCTAAGCCTTAGCGATCTTATCGATGTTACTATTTAAGTATAAATTAATGTCTCTATCTTCAATTTTGTTTCTTGGGGTTGTCATTACACAGACAGACTTATTATGAGTGGCGTAAATGGCGCTTCATCAAACACTCAACAAATCTGGCTTAAGAATTGTGGGAATTCCTTGGTCCAATTTATATGATAAACAATAAAGGGATGCAAATCTGCCATGGATTTTTGGAAGAATATAAGCACGTGATCAAGGAGCCTCATTCTTAAGCACCTCAACCTAGATTTAAAAAAAAAAAAAAGGAGAGAACTGGGCTTCTCTTTCAATTTGGGCTTTTACTTGAAGCTCATTTGATGCTGGAATGGCATCCCTACTAGCCATTAGTCAATGCCTATTTCATATTGTAGATCCACTCATATAGTTGACTCACATTTTATGACAAGACGGTTCCAGTTAGTATAATTAGTAAAATTTTTGAGCTTACACAAAAAAACTAATCGGTGCGAATGATATAAGTATACGTATATTTAATATATAAAATAAGGAAAATGTTAACGAATAATCTAAGAATATTGATTTATAAACTATTTTAAGAAACTTTTGATAAAGAACTTTACACTTAGTCCATTTATCCTAACCATTGTCCATCGCTTTCATTATGAATCAAGACTAGTAATGATTTCATAGCAACCTTGGTTTCATTTTGACTCCTACAGCACAAGGAAGGAATTGAAAAAATGGGTGAAGATCGAACAAGGGCCCAAAGTCAAAACAAATTTGGTGCCCCCTACTAAGTACTAACCGAGAAGATGCTAATTGCTGACATATTTGTAATATAGATCAACTGCCTCTTTTAATTTTTACTACCGGCTAACTTTGGAAGCATTTAATCGCAGCTATAGCTTGGGTAGTCCAGGAAGGATGCTAATATGGTATTGAATTCTTAATCAAGTAACCGCTTTTTTAGATTTTTTTAGGATACAACCATCAATTCTTTGGGGTGGAGGCACATTAAAGTCATTCATTTTTCACTACGTAACTCTCACAACGAAGCACGACAAACAATAAGCCTATGTTTTTGGTTAAAAGGAAAGAGAGAGAAAGGGAAGAAAAAGGGGCCAAAGGACTTTATATAATCCTTTGTTTGGTTTGAAGGAAAAAGATGAGAGAAAGGACATATGGAAAATAGGATGTATATACTAGTATACAGCTTGTTGTGTTAGATGCCTTAGCTAGACCCTTTGTTATAATTTTCTACATGTGTATAATCCAAATGAAATTGAGAAGATTACGTTCAATATCATGTTTCACTTGATAGTTTATGGGGTTATTATCTTTTCTAAGTCGCATCAATAGTTGGAAAATAGATTTATGTTTTTATTTTTATTTTTTTATGTTTTTATCATGTTTTTTTTGTGTATGCTCACCGTCACCGATGACTTGCACCACAAACTGGTCCAGGCTGCGAAAATCAAAATCCATGGAAGAAAATCTATGTTTGTGGCAATCTTGTGAACATAACTTTGATTTTTTAATGAATCGCATGAATTTATGCATTTATGTGTATTGATCTTTCTTATTGTTTGCATTAGAATATTCCATAAATCTAGTATAAGTTTCTAAGGTCCATTTAGTGCGTTTGTTTAAACGACGGTTTTCAATTTTTTTGAAAATACGTGTGGGTTGATTTTTTAATGAATCGAATAATTTATGCATTTATGTGTGTTGATCTTTCTTATTGTTTGCATTAGAATATTCCATAAATCTAGTATAAGTTTCAAAGGTCCATTTATAAACAGTTTTCAATTTTTTGAAAATACGTGTGGGTGAAAGTGTGTGAAAACTGAAAACATATATTTAAAATGATGTACAAAGCAATGTAGTTGCTAACAATCTAGTGTTTTTTTTTTCTTCCTTTTTATTGTTAATAAATTACAACAATGGAGGAGAGGAATTTGAATTTGAGATGCCCTCATTAGAAACACTAAAATCCAAAGTTTAATTAATTAATAGCTAATGAAAAATGCTATGGGTACAATAATTTTACAATAAAATTTTGATGATAAGATGTTACTAGTTCTCATCTTGACCCACTAATGACATAACTTTTTATCTAACTATTCTCAGCTAGGCTTTAATGTGGAAATCTTTTTAAAATATTGTATAGATATTCTTTTGGTCTGAAATGAAAAAAAGCAAAGTCTAAAAGTTTAATTTATTAATAACTAATGAAAAATGCTACGGGTACAATAATTTTACAACAAAGTTTTGATGATAAGATGTTACTAGTTTTCATTTTGACCTACCAGTGAAATAACTTTTTATCTAACTATTCTCACCTAAGCTTTAATACGGAAATCTTTTTAAAATATTGTAAAGATATTCTTTTGGTCTGAAATGAAATAAAGTAAAATCTAAAGCCAAAATGCTACTTTAAATCCAAAACACAAACAAAGAAAACCAAAATGCTGCTAGATTTTATTTATTTTTTGATCTTGAATTTGTTTCTTGGGGTTGTCATACACATACAGGCTTATTAGTGAAAAAAATGAGAGTGGCGTAAATGGTGTTTCATCAACACTCAACAAATCTAGCATAAGAATTGTGGGAATTCTTCAGCCTAAATTTTATGATAAACAAAAAGGGATGCCATGGATTTCTGGAAGAATTTAAGCACTTGAACAAGGAGCCTGATTCTTAAGTCCCTGAACCTAGAAAATTTTGTTTGCTCCTATAGGTTGGAATTGGACCGATGGTGCCCAATATTTGGGCTTTTTATGTGGAAACAACGGAGAGAGTTGGGCTTCTCTTGCAATTTGGGCTCTTACATGGTGCTCAGAGTTGATCTACTTTGCACTATTTTTTTTTTTTTTTAACTTTGCCCTATTTTATATTGAGTTGATGCACTTTTCATTTTAAATGGGCTCACTTTTCACTTTAAATAGGCTTAGTAATTTGGGCAAATAAACTTAGTCAAATTAGGAATTTAGTTAATTGAGATTTCTCATTTTCTTTGTTAAATTATACATTTTTTAAAAAAGTCCTATTAAATTGGGTGTTTTTGAACTCCAAATTCTAATTTTCGTAAGTTCAATATTCACTTCGAGCTAGTGATAGAATCTTGAGATTCATCTTGAGTCACCTGAAAACATAATTTAGGAAGTAAGGTTAATATAGAAATTGGTTTGTACTCAAACAATGTTAATGATTTCTATAACTCTTATTGTACTTGTTATAATAAAATTGCAGTGTGCGCATTGATCTTTTTTTTTTTTTTTTTTTTTTTTATTGTTTGCAATCAAATATTCCATAAATCTGGTTTAAGTTTCCTATTTCCTTGCAATAAGATGCTGATGCGTAATTATGCGGAATAAACAATTCCCTTATATGAATATATACAACAGCTTTAAGAGTTGGGTGGCATTACTAATACGTTAAATCTGAGCAAATACAACAGATTAGGCAAACCAACGTGATTGGTATGCTTCTTGTGTGAGAGAGAAATGCTGCTTAGGTGCCTTGCTTGGCTATTGATTCAGGAATTGAAAAGTGAAAGCACTGCTGCTTGTTACTCAATTCAGATTATTGTTGCATCTATCCCTTTCTTGCCTCTTTTGCTAAACATAGTAACCCCCATGAAAGAGAATGGAATGTTTTAAAAATTTAAACCGACACATCTCAAATTGGCTCACATGCACTAGGACCCGACTTGGTTCATTCTGGAAATACAAACTGACCTATAATTTTATTCATGCAAGTCTTCTCCATTTTAAGTCTAGTTTATTTTACGGTTTAGATTTTTTGATTTAATAGTGTATAAAATATCGTGTCATTTAAAATTTTAAATAACATAATAGTTTGTACACTTTTAGATTTGTAAAAATGTAATGTGAATCATGAAATAGGCGAAATGGATCAGACTTGAAATAGAAAGGGTCCTCTTCCTTCAACTAAGAGCTATGTAAAAGGGTTATTAAAGGGTCTAGTCAACAATATAATGAAAATGGTAGAATAGTTTAAGTATACACTTTTAGACTTTAGGTGTTATATCTTGGATTTTCCAATTAAATTCAATCATGTGACTATATTAACCAATGTAGTGCAAAAGAAAATATGTCATCTTCTTTCAGGAATAATTAAATTCAACTATGTGATTCATTAGTCAATGCAACTATATGATTAAATTTAATTGAGAAACCAAATGTGTATATCTCAAAAATTGTACTATTTTAATTTAGGAGCTGTGGGCATTGAAGTGAGAAATAAAATATAAGAAAAGGAACCATTTCCTACCAAAATGTTTAAAACTAGGACGAAGAAAGGCTGATAGTTTGGACTTTGGTGTGGATCGTCAAATATTAATAATTATTTTAATCATTTAGAGGACTACAAAGATACATGTTATTTGTATATGTATGTATTTCGTATAACATATAAAATTTAATATAACAGTCACCACCATGTGGCACTATTATTATCTTATGTTGAAGCGAATTGCAGAGGTTTCAGTTTATTTCTACTTGTTTTGAAGAGCTCTCACTCTCACTCTCACTCTCACTCTCACGCTCACCCAAAACCAAAAGCATATTCCTTCCCCATGACAGGATCTAAAGGCCAAAGGCCCAAACAAGACTGGCCCACAGAGAAGCAATGGACCGTGTCAGACCCACCACTTTCCAAGATTCAGTGGGGCTCACGAAAAACAAAATTGTATATTTGATTACGTGTCACCAAAGCATGATACGGTTCTCCCATCCTATTCCTAGGTATTTCAAAATTCATAATTTTCATTGAGTATATTGGTTCACATTACTAACTTTATTTTACTATTATTTATTATTAATAACTTACATATTTTGTGAAAATTATTATGACAATAGCTAAAATAGTTGTTATCAATAATTGAGAGGAAATGTTGATCAATTTTGAAGTTCAAGAGACATTGCAATTGCATCATAATTTAGAGGAAAAATATGCAATTACCATAAGTTTAAAAAAATTATTTTTGAAAATATCAACAATTAAGGTGTCATTTTGGTTTTTGAACCTTTCATTTGAATGATCAATCAATGTGACAAATCAAACCTAATTTTTAATTTTATTAGGCAAATTTAATCATATGATCTACAGCACTTAATCACATGATATGCAAACAATTTTTGTCATATCAACAACTTACAATTTTAATCCATAATAATAATTGCATTTTATATTGAACAACAAATAAAAATAAATTACACACATCTCCATTTCAAAAAGAAGTAAACACACATAATAAACACAAAAAAATGTTTGTCTTATGTCTTATAAAGTTGACTAAAGTATACTAATTTGGGATTGTTTTTATTTTAGTCATCTACATTTCAAAATGTTCCATTTTTGGCAATTTATTTTTTATTTCATTTTCATAATAACATTGCCATTCATTTCTGTTAATAATTTGATTATTCATAATATTTATTTTTTACAATGATGAAAATTTCAATATTTTATAATATTTTTAAGGATATATTTTCATTAAATAGTTAACCATAAATAACACTTAAAGATCAGATTAGATTACTAATAAAAATGAATGCCATAACCAAAATAAAAATGTAATCAAATAAAAAAAGTCAAAATAAAAATTTTAAAATGTAAACAGACAATAAAAAACAACACGACCTAAAGAGCGAATAATGTTTTTTTTTTAGTAAAATATCATGTATAAAAAATAATTTATAACCTTATATAATCTTAAGGGGACAAAAATATATTTCAACTTAATAATAATTTTTTTTTCATCTAATAAAATATTTAGAATCCTAATTCTGCCAACACTAAAAACCAATAAATTTACGACAAGGGAAAGACATGCTATCATGACTCATGAGTTATGGTTGAAATTGAAATTCATAAACAAATTTGAAATAGGAAAAGAAAAAAAAAAAAAAAAAAAAAAATCCCTCAGCTAACTATCTCTGGTACTAAACTAAAACTAAACCCTTTGTCAGCTTCGCCTCTCTTTCAAAAACTCTCTCTCTCTCTCTCTCTAAACTAAACTCTGTGTTTGTGTATCGGTCCGAGAATAGAAGAGAAGAGAAAGGAAAAACGAGTGGTACAATGGAGTCGATTTCGTTCTTAAACCCTAACCCTAGCTACAGGTCGACGAAGTCTTCGTTGGTACAGTCTTCACGCTTCGATTCACTCCTCAGGCCTCGCACTCGCACCTACAATTACAATTACAAGCTCTCTCTTTTGCCCAAACCTGTTTCCGTTTCTTCCAATGGGGTTTCCTTTCGTTTTCTTTCTCGGAACCCACCTCGCAGATTCATTGTAGCTTCCTCTGCATCACACGAGGATTCGGTAAAGCCAAAATTTTCAAATTTTTTTTTTGAAGTGTGTTTCTTTTTGTTTTGTTTAAATTTCTTTTGGGTATAGAAAATATGTTAATTTTAGTTCAGTTCAGTTCTTTTTTTTTTTTTTTTTTTCTTTTGATTTTGGTGTTGGGTTTTGAATTGGGTGATTGAATTCGAGCTTTGTTATTCAGTTCACGCTAAAGTTTTTAGTTTTATTCAGAGAAATCAAATGGGGATGCTATTTATTATTGAACATGGCAAAGCTAGAGTTTTTTATTTTTGGTGTGTGTGTGTGTTACTCCTTAGGTGAAAATACTTAATGGGGGGCTTGTTATTTGGCTTTGTTATGGGAATTATGTTAGTTTTAGTTCAGTTTTTTTTTTTTCTTGTGATATTGGTGTTGGGTTTTGAAATGGGTGATTAAATTCGAGCTTTGTTATTCAGTTCATGCTAAATTTTTTGTTTTATTCATTGAAATCAAATGGGGATGCCTATTATTGAACATGGCAAAGCTAGAGTTTTTTTTTTTTTTTTTTTTTTTTTGTGTTCTTAGTTGAAAATACTTAGTGGGGTGCTTTTTCTTTGGCTTTGTTGCGGGAATTATGTTTGATTAAGGCTTGATGTACCTGTTGGTTCTTATGTTGAAGCTGTGTTTTATAGTGTGTAATTTAATTAGAGGTGTTGGTGTTTAGGTTCGTCCGAGCCCCTGAAAAAAAAAGGATTCTATTATTGCTATTGGTGATATACAAATGATTGTGACGAATTCGACAATGGGATGTGTCATCTCAGTTTTGCTTGTTGAGCTTGTAAGAAAGCTTCATTGTTACATAGTAATGGAATTTTTATTTGTTGCCGAAACATAGAATTATTATTAACCTCATCCATCTTGATTAAAAAGAAAAAAAAAAGTATGATGTTGTGAAGAAAGGCAATATCTTATGGCTTATGTAAGGTGTGGCATCAATTAGGGCTTATGTTTTTTGTTGTTGTTGTTCTTGTTATTGTTGTTGTTGTCACATGCATGCTCTTTAGTGAGTATATTCAAAATTTTCTTCTTGCTTGATCTATTTTAAGAGTATCCTAATGTTTTTTTTTTTTTTTTTGAAAAATAATTTCTATAGAAGAGTCAAGAAATTGAAGTGGAGAAGGGAAAAGATGATCATAATTTGGGAGCTGAAGATTCACAAGAAGTTTGGAAAGAGCTTCTAGAATCTTTCAAAGAACAAGCCTTGAAGATGCAAAGTGTTTCGCAAGAAGCATACGAGTTATACTCTAAGAAAGCAGTAGTCATCCTAAAAGAAACTTCTGAACAGTTGAAAATACAGGCAGACAAGGCAAGAGATGATTTGATTGAGATAGCAAAGGAACTTAGTGAAGAAGGCAAAGTGTATATCTCCACAGCTGCTGAGAACTCCCCTGAACCAGTCAAGGATATAGTGGAGACATTTAATATGCCTACTGAAGATCTGAAAGAAATTTCTAGAGTTCATGACTTCCGCGTTGGGATTCCCTATGGTACGTGTAATGTATGAGAGCGTTGTTTGCAAAAACTTGCTATTTGATGCTTTATTGTTGCACTTCATTTGGGGACTCGGTTGCTTCAGTTTGGGTATAGATGCAGTAATGTGAGGAGTAATGGCACTAAACATGCATACTGTGATGCAAATTTTTATGTTGCTATATGGCTTTGTTGGAACTATGCTATGTTTTAATATACTTTTAGGCTTGTATAAGAATTAAGCAGACAATGATGTCAAATGATATCAAGTGCTTTTATTATGCTTCAGTTCAATCTTGTCATGATGCTGCTAATGCTTTGCAGGTCTGCTCCTTTCTGTTGGTGGCTTTCTTTCCTTCATGCTAACGGGAAACATTGCTGCCATTAGATTTGGTGTTATCCTTGGTGGCACTCTTTTGGCCTTGAGTGTTTCAAGTTTAAAATCACATAAAAGAGGAGAATCATTTCCGCTAGCCTTGAAAGGACAGGCAGGTTAGTTAATTTAAATTTAGCGTCTGCACCGCTTGCTCTTATGTCATAATTGGCTTTATGATCATCTTGCTTGTTTTAGTGATCAGAATGTATCCCACATGTTTGGGAATACCTTGTTCACTTGGCTCTTAACTGTTTATGTCTGGTATATGCCTGTTATATGTTATGTGATAAATAATGCTTTCCTTTCTTTTCATTTAATCAATGTGAAAAGCATGGCCAGGAAAATTTGGGGGGCAATGATTTTTTTTTAGGGTAACCTGCCTTGGTGGCTTTATTCTCTGTTGTTGGGCTTGGGAGTTTGGACCTTTACAAGTTGTATATGCCATGACCCAAGTCATCCCACCTCCAATTGACTAAGTGAACATATGCAACAGAAAATCAATAAATGTTGTTGGAGTTGCATTCCAATCTTAAGAGTTGATAGGTATTATGTTGAAGGAGAAGGCAGAGCTAAAGGATAAATCTGCTTAAAAATTCATGTTTTACACTGCATTTCCTTTTTGTGATAGATTTGTAGAATGGGTGGAGTTCTAAAATGGACTTGTAGCCTGATTTAACGGTCAAGATAAGCCCATCTCCCGTGCATAATCCCTGACCTTAATGATTTAGTATACGTTTAGATACCATTTATTTTGCTGAAAACTGAATTCAAAAATATATATATATATATATATATATATATTAGTTACTGTTCATTGGCCTGATTGCACTGTTCATGTCCCATGAACAGTGCAACAGACGCTGGACTTAGGAAAAAAAGCCAAAAAACGCAACTGAAGTGAACACAGACGCAAACGCTCACTACCCAAACTGAGCCTTAATTACATATAGGTTTTGGCCTTTCGGGTGTAATCTGGCAATCTGGTTCAGTCTGTTATGTTCTGGTTCTCATTAATAAATAATTTTTTTTTTTTTTTTTTGGGATAGCTGATAAATAAGTGTATTATTGGCCAAATTTGAAGATCAATAGAGGATTTTTTACTTTAGATTATTATAATGACAAAAAGAACTAAAAAAGGATAAAAGTTCTGTTGGCACCGTTATACTATCATGTGATATAGATGCGGTATGTTATTCATTTTGATTTCAGACGTTAAAGTCTATTTGTAGTTTGATTTCAGATGTTCAGTGCGTCCATTTTGTTTTGAAGTTTGAACTGGCATTTGAAGCTGGAATTTTGGCTTATTTATTGTTTAGTGTTTTAGTTTGAACTTTATATATTATGCCTCTTATGAAATTATTTCTAAATGGAATGTTGGGCCTGCAGCAATTGCAAGTGTAATATTTTTGCGGGAGTTAAGCCAGCTGTCTCAGGTAATGGATTCTTCATTTAGCTATTATTTTCAATTAATTTTTCCAGCCTCCGATTACTATTGCTCCTGGTTTTTCTGCTTGCAGGCTCCATCATTTCTGAGCTTCGTTTCAACAGTCATCAGGTTCTTATTATTCTTATGACTTTTATGTTTTTCGATTACTAACTTTCCTTCTTTCTTTAGAGGAAAAAGCACCCAGGTCTTTGGTGGATGGTGTTAAATCTTGAACTTCATCAGTTTCTTAATTATTTGGGAAAAAAAGAAGAGAAGTTTCTTATTCTGTTTTACCAACTATTTATTGTCAGTTTCTTAAGTGCTGGAACTGGACATTATTGACGCTGCTTGACTCATTATTCTGCATAATAGTGATGTAGTTGAATGACACAATGGGAATCCTTGTCTGTCTAAAACATGTCACCAGTCAGGCAAAAACTATATATAGCTTGGCTTGCTTGCCTACCCAACTAATCTTTGCATTACAACTCATGGTTAGGCAAGCCTGAAGAGAAGAGTCTTGGATTATAGTATGGCCCAAGATGTTCGGTCTTTTAGTAGGAATAATGGTGCAAGATATGATGAGAATGGTGGAGATGAGTTGTGTGGCTAACCCCTAGTAAAAACAAAAAAGCTTTTGATTAGTTTAATTGAGTTGATAAATCATACGAGGTGGATGCTTTTGGCAATGTATGGTTTCCTATGGTTCCTATTGGGCTAGTTGAGGTCCCTCTGTAAAGCTGCAGATTATGCTTCAACTATCTTATTTCAACTATACAGTGCACTTATCAAAAGAAAAGATCTTGTTCAACTATACAGTGCTTCATTTGGTCGTTCCATTGTTTTACATGGTTTTATTTAATTAATCCAAGTTCCTTTCTGAGAACTCCTAATCTTCCTCCTCAAGCTGCTGCGTGTTGGTTAATGGCCGTAATCTGGTCACTTGAGCTCCCGCTAGAGGAGCTTTATAGTGTCTATTTTCTTCTGCCTCCTGCTTCCTTTTAGTCTCTCTCTCTCTCTCTCTCTTGGGCTCGCACAGACACACATACACACACACACACACACACAAAGAGGAAAACTTGTACCAGCAGATGCACCTTTTTTATGTGAGAGAGCTTAAATGAATTATGCATACTGAGATAAATTTTAGATACTTTTGCATGATTTTCACTTATGCGCAACCTTCCTTTTCCCATGCAGCGGTGCAGTGGTAGCATTCTTTATCTATAGAATCATACTGGATCGTAAAAAGCACAGAGGCTCAAATTTGGAAAACCAGACGGAAAATTAGTTCATTTGTGTAAGGTTAGTTGATTTGTTCAATGTTTAGTCTTTCTGTTTCATCTATGCTTAGTGAGTGATGGATTTTTTCTCCATAGAGGAGCACAAACTGTATGTTTGGTCTCATTCAAATAAATAACTACCTTTTTTAATCAATTTTTTATTTGCCACTAATAGTAGCAGGAATTTCCAAGCTGGATCAAGATTTACAGTTTAAATTCTGACTTTAAGCCTTTTTACCCAGACATATGGCTCCTGTTTGAAGAAAAAGCAAATTAACATTTCCATATGCTACAGGATACAAGTTTTACTGAACTACAACAGCTTCAGGAGGACACACCAATTAAGATCTGAGGCGTTATTGTTCATTGAGGTTGAAGAATGCTTGCCTGAGGCAAAAGAGAATCTGGGCTCTCGTTGGATTCAGTTGTAGTTTTGTATTTTATCAATTTATTAGGAAATAATATAGATGTTACTATAATGTGGTGTACGTGCTCTGTTCAGTTTGGGAGATGCTACAAAGTGATTTGATTTTCGCATCTTTTACCTTATCTTTTTGACAACCTATGTTCATTATGGTCATGCAGAATTCTTTGCTGGTGGTTCTTATCAGATTGTTGATCCCTTTTTTTATTCCATGATAATTTACACATTTAAGTGTATTTGTTTCTATAAATTAACGCATAGTTTTACATAGTTCCTTACACTTTATTACATCATCAATTATTCCAGGAAAACAAAATAAGATTAATAGGATTGCCTAATGCCTGCACCACATGGATGTGTATTCAATATTTTGAAGATCTCCAATTCATGCTTTTTTTCGACACGGTGATACAATATTTTATCTAACACTGTAGGTAATGCCACATTATTTGAATGACATCTAGTTAAATGACACTGGAGGCCTCATAAATCTCCGGACCTCCTCCACCTATCTTACGAGTTACTGTTCTTGCAATATCGGGTCTCAAGCCCAAAAAAAGGGAACTCATCAACCCAGGTGGAAACCAGTACATTAAAGATTGAACCTACAGTGAGAATAGAACTACAACAAATACTTAAAACCGTTATATTTGCTTCCATCCTGAGCAAAATTGCACCCTTATGATAAGTTGGGAAATATATGCATCAATTAGGCTACAGATTTACATTGATAAGAGCAGAAGAAAAGGACAAATTTCCAACTCTCAAAATAAACACACAAATTCTGACTATCAAAGCTGCTGCTAGATTTATAAAATAGAAGAACAGGTTGAAAACAGTACAATCCCCTACTAATCAATAAAATGTGGGTGGTGTGCAAATGCAACTTAGAATTTGGTGATTTGTAATCCTCTAATCATCCGAGTTGCACCTATCAACATCTCTCCACCTTTCACACATTCCCATGGGAAACGTGATTAGGTATCTCTCCTTGATTATCCAACGGCATGTACTGTGCCATGATTGCCCGTATCTCAGAATCCATATATCTCTGTATAAAGTAATTTACAAAAACAGAATTTGTATTAGTAAACAAGTCAAGTCCATCAATAAGTTAAATCTTATGATGCAAATTAGATCTATCAGGACTGATGCTGACAAATTTACATTCACACACTTCAAGTTTTTGCACATTTACACTTTGCTAAGTTTTTCTTTGGATTTTTCAACTCACTAATCCGTATAGCCCAAAATTACAAAAATTGTAAACTAGAGTCTACATTAAGTTCCCCTTGCAAATCTCTCTCTTGATTTCCCTCGTTCTAATTTCTTCTTTTTCCCCTTTGCTGTGTTCCTTCTGGTCACTCTTGTTGGTTTCAAGGACGTTGACTGACCTAACAGTGTCCCAAATCACTCATAGCATCTTACAGTAATCTCTTTTTACTATTTTCTTATTAGGTCATACAACTTCAGGTTCTTCTTCACATGCAGACATGAGAAAATATGCTAACAGATTTGAGTTTATGACGGAAAAAAAAAAAACAATTAATGTTTTAAGGGAAAAAAAAAAACAATTAATGTTTTAATAGCTTTTTCCATTTTCCATAAAAGTGGTGTCAAAACTTCCTTAAAATTGATTGTTAACCATTATCCTAAGAGCACCGGTTAGCATAACCCTATAAATATATATATATATATATATATCTTAATCCATTCTGAATCAAGGCCTATTCCAATGAACTTCATAATGTATCTAAAATTTTATGCAACAGCAAACATACCCGGATTCTGTACTTGTAAATTGCATATCCCGCAACCCCAGCAGCAGCCAAGCCAAGAATAATAATCCAAATAAAGCTCCAACTCACCTCTGTCTTGGCATCTTTACCTAAAATTTTCCAACAGAAAACTCAGCAGATGAAAACAAATGGAAAATTGCATTAAAGAGAAATTAGTAATCAAGTGTTCTATAACATAGGATGATCAAACTGAGACTGGCAAAGAAATAACAGAAACCTTCTCTGGTATATCAGATCAATCTCAAATCCCAACAGCCATGGAGTTATGATAACCAAATCAAAATAAATGATTATTTTAAAAAGGAAATTAACTAGCATTTTCTACAAGTTCGTACTTGTAAATTCATAATTGGTGTCTAGATGCAAATTTTGTTATTTGGTAATACAGAAAAAAAAATAAAAATAAAAAGAAAAAAGATTTGCATCAGTGGATAGTGAAAATATGAAGAACTTGCCCCCCTATGTGTATCGCATCAAAATATAACCAAAACAAGCACTTTCAGGTTACTTACTTATACATGTGTCATGTTCTTGCATGTACAATAAACCACCACTACAACTGCACTCATAACTGCCCCATGTATTCTTGCATTTGCATTCTGGGCACTGGCAGGCTAGTTTCTCTTTGCATTCATCAACATCTGGAGCAAGGACACAGCAAAGAAACATGCATGTTGAATCAACATAAAGTCCTCGTTGGTACATGAAATAAAATGAAAGCATGTGTAAGCCTATGACTTCGTTGTAACTACTACCCCATTCCTCCTGGCCCACAAAAGGCCTTTGACTGTGGGCTTTAGAACCCACATAAAAAGTACAAAAATATCAGGAGATAAAAACCAAAATTGACATAGATTGTCTTTCTATGTAAGGTCTATCATTAATTTTTTTTTGACAAGTAAATAAGGTCTATCATTAATATGATCTATAAAGTAGTATATTCTGCAAAAAATGTTTAGTTTTGTAACTATGTATGACGCTGTCTGGCCCTTAAGTTTCAGATGGAAATTTTATGACAATGGGCTGGAGGAGCCTCTAAATAATGTGACATTTTAATAAGCCCACTTCATCCACTTTATAATGGATATGATGTCTGATTCTATTAATTGAAGAGATCAAGGGTAACAATACCATCACAGGTGTTGACTCCGTCACCCTTGAATCCTAGCGGACACTTGCAATCTTTTGAGTCATCCTGCTCAATCATCAGAGATCCGGTTTGATCAGAAACAATAAGATAAAGCAAGATATAAAAATATCAATCACTAACTGATTTAAAGTTCAACAACATACAGCACAAGCTGAGTAAGTTGCGCCATCATGAGTTTTCTTCCAACAACCTCCATTATTGATTTCACAACGTAAAGCCCCTGTAGCTGTTAAACAAGCAGAATCATGGCATAAATAAAACTGAAACAGGGAAGTAAAAATATTAAATAGCAGGTTTTTTCATTTATGAACATTGCCATATTGATCTCTAGATGCTTCTACTTCCTATATGTAAGAGGAATCTAAATAAGATTTACAACCCTCCCGACCCCACTTTGGCCATGAAAAGAACGAAATACCATAATGCCCCATTTTCCAAGTAGGTAATTGTGTCTTGTTAAGGGTTTTTATTATTATCAGCAGAGTCTAAAACATTTTCATTGGCCATGCAACAAAAAATTTACTCTAAAAATTAAGACCATCCAAGGTCATGGCAACAAAAAAGTTGTTTTTCAGAAGTATCATGTTAGAGATGTGCACAGAAAAATTTGTTTAAGGTACCCAATGTGTGTGCTTTGAGTGTAATCCTTGAGTACACGTACCACCTAGAAAGGGTCATATTGCATTCACAGTATCACTTAAGGAAGACACTGGTATCAAGCAAGTTAGTAGGCCCACCTATGAGAAATTCCTAGTTCATTGGTCCCTTTCCATAGTGACAGAATTATAGTTACTGGAACCTACATTACTCATTAACTACCAAATAGCGTTCAATGTGGGTTATATAATTTTGTTTTATCAGCTTTATCTCAAAACTAAAGTAGCACCCTATAAAGAGAAAAATTTTACCTTCACAATGAGTATAACCGTCACCAACAAATTTTACACCTTGCACAACAGGGCATTCACATACTCTTCCCCGGAAAGTATCCTACAAAATAGCAAGCCTCACATAAGAAGCAAGGAAACAGTGAAACAAATGAAGTAAAAAGTTTTTAATTTTATCTCATAATAACATACAAACAAAATGTTAAGCCAATGAACATACCTTGCATGCAGTTACGTTAGCAGCCTTGTCTTGCCAGCAGCCACCATTGTTGTGCAAACACTCATTTGTTTCTATATCTGCAAGGAAAAAACCATAGGAGGACAATAAATATCAGATGGACAAGAGTAATTGAGATCATAGAATAAATATCACATGGACAAGGGTTCCTTAGAATTCACTTGTCTTGATTTTTGTAGTATAAAGTGATGCCACAGCAATTGCTCTTTCTTTAAAAGGCCACACGCACACACACAAACATAACAAGGATAGTTAAAAGACCTTCGCTCAAACAAATGGCAGGCTCTGTGGTCTCCTCAAATCCTGCACAGATGGCCTTCAGAACTGCTACCTTGTCCAACTTACCTGAAACCATTATTATAATAAAAATAAAGATTACAGAGAAGATTCATGCACTTGAACAGATAATAAGATCTGTAATGAGCTTCCTCAAACCTCTATACTGTCTGTTATTTATTACAAGAGTTGGCAATATAGTAACATCTCCACGGGTGCCTTTGCCAATCTGAAATTAGAATTTTACAACAGCAAGGTGAGAAAAAACATAACACACAATGAGAAATGAAAGAGACAGGCTATATAAACACCATGAACTGTTAGTCTTCTAGGAGTTTACCTGTGCATCCTGTTCAGCTTTAAGAACTGCGTTGACCACATCTGCAGAAGGGTCTCCAACACAATTTTCTATTTTCTTGAGGTCAATATCTGTCAAAGTACATAGCAAGAAACATAAGAACCTCAGTTTACTATCCTTCGATCTATAAGATAAGGTTGCTCTCATCTGCTACTACCTAGTAAATTTAAAAAAGCATAAAAAACCAATGACTCAATAACTAAGTAATTGCGTTTCCAGGCACCCTACAGAATTAAATAACTTAAATGACATTCTGAGGCAATTCATTCAAGCAGAAATATCCAAAATCATGGTGTTTCCAGTCATGGACAAAAGCTTAAAAGATGATATAAGAAAAATAACGTTGTAGCTAAAATAAAGACCAACAAGTTGATATCAATTAGTTATTGGCTAATTTAAAAATTAAATAGAATAAAAGAAATAAAATAATAAGAATTGGCACTAGAATGATTGCAACATTGTGGATGACACCAAATTCACAGAATATCATATAAATCATCCATTCAAAATATGTCACTGGAAAACGTTCCAGCCCAATTAGAATGGAAACATAGAGGCAATAAACCCTGAATGAAATTTTGGTAAAATTAGATTATTCCAGAGACAAATCATAACTTTTAAAAAGTGTCTTTATGGTGACGTGACAATATACAGTGCAAAAGGGGCACATCTAAGGATATTATTAAATCTCTGAAAAATTTTGTCACTATCTTTTACGCATAGAATACAAAGAAAATATGCATCAGTATATCAAAATGCAAACATTCACATGGAGTCTTCAACCTACCAAGGGATGTAATAACTTGATTTGAGCAGTCTTCATTATACCTCTTCTCTTTCATTGGGCAACGGATTGCAAAATCTGTCACATAATCCCACCAAAGCCACGGCCTTCCACTTTCATTGGCCACCTTAAAAAAGCACGCTTGGCGTAGATTCTGAACCACAACATCCTTCCCATCATATCCTCTATTAAAATCCTGCTCGGGATCTGGAGCACAGTACCTCCCATGATTGATGCACTGAGACTTGCACTGTTTGCTAAAAATAAAAGCTTCTGGGCAATACCAAGTTATATAACGTGGGGTGAACTGAGTGTACCCTTTCTTCTCCAGTATCTGAGCTGCTCCTTTAAAATTTTTGACAAAGTCAATCTGGCTGTCACACTTTGGTCCACATTCGTCATTGCTGTTTGTCCAAAACTCATACTCAACCCGCTCATCGGGATGTGGAAGAGCCTCAGTCCAATCAAGATTTATGTTAACCATCTCTCCACTGGATAGAGCTTTTCTAATGCTATCCCCCAAGGATTTGCTTATAAGGGCTGAAGGAATGGTAATGTTCTGTAGATACTCAGCATTAGCATTTTCTTCTTCAGGAGTGTCCATGGTAATTAATGGCTCCACCTTGTCATCCGCAACAAGAATAGCTGCTGCTCCAGCATTCTGTGCATTCCATGCCTTCAAGGTGAAGTAACAATCTGGCAGCACATCAAAGTCATAGATGAAAACTTACATTCAAAAGAAGACAGGAAACCAAATACAAAAATTATGTAAGTTGCCATTCGATTTAGCCACAGCCCTTGGAAGAGAGTTCATGTCATCACAATTCACTGAAGGAGGAATAAGTATTAATTTGCATGGATATACAATGAAGCAAAACTCAATAGCAAAAATTCAAAACTTGGTACCCAGTACTTCAATTCAAATAAAAGAGAACTCCTACAATCTATTAGAAACTTCCTTAAATAAAATCCAGTCAAAGGACAATAAAATATTGACGAAGAAAGAATAAGCCTTGACAGACAACTAAAACATATTTACAATATAATCGTGATAGTGACAAAAATTATTCAATACATACATACACGATATATAGACACAATCTGCTTTGTCATCATGCCATAAATAATATAATCACAACCATAAACTAGCACAAAAAACAGAAATTCTTCAAAGCTTATAATTAAAAGGGTAACCAAGAATTAAACTGAAAATAAAATTGAAACTTTAAAATACATGATCAATTAAAAGACACTTTTTTAAAATTAAAAAAAAAAAAAAAAAAAAAAAAAAAAAAACTGACCTCCTCGATCGGCTAGGAGAAAGGTGGGTAGGCCTCCAGGCTTAGACTTGAAGGAGATATCGAAGTCATTGCATGCCTTATGATTGGCTTTGGGGTAAACCACAGTGCCAACCATGGTCCCTCCATACTGAGGAACCCCAAAATTCCCAATTGCACATTCATAGACACCGCTCAGAGAGCTTGGCGAAGACACTTTCAAGCTGTTCTTCTCTACCACAAACCTTCCCACACAAAACCCACATAGCATAAACCAAACCCACGCCAAAAGCCCAAGCTTTTTCCCCATCTCCCTCATCCAAAAACTCAAAATAAGAACAACCCAGATCAAGAAAAACTATTTATTGCGTTTTCCCTCAAAAACCCAACAAATCTATAATTCAGATTGCAATAAATACAGTTCAAAAAAAAAAAAAAAAAAAAACTCAATTTTGATAACTTAAAGCTCTTATTTTTATGTAAATTTTCGAATTTTTTGAGAACCCAGATCGGAATTAAACCTTTTTTTTTTTTTGGCACTGTAAAAAGTTTTCTGGGTCTAAGCTGAAACTGAAGAGAAACAACAGAACGGGACTGCTTGGAACTTATAAGGTGCTTGTTATAGAGAAAAAGAAAAGTATCCAAATAGGTATAAATCAAAAAGAAGATTGGAAGACTCGGAATAGAGAGACGTGTCAGTTACGCTCTAACTGTAATTCTATTCCTTCACAGGTAAGTTAACTTACCAGAAAATCAAATTCAAATTCCACGTATTGATTTATAGGAAGAGAAGTAATAAATGAACCTTCTTCAGAAAGTGCATTAAACCGCCTTTCTTAAAGATTTTTTATTGTTTTTAGAAGATATTGGATAGTTAGAGCGGATTTATGTTGGCTTTTTAAAGCTACTTTTCGTAATTACATTCATTTTTCTTGAAATTTAGAAGAATGATATCTCACTCCAAATTTTCGAAAGGTAAAAAATATTTGTTTCCTTTAAAATTTGAAAAAAATTAACATTTATTATTATTATTAGTAGTAATGAATTATTCTAAATTTTTATAAGAATCTTTTTACAAAATTTAATTATAATTAGTAAAAAAATAAATTTAGAATAAAAATGCAAAATAATCAAAATGGCAAAATACTTGTAAGGACAAATCTCTTTGTAACTAGTTGAAAAAAGAAAAAATAATAATAAATAAAATTCACACTTAATATTTTAAAATACAATTTAATTAAAAATTTAAAACAATGAATATTAATTATGAAATAAAATAATTTTGGAAAGTTGTCCTTAAGTAAAGGGAAATTAATACACAACATTTTTAATCTTAATTTAACAAATTTTGGTAAATTACTAGATGTCAAGGGAAACAATTTTTTTTCCCTTCAAATTTTGAGTAAAGTGCTATTTTTCCAAATCTCTAAAGAGGCTAGTGTGATTACCCCCAAGATACTTTTATCATTTTTTCTCTTTAATTTTTGTTAATAATACTGCGAAAATTACTAACTCTATTTAAAAAAAAAAAATTATTATTGATGTCATTTGTTGTAAATTTTGCGTAATATAAAATTAATGGTGTTCAATGAATTGTGAAAAGTAACACAAATTATTTTGTTTGTTTTTGACAATTCTATTGGTGTTTGAAAAACAAAATATATATGATGAGATATCCAAAAATTACTATATCTAGGTCGTCCATAGGGGTCGTCCATGAGCCAAAGGCTAAGATTCAAGTATGTCGTCTACGAACAAAGGGGTTGTCCATAGGCAAAGCACACGGACGACCATATGACACTTAGGAAATTTAGAAGTGTGGATCCACATGTCTTGAGAATTCGAACCACAGAATTCTAGAGGGAGAACCAAACCCGTACACATCGCCACAAATTCCTCGCCAATGCTTAACTTCCTTCAGCGGTTGTAACTTCAATAGCCGTTGAGGAAGTTATGTCAGAACTTACTAAAATTCCACAAATTTTGGGGAAGTTACCAAATGAATAACCGCTCCAAGGTTCTCTATATAAAGACCGACTTGCATCAAATCAAGGCAAGTTTTTTCCTAACATTACTCCAAAAAGTTAGAACATAATCTTCAAGAGAGAAACTAACTTAATCATCGGAGGTGACTTGGCTGGTCTACCCCGGTCGCCTTTTAATTGTGTGTTCTTCTTTATAGGTCTTCACAACAATCGCTAGTCATCGAAGCCGAAACATTCAGCCTATTGATTCTTAACATTATCAGTTGGCGCCGTCTGTGGGAAGAGAGAGCATTACATTTGTAACTTGTAGTTTTGTCTTCCTCTGACAAAAGGCTACATGGTTTGGACAAGATCAAGGGCCACTAGCCCAGGCCACCAGGAAAGTAGGAATGCTTCTAGCGTTCCCCATCGTGATCGCCAGTCAGTGCCTGTCGCACAGCCGCCTTTCATCCAACACATACAGTCTATGGCAGCCGCCATGGCAGAGTTAACCCGTTAGAACCAAGAGTTGACTAGGGAAATTGGTCGGGGGAGGCAGCATTTTGAAGGACATACGAAAGGACAAGCCCAAAGTCAAGAAGTTAGGGTAAATGCTGAACTTGAGAACCAGTCGCGAGGTACCGCTTCGCGGAGGGTGCCGCATTTGGAAAGAGAGATGAATCAAATGAAGAAGGCTATGGACGAAATGAAGGAAAACATGAGAAGAGCGAATCCCGTAGATGATTTAGTTCATCGTACGGACTCTCCTTTTGTAGCTTCCATCAACAGTCACCCTTTGCCTACCAAGTTCAAAATGTCTTCTTTGGATCCATACGATGGGACGCGCGATCCGTGCGATCACATCGCAACCTTCAAGACTACGATGCATCTTCAGGGAGTTCCGAATGAGATTATGTGCAGGGCCTTCCCTACAACTCTTAAAGGACCAGCACGAGTGTAGCTCAGTAAAATACCCCCGAATACGGTGAGTTCTTTTAAAGAGTTGAGTAAGTTGTTTGTCAATAATTTCATCGGAGGACAAAGGTACAAACGTTCCTCGTCCAGCCTATTAACCATAGAACAAGGAGAGAATGAAAGCTTGCAGTCCTTCATCACTCGCTCGCTTTAACAGGGAAGCCCTGATTGTGGACGAGATGGATGACAAGCTACTGTTAGCAGCCTTCCATAACGGAGTTAATTCTGACTTATTCATCTACAAGCTTTATGAGCAAGAGCCACAGACCATGGCTGAACTCATCCATTCAGCTCAAAACTTTATGAATGCAGAAGACGCGATCATAGCTAAGAAAAGGAAGAGAGCTAAAACAGAAGTGAACCCCATGCGTCACTCCGAGCAGGGTCCCCGTCCAAAGAAGAGACGAACAGAAGAGAGAAAGGATCGAGACAGCAGGAAGACAGTTTCATCTTCAGGAAGGAATCAGCACTACACACCCCTAAATACTCCACTTGATCAGGTACTCATGCAAATCAAGGATGATCCTTTCTTGAAGTGGCCGGAGAAGATGAAGGGAGACCCCAACAAACGCAACAAAAGCAAATATTGTTGCTTCCATAGGGATCATGGACATGACACGGACGAGTGTTATGACTTGAAGCTGCAGATAGAGAATCTCATTAGATAAGGAAAGTTGAGGAATTTCGTTGGAAGAGACCACAAAGACGAGAAGTTGAAGGGAAAGCAGGAAGAGTGGTCACGACCCCCACTAGGAGAAATAAGAGTTATCATAGGGGGAACTTCAGCGGGACAGTCTTCCAAGTCAAAAAAGGCGTATCTCAAAGTGGTGCAAAACGTCCAACTTTCTGGACAATCCCCAAGGACGAGAGGTATAGACAAGCCAGTTATTTCATTCACGGACGAGGAAGCAAGAAGAGTCCATCACCCACACGACGATGCAATTGTCATTACCTTACTCATCGCGGAGTACATGACTAGGAGGGTGTTGGTGGATAATAGAAGTTCAGCAGATATATTGAATTGCCCCACCTTCTAACAAATGAGGCTAGAACGGGAGCGACTTCGTCCAGTATGTTCATCATTGATAGGATTTAGAGGAATGAAGGTGCAACCTGTGGGCACCATTACTTTACCTGTAGTAGTGGGATCATATCCACAACAGAAAGCCAAGGAAGTGAATTTTCTCGTGGTGGATTGTTCCTCCTCCTACAATGCCATCATTGGAAGACCAACTTTAAACAGTTGAAAGGCAGTAACATCTACCTACCACTTGTCAGTTAAGTTCCCTACAGAGTACGGAATAGGACAAGTACATGGAGATCAATTAGCAGCAAGAGAGTGTTATTTAGCTTTGTTGGCTATGGACGAGCACATGCAGGCAATGAGCATTGAGGAGAGAAGGGTTGTCCTAGAGCCCACCAAAGTGCTTTAGGACATTCCTTTAGACAAAGGTAATCCTGAAAAATTCACCAGAATTGGAACAAGTATGAAAGAGAAGACAAAACAAGACCTTGTTCAATTCCTCAAGAAGAGTATCGACGTTTTTATGGAGTCATCACAATATGCCGGGGATTAATCCAAGTGTAATTACTCATCGTTTGAATGTAAACCCCTCCTCCAAGCCTATTCGTCAGAAGAAGAGGGTATTTGCCCCCGAGCGAGATAATGCTATCAAGGAAGAGGTCCAGAATTTAACCACAGCACAATTTATCCGGGAAGTATATTACCCAGATTGGTTGGCCAATGTGGTTATGGTAAAGAAGGCGAATGGCAAGTGGAGGATGTGCGTAGACTTCACTGACTTGAACAAGGCCTGCCCTAAAGATAGTTATCCTTTGCCACGCATTGATTAATTGGTAGATTCCACAGCTGGTCATCAATTGCTAAGCTTCATGGATGCCTTCTCAGGATATAATCAGATAAAAATGGAAAAGGTAGAACAAGAGAAGAATTCCTTTGTTACCAGTCAAGGTTTGTTCTGTTATAAGGTGATGCCCTTTGGTTTGAAGAACGTAAGGGCAACTTATCAAAAGTTAGTGAATCACATGTTCTATCCACAGATAGGACGAAATGTGGAGGTGTACGTTGACGACATGCTTGTAAAGAGCTTGGATGAGGGAAGACACTTGGACGATCTTCAGGAAACCTTTGAAACACTTAGACAATATAAAATGAAGCTGAATCCAAGAAAATGTGCATTTGGAGTGTCATCAGGAAAGTTTTTAAGGTTCATGGTTTCACAGAGGGGAATTGAAGCGAATCCAGATAAGATCCAAGCTATATTAAACATGGAACCACCAAAAAATATTAAGGAAGTCCAATCCCTCACGGGACAAGTTGCAGCCTTGAACAGGTTTGTATCAAAAGCCACTGACAAGTATTTACCCTTCTTTAAAGTCCTAAGGAAGGCGTTCGAATGGACGGACGAATGTCAAAAGGCCTTCCAAGATCTTAAAAACTATCTTACTGCGGCTCCATTACTAAGTCAGTCCATGTTGGGAGAAGAACTGTATTTGTACTTGGCGGTGTTCTCACATACCGTGAGTTCAGCTTTAATCAGGGAAGAAAGGAAGGTACAAAAACTTGTGTATTAAACAAGCCGAACACTTAGAGGAGCGGAAGGACGTTACCCGCTAATGGAGAAATTAGCTTTTACTCTAATAACAGCCTCCAGAAATATGAGACATTACTTTTAAGCTCATATCATCAACATTATGACAGACCATCCGCTCAAGAAGGCAATGAATAAGCTGAAAGCCGCAGGACGACTGATCCAGTGGGCTGTTGAACTCAGTGAGTTCAACATCAAGTACAAACCAAGAAGTGCTATAAAGGCTCAAGTTTTAGCAGATTTTATCGCGGAATTTACTCCAAGTTATGAAAACTTAGGCGGAATGGAAGAAAGTAAAAAGTGGATCGTCCATGTAGATGGATCGTCTACGCTACATGCAGGGGGAATAGGAGTCATCTTACAATCACCAGAAGGAGATAAGTTGAAGCACAACGTTCGTTTGCAGTATCAAATAACTTATAATGAAGTTGAGTATGAGGTCCTTCTTAAAGGGCTAGAGCTGGCTAAGTTTGTGGAAGCAGAGTCGATACTCGTCATGGGAGACTCTCAATTGATCATAGGCCAAGTGAATGGGATGTATGAAGCCAAGGAAGATCGAATGAAGAAATACCTAAACAAGGTGACGCCTTGTAAAGAAGTTCAAGGAAGCTGATTTCGTTCAAATCCAAAGGGAAGAGAATATGGAAGCAGATACTCTAGCGAAGGAAGTCTCAGCGAACGAAGCAATGGACGAGGTTGATGAAGTACAATATATGCCACGAATAGACCTTCCAGAGATATTGCAGATAGAAGGAGAAGAAAATTGGATGACCCTAATAGTATCATACCTGAAGGATGGAAGGCTTCCAGAAGGGAAGGACGAAGCTAGAAAGCTTAGGGTCAAATCAGCCAGGTACATCCTTATGGACGAGATACTCTACAAAAGGGGTTTCTCCCAGCCTTATCTAAGATGTTTAGCTCCAGATGAAGCGAATTACGTATTGAGGGAGGTTCATGAAAGAGCATGTGGTAACCACTCGGGAGCCAGATCACTCATCCACAAAATCGTCCGTGCAGGATACTATTGGCCAACTATCCAAACTGATGCTAAGGCATATGTTAAGGTTTGCGATCAATGTCAATGCTACAACAACATTCCTAGACAGCCGTCGAAATATCTTAACCCAATGATGGCCCCTTGGCCTTTTGCACAATGGGGTCTGAACATATTAGGCCCCTTTCCAATAGGAATTAGACAAATGAAGTTTTTGGTGGTGAGGATAGATTATTTCACTAAGTGGGTGGAAGATGAACCCTTAGCGAAAATTACACAGCAAAATGTCAAAAACTTCGTCTGGAAGAGTATCGTAGGCAGATTTGGAGTACCAAGAGTACTAGTATTTGACAATGGACGACAGTTTGACAACACACCCTTCAGGGAATTTTGTGAACAACTTGGAATCAAGAATCATTATTCATCACCCTCCCACCCACAGGCCAACGAACAAGCAGAAGTAGCAAACCGATCCTTGTTGAAAATCATCAAAACTCGGCTGGAGGGGGCAAAGGGGGTATGGTCGGATGAGTTACCAGGTGTTTTATGGACTTACAGAACAACAATGAGGACCCCCACAGGAGAAACTCCTTTCAAACTCGCTTATGGGAGTGAAGCAGTCATACCTGCAGAAGTACATATGGCCAGCCATAGGGTAATGAAATATCAAGATGAAGAAAATAAGGAACAGCTTCGTCTTGACCTCAATCTTATAGACGAGGTAAGGATGGACGCGGAGCAGAGAATAGCAAGGTACAAAAATCTTATGGAAAAGCAGTATGATGCCATGGTTAAACCCAGACGCTTCAACATTGGAGATCTCGTCCTAAAAAGGGTTTCTTTGGCCACCAAAAACTCGGCCCATGGGAAGCTGGGACCAAATTGGGAAGGATCTTACAGGGTTATTAATTGCAAGAGGCAAGGATCTTACTACTTGGAAGCCTTGGATGGACAGAAGCTAGAACATCCTTGGAATGTTGAACACCTAAGAAGATATTATCAATAGTGAACATGGATGAACATTGCCACAAGACGAAAGCCATGGACGTTTGAAGTACTGGTTATTTTCTTGTATTTGCTTATTACTACTACTGTGTTTTAGATGTATAAGCACTTAGTGTTACTCATGGATGAATTTGCGCCTAAGTATTTTTAATTCCCTAAGGCACTAGCTCTAAAGCATGTGCCATGCCTGTAGACAAATGTTTACACCGTATGGATTTCCTACATATATATATGATGTATTTCAAAATGTGTATGATTGTATGGGAATCTTTCATGTCTGTGACTTCATTCAAACTAATCCACAAAAAGCAAGCAGCCAAAGACGAATAAAATCCCTGGACGTAGGGATGTACCATCTATAAGTTTTCCCCAAAATAAGGATAAAACGAGAAAGATAAAACAAAGGTATATCCGTCTAAGCTTAAGACGAGATAAAACCAAAGGTATATCCATCTAAGCTCAAGACGAGATAAAACCAAGGTATAATCGTCTAAACCATAGGCGAATAATGTGCGTGCAAAAGCACAAGACCATAGACGAAGTTAACCAGCCTAACAATCCAATACATGGACGAGCAAATGCTGGGAATGATTTTTGCCAAGGACGAATAAATGATTGTCTCAAATTTGAGTAACGAATTGATCCAGCAAAAAGGCAAATTCGTTTATGGACGAGTTGTACTTAGCTTTGGCAATGTAATAAGAAGTTCGTTCATAGGGTCAAGACGAGATAAAATGTTTTCCTAAATGGATGATCCACAAAGCCATAAAAGCTTTAGCAATGTAATAAGAAGTTCGTCCATAGGGTCAAGACGAGATAAAATGTTTTCCTAAATGGACGATCCACAAAGCCATAAAATGATGTGGACGGCATTAATAAAGTATGTCCATAAAGTTTCTAACAAATTCAAATATAATGAAAAGCGAATAGAAGACATTTATTCATTCAAAGAAGGGTGGACGACCAACGTCCAAAAACCCTTAAAGTTAGACAATGTAAATAATTGTATATAAAGCTTGCTTGCAAGCTTGGATGAGATAATTGTACTTGGATAAATTTAAAAAAAAAAAGGAGCAAACAAAGCCTAAAACAATGGGCACTTCTAATAACATAAAACGATAAATCTTCTAGATAAAATCATTTGGATAAACCACTGGGGGCATTGCCCCCAGACTTTGGGTCGTCTTGGGTCACTTCGTTGTTAGCATCGTCCATCACATTGACGTCCTCAGAACTCGTTGGAAGCAAGGAACTTTCTGTGGCCAGGGGAAGCTTGAAGGAATCAAAGTCCAGATCAGGAAAAGCCTCCTTGGCGTCAGCACGGAAGTCCTCGTAGCTAGCTGCATAGTGACTGTCTAGACGATTCTTGTATTCGTCCGATCTTTTGAAAGTTGCAACGGCTTCTTCACATGCCTTCTCCAAGGATGAAGTAAATTCAGAGACCTTTCCTTCCAGATGAGTAATGCGAGTTTCTTTTTCAATAACATCTGCTCTAAGTTCTTCCACCTCGTCCTTAAGTTTCGTCTCAATTCCCTGCAAACGATTGAGATCTTCAGTCAATCTAATCACCTCCCCCTTTTTCAGTAACACTTCATTGTTCAGCTCTTTGACCTTCTCCTTGGCCGTCTTGGCTTCTTCACAAAGCTCCTTGGCCTAGCAAAACACTGTGTAGAACTTTAACATGGCCTACATATGGACGGGGGAAAGTTAGAAATGTTATTCAAAAATTTGCAGAACATAAGACAAAGACGAATGGAATTTGTATACCTTAAAGAGGTCGTGGATGGCAGAACATTCAAAGTCTTTCACTGACATGTTGTAACACAAGTTTACCTCGTTGTCAGTAATTATCCCCTTGAACGTCCTCCATGCATAGCTCTCGTCCAACACCAGATTGGGAGAACGTTCAGACGGCCCAGAAGGATGAGGCTTGCGAGGAACTTTAGTTGGAGGGGGAGGATCAGTCTGGACGGGAGGAACAGTTTGGACGGGCACCACATCCACAGGGTCGTCCAGGTCTACCGTCGGAGGAGTAAATTTTGGAACTTTGGGAAAGGAAGTCTTGCCAGGTTTTTGCTTTTTAGGACCTCGACAACTGGGAAGATCATCAAGGTTCACTGAGCTAGAAATGGACTTGGCCTTTCTCTTCCCTGCTTGGACGCTAGATCCCTGGACGACTGAAGGTGTGGTATCCTCATCACCACTCGTAATGTTCTTTTCCCTATTTTCCCTCATCGTGGCCATTCCTGTGACGAATGAAATAAAGTTATAATTAAAATGAAAAGAAAAAGGAAGAAAAGAGGAATGGACGAAACTTACTTCAACGAGTAGTTTCCTCGTGGCTGAGATTCTCAATGGTGGGTACTGGGCCAAGACCCCACGCAGCTAGACGACTAAGAGTCACTAGATCGTGAAAGGTTCTCCCAGGTAAGGCACAGACTTGATCAATCCGTTCCAAATAAAATTTTTCCAAGCGTGGACGAACAACGGCTGCATCAATAAAGTAAAGAGATTAGACGACTGAAAGATAGAAAACATAAAAAAAGAGGTTAAAATAAAATGGAAAGGAGACATACCCTTAGGACGAAGGCGACCTAAAGGATTGGTAAAAGGAGGGAAGGGGGCGTTACCCACGTTAACTGGGTCCCCAGCCCAATTTCCAGAAATAATAAAAAATTCGGTTTTCCAAAGCCTGTCAGACGAGCCGCGGCCCTTTATTAAACTATAGTGAGGACCTTTGGACGAGAACTGGTAAAAACCAGCAGATTTCTTTATCTCCGAGGGCTTATAACAGTAGAGGAACTCGTCCACTGTGATAGGACAGTCACCATTCAATGCCTCACGCCATAACACTTGTATGGCAACTACCGTCCTCCATCCATTGGGGTTGAGCTGGTTAGGTCCAATACCCAACCTATGGAAAAGAGCTCTACAAAACGAATTTAAGGGAAACCTAAGACCAGCTAAAAGGTAAGATGTGTATACTCCTAAACTAGAAGAAGGAGAACAACACCATTCACCTTTATTGGGTAGACGAGGTTTGAACTCCTTAGGGATCTGGTATCTATCTACAAGGGTTTTCAATTTGAAGGCGTCTAGGGTGGACGCTACCACAGGGGCACAGCTGTATATCGCATTTTCTTCCTCCTTCTCGTCTTGACAAGGGCTAAGTGGTTCTCTGGACCAGCTAGTCCCAGCCCCAGAGGCCATCCTACGCTGCATTTCCTGGAATTCCTCTAAGGGAATACCAGGAACCCCAGACGAATAGTGCTCGTCTGAAGAACTACTACTGTAGCTTGTGCTACCCTCACCACTCTCATAACTCCCAAAAGAGACATCAAGGTACTCGTCTATCTCTCTCTCTAAACTACTACTAGACGAAGGCATGACTAAAATAAAGGATTAAGACGAAAACCTAAAAAGGAGAAGGGAATACCTGAGAACTAGGATGAGGGCTAGACGAGGCTCTTGGACGAGATAGCGGAAGAGATTACAAGAAAGGTGAGAGGCAACACGTGGCAATTCCTTTGAAAAAAGCAATCGACGAAACATGTCAACCAAGAAAATCATGACACGTGGCCCTATAAAAAAAAAAAAAGGAAGAGAAGAGAGAAGGGTTTAGGTCAAGACCATAAAGGTGTGAAACAAATCCCCACAATAACCTTCGACGACCCTTGGACAAGGGGGCAATTGATGGGATATCCAGAAATTACTATCTCTAGGTTGTCCATGGGGGTCGTCCATGAGCCAAAGGCTAAGATTCAAGTATGTCGTCTTCGAACGAAGGGGTCATCCATAGGCAAAGCACACGGACGACCATATGACACTTAGGAAATTTAGAAGTGTGGATCCACATGTCTTGAGAATTCGAACCACAAAATTCTAGAGGGAGAACCAAACCCGTACACATCGCCACAAATTCCTCGCCAATGCTTAACTTCCTTCAGCGGTTGTAACTTCAATAGCCGTTAAGGAAGTTATGTCAGAACTCACTAAAATTTCACAAATTTTGGGGAAGTTATCAAATGAATAACCGCTCCAAGGTTCTCTATATAAAGACCGACCTGCATCAAATCAAGGCAAGTTTTTTCCTAACATTACTCCAAAAAGTTAGAACGTAATCTTCAAGAGAAAAACTAACTTAATCATCAGAGGGAACTTGGCCGGTCTACTCCGGTCGCCTTTTGATTGTGTGTTCTTTTTTACAGGTCTTTACAACAACCGCTAGTCATCGAAGCCGGAATATTCAGCCTACTGATTCTTAACATCATCAATATATATAATGTTACACTAACCGTACCTTTTATCTCAATAATAATAATGATGATGATGATGATGATGATGATGATGATGATGATGATGCCATGGGTATAACTAATAATAATGCTATGGGTATAAATATTTTAAAACTAAAAGTGATTTTAGAAACAACCAATTTTGCACCCAATTTATAATTTGTTGATATTTGCAATTTTGAGTAACCAACGTAAAGCTATGGCTCACAAAAGACAAAATATCATTCACTTGTAATCACATAAATTAGCAAGTAGTGAAATTGAGTATGTGATTAGTTATGTTTATGGGCAGAGTTTAAAACTAATGAAAGTGATAAATTATTACTCCCCCGTACCAAAATTTTGGTATTGTTTTGAAAGTTCAACTTTTTTTTTTTATATGGAATATCATTTAATACATTGTGTAAAGACACAGATTTGGTTTTCTAGCTCAAACAGTGGATGGACCAGCCCAAAAGGTCCAAAAATAATAAATTTGAGGAGACTAGGTAAAAAAAACTAGGCTAAATTGAATTAGACAATCAATAGGTTGGGTTTAAATGATCAGAAGAATAGACAAGTTCAACTTTAGAAACCAGTCCTCGGCCAAGATCCGAGGAAACCTATTCTAATATATAAAGTTTTAATTTGGTTACAAGTTGGTTCTTAGTGGCTATCGTGTTTTTCTCCCCTTTTGTCCTCACCCCTTTCCTATGAAGGGTTTCTTCATATTATATAGTTCTTTCTGGATCATCTTAATCCTACACTTGTTGATCATCTGAGTGCCTGTCCTATCAGACACCCTTTTTTAACTTTCTATGAGTCGCGGTAGCCAAGGCCACACTATTTAGAGGTCTCCTTTACATAAATGAGGCCAGAAGAGTAGATGCAATACATTTAATGCGATAGTAGCAGCTTTTCTTTAGATATTTTTGGGGCTTCCTTCATCTCGTATGTTCATGAGACACGTCTCTCGTATGTTCATCACCTGAATACAGCTTTGGGCTATACCTCCTCAGACCACTCCCATTCCAGCTTAGGATTCTTTGTAATTATTTATCTATCCTCAGACCTTACATCGTTCTCGGATAAAATTCAAGACCCAATACATGATTTTGGACCCATATCCCTACACATTGATTTTCAAATATAAAAATATAAAAATTTTCAAAACTAATCTCATTAATTTGAAATATAATAAAAGAGATGTATTGACCTTTAAATAAAGTAAAAGAGTAAGTTAGGATATTTATCAATTTTATTTATATTGAATTTTCAAAGAAAATTTTTGGGACATCCAAAATAAATTAGAGAACTAAAAAATTTATTATAGATGAAATATTGATTTTAGAATTTTGTTAACAAATGCCTTAACAACAATATTTAAGAAGCATTTAATATTTTATTAAATAATTGTGCACACATTATGCCATGGTCTTATTTGCGTGCCCACGCATTATGCTATGGCTTAGGCAGTGTGTCAACCCAGGGCTATTATGACCTATTTTTATACATTTTTTAAAAATAAAGTCAAACTACACACACACATATATATATATATATATATCTAAAAATAAGTGTATATAACCACAATAAATTTATGTGTGCAAGCTAATAATTCATTAATATTTATATTTTATTTTAAAAGATATATGCATTATAGTTCATAATTAACAACATTTATTAATTTTTTAACATGTATTACCATGATGTTTAATTTTTATACGAAGTTATCATTTATTAAAAAAAAATGTGCCCTTTCAAAAAAAAAAAAATGTGCATATGTATTATATAATGCGGAATATAGTTAAAATACGTGTTACTAAACGATAATGATGTGATTGGAGAATATATATAGCGGGGCCCATGTTTGAGAGAACATCGATATGTGCTTGCAAGTTGCAATTGCATGCGTGCAACCCAAGTGTCCTTTCTTGCTTTTAACTTGTTCTGCTTCTTTTACATCCACCTGTTCCACGTTTCCACCAGGTCAATCATTTGCACAAAGTTTTCTGTGACCATTAATTTCCTGCACAATTTTTTTTTTTGATGAATATTTCCTGCACAAATTTGGGTAAAGCTTACCAATCATACCACAAAATTTCCTGCACAAATTATTTTTTTACTGTGACGAGTTAAACCTTGCACAAGATGTCTTTGCCAATTCACGGAGCTGTGCGGTGAGTACAGAGTGAACTATTCTTTTGCCTTTCACTAAAGATGTCTTTGTCAATTTTAGTACTAATTAATGCATCTTGCACTAGGCGAATCCAAACATTAATGCCAGGTGGGTGAGACACTCAATCGCGGGATTTAGTGTTGGTTTGAATAGTGCTAATTTCCTATACGCGACTACGTTTTGACATTTTCAGTAATGGATTCGTACTGTTAGTGGGTCTCATGTATTGTTAATGGATCTGTGCGGTGAGTACAGAGCGAACTATTCTATTGCCTTTCACTAAAGATGTCTTTGTCAATTTTAGTACTAATTAATGCGTCTTGCACGAGTCGAATCCAAACATTAATGCTAGGTGGGTGAGACACTCAATCGCGGGACTTAGTGTAGGTTTGAATAGTGCTGATTTCCTATACGCGACTACGTTTCGGCGTTTTCAGTAATGGATCCGTGCTGTTAGTGGGTCTCATGTACTGTTTATGGGATTCACAAGTTGTTTAATTTAGCAATTATTTTTTCAAAATTGGGTCTCATGGTACTATTCACATATTTAAAAATTATTTTACTACAATATTTTCAATTTTCAGTAATAAGCAGTATTTAAACAGACCCTTACACTCCGTCGTCATATTACATATGATGATAATTACACAAGGATGAGCAATCTCTATTTCTGCCCCAATTCAACCTATCTAATCGTATGAGTGGCTGTAAACTGAGAGAAAGTTGATGAGACAGATCTTTCAGTTTGCTGAAAAAAAAGGGGTAGTATATTCTTTTATTCAATTTACTAGGTCTCCTTTTCTCTCTTAGCCAAAAAATATGCACATTTGTTTGCTTCACGGTATAGGTGATCGTAGTGCAGTGTGGTGCATTTTTGGGTCATTTTTAGCACCACATTTTGTGGTGCAGTTTAGCCAAAATCACAACCGCACTGCACTTTATTCTTGTGGTCACATGTGCGGTGAGGTGCGGTTTGATGAGGTTTAGAGTTTAGCCAAAATCATATCCACACCGCACCTCATTTTTGAGGTCACATGTGCGGTGTGGTGTATGAGATACAGTTTGAATGGTTTGAAACTGGTATATTTTTTAAATTTTGGACTTATTCTTGCCCAGTCCAAGACTGATTTTTCCCTTTGTTTTGGGCTAAGTTTTAAACTATTGAACTAATTTTTCTTTATTTTGGGTTAGCTTTCTTAATTAACGCTTACTAAGGTTTAACAACTTTTTTTTTTTTTGAAAACTAGGGTTATTGAACTATAAATAATTTATTTAATATTTTAAAAAAATAAATATATTAATATATAGAAAGGGTGCATTCAGCAAAAAAAAAAAAAAAAAAAAAAAAAAAAAAATTCAGCAAAAAAAATATATAGAAAGGGTGCGGTGCGGTTTGTGCGGTTTTCTTATTATAAAACCGCAAATTGCACTGCACCATGTGGTGTGGTGCGATTATGCCATTTTGCAGACGGTTTAGGTGCGGTTTTTACGGTTCGTGCAGTTTATGCGGTTTGGTGAACACCCCTATTTCACGTTATATGTGTTGCACTCAAATCTCCCATTGTTTCTCCATGAACTTCCTGTAATCAAAGACAACAAGCACATACATATATACCAACAGAGGAATATATTGAGTTGTTATAAGTAAATTATTAACCAAAGTAAAATCAGTTTCAAGAGTGATAAATGTAAACCCCATGTCCCATGCCATTTGAACAAGTTTTCTGGTAAACTTTTATTCATGCATAATGTTGGTCATAAATGTAAAGACGAAATATTCTTAATTGTCGGATAATTACACGCAATGCATGAGACTCGTTTCTGTGAAGCAGCTTAGCTAGACCAATAATTAACTTGAAAGTTTAATTTTGCGTGCACCACAACTCTACAACACCCATGAATATTTTAAGAAGGACTTTGTTAACAAGTGCCGGCCAGCATCTGTTAATGAACCAGCTGTGGTTCATTTATGATTTATCATAAATCTCATTTGCATTGAAAATTGGCAAATATGTATTTTGGTTTTTTCAATATTCAATTTAAACTGACACACATTTAATACATATTCAGTTTTTTCTATATTCCTAAAAAAATGTAAATAGTTTATTTTAAATTTTATTACATTAACGAGTGCTGTACAGCATCCGTTAACAGCACCCTTTTAAGAAATGAAAAATCTAGGTACAATTCTCCAGATTTTTCATCTTAAATACTCTAATTAAGTTCAATTATACACTACGGGGTGTTATCTTCCACTAAGGAAAACTAAATCCAACTAATTATCTTGTCTAAATTGCTGATTAGCTAATGCAAATATGCAATCATGCATATGACTAAAAATTGAATTAAGGAATTCATATAAGGTACTACGGGAAACTCTACCTAAATTTTTTTCTTCCAAGAAAATTATCCTAACATTGTTTAAGGTTTTCTGAAGTTATATTTGTCTTAAATTTTACTATTTTAGTGATACATCTTACATCAGTGTTAATTTGATCTTTAAACTTTTGGTTCGAACAAGTAGCTCTTGAATATCAAATTTAAAAATAAATCAAACATTACATTAATATTTTATGCTTAAATTTTAATGAATTTAATTATGTGATGCACACACGGTTTCTATTATCATCAACGTAATTAAATATGTTAGCCTTTAACAGAGAATAACACAAGAAAGTTTGATGCCTCATAAACTTGTTATCCAGTTTAAAATTTTAGGTTTAAGAACCAAATTTGACTTTCACAACAAAGCTCAAGGAAATATTTGTAAAAATAAGTATTGCATGCTATAGTTGCTCTCAAAATAATGATATCCATTAAATGAGCCAAGGGTCTGTTTTTGTTATCAAATAAGTTTAAGTTATCTTAAATGCATACTAAGAAAATATTATACTAGTCTAAAAATACTCATTAGAAATTTGTTCAAAATTGTAAAATATGAGCTTTGCCTTTAAAAGAGCATTAACTATTGAATTTATATTTATAAACATCTCTTAAATTGTAATTCTTGATTTGATAAAAAAAAAATCAATCTTACATATAGAGTTTTTATTCTTTCATTCTTACTATTTCTTTTATTAATTAATTTCAATTATATAATTAAAAAAAATCTCTTAATTTACATATAAATTTTTATTAATCCGTGCATCGGGCAGTGTTCTACAAATGGTTGGAGCCTTGGAGGTTAAAATATTTTAAAGGTGCTTGTTTTCAAGCAGCTGGAGTCTCTCCCTCAATATGGAATCTTTCGGTTTTCTGTCAATATCATAAGTTTTGAGTTTTTGTTTTTGTTAAAACAAAACTCAAGCTTTTCAAATCATTTCACTTTTTGTGAGGGAAAATATCATTTTAGATATTATGACAAAAATATTTTGAAAGGTATAAATCAAGGTACAATAAACACCGACTTTTGTATGTTATGAGTTATGTGATATTAAATTCGACCCCCCACTCCCTGTGTGTATGTGTTTATTTATTTGTTTCTCTCAAAGAAAAAAAAGTACAATAAACATTTTTTATAATTCTTTTTTTTAAAGATGTTTTTTTTATCCAATTTAAAGAAAATTAAAATTTGTATCAAACAAGGAGTATTGTAATGAAAATTTATGTTCTATAAAAAATATGTAATGAAATTTTTTGGGGCTTGAAACGAGGTCAATGTAAATTATGTAATGTTTCCATATTCTTAACATGTAACATTAATTAACCATTTCTAGGACAGTTGCCCATCAACAAATTTGAGAAATTTAAATTAAGTGTAAATCCAATATTAAGTTTCTAATTATTATTTTCAAAAAAATAAAGAATGATAATTTAACTAGATAGCTAGTTGATTCTTTTACCTTTAAAATAAAAAAAGGTGTGTAATATATATAGTAAGTAATAATTAATCTACAATCACGTGGTATGATTTTTTTTTTTTGATGAGCGCGTGGTATGATTTGATATCCAACAAAACTTAGGAACTAATTAATAAATCCAAGCACTGTAATCTGGACTATGTTACCAACTAGATTCCATGAAGATGTAATTAAATATATTATGATTATCACATCAAGGTACTTGTGCTAGCTGAATCCAAATCTTGTGTTCCACTTTTTTTGTTCCACATTATACTCCACCAATAAATGCTTGTTATATGTTAACGTAATTAATTAAATACTATCATTATTAATTTATTAATATTACTATTATTAATTAATAGTAGTATTTAATTAATTAAATTAAGACGTGATAAACATTTATTGATAGAATATAAAGTGAAGCATAAAAAGTAAAACAAAAAATTTAGACTCATGTTACCATGCGAAGGGCAACTTTAATTTATATGTGTAGGTTAAAATAATAATAATAAAAATAATTCCAAACGTGAACCACGTGGACGGCGGCACGTTGCCCAATGCTTGTGGTCACAACTGGAGACAAAAAGGACAGGCACATTCAAGCTCGTGGTTGTGGCCTCTTGCAATTTAAAGTAATTCATGCCATATCCATAAATGACCTTGCGTTGTGAGCTTGTGACATATATCAAAAAAAAAAAAAAAAAAACTTGGCTTAATAGGAGACTTATTTGGTAGTGTTGTTTAAATAATAATTTAAATATCAAAATATGTATTTTTACAACACTTTTTTATCTATATATATTTTCACAACATTTAAACAACGTTACTAAAAATCTCTTATCAAATGAACCCTAAATTGCTACCTAGAACTCTTAATTTGTCAAGCAAAAGCTTCACTTGTAGAATTTTTTGCTGTGGAATAAAAAGTTTGAGATTCAATTTCCACTTCTATTAAAAAATTAATTAATGTTCTAATATGATAATAAAGAGTAATTTTCAAAAGCGAACATTATAAATTAAAATTCTCTCTTAAATCAATAAAAACTTGTATAAAAATGATGTTTTCTCCTCTTTTATCTAACAAAACTTCTAAATATCTATCAATTTCTATACAATAATTGAGATAAGTTCAAGTTACACTTGGTGTAACTCTAAAAAGTTACACCTGGTATAACTCTAAAGAGTTATACATTTTTTAAACTATTGGATTTAAGTAGATCCAACAGTAAAAAAAAAAAAAACCCTTATTATTACAAATATTTTTATTAGAATCTCATTAATTACTCTCATTTATTACCTTCTAAACCTATCTCTAATCCCAACAAAATTTGATGTCTGACTCTCTCTCTCTCTCTCTCTCTCTCTCTCTCTCTCTCTCTCTCTCTCTCCGTTTGTCTCTCTACGTTCTAAACCTACGTATCTCTCTCTCTATCTCCTCCTCCATTGCTCCTCCACCATTGTTCCACCTCCACAGGTTGCCCGGCAGAAAAAAAGGAAGAAGATGGTTTCCTGTATATGACCTACAATGGCGAGAACACCTTTGGGATTTGCTGAATCGTGATTAAGCTGCATCTATGTGAATAGGAGTTGCAAATAAAACTAAGAAAATGATGGAATTAGAATAGATGTAAATTCTCTGTAGTTCATTAGATTGATGTTCTAGGCAGTACACTATGGTTTGGATCAATGACTATATTTTTTAGTTCGTCAACTGTCTAGTGATTGTCTTATGTTTTAGAGGTGTTGTAATGTGTATTGTTTTCTATTTTTCTATGGTTTAATGGTAACCCTTACTATTAAAAACTAATTAGTGTTTTCCTGTGAGATTATTACGAAAAGTTCCAATAAATTTATAGACTCGGCTGTTATACAGACCGTTCTGGGAGACAGAAATAGTCATCTGCGATTGAAATTTTAAGTCGAAACTGAGATCATAGTCTTAATTCTGCCATCGCTATCTTATGGGAGCTATCTGCTACTATGGTAGAGCTTGCTAGCACTGCCATGGCATTATGTCACTAAAAGGATTTTACAAAATCTTCAGAATGTACATCATAACGCACAACAATATTAATATATTATAGAGGGTGAGGAACAGCAAAACTAAATCAAATTGTCCACCTTCGGGCTTGGGATAAGAAAAGTGAGCAACTGACTACCAAGCCAACAAAGAGAGCTGTTCACATTGTCCACCTTGTATGTATAAAGTTTCATGTAAAATGTTCTTGGTTATTTTTTTGGAACAAATACAAATTTTCATTCATCCAATCGAAGGAGCAAATCTTTGTTCATTTAGAGACCTTTTTCTGGTACTGATTCTTGACCCATTTGATTCCCACCGAGGTTCTGCTCTTAACCTTTTGGGCGCTCACTGATGCAGCTGCCTTGGCCTTGCCGAGTCCTGCTAATGCTGCTGCTTTCACATCTCCCATCTTGTTGCCACTACTGTTTCCTCCCTTGTTCATGAGCTTGTCATCATCATCATTGCCACCATAACCTTCTACGCTCCATTGCTCACCCCAGCCTAGTGCCTTACTTCCATGGTATCTGAATTTTGCTCAAAGACACAGACCTATTAAATTGCTTTAATTTCCTCTAGTGTCCAAAATAGAACTCGGCAAATGAATCCATAGATTACATACAGTCCCAAAAGAAATCACATCAAAAGGCAAAAATTGCAATCAAACATAACATAATATTTCAAAGAGAAACGGAGAGAGAAACGGAGAGAGAGAGTCAGACACCAAATGTTTTTGGGTTTAGAGATAGGTTTAGAATGTAATAAATGAGGGTAATTAATGAGACTCAAATAAGGATATTTGTAATAATGAGTTTTTTTTTTTTTTTTTTTTTTTTTTTTTTTTTTTTTTTTAAACTATTAGATCTATTTAAATCTAACGGTTTAAAAAAGGGGTAACTCTTTAGAGTTACACCAGGTGTAACTTGAACCCACCTCACAATAATTTGATAGATAGAAAATTTTTACAATCCTCTTTACAGATGCTTAGATAACATATTGTGATTGATGTCAATGAAAATAATATTCACTAATGAACTACCACCGCGCACCCTTGACGCGATGGTCACTCCACAAGTATATGTACTTGTGGGGTGTGGGGGGCAAAGGTCGGGATTCAAGTCTCTAAGAAAGAGCTTCACATACATATACACTTAAATTAGATTAAAGTAGAATTTTTATCTTGCATATATATAAAAAAAATGTTCACAAATGAACTCATTGTTGGAGCATTTTAATATTAATTAATTAAAATGAATGAATATCATAAAATAAATGTAAAGATGTGGGAGTGAATATGAAAGATGAAGAGTTAGTGAAAATGTTTAATCCCATATTGAAAAGGAGAGAAACTATTTTATTTCTTTTAATTGTGGTGATTAATGGGCTATTATAAATTGAATAAGATATTGGACTAGATACGTGCGCAAGGGGGGGATGAAGGGTGGATGTATCAAAAATGGAAATGAATCAGCCTCTCACCATTAATTGTGTAACTCCAGTCCATTAGATTAATATCCAGCAATTAATCTTGTCATACTCACTACATCAGAATAATGGACCAAATTAATTAGATTAATTTGGGTAGTAATTTCGTGAGGCCTATTGAACCTATAAATAGACTCATTCAGACCCAATTCAGATGACTGTAATATACACTAAAAAATAGAGGTTCTTGGCAAGGAAGGGTGTTCTTTCTGGTGGAGCTTTGGGCTTGAACACTTTGTGCAGAGATTGTTCTAGCTATATGACACTTGTTGGACTGTTGTATCTTAGGGGAGACAAATTAGGGAAGGTTTGCACCGGTTACAAAGTTTAGCCAATCAAGAACTTTAATCTCATTAAAGAAAGCGAGTGCCGCGCCTCAATCCAAATAGTGTTGTGTAATTTTTCTCTTTAAATTAATAATATTCAGAAATATTATTTAGTTTCTCGTTTTGTTATTTCCATTATTATTGTATTTACACCAACAATTTTAAGGAGATTCAATACATGGAGCCTACACAAGAGAAACCAAATGAGTTTGTTGGAGATCTCAACAAGCCTTTTCGCTTTAAGGGAGCCCACTTCAAGAGGTGGAAAGGAAAGGTCCTCTTCTACTTGAGTCTTCTCAAAGTTGCCTACATCCTCAGTGACAAGAATCCATCAAAGATTTCTACCGATGAAATGAGTGAGGAAGAATTTAGTCTCCATAAAAAAAAAATAGATAAGTATACAAATGATGAATATAATTGTCGCTCTTATCTTTTGAATTGTCTTGCCGATCATTTCTATGATTATTATAATACAACTTACAATTCTGCCAAAAAAATTTGGAAAGCTTTACAAAAATAAGTGTGATACCGAGGAGGCTGGTGCAAAGAAGTATGCTACTAGTAGATTTTTCCGTTACCAAATGGTGGATGGAAAATCAGTAGTGGATCAAACACAAGACTTCCAAATAATTGTGGCAGAATTGAGATTCGAAGGCAAAAGATTGGAGACAATTTGGTGGTAGCTGGCTTAATTGATAAACTACCATAATCTTGGAGGGAGTTCCAAAAGACTTTGCGGCACAAACAAAAGGACATATCCTTGGAGACTTTAATCACACGCATCTGTGTGGAGGAGGAGGCTAGAGGACAAGATGCACTCATGATACAAGAGAGCAATGGTAATTTTACCACAAAGGTAAACCTTATTTCAGCCAATAATAATATGCCCAAAAATCATTTTCCTAAAAACGGTCAATTGAAGCCTAAAAAAAGAGTTTTCAAAAATAATAATAGACCTCAAGGAAGGGAAAACCCAAATAAAAATTATAATATGAACCAAGGACCCCCTTCACAAGGTCAATTTAATAGATCCTGTTTTGTCTATGGCAAGAGTGGGCATATTGCTCGATTTTGCAAATTTTGGAAACGTGAATCTGTCCTGTAGGCTAATGTAACTGAAGAGTCTTTAGTGGCTATGATTACAGACATCAATATGGTGCAATATGTTGAAGGGTGGTGGGCAGATTCTGGTACCAATAAGCACGTCTGCTATGACAAAAATTGGTTCAAATTGTACACTCCTTTTGAAAAAGAAAAAACTGTTATGCTTGGTGACTTTAGCAAAACCAAGGTTCTTGGGAGTGGTGAGGTTGATTTGAAATTCACTTCTAGATGTGTGCTAACATTGAAAGATGTACTTTATACTCCATCCATGAGGAAGAATTTGATGTCAAGTTTTTTACTTAACAAGGCTGGCTTCAAGCAAACTATGAAATTTGATAATTATGTAATCACTAAAAATAGATTATTTGTGGGTAAGGGTTATGCTTGTGATGGAATATTTAAATTGAATGTTGAGAATAATAAAGCATCTACTAGTTCAGTTTATATGCTTTCTTCTATTAATTTTTGGCATGCTCGTTTATATCATATAAATAGTAGATATGTGAGAATTATGACTAGTTTAGGATTAATTCCAAGACTATCAAAAGATTTTGAAAAATGTGAAACTTGTAGTCAAGCTAAGATTACAAAAAGCCTCATAAAAGTGTTGTAAGAAATACCAAATTGCTTGAGTTAATTCATTCCGATTTATGTGAATTTGAGGGAATGTTAACTTGTAGAGGAAATAGATATATTATCACTTTTATTGACGATTTCTCAAAATATACAGCTATTTATTTGTTGAAAAATAAAAGTGATTCTTTTGGAAAATTTCAAGACTTTTTAAAAGAAGTTGAAAATCAATTCGGTAGAAAAATAAAAAGAATAAGAAGTGATAGAGGTCATGAGTATGAATCAAATGTATTCAACTCATTTGTTTAGTCTTTGGGAATTATCTATGAAACTAGTGCACCATATTCACCTACTTCTAATGGTGTGGCTGAAAAAAAAATAGTACTCTAATCGAGTTAACAAATGCCATGCAAATTGAATCTGGTGCACCTTTACATTTTTGTGGTAAAGCTATTTTAACTGCATGTCATGTTTTGAATAGGGTGCCACATAAAAAGTCATATACCACACATTTTGAGATGTCGAAAGGACATAAGTCAAATTTGGGATGTTTGAGAGTATGGGGTTGTCTTGCTTATGTAAAGCTTATTGATCCTAAAATACTTAAATTAGGTATAAGAGCTGTTACCTATGCTTTTCTTGGTTATACAATTAATAGTGCAGCTTATAAATTTTTTGATCTTGAAAACAAAATAATTTTTGAATCTGGTGATGCAATTTTTCATGAAGAAAAATTTTCTTTTAAATTGAAAAATAGTGGGGGTGAAGAAAGTAAGGTATGTGTCGGAGGCGTTTTTGGTGCGTAACCACATGTCTTTAGAGTGACTTTGCTAAGCCCGGATTTGTTTTGGGAAGTCCAACTCGAAACTCGATATTGGGCCTTATAGTCCAATGGCTTCCAGTTTATTTTTAAGCCTACAAAATAGATAAAGCCCAAAGTTTTAGAATCATGATAATGGTTGAAATAAATACATAAATAAATAAATAATATGCTAAGCATGATAACTTTGATTAAATGGTGAGTTAGTATGTTATTATCATGTATGTTAAGTGATGTCCAATGTTAGAAAATAATTAATTAGGTGTCAAATGTCCAACAATGGGATGAGTCCAATAGTCCATATCAAGTTGCGGTTCATGGTTCATGTTCGATATAATAAGGTATGTCCGGTAATTGTCCATGTCCAAGTCCAATGGTGATTTATGTCCAAATAATATAAGTCCGGTAGTGATATAGATTCAATTTATTAGTACATATGTTTATTAATGAAGCATTAGTGAGACCATATTTATTAAATGGTGAGATAATGGTAAGATGATGATGAGTTAACATATACTCAATAACGTAATTTCAAAGATGGAGAAAATATTTACTTATCTTTTATGTTCTGCAGCTCCAGCCGTAGCATCAGTAGACTTAATTTTTCCAACAACCTTCAGACTTTGCAGCTCCAGCCGTACAACACTAGTGGGCTTAACGTTTCAGCAGCATGACGAAGTGAATCCTTTCATGGTGACTTCATGTTTGAAAGGGAAAAATGGGTGCAACTGGAGCGAGAGAGAGCATGTCCAGCCGTGTGCATCGGTTGGTTAAGTTTGTCCCCTTAATCATGCACTTAAATGATTTTTCCCATGTAATGCTTTTTTAGTTTTTAGTTAAATATGAGTGATATGCCTTCCATAAGAAGAGCTTTTGATTTTATAAGTTTTTGCTTTTCATAAGAAAAGGCTTTTAGTAATAAGTTCTTGGAAGAGTGTTTGATATATATTAAGATGTGTGGAGATGGTAAGAAATATGTACATATTGTAAGATATGATGTTTGTAATATGTATGAGAATTATATGTAGATACTTTGTTGGACATGAATCTTGTATGCTATGTGAGGCATGGAGTTTTAAGATACATGATGAGTATGTATGGGTATTTTGTGAGGAATGGAGATTTTGTATGAGAAATAAAGGATGAGATGGAGATGTATTTTGGGCAGCAAAACATGAGTGAAATTTCAGAGTATTGAAGTGTGGGAGAGATAGATAGTGTGTAATTGTGCTATCTAGGAAGAGATATTTTTGTAAGGGAGATGGAGAAGTATAGAAGAGTTTTAGAAATCTTTAGAGATATGGCAGCCAAATGAATAGAGTTTCAGAATATGAAAGATGAGAGAGGGATCCCCCCTTTAGTGTGTAGCTTGGTCCTCTTTATATAGAGCCAAGCTATGTAACTAGATCATAACTTAGTTGAAGGGAAAATAGCAAATAAGGAAAAGTCCTTGACAAGGTAAGTGGTCTTTTGTTTTTCAACCAAAAGAAGAAAGTTTGGGACATCATTGTTGCTGACACAGCTAGATGATGTCATCTAAATGACATCATTTGCTTGGAGGAGAATACTTGGCATTAAACTCATGGTTAAGCTAAAAATGGTAAGATAATCTTTATGGAATCCTCTTATTTCTTTGGGTATTAATGGGAAAATGACATCATTTTAGGATATGTGTCAATTTGCTGGAGCTTCTGCAACTTAGCTGGAGCTGTTACAGCTTTTGCAGAAGCTGTTTGCAGCTTCCGCTGGAGCTGTAAAAGCTGTTGCAGCTTCCGTTGGAGCTGTTTTTTTGGTATTTTCAGCTAAGTTTCCTCTCTTGGAAAAAATTATATGTTTAATCCATATATAATTTTGGTAAGTAATAGACTTGTTGGTTGATATTTGATGAAGTTTTAGAGATGTAATTATGGTCTTTTTGTACTTTAACCAAATCTTAGAGAGTAAATAGAATATTTAATGCTAGATACGAGATGCTAATATATATATATATATATATATATTTTAGCGATGTGCTTGGAATTGATTTGTATGAAAATAATAATGTGATATAATTATATTTTAAAACTTATATCATATGATGGACATTAATTTTTAAGTAAATAACATGGAGAGTTTTATCATTTTAAGTGTTATGTGATATGAGAGACTTACCAAATGTTACCTATTGCACACTGACCCGTCAGAGTTCAGGGAATTAGGGAAGACATGCCAAGCAACATGCTTTCCTTTATCAACTTTGAACCGCTGGAGCTTTACTAAACATACTTCTTGGCCCTCCAAACCACAACTCCTTAAATTCCCCCGATGAGACTCATGAGCTTGGATCATGAGTCGAAAATGAGATGTTGTGCCACGAGCTCGAACTATAGGCTTTGACGCCTTTTTTGTGTAAATATGGGCTTTTTGAGCTTTAAAAGAGATTTTTCCAAAATCCATGATAGTGTTGACGTGGTGCGGGTCGCCAATAAAATGAAGCCATGTGGCGTGAAAAAATTTGTCCTCAACAGTATATAAGCTAACTAAATCCCTATATGGCTTAAAACAAGCATCTAAATAGTGACATGAAAAGTTTGGTTCCTACATGATTGAGAATGATTATAAATCAAATGAATGTGATAAATGTATTTATTCTAAACCATGGAATAATTTATATGTTATTTTTAGCTTCTATGTGAATGATATGTTGATTTTTGGCTCTAATATGCATATTATAAATGAGACAAAATATATGCTTAAAAGCCATTTTGATATGAAAGATCTTGGTGAGGCTAATTTTATTTTGGGCATGAAAATTACAAAAACATGTGATGTAATATTTCTTGATCAATCACATTATGTTGAGAAAATATTGAGAAAATATAATTTTCATGATCACAAAAGTGTAGCTACTCCTTTTGATTCTAGTGTTTATTTATTTCTTGTGAATAATGATGATGAGATTTTTAATTAAAAGGACTATGCTAGCATCATTGATAGTTTACGTTATGCTACTGATTGTACTAGACCTGATATTGCATATGCAGTTAGGAGTGCTTAGCAGATTTACTAGTAAGCCTAGTAAAGATCATTGACTAGCTATTGAGAGAGTCATAAGATATTTAATTGGTACGAAAAGCTATGGCTTATTTTATAAAAAATACCCTGTTGTGATTGAAGCTTTTAGTGATTCCGATTGGAATACTTTGTCTGGTGATTCTCACTCTACCACTGGTTATATTTTTACTTTAGGTAGTGGTGCTATTTGTTAGAAATCTAAAAAGCAAACAATAATTGTTAATTCAACAATGGAAGCTGAATTAATAGCATTAGTTTCAACTAGTGAAGAGGCAAGGCAAAAGATAGGGCCTGGAATACATCGAGGGGGATGGGACTAAAGTCTATAGAATCATGAGCCATGTATGAGGATACCCAACCCAAGAACCAGAGATCTTAAGAATTGGGTTCAAGGGAAAAAACGATTCATACAATGGTCATAAGAAATGCACTATTTATTTTGTAAATAGTTTTTAATTGTTCATCCCTGTGATGTAAGTGCATTTATCCTGTAATGTGGAGAGGTTGAGTAAAAAAACTCTTAATGAAATATGTAGCTCGTATGAGTGGGGTGTTAAAATTATAGGAGCACCCTTGCAAAATTTCACCTATGTGAGTGTGGGGGTGGGGTCGCTCCCTATGTGATTTGGACTTAATCTCAAATACACTCATGAAACCGGGATTAGCGCATGGCTGTAAAGTGCTAGTTATAAAAGCTCATGTCAACACTTGGGTTGTTATGTGTAAGCAGTGACGCTTGATTTCCCTAAAACAGTCCTAGTTCAAGTCAAAGACCATTACGACTCTAGAGTTGAGATCGCTGTTTTACTAAGTGAAGGTTCAATGCAGAGCACACCTTCATGATACATAATGACCCGTCTTTGCCTGACAATCTCTCTTTAAATAAAAAATTTAATATTAAAATGAGTGGGGGATTGTTGGAGCATTTTAATATCAATTAATTAAAATTAATAAATATTATAACATAAATGTAAAGATGTGGGAGTGAATATGGAAAATAAGGAGTTAATGGAAATGTTTAATTCCATATTGAAAATGAGAGAGACTATTTTATTTTTTTTTAATTGTGGTTGATGATGCCAAAATATCTCCAGTAAGCTACGAGGTTCTTACATACTCGAAACAACTTGCACAATACAAAACAAGAAGACATCAAGAGAGTGTCGGTGTGGTACCGGCCAAAGACTCTCTGAAGGTTAAGTCAAAGAATGCTCACAACCCTGAAGTGCCAGAGTTGGGGGGAATTATGCGTACCTTGCTATCTGAGAGCCTTTGGATTTTTATAGTAGTGTAGAACCGACCTTCATTTCTTGTGTAGGAAGTTTTTTCCTTATAGGATTGTTATTATTGGGCGTATACTATGAAATCCTCTTCATGTTTGGGTTCTATTCCTATTAGGATTCTATATATTAGGGTTATACGTGAGACATAAGTTTTTTCCATTTATAATCCTTGGAGATTACTAACACAGTGGACACCACGTGGCCTTTAAATCCTTCCACCTTGTGTCTGTTCACCCTTGATTTATCCAGCATCAGTCAACCAGTTTGAGTCATCGTCATGTCTATTAAAATGTACCCGTCATATCAAACTTTGTCCTCATCAGTGGTGATTAATAGGCTAATATGAATTGAATCAGATATTGGGCTAGATATGTGCGCTAGAGGGAGGTGAAGGGTGGAGGTATCAAAAATGAAAATGAATCAGCCTCTTGGATCCTCCTACTTGACAGTCCATTCAGAATAATTACCATATCTGTTAGTGAGTAAATGACCTGAATTAATACTCCATTTTGTTAGGTTCTAAGAGCTTAGAAAAATTGGCAAATCGTGAGCACACAAGAACATGTAAGTTGCAGAAAGAAGATTTCAGAATCTGCCTGGTTCGATCGATCGAAAAACAGGCTCGATCGATCGAGATTCGTATCTGCAGAATTTTAAGTTGGCCCAAACAGCAGTTCTAGCCCATTAAGGATTAGGGTTTCAAATCTACTTCTCCCACTATATAAAGGAAACCCTAAGCACGTTTTTTACAAGGCTTTTTTGAGAGAAAAGAGTGTGCCTCTTTGTTATTTAGGGTTTTGTTCCTAAAACCTCTCTTATTACTTCTACCGGTGTTGTTCCTTGAAGAAATCTCAAGATCCGGTATTGTTGAAGTTGCTGCCTTCTCTAGTCATCAAAGGTGCTGATGATCTAAACCTTCAAGGGTGGTATTGGAGTCACAAACAGGTGAGTTTGTGTTGCTAAACCTTTGAGTGGGATCTCAAAGTCACAAACGGTGGTGTTTGTGTTTTGCAAAGATTAAAGAAAGAAGGAGTCCGTGGATCTCGGAGCTATCATGGGGTCATGGTAGTAAGTTTCCTACACTTGGGTAGCAATAGGATGTTAGTGGTCTAAGTCGCTATTGTGTAAACTTCAGTTCTTTCTAGTGGATTTGCTATTTTACCTTGAGGATAGCTAGGTTAAATCCTCCCCAGGTTTTTTACAGGTTTGGTTTTCCTGGGTCATCATATCGTTGTGTTGTTTATTTTTCCGCTGCTGTACATGATATGATTGTTATTGTTTTAACCTAGATCTGAATAATAAACCTAAGTATTCACTTGGTTAATTAATTAGGTTAAACAATCTAGTTTACAGGGGTCTAAACGAACTGACAAGTGGTATCAGAGCATAAGAGATCTGTTTTTGTGCCTACTTGTCACCTTTGTGGTGTCATTGGTCATATTAGACCAAATTGTTCTTTGTTGAGGCAAAAACCAAAATCTGAGACTAGATTTGCTGTTAGGAATACTGATGTTCCTAAATTTGTTCCTGTTTGTCACTTTTGTGGTGTTTCCAGTCACATTCGTTCTAATTGTCATAAATTGAAATTTAAGCATTCTGTGTTTCAGTCTAGGACATGTGATGATATTTCTCCAGCCATAAGTCCATATAAATTGTTTCATATGCTTTTGAAAAATTTGAGCTTGTTGGCTTGTGAAAGGAATTTGCAGGATTTCAGTCTTTCTCAGAAGATTGGTGTAATCCCTCAAACACACTCTGTTTCACATGGATTTTCACCTACAAAGCCGAAGACTCGTGCTATATGGGTGAGAAAAGATTCTCTAAGGTGAGTGTTGTTGACTTGTCCCTGATTTAATTCTTTCAATTATTTGTGGACATGTTTTGTTCTTGTTTTTGGTTGTTTTGTTTTTTTGTTTTGTTTAAAAAAAAAAATCCAAAAACATTGAAAAATTTCAAAAAGACAAAAATATTTTATTTTGTGTCTAGTTTTATTTTTCTTGAGGATTACATGAATTATGATATATCTCTCTTGATTTAGAACATGCTTGACATTGTGGAGAAACTTGAATAGCATGTGTTCTATAAGTGCTAAGCTATTTATGATTTTGTATGAGTATGTACTAGTTTGTACATGTACTCAAGGGTTAATTAAGAAATTGATATTTCTTGTTTGTGTACCCTCTATAGCTTAGTTAAGCACTGTCATGCATTGCATTTGCATTTTTGTTTATTTAGCATAATGTGTGCTTTTTAGTTTTGGTCATAAATTTTTTTAAACCAAAAAGATTTTTATGTGTTTTGTATTATATATCTTGGATTTATAATTAAGGTTGGCCATATTATCTTTACATAACATGTTTATGTGCCTTGTTTAGCTTGGATGAGCTTCTTTATTGCACTTTACTAGCTGAAGTCTTTGTAGTGCATGTTGTGTGGGAAGATGTTTATAGTTTTTGATCACTTTGTTTTGATCTTGAAGTCACATGCCTTTGATTGTTGGACTTGAACTTATTGAGAAAGGCATAAATAACCATCTCACCACTGTTTACTAGCCAATCATAAACACCTTAGTGCATATCGTAAGATTTTGTGCTCGAGAAAGTGTAGCACATGTACAACAAGAACATAAGGTGCAACCTCGGTTTAAATTCTAAAATTGGTGTGTACATTATTGGGCTATAATGAATTCGAATTAAATAAAATTTGTGTACATTATGAGGCAAATCAAGAAACTTACATGATTGCAAGCTTTTATTCTAGGAGATGTGAGAGTTATATGATGTAACTCTTTAGGTGATAGTCTCTTTCAAATTTATGTGATGAATTTTGTAGACTTTGTGATTGATTACTATTCACATATCACCTCACATGTCTCTCAAGCTTTTGCTAGTTGCACACACTACACAAAGTTACTCTTTGCTAAACTTTGTACATGTTATTGTTTGTGATTTTGTTGTGGCCATCCAAGATTATATGTTCCTTGATTTTGATGCAAAATTTGTGTTTTAAGGACAAATTGATTGAAAATCTTAATTTTGGAAGATCTGGGCTGTATTCATGTGTTTTTGAAAAATTTTTAGTCTCATACTCATGCATTTCATTCATGAAATATTGTGCTTTGAGGTGTTACTGCATTAAATTGCTCTGTTTTTCAAAAATTTGAGTTTTCCAGAATTTCGACCGATCGAAACTGTCTCTCGACCGATCGAAATTGCGATTAAAATTTTTGGTTTGATTCTGTCTGACTCGATTGGTATTCGATCGATGCTCGATCGATCGAAACTGAAAAATTTTCAGTTTTTAGAGTTTTTGACCAAATTTTTTTTCATGCATCATTTATGTTTAGGATTTACATGAATTGCATGTTTTTTTGTATCCATCTTGCCGTTTTGCAGTCATATCTCTCATAGTTTTCACACATAACATGCATACACTTTGCTAAATTGGGTACTCAACTTGAATTAAAAATTGATTGATTAATTTTTGAGTTTTTTTGCACATTTTAGTATATGCTATTTTTCTTGATGTGTGAATTGCAGAAAATATTTTTCTTAAGAGATATGATGGATAATCAATGTGCAAATATTTTCTCTACTCATGCAACTGTTTATGGGTCACATATATTTTCTCTACTCATGCAACTGTTTATGGGTCACATAGTGTCAAGTTTGCATTTATTGAAAGAGAGAATGTTTTTCTTCATGTGTATCCTCAACTCATTTTTTTTGTTTGTGTGTTTTTTATTTATCCCCACCTCCTAAATTTTCCCCAAAACTGTTTTTCCCAAAACTTGTTTTGTTTTCTTTCCTATTTTTATAGGGGGAGAAAAGTTTTTTTTTGCCTATGTTGTTTATAGGGGGAGTTGTTGCTCTTCATAGGGGGAGTTCTCTCTATTTTCTATAGAGCTGAATTGTTTTTTGTTCCCTTGATTCTCTTTTTTCTCTCATGTTTACTCTTTGTTTGAGTTGTATTTGTCAATACGTGACAAAAAGGGGGAGAAATAGATGAAATGTGGGAATCCTGTTTGTTATGTTTAGGGGAAGAATATAAAAACTTTTTGATGTATCTAACTTAGGGGGAGAGTTAGTTTACTTTTGTTTTTATATTGTGCTTCATTTTGTTTATATGTCTTTCTTTCCACACATGCGGTGATGTGTTTGTTGAGTGTTTCAGGAAAGACAGGTGCATTCTGATCAAGACCTTCTACCTCTTCTTGGCAACTTCTAGGTTAAGAGTCTTAGATTGAAATTTGTAATGTAATTGGATGTAATTAGGCATTTTATTGTATTGGGTTGTTCTTGTATTTTAACATTTCATTTTGTATGAAAGTTTTGTCACGAATTGCCAAAGGGGGAGATTGTTAGGTTCTAAGAGCTTAGAAAAATTGGCAAATCGTGAGCACACAAGAACATGTAAGCTGCAGAAAGAAGATTTCAGAATTTGCCTGGTTCGATCGATCGAAAAACAGGCTCGATTGATCGAGATTCGTATCTGCAGAATTTTAAGTTGGCCCAAACAGCAGTTCTAGCCCATTAAGGATTAGGGTTTCAAATCTACTTCTCCCACTATATAAAGGAAACCCTAAGCACGTTTTTTACAAGGCTTTTTAGAGAGAAAAGAGTGTGCCTCTTTGTTATTTAGGGTTTTGTTCCTAAAACCTCTCTTATTACTTCTACCGATGTTGTTCCTTGAAGAAATCTCAAGATCCGGTATTGTTGAAGTTGCTGCCTTCTCTAATCATCAAAGGTGCTGATGATCTAAACCTTCAAGGGTGGTCTTGGAGTCACAAACAGGTGAGTTTGTGTTGCTAAACCTTTGAGTGGGATCTCAAAGTCACAAACGGTGGTGTTTGTGTTTTGCAAAGATTAAAGAAAGAAGGAGTCCGTGGATCTCGGAGCTATCATGGGGTCATGGTAGTAAGTTTCCTACACTTGGGTAGCAATAGGATGTTAGTGGTCTAAGTCGCTATTGTGTAAACTTCAATTCTTTCTAGTGGATTTGCTATTTTACCTTGAGGATAGCTAGGTTAAATCCTCCCCAGGTTTTTTACCGGTTTGGTTTTCCTGGGTCATCATATCGTTGTGTTGTTTATTTTTCCGCTGCTTTACATGATATGATTGTTATTGTTTTAACCTAGATCTAAATAATAAACCTAAGTATTCACTTGGTTAATTAATTAGGTTAAACAATCTAGTTTACAGGGGTCTAAACGAACTGACACATTTTTATTATGGAAAATGAAGAGCCATTAACCCACTAAATGGACAATCCGCTTGGGCCTTTTTCATTATTCAAAAACTCCTTATCTCAACATTAATTATGTAACTCTAGCCTATCAGATTAATATCTAGCAATTAATCTTGTAACACCCACTACATCAGAATAATGAACCTAATTAATCAGATTAATTTGGGTAGTAATTTCGTGAGGCCCATTGAGCCTATAAATAGCCTCATTTAGACCCAATTCAGATGACTGCAATATACACTAAAAAATAGAGGTTCTTGGCAAGGGAGGGTGTTCTTTCTGGTGGAGTTTTGGGCTTGACCACTTTGTGCAGAGGTTGTTTTAGCCATACGACATTTGTTGGGCTGTTGGATTCTGGGAGAGACAAGTCAGAGAAGGTCTGTACCGGTTACAAAGTTTAGCCAACCAAGGGCTTGAACCTCCTTAAAGAAAACGAGTGCCGCGCCTCAATCCAAATAGTGTTGTGTAATTTTTCTCTTTAAATTAATAATATTCATAAGTATTATTCAATTTTTTATTGTGTTATTTCCATTATTATTGTGTTTGCACCATCACTAATGTATATTGATATTTAAATCACTAACTTATCACAATGTAAAAAATTGACATTACTCATTTTGAAATGATGATATATTTTGTTTATAGTCTGGCTAGTTTGTGAATATTAAGAAATTTTGCATATTTTTCTCTTCCCATTCTGTCAATCAGGTGAGATATAGATTTAGTTTAAAAAAAAATATCTTACCAAATGCCAAATATATGGGTGTGTTCATGCTCATAACCAGAAGGAAAATTCAAACTCCCATACGCCTAAAAGATAAATATGAGGCTCCAATTGCATGTTGGAATGCCAAATCTTTTTCTTGAGCAATTTAAGCAACTCTTATTAAATCGTTTGCATTTGCATAATATGTGCCAATATACACAATGGTTGCCATTAAACTTCCAAATCATTTTTGTTATCAGATTAATTTTATGGTGGGAAGATGAAAAAAAAAATGTTTAGCTGATAATAAAAGGCAATTATTATGAAATGAAACCAATGACAAAGATTTCAAATTATATTATAACTATTAAAAAAAAAATAAGACCACATAAGTATTCATAGAAAATGTGTTATTTAGGGTCCGTTCGGTTGGAGGAGTGGAAAAGTGGGAGGATGGAAAATATTTAGTTTTCTTTCTTGTGTGTTCGGTTGGAGGAGTGGAAAAGTGAAAGGATAGAAAGCTCTTGTGTTCGGTTGGAGAGAAAAAGGAAAGGATGAAAAATGTAATTTATATAAATTGACTATTATACCCTTATTGCATAATATGTAAGAAATAGATTTATTTCTAATAATTAAATAATATAAAATTTATCACATCATATATATAAATTTATATTATTATAATGTAAAAATTAGATTAGGTCATGTTGAAAAAAAAAAAAAACAACATTCAGTAACGTTGAAAAGAAAAAAAAAAAAAACATTGTTCAATAAAGTTGAAAAGAAAAGAAAAAAAAAAAAACAAAACAAAAACAACGTTGTTCAGTAACATTGAAAAAAAAAACGTTGTTCAGTTAAAGTTGAAAAGAAAAGAAAAGAAAAAAAACAAAAACAAAACCAACGTTTGTTCAGTATAACGTTGAAGAAGAGAAAAAAAAAAAAAAAAAACCAACGTTAATTCAGTAACGTTGAAAAGAAAAAAAAAAAGAAAAGAAAAAACAAAACAACAACAACAACATTGTTAACGTTGAAAAGAAAAGAAAAAAAAAAAACTTTCAGGTCAACTTAAAAAAAAAAAAAGAAAGAAAAAAAAGAAGAAAAAAAAATGTTGAAAAAAATAGGTAGGAAGAGGGTATTTTTGTAAAAGTGCTACTATAGAACTTTTCTCTTTAGATTTTCCTTCCAATTTAGAAGGAAAAAAAAAGTGAACCTGGAGAGAAAACTTTCTCTTGAGTTTTCCATCCTCTCTATTTTCCTTTCAAACGAACGACCTCTTAATTACAAAATGAACTACTTTTTCAATGATGTAAGGGTCATGATTCTTCGACAGAATCATCCAAACCATCCAAACACTACTTGGTCTTCCCTGGTGGGAACTTGGGCTTTTATGGACTCCTTAGCTATCTTTATAAACCAATTGTGGGCCAATTTATGCAATTATAACCTGGACCCATAATAGCTGAAGTCAGTTGGCATACGTAAAAGCTATAGTGTTCAACAGAGTGGTATTACATGTATTTACCATCTCACATGGGGGACTCTACAGCCATGAAATCCACGCCAATACATAATAGATTTTCTCTCCAAAGAGGGGCTTTGCATTTATGCATAGGCTTGAAATCAAAGTAACTATGCATAGAGCCTGACACGACAATTAATTAATATATATCTTTAGATATATTTTATTTATTAATAAATATATATATTTTTTTGTTTATTTTAAGTATTAAAAAAATAACAACAATCAAAATTCTTTAAAATATAACTAAAATAAGAAGATTTTAAAATACTTTTCCCTCCAAACATAAAGAGCAAATGGGGAAGTTCATTGTCTTTGCTGTTATGTTTGATACAAACATGTGTTGGGAGTTTTGAAGTGTCCATACTTCTTATTTGATTGCAATAGTTATGAAAACACGGTACTCTAATTTTTGAGGATCAAGTATAATTTTCTGTCCAAATTGAATAATATTATTTTATAAGTTGATTTCAAAAAATTTGAAATTTTTTTTAGAATAAAAAAAAAAAATGGAACTAAGATTTGGTTGTTTGATTGTTATTGTTGTTTTTTTCATACAATTAAGAAGATTCCCATCAACGCTATTTATGACGCTAGAGCATGTAATTTTCAGACCTCTAAGCTTACATGAACGTTGATCCATAATCTAACCAATCGTCCTTGCCTCAATTAAAGCAAAGAGCAGTGAGTAATAAAATAATCTTTTAAATGTAACATAACTGGTCAAAAAACAAGAATTATGATAAGTAAGAGACAACGCAACTTTTCTCTATTGAAAATATGGTTGTCATGTCTAAGAATTAATACAATAATACACATTCCGAAATATTAAAGGATTATTGTAAAAACTATGACAAAAGCAACCATGTACTTTGTCATGGTAAATAAAAAGAGGTGAACGATTTTAAATTTGACAAAAATCACATTTTCGTTTCTATATGTTCAGGCAATTTTCACTTTGGTTCGTATATTTTATTTTTACCATTTTTTAGTTCCTATTTAGAAAAACGCCATCCAATTTAGTCCTTTTTGTCAGTGCCAAAGTCTTAAGTAGCAGACGAAACTAATAAAATAATAATATTTTATTTATTTATTTTGGCATTAAAAAATGCCATGTCAGCATCTAAATAAAAAAAATTAATTTATTAATTTTAACTAAATAAAAAAAATTAAAAACAGAATTAAAAACCAAAAATCACATGAATTGAGATCTAAGTGTATCTTGAAAAAGAACAACAAGAACACAAACCTAGATCTAACACACAACCATTAATAAAAAAATAAATAGATTCATATTCAATTTCAAAAAAAAAAAAAAAAAACACAACCTAGCATCGAGAATTAAGCACAAATGAACCTCATAAACCCATCACCTATGTCACACCCCAAACCTAAAAGGGTCTAAAGCATGAGAAATACATCCCACGGGTACCTGTAGATTTTTTCCTTTTTGGCAAATCAAATTATAGGAGATTTTTATTTTCCTTTATTTTTCACAGGATAAGAATATATAACCATACTAAAATCTCCACATTACAAGTTAGAGCTCTATAACACATTTACGAACAATAACTAAAAATCATGTGCTTCCACATAAAACATGAATATAATACAAAACTTTGATTAAATTACACAAAGTTATAATCTTATCAAGAATAAGGACCTTAACATCGAGTCTAGGCCTACCACGCCAAAGGCTAACAAACCTCAAGCAACCCACCTCCAATAGAATTAATTAAGGTCTCATTAAACATAGCAAGATTGAGTCATCAATCATTTACAGCAAAAGTCTCCAAAGTTAACATAGTACTCTAACCATTACCGACGAAGTAAGCTCTATACCCAAGGTATGGCTAATAAATCTAAAAAATTGTTAGAGGCCCAGTAAGTAGCATAATTAATAGGGGTGGGGGAAATGCAAGTTTCATCTTCAATAATAATAATATGACAAGAATGATTAAATAATGAAACACAAAGTTTCTCAAAGTAAATATCTTGAAACTATATACTATATAATCTGTGAGCACCAACAATATAATTTTCAAAGCCATAATATCTAACATAAGGCAAATTATCACAAATATACCACACTACCACATAGACCGGTTAGGGGATTCACCCATTCACAACTGGCATGATATTGTCCTCTTTGGTATGTAGACTCTTGGCCCCATGGATAGCAGCCTCACTCATACTCTCGAGGTTTTTCTATCCTCCCATGGGCAGCAGAGAGAGCGTGTCAAATAGGACCTTTCTTGTATGTGGTCTTTTGGCCCCATGGGCAGCAGCCTCACCCATACACAATCAAGGAACCTCTTCCCCCCATGGGCAGCTGGGAAGAACGCGTCATCCAAAGTGAAAGGGCACTGACCTGAACTTGATTTTGTTGTCACAAAGACTATGGAAACCAAATCAGGTGATCACCGGGAAATCACATATGGCATGGTGTTAAAACCACAAAAAGCTCACAAGTTACATATACTTTAAAGCATATAGTTTATATCTAGGTAATTTCAGAAAATCCTTAAATAATCTAACTTCTACAAAATTTGTAAGGTTTTCAACTCCAATCTTGTCAAATGAATTTCTATCAATTTCTCACATAACTAGACAAGATAAGCATCTTTAAATTTTCTAATATACCATAAAATCCATGAATTCCTTATCAAAGATTAAATAAAAGATGCTCATATTTTTTATGTCAACAATTGAAGCATTTCCCCAAATACAATACCAAATATGATGCATTTTCATATATAATCATATATGATAGGGTCATAACGCAACACTTTTAAGAAAACATATATCCATATATAATTTTGCAAAATCTGTTTGAGCCAAAAACAACGTTTATGAAACATGATTATTTTTCAAAAATATCCCATTAAAAAGCTACTTACCTTGCAACCTGCAAAAAACCTAATTCTCCAAGCTCCAAAGGAGATTAGCTAGAACCTCGACAATATCAAGCAAATCTAACACAATAAGCATAAAACTTAAAATTGTATCTAGCTACAATTAAGGAATTGCCAAATAAGCACTTAATTAGGCAAGCCTAGTATTTAACCTCATCAATAACATACTCCTCTTCCAAAGTTTCTCAACAAATTAATTCACAAAGCATAGACTCCAATTTATAAAGTTAACCCATTCAATATCATCTCCAACATTATGACTAGCTTCCATAAGATTTACACAACATCATCAAGAGACTTATGTAAACAAAATCAAAATATTCTCTAAGACAAGAAATTTAGAACTTTAACTAACTTCAAATAAACCCAATAGCAATGGAAAAATTATATTTACCAACCATCACATGTTATAACTGAAAACTCCTAAATTTTCACCATAAATAAACCTTAGATAGTCATCGTTAACACAAACTATAAACTCACTCATCAAATAATTCCACCAATACAAAACCCATACATATAAACACATAAATATTACTTCCAATGCTCATAAATCACATGGGTATCATCATTAAAACTTAGATAAAAATAGAACCTCAAGCAAAATATAAAACTCACCAAAAGGATTAGAAATTTTACCTCATATAAAAGATGAAGATGCTCAGAGGTTCCTAAGGATTTTTCGGTGACATTGTCGGAAAAATGATGGTGGAGATGGTGGCATGGAGGTACCGGTGGGAGAGTGTGAGGGAGTGTTTGTGTGTTTGAGAGAAAAAGAAAGAAAAGAAATGAGAGGAAAGGGATGGCCGGCCAAAGAGAGTAGAGATATTTGTAAGATGAGTGGTGGGGGTCAAATGGGGTAGGTGGGCACATGTGGTCCAAATAAAATTTGACCATTGCCTTTTTTTTTTTTTTTTTTTTTTTTTTTTTTGTGACTGGGACGTTACAACCCAAATAGACAAATAAAAAATAAAAATTGCAGAAACCACCCATTTCACAAAAGAAATATAAAACTTAAGAAAAACCAAAGGAGCCATTAATCAAAATCAAAACTGAACATCAAATTAACATTTCAGAATAGAAAAAGAAAAATGGAAAAGCCATTACCTCCCAACACCAAAGAAATATAAAACTTAAGAAAAACCAAAGGACCCATTAATCAAAATCAAAACTGAACATCAAATTAACATTTCAGAAAAGAAAAATGGAAAAGCCATTACCTCCTAACACCAAAGACAAGTCTGAGACTGATCCTCAAGCACATTGGCCTCCACATTAGGCACTCCATACATCACTCTCTGCCCAACCTTTAACACGCTATTCTTCACAGTCGCCGCACTCATTCCATCTTTGGGTCACCGAGACGACGCTTCAGGCGCTGGAACTAATTGAAGAAATGGACCAAAAAGACGGTGTGGAGATCGGAGAGTCGTTGAAGGTGGCGTATTTTGCGGTGGCGGTGGAGTGCACGATGAAGTACTTGGCTTTGGGGGGAAGCAATGGGAAGTACTTCGAGGCGGTGAAGAGAGTGTGGAGGGGCAGAATCAATAATTTGGAGAAATTGGTAATTTGGGTCTTCATCAATGGAGATTTTGGGTGTGGCTTGTTATGTGTCTTTGATGATTTTGTTGGGTTTGAGAAAATGGGGCCTTTGGGATTTATGAATTTTTATTTGAGCTAAATTTTTTGGGTTTTTATGTGTGTTTGTTTCCTAAGAAAATATAGGTTTATGGGTTTGTTGGAGATTGGTTTGTTTACTGAGTTTATGGGTTTGACTTGCTGGAGAATTCGGTAGGGCTGAAACCGGTTCAGTTCGGTCAGTTTTTTTTTATCTGGCCAACTGAAACCGAAATTTTCGGTTTGCAAAGTTCTCAACCGAAACCGATCGAAATAGTTGAATCTCGATCGGTTTCAGTTTGTTTCAGTTTCGGTCGGTTTTTTGGTCGGTGTTTGGTTTTTGCACTTGGAGTTTGGGCCAGTTGGGCCTTTGGTTTTTTTTCCAAAAATTTTCTGTTTGGGCTTTTTTTTTTTTTTTTTTTTTTTTAAATGTAGTTCCAGCCACTTGTTTTATGGCCCTTTTATGCTCTTTGAGTCTTTGTAATTAAGCCTTTTTTAGGAATCAATTCTGGCCCAGATTTGGGCCTTCTCTATTTTGGCCCATGGCCATCTTTGAGCCTTTTTTAGCTTTCTGTTTTGGCCCTTTTGGCCTAGATTCGGGCATTTCCTATTTTGGCCATTTTTGGGCCTTTTTACACACCCATAAAGCATTTTACAAACAAAATCACAACCACTTTGCATTTTACATTTTTCACAACTTGCTTTTGCTCAACATAAATCTAGAAATACACATTATAGCAGATTCATAAAAAAAAAAATCACAACCTATTACAGATTCATAAATCCAAAAACACAACACATATAGCAGATTCATTAATTACAACCTGTCATAGATTCATAACCTTCTTTAGAACATATATCACTTATTCATAAATCCAAAAATAACCTATCAACATGATATAACTTGTCAACAATACATTTGCACAAGCACAACCTGTCAACACAGATTCATAAATCCAGAAATAATCTAGAGCAAAAAATTGCTTTGGTGCTCAAAGCTTCAAACTAATCTATAACTTGTTACAGGCACCCATCAAATACAAACAAGATTTAAAAATAAATTGTACAAGTCAAAATAAAATAACTAGTGCAAATTTCATTACTTCATTAGTAATATGTCAATGTCATCATATTGTCCATGTCAATAAATTGGCCATATGTCAGTGTCAATGTCAACATATACTGTCCGTATTTAATATTTGGCCAAAGAGTCCAAATAAATTGGCTATATGTCATTGCCTACCCTAATATCATATATTGTCTATGTATAGGTCACTGTCAAAGCTCAAAATAAAAGCGCATATCTATACGTAGGCCACTGCCTAGTAGTGTCTAATAGCAGAAGCGTGAATATCAATATGTCAAGTTGTTGTCAAAATAGAAACCAACAAAATCCTATGTCATCATCAATACCACTCGTCCAAAGAGCAATCTTCAACCATCTTCTTCAATAGGTGTCGGTGTGGACATGTTTGGTTCCAATGTTAATGCAGCATCACTCACGAGTTCTACAAACAAAAAATGAAAAAAACATAAAAGTTACTTGTACAATAAAACAATAAATATGCCAAGAATCCAAGACATACCTTTTTTTTTTTTAATAAAGAAAGAAGTAGACATGCAGATTGCAGAACAATAAAACAATAAATATGCCAAGAATCCAAGACATTCAGTTTTTTTTTTTTTTTTTTTTTTTTTTTTTTTTTTTTTTTTTAATAAAGAAGGAAATAGACATGCAAAATGTACAATAAAACAATAAATATACTAAGAATCCAAGACATTCAGTTTTTTTTTTTTTTAATAATAGACATGCAGAATTTTTTTTAATAAATAAAAAAATAGAAATTCATATTTTTTTAATATAACAAATAATAGTCATACCTCCATCAAGCTTTTCAAACTCCTCAACATCATCCATGGTAGCACGAAGGCTGATTGGAGCTGATGAAGGACGGAGCCAGTTTTGACCACAAATGAGGACTTCCACCATAAGTGAAGACAGTGAACTCCAGAAGGGATCAAGGACACGAACACGATTAGCCGTACTAAAGGCTGATTTTAAGGCCACAGTGGATACTGGAATTGCAAGAACATGTCGTGCAACTCTTGATAGTACACGGTATCGTAGAGAATTAACCTTCCACCAATCCAAAATATCAAAATTCTCTTCCAAGACATCTTTACAACTCTCTAACAAGTATTTATCAACCTCTGATTTGGTATTTGAAGAATCAATACCCTTCAAGTGCTTCTTAAATCCCATCATCCTCATTGCCTTTGTATCAACCACACTAGAATCATCTCCCTCCATTGATCCACTTGGTTTTTGGCCTTGGGCTTGTGCAGCAGCACTAGCACTACCACTCCCCACTTGAATTTGAGTATAAGCATTATACAAATCCACCAAAACAGTCTGTACTCTTTTAGCCATATCAATAGCCTTTTGCTTCTCATACAAAATACCAAAACAGTATCATCTTGTATCGATGATCAAGAACTAACCCTACATACAACAAGTGATTCATATTATCAAAGTTCTCCCAATACTTTTCAAATTTGTTCTTCATGTTATCAGTCATTTTTCTCAACAAATAACTATCTTTTTCATACTCCAACTCAATTGTGTCATGAATTGACATGAGCTCCAAAAAGAAACAATTGCTAGTGACATAATTAGCACCCGAAAACCACAAGGTTGCATCATAGAAAATTTTAAGAAATTTTGAAAAGATCCTAATCTTTTCCCAATCCACATCATCCGTTCCCCAAGCAACCTCATGTCTATCATTTCCTTCTTCCATTGCCTCCTCTCTAATTGTCCAAAGAAAATTTGGATCATCTTCCTCCAATCTCTCAAAAGCCTTTTGATACTTCTCGGCCTTCTCCAACATAATATAGGTGTAGTTTCACCTAGTGGGAACATCTAAGCATAACTGACCTTTAAACTCAACTTTCTCCTTCTCTGCACATAACTTAAATGTGTTTTGTCTTTGTGGAGATGATCTCACATCTCGTATAGATTTCCTCACCTTTACTATAGGCTCATCCATTTCAACTAACCCTTCATGAACAATTAAGTTCAAGATATGAGCACTACACCTCACATGCAAGTATTTATGCCTTAAAATTGTTGCCTTCCTATGCTTAGTCTTTTTTTGAATAAAAGAAATCAGCCCACTATTAGAGGCAGCATTATCAATTGTAATAGTTAGAATCTTGTCTAACCCTCAATCAAGTAAACATATCTCAACTGCCTTCCCAAGTGTTTCACCCTTGTGATTTTCCACTAAACAAAAACTAAGAATCCTCGTGTAATTTCCAATCACTATCTATAAAATGGGCAGTGAGACACATGTAGATCAAATTTTGAAAGGATGTCCATGTATCTGTGGTAAGGCAGACCCACTGCTCTTTTAGGGCTTCTTTCAACTTTTGTTTCTCATCTAAAAACACCCTAAAGTAGGTTTTGGCAATTGTTGTGCGGCAAGGGATTGGATTGAACCTAGGTTGGGTAACAGACATAAACTTCCTAAAACCAAAACCCTTCATAAACCTAAAAGCTTTAGTGAAGATGTCTGCAACCTGTGAATTTGTAGCAACATGAAAAGTCTTAATTATTCCCTCTAAAATTTTATCTCTCACTAAATGGCAGTCAACTTCAATATGCTTCCTAAAACCAAAACCCTAAAACTTCCTAAAACCAAAACCCTTCATAAACCTAAAAGACAGCTCATCTAGAATAATCATCTCTGTCAATGCTTTCTTACATTCATCAAAATTAAACACCCAAGGCATAAGTTTACCACTACTTTCTCCTTCTTCTTTAGGTTTGAATGCTAGGGTTGATTGGTTTTTTTTTGTCTTCCCTATAAGGATATTTCAAACATTGTGATTGTATGTGAGTTCTCACGGTTGTAGTGCCATTTTGCTTAGTGTCATAAGCATAGGTTGTGCCACAGTAGTTACAAGCTGCCCTAGGTTCCCCCCCCCCCCCCCCCCTTCAATAACAGTTAAATGACCCCAAACAAAAGATCTTTTTTGACCAGTATTACTTGCATTTGGTGGGAGTGTGGGTTTTCCTTTGTCTTCATGCACATTGGTTACTCCTTGACCCGCTTCAAGGTCTTGACCCTCTAGGATTTCCCATGTCTCATTCATCTACAATATAAAATAAAACACAATAACTCAGCAACTATAAAAAGTAAAAAATAAAAAAATAAAAATTTAACACCAAAATGAGTCTAGTCTACAATAAAAAAAAAATATAGTAACAATAACACAATAAAAGTCAGTAAAAAAAGAAGAAGAAAGAATGAAGATGACTCTTCACTCTACTCTAGTATACAATAACACAACAAGTCAACAAGAAAGAGACAAAAAAAAAAAAAAATGCAAAGGACTCTATAACTAGTATATAGCAACAGGCCGACAATAAATACGTCAATAAGATAATAATAAACAAATCAACATCAAGGCAATAATAAACAAATGCCCCAACATCACAGTCAACTATTAACAAATACACCAACATCACAGTTAAGCACATGGGGTAATTAATTTTCAAATCTGTAACATCAATAAGAAAATAACAACTCAACATCACAATCACAGATTCACAGCATGTCAACAATAATAAACAAAAATATATCAACAATAAATAAATATAAAGCAACTAACTTTATATATTAGAACTCAATGGCAATCAACTAACTTTATATATTAGAACTCAATGGCAATCAACTAACTTTAATAGCGAAACCAACCAACACAAGCAGCCAAGCACATGGGTTATCGATTTTTTCAAAACCCCAACTTTATTCGCATATAAAACTTGAAAAAAAATAAACATCTTGATTACAAAACAGAGATTCAGACATTCAGTATTTTAAAAACCCTAACTTTATTGATTAAGTATTTTAAAAAACCTAACTTTATTGATTCAGTATTTTAAAAACCCTAACTTTATTGATTCAGTATTAAACAAAACCCAAAATACAAAACAAAGAGAGGGTTATTGATTTTTTCAAAACCCCAACTTTATTCGCATATAAAACTATAAAAAATAAACATCTTGATTACAAAACAGAGATTCAAACATTCAGTATTTTAAAAACCCTAACTTTATTGATTTAGTATTAAACAAAACCCAAAATACAAAACAGAGAGAGGGTTATTGAGATTTTCCACGAGCACATGAGACAAAGGCAATCAGCTGAGCTAATTTTAACACATGGGTTATGGATTTTTTCAAAACCCTAACTTTATTCGCATATAAAACACTAAAACTTGAAAAAAATAAAAATCTTGAACTTGATCTTATGTTGTTACTACAAAACATAAGGAAATTCACTATTTTCAAAACACAAAATAGAGAGAGGGTTAGAGGGTATCGAGATTTCAAAACGGAGATTCACCGTGAGATAAGAAGTCGATGATCAAGCCGGCGTGGGGAGGGCGGTGTGTGGAGGTGGTAGCAGAGGGGGATTCGGCGTGAGATAGGGACTGTTTGAACATGACAGAGGGTGGAGGCTCTGTTCTGAAGTTTGAACATGAGAGAGAGTGGAAAGTGTGAGTGAAAAGTGTGGGGTATGTAGGGTAGGGTTTTCCAAGTTTTGATTTTATAGTCTCATTAGTTTTAGTTTAATTAGTTTAATTAGATATTTATTTAGTTTAATTATAGGTGATTAATCTAATGGGTTTAAAAATAAGATAAGCTATTAAGATAAGCTTGGCTGGATCATTTGAATCATTTGAAATTTTGATGACTGAATAATGAAAGGCCCAATTGTGAATTGTTTTAAAATAAAATGATGCAGGCCCAAAATGGTGGAGGCCCAACGCAAAGTTACCCCTGCCAAAGCGTATCTCTGCTCTCTGGTCTTAAATATTTACTAATTTTATATTATATTTTTTTTGAAGAGTATTATGTATTTAATATAAAATATAATATAATAATATATAATAATATATTTCGGTTCGGTTCGGTTGGTTCGGTGCATAAAAATTTGAAACCGAAAACTGAACTGAACTTTTCGGTTTTTTATATAATAAAACCGAAACCGAAACCGAAACTGAACTGAACCGAACCGAATCAAAAATTTTGCATCGGTTTGGTCGGTTTGAAGCGGTTTTTTCGGTTCCTTGGTTTTTTGCACACCCCTAGAATTCGGTGTTGTATGGCTGATTAGTTATTCAGTTATGGACTTTGTGAAAATCATGTGGATTAGTGATTTGCTAGAGAATTCGGTGTTGAATGTGATAGGCCAGGAATGTATTGACTCCTTGTGATAAATTAACCAATTAATTAGCCAAGTTGATTAATTAATCAGATTAACATATAATATGCGTGGTAGCACAAACAAATCATCAACTAGGTTAATATGCAACGGAAAATAAATTGATACGGTAATTTGTTTATGAGTGGGGAAAAATTATGCGGCAAAAACTCCACTGGGTGAATTTAAGGTCACCACTTTCGAGAATCCACTATTATCACAACAAGCGGTTACAAGTAAAGGAATACCAGTACCTTATACCAACCTACAGTTGAACCCTTACCCCAATACACAATTGGACTTGTTCTGTAGTGAGAATCTCTCTTTTTCAATGCACGACTCTTAGTACGTGTAGATGCGTGGATCCCAGTACGCAACTTAATTGCCAACTTGAGAAGGATGTTGGCTGCAAAGTTTTTTAGTTCATCATATGATGAAGATCACAAAACTCTTTGGTTACAAAACCTTACGGTGTACAAACATAGCAGCTTCTTGAATAAAAAGATGAACTATGGCATATGTCTTCGGTTCACAATATGCTTGTGAAAAACCTTTGCATTCAGTTGCATCAGCTGTGATGGGTTATAAACAATTCTTATATATGTTTAGGGTTGTGAGAAAAGAAAGCCCAAACATCTATACACGGATTGAAATGAAATCAGATTTGAAAAACTATTTTCATAAATCTCGACAGATACCCTATCTATCGAGTAGCTATCAAGCCTCGGGCAAACAGCTTTTTAAGCCTCAATAGATACTATCTATCAAGCTTTAAAATCCAGCATTTCTTCACTTGATTCTTGGACAGACTTGCATGGCTTTAACATTTGAACTTGAATCTTGTTTCTTGAAGTATTAAACACATCCTAGATCTAACCAATTACAAGTAAAGTGCGTTTTGTCAAAGGATTAGCCAATTATATAATGACATATGTTCCTAAAATGATTCACATATGTCCTAACAGAATGGTTGTTTATTGGTTTTTTTTTTTTTTTTTAATTTCTAGGTTTGTGTTCTTAGATCTGGGTTTGTGTTTTTGTTATTATTGTTCAAGACACGTTTAAATCTCAATTCATGTGTTTTTTGGTTTTTAATTTTTTTATTTAGTTAAAATTAATAAATTAGTTTTTTTATTTAGATGCTGATGTGGCATTTTTTAATGCCAAAATAAAATTTTTTACTATTATTTTAATAGTTCCGTCTGCCACCTAGGACTTTGCCGTTAGGGGATGGCGTTTTTCTAAATAGGGACTAAAAGCGGTGAAAATAAAATATAGGGATTAAAGTGGGAATCGCCTAAAAATGTAGGGACGAAAATGTGGTTTTCGCCTATAAGTTTTTAACAATTCATCACCATGTACAATCATATACCGTTGGAAAATTTAGATCCCGGTTGATAGAATTAACAAGTTTTAAATTCAAGTTGTTAATTAGATTTATTATAAATAAACCTTGTTAAAACAAACAAACATCAATATCATGTCGATATCATGCAGCGAAAAAATAAAAAAGACAAGATATGATGACCCAGGAAAACCAATGAAACAAACTAGTTTCACAGTAAAAAAAAATTGGGGGGAAACCTTCCCGAAAAGTAATTCACTATAGTAAAGAGAAGTTTTAGATCTAATACAAAACCTTTCTTCCTAGACTCTACAATCTCCGTAGATGAACTTACAGCAGAAACCTTCAACCTCTTCAGAATCTCTGAACTCTTCAATATATGAACGTCACCCTTTTGTTGCATGAATTCCAATACGTGACTAACCAATAATGCACGGCACCCGGTACGTGACTAACTCACCAACTTGAAGATTATTGGCTGCAAAGTTCTTCATTTTATTAACTATGAAGATCAAGAAGCACTTAGTTACAAAACCCTAAGACGCAAAGATGCAGTAGTTTCTTTTAGAGAGAATAAGGCACTCGGTCACTTTTTGTTTGTGTTCTCCTTGTATTTTCCTATGTGACGGCCTTTAAAATAAGCCTTATATATGTCTAGGGTTATGAAAAAAGAAACCCTACACATATATGTTAGCATGGGCCGAAAATCGGATCTGAAAATTTTGATTTCGTAGATCTCAATAGATATTTCTGTTGAGCAGCTGTCGAGACCTCGATAGATATATCTGTCGAGCTATCTGTCAAGTTTTAATGAACAACACTTCTTCATTTGTTTCTTGACAAATTTGCATAGCTTCAATACTAGATTTGAACTCTTATTCTTTAAAGTATTAAACATATTCTAGATCTACCCAATTACAACTAAAGTGCATTTTGTCAAAAGATTAGCCAATTTTACATGACATATGTTCTAATAAGTTTCACATATGTCCTAACATGTACTTTGTCCCAAAATAAAATTGATAACACATAAATTAATCAAATTAACTGTAGGGTTCTCTTAAACTATTTGTTTCTAGTAATGGAAAAATATATATAGAAAACAAAATTAAAAAGAATAAGGGAAATACTCATAGAGAGAGAAACATAAATGAGTTTATAAATAAGCACTTGGAACGAGGTCCTAAAGAGATCAATGAAGTAAAGGAATTCACCCTTATAACAGGCTTATGTGCAAGTTGTGGTTCACTTGACAATTGGTTTGTGGTGATATTATCTTGTGTCTTGAGTGTTGTTTCCAGGGTTCTGTTCCTTTCCCAAATCGAACAAGTTAGTGGGTGACTTTATCCTCGTAAGATACTCATTTTGATCAATGATTTGATCTTCTTCATCACTAAGCAATTGTCTCTGAAGGTTATTCAAACTTTGATCATAATCTGAAAGAGGACTCCCAAGAGCTGACACATTATAGTTTTGATTAAACATGTCTGGATCTACTCGGGTTATTGTATTAATAGAATGTGACCCTTGAATTTGATCTCTCATTGGAGCATATGGATAATTGATCATTTCTGTTGTTGTTGTTTTAGGAATAGAATGTGGCCCTTGAATTTGATCTCTCATTGGAGCATATGGATAATTGATCATTCCTGGTGTTGTTGTAGGAATAGAATGTGGCCCTTGAATTTGATCTGTCATTGGAGCATATGGATAATTGACAATTTCTTGATTATGTATTGCCATCGTTGGATATTCAGATCCTTAATTGTTGATGATATGATTTGAATGCAAAAAGAAATTCGTAACTGATGGTGAAGTACTTGAATCCTCAACAGCAAGGCATGGTCCTTTTGCTTGTTGATGTGCTTGAACTTGTTGCCAATCTGATATTGGTGAAGCCAAATCATTAACACCAAGGTATGGTCGCTTAGCTTGTTGATATGCTTGAACTTGTTCAATATCAACCAATGGTGTGGTGGCACCTGAGAAATTGTAGTTGTACTGTGAACTAAGACTTGGGAAAGGTTGTTTGCTCAACTCACGCAAGGTGTCGGATTCTAGGAGCTTCTTGTAGTTTTTTTTTCAAGGACTCCTGGATTCAACAATAAGATTCTTTACTCGCACTATAAGTAAATAGAACATAATAAAATATTTGTGACAATAATGTGTAAATAAATGTGACCAGAGTAACAAGTGCATTAATGAATTAGTAACCACATTTTGTTAAGGGCACCAAATATATGAGATATCTAATGTCAATAGAGGAATTTTAAAATTAAAAAAATACCAATGTTTTAGCGCTTGACTATCAGTTAAGTCTGAACCGATATTCCACATAGTTTTCTTTTGTGGTCTGGACTGCTTTCTTCAAAGAATGAGGGTGGATTATTAAGCTGAAAAAAAATTTCACCACATCAAATTAATGAGACTCAAAAAAAGTTTACAAACTCTTAATTTCATTAAAAATTTATGAAATTAAGATTGAGAAACTAATTACCTCAATTTCAAGAATTCCAACTGCATTTTTCCCAGTTCTAGCTCTAATTGGGGAAATACTAGACCACTTTATTTCCATCTTTTTCTTCAAAGCTGATTGCTCTTGACGAATTTCCATGCTAGCTTTTTGGTTGCAAATTAACACTTTACCACCAAATATTTAGCAACTCCCTACGCATTTTAAAATTTGTTGTGAATTTTTTTTCTCATCTCCAATATTTATTATGGTCTATATAAATTATGAGTATTGCGTACCTTCCATGTGCCAATTTTGAGTTTGTTGGCATTGAAGTTCAAAGGCTTCAAGAACTTCTTGGCATGCTCACTATCTTTGGCTTGAAACTGACCATGATGTAAACAATGATTATTCGTCTCATCAACATATGTAGTCTTTTCTTCATCAGTGTTTAAAATCTTGTCTATCAAGTTTACGAAAGAGTCATTCTTTGTTAGCTTTAAACCCAAAGGACCCTCGTTGATAACAATTCTACTATCTGAGTCATCCTTCAAATTATGAAGATATTGACGAAGAAAGAAAAAGAAAAAGAAAAAGACAAAATATAAGATATATATGAAAAATAGAAGAGCAATTCAACGTTAAACCAATGCATGCACCATCATAAACCATAGAATATCATACACGTACATAATCCTTAAACAAATACTCCAAAAGGCTAAATCAATGTATTAACTATACTCTTAAAAGTTATAACACACACATATGAAACTAAAATTCATTCAATGACATCTAGCACTCTATAATATTAATATAGACAAAAAAGGGATGACATGATCAAACAGTATACAGAGAGAGAGAAAGCAATGTTTTACAATCACACCCGAAAATGAACCAAGAATGAATAATATTAAACCCTATGGCTATGAGTTAGATACTTAAACCCCATGACAAACATCAAAAATCAAGAATGCAAGCAGTTTTATGTTATACTAGAAAGACATATATAAAATAGTTGACACAGTACATACCTCCAAATCAATAATCTCTACCAGTTGTGGCATCTGTTTAATCACTGTAATTGACAGCTTCTGAGATTTGAAGCCCATGATTATAGGCATAGGCATAGTCTCCCTGAAACTGCAGCTGGGAATTAGAGAAACCACTACCACCACCACTGAAAAACTGTTTCTTCTCCATGTTGCAATTGTTTTTGTTTTCTATTTTCTGTTTAGTTTGTCTGATGTTTACAAATCCTTAACACTTGGGTCAAGTTATATACTAATACAGTGCCGACTTAATTATTAAAAGCTCAGATTTGTGCTAAAACACAAGAGCTTGTTCAAACCCCCAATTAAAAAATTATGGTTAGATTGCTTTTATTCTAACTTAAACAAAGTGTGGAACAAGAGTAAATATGCGTAATGAACCGATAACACTACTCTAAGTCATATTCATCCACAATTAACAATAAAATGAAAGTTTAAAGAACAGGGAAGAAAGATGCAAACACACGATAACACCAAGACGTGTTATCGAAGAAGAAACCGAAGAACTCAACGAAAAACCTCTCCGCGACCTTCTAAGTCGAAATCAATCTACTAGAGAATAAAGTTGGAGTATACGAATAACAAAAGACCTTCCAAGCCTAGTCTACCCCATGTACTTGAGCCCTCCAAGCTCCTGCTATTAAAGGACTTCTCAAAATTTTGTCTTCTCTAGCTTTTCGGATCTCGCAATTCAGCCCGATTGCATCCGCCACTAAATAACTCCTTCCAATGCTTTCTAGCAGCACCAAAATCTCACTTAACACTCAGAATGGGTGTGGTAAGTGTTCGTGCTAACAGCCTTTCAAGGATCTAGAGATGGAGAGATAGGAGCTGAGGAAAACCAAAAGGAAATGTGTAGATGATTGTGGGTATAACAATCTCTAACTCTTAAGTGTATTTTCTAGGGTTTTCTCCCTAAAAAGCACTCCTTAAAATTCGTGGGTAATGAGGGTATATATAGTGTGGGTAAAAAATTTGATAAAGCAACTTCACTTTTTGCCAAACAAAATGTTTCGTGGGTATTTCACAGGATAACCCTTCTCGCGAAGCACTCGCAAACTTGACAGCTTGGCATGACTCTTCAATTTCCAGTCATGTGCTTCACACGCGGCCTTTTCGTGGGTTGCTTCTTGCGAGCTAGTCGCGAATTGCATTGATTCATCTTTTGAAGCTTGATTCTTCACTAATCTCACACACTCATCCCTTACAAATAAACTTACATACATACGGGAAAAATGATTGAAGAAATTACAATCAAATTTGGCACGAAATTTAAGCCAACACAAGCTAGTTGGAAATCACAACTTTACAATCTTTCCCTTTGGCTATTTAGTGACAAAACCCCTAAACAGACTCTAGACTTAAACGTGAGTTTGGGAATACAGGCAAAACTCAATCGCACTTAAATCTAAAAGCTGTGAAGCACTTGAACCATATATACCTGCATCCTGAAAAACTTGCACATAATAAATAGAATTCATTAAGCACTAGATATGTAGAAGACAAGGCATGTATAAATAACAAGTAAAATGCGATTAAGATACCAAAAGAGATATAAGATATAAAGCATAACTTGATCAAACTTGAACAATCATTAGAAAATGACCACAATGAGCATTTAACTAGTAAATGATCACCCGGACACACAATGCAATTAAGAGCAATGCTAAAATCAATTGCATGTCCAACATACCACATGATGAATTAAAGAAACTAAGGCAAGAAGTAATAGATAACAATAAGCATCAAGAAACGGCTATAAAAACCAAGATATATAAAAGTACTAAAGAAAACTATGTTTAAAACTAAAGTACTTGAAAGCTTTAAATAAAGCATTGTAAATAACAAAAGTTATAAAAGCATAAAACATAAATTAGACTAGCATATCAAAAACCACCAAAATGAACCAATGGTGTCACTACTCCCCGTTAGGCTGTACTCCCCCTCAAGCTATTCTACTCCCCCTTTTTTACCGGAATGGCCAAAGGTCTAGAATGCATTAGACTTCGAATCTGATTTCTCCAAATCTTTGATCTAAGAGGAGAGGGCAGTGATTTGGCCTTGAAGGTATGTGAACTGCCTCATGGAGTAGTCGATATGTGAAGTTAGCATGGCATGCATTTCTTCTACTCTTCCAAGCATGTACTGAAGGCAGTCAGGTGCTCTGGCTTGTGCTTGAGAAGAAGGCTGTAGAGGATCCTCCGGTACAGAAGTAAATCAGTTAATTTCCTCATCGGTGTTGCCTCCTTCTTCTGCATCCTCATCTTTTGGAATTTGTGATGCCCCGATGCTTGTACTGGGAATGTGAGCCTTACTTCGGATAATGGTTTGCTCACTAATATTCTCTTCCCTTTGCATGACTGGAAGACCACTTGGAATCTTCACCCTTGCCCTCAATAGTAGAGACATGACAAGGCTTGGGAATGGTAGAGTTAGCCTTCACTTTCTCTTCTTAATGCACTTGACGAAGAGATGGTAGATGTGACCACAAATATCAATCTCTTTGTGAGTAAAGAGATCATGTAGGAAGACAGTCCTTGGTGTCGACAAAGTTGTTAGATTCTTTACCGGATAGAGGTTGACTATCATGATGTAGGCCAAAGCTCGCATCTCCGGAGAGAACTCAATCGTGTGCAAGGCCTTCTTCTTGAGTTAACGTCCAAGAACTTGCATGAGAGGCTCAAGTTTCTCCTTCCTCTTATCATATTGTAGAGAGGTGTGCAGAGTTGTCGGTTGAATCTCCAAGAGCTCTTGGATTGACTCCCTTGAAACTATGAACTCTCTCCCCCTTACCCAATAGTTGATGTGGTTGCCTTCCATAAATGCATTAGCAAAGAACTCCCTTATGATGCAATCATAGACATCACCCATGGGATTCAACAATTTGGTCTATGTCCTTTCCTTGAACACTTCCGGAATGAATGTGTCCTTTAAGAACTCAATGTCCACCCTCCTTTCCAAGATGATTGAAGCGTTCTTGTAATGATTGATGTATGCCATATTAGCATCATTTTTTCTAAACGAATTTGGGGAGTAGCGAGGACGCTTTGCTATTTTCTTTGCTGCTGACTTATGAGGAGACATCTACAAAATAAACAAACACACAAGCAAACAAAACACAAACATGGTAACAAACTTGATTAGATACAAGTTAATCCATAAATACGAACAAATAATCCTAAAATGGAAATGGAAAAGTAGACATAGTCACAAGAACATGTTATAAGTGCTAAGGGTCTAAAGAGACTTACATAGCATGAGTTAATGCAAAAACATGTCAAGTGATAGAATGTGTGCATTAAGTGTGCTTGTGGTGTGCATGTGAGATGTATGAGCAATGCATGACAAAGCACTCACGAGGCAAAGTGTGTAAAACGCACAACTAATGATCAAGACATGTCAAGCATGCATAATCATGGTACTCCCCAAAAATTGGTACTTATCGGAGTCCAAAAAAGTGAAAAAATATCATAGAGACATTTTATCAAACATTTAAAGTGCACACACTACACATGTATGATAAACAATGCATAAACATATAAAAATCTTGCCTAAATACATGTTAAAAATGCCACTGGGGGTCAACACAGACACAAACAAACATAACGGGACACAGTCCAATAAAAGAAATCACAAGATTTTACAAGAAAATGAAATTTTCCCAACCCCTTTCAAAATAACCCCAACCTTAGAAATCCTAGAATCTAAGGCTTAATCTAAGGATTCAAAGATTAAAAAGTGTTAAAACATACCTTAGATGAGTCTTAGAGATAAAATCTTATAAGTTGTTGTTGAAATTTTAGAAAGAATAGTGTTTTAGGTTGAGAGAGGCGCGGAGGAGGCAAAATGATAATTTTGAAAAACTGTCACTGTTTGGCCTTTAAAAACTAAAAATTTGCTCATTTCGCGGGTATGCTACTCGCGAAGTACTCGCGAGATACTCGAAAAATGCCTTAAATGCATAGGGCTAGTTTCGTGGGAAGCTATTTCTCGCGAAGGAGTCTTGAGGGAGTCGCAAAACTCTCTGTGTAAAATTTTGGAAGAAATAAAAATTAGGTTCCTCATTTTCGCGGATAGGTTGTGAGATGTTTTACTCGTGAAAATGCCTCTGAAGAAGTTTTTCAACAAAATAGATTTGGCTTCTTGGAAAAACTCTTAAACACAGAGTGATACAAAAACACTTTCAAAAACAAATAAAATATTTAAAAATCTTTTTGGGTTTGATCATCAAGCAATTGAGTATACACAAATCACATTTGAACACGTACAATCACACAAATGAAATAGGCATTCATTGAATATTAGTCTTGTGTGTTGTGTGTGTGAATTAAGTATGAACTAGTCCATAGTCTAGTATGAAGCTTCAATGATCAATTCAATCAAGTCATGCACAACTAGCACGAAGTCAAGTGACCTATCTCACTAGTAGAAATGAACATACATGACCCCCCACCAAAGAGTTTACAAATGATTGAAAGCTTTTCATTTGTCTTCCATTTTTCATGCTTCTAATCAATACAACTCAATTTTCTGAGCAATGATGCCATGAAATTTTTTATATTTCTTTGATGAATAGCCTTTGGCTTTGGCATAAAACATTTTTGAATACATTTTTGCTACACTTTTTCGTACTCAAATTAGCTTTTGAAGCAAGACTTTTTCAGCTCTTTCTCTTTTAGAGAATGATGTTTGTAGAGCTTTTGACATAAAAAATGTGAGGAGATATATAAGCACAAGGCTACGTATGTATCAAGATCAAATAAGACTATTGACTAATCATTCATGACAAGCTTGAAGATCTATTTACAACAATCAAACGTATATTTCTAGATTTCGCTTACACTTAAAAATGTACATACATAACAAGTTAAGCTTGTAAATGCACTATGCCATTAGTATGGAGGTACAGGCTAAACTCAACATGTAATATACACAACACAAGCGATCAAACTTTTTGAGATTTTTACTTTTTATGGGTTTTTGAATTTTTCAACATACTCAAGTACAAAGCAATAAAGTAAGATCAACAAAAACAAGGTAAACTAGAAATAAAGACCTATAAAATAGACATGTTGGAACAAAGCAATAACTTTAGAAGAATGTGTATGCTGTGATGTATGAAACTATGACCCTAAAACATTGGAAGTATTAATGTATGGGCATAGTGAGTGATCATGCATGAGTACCCTTCTTCACCCACACTGTACGAGTGTTGTGGGTGAGGTCCTTAGAAGGAGGGGTACACGACCGACATAACTCTCAAACCTTAGGGTGAAGTTAGCTAGGCATAATGAAATGTTTTTCAACATCTCCATAACGTCTCCAATGAGTTGTCAATCATTTACTCCTTTAGCTTGACTTCCCTTTGGCATTCTTCTTGAGTTGTCTTAACCACGCAAAGAGTCAGCCCTCTTGAATGCCTAAAGTTTGAAGCAATTTGGCCTTGTATGTCCTCGTACACCACAATGATGACAGAAATGCTTCACATGAGGTCCCATTTGATTTTTGAACAATGACTTCCCTTTTTCCTTTGGTCTTGGACCAATAAGTTTCTTCTCAATAGTGGGGATCTCAACCTTGGGCTTCTCTACATTCTTTGCTGACACAAACTTCATCTCCTTCTTAGGTCCGTTACTTGAGCTTCCTTCACTGGTGTAGCCCAAATCGGTCTTGTCATTTGAAGGCTTTTGAGATGAGAGCACGCTATCAAGTTTCTTAATGGAAATGTGCTCCACTTTGACATTTACTTGAATTATTTTAAGTTCAAGAAACTTGTTTAGAGTAGGCATTCAGCAACTCTTCCTTCAGCTCTTCAACTTTACATTTAGCATCTTTAAGTTGCACAAGAGTGGATTTGTGCTCTTCTTCAATTTTCTTCATTTTTTTTAACAACACTCTTTGCAACTTTGGCATATTTGCCACAATCTTCAAGTAACGCATCGTACACTTCTTGAAGATTCTTTTCACCCTCGTTGAGGTACCCATCCTCATCATCTGAAACATCAACTTCTTCTCCTTCGGAATGTACACCAAGATCATCAACCAACTTGCTCAATTCATCTCTAGAATCAATAGTGGTAATTGCCATGAAAGCTGAATAGTTTCCATCACCATCACATTCTCTTTTCACATTGGAATTTGAGCCCTCCGAGTTACTAAGGATAGTAGCAAACACTTTACCCTTTCTTCTCAAGTAGTTTGGTCATTCTTTCTTTAGATGCCTATGCCCATTACATTCATAGCATAATTCCTTAGGTTAATAATGATTCTTTTCCATCCTTCTTCTTGAATTCTCTTTTATCATTTTTGGATGACGAGAATCTTCCCTTGCCAAACAACTTCCCATTATTCTTCATCTTAAGAAATTTCCAGAAGTTCTTTACAAGATACGCCACCTCCTTTTCAACATCATCTTCATCGGAGGAATAACAGGTTCTCTCATTTATGGTTTTGAGAGTTAGTGATTTGCTTGACTTGTGGGAGGGCAGTTCGAGCTCATAGGTTTGAAGCAAGCCAACAAGTTCTTGAATTTGATTTTGTCCAAATCCTTGCTCTCCTCAATGGCAGTTACCTTAGCCCGGAAACTTTCGAGTAATGATCTTAAGACTTTCCTCACCACTTTGGCGTCTTCAATCTTCTCTCCGAGATTTAGCTTGGCGATAACAATCTCGTTGAGTCTCCCATAAAAGGAATCAAATGACTGATCTTCACTCATCTTCACTTCCTCAAATTAAGTAGTGAACATTTGAAGCTTGGTGTTCTTAACCTTCTTGGTACCTTCGTAGGTTGTCTCAAGAATGGTCCACTCCTCTTTGGTGGTCTTCACATGCGAAATCTTGTGGAACTCATCAGTAGAAACACCACAGAAAATAGCGTTAATAGCTTTGCTATTGGCATTTGCCAATGCAAGAGCAGCCTTATCCCATTCGGATTTGGCTATTGTGGGTCTTACCCAACCATTTTTAACAAAATCACACACCGTCTCATCAATAGCATAAAGAAAAGCACGCATACGTACTTTCCAAAAAGCACTTTCCAAAAAACATAGTTACTCCCATCAAAGTAGGGAGGTGCATTAAGGGATTGAGATCTATCCATCTCACATGGGGTCTTGGATCACACATGGATATTGAAATCCGACAATCCGCTCTGATACCAATTGAAAGCTCAAATTTGTGCTAAAATACAAGAGCTTGTTTAGACCCCTTATTAAAACATTACGGCTAGATTGCTTTTATTTTAACTTAAACAAAGTGCGGAACAAGAGTAAATATGCGCAATGAACCGATAACACTACTCTAAGCCATATTTATCCATAATTAACAGCTTAAAGAGTAGGGAAGAGAGATGCAAACACATGATAATACCAAGACGTGTTATCGAAGAGGAAATCAAAGAACTCGGCGAAAAACCTCTTCGCAACCCTCCAAGTTGAAATCGATCCACTGGAGAATAAAGTTGAAGTACACGAATAACAAAAGACCCTCCAAACCTAGTCTACCCTATGTACTTGAGCCCTCCAAGCTCCTGCTACCAATATACTTCCCGAAGTCTTATCTTCTCTAGCTTTTCGGATCCCGCAATTCAGCCCGATTGCATCCGCCACTAAATAGCTCCTTCCAATGCTTCCTAGCAGCACCAAAATCTCACTTAACACTCAGAATGGGTGTGGTAGGTGTTCGGGCTAACAAACTCTCAAGGATCTAGAGATGGAGAGGTAGGAGTTGAGAAAAACCACAAGGAAATGTGTAGATGATTGTGGGTAAGAAAATTGTTAACTCTCAAGTGTATTTGCTAAGGTTTTCTCTTTGAAAGCACTCCTTACAATTCGTGGGTAATGAGGGTATATATAGTATGGGTAAAGAATTTGGTAAAGCAACTTAAATTTTTGCCAAACAGAATATTTCGTGGGTACTTTGTGAGATGGCCCTTCTTGCAAACCATTCGTGAAATTGACAGCTTGGCATGACTCTTCAGCTTCCAATCATGTGTTTCACATGTGGCCTTTTCGCGAGTTGCTTCTCGCGAGCTAGTCGCGAATTGCACTGATTCGTCTTTTGAAGCTTGATTCTTCACCGATCTTTCACATTCATCCCTTACAAATAAACCCACATACATACAGAGAAAATGATTGAAGAAATTACAATAAAATTTGGCACGGAATTGAAGCCAACACAAGCTAGTTGGAAACCACAACTTTATAATTATTAAGGAGGGAAAGGCGGTAAAGTTTAGTAATTCCAAGTAGAAAAGGGAAGCCAAAACAAATAGAGGCAAAGCCGAGTATTTCCAAGAGTGTAAAGGAACATATTGACAACTTAGAGATTGGAATGACTACATTACAATTTACGCATACCAAAGATGTCACCAACATTAATTGGAATAGGTAGGATAAAATATGTGTTTTTTTTTTTTTTTTGGAAAAGAAAGATAGTAGTAGGTGATCATTAATGTATAGCTTGTAGTTATTATTGAAGAAAAAATTTCCTCATATTGGAATAACATGTTTAATTACAATCGGTTGCTGCCTTGGTTTTCATGCCCTACATTCAAACCTATAAAAGGCACATTATAAGCACAACATTAGCCGATCGTAAGAAAACATGTTAGATTGAACTTTCATGATTTCAATTGATCGATCAAAAGGCTGTTGAAACCTTACGTTCTATCAATCGAATGACAATTGAAATCTTGAATAAAGGTCTTCTTTGAGCTACATTTTGGACCTTTTGAACTTGGATATTTGAAAATGCATTTCAAACTGAATATTTATTACAGTTGTAAAATGGTAGAGAATTGAAAAATGCTAGAATTCTCATTAACTAAATTGGTATTATAAACTGAATCAATCAAAATATAATTACTAACTAAGCTAGTTATATACAATCCCAAAACAAAGCATTGCTCTAGGTGCGAAACAAACTAACTGTTTTTCAACTAATCAACCAATTACAATTTGACAGCTGGCTTCTTCTCTAACTGAACTCTATGTTCCTTCACACGTGTGGCTTGTGTGACTTCATTAATCAAAACGCCCCATTTCAATCTTCCATTTGCCTTTGTCGTTTCACTCTTTAATCTTGCTTTTCTTCTGTCGTTTTTGCTGCTTCTGTTTTTGTCGTTTGTAATGCTATTGTCTTTGACACTTCCCCTCAAGTCCAGAGTATTAGGCTCTGAGACGAACTAAAGAGGCTAGTTGAAAGTGTTCATATTGCTCCTCTAATAGTTTAGGTTGGAAAATGTCTTTCAATCCTAGTTTCTCTAACAATCTCACAAAGGATGAAAAACCCAAAGCTTTAGTGAAGATGTCTGCAACCTGTGAATTTGTAGCAACATGAAAAGTCTTAATTATTCCCTCTAAAATTTTATCTCTCACTAAATGGCAGTCAACTTCAATATGCTTGGTTCTTTCATGGAAGGCTAGGTTTGTTGCTATGTATAATGTAGCCTGATTGTCACAGAATAGCATAGTTAGTCTTTAATGTTCAATCCTCAAATCCGTCAACAACTGCAAAACCCAAGTGATCTCACAGGCCACACTTGCCATGGCTCTGTACTTAGCTTCACCTGAAGACCTGGACACAACCCTTTGTTTCTTTGATCTCTAAGAAATCAAGGAATCTCCTAAATATAATGCATAACCAGTGAGAGAACTTCTTGTATCTAGGCATCCAACCCAATTCGCACCACAAAAGGACTTGATATGCAACTCTGTATTGCTTAGGAAGAATATGCCTTTACCTGGTGAACCTTTAATGAATTGGAGCACCCTGTGAGTTGCCTGCATATGTGGTTCCCTTGGCTGTGAAACAAATTGGCCCAACCTCTGCACTGCATAAGTCAAGTTAGGTCTTGTTAAGGTAAGATATAAGAGTCTTCCAATTAATCTTCTATATTGACCTGATTCCTCCAATAACTTCCCTTCATACTTTGATAACCTCAAGTTTGTTCCATGGGAAACTTAACTGGTTTGCTGCAAATAAAACCAGTGTCCTTAAGGATTTTCAAAGCATACTTTCTTTGGTTAAGGCTGATTTCTTCATCAGTTCAAGTCACTTCTAATCCCAGAAAATACCTTAATTAGCCTAAATCCTTCAAACCAAACTTATCATCAAGAACTTTCTTCAAATTGTTGACATAAGCAACATTGTTTCTTGCCTAGAGTATATCATCAACATATACCAATAAAACTGTAAATGAAGTTCCTTGAGTGTGAGTGAACAAGAAGTAGTCAGACTTAGATTGGACAAACCCCATTTGTAAACAGTTGAGGAAAACTTCTCAAACCATTGTCTAGAAGCTTGTTTGAGACCATATAGACTCTTATTCACTTTGCAAACCAAATGAGGCTCCCTCTTGCTGTGAAAGCAAGGTGGCAAGCACATGTAAACATCCTCAAGCAACTCACCATGAAAAAATGCATTATTCACATCCATTTGATGGAGAAACCACCCTTTCACAGCAGCCAAGGACAAAACAATCCTAACTGAGACTGATTTTGCAACTGGAGAGAAAGTTTTTGAATAGTCTAGCCCATGCTTTTGAGTAAAACCCTTGGCAACAAGCCTAGCCTTATACCTCTCAATGGTGCCATTAGGTAAGTATTTCACTCTAAATCCCATTTACAGCCAATGGCAGACTTACTAGGAGGCTAAGGGGTTAAAGTCCAAGTGTTATTCACCTTTAAAGCCTCAATTTCTTTGTCCATGGCAGCTCTCCACTCAAGAAATTGAACTGCCTGTTGAAAAGAGACAGGTTCTGATGGAGTGGAAGAGACAACCATGACAAAGGAGTGAAAAGAAGGTCGAATGTGTGAGTAACTCAAGTGATTTGAAAGAGCAAAAGGCATCCCAGAACTTGGTTTGGTACTAGCAAATTGACAAGAGTAATCAGACAAGTAGGACGGAGCCTTGTGAGACCTAGTGGACCTCCTAAGAGGAACAAGGGAATTGGAATCACATGGAATAGGATTAGAAGACTAGGAAGCAAGAAAGGGATCTATAACAACAATAGGATCAATAGAATCTGCAGAAAGTGGTTTTGCAAAAACATGATTTGGTGAATGGTCAGGGATGTCATGAATAGGATTAGATGGAGGGAAAGAAGAAAGGCATGAAACAAAGTCAGAATTAATATCAAAAATAGAAGCATGAGGAAAAACAAAATTATCCAAAATTGAAGTGGAAGATGGAGGACACTCAGCATAAGGAAAAATGGTTTCATAAAAGACAATGTCTCTAGAAACATAGACAGAATTGGATTGAAGATCAAGAACTTTGTAACCCTTAATGCCATGAGGATAGCCAAGAAACACACATTTTCTGGCTCTAGGTGCAAACTTGTGCCTAAGGTGAGATAAAGTGGAAATAAAACACAAGCATCCAAAATTTCTTAGATGATGATAAGAGGGAGCAGAATTGAAAAGGACTTCATAAGGACTTTTATTGCTTAAAGCCTTAGAAGGAATCTTGTTAATAAGATGAACTGCTGTTAAGATGCAGTCACCCTAAAAACACAAAGGAAGTTTAGACGGAAACTGCAAAGCCCTTGCAACATTTAGGATGTGTTGATGCTTCCTCTCAGCAATGCCATTTTGCTAAGGAGTATCAACACATGATAGCTGATGCAAAATACCATTAGAATGAAAAAAAAAAAGTCTTTTAAGAAGAATTCTGTGCCATTGTCACTTCAAATGGTTTTAATCTTGCAATTAAATTGAGTAGAAACCATTGCTGCAAAGTTAGGAATTAGAGATTGAGTTTCAAATTTATGTTTAAGCAAATAGACCCATGTGCATCTAGTAAAATCATCCACAATAGTTTAAAAAAAAAAAAAAAACTTGTAACCATCAATAGTAGGAGTAGAAAAAGGACCCCATAGGTCACAATGAATCAATTCAAAAGGTTTAGTAATTACATGAATGCTAAAGGGAAAGGAGAGCCCTTTCTGTTTTGCAAAATGGCAAACATCATAGCAAGAAGCCTTATTGGTAACATCAATATTTACAAATGGCTTCAACAATTGAAGTTTGGCTAATGAAGGGTGACCTAATCTAGAATGCCACAAATCTGAAGAAGAAATATGATTGATAGTGGTGGCAAGAGCAGCAGAATTTGACGGAGGAACAGCAGCTTGAAGCAGGTATAAACCATTGCTTTCCTTACCTAGACCAATCATGCTCCATTGAGCAAGGTCCTGAATGAAACACCAATCACCAAGAAAAAGAAGGCCACAATGTCTGGTCTGAGTAAGTTTGCTAACAGAAATAACATTGAAACTGAAGGAAGGGACAGACAAAACATTTGTGAGTGTAAGTGTAGAAGAAATTTGCACAGTGCCTATGTGTGTTACAATAGCCTTTTCCCCATTTGGCAAATAGACACAAGAATGAACTATAGAAGTGATTATGGTCAATTGAGAAACTAAGTGCACCATGTGATCAGTGGCCCCAGTGTCAATGATCCAAGAATTAGACTTAAAACATTGCCTATCAATGACTTGAGTAGAAAAAATAGAATGAGTGAAATTGGGAGGAATCCAAAAGGGATTACCTGAGAAATTGGAAGAAGATGATGAAGTAGAAGTAGCTGTGGAAGATGGAAGAGCAGGTACCGTCACTGATGCAACTTGTGATGCAGTTTGAGCACTAAGTCCATTTGGAGTACCAAAACCCAAACTTGGTGCATTATGAGCCTTCAGAAAATTGAGAAGCTGTTCACATTGAACCTGAGAGATTGGAAATTAAGGTTGAGTGGTTTGTTGGCAAGTCTAAAAACGAAAACCACTAGGAAAACCACCAAAGCCTGACCGTGAAACACCAAAAGGAGTCTGCAGGCCAATGTTAGGCTGTGTAACATCACTAGACTGAGCAATAGAATAACCATCAAAACCAAAACCTCCTGTGATTTGATTAGCCATAGCCTTAGTCCCACCTTTTGGTTTATACCCTGGGGGATATCCATGAAGCTTGTAGCATTTGTCAGCAATATGACTAGTGAAACCATAGTAAGCCACAATAAGTACAGACTAGTCTTTCTTTCTTAGAATTACCTTTTCCTCCATTGTTTCGAGCATGACCTTGAGTGCCTTGAAAAGGCCTAGGGCCATTCACATACATAGCAACAGGATCCAATTGCTGAACTTGTTGAATCACATTGACAGTGTTGCCTATGCTTCTCCTTTTCTCTTCTTGCAAAATCAATGAACACACCTTGCTAAGAGAGGAAAAAGGCTCAATTAGCAAGATTTGCCCAATTAGAGTACCATAACTGTCATTTAACCCCATTAAAAACCTAAAAACACGCTCTTTATGCTGTGCATCTAGCTAAGATGACTTAGAACCATAAACACAAGGACAATTGCAAACTGCGAAAGGTTGATTATTCACAAATTCATCCCATAAAGTCTTTAATTTGGTAAAATAGGAACTCACTGACATTGATCCTTGAACCAAATGTGAAATCTCCTTTTGAAGCTCAAACAATCTTGGAGTGTTGTCCTGGGATAACCTGTTCTTGAGATCAATCCACAAATCTTTTGTAGAATTGATGTAAATCACACTAGCCTTAAGATTAGGACTACGTAAATTAGTCAGCCATGAAAGATCATAGTGTTACACTTGTTCCAAGAATTGAACAAAGGTGAGGTTGGATCTGGTTTTGAGATTGAACCATTGACAAATCCAAATTTATTTCTGGAACTCAAAGCCAGAAACACAGATCTCGCCCAAGTCATGTAATTCTCAGGACCAGTGAGAGGTTGAGATATGAGAATTAAACCAGGATTTTCATTCGTTGGTAAGAAAAAAGGGTTATTAGCAGATTCACCTGCCATAGCTGCACTTGCAGTAGGTGCAGATGAAGAAGATGGTGCACTTGTCGAATCTAAAGCCATGAGCAATGAAGAAAATCAAAAGAAAATTTCTGTTTGGCAAGAGAGAAAACGAGGGAAAATGTGATTTGATACCATGTAAAATGACAGAGAATTGAAAAATGCTAAAATTCTCATTAACTGAATTGGTATTGCAAACTGAATCAATCAAAATATAATTACCAACTAAGCTACTTATATACAATCCCAAAATAGAGCATTGCTCCAAGTGCGAAACTAACTAACTATTTTTCAACTAATCAACCAATTACAATTTGACAGCTGGCTTCTTCTCCAACTGAACTCTGTGTTCCTTCACACGTGTGGCTTATGTGACTTCACTAATCAAAACGTCCCGTTTTAATCTTCCTTTTGCCTTTGTTGTTTCACTCTTTAATCTTGCTTTTCTTCTGTCATTTTTGCTACTTCTGTTTTTGTAGTTTGTAATGCTATTGTCTTCAACAACAGCATCATGGAATTTGTCAATCTAAAACCTAACACACCTTAAGACTCAAATTGTATTGAGTTGGCCTCTTAATGAAGTAATGTGGTCCAGTGAGGTGTTCAATAAGCAAACATGTCAGGTGATAAAGAATTCTCATTTGTTTTGATGCCTAAATTGAAGGTGTTCATTTTTATTATTATAGTTTCAACATAGATTTTACTCTTATAGAAGATCTTTTATTCTGAAGATTTAGAGAATTGGATAAACAACCAAAGCTGCTGGTCTATTATTTGCATTATATACATGGGACAGACAAGTATTATCCTCCTTAGAAATACGTGAGCATAGGTAGTTGTTGTTCATGTATCTGCAAAAGAACAAAAGAAAATTTAGATAAAGACCATAGAGATAAGATCGTCTTTTTTGAATGGATTTGTAGAGAACTGAGATCTTAACCCAAAATGCCTACAGATCTAGCTAGATATTTTTTTTTCTCCTCTTCACATAAATGCCACTTCCAGTTGCTTTAGATTTTGGATAATTATAGCAAACATCAATTAAACCGAGAGAGTTTCCAGATTCTGATGTCTAAAGTAATTTATATGTTTTGTAGGGTGCAACGATGTCAAAAATCGCTCATATATTTTGGAAGGAGAAGACAGTAGCTAATCAGTGAAATTAAGACCTTCAGTTGAAGACTTGAACAAATAGCAGATTCTTTTTGGTGCCTTGGAAATCTGTGTAGATGGCCTTAGGAACTGCTTCTTAATCCAAGTCACCCTGAACCATTGAAACAAATACATGTACACGCAGGTGCATTGATATTAGAAAGTTTTTTTGTATCCATAATTCATGCAAACAGATAGTTAGCAAAGAGTAAAAATTCTCTTACTTTTTAATGTTTCACTTTATGCTTATTTAATTATGATAAACAGTGGCAAAGCTAAAAAAATTTCTTTGGTGGCCACCCTAAGTTACTAACCTTAATCTTATAGGTATGTGTTTGTGTGTATCCCTTATAAATTGTATGTAATTACTCCTACTCTAAAAATATATAACTACAATCTTAAGAAAAAAAACTTACATCATAGAATAATTTGAAGACTTATTTTTACAATTTATGTTATTATTACAAAGTTTTTAGATGTATAATAATACACACAAATATATCTCAAATCGCATGATTTTGCACTTTGTGATTTATAAACCACATGAATATTATATGACAATTTGCTTACAATATATATTGGACCAAAACTGTGAGTAGATCTATTACAACTTGTAGACACATGGTCAAAAAACAATTAAAAACTAAAAGGCTTATTAAGAAATTGATCATAGTTAGAGGGATATTATTACATTTTATACAAACAAAAACAATAGTTATGCTAATTTTATAAACTATATGTATTTGGGAGAATGATAACTTACATTAGAGTTTAAAGTTAAAAAAAAATAATTGAGGGGGCCACAATGGCGGCTCCAGGAATTTTTCTTAGGGTATTTCTTACCCACTGTCTAACATAATTTAATTTATTTGTCTTCTATAATGTATTGGTCAGTTACTTTAATGCCTTTACTGCCTCTGCCTGTCCACTTTTATGCCTTTATTGCCTCTACCTGTCCACTTCCCCAATTCAAATATCCAACCCACAGCCCCATGGCCTCCATCCATCTCCCACTCAACAGACAAGTCACAAGAACCAATTAACATTGCACAAACATTAAAGATATAAAACATTCACAATAAACTACAAACTCAAAAACCAAAAAAGTAAAAAATGTCAAATAAAGGCAATTAGCCATTAGGTAAAGCTATTCAATTCCAAAGAGAGAATCTCATTTTTCAGATTTTCAGTTCAAAGGGAAATAGCTCTCTCTCAGACTCAGAGCACAGCAAAGATGAGATAGAGAAAAAGAGAGAGAACTGAAATACCTTGAGGGGCAGCGCTGCGGCAGCACGTCGAGGACTCGAGGCCAAGGCAATCTTCGATCCAATCTCGCGCGCCGACGCCGATGTCGATGTGCTCTGGGACTAGGGGCGGGTTCTTGCTGAGTTGCTCCGTTGCTGTTGCTCGAGGCCAACATAATCTCTTATCTCTGATCTAATCTCGCCGTCATCAATGTGCTCTATTGCTGTTGCTGAGGCGGAGGCACCGATGAGCTTGATGAAGTTCTTTTCCCTTTAGGCTTAGGTTAGGATTTCAATTTGCTTTTCGATTTGATCAATAAGCGTATTGGGTGTATTGGGCCAAAATTGGGAATTAAGCCCAATTTTATAACTATTTAGTTAGTAAGCACAGTTTTCAAACAATATTTTTTAGTAACATCTCGAGTCTTTGAAACTCGATTTTAAGCTTTTAAATCTAGTCTTTGAGACTCGATTTCGGTGTTCTGATCTGTCTGATGTGGCATCTCTGCCACGTGGTGTACACTTGGAAATCGAGTCTCTAAGACTCGATTTCTAAGCCAAAATAAATCTAACTCTAACTTAAGCCGTTCCCAGGAACACCCAGCAGCAACAAGCAAGCCAACCCAGAAAAAAACACAAGCAGCAACAAGCAAACCAACCCAGAAAAAAACACAGCAACCCAGAAAACCCAAAAACCCAGACCCATGGCGACCCAGACTTGCGACGACAACCCAAACCCACGACAACCCACAGCGATCCAGACCCACGGCGACCTAGACCCACGGCGATTAGAACCAGACCACTGACGACGATCAGAACCATCTCAGTCTGCTTCTGATCTTCTTCTCCTCGGTTTGTGTGTGCTGGGTATGGGTTTGTCTTCTTTTTCTTCATCTTTTGGGTTCTTCTTCTGCTTCTTGATCTTCATTTTTTTTGGGTTCTTCTTCTCCTCCGATCTTCATTTCTTTTCCCCTATCTCTTTCTTCTCTGATGATCATCTTTTGGGTTCTTCTTCTCCTCCGATCTTCATTTTTTTTGGGTTCCGATCTTCATTTTTTTGGGTTCTTCTTCTCCTCCGATCTTCACTTTTTTTCCCTATCTCTTTCTTCTCTGATGAGAAAATGGTGTTCTTGCCAAGGGCGTATATGTTTAAAGGAAATCGAGTTTTAGAAACTCGATTTTTAGGTGTACACGTGAAAAAAATTGCCACATCAGACTTTGTTAGACCATGAAAATCGAGCTCTGAGACTCGATTTATAGCCCAAAATCGACCCTCTTACACTCGAGATGCCAGTAAAAAATATAATTTGAAAATGGTGTCTATGAATTATATTGTTTGAAAAATGATGTTAATTTCCCATTTTGGCCAGTGTATTGGGTTGGGTATTTACTATTTAGTTATAAAAATTTAATTATTATTATTTTTGTTGATTTAAATATCTGTCTGAGGTTGTTTTTGTTGATTTAAAAATCTGTCTAGGTCTATTTAGGATTGATCTTGGGCTTGCTATGTAATAATAATATATATATATATATATATATATTTTTTTTTTCAGATTTTAGTTCAAAAATTTTTTTTGGGCTTTTTCTTTTTGCTTGAAAGTCCCGATATATTGTTAAGTAGAACAAATTATGAAGCAAAAATTTAATTTTATTGGCATAAAAAAAGCTGAGAGTATTCCCTGTCAGTTCGTTTAGACCCCTTAACCCAACAGATTAACCTAGAGAATTAGCCAAGTTATTAACTTAGGTAATTTAATTAAACTAGGTTAACACAAATAAATATAAAAAAAACAATAAAGCAGCGGAAAATAAACAACACAAAGATATGATGACCCAGGAAACCACACCGGTAAAAACCTGGGGAGGATTTGACCTAGCTATCCTCAAGGTAAACTGAATCCATTATGAAAGAATTGAAGTTTACACAATAGACTTAGACCACTAACGTCATATTGCTACCTGCCTGTAGGAAACTTACTACCATGACCCCATGATAGCTCCGAGATCCACGGACTCCTTCTTTCCGGAATTCTTCAGCAAATCCACAAGCGCACCTGCTTGTATATCTTTGTGCTCTTTGATTCTTCAACTGTAACGATCTACACAACTCTCGACATAAATCTCAAGTTTGTAAACCCTAAGTGTATGTGAAGGTAAACACCTCTAGATCTCACAATGAGATTCACAAACACAGCAAAACAGAACTCTAAAAACGTGGCTAGGGTTTTCCCTTTTATACTTAGGGCAAACATAAAACCCTATACATTAAAACGGGCTTGGGCTGAGTTGGAAAATTCTGCAGAAAAACGTTCTGTGCGATTTTCGATCGATCGAGTCTAATTTTCGATCGATCGAGTCTCACAGAAAGTTACAAGTAATTCTGCATAAAAACTCGATTCCAACTTTACAATAAACCCCATACTTTGAGCAAGTCTAACACACGACTCAACATTGTTTTGATCATGGTTTGCCAACATACAAAATGAAGTTCTAAATACATTAGATCCTAGTCTTTAGAACCTAACATTCCCAAATTTTTTTTGAAGGGTAGACAAACAAAAAATTTTAAATTATTATATATAATTTTTTTTCAAGTCAGGATGGTCCTGTGACCACCCTGGCCTTATCGTTCTGCCATCCCTGGGAACCAAGTAGTATTTTTTGTTAAGGATACATGTAAAAGTGTAAAACTATTATACCAATATGGGGAGAGAGGGATTTTAAAAAGTTTGGGAATGTATCATAATATTGCTATTTTAAGCTTGGATTATCTTTACAGAAAGAAAAAAAAACATGTGACATGTTGCGATCAGTAAAAAAATAAAGTTAAACATTTAGAATAAGATAGAAGGTTTTATTTGCAAAAAATAGTTGTAAAAGAGCTTCCCAAACCAGTGTATTAAAATCCTAGCTTTTCTCTCATCGTTAAACCACGCTATTCTCTCAAACAGGACAAACTCTTCTTTTCTGATTAAGTTTCGAGCTTTTTTTTTTTTTTTTTTTTCAGGAACCCAGATCGGAAGTTTATTCTTAGATGCATTTAACTTCCTACATCGATCAAACCAAGAGACTGATCTAGTCTTGTTTGTCAATGCGCTGGATGAAAATGAATACAAGGCGAATTAAAACATAGTGAAGACTGCTATATTATCAAATTCAATAAATAAATCTTACGAGCACCGAAAATGCATATGCATTTTCTCTTTTCACTAAACAATTGTTGAGATTTTAAGACGTCCATGTCATATAGCAGCAGTGGCTCTAGGAATTATTTTTAGGATGTTCACTAAGAAATTTAAATTATTACAATATTTTTCTTATTATCATTTTTAAAGAAAAATAAAATTAGAAATTATTTTTATTGAATAGGTTGAACGAGCTACAAATTTTATCTTTTTTAAAAAAAAAAAATTTATAATAGGCTTTTTGTTGAATTATTTTTTCACTTGTTATTGTTTGGTTTTGTCTTGTTTTTGTTTGGTTTATGTTTGTTGCTATTTGAGCTAATATTTATTGTCGTTATTTAAGCTTAAAAAAAAAAAAACAGGGAGTAAGAATTATGTTTAGAGGCAGAATTAATTTTGGAACAATGCTACGTTTACAACATTTTTACAATAAATCTTATGTAAAAAGCTGTTATTTGTGAGTAAAAAAATAATATTAGTATTTGACCCAAATTAGAATAAAAAACACACTTACTACATAAGATTTGTTGTAAAGTTATTGTGAAAATGTTGTGAATATAGTAGCACTACTCTTATTTTTATTGAACCCAAATTTTTGTAATTCTTAAGTCAAGGTGCTCAAAATTTTTACTAAGGTGATTATAATAGGTTAATTTAGCATATAATATTTTTTTGGCAAGTGTATACGTATATTATTTTTTTGGCTTACATGTAGAGCCGCCACTGTTGCATAGGGCGTATTTTTGTCCGCAGTGCACATGCTAAGGTAAAGTCCGTGGTTCGTGGTTCATAGTTGATGATGTCAAGAATCAAACCAGTGAGCTGCAAGGTTTGCGCGCGTTCCGGACGGTCCTGCACAAGTAGGAAAAACCTCAAAGGGAAGTACCGGTGTGGTACCGGCCAGCGACCCTCCGATGGTTAAGTTAGAATTTTACACAACTCCAGAGTGCTAGAGCCGGGTCTTAGTATACGTACCTCGATTTTTGGAGGGTGTGGCGGTATTTATAGTAGTGGTAGTGGCCTTTGGGCAAGGCTTGCTGGAGAAGATATCGTTGTACCGAAATTGCCCTCAAGTAGCGTATGACGCAAGACTCTTCTGAGGTGACCAAGTGTGTTGGGCACGATTCCCTTCTTGGGGGTGGGAATCGTGCTTCGTAAGATACCTGGCTAGGTAGCGTGCGCGACAAGATTCGCTCTTTCCAGGGAAGCGTACGTGGCAAGACAGGTCTCAGGGCCTGATAACAACACCCGTCGGCCTTATCCGTCGCCCCCGGGAGTGGGGTCGTCAAGCTTTTACGCCCGTCGGGTACATGAGCCGTCACGGACATGGCCGTCGGCGAGCGCAAGCTATCGCCGTCAGGATGGGAGGTTTTATCCCTATCAGGTGCCCCCTCAGCCCATCAGTCCGTGAACCTGATATGGACGGACTAATGGGGTGACGGTTCATTCCATAGCAAGGGTCGAATAGACAGGCTGTCATCAGTAATTAATGCCCGGTAATAAATGCAGGACACGTGTCGTCAACTTGCGGACCGTGTGCTCGGACCGAGGCGTCCCTTCGTCTCCCGCTATTTCTCTCATATAAAAGCCTTCCTTCTTTCCTCTCATTTTTCACTCTTTACTGAAAACAAGCCATCAGAGCGCATCCGTCCACCTAGCAGAAAAGCACTCTGTCCGTCAGCCCTTGTGTACCCGTCTCATTCAGGCAACCGTCGACTTCGTCTTTCATCAGCGCAGGTAACCGGTAAGCAACTACTGCTCGTTCATTCTTTTTCTTTTACCGTCAGTGTCTTTAGGGCAGTTGGACTTAGGGTTTTCCGTCACCTGTAGGTGACATGTCTAGCGCGTCGAGTAACCAGTCGTTTGTCCGTGACGGAGCGGGCTACGATGAAGTCAACCCGTCGGGTCCAAAGGATCCTGCAGCCACAACATCCTCGAGTGAAGAGAGTTCATCTTCCACCTCCTCTCCGTCAAGTAGTGATAGGGCAGAGAGCAACCTTAGTGACGGTGGAGAGGGGGACGAGGTTCAGGTCCAATCCGTCGTGGGTAATGACGGGATGAGGATGTTTGTCTCGCTTTCTTTGTGGACGGTTAATGACTTTTTCTCCACAATCAAAGAGTCACATTTCAAAACACTTAGAAGCAAGTACCAAATTCCTGTCAACATACCTATCCGTCTGCCCCACCCAGGAGAGAAGTGTTATTACCGTGGTGTCCAGGGTGTCGGGGTCTATGAGCAAATGCTCAAGGCAGGGTTGAGGTTTCCCTTAACCAGACTGCACCGTCACCTACTTCATTACCTGGGGCTGTCCGTCAACCAGGTTTCCCCAAATGCCTGGAGGGTTTTTATTGGGGTAGAGGTCCTGTACGGATCGTATTCAAAGGGGAAGAAGAGATTGACGGTGGAGGAATTCTTCCACTGTTACCGTCCAGTGGAGATTACAAAATCAAGGGGAATGTACAGCTTCGTGGCAAGGAGCCCGTTGCTGAGGTTGGTGGGTGACACTCCAGATTCCAATAGGGACTGGAAGTCTAGGTATTTCTTCATGGAAGGGGACGAGTGGATGGGGAGTCCTGGTGAGACCGAATTTATGCCCGTCGACACCACTTGGGGCGTTTTACCCCCGTCTGGTATGCCTTTTTTCACATTCTTTTCTCTGCTGCAAGCTTTATGGGTTTCTGACCGTCCCCTCTTGCAGCCCAGAACCGTCCACAAGTTTCTCTCGAGGATTGGAGCTTTTTAGAGAAGATCTTCCAGAAAAGTGAGTTGACGGAGAGGTCTTGGGCCAGACTAGTAACGCTAGAGGCAATTTGTCGGTACTGTGACGGACCTGAACCGTCCAAGGAAGCCCTAAAGTACGAAACTCAAGTTCGAGCACGTAAGTCCGTTCACCTGAACCTTGTACTTAGCCATTTTCCCTCTCCTTTCCGTCAATTCATGTACCGTCTTATTTCGCAGAAATGGACGAGGCAAGAAGGAGAGCCATAATCAAACAGCAAGCAGCTGCAAGGAAGAGAGAAAACCAAGCTGCAGGGACGGGCGTGCCCAAGGTGCCCGTCACAAAAAGGAAACAAGACCCGGAAGGGGACCGTCCCCCCAAAAAGCCCAAAACCGCCCCCGAGACCGTCATCGGGCTGGAGGCAGACGGACAGAAGGTCCCTGTCAAACATGGTAAGGGGAAGGGCCTGATGACGGGTGGCCCCTCGTCTACCGTAGATACTCCGCCCGTCCTCCTCCGCGAGGATTCTAAGTATGCGATCGAGAAGCTGTCCTCCATACTGACGGCGGACGATTATGAAGACATCGGGAATCACTCAACGGAGGCCATGGGGGAGACGGGCCTTTTCAACTTGGCCCAGGTAAGCAGTTTTTTCTTTTTTTTTACCGTCAATCTTTCGAGTATATGGATTTGTCCTCACCGTCATACTGACCTTGTGTTTCTGATTTTCAGGCCGTCGTCATGATGAAGGGCCTGATGGACCGTTGTGTCCGGGAGGAGACGGCTATGTGCCGTCTACAGGAGAAGACAACGGAGGTGGAGGACGAGCTTTCGCAATACAAGGCTTGGAAGGTGAAGATGGACAAGAAGCTCTCCCTCCTCAAGGAGGATAGGTTAGAGTATAAGAAGCAGACGGAGAATCTGCAGACGGTCCTCGAGGACAAGGAGCAGGAGATCCAGTCTATGAAGGATCAGCTCCGTCAAGCCAAGGACGACGCGATAAGGGAATACCGAGACTCTGAAGAGTACCTGACGGAGCTCGGTGCCATAATGGCGGACGGTTTTGATGAGGCCGTCCGTCAGGTGAAAGCCCTTTACCCTGAGACGGATCTCCAGCAGGTGTCTCTTGACGGAGGCCAGGCCCATACGTCCGTCATCCAAGTCGTTTCCGAGACCGCAGGCCGCCCCCTTGATGAAGGCCAGAACAATAGAGGTGACGGGACCCTTGAAGACGACGCCGAGACAACCGTCAAGGTCCATACTGAAGAAGAAGTGAATGTAGTTGACTCACCCGTTCAGTAGACTTGTAATTTTTGGTGGAGAATTTTTGTAACAATAAAGTCTCTTTTTTCTTTTGTAAGACGGTCACTTTTGAACCGTCGAGAACAATATTGTTTTCAGGAACATTTGTGTCAATTCATATGCTGTTTCAAATTTTGCTTGTGTTGCTTGCTTGCATGGTTCATTTCAAATGCTATTTGTGCTTCGTGAAACTGTTGACATAATAAGCCGTGAATATGATGAGCCGTAATATTGCGGGCCGTCACGATTAATAATGTAGATATTTTAAGCCGTCACCCCTGACGGGGCCTGTGCTTCCAACCTGTTATAGTAACGTAGTTGAGCCGTCGCCGCTTATGCCGTCATTATTAGACTTCGGTTTTGTCTTAACCTTTTAGGACGGTGCGGTTGGCTTTGAGCCGTTGCCGTTTATGCCGTCGTCTTTGGACTTAGGCTTTTTACGTTTTCCACTTAGGAAACCGTCGTGGCTTTTAAGCCGTCAGCTGGGGTTCCTGACGCCTTTATGCCGTTTACGAGTTTGGGCCGTCGTCTCTTAGACTTAGGCTTTTATGTGTTCCACTTAGGAAACCGTTGTGGCTTTTAAGCCGTCAGCTGGGGTTCCTGACGCTTTTTTGCCGTCGTCGAATTTGGGCCGTCGTCTTTTAGACTTAGGCTTTTATGTGTTCCACTTAGGAAACCGTCATGGCTTTTAAGCCGTCAGCTGGGGTTCCTGACGCTTTTTTGCCGTCGTCGAATTTGGGCCGTCGTCTTTTAGACTCAGGCTTTTATGTGTTCCACTTAGGAAACCGTCGTGGCTTTTAAGCCGTCAGCTGGGGTTCCTGACGCTTTTTTGCCGTCGTCGAATTTGGGCCGTCGTCTTTTAGACTTAGGCTTTTATGTGTTCCACTTAGGAAACCGTCGTGGCTTTTAAGCCGTCAGCTGGGGTTCCTGACGCTTTTTTGCCGTCGTCGAATTTGGGCCGTCGTCTTTTAGACTTAGGCTTTTATGTGTTCCACTTAGGAAACCGTCGTGGCTTTTAAGCCGTCAGCTGGGGTTCCTGACGCTTTTTTGCCGTCGTCGAATTTGGGCCGTCGTCTTTTGACTTAGGCTTTTAACTCTGATTGTTCAACACTGAGTAATAGTAGGAGAGACTTTGAATAAACCTCTGTGTCTTGCATAATTTTTAGTGAGGGGAAAACATGCCCTTTTAAAACCAGGAATACATTGAGGTACATCAATTATAGACCAATTACAAGTTGGGGGCTGCTATTCTCTCTTACTGGTAGTACTTTCGTAGGTGCTCGGCATTCCACGGGTGGTGCAGCTTCTGCCCCTCCAGCGTTTCCAGATGGTAGGTGCCCTTCCTTTGCCATGCCGTGACTCGATAGGGCCCTTCCCAATTGGGGCCGAGCTTTCCTTGGGTTGGGTCCCTGGTAGTGCCCATGATCTTTCTCAGGACGAGGTCACCGACCCGGAATTCCCTATGTCTGACTCGGGAGTTGTAGTGTTTTGCCATGCGATCCTGATACCGGGCTAACCTTTGCTCTGCTGCTGCTCTGTCTTCGTCGATCAAGTCAAGCTGCAGACGCAAGGCTTCGTTGTTCCGGCCTTCATCATGGGTGTTCACCCTGTAGGTTGTGAGACCTACTTCGGCTGGAATGACTGCCTCGCTTCCGTAGGCCAGCCTGAACGGTGTTTCTCCTGTGGGGGTCCTTGCTGTCGTCCGGTATGCCCACAATACACTTGGCAGTTCCTCGGGCCATAACCCCTTTGCCCCCTCGAGCCGAGTCTTGATAATTTTGAGCAAGGATCGGTTCGTCACCTCGACTTGCCCGTTGGCTTGGGGGTGGGCCGGGGAAGAGTAGTGATTCTTTATCCCCAGCTGTGCACAGAATTCCCGGAAGGGAACATTATCAAACTGTTTGCCGTTGTCGGAGACTAATACCCTGGGTATCCCGAACCTGCATATGATAGACTTCCAGACGAAGCTTCGTATGTTCTTCTCTGTGATGGTTGCCAATGCCTCAGCTTCCACCCACTTTGTGAAGTAGTCTATGCCTACCACAAGGAACTTAAGCTGTCGTATCGCTGTTGGGAATGGACCCATGATATCTAATCCCCATTGAGCGAATGGCCACGGGGCCGTCATGGGGGTCAGCTCCACGGGGGGTTGCCTGACGATGTTGCTGAACCTCTGGCACTTGTCGCAAGCTTTGACATAAGCCTGCGTGTCTTTTCTCATGGTCGGCCAGTAGTATCCTGCACGGATCAGCTTGTGCACCAGTGACCGCGACCCTGAATGGTTTCCGCATACCCCTTCGTGCACTTCCCTCATGACATAATCGGCTTCCTCGGAACCAAGGCACCTTAGGTATGGGCGAGAGAAGCCCCTTTTGTATAAGACTCCTTCTATCAGGACGAACCTTGATGCTTGGACCTTCAGTTTTCTGGCGGCTTCCCTTCCGTCGGGCAAGACGCCATCTTTCAGGTATGAGACCAACGGCGTGGTCCAGTTGCTTTCCGAGCCGACCTCGTGCATTTCAATGGAGTCTACCAGTGGTGAAACCTGCACAAAGTATAGCACACCGTCAATGCTGCTCCCCTGCCCCGACGAAGCAGTCTTGGCGAGGCGGTCGGCCGGCTCATTTTCTTCCCTGGGTACTTGGACTATCCTTGCTCCGAGCTCATCCACCCTTGATTTTGCCTGATGGAGGTACCTCTTCATCCTGTCGCCTCTACACTCATAGTTCCCGTTGACCTGGTTGACGACTACCTGGGAGTCGCAGGAGACGACCACTCGGGCCGCGCCTGCTGCTTTGGCAAGATCAAGTCCGGCTATCAAGGCTTCGTATTCTGCCTCATTGTTGGTGATTGGAAAGTCTAGCCGGATCATACAATCAATTTGGTCTCCCTCAGGAGAACGGAGCACGACCCCAATGCCACCGGCTCGTCTAGTCGACGACCCATCTGTATGTACATTCCATGCTGGGCTTGCATCTGCCCCCTTGTCTTCTGTGTTGGTGAACTCGGCTATGAAATCAGCTACTGCCTGTCCCTTGAGGGCGGTACGTGGGGTGTAGCGAATGTCAAATTCAGTCAGTTCTATTGCCCATAGGGCCAGGCGACCTGCGGCTTCTGGATTATGCATTGCTCGCCGCAAAGGCTTGTCTGTTAGGACGACGATTGTGTGAGCTTGGAAGTAGGGCTTGAGCTTTCTGGCTGCGGTGACGAGGGCGAAGGCGAGTTTCTCCATGGGCGGGTACCTTCCTTCCGCCCCCTGGAACGCCCGGCTGGCGTAGTATACGGGCTTCTGCACCCCGTCCTCTTCTCTGATCAAGGCCGCGCTGACGGCAGCCGGGGATACGGCCAGGTAGAGGAAGAGTTCTTCCCCGGGCTGTGAAGGACTCAGCAATGGTGGGGAAGAGAGGTAGGCTTTTAACTCTTCGAATGCCCTTTGACACTCGTCCGTCCACTCGAACGACTTCTTCAATGTGCGGAAGAAGGGAAGGCATTTGTCCGTGGCCCTTGACACAAATCTGTTCAGTGCGGCAACCTTCCCGTTCAGACTCTGAACCTCTTTTACATTCTTCGGAGGGGCCATCTCCATTATTGCCCTAATCTTATCCGGGTTGGCCTCGATGCCTCTCTGGGAGACCATGAAGCCGAGGAATTTCCCCGCGGTCACCCCGAAGGCGCATTTCGAGGGGTTGAGCTTCATATTGTAGGAACGGAGGGTCCCAAACGTTTCCTTAAGGTCGCTCAGATGATCCTCCTCTTTCTGGCTTTTTACCAGCATATCGTCGACGTACACCTGAACATTCCTTCCTATCTGGTTGGCGAACATTTTGTTCATCAGCCTCTGATATGTGGCACCTGCATTCTTCAATCCGAACGGCATCACCTTATAGCAGAATAGTCCTTGGCTGGTGACAAATGAGGTTTTCTCCTGATCTGCCTCGTCCATCCGGATCTGGTTGTACCCCGAGAAGGCATCCATGAAGCTCAGCAGCTGGTGCCGGGCTGTAGAGTCTACTAGAGCGTCGACTCGAAGGAGGGGGTAGCTGTCCTTCGGGCACGCCTTATTCAGGTCCGTGAAGTCCACACACATCCGCCACTTTCCGCTGGCCTTCTTGACCATTACAACATTAGCCAACCAGTCGGGGTAGTAGACTTCCCGGATGAACCCTGCCTCTCGGAGCTTACTAACCTCCTCTGCGACTGCACGATCTCTCTCTGGAGCAAATACTCGCTTTTTTTGTCTGACAGGCCAGAAGGAGGTTGCCACATTCAGCCTATGTACCATGACTGACGGATCGATCCCTGGCATGTCCTCATGGCTCCAGGCAAATACATCCTGATTTTCCCTTAGGAAGGTCGTGAGTGCCCGGCGGGTTGCCGGACCGTTGAGGGCACCGATTCTGGTGGTTCTCTCAGGCTTGGACTCGTCGAGAATTATCTCTTCGAGTTCCTCCACAGGCTCTGCCCCCGTCCTCTGCTCTATGTTCATCGTCTGTAGCTGGCCATTCATCTCTACCATCGCCACATAGCATTCTCGTGCGGCCACTTGATCTCCCCATAGTTCTCCTACCCCGTCCTCTGTTGGGAACTTGACCTTCAAGGCATAGGTCGAGGTGGCGGCCTTCCAGGCGTTGAGGGTTGGTCGCCCTATGATTGCGTTGTAGGCTGAGGAGCAGTCGACAACTAGGAAGGTGACGTCCCTTGTAAGCTGCCGAGGGTATTCCCCGATAGTGACGGGCAATGTGATCGAGCCGAGGGGATATACTCTTGTCCCCCCGAAACCTGTGAGTGGTGCCTTGGTAGGGGCCAAGCGTTCTTTGTCAATCCGCATCTGCTGGAACGCGGGATAGTAGAGAATATCGGCGGAGCTTCCGTTGTCAATCAGGACCCGATGGGTGTTGTAGTCCCCTATCCGGATATTGACGACAAGGGCGTCGTCGTGCGGATGGTGGAGGTGTTGGGCATCCTCTTCTGTGAATTCCATAGTGGGGCTGCTGGTTCTCGGCTTCTTCCGGACGGGGCTCGCAGCCTGGACATTTTGGACTGTCCTAAGGTGGGACTTCAGAGCCTTCTTCGTGAAGCCGGCGACCGGTGTGCCACCCACAATCACCCTTATATCCCCTATAGGTGGCCTGGGACGCTCATTGTCCTGGTGGGGGTTCTGTTGAAGCGGGCTATATAAGATCTTAGCGTCTCATCCTCCCGCTGCTTGATGTTCATTAGGCACGCGGTGGATCTCTTGTGACGGTGTCCTCCGATGAATTGGGAGGCAAATAAAGCGCTCAGCTCCCTGAAGGTGCCGACAGATCCGGGCGTCAGCCTGCCAAACCATGTCCTTGCAGAGCCTTTCAGCGTTGCGGGGAAGGCCTTGCACATGATTTCGTCTGGCGCGCCGTGCAGGTGCATCAATGTTTTGAAAGTTTCCAAGTGGTCCAACGGATCCTTGGACCCGTCGTAGCTTTCCACCTGGGGCATGCGGAACTTTGGTGGCGTAGGGAACACGATGACGGGCGTTGTGAATGGGGAGTCCGTGCGGTGAACGAGGTCGTCGAGGTCGCTGGACACTCGCCCTTTGAGGGCGTTCATCATGAAGTCCATGCGTTCCTTCATCATCCGCATTTCCACGGCCATACTAGACTGGGCATGGCCGTCTGCCGACGGGTGATGCGGCTGTTGTCCTTCATGTTGGCTCAATGCGTGGCTTCCCTCAGGACCCTCACGGTCCCTCTCCTCGGCACTGCTCTCCTCCTGATTCTCTCCCTGATTGTCACCCGTCGCATTCCTTCGCAACAGCTGCTCTTCCAAGTCATTGTTGCGCTTCGTGAGACGTTCCACCGCGGCCGCCAAAGTCTGGACTTGCCTTTCAAGGGCCGTGGTGCGTTGTTCGTTGCCTTGGTCGTTCATGGTTGTTGTCCTTGAACGCGTGAGTACCATGCAACCCTTAGTCCGGGAAACACGTAACAGGAACTTGTGCGAATTCCCACAGACGGCGCCAACTGATGATGTCAAGAATCAAACCAGTGAGCTGCAAGGTTTGCGCGCGTTCCGGACGGTCCTGCACAAGTAGGAAAAACCTCAAAGGGAAGTACCGGTGTGGTACCGGCCAGCGACCCTCCGATGGTTAAGTTAGAATTTTACACAACTCCAGAGTGCTAGAGCCGGGTCTTAGTATACGTACCTCGATTTTTGGAGGGTGTGGCGGTATTTATAATAGTGGTAGTGGCCTTTGGGCAAGGCTTGCTGGAGAAGATATCGTTGTACCGAAATTGCCCTCGAGTAGCGTATGACGCAAGACTCTTCTGAGGTGACCAAGTGTGTTGGGCACGATTCCCTTCTTGGGGGTGGGAATCGTGCTTCGTAAGATACCTGGCTAGGTAGCGTGCGCGACAAGATTCGCTCTTTCCAGGGAAGCGTACGTGGCAAGACAGGTCTCAGGGCCTGATAACAACACCCGTCGGCCTTATCCGTCGCCCCCGGGAGTGGGGTCGTCAAGCTTTTACGCCCGTCGGGTACATGAGCCGTCACGGACATGGCCGTCGGCGAGCGCAAGCTATCGCCGTCAGGATGGGAGGTTTTATCCCTATCAATAGTCATAGTAGTAACCGATATATAATAGTCGGCCTAGCTGAATGGCTTTTATATACATATATATATATATATATATATATAATTTTAAGAAAGCTTCTATGGGAAAAATAAAAAACAGTCGATAGATACAAAAATTTTAGAGTCTTAGAGAGAGAGAGAGAGAGAGAGAGAGAGAGAGATGAGTTTATAAATTAGCACTTGGAACCAGGTCCCCAAGAGATCAAAGAACTAAAGGAAATCACCCTTATAACAGGCTTATGTGCAAGTTGTGGTTCACTTGACAATTGGTTTATGGTGATATTGTCTTGTGTCTGAGTGTTGTTTCCAGGTTTCTGTTCCTTTCCCAAATCCAACAAGTTAGTGAGTGACTTTATCCTCGCAAGATACTCATTTTGATCAATGATTTGATCTTCTTCATCATCATCATCACCAAGCAATTGTCTCTGAAGGTTATTTAAACTTTGATCATAATCTGAAAGAGGACTCCCAAGAGCTGACACATTATAGTTTTGATTAAACATGTCTGGATTTACTTGGGTTATTGTATTAATAGAATGTGACCCTCGAATTTGATCTCTCATTGGAGCATATGGATAATTGATCATTTCTGGTGTTGTTGTAGGAATAGAATGTGGCCCTTGAATTTGATCTCTCAAAGGAACATCTGGGTAATTGATCATTCCTGGTGTTGTTGTAGGAAGAGAATGTGGCCCTTGAATTTGATCTCTCATTGGAGCATATGGATAATTGACTATTTCTAGATTATGTATTGCCATCATTGGATATTCAGATCCTTGGTTGTTGATGATATGATTTGAATGCAAAGAGAAATTTGTAACTGATGGTGAAGTACTTGAATCCTTAACAGCAATGCATGGTCGTTTTGCTTGTTGATATGCTTGAACTTGTTGCCAATCTGATATTGGTGAAGCCAAATCATTAACACCAAGGCATGGTCGCTTAGCTTGTTGATTTGCTTGAACTTGTTCAATATTAACCAATGGTGTGGTGGCACCTGAGAAATTGTAGTTAAAGTACTGTGAACTAAGACTTGGGAAAGGTTGTTTGCTCAACTCACACAAGGTGTCGGATTCTAGGAGCTTCTTGTAGTTTTTTTCAAGTACTCCTGGTCTAAATTCAAGATAATGAATCCTGAGATAGAAAATGAACAACAAAATTCATTAGTTTACTTAGCAATAATATTCTTTACTCGCACTATAATTATTAGAACATGATGAAATTAATATTTGTGATAATAAAATGTGTAAATAAATGTGACAAGAGTAACAAGTGCAGTAATGAATTAGTTACCACATTTTGTTAGGAGCCATATATATGAGTTATCTAATGTCAATAGAGGAATTTAAAAAATTAAAAAATGATTAAAAAAATACCTATGTTTTAGTGCTTGACTATTAGTGAAGTCTGAACTGATATTCCACATAGTTTTCTTTCGTGTTTCTGGACTGCTTTCTTCAAAGAATAAAGGTGGATTGTTAAGCTGAAAAAAATTTCACCACATCAAATTAATGAGACTCAAAGAAATTTTCTAACTCTCAATTTCATTAAAAAATTATGAAATTAGGATTGAGAAACTAAACTCAATTTCAAGAATTCCAGCTGCATTTTTCCCAATTCTAGCTCTAATTGCTGAAATACTAGACCACTTTATTTCCATCTTTTTCTTCAAAGCTGATTGCTCTTGACGAATTTCCCATGCTAGCTTTTTGGTTGCAAAATAACACTTTACCACCAAATATTTAGAAACTCCCTACACATTTTAAAATTTATTGTGAATTTTTTTTTTTCTCATCTCCAATATTTATTATGGTCTATTTAAATTATGAGTATTGCGTACCTTCCATGTGCCAATTTTGATTTTCTTTGCATTGAAGTTCAAAGGCTTCAAGTACTTCTTGGCATGCTCACTATCTTTGGCTTGAAACTGACCATGATGTGAACTATGATTAGTCGTCTCATCAACATATGCAGTCTTTTCTTCATCAGTGTTTAAAATATTGTTTATCAAGTTCACGAAAGAGTCACTCTTTGTAAGCTTTAAACCCAAAGGACCCTTGCTGAAAACAATTTCACTGTCCAAGTCATCCTACAAATTATGAAGATATTGGCGAAGAAAGAAAAAGTCAAAATCTAAAATATATATAACAAATAGAAGAAAAATTCAACGTAAACCAAAGTTACCAACGCATGCACCATCATAAACCATAGAAGATCATACACTTACATAGTCCAACAGGTGCACCAAAAGGCTAAATCAATGTATTAACTATACTCTTAAAAGTTTACTTTTAAGAGTAAAGTTATAACACACACATATGAAACAAAAATTCATTCAATAACATCTAGCACTCTATAATATATAGACAAAAAAGGGCTGCCATAATCAAACAGTAGCATAGAGAGAGAGAAGCATCGTTCAACAATCACACCCGGAAAAGGAGAACCAAGAATGAATAATATTTAACTCTATGGCTATGAGTTATATACTTAAACCCCATTACAAAAATCAAAAATCAACAATGCAAGCAGTGTTATTTTATATTAGAAAGACATATATAAAATAGTTGACACAGTACATACCTCCAAATCAATAATCTCTACCAGTTGTGGCATCTGTTTATCACTGTAATTGACAGCTTCTGAGATTTGAAGCCCATGATTATAGGCATAGGCAAAGCCTCCCTGAAACTGCTGCTGATAATTAGAGAAACCACCACCACCACCACCACCACCACTGAAAAACCGCTTCTTCTCCATGTTGCAATTGTTTCTGTATTCTATTTTCTGTTTAGTTTGTCTGATGTTTACAAATCTTTAACACTTGGGTCAAGTTATATATTAAATCAGCGCTGACTTAATTATTAAGAAGGGAAAGGCGGTAAATTTTATTAATTCCGAGTAGAAAAGGGAAAAGCCAAAACAAATAGAGGCAAAGCATCACAATTTACACATTCACAATTTACACATACCAATGATGTCACCAACATTAATTGGAATAGATAGGATAAAATATGTGATTTTTTTTTTTTTTTTGGAAAAGAAAGATAGAAGTAGGTGATCGTTAATGTATAGCTTGTAGTTATTATTGAAGAAAAAATTTCCTTATATTGGAATAAAAAGTAAAATAACCCCTAAACATGCAACATGGATTTTTCTTTTTAAAAAATCACAAATTGGGGGTCCTTACATTACCTCCCGATCGATAAATACCTTATCGCTAGAAACAAACACCTTATTCAATTGCTTGGAAGAATGATCCACACAGAAAATCCTTTAGAGCCATCTTTTCTTGGTTTAAAAGAAAAAACAACAAAATCTAAAAGGCTTAAGTTAACTAGTTAAGAAACTAATGGAATATGAAGCTTCATGTGGTCTTTTAAATATATGCAGGGCAGGAAAAGTGGAAAAAAATATCACTAAATTCACAACATAATTTATAACAAATCTCATAGTTGTTTGAGGTGACAGATTGTTAATTGTAGATAATAAAATAGTGTTAGTAATGAGCGCATATTGTGAATTTTTTAACTTAGCAGCTGTGAATTTTTTTTTAATGAAAATTGTTGTGTTTATAGCATTGCTCATATGAAAAATATCTTCTTTCTTATGTCCTCCATAGAAAAACATTAGATCACAAATTATAGTTCCAACTCAACCATCATGATTTGGAATTTGATGGTTCTCAGGCTTCAGCTTTTCATCACCAAAGTAGCACCATCGTTGTGAATATTTGTTTCTAAACTCATGGCTTGATCAAACTTTAAAATTAGGTTTTCTCTTTAGATCAAAGTTGATTTTTGATAGTGGCTTATCAATTGAAAATCATAAAAGTTCAATCTAACATGTTTACTTACAATCGGTTGCTGCCTAGGTTTTCATGCCCTACATTCAAACCTGTAAACGGCATCTTATAAGCACGATTCATGATTTCAATTGATTAAGCCACAGTCAAAAATCAATATTCAATTGATTGATCAAAAGGCTGTTGAAACCTTATGTTCGATCAATCGAATGACAATTGAAATCTTGAATATAGGTCTTCTTTGAGCTACATTTGGACTTTTTGAACTTGGACATTTGACAATGCATTACAAACTCAGTATTTTTTACAGTATCGTGGAATTTGTCAATCTAAAACATAACACACCTTAAGACTCAAATTGTATTAAGTCGGCCTCTTAATGAAGCAATCTGGTCTAGTGAGGTGTTCAATAAGCAAACATGTAACGTGATAGAGAATTCTCATTTGTTTTGATGTAATTGAAGGTGTTCATTTCATTATTATAGTTTCAACCTAGATTTTACTCTTATTAAAAGATCTTTTATTCTGAAGTTCTTTTATATATATATATATACACACACACACACACACATACAATACGGATTGTATAATACAAAGATTTACAGAATTGGATAGACAACCAAAGCTGCTGGTCTTTTATTTGCATTATATACATGGGACAGATTAGTATATCCTCCTCAGGAATACGCGAACATAGATAGTTGTTGTTCATGTATCTGCAAAAGAATGAAAGAAGAATTAGATAAATACATTCGAATGGATTTGTGGAGAATTGAGATCTTATATTAAGTTGAAGATCCACAAAGAACTCAAAATGCCCACAGATCTAGCTATTTGTTTTTTTATCTCCTCGTCACGTATATGCCATTTCAAGTGGCTTTAAATTTTGGATAATTATAGCAAACATAATTTAAACTGAGAGAGTTTCAAGATTCTGATGCCTAAAGCAATTCATATGTTTTTTAGGGTGCAATGATGCCACATAAATCGCTCTATTTTGGAAGGAGAAGACAGTAGCTAGCAGTGAAATTAAGACCTTCAGTTGAAGACTTGAACAAATTGCAGGTTCTTTGGTGCTTGGAAACCTACACCGATAGTCTTAAGAACTGCTTCTTAATCCAAGTCACCTGAACCATTAAAACACATGCACATGAAGACGCATTGATATTAGAAAGATTTTTAATATCCATAATTCATGCAAATAGATAGTTACTAAAGAAATAGAAATCATCTACATTACTTTTAATATTTTACTTTATGTTCCTTTAAATTACAAGGTTTTTAAACCCGAACTGGACCGTACGGTCCGACCGGAAAAATCTCGAACCGCTCAGAATTACGGTCCGTTTAACATCAAAAACCGTTCAATGCAAAAAAAACAGGGACCCGTACAAACTGCGGTCCGACCGCCCGGTTCTGTGAACCGTGAGCGGTTCTGGCGGTTCAAGTCAAAGCTTTTTTTATTAAAAAAAAAAAAAAAAACATTACAGACTCACAGCACCAAATCACCATTGTTGAAGCTTCAACCATAACATTCTGTCAAATGTTGAACTTGCATCAATGTTCAGGCACAAATTCCTTTTCGGCAATGAGAGCTTCTGCAAAAAATTTTTTGACAAAAAAAAAATAAATAAATAAAAGAAGAAGAAAGGAACAGCCACTGCACGGTGACAATGTAATGCTCTGCAAGAGTTTTTGACAAAAAAAAAAAAAAAACCATGATTGTTTCCGTTAGTGAAATTGAGAATAAGGCAGAGGAAGAGAGGCCTGAGGAGATTTGTTTTATGAAGAAGAAAGTGTTCACTCTGTCATCAAAAAAGAGAAAGAGGGAACACTGAAGACTAAAGAAACGTGTAGGCCTAGTCATTGAGAAAGTAAAAAGAGCATTGGGAAGGTAAATTTTTTAAATGGGTGGATGAGAAAATTTTAAAATATTAGTAAAAAAGTAAAAGAAAAAAGAAATAGATAAAGTTGTAGAATTATAAACGGTGGAGGAGTTAATCAATCAAATGGTGGAGAAAAAAGGAAGAAAAAAAAAAGAAACAAAAAAAAAAAAAAAAACAGATTATAATTAGGCAATTTGAAAAGGTGAAGTGCTACGTCTACAATATTTTTATAATATTTTTACAACAAATCACGGATGTTTAGTTATTATTGGTTTAAATTTAAATTTAGCACTGAAATTATTTTTTTAACTCAACAATAACAACCAATAACAACCTGTCACTTAGAATTTGTTATAAAAATGTTATGGACATATCATTTCTCTTAAAAAAATATAAAAAAATTTAAAAAAGAAATGAGATGTCTACAGTATTTTCATAACAATATTATAGTGGATGATATAATGAGTATAAAACTTTTATACTCATTATATCATCCACTATAATATTGTTATATACTTATTTATTTGTTTATTTATTACGTTTGCTTAAGATTTAATATTTTTTATGTGTCATATGAAAATTATGATATGAAAAATATATTTGAAAAATAAATCTCATATTTATTTGGAGACTATTTAAGCTAATTTTTCTATTTTTACTAATTTAATGTATTTATTTATATTTAAAATAATTATTAAATTAATTATGACGTCATCACGGTTCGACCCCGGTTCAACCTCAAAAACCTTGAACTTTTCCCTTTTACGGTTCAATGAACAGTCCGGGTTTTAAAACCTTGTTAAATTATGGCAAATATAATGTTTCACTTTATACTCTTTTAATTATGGTAAACAGTGGCAGAGCAAAAAAAGTTGTCTTGGGGGAGAGTACTAAAAATAGAACATATAACATGTTCTGATTGGTAGAAAATAAAATAAAACACTTAGAATGAAATAGAAGATTTTGATTTGCAAAAATATTTGTAAAAAGCTTTCGAAAGAAGTGTACTGTTAATTTGTTATTTATTAAAAATTACAACTTACAAGAGTTTGTAATATAGTTGTAATTCCAAAAAAGTCGTTGCTTATCTGAAACCAGAAGTATAAAAGCAGCAAGATGAGTAAAAACATATAGTGCAGAGGCAATGAGAAATTTGAGAGACAACGCCAAAACAGTGCATTGGAAAATTGGTAGTCTAAGATCACCTGCGTGGGAACTTTTCGGTTGTAAAAAGTAGGGTTTGCCACCCTTTTTTCTATCTTCATGAGGTGAACACCTTCCCTAGTACATCACAGGCAACACATTGATAACGTTAGCTACAAAGTCTTTCGATCTGGAAGATAAGTTTAGTCTGAACTACATGCTAATAGTATTGCAGTACTTTAAGAGATTTATCAAAAACCAATACTTCAATAACAAATGTTAGAAATACTGAATAACTGTATTGTATTTCTCAATCAAAGAATATACATGAGTGTGTTTTTATATAGTAAGCATATGAGTGTAGTACAAGTAGAAGTGTAGTACAAGATGTGTGCTGTACAAGTAATCAAGTGTGCTCTACAAGTAAACTAGTTTGGGCTTAAAGCCCACAATACTATACACGTTAACAGCCCCTCTCAAACTCAAGGTGGATGTGAGACCAGCTTGAGGTTGTCAACTAAATCACGAAGGCGTCCTTTAGGATGTGACTTAGTAAAGATATCTGCAAGTTGATCTTTGGAGGAAACGAAGAAGAGCTGGAGAGCACCATGGACAAGATGAAAACGAATAAAATGACAATCAATCTCGATGTGTTTAATCCGTTCATGGAAGGCATCATTGTGAGCAATATGAATGGCACTCTGATTGTCACAATAAAGAGGAGTAGCAGAGGATGTGGACACACCTAAGTCCTTAAAAAGCCATCGTAGCCAAAGCAGCTCAGATGTGGTATCAGCAAGGGCACGATATTCTGCTTCAGTACTGAAGCGGGCCACATGAGTTTGTTTCTTACTTCGCCAAGAAATCAGAGAAGAATCAAGAAGAAAGCAATAACCAGTGGTGGACCTACGATCAGTGGAATCTCCTGCCCAATCAGCATCAGAAAGTGCACGGAGAATAAGAGGAGACTGAGCAGAGTAGAAAAGACCATGGAAGAGAGTGCCCTTTAAGTATCGAAGAATACGCAGAACAGCAGTATAGTGAGTCGATCGTGGAGCAGACAGATACTGGCTCACCTGGTGAACAACATAGGAGATGTCTGGACGAGTGACAATGAACAAGGGTCAGAGCCACTTCTCTGACCCTTTTCTTAGCAGTCTTGTCCTTATTGGTGTTGCTCCATTTTTAACATCGCTTCCGCCGTCACAGCAACTGTCGCAGCCTTTCGCCGTCGAACCTCTGACATCTTCCAACCGTCGTCCTTAGGTTCCGGACCTGCAGCAGCTGCCGTTGAGGAGTTTCACACCACAAAGACCACTGCACTTTGCATCATCGCCGTGAATATTGCTCCGATTTATTTTATCAAGGCACCACTGAGATCGTCTTGCCCTGATCTACAAATCCGTGGAAGCCTCGAAGCCATCGGAGACGACACACGTCCCCACGTGCCACCCAAAGGTTCTGCTCCGCAGCTCTGATACCATGTTAGAAATACTGAATAACTGTATTGTATTTCTCAATCAAAGAATATACATGAGTGTGCCTTTATATAGGAGGCATATGAGTGTAGTACAATTAGGAGTGTAGTACAAGATGTGTGCTGCACAAGTAATCAAGTGTGCTCTACAAGTAAACTAGTTTGGGCTTAAAGCCCACAACACTATACACGTTAACAACAAACAAACTGCGCTTTTAAGTTCCGTACAAGATCAAATAACTTCTTTGGCCTTTTCAGGAATGGAAAATATTTAGGTATGTATCTATATTTAGGTTTCTCACATAAACAATGTTATCTTTCTAATCACAATTAAATGTAGCATAGTCATATCTTTGTATTCTATTGGAAGCTTAAGTTAAAACGTCTCAAGAATTGTATCTATATTTTATCCTTGAGAAATTTTATTCAAACATAAGCTGTCCAACTTCATATATTTAGACAACGACAAGGTCCAAAGTCCAAACATTAAGAATAAGAGGAAAAATACTAAACATAAGCCAAGCCAAAAGGCTAATATTAATAACTTGCTAGATGATGAATAGGGAAAATTTTAGGTAAAATTCCTTACATGCTGATGCTGTTTATTAGGGTTTTCATTAAATTCAAGTGCATAGTTGTATCAATCAAAGAAGTAAAAATAATAATGTTACCTGTTCAGTATTAGCTACCAAATAGCTTTGAACATATATTATGTGATTTTGTTTGATCAACTTTATCTAGAAAGTAAACTAACACTCTATGTAAGGAAAATTTTTACCTTCACAATGAGTATAACTGTCACCAACATACTATTTACTCCTTGCACAGTAGGGCATTCACATACTCTTTCCCGGAAAGTATCCTATATATGAAAAAGCAGAAAGCCCCATAAGAAGCAAGGAAACAGTGAAACAAATAAAATAAAAAGTTTTTCAAAAATTTCTCACAAAACACACCCGCAAAGCATTAAGACAATGAACATATATACCTTGCATGCAGTTACGTTAGTAGGCTTGTCCTGCCAACAACCACCATTGTTGTGCAAACACTCATTTGTTTCTGTATCTGCAAGGAACAATCCATAGGAGGACAATATATAAATCAGATAAAGAAGTGTAATTGAGATCATAAAATTAAAATCATATGGACTAGAGTCCCTTTACAATTCACATGTCTTGCTTAGGGTAAAGTGATGCCAGAACAAATTGTTCTTTCGTTATTAGGTAACACACACACACACACACAGAAAACACAACAAGGCTAGTTGAAGACCTTCCCTCAAACAAATGGCTGGCTTCATTGTCTCTTGGAATCCTGCACAGATGGCCTTGAGAACTAATGCCTTGTCAAACTTACCTGAAACCATTCATATAATCTGTTAGGTCCATAGTATAGCTTGGCAAACCGTGAACAAAAGTTGAGTCTAGAATGTATTTTGAGGTATATTTTAAGCTCGAGACTAATGCGTAGAACAATTCAAGAAGAAAGAAGTTTCTAGAATCTTGAGAGCATTCTTATCAAACGTGTCAAAAAATATAGCATTTAGCCTCTCAAAACCCAATTTTATAACATATACCACACCACTTTACAATACTATCTATATCAAAACTTCTATTTTTTTTACCATTTCATTTAAATAATATTTCTTTATTATTTTTCAATAATTTTTTATTTTTCCTCTCTCTCCTCTATCTTTCTTTCCTCTGTCTCTCTCTCTTTCTCACAGCACCGCCAGCACCACACTACCAACCACCCACCAAAAATCCACCACCCATACCACAACCACTACTAAAAAACAAGGAAAAAAAATCACAGCAGAAAGACACCTCCACGTCCACATCCACATCCACATCCACCCACATCCACCACATCCACTCACCACCACCAACCACAGCAGAAAAAAAGAAAGAAAGAAAAGAAACCTCCACCATCGCCACCACCAACAAACCCATCACGCCGAACCAAAACCCACAGGACACGGACACCACTTCCCTCCCAATCGTCATCTTCTTCCACGGCGCGGCTTGACGTCCTCCTTCACACCTGTAAATCAAATCAAGACCCAAAACCAAATCAAGACCCAAAATCAAATCAAAAATTTGATAGCATGTCGTTTTGTGTCGGCCTCGCACAATCAAAGCCCAATCGGACCCAAGAAGAACCACGCAGAACAAAGAGAGAGAGAGAGAGAGAGAGAGAGAGAGAGAGAGAGAGAGAGAGAGAGAGAGAGAGAGAGAGAAGAAACCTCCATCGTCGCCACCAAACCATGACCATTGGACCCATGATCCATGACCACAATCACCGGACCACAGCCATCGGCATCCCACAATTGCCGGAGCACAATTATCGGTGGTGCCCACTCATAGGCGAAGCACAGAGAGAGGAGAGAAGAAAGAAGTGAGAGAGGAAAGAGAACGATAGAGTAGAGAGAGAGTGTTGAGTGAGTTTTAAAAAAAAAAAAAAGGAAATCAGCTTGGCTTGATGCTCCGGCCTGGGTTTCGTCGGAGAGGGAGGCAGAGACGTCGAGCAAAGGGAGAGAGAAAGCAAAGAAATGGTGAAACAGCAAGAAGAAATGGAAATGAGAAGAAAAAGAATAAGAAAAAGTGGGCTCCATTAAATAAAAAAATAATATCAGTTTTACAATTGGTGAACAGTGCGGTCTCAAATATGAGATTGCATTGTTCATCAATTGCAAAAATTATACCATTTAGAAGCTTTGATGGAACAAGCTTTTGGGTTAAAAATGCTAAAAAAATTAGATTTTTAGCATTTGAAAGGTTTGATAAATATGCTCTGATAAATGTCAATTAATAGAGAGAAGTTCAATACATATCTAGATACTTGTTGATCGATTGAGAATTGCTGGTCCAGAATTCAATTAAGGCCCATTAAGTTGTCAAATATCTAGAATTTCGTGACCTAAAGTGTATAAGGACACATAATGGACGGCCATACTAGGTTTTTGAGAGTTGCGTATTGTGTGCTTAGGATTTCTATAGTTGAGTTCTCACTCACCATTAACGAAAGAAGATTTCAAGATCATAATCAAGGTGAAGTTGTTGCACACACATATCACAGAGAGTTGTTGCCATGAGAATCTTCAAGAAAGTTCATGAAGTCAGGAAACTGGTATTTGAGTTGAACTTAATCCACTATAGAAGAGTTTGAGGATATTCAGAGTTGTGTGTAGTTACATTAGTAAATAATACTTGGTGTAGCTGTAGAATTAGAGTTAATTCTACTGTAAAACTTCAATTCGATATGGTGGATTTGCTTCATTGATGGTCAGTGGTAAATAACAGTGGGAGAATTTTTCCCATCTAGGGTTTTCTCTTATAACCATATCATATTTCTGAGTTATTTATTTTATTCATAACCATATCCCTGACTTATTTATTTTCTGCACTTGTTTAATTTAGTGACATTGGTGTGTGTTTTGATTAACCACAAACTGATCTTGCAGCAAGCATGATTGGTTAAGTTAATCAAGTTGGCTTAAAATTGGTTAATTGATATCAACCTGGTCTAAATCCAACATAATCAAATAAAGATTAAAGAAGACTCATGCACTAAAATATATAATAAGATCTGTAAAAAGCTTCCTCATACCTCTATACTTTCTGTTGTTTATAACAAGAGTTGGCAATATAGTAATATCTCCACGGGTGCCCTTGCCAACATGAAATTAGAATTGTAAAAGAGCAAGATGAGCAAAACATTAGCACCGAATTAGCGAGAAATTGAAGAGACAGGCTGTAAGTGTAGGGAATTAACTCGAAATTCCTAACTTGTGAGAAACAAAAAATAGAGAAAACACACGCCAAAGAAAAACAATCACATGCATAAGACAATATTTACGTGGTTCGGCAATTTGCCTACGTGCACGGAGTTGCAGGAATTTCACTATTATCAGGGAAAAAATATAAAGTGCGGCTACAGTGTTTTCACTCTCTCAAAAAACCAACAACAAGAACAAAACCCTAATCACCAAAAAACGGTTTCTATACATCCTGTGCATAAGATTCACAATGGGCTACAAAACTGGCCAAAAAAATTTTTCCCGAAGGCGTTGCCCCCCAGACCCCCAAAAGGTTTGTCCATAAGCGCTCCAGCTTGGGCCTGTCAGCCCAAACCTCCACTCCATGGACTAAACCTCAGAAAATCTCCCATTAAAAAATCAAACAAATTATTCAGGTCGAGTCGTCAACCAAATCAAACATAACTAGGCTCCACAAAGTCCAACAATAAGAGCACCATGAACAGTTTAGACTTTTAAAAGGATATATTTACTTGTGCATCCTGTTCAACTTTAAGAACTGGGTTTTCAATATCTGCATTCAAGGAAGGACCCAGGATTTCAAGCTGGGAGGGGGCCGAAGTTAAGCGAATTTTTTTTTTCAAATACGCATCCATATAGTATTAAAAAACTATCAACCAAGACTAATACACAAAAATCATCGTTTCTTAATATATTAAGATACAATCAACTATCAACAAAAACAAAAGATACGAAATACTATTACTTCTTAATACAATCATCTATAAAAAGGAGCTTGACGCTCTTTTAAATCTTCAAAATCATTTAAAATTAAATCCACACTAAATGTCAAAGCTATATCTTTTTCAATGTATAAATTTAGTATTTTTCACTTCTTTTCAATTTATAAATTTATCTAATTTAGCATTATGAGTTAAAAATAGGCGCAAGTGAATCACTATTATTTTCTTAAATTTATGTGACAATTTACTATATTATATGATTTGTTTTTTTCTTTTATCTTTGGTTTTTGTATCTCTGCTTTTATTTATCTCTTTGTCTTTATCTTTGTCTTTGGTCATTATAACGCTACAATGAAGTATTACCAATTTCATTGAAGTAAAACCATTATTTATTTATTTATTTTTAAGATGCTTCGTTATTTTCATGTCTTACAAATATACTTTACTAAAATTAATCCCTAACCAAAAAAATAAAAAAACCAAATAAATATGCCTCATGAACCTAAACAAAATGTAAATAAAGTTTAAAGTAAACAAATACTTAAAAAAAGTTAACAAACAAATAATAGTGTCATGTAAAAAAAACATGTTATTTATAGTTAGTGGGTTACAGCCATTACCCATTATCTTGGTTTTAGAAAAAAAATATTTTTTTATTCAACCTTTTCAAATCTTTTCATATGTTATCTCAGTTATAAATCAAATCACAATTAAAAAATTTCTTCTTTCTTATTTGAACCTACTTGAAGTCTAAAAATCAAATCAAATCAAATCACAATTAAACCATCTTTTGTTGTGTTCGTTACTTCCTTAACTGTTAGATCTAAGAAGTTCACTGTTGTTGCATCCATACACTACTCGATCTCAGAAGCTCATCAAGTTCGACACTCATTGTCAAGAGCTCAAGTCTCAACACTCAAGCTCACAGTTGTTGCATCTTTCACTCTCTCTGTCTCTCACAGCTGCTGCATCCATACTAGATTTTTTTTTTTTTTTTACATTTACATAGGCTCTGGGCTGGCCGACTCAATGGGATGGTTCAGGATTTTTGGAGGGGGGCCTAGGCTAAAAAGAAAGGGGGCTCAAGTCTTCTTCTTGTTTTTTTTTTTTTTTTTTTTTGAAAATTTACTTACTAAATTTTTTTTTTTTTTTGGGCCCAGGGGGGGTCTGGGCCCCCTTAGGCCCCCACTTGGGTCCGTCCCTGTCTGCATTGAGGTCTCCAACACAAGTTTCTATTTTTTGAGATCAATACCTGTTAAAGTACATCACAAGTACATAAAAACAATAGTTTGAAATCCTAAGATCTACAAGAAAGGTTGCCCTCATCTGCTAATACCTAGCTAGCAAGTTAAGATATAATAGGAAACCAATGACTGTATAAGTATAACAAAGTAAATGTGTTTCCAAGCACCCTACAAAATTAAATAACTTAGATGACACTCTGAGGCATTGCTTTCAAGTAGAAATATATATCCAAAATCATGGAGTTTTCGGTCATGGACAAAAGCTTAAAAGATCAGATAAGACAAATAACGTCGTAGCTATAACATAGACCAAAAAGTTGATATCAATATAAGTTGTTGGCTAAATTAAAATTAAAATAGAAGGAAAGAAATAAAATAAAAAGTAGCGCTATAATTGGCACTAGAATGATGGCAATATATATTGCAGATTACACCAAATTCACAGAATAGCACATAAACCGTTAATTTAAGATGTGTCACTGGAAACGTTCCAACTCAATTAAAATGACACAATGAGGCAGCAAACCCTAAAAAGAATTGGTAAAATTTGACAAATTTCATTGATAAATCAGAAATTATAAAGGGTGCATGTGCTTGAGGTGATGTAACAATATATATATAAACAATATAAACAGCCTTTTATGCATAGAATACAAAGGAAATATATTCACATGAAGTCTTTAACCTACCAAGGGATTTAATAACTTGATCTGAGCAATCTTTATTGTACTTCTTCTCTTTCATTGAGCAACGGATTGCAAAATCTGTCACATAATCCCACCAAAGCCACGGCTTTCCATTTTCATTGGCCACCTTAAAAAAGCAAGCTTGGCGTAGATTTTGAAACACAACATCCTTTCCGTTATACCTTCTACTAAAATCCTGCTCAGGATCTTGAGCACAATACCTCCCAAAATTGATGCACTGAGACCTGCACTGTTTGCTCCGATAAAAAAGCGAATGGGCAATACCAAGTCGTATAACGTGGAGTGAACTTAGTGTACTGTTTTTGCTCCAGTATATGAGCTGCTCCTTCAAAATTCTTGACAAAGTCATCAATCTGGTTGTTACACTTTGATTTGCATTCACCATTGCTAGTTGTCCAAAACTTATACTCAACCCGCTCATCAGGATGTGGAAGAGCCTCAGTCCAATCAAGATTTAAGTTAACCATCTCTCCACTGAATAGAGCTTTCTTAATTCTATCCCCCAAAGATTTGCTTATAAGGGTTGAAGGAATGGTAATGTTCTCTACGTACTCATCATATTCTTCAGACGTGTCCATGGTGATCAATGGCTCCACCTTGTTATCTGCAACAAGAATAGCTGCTGCCCCACAATTCTGTGCATTCCATGCCTTTAAGGTGAAGTGACATTCTGGCAGCACATCAAAGTCATAGATGAAAACTTACATTCAAAAGAAGACAAGAACAAATTACAAAAATTATGTTAAGTTGACATTCATTTTGGCACAGCCCTTGGAAAATCAAAATAACAGACAAGGTAAGATTTAGAGAGTTCATGTCATAAAAAATCAATAAAGTCAGGAATAGTATTTATTTGCACGAAGATAAAATGAAAATTTAGTCATACAGTCTCACCAAAAAAACAGAAGGAAAACCTTATGCAATCTATAAGAAACTTCCCTAAATTGAATCCAGTCAAAGAACAATAAAATATTGAATAAGAGAGACTAAGCTCCAATTGGCAACTAAACTGTAAACATATTAACATCATAATCGTGTCAAAGACTTTAGATTGTAACAAAAATTATTCAATACATACACACCGTATGCTCTTTCATGCCATAAATATATTACACAATAGGTAGAAACCATGCTCTGTCATCATGCCATAAATAACACAATCACAACCATAAACTGTCACCAAAAACTAAACCAATCTTCAAAACTTATAATTAAAAGGGTAATCAATGATGAAATTGAAATAAAAATTGAAACTTTGAAGTGCATGATCAATTATGAAAAACTTTTTTAGCGAAAGCTGACCTCCTCGATCGGCAAGAAGAAAGACTGGTAAGCGTCCAGGCCTGGACTTGAAGAAGATATCTAAATCAGCGAAGCTATTGCATGCCTTCTGATTGGCTTCTGGGTAAACCACTGTGCCAAACATGGTTCCTCCATAATGAGGAACCCCAACAATTGCACATTCATACGCACCTCCCAAAGAGCACAGTGAATTCACTTTCAAGCAGTTCTTCTCAACCACAAACTTTGACCCATATTTGCCATTGCTATATGTCCAAAACTTATACGTAATACTATTATCAGGATGTGGAAGAGCCTCGGCCCAATTAAGGCCCATTTTAACTGTCTCTCCACAAGATATAGCTTTCTTAATGGTATCCCCGAAAGATTTGCTAATAGGGGCTGAAGGAATAAGAATGTCATTTACATATTCAGAATCAGGATCGTCTTCTTCATCAGAGCCCAGAGTATTCAATGGCTCAATCCTGTCGTCTGCAATAAGAATCGCTGCTGCTCCACCATTCTGTGCATTCCATGCCTTCAAGGCGAAGTAACAATCTGCCACAACATTATTACTTATGGATGACAACTTATATTCATTGAAGGAACACAAAAACAAAGTATACACACATATATAGGGTGACGTGTTACACTAAGTAAGTTTTCATCCTATGATCTAGGGTGACATGTTACACTTGAGTAAGAAATATTTGTGATGAACTTAGATGAAATTCATGTTCTCTAATCACAACGAATCATGTCAATCATATGAATATTGTAAGGGTAAACTAGAAGAAATGTTCGTGAAGAAGCCTACTACCTCCTCGATCGACAAGGAGAAAGATGCGTTGCCCTCCGGGCTTGGACAGTTGGACTCGAAGAAGACACCTACATCATCGAAATTCCTACATGCTTTTTGATTGGCTTTTGGATAAACCACGGTGCCAACCATGCTTCCTCCTCCATACTGAAGAGTTCTAAAATCCTCGTTTGCATGATCGTACACACCTTTCAACGAGTCCGGGGAAATCACTTCCAAGCCAACAAACCTTCCCATACAACAAGACCCACATACTATGAGCCAAACACACACTAAGTCTTGTTTGTCAATTCATGTCGGATGAAAATGAATGCAAGCTGAATTAAAAAAAAAATAGTGCAGACGGCTATATTATCAAATTTAATACATAAATCTTACAAACAAACATAGACTGAAAATGCATATGCATTTTCTTTTTTACTAAACAATTGTTGAGATTTTAAGGTGTTGCATGTCATGTAGTAGTGCGTACGTTTGTCCATAGTGCTCATACTTGTAGTAGTAGCCAATGGGTAAAAGCCATAGTCATAGTAGTACCCGATACAATGGCCGGTCTAGCCGAATGGATTTTATATATATATATATATATATATATATATATATATATAAAAATAAACTATTTTAAAAAGTTTTTATAAGAAGAAAAAAAAATGATTTTTTTGACAGTTTTTCTATTTTGATTTTATATGGTTTGGATAGATCGGTTCTGTATGATTTTAACTTTTGAGAGATTTCTATCAGGTTGGTTGGATCAGAGGTTGTATAAGCGCCATTAAGAACACTAATTTTGGGCCTCAGCCTGGGTATTTGTTCAACTAGTTTGGGACTGTGTGCATCATCAATCACAATAGTTGCAATGATGGGCTATAACGCGTACAAACAAAAAGGTCATTTGACCTTACCATAAGGTTTTTAAATATTTATTATTAATTAACTTCTTTTTTTGGTTAAATGGAACTTATATAAAAACTAAAGAGCAGAGACTGAAGTCTGTTACAAAACAAACCCAAATGACTTAATGATGTTTATGCTAATATTTATTACTAATTAACTTCAAACCATTAAGAATACTATTTTTTTATTGAGCTTGATTTACCTTTAATACTTTTTTAATTGGACATTTTTTGTTGTTTTAAATATACATTGGCAAGTGGTTATGGGTTTTAATCTCCACCTTTTATTTAATTGGTGGGTGATTACTAATTAACTTCAAACCATTAAGAATACCATTTTTTAATTGGGTTTGGTTTACTTCCAATATTTTTTTAACTAAACATTTCTTGTTGTTTTAAATATACATTAGTAAGTGGTTGTGGGTTTTAATCTCCACATTTTTATTTAATTGGTAGGTGATGTGTTAGTTTCTCATTAAAACAAAAGGAGATGTCCAGTTAAAAAAATACTGGAAGTAAGCCAAACCCATTTTTATTTGATGATGTTTATGCCATAATAACTTGGGTTAAAGCTTAAACAAAAAAGCACAAAACCTTATGAGAGTGGAAAGGAACCCCTCCCTCCGCCCACACACAAAATAATAACAATAATATTGGAGGGCCGACATTTGACACATTTGACTAATGACATCATCAAGATTAATCTAGGGCATGACATTAAATCGGAGGTTTTAGGTTTAATCCGCTACACTATTGGTTCATAGAGTTTTCAGATTGTCTCATGGATATAAGCCAAACACTAAGACACCATTTCCTTTTATATAGATGAAGATCTACATTTGACCCATATGACTAATGACATCATCAAAAATTAATCTTTCTTTAAAAAAAAAAAAAAGAAGAAAAAAAAAACCTTATACAGTAATATATCCCTACACAGAGAATCGTATATACACAAGCAATTAGATTTTTTTTTCCCTTTTTTTTTCAAAAAAAAAAAAAAAAGGATTAAAAGATATATCCCATCACCAAAAAGCGTATATATAAGGTTGGGGATGCTGATAAATATGTCTGTGAAAGCAATTAGATTTTTTTACCAGGAAATATTATAATTGTAAATGTTTGATTTGGTCACTCATATAATATTTTCATTTTATAATTTTATAGTTTTTTGAGTTTTGGGTTCAGGATATAGATCAGTTTATATGGTTTTCACAGAGAGTTCAATCCAGCTAGGCTAAAATTGGTATAAGCCACTTAAGGCCTGCAGGCTTGTTCAACTAGTTTGGTACTTCCGCACTATATCGATCCCAATGGTTGCAGTTAGGAGTGTTCACCAAACCGCATAAATTACACAAATCGCACCAAAACCGTTCGCAAAATGACATAACCGCACCGCAAGTAATAGTGCACCACATCGCATAGTACAGTGCGGTTTGCGGTTTTATGATAAGAAAACCGCATAAACCGCACCGCACCCTACCCTCTCTATATATTAATTTATTTATTTATTTTTAATATTAAATATATTATTAATAGTTTAATAACCCTAGTTTTCCAAAAAAAAAAAAAAGTTTAATAACCCTAGCAAGTGTTGACTAGAAAAGCCAACCCAAAATAAAGAAAAACTAGCTCAATAATTTAAAACTTAGCCTAAAAATAGGGAAAAATTAGTTTTAAACTGAGCAGAAAACCAACTTCAAACCGCATTTTATACATAGTATCGCACATATGACCACAAAAATAAGGTGCGATGCAATTATAATTTTGGCTAAACTCTAAACTGCACCATACCGCACCGTACATGTGATCACAAAAATAAGGTGCGATACAATTATGATTTTAGCTAAACCACATCGCACCGCAAACACTCCTACTAGTTTCAATGGTATTCTATAATCTATACACATATAAACAAAAAGGTCTTTTTAATTTTTTTTTTTTTTTTTTTTTTGCTGAATGAAAAAAGAGGGTCTTCGGTGTGAGTTCATCGACCTCACGCCACATAATGGCAATGGGTAATACCACGTATACTACACGAGCCTTGTTAGGGCTCTCGCTCGAACCGCTTCTCTCTGGATGCAGAACGAGAACTCTTACCATCAAGTCACATCCCCATGTAGTAATTTTATTGCAATAACTACACACTAAAATGAGTTTATGTATGTATGTATTAATAATAACGTACTTCATCCAATTTAATTAATGTTTTGATTAAACCATGCTGCCACTCAAAGAAATGGGAATTGTACCACAAAAAGGTCTTAACGTTAAGGTTTCAAATATTTATTATCAATTATCTTCAAACTTTTAAGAACACTAGGCTGTAACTATTTGATGATGTTTATTCTTCATTATTAATGCCATAAAAATTTCACATTCCCAACAAAATTGTGGTACAATTTCCATTTCTTTGAGTGGCAGCATGGTTTAATCAAAACATTAATTAAATTGGATGAAGTACGTTATTATTAATACATACATTAACTCATTTTAGTATGTAGTTATTGCAGTAAAACATTAGTCCTTATTTGATGAGAAAACAAACAAATCCATAATTATAATATTATATTTTTAGTTTGTTTTATAAATCAAAAATTTTCTCCTTAATCTAAGTGTCTTCACATTACCTCCCTATAAATACAAAACCAGCATGGTTCAAATGGTTGCACGAAGAATCCACAACATATAATGCTGTTGGACCAAAATCTTTTGGTTTAATAGGTAAACCAATAAATATAAAATATCTTAATAATAAAATAATTAAGAAACCATAGCTTCATTTTTATTTTTATTTTTTTATGAGAAGAAACTGTTGTTACTAGATAAAAGTAATTGTGCATCATACCTTCGAAATGAAGGTAAAATCCAAAGTAGTGGCGCTTTTATGGACCAAGTAATGGCCTGTTGTCCCTTATCTTGAGCTTTACTAAAATTCTCTTTTTGTTTCGTTCCACAAGTTAATGTTGGTCAGACCCTTAGAGTTTCGACTTTTAGATTTTACCAGTATTGCAATTTTTTGGTCTTTTTTACAAGCCCTTTCTACGGACAGATTGTATATTGAGATTTACAGGGATTCCTAGGTAGCAAACGAAGAGCTCCATTGTACAGGGGCAGAGAAACATCTATTCTCGCTTATCTTCCTCAAGATCTTCTCCAAGCCCAGCACTCAGGCCCTTCCTTTCCAGCTTACCCGCCACATCCCCGCTAACCATTGCACCACTTGTTAATGAGATACCCTCCTCATCAAAGTCATCTCCTGTCTCCTCTAAATATGCATATCTACAAGTCCACCACCAAATTAAGAGTAGTATATTAATGTGATTGTTTTCAAAAATATAAGAAAATCAAAGATACTAATATGGTGACTACCATTTATATTCTCAAACCATCCACCAAAAGAACTAAAGAAGAGAAAGGAAAAACGAACACTTTGGAAAGTCAGGTCCATAAAATGACACTTGACCTCGAGAACTCCCATCTTTCTTGGTATTGTAGCACAATTGACAGTTGCTTGAAACCAGATTTGTCTTAATTCTCCAAAGTGAAGTTAAAATTCCTAGCATTACCTATTTAATTAGGTGAATTTGCACTTCAGATGACATTTACAAAAGGAAGTCATTCCATTACCTTTTATACAACTATAATTTATCCATAGAAATCATGAAACTTAAACAAGGAAATGTCAGGAGAATGTTAGTTACTGTTTTGGTCAATTTAATTTATTCTTTTACTATTCTCTCTTAATCACTGAATCCTGCACACATATGATCCTGTATAAACCATTCGAGGCAAAACAAACCATCACCGCCCAGGAAGCATGTGCAGCAAGTAAAAAAACATAAAAGAAGAATCAAGCGGTATGTCAGAGCAAGTACCTAGTTGGGTTACGTGAAGGAGCCCAGAGGATACATATAACCACCAAGAGAAAGTACGCAAGTAGAATCCAGAACGCTGGAATGATCCAGGCAATTTGCCACAGCTCACTCAAAGGGTCAGTTGCATTGAAGTATAGCTGAGTCAACAAAAGTCAAAGGAGCCTAGTTATCAGCATTCTTCAAGATCAATATGTAATTGAGAATACGAAACAATCCACCAAATTTCATCTATTGATGTAACTTGTGGAATTGCATATTATTTGGCCAACACAAAAATTACCTCAAAGCCAATCCAAGCAATAGAGAGCAGCACAGACACTGCAAGAGAATTAGTAAATTTTCGATAGAGTTCCAGTTTAGCTGTGTTTCTCCTCACCTGCATCCACAATAACCAGAGAGTAGAGCGTGCAAAAATTTCATATCAAATATTGCACCAAGATAGACAGAATGTTCAGGATTTAAGCTGATAAAATTATATATTGCTTAAGATTACAAAAATGTCATATAACTAACCACTTGCATATTCTTAAAGATACTGGGATATTTATTAGGGACAAGCCACATCCATAGACACGTAAATACATCCACACACATCATTATACACAGATATTTTCATCATAACATTTTATTGTTGGTGTGCTCCTAAGAACTAAGCAAAAAAAAAGGAAACATAAATAATTCAAATTGTGGCAAGAGGATGGGCCAGTTAGCCAGGTTTGCATTCAGAGAGCTAGCCTCGAATAAAATTTAATGGGATTTATCTAGAATACAGCCATGAAACAATGTCGCAACTTTTGTACTACGGTATAATAATTTTTTTTATACCAAGATATGCTCTACTCAATAAAAGCTAGCATTCTTCACAAATTCATATCAATGCACAGAATTATTTTAATTTTGAGCTAAAAGGTTTACAGCTAGAGTTAACAATATGGATAATATATCCAATCAATTCCTTGTTGATTGAAAAGAATTCCTGAGGCCCAATAAACAAATAAATGTGCCTAAAACAAGCTTAGGAAATAGGCATAAGGAAAGAGCAATAGACTGGACCAACCAACAAAAATGAAACACCAAAGCTATGCTGCTATGGAACTTCATATGGGTCTTTTATCAAAATGCAATCGCTTACCAAATCTATGAAACTTTGGCATGAGTCTTTTGTTGAAATGTAATGGCCTAAATTTTTTTTTCTTTTTTTCCCAATAAATTAATGGTGGATAAATCAAATAAAGTATGTCTACCCAACATCAAGAACCATTGCCCATGGATAAAGATTAACCATTTCAACAACAAGAACTAAATTTTAGCCATGCGTCATCCATTGGTTCCTTTTAAGATTTATACTGAAGCATTGGTAGTGTGGAAATAGGAACAGATGAAATAGAAAGTTACCTGAAGTTTTTCTAAAGTTCTTGATAATGATGAGAAAATCCATAGAATAAAGCAGGAATCCAGGAAAGCAACAGGTAGGACCAAAAATATCTTTGTCTTTCCAGAAAAATCATTAATGTTCCCCAAGTGTTCAACTAGCTCAAGTGCCTCCGTTGCAAAAAAATATACTGCACCAAGAAGAAGTACTCTAGAGGTTAAACCACCGAGAGTTGGCTTCACCACACCATAGCCCATTGATACAACCAAAAGAAGAAGGCGAGACAAAGTCTTCTTTACAGAGCTAAAAGTTACAGCCCACAAAGTAATGCCCATAGGTCGATGTCCAGTTGAATTGAAATTGACATATTCAAAGTACCAGACAGCCATTTCACACATTCCTAGAGCAATTACAGCTGTAATGTGGTAGTGCAATTGTGTAATATCCCTCCAGAATTGAACAAACCTTAGAAACCAGAGTAGACCAAGTACAAGGTAAGCTAAAGACATGAAACCATAGAATGTCATCAAAGGAGCCATCTTCCCAGGTAAATAACCATCTGGGTTCCTCCACACAGTCCTTCCTTTGATTAATGTGCCCTTAAGATTCGGATCACAAAACATAAAATAAAGGTAGTACATTCCAGTACTATTTATTTCAACATCTGGGGTATCTACTTTAGTTTCTGTTTTATTTCCTGCAAAGAAGGTTTTAATGCGTTTAGGCCACTCAGGATTATCCTTATTTTTCTGTATAATAACCTCTCCTAATTTGCAGGATCCAGCATCTGCAAGCCTTGGGTTGCAGCATATCAAATTGGAGTTTAGGTAAGAACCTCCAATCCTTTTCCTGTCTTTTACCTCAAGTATGATAGCTTCCACCAACCCCGTGTTCTGTTGCATCACATTCTGCTTACTAGCAGACTCTTCCGTCCTCACAAAAGTAACAGTTTCAAACCTGAAATTTGACAACAACAGTTCCATCCCCAACAAATAAAACTCCCAGCATTGCAAGTTTCAGCACATACAATAAAACATGGATGTCAAAACCGAATTTTTTAAGTCTATTTATATGTATAGCTTAATAAAATACATGTTATATAGACTTGATATCAAATTATAATTTGTAATATATAGATAACATAAATAGTCCATTTTTGTAGCAAAAACTATATATAATATTTAACAACACAACATTGTTGAATCAAATTTTATAAGTTCATAAGAGAGAATCATTCCATCTAATTAACTCCAATAAAATCATTTCACCTATTAATAGATTATTAATCATTAGAATAAATTAGTGAAAGTGGTATAAATTCTAGTCACAGTTCAATCAAGTAGCTCGTGATCAAGAATGAACATCTGGGCTTGTGTTTTAATACTTGGCTCGGATCGTTTACTGCCCTAGACAGATCAAATTCTTTAAAAAATCTAAGATCATATAGGGTCTATTTGGTTAAGCATTTCGGGGGCGTTTTTAAAACCCAAAACTCTGCTTTGCTTTTGCAACAACAATTTCTCATAGTTTTTTTTACAAACGCTCATTTTAAACTCAAAACACCATTTTCAAACGGCTTATACAAACGCACTTATGCACCCTATAATTTCATAAGCACAATCTGATACACAAAATTACTTTCAGTTCACAAGCTAAGCTGGATTACTAAAGTAGAGCATGAAATTAAGGCTGTACACAGAAAATTAAGTAATAATCTAGTTTGATTATGAAGCAATTAAGTTAAAAATTAAAGAGAGAGAGAGAGAGAGAGTAACCTGATGAAGGACTTGCCCTTAAGGCTAGGGTTATTGTTGGTGCCAGTATCTTGGGAAATGGAGGAGGAGCGGAGGAGCTTAGAAGCGTAAAGGCCTTCACTGCCGCCATGGAAGAAGAAAGCATTTGAGTCATTTGACTGTGGAATAAACCCTTCGTTTCTGTACTCGTGGATCGAACCCCTCACTCCATTCACGCACATCAACAACGCTACAATCAAAAACCCTAAATCCATGCCTCTCCCTAAATTCTCTCTCTCTCTCTCTAGAGAGCGACCTTTGAAGAAAAAGAAAGGAAAACTGTGAATTTGGGACGACGACTGTGACGTGGCTGTTTGGTATAATAGTAAGACTTTGTTTTGTCAGATATTTAAAACGATGCCGTTTTTGCTTTCAGTGTGTGGGTGTGCCGGCCAGACCTGGGTCCAATGGGTCTGGGCTTGGGGGGTGCTGGTGTGATCAATATGATTGGGCTGTCAAAATTTTAAGGTTTTATTAGATAAATTGTTTTTAAATAAAAGTTATCTAATTGCAATTGATAAGGATGAAATTTTCTGTAAATTGGAATGTGATTGGTATCTAGCAAAGTTTTGTACGTAATGGATTAGTTGTATAAGAAGGAATGTTGAGAGAGAATTTGATCAGGCTGGATTAGAAGATGTGTGTTCAACTAGTTTGGGACTTCTTGCATTATCAATCCCAATTGTTGCTTCTATTAAAAAAAAAAAAAAAAAAGTCATTTGAGGTTACCATAAAATTTTCAAATATTTATTACTAATTAACTTCAAAGTTCAAAGTTTTTTTTTTTTTTTTGGAGAATAAGTTTAAAGTATTAAGAACACTAAGTTGTGACTATTTGATGATTTTTATGCTTTATTAATAACTAGCATGTAGTCCGTGCTTACGCACAAAAATATTAACAATTGTGATGATAAGATGTTCATCTTGGAAGATTCAGTTTCCGCATTGAGCTTGGAATCTTCTTGGAGACGCCAATGAAGCGGTAATGTATGAGAGTATAAAGCAAGGAAGAGTGGAATTGAACATTGTGTTTGAACCCAGCCTTGCTCTTAGAAATCCGAAAGGAGGAAGAGAGGGTAGTGTGTGGATCTAGTTGGTAGAGGTTGGGAGAGAAGGAGGAGACATGGGATGACGATATGGCATTAGGAGGAGATGATGTTTTACTTTTATAGTCTTTCTTGTTGGACTCCTTGGTTCTGATAGTGGGCAGGTGAGATGTTCACCCATAAAAATGTGCAGGTGGGATGTTCTTGCTTAAGTCAATGGGCATTATCATTGTAGTTTTCTTGACTTCCGTGTTAAATGTTAATGCATCATTTATTTGGGTACAAAAATTAGAAAATATAGATAAGATTCATGATACAAAATTGAAGTCCAATTTATAATCTAATTAGTTTTTTTTTTTTTTTTTTTTTTTTTAGTCTTGGTTAGGACAAGTGGCGCAAAATTGAGAATCCAAATCTAGACACATGGCACAAAATTGAAACTCTAATTTGAAATTCTATTTGAGTTTCTCCCTGCTTCACCTATTATTATTATTATTATTATTATTATTATTATTATTATTATTATATATATGCCATTATAACTAGGTCAAAGCCTAAACAGAGAAAGGCAAAGCTTTCCTTGTCGGATTTGAGCACCCATAAAAATTTTTCATTTATAATTCATCTATATTGTTTGTTTATTTTTTTTCCCTTTCTTTTTAGGTTCAAGATAGATCGGTTTAATGTTTATATAATTTTGAGAGAGAATTCGATTCAGTTAGGTTAACAGTGGCATAAGCCTACTTAAGGCCTGCATGTTTGTTCAACTAGTTTGGAACTTTGGAAAAAATTATTAGGTCTACCAAGAAAATTGCTGAAGTGGTTCTCCCAAACAATGAAACGATATCACATATACAAATGTGTAAGTCAATTTCCTAATCAGCTCAAGAAATAAAAGATAAAATATATAAATAAAAAATTTACCAATGCCACATTTGCATAAATTGCAGTGTTTTATTAGTTGGGACCAATCAACCTAATTATTTCTCAAACTTTGAAACTTTTGCATCATATCAATGATCAATCCCAATAGTTGCACGCTAAAATAATTCCCAATAGTTGCAATCTATACCCATACAAACAAAAAGGTCGTACCATAACACTTTCAAACATTTATTACCAATTAACAAAAATGAATCTGGTTCATCGAACTGTTATTTGAAAATCCCATGTGTGATCATTGTAAATCAGCACCTGAAGACCAGCTGCATGCCCTTTGGTCTTGTCTAGAGCTTGATGTCATTTGGTCTGATGCTTCTGCCTGGAATTTTTGCTTGACCTCCTCTTTTGATTTTTTAAAAGAATTGGTTCGGTGGATTTTCCAAAATTAGAAGCAACCGAAGCTTTTTGCAGTTATGGTTTGGTCGATTTGGTCCCAGCGAAATCAAATTCGGCTTCATCAACCTAGTTGCAGCTCTCATCTTTTAGTCCTGAATTCTAAAGATTGCGTTTCAAGTGAATCAGCCTAGGCAGAAGCCACGTAATCAGGTCCCCCCCCCCCCCCCCCCTCCCCAATGTTTTGGGCCAGTCCAAGCATTTCGAAGGCTAAGGCGAAATCTTTAAATGTGGCCTTTATATTGTAACTTAATTAATATTTAACTAGCATTTTATATAATAATCTATATATATATTAAAAACCGAAACCTCTGAAGCTCCCATAATTTTTCACATCATCATTTTAATTTTTAATTTTTTTTAATTTTTAAAACTAAATAGTGAGAGAGTCCTAACAGGAGTCTCTCTCCCTCTTTTTTCCTCATCATTTTAATTTATAAAAAATTTTAATTTGTTAAACTAAATAGTGAGAGAGTCCTAATAGGAGTCTCTCTCTTTTTTCCTTAATCCAAATAGGAGTCTCTTTTTTTTTTCACGTGAGTCTTTTTTTTTTTTTTTACCTAAAGTGAGCCCTTAAAAAAATAAATTAATAACGTGAGGTCTAATTTTAAAAAAAATTTATTTTTTAATCCTAATTCTAATGTAAGTCTTTCAAAAAGTTAAAATTTTCAGTTTTATATTATATATAGATAATAACAATAATGTGGCAAGCTCTAAGAATACGAAAATGTAATTTGTAGATCTACTATCAAGATAACATAGATTAGATTAGTAGTGGATAGTAGATATAATTACAGTTGAATATTATGTAAAGTTATTACCATAGAATAGCCCACGTCGAAATGTGTTATGTGAAACCAATGATATAAAAGAAAAAGAATTTTTCTAAATCATTATATTGAAGAAATTAGTTATTTTCATTCATTTTTAAATTATACATTTTTAAAATTTAAGTCATATACCTTTAAGTAAAATAAGTACTTTTAATTTTTATTTAACTATCCCGTGCATCGCACGGGTTAGCGACTAGTTTTTTTAAAATCCATTCTTTTTAATTTTTAATATGATTTTTTTTTTTAGAAAATGCTAAAGTTATAACAAATTTTACTACAAGATGGTGTTGTAATGAATGTGATCAATGACATAAGGCTTACAAAAATACTAGAAATATTATAAAATTTACAACATGAGAATTACAAAGATATATCACCAATCACAAATATTCATTCAAAAATGCATTCAATAGTTTGTTTAAATCTACCTGTCATATTCATTGTTACATCAAATTGTAAAAATTATGAAGACCACCACGCACCCTTGGTGCAGTGATCACTCCATAATTATAAGTTCTTGTAGGGTGTGTGGGGCAATGGCCGAAATTTAAGTCTCTAGAAGAGAGTTTCATACACATATACACTTAGATTAGGCTAGAGTAGAATTTTTATCTTGTATAAAAATAATTAAATAACTAAAAGTTATGTAGTAAAATTTATAGTATTTTTAACATTTTCATATTTGAATTACTTGTGATTAGAAACACGTCTATTTGTAAGACCTATTTATTTAAATTTGTTTTATCTCTATCTCTAGCATTACTTAATTCTTTGAACTTTCTTAATAGTGAAAAAAAAAATGTAAACTAAAATGTTTTAATATCTCCCAAAAATATTTATATAAAAAAATAAATAAATAAATTTGCCCCCAAATTTGGGGCCTTCTCTAGTAAGGAGGCCCTAGGCAATGGCCTAATTGGCCTAAGCCTAGGGCCGGCCCTGCCCACGTTCAATGGGATCCCCTACCTATTAAGTTGCTGAAAATTAATTTCGACGATGCTGTTTTCTTTGAGTCCAATTGCTCCGATGTTGGAGTGGTGATTCGTAACCATCAAGATCTTGTTATTGCCTTTCTCTCGCAAAAATTTCCCCAATCCTTTGCCCCCCTAGAGGTTGAGGCCTTAACTGTTGCACAGGCTTTGGAGTTTGCTGCTGAGTTAGGAATTACACATGCTGTTTTGGAAGGTGATTCCCTGATGTTGATTCAAGCTTTGAAAAATGGTTATGTTGATTTGTCTCCTTATGGTTTGCTTTTGGATGATGTTCAGTATAGGTCTAATTTTTTTACTCAATTGCATTCTCTCATGTTAAGAGAGAAGGCAATAAAGTAGCTCATTGTCTGGCTCGATTCGCTGTTAATGTGCCAAGTTTTTTAGTTTGGATGGAGGATGTTCCACCATAATCTTTTTCTGTACTCCAGGCTGATTTAGCCAATGTTTCTTAATTTGTTAATACCCTGTCTATTTCCTCTAAAAAAAAAAAAAAAAAACTTCAAAATTTCTTCTCCCAAAAAAAAAATAATAAATAAATAAATTCAAACTTCAACAAGAAAATTTCCTCCTTAATCAAGGCGTCTTCACATGACCTCCATATAAATATAAGTATCCTATAAATATTATAAAGGGTAAATTACAAGTTTGGTCCCTAACTTTTACATTGTTTTTCAATTTAGTCCCTAACGTTTCAAATGTTTCAATTTAGTCCCAACATTTTTTATATTATTTCAAAATAGTCCATGTTGTTAAGTAGTGGATGGAAAAACTGGCATGACTATCAGTGAGATTAAAATATTATTTTTATGCCACATAAGATGCCATGTGTCCTTAATTTAAAAATAAAATATTTAGAATTAGTTTATTTTCATATTTGAAAGTTTTCTCTTCTTTTCATTTGCTTTCTTGGTAACGAAACAGGTTAAAAACCCAAAATTAATTCAAAACTCAATTTCCATCCTCTTCCCATATTTTCCCAAGGTTTTCATAATTTCTTTGGCCATAAAAAACCTCTAGTAGAGGAATACTAAACAATAAATGAATTTCTCTAATCTTTTTTCTCTCACCTCTTCTTCCTCTCACATGGATTTGGTGATGCCAAAGCTAAAGTGTATAATGGGAATAGGAAGACATGCCTAGTAGAAAGCTACAGTGAATTATGCAGATGACATGATTGGTTCGACTTTCGTGCAATTTAGCTGTAAGAAGAAGTGTAAGAAAAGTATTGGTGGCAGTGAGGGTGTGAATTTGGGAGAGATTGCTTGGAATATAACGGGTGTTGAGGGCAAATAGGTCATTGTCAAAGTTCATGAAGGAGAGGATTCAGGGGGTTACGTCACTGATGGTGTATGTGGTGATGATGTTTAGTCCGTTGCTATAGCCCAACCAAAAAAAAAAAATTTGAGGGACCCATAGTGTCGTTTCACAAACGCCACTATATCTCATTTAAAAAAGTTTAAAAAGGAGCTATAGTGGTATTATGAATGCCAATATAGGCACTTATAAGTATAGACCCTAATAAGTATAGGCCCGCGTCTTAAAATAAAGGCATATTTTTAGAATATTCTGTTATAAAAATCAAAATAAAATATTAAAAAAGGATCTATAGTGACGCCACTATAACTCCTTAAAAAAAATCATGACCGAATTTTTAAAAATAGTTGCATATTCTTAGGATATTTAGTTATAAAAATTTTTAAAAAGGACCTTTAGTGACGTTTTTTAAATGCTACTATAGGCCCAATGTTTTAAAAAGCCACTATAGAGCCCCCTAAAGGCAGCTATTGAAATGCCTATAGCAACGTTTTTAGAAAACGCCACTTTAGGGTACCTAGAGTGGCATTTTTTGCAAACGTGCTGCTATAAGCATTTTTTTTTTTTTTTGTAGTGGTTTATTGCTAACTTATTCTTTTTTGTTTTTCTTCCTCTTTTTCATTGTGTTTTTTTGCTTGTTTGGCTTAGTCATTTTTTTTTCCTTCCTTCTTTTTTCCACATTTGTGTTTGTTTTTATGTAGAAATGAAGTGGTAGGGTAGCACCATAATGAGAATCTTGTACGGGGAAAATTACGCTGAAACAAAAAACGCAAGAGGTATATGTTCTTTTTTTTTTTTTTTTGTGTAAGTTTTGTTAATCATTTCCTGTGTAGTGTGTTGTTAATAAATTCTAAATGGTTTCTTTCTTGTGTAATGTGTGTTTAGGATCTTTGGATCTTTTTGTGACATGCGCTCCAAATTTAGTGTTTATGAAGGAAGCACCGAGCTACTTTTAAAGTCTACGGTTGAAGGGTACAATGTCAACGACTTGGACGCCGCGAAGGCTACTAAAAGCATGGTGAAAACAGCTTCTGGTTACGACCAGATAGATCTATCATATATGGTTACGCAAGATGGGCATCAAGGTGAGGTTATCATCAGCAAGCTGGACCTGGTGATCGTTGGACCAGGTGATCCTTTGTAAAACGCTGCTAGAGCCCAACCTAAAACAAATTGAGGAATATATACCAGCATTTGACAAACGCCACTATATCTCGGTGAAAAAAAGTTTAAAAATGAGCTATAGTGGCGTTTTATGAATGCCACTATAGCTCTTTAAAAAAAATAAATAATAATAAAACTCAACCGAATATTCAAAAATAGTGGCATATTTTTAGAATATTCTGTTATAAAAATTAAAAAAGGATGTATAGTGGCGTTCTATGAACGCCACTATAGCTCCTTTTTTTTAAAAAATCCCAACCGAAAATTTTAAAATAGTTGCCTATTCTTACGATATTCAGTTATAAAAATTAAAAATGAAAAATAAAAAGGGCCGATAGTGGCATTTGTAAAACGCTGCTATAGTCCAAACTAAAAATAAAATTGAGGGACCCATAGCGGCGTTTTACAAACGCCACTATATCTCATTTAAAAAATGTTTAAAAAGGAGCTATAGTGGTGTTTTATGAACGCCACTATAGGCACTTGTAAGTATAGGCCCTAGTAAGTATAGGCCCGTGTCTTAAAATAGTAGCATATTCTTAGAATATTCTGTTATAAAAATAAAAATAAAATATTAAAAATGGATCTATAGTGACACCACTATAGCTCCTTTAAAAAAAAATCCCGACTAAAATTTTTAAAATAGTTGCATATTCTTAGAATATTCAGTTATAAAATTTTTTTAAAAAGACCTTTAGTGGCGTTTTTTAAATGCTACTATAGGCCCAATGTTTTAAAATGCCACCATAGAGGCCCCTAAAGGCAACTATTAATATACCTATAGCAGCGTTTTAGAAAACACCACTATAGGGTACCTTTAGTGGCATTTTTTGCAAACGCGCTGCTAGAAGCCTTTTTCTTTTTTTTTTTTCTTTTTTGTAGTGGTTTACTGCTAACTTATTCTCTTTTTTTTCTTTTGCTTTTTCATTGTGTTTTTTGCTTGTTTGGCTGAATAATTTTTTTTCTTCCTTCTTTTATTAACATTTGTGTTTGTTTTTAAGTAGAAATGAAGGGGTAAGGTAACACTATAATGAGAATCTTGTACAGGGAAAATTACGTTGAAACAAAAAACGCAAGAGATATATGTTCTTTTTTTTTTTTTTGTTGCGTAAGTTTTGTTAATCATTTACTGTGTAGTGTGTTGTTAATAAATTCTAAGTGGATTCTTTCTTGTGTAATATGTGTTTAGGATCTTTGGATCCTTTTATGATCCGCTCTCCAAATTTAGTGTTTATGAAAGAAACACCGAGTTGCTTTTAAAGTCCACGACTATAGGGTACAATGTCAAGGACTTGAATGCCGCAGAGGCTACTAAAAGCAGGGTGAAAGCAACTTCTAGTTACGACCAGATAGATCTATCGTCTATGGTTAAGCAAGATATGCATCAAGGTGATGTTATCATCAACAAGCTGGACCTGGTGATCGTTGGATCAGGTGATCCTTTGTAAAACGCTGCTATAGCCCAACCTAAAACAAATTGAGGAACCTATAGCAGCATTTGACAAACACCACCATAGCTCGTTTAAAAAGGAGCTATAATGGCGTTTTATGAATGCCATTATAGGCCCAGTGTTTTAAAACACCATTATAGAGCCCCCTAAAGGTAGCTATCATATGCCTATAGCAGCGTTTTTAGAAAACACCATTATATGGTACTTGTAGTGGCATTTTTTCCAAACACGCTGCTGTAAGCAAAATTTTTTTTTTTTTTTTTTGGTAGTGGTATATTGCTAACATATTCTTTTTTTTTTTTTTTTTTTCATCTTCCTCTTTTTCATTGTGTTTTTTGCCTATTTGGCTGAATCATTTTTTTTCTTTTCTTTTTTTTCCACATTTGTGTTTGTTTCTATGTAGAAATGAGAGGGGAGGGTAGCACCATAATGAGAATCTTGTATGGGGAAAATTACGCTGAAACAAAAAACGCAAGGGGTATACATTTTTTTTTTTTTGTTGCGTAAGTTTTGATAATCATTTTCACTGTAGTGTGATGTTAATAAATTCTTAATGGTTTCTTTCTTGTGTAATGTGTGTTTAGGATCTTTGGATCTTTTTATGATCCGCTCTCCAAATTTAGTGTCTATGAAGGAAGCACCGAGCTGCTTTTAAAGTCTACGGCTACAGGGTACAGTGTCAAGGACTTGAACGCCGCAGAGGCTACGAAAAGCAAGCAGCTTCTAGTTACGACCAGATAGATCTATCATCTATGGTTAAGCAAGATGTGCATCAAGGTGAGGTTATCATCAACAAGATGGACCTAGTGATCGTTGGATCAAGTGATTCTTTGTAAAACGCTGCTATAGCCCAACCTAAAACAAATTGAGGGACCTATAGCAGCATTTGACAAACGCCACTATAGCTCATTTAAAAAAAAGTTTAAAAAGGAGCTATAACGTCGTTTTATGAATGCCACTATAGCTCTTTAAAAAAAATAATAAATAATAAAACTCAACTGAATATTTAAAAATAGTCACATATTTTAGAATATTATGTTATAAAAATTAAAAAAGGATGTACAGTGGCGTTCTAGAACGCCACTATAGCTCCCTTTTTTTTAAGAATCCCAACCGAAATTTTTAAAATACTTGCATATTCTTAGAATATTCAACTATAAAAATTTTTAAAAAAATTAAGAAGGGCCAATAGTGGCATTTGTAAAACGTTGCTATAGTTTAACCTAAAAAAAATTGAGGGACCTATAGAGGCGTTGGACAAATGCCACAATATCTCATTTAAAAAAGGTTTAAAAAGGAGCTATAGTGGTGTTTTATGAACGCCACTATAGGCACTCGTAAATATAGGCCCTAGTAAATATAGGCCCATGTCTTAAAATAGTGGCATATTCTTAGAACATTCTGTTATAAAAATCAAAATAAAATATTAAATAAGGATCTATAGTGCCGCAACTATAGCTCCTTTAAAAAAATATCCCGAAACTTTTTTTTTTTAAATAGTTGCATAATCTTAGGATATTCGATTTGCTTGGCATTTGGAGGATCATGATTTGCATCATTAGGCAACTTAAATTACTTGCATATTATGGGGAGATCAATCCTCTTGGTGAGTTTTTGATGAGTGAGTGTGGGTCCTGCTTAATTGGGCTTCCTCTATTTTTTTTCTAAGTTTATAATGTGTGTTTGTGTTTGGTTACCAAGAAATAAAGGAAAGAAAAGAAAAGAAAATTTTTCAAATCTGAAAATAAACTATTTCTAAATATTTTATTTTATAAATTAAGGAATTATGGCATCCTATGTGGCAACTTATTTGCCATAAAAAATAATATTTTAATATTACCGTTAGTCACGTCAGCCTTTTCTATTCACTACTCAATTGCATTGACTATTTTAACACTATATCAAAATGTTTGAGATTACATTGACATATTTGAAATAATAGGGACCAAATTGAAAAATAATGTAAAGGTTAGGGACCAAACTTATACTTTACTCTATTATAAAACTAACTAGTGTGTAGCCCCGTGCATAGCACAGGTACAATTACAATTATACTGTTCAAAATATACATTTCTTTTAGAAGAGGTTCAAATTATATATAGTATTAGCTTATACTTTTTTTAAACCATACATTTCTAAAATATGTAATATATATATATATATATATAATTCACTTGTCACAATAATTTACTTGCCACAAAAATTAAAAACTTAGACGAACACGTGGTGGAAAGTAAACTCCAATTGAAACCTAATTTAGGATCTAATTGGATTTAGACTCTTCGATTTTTACACTCAATAATTCATTTGGCATAAAATTAAAAATTAAAAGGGACACGTGGCGCAAAATTGAAAATCTAATTAAATTAAATATTTCAATTTCACCTAGAGTTCCTAGACCATCTTTTTCAAACAAACTCCATTATTTCCAATCTGGAAATCCTTAAATTATCTGTTTTATATCCCCCAAGTTTCATGTTGATTTCAAATACATTATTTCCTTTACAAATTAGGAATTATTAGAGATACCAGGCTTGATGAACTCTATTGCATATGCTGATATTGATATGATTTTTTGTTCAAATGCAAAGAAACCATTAAATGTGTAGTAGTTTTATTTTTCTAAAAATCCTAGTGCAAACCATTGAACATCTATATTATAGTTTTAGTACTAAAAGGAGGTTAGATAACCCAATGCACCTTTCAGTAGGCTTAATCACCTCCCCTCCCTCTTCCCTCTTCCCTCTTCTCCCTTTTGCTAGAACCATTTCCCCCTCTTAAACACACAAAATCTTGAACTAAGTCCCATGAGCTATCTTACAATGCATCATAGAAAAATGATACTTTTATTTGGACCAATCAAACCCAGAACCTAATCAATTTGCTCATTTATCATAATGTCAATATTTGTAAGAGTATTTTGGTAAACAACACCTTTACATGATGAAATAATCTCTGCATAACTGATAAAAAGGGAATAATATCTCTTCTCCATAAATTATAAACTACGCAACTCAGTTAATTGCATATGGTTTTGATCACCTCAATTAGTTGCACATTGCATGCCATCATTCAAAACATCAAAAACATGTCATAGCACTAAAGAAAAACCTATACTTATTTTGTAGCAATTTGTTATACTCATTATAGAGATATATAAGATATTTACCTGAGGAAGAACAGAGTCTGCAAACTATACATTATATTCCAAGGTCTCTCGAACAACCTATAAATTATTTGAAAGCATGAGTGAGAAGTAGGAAATATGACATGTAAAATAATTTTTCTGATTTCTTCTACTCAGCCAATTGATAAATCATGGGCAGAAGACAACTTACAGCTATAGCCTCTGCCTTTTCTGGATTAAGGTCATGATCAACTTCATCAACATGGCAAAGGTTTTCATATTAGAAAAATACTTGCTCAAAACCCAAACCGTTAATTTAAGTTGCACATGCTCTTTCAATTTCAGCACCAACTTTATGAAGGATATAAAGCAAGCAAGACAACGAACTTGCACATAAGCATACTTTCTAATACAATTTCCGTATCTCTCAGCTGAAAGCATCTCCAAAATACACAGGGAGGTCCAGGAAACATCCAGCTGCGACTCTCTCACTGAAGACAACACAAAACATGAGTGAAGAATCACAAAACTTTTTTGCAACAAAGCAACTCAAAAGTTTCAAAATACCTAAAACACACCCACCCAAAGCATACCAACCACAAACCAACATATATAAATCCATCACAAAAATGTTTAAAAAACAAAAACAAAACAACTTAACTCATAACTGCAAGCAGCATCACGATTGAGGAGAGAAATAGAAGAACGGCTTGAAGGTGGTGGTGGCACTCTCTCTCTCTCTCTCTCTCTCTCTCTCTCTCTCTCTCTCTCTCTCTCTCTCTGTGCCTTAAGGGCCCTCTCTTCCTCTCAGTGCCTTACGATTCTCTCCAACTCCCGATTTCAATATAGACGGTGAAACAGTGCATTTCAACGGCCTACAAAAGCTGGTCCAAGTTCAGTGCTCTTAAGTGTTATTACGTTGGTCTCTTTGGTTTTCACGTTTGGCATGAAAATTAAAACTACTAACTTTGACATAACTCACTTGGAACACAAATTAAGAAGTTAAATGGGATAGGTGGTGCAAAATTCAGATTTGGATTGAACACCTGGAATAATAGTTATGATGTAGTTATCACATAAATCTAGACACATCGCACAAAATTGGAGTTCTAATTTGAAATTCTAATTTGGGTTTCTCTTAGCTTCACCTATTAGATAGATAGATAGATAGATAGATATATATATATATATATATATATAATATTATATTTAGAAAAAACATTTAAGAGAGAGAGAGGAGCTTGAGAGTCTACCTAGAAGTGTCCAGGTGAAATGTTCTTGTTTATGATATTTTTGTGGTTTTCTTGGTTTTTGTATTAGATGTTAATATATTATTTATTTTGGCACAAAAGTTTTAAAAATTAGATAGGACACATGGCGCAAAATTGAGAATCCAATTAACTCACTTGACCCACAAAAAAAAAAAAAAGACACGTGGCGCAAAATTGAGAATTCAATTGAAATCTAATTGGATTTTCTCTCTGCTTCATTTATTATTATATATATAGATTGGTTCAAATGGTTATTGGACTCAAATCTTTGGGTAATAAAATAATTAAGAAACTACAGTTACTAGAAAAAAAAAAATTGTGTTTCAAAGGTTAGATATGAATATAAAATTGTGTTTCAAAGGTTAGATATGAAGGTAAAATTGTATAAAGGGGCATTTTATGGACTAACTAATGGCTTATGTCCATTCTCTTGATAAGTGCTAGAATTTGTATGACACCCCATCAAAGCATGGATCATCATTAAAATTATGAATGTTTTTATTGATAGATCGGTGATAAGAAAAATCTCTGACACGATTACTTTCATGGTCTTTATGTATTTGTTTGATATTCAAACTCAAATTATTAAGTATGTCACAAATCGCATAGATACGTTGTTATTGAGCCTCGTGTGCATCCCATATGGCTTACCTCTAGCCAAAATAAGCTTTTGCCTTTTTTTTTTTTTTTTTTTTTTTTTTAATATCCAGCAAAATGTCTCATATCTGAAACTAATTAGGAAAATGTCTTTTGAAACTTGATTTTTTAAAAATCAAATTTCAAATGTATAACTTATAGCGAACGTGGATTTAGAAAATTTTTTTTTTCTAGATTTTGAGTTCCATGTGAAGTACTCGAGTTCCATGAATTCAAATTCCACAAATTTTTTTTTTTAATTTTGAGTTCGCTATAACTCGATTGTCCAAAAATTAAGTTTTAAAATAGAGATATTTCCCTAAATAGTTTCAAATATGGTGCATTTTACTGAAAAGTTTTGGCGAAATGGGCAAATGCCCGGCTTACCTCTTGCTTTCCAACACCTTGATTATTACACAGCCTAGTTTCCATACCACATCACTGAAAAGATTTGACATGTGAATAAAAAATCTGATACATGGCTAAATCTCTTTCTAGCATAATAAAACCCTTAAATCCAGGGTTCCTTGAATCAACAAAAAAGACACCTTAATTTTATTGAATGTTGTTCTAAATTTGTAATATATACCTTTTTAAAGTGATCTAGAAAATTTATTTTACAAGTAATAATATTCTTAAACTGATACTAATTGATACCGGCTCTAATTTAATTAGGAAAGCTTAAAAATACATCTTATCACCTAAAATAATGAAAAATACAAATAATATCAAAAATCAAAAAACAATAAAAATAACCCCATACTTTGTTCTACAACAGACAAGCAAAGTTTGATCAATGGTTCGGTCAAGCAAAGTTGTTCAAATTTTTAGAACTCTGCAAAATTATGCTGACAAGTTTTCCTAATAAGACTAGCTAGAGGAGGATATTACTTATTACTAATGGGCCTTTAACAATTTTAACTATATTTTGAAAGTTTGTGACGTTCAGTGGTTTCTCTTCATTGACTGTGTGTATTGGTGTTTCATAATAAGATCTAAAGAAATTATGAAATTCTCCAGAATTACTAACGGTATACTTTAGACTCTACTGTATCCTAGAGGCAATTTGTTAGGAGCCGTCTAGCATTTTTTTTTGGTTCTTAAAGACAACAATTCAACATGCCTCAAAACCAATATTTCTATAGCTCTTCTTGTTTTCACCTCATTTACTAACATTGTCCATATATTACAATATTTCAGCCATTGAAAAGTTCGAATTACATCAAGAATCCCACTTATCATACTGGTGCTTTAGATTTTCCTTGTTTTTGCAAAGAGATTTTGGCCTTGTTTTTGTGGCCTTCAAGGCATTGTCATCAATATACTATATTCAAGTACAGATTTTCTTATTATTGAAACTTTTGAGAAGCTATGGGCCTATGGCCTTAACTCATAATGAGGAACTACTCCATTGCTGATGGTTGATGCTTAATAGGGACTCTAGTGGAATGATAAACTGTCCACTGCTGGGCTGTGCTTCAGTTTGAAGCAATCTTCATCTTTTGTTAATGTATTAAGCTTTTCTTAATTGACAATCACTCAAGCACTTATTTGAAGGATTTATAAATGGGAACTGTCCAATTTACATCTTTTAATAAATAATAATGATCAAACAATGTCCTGCATTATATGAAACAAATAGATTTCTCATGAGTGCGCATCTTCTTCTTTTTCTTAGAGACATCTTTTTAAATTTTTAGTACAGGCATTATAACATCTTTTCATTAACAACTCCCATCCACGTCACTTTGAGATGCCACCATTATTGCATTGCATGGCAGCTCATTCTAAACCAAAGAGAAAATACTAAAACTATTTCTAATTTGATTATAAAAAGATTGCTTAGAGCACAGGATTTTAAATGATAAAATTTTAGCATTTAGCACACCAAATATTAAAATATCCCAAAATCAAATCTCTCAAAGGCCAACAAAATTTAGCATTTGGACAATACATAGACACGACAAAATGGGTCCGAATTTTTTGACCCGACCCGACCCGAAAAATACCTAATTCGAACCCGATTTTTTTGACCCAAAGCAAAAACAGGTTGACCCGTGACCTGACTCGTGTTTTTTGCTAGTCAACCCGACCCAAACTCGAGCCATTTTTTAAAACTTTTTTTTTTGGCAAAAAAAAAATTAAGCAATATTGGTTTAATTGATTTTGTGAGCTTTAAGGAAACAATTGAGACATTTACATAACTTTATGCAAATTAATTGAAAGATGAATGATTGAACATTCTATAATGAGTAAAGGTTTTTAAATATCAAATAACAAAGTACATGTCAAGATAATCTGATTATAGTACAGTTAAAAATATAGATTTAAAATTGTAGACATGTGTGAGAAACATTCACAAGTGTGAAAATAGTGAAACCAAAGTATCAAATTAACATAAATTTTAAATGCTTAGACCTATTTTTTAACAATTGATGTCCAAAATAAACGGCTTTTCAAAATAAATTATGATATTTCTTAAGGTGTGTGTTGCTTAACAATAATATGATATTCATAAAAGAGACCATGTATAAATAAATAAACAGTCAAACTGTAATATATATATATATATATATATATATGTAAGGACACAAATTATGCGATTGGACCTGTTAACAGAATAACTGGAGGCCCAGACTGTATGTAATATCCTAACAATGAATTTGTAAAGAGAGTGGGCTGAAGATCACTTGATTAGACACGTATGGATTGAAAGCCCAAGCATGGTATTGACCAGATGTGTATTGATAAGATGATCAAGGGTTACAATGTTCTCTTCGGCACTGTCCGAGGAGTGTGTTCATACAAATATTGTTTGGGCTCTTTCTCTTTCTTTTTCTCTCTCTCTCTCTCTCTCTCTCTCTCTCTCTGTTGCCCTTTTCTTCCGGATCCCCTTTTTTGTTCTCTTTTCTTCTATTTATATGCCCCCTTCCATTGTGTGGGCTTTTCTTCATACTTGTCCCATCCGCCCCCATCCTGAGCCTTCCTGGGGCAGCTGTAAAGGAAGAGGTCATTGTTCAGGAGTCTTTTCTCATTAATGCGGCCATGATGTTAGCTGCAGGGCCATAAATGCGGTGGCAGCAGCCTTTTGCTTAATATCTGATTTTCGCCATCTGTCCTTACGGTTAACACAAATCGGGGGATCTTTTGGGAGAGATAAGATTGAGGCTGGTGCACTCATCTGGGACACCTTTTTAACAGTCCGAGCAGGAGGTCTCCTCGGACAAGGCTTTCTCCCACGAGATTCACACTTCAGCATCGAATCAGGCTGGGCAAGTACTTCAAGAGATGTTGTCCTCGGATGTACAGGTCTCCTCGGACAGGCCCACGGCCCAGGATCTGATGTTGGGCCTTTTACCCCTACAATAGCCCCTCAAAGTTCCATTTTTCTCCTTTTATCCGAGGAGAAAGGTGGGACTTTGATCTCTACAAGGCTGAAACCCATCAAGCGCCCCAACAAATCCACGTGGATACGCCGTTTCGCGAGATTTCCACTTTCCAAAGACGCTTTGGGAGTTGTAGCGCATCCTTTATTGCTCTGGGTGACGTTCTGTCTCCGTGATCAACGGTTGGAGGTAGATCGTGCGGTTGGGATTTCTCTATGAAATTTTGAGCGGGATAGATTCCCCACTTTCATCCACTATATATACAAAAGGTTGTGAGAAAACGATTTTCTTCACTTTGCATTCGTCTAAGTATTCCAGTATTTCAAAGCACCCTACTGGTTCATGTTCCATTGTTTTAGGCATTCCGAGGAGATTTTTACAAAGACCTTTAGGTGCTTGAGGGATTTCCGAACTCGAAATACCATTTTCTTTCGTAAGTATTTGGCTCCTTTGTTTATTCCACCCCGGCCAAGCACCTCGATCTCTTTCTTCTTCCCATTTCTACTTTTAGGGGAGTCTCGTAGCGTCCCTTTAGATATCCACATGGGTAGGTTTAAGAGCTTAGTCGATACCCCCATGGCCATAGAGCGTTTTAAGGCGAAGTACAATATTCCTGAGGGGGTTAACCTCCGTTACTGTCCACCGGAGAACATTTTAACCTCTAGAAGGACCGGAGAGGTGGTTATCCCCGTGATCGCCTTTTTAGAGGGGGGAATGTCCATTCCTATGGGTAACGTCACTAGGGAGTACCTTAGGAATCACAGACTTTGCCCACACCAATGTGCCGCCAATATGTTTAGGGTTCTGGGGTGTGTAGACGCCCTTAATGAAATGATGGGTCTACGCCTCACCTGGCACGACGTCGTACACATGTACAAATGTCATTCCCTGAAGGAGGGGAGGTACTACTTGAAGTCCCGATCTCCGGTCGTGAGAATGATATCGTGCCTCCCAAAATCCAACAAAGGCATGAAGGACGATTACGTCATCGTCTCGGGGGCGTGGCATGACGGCCTCCATTGTCCGACCACTGAGGGGGAGCCAGGTGGGGCACTCTAGGATTAGATTAAGACAATTGTAGGGTTTGCAATTTAGATTGCACTTTATTTCACTGTATATACATTTGGCCACAGAAGTGTGATGACTGATTTTGTGTTTTTCCTTTTTGATTGTCATTACAGATAGATAGTTTGTCTCCCCCAAGCTTAGTCTCGTGAACGTGCACGGCTTAAATCACCTACTGCGCTCGGAGGTATTCGCCCATTCAGACGGCCAGTTACGCGCCGTTCACCTGATATTGGATTTCAATCCATTATCAGATAGCTTCCAAGAGGTCGGAAACTCTATCCGGGCGGGGGACAAAAGACTTCTACGGATAGACGTTTCTCGGCCGGGCTTTTTAGCAAATAAGGATCTTCTCCCTGTTCCCTGGCCGCTCCAACAAGTTGCTCCTCCACCAAGCATTCAGAGGGAGGAATCCGCCTCGTCTCGGCCATCGTTGGATACAGAGATAGACCAATTCTGATTCGAAGGAGAGGAAGAAGTCCAAACCCAACCCATTGCCCCTCAAAGTTCCGAGACTTCCGAGGACGAGGACGAGATGCCATTGCAGCATAGGAAGGGATTGAAAGCCTTAATAGCAGGGTGGAACGAGGGGACATCTTCAAAGGAGGCCCCCAAAGAGAAGGATACTAGCAAACTGCCTCCTCCTCCTCCTCCACCCACCGTTGCAACCAGTCTCCTTCCTATACCCGATTTGAAGAGGAAGAAGAAGGTTGTGGACCTGGACGCCGAGAAGGGTGAAGTATCTCCTCGGCAGCAAAAAGGGGGGAAGCAGCAGAGGAAGGATGATAGAAGGGCTTCACCGCCAAGGCACAAGGGTGACCCCCACCCCCGGGAGGTTCAGCTGCCACAAGTCTGGGCTCCTCGGCTGGACCTGGATGGGGCTCCAATCACTGTTAACGCATCTATACGGGAGTTCCAAAATGGCCATTCAGGCTACGTCGCTGAGGCCTTGGAGCGCCCGTTGCTTCTCCCTTGAGATATGGACACAATGAGGTCCTGGAGGCAGGCCGACCTCTTTATGTCTATGAAGAGGGACTTAGCCATGGTGAGTCCATGATCACTTCTGTACATATAAGGGTTATTCATGTCTAAGTTGTGCATTTTCATTATCTTTGTGATGGTATAATTTGGTATTTCTTATTTCGCAGCTTACTCAGCAGGTCTACGTCGCGGAGGATTGGGTCAGGGACGCCCGTAATCTGGCCAGGGCCGAGACCCAATCCCGCAAGGAAGTGGAGAAGAGCCTGGGGGAGCTGAAGCATCAGAAGCTCGAGTTGGCTAATAAGCTAATTATTGAAGAAAGGGATAGAAGGAGTGCTGAGGCCGGGCTGCAGAGTGCCCAAAACCAAGCCGAGGACCAGCGGAAGAAGCTACATATGACGGAGATAGAGCTGGCCACTGCGAGGCAACTGGTTTTGGATCTTCGCACCCGAGCCGAAAAGGCCGAGAAAGCTGAGAAAGAGGCCAAGGCGGCGCTGAGGGCGGCAGAGGCCGAGAAGGAGGCTGAATACCTCCGCGGCATTGAGGAAACAGAGAAGAGGCTTGCGGAGGAGGTTACTGAAGTGTGCAAGGACTACTGCCAATCCACATGGGAGGAGGCTTTAAACATGGCTGGAGTCCCTGCCGACTCAGAACTTAGGCAGCCGGGGAAGACGTATTTCCACCCGGATCTCGCCTTGATGCCGGCTGACCCCTCCTCCTCATCTCCTCGTGCCCGGGAGCAAGTGAGCCAAGCAGTGATTCCTCCTGAAGTGGCTCAGGAGGTTCAAAAAGAAATAGACGCTCCGGGTGAAATACCTATGTCCGCGGACCCTGATCAGACCGAGGACGCAGCTCCCTCAGCGACCCTACCGAGCGATGACGGCAACATCCCTTCCCAGGCCGGACAGGCTTAGAGTTAGGCTTTAGGGCTCTTAGTTGCTTCTACGCTAGCTCTTATTTTGTACTTAGGGAGTATGTCGCATGTTGAACTATTGTACTTCAATTCCATGATTTAATGAAAATATTTTGCTCAACTTCATCTGTCTTCAGTTCTGTTTATTTGCTTGCGCAAAGTTTATGTTTATGGATAGAAACCCAAAACTTTGGTTTTGACTCAACAAATGACAAGGAATTCAAGCAAGCATAATTAGCTGTCATACCATTGACTTGTTAAATTAAGTACGCATAAGTGCTTAGAGTGTGCAGCCTGAATGAATATGGAAAATTAACTTTTTAAATAGTTCTAAGTGTATGATCTGAGAGGGCAGACTCGTCTGAGACTTCATACAACCTTTAGAGGAGTGAGTGAAAAATGATAGTTCACCCAAGATGGTTGATCCGAGGGACCAGACCTGACAAGGATTACGCTTAGCATTTAGGAGTGTTAATTTGCCCAAGGTGTGTAGTCCGAGGATCCAGGCACGACCAAGGTTTTGTTTAACATTTAGCGGTGTTAATTTACCCAAGGTAGGTGGTCCGAGGAGCCAGGCCCGACCAAGGTTCTGTTTAACACTTAGTAGTATTAATTTACCCAAGGTGTGTGGTCTGAGGGACCAGGCATAACCAAGGTTCTGTTTAATACTGAGTGATGTTAATTTACCCAAGGTGTGTGGTCCGAGGGACCAGGCACGACCAAGGTTCTGTTTAACATTTAGTGGTGTTAATTTACCCAAGGTAGGTGGTCCGAGGAGCCAGGCCTGATTAAGGTTCTGTTTAACACTGAGTAGTATTAATTTACCCAAGGTGTGTGGTCCGAGGGACCAGGCACGACCAAGGTTCTGTTTAATACTGAGCAGTATTAATTTACCCAAGGTATGTGGTCCGAGGGACCAGGCACAACCAAGGTTCTGTTTAATACTGAGTGGTGTTAATTTACCCAAGGTGTGTGGCCCAAGGGACCAGGCACGACCAAGGTTCTGTTTAACATTTAGTGGTGTTAATTTACCCAAGGTAGGTGGTCCGAGGAGCCAGGCCTGACCAAGGTTCTGTTTAACACTTAGTGGTGTTAATTTACCCAAGGTAGGTGGTCCGAGGAGCCAGGCCTGACCAAGGTTCTGTTTAACATTTAGTAGTATTAATTTACCCAAGGTATGTGGTCCGAGGGACCAGGCACAATCAAGGTTCTGTTTAATACTGAGTGGTGTTAATTTACCCAAGGTGTGTGGCCTGAGGGACCAGGCACGACCAAGGTTCTGTTTAACATTTAGTGGTGTTAATTTACCCAAGGTAGGTGGTCCGAGGAGCCAGGCCTGACCAAGGTTCTGTTTAACACTTAGTGGTGTTAATTTACCCAAGGTAGGTGGTCCGAGGAGCCAGGCCTGACCAAGGTTCTGTTTAACACTTAGTAGTATTAGCAGTATAAGATACTTTAATAAGAGAATTGAACCTTTCATTAGTAATAGTACCTTTTTAGGTTATTTACATTCCAGGGGTGTGGTACAGCCTTTTCATCTAAATCCTCTAGATAAAAGGCTCCTATTCCAGCTACTGATAGAATACGATAGGGGCCTTCCCAGTTAGGTCTCAGCTTCCCCCAGGCCGGATTCTTCGCGGTGCCCACAACTTTTCGCAAAACCAAATCTCCTGGTGCTAGTGGTCTTAGTTTGACATTGGCATCATAACTCTGCTTGAGCTTGTGCTGGTAATAGGCTAATTGAACTGCAGCGTTTTCCCTACGCTCAGCGATTAGGTCCAGATTGCTCCTCAGCTGTTCGTCATTGTTGGCCGAGGTGAATGAACTGGTTCTAAGTGTGGGGAACCCAGTTTCTATGGGGATGACAGCCTCAGCACCATACGTCAGGGCAAAGGGGGTTTCTCCGGTAGATCTCCGAGGAGTGGTCCTGTAAGTCCAAAGCATATGTGGTAATTCTTCCACCCACTTTCCTTTGGCGTCGTCCAACCTCTTCTTAAGACCGCTTACTATGACTTTATTAACTGCTTCAACCTGGCCGTTCCCCTGAGGATATGCAGGGGTGGAGTACCTGTTAGTAACGCCTAGTCCACTGCAGAATTTTCTGAACGCTTTACTGTCGAACTGAAGGCCGTTATCCGAGATGAGGGTATGCGGCACTCCGAACCGTATAACGATATTCTTCCATACAAACTTCTGGACATCCACATCCCTGATGTTGGCTAACGGCTCGGCTTCAACCCACTTGGTGAAGTAGTCTGTTGCAACGACCAAGTATTTCTTGCTTCCGACTGCCTTAGGAAAAGGACCAATAATGTCTAGGCCCCACTGAGCGAAAGGCCATGGACTTGACAGAGGATTCAGAACTCCTCCCGGTTGATGTATATTCGGGGCAAACCTCTGGCACTGATCACACTTCTTCACGTATGCCTGCGATTCTCTTTGCATGTTGGGCCACCAGTACCCCTGAGTTAAGGCCCTGTGTGCTAGGGATCTTCCTCCTGTGTGACTGCCACAAATCCCTTCATGTAGCTCCTCGAGGAGCAACTCTGTGGCATCAGGGTGCACGCATAACAGATAGGGTCCGGAGAAAGAACGTTTGTACAGCTTATTGTCCCCTGATAGCCAAAACCGAGGAGCCTTTCTCCTCACCTTGTCGGCTTCAGTCTTGTCTACCGGCAAGATATCTTCTCGGAAATAAGTCACCATAGGGTCCATCCAACTTGACCCTACCCTGGCTTGACAAATACTAGGCCCTTCAATTTCCTCAGAATGCCTTTGGACATCTTCCACTAGGATAAGCCGGGGCAGCCCCTGAGCCGAGGTGGTTGCGAGAGTAGCTAAGGAATCCGCGTGCGTGTTACCACTCCGAGGAACATGTCGCAAATTAAATGACTTGAATCGCGATTGCAGCTGTTTGACCTGCTTCAGGTATTTCTGCATTCTTTCATCACGAGCTTCTAATTCTCCTCTAACTTGGCCGACGACCAAAGCTGAGTCTGAGAACACTTCTAGGACGCTGCCCCCCATTCTTCTAACCATAGCCACCCCGATCAGCAATGCTTTGTATTCAGCCTCATTATTAGTCGCCGAGAAGTTTAATCTTAGGGATTTTTCGATGACAACGTCCTCGGGAGATATTAAAACTAGCCCCACTCCTGAACCTCGTTGATTGGCTGCACCGTCCACATATAATTTCCAGGATTCGGAATCTTGCACAGCGATGAGGCCAACTGAATTTTCATCCATGGGCATTGCTCCAGTTACCCCTTCCAACACAGGCTCAGCAAACTCGGCCACTAGGTCGGCTAGTACCTGCCCCTTGATCGAGGTGCGAGGCATGTACTTTATGTCGAAAGCCCCCAGTATGGTGCCCCATTTAGCAACCCTTCCCGTATAGTCTGCACTCGAGAGTAGTGACCTGAGCGGAAGTTGGGTGAGGACCACAACCGTATGTGACTGGAAGTAATGAGGGAGTTTACGAGTGGCATGAATTATCGCAAAGATAGCCTTCTCAAGTGGCAGGTAGCGGACCTCGGCCTCATGAAGAGATTTACTCACATAGTAGACAGGCTTCTGGACGCCATTGTCGACTCGTACAAGTACTAGACTCACAGCATGGGTGGCTACCGCAATGTAGGCGAATAGGATCTCATCCGTTGTAGGGCTAGACATGATGGGTGGCCGAGCCAGGTATTCTTTCAGCTGTTGAAAAGCTAGAATACACTCTTCATTCCATTCAAATCCCTTCCACTTATTCAGCAGCTGGAAGAAGGGCCGACACCTCTCTGCGGATTTGGAGATGAACCGGTTAAGAGCAGCAGTCATCCCGGTCAACTTCTGTACTTCCTTTGGGTTCCGAGGAGGCTGCAGACTGTTAATCGCCTTCATTTGATCGGGATTCACCTCGATTCCCCGATGAGTGACCATATATCCCAAGAACTTTCCTGACCCAACACCGAAAGAACACTTTGAGGCGTTGAGGCGCAATTTGTGTTTCCTTAAGATCTCGAAAATGTTCTCAAGGTCTCCGACGTGGTCGGACTCAAGCTTGCTCTTGACCACCATGTCATCAATGTAGATCTCAATGCATTTCCCTAGCAGTGGTTCAAACATTTTGGTCATCATTCTCTGGTAAGTGGAGCCTGCATTCTTCAGACCAAATGGCATCACCTTGTAATGGTAGTTCCCAATGGGAGTTACAAAGGCTGTTTTCTCTTGATCATTCGGGGCTAGAGGGATCTGGTGGTACCCTTGGAAGGCGTCCAGAAAGCTCATTCGTGGATGCCCTACGGTTGCGTCCACCAGTTGATCAATCCGTGGCATGGAGAAAGAGTCCTTTGGACAGGCTCTGTTTAGATCTGTAAAGTCCACGCATACGCGCCATTTCCCGTTCTTCTTCTTCACCACCACTGTGTTAGCCAGCCATTCCGGATAGAACACTTCCCTGATAGCCCCTGCCTGCTTGAGTTTGTTCACCTCATCTTTGACAGCGTCAGAATGTTCCCTGGATGAGCGCCGAGGTGGCTGCCTTTTGGGAAGTGCAGCTGGGCTCACATTGAGATGGTGACAGATAAACCCGAGATCTACTCCTGGGGCTTCGTAAGAATTCCAGGCAAACACATCCACGTTTCTCCTAAGGAAAGACAACAGCTCTTCCTTTTCCCGAGGGGGTAGCTGATCCCCAATCTGGAAAAACTTGTCTGGATCTTCCCCGATGACAACTCTCTCTAACTTTTCACATTGCTCCTCGGACGTATCCTCGGCTCTGGGGGAACCGGAGACGTTGATTGCTATGAATGCCCGACCGAGGTGATTGTCAGCTAGGCATCCTGCTGATGTGAAATGGCAGCTATAAGGCACTGCCTTGCCATAGGTTGACTTCCTATGATCTCCTCTACTCGTCCCCCAGACGGAAATTTAACCTTTAGATGTAAGGTTGAAGAAACGGCCCCCAAAGCATGAAGCCAAGGTCTGGCTACGATGGCCGTATAGGGGGAATATGCATCCACAACAATGAAGTCAACTTCAACTACTTCAGACCCTGCTTGTACGGGCAGCCTAATTTGACCCTTAGGGATGACAGTCTTCCCATCAAAGCTGACTAAGGGCGATTCATACGCAGTCAGATCTTCAAGCCGTAGGCCCAATCCCCTGTATAGGTCAGGATACATGATCTCGGCTCCACTCCCTTGGTCAACCATCACTCTCTTCACATCGTACCCTCCTATTCTGAGGGTGATGACCAAAGCATCGTCATAGGGCTGTATTGTCCCCACCTTATCCTCGTCCGAGAAGCTCAAGGCTGGTCGGGCCTCCATTCTTGCCCGTTTCGTTTCTTGGTTGTCATCCTCAACGGATATCCTAGAGATAGACATTACACTGGAGGGGCAGGATCCAGTTCTCCCGGGGGCCACGAAGATGACGTTAATCGTGCCCAACGGGGGCCTTGATGAGGCAGTCCCCGAAGCCCCTGGCCTAACATGATCTCCCTGGTTATTTGGTTGGTAAATGAATTGCTGCAGTTTTCCTTCCTTCGCAAGTTGTTGCAAGTGGCCCTTCAACGTCCTGCAGTCCTCAGTGATGTGCCCTCGCTCTTGATGATACTGGCAATGAAGGCTCTGGTTGCGTTTCATGGGATCTCCTCCCATCTTGTTCGGCCATTTGAAGTATGGCTCGTTTTGAATTTTCTCCAGAATCTGGTGAATGGGCTCTCGGAATACGGTATGAACAGCTTGCGATGCAGCAGACCCGGACTGCACACTGTAGTCTCTCCCCGGTCTGCTATTGTTGTACCTGTTCGACCTGAAGTCCCTCCTCTCCTGAGGGACAACCTTTGCCTTTCCCTTTCCAAGTAATTGGTCCTCCTCGACCCGCTTGAACTCGTCTATGCGATCCATTAGTCGGCGCATGCTCCTCACAGGCTTCTTGGTCAGAGACTTCCTCAGGTCGTGCTCGGCTGGCAAGCCGACCTTGAATGTCCTCACAGCAACATCATCAAAACTTCCTTCGATCTCATTAAACATCTCCCAGTACCTGTCTGAGTGGGTCTTTAGCGTCTCTCCTTCCCGCATGGACATGGATAGCAAGGAATCTAATGGCCGGGGGACCCTGGTGTTCGTCACAAACCGAGAGCAGAAGGCTCTAGTGAGCGCCCGAAAGGATCCGATAGAATTTTTCGCGAGGCCATCGAACCACCTCATAGCCACAGGCCCCAGACTGGAAGGGAACACTTTGCACATGAGGGTCTCGTTCCGAGAATGGACAGCCATTTTCTGATTGAAATGACTCACATGCTCCACGGGGTCAATCCGTCCGTTGTATGTAGTGAAGGTAGGTTGAGTAAAACGCCGAGGAAGGCTCCCTCCCTCGATGCTGCGTGTAAAGGGTGACCTAGAAATTTGGTTGAGTGCCTTTGTCATGGCATCACTCCCGGTGCCCCTTGAGTACGTGCTTCTGCTCCTGCGGCCACGGTGATGCTCTTCCTCGTAGGAGAAAGACTCGCTTGGTGGTGTCCTGGAGCGGGGTCTATAACTATCATCCCCATCATCATCGTAAGAATCATCCGTGATGGATGGGCTACTAGACAGACTACGCCTCCTTTGCGCTCGACGCAACCTCCTCTTAAGATGATCGATCTTACGTTGCATGACCTTATGAGTCTCGTCACCGTCATCCCGACGTTGACTCTTCGCAGTACGGTTCGTGTCCACGCTCCCTTCACGGTCTCTCTGGCGCTCAAGATGCAAAAAGTGGTCAATATGCTGAGAATCAGCTGACTCCGCTCTGTCTGATCTAACCATGGTTCAAGCTATAACACACAGGTATAACAGTAATCTTCCCACAGACGGCACCAATTGTAAGGACACAAATTATGCGATTGGACCTGTTAACAGAATAACTGGAGGCCCAGACTGTATGTAATATCCTAACAATGAATTTGTAAAGAGAGTGGGCTGAAGATCACTTGATTAGACACGTATGGGTTGAAAGCCCAAGCATGGTATTGACCAGATGTGTATTGATAAGATGATCAAGGGTTACAATGTTCTCTTCGGCACTGTCCGAGAAGTGTGTTCATACAAATATTGTTTGGGCTCTTTCTCTTTCTTTTTCTCTCTCTCTCTCTCTCTCTCTCTCTCTCTCTCTCTCTCTTTCTCTCTCTCTCTCTGGTGCCCTTTTCTTCCGGATCCCCTTTTTTGTTCTCTTTTCTTCTATTTATATGCCCCCTTCCATTGTGTGGGCTTTTCTTCATACTTGTCCCATCCGCCCCCATCCTAAGCCTTCCTGGGGTAGCTGTAAAGGAGGAGGTCACTGTTCAGGAGTCTTTTCTCATTAATGCGGCCATGATATTAGCTGCAGGGCCATAAATGCGGTAGCAGCAGCCTTTTGCTTAATATCTGATTTTCGCCATCTGTCCTTACGGTCAACACAAATCGGGGGATTCTTTGGGAGAGATAAGATTGAGGCTGGTGCACTCATCTGGGACACCTTTTTAACAGTCCGAGCAGGAGGTCTCCTCGGACAAGGCTTTCTCCCACGAAATTCACACTTCAGCATCGAATCAGGCTGGACAAGTACTTCAAGAGATGTTGTCCTCGGATGTACAGGTCTCCTCGGACAGGCCCACGGCCCAGGATCTGATGTTGGGCCTTTTACCCCTACAATATATATATCTCAAATTGAAATAGAGTGTCAACCACAATTGACAATAGATTATAAAATTAATTTTTAAGATTGTAAATTTCTTATATGTTTTTATTCTTTGTCAAATAAATTATCCAATAAGTCATTTGTAATTTTGTTTTATATTTTGAGCTGGTGATTTTGTGTAGAAATAAAACTTGTGTATTTTTTTTTTTATCTTTGTGTTATTTTGTTTTAGATAGCAATGTTAGGATTTATATAATTTTAAAATTATTGAATGAGTATTAATAAGTATAATTCATTCTTGATATAAGTGATGAATTCAAAATAATGCATTTTACATCAAATAATATGTTGCATGATTTTCTAAATGGCAAATACATGCTGTTTTCTTTTTTTTTTAAATCATGTGAAAAATACAAGTCTACCCGACCCAACTCGACTCGACCCGCAACCTGATTGACCTAAACTCGTTTTTTAACCCACTTAAAATGACCTCTTTTTGACCCACAGTCCAATTGACCCCACCCGAACCTGACCTGCCCGTTTTACCATGTCTAATAATACATACACTTTTACTAATAGAAGTATGCCATGTGTACCATATGTTATTATTATTTTTATTCTTTCTTTTCTTCTTCTCTCTCCTCTCACGTGTCAAGTCTCTTATTCTGTTGTTGAATTTTTTTTTCTTTTTTAACTGTTAGGCGTCTGTGGCTAAGTTTTTTTTTTCTTTTTAATAAAAGATTGATCTTATTTTAGATTAAGTTAATGGTAATGTGTTAAAAGTAAAAGATGCAATTTAGAGTGTATTGTCAAATACTATGTTAATATAGATAAAGTGATTTTATAATATGTTAAAATATAATTTTTTAAAACGCCTAATGTTATTGCTCTAATAATTTGAAAATAAAAATATTACAAACTAACTTAACAATGAATAATATAACTAGTATTACTTTAACATGACAATAAATAAAAGTTTAAATTATGTTTATTTTAATTGGTAATGTATTGTAAAGCTTATGTAGTAAAATATATAGTATCTTTGCTCAATCAAGGACAACTTTTATTAAATAACAATTTCCTTTGGGATGTTCTCGAATTTGGTACTAATATCTAGTCCACCAATTAAACACACGCATAAGTTCAGAAGATGAAAGAATTTTTCTTGTTTAATTGTATCAATCTTTTTTTTATACAAGATAAAATTTTACTCTAGCCTAATCTAAGTGTATATGTATGTGAAGCTCTCTTTTGGAGACTTGAACTCCGACTCTTTCTCCCCTACCCCCCACACCCCACAAACACTTATACTTGTAGAATGATCATCGTACTAAGAGTGTACGGTGATAATTGTATCAATCTGACTTAATTAAGTGTTAGCCAATCCAAACTATGATAGACTTGTAATTTGATGATTCATCCAATTCCGTAGGGGAAACAATTTTACTATGGTTGCGTAAGGGTAAGGCAATAGGGGCACGGCATCATTGAATAATTCCATTATAAATTTAGTGGGTAGGACACTTGAATCTACTTTTTGAGTAATAGGCATTTTGTATATATAGTGCAATGCTTACACGTCCCAGCATCATATTTATTTTAGTGTCCACTCTACGATTTCCACAAATGAACCCACCCCATCATAAAACAAAGAAAATGCATTACCTTGTCAGCTAGACTTTACTCTCATGACCGAATATCATATCACTTGGCTACACCTTCATAAATAGGTTCCTTTGGCAACCAAACCATGCATGCCTTCAATATAGATCAAGATGGGAGGACTGGTTGTTTATTTGGACACCATATTGGTTCCCTTCAGTATCTTCCTTACAGCAGGTTACCATGTCTATCTATGGCTTAACTTCAAGAAGAAGCCCTTTAGTACCACTAATGGAATCAATGAAATAAAGAGGAGAGCATGGTTTCGTGACATACAGGTAAACTCAACTAGCGTTGCTCCAATCACAACAAATCGTTTTGACAATTGTGAAAATTATTGTGTCCTTAGCATTACTTTTTTTCTAATACATGTTTTGCTATGCAGGGTGATGATAAGAAGGGTATGCTGGCTGTGCAAAGCTTGAGAAACACTCTAATGGCTACCTCATTCACTGCTTCAATAACAATTCTTGTTAACGTGGCACTGGCAGCTCTAATCAACAATTCCTACAAAGCAGGCGAAACAAGCCACCTTTTTGACAACCCTATTTTTGGCTTGCAATCTGGTGGGATGTTTGCTGTAAAGTTTGGCTCAGCATCACTTCTTTTGTTGCTTAGCTTCTTGTGTTGCTCTATGTCCATTGGGTACCTAATCGATGCCAATTTCTTGATAAATGCTGCTCCTGAATTCTCATCACCTGAACACACACAAATCGTGTTCGAGCGAGGGTTCATGTTGGCTTTTATTGGTAGCCGACTTCTATGCATTACCTTCCCTTTGTTGTTATGGCTGCTTGGTCCAGCGCTAGTTGCTTTGTCCTCAATGGCACTTGTTTGGTTGATGTATGAATTTGATTTTTTGGGGAAATTCAAACAAGGTGACAAGCAAATTGGAGGTGAACAGAACATGTACACATGATTTCAAATCTATATATATCTAAAAACTGAAGCGTACTTGTTGTTATGCTCCAGTTAAGCCACATCAGTGTCATGTCATCATTTATTTTCTTATTTTATTTTTTATTTTTAGATTTACCGGTTGACATTTATTGAGCATCTCCTTAAATTCAAGTATTACTATATCTTCAATTCTATCAAGTGTCTTTCCATTAATCCAAACTCTTCAAATGCCACTATTATATGGAATTTTGACAGTCACCAATAGATTACAGTCTCTTCACCTCCTCTATCAGTTGTAACTTTTTCCATTAATTAGGAATGATATGACAAATAACGCCATGTGGCAAACAATTATGGATACATGTCAATCTTTTTAGCATGTGTCAACAATATGCACTATAAGTTCCACCATTATAATTAATATCCACTATAAACTTAAATACTCCATCAATTTTTTTTTTCCTTTTCTTTTTTCCCTTAGATTTTTTTTAAGTAACCCAAAAGTCATGTTTTACCATAGCTAAATCACCCCTAACAAAATCTATGTTTCCTAAGAAAAAACAAAACCACTCTTTCCCTTTCTTTTTTTTTTTCTTTTTTTTTTTTTCCTTTCTTTGTCCCCCCCCCCCCCCCCAAATCCCTCCATCACTCCTAAAACACAAATCTAATTATATATTATGAAATTTGGATTTAAAATAATTTATGTTTTTTTCCCCTTCCATAAACCTAAAGATCTATACTCTCTTTCCTCTTTTCTTCATTTTCCTATTACCATAATATCTATACTCTCTTTCCTCTTCTTTCATTTTCCTATTACCATATATAATGACTCTTATTGTCCCAATTAAGCATATCTATACACCTTCTTTATCAGCATATGAACCAATATTACCTTTATTTTTTTGTTTCCATTAGAATGTTAAGCTGCCAATATTTTTCTTTGCCGTTTTCATTCAACATTTATTCATATTTCCTATTGCACTACCATGATAGACTCCGTTTATATTATGGTCTGATGTTATACAACCTTTCATATGTTGATATATGATTGTTACCAAAAAAACTAATAAATCTTCTATATCATTTCCTCTTCTTTCAATAAAACAGTGAAAAACTTCAACTCTATATATTTCTTATATTCAGATTGTCTCTTTCATTCTCTCTAATACATTTTTCTCCCAAAAAAAAAAATCTCTCTAATACATGAAGTTTAGGAGTTGCAGTAGGGAAATTAACTTCACCACGGCAACAGTACCTCTCTCTCTCTCTCTCTCTCTCTCTCTCTCTCTCTCTAACCTTATTCTTCATGTATTTGCATGTTCTCAATTCACATATTTCCTTCTTTGTATTTAGAATTTGTGGTTGAATGGTTATTTTGTGACCAAAGATTTATTTTTCCTAACAGCTTGAAATGGTTGATATTATTTTAAGTTTAGTGTTAAAGTTTTGAATCTCGGTGCTTGGATGGGTTTACTTCAGATTAATGTTTGTATAACTTTGAGAATAAAATAGTTTTATAGGAAACAATAATTTGTTTGTACATTTTACTTGTATCTTTAGTACAAAACTTATATTTGGTTGGTATTCTTCTTTGTATAACATGTAGTACTATTTCAGGTCTTTGTTCCTATGATGTTGCATTGATCAAAACATGTAAAATTTGGATGAGAAGCAACATTCTATAAATACCTCTACTTCTGATGCACATAAAACACATGCAAACATACCTTTTTTTGAGTTATGTATCAATTTGACAGTGCATTAATTTTTTTATAATGATTTGCATATCATTAACTCAATTTCATATTTTTAAATTTCATTAGATCTTTATTATCAATAGCTTTCCCGTGCATTGTACAAGTTAGTGACTAGTATGATATAAAGATTAAAAACTGAACTTGATTGGAAGTGAAAGAGAAAAAGGGCCAGGTTCATGATGGCAGAAAAATTCTCAAGCTTGAGTCAAAAACTTTATAATGATGTTCAAGCCTCGGTAGGCAAGATAAAACTAGAGCTTGACTTTGTATTAGAATTGAAGACTTGAAGTTACAAGGATTTTCTTCTTTTATAGGAGGAATTGATATCATTGAAGTCATTTTAAGGTGAAGATTTATTATGTCACCTTAACATTAGTATATTAAATAGAATAATAAGATTCTAAACTACCTTGTACCATGAATAATTTTAAATTATTTATAAAATTACATCTTAGTATGAAATAGTCTTTGTTTATTTCAAAACACAATATTTTGATTAAATGCTTCCGTCTCCATCTTATGTCTTTCTTTCTTTTATTGTGTGTTTTTTTAGTGGTGTCTTTTAAGCAAAATAGGGAATCATTTTAATAAGTGGGTTCCAGTTAGTTCAACTGGTAAAGTCTCTGATGGTTAAATAAAAATCCGGGGTTCAATCCCCGCTTACACCAAAAACCAATTGGTGTCTTGGCATGATTATAAAGAGCATCATTAAAAGCAGACACCATAGGTTGAAATTTAATAAGGTATTAAGATCCTGCTTATTTATAATTTTGTTATTGAAAGTGAGAGGTACCATTTCACAAATTACTATATCATTTAAAATATATAAGTTATTCCTTGGTTGTTTTTTCCTTAGCCTTCCAAATTATACAAAGTATAGAGGAATAAAAAATGAAGATTTGTTCAAGGCTTCAACTGTTAGTAAGTTATCTTAGACATAGATGCCATCAATGGCCCAACGAATAGAGAAAAACAAAGATTAATACGAAAAATTATTTAATATAACGGAAGGACATTAAAATGATTCTCTCAACCAATAAAAAGAATGTATTTCTATAAATTGTTAATTTTAAAAAATTTATATAGTCATTGAAATGATTACTTGTATTCATGGTTGTCAAAATTGCAATCTAGATCGTAGGATTGCATGGTTTTACGATCCCACCTCACCAAAACATTTAGGATCGTACTAAGATCGTAAAAATTGTAGGATTATATAGGATTGTAAGATCGTATGAGATCCTACCAATCCTACCAAAACATCAGTTTCTGGTTTTTTTTTTATGGGATAAATTTTTGGTTTTGATGAAGCTTTAAGGATTTTTATTTTTCTATGTTATGATGGTATGACTTTTAATTTTTTTATATATAATTATGTTAACCTAAGAAAATATTTTTTATTATTTTCAGTTCACTTGTAATCAAAATGAAGAAATGCTTCATCATTTCTAAATGAAGAATTTGTATTGGCTTTGCTACCTTTTAAGCTATAATGTTGTTGAATTTCTTTGATCAATATACTAATTTGTGTTCTAATATTACTCAAATGTTTTTCTTATATATAATTTTACTAGTATGCTTGTATTTGTATCTTGATCTCTTTTGTAGCTCTAGTTTGCAAATATACAATGCTTACATAGATGATGAACTGGATGATAATGATGATTAGGAGTTAGGACAGTGGTTATAAGAAATCTAGAAGGGGAATAATTAAATGTTCACTTCACCTTAATATTCATCTTACTTTTAGATTTCATATTTTAGTTACCTAGTTTCCATTTAATAACTTATTTTGGATTTTAAACTTGAAACTTGAAAAATATTTCCATATGTGTTGATAAATATTTTTGTATTTGGTCGCTAATTAAACATTTATTGAATTTTTTAGATACATTGAATCAAAACTTAAATATATATTTATTTCCTTAATATAGAGGTAGCGATGTATAACATGCAAATTGTATCATATGATGCAAATATTTGTTTTTTATGAATAAAATCATAATTTACGTCATTATTTAACATACAAAGTTATTATCAATGTGTTTTTTGCTTTAAATTTGAAAATATATAGGATTTTACGATTCACAATTAGATCATATAATCCATGATCCCACCTACCTCTCACGATTTTACGTAGGATTCCGATTTTGATAACCTTGTTTGTATTGATCAAGAGGATCACATGTAGGATCCAATGGCCATGGGAGGGTGCAATAATTTCTTCATTGATACACACGGTCATTTCCATGCTTACTGGTGTCAAGAATGGATAAAGATTGACCATGTTCACTTCTTTCTCTAATTCCCTCCAGGTTATGTGATAATCATCACCTTGGTAACAACAAACAAGTCTAGGGTTCAAGGGCTGGTGAGGGAGTTGGGTCATTTTGTGGGCCTCTTATTTCCTAGTCCACAATGCGCACGCTTGGGATTCTTTCCAATAAGGCCGAGTTTGCTCATAATAGTTGGGCCACAAACCCCATAGGTACTTTGGGCATTATAAGAGGTAGATTCATCCAGGAGCTGAAGCAGCCTATTGTAGTTGGATCAAGCCCAACATGGTTTTTTTTTTTTTTTAATCGGATGATAAGCTAATTTTTATTAGTTATTTTAGAAAAAAAAAATACATTGCATAAAATAAATGTACAATCATGTTTAGGAAAACTGCGTGAGTTAGAGGGTTATATACTTAACTAAATAAAATAAAATGAACGGACCAGATGACCCAAACTTTTCATGGGTTCCTTAGTGCTTTTTTTTAATGAATAATATAAAATTATTCAAAATGAAACAAAAGATCACATCTAAATCAAATCAGATTATGAGACAAATTAGATAAGAATTCTTCCCACAAGTTACAAGAAGAAGCCGAGCGAACGACTAGTAAGTGAGCAAAGGAATTCTCTTTGTTAGAGACATTATGACCTAAGTGGTTTGAATCAATTGTAGGCCTATATACTTACAGACAAAACAAATTAATCTCGGGTTAGTTTATAGGGTTAGTCTAGTGCATAAATTCTACATTTGATTCATTTATAATATGAAGTTCTTGATAGGCAATATGTGAGAGTTAGAAGGCTTTTAAGTTTTAACCCCTTTTATCTTATTTCATGCAAAGTTTTGCAAAAAGAAATAGAACCTAAGACTAAGAGGGACCCAATGTCTTCAATAATAGGAAGAAGCTTTAAAGAATCGTCCAGCGTCCCCGTGAAGCATAATCAAAGAATATATCCCTCTTCCCTCGTCATTATTTGGACAGCAAATTAACAAGGCGTGCAGCCTGGGCTTCAGCCCAAAAAGAATATACCTTATTCACATGGATTCCACATAGTGTGTCCCTCCTTTATTGCTCAAAATCACGGTTTTCTTTTCAAGAACGACATATTGAAGCCCACACTACCTAAAAGCCACAGTTTTTAGCTTTTGTGGAATTAGCACTCCTTGTTGCTTTGTGTTTTTTTTTTTTTTTTTTTTTAACTTTTTTTGTGGGTGTCGATATCTTGACGATGACGTGAAGGAAATCCGAGACCAAGAGTTCAAGTTCAAGGGGTGCCTTATTCCCTAGCTAGTACTCTAGTAGTAGAAAAAACAAATGTGGAAAAAGAAAAAGTTGGCTCTTGTCAGTCTCGTGCACCTGGTGTGTTGGGGTGAGCTAACTGTATATGACATTCTATTATTGTTAATCTTTAATTAAAAAGGTTTAGCAAACTGTACTATCCATAATCTTTTCTTTTGGTTTTGATTCGTACAACTTTTGCTGTACAAAGTCTTCTTTTTAATCATACCAACTCACCTAATCAAAGGTCCACAGAGTCAATTTTCATTACAAATTTACAAGCTGCCTTAATTATGAAAAATTATTAGATTTTCAGGTGGGAAAAAAATAAAGAGCTAAGGAAACAAAAGTTGGGGAAATAATATCAAGAATAGCTTCGAAATAATAAGAACAATAACAAAATAGAAAATGAAAAACGGTAGAATAATTGTGTATTGTATAATTTGTGTATTTTTGTACAATCAAAATTCAAGGGTAAATGATAATTATACAGGCCTCAAAGCCGACTAATTACAGAAATAAATATTTCTGATTGATGCTAAAATCAATGATACATTAACGATCATTGATTTTAGCTTAATCAGAGACAAATTGATATGGAGAACATATGCATAATTAAATTAACTATATGCACTAACAAATTTGTTATATACATTATTCTTCGCATAGGATAAAGAAATGAGGTATACACTTTTGTAAGACCTATATAATATAAAAATGGAAGATAAATATAATCAAATGCATAAAATAATTCTTATTACTTAACAAAATTTTCATTCCTTTCTCAAAAAAAAAAAACTAGATTTTCATTTCAGACGTCACAATTATATAAGAATCATTGAATTAAATTCCCAAATATAGTAAATGAAGTTAATATTTGATATATGCATCATTTCTCATATAGGATAAAGGTATGAGTCATACACAACTATGAGACCTATACAATATAATAATAGGAGATACATAAATCAAATGCATAAAATAATTCTTATTAATTAGCAAGATTTTCATTTCAAACTTCACAATTATATAAGAATCATTGAATTAAATTCCCACCCTCAAAATATAGTAATTGAAGTTTGATACATGCATCATTCCTCACACATGATAAAGATATGAGTCATACACAGCCATTGGACCTATACAATATAAAAATGGAAGATACATATAATCAAATGCATAAAATAACTCTTATCACATAATAAGATTTTTGTTTCTTACCTCACAATTTATACAAGAATCATTGAATCAAAACCCCGCCATCAAAATCAAGTAATTGTAGTTAATATTCAGGAAAAAAAAAATTATTTGTTGGGTAACTTCAAAAATACAATTACATGAAATTAAACCGTGAGAGAGCTTAGTTCCAATTCATTACTGATTCAATAGAAAAGTTCCATCACCTCACTTTGAAATTGAAAAACCAACAAATCTAGAACAAGAAAGACAGTACTAGGTATGTTAATTAAAAAAAAGTGTTTTACCTTTATTATTGAGTGATTAAAAAATTTGATAGAACGTAAATGATTATCAAACTAGTGTGTAATCCCGTGCATATGCACGGATACATTTAAAAACAATCACAATTACATATATATAATTTAGAATCTAATTAGATCTAAACTCTTTTGTTTTTGCATTCAATAATTTACTTGTCACAAAAATTAAAAAAATTAATGGAACACATACGCAAAATTGAACTCCAATTAAAATTCAAATTAGAATCTAATTGAATTTAAACTCTTTAATTTTTACATCTAATAATTCACTTGACATACAGATTTAAAAATTAGATAAAACATATGACGCAAAATTAGACTCCAATTTAGAATTTAATTGGGATTTCTCTTAACTTTGGCTATATATATATATGACTAATAAACTTGAATTGTTTTTAGTTATACAAAAAAAAAAGGCTCATAAATATAAAATCATTCAAAAATTATATTTTTTATAGTTTACTTATATTAGACTCCTCGCTTTTTACACTAAATTAACGTATTTGACACAAAGATTAAAAAACTTAGATTAGATGAGACACATGACACAAAATTAAACTCTAATTGAAATCCAATTTTTACATTGAATTAACTCACTTGGCACAAAAATTTAAAAACTTAAATTAGATAGAACACATGGCGTAAAATTATACTCTAATTTAATTCTAATTTGAAATCTAATTGGATTTTCTCTCTGCTTTACCTATTATTATATATATAGATTAGTGAGTACTTTCACATGATGATACACTCAAATAAAAATGGCATAAAGTTTAGCGGAGTGCATATACCTTAAAGTGAGTAGATTTGGAATGTCACGAATCTATACTTGTTAATTAATTAATTGGAGCCTTGAAGGGGAAAAGAGAAAACTCCAATTATTTGTACGACAGGGCCTAATCGTTTAAACAAACAGCTTTTTCCACGTGGAAAATATCACAAAAAATCTGTTAGCAAAGGAAGGCAGGTCCTATCTTTCGTGGTGCCCGGGATATATAGGAATAGGATTAAATAATCTGTGTCTCTTTTCCTTTGTCGTCTTCGTTTCTATTCAACTTTGCTATTATTCTATTTTCTTTTCATTTACTTGCTTGGAAAGGACCCAAGAGGGTGCCACCATTTTTGTCTCTTTAGCTTAAAGAATTCCCACTTTCACAACCACGAGGGTCGAAAAGCCAATGTGGATATGTCATTTGTGAATGTGAATGCCTCATGCCCTATTCACACACCCCAGTCACACCTGGGATAGGTACATTTTTTTTAAGGCGGCCTCCAATAGAAATGTTTTGATGTTGAAAGGGGCTTGGTTGTTCAATTCTTGATTCAGTTGATTGACTCATCTTTACCCTCTTTTTCCAAGGCAATGTCCATGAAAGTGAAACTACACTTTCTTTCTTCCTTTCACTCTTACTTTTTTGAAAGGGGTAGGTCATGAAATGACCTATTTTATAGTGTGTGTAGTGTGATGCGTAATCTGCTAAATATAGTTCTTTCACTTCAACGATAGGGTGGTCCTTCCAACTTGCTTCCACTTGATGTTTAGTTTTGTAAGTTTTAATTTCAAACCTTCCCTTTATTATTCAATTAAAAAATTTACTAACCAGCTAATTTTAAATATCACATTTGGAATCACAGATAGTCTACTATAGGCTTATGCATGAATCTCCCTATGTTACGGATTAATGTCAATTACAAGAGTCTTTATATATATATATATATATATATATATATATATAATAAATATGATAGAATATTAATGACTTTGGTTTTGAAAATTATGAGAGCTACATATGGACATCATTCTCAATTATTTATTTTATACATCTGTTAATAAGAATTTGTTACCCTTTTGTATTGATTACATGAAAATGATGCAAAAAAATATACCTACTCTGTCTCTCTTTAAACCGATTACTTCTCCCTCTAAAATAAGTCATTTTTCAATCATCTTAAAACTCACAATTTCGAAAAATTACTTGAAGGAGCTTAGGCCTGGGAGGCCTAGAGGAGTACATCCATCCACCCAACAAGTCAATATGACAGAATATCTCAACTTGAAGTGAGTTTCAACCCGAGCTCCATAAAATATCCCAAGTTCACACAACAAATGCTTGACTATTAAATCTTTCTCAATCATTGACCCAAAAGAACCTTAATTGTTAATGTGCCTCAGGATAACATAATTGCACCCTCGAGGGCATGTTCCACTTGAGACTTGAGTAGTTAGACGATTTGATCCTCCTAAAAAAAAAAGCACACTATATCTATATGTCACCAAATCCCCTCTATCAACGTTTAATGCATCCCACTAACCATCAATTACATTTAATGCAATTGAACTTTTATTTCATTCGTCTCTAGTTTTGGGGACACTAGAGGTAAGTAATATTTTAACTATTATTACCCTACCACTTTTACAAAGTAAGATCTTCCATGGACTTAACTATCAAAACCTTCTTTGTCAACTTTCGTGGATCGGTCTTGGTTGCTAAAAGTATTCTTTCTTGGGATTGAGCTGGTTCTTCTATAGGAGTATCCCACTAGAAGTACTTATTGCAATTCCATGATTCTAGAGTCACAAAACATACATTATGTGTGGTCTTGGGAAGCAATTCTTACCCGTTTGGATTGGGCTGATTTCCTGAGTGTCTGCGTTTTCAGCGTTTTCCTTCCTTTTTTTTTTTAATTGACGTGCGCATTTCACGTGAGAGTGTCTGTCAGTGGGTCCCATGCACTGTGCACAGAATTCACCACCTCTTTGACAATCTAAATTTTCACTAGAATGGCACTGTTCAGTGGGTCTCATATACTGTTCACGAGACCTACAAACCTTTTTATTCAGCAACTTTTACATTAAAAATAGGTTCCACGGCACTATTCACAAATTTAAAAATTATTTTACTACAGCGTTTTCAGTTTTTAACAAAATAAGTTGTATCTAAATTATAAATTATTTCACTATTCAGCTTATTTTTGCTACTATTTATGGGCCCCACTGCACTTTTTGATACTATTTATGAACCTCAATTTACTATTTCAATTAACTTTTACCTTTATTTATATTACTTTTAACAATAATTGTTGCCCCACATGACTGAGATTTCCTTTCTCTCTCCACAACTTCACATTCACCTTATAAACTCTCTCTAATTGTTGTTTCTGATTACTTTAGTCCAACACATGACAACAAATGTACAAATTTCTTGACTAATGTTGATTGTTTGGTTTAGTACAAAATTAGATCTTCGTGGTGACTTTTTGGATGAGATTAGGATTGATTGTGAAAGATAGATGATGGGAGAGCTAATTTTTCTACGACATTGAACCCCAAACCCACGGCTTAGCTATAGTTATAGTGGGCCTCCTCTCCTCTAAACCTACAAATTTCCTCTTTGATCTTGGAGATTCTTTGTCCAAAATTTAAAAAATTAAAATTAAAAACAAAAAACAAAATAAAAACAAAAAACAAAAACAAACCTTGGAGATTAAAAAATAGTAGTTAGTGTTTGTTTATTCAAACAAACCTTGCAAACCTTCTCAATTCCCAATGGACACTCTTGTGTGATGCCTCGGTCTGGCAACTTCTTTTTTCTTTAACGCAAAATTAAATTAGTGTTTGTTTATTTTAAGTGGGGAGAGCTTGCTGGCAAATTCTAGCTACTACGTAGATTCTTTTTTTTTTTTTTTTTTAGTTGTTGTTGAGATTAAATTTTTTGTACAATACTAGGTATATGCAAATCATTTCTATGCATCGGGGAAAAAAAAAAAAAAAAGACGTTACTTTCAGGTGTATGTGGGGTTCACTGTGTGAGTCCCAAGAGTCACAACTCCTATGTATTTCTTAAAAGAATGTTACATATATTAATCGTTGCATAAATATACTATTTGATTTCTAAATATTCTCTCTCTCTCTCTCTCTCTCTCTCTCTCTCTCTCTCTCTTTTCTCAAAAAAAAATATATTCTCCTGGTCACTAAATCTTCTCTTATAAAAACAATCTCTAAAGGGTGAAAACACTACTCTATAATAATAATAATAATAATAATAATAATAATAAAATACATATATTTCTTTGCATATAAATCTCTCTCTATATATCATCTCCTTAACTACCTTAAAAGAAGAATGAAATTTTTTTTTTAAATGTTAAACAAAAAAATGACATAAAAGATACTACAAAATTAATATATAAGTCTTACAAATTAATGTGCCATTTAAAATTTTATATATAAAAAAATTGAATATTTATTTAAAATATTTTTAAAATAAAAAAAATTCTATTTGTTCACTGTTTATATTTATAATAAATTTTGTAGTATTTTTCAAAGCAAAAAAGAAGTTTAGAAGCAATTAGAGTCTATTTGGGATCCTCTTATTTTGCTAAAACTAAAATTTTTTTGCTGAAAGTACTATAAATAAAGATAAAAATTAGCTAAAACAGTACAGTGAGACCCATGAATAGTACCAAAAAGTGTAGTGGGGCCCATCAATAGTAGCAAAAATAGGTTGAATAGCAAAATAAGCTGGTTTTTTTTTTAATTTGGAGCAAGTGTGCGTTTGACTCCAAATTAAAAAACCAGCTTATTTTACTATTCAGCTAGTTTGCTATTTTAATAAGTGTAATAATAATATATTTAATAAGCTGAATAGTAAAATAAGTTGATTTTTTAATAAATTGGTTTTTTTAATTTGGCTCCAAATTATTAATAAATAAATAAAAACAGCTTATTTTACTATTCACCTTATTTTTGCTACTATTCACGAGCCTCACTATATTTTTTGGTACTATTCATGAGTCACACTGTACTATTTCAGCTAACTTTTACCTTTATCTACAATACTTTCAACAAAAAGTTTTCAATTTCTACAAAATAAGTGGATCTCAAACCAGGGTCAGCCCTTCCACTAAGCCAATTAGGCAACTGCCTAAGAGCATCCACACCAGCCTTTGTATAAATGTGCAAAATGGAAAAAGTCACTTGTTTTACACGTTTTAAGCAAAAAAAACACCCACATCAGTGGGTGTAAACTCGTGCATAATTGCAAGTTGCTACAGTAATCGTGCAAATTTACACGGTTACTGTAGCATGTGGATATAATAAAAAAATAATTTTTTCTCTCTTTCTCTTTGCCGGACTCTCACGTTCCTCTCTGCATATCAGTGACAGCACAACTCTCTCTCTCCCTCTCTCTCATCTCATCAAGCTTTTCTTCCTCTAGCTTCTGCCGATGGCCCCACCGCCGATGAGAACGAGATCGCCCCGCCGCCGATAAGAACGAGATCGCTTCGCCGCCGATGAGAACGAGATCGCCCAGCCGCCGATGAGAACGAGATCGCCCAGCTGCCGATGAGAACGAGTTGCCCCACCGCCGATGAGAACGAGATCGTCTCGCCGCCTACAACACGAACGGATTTCTCCGATGAGTTCGTCGCCTAGAATCGCGTGAGTTTTGAGCTTGAGCCGCCATGAATCTTTTTTTATTGGTTGAGCTTGAGCCCAAAATCTTTTCTTACTGCTTGAGCTTGAGGCTGCCGTGAATCTCATGGGTTTTGATCCATTTTTGGTTGAGCTTGATCCATCTTGCCTTATCAATCTTTTTTTTTACTGGTTTTCTTTGGGATTTCGGTGTGATCGGCTTGTGTGGATTCCGGCGTCGATCTTGTTGGTCGGTGGGAGCCGGAGGCGTTGATCTCTGTGGCTGATGAAGGTGGCTGTGTGGGTTGTGTTGGATTAATGAAATGAATATTTTATTTGGATAAACGTGTATAATAGACAAACTGATGTAGGTGTTTTGTAAAAATAGGTGTGTAAAATAAAAACAGTAAGTTTTAAACGTGTAAAATGGAAAAATTTTTGCACGAACTGGTGTGGATGCTCTAAGGCCCTCAAGCGGGAGAGGGGCCCCAAAATTTTAGAAAAGAAGGGGTAGAAGGCACAAAAAAAAAAAAAAAAAAGGTTTCAGATGAATCTAAAAGAAATCTGGCACATCCTTTTGACCAAAAAACAAAATTTCAATTATATCGGGTTAAACATTGGTAGCACAAAACAATTTTTTGGTCTAAACAAAATTAATTGTCCCAAAAATAACATCATTATCCTCTAGACAAATCAAAATTCAACAAGATAAACTACAAATCCGATCTAAGAAATTAACCACAAAACAATCACAAATCAAAACAAATAAAAAACCTCAAATCCCTAAAATTTTTACTGTTTCTCTTTCTCATTCTTGCTCAGCTTCTTTCTCTCGGCTCTTGCTCTCAGCCTCTCTTCACTGTTGCTAGTTGCCTGGCTCAAGCTTCCTCTAATCTAAATCATCTGATCACATTTGATCTGAAAACTCTGAACTAACTGAGGAGTGAGGAATGCCGACTGCCTTTTTTTTTTTTTTTGCTACTGTGTATTTTTTATTCTACAAATGGATGAGTTTTGACTTTTGAGGTATAAGGCTTGGCTTTCTCCACTTTTTATTTGTTAAGACTGGGCACATATTGAGCTATGGCTGGACATTTGGGCCTTCAAGATTTTTTTTTTTTTTTTTTTATATGTGTAATTGGATTTGTTTTGTGTATTTTGTGGGTGGGTCTTATTAATAAGACTTGTGTGGCCATCTTGGCATCTTCTTGGCTGGGTTAGGCTGAGCTTGTACTTTTGTTATGGCTGTACCTAATTTTTTTTCTTTAATTTTAATCTTGTGTATAAATATATATATCTATATATATATATATATATATATTACTTATTGGTAATATAATGAATAAATCTTTATTTATGCAGGTTGAGATTGCTAAAAACTTATTATTGTTCAGTGAAACTACAAAAATATTTTTTATATAAATCAGGTTCTATTTCTCATTTACTCTATACTTGAAAGTTATTTTTTATTTTAGTCTTTATAAATATATTGTTTGATTAGAAATGTTTATTAGAAAATATGCATCTGAATATAAAAAAACTTAAAAAAAGAAGAAAAACTAATTGAGTCTCAAAAAGAATCAATGGATAAATTTGTTATTAATAATAAACAAAATATAACACAAAATTTAGATGAAAATATCACAAATGAGCAAGAAATTCACCAAAAATAAATTTTAAATGAAATATACTATAATATAAAATATTAATTTAATTAATACATAAGTATTAAAAAATGCCTCATTTTAGTTCTCGTCTTAGGCCCCAAAATGTCTAGGGCCAGCCATGTCCGAAACAGACAAATATTGGCAAATGGCAATGCATATACCTACTATTATTGCTCGGCTTCACATTTCTCATTTCTTTTAAATAAATACATGAGATGAATGGAAAATGCATTCATTAAGCATAAGTACAAATAGAGTAAAGATTAGATAAATTAGATTTTTACATTAGCCCCTTTGGCCTTTTCCAAGCAAACCAGTTGGAATGCAAAAATTCACACTTTGCACGCACGTTTTGAGACAAATGACCCGAAGAACTCCACACACCTTGCATAAATTGTATGACTTTTTGTGCCACTATTTTTTATTTTTTGTTTTAAAAAAAAAAAAACTTAAGTTAGTATCGATTTTATTTTCATTGAAAGAAACTTGCAAATTAATGTGACAAGAAATTTAATTAATGTCACATTAAAAATATAGTAAATAAATTTGTTACAAGTGTTTCAATTACCCTTATATAATCCAATGGCCAATGACCAAAGAAGCATGAGGGCCTATTTTGCTTTGTTTGTTATTTGAATTATATATATATAACTTATTTTAATTTACTTCTTTAAGTAAAATAAGTTTATTTAAACGCGCACACTTGGTATGTCCACCCCTACCAGCATTTTCTCTTTTTTCTTTTTTTCTTTTTTGACCTATTCCCAGCATTTTCTATATATATGTATATATAACCGAAACCTCTAAAGCTCTCATAATTTTCCTCGTCAGTATAATATTTAAATAAAACTATCATTTTATTTAAATAAAATGATTTTTGTTTAGTCCAAACTTAACAAAGAGTGAAACTCTATCTCTCTAACAAGTTTAACTTAAACTCAAACTCATCATTATCATTTTTTTAAACAAAATTATTTTTGTTTAATCCAAACTTAATAAGGAGTAAAATTCTATCTCTCTAACAAATCCAACTTAAACTTAAACTTAAACGTTGATAATTTATCTTCAAATTTGTGAGGTTAATCATGAACACTATTGTGGGGGCAAAGGGCCAACAAGAGAAATGGGCCTGCGCTTTGGGCCCAACACCCACGATGAGGATAGTTATTGGTCCGAGGACAGTCCCACTCAACCCACAACGCCCGAGATGGATGTAAGAGATATGCACACCAGTAAATATCCAGAGAAATATCAAGAAGGAAGGCTACCAACCCCGCATTGAATGACTCTGCAGCTAATCCCCTGGCCGCATTTATGTGGAGAAGACACATGAACAGTACACTCTTAGCCACCACAACTCACAGAAGGTCAAAAAAGGGCACAGGGTAGGACAGGCACTCAAGTGAAGATCCGGATAACGAACAAGTGTAGGATCAAGATGATTTGGAAGGACATATATAATGTGAAGGAATTCCTCATAGTGGGGGGCGATCCATGCATAAGAAAAGAACTAATACAAAGGTGAATCTCCTCGGACTTCGACCGAGGACCGTTTCCTGAACACAAACCCTTCATCTCGTTCTCCTTAAGACCTGAATCCATCTTGTTGATCGTCTAAACCAGTCTGGCCTAGCTTTCCTTTCCCACTCTCTATAAATTCATTGTTTTTGGGCACTTTGGGTTGGTCCATACAATCTTGGGCCTAAAGAATCGAAGTCGTGTCCTTACAACTATAAAAGCAATGCAAACCCCAATAATTTTTTTTTTTATATAGTCGAGTAGAGGTATGAGTTCTTCTTATGCTACTTTCATCTCCTTTACTTTGTTAAAAAAAAAATTATTTTATGATTTTTCATGTATATTTTAAAAAGTGATTTTTGTACATGAACCATCAAACTCTCTTTAGCCATTTTTTACAAGATAAAAAAGCTTGCAATAATTGAAATTATTCTTTTGAATGTAACTCATCTTTCTTTTATATTTCTCTATTGTTCAGTTATATATATTTTGTTTCGTTTCAATAATTTCTAAGCAGTTAATCATCTAAAACTGTCTGAAACTGTTTGACAAATTTTTTGTAAGGCATTGCACGTTCAAGCAATAACTTCTTCATCAAATTTTAACACAAATTGAAGTCATACAAGAATAAATTATGCAATAGTGTAGTTTTTTAATCAGTTTTAATATTTTATAAAATTATTTTAGTATACCTCAAAAATAGGTAGGTTCTCGTGCATAGTACGAGTTAGCGACTAGTTAAATATATTATTATTGCACTTAAAAATTTATTTGGGGGTATTCTAAGGACCCGTATCAAAAAAAAAAAATGTTTATACATATTTTTTTAAATGAAGTATTCATAAATTAATAGCTCACTGATTTCACGTATGTATTCTTGATAATTTAATATTTTTTGACTTTATATTTAAAAAAATTGTAATAACATTTGATCCAATGACTAGACAAAATGATAGATACATTTGGTCAAGATTCTCAAGAGCTTTTAGGGGACGAGGTTTCTAAAGAGGTAAAGAAGAAAGAACACGAAAGAAGTTATTGCAATCTCTCCAAAATTAGTGATAAGGTCTTCATTTTATTTGAGAAGGAAAGGTAGAACTAATAAGCAATCGCAGCGTTACTAATGCTTGGGGCATTCAAATTAACCCATGACTTGATAAAAAATAATTATATATATTATTTTATTAATTTAATTTAATTTACCTTTAAAAATATTTTTAAACACCTTGACTTAAATCTTGTACATTCTAACATAGATCAGTTTAGTCTAAAACTAAATAACACAAATCATCCCAAAACCAACCAATAACATACATCAGAAATATCTCTCTCGTGAATTTCCATTCTCTATTTGACTATTGGCATCTTCTGCTTTATATTATAGTATAAATATAGTAATATAATATAACTTTATATAATTTAATAATTAGAAAATATAGAGGGTTTTTTACATGTGTATGTATTATTATCATGTTATAATATTATTTTGTTGTAAATTTAGTTATTAAAAAATAGTAAAATTAGTGATTCTTCAAACATTTAATTAGTTAAGTAGACACGGTGTATTGTTTATACATGTACGAATGGGTGTGGCTCTTTGGTTCAATAATTAAAATAATGCATGTGAGTTGAGTTTTGCCATTTACTTTAAAATATTTTTATAAAAATAATGACAATTGCATAAAAATACAAAATGTTATACAAACTTTACAAAATAAAATAGTTACACCTACACACATTGACAATAGATAATGAAAACTTATAATAATGTCTAAATATAAAAACTTGTAAAAGAAAATTAGTAAAATGTCATGTGTGATTCTTTTTGTCGATAACTCGATATATTCAATTCTTTTTTTTATTAAATTTTTTTTAATTTAAATTTTTTAATAACCTCCTGAAAAGAAATTCTAGATCCGCCATTGCTTATAGGTCAATTTAAAAATAAAAAAATTTATTTGTTACATCTTTCATAGGCCACAGGTTGATTCTCCCAAAACCACAACAAACACTGCACATGCATGCCTAATCACCATGACTGTCACCAAAACTACTACAAGAGCCCTTCAACCTATACCTTCATTGGCTACATCAGTTATAACCACCATCAGTGGCAGCTCTAAAAATTTTTCTTAAAATGTTCCTTAAGAAGCATAAATTATACAATCTAATAAAACGAGAAATTCATATATTGATAACAACAACAATAAAAAAAGCATGCAAATACATAAAATTTACAATTACTTTCTACGAGTTTTTATATTTTAAAATCGGTGCATGATAGTCTCATTATCAATGCTACAAGCTACATCTCTTTCAATGTACATAACCAACCAATCATTCATCTACTGAATGTAGAACAAATTATGAAACAAAATTTAATTTTATTGGCATAAAAAAACCGAGGGTGTTACCAAATTTTTTTTTGAAGGGTAGACAAATAAAAATTTTAAATTATTATATATAAAAAAAAAAAAAAAAAAAAAAAAGGTGGCGCCGCCACTGTCCACCGTGATGTTCCACTACCCCGACAGCCCTCAACTCATAGCCTTCAACCAAAATATGCATTCACCCCAAACAATCATCATCTTAGTCAAAACATCAACGTCCCTTCAGATACACCATTGCCATATGCACATTGATGATAAATCTTAGTGAACCATGTGTCCAAACTGGGTTGAAAGATCTGCAAAATACAAATATTCAGTCGAAGTAGTATTGATATGGTGCTGGCCTAAGTTTCTCTAATACTTAATTAGTTAGAACTCGCTAAAACAATTATGTAGAAAGCAATAAAGTTTCTAGGTTTTTCTCTCGTACCTTTGGAATGGTATGGTATGGCCTTTTATTTATATAGAGGTGTTTTCTAATCATTATTTTTGTGATTTTATCTGCTTAAGTTGGTTATGGCATAATGAGTGTAATGGCACTAATGAAACACGAGAACCTTAGGATTTGTACCTATAATTAAGGATCGTGGGTTGGAGAGGCGAGGATGTTGCTCTTCAAATTTGAAAGTTGCGGCTTTCCATCTTGAGAAGGTCTCGTTCTCTTTCTCTAGTCTACTTTGCGAAAAGTTTGAACAAACAAACTACTTAATTCTCACTTGAGCGAACATATCGTGTCTGTTTGAGAACAGTTTGTTTAGTTTTTTACTGAAAACTTTTTAATAAAAATGTGCAAAAATATACTTTTTTTTTTTCTTGAAAAATTATTAAAAAAAAAAAAAAAGACAAAAAATGAGACTTTAAAAAACTATATGTAAAAGTTATAAGCTAAAAGCTAAAAATGACACCAAACTTACCCCGGTACCCTTCACACACAAAAATGGCTTACGGTGTATGATCTTTACACTTTTCAAGTGCCTGTATATATAGATTTTTATTTCTCAAATTTCTTTGATCCCTATAATGTCCTCTTTCTTTTTCTTTTTCAGTGGAATGCCCAATTGTGCTGTTTATTAAATTTTGATTGAGAAGGATTAGGAATCTTCTTGGATATTTCTAGAGAGAAGTTTGGTGGAAAAGGATTTTGGGTTATTTGCCTTTCTTTGAAAATTATGCTAACCTAAGATTGTTTGTAAGTGCTTTTTAACTTATGTGGTAGAATTTCAAGATGATCTTGATGATTCAATCTACCCAACTCATCATTGATCATTGATTATTGCATTTATTGGTTTCTCTACTCAACATATTCCATCACTAATAGTTAAATCTTTGCCTACCATTATAAGAATTGAATATGGCAAACTAAAACATCAATAGATTTCTAATTGAAAGAAATATCAATAAATTTCTTTTATGTATAAATTAATAAAAAATAAAAACTATTGTTAATGCGCCTATTAAGGATATGAATAAAAAGATATTAAAACTTTAATTATCACAACAAAATTTATATATATATATATATATCAAAACATCAATCGGTTTCTTTCAGATGTACAAGAATATTCAATTTCAAGTCCACGTCTTAAACAGTTAAGAACACAAAAAGACAAAACAAAACAAAACAAAAAGTATTTAGACCTAGCCTAAAAATTTTGAATACCGAAGATTCAAAAATTCATTTCCATAGGCTTAAAATTTTCAACAAAGAAAAATTCAACTACTGGAAAAACACATAGCCTTTCACATTTCACTTTCACTTTCACTTTCACTTTCACTTTCACTTTCGAACGACACAAGGGTATCATTGTGCTACCATTTTCCACTGGCCATCGCAATCATCTTTGGTTTAACGTTAAACACACAGTTAAACTTGCTTGCTACGGCTACGTAGTAGTTCTTTCAATGGCCCACCGGGTTGTCATGTATCATAAGTCATAATATTCAGTGAACCTAGCTAGATTTCTTCTCTTCCTTTCTTTTATTTTCTTTTTTTTTCTTCTTTAACCTACTTTTTGCATAGATGATAAAACCCCATATTCCTTTGAATTCAATCATTTCATTGGAAATATGTACGGCCAAACAAATGAATAGAGGACACAAAGAAATATAAACAAATAAAAAAAGCAATAGCCTTTTAAGCATGTTCATCACTTTCACTTATCACATACACTACTTTTTTTCCATCTCTCTTTTGGACTATCAGGTTACAGATACAAGCTAATCAAAGGCCCTGTATAACATAACAGTAGTTGCAACTTAGCAATAATAAGTTCACTAATTTTATATTTTCTAGTGAAAGTAGTATGAGTACGATGAAGACCAAAATGTGGCACATAATAAAAAGAGTTACTGCATGTGTATTGAACTATGGTTTATGTTTTGGACAGCTTATTATGGGATAGAAAAATACTTTAAAGTTTAAACAAATAAAACTAACTCTAATTTATTTGTTTAAAGTTACATTTGGACGCAATTTTGAACAAATAAGCTACCAAAACATAGGTTAATTTAAATACACACATGTTAGAGCTAGGCTGCTAGCTACAAGCTACTACTAGCTCTGAATATTCCAAGAAACTAAGCTCACAATTTTGTTTTTCTACATCAAACTTCCAAAGATTCGTCACCCAACTGTTTTTCTACATCAAACTTCCAAAGATCACATTTTTGTTTTTCTACTTGCTCAATTGACTTCTATCTTTGCTCTCATGCTGGAATTGTCCATCAAACTTTCTAAGGAAAATCATCTATCAAAAAATCATCGTTAAAGTCAACCGAACCCATCATATCCCCAGAAATCACATCCCCATTATCAGAGTCCAATGTTGATGATAAGACAGAGATGTGGCCGAGTGATTCAAATGCCACAGTTCGATCTGGGGAAATGAGATAATCAGACGATGATGATTGGATGTGAGCAATATCGTTATGATCACTAGGAATCTCTTCCTTGCATTCCTGCTTTATGGAGGATTGGAAGGATGTGAAAAAGGGGTTGTCTTGTTTGTTGGTGATAGTGGAGTTGTCAAAACTTAGTAGCACGGAAGAGTCACTAGGTGGAGAAGAATCCAAGAACAATTCAGGGACTTTTAGGAAGTTTCTGCATGTGTGATGGCCTATATATGTACTCCTATACTTTGGTGGATCATCATGGATTCTTTGCACATGTTTGGTTGCTAGGCACCCTTGATCATGTTTATGAGTGCACCTATAGTAATGCCTGCATCATACCCCACAAAATAGAATCAATTTTATGCTATGATTAGACAATTATAAAAGGTTAAACCCAAAAAAAAAAAAAAAAACAATTATAAAAGGAAATCAAGGGTTTGATTTCTTTGTTTTTCTTTTTGGAACGAGTATAGAAAGTAAAGCATTTCCCAATACTTTCTATACATGTTTAAGAAAACTTCAATAGATTAGAGGACCATGATGTACTCCAACATGATTTTAGTCGCTAATAAATTCTAGCATACCTTTTGCTCCAAAAAAAATAAATAAATAAAGAACAGTTCTTTTTGTCAATTATTTTTGGAAAATTAATAGGGTTTTTTTTTTTTATAATGTTTAATCATGTCAAAATACTGATTGGTTTCTTTCACCGGGCAATATTTAAACCAGAAACAAAATTTTTCTTTTTTGTAGAGTTAAAAAAAAAAAAAGTTTTTGCATGATTTTGGTGATTACTGAACTTGGGATTTGAGAAAATTAAAGAGAATGTATCAAAAATGAAACAACAAATACCTTGGGAATTTGGCATTAAGGATTACTTTTTGTCCATATTTTCTCCATGCATAGCCGTCATCTGTCAGATTAGGGGCTTCTTTTGTCCACGACTGAGCTGTCTTCCTACAGTAGGTAATCATATAACTTTGTTAGAAAAATTTGACTTACAAGATTTCAATACAAAAACCCAAGTATTCAATAAAAAAAAAGTCCAGAAATGGTTAATCCGGTTAATGAAATACGGGGCATACTAGTCTTTCAAAAGCATATACTTTCTTTTTGTCTTATAATTTACTAGTATCAGTACAGTTTAACACATGATCTTAGCTGTATAGCAGCATATTAAAAGGCAAACCTGTCCCTACTCCTACTTGTTAACTATTTATAGATAAGATCACTATTGATACCAAGTTTTATATCTGTTTTTTACCTTGGATTCATCTAGTAGTACAGTACTTCCAAGCCAATTAGACAAAAACAAATAATAAAAACTTACAGTAGTGATAGAGTACATGAAATTTTTTTTACCTTCTCTTATAACAGCCTCTCCGATCCTTGTGTGTTGTACTCCTGGAAGTTTCTTCTGAAGATTCTGATGACTTGGGGCCACCATTCCAATTGGTGACATGGGTATTGGCCTGAATTTGAGACACCTCATCAGACTCAGCGTTGTTCAATATCAAGAGGCTATTAGTAAAGGACTTCAAGATTCTCAGAACAAGATCTTCAGCTGGGGCTGCCTTGTTGTTGTTGTTGTTGTTGTTGTTGTTGTCGTCTCCAGCTGACTTATTAAGCAAAGAACGTAGCTGATTTGCAATATCACGGCCTTGAACAAGCTCTTCTATTGCCTTTTTCTTGCTAGAAGGTAAGCTCTCAGGCCAAGTACTCTCCATTGTTGGGTTGTGTGTGTGAGTTTCAGTGTGTTTCGAGACTTTTGTGTTTTTTGTGTATATGTGACTGTCTTTTGAGCTTTTGAGCCCCTTGTGTTTGAGCTCTTTTTTTTACCAGCCAATGTGTAGCAAAGCAAGAGGGTTTTTATGTAAGTTAAGAAAAGCACCTTAGATTAGAGAGCATGTGCAAGGAAAATCAATGGAAGCTCGAAAGGAAAATTCCTCACGTTAATCATCTTGTAAAGCCCACGCACATTTCAATCACAATGTTCCCTGACTTAATCCTAACCGTACACGTGTTCTCCACCTAGGGTCGGATTTGGCGAAAGTACAAAATCCTGCTTTGGGAGCGAGTGGAGTATGGTGGTTGTTGATTACGAGTGTGAACATGACGTCACGAGACGACGTCATGGGTAAAACGTCACGCATCACCAGCTGTTTGCCACGTGGTACCATGTTTATTTAATTCTCAAGTGGTATCCCCATTTTCCTTGTCTTCATAAGTTAATACTAAACTTAGTATATGACGATTGTAACCTTGCGATGGTAGTGAGTGTGAGGCAGATGGGTTCGGTGAATAAGGGCAAGTAAGGGGGCTAATATGGGGTTTTTATCAATACGACAATAACTAAGTGGTTGGATGTTCCAAGTCCTTGGTGGCTGGGTCTTCTGTTTTTGGATAAGCTTCAATAGGTAGAGATAGTGTGTAGTAAAGGCTCATTGTACTCCGTGTAACCCATGGGTAGGGCACATCTTCTATGGCAGCAATATGAACCACGTTTACCATTTTAAATTTTAGAGACATTTTTGTGTTACAATTTTTGTTGCAGCTATACGAACCAAGTAAGCCCATTTAGATTTTAGAGAAATATTTTTGGGCAAAAACACCATTTTGATTTTTACATTTTAAGATCACAGTCAATTTGGTTCTTACATTTTAGTAGCAGTCAATATGATCCTTGTTATTTTCAACTTCCATTCAATTTGTTCTCTACTTTTAACTCACTGACGAAAAATACTTGTGACAAACAGTTTGCATGATTGGCGCTCATGTGACTAACATAATAATATAAAATTAAATAATTAAACATAAAAAATCCACGTAAGCATTTTGACGAAGAAAAAAAAGGTCATGTCAGATAAACAAAATCTAAAAAAAAAAATGAAAGAAAAAAAAGAATTCAAAACAAAATTTCCCAGTTTTTTTTTTTAATTTTCTTTTGAACTCTTCCATATTCTTCGCTACCGAACGCTTACCCAGAAACACAACAATCTGGAAAAAACAATAATATTAGGCTGCACAAATTCTCCTCGACCCCTTGCCATTCACCCAAATTCTTAAATACAACCTAACAAAACAAAATCCACATCACATGCACGAACCCTCGCTTAAAGTCAAAGAGAGAAAGGGCAACTTCAGATTGCTGCGGCCACAAACGACCGCAAGAAAACCCAATAGTTGAATGACGCTAAACTGCGACGATGCAACATGCTTGGGCTGAGGACAAAGGCAAATCAGCCTCCATAGTGGATTTCGTTGATGCAAAGAATTTGAAGGAAAAAAACCGTTTGAATTTGATTTGGGTTGTCTGTTGGTGTGAATTGACTAATTGAAGTGCAAGGCATTGGGAATCTCAAGCACAAGCCTTTTGTCTCTTTCAATTATTTTTTTTTAAGATTTTTTTTATCTGACATGGCCTTTTTTTTTCTTCATTAAAATGCTTATGTGAATTTTTTATGTTTAATTATTTAATTTTATATTATTATGTTAGTCACATGAGTGCCAATCATGTAAACAGTTTGCCACTTAAGTATTTTCTGTTAGTGAGTTAACGGTAAAGACCAAATTGACTGAAAGTTGAAAATAACAAGGACTATATTGACTGCTACCAAAATGTAATGACCAAATTAACCGTGACTTCAAAATGTAGGGAGCAAAATAGTGTTTTCACCAATATTTTTGTGTCACAATTTTTGTCATGACATGGGCACAATCGAGAAAAAAGCGGTTGCTTAGTATGAAAGTACTTATTTATAGCAACAACCGATCATTTCATTAAATTAAGGCAAATTTTGTTGTTGTAGGCATATTGTTTAAAGAAAAGATTGTATTTGTGCGTGTGTTTTATAGAGCAGAGGAGGAGTTGTGAGATTGTATTTAGCTTTACCTATAATAATTTTGATTAGAGATTAAATATTATAAATTTACTATGGTATATGTGTTATCTTATTGAAAATTATAAATTATGTGATAATAATACTATATGCACCTTGTCATGAGAAAGTAAAATTTTCAATGTGAAATAGTCTCTTAAATGGAGAGAATCATATTCCATAACGGAATATGAGTTCCATGCATGTCTTCTTATGGTATGTAGTAGATCTCACAATCGTATGAAACGATGTAAGGGATCATGCATATATGTAGTGCATAGGATACCTTCCTATAAATTAGACTTTCAAATGAAGAAGATTGTATTTCCTCCCAAAATGTGAGTTCTATACATATCTTCTTGTAGTGTGTGGGTCCGACAATCATATGAGATCAATCAGATACTTTCTTGTGAAATAAACTCCCACTAAAGAGCATCATATTCCCTCCTAAAATCTGAGTTTCATACATATGTAGGCACACATTTTGTGATAAGAGTACATTATACAGCTGTTATAGGCTACACGAGATAATTATGGTATTTAGGCCTTTGGTTTGAAATTTTTTTTCTCTTTTAGCCACTCTACATACGATAATGAAATAAATTTGTCAGTATGTGGGTAATACATTCTATGAGAAGAGCACTTTATACAGCTCTCGTAAACTACACGAGATAATTTTGGCATGAAGAGGCCTTTGGCTTGGAAAACTTATCTCTTGCATGCAGGGGCGGAGCTACATTGCTCCTTGGGGGGCCATGCTTCCCCCCCCCTAAAAAAAAAATTTTCCTCTCCTGCAACTATACTAGAAATAGGATATAGTCCTCCAAAAAATTTAGAACCCGTCCCCCAATTATTTCTAAGATGTCTAGTTAGTCTAATGGATTTTTAGTTGACCTCCTCAATTGTTCAAAACGTTATTACCTGTCCACCCCAATTATTCGTAAGATTTATAGTTAGTACAAAAGATAATGACTAATAATTGATCTTCTCAATTGTCCAAAAAATTTATAATTAATCCAATGGATAATAACTAACTCTCTAGCATCATTGACAACCCATTTCCCAACATAATTTCAATTTTTTTTCATCTTTAGATACCTACGGAGCTTTGTTGTAGCTGCTAGTACTAGCCTATTGCCCCATTTTCTTTCTTCTCAACACAAAAACTCCTATCTCAACCAAAATTGTTAATCCATTTTTTTTCCTGGTGCAACATCATCTTCTTAACTGTTTAAAGAAGTGAATATGCAAGTGCATTTTCTTTTCTCTCTCTTTTATCAATCATCATTGTTACTTTACTATTAGTATTATTTTTGTTTCTTTCTTCTGCCACTATGTGTGTGTTGATATGCATAAGGGTATTTAAGATTTTTTTGTTCACATTTTTGTATTGCTATCTTTATTCCATTAAAGATTGTTGGGCATTATTTTGATGTGAACTATTCTTTTATTGGATTTTTTTTTTTTTTTTTTTGTATTTGTCTATAATAAACTATATAATTTTTGTATGTTCATTAATATTTAAGAATATCACAATATATCAAAGTTAATAATTTTGTATTCAATATGAATTATGGTTAATATATCAATACTACAATTTGGCCCCCCCCCCCAAGTAAAAAATTTTGGCTACGCCCTTACTTGCATGCGCTTTACACATGATTATGATAAACATCTGATAGTATCTGGGGCACACATTCTATAAGAAGGGCACACGATTCAATTGTTACAGCTTATACAAGAGATAATTATGTGGTATAAAGAGACCTCTGGGTTAGAAAAATTAGGGTTTAGTTTATCTCCAGTACTTTTTTTAACTGAACATGTCTTCTTATTTTAAATAACAATGATAAGTGGTAGTAAGTTTTAATTTCCATCTTTTATTTAGTCAGTGAATGATATGGCAATTTCTCATTAAAATAAAAGGAAATTCCAGTTAAAAAATATTGAATGTAAGCCAAACTCAAAAATTATCTGTTGCATTTACTTTAAGTCAGATAATAAATACATATTCTCACAAATGTGTAAGGTCCATAGGCGGTGAGACATTTATTTTATACGGTTGTATGAATCTATGAGATACCTTCTCTTGAATTAAATTTTGAGTCATCCTAACGAGTGCCCTTAGGGCATTCATTAAAGATCCATTTTAAGAAAGTTTTAACATCACTTTTATGGGAAATGAAAAAAACAATCAAAACATTAATTGTTTTTCTTTCTTTCCCCATAAAAACTTTTTTTTAATGGATTATTAAACAATGCCCTAAGGGCATTCGTCACGTACGAGGAACAAAAAATCAGACTGATTTTGAATGATTTTGGAAGAACGTGGGGTGGTTTTTATTGGAGAAGACATTATTAATATTAACAAATTTTGGAGATTTTAATAAGTGTTTGAAAAATGTTTGGGAAAAAAAAAAGTTATTAATTAGGAAAGTCAATATACGATGCAAATGCCTTAAATATTAAAGAAGACTGTTGAGCCCGCCACATTAAGGCCCTTAAGAGCATCCGTAGTAGATGTGCTAAATGTACCAAGTGCTAAATGTACCAAATGCTAAATATTTTGCACATTTGGCATACCAAACACCAAAAAACACCCTTTATCAGATATGCTAAATGTGCTAAATTTTTGCAATATGCTACAGTGCTCTCACAAATTTGGCACAGTACGGACAAAGCATTGTATATCATTTATTAATTTTTTATTCATATTTATCTCTCCTCTCACTTCTTTAATTGGTTTTTTCTCTCTCCTCACAATTCGTCTCCAATCCGTCTTTCTCCTCACAATCCGTCTCTCTCATAATCTGTCTCTCTCTCACAATTTTGGCCTGCCGTTGTCTCGCCGTCTGTCTCAAGGCCGCCGTCAATCTTGCCTACCGCTGTCTCGCCGTCCAGATCGAGGCCGCCGTCAATCTCGCCTGCCGCTGTCTCGCCGTCCAGATCAAGGCAAGATCGAGGCCGCCGTCGATCTCCCCCTCTTCCCTCTACTCTCTGTCTGTCTTTCACTCTGCCTCTCTCTGGTTGTGAGTTTTTTTTTTTTTTTTTTTTTTTTGCTGCAATTTGGGTTTATCTGATTTGGTGAGTAATTGTGGTGGTTGTGGATTGATTGTGGTGGTTGGTGGGTACAGTTGATCTGGGTGGTGGTGGGCTGTGGGCGGTGACAGTAGCAGTGGTGGTAACAGTGACAGTGGTGGTGGTGGGCTGTGGGGTTGATGGCCGGTTCAGTTGATTGGGTGGTTGTTGCTGTTGTTGATAAAACGTGGAGGAAATAATATATTGTTTTAATGTGTAGTAAATATTATTTTAATGTATAGAATTGAATGATAAAATATCTGATAAATGGGATGTTGTAAAATGATGTAGTAAAATAATAAAGTAGGCTTTTGGTGTGGCAAAATGACATTTTTTTGCAACATCTGCTACGGATGCTCTAATGTGGCTGGCTCAACAGACTTCTTTAATATCTGTCCCTCAAGGATCTACCAAACTAAGAGGATATTTTATTTTTCTTCCTTAAAAAAAAGTGGAGGATATTCTATTTTTTATAAGGTGCGTGGATTTTCTTTTCTTTTCTTTTTTTTTAAAGAAAAACGATATTTGTGTCTTTTGTAATACGTTGTTTAGTTTTTTTTTTTTTTTTTTTTTTTTTTTTTTGGAGTTAAATCGTACTACGTTGTTTAGTTGTCTTTACAAGTTAAAGTTAGCGCAAGATTCACCTTGAGGGAGGGAGAGCATATTAGCATAGACCATAGTGCGATAAAATCAGAGGCAAAGCTACAAACACATAGGTGAGGGACCAAGGCCTCCCAAAATTTTGAAAAAAAAAATTTTTATTATATATAAATTATTTTTAAATTTGAAAATTTAACTTACAAAAATAAGAGTTGGCTTTCCAAATATTTAAGTTAGTTCGATGATATTCTTAAAAAACGTAATTGGTCTAATTGTTATAGAGCCAATATTTTATTTTTCTCAATTTCATTTTTTATTATAAAATATGATCTTATATCTATTAAATTTTTTATAAAGTTTAGCATCAAACATTTTTGAATATATCTTTTTCAATTCATTATGTGCTGATTAAACAAATCATTCAGTCATAAAAAAAATTATATTGTAACTAAAACTATATAAAAAATGTGTTTTTAATTGCCACAATGGTGATACCAGGGGAATAGGGACCTCGTCAAAAATTCACATAATACTGTGGTCCAACAAACCTTGACGCTAGTAAGGAAAGAGATTATGTACTCTATACAAAAGAGCACCATTTTCAATCTTTTTCCAGACAATAAGTGGCTTTTGTTGAATAGCATCTTTTTAGAAAAATATTAGCCAAATAGCATGCAGATGAAACTATTTAGTTAATTGGATTGTTTTTGAAACTCGAGTTTGTTAAACTCAAGTTCCAACCCAAAATCGAGTTTCCCAAACTCAATTTCCTCTTGGTAGGTCATCTGGCGTGGAATAAATTTAAAAAAAAAAAAAAAACACGTGGAACTTGAGTTTTCTAAACTCGAGTTCCAGTCTGGTAAATACCCGATTTTAGCAAACACGAGTTCCATTAAAATGGAACTCGAGTTTCCTAGACTCAAGTTCCACTTTTTTTTCTTTTTCTTTTTTATTCCACAACAGACGACCTACAAAGAGGAAATTGAGTTTGGGAAACTCGAGTTCCAAAAACAGTCCAACTAACCAAATAGTTTCATTTGCATGCTATTCATCCAATATTTTTCCAAAAAAATGTTGTTCAGCAAATTTTGCCGTAATAAGTAATGACTATTGAGTAGGTCCCATTTAAAACCCAATATTTTATTATGCTTTCAATGGTTTCTCACGGCAATTCAACGAATTCAATTAAGGAGAATGGGCAAGTCTCACAAAACAATAATTAAAAAAAATTAAGAAGCCATTTAAACTCTAAGTTTTTTTGGATTTTTTTTTCCATTTAGCATAATTTTAGCAACAATTTTGTTAGTTAGCATTTTTTAAAACAATTTAGCAAACTAACATCTCAAGTTTGTTAGACTCGATTTCAATGAAGGAAATCGAGTCTAGTACACTCGATTTATGCTCTAGCAGAAGCTGATGTGAATATTTTGTACAGGTGGATCTGGGGAACACGGAGAAGAAGAAGATTGCAGGTGGGTTTGATTTTGCAAGTAGAGATAACAACAGAAGGGTGGATTTGGTTTTTTCGTGGGTGGTTTGGTTTTGAAGGTAACTTCACGGAGTGGGTTTGATTTTGCCGTGGGTCTTGTCTTCTTCTTTTCCTTCTTTCTGCTTCTTCTCCTCCTTTTGGCTTCGTTCTTCTTCTTTGTTCTTCTTCTTTGTTTCTCAGATCAGTAAATCAAGTGCGTGAGACTCGAGTTCTACCTGTATAAAAATTTCCACATCAGCATTCTAGAGCATCAAAATCGATTGAGCGAGACTCGATTTCGTTCATTGAAATCAAGTTTAACAAACTCGAGATATTAGTTTGCTAAAATGTTTCAAAAACATGCTAAATAATGAAATTGTTGCTAAAATAATGCTAAATGGCAAAAAAATCCAAGTTTTTTCCATTTTTGTATAAATCCAAAATTTAAGTATATACTTAGGTTAGATTTTACATAATTTTATAAAAGTTTCAAGGTTGTGAGATACACATACAACTTGGTAGGTATGTTACTCTATTCTTAATGCCTGTTACATTGACTTATTTTCTCAATTTAAGGAATTAAAATTTATGTTTAAACTTTGTGTTTAGATTAATATCTTAATTTGATTGTTATTAACTATGATTTTTTTGAATTGTTATTCACTGTGATTTTTTTTTTTTTTTTTTTTGAGAAAGTTATTCACTGTGAATTGATTATTAATGTCCAAAGTGATTGAATAAATTAAACTAGGTATTAAAAATAAGAAAAATAAATTAAAGTTTACATTTATATTAGATTTTGCATGACAATGTAATTAGTATATAAATATATTTATTTATTTATTTTTACTTTTTCTCTTGTCTGTTAATTATTCTTTCCTCCCCTAAATCGAAATCTTGGCTCCACAACTAAGTTAGAGCAAGAGAGTTCCAAACGTGTTTGGAATCAAACTTGTTCTTCCTAGTTTTGAATCATTCATATTTTAAAAAATTTCATTAGTTCAATTGAAATATTTTTACACGCTTTGGTATACAATTTGATACAAACATCATTTTGATAGAAAATACTAAGCTTCTTTTTGTGTGTGTGTGTGTGTGTGTGTGTGTGTAACTTATTAAATAAAAAAGTGTATACATATGTGGTTAGGGTGTCTTTACTAATATATTAATGTCACAACTTGGCCCCAAACAAAAATTTATGGCTCCACCCCTAGATAAAATCATCTTCTTCTGTTTTTTAGTATATAAAATGATCATTAAAACATAGAATTTTTACTATGTTTTAAAGAGATTTTTGGTATGTTTAATGTTTTAACTTTCAAACCAAATATGACCGTAAAGATATTCTAGTATGGTCACAACTCACAAGCATATTTTCAATTAAATTGCATTGAGCATGAAAGCACCAGAATGTTGTGTCGCAAGATAATTTTTACAAAAAAGAGGATACAATTAACTTGAATTATCGAAATATATCCTGTAATTGGAATTCTACTGGGAAATAAATTCATCCAAATAAATGAAAAAAGTGAAAATAACATGGCTGGTTCAGGTTGTCATGAAATGAGGAGAAATTAATGATATCGAATAGACTCATCAATATATATTTATAGCTATAACCAGCCCAGCATTAAAAAAGTGGGGTCTACCATGTCCATCTATCTACTATAGCTTCTAACATGTTTAACATATTTCTTATTTCATGAAAACAATTGAAGGAATTGCAGGAACTTTTCTCAAGGAGCATCGTACTAGATAATTGTCAATGGTAGTTTAACATAATTTACATTTATCCAATTATTATGGGAAGCCACTTTCTACTAACTAATACAGATCATTTATTATTATTATTATTATTATTATTATTATTATTATTATTAGAGATCAAATTCATTTGGATCGATGAATAAAAGATCAATACCTTAATAAGAAGAATGCTGAGGTGGCCAAGTTTGAACACAAGATACCATTCACACACTGGTGATGTGGAATAATATTTGGAAAATTACAAAAATTTTCATAACTTATTGCTACAAATTGTGATGTAGCAGAATGTGATTAGTGAAAAAATAATAATGAATTCATGTGAAAATAATAATTAACTACTCACAGTTTACCACATCAAAATTATGACAAAAAAATTTGTGAAATAATTTGTTGTATTAAAATCTACAACTACTCAAAACATTTTAGCACGGTTTGACATGTACAGACTAGATTCTAGTCATCGGATTCTTCTGTAGAATTTCATTTTGGTAATTGAGATGAGGTTAAGAAGAGAAATGTTATGTTTATGAAATTTTCATAATACTTTCACAATAAATTTTAAGTATTAAATTGTTACTGGTAAGTAAAATAGTAATTTCAATAATGAGTTCAAATTAGAACCAGTAATAACATACCAACTAGGATTTGTTATGAAAATATTACTACTTACAAAATTTTCATAATCTATAAAGTTGTCATTAATCTTTATATGAGTCTATCATTTTATTATCTACTATTTACAATTTGTCACTTGTATAGGTATATATTTAAAAAATTATGTATCTGGATTTATTAGAAAGAAAAGTAATTAAACAAACAGATTGAATTGAAATTTGAAAGGTGTATGGAAACTCACTCTTTTTTTGTTGTGTTTTTGTAGTTCTTTTCTTTTCGTTATTGGTTAGGGTTTATTTGGTTTTTAGATCCAACCCAACTATAATAATTAAGAAATTGAGATTAAAAAAAAAAAGTTTTAAGTTCAAAATTTTAAATTCATTAGGGTTTGGGAAATGTTAGATTCACACATTAGATAATCAACAAACCATGCTTATTAAAATACTTTTATTGGTTTTATGTATTGAAAAAATAGTAATACAAGCAAGCGTGACCCTATTTCTCTCTTGGAAATATTAATTAATTTAAGGTAAAAATGTAAAAGTGCTTATTAATACACATTTAAATAAATAATTTTTTAGAATCTTAGATATTAAGTTAATCCCAATTTATTTGACCAATTTCGATGGGCTCATCATGATTAGCTAAACGAATGAACTAGGGATGAGATTTGAATTCTTAAAATATTTAAGGATCATGTTAGCGGGTATCCTTAAGAAAATTATTAATAAACTATTTTTAAAAAGTTTTTCTAACACTTTTATGAGAAATTAAAAAAGTTGTCAAAATATTAATTACTTTTTTTCTTTTGCCATAAAAAATTTCTTAAAATGGTTTACTAACGAATGTCTTTAGAGCATTCGTTAACATTTCTCAACATTTTTATTGGGTTTAAAATGGTTTATCTCATCCCAAACTCAACTTCCTATTTGTACTTGCTTGTTTTTAGTTGGCACTCTTTATAAAATAATAATCATGAACAACAAATTCTCATAGTCTTTGACTCTTTATAAGTGACTATATTAGAACTTAGATAACCTCAGCTTGAAATTTATGTTGAGTCATATAAGAGGAAACGTTTACAGTTTACTCTTTCTGTTTTCTGCCTTCGTCCAACGTCAACGTGTAGGGGTTGATGCATAAAAGAGTGCCTAGTAATATGTACAAAAGGAAAAAATAAGCGGTATTGATTGGATCATGAGTAATGTGGGATTCACCCAACTCGAACTCTGCGCATAAATAAATTCACAAGAATAAATTTCACTAGCTATCTATGAAGAAATCCAACGTTAGAAATACAAAAATATATAATTTTAATAAAGAAGAAGAAGGTGATAGGATTAATTTAAAGCCCAACCTGTAAGAAAACGATGGCAGCCCCAATAGTTTAGTAAGGTCTGACTCTCTTGTCTACCTTGCTGTCTTTTTTAAGAATAAGATGAATATGGTATGGACCATTGATGTGAACAGGGATTGGAGTAGTTGCAATAAAGAACGCCAGCTATGTCTTTGAAAGTTCCGGGTACAATATGGTACACCATGTTGGCCACATAAAGAAAAGAAATGCAGTCAAAGAAGCACATGGGAAGAGTATTTTCTTCTTTGGATAAGTAGCGAGAATAGGAGATTACGCGTTTGGATAAGTAAAGCCGTAGCAAAACAGTAATTTGGGTTTAAAATGAATGTTTTTTTAAAAAAACTATTGAAGAGTTGCTGTTACTGAAATGGAGTTTTGAGTAGGCTCTCAAAATGTCTAACCAAACGGATCTTAGTTTACTAGGCTGACTGACAAAAGGGGATCGTATATGATATGAAAGTATTTACTGTGGGCTGTAGAAAAGGGTGGAGCTCGAACGGCTGATGTTGCTTAGAATAATTTGATCAATTGTCACCAACAAAGGAACAAAATCACAAAAATTGGAAGAGCTCGACAGGAAATGAAAGAAATCCAAAACGAAAGTGGTTAACAATACAAGACAAAAATATGACTTCTCAAGTAGAAAGATTTCACGTTGATCCCTTTTGAATAACAAACTGAGAACCTAGCCCTACTCCCAACAGTCTTGATGATGACCCTTAAAACTGATGGTCAAAGTGCATTTGGCATATACCAAAACAAGTCCTGGGGCTCGAAAGCAACTCACTCTCAACTTTTCAACTGTCACGATATTTCATTATAGCATTCACAGTAATAAATGTCATCCTATCCCATTTTACTATTCTAAAAAGTAACTTTATCAATTATACAATACAGTTTTACAATTCTTCAAGCATCTCAAATTCTTTTTTCCTATTCTACTCATTAAAATAATATATCTACGCAATAAAATATATTTTTTCCTTTTTATTTTTTCTCAATTTTATCCTCCACCTTACCTCAACCTCTATCAGCATGCCTCCACTGCCCAGTCACCACCACCGCGCCTCCACCATGCCTACCGCGCCACCACTGCCCACTGCCTACTGCCCACCAAAATCCCACCGGAACAAAAACCCAAATTAAAAAAAAAAAAACCTAGCATCACAAAAAAAAAAAAAAAAAACCCACGTCGGAGATCGCCATGACCTCGCCGGACCCAAACACTAGCGATCTCTAACGACCAATAACCAGAGTTCAGCCACTTCAGCCACGACCCAAACACCGGACCCAACCACGACCAACGATCCAAACACCAATCTCCACACCCAACACCGATCTCCACCCCGAACCATGACGAACACCCCGATCCACCACCACAGCGAGCACCCCGATCCAAACACAGAGGCTTGATTCAAGGGAAAATAGAGAAAAAAAGAAAAAAAAAAAAAAAGAAAGGGAAGATAGGGACGAGAGAGGGGAAGGATGGAATGAGAGATCAGAACTGGAAAAAAAAAAAAAAAAAAAAGAGAGAGAGAGAGAGAGAGGAGATGAGAGTGACCAGTGAGAGAGAGAGGGGATGAGAAAGAGAGAAGGAAGAGAGAGAAAAGAAAGAGGAAAAATGAGAGAGGAGAGAGAAATGAGAGTATTAAAAAAATATTTTTTTTATAAGATTGAGCTACAGTACCATCTTACATTTAAGATGGTACTGTAGCTCAATCTCAAATTTTCTTTTAGCATTTGGCATATGGCTGGCCAGCTGATGAGCAATATTTGGGCTTTTATGCCAAATGCACTTTGCATTTGGCATGTAAGAGGCCCATTGGGGATGCTCTTATAACAACGTATCAACATATAAGAGTATTAGTTTAAAACACATGAAACCTTTTAAATCAGTGATTATTTGATCCCAATTGGTGAATTTAAAAAGCCAACGAAGTGCATGAGTCGTTTTCCTTCCAGATATTCAGCCTAGTTGCTAGATAACAGACGAAGAGGACTTTTCTTCTTTATCATATCCTGCTACCCAACTATTTAAATTCAGACAATATCAACACCAACTTTGCACATAGAACTCGCAAAGGAAAAAGGAAGGAAAGGAATTAAAATGCAGTTAATCGTTTCCCATATTTTCCTAGTGCAAGAAACACATATTTTCTTTTAAAGATACAAGAAAACATATATGTAAAGCCGAGTAATGAAAAGTATTTAACATTAATCTTCCTCTAGTGCTAAAACCACAATACATGCTCACTGTGGGGCAGCACAGTCTTCACAATGATATGGTCTAAGTCAAATGGGAAGCTGGGTGAAAGCTGGATTTGTTATTCAAATTTTCATGTTAGTAATTAGTAATTTTCCCTTAAGAAGTTCAAAACATCAATGGGTGAGAGGGATCAAACCATAGTCGTCTCGGTTGGAAACACTAGAGAAAGCCAGTTGACCTAAAAGTATAATCTATGGCCTTAGCCATAGATTAAAGACTTGAAGCTCTTTAGCCAATTAGATTTGACTTTGTCTAAATAAGGGTATAATCTATGGCTAAGGCCATTAAAAAAGTTAATATATTCTTCAAAGGTGCAAAAATGACCTAAGTTAATTGAGGAAGACTAACCTATACTTTTGACACCTTTTCATTCATTTTAAACTGTAAAAAAGGTCAAGCCTGTACTTTACACAACTATTATATACTCTATTTTTTACCCTCTTTTTTCACCTTTCAAACTGTGTCAGGCCTCTAGAGGACCTTTAACATATGATACACTTCTGACCGCCACCCTGTTATTTCACTTCCTACAACACCAATTCCTGTGAAAACAAACCATATTGGTAAAGATCCATCTTGATGGGGCCCCTCCGCCTATTTTTACATCATTTTTCCTTCCCTGACCTGCATCATCTAAACTCTGTATCCACCATAAGACTAGCCTTGGCTTAAACTATCCATACTGCTCTCTATCCTCTAACTGGTTACTCCGTTCCAGTCCGGTCCAATGCTGATAACTTGTTTCACATGCTGGTGGTTAGCTTCTGCAACCATCTGAAGAATGAGAAGCAGAAAACATCAAGAAAGTCTAGTGATTATAAAAGAACTTGAAGTCATTATCAACAAAGTATTATGCATCTCTACATTATAAAAACAGGCATATTTAAATTGATGCTACAGTGCTTCTTGATCAAACCCAATCCTGTAACATCAACATTAACTTATGGACCCATGACAAATATCAACACATCCATTGTCTTTCACATTTGTAACAATGGAGGATCTGAAGAACACTGATTTCACGACCCCATGCACGGTTTCTGGTAGTTGCTCACAATATTGAGTTTTCCACAATAGATATATGTGTATATATATATATATATATATATAATTAAATATAGAAAACATAGATTATGGTTATGTTACTTGACCTGTACAATCACTCCTTACCATTAAAACTACTTATACTCCAAGCATGCAGTACTAAAGGGATTTGACAACCATAGGTAATGTTATGATGGAGTGCATGAGAAAAATTAAACACATGCTTACCATTAAACTTTACAACCAAACTCCACAAGAAAGCCACACAGAGGAAAAATTATGGGAAGCCATCCAAAATGAAGCTTGTCTATAACTGGGTGTCATGCATGTCAACTGGAACCTTGATCTTTCTTTGACTCCAAATTGCCATGTTTTCTCAGTATCTCAAGTTCTCTGGCTATCTGGATATCAGATGGCCAAAAAGTCTGCTGTACAACTTTAAAGAGAAAGCGAGGGAGCAACGCTACAACAGTAATAAGCAAAATAGTGAGCCAATAGGTAGGTGACTTTGCCAGGTGGTAAATTGTCCTGCCAAAGATAAAGAGGAATATTAGCTCTGCTCTATGAAACCTTCACAAGTTAGATTGCAGAACACGCAATTGTAGATACCAAGACTAACCAGTAATTGGGAAAGACTGGTATAGAATCCAATACCACCATACAGGCATATGTAATGATAATCGATCCCCATACTGCAAAATGAGTAAACACTTCCCAGCGCCGAACGTCCATTGCCAAGTGAATATTCACAAGAACAACAACTGCAATTGTCCACAAACTTCCCATACTCCATATATCAATTGAGCTATTTTTATAGGTGTACAAGGGTATATAGAAGAGTACAAGACTCTGCCATAGTGTGTCAACCATCATGATCCAAAAGAGACGCAAATTGTAAGCTTCGTGTCTATACCCAGAACCATAGAGTTTTGGATATAGCAAAAGTGTCTTATGGCTTAAGTCTTTGTCCAGAATTCCAACAACAATAGTAGGAATAGAAGTATAAATAACAGAATAAAATACACTGCTCCAATCTGTCAGTGCAGAAGTTGTTGAAAAAGCTGTACATAATATGTACCTACAAATACAAAAAGAAAATCAGATTAATAACTTCAAGAGAATATGCATCTAATGTAATTTAAAGAGGAGAACTTTGTGCTTCAAAGAATTCAATCTACAATATTGGATTTCTACCCTTCAGACCCATTACATTCATGATGTTCACCTCAAAAAGGCGATATCTATTCCAGATTACTAATGGCAATAACAATAAAATTGAGCAAAAATAAATGAAGCTAATATCATCCAACTCTAAGAATTTAATACAGGGACTTTAATTCATTTGTTATAAGAACATAATGAAAAAGAATTTGCGTATATTCTACTTGCTAGATTCAATATTTGCTAAGTACATACTTCTAAATTCAACTTTACTACCATGCAAAATAGCCAAGAGCTTTGTAGCTCAACTAGCACCTCCTGGTGATTCAATGGTGACGTTCAAGTTTCAACTCCCCCCTTCCCCATTGTAACTATCAAAAAATTTACTACTATCCAAAATAAAAATGACCATATCCGCCTGAACAACTTTGTCCCCTTCTAAAAACCAAAAATAGCTAAATCTTTCAACTATCACAAGCTGAGGGCGTCAGTCTCCACATTACCAAAAGTACATATGGCATTGCTCAGGCCTTCCTTTTTTTTCTTTCTTTTTTTTCTTTTTTCCTTTTTTCAATCCAAAATACTTTCATTTTGTGATTCTTCAATCAGATATGGGAAAATAGTAGAACAGGAAAAAGGGATGTGACCTAGTTGTGCCCAGATCACTTGGATCTTGGAAATTCTTTTTGCAAATTTCTATTTTTTATTTAGTGCCGTGTACAGTGAGAGAGGTGGGGGAGGGATGGAATAGACAAATAATCATAACATGTGGGTCTTCAAAATTCTTTTTGCATATTTTTATTTTTATTCAATGCTATATATGTTAAGTGTGCATGAGTGAGACACGTGAGAGAGAGAGAGAGCGAGATGGAAATGACAAACAACCCTATTTATGAGGCAGTGCATCAGGTTCTTTCTAGTATCTAATAGGCAATCCAGAAATAACAATAGGAAACTGTGCATACCAGAATAACATCAACACAAAGACAGCATTACGGTAAAAGTTGTACAGAATCAAGTAACCAACACGCTGATAATTCCAGTGTCCATGCACCAAAAGTAATCTTTTCAAAAACTGAAACTGTCCCATGGCAAAATCCGATGCCATCACTGCTTGACGCCCTTCCTGACCACATATTCCAACACCAACATCCGCCATTTGGATCATTGAAACATCATTGGCCCCTACCAAATGTCATTAATCAAACATGAGAAGTATAACACAAATAACATAATCTTGTTTTACAAGCACCATGTAGACTAAAACACAAGTTGAAGAGAGAAGAGTATAATCAAAGGTATTACTTCCATGTACAGAGCTTAACACAAGTTGCCAGACCACACCAACCTAAAACTCAACTGCCTGTGTCTATGTATTAAAAAGATTCTAAGAGTGACAACTTACCATCACCTATGGCCAGGGTCATATCATCAGTGCGGCTCTTAATCAGATCAACTATTCCAGCCTTTTGCAAGGGTGCAACACGACAGCATAGCACAACCCTACAAGAAGTTGCAAGGTCGAAAAGCTGTAGAAAGAAGAAAGGAGAAGTAATTCTTTAGCAAAATTCATATACATATAAAACACAAGCCTAACAGAATTGTGTGTGAACTACAGAAATTTAGAATTGAAACTAAGTCGTATCCCAGAGATAATAAGTAGAAAAGCTTTCAAATACACATCACATTGAAACATTATCCTTCACGGGGGGTGGGCAATGGTTATTACCTCTGACTCCAGATCTTTTTCCAAAATATACACCAAACTGTTCCCATCAATTATGAGTGCTAGTGGCAAACCCAGGATTCCATCCTCCTTCCCTGCATGCCACCGTGGCAGATTAGACAATTTCATATCAACAGGTAACTCAAGATAGTCTTTTTCAGCATCCTTCTTACATTTCAGACTCGAATTTCTTCCTTTCCATGATTTCACACCATATTTGGATTTAGCATCAGCCAAAAGACTTCTGCACTCATCCTCGGAATTGCCATTAATAATAATTTGGTGCATATCTGAGGTCAGCAGTTTGCAGGAAAGACCAATTGAAATCGCAGTTTCTTGCTTATCTCCTGTCAGAACCCAGACCTTAATGCCAGCTTGCCGAAGAGACTCAATGGCTTCTGGAACACCTTCTTGTAGCTTGTCCTCAATTCCAGTAGCCCCAAGAAGCTTCAAGTTGCATTCTATAAGAGCTGCTGTTTGACGGAGTTTTACCACTCTGTCAGTCAATGAAGTACTAGCATCTTCATACCTGCATTGCCACACCTCAAGTTCTTCATCTGTAAGATCCCTGGTAGCTAATACGAGTGTGCGTAAGCCTTGTGATGAATATCCACTAAGATGGCTTTGAGTGGAATTCCTTATATGATCATCCATCTTAGTGCCATTTGCTAAAATGCTGAACATTGAAGTATCAGCTCCTTTGACCAACACCTTTACTGCACCAGTAGGAAATCTGATGACAACAGACATTCTTTTGCGTACACTGTCAAATTCATGTAGTCCCAGTACATCAAACCTAAATTGCACAAAAATTGGTAGAAGTTACTTTAAGAAGTATCAAAACTATGTGTAAAAGAATCTTTGGTGATATCACATACAAGTATGTCATCAGTGAGAGACTTTCTACCTTAGTTTCTCACCATTGACATCAATCACAATATGCCCAGATGTGCGCTCAAAAAGAGTATATCCATAAGCAGAGGCTGCAGCAACCAGTGCTTGCTCATCAGGAGATTCTCCTTGATAATCAATAGCTTCTACGCTCTCTTCTTGCAAATCACTCATTATGCAACTAGAAGATGTACCATGAGTAAGAATAGGAATCACAGTATTACATGCAGCAAGTGTAAGGAAAAACTCATGCGCCGCAATCCTTTCATCTCCAGTTAAATCTTTGTGCAACAATTCAATGAGTTCAGAGTCAACAGCAATTTCAGATTTAAGCTTCCACCTCCTACCTGCTGCCGCTGCAAAATCAGAAAGGATGAAGGTTCATACAAGTGAAAATGGGGAATGTTCTATGCAGGAACTCCTGCATTCAACGAAGAAACCATCTACAGCACTAAAAAAAAGATCATCTGTCAAACTAGTATGACCTAGCTTATCAGATTATAAAATATGATAGTGCAAAATGCCAACGAGTCATATAAACAATGTTTATGCCAATCAAATCCCCGAATCATTTTCAATCAAAAAATATTCAATAAAATGAATGTTCATATTCACATATTTATAAGATTTAAAAAGCCACGCACCATAAACTTGATTTGCAGACTGATCAACAATTACCACAAAAACTATCAAAACCTTTTTTTCCTTGGTGGGACATTGGGACTCTTTTTTTAATAAGTACATAAAATCGATTCCTGATCTCAAAAAAATAAACTAACATCAATCTTTTTAAACTAAAAATATAAATCTCCATGCACAAGAAAATATAACCTCAACAACTGAAATCAAAAATAATGTTGTCATCTAACAATTCTAGCAAGTAGAATTCCACGTCATTTAAATATTCACGAGGATTCCCAACTTCATTGTTGAAGCAATGTTACAAATTGGGCACACCATATATTGCAGGCTTTCTTAAGGGCAAGACACATAGACAACAATTTGAACAACCTAAATCTATCCCTACCAATCAAATTCCAGATAGTAGAAAGTCAATTGCCACCTCAACAATGTGAGATGTGGAATAAGTTACAAGAGGCCAGGTCGCGTAAAAGTCTTTCATCTAAATTAGGAAGAGATCATTTAGGTTAAGTAACTGCCTGGAAAAGGGTAAGACTAGACAATTGCCAAAAAATAAATTGTTGTGACTTGTGAAGACAAACATAATGCAAATAATCTAACACAAATTATTGCCCAACATAGTAAATTTGTCACAAACACTTCGTGCACCAAACATTTATTGGTTGGATACGTAGCCATTGAAGTTGAAGTAAATCATTGAGTCAACAAGAATAACAAGCTTGAAGGAATATCATAAAGAACCTCAGGTTCACAACGAAATAAAAATCCCGAATTCAGTATACCTATGGTATAGAAACAGATAAAACTTTAATAAAATGATTGCAAGAAGTCTATTTTTTTAGAAAAGGAGGGAGGGGGCAGAAACCACAGGCATAATTAATTTCACAAAGTTAAAGAAGATCATAAAAAGCTAAGTACTCTGTCATACCAACAATGTTCTGTTCTTGCAGTAAATCCACCATAGGCAAGGAGCTCCCATAGCTTTTCCCGTACACACTTGCTCTTTGGAATTCCATTTTGTTTTCAGTAAGAGTCCCAGTTTTGTCAGAAAAAACATAACGTATTTGACCCAAATCCTCATTTATATTCAACGATCTGCACTGGAACCTTGAGTCAGAACTACTGTCATACATGTGATTGTCTTCGATCATGAAATATGACTGACCCAAACGAACCAACTCCATCGTTATATAAAGAGATATCGGAATCATAATCTGGAACACTATAATTGAACTCAGAAAGGAAAAAAAAGTCTCCATAGGGAGACCATAATATTTGTATCTTCTCAGATTATCCCTCCCAGTTGTGAAGTATCTCTTTCTGTAATAAGGCAAGGTATCTAGCTGATCCTTGTGGCGTAGGAGCCATAGGCCCATTCCAAAGGCCACAACCAGGCACATAATAAAGAGAAAGATAGATAACCAAAGGGTTTCTCTATTCATGTATCCTTCCAGTCTGCTTCTCTTGGAAGGGGAGGCTGCACTGTTCAACATTGCTTTCGTCTCCTGCCCTGCATACACCACAACACCAATTATCCAGTCTGTGTTCTTCAGCTGACAACCACGCAAAACTATATTGGATTGGCTGAGGGGAAACCTATGCCCTTTGAACTCCATGTTGGCAGTGAACTCATATATATTCCTATTAGGCGGTTCACACCTGATAAGCCCCGAAATCATGCCCCCATCGGATACAGCTAAAGCCGTTTCCTGCCTGGCATACCTGGTCTTCAAATTAGACTCACCATCCAAATTCATAGTCTGGATGTAGGCAAGCCCACTAGGATCACTAGACCCTAACAAAACCATGTCACAAGGAATCGACTCATTAGCAAAAATCTTCACAACCTCGCCAGCCTGTATCTTCTTCCAAATCTTCTTCCGGAATTCACCAGACTGACACACCAGAGTCTCCCGGTTGTTCTCTTTCCTATCAGACCTATGTCTTCTCCAATCCTCATACCCATCTTTGATAGCCGTGACACAAAGCACAAACAGGAGCGGGAAAAGTGACACTGTTCTGCCAAACACTGCCAAAGGGGGAAGCTGGTTGAGAGCAGCAATGGCTAGGAAATACAAATAAGCAACGCGGTGGAACTGAATGAAGAGATTCTTAGGCAAGAAGGTTATGATTGTGTACTTGCTCGTTCGGATTTCATTCCCTGTAAACTCATACTTGTCATTAGTCCTCCTTGGGTCATTGATATAAATCAACCTCGGATTATCTTCATGTGACAGATTATCCTCATCAAACTGCAAACTTTTATGTTGGCTATGGCGAAATCGATGCTTGTTACGTGGCTTCTCTATTTCCAAGGCATCCACATTGCCATTGCCATTGATGTGAATGTTGTTGTGATTATTACCATTGCTATGCCTCTCCATTGAACCCATAGATAAAATTCGCCGAATCCTCTCTTCTCTGGGGCATTCCAATGGAAACTGCTCAAAGAAAACCCTTGACTGAGACAACACCCCCAATTGTGATTCCTTAAAAGAAGAACCACTATGATCTAGCTCAAGGGGTTTGATTTCGTCTCCGCCTTCGCCTTCCTCAATCTCAATCTGATCAAACTCGTCCTCGTTAACCTTATCCTGGTGTTGTTGCTCACCTAAGAGATTCCACTGAGCATCGTTGAAAACCAAAGAAGAAAATGAAGCATTGGGGCAGAGACAGCTTAAGGAGCCGATTTGTCGAGGCGAATTTGTTGTATCAGTAGTCATAAAAGATCACTAACAGTAATCAAATTCTCCAAAACTCCTCTCGCCCCAATTCCCATCTCCGTCTCAAAAACTCAACCCCAAATTTCCATTTTTTTTCATTACCCCACAACACCTTTCCTTTCCACTCAGCTCTATAAACAAAAAACAAAAAACGAACATACTTTCTTTCAAAATTCTATAACAAAACTTGAACACGGTGAATATGAATATGAATAACAATAACAATGATAATGATAGCACACTCACAAGATCAATTCTTGGATCTCGAGTACGGAGTAAATCCTTAACCAAATGCCAAAACTGCAAAAACAAAATTTACGAATCACTGCCATATTTTATTTCCTTAACACAAATCTGGCACCACAATTTTCTTTTTTTCTTTTTTTGTTGCAAATCTCAAATCGCAATCGTAAAAAACGTACCTGAAAAGAATGAAAGGTTTCAGATTGGAGGTTCAGAATTAGAGATCGAACGAATCTCAGATCAGAGACTTTCTCTGTGTGTGTGTGTTTTTTTTTTTTTTTTCAAATCAATGCAGCACTGAATACAAAAAAGCGAAAATCGATCCGAGAGCGACCACAGATCGGGAATCTAGCCGCTAATTTCTCAATGAACCAGGAAAAAACCTAGGGCTCGATATATAATAAAATTTATAATAAATTAAATAAAAATGAGGCTGTAATTACAAATTCCTTGATTTTTTTTTTTTTTTTTTGGGGTTTGAAACGAAGGAGATCTAACACGAAAGGGATGGGAAGAGAGAGAGAGAGAGCACGAAAAGCGAGAAAATCGCAGAGAGAAAATAAGAGTGAGAGAGATGAGAGGTAAAGCACGAATCTTGGGTGGCTTAGGCTGCTCTCACTCACTGACCTCCTCCTCTCTCGTCTCGTCTCGTTTCGTCCTTTTTTTCCTTTTCTGCCACAGCGCTTGCTTTCTGTTTTTCTATTTGGGTGGGTGTGAGGGTGAGGGTGAGTCCATTTCTGTTTCTTTCCTTTTTTTTCTTTTTTTTTAATTATTATTTACTTTGCTTGTTTAAAATTAAAGAAAGAGTTTAAAAGTTAAAACCGCGCAAATTTTCACAGCTTTTTTTTTTTTGTTAGTGAAAGAACGTGATAGGTCAGTTATCCACTTAAAATTTGACATATCAAAATTATGACTAAAAGATTGTGGATTAATTTGTAATACTGTTTATTAATTTATTTGCAAAAAAGGCTATGTTATAGGTTTTGGTAAATTTTAATGTAAGGATTTTGTGGGATTGCATTGTAATTATTCGTATTTAATTTTTTTTTTTCTAAATTCCTAGATTTTCTCAATGAAACTTAAAAGGGCGATAATCTCAAAATCTATGATGCTCGGACATGGTATTAGATTCTATTCTGTTCTAGAAATATTCACCTCTATGAACTGTTTTATTTCCAATTTTTCTACTCTATGATAAATTTTGTTGAATAGAACAAGTAAATCCGCTGCATATTCTGGTGCCCCTTGTCTAATTGTGGAGGCTTTAAAAAGTTGATTTTTTTTTTTTTTTTCATATTCTATTCTATTTTTTATATATACACAATCATCCTCATTCCTCAACAATATATGCAGTCATCATCGTGTGAGTTGAGTTGAATAGTACCTTTCATGCCTTAAGTGCATGGAAACGCAACGGCCTTGAGTCAAGTGACTCAAGTCCTGATGAAAGGTATAGTGCATGGACACGCAACTGCCTCAAGTTGAGTCTAGAGGGGAGGAATAAGGTATTTATGTAAGGATATTTTTAATTACTTTAAATTAAAAAAATTAAAAGAAAAAATAATACATAATACATGTGGTTAGCCAATAATGAAGACTCTTGTAGTTTAATTAGTATTTTTTTCTGTTTCTAAAAAATCATTTAAGATTTAAATTTTTCACCCTATTTATATAATAATAATAATAATAATAATAATACATATGTGAACTTGTTTGAAATTTTAAATGTAAGACCTCAATCAATTGGCCAGGGAAGAAGAGAAAAAAATTAATTATAACAAGAAATAGTTTTTTTAATAAAAAAAAAAGTATGACCAATTGGTCATACCATTCTTCTTAATATTGACTTATTTTAATAGTTTTGTAGGATTTGAAGTATGCATGTATTTATTATTTTTTGATGAACATGCGTGTATTTATATTTATTATTAGTCAAGCTTAAGAATTATCATAAAAAACGGACGCTATAAGTTGAAACTCTTTAAATAAATAAATAAATAAATTATTAGTCAAGCTTGTTTTTATATATTTTTCCCTCAAATTATTTATCAACAAAATTTACTTGTAAGATTTGTTCAGTGGGTACAACTAATCTTAAAGGAAAATCGTGACTTAAAAGTAAATGATAGAGTTTGAACCAAATCATCTTAGAAAATCATTTTATAAAGGATTCTATTAAAAAAAAAAAGTCATTTTATAAAGCTAATCTATATTTAGTAAAATAGAGAATGTCTAGGTACATCAAATACAAACTAATATTCTTTCTCCAAAAAAAAAAAATACAAACTAATATTTTGCTAAATATTTCTCCTCCCTTTTTCATGTTAATTAGAAGCTTCCTGCTTACTCCTTATAAATATCTGATATGTGAAATTTAAGGCTCTTTTTATTAATAAAAAAAAAATAATTTAAGGTATTATTTACTACAATTGACATTTATTAAGTGTATTGTAGACACAATATCTGTTTAGTTTTTTTTACACAATTGTTGATATGACCTCTTGTGATTTGGAGTTTAAGTTGTAAACAAATCAAGTCGAGTAGATTCAAGCCAAAATATTAAACAATATCCCACACAATAATTTGTCAACATCAGCCACTTAATCTCTTGTTTGGAATTGGTCGCATACACACACACACACCAAACAATCACTATTTCTTTTTTAACACTAAAATTAAAATTGAAAATTAGATTATAACTTAATTTACATAACCATGCACCGGCTTATCCAAACTAAAGTAATTCTTATTTTTAAGACAACAATAAATTTTCATATCATTTAGTTAGATTTTATACTTGAACCATGATATTTGATTTTCTATGTGTTTGGCATCGAATTATAAATTGACTTGTTTATTTATTTCATATACTATTTATGGATTTTACATTGCTTTCTGTCTTAAATTTATTTCAAATCATATAACTTTCAACTTTTTGAAATAAACCTGTTTTTAATATTTTGCCTCAAACTATACAAATAGACACCTTGTATATGAAATTAACCTTAGAATGGTTAGTGATAATTCATCAAATTATGTGTTTAATTCATTACATGCATCAATCTTAATCCAATCCAATTTGAGTAAATTTATTTAATTCATATTTATATATAAGAAAACTATCGGCCAAGATGGTACAAGTGGAAATATCAAGAATATAGAGACCTATACTTTGAAAAAATAAAATAATCTTAAAAAATCCTCATAATTTTTTTTTTTTTTTTTGTACTGGATAAGGATGTACTATTCATCTAAAAAATTATAAAAAGTTATAAAAATATATAAAAAAATAGTATAAAATTACAAAAAGTGACCAAAAAAAAATAAATAACAAGAAACTGTACCCAAAAAAGTAAATAAAGTATTGCTAAGCGGTATTTTACGGTGCGGGCAAACACAACTTTTTTTTTTTTTTTCCCCTTAACGAAAATCCTCATACATATTAGTGTTGCAGCAGGTACAGAAAAATTTAGTGCAACTTTGGAGTGCTATTCCCAAAACTGACCCATAGAGTACGAAAGGTACGGAAGAGCTAGCTAGCGGCTAATGTAGCTTTCATATTCATCATAAGGGCCACTGTTTTCACTTGCCCTTGCGTTGCGTTGTGTGACGATTAATCAAACTCACAATCATGCAGTAGTCACTGGTCAGACAACCAGACCAGTTCATACGGATCAATGTATATGTTGTCGCTTTCCTTTTACGCTGTATTCACAACATTGTTCATCTCCCAAAACACCCTTCAAACGTAGCACAGTAACATGTTACTTTATTTACTATGTTGCAGTTGAAAAAGTCTCTGTTGTGTTGTGTTTGTGTCCTTGTGTTCTAAAATGCTACTGATCCAGATCCTCTCCTTATAGCCGTCGATCTTTTTTGTATGAAAAGATCAGATGGATCCAGATCATCATGCCGTTGAGAATGTCAAGAAAGTAAGGACCTAGTGTATTTTGGAGTCTTTCTAGCTTTATTTACATGTGAGCCATCTTAGGAGTACGACATTTTACATAATTTTTGCTAAGGAATGGAGACGTAGACCCGCATAGTCCCACATTTATTTATTTATTTTTTAAATAAAAAAAAAAGTTTAAGTGAGAAGAGACTATCCAATACCAGGTAGACTTACATTAAATTTATAGATCGCCTTATTAAGGAGAATTGCTATCAGCAAGACTCGAATTTAGACATTTTAGATAAAACGGTCGAGCCTTACTAACTGAACCAATTTCATTAATCTTTTTTTTTTTATCATTTATAATTTGACACATGAAAAATTAAGGAAAAAAAAAGGATTCGGTTAATGTGTTTTCTAATCATCCATTTTTAGAAACATTTTATAAGAAATTGATGAAAAAATTGTCAAAAAAATTGATAATATTTTTATTTTTTCATATAAAATTTATTAAAATGATATACGATGTGCCTTGCGCACAAGTTAGGAAAATCCCTCTACATATACTAAAGAAGAAAATTTGCAGCTTTTTGTGGTTGCAGATTTTGCTGGACTGTTCACTCAAACTCAAACAGAGAGAATCCCCTACTCTCTCTCCTGAAAAAGTACGTGTTCTGCATGATTTTTCAAGTCTCGAGTTCTTGTCGTTTTAATTGGACCACAAATTGTTGCCTTGCCCGACATGGCGACATGTCCTTATGGCCTTATCTTAAATAACGTTCGATAGTAAAACAGTTTTTTTTTTTTTTTTTTTCAATTCCCAAAAAGTGAAAAAAGTTTTTTTTATGTAATTTTTTTTAGGGTCCGATTAATATGTGTCTTAGAGCACACATTAACAAATTTATTTTTGTAAAAATTTTATTAAGAATTAAAAAAATTGTCAAAATTTTTTTAATTTTTGATAAACTTTTTTTAAAATTAATTTACGATTGTGTGCTTTAAGGGGCACATTAGTAAAATTCTTTCTTCTATTATCTCTCTCTTCAACCTCATCTTTTTTCATGACCGTTAAATAGTCTTGGTTCACATCGTGAGCAGGAGATAACTTCTTTTCATTTTGTTCCTCCCAATTGTTTCATGTGATATAACTTCTTTTCATTTTGTTCCTACCAATTGTTTCATGTGATTCATTCACATTTCTTTAAAAAGTCTTTTAAGGGATCCTTAAAACAACTTTAAAGCAAAACTTGAAATTTGAAACTTTTAGGGAAAATAAAACTACAATTCATTGTTCATACTACCTAAATCAAGAACTTTAAAGCAATTTGCCAAACACTCAAACCACTTAGAAAGCTTTTTAGATAAACTCTATATTGCAAAGACTTTACTACTAAGGGCATGTTTGGTAGTGTTAATATTCTTATAGCTCTTTGTAAAAATTGTAAAACATTTGGCAAATTCAATAAGAGTTTTAAGGGGAGCCTTTAGAGCTTTAAGGTTAAAGTTGAATTCTAGAGCTTTTAGGGGAAAAAAAACTCTATAACTTTAAGGATATATATATATATATATATATATATATATATAACGAATTACATTGAATAGTGCTTTAAACTTTTGGATGGTAAAACATAAAATTGAAAGAGTTAAAGTTGCAAATTTCCTACTAACTTTAGAGCTTAAAGTTCTAAATTTATAATGAATACCTTCAAGACATTTATTAATGAACTTTTTAAGAAAATTTATTTATTTATTTATTATTTATATAATATAAAAATTCAACTCTAATCTAATTTAAATATATAAACGTGTGAACTATGAAGTTCCGTCATGGAGACTTAAATCTCAATCCTTGCCCCCTCACACCTCACAAACACTTATACTTGTGGAGTGACTATCGCGTCAAGAAAAATTTTAATATCATTTTCATGAAAAATATAAAAGTTGTCACAAAAGTCAATTACTTTTTTATCTTCCAATCAAAAATTTCAAAAAATTATTAATTAACAAATATCGTTAGAATATTAGTTAACATTTATATATATATATATATATATATATATGTATAAACAATAATAATGCATTAAATAAGTGAAAGGGCGGTAGCCCATGTACATTGGTCCACTAGATCTATACAATGGGTACTTTGTTAAACACTAGGAGCATTATAAAACATTAAAACTTTCCCGTTAATGCTTTACTTCTAAAGTTCTACTTTATACGGGCACTAAAACTTTATTGTTAAATTATACTTCTTAGGGTTACCAAAAATAAATAAATTATACTTCTTATAACAACGCCAGAAAAATTAAAAGTGACAAATCTGTTGTTGCAAGTAAATTCAATGAACCACCCCTCAATTATCAAGGTAAATCCAGGACCGTATATGTCATATATTGGAAGATGAACAAATAAAGTATAACGAATCATGGCTGATTTGAACCAAGATGATTATTGTAAGGACACAAGTTTGGTATCCCAACCCAACAGTGAATGGATCAGCCCAAATGGCCTAAAAACAATGAATTTGTAGAGAGTAGGTAAAAAAAACTAGGTTAGCTTAGATTAAACAGTCATTCAAGTAGGCTTGGATCACAATAGGAAAGTAAAAGAAGAGTTTAACTTCAAGAAGTAGTCCTCGACATATGTCCGAAGAGATCAGTTTGATATATATATATATATATATATATATATATATATGTTCTAAATTTGGATACAAGTTTTGTTCTTTGTGTCTATAGTGTTTTTTTTTTCTTCCTTTTTTCGATCCCCATCTCCGTTAGATCTTCCTTCCTTTTATACTCCTTCTTCTTCTTCTCTTAGCCCTCTACGTGTACATTGGACGACTCTTGTTGATACTTGTCTCATCCCAACTTTTCTATAAGTCCTCCGGTAGTAGCTGGAAGGCTAGAAATCACTGTTCAGATGTTTTCTCCACATAAATGCGGTCAGAGGATTAGCTACAAAGTATTCAATGCGGGGGTGACAGCCTTCTTCCTTGATATTTTTTGGATCTCTTCTTAGCACACGTTTCTGTAATACTCATCCAGTCCTACAGAATCCTCTAGGATGACGGCAAACCCCAAAACTCACCTTGACTTTAGTGATCCGAGGTGACATTTATTCTCGGCACAACTTCTAGGGTTACTAAGTCTTCACTCAACCTCTTCACCTTTCCACCTTTCACCTCAAACTTTTTAGGTTAAGCTAGATCGTCCTCAGACTAATGTTGGTCCTCGACTTGGGCTCTAGGCCCAACATGCACAGAGATAAAGTCTTCTTGGCCCATTGGATTAAGACTCTAGGTCCAATATATACAAGGACAGCGAACCATTAGCCCATTGACCCTACAATTATAATTCTAATTATGGAAATCTCATACACAAAACCCTCGTGAAACTAGCGTGGAATTAATTTAAGCCTAATGGCTATAATGGGTCCAAAGAGTAGTATCACATAAGCTTAAGCTTTGCTTCAATCATTTATCTTTTTAATAATAGTTAGTTTAATTGGTAAAATTTTTTATTGTAACTAAATATACAAGTTTTGAATCTCATTTACATCAAAAATTATCAAAAATTATTTAGTGTTTTAAACTCATGGTATGTTGACAAAAAGCCGTGGTTATCGAGTAGACTTTGTACACTGCAATTCTATGGTATGCATCCAAAAACAAAAACAAAACAAAAAACAGAAAAACAAAAAACAAAAAAGACAAAAACAAAGACTCTTTCTTGGCCACGCGTTCATCATTTCAAATGGCCTACTCTTATCATCATTGTATGCAATGCAACAGTCTTTGCGACTTTGTAGCGCCACTTTTTGAAAAGCAGGGTTGAAATTTAGCCAAGAGGAGCGCCGAATGGTCTCAAAATTGGAGCTCAATCTATTACAAAATAGTGACAGTACAAATCTGACAAACAACGAAATATACTTTTTTTCTTTCTTTCTAAAGTTTCTTCAAATTCTACAACGAGGGAAATGATCATTTTCCAAGTAAAAGTGAACCATAAAAGAAATCATTAAAAAAAAAAAAAAAAAAAACAGAACCAAAAACTTAAAACTCTAATTTTATAGAGAAACTTTCATTTCTCTATTATAATTGCAGACGAAGCTGAACCTGGACTCTGTAGTATGCTTTCATCGCCAAATTCTGATTCCTCTCTATCCTCCACAGTCATTTCCTGAACAATTAATTAAATTTTACAAAAAATATCAATCAGTTTAAACTTTATACAATAACAAATCTTCCAGATTAAAATTCAATCTAAATTAGTTCTTAAGGTTTGATTATTATCAAGTTAATCCCCCACTTTGTCAAAACGAGTCAGTGTGGTATTATGTTCAAATCAATTAACAAATGAAGCCATTCAAAAAAAATTTTTTAAAGTTTTATTAAATAAATAATACTTGTCAATGAAGTCATTTAAACATCAAATTTTGACAAATTTACTATTAAATTATATTTTATTATTATATTCTCTATGCTTGCAAAATTGTCAGAAGATCAAAAAGATCAATAATTATGTCATCAATCAATTATTAAAATTGTAAGCTAAAACTATGCATAAAAAATAAGTTTATAAATCATATAGTAAATAAAATCTGATTAACACCAAATTTGATATATGTGTTAAAAGTGTAAAAAATATGAAATTCAATGATTAAAATTTTAAAATATGTAGCGATATTAATTTATTTTAAATGAATTTATAGCTTTAGGCTATTAAGTACACATTTCATTAATGTTTTGAGTTAAAAGTTTAATATAACAAATAAAAAAAATAGTCATTTTTAAAATTGAATTTGGCATGAAAAACCAAAAAAACATACCGAATTTGGAGGTGATTGCCTTTCACTACTCTTCTTTACTTGTTCCTTCTCTCTTAGAGATCGAATCGTAGAAACTCTCTGAAAACAAAATATTTCAAAAATTAAACGAATTCAAATACAAAAAAGACAAAAACAAAGAAATCAAAATTTGAATACTGAGTGGTTACCACAGATTGAGATTGGAGTTGCTTCAATCTGTACAATCTATCGAGCTCGATTTCGAGGCTCTTCTGAATCTCTCCTCTCTCTTCGACCTCCTTCATCTTCGTCTCCAACATCAAGTCCCTCTCTCTCAGCGTCTTCTCCGTTCTCTCTCTGTCCCACCTCAGCCTCTCCATCTTCTTCCTGATCGCGCTCAGCTCCTCCGCGAGCGACGCGTCCAGAGATTCGATCTTCGTCGGAGCCGCCGACGGTGGAGGAGTGGAACAGATTTGACGGCGGATGTTCTCTTTGTTTGACTGGTCGGCGATGCAGATCTCGATCTGGGTTTGCTTTGCTGGCTTGGTGTGTGAAGAGGAGTCCGTGACATGGTTCGCCGGAGAGTTCAGCAGCTGGAGAGGTGTTCGGCCGGACTTTGGCCGGAGTTTATGGTCTCCGGCGAGTGGGAACCGAGGCGTTGGCATTGGCGAATGAATGTGTGAGGTTTGTTTGTGGTTTGTGTGTTTCTTTGGGAAATGTGAGTGTGAATGTGAGATTATTAAAAGAGGAGATAAGGTTTGAATTTGAAAGTAGGAGGCGCTAATCTAACGGCTACTTATTAATCATTTTCAAACCGTTGAGATTTGGATGGACAAAGACCAGAGTTATATAAATAAATTTAAATAATTCTCCCAACAACTACTAGTCTCTACGCTCCGGATCTATGATTAATTGATGATTAGTTTGTTTTTTTTTTTTTTTTTGAGAATGGATGATTAGTTTGTTGATTAACGCTATCAAACCACCATTCTAATGAAGTCTTCTGGACCCCACTTTTTTATTTATTTTTTGGATGAGTTATGGATCCCACTTTAAAATTATACTGTAATTGATTTTCAATGCAGTAAAGAAATAAATTCAAGTTCATTACCAAATTAAATTAATAAAGTTAATGTTCGATCTTAATTTTCTATTTATTTTTTATTGAACACGTTCATATGTATTTTACGAGTTACTTGATTATTTTTTTTTCTTAATTATTCTATTTAATTTATTAAGTTTTTCTTTAATTAATCATTGATGCAAACCTACATTTGTATTGCTTTTATTTGTTTTTCATTAAATATGCTTAAGAGAAATACTTAACCATTGTTTTCCAAGAGGAATATTAAATTTTCTAATACTTATAGTCTGTTTGGGATTCACTTAGAGCATTCCTATCAGCATGTGCAAAGTTGTGCAAAATAGAAAAAGTAACTGATTTTACACATTTTAAGCAAAAAAACATTCACAGCAGTGAGTGTAAAATTGTGCATAAATGCACAATTGATACAGTAACTGTGCATATATGCACGGTTACTGTAGCATGTGCATTTAATATTTTAATAATTTTTTCTCTCTCCTTGTCTCTGCTCTCACCTCACCTCACTCTCCCTTTTCCTCATTTGCTCTCACTCTCACCTCTCTCCTTTTTCCTCATGCCTCCATTGCCACCAGTCAAACCATGCCTCCACTGCCGCCGATCATCAAACCCTCACTCTCACCTCTCTCCCTTTTACTCATGTCTTCGCTGTTGTCGATCAAACCATGCCTCCACTGCTGCCGATCATCAAACCCTCACTCTCCCTTTTCCTCATTTGATCAAATCATTTGATCAAATAGAGAATAAAAGCCATTCAAAAAGAGAACTAAACAAAAAAAGAGAAAGCAAAAATTCATTCTCTTCTCATCTCAATTCTGATCGAGAAAAAAAAAATGTCTTCTTCATCAGATTTCAGCAACTATGAAATAGCCCCATTCGGGTTTTGTTGATGTGGATCTCATCGGGTATGGTATTGATTAGGTGACTTTGTCCCTCTTTTTTTAGATATAGGAGTGGCATACGGAATGACGAAGAGCGGAGTTGGGGTGGTGTTGATGGGTGTGATGAGATCAGAGCTGGTGATGAAGTCAATTGTGCTAGTGATCATAGCTGGGTTTGGGATTGAATGGGTTTGAGATTGATTGGCTTTCGGATTGAATGAGTTTCAGAGTGTTTGTTTCTTGGATTGAGTGGGTTGATTTTCCTTGATGATGCTGGTTGGGTGGGTGATGATGGTGGCTAGGTGTTGAGTGATCGTTGGTATTGTTGGGTCTGTGAGAGAGAGGGGTAGTGAGGGAGAGAATAATAAAGTATTGTAAAAAAAAAGAATATTTTATTAAATAAATGTATAGAATAGATAAACTAATGTAGGTGTTTTGTATAAATGGGTGTGTAAAATAGAAAAGTAGCTTTTTTTTTGTGTGCAAAATAGATGGAAAGTTTGCATCCATTGATGTGGATGCTCTTATTTTGCTGAAATTGAAAATTTTTTGCTGAAATAGTACAGAGGGACTTAAGAATAGTACCAAAAAGTGCAGTGAGACCCACATATAGTAAAATAAGTTGGCCAAAATAATTCATGCTATACACGCACTTAACCATTATTTTCTAAAAGCAACAACATAACCTATATAGGGACCATATTGTATGTTGTCTTTGTGTCAATAAAAACTACATGGAAAAAAAAATTAAACATTGCTGTAGAACGCCCAATAACAATAATTACATGAGCTCATTCACTGAGGCTTATTAGGTTATTTGAATTGAATATCAATTCCATATTCGAGTGGGTTAAAATTTCATTTAATTAGAAGGCAAGTTGAAGCCATAAAGATAATTAGTGAAAATTTTCACCTTATTCACCGTAGTCTACTATGACACAATATGGACGACAAGGAATAGTGTTTTGAGATAGCAACTAATAGCTTGTTTGGAAGTTTAGAGAGGGGGAAGAGTAGAGGGGAGTAGAGGGAAGGAGAGTAGTGGGGAGGAGAGTAGAGGGGAATTAGGGAGGGGGGTTACTCTCCTCTACATTGTTTGGATGTTTTTAAAATTAGGGAGGGGGAAGGGGGTAATTAGCCCTTTAGAAAGAGTAATTTTGTTAATTTAGAAAGGGTAAATTAGGAAATTTATTTGGCCAATAACTTATCTACTCTACTCTCCTTCTAAATTTCTCCAATTTGGAGGAATTTAAAATGAGGGGTTGGAGGTAGTTGAAACCCCTCCAAATCCCTCCCCCTCCTTCCTTAAAAAATTTCCAAATAAGGTAATTGAATTACTCTCCCTCCCTCTACTCTACTCTCCCTCCTTTTTTTAACTCCCAAACAAGCTATAAGAGAAGTCTTAGATCCTATGCTTTTAATTTTACATGTTAAAAAATGTATGCAGTAACGTTGGTTTGGTTCTCCTTTTTTCATCACTCAATTTCCGTCATTTCATTTCCATTACTCATTACTCATCACCCTTCACTTATCACTTATCACTCATCACTCTAAAATATCACATCCAAACGGCATTATCACTCAGTTACCATCACTCAATATTTTTCATACTATTTGTGGACCCCATCTCTCTCATTATGCAACTTTTTGCTTTTTGCTTCTATTTTTTTTTTTTTTTTCACTGGGTTCGGTCTGCACTTTGTTGTTGTTGTTGTTCTTCTTCTTCTCTCTCTCTCTCTTTTTTTTTTTTTTTCAGGATGAGTGCAGACCGAACCCAGTGGGAAAAAAAAAAGAATAAAGTGCAGACCGAATCCAGTGAAAAAAAAAAAAAGCAAAAAGGTGAAGACCGAACCCAGTGAAGAAAAAAAGAAAAAAAAAAGAAAGCCCAGACCGAACCCAGTGAGAAAAAAAAAAAAGGTTGACTGGTCAAAAGTTGCGGCTGAGTGGGTCCCCTATGTGTGTTTAATTACAAAAATGCCTTGAGTTATGAGTTATAAAAATTGAAAACAGCCAAAATGTGTTTTCAGTTTCCATAATTCACAACTCAAAAATCAGATAATTGAGTGATGGAAATAGAGTTATGGAAACAGAGTTATGGTGCTCACAAACGGACTTCTCGCTATGGGTCCCACTATGTTTGAGTTATGAGTTATGAAAGAATTGATTTATGGAAACAAGTGAACCAAACAGTCTTTATATATCTTCTCGAAAATTCACACATGGAGATAATCCAAGAAAGAGCTAAAGGGGTCCCCCGTCCCCCCTATGTGAAGGTGACTTTGATGTTGGTGTAAAACAGTAAAAGAGAAGATAGCATGTATAGTACTGTGGGAAGAAACTACACAAAAGAGATGATTTTTGTGTAAACAAAGCTAATAAAAAAGAACATCCCATTGAGAACTGAAGACTAGTAGCCGTGTCAAAATCAGTAAAGATAATACAAAATTTTGATGTGGGAAGGAATTGCATTAAACAAACGTGATTCTCACATTACAAAACCCCTCACCCCCGCGACATTGGACCATTGAGCAACCAATTGGTATCCTAAAATCCAATTTAAGATGACTTGATAATTACATTAAGAAATTAAAAAAAAAAAAATGGTTTTGTAGTACATGATATTGCAAATTAAGCCATTTTGTGTAATCTTATAGGAATGATCTCAATCTCTTTTATTGTAAAACCTCTGTTTTTGTTTTTATTAATTATTGTAGAATCTTTTGCGAGGCTGAGAAGTTAAGAATTACCATAATCTCTCTACATTCCAGCAAAATCCCGAACCCAACAAATAAAATATTACTATAATCACGCTCAAATAAAATTTAATTCGCCACCCTTTCAATATTTTGGTATGTATTGCTTGTAATGGGTGTTCTTGAGAGAATTCAGAAAAATTCATAAGTATTTATTCATTTATTTCCTGCACAAACTATGAATTCGATTTGACATGGCAATAAAGAGTGAGTGGTAAAAAGGTGTTGTCTTTTACTCTTTACTGTTGAGCGTTTACTAGCTCACAGTGACAGCATGCATGCTAAGTAGGGAGTAAATGCGAGACAATCATTTCGTGCAGGTTTGATTATACTGCTGCCTGGTTCTGATAACATTTACATTTACTTGCATACATACAGACAGCGCAGATCTAGAGGTTGTGGAACTTCCGTTTGCCTGGTCACTTGGTCTATCCGATTTTGAGTGAGGTCTAATAAAATAACAATAAAATTACAAATATGAAACACCGTCTCCAACAATCGGCCTATTAGCTCAGCTGGTTAGAGCGTCGTGCTAATAACGCGAAGGTCGCAGGTTCGAGACCTGCATGGGCCATTTTTTGAAAATTTTTCTCGACGGCCTATGTTTGCTCTCTTTTCCTTCTATTGGGCTTTTTTCATTTTTTTTTCTCTGCGGCCCATGTTCGAATGTAGGACTTGGAGTATTCTACGGTTCGTTTGATCTCAGAGTTTTCTTTTTTTTGCTACTCGATCTCAGAGTTTTCTTAATCTCAACAATGTCCTTATTATTTATCTTTCAAGAATAATAACAGTTCACATCAAAATTAGGATTTCACTTGGGGCATAATGGAAAAATAACCAAAACTTTCTCTGGTTTCCCTTTAAAACAAATTAACGATTCATTCATGAAACAATACCATAGAAGGGTGTGTGGTACTCAAAACCTTGAGGGGGTTCTATGTTTTATAAGGAAACCACAGAGGGTTTTGTGCATTTTTCCCAAGATAAACAGTTCATTATTTTCTATGTTTTGAAGAAAATGTTGTCATAGAGCATAATGCAGGGAGTAAAGTATCAATACATATACAAGAAGCCAAAAAACCCAATGGTCTCGTTTATTACATAGCTATTTTTTTTTTTTTTAATAAAATTACATAGCTATTATACCATATGAATGCTATATTAACTAAACCAAATGAATCCAGCAAAACATCGTTAACTCAGGACCCTCGTATGTCCAACAGCTTCCATCTTATAAATGTGAAAGCAATTTAAGATATCCAACCACAAGGATGAAAATGAATGGCATGACTATTGAGGAAAGACAGCAATGAGAATGTACATATGTATCTACATGGGAGTCAGCAGGTAAACCCTGAAGTTCACAAGTAATCCTTCGGAAGCTCCCAATCATCCTCAGTTTCCCTATTCCTTGGTTGGAATCTCTGGCTGCCGTAATTTCTTCTTACACTCTGACCATATTCAGACCTCGCAGGTCTTTCAAAGTCTGGATATTCTCCAAGCTCATCTACTGAAGTCCCCACATTTTGGGTGCCCAAAAAACCCTGCTAAGAGTAAATAGAGGGCTTAGTACTTGGATTTTAAACTTAAGGGAAGATGTGATAATTGACTAGGAGTGATCAAATATTTATCAAAGTCAGCTTCTTTTACTTGGGAGAGCTCCATGGGAGACCTTAAATCCCATTTAGCTCACAATGTCTGATCAGGTTAGTGTCACAATATGAGGCTGGAAAGGTTCACTTCATGGATCTCCCAACCAGCTCACAGAAACAAGACATTATTCTCACTGAACTACCAAATGACAAAAGACAAAACACATTTATAAAATTAAGAGACAACTACATGCATCTATTATATGCATGCCATAAAAGTGCTTATTATCATATTTATATAGAAGCACAGGCAAGGAGTCAATTTGTGTGCGTTATGCAAGCCTCTTTACCTGTGCATATATATGCATCATGTATGTACAAGCATCAATAAGATGGCATAAATTTAGTAGAAGGAAGAATTTTATCAGCATCCAAATATCTGATTACAAATAAAGCATACCACAGAGCAAAAGCAAGATGGGCGGTTTCATCATGCAAGGAAAAATACCTTTGTTAGTCTCTGTATGCGTGAGGCTGCAGCTTCATGCACGACAACTGCGTCAGGTATAACTTCCAGCACATCCTCCACAAAGAGAGCATAGGTGCTAACCTGAAATTACTAGCAAATTGCATTTACATTTCACAAAGAACACCTTTTCAAACAAAAGGTATATTGTCAATATAACATACATCGAACCAGATAATTGGCTACAAAACAAGTAATCACAGAATCTTTCAAGAAGGTGAAAAGAAATTTGCATGCAGTCTGCACTCAAATCTTTGACATTTGCCTTTTTAGTGCACCTACCAAACTTGATGGAATAATGGAGATTCCGAAAGAGTCAAGCTCCAGTGATTCAATGGCCCCTGAATTAATGTTAAAACTATACCCCCGCACCTAGAAATGTAGCATGTAAAATATTAGGTGATTGTAGAATAGCTAATAATAATACAAAGGTAGGTGCAAACAAAATTGACTCACCTTCCCGATATTCCGACGAGCTGGTGTTACGACTTTGTATCCTACCTAACAAACATCGCAAGTTAAAATCTAAAAAAATGAGATGTTTTTATAAAATATTCTGAAGAAGGTAACACCAATCCACTACCTTATGCTAATCCCACAAATTGGGGTTTTACAAGAGGCCATATGGGTGTACGGTCCTAACCTTCAGCATTATGAAAACAACTCAAGATCCAAATCCAATGAACGTAATAAAAATACAAAAGTGAGGGGAGGTGGTTTGACATCCAAGAGCATGTCTTTCTTCCAATCAACTTCCCATGACACTTGATTGCCCAAATTCATTCTTCAGATAAAATTAAGCATAAATTAAATAGACTCATTTCCACAAGGATGGAAAACTAAATTAGTTGTTGAACTGATTACCATAAGACAACAGAATGAGTCTATTGCACCACAATATCTAAAAGGAGAGCTCCATGTTTAAGCCATGTCTGATACCTTAAATTACGAAATTCCTGTAGAGGCTCCACCTGCTATTATAACTTCTGATTTGACTTAGGCACTAGCCAGTATTGAGTTTTTCCAAACCATTTGGGTGCAGCTCATAAATTTCCTTGTATTAATACAAATATTGCTTGCAATCTAAGGACGATGGCATTCTTTACTTCTTTAATTTTATTTATCTACTTATTTATTTTGGCTAGGATTACAATTGACCATGTGTTTGTTGGACAAAGTCCTCTACTGCTTAGTCATAATGATTAATGCCCTGATTATTTCTTTTGCACAGCCTATCAGATGATGAATCCCCCCGTCCACCCAGCCACCAAAGAAAAGGAAAAACAAAGAGTGTACAATCATAAATAATGATAGGTTCATTTTAATAAGTGTTAAGTAAGAGAAGAAACAATGGAACATACCAAGGTTTCCAGTCCAACCATTTTAAAATTATTCTCCATAACACTCTCATCCTGGATGAGAATAACATCACCAACCTGCGAAGAATTACAGATTGAATAACCCACAGAGTGACCAAAAATGTCTATAATAACAATCAAGACAGATACACGAAATGATGGTTTGCAGATCTAAAAGGCATGAAGTTCCTTCAAATTAAAGTCAAATAGATCCATCAATTTCCTGAAAACTACATAACTTAAGTGTGGTAAAAAAAAAAAAAGCTTCACATGTTCACATTAGATTGCTGGCATAAGAACTAACAGGATGGCAAACTTATGCCAAGGGTAATATGCAGAAACTGAATGTGAAATGGGTTACAGAAAATGACCAAGGACAGGGCAAGATCTTTAACAAAATGAAGGTCCAAAAGCAACCTACATATGTTCATCATCATCCTCTCCAAATCAGCATGTTCTTCCATATAACAAGAAAATGACACCTACGCCATCAAAATGAAGAATATCTGTAACAAACAGACACAACTTGCATGCATATTATAGACTAACACCTAGAAGATACCCAATATGGTAAATCCCAACCTTTGATTCTAACCTCCTAGAATAGTTGGAACATTTCCAAATTACACTGTATCTTTCTAAAGGTTTGTGAACTACACTTCAACTTGTGATGTAACCCTCACATGTGTATAGCTATGAAGAGAGAGATAGAGTGCACAAAACAATCCCAATAAATATATTAAGAATTTATTTATTTTAAAAACTACCTGGCTGACATCCTCAAGAAGAAACCTTTCTGATTCCCCTGAAAGCAAGTTTGGCCGCACTTCTACAAACAAAACCACCCACTGGAAAAACAAAATATTCAATATAAAAATAAATAAATAATAGTTCCAGTAACAATTAGTAGAGAACTTACATAAACATAACTAAAAGCTTGGATTTGTGCTAAAACACAAGGGCTTGTTCAAACCCTCAATTAAAAATTACGGTTAGAATGCTTTTATTCTAACTTAGACTAAGTGCGAAACAAGAGTAAATAAGCGTAATGAACCAAAAACACTACCCTAAGCCATATTCATCAATCATCAACAATAAAATGAAAGATTAAAAAGTAGAGAAGAGAGATGCAAATACAAGATAACACTGAGACATGTTATCGAAGTGGAAACCGAAAAACTCAGCGAAAAACCTCTCCGCGACCCTCCAAGTCGAAATCAATCCACTAGAGAATAAAGTTAGAGTATACAAATAACAAAAGACCCTCCAAGCCTAGTCTACCCCATGTACTTGAGTCTTCTAAGCTCCTACTACCAACTGACTTCTCAAAGCCTTGTCTTCTCTAACTTTTCGGATCTCGCAATTCAGCCCGATTGCAACCGCTAATGAATGACTCCTTCCAATGCTTCCCAACAGCACCAAAATCTCACTTTACACTCAGAATGGGTGTGGTAAGTGTTTGGGCTAGATAGAGACTTTTGCGGGTCCTTCGCGAGTTGGCCTTACTCGCGAAATAGTCGCAAAAACGACAGCCTGGCACGACTCTTCATCTTTCAGTCATGTGCTCTACACGTGGCTTTTTCGTGGGTTGCTTCTCGCAAGCTACTCATGAGCTAGTTGCGAAATCTACTTGTTTATCTATTGAAGATTGATTCTTCACCGATCTCTTACACTCATCCCTTACAATTAAATTCACATACATATAGGAGAAAAAATGATTGAAGAAATTGCAATCAAATTTGGCACGGAATTAAAGCCAACACAATATAGTTGGAAATCACAACTTTACAATAACTAACACATGAAGCACAAAGAAATTTTATTTTATTGTTGAAAGTCAATTATATTTTTATTGGTCAATTAGATTTTTACCTTAGGTCTTATTGATTAATTAGGTTATTTTATAAATTTTCTAGAGTCAAATTATTTTTGTGATTCAATAATTGAAATTTCCCAAGTCAATTAGAATTAAAATTAGGATTTCCCAAGTCAACTAAAATCAGGGTTAAGCCATTGACTATACAAGCACAGTATTGTATCCTATAGAGACAGTTAAACAGTTTGATTTTTGCAATGGTCAAGCACTAACTCCAGCAAACCCTTGTAACGTCTCCTAGGTTTACCTTCTCTTACTTGGTGTTCACTCCAAGCAAGTCAAGGTGCCAACACCGAAGTTCTCTATCTTTTATTTTATGTTCTTTCAATTTTGTTGTTGGATACGTTTTGGTTTTATCTCACTTTTTTGTTTTGATAATTCAAAAGTTACGATGGGGAGGGGTATTTGAACCACGACGTCTCTGTTGGAAATCTTAGAGGTTTTATTTTGCAATTAATAACACACTAGTATACAAATATGTGTTAGAATTACAATTAAATGAATAAATTTTCTTAATAGCTTAAACTTTTGTGAGAATTGATAATTTTAGCATAATATCATAGCAGGAGATCCTGAGTTTGACTGTTGTCTCCATTATACCTCCAATTTAAAATGTTAAAAATCCCACTTGTTGCAGTCCTATTTATTAACGAGGAGTTTAGGCCCACATGTGAGAAGGGGAGTGTTAAAATTATGGTTTAATGATTAAATTCACCGCATAAGCTTTTGGGATAATCTCTAATTTATCAACATGCACTCACAAAACTTCAACAGCGAAAAGTTTCTAGCAATTCATGGCAACTAAATGAAAAGCTGGCAATAGCATTAAGCTATGAGGTTGTTGACCACTCACAAAATTTCTAGCAATTCATAGATTTATGAATACAAGTTGGTCATGCTGAAGAAGTTGAAGTTGAACAGTATAAGAACTTACATATGTGGTGTCCACCCAAAGCTGAGAGACAAAGCCCAAACAAAGAGCACTTCGAATGCTAATCACTTGCTTCGCCAGAAAACTCGACCTCCGCACCACTTGTTTCCTTTTCCTCAATCCCACTCTTTCTTCAGTCTCTCCAACTTCAACCAAATCCCTCTCTTCTAACCTTTCTTCGCTCCTCTTATCTCTCTTGGATCCACCAAAATCTAAACCAGACGATGCCGTTTCATCACGCTTTGTACCAATTCCGTTTCCCTCTTTCTCTTTGAGCTCGAACTCATTCTCTTCCTTAAACGCTAATTCGCCTTGAGCTCCACTTGGGTTGAGAGGAACTCTGGAATTCCAAACACGAGTGGAGTTTCGGGTGTGAATGAACGGAACTGGTCTGCTTTGTGGTGCCCAAGTGGGTTTGGATTTGGTTTGAGTGAAATTGCAGCGACGTTTGGTGAGAGAGATGGATAGAGGGACTGAGGGAAGAAGACAGTCACACATGGTGGAGGTCGAAACCTAGGATTTTACTTACGACGAGTGACTCATTCGTTTAAACCATGAAGATTGAGCTCAGCTGTTAAGAAATTACAGTTATCGGAGCTCACACGTCTATGATCTATGAACTAGAACGATGATTTGCTCTAACATCCAACCATTGGGCCATGGACAATGCCCATTGGGCCTTTAGCGGCAATTTTAATAGGCTTAAAAAAAAATGGTATATACTAAATAGGCGTTTAAATGGGCTATCATGGACTTTTAATAGGACTTTAACAAAAAAGAAAAAAAAAAAAAAAAACCTTTTATTGACCTTTGTTGGGCTTTTTATGAGCCTTAAATGGGCTTATAATTTTTTTTAATAAATAGAAATATTTATTAGAACGCACAAGAAAATAGTAATAATAGTATTTTAAATCAGATTTTTTACGAGTCATTATTAGTGTTCTAATAAAGGACTTATAAAAATTATAACTATATTATATGTCATAAAACACAAATTATCAAATATTAAAGATACTTTATATATAAAAAAAAAAGGTTGATTAACTTTAATTGGTTGGAATAAATAAGCATATTGGCATATTATTCATTATTCATAGTAGGATGTGAATACTTGTATGACTGCATGCATAACCAAAAAAAGCATACATCTCTACTAGGTTGGCACCTATACAAATGTCTATTTTTTGCAATTCTCAATCCATTTGTGTTTGAATATTAAATTTTTTTTCCTTTAAAAAAATGGAATACAACTTGTTAAACACAAAAAGAATCGGTTGGGGCAGGGATGAGTTTAGGCTTTTTAATCCCGCCTTGCTCTATTAGTGTTAAATACTTAGTTTCCATTACTAAATTTTCAAATGCATAATTATTAAGAATTTTTGTTTTATTGTGATATTTTCTTGTTAAACACTTTAGATAATATTATTAAGTTTTTACTAAAAAACGGTTTGATTTGTTGTAGTAAATTTAATTGTAATTTCAAATATATTTATATTAATGAAACAAGTTTTCTAAAAAAAAAAAATTGTAATAGGTGTGGGGCGGGTGTGACAAATTAACACATAATAAAGTTTTGTGAGGCGAGGCAGGGCGAGGACGGGGTAAGACAAAACTATGTAGGGTGGGGGTGAAATCCCCATCCTTCAGCCTCACCCCACCCAATTGCCATCCCTAATATAGATTACTATCTCCACACGAGTCTAAGTCAATGTTGTCCTCAATTTCGTTGATATCTTTATTACATGTAATAGTTATTATATAGGAATAACCATTCTTTAAATTGTATCCCTCTTTAAAATGATTGTAATAAGCTACAAGTTGATACAAAATGCCCCATGTATCATCATTTATAAGCTTTCCATACGTAAACTAAATAGCGAACATATGAATAGAGTTATTCTATTAAAAATTGCAATATTTCCAATAATAAAAGATTATTATTCTTAATATAATTTCTATTTAATATACCAAATGTGCTCTAAGTCGTGACTGTTTGATGATGTTTATTCTTAATTAATAATGCCATAATAACTTCACGTTCCCATTAAAATTATGGTACAAATACAAATTTTTTTAGTGGCAGCATGGTTTAATCATAGCATTATTTAATTTGGATGAAGTATGTTATTATTAATATTGTGGGGACGAGGATCCCAAATCTAATTTAAACTGGTAGTCAAGGTTATTTCCGAGGATGCACCTCGGACCTCCGAGACGAGCACTAATTATGTGAGGCATATAAAGTTAAAACATCAAAAAGGAAAAGAAGCAGATATGACACGAAATATGAGAAAGATGAAGAAAGAAGGGCCAAAATTGGCAATTAACTCCAATTGCCAAACTATATAATTAGTTGGCAATGTTTCAAAAGTATATTTGTAACTAGTATCTCGAGTTTAAAAGGCTCGATTTAGGACTTGTAAATCGAGCCTCAAAGACTCGGTTTCCATGTTCTGAGTTGGCGTTTTTCCATGTGGCATCCACTTGGAACTCGAGTATTAGAGGCTCGAGTTATATCTCGACCCTTTGAGCATCGATTTTTGTGTTCCGAGAATGACATGGCTTATCCACGTGGAAGCCACCTGGAAACCGAGTCTCTAAGACTTGGTTTCATTAAGGGGTTTATTCAAAATTCTCTCACGCCTCCCTCCACTCTCACTCACCCTCTCCACTCTCACTCAGCCTGCACTCTCACGCACCCTCTCCACTCTCACTCAATCTCCACTCTCACACACCTCCACTCTCATCCTATCAATTCCTCACTCTCAATTCCTCAAAGGCACAGAGACTCTCAATTCCTCACTCTCATTCTGTCAAATCCTCACCCTTACTGAAACCCATGCCAGGTAATCTGTTTCTTAAATGCTTGTTTTGTTTTGCGGGTTTGATTTTTTATTATTATTATTATTTTGCGCTTTTTTCAGTTGGTTCTCAGAAGGTAGATTTGGGTTTGTCAAGAATTTGGGTTTTTCTTTATTATTTGTGACTTTAATTATATGTTGATGATTATTGAATATATGTAGACAAGCTGTTTGTTTAAAGGCTTCTTAGAGGATAAATGGGTTTTTTTGAGGTCTGGGTTTGTCTATTTGTTATGGGTTATTGAGTTCTTGTATTGGGTTTTTGTTTCTGACTTTGTGTGGATATTGGGTTCATGATCTGCACCTTCTGTTTTAGTGTTATGACATTCAAGACTATCATGAAATTCATTAAAATTTTAGTAGAGTGATGCTTGTAGTGTCAGGTTATTTTGTGTATTCCAATTAAGAGGATGGACCTGAATATTCTCTGGTGGAACTTTATCATGTTCTGAAGAATAACTACCTAAAAACTCTTTTGAGTCTATTTAGTACGAAAATTACAACTTATTACATCATATGCATATACAAACACACCCCACATTTGCATATACTCACCCCACATCACATACAAACACACTCAATCATTATCATTTCATACTCAAAAAAAAAAAAAAAAAAAGTAAAGACAAAACTCACCCCCATTACAAAATTTCAAACCATTCTAACAAAAAAATAAAGAAAAATATTAAACCAAACAACAACAAAAATAGTCATCTATATATTACTAAAAGCTGAAGCATAGAGTTTAATGCTGCTACTCTCATGTTGCGCCACATCAGCTGCCATGCTATTTTTTTAAAATATAATTTGTCTTACAATTTTAAAATGGTTTTTACAATTTTCAGCCCTATAAATCTCAGCCCTATAAATGCAACCCACTACTTATTTATTTACTTTCACTATCACCCTATAATAAATCCAACCCACTACTTATTTATTTACTTCCATTATCATCCTATAATAAATCTATATAATTAATCTAGCTCACCTCTTATTTATTTAGTTCCACTATCAAGCCCAACCCAAAACCTTTTCAGTTCAGCTTAAAGGAAAAATAAATAAATAAAAAACATTGAAGCCTTCAGGATTTTGTGTGAGCCTTTTTAGCTTAAAGGAAAAGAAAAGAAAAAAAAAAAAAAACAAAACGTTGAAGCCTCTTGGTATTGCGTGAGAAAACAGAGAGTTTGATAGCTACCCACCTTCTTGCTCTACCGTTTTGCAGTAACGGTTGCCTATCTGATTTCCTTCCTTCCAGTCTTCCTTTCCACACGGTGTATAAATACTGACAGAACTTGCGTGCTTCAGTTGAGGTATCTTTACATCTCAATCATTTTTTGCCCCATTATTTTGCTTTATGCTTTCTGTTTCCTTTATTAGATTTTGTTATAATTCTATGTGATTCCAACTACTTAGTGTGACTCTGATTTCTTAGCATAGTGCTATGGTGTTTGCTTCCACTGTCTACTTCAATATCATGATTGTATAACATGGATTGGGTTTTAGAATCAAAGCAAATTGTTTTCTTGGTGTTTCAATTTTCTGCAATAATTTTTTTGCATAATTGTGTTTATCGTGGTCTTTGGTTTAGACTTGGTTTGATATTCATGGTTTTAATTTTAAGTCACTATGCAAGTGTTTTTATTTTGTGCTAAGATTGTGTTTTTTAATCGAGATTTATAAGGCTACTATGGTGTGGCTGATTGTTTACTGCATCTTTTTTAGGGTGTTGAATTTTTCATTGCTGGGTTATTTAATTAGATCTCTACCTCTTTTAGGTCTGTTCATTTTGACTTTTTTGATTGCTGGGTTTTTAATTCTATTTGCTTCTGCTGTTTTCCAACAATTGATATTAGAGTATACTTCAAAAACCCATGATTGTATAACATGGATTGGGTTTTAGAATTAAAGCAAATTGTTTTCCTGGTGATTCAATTTTTGCGGTAATTTTTCTGCATAATTTTTTTGCATATGTCTCCATCAATGTTTAGGGGAAGCATATCAAGTTTTAAGTGACCTACTGCATCTTTTCAAAAAAAAAAAAAAAATTCTTTGCAACATCAGGTGCTCATATTTTGAAGTTCTTTTGGAATTTCACAATTGAATGCAACATTAGGCTTGGAGATAAGAAAGCAATAAGCAATAAGTGCTTCAAAAGCAATGACTAGGCTTATTACCATCTAGCCATAAACTTTTTGGAAACCCAACTCTGAAGGACATAACAACATGCCTGAAAAGTGATTGGAGGGAGAGGAAGCTCAGTTAAAAATAATTCAAATTATTTTAGAAATTTCAAGGAAAACAACTAGGCTACTCAACATTGGTTTGTAAGTTTTGAATTACCCTTACCCTCATAGTTTCAGTCTCATTTAATGAGCAACTTCATTGATTATGAAAACTAAGTTTTTAGTGTGGTGGTACTAATTGAAGTTGTCTAGAAGGTGACAAGGTTGGTTGGATATCCAAGTTGTTTAGAGAGCTTGGTGGTTGCAGGTATTAGAAAATTAATTGATGTGGATCCCATCGATTCCCATATTTGCTGGGTGCCTAGCATGTTTGACTGGATTGAAATGCGTGGACCATGTCTCAAAAGATATTTACTTTTATAATAATGTATTTACAAAGACATTAAAGTAATTTTGTACATGTAAAAATTTGTTGCACACCATTTTCCTGCTTTGGTAGTTAGCTTTTTTGGAACTAATTACGGTTTATTGTTAAGAGTTAATTGTATAGCCACTTTAAGTAACTTGATGTTGGTTTTATTAACTTGAGTTGGGTTGTAGCTTAATTTGTTGATTTGGTTCAATTTGATTTGGTTAACGTGTGGGGAAGTTCTAGGTAGGGATAAGCCAAAAATAGTGTGACAATCATGTAATGCAAAATCAGGCAATATTGTAGCAGCTGAAGAAAATTTCCCAATACAGCATTTATGCATGTAAACTTTCATCCGAACCATTGTCTCTTGCCTCAAGCTGTGATGCAAGAGCCTTATCATCACCTTCCATAGTATCCCATATGCCTTTTGGGATATGATTTTGTAGATTCTCTTTTGTAACGCACAATAAATAATCGAAGTACATCAGCCATGTGCCTCCTTGGTCCACAAGTGTCATAGATAGATTCAAAGCTATTACCACTATGGAGGCAGAGGTAGCAGTCTATCTGGATAAAAAACAAATATGCGTGCGATCAGAGTTTGATACAGTTGCACATAGTCAAAACATATTCCTTTTACTTTTCTGCAGTGTATTGTTTAATGAGTTGCTTTGCTGGGAAATTTCTCTGTTGCTCGAATAGTTTGAGTAACCAAAGAAAATAACAAAAAAAAAAAAAAAAAAGGATTTTGTTGAATGAGTTGCTTTGTTGGGAAATTCCATTGTAAATAAAGCTGGAATGTTTCTTCAAGTATGTCCAACACTCATTTATAAATAAATGAAAAGGCTATGCTAAAATATTTTTATATTATCTTTTGGTATGCTTGAATAATTTTATATTATCTTTTGGTTGTGTAGACTGTTCAGTTCAAAAGCTGGATTGTTTCTTCAAGTATTTGTAACTTTTAATTATAAATAAAATGAAAATGCTATGCTAAAATATTTTTTATATTTTTTTTTGGTTGCGTAGGTTGTTCATATTTTCTATCAGCTGATTACGGATTATCTATTAAATTGCAAGTTCAACAGCTGGATTGTTTCATAAAGTATGTCTAACTCTCAATTAATGAAAATGCTATTATAGAATTGAGATTATATTATCTTTTGGTGTGCTAAAATAATTTTTATATTATCTTTTGGTTTCTACCAAATTATAATGGTTTATCTTGGTGGAATTTTATAAATAAAAAATTTTCCAAATACTTTAGAACCACATGATATTCAAATTTTGAGATAACCGTCATATGAGATTGTAAATAATTAAGTAAAAATTCCAAATTCTTTAGAACCATATGATGTTTAAATTTTGAGATAACCGTCAAATGAGATTATAATATGTTCAGAGATTAGATATTTTCTATTGAAAAACATGACTAGTGCAAAAATATCACATAAAAGGTATTAGTGTTGAACGATGTGGACACCTGTCATCGTTTTGATTACTATTTTAACTACTAGTTTTTCACAAGTTACCTATTAATTTACATGTTTTTAAGTTGGATTGTTTCTTCAAGTGTTTGTAACTTTTAATTATAAATAAAATGAAAAGGCTATGCTAAAATATTTTTTAAATTTTTATTTGGTTGTATAGGTTGTTCATATTTTCTACCAGTTGATTACGGAATATCTATTAAATTGCAAGTTCAACAACTATAAAATGAAAAGGCTATGCTAAAATATTTTTTTTATATTTTCTTTTGGTTGTGTAGGTTGTTCATATTTTCTACCAGTTGATTATGGATTATCTATTAAATTACAAGTTCAACAGCTGGATTGTTTCGTAAAATATGTCCAACTCTCAATTAATAAAAAGACTATTATAAAATTGAGAATATGTTATCTTTTGGTGTGCTAAAATAATTTTTATATTATCTTTTGGTTTCTACCAAATTATAATGGATTATCTATTAAATTGCAAGTTCACACAAGCTGAAATATTTCTTCAGGTTTGTCCAAAATGAAATGCTCTGCTAAAATAGTCCTCATATTATTGGTAGGGTGTTCATGTTATCCGCCAGTTATTTGAAATGATGTTTTACTATAATGACGGTTAGTAAATGATAATTGGTAGGTACTATAGAGTCACGTCAGCAGCTAGGGTGTCTATCTTTTAATATGAAATTTTACTGAATTACATTTCATCGGTACAAAAAAATATAGAACCTAGACAAGTTGGAAAAATGGGGGAATTTTATAAATAAAAAATTTTCCAAATACTTTAGAACCACATGATATTCAAATTTTGAGATAACTATTACATGAGATTGTAAAATAATTCAATAAAAACTTCAAATTCTTTAGAACTACATGATATTCAGATTTTGAGATAACCGTCAGATGAGATTGTAATATATTCAGAGACTAGATATTTTTTATTGAAAAAAATGACTAGTGCAAAAATATCACATAAAAGGTCTTGGTGTTCAATGATGTGGACACCTGTCATCGTTTTAATTACTATTTTAACCACCAGTTGCTCACAAGTTACCTGTTAATTGACATGTTTTTAAGCTGGATTGTTTCTTCAAGTGGATTGTTTCGTAAAGTATCTCCAACTCTCAATTAATGAAAAGGCTATTATAAAATTGAGATTATATTATCTTTTGGTGTGCTAAAATAATTTTTATATTATATTTTGGTTTCTATCAAATTATAATGGATTAGCTATTAAATTGCAAGTTCACACAAGCTGGAATATTTCTTTAGGTTTCTCTAAAATGAAATGCTTTGCTATAATAGTCCTCATATTATTGGTTGGGTGTTTATGTTATCCACCAGTTATTTGAAATGATCTTTTACTATAATGACGGTCAGTAAATGATGGTTGGTAGGTACTATGGAGTCACATCGGCAGCTAGGGTGTCTATCTTTCAATATGAAATTTTACTGAATTTTTATTCCCACGGTGCAAAAGAATATAAAACCTACACAAGTTGGGAAAATGGGGGAATTTCATAAATAAAAATTTTTCCAAATACTTTAGAACCACATGATATTCAAATTTTGAGATAACCGTTGATGAGATTGTAAAATAATTCAGTAAAAATTCCAAATTTTTTTGAACCACATAAAATTCAGATTTTGAGATAACTGTCAGATGAGATTGTAATATGTTCAGAGATTAGATATTTTCTATTGAAAAACATGATTGGTGCAAAAATATCACATAATTTTTATTTATGTTTTGCAACCACAATGCTTAATATTTTATTTATATTTTCATTTTGAATGCAATTGCATAAAGACAGGAATCTCCAAATAAAAATGCTCTTCATGTTACATGTGTGAACTTACTTACCAACTAGGAAGACACTAGAAATAGATGACAGCTAAATGAATGCACCCAAAAAAGAAGGCTAAAATATTTTTTATGTTATCTTTTGGTTGTGTAGATTGTTCATATTTTCTACCAATTGATTACAATTTTTCTATTAAATTGCAAGTTCAAACGCTGGATTGTTTCGTCAAGTATGTCTAACTCTCAATTATTAATATAATGAAAAGGTTATGGTAAAATATTTTTATATTCCATTTCAGTATGCTAAAATCATTTTTATATTATTTTTTGGTTGTGTAGGCTGTTCATATTGTCTACCAAATTATTGCGGATTATCTATCAAATTGCAAGTTCAAAAGCTTGAAGTTTTCTTTAGGTATGTCTTAATGTCAATTGTAACTAAAATGAAATGTTTTTCTAACATTGTCCTCACATTATTTTTGGTAGTGTAGGTTGTTCATATTATCCACCAATTATTTGAAATTATTTTTTTACTATAATGACAGTTAGTAACTGATGGTTTGTAAGTACTATGGAGTCTTCTTATTATGCACAATTGAGAAGAAGGATGATTCTTGCATCTAGGAGAAATTGCAATTATCCAACCAATACAATTGAATAGGGGTACTGTGTTGGATAGACAAATGAATATGAGTTATTGGGCAGCTAATAGAAGTCATTTAGTAGATGCTAACTTTAACAATGTTGATGCTTTGAGAGAAGAGGTTTTTGTAGAAAGAGGATCTACTTCATTTACGATTGTGTCACTTTCACATCATATTGTTGGTAGGTTTTTCATAAAGTTACATTTTTTTATTACATTTTCATAAAGTTACATATGTATATATATATATACACACACACACACACACACACACACACATGTGTGTGTGTATAAATTATGGATTTACTTATATTTGATTACTCTTTAAGCCATTCAAGAGATATGGAGGATGATCCATTTGTGAGGAGCACTAGATAGAGACGACATTATTATAATAGTGAGACTGCGAACAAAAATTCTAATATCTATATACGCACTACTTTAAATGAAAATGGTGATGTCACCACAAATGTATCTGAAGAACAAATTCCTCTAGGTAATAGTCATTTTAGTAATAACGTATCAAACATAAAACGTCATATTGACATGCTGCATTTATATTCTTTAAAATATTGTTAGCATGCCAAATTATTCCACATTACAATATTAACTTATTATTCAATTATAATCTCAGGAAGTTCACGCATGACTAATGGTGAGAGTTCAATAATGCAATCAAGTGAAGCCATTTTAGGGGAATCTAGAGGAACTCATCGTAAGTGATATATGACATGGGTAACATGCTTTATTTGTTTTTATGGATTTCTAATTTTAAATCAATTTTATTTCATTGAATATATTTGTTTGTTTTAGGTAAATTCACCGAAGCTTGGAACTTTGCCCCTCCTACTCATGTATGTGAACATTGTGGAGCACAAGTTTGGTATGAAGAGAGGACTATATAATCAAAGAAGATGAAAAATCCAAAATTTAGTCTATGTTTTTCTAATGGCATTGTCCATCTACCTCTTTTGAAAGATCCACCTGCTTTACTAGCAAACTACCCAGTCTAAATGGTGGGAAAAAGTCGTTCAATTTTTGAGTGGGAATAAGGATGTTCAATTCATTGTTTGCTTTTACCTCTTTGGGTGGTAAAGTAGACAGGTCTGTAAATAATGGTACATGCCCATATGTTTTCCGTCTCAATGGCCAGAATTATCATAGGATTGGGTCACTTCTTCTTATTGAAGGAGAAAAACCTACATTCGCTCAACTCCATAGTTGTATCCTTTCCACATCTAATTCCAAGACCAATACCTCATATCATCATGAATCCTACAATATATTGGTCATACATATATAATGCAGCTTATGTAGTAATACATTCAAAAATATTCAAAATAATAATACGATCATAAAAAAAAATTATCACACGCAACGCACGGGTCCACGACTAGTGATAATAAAAACCTAACAATACAAATATATCTTAAATATTTTTTTACTTTTTATAAAAGCCTAGCAAATATATACACTAACTTGTTATATCATATGCATATACAAACAAATCCCACATTTGCATATACTCACCCTACCGCATACAAACACACTCAATCATTATCATTTCATACTCAAGCCAAAAAAAAAAAAAAAAAAAAAAACCTAAACACACAACTCACCCCATTACAAAACTTAAAATCATTCTAACAAAATATAAAGAAAAATATCAAACCAAAAAAAAAAAAAAAGTCATGATACATACCTATGAAAAAAACCTAACAATACATATATATACACTAACAACTAGAGAGAGTAAGTGTTATAAAAACCTTATCTGACATGAGGATGTGTAAATGGGGGTGAGTTTTGTGTTAGAATGATTTGAAGTTTTGTAATGGGGGTGAGTTTTGTATGAGAGTGAGAGAGGGAGAGAGTACAAGAGTGCTGCTGGGACTTGACTGTGCCCGAGAGACGCACAATAGAGATTTACAAGGACTAAGGACAAGAGTGAAGTTGCCCTAAACCACGTGAATTAATATCCACCACAGCTTACAAATTGAGTCTCTAAGACTCGATTTCTCTTTTAGAAAACCGAGTTTCTAAAGCTCGATATCCAGGTGGATTCCACGTGGAGAAACCACGTAATTCTTAAAACAAAAAATTGAGGCTTTAAGTGTTGAGATATAACTCGAGTTTTAGAGGCTCGAGTTCCAAGTGGATGCTACGTGGAAAAACGCCAACTCAAAACATGGAAACCGAGCCTTAGAGTCTCGAGTTTGGAGGAGGAAATCGAGTTTCTAAAACTCGAGATGTTAGTTTGATATATAATTTCAAAATGTTGCCAACTAATTATATAGTTTGGTAATTGGAGTTAATTGCCAATTTTGGCCAAGAAAGAAGGTATAGAAGCATCCCCTTCGCATTAAATACAAGGCAACCACTCCTCTGGCCGCATTAATGAGGAAATGACCATGAATAGTGGTGGTACAACTAAGATTATAGGGTAAAACTTGCTAGTATGTTTTGGAGGGGACCAGAGTTCTAGGAGGGCAATCTCAGCCCTCTAAGTGTAAGATCCAGATAAGTTGTAGCTGGATATAAAAGCAAGAGGAAGATCTAGATGCAAGGGGAGAGAAAAAAGGAGAAAAAAGAAAGAAAAGAATCTATTCATTTGTAAACCCAACCTCGGACTAGATCCGAGGACCAACACTTGTATTTTTTTCTTAACCAGTTCTTAAACTGTGAATTAATAGAAGTGGTTCCCTTTCTTATTCAACTTTATGATATAAACGTTCTGATTTCGCGCACAAGATATCATAATAAGATTTGACTTACCATCTCTAAACAAATTTATTGTGATTGCAAGCAGTAAAATCTTCATTTATTTACATTTGTTGACTAACTGCTTTTTCGTTGTTACAAATATATAGCTAGAGTTTTTGTATTTTTTTTGTATTTTTTTTTTGAGAAACATAGCTAGAGTTAACAATGTGGATAATATATCAAAATCAATTCCTTCTTGATTGTAAAGGAATTCATAAGGGTCAATAAACTTTTTTTTTTTTGAGAAAACGGGTCAATAAACATAGTAAATATGCTTAAAACAGGCTTAATAAATAGGCATAAGGAAAGAGCAATAGGTTGGACCAACTTACAAAAATGATACAATAAAGTTATGGAACTGTGAGTTTCAGTTAGCTTAATTGGTAAAGTCTCTATGAGTTTAAGTTATCTCAACTAGTAAAGTCTTTGATGGTTGAATAAGAGATCTATAGTTCAATTCTCGCTTACACCAAATACCAATTGATATTTTGGTCTGATGATAGAGAGCTATCATTAGAAGTGGTGAAATTCTCTCACAAAAAAAAAAAAAAAAAAAAATCATAATAAGTAGACACCATAGGATGAAACTCTCTCTCAAAAAAAAAAAAGTTATGGAACTTGGTATGGGTCTTTTATCTTAATGTAATCATTGTAATGGCCTACCAATTCTATGAAACTTTGGCATGAGTCTTATGTTGAAATGTAATATTCTACTTATTTAGAAAACTTAAGGAGACAAATTTGACTTTTTTTTTTTTGAAACAAAGGAGACAAATTTGACTTTGAAAGCTTGAACCAGCTATAATATATATATATATATATATATATATATTTTTGAAAACGAACCAGCTAGAATTTAATTATACTCACAATTATTTTTAGAATTATTCTAAGGTACCACTTGCTTAAACGCACAAACATGCATATCCAAATTTTTTGGTTAAGACTAAGACACGTCTAATGGATGGATTCGATGGAAGTAGGTATAATTTATATAAAGAATTGTTATTTTTTAAAATAATACTTTATTATAAGAGAAACCCACTCATGTTGTGACGGTAAATTTGTGATTACTAAATTGGTCAAGAAGTGGGGTATGAGAGTCTCATTCACTAAAAAGTAAATCGATATGGACTTGTGCTAGCTAGCTTGCTAAGCTAAGCTAAGCTAAGCCAAAATTCTATCTAAATTATACCACGAAGGCATATTCCAAAGTTTCAAAAGTATTGTGCGAAGCCAATGCCATCAATATTTTTAGCGTTGTTTATAACTTGTTAGATCAGCCACTCCAACGACGCCACGTATTCGGTGTCCTAATCTGTGGTGAATTCTAAAAGAACCCCAACACGTTATCTTAGCTTTCTCGTATAATAATAAGTGGCGACGCGAAGCATTCTCGTTTTGTTTTTAAGAATATTTTTGTTTAAATCACGCTTTAAGAAAACTCTCTCTCTTTCGTTCCTTTTCCTCAGCAATCTGCAAACCTTCCAAGGTAATAATTTTTTTAATCTCCATTCTCTTTCCTTAAATTCCTCAACTTTCCAACCTTTAATTCATTGTTGTTTTCTTCAACCATAGGATTCAATGTTGTTAGTGAGATTTAGAATAAACAACGAAACTTTTGTGGATTTGTTTGAGAGATCTGATTATTATGTGTTGGATGTGTCTGTTGTTCTGTTTTTATTCTGTTTAGGTTTTTTTTTTTTTTTTTTTTTTTGTTATTTTTGGATGCTTGTTCTATGATTAGCGTCTTACGTTTGAAAGGTTTTTTTTTTTTTTTTTTGGTGCTTGTACGTCGTGAATGTCGTTAGGGATTTGAATCTCCAATTTCGGTTTTTTAAGGTTGTTATAAGGTTGTTTTGTTGGTTTAATTGTACTTGAAACTTTTAGGTAAAGAAAAAAATTCTTATGTAATATTCTGTGCGTAATAGAAAAGCTTGATTTTTTTTAAATTTTTTTTTGGTTTAATACGAGATCTGCTTATTCAATTTCAAAGCTGGTTCTAAGACCCGAAATCTACATGTAGGTTTTGTTTTAAGGGATTGCCTTAATGTATTAGAGCTGTGTGAAGACTGAGTTTTGGGTTTGTTTTTATTTATTTATTTATGTGTGTGATTTATTTGGTTTGTTGTGAAATTCCAAACTTGATTTTGCATCTGTTGGGTTCAACTTTTCTTTTTACATATTTTGTTCATGATTATTTTTTTCCTTAAAATAAAATTTTGGAATTGTTGTCCTTGTAAAATTAGTGATATTTGTATAATTAGTAAGTAATTTACATTCCTAGTGTGCTTTGACTCCAGATTACCATGCTCCATCCATTCTTATGGAAGAAGGAAGTGCCATAGACAATTAAGGAGCTTGAAAATTAAATTTTAATATATAAAAATAGCTGTTTACTAATTATAAAAACAGATAAATATGTCACCTTTAATCCCTAGCTTTGTCTTCACCAATCCAGATCTTTTTATTTTTTTTATTTATTTATTTTTTTTTTATGTTTGGTTAATATCTGTTCAGGGGGTGGACTTCTATTAGAGAAGCTTTGCTCTGTGTTAAAAAGATTTTTTGTTGTTGTTGTTTTTGGTTTCAATTTGGGATTACTTACTTGTATTGTCCTTTGTTTTGACCTTTAACTGCAGATTTGACAACTTGATCTTCATGAATTCAAGACTTACTGAGACATCCGTGGTTTCCTGTAAATCGGGAAACAACAACAACAACAACAACCTCTTCTTCTGGATTCTTTTTTGCTTACTGCCAAAATTCTTGGGTACTCCTTTTGCATACGGAAACTTCTTGTTACTTAAGGCTATTGACAGGAGTCCTTCTGCAGTGAGGGTCTTGTAGACTTTTGGGGATAACGACCTGTAGTAGGCTAGTAGCGATCAATTTGGTTATCTGCAGGTCACATTACTTTTTCACATCAGGTAAAATGGTTTCATCACAGTTACCTGGTTTGGCCAACAACCGCATTTGCAAACCATTACTTATACCGGTGAACCCCATGGATGCTGCCGTTATAGATCCTGTTGAGCTGGATTTCGCTGACGTGTTTGGTCCTCTACCTGTTCAGACCCCAATAGAAGTGAATTATGGTGATTTTGGTAACCCTATTTCTGTAGAAGATGTGAGTGAGCTAATTTATGATGATCCAGCTGTCATTTACAGCCGATCACACTCTCTGGTTGGTCCATCTTCATGTGTAGGTCAATCATTGAAGCTCAGCATGCTCACTATACATGAGACACAGGATTTGGTGGAGCTAGTTGACTCTGTGAATGGGGACAGTATCAAAGAACTTCAGGAACCCTCCACTGATGACACCGTAATTGAGATGCCTATTAAAGATTTCGATGGAAATTTTATGAACGTTGAGAGTGTAGGCATTGAAGATTTTGAGATTTTGAAGTTTGTTGGGCAGGGTGCATTTGCAAAAGTATATCAGGTGAGGAAAAAGGGTACAACAGAAATATATGCAATGAAGGTCATGCGTAAGGACAAAATTATGGAGAATAATCATGCTGAATATATGAAAGCTGAGAGGGATATTTTGACAAATGTAGATCACCCCTTCATTGTCCAGCTCAGATATTCCTTCCAAGTAACATCTACCTTACTTTAAATTTCTGAAGTTTTTTAGTTCTATATGCTCGATTTTTCTTTTATTGTAGCTTTTTATCTGGGCATTCCATTGTATCTTTAACATGAATTGTGTCTACACAAACATGTACTAGAGAAATTTGAATCTATATCTACTTAGTTGGTCAATTCTTCAAGATGTGAGTATTTACACAAGTTATATTTCCATGCAGACCAAATATAGACTATATCTTGTGCTTGATTTTGTGAATGGGGGTCACCTTTTCTTTCAGCTCTACCACCATGGTCTTTTCAGGTACTGTTGATTTCAGTACTATAGACAATTCCAGAGTGTTTAATTGGGGTTAATTAGTATTGAAGATTATCTTATTTTATATTTCAGGGAGGATCTTGCCCGTATATATGCTGCTGAGATTGTATCCGCAGTTGCTCACCTTCATACAAATGGCATAATGCATAGGGATCTTAAACCTGAAAATATCCTACTGGATGAAGATGGCCATGTACTAATCTCTCTCTCTCTCTCTCTCTCTCTACTTGTGCATGCTTGTGTGTTCACATGTGTGCTTTTGTGCGTTTGAGCATGCTGTCCATGCTTCAATGAAGAAAAATTTATCTGACAGTTACCCTTTTATCCACTAGGCTATGTTGACTGATTTTGGCATGGCAAAGAAATTTGACGAGAATACAAGATCTAATTCCATGTGTGGAACTTTAGAATACATGTCGCCTGAAATTATTCTTGGAAAGGGACATGATAAGGCTGCAGACTGGTGGAGCGTGGGAATCTTATTATTTGAGATGCTAACTGGCAAGGTTAGTGTTTCACTAGTGTTTATTTGTTGTGGTTGTGATTTTTATTTTACTTTATTTATTTTTCATTAGATGATGGATCCTTTTATTTTTTGATAAATATTTAGATGATGGATCCTTTTAGATAGTCTATATTAGTAGATGTCCAATAGTACTTTTCACTCTTGAGAGTTTTGTGTGTTGAAATTGAAGATTAGAGTGTGTGCAATTCAAATTCGAGGAATAATTATTTCTAGTAAAGCTTGTTAGAAAATTACGTGGATGTTTTGTAAAATCAACATTTCATACAGTGATTCTTTTTTCTCCATGGGCTTAAGAAAGGTATTTGGCTCTTTGTGACTAAAAAGGATACAATGGTTAAAGGGCTCATATAGTTTGGTGGTAATTTTTGCCCCTCCCTGCATGCACCCACGGTTGTTGTGGGAAGGGGTTCTTAGTGTTATGCTAATATGCTGGAACACTTCCACCATGTTCTTGTGGGAACTTTCCTATTTTAGATAATCTTTTCATGTTGTTTTCTTTCATGTAGTACACTAGCACTATCTATCTTTTCTATTTCATAGGCTATGCTGTTCCATGAGAATGCTTATCATTTTTGGTAGCTTCTTCCAATACTCTCTTTACACAGTAGTATATTATATGTGCATCAGATTGTATAGACGTATGGGATTATATCCAACATGTCTCGATATGGTGAAGACTGTGCAACTTAAATATAGATTTTATAATATGGACAATAACAGTGGTTGGTTGTACAAAACTGTTAATTTCTTTTTTGGTTATGCTTTCTGCTTGTACAGCCTCCTTTCACTGGGAACAGGGAGAAAATCCAGCAAAAGATAGTGAAGGAAAAGATCAAGCTGCCAGCATTTTTGTCTAGTGAAGCACATTCTCTGTTGAAAGGGGTAATTATTCTTGCCCTTGATATAAGTTCTCTTATCTAATCAGTACAGTTTCTCAATTGAGAATTTCTATGCTTCCCTTAACCTTTTTTCTTCGTTTTCTATTTATCATGTCCAAAGAATGGGTGGACAGTGAATTCCTGGGTTAAATACCCTCTTGGTGTGTGTGCAACTTAGCACTATACCTTCCCCACCCACCCCCCCTTTCCATGCTGATTAATGAATATTTGCAAGTGTACATCCCAATTTTGTCTTTGTCAGCCTTGTTAATTTATACATAGAGAGTAAAGAAAACTTCTATTATTTCAACCAGTATCAAGAATACAACTAAGTTCTATTAGTTCTGAACAAGGTTGATCTTTTTGTAAATGTGTGCCTCATTGCATAATATTATATTATATTTAAAGTTGTTTGTTAATTTTTCCTCTTGCAGCTTCTACAAAAAGAAGCAAGCAACCGCCTAGGGAGTGGACCTACCGGCAGTGAGGAAATTACGCGCCACAAGTGGTTCAAGCCAATTAATTGGAAGAAATTGGAGGCCCGACAAATCCAGCCAAGTTTTCGCCCTGAAGTTGCTGGGAAACAGTGTGTAGCTAACTTTGAGAAGCGCTGGACTGACATGCCGGTTGTGGTTTCTCCAGCTGCCAGTCCGAATGCTAGTGGAAACGTCTTCATGGGCTTTAGTTATGTGAAACCTGCAGCCTCTTTTCTTCGGAAGGAGAGCCCCAGATACCCCTAGATAGCAAGTTCTATGGGAAATACTTTTGCTTTCAAAAGATGTTTGTTCTTCAACGAATCCGTACTATTTGCTCTTTTGTATTGTGAACATGTAACTTTATATTTATCGGCTTTCAGCTGACATTTTACAAAATACATTAATGCTAAATAATTAGCTTTATTGAGTTTTATTTTCTTTGGTTCATTACTACCATGGCAACGGCAGTGGTTTTAACTGCATGACATGCTAAGATTAACCCACTTATGTTAACTACAAATAGTAAGTTTTTTCCAAGTTACTCCTCGTTTTTCATTTCCTCGTTATTTACTATGTATGAGAAGCATGTTATCTCAACCTCCAATCGAGTCCTATCCTTAAACTGAGAACAGAGAAGATATTCCTGGATAACATTAAAATGGCTACGTGGCTAAACACAAGCCCGTGCTGACGCTACTATTGGATCTCTCAAGAAACGCATTGGTAAGGTCCTTTTTGGCACACAAACATGGCTTCTCTACTTTGTCCTACTCCATGTACACTTAAAAGTAAGTCTAGGATTGCCTCTGCGTGCTTCTCACCTTTGAAGCTGGCTTCTAGAACTAATCTCTGTATCTTCACTAACCGTTTCAAAAGGAACACAACAAGGTGTAATACATTTTTTGGGAACGTCCAAGAAGTTCTGGTAGAGAACAACCTTCATCTAGACCAATTTCCTGTATTCCAATATGGGTTTTTGCAATATCAGAGAGCTACCGAGGAATTATCAGAGATGCAGAAGTGGGGGTTCCTGGTATTTGCTGGGGTGACGTGGGTTTATTTAACTGCAAGGCCTGGTGTTCTTGTGGGTGCCATTGATGCTTACCTTCTGGCTCCTCTGCAACTGGGTTTGGATAGTTTGAGTGGAAAGAGGAACTTGAAGACTTCAGATTTTGTGATAGGAAAAAAACTGGGAGAAGGGAGTTTTGGTATTGTTTATTCTGGTGCTGTTGTTCCAAAAAACGTAGCTGCAGAAAGGAAGGTGCAGAAGAGAGGAAGAAAAAATGACTTGGAGTTGGATGAGAGGGTCAAGGAGAAGGTCATTCTTAAAAAGGTATGTATGTTATGGCTCATGGTTTTATATTTGGGTCGGTTGTTTTTAATTGTGCTTTATCTGTCTTCAGTCCTTTATTTGTTGTACCTGTGTCCTATTTGCCATATCATGTTATAATTTTTCAAAAATTGCTCGTATCGTTATATATCATAACTATACTTGTGTTCGTGTCCATGCATCCTAGAGTAAAATGAAGGTCATTTGGATTTTTTAGGTGTAATATCATGAATTAAAAGCATCGAACTTTTTGCATTTCAGTTGATAGTGTGGTTCTGTGAAGTTGTGTTCTGATTGATAAGGCAAATATCTTCAAAGTCTAAAATTTGTATCAGCTTCTTAGAAATAGAATTTTCTTACTGTTTTCTTGTCCATGTTAATGATTTTTCATAATCCATATTTTATAATCTTTGCCATGGCAATGTGCAGGTAAAGGTTGGAATCCAAGGGGCTGAAGAATGTGGTGATCTTGAGGTGTGGTTTAACTACAGACTGTCCAGAGCAGCTCCTGAAACATGCGCTGAGTTCCTTGGAAGTTTCGTTGCCGACGAAACAAATTCACAATTCACGAAGGGTGGAAAATGGCTTGTTTGGAAATTTGAGGTGCGGTTTTATAGCACAGATGCATTAACTGACAATTGGGACATACTGAATACTTTAAGTTTGTGATACTGAATGCATGCATGATAAGTATAATTGAGATATCTTCTTTATTTTTGCTTGTTGGTTTATTTATTTTGGCCTTTGTAGGATTACTTGATCAAATATTTCTTTGTATCACATGCATGCAGATTTGTCTACGGTTATAAATTCTTCTAAGGATGCACAGCTATCCCCCATACTAATTGTTGGGATATCCATGTGACAGGGAGATCGAGATCTTGCTGATTACATGAGGGATCGCAGCTTCCCTTTAAACTTAGAGACTCTCATGTTTGGACGTGTCTTGCAAGGAGTGAATTCTGTTGAACGTGATGCATTGATCATCAAGCAGATAATGCGCCAAATTGTTACCTCACTGAAGAAAATCCACGATACTGGCATTGTTCATCGCGATGTAAAGCCTGCCAACTTAGTCGTGACAAAAAAGGGACAGATCAAGCTCATAGATTTTGGGGCAGCCACAGACCTTCGTATTGGCAAGAACTATGTACCCAATCGTAGCCTGCTTGATCCTGATTATTGTCCCCCTGAACTGTATGTACTCCCAGAGGAAACACCAAGTCCTCCTCCAGAGCCAATTGCTGCATTTCTTTCTCCAATTCTTTGGCAGGTTACATATTTTCCGCCTTTTCTTTTTGGTGTGTGTATCTGTAGAGGAACGTGTCAAATTTTTTGTTGCTTTCAAGGAGGTATATGGAAATAGAGCTTACGAAAAATTAAGAGAAAAAAGGGTAAATGGAAATAGCAAAATAAGTAATGACAACTGGACCTGCTATTGAGTTACATATGTTTTTTTTTATCTAATTCATAGGATTTATTTGTACTTACTGGGAATAGGAAAATAATTTGATTTGTCAATAGGCCTTATGAACTTGCTTTGACACTGCAGAGCATGTGAATGCCTGGATTTCCTTCTGCCAAACATGTTACAGTAATATTTTCCTTGAAGTGCTAAGTGGTGTTTGCAAATATTGTTGCAGCTGAACAGTCCTGATCTGTTTGATATGTATTCTGCTGGAATTGTACTCTTGCAAATGTCAATACCTGCCTTAAGGTCTACATCGGGCTTAAAGAATTTCAATTTAGAAATAAAAACAAATGGATATGACTTGAATAAATGGAGGGACTACACGCGGTTGAGGGCTGACTTTACAATTCTTGATCTTGACTCGGGTAGAGGGTGGGATCTGGCCACAAGGCTTATATCAGAGAGAGGTTTTCTCAGAAGAGGGCGTATGTCTGCTGCTGCTGCTCTAAGGCATCCTTATTTTTTGTTGGGTGGTGACCGGGCAGCTGCTGTTCTTTCAAAATTAAGCTTTACAAAGAAGTGAGCTACTTGGAGATGAGTAAAATTTTTTCCCTCATATTCTTTCATCTTCTGCAATTTCAGGTTGAATATTTTTAAATATGATAGGACAATGCATGAACTCCCCTTATTTGATTGCAAGAAAAACTTTGGGGACCTCCCGAAACCTATGACTTTTAGGAGTAAGGACTACTACTTGAGTTGAATATTTGCCACGTAGGCCACTTGTGCACTCGAAAAATTGTGCAAACCAGTGTACAACACTCATTTGCAAGTGCAGAACCCTAAGTGTTATTCATAGTTTCCAAGAGAAATATCAAATGTAGTTGTATCTGTATGGTTGTTTGCCTGTGTCTAGATTTCTGGGAGTCTTTGTCTGATACCTTTGTCTCAAAACACGACTTGTATCTGTATCCACAAACTGTGGTAAAAAAGATAAAATCATGACCAGAAAAATGAATTCAAATTGTATTTTGATTAATACTCCTTTTGTTTGATGGTGGGTGAACGATTCCTAATTGATTTAGCAGCTTGCTGCAAGGTCAATCCTGTTTTCATTAAGTATCCGATAACTCTCAATTGATTTATTGTTTACTTTTCCTGCCATACCTTTCTAGCTGTTCCAAACATAATTTTCTTGTTTCAGTTCATGACAGGAGCTGTAAGAAGATTTTTCCTAAATATTTGAAATATGGAATAAAAATATTGCATTATATTTAATGCAGTGGCAGAAGTTTTGAAGAGGCTCTATGAATGCTTCCCGGTCAATTTACGAACTTGTCATTTTTGCATATGGTGACTGAGGTACTTGAATATGCATTGCATGCTAAAGGCATCCTAATATTTTATTTGGCCCTTTGGTGTGATTGCAAGTTTGCAACTAGTCACAGTAATTCAGATTTTTTTTTTCGTTGAGTCCACAAAATTTTTCTCTTTTTTTTTTTTTTTCCTCCAGAGATCAATATGTCCATTCTCTCAATTGTCAAATAGCTCGCTCTACAAATTCATTAGCTCAATCAGTGCTGAGGATATTTCTGACTGAAGGAGGATTCAAATGGTGTGCTGAGGCCATGACCATATCATTTGACCAGATTCGGCAATAAGATTTATACCAATATCATCTTTGTATTTCTGGGAATTTCTGTAGCATACATGTAATAGCTGAACAAATATCTGCTCTTTGTTTGGTGATATTTCGTTTTTTTTTTCTTAAAACATTAATTGCCACTGTTGTTAAATCTGGTCTTGAATTAAAGATATATTTTTCTTCAAAAACACTCTCTTGTTAACTCCTTATTTAGTAGTAACAATTGTAGACAAGAAAGCTTCGGTTCCTTGACTTCTCATGATTATGAAGGGCTTACATTATGTTGATCTACAAATGGAAAGTCAGCTGAGTCTATGACAACTTAGAGATTATCTGACAGGTCAAAATTTAATATTAACTTCAGTTATAGATCATATTTAATGAATTAGGGGCCACTAATAATCGAATATCTATTTCCCTTTTCCTTAAATTGAAATTACTCATTAAACGAAATATAAGTCTGATATATTACTTGTATGGCAAGAAAGTGTATCCAGTGGCCAAACTCCAAAGCAATTTTGTAGAGCTTCGCTGTATTGTGAGCCACCAATACCAAAATCCAAAAATTGATGTATGTTGCTGAGAGTTGAGAAGATGGCTCTTTTTTTTTTATTTTTTTGGTAAACAGGAGAGAATTCATTGACTAAAAGAGACAAACATTAGAGCGAACACGCTCATACAAAGTCCCAGCAGCATCACGGCTGATCAACAGCGCAACATCTGAGATGGCTCTCATGATCAGATCAGCTAATAAATAATTCCGAAGACAGGTTCATAGCCTTATAATAATCTTGATGCATAGGATCTTTGGTAGTTAAGGCAAGAAAGCAAATCTATTGAGACCCGTTTTGAACTCTTAGCCAGCATCTTGAGGCCACCTGCCACCCTCAAGGAAATCCTCTGAGATTATTTGGTGTGTCTGAGATGGGATGACTACACATGTCTGGGATTATAGTTAGCTGCTCAAAGAACTCTAGACACCCATGTTAGCAAAAAAAGAAGAAGAAAACATACTTTGTTTTTTGTGACGACATAACAACTCAATTTGGATAGCTAACAATCTTAACTAGTGCGCACAAGAGAGAGGTTCCCATCAAGGAATTTTGATAGTTAAATATTTAAAAACTAACGACATAATTGGAATGAACTTCACAATACATAACTTTTATGATGCTAAGAATATGGTATACAATTTCATATTATTAAGCCATGTTCAGTCATTCAGATTATCTAGTATGCATACTTAAGGGAGAAAGGATAGTAATTCTGATAGCTTGTAGTCTGAGATGGCACGGCTGGTTGCAGAGCCATAGTAATGCGATAACTATGCTGCAGACAATGCCATTGATTTAACAGAAAATGAAGAATGACGCAAGCAATTCTTATTCTTATATTTTTTTTTCTCCCTATCTGTACAATGTTTTCAAGATTCAAGTCCATATTCATGTCGTTGCGCTTACATACTGATTGATATCACTGTAATCAATCTGTTTTCTTTTCCAACCATATTTGGCCTTTTCTTTTTCATGTTTAATTTTACAGATCATCATGGTAGAGGGATGTCTCCACTGCATGCTTCTTGCAACCCCAGCGGCATTTCCAAGAACACAATGAGTTGAACTTCGAAAGTCTTACAGACTGAAGGGATATGATCTCTGATGTTGAAGGATATTTTGATAGGACAATTGCATACCCATCATCCATGTAGTCTGTCCCTTCAGGGAAAAGCTGCCACAAAAGACTCCCACCCCCACTCCCTCCATTCTTTGTAGAGTTCAAGATGGTCTGATACACTGTGCTGAGAAAGGTGTCCCGAAATGTCACATTGTAGCCAGAGTCCTTTGTAGATACACCAAATTCAGCAAACACAACAGGCATCCTGAGATATTTCTCAGCATCTTCTACGTGGGCTTCCATCCATGACTTTGTGAATTGCAGATGGGCATCAGTTATTGTTTGTGAAATCCTTCATCAATAATGTATTACTCAATCAGAAGTTATCATAAACATGTCTATAATAAGGGGAAAGGTTGATCAATGAATTTAAATTAGCTGCAAAGAAAATGATGATGTATAGGGACACACATCAGATATCTTCATTAAATTTCATGTCCACATGACTATGCATGTACCTGATGACAGACTGTGTATAGGCATATAATGGGAGAATCAAATGTTTATCAATCATGGTTGCAAGTCTTTATTTTTGAAGGGAGAATTTTTGATGGAGTGAGTACTCACCAAGAGTCTGCATAGATATGAACAGTAGCAAAATCAACACCAAGAACCTGATGGTTCCTGACAAAGTCAGTTCCGACTTGTTGAGCATATGTATTTGGGTTGAACTGAACTCTGTTAGGTGTTGAAGGACCATAAAATCCTTCCAATCCAATCTCCACCAAGTGTTTTGGATCAATGCTTTTCACATAGACCGCCATTTCTCCTATCCATTCCTAGAAAACAATGAAATTCAGTCACTTTAAGAGGGAATGAAGAGAATCATTCTTTAAAGGGTGCCAAGAATACAATACCAAGTTGTAAAACAAACCTGTAGTTTGTTACCAGAGGGATCTGAGGTGCATCGAGGCTCATTCATCAGTTCCCAAGCAAAAATTGTGGGGTCATCCTTGTAAGTTATACTTGTGAGTGTATTGACTCTATTAAGTACTGTCTGCATTGTCAAATCATTAATAAAGGGGAAAAAAATTGAATTTGAAATGTGAAAGAGATTAATGTGTAATCCCCAAGGACGAAGACTTCACGTGGCAGATTTTATTGGCAACACATTTATCTCATGCTCATTTTTCAAGTTTGATATCCAAGTTCAACAAAGATAAGAAGGTTATAATAGTAGAAGAACTAGCCTTAACATGCGCCTTGTAGTAGCCCCTGAGTGTTGGATCAGAAAAGAAGTCATCGTCTGATGTTAAATTCAGGCCAGCAGCTTTTCCCCATTTTACATATTGTGCTTTGCCACCGTATGCATCCCAGTTGTTAGTTAGTGACAATATGAGCCTGATCTTGTATTTCTTTGCTTCACTCACCACAAAATCCAAGGCCTGTAACCCAAGACAGGGAATCACAGTACATGTCACTTCGACACTAAATATCACATAATCAATGAAGCAAGAAGGCCTAAATGAGTTCGGCACCAACTTTAAGGAAATAAAATTTTTGTTTAATTTCTCAAAGGACAAGCAGACACAGCTGCTTGTTGCTTCACCTTCACATGCTCTATTTTTTTACAATAAAAAGACCATTAGGAGCCACTTTCCACTGAGGCTGCTGCAGAATAAGACCAAAACCATCTAAACACAAATGTTACTCAATGCTAATGGAGATTCAAAAATGTTGATGTTGTTATGCAAAAAGAACTAAACTTCAAAAGCATGAGTTCACAGAAACAATTGAGACTTTAAAGTACCTTGAAAACTTCTTCGTCGTAAACTGATGGAGATTTCTGAAGAGCTCGCCATTGTCCATCATTAAATGCCCAAGTCCTGCAAACTGTTAGACCCACCAAAGATGCTTGCTTGAACAGGTCTGAGACCTTTCCTCTTGTGGATTGATCCGCCGCAAATACCATCAACCAGTAAGTGTTAAATCCATTTACATAGAAAGGTTGGTCATTAACAACAAATTGGTTCCCTTTCTTCTGCACCATTAGCCATGGATCATCTTCCATGGCTCCCAGCTCATCAGTCCTCCTAAACAATTTAGTTAAAACATTCGATGAACTCCTTTTCATCAATAATTAATTAATAAATAAAATATTAAATTTAAATTCCATTATCAAACATAAATACACATGCATGCAAAAAAGAAGTGTATAATTAATGCACCGATATGTTTCATGTGTCCTTGTTATCACACGCAAGTTAACTAAAGAAAAAGGATTCATGGGTTTAAATCTCCTAGTCAGCATCTTGAGCAAACCCATGTAATTTCATGGTGTGTGTGAAAAGGAACTACACACATCCAGAGGAATAATTAGGTGCTTGATGAACCTAGACACTCACTACAGCAAAGAAAAAAAAGTTGTGTTGGGAATATACCCATGAGTTCTGCTAGAGTATGATAATTCATTTTCATCTTCCTCCACCATGGTTTCCAATTGCTCATCTCCGCTGGAATCAGCCACCGTGAAACTTGAATTTTGAATAAGAATCATTAAAATGGTCACCAAAGAAAAAACTTTTAGCCCAAAATTTCTCATCTGGGTATCCATGGTTTTGATTAAAAAAGCCACATATTATGCACATTTCATGGACCACACATTTATAAGTATCAATGTCTAAGGTGTCTTCTTTGTAAGCCACTTTATTACAAAAGAGAAGTAGTCAAGAAGGGATAAAGTTCCTAGCTTCGAAGCCAAGAAAATTTGCTTCCTTTGATCTAACCATTATCTTCTCTTCACTTTCAGCAATGGCCTACGGACATACAAATTGAAGGGTAGGAGTAAAGTTGCAAATACATCACTCCTAAGGTACGTTCCAGTGGGTCCTAGGAAACAAACCAGAATCCGTAAGAACATGACATTGGAATAGACATGTCTGAGGATTTTAGCAAAAAAAAACCAAAACAAACATTGCCAATGCTAGCAATTTCATATCCGGGTGTGTGTGTTTTTTGGGACTATCTGTTAATATCTATTTTAGTTCACATTTCTCATCATAGCATAGGACTCTCGTGGTTTAACTGTAGTATCTTTTGTAATGGTTGTATATAAACCAATGTCTCACAACATGTGAGATCTATAGGTGTATGTGGTTGCCACCTGTGAGAGTGAGACATCGGCTACATGCAGATGTATTAGTCTGTTTGTAAATACAAGGAGAGAGAGAAAGAGATTGTTTACCTGTTTCTCCAAGAAATGTATGTGCTTTGAGAGAGCTGAATAAAGCGAAAGAACTAAAGAAATGTCGGTGGCTACTCTGCGCAGGTGACCAGTGTGCTATAAGTTTTATGTATGGAAGGGTTTTTTATAGATCAGTTTTGCATTTTGTTTCAAAACTAGTACGAGGATTCAATCCATTTATGCATAAGGGATTTGTGAGAAATGAGAATAGAAGATTTTTCTATCTATCATTGACAAGTAATATTATTTATTGATAAATATATACATGAAAAACGTAATTTAATATTTAAATTACATAATTTAAAAATATTTTTTTATATAAGTGAATAAGATGTTATTAAAAAAAAAATTGTATACCTCCATTCTATGGAGCAAGTGTAATATGTTATATTAAGTTTAAATTATTATATATATATATATATAATTTTAAAATTGCAGCATTTTTTTCTTTTCAAATATAAATATAATGCCTAAATTGTTGAAACTTTAATTTTAAGGTAATATTTTGAATATCTATAATTTTTATTGCTTTTTTAGGGTACATATCTTTACTTTCTTTAGTTTCTAATGGTTATTTTTTTTTTTTGTGTATTTTTTGGCCAAAAATTAAAAAACTTGACCAAAACAGAATAAAATTCCATACTTTTTAACCCAAAAATAAAAAAAAGAAATGAAAATTAAAATGAAGAGACAATCTACAAAAAGATTCAATTCAAGGTCCAATTACTTTAAAATGGACAAAATTAAACCAAAGTGGATCGAGAAGGATAGAATGGACTGAATATGACCAAAGTGGATTAAAAAGGACTGAAATGAACCAAACCGACTGAATAGAACTGAGAAGGACCGAATGGACCGAAGTGGATAAAAAAAGACCTAAATGAACTGAAATGAAACTTATGGACCAAAATGCTAAGTTAATGTGGCCCCAAAGAAGCATAACAACAATAAATACTATATTTTAGCGTTTAAATATTATATACATGGTGTTGCACTGTTGCCCTGAGAACATTCACTTCGACTTAACAAGTTAATGGTATCTGTTGCATTTGTTTACATCATCACAGTAGAACTTGTGGCCTCAATAAGCATAAGAGTACGTTCATTTTAAACCAACAACATTTGGAAAAGGTACTTCAATTCTTTAGGTGGCCAGAAGTGAAACCCAGAACATCATCACTTCAAACCATGGTGATTTGTCCAATGCTGCTTAGTCTCTAACATAACAACATGCAAAGATAGATGAACTAGCATGATCCTTTCACCATTTACCACATTTTTATGATCAAGCACAACATAATATGATACAGCCTCACTCATTCTTTTCATTCCCTTAATTGCAAGGGGACAGCACTGCTTTCTTATTAATTCTTTACGCACAGTAAGTATTCATAATTTGATTGATCACAATACATATGATGATATGACTACACCTTATGATGCAGGACAACCTAGGCTTCCCACCTAGATTAATCCTACGAAGAACCTTAGGCTTCCCACCTAAGGTGTTTGGAATCACCACCAAACAAATCAATGAAAATAATCTCAATAATAATAATAATAATCTCTCTAATACAAAAGGAACCATCTGGAGCTTTATATACAGCTTCCAGGAATCACAAAGATAAAGATAAACTCTCAAAACAAATCCTAAACAAACTCAAATACTAATACGGTAATCCTAACAATCTCAAATACTAATCCAATACTAAAGATAAACCCAAATAAAGATAACATAAATGATAAAGATGATCTCTACAAATATGCTATCATGTGGTGTCCGCACCAACTCCCCTGGGGTGGGAGAAACTCGACCCCGTCGAGTAAAGCTTATAAGGATCAAGTGACATCTCCATCGAGCCACAAGCTAACTGGATCAGCATGGCGCCTCCGTCGACGCTCATATGTGCGGGTGATAGGAGGTAGAGATGAAGTAGTAGCAAGTGTATCCAAGTAGGCCTCCAAAAGAGCGGGATCAAGCTGCTACAACTCCTCTCTGGTGATCCATGTACAATCAGAATCAGGTTGTCCTCGCCAGCGAACCAAGAAGCGCTGAACTGTTCCATCCCTAGTGAAAAGAGACTGCTCATCCAAAATAACATCAATAATATCTTTATGTGCCTTTTGGAAACAAGATGGTGTAGGGCTAGGGACAGGGTTAGCCAAAGAAGAAAATGGTGGATCATCAAAAGGGTCATAGGGAATAACTGCTGGACCTTTAAAAGCAATTAAATCAGCAATATTAAAAGTAGAACTAATACCATAATCTGAAGGTATATCAATCACGTAAGCATTAGATCCAATTTTCTTTAATACCTTGAATGGGCCAGCACTGCGGGCCTACAGTTTCTTAACGGTTCCAGAAGGATACCGTTCAGGCCTGATACGAATCATAACATAATCTCCTACATCAAAGTCTAAATGACGTCGATGTAAATCAGCCTGAGTCTTATACTTAAGATTACTAGCATGAATTCGTTTGTTGATCTCTTTATGCAGCTCATGCATGTGACTAGCAAACTCTACTGCAGACACAGAAACCCTATCATGTGAGCACATTGGGAGAAGGTCTAAAGGTCTCCTAGGTGTATAACCATGAACAACTTCAAATGGACTCATACCTATGGACCTATTGACTAAATTATTGTATGCAAATTGAGCTACAGGAAGTATAGATTCCCAAGTCCTACCATTCTATGAGACACCTCAAAAGATTTCCTAGACTCCTATTTACAACCTCAGTTTGACCATCTGTTTGAGGATGATATGCTGTGGAGAACTTCAATTTTGTTCCCATCATGTGCCAAAGGGTTTTCCAAAAGTAGCTTATGAATTTAACATCCTTATCTGACACAATTGTTTTAGGTAACCCATACAGCTTAACAATCTCATCAAAGAAAATCTTGGCTACCTTGGATGCATCAAATGTCTTAGAGCATGGAAGAAAGTGAGCCATCTTAGAAAACCGGTCTACCACTACAAGAATGGAATCAAACTTCCTAAGGGTACGGGGGAGACCTAGTATAAAGTCCATGCTAATATCCTCCCAAGGACGGTGTGGAACTGGTAGAGGAGTGTAAAGACCAGTATTTTGCTTGCAATGCTTAGCCAATTGACATTGACGACATTGACCAATTATCTTGGCGACATCCCTCTTAAGACTTGGCCAATAGAACTGCCTCTCTACCTCTTCAATTGTCTTATCACGTCCAAAATGCCTTGAAAGTCCTCCCGCGTGCACTTCCCAAACCAAAAAGTCTCTAATTGATGTGCGGGGGATACAAAGCTTATTGGCTTTAAACAAGTAGCCATCTCGGAGGATAAAATCATCAACAACTTGACTATGCTCAGCCCTAAGTGTAGTGTATACTTCTCCAAAATCTGGGCAAGATTCATACTCCTCTTGCAACTTCTCAAAGCGTCAGCTACCTTATTCTCAACACCAGATTTATGTCTCAAAACAAAAGAGAATCTTTGCAAATACTCAACCCAAGGGACATGTCGAGCATTTAATTTCTTTTGGGAATTGATGTGGCGGAGAGCATCATGGTCAGAATAAATGACAAACTCATGGGGTGTCAAATAATGGCTCTAATACCTTAAAGCTTGTACCACAGCATAGAGTTCTTTGTCATATGTTGAATACTTCTTTTTAGCCTCATTTAATTTCTCACTAAAGTAAGCTATAGGGTGACAATCTTGGCTAAGAACTCCTCTTATGCCTACACCAGACACATCACATTCCACTTCAAAGACCTTATCAAAGTCTGGTAGGCGCATTACTGGTGCTTCTGTCATCTTTTTCTTGATTTCTTGAAATGTTTTACTAGCAGCATTTGACCATTGGAATTCGCCTTGCTTCATACAATCAGTGATTGGTGTCATGATTGTACTAAATCCACGTATGAAGCGGCGATAGAAAGTTGCAAGCCCATGAAAACTACGAACCTCATGAATGTTCTTGGGCTCGGGCCAATCCACTATGGCCTTGACTTTTTGTGGGTCAGTAGAAACTCCTTTAGATGAGACCACAAAACCTAAGAAAATGACACTATCAGTGAAGAAAGAGCATTTCTTGAGGTTGGCATACAAGTTTTCTTTCCTCAAAGTGGAACAAACTTGTTTAAGATGGTCCAAATGTTGCTCCTTTGATTTACTATAAATGAGGATGTCATCAAAGTATACTATCACAAATTTGCCCATGAAAGGCCTTAATACTTGTGTCATCATTCTCATAAAAGTACTGGGAACATTTGATAATCCAAAGGGCATTACAAGCCACTCATATAGACCATCTTTTGTCTTAAAAGCAGTCTTCCACTCATCACCTGGCCGAATCCTAATCTGATGGTATCCACTTTTCAAATCAATCTTCGAAAAGATTGTGGACATTGACATCATATCAAACATATCATCTAACCTAGGGATAGGAAAACGATACTTCATAGTAATCTTATTGATTGCACGACTATCCACGCACATCCTCCAGGATCCATCTTTCTTTGGGTTCAAAAGTGCAGGGATTGCACATGGGCTTAAGCTTTCACGCACAAATCCTTTGTGCAAAAGCTCATCCACTTGTTTAGCCATCTCATCATACTGAGAAGGGCTCATTCTATAGTGGGGCAAGTTTGGAAGGGCTGCTCCTGGGACAAGATCTATGGCGTGTTGAATATCACGCATAAGAGGAAATTGATTTGGGAGCTCTTTAGGGAAAACATCTTGGAACTCTTGAAGCACTGATCGTACTTCTTTTCTTGGTTCTTCAAAGCTATCTAGTGCAGCTTCCTTAACAACCAAAGCAAAGATGATGGAGTCTTGATTGACAGCTCTTTCAAGCTCTTTGGGACTGATGAGGTTCATGCTTTGCTTTTTGGGCTCTTCTTTAGCCTTACTTGCACTAACAAACTTAGTTTTGACCGGGTTAAGCTTAATTCTTTGTCCATTGTGCATGAAGGAACAAGAGTTCGAGCGACCATAAAGAGTGACATCTAAATCATAGAGCCATGATCGTCCCAAAATTATGTGTCCTACATCCATTGGAATCACATCACATGAAATTTGAGCCTTGTATGAGAGGATATGAATAGGAACAAGACACCTATCCTTGATGGTGATAGATGAATCATCTACCCAAGAAACCTTATAGGGCTTAGGATGGGCAACTAATTTCAAACCTAAGAGGGAGATAAGTTTAGAAGAAACTGCATTAATGCAACTTCCACTGTCAATAATAACCTTGCAATTTGTGGTTCCATACTTGACAAAAGTTTGAAAGATAGTATTCTTTTTCCAATCATCACTTTCTCTGGACTGTGCTAGAGTACACCTAATAACACTTATTACAGGAGTATCAGGACTACCCTCACTGAGGTTGTCAAAAGATGGTAGGGCTCTAATGCAAGCTAATTGAGTGGAATCATCCTCTCCTATTTCTACAATGTCTTCAATGTTAGGCTCGTAGACTACTTCTATCTCTTCCTCTTCATCCAATTCTTCAATCAACAAAGTCTTATTAGGACATTGGACAGCCATATGACCAAAGCCTTGACACTTAAAACATTGGATTCTAGAGTTGGTCCTAAATGTCTCTCTAACTACACTCTTCCCTTTGTCTTCTGGGCGTAAGGGCCTATTGTTGGGATTGGGTCTAGTTTGAGGACCTTGTTGGTATCTACCCTGAGGAATCTCTTCTATGTGTAAGGGTCTATTGTTGGGATAATGCCTATTTTGGGCACCTTGGAGGTACCTACCTTGGGGACCTTCAAAATTGTTGCGAGGCAACATGCGATTGTCAAATCTCCTTCCACCTTGGGGCCTAGGGATCAGCTCTAAATCTTGCACTAAAGTATAAGCATCATCAAGAGTTGAGATCTGTCGGGCCACTAATTCTCTTTGAAGATCATAATTGAGACCTTTCCTAAATCTACTCAAGGTAATTGGCTCATCTTCAGTTGCATTGCTACGGATCCTGTACTCTTCAAATTGTTCTACGTACTCAGTAGCAGATTTATTGTCTTGTCTCAAATCATGCCATTGATCCAACAAGTTGCCTTGATGAGATACTGGGAAATACTTTTCATTGAGCTTAGCCTTCATTTCTTCCCAAAGAGTTATGGGTGGTTGGCGGGTCTTGCGGAGGTGGTTGACAACACTATCCCAATGGAGTTTTGCTCTTCCTACAAGTTTCATTTTGGCAAATCTAACCTTTCTATCCTCAGACAATTCATACCACTCAAAAAAATGTTCCATCTCTCTCACCCAATCATTGTAGACCTAGGGATTCCTAACACCATCAAAGGTAGGGGCCTCTACTTTGATATGTTTTGCTGAGTTGTCTTCATTGTCTCTATGGTCTTGCCTAGGGTGAGGGCCATGTCTATTATTATTCCTTCCATTTTGTGCATTAGCCTCGTCATACCTAGCCTCTAACTGGCCTAGACGGGCAGTAAGCTCTGCAATGGCTTGTCTTAATTCATCTTGGGGAAGAGGATCCATGGTTAGGCGAGATTGGGGACTAGACTGGGATTCAGAACTAGACTCTGATTTGGAATTAGACTGTTCTTCAGAACTAGTTACTAGACGACCACTACGCAAATGCATGCAAAGAGATCAACAAACTAATTCCAGCAAGTGAATAATAAGGATAAAACTCAAGTAAATTATAGGTGAAGAAAAGTCATGAATTCCACAGATTGTTGCAGTCAAGCAGTACTAGCTTCAACAAGAATTAAATTAAAAAGGACCCAAATGTTACAATGTGATTAGACTAGTTCAACTACTAATACTGAGAATTAATTACTTTAAAGGATGCATGGGCTCGTCGATGATGACTGTCAACGGTGCTCGGTGGTGGAGATCGAGATCAGAGCTCATGAGTGATCGTGGGAGCGATGGTGACGGCGCGTTGGTGGCGGCTATGGCTGTGGGTGATGATTTCGGCGGCGATGGCGTCATTCTGTTGGTGGGATCGGCGGTGTGGTGTTGGCTTTGAACTTTCTTCTGCCTCTGTCTCTGATCTGGTGGATTGAAGTTATGAATCTAATTTTTTTTTTTTTTTTTGGTTGAATATACGTTCTCTGTTTCTGATCTGGTGGTAGTCCTCAGAGGCGGGCACGGATGGGCTTTTCTGTTGGTTTTGGGATGAAGAATTCGTGTGGCCAAAGGGGGTAAATGGTTCGGATTGGTTTAGGTTCTGGTTTGCAGATTTCGTGAGGTAAGAACTTGGGTTGTTGTGGTTTGCAAATCTCGTGGAGTAAGTATTTGAGTAATGGCATGTTTGGCGGTGGTTTTGTGTTCTGATGGTGAGTGTGACTGTGGTTGTCAGTCGTGATTTTGGTTGCTGATTGTGGCTGAAAGAGTAGATCGGGTTGGGCTCTGATACCAATTTGATGCAGGACAACCTAGGCTTCCCACCTAGATTAATCCTACGAAGAACCTTAGGCTTCCCACCTAAGGTGTTTGGAATCACCACCAAACAAATCAATGAAAATAATCTCAATAATAATAATAATAATTTCTCTAATACAAAAGGAACCATCTGGAGCTTTATATACAGCTTCCAGGAATCACAAAGATAAAGATAAACTCTCAAAACAAATCCTAAACAAACTCAAATATTGATACGGTAATCCTAACAATCTCAAATACTAATCCAATACTAAAGATAAACCCAAATAAAGATACCATAAATGATAAAGATGATCTCTACAAATATGCTATCATGTGGTGTCCGCACCACCTTACATGTCACCATTTGGACCTAAAGCATACTAATTGAAGGAATAGGAGACCTAGAAACTGGATAACTACTTAAAATTTCATTTTAATGACTTCTACAGTGCTAGTAAATTGCTAGCTCTAGAAATCTCAATTTCAAAATTTTGTAAATGAAATAACAGGAGAAGAAAGGGAAAAAAATAAAAAGATAAAGGAAAAGGAAATTCAAAAGTCAAAATAAGGAATTAAGGATTGCAATACAAAATTCAAGATAGAATCTGAACTTCATAATTGACATTAGGCTGCTTCCGAAGGACAAAATATGATATACTGAATCATGTCCCAGCCTTCCGACGCTCCACCCTAGCAATAAAACCAGCCTTGACGAGGGCCACGGACCGGCCAGAACCACACTACAAAAGAGGAAAAACATTGTATCAAAAAAACAAAGGTGAATCAATTCCTATAATCCTTTCCGCTACATTTATTGTTTTGTTTTATTTTCGTTGTTACTCCTTTTATTTATTTATAATTTGATAAGTATTCATTGTTTAATCCCTTAAATAATTCCCTTAATCTTAAAGCTGAGACATTAGCAAGTACTTAAGTTCTGCTCCAAACCCACCTAGTGATAAAATTCCCTGTTTTTGCATGCCAATCTACAAAAGATTAGTACCAAGGAGAGCATTTGGTGATGGGGAAGCTTCCAGATGAGTTTGTCATATGATTCCAAGGTTTTCTTATCATTTATTAGCATTGTAATGAGGAAACCAATTAGTTGTGTATTATAAATGGAATGAATGAGCTACCTTTAGATCTTTTTGTCTCTTGGTCAGAGTTTTTACCATCCCTTCCTCCCCCTCCCCCCTCCCCCCCCAACCCCCAAAACACCCCCAACCAAAAGATAGGAGAAGTCCAAGATTGGCCTTTGAAAATCAATCAGCCATTAAAAGGTTTTTCTTCCTCAAATTTGGCTCTCGATATGTCCTAATGCGCACGTGAGAACAGACCAGAAAAGGAAGTTAACATTAAAATTCCAGAATCAATTGGTTAATGACTATCAATCAGGAGTCAAGACAATCCAGTAAGTTTCAAAACCATGCACCATATCTGTGCTTCCCAAAGCATTTGCATAATTGTACATAAATAAACAAGATTACGTTTGCATATTTAGGACAAAGATTTTGGTACCTGCTCACATCTGAGAAAGAAGAGACGATTCTCCTTGGTAAGAATTGTGTCTGGACTTTTGCAGCAATTACACATGACATACTCATCTGCAACCATGAAACATGGTCCAAACAATTTAGTACTTACAGTTGATATTATGCTACAAATTCAAGCACCAACCAATATGTGCAATTTATTTGAGACCCTAACTTTAAGATATGCATGGAAGACATATACTTACGGTGGATTGGTGTTGTATGTGCAAGAGGAGTGGGGAAATAGTGGATCATTTACTTCTTCAATGTTCTACTGCCAGGGGGTTAGGTCTATTGTTTTCAGCAGGTTTGGGGTTCATTATGCCTAAAGGAGTCATGGAGTTGTTACTTTTCTTGTTGGCAAGGTGATTTTGGTCGATCTGAATGCATAGAAATTTGGAAGGTGATTCCTCATTGTTTAATGTGGTTCATTTGGTGGGAGAGGAATGCTAGAAGTTTTGAGGGCTGTGAAAGAGCTATGCTGGATCTGAAGTGGATGTTCCTCCTATCCTTGTTTGAAAAATGGTTGCATCAGGTTTGTTTTCTTTTACTACTCTTTTAGATTAGAGTGATCATTGCAATTTTAGAATTTAATTTTGTGTGTATCTAGTGTATACTTCCAGTGTACTTCAGCTTACCATTCGTTTGATTCAATAAATAAATTCGCTACTTATCCAAAAAAAGAAAAAAATATACACGGAAGAAGCTAATTAATGGAAATAGAGAACTTTAGTATCATGTCTACTTATGACGTGTTATCTGGTAGGGTATGAGATTAGAGATGGACTAAAGTAAGAAGTAGGTGTATCACAAAATTAGAATAAATGTACTTACTTATGTATCTTCGCAGGATCCCTTCAAAGTTTTTCGGAGCAAATCTACCCTTAACGACCAACCGCTGTTGCCCATCCAAAGATCCACTTGTCCCCATTTCAGCCAGTAAGAATGTCATGACATGCTCTGGCTGCCTATGCATCCTGAAATGTTACAATGACACTTAATATGGAATAATAGGTAACAATTTATTCTCATTTAACAGCTTAAGCAAGGCATAAATTAACCAACAAAAAAAAATGTAACAAGTATTTGATTCCTCAGAAAACTTGAAGCAAACATTTCCTAATGTATATTTCCATAGACAAGAAAAAAGGCAGCATATCACAGTTGTCTTAAACTGGTTGTCTACAATACTACATATTAAGGAAAGGTTATAAAAGTTCAAACCAACAAAAATTAAGCGTACGTTTTGCAGAGATCCATAAAATTTACAAACACTGTCTTCTTTGTGCCTTCTCGTAGAACTTGTGGAGGCCTTATAACTGTCCTACGTCTATCTCCTGCTAGCTCAGGATTATTTTTGCGGAGGATATTGAACATCCTACTAAGAAGCTGCAGAGTCATAAGAAGCATGGACATTGTAATCCATTACAACAAGATTAAGAATATTCACCTCCCTCATCTCTCCCCCACCCAAAAAAAGAAAGAAAGAAAAAGATATAAAGATTTATGACCCATAAAAGTTTAGTCGAGAAGAAATAAAGGGAACACAGCCAAAAAGACACCCAAAATGATGAAAGGAACATTTAATCCACCAAAATCATATAAGGTATTGGTGTCTTATTTAATTGATAACAGGCACATGAGACAAGAGAAGGGTACTCAACTACAAAAACAAGCCAAAAGTGTGAAAATGAAAAAGACACAATGGCAGTCCCATTAATCATCTTTTGTCACATGTCAATACACTAAAAGCAATGAAAATGAGAGTTGTCTTAGAACATATAGCTCAAAATAAGAAATTCCAAAAGAATTTGCCACAATAGAAGTCATACTAACAGCTCATTATGCTAGATTTTTAAGCAGTCATAAAACCAAATGCCCAAAAGATTATAAAAAGAGAAGTTATGCTTTGTAACTTATACCACGAGACCTTCACCTACATATACTAAAAGACACCCACCCAATTTCCTAAAGACGTCTTAGAAGGTTGTTTGTGCATGAAGGCAGTTTTCTGCTCCAAGTGTCAAGACATTTTCAAGTGACGGACATGACTAAGACCCTGATATCTATAGTGTCCAAGATTACAAGGAATGAGAGGCTAGAGGCTTCTCCACCACTGGTAATCTGTAATAAAAGAATCAATAATATTTCATTTTCCATTTTAATGTCTATTTGGATGCACAGCATCCCTAACAATCATAAATTTGAATGAGCAGTAGTACACACCTCTTCATATTCATAATCTCGATCAGTTCTTTCCCAGGAATTCTGCATTAAGACAATCCCTTCCCCTTCTTCATCCATGACTACATGGTTTGATATATAATGACATGAGTATCACTAGATGTAAGTATACTTATCTGATTGCAATATAAGTAACTACCCTTTTTTACCAATGGAAAAACACAAGAATGAAAAATATTACCATCAATATCCTCCCAAGAGTCGACATTTTCATCATTAAGAACTTCCTCTTCATCAGATACTGCAAGTGAACAAGCCAAAAAAGTCCCCAAATGAAAGCAACACAAGTAGCAAGTATTTGCACAGCTTAAAGGCTTAAAATAAGAGGAAAAGGTAAATACCAATTGTTTTGCCGAGTTCATGTCTACCTCCCACATTTTCAGTTTTCTCAGTCAACTTATCCACAGAATCATCAGCAAAACCCAGACCTTTTTTCTTTTTCTTCTTCTTTTTAGTAGGATCAAAAGTAGCAATCTGCAAAACTAAATCATTTAAGAAATTTTTACAAACATGAAGTGATTTGCAAAATCCAACCACACCCAACTATTCTCATTCACCATTCCAATCATTTTGCTTTCTACGTGTCAATTAAAACTTTCGCATTGTTAGGAGGATTGTATATGAACAAAGTTGTTTATAAATAGCTCAGGCTCGGCTCATGGAAAAACTTATTTATGTTCGTTTGTTTAGTAAATGAGCCGAGTTCAAGCCCAAGTTTAGGCTCAACTATTAAACAAGCCAATCTCAAACATAATAATGTGTTTATGAACAAGCTTGTGAGTATAAGATTCAATTTGTATATATTTAATATTATTTGTTTTTATGTATACATGTATAAAAATTTATTAATATAGCCTTGACGTTGGATGGTGTAAGTTTGTAAATAAGTTCATAAGATATCAAATTATTATTTGTAATTTATTGATAATATTAGTAATCCATTCCATAATAAAATAACTTTTAACAATATAAAGTTGGTGAATCTGATTTCTATAAGCTCATAAACAAAAATCATTCTATTTAAGTATAATGTCAACTACGATTTAGTCATTGATTATTAGCATAGATTTGTCAGGGGGTAAATTTTTTTTTTTGTCGTAGTTTAATAGTGTTTATCGTATATGAGAAAAAAAATAAGTTAATTAAGTAGTTAGCGAACAAATGCGAGCTTGTTCATCAAGAATCTGAACCGAGTTTGGATAAGTACTATAGTTTATTGATAAGTTTGATCTTGGTTTGTGTTTGAAATAAAATTAAACGAACAATTTTAAAAATTTTAAATTTTGGTAACCCTGTGATACTACGAAACCATGGTCCACGGTATCAACTGTATTTATACAGTATTCTAACATCTATGATTTCATGGTCACATCAAGATGAACATATATATCAAGAATTAGCAAAAGAAAAAAAAAAAACTTTAAGCAGCAGTAGTAATCTATTACCACCCAGAAGTAGCTGAAGCTGAAAGTACTTCTGGGTTCATAAGTAACTCAAAGGACAAAGAATATGAGTAATAATAAATTAATAATATCTAAAAATAAAGAAAGAGAAGCTTACATCTGAGATATCATCCTTAAATTCCATGTGGGTTTTGATTGATTGTGATATCAGAGCTTCTGTATTGGCCGCTAAACTGTCTCAGACTCTTAAGGGGTTTGAAGTTTGAAAGTTTGATATGGTAAAGTTTGTTAACAATTCAGTGTGGTTGAGGTAAAACTTGCATAAACGGCGAATCTTTGACGGTTGATCAGCAACGACAAGTCGTTTATTGTCTTGTCTGGTTTTGTCGGATGTTTCTACCGTGACACTGTCTCTTCGGAGTTTGATACACCGAAACTGAAATGAGGGATACGAGCGGAGCTCCAAACGGCGGCGTTCGTTTCTGTTAAGGTTGGGCTGCATAGATGATGTAGGCCCAACTGGTTAATATTTAGTCATTTTTTTGGGTTCGCGACCCATTAGGCAAAGATGATGTAAGCCCAAAGTTTGCACTTGTAGTTTGTTCAATCCACTCTTTCCCTATTCATTTTGCTGCTTTAAGTTCAGGAAATAGGTCTGCATGACTCCCAATTTGAAGGCGACTCTCTTGTTGGTATCAAAGACTTGCAAAGAGGAAATATGCTGTCATCCCCTTTTGGTACTTAATTTCTGATACTTTATCTTCTGTTAGCTCTTTAAGGAGTTTCGCTCTCTCATACTTTGAGGCAAGAAAATGTAGTTGCACACGCTTTAACTCAAAAAGCAAGAATTTTTTTCGTTGTTTATCTGGATAGAGTCTATTCCACATGATATAGATAATATAGGTTCTGCTAATTTCCCAGCACACAAATAATACCATGGATGACTTTTTTCTCAAAAAAAAAAAAAAAAAGTTTAGAATTTCCAAACTATGTCACACCCCGTACACGTCTAAAAACCCACACAAAATGTTTAGCATCAAACATATTTTAGAGTTGTCTTCCTCTCACCCTATTATGAGACAATTGAAAACACATATGGTTAAAGTCATATCACACATAACCTTTTTAGTAAGTCAAGTCATGTGATTTATTTAAGTAATATACATGAATAGTCTTATAATTTGTCACGTAATGAGTTGGAAAAGATAGTTCTAAACATATTTGGAGCCAAACTTTGTCTAAATCCACTCTTATAATTTGATGAATTGTAATTGAAAGGATAATATTTTCATTGTTATTAATAAAACATTTTAAAAACCAGGAAAATAAAGTGAACTTGGGTCATGTACATGAGTAAAGTGTAAACAAATTACACATCATGGATTTGCTTTTTATTTGGCCAAAACATGCATGGAAATTCCATTCTTTCTTTTTCAGAATGAGGAAGTTGTTTGCATTAAGCTCCTAATTATTCAGCAAAAAATGAAAAGAAAAAAAATTAAAGTTCCTAGTGTTTTTTTTTAGGAATTTTTTTTACAAGAGTTCTTAATGGGTTAATAAAGGGGAAATTCCTAAATAATTATCATATCCAAGGCCTGCCGACTTAGAAAAAAATCATGTCTAACAAAGGGTAGGTAAGCCGTAAGCATAAGCCGGTTAAAAAAACTTAATTTTTAAAATCTTGCTTAGACAAATTTTGTGCCTCAATTATTGTTACAATCTTGACATGTATTATTAAATAGTGAGTCCATATCAAAGTGATGGTTCACCAATTACAATAACACATACCAATAGTATTCTCTTAGAAAAACTGAAATAAGGCGATTTTGATTTCAATGTTAATTGGGAAGCTGGGAAGAGTAAGCTACGTAAATTGTAAACAGAGGCATTTGGAAGGATTGGACAGAGAATTATGACATTCAGGAAAGGAAAAGTGTACTAAAAAACTTTAGCGATAAAGTTTGGACTATATGGAATAAACTTTTAAGGTGTTGTATAACTATATGGAATCTTCATTAATTTATGGGCTAAATGGAAACATAGGAACATGGTTGTTCATGAAGGCAAAGATCCAAATTCTATTGAAGTAGTACTAATGGTTCAAACACTATCTTGTAGGTACAAGAACTATTTTGCAGCTCAACCAGCTATCAACAAGCACACCAGAAGTTCAGATCCAGGATCTCAGACTGCAGCAGGACAGTGACAACTAATTATCAAGATTGCTGGTGCCTGGAGAAAGAAAGCTAAGAGATGCGCCTATGCTTATGAAGCAAAGAACTTGCAAGGAGATACTATGTTTTGTGGAGCAGCTAGCAGTTTAGCAAGGTCTGAGTATGGGGCCACGAAAGAAGCTATGATGGAGGCAGTAGTCACGGCCAAAACTCATGGTTTTTTTCAAATTTTGATATTATCTAGCAGCAAAGGTTTGGTCCAAGTTTTGAATAGTGCTAAAAGCTCAAATTGGCAGGAGACTCCCACGTTAGTTGATATGAGTTTTATGCAGCAAAATGGATTAAACTATAAGTTATGTATTGCTCCTAAAGTAGTCTTAGACCAGGTTTGTTATGTAGCAGATATGGCAACTAGAGTGCCAACTCAATATTGCTGGTACAACCCAGCTATTTTGTAAATCTGAACAATGTTTGCTTGGTTTCCCTGTGAATGGTATCAAAAAAAGGTATTGTTAAACTAGAGAGTCTTTCAATGTTGGAATTCCAACTAAGTAAAAATAAAATAAAAAAACCCAGACGCGTTTGAGATCTCGAAATTGTGAATGTAACCCTGAAAATGTGGTAGTATGTTTGAAACTTTGCACAGTTGCATTTGTCAGGAGCTGGTAGTCGAAGACCGTTCCACTATGGACTTTATTTTCCGCGTTTGAGTTTTGCAAGCCATTACAAATGCCACCCGAAACATCAAAGAAACTAATTGTCATTTAATTTAAGTAAAAGATTGTTGTAGTGTTTGGTTACTTTGGTATGCAAGAAAGTACAGAAAAAACTTGGAGAGAATTCCTGAGAAAAATCTTGTAACTAAAGTCTTGGGAGTATGGAAAAGCAAGCTTAGCTTTTATTCCAGCTTCTGGGTTTTATGCAAGCTGTCTTCGCCATCCATGAAATCCAAAGCTCTAGAACACCATTTCAACTCACTGTGAGTCTTAGCTTCTGGTCCAGAAGGTAAACTCTCATTTTGCCCCAATCAGTCTTTGTTTCCAGTTTAAATGGCTTGAAATCTGTTCACTTCAATCCTTTGGTGCTTAAGTTTGTAATCTGTTATGTCCGCAAGGCAGCAGTTGAAGCAGTGGGAGTGGCTGTGTTACACGCTGGAGTGGATGTACCACTGTTTCAAATTTTTATTTATCTTTTTATTCGAATTTATTTTAGGAAAGATAATAATAGCGATATGAATTATTGTCAGATTGGAGTATTAGGGATAGCAATCTGAATTGTTATCAGATTGGAGTATTAGGGACTTTGGTTAGGAATTGTACTAATCCTTATCTAGATGTTGAGTTGTTTAGGGATATGTTGAGTTGTTTAGGGATGTTGGAGTTGTTTATTATTATCTTGGTTTGTAAAGCTATTTATATAGCTTCACGTTATATCAATAAAATCAATCACAATATTATTCAGCAATTTGCTCTTGAGAGGTCTGGTTTTTCCTCAAATTAAAACCATATTTAATCTCTTGACCTGGTCTGTTACAACAAAGAATCACCATAGCTCCTCGCGGTAGACGTGGTGGAAGCAGTGGTCGAAGTGGTCGTAACAACTTGCTATCAGAGCCAGGTTATGGAGGAATCACGCATCGATCGTTTGGAGGCAGAGATAGGCTCCATAGCAGCGGGGCAAGACAGGAAGTTCCGCGAGTTACAAGAAACATTGATGAAGGCGATAATGTATTAGACCAAATATCGGGTAGCCAGAGTCTGGTACAAGGGGAGAGTTCACACGATGGTGGTAGATCTCATTGATTCAATTATAGAGGCTCTCGTGATTCCACTGAGTCTTAGGGCGCGGTAATTCCAAAAGTTACTAAACTTGATTTTCCTTGCTTCAATGGCAGCGAAGATCCGACGAGTTGGGTTTATTGAGTGGAGCAATTCTTTGAATTTCAAAAAATTGCCGAGGCAGAGAAGGTCCCGTTAGCGACATATCATCTAGAAGGCGAGGCACAGTTGTGGTACCAGATACTTAAGGAAGAAGAGAAGGAGGTTACATGGCTCACACTTAAGGAAGGGCTGAATTCGAGGTATGGGCCAACGGAATTTGATGATTTTTTTGGAGATCTTACAAGGCTCAAACAGATTGGTTCGGTCCAAGAGTATCAAAGCCAATTCGAGAAACTCCTCAGTTGAGTGGGGAAGTTGAATCAGTCTCAGCAGGTCGCTTGTTTCATTGGTGGTCTGAAGGAGGGCGTGAGTATAGACGTTCAACCCATGAAGCCAACAACTTTGTCTGCAGCAGTAGGTTTGGCTTGACTCTATGAGGCTAAATATCAGAGCAATCCAATTCCAATTTTGAGTCGAAAAGGGCTGTATCAACTAGCCCAACAATCACTAGTCGCCCATCTCCATCTACTCCTGCCATTCGAAGGTTATCACCAACTGAGATGAAGGAACGTCGAGATAAGGGACTTTGCTTTAATTGTGACGAGAAGTTTACTCTTGGACACCGGTGTAAGAAGCTTTTTTTGATTGAAGGTTGTTGGCCAGAGGAGGATAGCGGTGACGGAACTGAAGATGTTGAAGAGAAGGAATCCAGCGAAGATTTGGAGATTTCCTTGCATGCCATGGCCGGTTCCCCTGCTCCTCAAACCATGCAAGTCCTTGGGGTCATCAACCAACAATCACTGGTTGTGCTGATTGACTTTGGGAGCACCCACAACTTTATCGAAGAGAGGTTAGTGGAGAAGTTGGGATTAACATGTAACACGGAAGAACAATTTAATGTAAAGGTTGCATGTGGTGGAAGGATCTCTTGCAAGGGAAGGTGCATTGGAGTGCAAGTACGGATACAAGGGGTTACTCTTGATATAGATTTTTATCTCTTACAATTAGAAGGATATGAAGTGGTTTTGGGAGCACAATGGCTTAGAACGTTGGGAATGATTGAGTGGGATTTCTCTAAACTACTCATGAGATTCCAATATGGTGGGAAAAGAATTTCTTTGAAGGGGATGTCTAACCCACACAAGCAGATTGACAGGAATAAGGTGGGAAAAATTCTTAAGGGGAGCAAGCATGGTGCTTTCATACAATTTCACGCCATTGCTATAAGGGAGAAGGAAAAAATTCCCAACATCCTTACGGATCAAAATCTTATTAATCTAATCATTTCTTTCCAGGATCTTTTTAGGGAGCCCAAGGGATTGCCTCCATCACGGGCTCAAGACCACTGTATTCCATTAATACCCGGAAGCAGACCGGTTAGTGTGAGGCCATATCGGTATCCTCATTTTCAAAAGGCAGAGATAGAACGGCAAGTGGAAGAGATGCTCAAGTCTGGTATAGTGAGGCCAAGTAACAGTCCTTATGCATCACCAGTCTTGCTTGTCAAAAAAAGTGATGGTTCATGGAGAATGTGTGTCGATTATCGAGCATTCAATCGAATTACAATGAAGGACAAATTCCCAATTCTGGTTATTGATGAACTCCTAGATGAGTTGCATGCTGCAAGGTACTTTTCTAAATTGGATTTACGCTCGGGTTATCATCAAATAAGGATCCATCCTCTTGACATTTCAAAAACTGCCTTCCGCACTCATCATGGGCATTATGAGTTTCTTGTAATGCCATTCGGACTGACAAATGCGCCATCCTCCTTCCAATTTTTGATGAATGACATTTTTAAAAGATACCTTCGAAAATTTGTATTGGTGTTTTTTGATGACATTTTGATATACAGCAGTTCTTGGGAAGATCACTTGCAACATGTCAAGATCATTTTCGACATCTTGCAAAGTCATAATTTGTTCTTAAAAAGGGAAAAATGCCAATTTGGGTAAACACAAATCAAGTATCTGGGACATTTGATAGATGTGGAGGAGGTATCTGTGGATCCCTAAAAGGTGGCTGCCATGATGGAGTGGCCAAAACCCAAGACTCCAAAGGCCCTTCAAGGATTTTTGGGACTTACAGGCTACTATCGAAAATTCGTTCGTGATTATGGGAAGATTGCGTCACCACTGACCAACATGTTAAAAAAGGATTCTTTCACATGGACTTCCGCATCTAAAAGGGCCTTCAAAGATCTTAAGGAGGCAATGACTCAAGCGCTAGTGTTGGCTCTTCCTAATTTTGCAAACGTATATGTGGTGGGATGCGATGCTTCAGGGAGTGGTGTTGGCAAAGTTTTAATGCAAGAGAGGCGACCTATTGCTTTTTTCAGTTAAGCATTGCAAGGCAGGAACTTATTACTCTCAACATATAAAAAAAGAAATGCTAGCCTTGGTGTTGGCTATTCAGAAGTTGCGACTATACCTCCTTGGTTGAACCTTTATAGTGAAAACCGATCACCGAAGTCTTAAATTCCTATGGGAGCAACGAATCACAACGTATGCTCAATAAAAATGACTGTCCAAGTTGATTGGGTTTGATTTCCAAGCCGAATACCGAAAGGGAACAGAATAATCAAGTGGCGGATGCACTCTCAAGAGGGGAAGAAAATGCATAGTTTGCTGCAATCTCCATACTAGTCCCTAGATGGCTTGATACCATTAAGGAGGAGGTGCAAACTAACCCAAAACTACAACACATTGTCAAGTTGGTTCAAGAAGGGGAGGTGGTTGGTCCATGGGAATTCAAGGAGGGAGTATTATTTTTCAAGAATCGGATTTATCTTAACTCGGATTCTTCGTTACTTCTGGTTATAATCCAAGAGTTTCATTCAAGTACTCATGAAGGCCTACACAAAACATTGCAGAGGATGCGATCAGTCTTTTATTGGGTGGGAATGAAGAAACAAATACAAGACTATATTCGCCATTGTGATGTGTGCCAGAGACATAAGGCTGAATAGACCAGCCTAGCCGGCCTTCTCTAACCTTTGCCTATTCCAACTAAGGTGTGGTTTGATATATCGATGGATATTGTGGATGGCTTGCCCACTTCTATGGGTAAATCAACCATTCTTGTGGTTATCGATTGGCTTTCCAAGTATGCACATTTTATTCCCATTTCTCATCCATACACAGCTCATCGTGTAGCCAAAGAATTCTTTGATCATGTTTTTCGATTGCATGGGCTGCCTGAATCGATAGTCTGTGATCGTGACGCTACATTTACGAGTAAGTTTTGGGAGGAGTTATTTCACCTTAATGGAACTAGCTTTAATTTCAGTTATGCTTATCATCCACAAACGGATGGACAAACGGAGGTAGTGAATCACACGTTGGAGATGTACTTGCGGTGTTTCTCAAGCCCTTGGCCCAAGGAGTGGGTTAAATGGATTTCTTGGGCTGAATATTGTTACAACACAAGCATTCACACGACCACCAAAAAGACTCCATTTGAAGTTGTGTATGGCAGGCCCCCACCAAACTTACTGTCATATGTTGCAGGAACAGCTAGAACTGAAGCAGTGGAGAAGGAATTGATAGCAAGAGATGAGGTTTTGAAGGAGCTTCGTGAGAATATTTTGCTAGCACAGTCAAGGATGAAGTTTTATGCAGATAAGAAGCGCAGGGAAAGGTCATTTGAAGTAGGAGAGTGGGTGTACTTGAGGTTACAGCCTTACCGCCATTTATCTGTGGCCTTGCGCAAGAATTTGAAGCTTTCTCCCCAAGTCTTTGGACCCTTCCAAATCATACAAAGAGTCGGTGAAGTTGCCTATAAGCTTAACTTGCCTGAAACCTCCAAGATTCATCCGGTGTTTCACGTTTCCAACCTCAAGCAGTCACTTGGCTGCAATGACCAACAGAGTACTTCCTTGCCAGAAATTGATGGGAGCAGTGGTGTTGTGGGTTCTCTCCCACAAGTTGTTTTGGATAGGCGAACTCGGAGAAACAAAGAAGAAGTTTTGATCCATTGGCAAGGGCTGTCACCAGCAAAGGCTACTTGGGAAGATGCTCGTGCAATGAGGCTTCGTTTCCCTGATACTACCCTTGAGGAAAAGGGTTGAATTTAAGGGGGAAGGAATGTTATGTCCGCAAGGCAGCAGTTGAAGTAGTGGGAGTGGCCGTGTTACACGTTGGAGTGGATGTACCACTGTTTCAAATTTTTATTTATCTTTTTATTCGAATTTGTTTTAGGAAAGATAATAATAGCAATATGAATTGTTGTCAAATTGGAGTATTAGAGATAGCAATTTGAATTGTTATCAGATTGGAGTATTAGGGAGTTTGGTTAGGAATCGTGCTTATCCTTATCTAGATGTTGAGTTGTTTATTGTTATCTTCGTTTGTAAAGCTATTTATATAGCTTCACGTTATATCAATAAAATCAATCAGAATATTATTTAGCAATTTGCTCTTGGGAGGTCTGGTTTTTCCTCGAATTAAAAGCATATTTATTCTCTTGATCAGGTCTGTTACAACAAAGAATCACCATAGCTCCTTGCGGTAGACATGGTGGAAGCTGTGGTCGAGGTGGTCGTAACATAATCTATTTCCTGAATTTTATTCAGTCTTAGAATAGAATTTTGTTCAATCTATGCCAGGTCCTCCACTCATAAAATATAGCTATCCCAGTACGAGTATCTGAAACTTCAATGGGGTTTTGTTGAAAATTCTTGTTGTCATATTTTACGTCTTTGTTTCGAGCTTCTTCACCCAAAAGCCAAAGATCTCATGCTCATATATCTTTGTTCGTTAGTCATATGCATTTTCTTGGCTCTGACTGATTTGGTGAGTGATTCAAGATCTTTCTAAATCAGCAAAAAATCAATCAATATATATATAAAAGCAAAGACCTCGAAATTCTGCCATGTGGCGCACTCTATGAAGAGAATTGAAATATTCTTAAGTTACATTAGAGATAAGAACAAATTTAAAAATAAGGACTCTTTATTTCCTTTAGTTCAATGTTTTAAGACTATTTTTTGTTGCATTTTTTATTCAATGTTTTAAGACTACAATTTCTTTTATTTGGTTTAATGTTTCAAGATTTTTCCTGTCTCTTACACATAAAAAACTCTTTGCATTTCTGTTCACCCTTTTCACTTCTACTATTTTGTATACACATGCCCACAATCCTTCATGCCATCTCATCTCAAATACACTCAGACAAAAATGATATTATTTACCTTTAGCCTTTCAAAGACACATATATAACTTCAACATTGTGGTACCATTTGATTCTAACTCGTGTGAGTAGGCTATGACCAAGGAAGGGAGATTGCATTTTTTATTCTGTGATGGTAGCTTACGGTTTTGATGTTGAAGTTGGATGTTGTAGATTTTGTGAAGGTTGTGATTCGCTTTGAGTCTTTGGGTGTTTGAAATTTTGGTTTGAGAAAGTCATAAATGTATTTTGTTTTAGAACTAAAGAAAAAGAAAAAGAAAAAGAAAAAAGAAAAAGAAAAAGAAAAATTCTAATTGATTATTTATGAATTTAACTTTTTTTTTTTTTTTTGGTGTTATAACTCATACTTTGTAGGTGTTTGTTTGTTTGTTTGTTTGTTTGTTTTTTTTTTTTTTTTTTTTTTTTTTTTTTTTTTTTTTTTACTGTTGTTTTGTGCGATATGAGCCATAGTAATGTAAATAAAAATTGATGATGATTTCAAAGTATTTTTTGCTTTTTTTTCTTTCTTTAAGGATACGGGAGTCCAATTAAAAACAATTAAATTTTAATAAATTGTTGTGTTTTTAGCCAATTTCTTTTTATTTAATTACGTTCTCTTTATGTTGATACTTAAAAATGATTTCCTTAATTTCATTGAGATCATGAATTGGGTGTTTGTGATTGAGGTCTCCATATTTGGTTGTGATAATCGAGTGGTTGAGGAAGTGTTTGGTAAGTTGCTTAAATTTATGTAATTTTTAATAGATAAATATTTTATGCTTTAAATTCTTATTTATAGGTTTCAAAATCATTTAATTAATTTAAAAAATAAAATATACTTAATTTTAACGGTAAATATTATACTATGTTATAGTCTTATAGTTTTATACAAATTTTTTAATAAAATATGAATAAAAAAAATCAAGTTTCAAAGTATTCAATAATATTGTGGGCAAACATGAATATTATATAACAAAATATGTACCATATGTAGGTCTTAATCTATATATATATATATATATATATATGATTTCAAAAAAAATTGTAAAATAGTCCGTGCATCGCACAGGACATCATCTAGTTGTAACCAAATTGAACTTTTAGTCAACGAAGAACACTTAGAGCACTCACAGCAGTGGTGCTAAATAGTCATATTGCTAAAATTATAGATGTTTAACACAAAAAAATGGCTGCAGCAATGGAGCTAAAACCTTAAATTTTAGCTCCACATGAACAGTGCACATCTATAAATAGATGTGCACTGTTCATCACATCTAAAAATAAAAAGATTATTTTATTACTTCCTCTCTCCTACTTTATTTAAAAAATATTTCTTTCTTCTTCTTTTTTTTTTCTCTCTCTCTCTCTCTCTCTCTCTCTCTCTCTCTCCGGCTTCTCTGCTTCTTCCTTCTTCCTTCACATTTTTTTTTCTCTCCATCACCCACTCTCTGCTTCGCCGGTCTCTCTCTCTCTCCGGCTTCTCTGCTTCTTCCTTCCTCCTTCACATTTTTTTTTTCTCTCCTTCACCCACTCTCTGCTTCGCCGGTCTCTCTCTCTCTCTCCGGCTTCTCTGCTTCTTCCTTCACATTTTTTTTTCTCTCCTTCACCCACTCTCTGCTTCGCCGGTCTCTCTCTCGTCGCCAATCTGGGTCGCGGTTCGCGGTTCACCGTCTCGCCGATCTGGGTTCGCGGTTCACCGTCATCGTCATCGTCCCACGCCATCGTCGCCGATCTGGGTTCGTGGTTCGCTGTCCGCCGTCGTCCCACTCGCAGTCCTCCATCGCCATCCCACCTCGCCGTCCTCCATCTCTCCCTCATCGCCGATCTCATGGGTTTTTTTTTTTTTTTTTTTTTTTTTTTTTTTTTTTTTTTTTCTGCTGTGAACTGGTGATGGTTGTGCCGTGGACCTGTGGTGGTGGTGATAGTTGTGCTGGAGTTTGCTGTGGTGGTGGTGATGGCTGTGCTGTGGTGGTGGTGATGGCTGTGCTGAAGTTGCTGTAAAATTTTTTATTATTATTGTAATGAGTTTTTTTGTATTATTTTAATCAAATAGCTAAAAATATAGATGTACTGCTGTGGAGTGTGAGGAGGTAATAGCTAAAATTATAGATAAAGTAACTTTTAGACGTGAGAAATATAAAAGAGCTGCTGTGAATGCACTTAGAAACTCGGTTTTGTGTCTATACCTATACCCATTATTCTTTACTTGGCCTTTACAATTCATGCAACTCTGGCTGCCAATTATGTACCAACTGAGAAAATCCTCCTCAGTTGTGGGGGTCCACCTACAAGTACCGATATTGATGGTCGACAACGGAACACAGATGTTGGGTCTAAGTATCTGTCTGCAAACTGCTACACAAGACCCTTCAGTCCCTTCAGTCCCTTAAATGAATGCTTGGTTTTTTCCCTTGAACTTCACCTATAGTATTCCGGTTGTTGCTGGTCGTAAATTTGTCCGTCTTTACTTTTATCCTGCTTCATATGCAAGCCTAAATGCATCCGATGGTGTTTTTTCTGTCATAGCCGGGTCTCATACTCAACAACTTCAGTGTCGCACAAACTACAAAAGCATTGAATTTTGCATTTTTTGTCGAGTATTCAATCAATGTTGAGGGTGCAACATTGGAAATAAGTTTCGTCCCATCTGCCAAAGCTACAAAGGCGTATGCATTTGTGAATGGATTGAAATTGTGTCAATGTCTGATATTTATAGTTCCACAAATTGAAGTCTGATGATTGTAGGTCAGAATGCTCCCTTTTACATTGATAACAGCACTGCACTTGAGAATGTTAATCGGTTTAATGTGGGTGGAAATGATATTTCACCCTCCCATGATACGGGTCTTTATAGGAGCTGGGGGGATGACTTGCCATACATCTATGGGTCTGCCTTTGGGGTTGCGTATTCTGCCGACAACATGACTATCCAGGATCCTACAAGCATTCCTAGTTTTGTTGCACCACTGGATGTTTACGCCACTACTAGATCAATAGGGCCGAATGCCAATATCAATCTTGCTTACAATTTGACTTGGATTTTCACAGTTGACTCTAGATTCTCTTACCTAGTTAGGCTTCATTTCTTTGAGATTCAGGCAAATATAACCAAGATTAATTGAAGAGTTTTTGATGTCTTCCTTTATAATCAAACTGTGGAGCCAGGGGTGGATGTTATTTTCAAGGCAAGCTTGGCTGGGGTTCCTGTGTATAAGGATTATTTGGTTCTTGTTCCAAATGGAAGTCCACAGCAGGATTTGTTGCTTGCACTACATCCTAACACATCTTCCAAGCCCATGTATTACGATGCAAATATTTAAAGTTAAAGATACAAATGATAATCTGGCCGGGTCGAATCCTATTCCTGCTCCTAAACAAGATTTAATTGACCCAACAAGAGCTAGACCATCATTTGGTCATGGTAAAACAAAGAATCGGACAGCAATCATCATCGGAGTTGTTACTAGTGGAATTGTCTTAGCCTTTGTTATTGGTTTCTTTGTTGTTGCTTCTTACCTTTGTCAGCATGGAAAAGACTCAGAGTGCTAGGGAAGTTCCTTCTAGGTGGCACCAAGAACATGGACATGGAAAAGATTCAAGTGCAAGGGGAGTTCCTTCTAGGTGGCACCAAGAACATGGACGAAGATTTACCAAGAACCTTTGTCGACACTTCTCATTTGCAGAGATCAAGGTTGCCACCAAGGACTTCAGGCTTTACTCCTTGGGTTTGGAGGTTTTGGTAAAGTTTACAAGGGAGAAATTAACGGTGGAGCAACCAAAGTAGCAATCAAGTGTGGAAACCCGCTATCTGATCAAGGAGTACACGAGTTTCAAACTGAGATTGAAATGCTTTCAAAATTTTGTCATCACCACCGTGTTTCATTGATCGGCTATTATGAAGACAGCTGCGAAATGATTCTTGTTTATGACTACATGTCTCATGGAACACTACGGGAGCATCTATACAATACCCAAAAACTACCATTGCCCTGGAAGCAAATTCTTGAGATATGCATTGGAGCTGCTCGCGGTTTACACTATCTCCACACAGGTGCCAAGCACACTATTATCCACTGAGATGTTAAGACAACAAACATTCTCTTGGATGAGTAGTGGGTTGTCAAGGTTTCTGATTTTGGCTTGTAAAAAACAGGTCCTACTTTGGATAAAACACATGTAACCACTGTTGTTAGGGGTGTTATGGGTATTTGGATCCAGAGTATATACTGTTACAGCAACTGAAAATCTGATGTTTACTCATTTGGGGTCGTTCTTTTTGAGATCTTATGTGCTCGGCTAGTAATGGACACATCACCTCCAGAGGAGCAAGTAAGCTTGGTGGAGTGGGTTGTACATTGCCAAAAGATAGGTATTCTTGATCAGATGACTAATCCTTATCTGAAGATGAAGATTGCACCTGAATGCTTCAAGCAGTATGCTGTGACTGCAATGAAATGTGTGGCTGATCAGGGCAGAGACAGGCCATCTATGGCTGAAGTATTGTGGAACCTTGAGTTATCTTTGCAGCTACAAGCCAGTGTAGAGGAGATAAATGAGGGAATTTCCAAAATGCACATCGAGGAGGAGATATTTGTACCCCATGTATGGAAGAAAGATTCTGATGCATCCCCAAGTTATGATGGTTGTGGAGGCTCATTTTCTCGAGAAGTCATGTGTCAGAAGCTTAATGCTGGCCATCTTTGGACTGGGTTTTTTTAGCAAGCAAGTTTGAAACCCCAGGGGAATAGTGGTTGTTGGTAGCTATTGTTGCACTTCAGGACTATTAAAAAAACCATCAAAAATAAATTAAAGGATTAGATTTTACTTAAAGGGTTGTTTTAGCAGGCAAGTTTACAATGACTCAAGCTTCGATGTATTCTGCTTGTGATCAATTTTAGTGTAATCATGAATTACTTAGCTTCTGAGAGTTCATTGGTAGTAGATTTCACTTAAAAGATTAATCTTAAGAGATAATGACAAAGAGAGAACATAGATTACGGATCTGAAAAGTCCAAACTGCTTGCTATTGCCAAAATTGTTCGGAATGGCTGGCAAGACAAGTATTTTAAATCGTACAAAACCTGGAATTTCTCTTTACAGATTTTAATAATCATAAACATCCATTTTGTCTCAATCAATTAACTCAAGTGCCCAACCTCAATGATAATAACCAAACAAGTAACCCAATGGAAATAGTATATCACTATTATGTACTTACTTATGCATCTTTGCAGAATCCCTTCAAAGCTTTTAGGAGCAAATCTACCCCTTACTACTAACTGCTGTTGTCCACCCAATGATCCACTTGTCCCCATTTCAGATGGTAAGAATGTCATCACATGCTTTGGCTGCCTATGCAACCTGAAACGATAGAAACACTCAAAATGGCATAAAACTAACAATATATTCTATGAGATAACAACTTAAGTTACAATAAACCCAAAAAAAGTCATAAGTATCCAAATCCTCTAAAATATTTGAAGAAAAATTTATATTGTGATTTTTACATAGATTAAAAACAAAGGAGCACATAACCATTATCTTAAACTGATTTTCAGAAGTATTACATGTGAAGGAAAGAGTATAAAATTTAAAACAAAAAATAAGCATATGTTTTTCATAGATCATAGAATTTACAAACCATCTTCTTTGCGCCCCTTAAAGAACCTGTGGGGGTCTCATAACTGTCCTACGTTTATCTCCTGCGAGCTCAAGATTATTCATGCAGAAGATATTGAACACTCTACTAAGAAGCTGCAGAGTCATAAGAACCATGGACATTGTAATCTTTTACAAAAAGGATTAAGAATATCCAAACCCCAGCCCGCCACCCCCCCCCCCCCCCCCCCCACGCCCTCTCTCTGAAAGGAACATAGCTAGTAAGACACCCAAATGACCAAAGAAACATGTAATCTACCAAAATCATAAAAGCTCTGCATCTTATTTAAATGATATTATGCACGATTATATAAAAAAAAAAAATGATATTATGCACGTGAGAAAAAGGCATCAAGCATAGAAACCTAGCAAAAAGTGTGAAAACATGCAGAGAAACAATGCCAGCCCCATTGATCATCTTTCATCACAAGTGAATACACCAAAAAGAGAAATCTGGGCTCTAGTAGAACATATAGAGTTCATTCTGAAAAACCCCAAAAGAATTTGCTATGTATAGAAGTCTTACTAATAGCTCGTTATGCTGAATTTTCAAGAATTGATAAAACCAGGTCCCCAAAATATTTCAAAAAGAGAAGTCATGCTTTGTATCTTATTCTTTTACTAACCTTTTAGATTTGAGTGATCATTGCAATTTTAAAATTTAACTGCGGGTGTATCTATTGTATACTTCTTGTGTACTTTAGCTATAAGCCTATACCATTCTTTTGACTCAATAAATAAATTCACTACTTATCCAAATAAAAAGAATATGCATGGAAGAAGCTAATTAATGAAAATAGATAACTTTAGTATCATGTCTACTTATGACATGTTATCTGGTAGACTATGAGATTAGAGATAGACTAAAGTAAGAATTAGGTGTATCACAAAACTATAATAAATTTACTTATGTATCTTTGCAGGACCCCTTCAAAGTTTTTAGGAGCAAATCTACCCTTAACGACCAACCATTATTGTCCATCCAAAGATCCACTTGTCCCTATTTCAGCCAGTAAGAATGTCATGATGGCTGCCTATGCATCCTAAAATGTTACAACTACACTCAATATGGCATAATAGGTAACAATGTATTCTGATTTAACAGCTTAAGCAAGACCAAATTAACTAAAAAAAAAAAAAAATTGTAATAAGTATTTGATTCCTCTGAAAACTTGAAGCAAACATTTCCTAATCCAAATTTCCGTGGACAAGAAAAAAGGCAGCATGAGGCTCAATTTATATTATATTTAATATTATATGTTTATATGTATACATGTATAAAAATTTATTAATATAGACTTGATATTGGATGGTGTAAGTTTGTAAATAAGTTCATAAAATATATTTGTAATTTATTGATAATATTAGTAATCCATTTCATAGTAAAATCACTTTTAACAATACAAAGTTGGTGAATTTGATTTTTATAAGTTCATAGTAAAATTGATGAGCAGTTTTTATATAAGTTCATGGTATAATCCATTTCATCGTAAAATTGATGAGTTTGAGCTTGGTTTGTGTTTGAAATAAAATTAAATGAAAAATTATAAAGTTTTTAATATTTGGTAACCCTGTGATACTACGAAATCACCTGTATTTATACAGTATACTAACATGTATGATTTCATGGTCCACATTATATATTTGCATCCTATGAAAACAAGGTCCACATTATCAACTGTATTTATGCAGTATTCTAATATGTATGAATTCATGGTCACATCAAGATGAGCATGTATCTTTGCTGAAATAAAGGATTAGCACAAGACAGTAACTTGAAGCAGCAGTAGCAATCTATTACCACCCAGAAGTATTTGAAGCTGAAAGTACTTCTGGGTTCTTGCGTAACTCAAAGGATATGAGAAATTGATGGGGGTAAAGCTCCCATCAGACGGTGGCAGCCTGCACAGGCTGACGGCTCGACCTATGATGACGGATGTGTATGACGGACGTCGTATATTGACGACCTGACTCCTAGGGGTAGACGGGGAGAAGGTCGACGGACGTTGTCATCAGGCACTGAAGCCTATCTTGTCACGTACGCTTCCCTGGGAAAGTGGATCTTGTCGCATACGCTACTACTTGGCCAGATATCTTATGTAGCACGATTCCCTCCCCCGAAAGGGATGTCTTGCCCAACATACTTGGCGACCCAAGGAGTATCTTACGCCCCACGCTACCCAGGGGCAATTCCGGTACAGTGATACCTTCTCCAGTACGCCTCGGCCAAAGACCTCTACTACTACTATAAATACCACCACGCCATCCAAAATCGAGGTACGCATACTAAGACCCGACTCTGGTACTCTGGAGTTGTGAACAATACTAACTCAACCATCGGAGGGTCGTTGGCCGGTACCACGCCGGTACTTCCCTTTGAGGTTCTTCTTTCCTGTGCAGGTTAGTCCGAAGTACGCACAGGCCCTGCAGCTCACTGGTTTGATTCTTGACATCATCAGAAATAATAAATTAATAATATCTAGAAATCAAGAAAAAGAAGCTTACATTTGAGATATCATCCTTCAATTCCATGTGGGTTTTGATTGATTGTAATTTCAGAGCTTCTGTATTGGTCACTGTCTCAGTCCCTCTGAGGTTTGAAGTTTGAAGTTTGATATGGTAAAGTTGGCTAACAATTCGGTGTGTTAGAGGTAAAACTTGCATAAACGGTGAGTCTTTGAAGGTTGATCAACAACAACAAGTCGTTTTGTTCTATCTTCCTTGTTTTGTCTGGTTGTCGTAGTCGAGTTTTGTCGGATGTGTCTACTGTGACATTGTCTCTATGGAGTTTGGCCAAAATGGGAAATTAAACCCAATTTCAGAACTATTTAGTTAGTAGGCATGATTTTCAAACTATATTTTTTACTAGCATCTCCTCTCGAGTTTAAGAGACTAGATTTTGGCTTATAAATCGAGTTTTTAATGCTCGATTTTCATGACCCGGTGAGTCTGACATGGCATTTGGTCTGACATGGCATTTAAGCTTAAGTGGACAACCCATTCCCAAAAAAAAAAAAAAAAAAAAAAACAAGAAACCCAGAAACACAACAATCCCAGCAATGAAACACATTCGCAGCACCCAGCACCCAGCAACCTAGGCCGTGCTGCACCCAGGCAGCGTGCGAGCCCAGGCCGCGCTGCACCTAAGCAGCACGCGAGCCTAGGCCGCACTGCACCCAGGCAGCGCGCGAGCCCAGGCCGCGTGCGAGCCCTGGCCGCTCGCGAGCCCAGGCCGCGCTCGAGCACCGGCCGCTCAGGAGCCCAGGCCGCGCGCGGGTCTTCCTCTTCCTCTTCCGCTTTGTCTTCCTCTTCCGCTTCGTCTTCCTCTTCTGTTTTTTGTGTCCTTTTTTTTTTTGTCTTTGTTTTGTGTTTTTGTTTTTTGTGGGCTTAAATTTTTTTGTTTTTTTTTTGTTTTGAGTATTCTGAAAATCGAGTCTCTAAGACTCAATTTCCAAGTGTTCGCCACGTCAGATCAAATGCCACATCAGACTCACTGGACCATGAAAATCGAGCATCAAAAACTCGATTTATAAGCCCAAAATCGAGTCTCTTAGACTCGAGATGTTAGTAAAAAATATAGTTTGAAAACAATGCCTACTAATTATATTGTTTGAAAAATGATGCTAATTTCCCATTTTGGCCGAGTTTGAAGTACTGAAACTGAAATGAATTAATGAGAGATACGAGTGGAGCTCAAAAACGGCGGCGTTTGTATCTTTTAAGGTTGGGCTGCATAGATGATGTTAGGCCCAATTAATTAATATTTAGTCATTTTCTTGTTGAGCCCAAAGGTAGCAATTATAGCTGTTCAATCCCCTCATTCACTTTTGCTGGTTTAAAGCCCACGTTTATTATTCTAATTCCATTAATAATAATGAAAACGTTAATATTTTCAACTTTATTATAGTAAAACATTAAAGGGAAAATTTAACATATTCTTTAAAGAAATTAGTTTAAGAATTATTTTTAGAAAGTTTTTATAGAAAAAAAAGGATTTTTATATTTTTCATAAAATTGGTATCAAAACTTTCTTAAAATGATTAATTAACAAATGTCTTAAGAGTACCTATTATTTTGAAAATTTTTTCTAGGAAACGAAAAAAAAAAAAAAACTGATTTTTTGGTCAGCTTTTTATATTTTTCATAAAATTGGTTTCGAAAATTTTTTAAAATAGTTCATTAACAAATATTTTAAGGATCCCTATTAAATTAAAAATAATTGAAGAAGGTAAAGTGAAGTAGTGAACTAATTAAAGTCAAGTACACGATTAAAATTTTTTTTTTCCTTTTTTATGAAACAAATTACACATCATGGATTTGCCTTTTATATTGGTCAAAACATGAGTTCTTCTCCCCCTCACAAAAAAGGAGCAAGCTGTTTGTATTAAGATCCTAATGGGTTAATAAATGGAAAATTAGCTAGATAATCATGATGTGATATGATACAAGGCTTGCCGACTTGAAATAAATCCTTGGTGGTGTATATTTCCTTGAGGGGTCACTCTGATCCTCCTTCTTCTGTGGCACATGTATATCGGGTATACTTGGGATGTATGGGGTTGGCTTACAGATTGATTTTTCACATATTAAAAGACAAGGCAATAAGCTAGCTCATTCAAAATATGCATTAGATATTGACGATTGATGGGACTGACGAACCAAACCCCCTTAGACGAGATCACCGGGACAAACGAGCCCATTCTCAAAGATGAAGATATTGGCATGACGAAGTCGAGTGACAAGAAAAATGGTACTCTTCAATGCAGTCGTGTCATTAAAGGGCCGGCTGTGCAGGCTGTTAATAGCCTCTTTAAGGTCTACATTATTGAGCCTCAGGCGTTACCAAGAAGGACATTAAAAGCTACAACGGCTAGGAGCTGCAGAGGCATATATAAAGCCTTCACCGCACAAATAGACAAGTACAAAATATACATCCTGAAAAACGTACTACTTATTCATATTCATTTTCATCTTTCCCAGAAATTCTTGACTGACTTTGGCATCGGAGTTGTGGTGGCAAGCACCACACCGGTGACCACTTGAAAGATAGATATTCTTCCTTCGTATGAGTGCCAAGGCTGGAAGGACGATTCCACTCGGACGCACACACAACAACTGACGAATCCGCACTTCATCAATGATTATATAACCTGGATGGAAGAGATTCCTTGCTTCTTAGAGCAAGCTCTTCTCCATGATGTATCTTGCATTTTGTGATTTTAAAAAAGTATACAATTTTCCTATTAAAAAAAAAAAAAAAAATCCTTGCCTGCAGTCCAGAAAGACTTAATACAAATGGACAAGAAGGGATGACTCTATTCAAGTGTGAAAGCCATTATGAATGGGTTCAGAGTCCAACAACATGCTAGCTTGATTTCAATGCGGTGGAAAGACGTAAGAGAGGCGTTTGGAGTCTTTGGACGACTTTGGAAGGATTGGAAAATTTGTTTTTTCTTTTATGGGAAGGATTGGACAATTATGACATCTAGGAAAGAAATGGGCGTTAAATTGTTCACAACTAAGACTACAATGAATAAAAAAAATAATTTGTCCCACTCACAATTTTTTTACTTTATTCTCTACCAATATATTTAGTATATTTTAAATTTAATTACTTTGTATATATATATATATATATATATATATATATATAAAGTAAAAACTGTCTGCAACTTTCGGTAAAGGATGTTCATTGTTGACTATTGGATTAAGGTATAAGGTTTGTTGTGAGAAGTAGTATTTACACAAGTTTATTTGTGTTTAATATTTTTTTTTTTGGCATGGTCGCTATCTACTGGACTATTCCGAGGTCATATCATTGGCTATCAGCCACTCCAAGTCGAAGGTGATATTATGCAGCCCAAGCCACACGCCATCTGAAACATCTAATAGAATTCCCAAATTATGTCACACCCGTCATACACGTGTATAAACTATAAACCCACGAATATAATTCGATCAGGATGAGCTGTAATGCATGGAAAGGCTAATATTTGCACTTTATTAATAAAACATTAAAAAAAAATCAGGTAAATAAAGTGAACTCGGTGATGAGTTTGCTTCAAGTAGAAGTTGAGTTTGATGTAAGATAAAATCTACAATTTGATTTTTGTAATTAAATAATTACAAAAATTAAATGCTGTCCTATATCAGAGGTAGAGTTCTAACTATAGAGGTTGAGTTGTAAAGTAGTTGCATAAAGAGAATTAATATTAATTGAAAAGCTATAATTCTAGCGTTTGATGATGATGATGGATTACAAGGGCATTTGTCATTTTTTTTAATAAAAAAAAAAGTATGGATATTTCGTTAATTCATTACTTTTTATAAATTCTGTTAAAAGTTACACTAAAGAACTTTATCACTCGGCTTGTTTTGTTGTAAAAAAAAATTCAATGATTTAAGTGTTTGGTATGATATGTAAAATATTTCAAACACAAACCACCAAAATTGAATTGTATTTTAATTACCAAAATTTTATAAGTCAAACACTTTACAAATGATTTTATGGTCAATGGAAAATATTTTCAGGTTTAACCAAATTTTATAATGAAACAAACTAATGCTGAAAATATTTTGCATAAAACATTTTACAGCAAAACAAATAGAGTATTAATATTAAAGTTTGGAATTCCAGTTAAAGTTGTTTAACTTTAGGAGAGTTTAAATTTTAGAATTCTAACAAAATTGCCAATTAATTATGTGACAAATTTTGTTCGAGACTTGTATATATGTACCCCAAGCTCTTTCTTTTCCTCACATTCCAATGCAATACCAGACAGGTTTGAGATCTCAAAATGATGAACGTGGTAGTGTGGTACTGTGCTTGAAACTTTGCACACTTGCCATTTGCCAGGAGCTAGAAGTTGAAGATCGATCCAGTGAGGTAGTGATCACAGAATTGAATGTTTTAATTAAAATGAATTAGAAGGAAAACCAATTACGTGTACACTTGCCATTTGTAAAGTTTCAATGATCCAGTGTGGTAGTGTTCACAGAATCGAATAGAAATGAATTAAAAGGAAAACCAATTACGTGTTTTACAGATGATGTCCACTTAGATCGAATAAGTGAATGGCCCACGAGTTGCGACTTGCTAGCTAGTGAAAGATGCATGTGAGAATTCAGTGGAGCACTTTCATGGCTTTCATGGTTTTTCCTGGTTTATTTGACTTTAGTTCAAGTGTTTGATTTTTTTGCACGGTCGTCATCTATGACTATTATCTATTTCAAGATGATAACTGCAGCCCCAGACATACGGCATCCGAAATAGCTAAGAAATTAATCATCACTTTTAAGCGGTGTATATAAGAAAGCCAAGTCTTGGAGTACAGAAAAGCAAGCTCAGCTTTTATTTCAGTTTCTAGGTTTTATGCAAGCTATTTTCACCATCCCTGAACTCCAAAGCTTAGAATCCCATTTCGACTTGGGGCATCTCAACTTTTGGCCCAGTAGTTCAGGGGCGTTTGGATTTCTAGTTTCCATAATTTATAACTCTGTTTCCATAACTCATAACTCAAATATGGTGAGACCCATAACTCAAAGTCCGTTTGGGAGTACCATAACTCTGTTTCCACCCTCAATTCTCTGATTTTTGAGTTATGAGTTATGGAAACTGAAAACACATTTTGGTTGTTTTCAGTTTCCAAAACTCATAACTCAATGACATTTTTGTAATTAAACTCACAATTTCTATACTGTGCAGCGGCATTTGTTGACTTTTGGGATTTTTTTTTTTAAAACCAATCCAGCCTGTACTGTGCAGCCGTATTTCTTTGACTTTTCAAGTTTTTTTTTTTTTTTTTTGAAACAAAGGTAATGGAAAAGTGAGTGATGGGTGTGTTTGGAAAATTGGGGTATTTTGAGTGATGAGTGATAAGTGATGAGTAACGAAAATTGAGTGAGGAGTGATGAGTGATGAAAATTGAGTGAGGAGTGATGAGCTATGAAAAAAAAAATCCAAACAAGTTGTTAATAATTTGGCTCTATAGTACAGTGCACAGCTACTTTTGGCTATTAACTACGCCTACATTGATGGAGCCAAAGCCTAATAATTTGGCCTGGGCACTGTAACTCATATGTAAAAATAAATAAATAAATAAATAATTTATTCATTTGTTCACACTGCTTTGTATTATCATTCACGTGTGAATGCTTTGTATTTTTATTCACATGTTCACACTGCTGTTTTATACTGTTATTCACACTGCACTCTAGCTCATTCACGTGTTCACACTATAGCGCATATGTAATAAAAAATATTGTTTTATTGTATTATTTATATTAGTTTATCGTGTTGAAAGGCAAAATAAAACCACTGATGTTGGGTATTTTGTAAAATGAGAAGGTAAAATAGATAAAATAACTTTTTATAGATTCATATTGCTAAATTTATGACTTCACCAACCTCGATGCTTTTAAGTTTTTCAATTCACTTTTCCCTGTTCATTTTGTTGGTTTAAAGCCCACGTTTATAATTCTATGAATAGTAATGAAAAAGTTAATATTTTTACTTAACGGATGTCATAGGCATTGGTTTAGTCATTTAGAAATTAATTTTAGAAAATCTTATTAAAAGAAAAAAAAAAAGTAACTATTTTCTTTACAACTTTTTATATTTTTCATAAAAGAGGTATCAAAACTTTTTTAAAATGGTTTTTTAACAAATGCTCTAAGCACGCCTGTTAATTGGAAATTACACATCATGCATTTGCTTTTTTATTTTGGTACCTCTCACAGGGGGAGGAAGCTGTTTGTATGAAGAAACTAATGGGTTAATAAATGGAGAACTAGTTAGATAACTGTGGGGACAGCGGCCCAAGACTATGTATCAGGCTGTGATGAGGCTAAAAACCTCGAGATCATGTAGTGAGCCTTGTAGGGTTAAAGGCCCATAACCGCGCGCATTGAGCCTCCAGCTATATCCGAGGACGTGGTAGAGTTCGAGGAGGGGGAAATAGACATGCAGAATCCCAGATTGCGATTCATTACGTTTGGGGCGAGAGAGGCAATCCGAGGAGTGACCCTAGCTTTAGGGAAATGGGAATCCCCAAAAATACCTAAGGAAAGGCTGCCACCACCGCATTAATTGTGCCACACCTACTCTTCTGACCGCATTTATGTGGAGAAGATCCCTGAAAAGTGCAGCTTCGACCACCGCGACTCACAGAAGACCAAAAAGGATGCATGATGGGACATGCACTCAGGTGAAGAATCAGATGGTTGACAAGTGTAACGTGAAGATGGTATTGAGAGGGCTATATAATGTGAAGGAATCCTCCTCTAAAGGGAGGCATTTTTTTTGTAAAAGAAAATGAAGAGTTGAAATATAATAATTGACCTTCTCGGACCCTCGTTGAGAGGAGTTCTTCAAACTTAGGCTTCTTATCTTTTCTTTCTGGAAACCCTAACCTATTGCACTAACTGTTTAAATCATTCTAGCCCAGCTTTCGCATCCCATCCTCTACAAATTCATTGTTTAGGGACCATTTGGGCCGTCTCATCCAGTTTAGGCTGGCCCGCCAACCTGTGTCCTTACAATAACCATTATATGATATAATGCTATAGGCTTGCTAACTTGAAATAAATTCTGTCTGTGGTCTAGAAATTAAGACTTAATACGAAAGGATAAGGAGGGATGATTCTAGGCTAGTGCGCCAAGTTTGTTTTTGGGATGCATACAAATTAAATTAGGCGAGTCTGATTTCTGCGTGGCGAAAATTAAGACGTAAGAGAGGCATTTGGAAAATGGTTTTGAAACCCAGACCGGACCGTACAATCCGACTGGAAAAACCTCAAACCTCTTAGTTTTGCAGTTTTTATAGCTTCAAGAACCGTTCTATAGGAAAAAAGTAGGGACCCGTGTGAACCGTGGTCAGACCGTACGGTTTTGAGAACCGTAAACGATTCTAACGGTTCTCACGGACCCTCTCTCGCCTCAAATCGCCTCTCTCCCTCGTAAGCCACCACACTCTTCAGCTCAGTTAAATCTCTGATAATATCCTCCACAAGTCTCCAAATGCCAGTCAAAGCTTCCGTCCTTGTCGGTGTTGTCGTTTGCTACTGCCTCCAATTGATGACCAGCGATAGGATCTCTCTAATCCAGTGAAAGGCCCGCTTTTTTTTTCTGTGTTGCTTTCTCTATTTTTTGCTGAGAGTCTTTCTCTGTTGGATTTTATGTAAGCTATTTATGTAAGCTATTTTATTTCTGTTTCTACCCGCCCATGTGTGAGAGCGAAAATTATATCTTGTACTCGGCATATATGCCAGATATACCATATACTAGCTCGTGTGAGAGACCCGACATATATACCGGATACAAGATATAATTTTCGGTGATCCAGACTCCAGAAAGACTTAATATAAAAGGATAAAGAGATTACTCTAGTCAAGTGTGAATTAAAGACACTATGAGTGGGGTAGTGCGCCAGGAAAATTTTTGGATCCGTGTCACGTGTTTGATTTTTTTTTTTGGCATGCATGGTTGCTATCTCTTCCGAGTTCAATATCATTGGCTGTCAAGCACTCCAACTCCGAGGCGATATTTTGCAGCCCAAACCAGACGCAATCCGAAACACCTAAGAAAATAGTCATCACTTTAAAAGTAGTATATATAAGAAAGCCAAGTCTTGGAGTATAGAAACCAAGCCCCTCTTTTATTTCTGTTTCTGCCTTTCCAGGTTTTATGTAAGATATTTACTTTTCACCACCTCTAAAATCCAAAGCTCTAGAACCCAGTTTCAACTTAGTGAGTCTGAGCTTCTGGTCAAGAAGCTCAACTTTCTTTCCCTCAAACAATCTTTGTTTTCAGCATAATTGGCTTGAAATTTGCTCAGTACAATCTTGGTGCTTAAGTTAATTTGTATTCTATTTCCTGCATTTTCTGCAGTCTTAGAATTTTGTTCATTCTATGCTAGATCTTCCGCCAAAAAAACATCTTCCTTTCTAGCTATTTTAGTATCTTGATCTTAAGCTTTTGGGGTTTTGGTAACAAAATCTTATTGTCTCATTTTTGTTCTTTGATTCGAGATTCTTCATATAAAAGCCGAAAATTTCTTGCTTGTATGTCTTGGTTCTGGTTTTGATTCTGGTGTTAAGATGCTCAATTCTTTATATTAATCGTTGTAAAAAACAGTAACCAAGTTGAACTTTCAATCAATGAGGAACACTAATAAATCCGGTCTTGTGTCCATACCTATATTCGTTATTCTTTACTTGGCCCTTACCATTCATGTAAATATGGCAGCCAATTATGTGCCGACTGAGAAAATCCTACTAAATTGTGGGGGTCTTTTGGATGCTACTGATTATGATGGTCGGAAGTGGACCACAGATGTTGGGTCCAAGTATCTGTCGGCTAGTGGCAAATCCACCATATCCCAAGCTGCTACTCAAGAACCTTCAGTCCCCTTAGTCCCTTATATGATTGCTCGAGTTTTCTACTCAAATTTCACCTATCGTATTCCTGTTGTTGTTGGTAGAAAATTTGTTCGTCTTCACTTTTATCCGGCTTCATATGCGAGCCTAGATGCGTCCAATGCTGTTTTCTCTGTCACTGTTGGGTCTTATACTCTTCTTAACAACTTCAGTGTTGTACAAACTACGGAAGCATTAACTTTGACATTTCTTGTCAAGGAGTATTCAATCAATGTTGAGGGTGCAACATTGGATATAAGTTTCATCCCATCTGCCAAAGTTCCAATGGCGTACGCATTTGTGAATGGGATTGAGATTGTGTCAATGCCTGATATTTTTAGTTCCACAGATGGATCTCTGATGATTGTGGGTCAGAATGCTCCATTCTACATTGATAACTCCACTGCACTTGAGAATGTTTATCGGTTGAATGTGGGTGGAAATCATATTTCACCCTCCCATGATACAGGTCTTTATAGGTCCTGGGCCAATGACGTGCCATACCTCTATGGGGCTGCCTTTGGTGTTTCATATTCTGCTGATACCAACATGACAATCCAGTATCCTACGGACATGCCTACTTATGTTGCACCAGTTGATGTCTACGGCACTGCTAGATCAATGGGGCCGAATCCTGAAATCAATCTCAATTACAATTTGACTTGGATTTTCTCAATCGATTCCGGTTTCTCTTACCTTGTTAGGCTTCATTTCTGCGAAATTCAGGAAAATGTAACTGAGATTAATCAAAGAGTGTTTGATATCTTCCTTTATAATCAAACGGTTGATCAAGTAGATGTTATTTCCAGGGCAGACTTGGCCGGGGTTCCAATGTATAATGATTATTTGGTTCTTGTTCCAAATGGAAGTCCACGGCAGGATTTGTGGCTTGCACTGCATCCCGACACATCTTCCAAGCCCGTGTATTACGATGCGATCTTAAATGGAATAGAGATATTCAAAATTAATGGTACAAATGGTAATCTTGCGGGGCCCAATCCTATTCCTGCTCCTAAGCAGGATGTAATTAGCCCAATAAGTTATATACCATCATCAGGTAATTATAAAACAAAGCTTCGCAGAGCAATTGTCATTGGAGGTGTTTGTGGTGTAATCATCTTAGCCATTGTTATTGGTTTCTTTCTTATTGCTGCTTCTCGTTGCCGACATGGAAAAAACTCCAGTGTAAGGGAAGTTCCTTCTAAGTGTCACCAAGATCTTGGACAAGGATTTACCAAGAACCTTTGTCGCCGCTTCTCATTTGCTGAGATCACGGTTGCCACCAAGAACTTCGATGAGGCTTTACTCCTTGGGGTTGGAGGTTTTGGTAAAGTTTACAAGGGAGAAATTGATGGTGGAGCAACCCAAGTAGCAATCAAGCGTGGAAACCTACTCTCTGATCAAGGAGTGCATGAGTTTCAAACTGAAATTGAAATACTTTCAAAAGTTCGTCATCGCCACCTTGTTTCATTGATCGGCTATTGTGAAGACAGTTGCGAAATGATTCTTGTTTATGACTACATGGCTCATGGAACACTGCGTGAGCATCTATACAAGACCCAAAAATCACCATTGCCTTGGAAGCAAAGGCTTGAGATATGCATTGGAGCTGCTCGCGGTTTATACTATCTCCACACTGGTGCTAAGCAAACTATTATCCACCGAGATGTTAAAACAACAAACATTCTCTTGGATGAGAAGTGGGTTGCCAAGGTTTCTGATTTTGGGTTGTCAAAAATAGGTCCTACCATGGATAAAACACATGTAACCACTGTTGTTAAGGGTAGTTTTGGGTATTTGGATCCAGAATACTTATTGTTGCAGCAGCTAACTGAAAAGTCTGATGTTTACTCATTTGGGGTTGTTCTTTTTGAGATCTTATGTGCTCGGCCAGTATTGAACCGAACACTTCCAGAGGAGCAAGTGAGCTTGGTAGAGTGGGTTGCACATTGCCATGAGAAACGTATTCTTGATCAGATAATTGATCCTTATTTGAAGGGGAAGATTGCACCTGAATGCTTTAAGCAGTTTACTGAGATTGCAATGAAGTGTGTGGCTGATCAGAGCATTGACAGGCCATCTATGGATGAAGTGACGTGGAATCTTGAGTTTTCTTTGCAACTACAGAGGAGTGCAGAGGAAAGCAATGAGGGCATTGGCGGAATACATATCGAGGAGGAGCCATTTGTACCCCATAAATGGAAGAAAAATCTTGATGCATCTCCATGTTTTGATGGTTGCGGAGATCTATTTTCTCAAGAAGTCACGTCTCAAAAGCTTGATGGTGGTCGTCTTTGGACCGAGTTTTTTTAAGCAACAGGTTCGAAACTCTAGGAAAATAGTTGTTGTTAGTGGATGAGCAATAGCTATTAATGGTTGAGACTTGAGATTGAGATTTGAAAAAAAAAAAAAAAAAAAGAAGAAAGAAGAAAGAAGGTAATTTTCAATTTCAATCAATGAATAAATAAGTTAAAAGAGTAAAACAGTAAAATTTGTAAAAAAGATTTGTGTGTAGTGAGGGGTGAATTGCAATGGGTGTAATATCCAAATCCGTTGTTGGTAGCTACCATTGCACTTAAATATATTGTTTCAAAAATAATGTATATTTATAAATGACTTTTATATGTTTATTGTATTTACAACTTAAATTTATATTGTAGACACACAAAAAGTAATAAATGTTAGACACATTTGCCAAAAATGGTAAATATTGTACACTTTTTGCAAATGCGTACGCCATTTACCACTTTTTATGTGTTTAAAATGTAAGATTACATTACAAGTACAATATTAACTAAGAACTTTTCATTTAAAAATACAAAAAAATTATAAATATCTTAGTCTTTGTATTAATTCATAGTCCAATTATCTTCATGCTTAGAATTACCTTAAGAGTTCCTATTCAAATATCGAATTGTTTAATGGGTCCTGCAATAGAATTCTTTTAGGAAAAAAGAAAAAGAAAAGAAACTGTATGGTAATTTCAAAATCATATGGCTAACAATGAAAAAGGAAAAACTAAACTAAACAGTAGCAACTAAGTTAAATATGTAAATAAATGAACAAATCTACGTATGAGTTCATTAATGCCTATACTTATGATCCTCACTTTCGTATAACTTGAGAGAGGAATTCACCTTGTGGTTTTCCTATTTTAATTATAAATTAGAATTTTTCAAAATGAGTTAATGATGCTAGTTTTCTTTACTCGCTCAAGAAGTTTGTTAACTTAACTAGTAAAGTCTCTTATTGACTATTGTTGAATAAAAAGTCTGAGTTTAAGTGTTTAACCCCCACGTACACCAAAAATCAATTGGAGTTTTTGCTTGATGATAAAAAGTAATCATTTTAGAGTCGACTTCATTGGTTTGAAATATTATTTCATCTAAAAAAATAAAAGACCAGTGTCAACTCCAACTTGGCAACAGCCGTGAATTTCTTGGCATCCTTGCTTATCAAACTCAATCTTGGTCTGGAACGGCGGCGTTTGTTTCTCTTAGGGTTGCGCTGCAAAAATAAGGAGGCTCAATTCATTTCTTTTGGCACTAGGCCCATTAGAGATGTAAGCCCAAAGTTAGCAGTTGTTTAATTCACTCTTTCTCTATTTATTTTGTTGCTTTAAGGCCATAGGATTCCCAAATTATATCACACCCGCGTACACATGTATAAACCCAAATATATAATTCGATGAATTGTAATGGGAAGGCTAATATTTGCACTGGACACAAGCCATATATATTAAAAAATATTCAGGAAAATAAAGTGAACTAACTTCAAGTACATCAGTAAAATGCATTTTCCCTTTTTTTTTTTTTTTGAATGAAACAAATTACGCATCATGAATTTGCTTTTTATTTGGTCAAAACATACTAGGAAATTCCTTTTTAATTTTTATTTTCAAAAGAAGGAAGCTGTTTTGCATTAAGCATCTAATTATTCAGAAAAAAGAAGAAGTACCTACTGGGTTAATAAATGGAGAACTTCCTAGATAATTACTATATCCAAGGCTTGCCAACTTTAAAAAATCATGTCAAGGGTAGTATAAGATCTCATCCCAAAAAAAAAGGTAGGCAAATAGGCAAGACTTAGACAGTCTCGAAAGACTTATTAAAAAAAAAAGGGTTAGGAGGGATGACTCTAATGTGAAAGACATTATCAATGGCTTGTTTTTGGGATGCATACAAAATAAGGCAATTTTGATTTCAATGTTGGTGGGAAGACATGACATGGGCGTTTGGAAGTATTGGATTTTTTTTTTTTAAAGGAATGATTTGACAAATAATTATGAAATCCAGAAAAGAAAGGGTGTTATATATATTGTTCACTATTGGGACTAAGACGAGCAAAAATTGTTTATCCATTAGAAGAATTTTATTTTATACTCCACCAATTGTAACATGTTATGTCCCATAATAAAAATTGTAATATGTTATGTGTCAATTTGTTTTTAAATTATATATATATATATATAGAGAGAGAGAGAGAGAGAGAGAGAGAGAGAGAGAGAGAGAGAGAGAGAGAGAGAGAGAGAGAATGAATGATGGAACATTAAATCGGTTATTCAAGCAACCCCTTCTTTCGCTATGGGTTGCTTCAAAATACCGATAGGACTATGTAATGACATTAAAATGTTGATTAGAAAGTTTTAGTGGGGTGAAAAGGGAAATAGGCGAAAGATTCATTGGGTCAAATATATGGGATGAAATGGCGAAATCAAAAATGGTGGGTGGAAGGAGGTTCCGAGATTTGGCAATGTACAATGACTCATTTTTGGCAAAACAAGCATGGCGACTTTTGATAGATAAAGGCTCCTTGTTCTACAGAATTTTCAAAGCAAGATTTTTCCCTTATTGTACCATGGAAGCAAAGGATTCAAGATCAAGCTCTTATGCATGGAAGAGTATCCTCCATGGCAGAGATGTAATCCTAAGGAGGGCAAAATGGCGCATTGTGAAAGGAAAAACAATCCAAATATACAGACACAGGTAGCTGCCTCAAAAGTACCACGATATGATTATGTCTCCAGTGGTTGAATCAATGGGGGAGGCAACAGTAGATGTCTTAATTAACACAGACACGAAACAATGGAACAATGCCATGTTGTAGGGCCTCTTCACCCCTCAGGAAGCTGAAATCATCAAAAATATACCCCTTGCCCGAAACGAAATAGAAGAGAGTCTCTACTGGCCCTTATCACATGATGGCAAGTACACTTGTAAATCAGGATACCGCTTTCTAAAGGAAGAAGCAGTTTCAGCTCTTGAAAGGACACAGGTTGCCCTTGAAACCCAGCTGTGGAAGAAGTTATGGATGCTGAAAGTTCCGAACAAGGTCAAGAACCATGTATAGAGAGCGTGTCGTGACTCATTGCCCACGAAACAAAATCTGATGCAGCGTACTATCATCTCAAACACTCTATGTGATCGGTGCAAGCAGCTCCCTGAAACTACATTACATGTAGTGTGGACGTGCCCTAAATTGGATGAGGTCTGGACAGATTCTGATCAATGGAGTTTTCGCTAAAACATGAGTTTTATGGACTTCAAAGAGCTGCTCTCATGGGTGATACAGGAACAGAAGAATGCGGAGCTATTTGCAATGATGGTGTGGTCGGTCTGGACTCAGAGGAACCATGCTCAACTCAATAAGCCACACAGCACGCTGTCTCAAATTGCATCCTCGGCAAAGGCAAGATTTGACGAGTTTATTGCAGCTTAGCCCGTGGCAAATCTGCCCCAGCGTAGCCCACGTGTCTCCTGGCAGCCCCTTTCTTGTGATTTGTATAAAATCAACTTTAACGGCGCCACTTTTGAGCATGAGGGAAAGTCTAGGATAGGAGTCATAATCTGGGACTCATCTGTTGCGGCCATTGCTTCTCTGTCACGGCTGATTCCTCGTGCTTACCAGGCAGTAGACATGGAGGCAATTGCAGCAACCAGGGCGTTGGAATTTGCAAGGGAGATTGGGATTACTGATGCTATATTGGAAGGAGACTCTTGGCTTGTCCATCATGCTTTAACAAGTGGTGAACAGTCCTTGTCTCCGTTTGGTCTATTGGTGGAGGATGTTAAAAGTTTTTTCAACTAGATTTTGTACATTACTTTACTCTTATACAAAGAGAGAAGGTAACAAGGTAGTCCATGGATTAGCTAGACACGCAATTCACGTTTCAGATTATATAGTGTGGATGGAGTCTGTTCCTCCACTTTCTTATGCTGTATTTCAGGCTGACTTAACCAGTATTATTCAATAAAATGCTTGACAAGCCGGATTCTCAAAAAGAAAGAGACTATAATCACCATAATTGTCATGCATCTACAACTAAGGTAAAGGATGTTCAATTGTTCACTATTAGATTAAGGTATTAGGATTGTTGTAGGAGGTAGAGTTCTAACTATAGAGCTCTAGTTGTAAAGTAGTTGCAAAAAAGAGAATTAATTGAATAAAGCTAGAGTTCTAGCGTTTGATGATGATGATGATAGATTACAAGGGCATATGTCTTTTCTTTTTTCTTTTTTTGAAAAAAGCATGGATATTTACAAATTCATTACTTTTATTAAAATTAAGTTAAAACAATACACTAATGTGGTGTTTGGTACGGAAAAATCCACATTACTCCTGACATCCAGATTACTGGGAATGTGATGCCTTGCAATCTGGATGCCTAGGAATGTAACTATTTCTATGTTTGGTTTAACTAGGAATCTAATAAGATTCTTAGAAATGTGAGATTATAATGTTTGGTTTACTCTTAGGAATCTTAATTGAATTATTTATTTTTCTCATTTTATCCTTAAATTTGTAAATCCAATATAAGTCATTTAAAAAAAATATTCCTCTAAATTAATAATGAAAAAAAATATAAACTATATATTATGACAAATTCATTAAAATTATAATCTAACATTTTAAAATGACAAGTACAATAGAAAAATAATTATTTAAATTCTCAAATGTTTTATTCTTAATAATAATTTTTAAAATAGCTTAATCCATAACAAAATAACCTGACAACATTTAAGTCTATAAAACCATAGAAGTAGCAATAAAAAGAAAAGTAGTTCATCAAAAATGAAACAAATGTGATCTATTATATATATAATGTATTCACCCCTGCATTTGTGAGCACTTGAATAACATAGTCATACCTAAACAAAACAAAATCAAGATTTGAGATACAAATAGATACATTACCAAATTTCCATGAAAATAAATCCATTAATAATATGTTGAACAACACACACAACAATAAAAGTGAATACTTAGCAACAATGGAGGGTCCCCTTCAAACTTTTTTTTTTCCACAAACCTAAATAGAACTTTGTTAATGAATATATCAACAGAATTGTCTATCCTGTCTATGTTGTTTTGTTGGGAAGAGATAATATTATTTTGGCGAGAAAATAAAGACTGTGCATACCCGAAGTGGCTTTAACCAGGTCCCCAGAATATTACAAAAAGAGAAGTCATGCTTTGTATCTTATTCTTTTACTAACCTTTTAGATTTGAGTGATCATTGCAATTTTAAAATTTAACTGTGGGTGTATCTATTTTATACTTCCTGTGTACTTTTAGTTATACCATTCTTTTGATTGAATAAATAAATTGACTACTTACCAAAATAAAAATAATATACATGGAAGAAGCTAATTAATGAAAATAGATAAGTTTAGTATCATGCCAACTTATGACATGTTATCTGGTAGACTATGAGATTAGAGATAGACTAAAGTAAGAAGTTGGTGTATCACAAAACTATAATAAATGTACTTACTTATGTATCTTTGCAGGATCTCTTCAAAGTTTTTAGAAGCAAATCTACCCTTAACGACCAACCGCTGTTATCCATCCAAAGATCCACTTGTCCCCATTTCAGCCAGTAAGAATGTCATGACATGCTCTGGCTGCCTATGCACCCTGAAATGTTACAACTACACTCAATATGGCATAATAGGTAACAATATATTCTGATTTTACAGCTTAAGAAAGGCAAAATTAACCAAAAAAAAAAATTGTAATAAGTACTTGATTCCTCAGAAAACTAGAATCAAACATTTCCTAATGCATATTTCCATTAAAAAAAAAAAAAAAAGGCAGCATGAGGCTCAATTTATATTATATTTAATATTATTTGTTTATTTGTATTCATGTAAAAAAATTTATTAATATAGACTTGATATTGGATGGTGTAAGTTTGTAAATAAGTTCATAAAATATATTTATAATTTATTGATAATATTAGTTATCCATTTCATAGTAAAATCACTTTTAACAATACAAAGTTGATGAATTTGATTTTTATAAGTTCATAGTAATATTGATGAGCAATTTTTATATAAGTTCATAGTATAATCCATATAATAGTAAAATTGATGAGTTTGAGCTCAGTTTGTGTTTAAAATTAAATTAAATGAACAATTATAAACTTTTAAATATTTGGTAACCCTGTGATACTACGAAACCAACTGTATTTATACTATTCTAACATGTATGATTTCATGGTCCACATTATATATTTACATACTATGAAAACAAGGTCCACATTATCAACTGTATTTGAACAGTATTCTAATATATATGAATTCCTGGTCACATCAAGATGAGCATATATCTTTGCTGAAATCAAGGATTAGCAAAAGACAATAACTTTAAGCAGCACTAGTAATCTATTACCACCCAGAAGTATCTGAAGCTGAAAGTACTTCTGGGTTCATAAGTAACTCAAAGGATATGGGAAATAATAGATTAATAATATCTAGAAATCAAGAAAAAGAAGCTTACATCTGAGATATCATCCTTCAATTCCATGTGGGTTTTGATTGATTGTAATTTCAGCCCTTCTGTACTGGCCACTAATTGTCTCAGACTCTCTGGGGTTTGAAGTTTAAAGAATACTAACATATTCTTTAAATATATTAGTTTAAGAATTATATTTAGAAAGTTTTTATAGGGAATGAAAAAAAAATTATATTTTTTATAAAATTAGTATCAAAACTTTCTTAAAATGATTTATGTAAGGACGCAATTTGAGTTCTTAGCACACAAGATGGATGGACTTAGGCCCAAAAAACCCAAAACAATAAATTTGTAAAGAGTAAGTTAGAAAACTGGGCTCTAATAAGTTAGAGAACAAATATAATGGATCCAGATAACCAAAAAAATAAGGATAGAGTGGATTTATCCAAAGAAAAAGTTCATCGGCTCAATCCAAGGAGACTAGTTCTTATATACTGATTCATAAGTTAATTACAATTTTAGTTCTAGATTGCTACAGTGTTTCTTTCTCTATTTTTTGATCTCCTTCTCTCAGGGTCTCTCCCATATTTTATACTATTTTCTTCTTGTATCGCCACCCTCCACGTACAGACCAATTTGTTTGTCTTGATCCTTGTCTTAACAGCACCTTCAAGAAGTCTTTGAATAGTAGCTGTAAGGCTGAAAGTTACTATCCAGACATCACTTCTCCATTAATGTGACTAGAGAGTTAGCTACAGAGCATTCAATGCGGTGGTAGCAGCTTTCCTTTTAGATATTTATAGCCTCTCTATATCTCATTCCTCCTCGAATCATTTCCCTGAATCGTGATGCCTAAATCCCTTTCTTTATATATTAGTATGGACTCATCTCATTTCTAACCATCCTCAGACTTATTAGGTGTCCTCAGACTAGATCCGGCCCAACACATCTTACTAGGCCCAATCATCCCTACAATTTATTAACAAATGTCTTAAGGGTATCCATTAATCCAATTCTAAAGATATTAGTTTATGAATTGTTTTAGAAAGTTTTTATGGGAGTTGAAAAAAAAAAAAAAAACCTGATTTTTTGCACAACTTTTTATATTTTTCATAAAATTGGTTTCGAAAACTTTCTAAAATAATTCATTAACGAATGTTTTAAGGTTACCTATTAAATTAAAAATAATTTAAGAAGGTAAAGTGAAGTAGTGAACTAATTAACTGTCAAGTACACAATTTAAAGTGTTTTGTTTTTCCCCTTTTTTATGAAACAAATTACACATCATGGATTTGCCTTTTATTTTGGTCAAAACATGAGTTCTTCTCCCCCTCACAAAAAAGGAGGAAGCTGTTTGTATTAAGATCCTAATGGGTTAATAAGTGGAGAATTAGCTAGATAATCATGATGTGATATGATACGAGGCTTGCCGACTTGAAATAAATCCTTGCCTGTGGTCGAGAAAGACTTAATACAAATGGACAATGAGGGATGACTGTAGTCAAGTGTGAAAGCCTTTATGAATGGGTTCAGAGTCCAACCAACAACATGCTAGTTTGATTTCAATGTGGTGGAAAGACGTAAGGGAGGCGTTTCGGCTTTGAAAGGATTGAAAAATTTTGTTTTTGTTTTTGTTTTTATGGGAAGGATTGGACAATTATGACATCTAGGAAAGAAATGGGTGTTGAATTGTTCACAACTAAGACTACAATGAATATAAAAAGGATTTTGTTAACAAGTGTCGGCAAACACCTGTTAATGAATCACTCACATTTTTTTTTTTTAACTTTATTCTCTACCAATATATTGTAGTATATTCTAAATTTAATTACTTTATATATATAAAAAGTAAAAACTGTCTGCAACTTTCGGTAAAGGATGTTCATTGTTCACTGTTGGATCAAAAAAGAAAAAAAAAGTATTAGGTTTGTTGTAAGAAATAGTATTCTAACGTTTTTTTTTTTTAAGAATACTAAATATTTTAACACACATATAAGAAGAATGTCTTAAAGAAATTGACAATAGTATTTATTCAAAATGTCTAACTTTTAGATATATAATACAAACTTTAAACCTTTTTATCTCACACTCACACTCAATTGTTAAAGAGTTAGTTAAACCTCTTAACTAACTCTTAGATTAACCCACTGTCTTTTTTTTTTTCTTTTTAGAATACTAAGGGGGCGTTTGGTAAGTATTTTTAAACAACAATTTTCAGTTTTTAAACAGCATTTTACGTATTTTCACATACTTTTTCACCCACACGTATTTCAAAAAACAATAAACAACAATTTTCAAACTACTTTATCAAACATTCCCTAAGTTTTTTAATATGCACATTCAAAAAAAGGGAGAAAAGGTCTTAAAAAAATTAACTATTCAAAAAGGCATAAATAATATTCTAAGTTTCTAAATATAGAGTTGTAGAGTTTTTAGTTTTACACTAGTTTATTTGTGTTTGATATTTTTTTAAACATGGTCGCTATCTATCGGCTATTCCGAGGTCATATCATTAGCTATCAGCCACTCCAAGTCCAAGGTGTATAAACCCACGAATATAATTCGATGAGTTGTAATGCATGGAAAGGCTAATATTTGCACTTTATTAATAAAACATTAAAAAAAAATCAGGTAAATAAGTGAACGTTCAAGTGCATCAGTAAATTGTATTTTCCTCTTTTCTTTTTTCTTTTTTCTTTTTTTTTGAATGAAACAAATCACATATCATGAATTTGGTTTTTATTTAGTCAAAACATACAAGGAAATTCATTTTTTATTTTTATTATCAAAAGAAGCTTGAAGCTGTTTGCATTAAGCAACTAATCATTCAGAAAGAAGAAGTTCCTATATAATGGGTTAATAAATGGGAAACTTCCTAGATAATTACTATATCCAAGGCTTGCCGACTTTAAGAAATCATGTTAAGGGTATGTAAGATCTCATCACAAAAAAAAAAAAAATAATGGGTAGGCAAGACTTAGACTGTCCCAAAATACTTATTAAAAAACAGAGTAAGGACTAAGGACTAAGGACTAAGGAGGGATGACTCTAGTGTGAAGACATTATCAATGGTTTGTTTTTGGGATGCATACAAAATAAGTCAATTTTGATTTCAATGTCGGTGGGAAGACATGACTGGGTCGTTTAAAAATATTGGACTTTTTTTTTTTAAAGGAAGGATTGGACAGACAATTATGACATCCAGGAAAGAAAGGTGTTCAGTTGCTCACTGTTGGGACTAAGACGAACAAACATACATATCGACTGGAAAGAATTTTATTTTATACTTCACAATTTGAAATATGACGTGTTAGTTTTTTTTTTTTAATTATCTATATTATTAATAACAGAATTTCTTATTTGAGTTGCATTATTTTGCGTACCAAAATATGTTCACACAAATTTTTAAATTTTTTAAAATACCTCTATTTTTTAATTGAATAATTTTAAATTTAAAAACAACTGGTTAAAAGAGTAATTTACTATTTTTAAAAGAGCCTCTAAGAGCATTCCTATTAAGGATGCTAAAAGGAGTATATGCTAAATTTTAGCATCAAAACACCAAAAAAGCAATTCCATCAAAGCTTTCAAATGGTAAAATTTTTGGCACACTGCTACAGTGAGCTTGTATTAATACAAGCTCACTGTAGCCTGAATTGTAAAAAAAAAAAGTAGTTTTTTATTCTCACGTTGGTTGAGGGGGTTGGCTAGTGGTTTGTGTATAGTTGTTTTATTATTATTTTAATGAGTAGTTTATATTATTTAAATAAAATGGTAAAAAAAATGGAAGTTTTGATGTTTGGTGTATCTTAAAGTGGGATGGTATAATAAATAAAGTAGATTTTTGAAGTGTTAAATGCTAAAAATTTTAGAATTCTTGATGGGAATGCTCTAAGTTTTAGTCTTTCAAACTTTTATCAAGATCTTAAAAATTAGGACACAATTTCTATCTTACTTTTAAATATTATTTCACTAAACCCGTTAAATAAATAAAAACGAGTCTTATTGCACACGCAAAGAGCGTGTGATGAGTCTAGTATGTATATATAAAAGAAACGTAACAAGTTGTTATTGGTGGAACATTAAATAGAATACTGAAAGTAGAACATATGATTTTATTTAGACTATAATCATTATAATTTTTATGCATGTACAACTTCGGTAAAGGATGTTTAATTGTTCACTATTGGATTTAGGTATTAGGATTGTTGTAGGAGGTAGAGTTCCATCTATAGAGGTTTAGTTGTAAAGTAGTTGCAAAAAAAAAAAAAAAGGATTAAGGGGCTCAAGTATTCAAAGTATTTGTTTATTTGAAGCGAAAGATTTCAGATTTTAAAGGTGAACTCGAGGATGAGTTTGTTTCAAGTGGAGGAGTCTGATGTAGGACAGAATCTACAATTTAATTTTCGTAATTAAATAATTACAAAAATTAAATTGTAGATTCTGTCATATATAGAGGTAGGTAGAGTTCTAACTATAGAGATTTAGTTGTAAAGTGGTTGCATAAAGAGAATTAATATTAATTGAAAAGCTAGAATCCTAGCGTTTGATGATGATGATGGATGACAAGGGCATTTGTCTTCTTTTTTTCTTTTTTTTTTTTCTTTCTTTTTTTCTTTTTTTAAGCATGGATGTTTCGTTAATTCATTACGTTTTATAAATTCTATTATAAGTTACACTTAAGAACTTTATCACTTGGCTTGCTTTGTTGTTAAAAAAATTTTAATGATATAAGTGTTTGGTGTGATATGTAAAATTTTTCAAACACAAACCAACTAAATTGGTTTGTATTTTAATTACCAAAATTTAATAAATCAAACACTTTACAAATGATTTTATGGTCAATGGAAAATATTTTCAGGTTTAACCAAATTTTATAATGAAACAAACTAATGCTGAAAATATTTTTCATAAAACATTTTACAGCAAAACAAATAGAGTATTAATATTAAAGTTTGGAATTCCAATTATAGTTGTTTAACTTTAGGAGAGTTTAAATTTTAGAATTCTAACAAAATTGTCAATTAATTATGTGACAAATTTTGTTCGAGACTTTTATATATGTACCCCAAGCTCTTTCTTTTCCTCACATTCCAACGCAATACCAGACAGGTTTGAGATCTCAAAATGATGAACGTGGTAGTGTGGTACTGTGCTTGAAACTTTGCACACTTGCCATTTGCCAGGAGCTAGCAGTTGAAGATCGATCCAGTGAGGTAGTGATCACAGAATAGAAATGAATTAAAAGGAATACCAATTACGTGTTTTACAGATAATATCCACTTGGATCGAATAAGTGAATGGCCCACGAGTTGCGACTTGCTAGTGAAAGATGCAAGTGAGAATTCGGTGGAGCTCTTTCATGGCTTGCATGGTTTTTCCTGGTTTATTTTACTTTAGTTCACGCGTTTGATTTTTTTGCACGGTCGTCATCTATGTCTATTATCTATTTCAAGATGATAATTGCAGCCCCAGATACACGGCATCCGAAATAGCTAGCTAAGAAATTAATCAGCACTTTTAAGTGGTGTATATAAGAAAGCCAGTCTTGGAGTACGGAAAAGCAAGCTTAGCTTTTATTTCAGTTTCTAGTGTTTATGCAAGCTATTTTCACTATCCCTTAACTCCAAAGCTTAGAATCCCATTTCAACTCGGGGCGTCTCAACTTCTGGTCCAGTAGTTTAATAATTTGGCTTTACAGCTCTATTGCACAGCTACTTTTGGCTATTTTTAGCACCACCAAATACAAAAACACGCCTACATTGGTGGAGCAAAAGCCTAATAATTTGGCTCCACAGCACAACTACTTTTGACTGCACTGTGTGTAAAAAAAAAAAAAAAAAAAAAATTATTCATTTGTTCACACTGCTTTGTATTATCATTCACGTATTCACACTACTTTGTATTTTTATTCACATGTTCACACTATTGCTTTGTATTATTGTTCACGTGTTCACATTGCACTCTAGCTCATTCACGCATAGTTGTCTGTATCATACGATACACAATACGTATTGTACGATACGTATCGTATCGTGTGTAAAAAGTTCTGTATCGTATCGGCGTATCATAAATACTCATGAATCGTACGATACAATGTGTGTATCATATGAATCGTATCGTATCGTAAAATTATGCGTATCGTATGATACATAGACAAATGCTTTAAAATGAGATTTTTTGTTAAAATTTGTACTTTTATTTGAATCTTACATGTTGTTAAAGTTGTTTTAAACACAAAATTATTAGGTTACTTAATTTAACTTAATAAAATAACATATTCATAAGTTTTTTTTTCCTCTCTTTCTTCTACAAAATTTGGACTACACAGTACACACTTACACTTCATTTTAATATTTATAAATTTATTTTCTATACCTTGAATAAGATATTAATTGAAAATATAATTATTTTTATTTTTATTTTCACTATTGTTATAAGTTTAAGAAACTAGAATGCCAAAAAGAATTTTTTTTTTTAATTATTAAAATAAAAAGAACAAGAAGAGATAGTAAATGTTAATGACAATGAATAAAATTTTAATGAAGAAATAAATTTACAAAATGATAAACATGATGATAGTATTGACTTAGATGAGGTTGATTAGCCAATATGATGAATATGATAAAAACAAATTAATTTTTGGGTCATTTGTTATATAATATCACTTTTGAATTTAAGCAATTTGAATATGTATGTTATAAAAACGTGCTAGTTTGATTTATTTAGTTAGTTTGTTAAACATTATTATATAAGTGATAAAAAAATTAGTTATTAGCTAAATATATTCAAAATTTATAATGAATATGCCATTTATATATGTATATCTATAATATTTTATAAATTTCATTAAGTGTTTGTGTACCTTACGATGCACGATATGATACGATACGATACATGATACGGAAAAATCAAAAATCGATTCACGATACGATTCACATTTTGACAACTATGCATTCACGTGTTCACACTATAGCTCATATCTAATAAAAAAAGTATTATTTTATTGTATTATTTATATTATTTTATTGTGTTGAAAGCCAAAATAAAACCACTGATATTAAATATTTTGTAAAGTGAGAAGGTAAAATAGATAAAGTAAGTTTTTGTAGAGCCATATTACTAAATTTACAACTTCGCCGCTTTTTAAGTTTTTCAATCCACTTTTCCCTATTCATTTTGTTGGTTTAAAGCCCACGTTTATAATTCTATGAATAATAATGGAAAAGTTAATATTTTTACTTAACGGATGTTATAGGCATTGGTTTAGTCATTTAGAAATTAATTTTAGAAAATCTTAATAAAAGAAAAAAAAAGTAACTATTTTCTTGACAATTTTTTATATTTTTCATACAAGTGATATCAAAACTTTCTTAAAATGACTTATTAACAAATGCTTTAAGCACGCCTGTTAATTGAAAATAACACATCATGCATTTGCTTTTTTATTCTGGTACCTCTCACATCCGGAGCTGTTTGTATGAAGAAACTAATGGGTTAATAAATGGAGAACTAGTTAGATAATCATGATATGATACGATGCTATAGGCTTGCTGACTTGAAATAAATCTTGTCTGTGGTCCAGAAATTAAGACTTAATACGAATGGATAGGGAGGGATGATTCTAGGCTAGTGCGCCAAGTTTGTTTTTGGGATGCATACAAATTAAATTAGGCGAGTTTGATTTCCGCGTGGTGGAAATTAAGACGTAAGAGAGGCATTTGGAAGGATGAGACTTTTCTTTTGTTTTTTTGGGTGTTGAATTGTTCACAATTAAGACCACAATCATATGTCTCACTTACTTTATTCTTCACTAATATATTGTAGTATGTTATGTGTCAATTTATTTTATTTTAAATTTAATTACTTTATATATATAGTAAAATATGTCTACAACTTTTGTTAAAGGATGTTCAATTGTTCATTTTTGCATTAAGGTATGATGATATCAAAATCTCTTCAGTAAGCTACAGGGTCTTCAAGGATTCAAATGGACCTGCATAAGTCAAAAGAATCTCAAAGGGAGAGTACAGGCGTGGTACCGGCCAATGACCCTTTGATGATTAAGTTAGAAATGTTACCTTAGACTGCCAGAGTTGGGGAAAGTTATGTGTACCTCCTTTCTGTGAGGGCTTGGGGGTATTTATAGTAGTATGGAATTGATGTTCGTGGCGTGTTTATGAAGATACTTTCTTACCGGAACCACTTTTCGATTGCGTGGAGCGCAAGATATCTCTTTATAAATAAGCGTGCTGGACAAGATATCTACTCAGGCACAAGCGTATGCGACAAGACATCTTCTCTTGTGAAAGCGTGTAGGGCAAGTCACGTTTGTGCCTTCAGCTTCATCCCGTCACTTACTTATCCCGTTAGCGCTCTTCGCTTTCCTTCTATCCCGTACCGCAAGCGTACTCGTCGACTTGTTGAAAGGGCGTCCGCCTCGCCTTACAAGTATGGAGAGTCATCGGCTTATGTGGACCCTTCAGCTTATGTGAACCGTCAGCATTTCCTTAAACAATTTATCCCTATCAAGGTATAAGGCATTATGATTGTCGTAAGAAGTAGAATTCTAACAATAAAGTTTTAGTTGTATGTGACAAATTTTAATACTAGGATATGTGAGTAATTTTCTGTTAAAATAAGTAGATGGTTTACGAGTGCTACTTGCTTGTCAAAGATGGGACAAATGAATGGAGTTGAGGCCAAGCTTTCATGGCTTGCATGGTTTCCCTAGTTTATTTGACTTTTTTCACCTGTTTGATTTTTCTTTTTTTCTTTTTTCTTTTTTTTTTGGCGTGGTTGCTATCTATTCCGAGTTCATATCATTGGCTGTCAGCCACTCCAAGTCCAAGGTCATATTTTGCAATCCAAGCGCCAGCGCAATCTGAAACATCTAAGAAACTTAATCATAACTTTAAGTAGTATATATAAGAAAGCCAAGTCTTGGAGTATAGAAACCAAGCCCCTCTTTTATTTCTGTTTCTGCCTTTCCGGGTTTTATGTAAGCTATTTATTTTTCACCAGCTCTGAAATCCAAAGCTCCAGAAACTCTGTGAGTCTGAGCTTCTGGTCAAGAAGCTCAACTTTCTTTCCCTTAAACAATCTTTGTTTTCAGCATAAATGGCTGGAAATCTGCTCAGTACAATCTTGGTGCTTAACTTAATTTGTATTCTATTTCCCGCATTTTCTGCAGTCTTAGAATTTCGTTTAATCTAGGCTAGATCTTCCGCTCAAAAAACATCTTCCTTTCAAGCTGTTTTAGTATCTTGATCTTAAGCTTTTGAGGTTTTGGTAACAAAATCTTATTGTCTCATTTTTGGTCTTTGATTCGAGATTTTTCATCCAAAAGCCAAAAACTTCTTGCGTCAATATCTTTGTTCTGGTCTTAATTCAGGTCTGGATTCTTTGTATTAATAGTTGTAAAAACCTGAGTTTTGGAGCCCAATTTCTTTAGTCATATACGTTTTCTTGGCTCTACTGGTTTGGTGAGTGATTCAAGATCTTTTCAAATTAGGAGATAACCAAGTGGACCTCTTGAATCGATGTGGAACACTCATAAATTTGGTCGTATGACTATACCTATACCCATTATTCTTTACTTGGCCTTTACAATTCATGTCACTTTGGCCAACAATTATGAACCAACCGAGAAAATCCTCCTAGATTGTGGCGGAGCATCAAATGGCAGTGATGCCGATGGTCGGAAGTGGACCACAGATGTTGGGTCCAAGTATCTGTCAACTAGTGGGAAATCCACCACATCTCAAGCAGCTACTCAAGAACCTTCAGTCCCTCAAGTCCCTTGCATGACTGCTCGGGTTTTCTACACAAATTTCACCTATAAAATTCCCGTTGTCCCTGGTCGTAAATTCATCCGTCTTTACTTTTATCCTGTTTCCTTTGCAGGCTTAAATGTATTCGATGGCATTTTCTCTGTCACGGTAGGATCATATACTCTCCTTAACAACTTTAGTGCTGCACAGACTGCAGAAGCACTGAATTTCGCATTTCTTGTTAAGGAGTATTTGATCAATGTTGATGGTCAAACATTGAATATAAGTTTCACTCCATCTGCCAAAGCTCCAAAGACATATGCATTTGTGAATGGGATTGAGATTGTGTCAATGCCTGATATTTATAGTTCCATTGATGGAACTCTAATGATTGTGGGTCAAAATTCTGCTTTCTACATTGGTAACAACACTGCACTTGAGAATGTTTATCGGTTGAATGTGGGTGGAAATCATATTCCGCCCTCCAATGATACAGGCCTTGATAGGTCTTGGAAGGATGACACGCCATACCTCTATGGGGCTGCCCACGGGGTTTCATATTATGCTGAAAACATGACAATCCAATATCCTACAAGCATGCCTACTTATGTTGCACCAGTTGATGTCTATGCCACTGCTAGATCGATGGGGCCGTATACTCCAATCAATCTCAATTACAATTTGACTTGGATTTTCTCAGTTGACTCCGGGTTCTCTTACCTAGTTAGGCTTCATTTCTGCGAAATTCAGACAGGTAAAACCAAGGTTAATCAAATAGTGTTTGATATCTTCCTATATAATCAAACTGCTGAGCAAGGGGTGGATGTTATTGCCTGGGCAAGTGTCGAAACAGGGGGGGCAAGTCAGCTATATGGGGTTCCAGTGTATAAGGATTACGTGGTTCTTATTCCAAATGGAAGCCCACAACAGGATGTGTGGCTTGCATTGCATCCAAACAATGACGGAAAACGAACCTTTGCTGATGTGATCCTGAATGGGATAGAAATATTCAAAGTCAATGATTCCAATGGTAATCTCGCTGGGCTGAATCCTATTCCTGATGTAATTGAGCCAACTAGGGCTAGACCATCTTCTTGTGATGGTAAACTAAAGAATCAAAAAGCAATTATCATTGGCGGTGTTAGTGGTGGAATTGTCTTAGTCGTCGTTATTGGTTACTTTCTTATTGTTGCTTCCCGTCATCGGCATGGAAATGATTTGAATGCAAGGGTAGTTCCTTGTGGGTGGCACCCAGAACTTCGAGGAAACCTTTGTCGTCACTTCTCTTTTGCTGAGATCAACGCTGCTACCAAGAACTTCGACGAGGCTCTACTCTTGGGGTTTGGAGGTTTTGGTAAAGTTTACAAGGGAGAAATTGATAATGGAGCAACCAAAGTAGCAATCAAACGTGGAAACCTGCTCTCTGGGCAAGGAGTACATGAGTTTCAAACTGAGATTGAAATGCTTTCAAAACTTCGTCATCTCCACCTTGTTTCCTTGATTGGCTATTGTGAAGAAAACTGTGAAATGATTCTTGTTTATGACTACATGGCTCATGGTACACTGCGTGAGCATCTATACAAGACCCAAAAACCTCCATTGTCTTGGAAGCAAAGGCTTGAGATATGTATTGGAGCTGCTCGCGGTTTATACTATCTCCACACTGGTGCCAAGCACACTATTATCCACCGAGATGTTAAGACAACTAACATTCTCTTGGATGAGAAGTGGGTTGCCAAGGTTTCTGATTTTGGCTTGTCAAAAATGTATCCTACTTTGGATAAGACACATGTAACAACAGTTGTTAAAGGTAGTTTTGGATATTTGGATCCAGAGTACATCCTGCTACAACAACTAACTGAAAAATCTGATGTTTACTCATTTGGGGTTGTTCTTTTCGAGATCTTGTGTGCTCGGCCAGTATTGGACACAACACTTCCAGAGGAGCAAGTGAGTTTGGCAGAGTGGGCTACACAGTGCCTTGAGAAAGGTATTCTAGATCAGATAATTGATCCTTATCTAAAGGGAAAGATTGCACTTGAGAGCTTTAAGCAGTTTACTGGGATTGCAATTAAGTGCATGGCTGCTCAAGGCATTGACAGGCCATATATGGATGAAGTTTTGTGGAACCTTGAGTTTTCTTTGCAACTACAAAGGAGTGCAGAGGAAAGCAACGATGGTATTGGTGGAAACCACATCGAGGAGGAGCCATATGTACCCTGTAAAAGGAAGAAAGATCTTGATGCATCTCCAAGTTTTAATTGGGGTGGAGGTCCGTTATCTGAAGAAGACAGGTCTTTGAAGCTTAATGGTGGCCGTCTTTGGACTGGGTTTTTTTAAGTGAGCAAGTTCGAAATCCTAGGCAAATCGTTGTTGTTTGCACTTTAGACCTATAAGTGAGCAAGTTCGAAATTCTAGTCAAATCGTTGTTATTTGTAGTTATCATTGCACTTTAGACCTATAAGTGAGCAAGTTCGAAATTCTAAGCAAATTGTTGTTGTTTGTAGTTATCATTGTACTTTAGACCTATAGAAATTTAAAAAGGCAATTAATCTCTCGCATCCATTTTCATGTTTTTTTTTTTTTTTTGATACAAGATAGAATTCTACTCTAGCCTAGCCTAATCTAAGTGTATATGTGTGTAAAGCTCTCACCTGGAGACTTGAACCTCGGCCCTTGCCCCCCACACTCCACAAGCATTTATACTTATGGGGTGACCATCGCACCAAGGGTGTGCGGTGGTCATTTTTATGTTTTAAATTGGATTTTTTTTTTATCTATTTTTAAATAGCACATTTTAGCATTAATTGAAAATATTTGTGTAAAATAATGGACCTAAACGTGTGTAAGAAAATAGCTACACAACATGGGATAGTTCAAGTTTACTTTCCCGAGTCATATAACGAATCTAAAATCGCCGAAAACATATCATTCAATTTGAGAAACTTGCTTAAATTTGTGAGATTGATAAAGTTTCTTTCAATCAACCAAAAGTGCATAGCATAAAAACCTGATTGCAATCATTCACATACATATATTCACATATGCATATACGATACAAGAGCAAGAAAACCTAATGAAAAAAATTCCAAACTTACTGTGCCATTGAGCAAATGTCCATTGAGATCCACATTCAAATTCTGCACATCACTGCCATTGTGAGCATCAGAAACTTGAACTTGACCATCAACATGATCATCTTGCCCATTGCTCCCATGATTATCATCCAAACACGAAGCTGGTTCTCCAGAATCGAGATCGCCAGCTCCTCCCGCACCTTCCGTAGCTTTGCTCTGCTTGTTCTTCTTCTTCCTCTTCTTGTCCTCCATTTTCTCTCGAATTCTTCAAGCTCAAAAATCTGTGCGAGAATAACGCAATGTATAGCTCCGTGAAACCCTAGCCCTATAAATCGAAATCAAAGCGAAACGAAACGAAACGATTCAGAAACGTACTGCGCAGATTCAATCCAGTGCGTTTTGAGCTGATTTGAACAACCTTTAAAAATCAAAGTAACTGTTATAAATTTGGATTTGGTAACGACCTATTTGCAAATTGCAGTGAGATTTTTTATTACTTTTGGAAATTTCTGATTGTCTTCTTCAGAGCTTTTCTCAGTGTGCTCGCACGTTTTTTGCGTTTATTGCAAAGTTTGTGATTGGTTTGTTGTAATTTTGTTTAATGGTCCGTAAAGTAGGGGATTGCTTCATTTTGAAGATGATGATTTGTTTAACGGTGATTGGGGCATTCGAGTCACGAGCGTGTCTCGATCGATACCTGTTGCGGAAGAAATACGCTACAACTTTCAAGAATGTGAAAGAGCTGCATCTGCATGTGGGAGCCACGTGCTCACCGACACAGCTCCGTCGAAGGAGGACATCAATCTTTTCTCTTTGGAGTTTGGACACCACCACCGAGCCTACCCACCAAATTATGGTTCCTGAACCATCAAATTAAGTGTCCATACTTTATCAAAAAAAAAAAAAAAAAAATTATGTGTTCATAGATTTTTTTTTTAGTAAAATATTATTTTAATCCCTAAACTTTATTAAAAATTTGTTTTCATCTTTAAACTTTAAGAAATTTAATTTTTTTGTCTCTAAACTATTGAAAAGTTTATCTTTCATCCCTAAACTATTAAAAATATTTTATTTTTGTTATTAAACTTTACCAAAAGTTTGTTTTTCATCCCTAAACTATTTTTTTTAATTATTTTTCATCCCTATTTTTGTCTCTAAACTATTGGAAAAACTTTTCACAAAGTTTAGGTATGAAAAAAATAATTTTTTAAAATTTAGGAACAAAAAACAAATTTTTGGTAAAATTTAGAAACCAAAATGATATATTACCCTTTTTCTTTTCTTTCCCTTCATAATTCAACGAGGTATTATGGACAGGTTTTAATATTTGAATTTTCCTAATTACATTTTTAATGTTATCTTGTTTATTTGGATGCTTCCCTCCGTATTTTTTTATTCATAAAAATTTTAAAAGAAATTAGTGTATTTCTCTTATATATCTATGAATATGAATTGGGGTGTCAACTGGTTGGTTAAGTAGCTTGTTTGGATGGAGGGGGAGTAGAGAGAGGGAGAATAAATTAAATTACCTTGTTTGGATATTTTTTAAGAGAGAAAGGGGATGACTTTGGAGGGGTTTGAAAGGATTTTAACTACTTCTAATCCCTCATTTTTTATTTCCCCAAATTAGAGAGATTTAGAGGTAGAGTAAAGCATATAAATGCTTGACCAAATGATTATCAAATTTATCCTTACCATATTAACAAAATTACAAACAATGAAAATGCTAATTATTCCACTCCTTTTTACTTAATTTTAAAAACATCCAAACAAGGTGGAGGATAATCATTCTCCTCTACTCTCCTCCCCTCTACTCTTCTCTCCCTCCAAACTTCCAAACACAGCATTAGTTTAGTGTCAATCCATTGACGGACTCAATCACATTGAATTTAAGGAAGCTGAAACTGTTGTTGACCAATATGATGAGCTTTATATTAATAATTCAATTGGTTAAACCCATGGGTTATTGGTTGAAAGGGAGTGGCAACAACATGAAAAAGTGGAACAACAACACACAAAGGGAATGAATTGGGAATAAGTGATTGGGCAAAGCCCTTTCAGACGGGTCAAATTTCTTGGATTTCAATGTGGGAAACCTAAAGTTGGACCTTATATGATCGAGTTTGTTGAGTTGTGCTGAAGGTCTGTTCATCTGGTGTTTGTCCACCCTTAAGACCCTAACTACAAAATTTGCCAATTCTCATAAACTAACTTATATTGTTTATTAGACATATCAATGATAATCAAACCCATCAAGAGTTCTAATACCGTCATGTTTATAAGTGTGTGTTTGGATGAACTTATTTTGTTTATTGTGGAGAAGCACAACCATACCCTTGTTAAAAAGATAATGTCTTGAAAAGCTCCATTCTATTTTAAGATGGAAATAAGCTCATCCAAATGAATTAATAGCTACAAGCCTACAATGGTTCGCAAGGCAATAGTAGAACATCGTAACAACTAATAGGAGTGAAAGGAGTATATAAGATAATGCAATACCAAAAACCAATTAATATACTAAAACAACAACATTGATCCTATTCAACTAGCCATAAAAATATTGATCACACATAGAGAGATCATGTAAAGAATCGGGGATTTATTTACCCCTAATTCATACTTCACTTGTAGCCCCCTCATTTAGGTTGTTTTTATTTTATTTTGAGTTTTGACACGGCTACTAAATTGATGAAATTTTTACCGATGTAAACCAATAATTCTCTCTTTTCAAAATAACCTAATAAATAATAATGGCAAATGTGATGCTCATAATTGTGTGATTGCGTATAATTTGATTGTATATGGCAATACGCAAGTCTGTGATGATATACTTAATTCTGGTTTAGGTCACTTACATAAGGATACTTTGACAGTTGTAAGTTTTCTTAAAAATTGGTTTTTCCCTCATACTTTTAGACAAGATAATGCAGCGGAAGCTTTAACTAGAAGAGTTAAGTTGTTTTCTCCGCTTTTAGTTTAGATGTGGCCTATTCTTCTAAGCATTGGTAATTTTGTTAATGCTAATTTACCAACTTCTTAATAATACTTCAATGGATTTTTTTCTAAAAAAAAAAAAAATCAATAAGCCCTATTTATAAAATTTGTTTTGTTAATAAGTTATTTATTTATTAAGTATTTGTTACTATTAAACTCTCACTGAAAAAAAGGTATCATGGTAAACAAAGGGGATAAAGTTAAACAAAGGGGTTAAATGAAATTAAATACAAGTAATAGATTATCAACAATAATTGGAGCCGATAAGAAGGACAACGAGAAAACGGGTGGAGTCTTTTGGCTAAATAATGCAAAATTTTAAATTTATTTGCGTTATAAATACTGTTTGAAGTTATTTAAAGAATTGAGGGGAGAGAGTGAATTTTGGCAACCGGGTTGCTGAAATTCAATCAAAAGTATGAGAGAGAAAGAGAAAATGCGGGAGAGAGAAAAATGCTGAATTTCAGCAATGACATTGCCGAAATACTCTGCCCAATTTCTGCCACCCGTGAAGAAGTGCTGTGAGTGCTCGAAGTGAGTGTGAGGGGTGCCCCAAAAAAAAAAATTTTTGCCCCCCTATTTCGGCAATGGCATTGTCGAAATTGGGGGGGGGGGGAATTTGTGGCAATTGTGGCAATAGCATTGTCGAAATAGGGGAAAAAAAATTTTGTGGCAATGCCATTGACGAAATAGGAGGAAAAAAACTTTGTGGCAATTGTGGGAAAAAAAATTTGTTGCGTTAATGCCACTGCCGAAATAGGAAAAAAAAATTTGTGACACTGGCATTGCCGAAATAGGGAAAAAAAATTTTTTTGTGTCAATTGTGACAATGCCATTGCTAAAATAGGAAAAAAAATGGTAATGTTTAGAGATTCTTTTGGTTAGTGATTCTTTTTTTTGGTCAAAAGATTCTTTTTTTTTCCTCAGATATTCATTCTTCATTTCCAATAAAACTCTACGCAATTGTGGCAATGGCAATGCCGAAATAGGGGAAAAAAAATTTGTGGCAATGCCATTAACGAAATGGGTAAAAAAATAATTTGTAGCAATTGTGGCAATGCCATTGCCGAAAATTACAGTCCAAATAAAAAAGTACACATATTCTCCTTCTCCTTCAATCAACTCATTAGTCAGAGTTTTTTTTTTTTTTTTTTTTTTTTGGTCTCAGAGATTCTTTTTCATTTCTCGTGTAAAATCTGTCTCAGAGATTTGGAGAGAGAGAGTTGCTGGCTAAAAAAATTCCGGATTTTTATTCTACAAAGTATACATATTTTCATATGTCAGTAGATTTTTGACCGAAGCAGTTTAGTTTGTGTGTACATGATGTTCTTTCATTTTGTATAGTAAAAGTATTCTTTGATGTGTACACAATATTCTGTCAACGTACATTATTCTTATTCTATAAAAAAAAGTACATTATTCTTATTCTATAAAAAAAAGGGCAGATTCTTGCCATTCAAATGGAAGCAAAAAATGATTGATATGCACACTATAAAAAAAAAAAAAAAAAAAAAAAAAAAAAAAAACTGAGGTTTTTGCATTTTTTCTTACATTGATTCTTATTGTACATAGATTCTTACAATACGAAATAGAATTGCCGAAAATTACACAGTCCGAATAAAAAAGTACACATATTCTCTTTCTCCTTCAATCAACTCATTAGTCAGAGGTTCTTTTTTTTTGGCGTAAATGCACTTTTAGTCCCTACATTTTGACGTTTTTCCATTTTAGTCCCAACATTTTATTTTTACCACTTTTAGTCCCTAAACCAATTAACGCGGAACATTTAAGTCCTTGAAGCACTATTCCGTCACCAAACTAACGAGAAAACTGACGGATCAAATAAAATAATAATAAAAAATTTACTGTAGCATGCCACATCAGATTATAATTTAAAATATTTATTTTTCAATTTTAACAAAAGAAAAAATATGAGCTGCCCAGATCTATGTTCATCTTCAACAAAAGTAACAAAGAACACAAACCCAGATTTTAAACATAAGAACACATGCCCAGATTTTCTTGCATTTTCTTGCCCTTTCTTGTCAACCAAATGCAAACACAAATCAATCTCCAGCAAGAACACAAACATAAACCTAGTAGCAGATCTTCTCAGATTTTCTCAAACCACAAAACCCAGATATACAAAATCTCAACTCAAACCCAGATTTTCTCAATCTTTCAATCAACAACGAAACCTCTAGCAAAAAAAAATTCATAAACCCAGAAAATTCAGCATAAAGACACATTAAAAAAAATCATAAATTCCAAAGCCCCCATCCTCAAACCCAAGCAAAATCATTTCTCACCCTACTCTTTCGTCTCCATAGTCTCTCTCGCACCCAAATCTCTCACAGACAAAAACGTAAACACCTAAACTACAAAAAATATCTCACAATGGAAAAACCCACAACAAGCTCAACGTGTCAACGGGTTGACTCGTCGCGATCGGCGATCTCCATAGCGATTTGGAGAAGTCGAAGCAAGCATTACGACATAAAAGACTCCGGCGACTACACCGGCTGGTCAACAACTGTGGTTCAAGTCGGCGATGTACTCGATCGCGGCGGCGATGAGATTAAAATACTCTATTTTCTCGAGAGACTTCAACGGCAAGTGGTGAAAGTCGGCGGCGAAGTCATCACCATGAACAGTAATGACGAGACCTTGAATGTGGAAAGAGATTTCTGGTACATGTCGGAATCGGGTTGTGAAGAGTTTAGGGTTTGGGCGCACAACAACATGATGCACCGAGAGAACCACCTTCTGTTCTTTTTTGGAGAAGGGGATCTGGTCGACCTTCTGGAGACATCCAACCCAAATGGAACATGCTCGACCAAATCCCCTTCTCCACCTTCTGTTCTTTTTTCTTTTCTTTTTTTTGAGAGGACCACCTTCTGTTCTTGTTCTTATGTTCTTGGCGTGTTCTTTTTTTATTTTTTTTTTTATTTTTTTTATTTTAACTCATATTTTTTCTTTTGTTAAAATTGAAAAATAAATATTTTAAATTATAATCTGACGTGGCATGCTACAGTAAATTTTTTATTATTATTTTATTTGATCCGTCAGTTTTCCCATTAGTTTGGTGACAGAATAGTGCTTCAAGGACTTAAATGTTTCGCGTTAATTGGTTTAGGGACTAAAAGTGGAAAAAAATAAAATGTAGGGACTAAAATGAAAAAACGTCAAAATGTAGGGACTAAAAGTGCATTTACGCCTTTTTTTTTTTTTTTTGGACTCAAAGATTCTTTTTTATTTCTCATGTAAAATCCATCTCAGATATTTGGAGAGAGAGAGAGTTGTTGGCTAAAAAAAAATTTCGGATTCTTATTCTACAAAGTACACATGTTTCCATGTGTCAATAGATTTTTGACCGAAGCAGTTTGGTTTGTGTGTGCGTGATGTTCTTTCATTTTGTATAGTAAAAGTGAATTTGATGTGTACGCAATATTCTGTAATGTACATTATTCTTATTCTAAAAAAAAGTACAGATTCCTGTCATACAAAATGGAAGCAAAAAGGGATTGATGTGCACACTGTAAACAAAAAAAAAAAAAAAAACACACAAAGAAATTGAGATTTTTGCTTTTTTTCTTACATTAATTCTTATTGTACTTAATTCTTACAATACGGAATGGAAGAAAAAAATAATTGATGTGCACACTGTAAATAAAAAAAAAAACAAAGAAACTAATATTCTTTATGTTGGTGCAAACACAATAATAATGGAAATAACACAAAGAGAAACTGAATATTACTTCTGAATATTATTAAGTTGAAGAGAAAATACACAGCACTTTTTGGACTGAGGCGCAGTACTCGCTCTCTTTAAGGAGATTCAAGCCCTTGATTAGCTAAACTTTGTAACCGGTGCAGACCTTCTCTAACTTATCTCCCCCAGGACACAACAGCTCAACGAATATTGTATGGCTAATTGTTAGAAATTAATCTGATAGGCTGGAGTTACACAATAAATAGTGAGATAAGGAGTTTCAAAAGAATGAAAAGGCACAAATGGATAGTCCATTAAGTGGGTTAATGGCTCTTTATTTTCCATAGTAAAAATGGAGTATTAATTTAGGCCAATTACTCACCAACGGATATGGTAATTATTCTGAATGGGCTGTCAAGTAGGAGGATCCAAGAGGCTGATTCATTTCCAACTTTGATACCTCCACTCTTCACCTCCCCCTTTGCACGTATCTAGCCCAATATCTGAGACAATTCATGTTAGCCCATTAATCACCACAATTAAAAAGAATAAAATAGTCTCTCTCATTTCAATGTGGGACTAAACATTCTCACTAACTCCTTATCTTTCATATTCACTCCCATAATTTTACATTTATGTTGTAACAATTATTTATTTTAATTAATTAATATTAAAATGCTTCAACAATCCCCCACTCATTTTAATATTAAATTTTTTAGTTAAAAAGAGATTACCAAGCAAAGACGAGTTACTATGCATCATGAAGGTGTGATCTACATTGAACCTTCACTTTGTAAAACAACGATCTCAACTCCAGAATCGTAGTGGTCTCCGACTTGAACTAGGACTGCTTTAAGGAAATTAAGTGTCACTGCTTACACATAACAACCCAGGTGTTGACATGAGCTTTTATAACTAGCACTTTACGGCAATGTGTTGATCCCAGTTTCATGAGTGTATTTGAGATTAAGTCCAAATCTCATAGGGAGCGGCCCCACCTCCACACTCACATAGGTGAAATTTTGTCAAGGGTGCTCCTATAATTCTGACACTCCACTCATCCGAGCTACAAATTTCATTAAGAGTTTTTACTCAACTTCTCCATATTACAGGATAAATGCACTTACATCATAGGGATGAACAATTAAAAAATTATTTACAAAATAAATAATTTAAAAAAAAATAAATAATGCATTTCTTACGACCATTGTATGATTCGTTTTTCCCATTAAACCCAATTCTCAGGATCTCTGGTTCTTGGGTTGGGTATCCTCATACATGGCTCATGATTCTATGGACTTTAGTCTCATCCCCCTCGATTTATTCCAAATCCTATCTTTTGCCAAGGCCTTGGTAAATGGATCTGCAAGATTATCATTAGATTTAATATAATCCACAGTTATGATGCCACTACTCAAATAAGATCGCACGGTACTGTGCTTTCTTCTTATAGGTCTGGATTTACCATTGTAAGAACGGTTTTTAATTCTACCAATTGCGGCTGTGCTATCACAATGAATTAATATGGGTGGAAATGGCTTTTCCCAAAGTGGAATTTCATATAATACATCTCTTAGCCAATTTGCCTCTTCACTAGCTGAAGTTAATACTATTAATTCAGCTTCTATTGTTAAATTAGCAATTATTGTTTGCTTTTTAGATTTCCAACAAATAGCACCACTACCTAAGGTAAAAATATAACCAGTGGTAGAGAGAAAATCGTTTGACAAAGTATTCCAATCGGCATCACTAAAAGTTTCAATCACAACAGGGTACTTTTTATAAAATAAGCCATGACTTTTGGTGCCAATTAAATATCTCATGACTCGCTCAATAGCTAGGCAATGATCTTTACTAGGCTTGCTAGTAAATCTGCTTAGCACTCCTACTGCATATGCAATGTCAAGTATAGTACAATCAGTAGCATAACGCAAACTACCAATGATGCTAGCATAATCCTTTTGATTAAAAATCTCATCATCATTATTCACAGGTGTTGACACCCCATTTTGCAACTCGCATTTAACCTCACATGGAGGGTAAAAGAGAAATATTTCTTTGGAAATATACTTCTTGATTCTGGTCATTAGATCCTTAATCTCATTCCATCAAAATGATCTTAATGTTATAACAATCAAATCGACTTGTCATAAGCCCTAACCGGACCACAAGATTGAAAGTTATCATCAAATCAAGTTTTAATGGCTGAGATGCACTATCACATGTTGAGTCCGACTATATGTGATTATGAGCAATTGATTTTGATTGGTTATAAGTATAATCAATTTGAGATCAATGATGTGTCATAATTTGATTGGTTAGGACTACATTTTATGGTAAGGTTGCACATACCTAATTAATTAGATAGTTAAGCATTAATTATTCAATGAGTAATTTGTGCAATTATCTTTTAATTAGAGTAAATTTGGGACCAATTAAGTCTTAAATGGGAGTGATTGGAGCGATTTAATGTTAATTGGGAGTTAATTTGGGACCTATTAATGTTAACTGTGCTGAAACCATTTTCTAACAAATGACCTCTGCTCACCATTTCATCAATATCTCTCAGAATATTTTGAATCTGTGAATGAGGTTAATTTTCCCAGAAACTAGACATCCGGAGCTTCAATTTGAGTACAAGAACAAAACAATTCCGATCAGAATTGAGTCAGATATGATTTTTCGAAGTTGGCTCCACAAACTGTTACAGCAGCTACGAGAAAACCGAAATTTGGCTTGCTCCTCACTCCTACCAATCTTTCCATTTAATGCACTAGATTTCCCCAAAAGCTAAAATGAGGTCTAGATTCATGATTCTTTGTCAACCCTCATTAAATGCCTTCCATTCATATTTTCTCAACCACTACTATATAAACCCCTCCTCTCATTCATTCAAGGACACACCAAAAACCCCCTCTCTTCCCCTCTCTTGAGTTCTAGTGAAGTTGAGTAGTCTTGTCATATCTTGGTCTTCCTGAGACTCAAGGTATTGAGTGAGACTCACTCTTCCTCTCCTAACTCTTCTTTTCCTCCACCCTTAGAACCTCCCTTAAGAGTTTCGTCATCCTCCATATGGATCTTGCATGAAGGTATAATCTCTTTCCCTAATTGTTTTTTTTGTGTTGCCATGATGAGAGTTTAAGATTAAAGCATGATAATGATCATTTAAATTCCTTTGAATATGTTTGAATATTCTTAATTGTTTTTCATATGTTCTTGGTTGTTCATCACATGTTCAAGCATAACACTAGTTTTAATCTTAAATCCACATCAAAAATATGAAAAACATGTTTGTCTCATAATTCTTTCAAATCCTTGAATATAGGTTATCACCATTCACACACATTCACTAGAATTTATTTTTCAATCCAAATGCAATGCTTAACAAACTGAATTAGGGTTTATCACACACACACACACACACTTTAAATTCAACATGCAAATTGATTGATAACATATTGAATGATGTGATATGAATGTTGGCCACCATAGTCTAGAAGACCGGTTTCACCGGGCAAGGTGGGTGCCTAACACCTTCCCACCTTGTAACATAACCTCCGAACTTAGATCAAGGGTTAGTAGATCAAATGCTTATCTTTTAATTTTCAATTTTTAGATTGTAACTAGGAAATAAAGCCATGTACTTTATCTTAGATTGTACTTAGGACCAAAGCCATGTAATTTTCCTATGATCAATGTAAATTCAATTTAAAATTAATAAAATGAGGAATTTTTCAATTGTGGTTTTCTTATTTATTCCAATAATTAAATAAGTGGTGACTCCATTGTAAAACCCTTAATCTAAAGGGAAAATATAACTAGTCGAACCTCCATTTTGAGAGGCAATAACACGACTCCACCCATTTACGTGGGTTTGGCCCAACACACCTATAAAAAAGGGGGCCGGGGGCGCAGTCTCTCACAACAGGAAATAAATAAACACTAGAATCAAAAGGAGTAGCTACACTTTTGTGATCATGAAAATTATATTTTCTTAATATTTTCTCAACATAATGTGATTGACCAAGAAATATTCCATCACATGTTTTTGTAATTTTTATGCCCAAAATAAAACTAGCCTCACCAAGATCTTTCATATCAAAATAGCTTTTAAACATATTTTTTATCTCATTTATAACATACATATTTGAGCCAAAAATCAACATATAATTCACATAGAGGCTAATAATAACATGTAAATTTTTCCATAATTTAGAATAAATACATTTATCACATTCATTTGATTTATAACCATTCTCAATCATGCAGGAATCAAATTTTTCATGCCACTGTTTAGATGCTTGTTTTAACCCATATAGGGATTTAGTTAGCTTACATACCTTGCTTTCTTGTCCAGACTCTACAAAGCCTTCAGGTTGATCCATATAAATTTCTTCCTCTAGGTCCCCATTTAGAAAAACAGTTTTTACATCCATTTGATAAATTTTCAAATCAAAACTTGCAGCAATAGCAATTAACAATCTAATAGATGTAATTCTTGTTACTAGAGAAAAAGTATCAAAGAAATTAAGATCAGCTTTTTGTTTGAAGCCTTTTACAACAAGTCTAGCTTTAAACTAATCTGTTGATCCATCCGGTTTTAACTTTTTTTTAAGACCCATTTACAACCTATGGTCTTACAACCCAGTGGAAGATCTACTAATTTCCAAGTTTTATTAGAAATTAGAAATTCCATCTCATCATTTACAGCCTCTTTTCAAAATATAGCATCAGGTGATGTTAAAGCCTCTTTTAAATTTTGGAGATTTTCCTCAATGTTAAAAACATAATAATTAGGACCAAAATCCTTTTCAACTCTAGCTCTTTTACTCCTAGGTTCCATTTCAAAATTTTCTTGATTTTTTAAAGTAGAAGAACTAGGTTGTGACAAAATATTTTCTTCACCCCCACTATTTTTCAATTTAAAAGGAAATTTTTCTTTATAAAAAATTGCATCACCAGATTCAAAAACTATTTTGTTTTCAATATCAAAAAATCTATAGGTTGCACTATTAATTGCATAACCAAGAAAAGCACAAGTAGTAACTCTTAAACCTAATTCAGGTATTTTAGGGTCAGTAAGCCTTACATAAGTAAGACAACCTCATACTCTCAAATATCCCAAATTTGATTTATGTCCTTTTCACATCTCAAAAGGTGTGGTATGTGACTTTTTATGTGGCACCCTATTCAAAACATGACATGCAGTTAAAATAGCTTCACCCCAAAAATGTAAAGGTGTACCAGATTCAATCAACATGGCATTTGTTAACTCAATTAGAGTTCTATTTTTTCTTTCAGCCACACCATTAGAAACAGGTGAATATGGTGCAGTAGTTTCATGGATAATTCCCAAAGACTGAGCAAATGAGTTGAATGCACTTGATTCATATTCACGGCCTCTATCACTTCTTATTCTTTTTATTTTTCTACCGAATTGATTTTCAACTTCTTTTAAAAAATCTTGAAATTTTTCAAAAGCATCACTTTTATTTTTCAACAAATAAATAGTTGTATATTTTGAAAAATCATCAATAAAAGTGATAATATATCTATTTCTACCACGAGTTAAAATTCCCTCAAATTCACATAAATCGGAGTGAATTAACTCAAGCAATTCCGTATTTCTTACAACACTTTTATGAGGCCTTTTTTTGTAAACTTAGCTTGACTACAAGTTTCACATTTTTCAAAATCTTTTGACAGTCTTGGAATTAATCCTAAACTACTCATGATTCCCACATATCTGCTATTTATATGACACAAACAAGCATGCCAAAAATTAATAGAAGAAAGCATATAAACTAAATTAGTAGATGCTTTATTATTCTCAACATTCAATTTAAACATTCCATCACAAGCATAACCCTTGTCCACAAATAATCCCTTTTGGATTACATAATTATCAGATTCCACAGTTTTCTTGAAGGCAGCCTTGTTAAGCAAAAAACTTGACATCAAATTCTTCCTCATGGATGGAGTGTAAAGTACATCTTTCAATGTTAGTACATGTCTAAAAGTGAATTTCAATTCAACCTCACCACTCCCAAGAACCTTGGTTTTGCTAGAGTCACTAAGCATAATAGTTTTTTCTTCTTCAAAAGGAGTATACAACTTGAACCAATTTTTGTCATAGCAAACGTGCCTATTAGCACCAGAATCTGCCCACCACCCTTCAACACATTGCACCATATTGATGTCTATAATCATAGCTACTAAAGACTCTCCGTTTACATTAGCTTGCGGGACAAATTCATGTTTCTGAAATTTGCAAATTCGAGCAATATGCCCACTCTTGCCATGGACAAAACAATATCTATTAAATTAATCTTGTGAAGGGGGTCCTTGGTTCTTATTGTAATTTTTATTCGGGTTTCCCCTTCCTTGAGGTCTATTATTATTTTTAAAGGCTCTCTTTTTAGGCTTCAATTGACCATTTTTAAGAAAATGATTTTTGGGCATATTATTATTAGATGAAATAAGGTTTACCTTTGTGGTGGAATTACCATTGCTCTCTTGTGTCATGAGTGCATCTTGTCCTCTAGCCTTCTCCTCCACACGGATGCGTGTGATCAAAGTTTCCAAGGATGTCTCTTTTTGTTTGTGCCGCAAAGTCTTTTGAAACTCCTTCCAAGATTGTGGTAGTTTATCAATTATGCCAGCTACCACCAAATTATCTCCAATCTTTATGCCTTTGGATCTCAATTCTGCCACGATCATTTGGAAGTCTTGTGCTTGATCCACCACCGATTTTTCATCCACCATATGGTAACGGAAAAATCTACTAGCAGCATACTTCTTTGCACCAGCCTCCTCGGTATCATACTTGCTTTGTAAAGCTTTCCAAATTTTCTTAGCAGAATTATATGTTGTATCATAATAATCATAAAAATGATCGGCAAGACAATTCAAAAGATAAGAGCGATAATTGTATTCATCTTTTGTATACTTATCTATTTTTTCATGATGGAGACTATATTCTTTCTCACTCATCTCATCGGTAAGAATCTTTGATGGATTCTTGTCAGTGAGGATATAGGCGACTTTGAGAAGCCTTAAACAAAAGAGGACCTTTCCTTTCCACCTCTTGAAGTGGGCTCCCTTAAAGCGAAAGGGCTTGTTGAGATTTCCAACTGGCTCATTTGGTTTCTCTTATGTAGGCTCCATGTGTTGAATCTTCCTTAAAGTTGTTAGTACAAACACAATAATAATGGAAATAACACAAAGAGAAACTGAATATTACTTCTGAATATTATAAAGTTGAAGAGAAAATACACAACACTTTTTTGACTGAGGCGCGACACTCGCTCTCTTTAAGAAGTTTCAAACCCTTGGTTGGCTAAACTTTGTAACCTGTGCAGACCTTCTCTGACTTGTCTCCCCTAGGATACAACAGCCTAACAAATGTTGTATGGCTAGAACAGCTTCTGCACAAAGTGTTCAAGCCCAAAACTCCACCAGAAAGAACACCCTTTCTTGCAAAAAAACCTCTCTTTTTTTCTTTTTTGTGTATATTGCTGTGTATTTTTTCAGTGACTTGGATTGGGTCTGCATAAGTCTATTTATAGGCTCAATGGGCCTCACGAAATTATTATCCAATTTATTTCTGATTAATTAGGTCCATAATTCTGATGTAGTGGGAGTTACAAAATTGTTAGATATTAATTTGATGGGCTAGAGTTACACAATAAATGGTGAGATAAGGAGTTTCAGAAGAATGAAAAGGCCCAATTGGATAGTCTACTAAGTGAGTTAATGGCTCTTTATTTTCCATAGTAAAAATGGTGTATTAATTCAGGCCAATTACTCACCAATGGATATGGTAATTAATCTGAATGGGCTGTCAAGTAGGAGGATCCAAGAGGCTGATTCATTTCCAATTCTGATACCTCCACTCTTCACCTCTCCCTTGCGCACGTATCTAGTCCAATATCTGAGACAATTCATGTTAGCTCATTAATCACCACAATTAAAAAGAATAAGATAGTCTCTCTCATTTTCAATGTGGGACTAAACATTCTCACTAACTCCTTATCTTCCATATTCACTCCCATAATTTTACATTTATATTTTAACAATTATTTATTTTAATTATTTAATATTAAAATGCTCCAACACTTTACCAAGATTCTTTGCAGAGATTCTTTATAGTGAATATATGTTTATAGTAATTTATTTGTATCAGAGTGTTTCATCTTGGTCTATGTTGTATTGTATTTGGTTAATTGGCATATCTAATTATACACTTTAAAATCTAAGAATTTAACTTATATGAAACTTGCCTCCTATTTAAACAACATTAGTTTCCATGGTTTTTATTTTATACTCTCGTTCTCCTAAAAATTTCATCAACCTTCTTCTCTCCACTCTCATTTCCCTCATAATTCTATAGACCATTTTCAATTCATGCGTGCCATACATTCTACAAACAACTAAAAGGAACAACACTTGCAAATATCTATCTGTTCTTTATCTCTTACAAGGTGAATTACATCTCTTAAGTAGTTACTTTTCTTTTTATAATATTCATGTTTATATGTTTTAGGAGCATAGCTAAGCATGAAAATCTTGTTTTTGTTAAATTATTTGTTCATACAAATCTTGTTTTTGTATTATGTGTTTTGCAACATGAACTAATTTGTATGATATGTTTTAAATTATTTGTCCATGAATTCTTGCCTAAAATTTCATATAGCAAAAACATATTTCAAAATTGACATAAATTTTCTTTAAAGAAATACTTACTTTGTTAACCTATAATATACACATATGCTATAAGAAAAAAAAAAAGTTAGTATATGAGCATATAAACCTTATGATAGACAGTAATAATAATAAAGAAAATTGTACGATATTAGAAATATTTATCTATTATCGTATGGATGTATGAGAACATTATATAATCTATCTTGTTTTAGAAGAAACAAAATAAAGAGTTACATAAAATAATTAACGTAACCATAACAGATCTTTCTAAATGTTAATGTTATCCTAATTACTTAAGAAAAGGGAAACAAAAAATAATTTTAACTACTATGATGGACAGTAATAAATTATCAGTGAATCATTCCTCTTTAATAGAATTCTGTCAGCTTTAGCTATTTAAACATTGAATATTTTTAATCGATTACCTTCTTGTATTGCATTGTAATGGTTGTGTAATGTTAATATATTAATACTATTGTTATGTTTTAATGTAGATGGAAGAAATTTTTCTCATCCATTCTGGTGGAATAATTAAACATGGCGAAAATGAGGTTTATTATGAAGGGCCACCTCCTTCTATGCTTCCATTAAACCGGGGTGTTACATTTGAAGATCTATGTGATGGAGTTGCATCCATACTTCATATAAATAGAGAAGATTCAAAACTGACTATTTGGTATAGATTTCCTTTCCAATGTCATCCACATCCTGTGATTTACCAGCAAGTTTTGGTAGAAGATGATAATGGTGTCAATGTAATATTCAATATGTTGGACCGCCAATTTAGATTTGTAGGTGCAGAATTGTACGTGGGTGTGGAGCCCATAAGAAGCCACTGAGATGTTTTTCCCATTCGATATGCTAATAAAGGACCGAGTGCATCGTTTAGTTATCCATATGGCGGGCACTTTCATGATCCATATGCCACTCATACTAGTCACTATTATGAAGATGCGGTTCATTCCCCAAACAACATTGGTGATGCTAACTATCAAGCTCCATATATCCATGTTGCAACTGAGGACCAACATGTTCCTTATCGGCCAATGAATACTAGTCATGCTGACTATGATAATCCAATTGAGCATGATGCACAAAAGACTACTTGTTTTGAGTTTGAAGCTCAGTATGACCAAACCGCCACTCAGAGAGCTGCTAATGATCCCGATGATACACACCGCATAGCTGCTACTACTGAAAATGCGGTCCATACATTATCAAAAAGGATGTGGGCCATGGATAATGATGACCAACTTGATGACGACAAGGTCCTTGATGATGTCGAAGATGAACAGGAGCCTCTCAATGAACCTAATCATGAAAGCAGTCCAGCAATGGCATTCCATCAACCTTCATCACTAAGCTTTTCACAGAACACGTGGGATAATATGATTGATTCAACCCCACCATTTGAAAAGCCCACTCAGAGTATTTGGGACCCTACCCAAGAATTTTATGTGGGCTTGCTTTTTATTGATAAAGATGAACTACAAGCTATTGTTAAACACTCAGATTAAGAGGAACCAAACATTTATTGTAAAAGAGTCAGATCCAACATGTTCTGTAAGGTGCAAATATTGTTCTTGGCATCTTCGACATGCTTTTGGGCTACACATGGGTTGCTTGAGGTTAGGAAATACAATGGTCCACACACATATATAGAGTCCACACTCACATAAGATCACGAGCAATTAGACACCCATGTTATTGAGAAAGAGTTGAGGGATGTTGTCAAAATGATCCAACTATAAAGATTTGTTCACTTCAACAAAATCCTAACAATCTATTCCCCAATCCAAATTAGTGGGCCCACACACTACAATGCCATCAATAGTCAATCTTGTAAAGATTACTATATCTTGTAAAATAATCAACATTTCACAAGTAGGTAGGTGAAATGTATGGGTTTCAAATCGTCATCGCTCCATCAAAGAAGTGATAAGACCCTAGTTAATATCTATATGTGGTAGGCGGGTAACACGGTACAGTCTACATTGACTCAAATATGGGGTGATACGCTTGTCTAACTGCCAAAGGGGGGGTGCAAACGGTTGGGGTCGCACTCGTAAGGTGGAAACCTGAAATTTTTTTTAAAATGTACAATGTTATATTGCTAATGTTGAAATTATTTTCATGTTTATTGAAAGAATAATTGTAGATATTATTAAAACATTAATAAATTTTGATCTCATAACATACATTGCCTTCCATTGCATTATTAGAGATGTGATATTGTTGTTGGGTTAGCAGAGAATGATTGAATGACCCAGGCTCCATTTCAAATATATCCTACATTAAATGCTACAATGAGTTAAACCATGCCTCTATAAATCAAATTAAATTAACCATTTTTTTTTTTGGAGTGAGATAACATTTATGACATTAATGAATTGACAATAAAGTATGATTTATTGTACTAAATAATAATAATAATAATAATAATAATAATAATAATAATAATAATAATAATAATAATAATAATAATACACATACTTATCTTTATTATAAACCAATAAACATATTATGCAATATATTTTTTCCAAGTAATAGATGTAATAATTAATAATAACAAAGTAAAATTAATTATAAAAAAATCACAATAATACAATTTATTACAATTTTTGTGGTCATATACTAATAATAACAATAAATAATATTAAATAATTTCAAAATTAACAAAACACATACATAAATTTAATTAGAAAGTTGAGATGTTTACCACAATCGTGAGAATTATAGAGTGATACTTGCAAAAAAAAAAAAAAACACAATTAGATAATAATAAATAAACACAAAATAACAACAATAATGATAATAATAATAAACTTTAAAGAAAATAAACACACATGTACGATTTATTGTACTAATAATAATAATAATAATAATAATAATAATAATAATAATAATAATAATAATAATAATAATAATAATAATAATACACATACATATCTTTATTATAAACCAACAAACATATTATGCAATATATTTTTCCCAAGTAATAGATGTAATAATTGATAATAACAAAGTAAAATTGATTATAAAAAGATCACAATAATACAATTTATTACAATTTTTGTGGTCATATACTAATAATAACAATAAATAATATTAAATAATTTCAAAATTAACAAAACACATACATGAATTTAATTAGAGAGTTCAAATGTTTACCACAATTGTGAGAATTATAGAGTGATACTTGCACACACAAAAAAAAAAAAAAAAACACAATTAGATAATAATAAATGTAGGGTCAATGGGCCAGGAATTCTTTATCGCTGTACACCTTGGGCCTAGAGCCCAAGCCGAGAACTGAGGCTAGTCCGAAGACGGTCCAACTTAGCCTAAAAAATCTGTGTTGAAAGATGAACTGGTTAAGTGTGAACTTAGTGACCCAGGAAGTGACGCCGAAGATGAATATCACCTCGGATAACCCGAGCCGGGGTAAGTCTTGGAGGTCTGCCGTTCAGGAAAACACCCCAGAGAAGTTTGTCGGACTGGGTGAGTATTGCAGAAACATGTATCAAGAAAAGATCCCAAAATATGAAGGAAGAAGGCTACCACCTTCGCATTGAATGCTCTGCAGCTAACCCTCTGGCCGTATTTATGTGGAGAAGATATTTAAACAGTGATTTCCAACCTTCCAGCCTTCCAGCTACTACACAAAGACTTTTGGAAAAGGTGAGATGGGACAAGTATCAACAAAAATCATTCAATCTGCACGTGGAAGTCTAAGAGAAGGAGAAGAAGGAGTGTAAAAGGAAGGAGAGATCTAACGAAGTGGGGGATCGAGAAATAGAGAAAGAAACACTGTATACACTAAGAATCAAATGTGTAGCCGAATTTAGAATAATATATATTATAACTGACTTCCTCTGACATTCGCCAAGGATAACTCACTGAAATTAAATTCATCTATTTCATTCTTCTTGTAATCCAAACCCATCTTAATGATTGTCTAATTCGGGCTAGCTCAGCTTTCTTTACCTACTCTCTGCAAATTTATTATTTTTGGGTCTTTTGGGCTTGTCCATTCATTCTTTGGGCTGGAGAACTAAATCTGTGTCCTTACAATAAATAAACACAAAATAACAACAATACTAAAAATTCTTGTAGTCCTAACCATAAAAAATTCATTAGTCTAAAATTTGAATAAAAACAACAACAATAATCATAATCATAGGCATACAAACAATATTAATTATAACAATACATAATATTTTACAATGCATTAGATTCTAATATTTACAAAGCATATAAGTTAATAAGCAAAGCAAAAAAACTTACATTAACCCAAAGCAGAAGAGTAACAATGCACTGAAGAAAAGTAGTAGAGTAACAATGCACTGAAGCAAAGCAGAAGAGTAACAATAAAGGGATGTAACTTTGTGAGGAAATGCAAACCTTCAGCTACTTGCCTTTTATTACAAAGACGAGAAATAAAAAGACAAAAACGAATCTTTGAGACGGACGAAGGAGAAATAAGAAGACAAAAAAAATTATCTGAGACATATTACGCGTGATGTTACGTTGGAAATGATGAATGAATATCAGAGAATAAGAATCAAAGCAAGAGATATAAAAGAGACAAAAAAAAAAAAAAAAAGAATCTCTAACCAATTGATTGGTTGTAAGGAGATTCTTTTAACAATGTATTTAGAGCGGAGATTGCAAGTATTCTTCTGAGAATTTGTAAGGAGATTCATTTAACAGGTGGACCAATTGATTGGTTGATTGAAGGAGATGTGTAAAGTATTATTCTGAGACAAAAAAAAAAAACAAAAAAAAAAAAAATCTCTGACCAAAATGAAATAATTGAGTCATATGTGTTCTTTTTGACTCTATCTTTCTCTTTTAATTTTCGGCAATGTCATGCTACAAGTCAATTGCCACACTTTTTTTTTTCCACTAATGTGCCACAAAATTTTTTTCCCCCTATTTCGGCAATGCCATTGCCACAATTGTCACGAAATTTTTTTTTTTTCCTATTTCAACAATGGCATTGCCACAATTGACATAATAATTTTTTTTTCCCTATTTCGGCAATGTCATTGCAACAATTGCTACAAAAAATTTTTTTTCCTATTTCGGCAATGGCAAATTTTTTTTTTTTGGCACCCCTCACACTCACTTCGAGCACTCACAGCAACAAAAATTGGGCAGTAGAATTTCGGCAATGTCATTGCCGAAATTCAACATTTTTCTCACTCTCTCTCTTCAATTCCCTAAATAACTTCAAGCAGTACCTATAAGAGCATTACCATCTGCTATCTTATAAAAAATGCTATTTTGATACATCAAACACCTACTTTATTATTTTAACACACCATTTTACAATTCACCATTTATCACATCTTTTATTATCTGATTCTAAACATTAAAATAATATATCCAAACATTAAAATAATATATTTTTAACACAAAACTCTGCTAATATACCAACCACAAACGTGGCAGTGGCCACCACCCAACACCAACAACCACCACCACAACCAGTAGCCACCAACCAACAACCACCGCATCCTCCACAACCCAAAACAAAACTCAAAACAAACCAAATAAATTCCAACCAAATACCCACAACAAATCCACAGCCATAACCACCACAAATCAGATAAAAAACAAAAACAATCAGTTAAGAAAGGTAGAAGGCGGCGATGGAGTCTTCAGATCAGCGATGGAGTCTTCAAACGAGGCCGGCGGCTTGGTCGGTGTTTCCAACCATCTTCTTCACCCAAACGGCGGATTGATCGGTGCTAATATTCAGATCGGCGGCGGAGTCTTCAAATGAGGCCAGCGTACCCTGATCGGTGAGGGCGGCGGCTTGATCGTTGAGGCCGCCGTACCGTTGATTTAGGTTGTGGGTGATCGGCGACTTGAGGGTGAAGGAGGGTGATATGAGGAAGAGGAGAGGAGAGCTGCAAATGGGGTGATCAGAGGAAGAGGAGAACTACAATCAGTGAGAAGAGAGAGAAGACGCTAAATTAAATATTGAGAGGAGAGAGGACCGGGTGAATAAATTTTTTTTTTTTAACACATCTGTCCATACCGTGATAAATATATCACGGTACTGTAGCATGTCTCATATCTTTGAGACATTTAACACACCTTATGAAGGTGTGTTTTTGATATTTGGTGTGCCAAATGTCAAATATTTGGCATTTGACATTACCTTGATGGTAATGCTCTAACACAAATAAATTTGAGATTTTACATTATTTAGCCAAAAGAACGGGTGTGTATTTTATTTTATTTATTTTTGGGAACCAATATAGAAAGCTGTCCAAAAGAAACAACTTCACTTCGCTCTCTGATTCCTCATTCCGACACCGATCGAAAAGGGTGGGGTTGAGGAATCTACTAATCTTACCGCTTTTCTTGTGGATCGCCATTTCCCACCTCGCAGGTACATCCTACCGTTTCTTTTCCATGCTTTTTTTTACACAGGTTTCTACCATTTTCTAGGTTGGACACACCTCAAAAAAAAAAAAAACCAAACCAAATAAAATCTTGTTAGATATTGAAAGATATTGTTATTTTAACTCTAGATCTCCAATGTTGTACCATGAAATCAATACCCACAAAATCGGTATCAAATGGGTGGGTTTGGGGTGGGCATAATTGGGTTGGACATATAAAACTCATTTACCCATTAAAACTCATTTAACTAATGGTTTTTAAACCCAAATCCAATCGAACTCAATTATTATAGGTAAACCCCAACTCACCCAATTATCCAATTATCAAAATTACCAAAATGCTAAAAATTCACATGGTCACTATCACCAAAAAAAAAACCTATAGCATAGATCTAAATTTCCAAAAAAATAAAAGCAAGCAAATTCCGTGACAATTCACACAAACGCTACGTTTGTTTTCCGAGAAAATGCAAGAAACGATCAAAACAGAGAAAAAATCCAGAATGCAAGATTCCAAAAAAAAAAAAAAAACTCCAGTCTCAAACTCAACTCTACTGCTTTTAATGTGTCAAGTATATTTTCAGAGCTTGAAACTTTCTTTTTTCTTTCTCTCTCACTTTCCAAGCAACCAAACAGACACGTACATGCACACACAAAGAATAACATGAAACTCACGGAAGTGCTCTTGGAGTGGAAGTTCCCGGCGAGAGACAAAAGCCGTTTAGCAGCTCGGAGAGCCCCAACCAGATCGGACAACCACGACGACTCCACATCCACATCATCAGAAGTCGCCGTCGCTGCCGACGCCGCATCATCCACCGGCCGAGCACGAAACTCTCTGATCTCCTCAAGTAAATGCGTAAGCAGCGAAATCCTTCGCACCAGATCCGTACAGTCCTTCCTAAACGACCAGCCGTCGTTTCCACCACCGTCAACGACAATGCCGGCCACAGTAACTTCCTTGACGAGCTCAAGCACCAATGGATTCCATGAGTTCTAGATGAGAGCTAGAGAGAGAAGTGAGAGAGTCAGAGAGAGGTGTTTGGAGGCTGAGAAAATGATGGAAAATGAAAACTTGAAAACTGAAACGTCTGAGGAATTCTTCTTCATCTTCTTCTTTCTTTCTTTTTTCTTTTTCTTTTTTTTATGGAAAGGGCTCAGCTAAATTTGGGTACATTGTTTTTGGGTTAAATGGGTCTCAATGAGTTTTTAGTTAAACCCAATAATCACTGGGTTTAATTGGGTTGATACCCATTTAACCCAACTAATAATTAGATGGATTTGGGTTCAATTAGAGTGGGTGGGTTTGGGTGGACAAATAAGTTTGGGTTTACTTTGCCACCCCTAATTTTGTGTAATAAGGATTATTGTTGTCAGGGGTGTGTTGTGTACTGTTCATTTTGTAGGTCTTTGGCCTGGTAAATATATCTTCAAGCGATTTACCTGGTGAACCATCATGGCGTCGAAGCGTAACTCGAAGGAGCTTAAGGATTTGCAGAAGGATCCTCCAACTTCTTGCAGCGCATTTATATTTCATCATTGCACTCATTTTTTATTTATTTTTTTTATTTTACAGATTTTGATTGATTATCTGGGATTTCTTGTATTTGTATGTTACTTATGGTTTTTGCATTCAAGATTGGAACTTTTTGAATATTGAAATAAAAAAAGATAGTAGAAACAACTTGGGCAACGACTCATTACTCATATGCTGCTAGTGGGGGAGTATGGATTTTGTTAGAAGTATATGGTTAAATGATTAAATTTACCATATACTAATAGCTTAAGCTTTTGGGATAATCGGAAATTTAACACGGTATTAGAGCAAGAGATTCTGAGTTCGATCCTTATCTTCTCCACTCTACGTCCCATTTAAATTTCCATGAGTATAACAATATATACCTGCAAAGTTGTGTACGCAGCCTTGATTGCTTTTAATAAATTATCTAATTGAAGTTTTCTTACTCTTTTCTAGTTATTTAAAATTTGGGTTTATATCAAAAATCTAGAGTTAGAAATTATAAGAGATTGAGGAGAAAAAGGATTGTGATGGGTCGGAGGGTTTAGGGATTTAATGATCATGAGAAAAAAAGACATAACTTGTAATTTATTTATTTTGAGTTTAAATGTAGGCCCTGCTATACTTTGAGTTTCAACTAATGTTAGAAGACCAATTTGCTTTGGACTAAAAAGTGTCATGATATGGGATGTGGGACATTGAGTTTCAATTGAAATGAAAGGCTATATCATAAATTGTTGTTAGTTTTAATGCTAAGGGAATACAATAAGTTCTAGGGACAAACCCAATTTCACAACCAACTAATGTGTCAAGTTGTGTCATTGGTGAACTCATGTGAAAGTGATATTGCTCTCATCATAAGTTGATAACTAACGAGGGTGTGAAATTGGGTGTGTTCGTAAGATTGTTGAAGGGAATATTTGAAAAATAGCATAAATATCCTACTAGTATGGAGGTAGGGGGGGGGGGGGGGGGGGGGAGCCAATGCTATATGCCAACCTTAATAGTCATATGATAGATTTTATGGGTTCGGAGTCTATGCATAGGTTATGTGTACTTCCTGAGCTAAAGAAAGAAAGTTTTTTTTTTTTTGGGGGGGGGGGGGGGGGGGGTGGGTTAAACTTGGTCATTGAAGAAATTAATAATGATGAAAACAATTAATAGATCAACTGGGCACCACGCCTCATGACTCAACTAAATGTCAATCCCAATTCTTTTGGGTCAGCTAAAGAATACCCTCTTTTGCCATTCAGTCTTTATCTATAGATGGTTATCTTCTCTATTATCTCTGTGGCTACCGTGGCCTTTGATGTTATTTCTGTGTAATGATTATGTCAAATCTGATTGCAGTAAATTGATAAAGATAGGTAAAACTCAAGTTCTTAGACTTATTTAACCAAACTAGTTGACTCTGTGTGTAGTATGTCCGTCTTTATGGTTTCAGGTTAGATTTAACTCCTTGTTTGGTTTTATTGACACTAACTCAATGAAGCTATTATTGTCTGCAAACAACATGGGGCAAGGGACAGTAGATTGATACATAATTAGCGAGCCTTGATGTAAATTAATTGCATTTAGAGACTTATTTCTGGTTCATGCAATTAGTGTTTTAGCTAATCAATGCTCCATAATGCATATGTTTGGTGACATTAATTCACTTCATTGGAATTTCTTTATTTTTCAAACCTTTGATTTTACTTGCCCAGAGACTCTTGTCATATATTCTTCTTAGGCCAATAAAAACCATATATAGGTCTCTGCTCTTCTCGCGTTCTTGAACATTAATCACATGAGTAATAAACTAATAAAGTAGTTTTCGTTGCGAGTCTCCTAGCATAAAGTAAAGTTGATTCTCCAATTCCATTGGTTTTACTATTATGTTTATGATGAAAGTTCACTCCCTGCTAGGCATGTGTTCAATGATACTAACTATGTTATTTATCCAAACTTCTGTTGCAATAAAGGGGTTGTTTGTCTATATTTATTAGGTCCTGTAGCTGAAGACATGTTCCATTGGCAAGCAACCATTATGGGACCCACTGATAGCCCATATGCGGGAGGTGTTTTTCTAGTTACTATTCATTTCCCACCTGATTATCCTTTCAAGCCCCCTAAGGTGAACTTTTTGATTGTGCAAATATCATCTTGTGTGATCGGTGTTTGTTTGTTTGCTTGTCTGTTGTGTGAAAGCCTTGTTTTGTAATGTTGTGTGAATGGTAAGGACAATGGTCTTCTGTTCTTCAGGTTGCATTTAGGACCAAGGTCTTCCACCCAAACATCAATAGCAATGGAAGCATTTGTCTTGATATCCTTAAAGAACAGTGGAGCCCAGCTCTTACAATTTCTAAGGTTTGAATTTGTGCTAAACCTATGTTAATAATCTAGGTTACAGTTAATATCCTTATTCTTTAACCTGGAAATGGCATGCTCACAAGCATACGCAAAAACAGCAGAAGGTATAATAGAGAAATTCCTGTTAACCAAAAAAAAAAAAAAAAAACAAAAAAGAAAAGTAAATAGCTACACAACATGATCCCGTGCTCACTTATAGATATTAGTGTAAAACAAGTTTCTTTGTTGCTCCCGGCTTATATTTTAATCTTTTATGAAGATGCTCTAGGAATTTGTGTTCGAAACTCTAGTTCATCCATTGATTTTTCACTTCATAAATAAATTGCCCATGTCATTCATTAAACATCATAATTGGTTAATTTGATTAAGTTTATTTAATTTTGCTAAAATCAACCAACAGGGTCTATATCATTCTTCTAGCATTGATTAATAAGGTTAAGTGCCTAGCTCCAAATGATAACAACTCAATAATTAATTTGTTTTTTATCTCTCAATGCAAGCCTGAGATGTTTCTATATACATGGCCTATATACACTAATGAAATTGAGTTTTTTTATTTTAAAAAAAAAATTCATAGCCAATTTCTATGTATTGTTTAGACAGTCGTTGGAAGGGGGAACCTTTTGTGGTCCAAATCCTCTAGAAAAGTTTAAATTTTGATTTTTGTTGGAATGCATGGTTTAGACCAAATGTCTAATTTTGTTATTTTGTCACTCATAAGGGATATTTGTAATTTTTATTAATGACTATTTAAGAGTAATAAAATAAATATTAGGGAATCGGAAACCTTCATAAGCAGAGATTTTGAAATTCAACATGATATCCGAGTTGATCTCAACTATTGCCAATGCAGCTATTGCCTGACCTTCAGCATGGTTGTCAATTGGTTTTCAGCTCACTCTGATGTTGGCTGCCACTCCTAGAGTCAATGGTCTTGCCATTGACAATTTTTGACGACATGTGTAGTACCAATAAACCCAATAAAGTGGTTGCCCAATATTGGCGAACACATTTCTAATCCTTTCCAATCCTCTCGATTGCCAGTAATCGTCGACGTTAATCACAGAACTCGAGGAAAGTGGTCACACAACCTTGATGACCTAGACAATCACAAGAAGCTGGCCATGAGAGAGAGAGAGAGCCCCCCTTAATCTGAGAAAGCGAAAATGAAAATTCTATGCTAGAAAATTGAAACTAGTTATAAAGGTGAAACACAAACTTTTTTCAATGACTACCATTTTTCTCTATTTTGTTATTGTCCAAAATAACGAAAATGAATGATGAAGATTGACAAAGTCTTCAAATTGACTTTAATTGACAAAATTATAAATATGAGACCTAATCTAAAACATGATATAAATCCCTGATCTTTTTCTATGATTTTACCTTTTATTTTTCAAATATCAATGGCATGAGATTGTTCATTGTTAGGGTTTCTTTAGAGAATTAAGTAATCATATCTCAATCATATCTCCAAAAAAAAAAAAAAAATCATATTTCAATCATCGTAGAAATTAAAGGAATCCAAATTCAATTTTATTGTTAAAAATTATAATGTTTGACGGGTTTAGAAAATCACCTTATTTTCTATTTATTCCTGTTCAAAAATTTTACATTGATGTAAGTGTAAATTTATATATATATATATATATATATTTAAAGCTTAAACATAACATTTATTGTTGCAATACTCTTATTGAGTCACATCAACAGCCACATCATTCACTTATTTTCAGTATTTTATTTCTTGTTTTTAATTCTTTTTTTCTTATTAATTTCCAAAATAATTGTTATACTTTCTCTAACTTTTTTCCTCCCTTTCTCCTTTTCATTTCTCCACTGCAATCTATCTTAATATCATTTTTCTTTTATCTCTTTATCTTCCTTTATTTTTTGCTTTTTTTATTCTCATCCTTTTATTATAAATTTATAATTCTCTTTTCCATTTTATTCATAGTTTTTTCACACATAAAAGGTTATTTCTCTCTCTCATTGTTTTTTTCTTTTTCTTTTTTGTGGATTTTATTATATTTTTCTTGTATCTCCACTTTAGGCTGATGAATTTTTGTATTATTTGTACTCTATTTTGAGTTGATGTGATTAAGTTTTGATTTTTTAAGTTGTTATCTTTTTTATTCTCTATGATTTCATAGATGTTATTATATTGCATTATAAAGATATTATACAAGAATATAATGTTATTTTATTACATAACATAACTTGGTTAATTTAGTGTTTATTACTATATTTTTTATTTTTACTTTTTTTCTTCTCATATTATTTTTTATAAATTTCTTATTATTCTCTCTAGAAAAAGGGGTTATTCTCTTTTTCTTGATTTTTTATTCTTTCTTACAACTCTATGTTACATTTGTATATTTATAGTCTTTATGTTTAGAAATATTTTCACTTAAATTTAGTTGTATTGAAGTGAACTGAAATGCTACATTAATGTGGCTTAACAAAAGCGTAGTAATAATAAATGTCATACTTAAGATTTTTGATATTACAAGTTTGAGATTTATAATTTTAAAAAAAAAATTTTGAATTTAGATTAGGTGCTTTCAACACAAACATGTTTTTTCCTCATTATGTAAGTGCACAAATATAGATCGAGGACCAAAATGAATCGAAGTAAACCGAATGGACCAAATGGAATAAAGTGGACCAAATGGACCGAATAGGAACAAGGTAAACTGAATGGACTGAATAGGATTGATGTGGACAAAATGGACCGAATAAGACCGAAGTGACAAGCTAGACCGAAGTAGACCAAATAGGACCAATGTGGATTGAATAAAAATAATGTGAATTAAATAGGACCGAAGTGAACCAAAGTGGACTGAATTGCCCAAATAGGACTTAAGTGGATCAAAGTAGATAGAATGGACCAAATAGAACCAAAGTAGACAAAATGGACTGAATAGGACCAAAGTGGACTGAATGGACCGAATGTGGACTGAATGGACCAATTGGACCTAATATGGCCAATGTGGACTGAATGGACCGAATTGGACCGACGCGGACTGAATAAGACCGAATGATCCAATTGGGCCAAATAGAAATTTAGTGGACATAATGGACTAAATAGGACCGAGTAAGACCAAATTGGACCAAAGAGAACAGAATGGACCGAATAGAACCAATGTGAATCGAATAAGACTTTTGAGTCTATATTATTTTTATTGCATTTTTAGGGCTCATATTTCTCATTTCTAATGTCTATTTTAGTATTTCCTTTGTATTTTTTAACTCAAAACTAAAGAGTTTAGCCAAAATATAATAAAATTTCATACTTTTCAACCCAAAAATTAAGAGAGAAAAAAAAAAATGAATTTTTGAGCTAAACTTAAAAAGACACCAAACAAAAAGAATCAATTTAAGGCTCAATTAGTCTAAAATGGACTAAAAGAGGATTGAAATTGAACCAATTGGACCAAATTGGACAAAAGTAGACCTAATTGGACCAAATAGAAATCATTAAGTTTTTAGAGAAAACAAATTATCTTCAAAAGATTTTAGAAAAAAAAAAAATTATACATTATGTTACAATACTGTAAGGACACGATTTTGGCGTACCAGCCTAAAGGAGAATGGACTAGCCCAAAAAGCCCAACAATAATGAATTTGTAGAGAAATGGGAAGCGAAAACTGGGCTAGAATGGATTAAACAATCAACCGGTTAGACTTCGAGCCCAAAAAGGATAGAATGCGGGATTTAATACAATAAACTGTCCTCGGCTATGGTCCGAGGAGATTAGGTTCAGTTAAGCTATCCTTAGTTTTTACACAAGCTTTCTTGTTCTTTTTCCTTCTTTTTTTCCCTCCTCTCCTTTTAAGAAGGATTCCTTTACATTATATAGTGATTTTCGGATCATCTCTGCCCTCCACTTGTTGATTATCTGAGTCTTTCCTTGAGTACACGTCCCATCCTGCAAACTTTATGGCCTTCTGTGAGCTGCGGTAACCAAGGCTGCACTATTCAGGGGTCTTTTCCACATTAATGCGATCAGAAGAGTAGGTGCAGCACATTTAATGCGGTGGTGGCAGCCTTTCCTTAGATATTTTTAGGGAGTTCCACTCATTAAGGGTTAGGTTTACTCCTCGGCCACCTTTATTTGTTCCAGAACGCAATAATATGTTCTGGGAGTCCGTGCATTTGCTCTTCATCTCCTCGGAGCTGGCTTCATCCTCGGACATGATTGGGCCTAGTGGGCGTCTTTGGGCGTTTACCCCTACAAGGCCCAACTTGTGATCTTGGGATTCCAGGTGTCGCGTGGCCTAGTACATGATCTTGGGCCCCTGTGCCTACAATAGCCCCTCAAAACTCTGATTTTTCCCTCCTATCCGAGGAGAAAAGGAGAGTTTTGATTTGCAAAGGTTGCACCAATCTGTTCGCGAGTCTGCTTGCACCGGATTGCCGCTTCATGCACTTCGTGAGTAGTATTGATGCTTCGAAAGTCGCGAACTAGCATTGATTGCTCTAGGCGGCGCTATGTCGCGTCCATCGAATGGTGAGAGATAGATCTAACGGTGGACATTTTACTTAATGATTTGAGCGGGACAACTTCCACTTCCTCTATAAATAGCCACCTAGGGGAAATCATTTCCTCTCACTTTTCGTATTTTCAACTTCTTGAGCGAGTTCGAGCACGCATTCCTTGAGATCTTCTGCGTACACAGACTTCTCGAGTTCTCCTTATTCTCTTTAACAAAACCCAATTTACCTTTTTAATACTCCGAAGGTTAGTGTTCCTTTTTGTTTTGTTTTTACAAACGCCAAAGTGTGGGTTTGCCCTTTGTAGTTAATTTCCTTCTCGGCCAAACCTCTCGGCCTTGTAGATTTCAATTTCTAGGAAGTCGATTACATCACCTTTCCTTTAGTCAGTCCGTATGGGTAAGTTCATGGAGTTAGTAGATTCCCCCATAAAAATAGCAATTTTTAAGAATAAATACCATATTCCTGAAGAAGTAGGTCTGTGATACTGTCATCCAGACCGAATAGACTTGGACAGGAAGGAGGGGGAGGTCGTTATCCTTGTGATAGCCTTTTTAGAAGGAGGGATGACGCTCCCCATGGGTAGGATCACTTGCGACTACCTTTTCCACCACAGATTGTGCCCTCAGCAGTGTGCGCCCAACGTCTTCAGGGTTCTAGGTAGCATTGATGCTCTGAATAGGCACCTCGGACTAAGGCTCACCTGGTACGACGTGGTGCACCTGTATGAGGGCCACTCGCAATCCGACGGGGGATATTATCTCAAATCCCGGTCGCCCGTCGTTAGACCCATCTCTTGCCTCCCTAGGTCCAATAAGAATATGAAAGATGATTACCTGATAGCCTTTGGAGCGTGGCATGATGGCGTCCATTACCCCGTTAAAGAGGGGGACCCAGGTGGGAAACCTTTAAGTTAGTCTTCTTCTTTTTTCTTCTTTTTTTTTCTTTTTTTAGATTGTAGACTCTTCAGTGCTAACTATGCCATTATTTCCTTGTCATTTTTGTTGTCTCTTGGTGTTATACCTTAATCTCCTAACCATTCATTTCTCTTCGATTTTGCAAACAAAAATATAGTAGCTCCTCGGCTCAGCCATACAAACATCCCGACCCTAAATTTTCTGCTCCGTGTGGAAATTTTCGTGAACGGGGACTGGCAGCTGGGGGCCGTCCACAAGATCTTGGACTTCGAACCAATTTTGAGGTCGTTCCAAGAGATTGGCAATAGCATAAGGGCTGGCAATCCTCGGCTTCGCAGGATCGACGTGTCGAAGCCAAACTTTCTAGCCAATCACGATCTTCCTCTCGTTGAGCTCCCGATACCCCAGGGTGTTCCGCTTCCCGTAGCCCCTCTACAACAAGTCCCAGTAGGAGCAGCTGAGGCAGCCGAGGAAGGGACCACCTCATCTCGTCTATCTCTAGAAGAGGAGATAGACCGGTTTCGATTTGAGGAGGAAAACGATCCGGTGCCTGGGACAACTCGCTCTCCTAACCTCGGCGGGGAGACTGGTGATCGTTTGAGTGTACACGCTCCTGCTGCTATAGTGACTTGTTTGGACAGCTCATCCGACGAGGAGATGGCTCTGAACCAGAGGGGCAAAGGTTTGAAAGAGTTACTGGCTGGGAGGACAAAATGGGGGACTTCGAAGGGAAACCAGAAACCTCAAGTTCCTCTCGCGCTCCCTCCTCTCCCTCCTCCTCCAACTGACTTGGGTCTGAAGCCCATCCCTGATCTGAAGAAGAAGAGGCCGATCGCAGACCATGAGGAGGGGGAGATCATCCAGAAAAAGGGGGCAAAACAGCAAAAAACAACTACAGAGCCCCGAGACAAAAGATCAACCTCCATCGATAGCCGGGAGAACCAGAACAGGGCGGAAGTGCGCATACCGGCACGTGTTTGGTCTCCTTGGCTTGAAGTGGATGGTGCGGCTATTGCCTGGGACGCCTCAGTTCGTGAATATCGCAGAGGCCAAGCCGCGTACGTGGCTGAAGCTCTGGAGCAGCCACTCCTCCTACCCAAAGACATGGAGGCGGTGAGGAATCTGAAGCAGCAGGACCTCTTCCTGTGCCTGAAGAGGGATCTTGCAATGGTGAGTCTTAAGTTCCTTGGGCTACATTTCTGCTTATCTTCTTTATCTTTCTTTTACTTATATAATTATGTTATTTTTAATCAGATAACATAAGAAGTCTTCATGGCGGAGGAGTGGGTCAAAGAGGCTCGGAGAGAAGCGAAAAATGAAGTGCTCCTCCACCGTGAAGCCGAGAAGGCCATGGGAGCTGCGAAGGCCGAAAGCAAGGAGCTCCAAACAAAGTTAGCGATCGAGGAGCGGGACAGAAAAAGCGTTGAAGCTGGGTTGAAGACTGCTGAAGCCCAGGCCGAGGACCAGCGCAAGTTGCTGTATAAAACCGAGCTGGAGTTGGCGACGTCGAGGCAACTCGTGTTGGATCTGAAGGCTAAGCTTCAAGGAGCCAAGGAGGCTGCGTAACTGGCCAAGGAGGCTTTCGAAGCTAAGAAGCAGGCGTTTTATCAGTTAGGCGTGGAAGAAACACAAGCCAGGCTAACTGAAGAATTAGCCGAGGCCTGCAGGGAATTTTGCGACGCGACATGGGCCGAAGCCCTTAACGCCACCGGAGTTCCTACGGACTCAGCCTTAAGGGGATCCGAGAAGGTGTATTATCATCCTCACATTCGTGACGTTACAGATGATTCCCTCTTGGATGCCCCGGATGTTGCCACAGCTAAGGAAGCCGAGGCCATGGATGGGTCTTCGAGGTTCCAGGCGCAGCCTTGGTCGAAGGCGATGAAACGACGGCCAAGGGCGAGCCGAGCCAGACAAATGATCCTCCCGCTCCCAAGGCCTAGCGCTTAGGATTTTCATTCCTTTGTTTTTGTGTTCGTAGCTTTTTTTTTTTTTTTATAATGTACGCATATTGTGGCAAACTCCCAGTGTATCTTTGACTTTATAAATGAAGAAGATTTTCCCTTTATCTATTACGTGTTTATTTACTATGCTTTATGTTCTGATACCTCCAACTATTCCAAACAAGTCTGTGTCAACATGACGTGTTGATTCGTAGGGCTGAACATGCAATTTAACATACGTTTTCTAAATCGCAAGTAGGTGTTGACTCAATTCACTTAGGAAAATTTAGTAGCCTGTTAATTTTTCCAAAGCAGATGGTCCGAGGGGCCAGGCGTAGCTTAGGATCTGTTTAACACTTAGAAAAATTTAGCAGCGTGTTAATTTTTCCAAAACAGGTGGTCCGAGGGGCCAGGCGTAGCTTAGGATCTGTTTAACACTTAGAAAAATTTAGCAGCATGTTAATTTTTCCAAAGCAGGTGATCTGAGGGGCCAGGCGTAGCTTAGGATCTGTTTAACACTTAGAAAAATGATGTGTAGTATTAATTTTTCCAAGGCAGATGGTCCGAGGAACCAAGCATAGCTAGGATCTGTTTAATACTTCGAAAAATGAGGTGTAGTATTAATTTTTTCAAGGCAGATGGTCCGAGGAACTAGGCATAGCTTGGATCTGTTTAATACTTAGAAAAATGATGTGTAGTATTAATTTTTTCAAGGCAGATGGTCCGAGGAACCAGGCATAGTTTGGATCTGTTTAATACTTAGAAAAATGATATGTAGTATTAATTTTTCCAAGGCAGATAGTCCGAGGAACCAAGCATAGCTTGGATCTGTTTAATACTTAAAAAAATGATATGTAGTATTAATTTTTCCTAGGTATGCGGTTCAGGGAACCGGACATAGCCGAGGTTCGGTTTGACCCTTAAAATTAATATACTTGAGAATTATACACGGTGTATTGAGTAAGAAAAAGACAAAGTGCACTTTTATTAATAATAATACCTCTTTAGGTTGTTTACATTCCAGGGGTGCAATACTGCTTTATTTTCCAAGTCCTGCAAGTAGTACGCCCCTATCCCGGCAATGGATGTGATTTGATATGGTCCCTCCCAGTTTGGTCCCAGTTTTCCCTAGGAGGGGTTCCTTGCCGAGCCAATGACTTTCCTCAATACCAGATCTCCAGGCGCTAAAGGCCTCGACTTCACATTGGCATCATATCCTCGTTTGAGTCTATGCTGATAATAGGCCAATTGGACCATGGCATTTTCCCTTCTTTCCTCAATTAAGTCTAGATTCTTCGCAAGTAAATTGTCATTGTTGCTTGGAGTGAAAGAGCTAGTCCTTAGTGTAGGGAATCCCGTCTCCTATGGGATAACTGCCTCGGCTGCGTAAGTTAACGAAAAGGGGGTTTTGCCCGTAGACTTCCGAGGGGTAATCCTGTAGGTCCACAGTACATGTGGTAGTTCTTCGACCCACTTGCTTTTGGAGTTGTCCAGTCTCTTCTTAAGCCCGCTTACTATGACTTTGTTTGTGGCCTCGGCTTGTCCATTCCCTTGAGGGTAGGCTGGAGTGGAGTACCGATTCGTTATCCCTAATTTGTAGCAATATCTTCGGAAAGACTTGCTGTCAAACTGAAGGCCGTTATCCGAGACTAGGGTATGGGGCATCCCAAACTGGGTGATAATATTCTTCCAGATGAATCTCTTCATGTCTGCATCTCGGATGTTAGCCAGTGGCTCGGCTTCGACCCATTTAGTGAAGTAGTCCGTGCCGACCACTAGATATTTCTTATTTCTCGCTGCTCTAAGGAAAGGGCCCACGATGTCCAGGCCCCATTGGGCAAAGGGCCAAGGACTGGATAGAGGATTAAGCTCTCCTCCCAGTTGATGTATGTTCGGGGCGAACCTCTGGCACTGGTCACACTTCCTCACATACTCCTGGGCTTTTCTGTGCATGTTGGGCCACCAATACCCTTGGGTGAGGGCTCGATGAGATAAAGATCTGTCCCCCGTGTGGCTCCCACAAATTCCCTCATGCAGTTCCTCCAGGAGAACTTCCACTGCCTCTGGATGTATGCACAGCAGGTATGGTCCAGAGAAAGACCTTTTGTACAGCTTCAGATCCTCGGACAGCCAGTATTGAGGAGCCTTCCTCCGTACTTTATCGGCTTCTAGTTTGATCTCAGGTAAGGAGTCGTCTTTGAGAAATTGAATAATGGGATCCATCCAGCTAGGACCCGCTCTTGCCTGGTGAATGGCTGACACCTCTTTCCTCGACCCACGGGGTTGCAGGAGATCCTCAACGAGAATCACTCTCGGCAAACTCTATGCTGAGGATGTTGCCAACGTTGCAAGTAAGTCTGCATGTGCGTTTCTGCTTCTAGGAATCTGCGTCAAGTTAAAGGACTTGAATCCGGATTGCAGATGTCTAACCTGATTAAGGTACTTTTGCATTCTTGGGTCTCTTAGCTTCGAACTCTCCTCGAACTTGGCCTACCACCAATCTGGAGTTCGAGGATATGTCTACGTCCTTTCCTCCCATCTTTTGGATCATGGCCATCCCGACTAGCAGAGCCTCGTATTTTGTCTCGTTGTTTGTGGCGGAGAATCCAAGTCTTAGTGATTTTTCAATCGTGATACCCTCGGGTGAAATTAAAACTAGCCCCACTCCAGATCCCTTGAGGTTCGACGCGCCATCAACGTATACCTTCCATGGCGATGCTCGTTCTATGGAGATTATTCCAACTGAATTTTCATCCATGTGGTGTTTATTTTCATCTTCTTCTATTGGGGTCTCGGCAAACTCAGCCAGAAGATCGGCGAGGACCTGACCCTTTATGGAGGTGCGGGGCATGTACTTGATGTCGTAGGCCCCCAGTTTTGCTCCCCATCTCGCAATTCTCCCCGTATAATCAGCGCTTCGAAGCAAGGCCTTGAGTGGCATTGGGTTAAGACAACAACTGTATGCGCTTGAAAATAATACGGCAGTTTGCGTGTGGCGTGCACCAAGGCTAGGATGGCTTTCTCCAACCGCAAGTATCTGACCTCGGCCTCATGGAGGGACTTACTTATATAATAAACGGGCCTCTGTACTCCATTGTCAACCCTCAGTAATACCAGGCTTGCCGCATAGGCGGCCACCGCGATGTAAGAAAATTGGACCTCGTCCACCTTAGGTTTGGACATTATTAGGGGCCGAGAAAGATAATCTTTCAATTGCTGGAATGCTGAAGCACACTCCTCGGTCCATTCAAAATCCTTCCACTTGTTCAACAGACGGTAGAAAGGCCTGCATCTGTCTGCAGATCGGGCTATAAAGCGATTCAAGGCAGCGATCATTCCCGTCAGCCTCTGCACCTCTTTAGGATTCCGAGGTGGTTGCAGTTTACTAATGGCTTGGATCTGGCTCAAGTTGACCTCAATTCCTCGATGAGTGACCATGTAGCCCAGGAACTTTCCTGACCCCACCCCAAAAGAACACTTAGAGGCGTTTAGTCGTAATTTGTGCTCTCTCAGGATTCCAAAAATGCTTCCGAGGTTGGCGATATGGTCAGACTCCTCCTTGCTCTTGACCACCATATCATCGATGTAGATCTCGATATTCTTCCCCAGCTGTGGCTCGAACATCCGTGTCATCATCCTCTGAAACGTAGACCCCGCATTTTTAAGTCCAAACAGCATCACTTTGTAATAATAGTTGCCAATAGGAGTGACGAAGGCCGTCTTCTCCTGGTCTTCTACGGCCAGAGGTATCTGGTGATAACCTTGGAAGGCATCCAGAAAGCTCATCCGGGGATGTCCTACGGTCGCATCCACCAGTTGGTCAATTCGAGGCATGGGGAAGGGATCTTTTGGGCAGGCCTTGTTCAGATCCGTGTAATCCACACATACACGCCACTTGCCGTTATTTTTCTTCACCACCACAGTGTTAGCCAACCATTCGGGATAGAACACTTCTTTGATAGCCCCAGCCTACATAAGTCTAGCCACCTCTTCTTTGACAGCATCAGAGTGTTCCCTCGAAGAGCGCCGAGGAAGTTGTTTTTTAGGGGTGACGGATGGATTCACATTCAAACGGTGGCAAATGAAACTTGGGTCCACACCTGGGGCTTCGTAAGCGTTCCAAGCAAATATATCAATATTCCGCCTAAGGAATTGCACCAGCTCTTCCCTCTCTAGAAGAGGCAGTTGGGCGCTGATCTAAAAGAACTTCTCAAGATCATTGTCAACGAGAAATTTCTCCAAATCTTCGCACTTCACCTCCTCGGCCTCTTCACTGGATGTTGAGACCGTGGGCTTTAATTGCTAGAAATCCTGCTAGCCGAGGCCGAGGATTCCGATTCAGGTTGGTGCGAGATAGTCGCTACCAAGCACTGCCTGACTACCGCTTGGCTTCCAAGTAACTCCTCAACTTGATCCCCTGATGGGTATTTCACTTTGAGATGAAGGGTAGACGAAACAGCCCCAAGGGCGTGAAGCCAGGGTCGCGCCATGATAGCTGTGTACGGGGAAAATACGTCCACCACTATGAAGTCCACCTCTACCACTTCTGAGCCGGCCTGAACCGGCAACCTGATTTGTCCCCTCGGAACAACCACTTTCCCGTCAAAGCCGACCAAAGGTGAGTCATAGCTGGTCAGATCCTCCTGCCTGAGGTTGAGATCCTTATACAGGTCTGGGTACATAATCTCAGCCCCACTGCCTTGGTCAACCAGTACCCTTTTCACATCGTAGCCCCCTATCCTAAGAGTTACAACTAGGGCATCATCGTGGGGCTGAATGGTCCCCGCCTTGTCCTCGTCCGAGAAGCTCAATGCTGGACGGGGACTCGTTCTGGCCCTCTTGGGCCCTTGTTCGGGTCTCCTGAATACGACCCTACTACCGTCATTACCCTAGAGGGGCATGACCCTGTCCTGCCTGGCGCGGCGAGGATGACATGAATTGTTCCTAAGGGAGGTCTCGAGGGGTTATTGTTCTGGACCCCCGAGCTTGTCTGGCTCCCCTGTCCATTTGGCTGAATTAAGAACTGATTCAACCTGCCTTCTCAGATCAATTGCTGCAAATGGCTCCATAGAATCCTGCAATCCTCAGTCGTATGCCCGCGCTCTCTATGATATTGACAATGCAGGCTCTAGTTACGTTTTGTGGATTCTCCGCTCATCTTGTTCGGCCATCTAAAGTATGACTCATTCTTGATCTTCTCCAAGACTTGGTGCACTGGTTCTCGGAACACAGTATTAACGGTTTGGGAGGCCCTAGACCCCGCTTCCCCTCCAAACTCTCTCCGTGGTCGGTCATTGCCATGACGATCAGACCTGAAATCCCTCCTCTCTTGAGAGATAACCTTACCCTTCCCTTTTTCTTGCTGCTGATCTTCCTCAACTCTCTTGTACTTGTCGATGCAATCCATGAGTTGGCGGACACTGATGACTGGCTTTCCTGTCAGGGACCTCCGTAACCTATAACCGGCTGGCAAGCCGACCTTAAAGGTTTTGACAGCCACATCATCGAAATCCCCCTTGATCTCGTTGAACATCTCCCAATACCGGTCCGAATACGTTTTCAGGGTTTCTCCCTCTCTCATGGACAAGGACAGCAAGGAGTCTAGAGGCCGAAGAACCCTACTGCACGTGATAAAGCGGGATCCAAACGCTTGGGTGAGTTCCTTGAAAGAGTCGATGGAATCCGTTTGCAGGCCGTCAAACCATCTCATTGGTCTCGTTATTGGAGTACACCGCCATTTTCTGGTTGAAATAGCTAACGTGCTCAACCGGGTCTATACGGCCGTTGTAGAGAATGAACGTTGGCTAAGTAAACCGCTTGGGGAGTCGTCCCTCACCAATCTTGTGCGTAAAGGGAGATTTGGATATCCAGTTGAGTGCTTTGCTCATGGCATCGTTTCCCAAGCCCCTTGAAGATGAGCCTCCTCCCCTGCATTCTCGGCGATTGTCCTCTTCATACGAGAAGGTTTCGCTTGGGGATGTTCGTGATCTGCGCCTGTACTCGTCATCCCCCTCGCTATCTGAGGAAAGATCAGAAACTGAAGGACTCCTCCTCCTTCGTTTCCGTCGTAGCTTCTTCTTTAAGTAATCAATCTCTTTCTGCATGGTCTTGGCGCTCTCCTCCTGGGAAATATGGCTATCACCCTTAGACTGACTTTCACCGGAGTGGATGGTATGCACACTGCCTTCCTGACCTTCTCGAGAATGGCCTTCCCCATGAGATCCCATAGATTCGGATTGGTGTGGACTTGACCCTACCATGACTAACTGTCTAACACTCTAAACCACCAGCTTCCCACAGACGACGCCAATTGTAAGGACACGATTTCGGCGTACCAGCCCAAAGGAGAATGGACCAGCCCAAAGGAGAATGGACCAGCCCAAAAAGCCCAACAATAATGAATTTGTAGAGAAATGGGAAGCAAAAACTGGGCTAGAATGGATTAAACAATCAACTGGATAGACTTCGAGCCCAAAAAGGATAGAATGCGGGATTTAATACAATAAACTGTCCTCGGCTATGGTCCGAGGAGATTAGGTTCAGTTCAGCTATCCTTAATTTTTACACAAGCTTTCTTGTTCTTTTTCCTTCTTTTTTTCCCTCCTCTCCTTTTAAGAAGGATTCCTTTATATTATATAGTAATTTTCGGATCATCTCTGCCCTCCACTTGTTGATTATCTGAGTCTTTCCTTGAGTACACGTCCCATCCTGCAAACTTTATGACCTTCTGTGAGCTACGGTAACCAAGGCTGCACTATTCAGGGGTCTTCTCCACATTAATGCGATCAGAAGAGTAGGTGCAGCACATTTAATGCAGTGGTGGCAGCCTTTTCTTAGATATTTTTAGGGAGTTCCACTCATTAGGGGTTAGGTCTACTCCTCAGCCACCTTTATTTGTTCCAGAACGCAATAATATGTTCTAGGAGTCCATGCATTTGCTCTTCATCTCCTCGGAGCTGACTTCGTCCTCAGACATGATTGGGCCTAGTGGGCGTCTTTAGGCCTTTACCTCTGCAAGGCCCAACGTGTGATCTTGGGATTCCAGGTGTCGCGTGGCCTAGTACATGATCTTGGGCCCCTGTGCCTACAAATACAAAATAATTATTTATCCCCATGCAATGCGTGGGTTTGTGACTAATTTCTCTGTTATGTTTAAGATGATAAATTAGTGAATTTAGTTAACGAATACCCTTAGATCATTTTTTAATGGACAATTTAAAAAAAAATTAATACCACTTTTATAGAAAATATAAAAAGCTTCAAAAAAATTTAATTGCTTTTTTTCTTTTTTTATAAAAAGTTTTTAAAAATATTTCATAAACTAATGTTTTTAAGGCATTGTTAAATTTTTACTAATTTAATTATGCTTACCTTGAAATGTCACTTATGCATTTATACTTTCATTGCATTTTGTGCAACTTTGTTCTTTTACTTTGGGTATTCAATCTTTTAGTAAGTAACGTGTACATTCGAGACACGGTATAAATGTTATTGGCTTATTGTTATTTTTTCCCTTTTTCAAAAGGAGGAAGCTGATTGCATTAAGCTCGTAAATAAATGGAGAATTTCCTAGATATTAGTATCTTATTATCCAAGGTTCACCGACTAGAAAAAAAGAATCATGCCTGTCAAGGATGAATTAATACAAAGGGTTAGGATTTTCATGATCTATTAGGTGTTACACAAACAGGATGACAGTGCAACACCTAGTGATTGTAAATCTGGACTAAGAATCAATGCAATCCAGGTAGTGATAAATACAAGAGTTAGAGCAATTACATCAGCTCGTGTAAAATTTTTTGCATTTTACACCTCTAAAACCTACTTTTTCTATTTTACACGCTCATTTTTACAAGACACCCACATCAGTTTATCTATTCTACACGTTTATTTAATAAAATATTAATTCTACCCAATTTTTTTATTATTTGCCCAACAACCCGCGCGCACCCCTATTTCACTCTACCCCCAGCTGTTTGGATTTATTTCGCCTCTCTCTCTCTCTCTCTCTCTTGATCTCGCCTCTCTGTCTCTATTTTCTTCTTCACACATTTTTTCTCAGAAACTCCAAAACCCATCTCCCTACCCAGACCTTCTCACCGGCCGATCTTCTTCACCGGCCACGATCTAGACCATTCACCGGCCGATCCTTCTTCACCGGCCACGATCAGACCCCTTCACCGGCCGATCCTTCTTCACCGGCCACGATCCAGAGCCCTTCTTCACCGGCCACGATCTAGACCCTCTTCACCGGCCACGATCGTTCATCACCGGCCGATCCTTCTCGACCCAGACCTCTTCGCCGGCCACGATCCTTCTTCACCGGCAGATCCACGATGCAGATCTTCTTCACCGGCCGATCCACGTTCTCTGTTTTTTCTCTTTGTAATAAAGTTGTGTTGTTTTATATTCCTCATTCTTTTCGATGCTACAAAAATACTTGTTCCTCGTACATATGTTACTGTTTATTTGGTCTTTATTTTATCTGGGTTGGTTTGATCTTTCTGGGTAAGTAGTCTGGTTTGATCTTTCAACCCCTTTTTTCTTTTTGTGAAAAATTTCATAGCTTTAATTTTTTTTGGGTAATAGGATTTGAAGCCAGGTTCTTGATTGTCTCAAAAAAAAAAATAAGTTTCTTAATTTTCTGTTATCCAGATTTTCTTAATTTTTTGGGTGTGTTTCTGTGATGATTTGTTTGGATGAGTTTGTGTGTGGGTGTGATTGTGTGAATCTGAGGTGAAAGAAGAGGAATAGGTTGAGGTTGTTGTGAACGGAAAAGAGAGAGAAAAATTGGTGCGAATGGGAAATTATTAAAATATTGGATACAGGCGCTACAATAACCGTGCATATATGCACGGTTACTGTAGCAAATGTGCATTTTTGCACATTTTTGCACGATCTGATGCAGGAGCTTTTTGTGCCAAAATGTGTAAAAAAACCATCTTTTTCCATTATGCAAGACTTTACAAGACCTGATGCAATTGCTCTAAGTTTGAATTCAAAAGTGATGAGGAGGGATGAGTCTAATTAGAAAGACATTGTGGATGGTGTGAGAGACATACCTTGGGGTCCAACAACATGCTAGTGAATAGTGTATTTGGGAAAATTGTTGAATGTAACCAATCTGACTGGTCTGTTTCTGGACTACATATAAAGTAAGGTGATTTTGATTTCCGTACGAGTGTAAAGACGTGTGAGAGGCGTTTATAGTGATATCCTGGAAAGGAAAGGAAAGGGTCTTCACTTCACTTTGATTACCATTAGGACTACGACCACTGTAATTGTCATGCTTCTGCAACTTCTGGGAAATAATGTTCACTATTAGAATTATTCACTAATTAAGACCAATACCACCAAATTTTCAGGGACAGCTACACGCCTACACTCACGTATGTAATGTGTTCATCTCAGAAATCAGCTGAGACCCACTTAAGGTTCTAATAGAGATGACCCAGTTAAAGTAATTTAGGTCTGACACCAAAATGTTTACAAATTTTTTTACTACTATTGATATGATCTTGTTGTGATTAGTGCATAATAAATGTGGCGACAATAATAGTCTCTGTGAGTTTTGTTAAATGTTAGCCCAATCACAATTGCCTCATTAACAAGTTGTGAAAATATTGGTGTATCTATCTTTACTCAATTTAAATAGTCCATAGAATCGTCTGAAATTAGCAAGAGAATCCATGAGGGGTCGGTGGATTCTAACCAAAAAGAATGCAACCAAGGGAAAAAAATGACTGATTTTCCTTTTAACGATTTCTGTAACATAATCACTTCCTTGTTGAATTTGTCGTCCACTGCCAGCTCGAAGCAATGGAAAGTAGGCAAAGTTGCAAACACAGTACCACAATTGGCATTAATCCAAAGTAAACTGTAAATGTAAGAATTAAGTTAGACTATAAAAGAGATGAGGTAGATTATAGAAAAGCAAGCTCTACTTTGTTTCAGCTTCTCGTTTTTGTAACTCAGATTTTGTAGTAATAGTTGTTCAACTCCGACCTTTGGAGCTCAACTTCTTTAATCATTTGCATTTTCTTGGCTCTGAGTGATGGTGAGTGCTTCAAGATTTTTTCAAATCATTAAATATCCATTTTTTGGTTTATAAAACCTCAACCAATTCGTGAAAATTTTGAACTTTAAGTCAGCGAGGAACACTTATAGTCTTGGATTTGTGTCTATACCTATACCCATTATTCTTTACTTGGTCTTTACATTTCATGCAAGTCTGGCTGCCAATTATGTACCAACTGAGAAAATCCTCCTAAGTTGTGGGGGCGCTTGCTCACTCTCAAGTGCATAAGATCGTAGCAATATAATTCTCGGAGTACTGAGGTCGAATCACAAGGAGCAAGGTAAATTTAAAGACAATATAATTTAAAAAAAAAATTTTTGATGAAGATGAAGAATAATTTTTGCCTGGTAATTGTAAACAAGAATAACAGTGATAACTAATTGAAATCAATAATGTAAATACTAGGGTATCGGGTTGTTTCTCTATATTGATATGAAATTCTTTGTGATCTAAGAAATTATATATTTCATAATTGATTGTTCTTATATAATTAAATACTTATGATTTGGTTAAATTGAGACAGTTCAAGAACTTATGATAACCTAGATTAATAATGTGGTTAGAAAAATTTTCAGAAAAACTCATTCACTTTAAAACCTAAGTTCTATTTGAAACTATTAGAAATTCATCTAAACAATAAGAAAAACGTGATTGAACTTATTGAAAGCATGGAAGAACTAATACATCAAAAGAAATCTAATTTAACAATCAAATATGTTGTTAATAAAATCCTAGAAAGAATCACATAGAATATTCATAACGTATAAAAGAAACATAACCCCTAACCCTAACAAAGAGTATAGGCTGCTATTAGAGAAAGGAAAATACAAGGTTTTCTCAGCCAAATTTGTTCTACACAGCTTCTCTTCCAAACCCTAACTTCAAAGTGTCCAAAAAAAATAAAACTTTTACTATTTTAATTTTCGTCCAGATTTACAATAGTAACTTGTGAGTTGATTTTGGCCTTCAAAAATTGTGAATTTCGAAAAACTCAAAATTGGAAAGTTGTAAATATTTAAGTCACGGTTCCAACCCATCTGGCTTTGTATCAATTGGATTTTTGAGGAGAGAGATACGCCCAAAATACTGATCAGTACTCATTTTTCCTTTTCAGATTCTGCCTCTTTGATTTTTTTTCTTATTTGAAGCTTCCAAACATGGTAAAAGACCCAAGCACTCTAGCTGCACCTTCGTAGACATTTAAGCATAGTCCTTTAGCTCCTCTTTAATTCTAGTTTGACCTCCATTCTCTCATAAACTCCTATAAATTCATCTTTTTCACATGATTTCCTGAATGTAGAAAATTACGCGCAATGAATGACATCTTATTCAAGAAATAATATAAAGATAATGCAAAGATAAATAATAGGAATTAATGCAAATCATGGCTTAATTATACAAATTAAGCATAGTAATAAGGAGATGACACCCACATAAATATATAGCACGTATACATTTTAAGGCGTTATCAGAGGGTCCTATAGGTATCGATGCTGATGGTCGACAATGGACCACGGATGTTGGGTTTAAGTATCTGTCAGCGAATGGGAAATCCATCACATCCCAAGCTGCTATTCAAGACCCTTCAGTCCCTTACATGAATGCTCGGGTTTTTCCCTTGAATTTCACATATAGTATTCCAGTTGTTACTGGTCATAAATTTGTCTGTCTTTACTTTTATATGGCTTCCTATGCGGGCTTAAATGCATCTGATGGTGTTTTCTCTGTCACGGCCGGGCCTTATACTCTCCTTAACAACTTCAATGCTGCACAAACTCCGGAAGCATTGAATTTTGCATTTCATGAGAAGGAGTGTTCAATCAATGATGAGGGTGCAACATTGGATATAAGTTTCATCCCATCCGCCAAAGCTCCAAGGGCATATGCATTTGTGAATGGCATTGAGATTGTGTCAATGCCTGATATTTATAGTTCCACAGATGGAACTCTGATGATTGTGGGTCAGAATGCTCCTTTCTACATTGATAACTCCACTGCCCTTGAGAATGTTTATCGGTTGAATGTGGGTGGAAATGATATTTCACCCTCCCGTGATACGAGTCTTTATAGGTCCTGGGCTGATGACTTGCCATACCTCTATGGGGCTTCCTTTGGGGTTGCATATTCTGCTAATAACATGACATTCCAATATCCTATGGGCATGCCTACTTTTGTTGCACCAGTTGATGTCTACGGCGCTGCTAGATCAATGGGGCCAAATCCTCAAATCAATCTCAATTACAATTTGACTTGAATTTTCTCAGTTGATTCTGGATTCTCTTACCTTGTTAGGCTTCATTTTTGCGAAATTCAGGGAAATATAACCAAGATTAATTAAAGACTGTTTCATATCTTCCTTTATAATCAAACTGCTTAGAAAGGGGCAGATGTTATTGCCTAGGCAGGTGAGCAAGATGGGATTGCAGTGTATAAGGATTACGTGGTTCTTGTTCCAAATGGAAGCCCGCAGCAGAATATGTGGCTTGTGCTGCATCCTGTCCCATCTAGTAAGCCTGATTATTATGATGTGACCTTGAGTAGAGTAGAGATATTCAAAGTTAATGATACAAATGGTAATCTTGCTGGGCCAAATCCCATTCCTGCTCCTAAACAGGATGTGATTGACCCAACAAGGGCTAGAGCATCATCCGATGGTGATAAATCAATGAATCAGAAAGCAATTATCATCAGATGTGTTGGTGGTGGAATTGTCTTAGCACTTATTCTGGGTTTCTTTCTTATTGCTGCCTCCCGTCGCTGGCATAGAAAAGATTTGAGTGCAAGGGTAGTTCCTTCTTGGTGGCACAAAGAACATCAAGGAGGATTACCAAGAACCATTGTCGCCACTTCTCATTTACTAAGATCAGCACTGCTACTAAGAACTTCAATGAGGCTCAACTCCTTGGGGTTGGAGGTTTTGGTAAAGTTTACAAGGGAGAAATTGACAATGGAGCAACCAAAGTAGCAATCAAGCATGGAAAGTTGGAAACCCACTCTCTGGGCAAGGAGTAGATGAGTTTCAAACTAAGATTGAAATGCTTTCAAAACTTCGTCGTTTCCACCTTGTTTCATTGATTGGCTACTGTGAAGAAAACTGTGAAATGATTCTTGTTTATGAGGCGAAAATGGGGCTTTAGCCCCATTTTCATAACTATTTAGTTAGTAGTTTGATTTTACAAACTATATTTTTTTCTAGCATCTCGAGTCTAAGAGACTCGATTTTGGCCTCTAAATCGAGCCATTGATGCTCGATTTTTATGGTCTAACAATGTCTGATGTGGCAATTTTTTCCACGTGTACACCAAAAATCGAGTTTCTAACACTCGATTTCCTTATCACATTAAGCCCAACACCGAACACCAGAAATGAAGAACACCATTTTCTCAACGAAAAAAAAAAAAAAGAAATGAAGATCGGAGGAGAAGAAGAGCAGATCGGAGAGCTCGCGTGCGGGCGGCCTGGGTGAGATCAGATCGGAGAGCTCACGCGCGCGGCCTGGGTGCAGCGCGGCCTGGGCTTGTTCGCGCGCGCGGCCTGGGTGAGATCAGATCGGAGAGCTCGCGCGCGCGCGGCCTGGGCTGAAGCGTGGGTTCTTCTTCTTCTTCTTCATCTTCTTGATCTTCATTGTTTTTTTCTTTTCTATCTCTTTCTTCTCTGATGAGAACCTGTATGTGTTTCTTCATCCTTTCTTCATCTGGGTGCTGTGTTTCATTTCTTCATTCATCCTTTTTAGCTAATGTGTTTCATTGCTGGGATTGATGTGTTCTTGGGTTTCTTGTGTTTTTTTTTTTTTTTTTTTGGGTATTTCTGGGAATGGGTTGTACGCTGGGCTTGAATTTTTTTTTGGTTTGGAAATCGAGTCTCTAAGACTCGATTTCCAAATGTTCACCACGTCAGACCAGATGCCACGTCAGAGTCACCGGACCATAGAAATCGAGCATCAAAAACTCGATTTATAAGTCCAAAATCGAGTCTTTCAGACTCGAGATGTTAGTTATCTATATAGTTTGTAAAATAGGCCTACTAACTAAATAGTTTCCAAAATGGGGCTAATTCCCCATTTTCGCCTGTTTATGACTACATGGCTCATGGAACGTTGTGTGAGCATCTATACGAGACCCAAAAACCACCATTACCCTGGAAGCGAAGGCTTGAGATATGGATTGGAGTTGCTCACGGTTTACACTATCTCTACACTGGTACTAAGCACACTATTATCCACCGAGATGTTAAGACAACTAACATTCTCTTGGATGAGAAGTGGGTTGCCAAGGTTTCCGATTTTGGCTTGTCAAAAATGTATCCTACTTTGGATAAGAGTCATAAGACACATGTAACCATAGTTGTTAAAGGTAGTTTTGGATATTTGGATCCAAAGTACTTCCTGCTACAACAACTAACTGAAAAATCTGATGTTTACTCATTCGGGGTTGTTCTTTTTGAGATCTTGTGTGCCCAGCCAGTATTGGACACAACACTTCCAGAAGAGCAAGTGAGTTTGGCAGAGTGGGCTGCACAATGCCATGAGAAAGGTATTCTAGATCAGATGATTGGTCCTTATCTAAAGGGGAAGATTGCACCCAAATGCTTCAAGCGGTTTGCTGAGATTGTGATGAGGTGTATGGCTAATCAACGCATCAACGGGCCATCTGTGGATGATGTGTTGTGGAACCTTGAGTTTTCTTTACAGCTACCGGGGAATATAGAGGAGAGTGACGAGGGTGTTGGTGAAGTGCACATCAAGGAGAAACCATTCATACCTTATAAGTCAAAGACAAATCCCCATGCATCCCCAGCATTTGATGGTCATAGAGGTCCATTTTCTCATGAAGTCACATGTCAGCAGCCTAATGGTGGCCCTCTTTAGACCAAGTTTTTTTAGCGAGCAAGTTTGAAACTCTTTACTCTAGACAACTAGTGGTCGTTAGTAGCCATCATTGCACTCCAGGCCTATAAGAAAAACCCAAAAACAAAACAATGGGGCATCAACATTCAGTAGTAAAACCCTTTATCTAAATGAGAATAAATGTTCGCAATGTGAGCAAAGTTTTAAATTTGTTCCCTAATAACCATTCTAGTTTACCTATTTGGAACGGAATATTTCAATAACACACATTTCACTGTTACATTTCTGAAATAATTAAATAATGTAAATTTATTAATGCAGAACAATTATAAATATCTTAGCCCTTGGCTATCAACCCATGATCCAATAGTCTTATTATAATTGATAAACAATTAATTTGTCATATCTCTCCCAATGCAAGCTAAAATGTTTCAAAAAATAACTGAAATTGTGTGTGTGTGTGTGTGTGTGTTACCAGTTTCTATGAAAACTTTAAAACTTACTGGGAGAGGGGGCATTGTGATTTAAAACCTATAGAAAATTTTAAAATTTGATCTTAACCATCTAATACATCTAGGGTCTACTTGGACCATTGGATTAAAACATGAATACCCAAATTTTGTCTAATAAAAAGCGTACTTTTCATGGGGGGAGGTTTTTTAAGACAATTTTCCTGAATAAGGGTTTTTTTTCTCTCTTTTTTTTTTTTTTTTTTTTTTCTTTAGAGGTATTTGGACTATTGCAGCTATTACATATGACATATTCATCTACCACAACAAAGCATGGTCCAGACAATTTAGTACTTAGAGCTGATATTATGACTCAAATCAAGCACTGACCAACATATGCAATTCATTTGAGACCCAACCTTTAGGATATGAGTGGAATCATCAAAACTAAGGAAAAGAGAGAACTTGAGTATCATGTTTACTTATGACATGTTTCTAGTAGGTAGTAGGCTTTGTAATTAGTGGAAGACAAAAGCGATTAGTCAGATCATGAATTTATAAGTTGAAATTTGTACGATGCAAAATAAAATGTAACATAGTTTCATATAATACTTTTAAAATTAAAATTATGTCCCTAAGATTGAAGGTATATCTCTTTCTAGCTCTGATTTTTTGTAACCTTGATTACTAATTGTACTTATTAATGAGAATTTGAAACAATTTAGCGCATTCCCCTTTCACACTGAATTTTTGATATATACAACAATGCAACAACAACAATAAAGCCTTTGTTCCAAAATTTGGAGTCGATTATGGGTCCTCAATGGATTAGTTTATCTCATTCAACTTTCACACTGAATTTTTGATAAATGCATCTCATAATTACTCCAAGGAAATAGTATATTATGTATTTACTTATGCATCTCGCAAGATCCCTTCCAAGCTTTTAGGTGCAAATCTACCCTTAACTACTAACTATGGTTGTCCACCCAAAGATGCCCACTTGTCCCCATTTCAAACGATAAGAATGTCAAAAAATGTTTTGGCTACCTATGCATCCCAAAACAATAGAAACAGTCAAAATGCCATTAAAGGTAACCATATATTTGTATGAGATAACAAATCAAGTAATAAATAAACCCAAAAAAAAGTAGTAATTATCTAAATCCTTTAAAAATCTTGAAGCAAAAATTTTATATTGGAATTTTTTAAGTAGATTAAAAAAGATGAGCACATAACCGTTATCTTAAACAGGTTCTCAACAATAATACATGTGAAGGAAAGATTACGAATGTTTTAAAGCAAAAACTAAGCATATGTTTTTCATAGATCATAAAATCTACAAACCCTGTCTTCTGTGCCCCACCTTGAAGAACTTGTGGAGGCCTCATAACTGTCCTACATCTATCTCTTGCAATCTCAGGATTATTCTTGCAGAAGATATTGAACACTCTACTGAAAAACTGCAGAGTCATATGAACCATGGACATTGCAATCTTTTACAATGAGATTAAGAATATCCAACTCCCTCACCCACCCCCCCCCCCCCCCCCCCCTTTTGCCTTCTTTCTAAAACGAACACAGCCAGTAAGACACCCAAAATGACCAAAGAAACATATAATCTACCAAAATCATAAAGGTCTCTGTATCATATTTAATTGATAATATGCACATGGACAAAGGTATGAAGCACAATTTAAAAGTGTGAAAACATTCAAAGAAACAATACCAGTTCATTAATCATCTTCATCACATGTGAATACATCAAATGAAAAATCTGATTTGTAGAATAACATATATTACTCATTCTAACAACTCCAAAATAATTTTCCACGTATAGAAGTCTTACTAACAATTTGTTATACTGAATTTTCAAGAATAGGTAAAACCAAGCATCCAAAAGATTACAAAAATTGAAGTCATGTTCTATATCCTATACCATGAGAACTTCATCTGCATATAATAAAAGTGACCCAATTTCATAATGACATCTCAGAAAGTTGTTCGTGCATCATGAAAGTTTTCTACTCCCAAGTGTCAAAGCATTTTCAAGTGACAGGAATGACCGAAACCCTGATATCCATAGTGCCCAACGAACACAGAATGAAAATTTAGAGGTTTCTACCATTGGTAGTCTTCAACAAACGAATAAGTAAAAAGCATAATAATATTCTAGAACTGTTATAAAGGAATTCAATAAGCTTCATCCCAAAAAGTTCATACTCAGCGCACAAGGCCCTTATTGTTGGGTTTGGGGGAGGTAGTTGGTAGGCAGCCTTACTCCTAATTTTGGATCTAACCTTATTCCCACGCTCAAACCTTCAGCACTTCACTTGTGCGGAGAGCACTTACCATCGCATCAAGATACAACCTTTATGCAAAGCATCATTAACAATCATAAAAATTGCAACTATATATACCAACAAGAAACCCAGAAGAGAGGAAAATATTGCCATCAATATCCTCCCAAGAATCAACATTTTTAAGAACTTCGGCTTGCACCTACACAGGCATGATGCCAACTTACAGGACAAAATGTATACATGCGTCCGGTTTGTTGTTTAGGCAGGAAGATTTGAACTTACAGGTTTCTACTTCTGTTTACTCAAGATGAGCTAAAAAAGTCTCCCAATGACTACAACACAAGTCCCGAGAATTCACACAGTTTAAAGGATTTTCATTTTGTTGGTTTGGTTCGAATATGCCACCAATCAATTTTTCCCTTTTATTTTAGTGTGTGCTTCCGCAGGAGCAAGCATGCAAGAATGAAGTTTAAGCTTGATGCAATTGGCTAAAATAGTTTCCACTGTATATGATTATCAATCAAATAAAAAGTTACTTAATTTTGGTACGTTGGGTGATATCATTTTTGCTGAACCCAATCATACATTGCATTTGCAGGTAAAACAGCAATTGAACAAACATTCAATACATATTAAAGGTTTAAGATAAAGGGAAAACGTACATAACAATTGTAGTGTTCAATTGAAGTGTACCTCCCAAGTTTTCTACTCAGTAAACTTATCCACAGAATCATCAGAAAAATCCTGACCCTTCTTCTTTTCTTCTTTCAAAAGAAGCAATCTGCAAAAAAAATACAAATTTAAACAGGGAAAAAAAATATTTGGTTATCTAAAGAATTAATTTATATGAAAATCTTAATGGGGACAACATAAACTAATATAGCATTATAGCAAAGACAACATTTGCGTTAAGAGAGAAAGTAAGAAAGTGAAACCTTGTTGTGGGTCATAATTGATTGTCATTTCAGTGCTTGTGTAATGAACTACAATAGCAATATCGTTGAGTTGAATTCTCTTTGTTGTCTGGTCGTGGAGTTCAAGTTCCTTGGATGTGTGAACTCAACTGTGAATTCACTGAGCTTTCTATGATAACTTAAACATATCTAAGACGGCGACGTTTAACCATAACATTCTTCTCTTTTTGGGTTGGGCTTCAAAGATGACTTATCGTAGGCCCAATTGGCAGTAGTAGTAGCAGCAAAACCTTATTAGCGTAAGGCTGTAAGCCGAACTAACATTATTTATTAATTTATTTATTTTGGAAAACATAGCTTAGACACTTATATACACCTAACTCTCATTTTAGCAATGTGAGACAAAGCCAAGGAGGGAATCCTTTAGATCTTTTTTTTTTTTTCTAGGGGTTTTGGTCAAGTAATTAAGGACAATGACAATGGTAGAAAAAAGTTTTGTAAGTGTAGACCCAAATCCTAAAGTAACCTCTAGCCTCTATCCACTTATCTATACTGTTTATAAGAAGATTCTCCTCTTTGGATTGGACTTTTATGTAATTTAAAAATACCCTTAAACCTTACATTTAATAGGTGTTACGGTACTAGGGCTGCTACTGTGACTTTGGGCCAGACTATCTCATCCTGCCATACTAAGCCCAAAATGTTATAGATTGGAGAGTCAAGACCGGTCCAGTTGCAACTCACCCTGGGCCGGCTTGTGCGCAAGCTATGCCTTGACCTATCACAATTTATGTTGGGTGGTTGTGGTAGGCAGATTCTTTTGAAATAATTACCGCAAACAGGTATATTATAAATATAAGGGAAATGCGTTTGCCATACTATAAATAAATAAGCATTGAAATAAACACATAAAGAGAATAACGCAGATGAACTTAAAAGGAGTGAGTATGAAAAGAAATAAGCAAGAAATGACAGCAAGCCTGTTAGTCTGTCGTGGTATGTTAAAGGAATTCAAGCCAAAAAGGAGACAACACTCCCTCAATGCAACTAATTTCTCAAAAAAGAAATTAATAGCTTTGAAGGAACAATCCTAGATGACTTTTGTTCCGAGTGTGAGCGAATGGAAAGTGTGGCTTTTCAAGAGGGAGAGAGGAAATGACAACCCACTTCGGTGCATGCCTATCCTCTCATTTTCTTCCCTTTCATTTTCTTATTTCAATCACCCTTTTAAATTACTTTTCCCTCCCTTTTTCCTCTGTTGCAATTCTTCTCCTTCCCTCTTTCTTTTTCTTACTCTTTTTTTTTTCTTTTACTTGCTCTATTTTCTTTTCTTTTCCTTAATTCTTCCTTACTCCGCCCCTCTTTTTTTTTTTTTTTTCGTGCACAGGGAACATTCTTATATAGTGTCTGCCGAGGAACTGATTTTACTCTTTTACCCCATTTACTGTCTTTGTTCGATGCGTGTACTCGCCAACCATTACTGGTTGGTCAGGTACTCAGCCAGCGCCACGTTCCTACGCTACCCGTGTCGCACCACATCACCGGACGAAGACAAGGGCATTTTGTCCGTTAGCTTGCCGTGGCATTCTCACTTGTCATGGCAAAGTACTCTCTCTCTCCCTTATGGCATGCATCGAAAGGTTCCAACTCAGTTTTGCCATTTTCGAGTGCTATGTCATCCCAGCAAGACACTCACCCGAAAGTAGCCTGAGCGGGAGCCTTGAAATTGGTTCTTCCCTCTCCCCTCCACCAAACCACACCCCCTTTACCTCTGACCCATGGCCCACCTTCACCCGTATTGGCTGGGTATAGGCTGGTGAGACCTGGGCCTTGCACGTGCCCCGTTCTCATGTCCGTCCAAAGTATGTCTGCTAGTCACGCGTTTGCCGCAGCTTGGACATCTGCCTTCTTATCCTGCCGTCCACTTTTAACTTCTTGTGGCGTGGATTATTTCTTCACTGGTTCGCCGTTCGTGGTTTGGGCTCGCCCTTGATTGTGGACCTCGGTTTTCTTTCTTCCTTTCGTGTTTTGTTTTTTCACAACTTTTCTATTATTTCTTGCCGTGCCATTTTAATAAGATGGCCATTTAATACAATTAGGCCTCTTTGGGTCCACTGCTTTCTCTCTTTTTCAATGGCTTAATAAGCTTATTGGGCTTTTCTTGCCAAACATGTCTGCGAGCTCTCGTGTCTCATTTGTCCTTCTTTGGGGCGTCTTTGGCCCCTTGCAACCTCGTGCTTTCCATGGGCCTTTACTACCTCGTTGGGCTTCCTCGGCCCAACTATTCGTCATTTTCTTTAGAGTCCATAGATTTCCTATGGCTCTATATACTTGCTTTACTTTGGGCCTGCCGCAATGGGTGTGGCCTATTTTCACTTTTCTACATCCGTAGCCCATAGTTTGCCATTTCTCTCTTTTCGGACCTTTTCAGACCCATTTACTTCTTCAAGACCCGTTTATTTGCTTTACAGACCTATACTCTATTATTCCTGCCGCTCAGATTTAATGGGCTCTTCTATTTATTCTTCGATTATTTCTTCCTGATGTTGCTGGGCTTATTCTCCTTATTGGGCTTTCAAAAATGAGCCTCAACAACAGGGTAAAAACTTGAGGACAACCCAGCAAAAATACATCTCCAACTCCACTTAAAATGCCTACAAAATAGAACATTTTCATACTAATCCATATCTTCAAAACAAACTTATCCCAAAAAAAAAAAAAAAAACAATAATGACACTAGACCAAAAAAAAATGGGGGTTTGATCTAAAATTGTAAACCTACTATGGTTTTGTGAGAGTTGGATTTTATATCTTAAGTACTCAAATCTCTCCCGATTGTGCATTTAAATTTCTAAAATATCCCTATTATTTATTTTATTGACACAAAAATAATACCAATTTAGGTAGCATTTTGGTTCTAAACAATTTTTTGGATGGTCAGAAGTTATGTGACGTAAAGCATTTTAAAACGTATTTATTTTTATTTTTTATTTTTATTTTTTTAAATTGGTTGAACATTATGAATCCTCATGATAATTTAGTTAGTGTATATATTCTTCTGTAAGAAATTTGTTTAGGTTATATTATTTTATTGTTGAATTTAGTTAGATAATATTTTAGATGTTCAAATTTAAGTTGAACCAATCTGGCTAAGTATGCTAGTCAAATAGATAGTGAACTTGTATGGTTGGAACAATCTCCACCACCAGCCTTAGAAACTTTGTTTTTTGACTCTCGCTGTTTTAATGAATGAATGATGTTTAGTTCGTTTTCAAAAAAAAAAAAAAAAAATTGAACCAATTTGGTTTGTTCAACCTGATTTATGGAATAATATGAGGCAAGTTTGAAATAATTTTTTTTAATTTCTTTTTTAATAGATATAAAAGGGGTGGTTTGGCTTAAGACAATTTAAAAAGTGTAGACTATAGAGTAATAATCTAGTTCTTTATGTAGTGGTAGTTTCAGGAATATGTTTCAAGGGATCTGTAAACACAAAATCTCAAATTTAAAAATCAAACAATCGAATATGTTTCACAAGTGTAGTTTTGTATTGATGAATTTGTAGGTACAATTCTCTACGTTTAGATTATAATACAATATAATAATCCTATGATTCGAACTCCTTAGAAAAGTCTTCAATTCATGTATTGCTTCGATGTAGTCTTGACTCGAACACAAGATGTCCTCCACTTGGATTGAAAAGTGAATTGAAAGATCCTTGAAATGAAACTGTGATGAATCTTTGGCTGTGTGCTTGTTAGAGATTTCTTGTTCTTCGCGTTCTTCATGTTCTTTGTGGGTTCTACAAATGTTCTTGATCTTCGAAGATTTATGGTGAAAGTTCTTCAGGGCTTTAGAGCTTGAATCCGATGAAGTTTTAATGGATCAAAGTCTTTGAAGTTTCTGGAGGCTTTAAAGCTTGATTCCAGTGGATCTTTGAGACTTGTAAGAATGATTTGGATGAATGTTCTTTGTCTTCGAAGATTGTAGGAGACTTAAATCCGTAGACCTTCCCTAACTTGCAATCTTTTGAAGTTTTTGAACACTTTTGGACTTGATTCCAATGCACTTTGAGATCTAGGAAGATGACTTGAGTGATTTTCTCTTCAAATGTTGTTAAGATTCACAGGTTGAAGTTCTTGGAGGCTTTGGAGTTTGGTTCCAACAAAGCTTCGAGACTTCTGAATGTGTTTAAATCCCTCCATAAGATTGAGAAGGGTCTCTATTTATAGGAGTCTTGGAGAGGTGTGATGACACATAATTGGCTATCATTAATGACATGTATCATAATTTAAATTGAGAGACTTTATGTCTTGTCCTCCAAGGGACACATGGCATTATTTGATTAGCTGTAGTGCTTTAATTTAAAATAACACATGGCAGGTTTTAATTAGACCGCTTATGTTATTTAAACTAGTATGTAATCCCGTGCATATGCACGGGTCCATTTAAAAACAATCACAATTACATATAATATATATATATATATGATTTGAAATTTAATTAGATTTAAACTCTTTGGTTTTTACCCCCAATAATTCACTTGCCACAAAAATTAACAAATTAGATGAGACACATGACGCAAAATTGAATTCCAATTAAAATTCAATCTAAAATCTAATTGAATTTAGACTTTTTGATTTTTGCACCTAATAATTCACTTGACACAAAAATTTAAAAATTAAATGACACATGACACAAAATTAGACTCCAATTTAGAATTTAATTAAATTTTCTCTTCGCTTTAGTTATTAATATATATATGACTTATAAATTTGAATTATTTTAGTTATATGATTATGTTTTTTATGGTTTATTATATTGAACTCCTCGTTTTCTATATTAAATTAACTAATTTGGCACAAAATTTTAAAATTTTAGATTAGATGGGAAATATGGCGCAAAATTAAACTCTAATTGAAATTCAATTTTTACCTAAATTAACTCACTTGACACAAAATTCTAAAATTTAGATTAAATGAGACACATGGCGCAAAATTAGACACTAATTGAATTTCAATTTAAAATTTAATTAAATTTTCTCTCTGCTTTACTTATTATTATTATTATATATATAGATGATGATGATGATGATGATGATTATTATTATTATTATTATTATTATTATTATAAATTTGAATTTTTCTTAGTTATAGGATTTTGTTTTTTATGATTTATTATATTGAACTCCTCGTTTTTTAAACTAAATTAATTAATTTGACACAAAAATTTAAAAATTTAGATTAGACGGGACACATGACGCAAATTAAATTTTAATTGAAATTACACTAAATTAACTCACTTGGTACAAAATTCTAAAATTTAAATTATATGAGACACATGGCGCAAAATTAGACTCTAATTGAATTCCAATTTGAAATTTAATTGAATTTTTTCCTTAATTTACCTATTATTATATATATGGATTAACACGTGCTAACCTTTGATTGGTTCTCAAGTATTCTTTGTAATATTTATTCATTGGCACTTGGAATACTGTCATTGGTCTCTGAATAATGATAGCGACACCTACTAAATAATACTTGGCTTCTTGTAATTAGCCATTTTAAATGTACTACATGAATTTAGTAGTCTGACATGACAATTTGTAAATGGTAGAAAATTTCACTCTCTACATGATCCATTCAAATTGGTGTTGAAAATGTTGACAATAACCTCTCTGTAAATACTTTTTATTTTTTTTAATTTCATCTTGATCATTAGGATAATGAGATAGATCTTTTCTCAAAAGCAATAACCCATGATCCGAAAGAAGATTTTTCCAAGACAACATGAGTTCTCTTAAAAGATAAAATTTAGGTAGGAGATGAATCTTGTGAAAACATGTGATTTCCTTATAAAAAATTTTAATTATAGTACTAATAAGAGAATAAAGGATAAACTATAAGTTTTTTTTTCTTTTTTTTTTGAAAAAACAACTATAAGTTTATTGGCATGTTTTTTCATAGTATAATGAAAATATTAATCATTGCTGCTAAGGTTAAATCTTAGAAATCCCTACTATAATAAAGTTATTAATTATTGTTGTTAAATAAAATTTAATTATTATTATTATTAATTAGAATAATTTAATTTATTATTTATTAGTTTTTATGTTTACTCTTTTCAATTCTTTTATTTAACAATTCAAATCAACTTCGAAAACTCATTGGTCTTTCTAATTCATTAGGAAGAATTTTGTTGTATCTTTTACATTACTTTATTAAAAATTCAACACAACAATACAATCATTAAAAAAAAATATGTCTTCACTCTCCACTATCCCCCACCTCACTTCCACTACCTCACACTTAATTGTCTTTTTGTGTTTACACTTTACTGCTCACTTAATTTTCTTTTTTTTAGATTTAATATTAGTAAATTAGTAATTTTTGTGGTTGGACTTTTTTTTTTCCTTCAAATTTTAGATCAAATTAGTTTGTTATTGGGTTTTTTCTTTTTGTTTGAAAATGTCAAGATAAAGGTTGGTGTTAAATTGGTTTCGGGGGGAAGTGGATTGTAAGGCCCTAATATGCATTGGCCCAAAGTTTAAAACAAGCTCAGGACGTACATTTCCGAGATGAAAAATCTCTCCATAGGGTACATAGCTCGGAATACGAACCAAAGGTAATCAGGGGGTCAGTGGAAACCTCTCCAAACTACTTGAGCCTCGAACTCCGACCCAACTGAATCCCCTATCTTGGATCCGTTCTTGAATAATCACGGAAACCATCTGAGATGAAACACTTCAACCATATTGCCCCATGTCAACACATTTCAAGCTTCCAGGGAGTAGTTTCGACATGTATGCAGACATTCGAAGATGCTTTCTAGATCTTCCTGATAGATCTACAACAATCCACCTAACGCACTTGCATTTAATGTTATAGATAACTTATCAGAATAAAACAAGAAGCCCTAAAAGTCTTTGTTCATCATAACCTTGAGAAAAAAAGAGTTTGATGAGACAGAAGGCTACCTACGTGCTAAAGCTCATGTTAGAGAAGAAAATGAGGCATATAAAGTAATGGATAAGGATGAAAACGGGGGAAGGGGAGTATAAAAATGAAAGGATGGATAGAAGAAGGGGGATGGCATTTTTCGAGATTGTAGGAGAGAAGAGAGATAACTCCTAAGGAATGTAATAAAAAAGTGAGACAAATAAAACCTTAAATACTATTTCATCAAGAAAAGGTTGTTTGGTTCTTATTCAAATCTGCCATTGTGGATTATAGCAAACCCTTTATATAAATTAATTGTGATTATGAGTGCCAAATCAAATCTCCCTTGATTTGGTGTCCTATTCGATGAGGTTCGGGTCATGAGCTCGATCCGACATCTCAAATGGGGCTTGGGCCCAAACTAGTGAGGTCCCATAGTCTAAAGATAGCTTTTTTTTTTTTTTTTTTTTTGGTTAAAAGGAAACTTCATTAAGCAACTAACTAGCCAAAGGAGGCAGAGTATTGGCAGCACGCCTTAAGTATAGACCATTAATATCGGAATTAACAAAAGAAACAAATTCGGGGGAAGGGGGTTCATTGAAGATACCAAAATCCACTAGCTGAGTGCATTCGCTCTTCGCAAGCCCTTCAGTGCACCTATTAGCTTCCTAAAAACATGATCCACCTTGACTTGACGAAACCTGTTTAGGAGGCACATGCAATCATTCAAGAGGGAGGAGTAAGCTCCTGTAGCAGTTGAGGTAGCAAGCACAAGGTTAACAACAATTCTAGCATCAAGCTCAACTTCTAAAGAAGTAATTCTCATCTGCAATGCCAACAATAGCCCATCCCTCAAGGCCCATAATTCAGCAATAACGCTGATAGAAAGGCCTATGTTACGAGTAAAGCCTCTTAGCCAATTCCCTTGGTGATCTCAAATTAAACCACCTCCTCCTGCACTACCTGGATTCCCTAAGGATGCCCCATCGGTATTAAGCTTGTACCAACCTTCATCTCACTTGCACTACCATCTGGTGCTTAATTCTGAAGGACTTCCCAATGCAGTAACAATACTCCATTGATTGCTTTATGCGGTTGACGTGAAGGTTTGGGTTTAGAGTGGTGTTTTCGAACACCACTCCATTTTTGTGCTTCCACAAGGACCAAACTGCAAAGTTGAACAGAATTCTCCATGATTGTCCACAGGGACGGACCCAGGCAGGGGCCTAAGGGGGCCCGGGCCCCCCCTGGGCCCAAAATTTTTTTTTAGCAGCTATTTTTTTTTTTAAAGAGCTTGGGCCCCCCCTTAAAATTTTACTCGGGCCCCCCTGTTCTTTTGCTCCGGCCCCCCTCTTCCCCTGTTATTTTGCTCCGGCCCCCCTCCTAAGTCACCCAGCCCATCACCGGCTAGCCCACCCCACGCCCACCAACCCATGACCCGTATAAGTGTAAAAAAAAAAAAAAAAAGAAACAACAGAAAAGAAAAGAAGAAAGCCCTCAGCACACTCTTGCAAACGCACAAGGGAGAAAGTGAGAAACAAAAAAAACACACACACACTGACTCAGTGACAAGGAGAGACCGAGAGGAGAGAGAGTCATAGAGAGATCAGAGAAGAGAGAGACCCACACGACCACGTCTGACGCCGGCAAGACCCACACGACCACGTCTGACGCCAGCAAGACCCACGCTGTGAAGCGCGCGACGCCGTGAAGCACGAAGACCCACGCGGGCCACACCAGCGAGACCCACTTGCTCCAGCTGGACCAGCATTCCCTTCATAGTTCACGCACTCACCCACTTGCTCGATCTGCTCCAGCCTTCAATCACAGGTATTTACATTTCACTTTATCTCTTGCTTCAAATTTCAAAACCTTGTGATCTGATTTGAGGACTGAGATTCATATTTCATAGAAACTGTGCAGTCTGTGCTTGTGCCTTGTGATTCATGTTTGTGTTTTGTACTGATAGTGAAATGTGAATTGAATGAATCTGCTGAGTGCTGCATGAGTACCTGTGGTGTTTTTTTTTTTTGTTTGGCTTTGTGACTCTGTGTCTCTGTCACTCTGTGTTTGTGTGTTTGTGACTTACTGTGTTTGTGACTCTCTCTTTATATAGATAAGAGAGATAGAGAGAGTCAAAGAGAGTAGATTAGTTTGTTGAGTCAACAAAGAAAAAAACTTTTTTCTTTGTTGACTGGTGGTTGGGCATGATAGGGACAAATGGAGGTGGACTTGGGCAACGGACAACAAGTGACAGACAGAAAAAAAAAAAAAAAAAAAAAAAAAAAAAAAAAGGAAGTAAAGTTAAAAGAAAAGTTTTTGTTAGTTGTGAAAGTAGAATATATTTGTCGGTAGTGGGATTCGTTGGGTTGGTGGAATAGTGACAAAAAGATGGAGACAACACAACACAAAGACATATAGATGGAGATAACACATTGAACACAACACAAAGACTTAAATAAAGGCATACCAAACATAAAGACGTAAATAAAGGCAAACCAAAGATAAAAAGAAAAAAACAAATCATATAATATAGACAATTGTCACACAAATTTTAAAAAATAATAGTGATTCTTATATGATATTTGTCTTTGTTAATAGTTTATTAATATTATATGGATGTGTATTTGAAATTTTTTTTTTCGCTTATCTCCGGCCCCCCCCCCCTCAACTTAAAATCCTGCGTCCGTCCCTGATTGTCCATAAGCCAAAATTTAAGGATCACATAAACAATTCCTTTCCAACCAACCAAGCAGATCAAGGTTGAAGGTGGTCAAGAGAGTATTGGGAACTTTAAGTTTCCTCCAAAATTCTGAGGCAAAGAGGCAATCTCTCAAAACATGGATAATGGATTCATTAGCATTTCTACACAAGGGGCACTCAAAATCACAATCAATACCTCTTGTTGCAATTATTTCTCTTACAAGCACACTATTATGGTGGCATAACCAAAGGAAACTACATATCTTTGGCAATGCATCCAGCTTCCAAATCCACTTGCCAGTGAACTTAGAATTCTGCCATTCCTCCTGTCTTGCCAAGTTGTAAGCTGATGCTAAATTAAAATTCCCATTTTATGAGAACCTCCAGCTGATCGAGTCCTCCTTCTCTCCGAATAGTTGAATAAGGATAGCTTTGATTTTATCTTTTATACATCTAGGCAAATCAAATGAGAGAGTATTCCACTTCCAAACTCCTTCTTGGACCATATCATCCATTGTGAAATTGGCTTTTGAGATCAGCAAAGGGCCTTGAATCAACTTACTCAAGGAGTTGCCTTGAATCCACTTGTCTAACCAAAAGTTCAGTTTCAATCTGCTGCCAACATTCCAATATATATTTCCTTGGCAAATATCGGAAACCCTTACTTGATTGCTCTCCAGTTTGGAGAGCAAGGCAATTTATCGAGGTCTAGGGAATTTCTTCTAGACTAGGAGCAATATTTGTTCAAAATAACCTTTGTGTACAAGGATTCCTTCTCATGGTATAACCTCCAATTTAACTTAGCCAATAGAGCTAAATTCCTTGCCTTTGCTGCTTGAATACCTAGACCTCCATCTTTTGGCCTAACTATTTTACCCCACCCCACTAAATGCAACTTCCTCTTCTCTGGTGTGGTGCCCCAAAGGAAGTCTCTATTAATCTTATCTAGCTTTTCACATAGGTGTGAAGGGAGGGTTGCCCATTGTATGACGTAATTGGGTATGGTAGACATCATTGATTTCACCAACAATGTTTTTCCAACAAAGGAGAGGTATTTAGTTTTTCACTCCAAGAGCTTATTGATGACTTTCTCAACGATAAAATTGAATTGGCTTCTAGTTGAACCATTGTGTCTCAAGGGGAAGCCCAGGTACTTCCCTATGTTTTTAGTGGCTTGAATATTCAGGTTGCTATAGATAGTAGCCTTCAGGTCAGTTCCCACATTTTGTGAAAAATAGATATGAGACTTTTCAACACTATCTTTTTGTCCAGATTCCCCACAAAAACAGTCTAGCACCTCCTTGATTGCTTCACTACCTTTTGCAAATAGAACTAAATCATCCGCAAAAAATAGGTGAGAAATACCTACATTGTTTTGAGATGTTTTAACTGGGATCCAATCACCCTCTAAACATTGCTTTTCAATGAGGTTGCTCAGGTATTCCTTGCATAGTATAAACAAATACGAGGGACAATGGGTCGCCCTGCCGGATGCCCCTAGTAGGATTAAAGGAATCTAGGGTACCTCCATTGAAAAGGATTGAGATGCTCGTCGAAGACACACAACTCATTATGAGTTTAATTAAGTGATTAGGAAAGTGATAAGCTAGAAGGACTTTATTGATAAAATTCCACTCAAGCCTACCGTAAGCCTTCTCCATGTCCACTTTAATGGCCATACATCCATCCTTCCATTTCTTTTTATCTATGGAGTGGATTAGCTTTTGGGCTATTGGAATGTTGTCTAAACCTCGTCTTCCTGGTACAAATGCTGCTTGCATTGGGGAAATAAGCTTGTCAAGGAAAGGTCGAATGCGGCCAATTATAATCTTAGAGACAATCTTATAGATTGAGTTTCATAGACTTATGGGTCTATAGTTACCAAGCAGCTCCGAGTTACGGCATTTGGGAATGAGAGAGATCAAGTTCTAGTTCAGATAGTTAGGCATAACCCCAGTCTAAAAGATATGCCTCACTTCTTTACAAACAGTGTGTTTAACTTCATGCTAGAAATGTTGGAAGAACCCTGCATATAGGCCATCTACACCAGGGGCTTTAAAAGGCTTTAGAGCCCATAGACCTGTTCTGATATCCTCCTCAGACACCTCTAAACAGATTTTTTAAATCCAGTTCAGTAGAGAAAATATTTTTAAATTCAGACAGAATGTAGTTCTTAACTTCCTCTTCTTCTATAATCCACTCTCCAAGCGTGTTCTTGATGCTTTTGATCTTGTTCCTATGTCTTCTAACCACAGTGGAAACATGAAAGAAAGCTGAATTACAATCTCAAAAGGTTGCCCAGTTCAAATGAGACTTTAGGGCCCTAAATTCCTCTTCATGCATCCTAATCAGCTCGTATTCTTCAATAATTTTCTTTTCCAGTTGAATTAGAAACTCATTAGGGTTGTTTGCTAGTGTTTTCTGTGCCCCATTCAGCCTGGCAAGAACTCTCCTTTTCCTGTTGAATAGATTGCCAAAAACTTCCATATTCTAGTGCTTAGCTTTTCTTGTAAACCTCGAAATAGCTTCAGTGAGAGGTTGTTCATGCTCCCAAATGTCTTTAACAATCCTGGGAAACCCTGGATGCAATAACCATATGATATGAAACCTAAAGGGCTTGATAATTGCCGTGGGAGGGGGTCTAGATAGTTCTATTAGAACTGGACAGTGGTCCGAGAAGACCTAAGGAAGATGAGTGACAGAAGCTTCAGGGTAGGTTAATCTCCATTCAGGATTAGCAAAGCATCTGTCAATTCTCTCCAATATCAGATCGAATACTTGCCTAAGATTAGACCAGGTAACTTTTGGTCTTGAGAACCCTAAATCCAAAAGATTGCAAGGGTCCAAGCATTCTTTAAATTCAAGAGCTCTATTGATATTAACATTTCGACCCCCAAACATGTCATCACTACAAAGAATTTCATTGAAGTCTCCCAGCACTAAGTAGGGAATGTTATGTAATTGGGCCACTTTAACTAAGTTGGACCGTAAAACTCTTCTTTGGCATGGATTTCTTGCTCAGTGGATGATAAGATGAAAATGTCCACTTCATCCTTCTTCCACAGTAACCATAAGCTTCCTGTATAACCAATAGTGTCTGTGGTGGAAAAACCATCAAAAGGCAAGCCCTCGATAATTTTTTCCACTCTGTCTCCACCAACCCTCGTTTCCGTGATCACCATAATAGACAGGTGATGATTCACCATCATTTCAAGTGCTCTTCTCTTGAAATCAGCATTTAGAGCCCCTCTACAATTCCATAAGAGGGTATTCATGGTTACATAATTACCACACGGAACTTCCACATAGTTAGGCATCATTGAAGTTGTCTCTATCATGCTCCATCCCAATGTCCTCCATAAATCCTTGGATGCCATCCAATTCGGCTTCCAGACTATCATGTATTTCAAAATTCCCACTATGTCCTCCCTGCAACACAGCAAGAGATTGTAGTTTCGAATTGGGGTTAAGATCTAAAACAATTTCATTGTTGGGAAATTCCCCATATGGGATGAGACTGACCCCCTAGAGTCTATTACTTTCCTTTCTTGAACCAACCACCCCGATTCGTCTATGTGCGGCACTACTAATGGTCTTCTTTGCCTGTTCAATATTGCAGCCTTTTCCCCTATTATGGGGTGTGTCTATGAGAAACTTTCACCATGGGTTGGGTGTCAATCCCCATGCTTGATGATCTAAAGCAAGGTTCCCAGTTCTGAGGCTGGTTGGAGTGATTGGAAACAAATGCTTTCATGTTATCCAAAGCTCCTCCTTGGACCAACCTACTGTGTCTGTGGGGGAGGCTCGAATTTGTGCTATAACTTCGTCTAGGATTGCTATTATCCGGTCCCTGTGCCACATTGCCCATCCTATGTAAGGGAGAGTTGTTGGTGATTGTGAGGACGACTCCATTTTTTGAGATGGTCTCTAACGCGCGAAGGAGAGGGGAGGGTTTACTTGCTGCGTTTAAGCTAGACCTCTTGAAAGCTTTAGTATTTTTTGTTCCAGCAAACTTCTAGCTTCGAGATGGCTTTGATAAACAGCTAATGATCATGTCACTACCATCTCTTTCACTGCTCAAGGGTGGGGAGCCGATATCCATCAAGTTCTTGAGATTGCCTTCAGACCCCTTTTGTGTGTGAATCTCACCTTCCTTGCTCAAATCAACACTTTTTCTGCCTTCTAGCCCCACATTGGGAGCTTTCCTAGGTGAGTCATGTGAACTATTAGGATTAATGGGTCCTACATCTTTATTCAAGGGACCTAAAAGTCTTGAATTACCCTTGGCTAACCTATTACCATACTAGTTGTATTGGTTTGTGCCACGTCCTCTTCCATTTCGAACTAAATTCTTTTTCCTCATTACCAACATCCATGCACCATACTTTGGATCAGATTCTTCTTCCTCCTGACTAGCCTTTTGGGTGGGACCAGATGCTTCATCCTCCATAGGTCTGATCTTGTAGCAGCAGCATTCCTGCTTATGGCCAAGACGACCACAACAAAAGCATAGAGAACCAATCCCTTTATACATAACCTTTTGTTTCAAGCGTCCCACTTTAACAATGTTGATAAGTGGTTTTTCTAAATTAACTTGAATGCACAATCTAGCATAGCTTCCTCTTGACCCAGTTGATGTCTATGAATCAATCCTTAAGACTGGACCTATAGCACTGACAATCTGCATTAGGACTGATGTGTCATTAAACTCTATTGGAAGCTTTAGGAGTCTAACCTAAACTACCACTGAAGTAAAGGTGGCCTCTGAAGCTTTGAAGTAGGGCTCCCATGACTTAGTGGCTAAGAAGTATTCACCAACAAACCATGGTTCACCCCATAAGACCTTATCATAATCACTATCATCACTAAATTTAAATAAAAAAAATTCTTTCCCAAATCCACGCAATCCATCTTGGCCATAGATTTCCATAACGCATTGATTTTGAAAGTGAGGTAGCTGAATCCTACAGTTCTACCATACACTTTCACGATCAAAGCCTTGGACCATGGAGCTCTGATCCTGGACTTGGTTTCTTTAAACAACTTAACATCTGCCATGCCTTCAGTTAACTCCTCCAACTCTGTGTCAGATTCTTCATCCACAACTTCCTCACTATCAAACCTAAATGCTTGTGCATAAGCTCCTGGGATGTCCCCCACCAAGCTATCTTTATAACTAACCTGTCTGCGAGGTCGGGAGAAGGGTCTTTCTACATTACTATCTTTAAACTTCTTTACACTCCTGTACAATTCGCCCTCTTCTTCACTTGAGCGTTGTGTCTCCTGCGAGTACTCCACTTCCATTTCTCTCAAAAAAAGATGATTTTTTAGTCCAAGTCTAAAGATATATTTCCTAGCTCGATCCATTCCTACCACCTCATCAATATTTGTAGTTAGTGACAATTTTTGTATTAAATTTTTTTTGTTAACCTTTTTTTTGTATTAACACGCCATCATACATGTGATGAATGTCTGGCCAAAATGGCCAAATACCACAAATTTCTGAAATTTTTAGCACAAAAGCACTATTTCGGAAATAAATAGAAATGTACCACTTTTTCTGGAACTCAAGTTTCAGAAACATAAGTTCCTCATCAGTTCCGCCATCGTGGCACTGCTGAGCTGGAATTTGTGCGATTAAAAAAAATAATGTGGTACTCGAGCCTGGCAAACTCGAGTTCCATGAAACAAAGTACTCAAGGATACTAGACTCGAGTACCTTTTATAAAAAACATTATGTTTATGTTTATTTTTATGGTACTCGAGCTCACCAAGCTCGAGTACCTTGTACAGAACTCGAGTTTAGTAAGCTCGAGTTCCTTATAACTTTTTTTTTTTTGGATAATCGACAAATAAACATAAACATAAAAATAAGTAGTTTTTTTTTTTTATGTTTTTATTCATTTAAATAGAAGCATTGTAAAATATAGAGATTTTAATTTCAAAATATGAATTAATTTCTACATTAATTAAATTGTTTATTGTTTTCTCATAAAAATTGTTCACTATTTTCTGCAAAAACTATTTCTACGATTTTGCATAAAATTATTTTATGTTCAGCATTATTTAAAAAATTGTTCACTCTCTTTTCTGCGTAAATTATTTTCTGTTCACTATTTAAAAAATTGTTCATTGTTTTCTCATAAAACACCTATTGAAATTGTGTTTTCTAAATTTAAACGTCAAATCTGAATGCTTTTTCATGCATGCTTAAATTTCACAATAATCGAATTTGTTTTTCTGCATTGATAAAATCTATTTGTACATTAATAAAATTTGCTCTCTGCACTCTCTGCACATCATGTTTACTGTATATTCGAATCTGTTTACTAAATTCATAAAATATATTTTCTGCTTTAATTAAAAATGTTCGTTGTTTTCTCATAAAAATTCTTCACTGTTTCTGCATGAACTATTTCTAGCATTCTGCATAAAATTATTTTCTGTTCACCATTATTTAAAAAATTGTTTACTCTCTTTTCTGCGTAAATTATTTTTTAGTTCACTTTTTAAAAAATTGTTCACTATTTTATCATAAAACATCTACTAAAATCGTGTTTTCTAAATTTGAATGCCAAATCTGAATGCTTTTTCATGCTTAAATTTCACAATAATCGAATTTGTTTTTCTGCATTGATAAAATCTATTTCTACTTTAATAAAATTTGCTCTCTGCACATCATATTTACTGTATATTCAAATTTGCTTACTGCATTCATAAAATCTATTTTTTGCATTAATTAAAATTGTTCACTGTTTTCTCATAAAAATTGTTCACTGTTTTCAGCATAAACTGTTTTTAGCATTGGCGCGGTTATTGCACTTAAATGGTTTTTGTGTTTTTTAAAATATGTAACCATATGAATAATGGACAAACTCCATGAAGGAAAAATGAATGATTCGTATAAATCACCTAATGGTAAATGCCTCGAATAATTCGAATTTGTAAAAAAGTTCAAATTAGTTGAATGTAGAAATTCAGGAAAAATCAATGGAAAATCAATGAATGTACCAAATCGTGAAGGTGTACATAAGATGTACAGATAGTCTAGACTTGTTGAGAAATTTGACTTCGTTGAAAGTACAAAATAATGAAAATTCAATGGAAAAGTATGCACGTTAGTTGTACAGATCTTATGAATTTGTTTAAAAATTTGAATTCGTTGAATGTACAAAACCATGAAAACTCAAGGAAAAATTGTGTACATTAGATGTACAGATAGTACGAATTTGTTGAAAAATTCGAATTCGTTGAGTGTGTAAAATCATGAATATTCAAATGAAAATTGAAGAACATACCAAAATGAGTAAACTCAATGGAAAATTAATTACATTAGATGTACGGATCGTCCAAATTTGTTTCCAAATTTGAAATCGTCAAATGTACAAAATCGAAAAAATTCAATTTAAAACTGTGTACTAATGTACTAATCATCCTGATTTGATGAAAATTCCAAAATTGTTGAACGTACAAAATCGTGAAATCTTAATGGAAAATCAAAATTGTTGAACGTACTAAATCGTGAAAATTCAATGGAAAGTTGTGTACATTAGATGTACAAATATTTTGAACTTGTTGAGAAGTTTGATTTCGTTGAAATTACAGAATCGTGAAAATTCAAGAGAAAATTGTGTACAATAGATGTATAGATCATTCGAATTTGTAAAAAACAAAATTTATTCGTTGAATGTATAAAATCTTGAAAGTACAAAATAAAATTGTATAAATTAGATGTACAGATAGTCTGAATTTGTTGAAAAGTTTGAATTCGTTAAATGTACAAAATCTTGAAAATTAAATGGAAAACTGTGTACGAATGTATTGATTATCCGTATTTGTTGAAAAATTTGAAATCGTTGAATGAACAAAATCGTGTAAACTCAATGGAAAATCAAAGAACATACCAATTCGTTGAGCAGCACATGCAGCACTGCGAACATCAGTGTAGAAATGGTGGACAGTTCACCCCCAAAATTGATGCATAAACTTTCCAGGGATGCTCTGCATTCTTGAAAACGGTGCATTGCAATCTGTGTATTCACGTGGCGAGACCATGCTTTAGGAGCCATATGGTTTTTTTGTGAAAGAGTGTATTGAATTTATTAAATTTTACTACAAGTAATGTACAATAAATCTAATTTGGGTGATAAGTGTTATGTGTGTAACATTTCAAATTACACAAACAGAATATTGGAAACATCAACATATCTAACTGGAGGCATTTCACTTCCTAAGGTATTTCCTATATTACAAAGCAGAGGACATTGTCTAACCAAAGCACAAGAATCATATGTAGCAACAAAGAACAGTAGGGGAAATCTCTCTTCTTTCCAATCCATTTCCCTCCATAGTGGTCTGTGTATGTCTGTAGTTGTTGATCTGCTGGAACTTGTGATAATCCATTTGTTGAAGTAGATCCAAACTTGTTTCGCATTATCCATTTGTCTGTAGTTGTTGATTTGCTATAACCTCATTTCAAGTTCCACAGATTATAATTTCAGTTAGTAGGGCTTGTCATGTCAATAAAAACTCCAGTCTTTGATAAACTTGAAAACAAACTGTTGTCTTTGATACAAGCTTGAAAATAAAACTATCTAAAGAGAAAGGTTACAAGATTACAAGAGGGGGAGAGAGTACAAAAGTCTTTCTGAGGGAGAGGGAAGGCTATTACAAAAAGCTTTCTAAAACTTGGAACTTAAAAGCTTAGAATCTTAGAAACTTAGAAACTTGTCTTCTGTCTTCGTAGTCCGTCTCTTTTATAGGTGAAATGAACCATGGTAAAGTAAACTGAGTAGGTAAATTTAACTCAAGTTAATTTATCAAATCTCTTTTTACGCATGCTAGTAAATAGTAGTAACTTTTGAACATCTGTCTGTATCTTTTTCTAGATTGTCTTGATTTGTCAGAAAGTTATTCACACGTGTTGGTGAATAGTGATCTGTCGCCAGTGAAATAGTGATCTGTCACTAGTGAATAGTGATCTATCACTGCTGGAGAGCATTTTGTCTTAGCATATCTGTCTGTCTTTCAATTTGTATCCGCATAGTTATCATAATCTAGCGGATCAAAGTTATCCCCATAAAATGGTTTCTTCAAACCAAACGCATTTGGAATTACGTTATGTATATAGCTAAAATAAATCACTAGAAAAATGTAGTGTTCTTTCCATATATTAAAAAAGCCTATAAAAAAGTTATAGGTATATCGCATATAAAATTATTATTTTGAAGACAACATTTAAATAAACAAAAATAAAAATGAACATTTTTTTAGAAACAAAATAAACATTAACATAAACATATATAGAAACATGAGAATAATTTTGTACTCATGAATATTTTTGTTTTTTAAAAATACAAACATTAGAAGACATGAAATTTATTCTTTCAACATTTGAATATATATATATATATATATATTTCTTTTTTAAAAAAATGATAGACCTCTTTGGGATTCTATTTGAATATTTTATGACATCAAGATGTGAGAGGAAATTGTTGTTCCTATATTTGGCTATTTTGGCCAGGGGTGGCTCTACCCTTTGGATATTTGTGTGCAAAGTATAAATATAATATAATATAATATAATATAATATAATAATTAGGAAATAGAGAGGGTTTATTACATGTGTGTGTATTGTTATCATGTTATAATAACTTTTTGTTATAAAGTAAGAAAAAGTCAAGAAGAAAAATTGTAAAGTTAGTGATTGTTCAAGAATTTAATTGGTTAAGTAGACACGTAATGTATTATTTTATAGATGAATGAGTGTGGTTGTGTGTGTCAATAATTAATACAGAGCCAATGAGTTAAGTTTATTCATTTAATTTAAAATATTTTTATATAAAAAGTGACAAATTAATAGATAAAAAAAACTACTTACTTTTAGTGAACAGAATATAATTTATGCAGAAAAGAGAGTGAACAATTTTTTAAATAATGCTGAACAGAAAATAGTTTTATGCAGAATGCTAGAAATGGTTTTTACATAAAACAGTGAAAAATTTTATGAGAAAACAATTAACATTTTTAATTAATGCAAAAAACAGATTTTATGAATGCAGTAAGTAGATTTGAATATACAGTAAACATGATGTGCAGAGAGCAAATGTTATTAATGTAAAAATAGATTCTATCAATGCAGAAAAATAGATTCGATTATTGTGAAATTCAAAATGCTGAAAAAACATTCAGATTCGGCATTTAAATTTAGAAAACAAGATTTCACTAGATGTTTTATGAGAAAACAGTGAACAATTTTTTAAATAGTAATCAGAAAATAATTTACGCAGAAAAGAGAGTGAACAATTTTTTAAATAATACTAAACAGAAAATTATTTTATGCAAAATCGTAGAAATAGTTTATGCAGAAAACAGTGAACAATTTTTATCAGAAAGCAATGAACAGTTTTAATTAATGCAGAAAACAAATTTTATGAATGTAGTAAGCAGATTCGAATATACAGTTAATATGATGTGCAGAGAGCAAATTTTATTAATTTAGAAATAGATTTTATTAATGCAGAAAAATAGATTTGATTATTGTGAAATTCAAACATGAAAAAGCGTTCAAATTTGGCGTTTAAATTTAGAAAACACGATTTTACTAGATGTTTTATGAAAAAATAGTGAACAATTTATTAAATAGTGAACAAAGAATAATTTACGCAGAGAAGAGAGTGAATTTTTTTTTAAATAATGGTGAAAAGAAAATAATTTTATGCAGAATGCTTGAAATAGTTTATGCAGAAAACAGTAAACAATTTTTATGAGAAAAAAAATGAACAATTTTAATTAATGCTGATAGTGTCCTGAAAAGTACCCGACTCCATGCTCGTCCGTAAGGGTCGTCCAAAGAAGATGGATAATGGCTTGACCATGGAATCTCGTCCATGTCAGGATCGTCCGTCCAAGAAGACCCTTGGACAGCCCACACTGACTCTGGACGCCGTCAGCGTATCGTCCCTAGACGAGGCTTACACACTTAGAACATATGCAAAACCAAGGACATTGCCATGAAACCACCTCCTATGACCGCGTTGCGAAACGTACGGCCTAATAAAATAACCTCCATAGCAGTTATGGAGGTTACTCCCGAACCTTCCGACATCCTCCAATATAGGAGCAGTTACTACATTGATAAACCGTTCCTAGCCTGCATTATATAAGAAGAACAATCGACAAACAAAGAAGGTACGGAATACTTTTCCAAGTATTTGGGATTTCCAAAGTTTAGAGAAAATACTGACTTTGTCATCGGAGGGTTTCTAGCCGGTCCACCCCGGTCGCCTCTGATTGTTTTGTTCGTCTCACCAGGTTTTCAGTTAGATTATCATCGCCACTATCGAAATCCGAAGCATCCAGCCTACTGGTTTTGTCGTGCATCATCAGTTGGCGCCGTCTGTGGGAAAGATAAGTTTGTACTAACTACTTTCCTTCAACAAAAGGCTGTATGGTTCGGACAAGATCAAGGGCTACCAGCCCAGGCCACCAAGAAAGTAGAGATGCCTCCAGGAATCCTAACCGTGATCGACAGTCAGCGCCAGTCGCTCAACAGCCAGCCCTCCAACACATACAATCCATGGCAGCCGCCATGGCAGAGTTAACCGGTCAGATTCAGGAGTTGACTAGGGAGATTCATTTGCGGAGGCAGCGGCAGGAGAGGTTCGAGGAAGGACAAGCCCAGAGTCAAGAGATTCGAGAAAATGCCGACCCCGAAGGCCAATCGAGGGGTACCGTTTCACGAAGAGTGCCACACTTGGAGAGGGAAATGGACCAAATGCGTAAGGCCATGGAAGAAATGAGGGAGAACATGAGGAGAACGAATCCCGTAGAAGACTTGGTTCACCGTACGGACTCCCCTTTCTCAGCCTCCATTAACAGCCATCCCCTGCCTGCTAAGTTCAAGATGCCGTCCTTAGACTCATATGACGGGACGCGTGATCCATGCGATCACATAGCAACCTTCAAAACCACAATGCATCTCCAAGGAGTTCCAGACGAGATCATGTGTAGAGCTTTCCCTACCACGCTCAAAGGACCAGCACGAGTATGGTTCAGCAAAATACCTTCAAATTCTGTGAGTTTGTTTGAAGAGTTGAGTAAACTGTTTGTCAACAATTTTATTGGAGGACAAAGGCATAAACGTTCCTCGTCCAGTTTTCTCACAATTGAGCAAGGGAAAAACGAGAGCTTGCGCTCCTTCATTACTCGTTTCAACAGAGAAGCCCTCACTGTAGACGAGATGGGCGACAAACTACTACTGGCGGCCTTCCACAATGGGGTCAATTCTAACTTGTTCATCCATAAGATCTATGAGCAAGAGCCTCAGACTATGGCTGAGCTCGTCCACTCGGCCCAAAATTTCATGAATGCAGAAGATGCGATCATAGCTAAGAAGAGGAAGAGAGCCGAAAGAAGGGAAGGAGATAACACCCGTCACCAAGAGCAAGCTCCCCGTCCAAAGAAGGCCCGCACGGGGGAAAAAAGGGATCAAGATAATAGAAGGCCAGCTTCATCCTCAGGACGAAATCAGCACTACACGTCTCTGAATGTCCCACTTGACCAAGTGCTTATGCAGATCAAGGATGATCCATCCCTCAAATGGCCAGAAAAGATGAAAGGAGACCCCAACAAGCGCAATAAGAATAAGTATTGCCGTTTTCACAGAGACCACGGGCATGACACGGACGAATGTTTCGATTTGAAACAGCAAATAGAAAACCTCATCAGGCAGGGAAAACTGAGGAACTTCCTTGGACGAGATCAGAAGGATGAAAAGTTGAAAGGAAAGCTGGAAGAGGCGCCCCGACCACCGCTAGGAGAAATAAGAATGATCTTTGGAGGAACCTCGGCAGGACAGACTTCCAGGTCACGGAAGACATACCTAAAGGTAATGCAGAATGTTCAACTCTCAGGATGACCTGTCAGGACGAGGGAAGCTGAGGAACAATCTATTACCTTCACAGACGAGGACGCTGCGAGGCTTCACCACCCCCATGACGACGCGATCGTTATTACCCTGCTTATCGCAGGTTATACGACCAGAAGGGTGCTAGTTGACAACGGCAGTTTGGCAGACATCCTGTACTACCCTGCCTTCTAGCAAATGAACCTCGGACGAGATTTACTACGCCCAGTAAATTCACCCTTGGTAGGGTTTGGAGGAATGAAGGTGCAACCATTGGGGATCGTTGTGCTGCCTGTAGTGGTGGGAACACATCCACAGCAGACAACGAAAGAGATAAATTTCCTCGTGGTGGACTGTTCGTCGTCGTATAATGCTATCATTGGAAGACCTACCCTGAACAGTTGGAAGGCAGTGACGTCCACTTACCACTTGTCGGTCAAGTTCCCTACAGAGCACGGAGTGGGGGAAGTGCAAGGAGATCAGCTAGCAGCGAGAGAATGCTACCTAGCCATGCTAGCCATGGACGAGGTAGCTCAAACGATGAACATAGAGGAAAGGAGAGTTGTTGCAGAGCCTACCGAAGTACTTGAGGATGTCCCTTTGGACGAGAATGACCCCAAAAAGTTCACCAGAATTGGAACAAGCATGAAGAAGGAAACGAAGCAAGACCTCATCCATTTTTTACAAAGGAGTGTGGATGTGTTTGCTTGGAGCCACGAAGACATGCCGGGAATTGATCCAAGTGTCATCACACATCAATTGAATGTATGTCCGTCTTACAAGCCTGTCCGTCAGAAGAAAAGAGTTTTTGCTCCAGAACGGGACAAGGCTGTTAAGGAAGAAGTCCTGAAGTTGAAGACAGCGCAGTTCATTCGGGAAGTCTATTACCCAGAGTGGCTGGCCAACGTAGTAATGGTCAAGAAAGCAAACGGCAAGTGGAGAATGTGTGTGGACTTCACCGATCTGAATAAAGCTTGCCCCAAGGACAGTTACCCCTTGCCACGCATCGATCAGTTGGTGGTTTCAACAGCTGGACATCGGCTATTAAGCTTCATGGACGCTTTCTCGGGCTATAACCAAATACAGATGGACGAGGCAGACCAGGAAAAAACGTCCTTTGTAACGAGCCAAGGATTGTTTTGTTATAAGGTGATGCCCTTCGGTTTGAAGAACGCAAGAGCAACTTACCAAAGGCTGGTTAACCAGATGTTTCAGCAACAAATAGGACGAAATGTGGAGGTTTATGTAGACGATATGCTAGTGAAGAGTTTGGAAGAGAAGAGTCACTTGACTGATCTCCAAGAGACCTTCGACACACTTAGGCGGTATAATATGAAACTGAATCCCAGTAAGTGCGCTTTCGGAGTATCGTCGGGAAAGTTTCTTGGATTTATGGTTTCACATAGAGGAATCGAAGCGAACCCCGATAAAATCCAGGCCATCATTGACATGAAGCCGCCAGGAAACATCAAAGAAGTCCAAGCACTCACTGGACGAGTTGCTGCGCTCAACAGGTTTGTCTCCAAAGCAACTGACAAATGTTTACCGTTTTTCAGGGTTCTTAAAAAAGCCTTCGAATGGACGGACGAATGTCAGAGGGCCTTCCAAGAACTGAAAGCCTACCTGACCACTGCTCCACTGCTAAGTCCGTCCATACCTGGTGAAGAACTATACTTGTATCTGGCGGTGTCCCCGCATGCTGTTAGCTCGGCGTTGATCAGAGAAGAAGGAAAGGTACAGAAACCAGTCTACTATACCAGCCGAGCTCTGAGAGGAGCAGAAGGACGATATCCTATGATGGAAAAGTTGGCCTTCGCTTTGATTACGGCCTCGAGGAAGTTGAGGCACTATTTTCAAGCGCATATCATCAATGTCTTGACAGACCATCCATTGAAGAAGGCAATGAACAGGTTGGAAGCCGCAGGGCGACTAGTCCAATGGGCTATTGAGCTGGGAGAATTCGAAATCAGGTACCTGCCAAGAAGCGCAATAAAAGCACAAGTACTAGCAGATTTCATAGCGGAGTTTACCCCTAACATCGACGGTTCGGACGAGCTGGGCAGCGTTCAAAGATGGGTCATCCATGTGGATGGATCCTCCACATTACATACAGGCGGAGTAGGAGTCATTTTGACATCCCCAGAAGGAGATGAACTAGAATACAACGTCCGCCTACAGTATGCAGCAACCAACAACGAAGTCGAGTACGAGGCTCTTCTGAAGGGGCTAGAGTTGGCAAAGTCCTTAGGAGCAGAGTCAATACTCGTCCATGGAGATTCCCAGCTAATCATGGGGCAGGTGAATGGGACATACGAGGCGAAAGAAGAGCGCATAAAGAGGTATCTTAGTAAGGTGCGACGCCTCGTGAAAAAGTTTAAGGAGGCTCGCTTAATTCAGGTACCTAGGGAAGAAAACATGAAAGCAGACGCTTTAGCGAAAGAAGCCTCGGCAAGCGGACAAGTGGATGAGTTTGACGAAGCACAATACATGCCAAGCATAGATCTGCCAGAAGTACAGCAGATAGAGGGTGAAGACAATTGGATGACACCGATATTGGCGTACCTAAAAGATGGAAAGCTACCGGAGGGAAAGGACGAGGCCAAGAAACTGAGAATCAGGTCGGCCAGATACGTCCTCGTGGATAATATGCTGCACAAAAGAGGTTTTTCCCAACCCTACTTGAGATGCTTAGCTCCGGCCGAGGCAAACTATGTGCTAAGAGAGGTTCATGAAGGATCCTGTGGAAACCACTCGGAGGCAAGAGCATTGGTGCATAAACTCGTCCGTGCAGGGTATTATTGGCCAACAATGCAAGCAGACGTAAAAGCCTATGTCAAAGTATGTGACAAGTGTCAACGATTCAGCAACGTCCCCAAACAACCCGCAGAGTACCTCACTCCTATGATGGCCCCTTGGCCCTTCGCGCAATGGGGGTTAGACATTTTGGGTCCTTTTTCACTGGGAACCAGGCAGATGAAGTTTTTGGTGGTAGGTATTGACTACTTTACTAAATGGATAGAAGCAGAACCGCTAGCAAAGATTACACAGCAAAATGTCAAACATTTCGTTTGGAAGAACATCTTATGCCGGTTCGGGGTACCCAGGGTGTTAGTATCGGACAATGGACAACAGTTTGACAATGCACTATTCAGGGACTTCTGTGCACACTTCGGCATCCAGAATCATTATTCCTCCCCCTCCCACCCACAAGCAAATGGTCAAGCAGAAGTAGCAAACCGATCCTTGTTGAAAATCATCAAGACTCGGCTTGACGGGGCAAAGGGTGTATGGCCAGACGAACTACTAGGCGTTCTTTGGGCTTACAGGACGACAGCAAGGACCCCCACAGGGGAAACACCTTTTAAACTGGCTTACGGGAGCGAAGTAGTCATACCTGCGGAGGTGCATATGGCCAGCCATAGGGTGATGAAGTATCAGGATGGAGAAAATGGTAACCAGCTTCGTCTTAACCTCGATCTCCTAGACGAGGTACGGATGAATGCAGAACAGAGAACAACAAGGTATAAAAACTTGATGGCCAAACACTATGATACTCTGGTCAAACCCAGGCGCTTCAATATAGGGGATCTCGTCCTAAAGAAGGTTTCCTTGGCCACCAAAAACCCTGCTCATGGGAAGCTGGGACCAAATTGGGAAGGACCCTACAGGGTTATTAACTGCAAGAGACAAGGATCCTACTATTTGAAAGCTCTGGACGGACGGAAGCTGGAACACCCCTGGAACGTTGAACATTTGAGAAGATACTATCAATAAAGTCCATGAACGAGCATCAGACGTCATGGATGTCCGAAGTAGTTTTCTAATAAATGCTTACTACTAATGTTTTAGATGTGTACTACTTATGAACTACTGTATTAAAATGTTTGTAATTCCCTAAAGGCACTAGCTCTCAAGCATGTGCCATTCCTATGGACGAATATTTACAGTTTCTTAAAAGCATATATGTGATGTATTTTGAAGTATATCCAAGTATGTGTGAAAATGAACTAAAGACAAGGAAAATCCTTGGACGCAAGGATGTATCGTCCATAAGCTTTCCTTAAAATAAGGATAAAGCCAGCAATACTCGTCCTGAACAAGGGACGAGCTGATGCATGTATCGTCCATAAGCTTTCCTTAGAACAGGATAAAGCAAAAATGAGGCAAGTTCGTCCAAACCAGGAGAAACTGATGCGCCGTCTCAATGGACGAGGAAATGCAAGTGTAAAAATCCAGCAACTAAGAATAGCCTAAAGCGTGGACGAGTTAAAAAAGTTAAAAACGTTTTGAAGAAAAAACTGACATCTCGTCCTTAGGCAAATGTTCGTTCAAAAAATGGGCGAAGAATAATATTAGCCAACAAAGGCACTTTTTATGGACGACCCATTCTAAGCACATCACTAGCTAAGCTCGTCCATACCATAAGTCCCCATGAAGGACGAGTCAAGAATTAAAGTTTATTGAAATGTGAATCAAATTTGTCCATACAATGACTGAAAAATAAGCAAAGATGCATTCATTAGCCATAAAGGGTGGACAACCAACGTCCAAAAACCCCCAACATTGTTTAAAACACCGTCCTAAAACTGTGGACGGGGAAAGTGTACTTGCATTACATATATGCATTACATATAAAAGTCTTAAACAATAGCTCAAATAAAAACAAAAATACAGGAAAAAAAGTTAAGTCTTCATTAAGGAGGGTCAGCACTAGGGTCGTCTTGGGCTGGCAGAGTGGTGGCATCGTCCTCAATATTCACGTCCTCAGAGCTCGTCTGGAGAAGAGAGCTTGAAGCAGCGCCACCAAGGTTGAGCTTTATGGAGCTGAAGTCGAGGTTGGGAAAGTGCTCCATGACGTCCATCCTAAAGTCTTCAAACCCAGCTGCATAGTTGGTATCCAAAGAATCAGTGTATTCTTTGGACGCCATGAACTCTGCAACCGCGTCTCTCTTAGCCTCTTTAAGAAGGGCACTCAACTCGTCATTCTTCTTCTGAAGGTGATCAAGACGAGTGTCCTTCTCAATAATGTCCGTCTTCAGCTCTTCGACGTGGTCTTGCAGCTCCTTCAGCTCGTCCTTGGCTTTGCCCGCCACTCCAGCCCATCTTTTGCTCTCGTCCTTAACTTCTTGCACCCTCCTCTCCAGCAAAATCCTCGTCTTGTCCAGCTGTGTTGCCTGTCTAGACGCAGCAATGAACTTGGACATTGCCTACATAAAATTTAAGCTTTTCAGACAAGGAAAAGTATTGTTAAGACGAGAAAAGACAAGGACGAAGAAAAAATATTACCTTGAAAAGATCATGAACACCAGAGTGCTCAAAGTCCTTCAAGGACATGTTGTAGCACGCCGCCACGTCCTGGTCAGTCACCACCCTTTCGAACCTCCCCCAAGCAAGGTCCTCGTCTTCAAGAAGGGTCAGAGGGACTTGGCTGGAGGGTTGAGGTGAGACAGACATTTGAATTGTGGACGGCGTGTGCCTGGACGGTGGATCAATGAACTCGTCCTCGACGTCATGGACCTGGACGGGAGTCTGTTGGACAGGAGGCGCAGAGTTAGACTGGACGACCCCAGTTTTGGACGGGCCATGCTTGACCCTTTTCTCTTTGCGTCGACTCGGAAGCTTTCCCAAATCGATCACCTTGGACAAGGCCTTTCGTTTGTCGCCAGCTGATGGACGAGCTTGGGATTGAACCCCTTGCCCAGCCACCTCGTCCACCACATCCTTGCCTTTATTTTGGTTCATGGTAGCCATTCCTACAAACATGGATAAAGATAATAAATAAGCAAAGTAAGGACGAGGATATATATATATAAAAAAATAAAAAAATAAAAAAAACTTACGTCTACGGACAGTACGTTCGTGATCAATGGCTTCGACAGACGGCTCTGGTCCTAGACCCCAAGCTGCCAGGCGTCTTAAGCTTACCAAGAAATGGAACGTCCTGTCGGGGTAAAGACGAGCTTTTTGAACTCGTTCAACGTAGAACTTGCTCAAGTGAGGTCGTCTAAAACCTGAAAGAGAAAAGAAAATGTTAGACGAGAACAAACAAGTTAAACATACATAACTTAGGACAGACGACCTCATACCTTCAGGACGAAGGTTGCCTAGTTCTCCTGTGTAGGGACCAAGTGGATCCCTATCAACTTCACTTGGCCTCCCAGCCCAGGGGCCAGAGACGAAGAAAAACTCCGTCTTCCAGTTCCTGTCTGAGGTAACCAAGGATTGGATCAACCTGCAATCTGCCCCTCTAGCTGTGAATTGATGGAAGCCAGGGGATTGGTTGATCTCAGAAGGCTTGTAGCAATAGAGGAACTCGTCCACAGTAAGAGGACGATCCCCCCCAAATACTTCCCTCCATAAGACTTGCATAGAGACGATCAGTCTCCATGCATTGGGGTTCAATTGGCAAATGGCTAAACCTAACCTAGAAAGCAACTCCCTAGAGAAGGCATTAAGAGGCAACCTCAAACCACCCAAGAGGTAAGCCTCGTAAATACCAACTCCAAAGTGGGGTTGGCAGCACCATTCCCCACGGACGGGTAACCTAGGGTTTAAATTTTCGGGGATTTGGTACCAAGTTTTCAGAGACTCCAACCTTTTATCATCTGTCCTAGACAGGATGTTCAAAGCACAGCTATAGACGATCTCCTCGTCGTCCTGAGCTGAAGACGAGGGAGCACTGGTGCCGGCCCTCGACCCAGACTCAGCTCTCGTCCTAAACTCCTCCTGGAGAACCTCTAGGGGAACCCCAGGGACCCCAGACGTGTACTCGTCTGAGGTATTCCCTCCACTACTACTACTATGACTACTACTACTATCACTTGACCCGCTAAAACTACTGGGCTCATGAAATTCGTCTATGGCTTTCTCAGTGCTGTTACTAGACAAGGTGAGGACAATTTCAGACATTTTTTGGAAAAGTTGAAACCTAAGGACGAGGGAAAGGAGAATACCTGGATCTAGATGGCTATGGATGCAGAAAACTTCTAGACGAGGCGCTAAGACGAGGAGTGTCAGGGAAGAAAATTTTCAGAAATGAGAGGGTAGCTCAGGAATTGCACTATTTATAGGCGACGACTTTAATACCTGAAACGTCACAACCAATCATAAGCTGACACGTGGCACACTCCTCGAAAAATGAATCGACGTGAATCTCCACTACTAAGATGGTGACACGTGGCGAGTTTAAACGTGGAGTATGAACACAAACGTCCAAAGAACAAACACCCTGCTACGTCTTCTTAGACGACCCACGGACCGGGGGCAACTGATAGTGTCCTGAAAAGTACCCGACTCCATGCTCGTCCGTAAGGGTCGTCCAAAGAAGATGGATAATGGCTTGACCATGGAATCTCGTCCATGTCAGGATCGTCCGTCCAAGAAGACCCTTGGACGGCCCACACTGACTCTGGACGCCGTCAACGTATCGTCCCTAGACGAGGCTTACACACTTAGAACATATGCAAAACCAAGGACATTGCCATGAAACCACCTCCTATGACCGCGTTGCGAAACGTACGGCCTAATAGAATAACCTCCATAGCAGTTATGGAGGTTACTCCCGAACCTTCCAACATCCTCCAATTTAGGAGCAGTTACTACATTGATAAACCGTTCCTGGCCTGCATTATATAAGAAGAACAATCGACAAACAAAGAAGGTACGGAATACTTTTCCAAGTATTTGGGATTTCCAAAGTTTAGAGAAAACACTGACTTTGTCATCGGAGGGTTTCTGGCCGGTCCACCCCGGTCGCCTCTGATTGTTTTGTTCGTCTCTCCAGGTTTTCAGTTAGATTATCATCGCCACCATCGAAATCCGAAGCATCCAGCCTACTGGTTTTGTCGTGCATCATCAAATGCAGATAACAGATTTTATGAATGCAGTAGGTAGATTCGAATATACAATAAACATGATGTGCAGAGAGCAAATTTTATTAATGTAGAAATAGATTTTATCAATGCAGAAAAACAAATTCGATTATTGTGAAATTTAAGCATGCATGAAAAAGCATTCAGATTTGGTGTTTAAATTTAGAAAACATGATTTCAGTAGGTGTTTTATAAGAAAACAATGAATAATTTTTTAAATAGTGAACAGAAAATAATTTATGCAGAAAAGAGAGTGAACAATTTTTTAAATAATGCTGAACATAAAATAATTTTATGCAAAATCATAGAAATAGTTTTTGCAGAAAACAGTGAACAATTTTTATGAGAAAACAATAAACAATTTAATTAATGTAGAAATTAATTCATATTTTGAAATTAAAATCTCTACATTTTACAATACTTCTATTTAAAGAAATAAAAACATTAAAAAAATTACTTTTTTATGTTTATGTTTATGTTTATTTGTCGATTATCCAAAAAAAAAAATTATAAGGAACTCGAGTTCCATAAAAATAAACATAAACATAATGTTTTTTTATAAAAGGTACTCAAGTCTGGTATACTCGAGTACTTTGTTGCATCGAACTTGAGTTTGTCAGACTCAAGTACCACATTATTTTTTTTTAATCGCACAAATTTCAGCTCAGCAGTGCCCCGGTAGCGGAACTGATGAGGAACTCGAGTTTCTGAAACTCGAGTTCCAAAAAAAGTGGTATATTCTCATTTATTTTTGAAACAGTTCTTTTTTGTTAAAAATTTTTAAAAATTGTGGTATTTGGCTTGGCCATGAATGTCCCGTTCAAACCTAGCGCAAAGACCACTTGGCTGTAGTTGTCATGCGCACGTGTCATTACTCCGGTGGTCCCCACAAAGACGGCGACCACCTTAATTCATGGCACAACAACCCTTAAACAATATTATATATATTGGAGTTGTGATGCATCCATCTCTACTCTCTAGCAATAGGACCCACCTCATCAAATTGACGGCCCAGATACAGCTAGCACCACCATATAATCATCTAAAAAAGAAAAAGAAACAATTAAGGCCAAAACAACTCACTTCTCAGACCAAACTCCAATAATAAATAAAAAAGCAAATGGCACTTAAGGCAGCTGTCCGAAACACGTAAAACTACGTTAACACATTGTCCTCTTTAACGCGTTTCCCTTCTGTGATCACTTCCTCAGTGATCTGTCATCAACTACCCAATGGCAATTTAATAACATACCTTCTACAGGGTCACATCAGTCATTTCATAAATGGCCTCAATCTTAAATTTTTGTAAGAAACTGTTTAGCAGAAAATTTTGAATAATGTTATTTATATTTTTTTAATATATAAATAAGTAAAAAAGGGTGTAAAAATATATATAATATTAAAAAAAAAAAAAGTTTTGAGTAGGCTGGCTAGGCTTAAGAAACTAAAATTGTTCTTTTAAGTATATATAATTAACTAATAACTAAATAAACAGTAAGAATTAAGTTTGACCATATAAAAACGCAAACTTTGCTCTTATTTATGCTTCTGCTTTTGCTTCAAAGCTATTTTTACCATCATTGAAACACAAAGCTCTAGAACCCCAAGACGTCCGGTTCAATTCACTGAGTCTCTTAGCCTCTGGTCCAGAAGGTAAACTCTCTCAAGTTTCAACCTCCACATAGTCTTTCTTCTCAGCTTAAATGGCTTGAAAGTTGAAATGTTTCAGTTCAATCTTGGTGCTCAAGTTTGTATTCTGTGTCTTGCAGCATTTTCTTCAATCCTAGTAGAAATTTCGTTTAATCTATGCTGTGTCTTCAAGTTTGTTAAAGTTTCTTCCTTTTTAGCTAATTGGGTATGTGGATCTGAAACTTTAGTGGGGTTTTGTAGCAAAATCGTGTTGTCTTATTGTTAGCTCAGCTCTGATCTTGATTTGGGTGTTAAAAAACTCGGATCTTTGTGTTAATAGCTGTTAAGCCCTGAGCTTTGGTACTCAATTTCTTTAGTCGTATGCGTTTTGTTTGCTCTGAGTGATTCAAGGTCTTTCTAAATCAGGAAAAATGCTTTTGAACTTTGTGTCAATGAGGAGCACTTATAAACTTGGTTTTGTGTCTATATCTATACCCATTATTCTTTTCTTGGTTTTTACAATTCATGTTACTCTAGCTGCCGATTATGTACCAGCTGAGAAAATCCTCCTAACTTGTGGGGCGGGTACTGATAATACCGATAGCGATGGTCGGAAATGGACCACTGATATTGGGTCTAAGTATCTGTCAGCAAATGCGAAATCCATCCCATCCTCAGCTGCTACTCAGGACCCTTCAGTCCCGACAGTCCCTTATATGACTGCTCGGGTTTTTCCCTCGAATTTCACATATAGTATTCCGGTTGTTGCTGGTCGTAAATTTGTCCGTCTACACTTTTATGCGGCTTCCTATGCGGGCTTAAATGCATCTGATGGTGTTTTCTCTGTCACTGCCGGGCCTTATACTCTCCTTAACAACTTCAGTGCTGCACAAACTACGGAAGCATTGAATTTTGCTTTTCTTGTGAAGGAGTATTCAATCAATGTTGAGGGTGCAACATTGGATATAAGTTTCGTCCCATCTGCCAAAGCTCCAAGGGCGTATGCATTTGTGAATGGCATTGAGATTGTGTCAATGCCTGATATTTATAGTTCCACAGATGGAACTCTGATGATTGTGGGTCAGGGTGCTCCTTTCTACATTGATAACACCACTGCACTTGAGAATGTTTATCGGTTGAATGTGGGCGGAAACGATATTTCACCCTCCCATGATACGGGTCTTTATAGGTCCTGGGCCGATGACGTGCCATACCTCTATGGGGCTGCCTTTGGTGTTTCATATTCTGCTGATAACAACATGACAATCCAGTATCCTACGGGCATGCCTACTTATGTTGCACCAGTTGATGTCTACGGCACTGCTAGATCAATGGGGCCGAATCCTGAAATCAATCTCAATTACAATTTGACTTGGGTTTTCTCAGTTGATTCTGGATTCTCTTACCTTGTTAGGCTTCATTTCTGCGAAATTCAGGGAAATATAACCAAGATTAATCAAAGAGTGTTTGATATCTTCCTTTATAATCAAACTGCTGTGCCAGGGGCAGATGTTATTGCCTGGGCAGGTGAGCAAGATGGGGTTGCAGTTTATAAGGATTATGTGGTTCTTGTTCCAAATGGAAGCCCTCAGCAGAATATGTGGCTTTCGCTGCATCCTGACCCATCTTCCAAGCCCAATTATTACGATGCAATCTTGAATGGAGTAGAGATATTCAAAGTTAATGGTACAAATGGTAATCTTGCTGGGCCGAATCCTATTCCTGCTTCTAAACAGCCTGTAATTGACCCAACAAGGGCTAGACAATCATCTGGTGGTGGTAAAACAAAGAATCTGAAAGCAATTATCATTGGATGTGTTAGTGGTGGAATTTTCTTAGCCCTTGTTCTTGGTTTCTTTCTTATTGTTGCTTCCCATCGCCGGCATGGGAAAGACTCAAGTGCAAGCGATGGTCCTTCTGGGTGGCTTCCACTTTCTCTGTATGGAAATTCACATTCTGCTGGTTCTGCCAAAACAAATACTACAGGAAGTTATGCGTCCTCACTTCCTTCAAACCTTTGCCGCCATTTCTCATTTTCTGAGATCAAGGCTGCCACCAAGAACTTTGACGAGGCTCTACTTCTTGGGGTTGGAGGTTTTGGTAAAGTTTACAAGGGAGAAATTGATGGTGGAGCAACCCAAGTAGCAATCAAGCGTGGGAACCCACTCTCAGAGCAAGGAGTACATGAGTTCCAAACTGAGATTGAAATGCTGTCAAAACTTCGTCACCGCCACCTTGTTTCATTGATTGGCTATTGTGAAGAAAACTGTGAAATGATTCTTGTTTATGACTACATGGCTCATGGCACGATGCGGGAGCATCTTTACAAGACCCAAAAACCTCCTCTGCCTTGGAAGCAAAGGCTTGAGATATGCATTGGAGCTGCACGCGGTTTACACTATCTCCATACTGGTGCCAAGCACACTATCATCCACCGAGATGTTAAGACAACTAACATTCTCTTGGATGAGAAGTGGGTTGCAAAGGTTTCTGATTTTGGGTTGTCAAAAACAGGTCCTACTTTGGATAACACGCATGTAAGCACTGTTGTTAAGGGTAGTTTTGGGTATCTAGATCCAGAGTACTTCAGGCGGCAGCAACTGACTGACAAATCTGATGTTTACTCATTTGGGGTTGTTCTTTTTGAGACCTTGTGTGCTCGGCCAGCATTGAACCCGACGCTTCCAAAGGAGCAAGTGAGCTTGGCAGAGTGGGCTGCACACTGCCACAAGAAAGGTGTTCTTGATCAGATACTTGATCCTTATCTGAAGGGAAAGATTGCGCTGGAATGCTTCAAGAAGTTTGCTGAGACTGCAATGAAGTGTGTGGCTGATCAGAGCATTGAGAGGCCATCTATGGGTGATGTGCTGTGGAACCTTGAGTTTGCTTTACAGCTACAAGAGAGTGCAGAGGAAAGTGGTGAAGGTATTGGGGGAATGGGCATTGAGGAGGAGCCATTCGTACCCTATAAAGGGAAGAAAGATCCTGATGCATCACTGGGTTTTGATGGCAATGTCACGGACTCAAGGAGCAGTGGAATGAGTATGAGCATTGGCGGCCGGAGTCTAGCAAGTGAAGACTCTGATGGGTTGACACCTAGTGCTGTATTCTCACAGATTATGAACCCGAAAGGACGTTAAAAATCACTACTGATTGCATTTGCCACCGGCTGCTGGATTCCGGTAAGGCAATATGCTTTCTGGTGTTTGATCAAGCAGGTAGTCATATTTGTATTTTCTTTCTTTCCTTATTCATTTTACTTAATGTTGATTTTTTTTGGCATGGATGCGTTTTGATCAGGACGATATTAATCTGTATGTACCTCTAAGAGTGTAAAAATAATATTATGTACTACTTTTTATGATAATTTAATTTCATGATACCAATTTGTTTCCTCTCTCGCATTTGGATGGGAATTTCACTTGTGTCATGGACAACATTTTTCAGTAATATTGTCACTTTTACTGAATCCATGACATAATTTTTATATGCATAAATCACAACGGAGTGGTTGTGGAAAATTTCACTGATATTATGATTGAGTTAGTTGGTGCAAATTAGTGCTATGTTTGAACAAGTTTATTGGATAGAACAACCGTCCATTTCTCATAAAATAACAGAAATCATTTTTAATATGATCACGCCTTGCCATCAATTATGGTGTGTAAGTATCTGACACATGGGTGTGGGGTCTACCTGTAATTGGCCTAAACAAAATGAATGCATTTACAGCAGACATTGAGTTGTTCTTCCATATTTTTTATATGGTTTTTAGATTGATTATAAGAAAATCTTTAGGTAAGAAAAGATAGAAAAAGACGTGGGAAACACTATAAGAAGCTAGCTCTTTCTGACTTTTTGCCTATATTCTCTGCCTATATTTTTGAGCAATTGATGCATTGGAGAGGCTGGTTAGGGGGGTCAAAGATGATGGTATATTGATGAAGTGGAATACCATAAGGTTCTACGCTATTGCTTATTGCTACCCTACCAAGCTTTCGTGCTTCACATATCATATTTGCTGTCATATAAGTCTTACGTTATAAAGAACACGAAACTTTGAATCTCCTTTGTAATTGTATTAATGAATAAGTTTTTATGATTGATAGGGTAAAATATCAATTATGATTTATAGGATGGGACTTTGGAAAATCCTTCAAAACGTTTATAATATAAAATGAGCAAACTTGAACGAAGCCGGTCTGGACTGAGTTTGTCCTGTCCTCCATTTGAATGCCACTTAATAGTGTTTAATATTGACTTGCAATTAAAAGCGTTGTCAAACAAAGATTTAGTTAAAATAAAGACAAATATTTTAAAATTAAGCGATTGACAAGACTGGGCTGGGAGCATCTACCCATCTGTCTTGATGAATATACCAAATAGCCAGTTAATTTTTAAATCTAGTGTCAATTCTTGCTTTAGAAAAGAAAATTTTTAATTTCATTATTTATTCTCATTTTCTTTCATACCAATCTCAGGGTCCCACACTTTGAGTACTTTACTTTTCTTACTTTTTCTTTTATTTATTTATTGTTTTTATAATTCAATCAATGATAACTTAAAAGACAAAGATTGACGTTCTTTACGTTTCTGTTAAAAATGTCAATTAAGTTTACAAAGTTATTGTCTTAGTACCAGCCCTCTTAATAATGAATAACCTATAAGACATAAATTATTCCTCGTGTAAGGTGGGAATGGAGATAGTCCGAGCAAACATTTTTATCCTCATCTAAGAAACTTATATTGTGAAACTTATATTGTGAGACGTCACAGCATACGTTTTCATACTCATCTAAGAAACTTATATTGTGAGATATCAGAGAATAGGTTTATGTAGGAACACATTATTAGGCATGTCTTAGTGTCTTAATATCTCATATTGGAAGTAACTTCCTTGGGCTGAGTTTAAACTCTTTCAAACATTTTGATTCTGTATTTTCTAGCTTGTTCATTTTGAAAATGGAATCTATCAAATGACACAATATGTAAGGATTAAATCATTTTCATTTTACTTCAAAGTAAATTGAGATAGTATTTCATGATAGAGATCCAATATTTCATTTATAATAAAGGTAAATATATCATCGCATCAATTAATTATCATTCATAATTTGATGGGCGAAATTTTAAATAATGTGACATTATTTACATCATTAGGTGCATAAGAAAATCTCTCTCTCATATAAAATAAAGTCTCTCCAAATTTTTTTAAATAAATGGAGAGAATCATTTTCCTAAGTTTATACATGCCTTTTACATGCAAAGCCTGACACCATGGTCTATTGATCCCTTGTGGTCTTTTTCAGTGTTTTTCTTAAACCCTTCCAAAAAAAAAAAAAAGTCGATTACTAGTACTACCTAGTACTGCAAAGGAGCATATTGCCAGCCAATATGAAACTTGCGCCAGCGAAGGAAAAAAGTTCTGGGTCCACACGGATTCACAGAGGTTCAAATAATTGAAAAATATGTATCTATTTAGTCACTAAAGTTGGCCGAAAAGGTAGACAACACAACGTTGTTGTTTATTAGGCAACTAGTCTGGCCCCAAACAAATGAATTTGAGTGTCAAAAAGCTGTTTGTTGCGTATACTGTCCATTCAGATTTGTTTTACAGCCCCAATCCAACAACTATTGAAATCTAGAGAAATTGAAATGGCAATATTATTTTCTTGGCTAAAATGCACTTTAAACCCTTTTTAATTTGGGATAATTTCTTAATCAGTCCCTCCACATACACACACCCATGGCCTTGCAATATCGACTCCAAAAATAATGAGTTGGTTTCGTCTCATAAATGTTACTTGGAAACTGATTTTGCAGTTAGGAGGGGTAAACAGAACAATCAATTAATTAATTGTAATTGGTCAATTAAACATTTTATCTTTGGTTACGGAAGAGCTCTTTAACACTAGGCATAATACAAGTAACATCAACCACTACAACTGTCTTAGGAAAAACAAGAGTTAAACTGATTCTCAGGTTTAGAAACAGTTTCAGCCCAAAAAATAACTAGAAAACTGAACAATCCTATAATAGTCCTATTTACATGCCAAAGGGAAAAAAAAAAAAAACAAGCAAACAAACAGCGAAGCATCCAGAATACTCAAGTGCATCCAGAACATTCTGCAGCTTCTCTCGCTACATAGAAGCAAGCATATAGGTCATTTTGGATATTGGGAAGTTGAATCTATAATTGCAGTAATCTTCTTCTGAAGCTCTGGCTTGTTGGCTCCTACAAGCTTGTCAATTTGCTGTCCATCTCTAAGAAAGAAGAAAGTAGGAGTGGCTTTGATATCCCATGAAGTGCTGAACTCCTGCATCACATAAAAGCATTTTATGATTTTGCCATCAATAGATTTAGCACAATCTTGGATGATAAAAGAAACTAAGAATATCTCTCAGCTAGACAGGTCAAATTTTCATTTTACACTAATTCTCATGTAATTTGTTTTTCCTATTCTTGTTTTGTTTTTTTATTAACACTTTTGTTTGGCATGTTTGTCATACCGATGAAGTTTCTTGGCCACAGGCAAGATAGTGGCCTTTTATGTCCAAAATAGGTCCTTGTACCAAAAGCAAGCTCTATCTTAGGTAGCACTCAATATCTTTCTTAAGTAACAACAAAATTACACTACTTACAGTGAGTTCTTCAACATCGATCACTATGAACATGAGAGAAGGGTATTTCTCAGATAATTCAACATAAAATGGCGCAATCATCTTACAAGGACCACACCATGTTGCACTGAAATTTGCAATTACCTGTTAAACATACAGCTTCAATTAAAATTGAAAAAAAAAAAAAAAAAAAGGAAAAAGAATGACCACAAAATAAATCAACACAAAGAATCCTGTCAAAAAAAAAAAAATCAAGGGAACCTTTATATTATATAACAATAGATGGGGCATGATTCAGCATCAGAAAGAAAGAAAGAGAGGAACTTGCCGACGCAAGATTTGGCATTGGACTGGCAAAAAGTGTTTGAATAACAGGAAGATGCAGAGAGAAAATATGGGCCTACAAGTTCATGGTAAATCCACAATGACTTGTTACAATTTACAAGTAAGACCACAGACTAAATTGGCCAGAGTGTAGGCAAGACAATTTACACCAAGAACGGACCTCATATTAGGAAACAGCATTTCATACAAAAATGCAGGTTTGAATGGTTCTTCTGTAATGATGCAAAGGAACTTTGGAAATGGATTCCCTACATGCTACTTGGTTGTCTTGATTGTATCAGTTGTAATTCTATTATCCAGATAAAAACGGTCCCGGGGGGGGGGGGGGTGGTTGGGGGGGGGAGAGGAGAGGGGGGGAGAGAGTGTGTCTGCAAAACTCTCATCAGACCATGTGTTGCAAATCATTGGCAGGGTATCCTGAACTAAAATCATTAAGAGATTCTAGATAATCAACTGTTTGAAGGGTAATCTACCATTATGTGGACATATTCTATAAAAACTTTTAAGCGTAGCATGAGGATCAAACTGGTAGGCCCCTCCACTAAACACCATAAGTTGTTTCCTGGATTTTCTGCACTTGATAGTCAATATCCAATATTCATTTGTCATTGAGCTCAAAAGAAACAGACTGAACAATGTAGAGATGATGCCAGGGTCTCACTGCTTGATTCTTGTGATAAAAATATTCTAGACTAGAGTAGAACCTCAGTACACAGTCATGTTAATTACCACATTCACAAATATAATTATGTACATCTCATGGGAAAATATTAGTAGTAGTTCAGAGAAGAGAAGACAAAAAGACAATTAAGCTCCATATACATTCAACATGATTCACTATCCCAGCCAGGCCCCGCACGCAGGGGGGTGGGGAGGAGGGGGGAGAAGGTGAAGGAATACTTACAATCTTGCCATCCCTACTTGCTTCTGCCATCTTTTGATCCCAAGACTCCTTGGTAGTGATAAGGTGCACATTCCCGCCAGAAAACTCGACATTCTTATCAGAATCATATCCATCAGTTTCAGGCTGCAAGTATCATGAAAATAATATCGTCATTATGAAATGACTTGAGGTAAGAATGAAAAACTAAAATACAATTCACTCATTGAGGCTTTGAGGTATTTCAATAATTGACAGAACTAGATAGGTAAACAATATTTTGAAGGCAGTAAGCAAATTAAACTGGCATGCTATCTAAGAGATTTTCAAGTGGCTATCAACCATCTTTTAGTACTTCATGTAGAATTCTAAGTTGTCAAAAATTTATCCGTCAATCAACATGATACCCGTTGTTCCATGAGATCCTTTTTTTCTTCTTTATTTTTTAGTACATCTACTACTTTAGAAAGAGATTTTATTCACATACTAAACCAAACACAGATTTTCATGATTCTAAGTGTGTCACATCATCACAAATCATATACTGTCTGGATAGCAAGAATATCCCTTCTTCAACAGTTTCCTCCATCTAAAACTCCAGCAACAGCATCTTTCCTTACGAGTCACAACATTGCTTGAAATTCTTAATGACATCAATAACTTCACTATTTCTTTTTATGGCTTTCCCATTCTAAATTTATCATGAAAAAGAATAAGAAGAGATCCATATATAAAACTCCAGTCAAGCAGTATAATAATAGTAACTAAAAGAGAAACCAATAAATCTAACCACAATATAAGTCATGCCATAAGCAGAAGCCGGAGTAGATAAAATAATGGAAAAAATAAAAGTAACAGAAAACAACCACCAAACTAGAGAAAAGTAAAAAAAAAACATATAACACATTGAACAAGACTAATCTTTTCACTTTCTACTTTTTCTTTTCATAAAAGAACTTTATTTAAGAATTTGACGGAAGAGTATTACCTTAGTCACGCAATTTCCCATTTTGATGTTTAAAATCTAAATTGTTAAACTTAAATGGTAGAACTCCAGAAGTACCCTGAAAGTTGAACAATACAATCTATCAAATTAACAAGACAATTTACATACCCAAAAAGTCCATTAATTTACAGAATAATTTATGTAACAGAATGACAAGTAAATTTACTCAAACTAGGAAGAGAAAATAATATTATACTGTTGAACAAGACAACAGTATAACTATCAATCTGTCTCCCATACATTTAAAACTACTAAGGGGTAGTTTTCTTACAAGCCAATTTATATATTTGTGTTAGTAACATAAATGTGTGATTAATATCTTCTAAAGTTTCTAGGCTAACTCCACTATGAAGCTCTTACATCCTAATTTATGGTCAGATTTTGTCAATCAGATTTTTTTCATTTCATCCACACCTAATATGGAAACCAAAATAATGCTGAACTCCATGGTGAGTTACCCTAAAAACTCTTGAAAATTTCAATTTTAAATGCATAAAGATGTAGAATTTTTTTTTCAAGAGTTTAACGTGTGAATTTAAAATTCTCAAGAGTTACCAAACTTTACAGTGTTCGATTAACAAATATTGTAAGAGATTGAAAATCTCAAGACATTTCAATCCTCACAATTTATGGAATTCTAAAGTCTAACCTAAAAATTAGGAATTTAATCATTCAAGTGATAGCCCAAAAATAATGGCATCCTTTATGGTGTTCCCCGGCTATGATTCAAATTGTAACAAATCATATCTAAAACTAATTAAAATAATTTATCAGGTCTTACCAACCATAATAACCACCTGGGTAAGTTGTTTCCTCCCTATTAAACTTACATTAAATTCCTAGGATTTCAAAAACTAGTTTCTTGGAACTCGAACGCCAGAATCTAATTTCTCAAGATTACAAACAGCCCAGAGTTTAAATTCTCAGGAATCTTAAATTCTCAAGAATAGCCCTCTTAAGTATCTTTTAAACGCTCGGAATTTACTACAAAACTTAAAATTGAGAAACAGAAGTTAGTTTCTTCCATCAATGTCCCGTCAATTAATCAAACTTTACAATATTTTCCTTAATTATAATTATCGAAAAGGAATCATTAGAATACATAAACTATAAAACCAATATCTCTCCCAACAAAGAAAAAGGAAAACAAAACAAAAAGACTGCAGTAACCGAAAATCTAACATTAAATATTTCACAAACAACATTGTACTTAACCTCTGATTGGTTTGCCAATAAAGCAAAGCAAAAGAAAACTGAGAGAAAATTAAACTCCATAAGAAGAATTGAAATGAGGAATGCGAATGAAACAATAATAAACACGTAACCAAACAAAACAACAACCTAAATTTCGGAATGTAAAATGTTAACGGCAACAAAATAAAATAAAATAAAAAATAAATTGAACAAGCTGAAGTCAATTACCTCTAGCTTATGACCGATATGTAGCCCTAGTTAATCCAATATAACAACCTGGGCGATTTGAACGAAATTCAAAATTCAAAATTCAAAATTCGAAATGGAAACAATAGAATCAGAGTTTGACCATGAGTTGTGAAAAAACAACGTTGAAGCTGGACCGTTTCTTCGATTTGCTTTGGTTGTTGTTTTTGGTAAGATTATTAAATAGGAATTTTCAGACACAAAACTCAGAGGTACTTTAATAAAATTCTAAAACCGAAACTACTTTTATTTATACCGCTATCGTGAGAAAGCCAGATTACCTTAATACCCTTATTTTGGATCTACTGTGTGACTGATTACAGTGGGGGCATTTTCGTCAAATGGAAAAGGTTTGGTGGTTTTTAACTGAAAACGGTAATAACAACGAACAAGGAATAATCTGAATATGAGTACAAACTTATTAACGAATGCCACTCGGAGACCGTAGAATAATAAGAAGGCTCAAAATTAACCAACAAAAACAAAAAAAGCAAAATTAAATGATACTTGGTTTAGGAAATAATTTTTAGAAATTTTTTATAAAAAGAAAATTGATTTTTTTGAATTATTTTTTTATATTTTTTATAAAAGTATGAAATTATTTCTAAAATGAGTAATTACACATTTTTTGAGACTCGGAAGAATGACACTCCATCACAAACTTAAAGAAAAAAAAAAACTCACCTCTCTTGAAGTTTGAAGAAATTAACACCCTTTTTTTGTTTATATTAGTAATAAAATATTCTAAATTTTTATAAGAAATTCTTTACAAAAGTTTAAACATGGTTAGTAAAAAAAAGAAACAATAAAATCTAGAATAAAAATGCAAAATTTATTAAGCACTAAAACACTTACAACGGAAAATCTCTCCATAATCCAATAAAAAATGAAAAAAAAATAAAAAGAAGCAAAATTTATACTTAATTTTTTAAATATTCTTTAATTACAAATTTAAAAAAAAATGAATTTTAATTATGAGATAGGATAATTTCAGAAACTCACCCTTTAGCAAAGGGCAGATTAGAACAAAAAAAAATTTAATTAATTTAATAAAGTTTTGTTAATTAAATGTCAAAGAGGGAAAATGTTTTTTTCCTTAAAATTTAGTGTGAAATGTCATTTGCTCAAATCTCAAAAGAGAAAATAATCATCAATTTCTAAAATTATCTGTTAACAAATTTACTAAAGATACCAGTTAATCGGACTTTAACAAGAATACACTTTTTTTACTTTTCTACCTTGCTATTTATTTTCATCCTTCACTTGACATGTACTAAAACTAAATGTGAGTTTTAAATAAGAATCAATTTTTGAGAGTACAACCGTACAAACTACAAACTTAGTATGAATGTCACACGGATATTCTAAAATAAACTTTTGTGCCTTTTAACTTTTTTGGGAAAAAAAAAAAAAACTAAATAATGATTGATATACATTTACATCCTCCACATGAAATGTATTAAATGAAAGGGTGAGCTCCGGTCAACTCAACCAATAATGTTAATGTAGGGTTACTGGGCCTAGAATTTTGTTACCCATCTGTCTATTGGGCCTGTAGCCCAAGCCGAGGATAAAGTTTTGTACGAGGATGCGAAATGTTTGTCAGAAGAGACTGTGTTGGTAAATAAAGGGGTTAGTTTTGGTCATAATGGCTCAACAGAATGGGCCGAGGATGAATGACTACTCAGCTAACCAAAGCCGAGGTACAAAGAAGTTGCTTGTCGACCAGGATAACGTTCCGGAAAGTTCTGTTGGTGTAGATAAGTATTATAGAAACGTCAAACAGAAAGGAGTCCTAAAATATCTAAAGAGAAAGCTGATGCCTACTCTGCAGCTAACATTTTGATTGCATTAATGTGGAAGTGATACCTGAACAATGTTATTCAGCCTTACAACTATTGTGTAAAGACTTCCAGAAAATGCTAATGGGACAAGTATCAACACCAACTATCAAGCTTGTACATGGAGGGCAATGAAATAAGAATAAGAGGGTATAGAGTGGAGGAGAGACCTAGAAAAAAGGGGAGAAAAAAAAAAAAAAACAAAGAGGAGAAAAAGAAATACAGTAACAACCTAGAACTAAATTTGTAACTAACTCTTGAATCAATATACTGAAACTATTCTCCTCGGATCGAGCTGAAGACGTTCTTTGTTGAGTAAATTTATTCTGTCTTTATTCTTTTGTTTGCTTGAATCTATTATATTTGTTGTCGACACATAAAAGCTCAGTTTTCTCAACCTACTTTTTATAAATTTATTGTTTTGAGTTTTTTGAGTCTAAGTCTATCCATCTGGTGGGCTAGGCATTCAAATCGTGACCTTACTGTTAATATCTCTAATTGTTGAATAAAATATATGAATTTGGCACAAAATTAATAGTACTTATAGTACACCTTCAAACAAAATTAATGGTACTTAACAGTACACCTTCTTTTTCTGTTTGTATTATTATGATTTTTAAAGTCTGTATACAATTTTTTGTCTTTTTAATATATTCTTTCACTTTTAAAAACTCCTTTATCAAAAAAGAAATGACTCCTCTTTATCATTTTTTTGAACTTTTAAAGACTATCAATATACGAAATAGGTTATAATTATAGTTTACTAATTCCTAGTAACTGTTTTGTAACAAATCTACTTTGCAAAAACTCTGAACTTAAACCTCTAAAACTAGGACCATGATCATTTCTAGTTTTAATTTTAAGGGTAACTCCACTATGAATATTGTAAAATCCTATCCATTTAGCATTTAATAATTTCGCATACAATCAATATGACGTAGATGATACCAGCTTAATAATATTCCAAAAGCACATTGTCAAACCAATTACCCTGCATGCACATGAGCTTCAATTATTTAATAAAGAAACCAGTGGTAGAGTCTGAAAACAACACTGATTTCCTTCATTTTCTTGAAATTTGAAACTTCAAAACAGTTTGCAATACTGACTATTCTACATTGCCAGAACAAACAGTTTCAGACAGAGTGCATAACCTGTTTGCACTTTTGGTTATACAATTTCACAACATTGTTCTGACCAATATGCTTAAATTCCACCCTCTTTCTAGCTTCCCAACATCCCCAAGATACATAACAAACAACAAGGTGAGACAACAAAATATGACTAAACACGTTCTTCAAACCAAAATCCAAATTTGTTGCCTTAATAACCATCATCCCATTGCATACTTCTGTGTCCAGCTGCGTGCAGTGGCTTCATACTTGGCCCGGTCAGTCTTATACATGTGGGCAATCTCCGGTACAAGAGGATCATCAGGATTTGGGTCAGTCAGCAATGAGCAGATAGAGAGCAATACCTGATTTGCACCCAAGTTTTATTAGGTACCCAAAAAAATGTCAAATTCCTATCATGACATGAATGGCAATGTCAAAAAATTCTGAAATAGAAACTACCAAGCCAAAAATTTCCATGTTAAAACATTACATAAAAATATAGTCACTTTTTTGAGTAACATTCAGCGCTTGAAAATGAATACTTGCAACCAAAGATAAATAAATAAAAGCGGGTAGGAAAACAATGGGGTTTAAATCAATAACTAAATAAAACCAATGTTATCTAGCACAAAGCGTTCTGGAAAGCTATTAGAATCATTCTCTTTATCGTTTCTCTATTATACCTTCTGCTGTTTTTGTGTATGCTTGTGAGCATGCCATTTACAGGTTAAAGAATAAGGATATTAACTGTAACCTAGATTATTAACATAGGTTTAGCACAAAGTCAAACCTTAGAAATTGTAAGAGCTGGGCTCCACTGTTCTTTAAGGATATCAAGACAAATGCTTCCATTGCTATTGATGTTTGGGTGGAAGACCTTGGTCCTAAATGCAACCTGAAGAACAGAAGACCATTATCCTTACCATACACACAACATTACAAAACAAGCCTTTCACACAACAGACAAGCAAACAAACAAACACATGATCACACAAGATGATATTTGCACAATCAAAAAGTTCACCTTAGGGGGCTTGAAAGGATAATCAGGTGGGAAATGAATAGTAACTAGAAAAACACCTCCCGCATATGGGCTATCAGTGGGTCCCATAATGGTTGCTTGCCAATGGAACATGTCTTCAGCTACAGGACCTAATAAATATAGACAAACAACCCCAAGTTTATTGCAACAAAAGTTTGGATAAATAACATAGTTAGTATCATTGAACACATGCCTAGCAGGGAGTGAACTTACATCATAAACATAATAGTAAAACCAATAGTATTGGAGAATCAATTTTATTTTATGCTAGGAGAATCACAACGAAAACTACTTTATTAGTTTATTACTCATGTGATTAATGTTCAAGAACGCGAGAAGAGCAGAGACCTATATATGGTTTTTATTGGCCTAAGAAGAATTATATGACAAGGGTCTCTGGGCAAGTAAAATCAAAGGTTTGAAAAATAAAGAAATTCCAGTGAAGTGAATTAATGTCACCAAACATATGCATTATGGAGCATTGATTAGCTAAAACACTAATTGCATGAACCAGAAATAAGTCTCTAGATGCAATTAATTTACATCAAGGCTTGCTAATTATGTATCAATCTACTGTCCCTTGCCCCATGTTGTTTGCAGACAATAATAGCTTCATTGAGTTAGTGTCAATAAAACCAAACAAGGAGTTAAATCTAACCTGAAACCATAAAGACGGACATACTACACACAGAGTCAACTAGTTTGGTTAAATTAGTCTAAGAACTTGAGTTTTACCTATCTTTATCAATTTACTGCAATCAGATTTGACATAATCATTACACAGAAATAACATCAAAGGCCACGGTAGCCACAGAGATAATAGAGAAGATAACCATATATAGATAAAGACTGAATGGCAAAAGAAGGTTTTTTTTTTTTTTTTGATAAGTAAGAATGATATATATACGAAAGGCTATTCTATGCATGAAAAGCAAAGAGCAAACCCAGAGAATACAAGAAGAGAAAACAAAGCGAAGGAAAAGGAACCAGAGGACAAAAAGAAATTACACGAGAAAGATAACAAAGAAATGAAGGGAGAGAATCACTAGTCGTGAGTCTCCAAACCCGAGACCAATCAAAGAGAGTCCCACTAAAAGAAGCAAGAATCTGATCTCCAGAATTGTCCAAATCCTCAAAAGTCCACCGGTTCCGTTTCTTCCAAATACACCAAAGTATGCACAACGGAACTAAGTTCCAAATCTAGGACGAGAGCTTCCCCAACCAATTCCACCAACCAAAAAGCAAAACAGGGATCGATCTAGGAACAACCCAAGTCACACCAAAGGAGATCAAGGCAAAGCTCCACAGCCGATGTGCCATCTCACAATGGAGGAGTAAATGGTCTATCGTCTCACCACACTGGCAACACATAATACACCAGTCTACAAAGACCAGTTTCCTCAACCTCAAGTTATCACCCATTAGGATCTTATTCCAAGCTACACACCAAATGAAAAAAGAAACCGTCTAGGAGCCTTAACTTTCCATATACCTTTCCAAGGAAAGACAATAGAGGGGGGATCCCGCAATTTGTTATAATACGACCGGGTGTCAAACTCCCCATTAGTTTTCAACTTCCATCTCAACCGGTCTCCAACATCCAGAGGAGGGGTAATAGCTCCCGAAGTGCAAAGGAAATGCAGCCCTCCCTCCAACTCCCACTCATTAAGATCACGAATGAGACGAGTGTGTGGATAGTCGTGGGAAGAGCAAGGTTCCTGGAATCATTTCTAAACTTGATATTGAGAAGGCCTACGATCATGTGAACTGGGAGGCTTTGCTGGATTTGATGAATAGAATGGGCTTTGGTAGGAAGTGGTGTAAGTGGATCCGTACGTGTATATCCACCGTTCAATTCTCTGTTTTGGTTAATGGGTCTCTAGCTAATTTTTTTGGTAGTTCGAGGGGTTTAAGACAAGGGGATCCAATATCTCCTCTGCTTTTTTTGATTGTGATGGAGGTGTTCAGCAGGATGATGAGAAATGTGGAGGGAGCTGGCTTGATTCGTGGTTTCCAAGTTGAGGGTAGGGGTGGTGGGGAAAGTGTTTCTCATCTTTTGTTTGCAGACGATACTATCCTATTTTGTGATGCAGATGTGGAGCAAACCCAAAAGAATTGGGATTGAAATTTAGTTGAGTCATGAGGCGTGGTGCCCAGTTGATCTATTAATTGTTTTCATCATTATTAATTTCTTCAATGACCAAGTTTAAACCCCCCAAAAAAAAAACTTTCTTTCTTTCAGTTCAGGAAGTACACATAACCTATGCATAGACTCTGAACCCATAAAATCTATCATATGACTATTAAGGTTGGCATATAACATAGGTGGAGCCAAGGGGAGGAAGTGCCCCCCCCCCCCCCCCCCAAACTCCCCCAAACTCCATACTAGTAGGATATTTATGCTATTTTTCCTCCCTTTGACAAGTAAAAAATATTCCCTTCAACAATCTTACGAACACACCCAATTTCACACCCTCATTAGTTATCAACTAACAATGAGAGCAATATCACTTTCACATGAGTTCACCGATGATACTATTTTTATTATGCACCAACCACAACTTGACACATTAGTTGGTTGTGAAATTGGGTTTGTCCCTAGAACTTATTGTATTCCCTTAGTATTAAAACTAACAACACTTGATGATATAGCCTTTCACTTCAATTGAAACTCAATGTCCCACATCCCATATCAAGACACTTTTTAGTCCAAAGCAAATTGGTCTTCTAACATTAGTTGAAACTCAAAGTATAGCAGGTCCTAAATTTAAACTCAAAATAAATAAATCACGAGTTATGTCTTATTTTCTCATGATCATTAAATCCCTAACCCCTCCAACCCATCACAATCCTTTTTCTCCTCAATCTCTTATAATTTCTAACTCTAGATTTTTGATATAAACCCAAATTATAAACAACTAGAAAAGAGTAAGAAAACTTCAATTAGATAATTTATTAAAAGCAATCAAGGCTGCGTACACAACTTTGCAGGTATATATTGTTATACTCATGGAAATTTAAGGCTCTCTTGCTCTGATACCATGTTAAATTACCAATTATCCCAAAAACTTAAACTATTTAATCATTTAACCATATACTTCTAACAAAATCCATACTCCCCCACTGGCAGCATATGAGTAATGAGTCATGCCCAAGTTGTTTCTACTATCTTTTTTTATTTCAATATTCAAAAAGTTCCAATCTTGAATGCAAAAACCATAAGTAACATACAAATACAAGAAATCCCAGATAATCAATCAAAATCTGTAAAATAAAAAAAAATAAAAAAATGAGTGCAATGATGAAATATACCTGCGCTGCAAGAAGTTGGAGGATCCTTCTGCAAATCCTTAAGCTCCTTCGAGATACGCTTCGACGCCATGATGGTTCACCAGGTAAATCGCTTGAAGATATATTTACCAGGCAAAAGACCTACAACATGAACAGTACACAACACACACCTGACAACAATAATCCTTATTACACAAAATCGGTATTGATTTCATGGTACAACATTGGAGATCTAGAGTTTAAATAACAATATCTTTCAATATCTAACAAGATTTGGTTTGGTTTGGTTTTTTTTTTTTTTGAGGTGTGTCCAACCTAGAAAATGGTAGAAACCTGTGTAAAAAAGCATGGAAAAGAAACAGTAGGATGTACCTGCGAGGTGGGAAATGGCGATCCACAAGAAACGCGGTAAGATTAATAGATTCCTCAACCCCACCCTTTTCGATCGGTGTCGGAATGAGGAATCAGGGAGAGAAGTGAGGTTGTTTCTTTTGGTCTGCTTTATGTATTGGTTCCCAAAAATAAAATAAAAAAAATACACACCCGTTTTCTCGTTGTCCTTCTTATCCGTTCCAATTATTGTTGATAATTTACTACTTGTATTTAATTTCTTTTAACCCCTTTGTTTAACTTTATCCCCTTTCTTTACCATGACACCTTTTTGTCGGTGAGTTTAATAGTAATAAATACTTAATAAATAAACAACTTATTAATAAAACAAATTTTATAAATAGGGCTTATTGGGTTTTTTTTTTTTTATAGAAAAAATCCATTGAAGTATTATTAAGAAGCTCATAAATTAGCATTAACAAAATTATCAATGCTCAGAAGAGTAGGCCACATCTAAACTAAAAGCGGAGAAAACAATTTAACTCTTCTAGTTAAAGCATCCACTGCATTACCTTGTCTAAAAGTATGAGGAAAAAACCAATTTTTAAGAAAACTTACAATCGTCAAAGTATCCTTACGAAAGTGACCTAAACCAGAATTAAGTATATCATCACAGATTTGCGTATTGCCATATACAATCAAATTATAAGCGTCGGGGGTTCTTTTTACGTTTATTTTTCTAAGAAGGAAGTTGGGCTTGGCACTTCGTGGAATGGGTTCCAAAGTACCATTCTGCTGCTGCTAGTTTGTACGCAAACGTTGAGTCTAAATCCAAGGGAAGATGCTGCAAAGTGGGCTTATCTTTTGTTTCTGCTGCAGAAGGAACTTTTCTCTAGTTTCTGCCACAAGTCTGACTTTTCTGCTATGCAACAAAACTTTCTGCCGTGCAGTAAAACCGTCAGCTGTGTAGTAACGCCTTTTGCTATGCAGTAAAGCCTTTTGTTGTGTAGTAAAGTTGTTTGCTGTGCATTGAAGCCTTCTGCCGTGTAGTAAAGCTATCTGTTGTGCATTAAAGCCTTCTGTCGTGCAATAAAGCCTTGTGCAATCTTCATTTTTTACTGCAGACATACTTTTTTACTTCTTGCACATAAACAAATCTAAAACCCAAAGAAAATACTAATCAAGCAAATGTTAGCTTACATGGGTTAGCATATTCTCAGATATATATACATATATTCGTAAATATACTTATACATATTCACATATACATATATAAAATATATCCTTGCAGAACATGAGAAATAAGATATATGTGTATATATACTTACAGTAGGATAATGATTAGTTTGTGTCAAAAGTAAAACACGTAATAACAAATAAAGAAGAAAGCTTCAGCAAAAAAGGTTTAGCTAGTATAATAGCTAACACGATAAATATAATAAAAAGGTGTTACAGCAGAATAACTAGTACATCTAGTAAAAATACTACAGCAGGACAACTGATGTAGCAAACGTGATAAAAACGTGCTACAGCAAAATGATTAGTACAGCAAGTAAAGATACCACAGCAGGACAATTGATGCAGCAAACTTGATAAAAACGTGCTACGGCAAAATGACTAAATACAGCAGATATAAGTTATAATGAGAGAAATCAAATATATTTGCAATCGAAATCAAGTATTGAATCTTCCTATAGAATAAGTACACCAAGAAGTAACCCAAACTCTAACTTGAACAACCTTGTCATAGGCTTCTGCCATAAAAGTTGTGCATTTTGGAGAATAGGCCTAAATGGCTACTAGCTATTACTTTTGGAGGATTCAAAGAGTGGGTTTGCTAAGAGGGAGGAAAAAGAAGGTCTATTGATGCATGCCCCTATTCTTGCCGTGTTTTCTCTCTTCTTTTTATACCACTTTCTTTCTTTCTTTCTCTCTGTTCTTTTACCCTTGGTTTCTTACTACTCTCTTGCCGTGTGTTGTTCCCCCTTTTTGGTCCCCATTTGGTCTCCCCCCCTTAGGTGCTTCTCCATCCCATCTCCCCCCTTCATCCATGGCTACCTCCTCCTTTTATAGTGAGCTAATTCAATGGGATTTCTCCCTTTTACTCTTAGGGCTTCACCCACTGTTTTTGGTTTGTTGTGGGCATCTCTTTAGGACAACCCACCAACCCATTGGTTGCCCAGCCACTACCTCTGCTCAGAATACATCACCTGCACCATTACTCATTTCGTGGCAAAATTCCATTTTGTTTGTTCTTGCTGTATACCTCTACCTCTAGGTTCAAACGGATAAGGATTGGACTACCGCATTACCTAGCTCTATATCATGCATTAGATGGTCTCAGCCATCTATTACTTCTTTTAGGTAAGATACCATCCCAGCAAGGTATATTCCTAAAAGAAGTCATGGCAGGAAACCAAATATAGACCCTCTTTTCCCCCCACCACCAAACCACACCCTTTGAATCCCCTTAACCGTGGGCTTACCTCCCTTGTATTGGCTGGGTACAGATTGGTAGAGCTCCTGCCTTCATGGCAGGAAACCAAATATAGACCTCCTTTTCCCCCACCACCAAACCACACCCTTTGAATCCTCTTGACTGTGGGCCTACCTCCCTTGTATTGGTTGGGTACAGGTTGGTGGAGCTCCGACCCTTGTGTGCTTGCTCTACTATCTTCTGTTTTTGTCTTCTTTCGTTCCCACGCCATTTTTGCCGTAGCAGATTAGTTTTGTTTCATTCTGTTACGTGTTTTTGTCTTGTTCGTTCATGCGTTTCCTGCTGTGTTTGTCATTTTCTTTAGTTTGGCTTTTCTGTTCTTCACGTGATTCTTGCGGCTGACACTTCCTATGGATCTGCATTTTGTTGCAGATTGCTTTCCCTTGCATCTCTTTCTTTGGACCTTTCTTACTCTTCGGTCTTCTTGGTGGGTTTTTGGGCCTTACTTTCCATTGGGCTTTCTTCCTCATAGGCTTTTGGATATGGATTTGCAAAAATAGGCATCAACATTCAGCCCCCTGAGCATATGGATTGCTCCTACAATTCATATGCGAAAACTTATGCTGTTTTCTTTCGTGAATTGTTTCACAACTCATATGCGAATGCTTCTCTTCTTTTCTTTGCGGGCCTGTTGTTTCAATCTTTACTCTCCTTAGGCAAGTCGTTCTCTTTCCTTTAGCAAATTTATTTCCCTCCAAAGGTAGCCAAAAAAGTTGTTGTTCATGAGGGTGGTGGTTTTATTATTGTCACCCCAAAGTGAGTTTGTTGAAAACTTTGCCTCTTTTTAGCTCAATTGTTTCTGTTGATAGCCTGCATATTATTATTAGACTTGTGCCTGTTGGGCCTCTTTTAGGCATGCTGTAAGCTTCTGCTAAATTCCAGTAGCCCAGTACTATCATTAGACTTGTACTCATGCTGTTTTGGGTTTCCTTGGCCCATTTCATCGCTTTCGGGCTCCTTTGGCCCATTTTATTCTTTTGGGCATCTTCGGCCTATTTTATCGCCTTCGGGCTCTTTTGTCCCATTTTGTTCTTTTGGGCATCCTCGACCCATTTCATCGCTTTCGGGCTCCTTTGTCTCATTCGGGCTCTTTTGTCTCATTTTATTTTTTTGGGTAACCTCGGCCCATTTCATTGCTTTCGGGCTCCTTTGTCCCATTCGGACTCCTTGTCGCATTTTATTCTTTCAGGCATCCTCAGTCTGTTCCAATTCTTTACTCCCATAGGCCCTTACTAAGTCTTTTGGACTTCCCCGGCCCAAATTACCACATCCTTTACTTTTGAGGTTTATGAGCTTTCCATCAACCCCTTACTCACTTAATTCATTACTTCGGGACTCTTTGGCCCATTCTTGCTTGCTTTCTATTTCTCATAATGCCTATGGGTTAACTACTTCTTTCTCTGGGCTCCTTCTTGCTATTAGGCCTCTTTGCTAAAGTGGGCATCAACACTACCCTCATTCAAAGGAATTGTCGACGATGATGATGTGTGCATCCTTCTCTTCTTCATCATTCCTTTTCTTGTTTCTTGGTGTGCTTCTTGGAAATTCCTTATGATCTTGGACTTCTACAATGGTACTCATTTCTTTATGTCTGCGGCAATTTGTATACTCATTTCTTTACGTTTCTGCAGTAGCTCGTACTCATTTCTTTGCTTTTATAGGGATAAATACTCATTTTTCTGCTTCCACAGAATATGTAGACACTTTCTGCTGCAATACAAGCACTTATTTCTCTACGTTAATGCACCTCTTACTTTGCTTCTACTAAAGCAGCATCTATACTATAGGAAGTGAAGGTTGTGACAGATTTTGCGGCAAAAGAATTAGGCTTGACTGCTTCAGCTAACTTACTTTCCCCACGTATTCCTTAGTATCATCTCTTCATTCTTCCATAAGTACAGTTGCTCTTTAAGAATGGTCAGAAGACACAAATGTCGTGGAATCCTTACTTGTTGGGTTCTTTTCCATTTTGATATTTTACATTTTCTCATCTTTGTAAAATGCTCAAAATTGACTCTTTGGATTCTTCTTCTTTCTGCCAACTTCGCGAACAGCACTTTTGCAGAGCAAGGATCCTTCTTACGGTCTTCATGTATCTTTTCTTTTGGCCACTTAAGGTTGCTTCATTTTGGGCTTCATTCATTCTCTAAAAATAGAGAAAGTGTTGTCTTCTACTACCTTCGCATCTAAGCTATCGACTAAAAAGAGTTTCTGCCACGTTACTTTCTTCAAGTAAAGTTCTTTCACAAGAGGAAAGCTTCCTCTAAGTGTGTAGATCAAAGGGTGGCTTCGCTCCCTTTTCTTGTGCCTTCTTCTTCTCTTTGCATTCACGTATCTTCATTTCTTTTGCTCAAAATAAAGCGTAGAGCTAACATTGCAAGCCCTCATCATAGTAGAGTACTCTTTCATTTGTTGATAATACTTTCTGCTATTCTGAAGAACACATGTATTCTTTGCCAGGATGAAGTTTCTACGGAGAAGGATGTTGGGCCTTGTAGAAAGGCAAGTTTCTTTCAGTGATGATATATTTATAAGGGGCCTCCTTATTCAGAGCTACTACTAACATGGGTAAATGTATTGTTGCAATAGTAGAGGACCTTTTAGCCTCTAAGATCATCAATACTCTTATACCTTTGTTGTTTGCATTGCGGGCTGTTTCTAATTCTGCCATAAATTCTGGTTTTGCTGCAAAATTGATCTTTCTGCAGAAGTGACTGAGTCTACCACTCATTTTAAGGCACCTACAAATGGTGCCACTATAGATGTTCTTTCTTTTTCAAGGGGCAATGAGGATGCTTTCACGAGAAATCTTCACTTTCTTTTCATTGTAAACATTTTCTTTGTCATTCTGCCACTGCAACTATTGATTCCTTCGAGTTTGTTTTCTTTCTTCTTTAACATATTCTTCTTGTCATTCTACCACAACCACTGTTGGTGAGTATAACACTGCCTTTCTGATGAAAAGGCATAAATGTTGTTGTGAACTAGATCTCTTAACTTTGTTGTAGTGTTTCGCAGATCTTATTTCTACTGTAGTGCTTGTTGGTTTACCTTTACATATGTTTCTGCTGGAGTGCTTGTAGGCATTCTCTTCTTGCTTCCTTTCATTGCTTCATTTACATTTGCCAAAACAAGGGTGGTAGAATTTCTTCTCATGGATTCACTGCTGCATAGACTTTGCATTGTGTGAGAACTTTACTCTCCAATTACTGGTTGATGCTTCTGCAGAAGATAAATGATGTTGCTACTTTATCACAGACTAGAATGTTAGTCGACCATGGTAGGTTGCAACAAATTGCACGGGTGTTGCACTATGTCATATCATGAAGTTTGAAGCTACAGTAGATCAAGTGGCGAATGAATGTATACTTGTTGTAATGCCACAATCAATACTTATTTCGTGGTGGGTAATGTTGCTGCTACATATTGATACCCTAAGCGCTTTGTAGAAGCCTTTCCAAATTTGCTGCAGAATAAGCCTTAGTCCCCAACATGTGAGACAACTGGATGAGTCTTTAGCCTTCTGTAGAAGGCTTCCCAAATTTTGTAGCAGAATGAGACAGCCCCCAGTATACGAGAATAAGCCCTTAGCTTTCAGCAGAAGGCTTCCCAAATTTGCTGCAGAATGAGCTTTAGCCCCCAGCATGTGAGAAAACTGAATGAGCTTAATATCACCTTCTCTTGGTGCTGATGCTCCATCATATGGTTCATGCATTCTTTAGTAAAAAAAATTAGATGTCATGGATCTACAAGTTGTCATATTGTAGAAATTCTTTGTTGCTAGAGAATTTGGGAAAGAGTTACTTCCTAAGCATGCTATGGCTTCGTTCCACTGCAAGCACAATTGCTTCTCATGTATCTTCTGCTACATATGATTGTGGCTATAGCTTTTCTGCAGATTCTTTCCAAAGACTTGCGATCATGGCTCCTTTGTGGGTTTGATTGAGTGTAACCCCCATTATGGGCTTTTGCCAAGAACTCACAACCCTGGTTCCTTTGCTGGCTTATAGCCAAGAATTCATAAGACCCATATTTCACAACCATGACCCTTTTGTTGGCTTTTGCTACAAAGACCCATATTTCATGGGTTTCTTCTTTGCTTGCTTTGAGTATGGGCATATTTAGATGGAGCTTGCTACGTCTCTTGCTTCATGGTTGGCTAGTAATAGCCAAAAGTCAGCAACTTATAATATAAAATTTTCCCATGACATACCCACATCTTTCTGGGACATCATGCTTCTTTATTCTTGTGGCAGAATGCCCTTGCAGCAGAATGCCTTGAATAAAAACCATGTAATAGTTTTTTGCTGCAATAAGATAAGCAACTTTATTCACGGCAGAATGTGTGTCAGCAATTGGTTCTACTATTTCCCTTCTGTACATAAGCCAAAAGAAAGAGCTTTGAGTTTGTCATTGTTGCAAAGTTCTTCTAGGAAGAGACATGGGCATCAATGAGCTTCAGACTTGAAAAGTGATGGTGGAGTTGCGTAGTTTGTAGTAAAAGTGATTTGATGCATTCTTTCTTATAAATATCATAAAGATCATGATCATTAATGCCACTCTAGGAATAAATCCTCTGAGGTGCTTCAAAGAAAACTTCTCAACTCTTTAAGGTTGTTGAATCGGTTTGCTAGACCCAATAATGGACAAAGAGCAGTTTGCAAGCAGCTTGTAGATTTGGGCTTCTTTATGGAGAGTACGCAATAATTGAGTGATTGGCTTCATTCCAGGGTCTGGATTTAATTTGGACATACCACCATTCTGCCACATGCCTTCGATGTAGTCTTTGGTTGAAAGCGAATGCTTCGACATCGCCGAATTGATTACTTTTCCCTCATCCCTTCATTGATTCTGATATATTTGCTAATGTAGTAGCAAGAGATTGATCCAGCAAAAGTGAACATGAAAGGCTTTGTATGCACCTCCCTTTCTTTGAGAACAAATCTTAAATTTGTTGAATAAGATCTAGACTAGAATTTCTTGCTATAGCAGAATTGTCCACTACCCTTTTACACATTTTCACACTGTTGGTGTTCCCATGAATTCTTAATGAGGCAATGATCACTTTTGTTGTAGAAGACAATCACATTGGATTTGTGATTGCATTTAGAAAGTTCAAGAATTCAATACTGAATTTTGTGGTAGGATATTCTATGAAAAGACCTGCTAGAATACAAAATTCTGCTGTTCTATCGCAGAATATTCTGCTGTGAACAGTCTGCTGAGATATCTGCACTTTGGCTTCTAAAACTTTCTGCTATGAAACATTCTGCAAATGAGCATTCCGCATTTCTGAAATTTAGTTGATTTTGTTGTGAACAGTTGTTAAGGGGAAAATTTTGAAATTCTCAAATAAAATATGGGGTAGCCAAGCCAAAACTCGACTATGGGCCTTGAAATAAAGCCCAAAGGCTTTCGGTATTGTGGAAGTTCGCCCAAGCAAGAGATAAAGGCTGCACCTAAACAAGAAAACAACAATAAAACACAATAAACACATTACTATTGTTAGTTTATTATATTATTAGTCATTTTATAGCATCATAGTTTAAATCAGTCCTCTAGTGTTACGGTATCATCTCCAGTAGTGGGGGTGAAATTATACTTAGAGTCCAGCAGTCAATGATTAAATAAATTTAGGAAAGTATTCACTCTTAAGGGTCTTTGTGTGTCTCGGTTAAGGGAATTTATAATACTTTCAGCCATCATTACATCAATATGAGGGAAAAATTCAATTGTTAAAAATATATTATATCCTTCATCATAATAATAATAAACAAGGATTAAAGGCTCCATAGTTACAAATAAAAGAAGAAAAATAGGATGGAATGAAGGAAGAGAAAGATCCACAGCTCAGTGCAGCAAGTATTAAACTAAGATTTTGGTGAATGTGTATTTATAAGGCATGAAGGAGATGAATATGAGCTTTTTTATTGAGTGAGATGGGATTAATGCTAAGATTAAGGCTTTTTGTGAGTGGTGGGCTGTTTATGGCTAGTTGAGAGACATTTATGGGCTGTGATTGTGTGAAGGTGTGAAAGGAATATCTGGGTAAATGAGTGTAGGTTAAAGATGATGGGTGATGAGCTTAAGGAGAGCTAAACCACCAGCAAAAATGGCAAACGAACCTAGATTTTCAGAGGGGGGTGGCTGGTTGTCTTTGTGGCTAGTTTGCTTGTCTATTTATAATGGAGCTGAAGGGAGGCATTAATTGACAAGAATCCAAAAACGTATGACGTCTCAAAGGTGACGAAATCAAGGTCAAGCCTTCTTGGGATTTTTGATCAGAAGTAGGAAAACCCATTTCAGGGGCTGCCTTGCTTCTTTGGGTAATGATGGGATTTTAGAGCTTTTTGCATTAAATGCCAGGATTTTTGGGCTGAGCTTGATTATTGTGTTTTGAGGTGTGTATCAAGAGAGAATCCTAATGTTGCAACTGAGATTTGGTCCCCCAAGAAGTGAGATTTAACACCCCAAGCCAGGTGTCAAATTCTAGTCTACATCAAGGGGTTCCGCTGGAGATCCCTTTATGCCCTCCAAACCACATGTTCCCAATTTTTCCCCTTTAGGATTCATGGGCTTGGTACATGAATCATGTCTCGAACGTTTTTAACATTTATAGCATCAATTTGTTGAGATTTGGATAACTTGGCTTTAGTTCCCCTTCCGCTGGAGGTACAGCTTTGAGGAAGATGATGGAGTTTGATCACCCTTTAGACTTCAGTTGATATGACAACTCATTGGCACTGTTCACGTCAGGCAGAGGGTGGCAGAAAACTGATGGGACAGCCCTTAGTTCATTCTTAAAGGCTTAGTTTTCTTGTTAGGGTCTCTAGTTGTTTTTTGGTTAAGGATGAACAAAGGTTGGTTACCCTCTCTCAAGCTTCTTGCTGGGGACTTTTTTGGGCTAGAACTTTGCTCCATTTCAGCACTTTTAGTTGGGCCACATGGTCCTTTCTTTGCTTGGGCGTGTTCCCTACTTCATGAGATTCTTGGGCCTACAAAATGGGCATTACAGACATGCTTTGCCATGGGTTTTTTACTCCTTATGAGCTTTAGTTGTTAGTAGAAATAAAATGAATTCATGAGCTTTAATAAATATTTATGATAGATTTTGGGTGTTAATTCCCATAGGCTTTAAATAACAACTTGTAGAGTTTCTCATAATTTTTACTATAGATTACTTTGTAAATGATATTTTCTTTTGGGCTTTTTAAAATAATGACCTCCAATATTGTTTTTGAGAATAATATTTACTATGGGTTTTAAATAAATATGATAACAACCACTATAATGGAATAATGTGATGTTTCTTATGAGTTTCTCCATAGATAATCATAATGGATATGTAGGATGAATAATTACCATGAGTTTTGGTACTAAATATTATGAATGTTGTGATGTAAGATAGATAGTGAACATGAGTTTATAATATGAAATAAATAAATGTCATGAATCTAATAATCATAACTTTTCATGGGTTTTTATAAGATGATTACAATGGGTTTTGAGATAAGATAATTCATAAATTCCATTAGCTTATAATAGTAATAGTTTTAAGAATCTAACGTATTGTTTATTGGAATTTCAAGTGAAATAACTATGATATAGTATTTTGCTAAGTATTGATAACCTTGGGCTTTTTGATAAAATAATGCCAAGTAATTAGCTTGGGCTTTTAATAGTGCCAATGTAAGTTGGGCATTTGATATTGCCAATGAGAATTGGGCTTTAATGTTGCCAATGAAAATTGGGTTTTGATGTTGCCAATGAAAATTGGGTTTTGATGTTGCCAATGAAAATTGGGTTTTGATGTTGCCAATGTAAGTTAGGCTTTTGATATTGCCAATGAGAATTGGGTTTTAATGTTGCCAATGAAAATTAGGCTTTAAATATTGCCAGCGAGAACTGGGCTTTGATATTGCCAATGAGAATTGGGCTTTGATCTTGCCAATGAGAATTGGGCTTTGATCTTGCCAATGAGAATTGAGCTTTGATATTGCCAACGTAAGTTGGGCTTTTAATATTGCCAATGAGAATTGGGCTTTGATGTTGCCAATAAAAATTGGGCTTTAATGTTGCCAGCGAGAACTAGGCTTTGATATTACCAGCGAGAACTAGGCTTTAATATTGCCAATAAGAATTGGGCTTTGATCTTGCCAATGAGAATTGGGCTTTAAATATTGCCAGCGAGAACTGGACTTTGAATAAATAAATTGCCATGGGTTTAAATCATGGGCTTTGATCATGAATTTGAATTCCATTGATAAAATTGTTTTGCCATGGACTTGAATCATGGGCTTTTCAAATATTGTTAAGCATAAGTATTCTTGTGTTTTAAATAGAATAGGATGTGTGTATTGGGTTCATAGAGCCGGTTTTAGGCTTAACTAAATAATGATAATAAAATTGGATAAAATATGAGTTTTGGAACTTTTTGTGATAGTTTATATCATAACCTAATTTAGATAATGAGATATCAAACATTTGTGATTAACATAATAATAGAGCGAAAATTATTTAGGAAAACCCAATAACTTATTGGTGGTATAAATAGGTGGTACTTGAATAAAATTAGGTGTAAAAAAAAGTACCCTAACAACAATTTGCCGAAGGATTTGCACTTAGTCTTTTGAAACTTTCTGCTATAAAATATTCAGCCAATGAACATTTTGCATTTCTGGAATTTTGCTGAAATATTTTGCTGATGAACATTCTGCATCTCTAGGATTCTGTTGCGAAATATTCTGCCAATGAACATTCTACATTTTTGGAATTTTACTTTGAGATATTCCGCCAATGAACATTCTGCATCTCTGGGACTTTGCTGCGAAATTTTCTGCTGATGAACATTCTACATTTCTGGGATTCTGCTGTGAAATATTTTGTCGATGAACATTCTGAAATTCGGCAGATTCCGCTGTAAATACTCTGCAGAGAGATCTACATTCTGGCTTCTGAAATTTTCTGTTATAAAATATTTTGCGGACGAGCATTTTGTATTTCTGAAATTCAGCAGATTTTGCTTTGAACAGTTTGCCGAAGGATTTGTACTTTCTGCTATGAAATTTCTGCGGAGGGACATTTTGCACTTCTGAAAAAGTCTGCTGAAGAATACTTCACGGAGGAAATAGTTATTCCCAATAGTATAGTAATGATGAAAATTTTCCTTTGGCTTCTATATCTTCATTTTTGTGTCTAGCTTTTGGTTCTTAAGGGGAAGTAGAGCTAGAATCACTAGCATGAAAAAATGATTGAAACCTTGTGAGGGAATGAAGGGATTTTTCTCTTCTAAATGTTGAACCCAAAGGTGGAGATGGAGAGAGTTTTGAAAACTTCTTATGTTTCCTTAAAAGAAATGAGAGCAAAAAGGTGATAAGTGGCTTAGAAAGCTTTTAGGAGAGTTGCATGTTTGAGTAAGTGGCTTGCCACATGTCTCACATGCATGATAAGGAGAACAAGTAGCATTTAAAGGGTAGGACCAAATATTGTAAAGGCCTTCTATTGTAGAGCTCTTAGGATATTTTTGTTGTAGAACTCTATGGTGTTGTAGTGATATTTTGCTATTGCATTTTGATACAATGCCATTGAACTCTGCTATGGTATTGTGGTATTCTACCACAATATTCTGCTGCAATATTCTACCACTCCACTTTGCACACTATAATGCTCTGTTTTAACGTTGCTGTGTTCTACCATAGAATTATGCTACGGTACTATCCTGCTGTAACGTTGCTGTATTCTATTCTACTACAGCACTGTCTAGTTATAACGTTGTTGTAGTAATCTGCCACTCTACTATGGTATTGTCCTGCTATAACGTTGCTATATTCTACCATAGAATTCTATTGCAGTACTGTCCTGCTGTAACGTTACTGTAGTATTCTGCCATAGAATTCTGCTACAGTACTATCCTGCTGTAACGTTGCTGCAATATTCTGCCATAGAATTCTGCTACAGTATTATCCTGCTGTAACGTTGCTGCAACATTTTGCCATAGAATTCTGCAGCACCGTTTTGCTGTAATGTTGCCGTAATACTCCATCATAGAATTCCATTATGGTACAACTGTGATGTTTTGGAAACTTTCCTGAGGGTACAACTTGGACAGTTGAAGAACATCTGTGTCTCGCTTTGGTATGGACTAGGAAACATGTTTGCGGAGGAGAAATATCTCATTCTCCCCATCTTGATCCCAACTCCCCAGTGAAGTCGCTAAAAATGTCGGGGGTTCTTTTTACGTTTCTTTTTCTTAGAAGGATGTCGGGCTTGGAGCTCCGCGGAATGGGCTTCAAAGTACTATTTTGCCGCTGCCAATTTGTGCACAAACATTGAGTCCAAGTCCAACGGAAGACGCTGCAAAGTGGGCTTATCCTTTGTTTTTGCTGCAGAAGGAATTTTTTTCTAGTTTCTGCCACAGGTCTAACTTTTCTGCTATGCAACAAAACTTTTTGCTATGCAGTAAAACTGTCTGCTAGGCTTATCCTTTGTTTCCGCCACAGAAGGAACTTTTTTTTCAGTTTCTGTCGCAGGTTTGACTTTTCTGCTATATAATAAAACATTTTGCCGTGCAATAAAACCGTCTGTTGTGCAGTATCGCTTTCTGCTGCGTAGTAAAGCCTTCTGTTATGCAATAAAGCTGTTTACTGTGCATTAAAACCTTCTGCCGTGCAGTAAAGCCTTGTGCAATCTTCATTTTTTTACTGTAGATATACTTTTTTATTGCAGACATACTTTTTTACTTCCTGCACAAAAACAAATCTAAAACCCAAAGAAAATACTAATCGAGCAAATGTCAGCTTACATGGGTTAGCATATTCTCAAATATATATAAATATACTTATACGTATTCACATATACATATATAAAATATATCCTTGCAGAACATGGGAAACAAGATATATGTGTATATATACTTACAGCAGGATAATGATTAGTTTGTGTCAAAAGTAAAACACGTAATAACAAATAAAGAAGAAAGCTTTAGCAAAAAAGGTTTAGCTAGTATAATAGTTAACACGGTAAATATAATAAAAAGATGCTACAGCAATATAACTAGTACAACAAATAAAGACACCACAACAGGACAATTGAAGTAGCAAATGTGATAAAAATGTGCTACAGCAGAATGACTAGTACAGCAAGATACCACAGCAGGACAACTGATGCAGCAAACTTGATAAAAACGTGCTATGACAGAATGACTAAATACAGCAGATATAAGTTATAATGAGAGAAATCAAATATATTTGCAATCGAAATCAAGTATTGAATCTTCCCATAGAATAAGTAAACCAAGAAGGAACCCAAATCCTAACTTGAACAACCTTGTCATAGGCTTCTGCCATAAAAGTTGTGCATTTTGGAGAATATGCCTAAATGGCTACTAACTATTACTTTTGGAGATTTCAAAGAGTGGGTTTGCTAAGAGGGAGGGAAAAGAAGGTCTATTGATGAAAACCCCTATTTCGGCCGTGTTTTCTCTCTTCTTTTTTTACCACTTTCTTTATTTATTTCTCTCCGTTCTTTTACCGTTGGTTTCTTACTACTCTCTTGCCATGTGTTTTTCTCCCTTTTTGGTCCCCTTTGGGTCTCCCCCCCCCCCCCCCCTTAGGTGCTTCTCTATCCCATCTCCCCCTTTCATCTATGGCTACCTCCTTCTTTTATAATGAGCTAATTCAATGAGATTTCTCCCTTTTACCCCTAAAGGTTCACCCACTATTTTTGGTTGTTGTGGGCATCTCTTTAGGATTACCCACCAACCTATTGGTTGCCCAGCCACTACCTTTGCTCAGAATACATCAACTGCACCATTACTCATTTTGTGACAAAATTCCATTTTGTTTGTTCTTGCTGTATACCTCTACCTCTAGGTTCAAACGGATAAAGATTAAGCTACCTCACTACGTAGCTCTATAACATGCATCAAATGGTCCTAGCCATCTACTACTTCTTTTGGGTAAGATACCACCCCAGCAAGGTATATTCCTAAAAGAAGTCATGGCAGGAAACCAAATATGGACCCCCTTTTTCTACCACCACCAAACCACACCCTTTGAATCCCCTTGACTGTGGGCCTACCTCTCTTGTATTGGCTGGGTGCAGGTTGGTAGAGCTCCGACCCTTGTGTGCTTGCTTTACTGTCTTCTGTTTTTGTCTTCATTCTCACGTCGTTTCTACCGTAGCAAATTAGTTTTGTTTCGTTCTACTACATGTTTTTGTCTTGTTCGTTCATGCGTTTCCTGTTGTGTTTGTCATTTTCTTTGGTTTGGCTTTTCTTTCCCTCACGTGATTCTTGCGGCTAACACTTCTTGTGGTTCCGTGCTTCTTCATATTAGTTTTCACGCCTATCCTTTTATGTAAAAGGATTTGGGCCTTTGTGGGCCAGATAATGTTAACTGGATCAAGAGGGTCTTGGGCCCAATTTGCCTTGATCTGCCAAAGTCATTCTGCTGAAGAACTGTATTCTGCGGCAGATCTATATTTTGCTGAGGATCTGCATTTTGCTACAGATTACTTTCCCTTGCATTTCTTTCTTTGGACCTTTCTTACTCTTCGGTCTTCTTGGTGGGTCTTCGAGCCTTGCTTTTCAATGGGCTTTCTTCCTCATGGGTTTTTGGATATGAATTTGCAAAAATAGACATCAACAATAAGCAATCACACAATTATAAGTATCATATTTGCCATTATTATTTATTAGGTTATTTTGAAAAGAGAGAATTATTGGTTTACATCGATAAAAATTTCATCAATTTAGTAGCCGTGTCAAAACTCAAAATAAAATAAAAGCAACCTAAATGAGGGGGCTACAAGTGAAGTATGAACTAGGGGTAAATAAATTCCCGGTTCTTTACATGATCTCTCTATGTGTGTTTAGGAAAATCTGGTTTTGTATCTCATACAAAATACACAGCGGAAGCAACAAATATGGATCTATTTCATTCATGATTGATAACATGCACTATGTAATTTTCAGAATTTAAGAACAAGATAGCGTACCTTGATGCGGTGAAATTCAAAATAAAAGATTAGAAGTACTTGGGAACACTTTTAATCTTCACTCCAATTCCACTTTACGCCCAAAAAGTATGGTCTCTCAATCAGTTTCTAAGAGAAAATAATTGAGTGGCTTCACTCGCACATACACACCACTTCACAATGATGTACCTTTTTCTTATAAAAAATTATATATGTTTCTCCCTTTTATAACTAACTAATTATTTAATTGGGCCAGCCTATTAGACCTATCTAATTGGGCTTTAGTATGTGGCTTGGAGTGGGACCAAAAGGAACCAATAAGACACTAGCTCCAGTGGGCCTTAGGCTTTTCTATCAACTCTTGACAAGCCCAAAGTTACCATTAATTATATTTAATACTACTATATAAATATAATTGCACTCTAGGTCTTATTAAAAACTTATATTCCAAGACTTTATTATATATGCAACCCTTTCATAAAATATTCGTAGTAATACAAAGTCATGAATATAGACTGTCACTTTGAAAAATTACTACATCTTAATCCTTGAGTGCCCGATTTAATCCTTTAAGTTATTCATCATATATTTATGAAATCCAATTTCATAAATATATACTTTAGTATATCCTTACTAAAGTGGTTAGGCTTAACACTCTGAATAACTAAACCCATTAAACTTATCTCAAGGGAATATTTTATATCTCCATTAAGAGATTATGAATTCCATATTAAGAATATATGTTCCATCAACACTAAATTTGGCTGTCCAACATACTGAGATTTTGATCGTGACTTTAGATCTCACTCCTGATATATCAAAGTAACCTACACTTTATGATCAAGTCCATTATTCTCTCAAGATTAAGAGTTTATGCAAATAGAAGTCGTGAGATTTATTATTCATTTGATAGTCGTTAGGAGAATAATAAATCTCACAGCGATCCAGTTCAATATGTCTTAACTCTTAAAACATATCAACATATCAACTAGAAGTCTCTACTTCCATGATCAAGACAAATCATCTTAGTTAATATGTTATAGTCTTCGCAGATGAAATGCCCAATTTCATCACCGACTACAAACTATAATTCTGAGTTTACAAAGAACTTGTGATCTATATCTTCCATGACTAAATCACATAAATCACATACTATGTATCTTATGAATTATATGATAATGTCCAAATATTCATGTTGCCATTATCTTAGATAATAATAAAACAACTTTATTAATTATAACATTAAGTCATACATAATGTTATACATAGCATCATACAATAGGATTTAAGGGCACATATCCTAACAATCTCTCACTTGCCCTAAAGACTATTGTGCACTAATCTAATTCTCATTCCCTCCAAATGTGACTCAAAAGTCCTTTGTGACAATGTTTTGGTAAAGAGATTCGCTAGATTACTTGCACTATCAATCTTTGCTATTTCTACATCTTCTCGAGCAACAAAGTCTCGAATGATGTGATACTTTCTCTCAATGTGCTTTCCTTTATTGTGATTTCTTGGATCCTTAGTAACCGCTCCACTATTGTCGCAAAACAATGTGATGGGAACTTACTCCATTCTCATAACACCAAGATCAAAAAGGAATTTCTTGAGCAAAACAGCTTCTTTTGCCGCTTCACAAGCAGAAGCAACATATTCAGCTTTCATGGTGGAGTCTGCAATGCAAGATTGCTTAACACTCCTCCAACTTATGGCTCCACCTCCCAAGGTGAACACACAACCTGAAGTGGACTTTTTGAAATCAAGATCTGACTGAAAATCTGAATCTGTATAACCAATAGGAATCAAATCCTCACTATGGCAAACAAACATATAATCTATCGTTCTCCGTAGATACTTGAGAATATGCTTTACAGCTTACTAATGTTTAAGTCATGGATTTGATTGATATCGGCTGACCATGCCAACTGAATAACAGATATCTGGTCTAGTACATAACCTGGCATACATGAGACTTCCCACTGCAGAAGCATAAGGAACTTGTCTCATTATATTTTCTTCCTCTAAAGTCTTAGGCCTTTGGTTATCAGACAGAGGAACTCCATGTCTAAAAGGACGTAATCCTTTCTTGGAGTTTTGCATGCTAAATCGTTCTAGAACCTTATCTATATACCCAGTTTGTGATAAACCTAACATCTTATTCTTGCGATTTTGCCAAAACTTGATCCCTAGAATAAAATTAGCTTCACCCAAGTCCTTCATTTCAAATTGACTTGACAACCAAACCTTTACCGATGACATTACACCCCTACTTCATTTCCAATGAGTAGAATATCATCAACATAAAGTACTAGGAACATTACTACTTTATCTTGATGTCTTTTGTACACACATGGTTCATCAAGATTTTATTCAAAACCAAATGATTTGATTGCTTGATCAAATCTGATGTTCCATGACCTAGATGCTTGCTTAAGTCCATAAATGAACTTTTTCAACTTGCAGACCATATGCTCTTGGTTCTTTACTATGAAACCTTCCAGTTGCATCATATAGATTTCTTTTTCAAGATTGCCATTCAGAAATACAGTCTTGACATCCATTTGCCAAATCTCATAATCATAATGAGCAATAATGGATAAGAGAATTCTGATAGATTTAAGCATGGCTACTTGCGAAAAAGTTTCATCATAATCAATACTTTCTTTTTGTGTATACCCTTTCGCCACTAGTCTTGCTTTAAAGGTTTCAACCTTTCCATCTATCCCTCTCTTCTTCTTGTAAACTCATTTGCAACCAACAGGTTTAATGCCGTTAGGCGTCTTTACAAGATCTCATACTTAATTGAAATACATAGAATCCAATTCAGATTTCATAGCTTGGACCCAATGATGTACATCTATATCATTCATTGCCTCCTCATAAGTGTAGGGATCCGATTCAGCCTCTTTCGGGATAGTTTCATAAGTTTCTCCCAAACCTATAAATCTTATAAGAAGCCGAACAATTCTCCCACTACGACGAGGCACCTGTGTACTAGTCATCTCATGAATAATGTCTTGTGGTGTATCCAATACAGCCACATCATTCCTAGTTTCATCCATTGGTTGTTCAATTACAAGTTCATCTACTTCAGCCAATACAACTTTACTTCTAGGATTAAAATTATTCACATAATCATCTTCCAAAAATTTGGCATGGGTGTTAACAAACACTTTGTTATCCTTATGATTATAGAATAAATAACCCTTGGTTTTCTTTGAATACCCTAAAAATATGCATACTTCCGTTTTAGCTTCCAACTTATCAGACTTCCCTTTCAACACATGTGCTGGACATCCCCAAATGTGAGATATTTCATACTAGGCTTGCGCCCACTTCACAATTCCTTAGGTATGTTGGGGAACACATTTTGATGGAACTAAATTTAAAATATGCATAGCAGTTTTTAGTGCATATCCCCAAAATGAAATTGGTAAAGTTGAATAACTTATCATGGATCTAACCATTTCCAAAAGAGTCCTATTCCTTCTTTCCACTACACCATTTTGTTGGGGAGTTTCAGGTGCAGTCAATTGAGAGATAATCCCATTTTAAATTAGGTAATCCTTGAAATTCCCAAGAAGGTATTCGCCACCTCGATCAGATCGAATGGCCTTTATGCGTTTACCAAATTGATTTTCAACTTCAGCCTTAAACTCTTTGAACTTTTCAAAGGTTTCGAACTTCCGTCTCATTAGGTACACATAACCATATCTTGAGTAATCATCCGTAAAAGTGATGAAGTACTCAAATCCTCATTTTGCTTGGGTTGACATAGGACCACATAAATCTATATGAACTAATTCAAACAACTCTTGGGCATTTCTACCTTTTGCATTAAAAGGTCGTTTTGTCATTTTACCTTCCAAGCAAGATTTGCAAACTGAAAATCCATCAAAGTCCATGGGCTGTAAAAGTCCATCTTTGATTAGTCTTTGAATCCTATTTGAATTAATATGACCCTGTCATAGATATGCATCGCTAGTAGAAGGAAACTTTCTCTTTAATGATTTTACATGAGAGCTATTATCTAATTTAGAATTGTATAATTCATGCTTGTCAGGGTTTAAAATATAAAGATCATCCATAACATTGCCAGAACAGATAAACACTTTATCCTTCTTTATTACAACATTGTCTTTGAGGATAACATAATATCCAGGTTTACCTAAATAAGTTGCAAAAATTAAATTCCTACGAACATTAGGTACATACAAACAGTCTTCTAATATTAAAACCCTAGACTCAAAACATAAATTAAACACTCCAACAACTACAACTGGTATTCTGCTCCCATTAGCCAAAGTAAGAAACAATTCCCCTTCATTCAGCTTTATGGTCTCCTAGAATCCTTGTAAAGTATTGTAGATATGATTAGTACAACCTGAATCCATACACCAGGAATCCGTGGGATTCTGTACTAAACATATTTCAAGAAGGAATGTACTTTTCATACCTTTATTCTTGGTAGCTTTGAATATTGGACAATTCCTCTTCCAATGTCCTTTCTCACCACAATGGAAACACTTTCCTTTGGTTTTCTTTCCTTTATTGGCAACTCTTAAGGCAACTTGTTTACCATCTCTCTTGGTGAAGTCCTTCTTCTTCTTCTTTTTACCCTTGCCTTTCGACTTAGGTTGAGAAGTAGAAGTTTCAGCCATATTGGCATCAACACTAGAAGTACCAAGGATGCCTTCCGCCGCGACCAACTTATTCATCAATTCAGACAATGTATAAACCTTTTTGTTCATATTATAGTTAAGCCTGAATTCCATGAATAATTCTGGTAGTGACTAGAGTATCATATCCACATGGAATTCTCCATCAATATCAGCATCTAAAACTTCCAATATATTCAAATTAAAGATCATCCTAAGACAATGCTCCCTCACTGAAGTACCTTCAGCCATTTTGGTTTTATAAATTTGCCTCATAATTTCTTGCCTTGCAGAACGGCCTTGCTCACCAAACATCGCCTTCAAACTTAGCATAATGTTTGAAGCTAGTTCTACATCCTACATTTGATGCTGTAAAACATTTGAAATATATGCTAGGATATAGCACTTGGCCATCTCATTAGATTTCTGCCAACGATCATATCGTTATTTTTTCTCAAGAGGAGCATCTAATGATGGAAAGCTAGGACATGGTTGAGTAAGCACATATTTGTGCTCTTCAGCAGTAAGAACAATGTCCAAATTTCTTTTCCAGTCAACATAGTTAGATCCATTCAGTTTGTTTTGATTAAGAATAGCAACAAGTGGGCTAAATGATGCCATGATTTAAATCTGAAAATAATAAACATGAATATAATAAATAAACTAGACATTATCAATTTAGCATACAAGCATATAACATGGAACCTTAATAAAACCATAAAATATTATATGTAACGACAACCCAATCCATGTCTATAATTCCTTGGTAGCAAGTTTATTATAAACACATTAATTGGTTGAGAAATATTCTCATTATTAATGTTATCATGATAACTCTTATCAAACATTAATAATATGACGTATTGCCTTTAGCCTATAAGTAATAATGACATAGCTCCTTTGGGAGGTTAACATTACACTTAGTCTAGTGTACACTATTATCTAGAATCATGTGTAGCCACATTTCATCTCCCTTATAATGTTTAAACTTGTAGTACCATGGAACAAAACACCCTCCTTTGGGATCACGAGGCATATGCGCCAAGACGAGGTGTTTGTCCACACTACTTTAAACGGGTAAGTTCAATCTTGTAGTACTATGAAGTAAACACCTTCCTTTGGGATCGCGAGGCATATACGCCAAGACGAGATGCTTACCCACACTACTATGAACCGATAATGGAGGCCGTGAGATCTAACCCTTGTATCTCTCTACCACAAGATTTTTTAAATTAAAGGTTTTTAAGATTAAGAACCATAATAATGCTAGACACTTTGAAAACATAATCCTAATCTCATTAGGAATAAATTTCATTAAACAAATACTTTAATCCTAGCGTTATTATATATAAAGGCTTATATCCGTATATTACATGCTAAGGCTTACATGCAATATATAAGGTTTATATACATGTTATATATTTTATATATATATATATATATAAATATATATATATATTATATTAATAATATATATATAAACCCTCACATGATTTATATATAACAAAGCAAATATGCCAAGCAGTGCAACCATTCGCACATGGCAGTTAACACATGTTAATAACCATATCCTAGGCCATAATTGATTTGCATGTAAACCATGTAAACCTATATTATATATATATATATATATATATATATATATAATATACCATACGGATGATTATATATTACATGTCAATGGACATGAAGTCATGAAACCATGCAAGAGATTGTATAGATTGTATAAACTTTATATGGCCAAGCAATGCAAACTTTCGCACATGGCAGATACAATATTACAGTTATACGGATTCAAAGGCATGCATCCAAGCCACAATTTATCATTGATAATATATAATATACGGATGGAAACTTTATATAAGCCTTTAAGAATTTAAAGCCTTCCACTAGATACTTATAAGATGGAAACCATGCAACCCTTAACTGCCATATGCGTGAATAAATTATTGCACCGCTTGACTATTTCAATGAAGACACGGCTTCATTGAATAACAATCAATCTTTGGCCATAAACTTCAATCTATATATCACATGTATAAATGAATCATGCCATATGAATTCCAACGCCAATAACAAAAATTCATAAAACCATAATTATCAAAACATGTCTACACAAAAGAACACGTTCAAGGACACAATAATGCAGAAAAATTTACTGTAGAAAATTAAAACACAAAGCGAACAGTTTTCTTAAATTCTAAAACTCAATCACATGTTATACAAGCTTAAGATGAAAACCTGGCTCTGATACCAATTGTAGGAAAATCTGGTTTTGTATCTCATACAAAACACACATCGGAAGCAACAAACATAGATCTATTTCATTCATGATTGATAACATGCACTATGTAATTTTCTGAATTTAAGAACGAGATAGTGTACCTTGGTGCGGTGAAATTCAAAACAAAATATTAGAAATACTTGAGAACACTTTTAATCTTCCCTCCAATTCCACTTTACACCCAAGAAGTGTGGTCTCTCAATCAGTTTCTAAGGGAGAAATTGAGTGGCTTCACTCGCACACACACACCACTTCACAATAATGTATCTTTTTCTTATAAAAAATTCTGTATGTTTCTCCCTTTTATAACTAACTGATTATCTAATTGGGCTGGCCTATTGGGCCTATCCAATTGGGCTTTAGTGTGTAGCTTGGAGTGAGACCAAAAGGGACCAATAAGACACTAGCTCCAATGGGCCTTGGGCTTTTCTATCAACTCTTGACAAGCTCAAAGTTACCATTAATTATATTTAATACCACTATATAAATATAATTGCACTATAGGTCTTATTAAAAACTTATATCCCAAAACTTTATTATACATGCAACCCCTTCATAAAATATTCGTAGTAATACAAAGTCATAAATATAGACTGCCACTTTGAAAAATTACTACATCTTAATCCTTGAGTACCCGGTTTAATCCTTTAAGTTATTCATCATATATTTATGAAATCCAATTTCATAAATATATACTTTAGTATATCCCTACTAAAGTGGTTAAGCCTAATACTTTGAAAAACTAAACCCATTAAACTTATCTCAAGGGAATATTTTATATCTCCGTTAAAAGATAATGAATTCCATCTTGAAAATATATGTTCCATCAACACTAAATGTGGCTGCCCAACATACTAAGGTTTTGATCATGACTTTAGATCTCACTCCTGATATATCAAAGCAACCTACACTTTATGATCAGGTTCATTATTCTCTCAAGATTAAAAGTTCATGCAAATAGAAGTTGTGAGATTTATTATTCATTTGATAGTCGTTAGGAGAATAATAAATCTCACAGCGGTCCAGTTCAATATATCTTAACTCTTAAAACATATCAACATATCAACTAGAAGTCACCACTTCCATGATCAAGACAAATCATCTTAGTTAATATGTTATAGTCTTCGCAGATGAAATGCTCAATTTCATCACTAACTACGAACTATAATTTTGAGTTTACAAAGAACTTGTTATCTATATCTTCCGTGACTAAATCACGTAAATCACATACTATGCATCTCATGGACTATATGATAATGTCCAAATATTCATGTTGTCAGTATATTAGATAATAATAAAACAACTTTATTAATTATAACATTAAGTCATACATAATGTTATACATAGCATCATACAATAGGATTTAAGGGCACATATCCTAACAGTGTGATCAATATTTTTATGGCTAGTTGAAGGGGATCAATGTTGTTGTTTTAGTATATTAATTGGTTTTTGCTATTCCATTATCTTATATACTCGCTTCCCTCCTCTTTGTTGTTACAATGTTCTACTATTGCCTTGTGTACCATTGTAGGCTTATAGCTATTTATTCATTTGGATGAGCTTATTTCCATCTTAAAATAGAATGGAGCTTTTCAAGACATTATCTTTTTAACAAGGGTATGGTTGTGCTTCTCCACAATAAACAAAATAAGTTCATCCAAACACACACTTATAAACATGATGGTATTAGAACTCTTGATGGGTTTGATTATCATTGATATGTCTAATAAACAATATAAGTTAGTTGATGAGAATAGGCAAATTTCGTAGTTAGGGTCTTAAGGGTGGACAAACACTAGATGAACAGACCTTCAGCACAACTCAACAAACCCGATCATATAAGGTCCAACTTTAGGTTTCCCACATTGAAATCCAAGAAATTTTTGAAAGGTCTTTGCCTAATCACTTATTCCCCATTTATTCCCTTCGTGTGTTGTTGTTCCACTTTTTCATGTTGTTGCCACTCCCTTTCAACCAATAACCTATGGGTTTAACCAGTTGAATTATTAATTTGAAGCTCATCATATTGGTCGATAACAATTTCAGCTTCCTTAAATTCAACGTGATTGAGTCAGTTGATGGATTGACACTAAACTAATGCTATGTTTGGAAGTTTGGAAGGGGAGGAGAGTAGAGGGGAATGATTATCCTCCACCTTGTTTGGATGTTTTTAAAATTAAGTAAAGAAGAATGGAATAATTAGCATTTTCATAGCTTGTAATTTTGTTAATATGGTAAGGATAAATTCGATAATCATTTGGTCAAGCATTTATATGCTCTACTCTTCCTCCAAATCTCTCTAATTTGGAGGAATAAAAAATGAGGGGGGGGTTAGAAGTAGTTAGAACCCTTTCAAACCCCTCCAAAGTCCTCTCCCTTCTTTCTTAAAAAATATCCAAACAAAGTAGTTTAATTTATTCTCCCTCTCTCTACTCCCCCTCCATCCAAACAAGCTATAAAGCTTGACCAACCAGTTGACACCTCTATTCATATTCATAAATATATAAGAGAAATACACTATTTTTTTTTTAATTTTTATGAATAAAAAATAAGGAGGAAAGCATCCAAATAAACAAGATAACATTAAAAATGTAATTAGGAAAATTCAAAGATTAAAACCTGTCCATAATACCTCGTTGAATTATGAAGGGAAAGAAAAAAAAAGGGTAATATATCATTTTGGTCTCTAAATTTTACCAAAAATTTGTTTTTTGTCTCTAAACTTTAAGAAGTTATTTTTTTCATGCCTAAACTTTGTAAAAAGTTTTTCCAATAGTTTAGAGACAAAAATAGGGATGAAAAATAACTTTTTAAAAAAAAAATATTTTTGGGATGAAAAACAAATTTTTGGTAAAGTTTAATAACATAAATAAAACATTTTCAATAGTTTATGGATGAAAGATAAACTTTTCAATAGTTTATGGATAAAAAAATTAAATTTCTTAAAATTTAAAGATGAAAGCAAAATTTTAATAAAGTTTAAGGATTAAAATAATATTTTACTAAAAAAAAAAAATCTATGAACACATAAATTTTTTTTGATAAACTATGGACACTTAATTTGATGGTTCATGAACCATAATTTGGTGGGTAGGCTCGGTGGTGTTGTCCAAAGAGTAAAGATTGATGTCCTCCTTCGACGGAGCTGTGTCGGAGATCACGTGGCTCCCACATGCAGATGCAGCTCTTTCACATTCTTGAAAGTTGTAGCGTATTTCTTCCGCAACAGGTATCGATCGGGACACGCTCTTGACTCGAATACCCCAATCACCGTTAAACAAATCATCATCTTCAAAATGAAGCAATCCCCTACTTTACGGACCATTAAACAAACTTACAACAAACCAATCACAACCGTCCGATCTGCAAAATCACAAACTTTGCAATAAACGCAAAAAACGTGCGAGCACACTGAGAAAAGCTCTGAAGAAGAGAATCAGAAATTTCCAAAAGTAATAAAAAATCTCACTGCAATTTGCCAAATAGGTCGTTACCAAATCCAAATTTATAACAGTTACTTTGTTTTTTGAAGGTTGTTCAAATCAGCTCAAAACGCACCGGATTGAATCTGCGCAGTACGTTTCTGAATCGTTTCGTTTCGTTTCGCTTTGATTTCGATTTATAGGGCTAGGGTTTCACGGAGCTATACATTGCGTTATTCTCGCACAGATTTTTGAGCTTGAAGAATTCGAGAGAAAATGGAGGACGAGAAGAAGAAGAAGAGGAACAAGAAGAAGAAGAACAAGCAGAGCAAAGCTACGGAAGGTGCGGGAGGAGCTGGCGATCTCGATTCTGGAGAACCGGCTTCGTGTTTGGATGATAATCATGGGAGCAATGGGCAAGATGATCATGTTGATGGTCAAGTTCAAGTTTCTGATGCTCACGATGGAAGTGATGTGCAGAATTTGAATGTGGATCTCAATGGACATTTGCTCAATGGCACAGTAAGTTTGGAATTTTTTTCATTAGGTTTTCTTGCTCTTGTATCGTATATGCATATGTGTATATGTGTATGTGAATGATTGCAATCAGGTTTTTATGCTATGCACTTTTGGTTGATTGAAAGAAACTTTATCAATCTCACAAATTTAAGCGAGTTTCTCAAATTGAATGATATGTTTTTGGCGATTTTAGATTCGTAGTATATGAGTTTATCACTTGTTTACAAACAACAAATATAGGACGTTCTGTCAAATGGTGTAAGTGTAGTAAAAAGTAAGAACTAAGAAGGAAGTGAATGAGAACAAAGAATTCAGTAATGAGGAATGTAAAGCGGGATTGGTATTCTAGGAGCAAAGAAGGCGCGGTTGAAATTTTTATCGTTGGTATTGGTACTGAAAATGCATGTTAATTGTCAAAGTGAAATATCATGTTAGCCCGTCAGGGGTAATGCTCCTGGATTATCTGACAACTGGTTATCACAGGTGGGTAGAGGCGAGTCCAAAGGGCTTTTCTTTGGAAAGTTTTCTTATGTTATAATAAACAAATAAATAAATCATGAAGTCGTTTATTGTGACAATTATGTAACTTACCATGGAGTATAGCATAATTGAGGTTAATTCAATTATTCATCATCCAAATTAATATGCCTCTTATAATATGGTTTGTAATAAGCACCTTCTGTTATGTACGCTGACTGATACCAAAGAAGGCAGAGACAATGTGTGTTACTCATTTTGCGATTATCCGTGTATTCACAATCCTTTGAGTTTTCTTGCTTTGCTTCTACTATCTTTTCATGGCTTACAGCTTAGCATTTTTTCTTAAATGTTGGTATGCAGTCCATTTCAGTGGAAGCTGAGAAACAACAGAGTCTCCAAAGGGAGGTAAGGGCAGATATGCCAAATTATGTTATGTAATTTCCTGGAATTTGATTTGATATTATATTGTGATGTGCAAGTTGATTGTCTTTACCACAGGCTACTTTAGAAGAGACAATTAAGCAATTACGAAGTGAAAATGATTTGCATATAAAGAAAGAGGTATTGCAATTTAAACTTTTAATCAAGAAAGACTGGTGAAGACTGCTTCTTTTTCTGGCATTTCATTATCAAAATTGTATCTCTTTTTACAGGTTTCCTTGCAAGAGACTGTCAAAGAATTACAAAATGAACACAAATCGCTCATAAAAAAAGAGGTAATATCATTTAAATTTACTCAAGAAATTGGAATATTAAATATTTTGGGAAGTTTGTGTAGATGTGCTTCTAAATTTTTATTGAAATTCCACATTCTTTCGCAGGCTAGCTTAGAAGAGACAATCAAACAGTTACAATATGATAATAATTCATATATACAGAAAGAGGTATTATAATTTTAAGTCTTTTACTTATCAAAAGTTTAAAGTCTTTACTTCTCCTTTCACCTTGTGACTATATATTTATTCTATACTTGTTTACAAGCTGGTTTATCTAACTTGATAATTTACAGGCTGGTCAAGGAATGATAATTGTACAACTACAGAATGAAAAAAATTCTTTGCTTAGTAAAGAGGTGAGTTGAGTAATAGAGTTAGTGTGAAGTTCGTCAATTATTGACTTAAGAGCACATATGTCTGCCTCCAATGCACTCCCCATCAGCATTGCATTTATACTTGCTTTTTTTTTTTTTTAAACAAATTGTTTCTGATCAACTTTCCAATTCAAAGTAATTGAATGTTATGCTGCATGCAGGCAGGGCGGGAGGAGAAAATCAACCAGTTACTAGATGACAAAGCAAATTTGAGTTCAAAAGGGGTACTTCTATCATACTTCATGACTTTGTTCTGGTCTAATAAATTTTTTTTGATCAACATTCAAATTCAAAGTAATCGAATGTTATGCTACATGCAGGCAGGGTTGGAGGAGAAAATCAGCCAGTTGGAGGAGAAAATCAGCCAGTTACTAAATGAGAAAGAAAATTTGAGTTCGAAAGGGGTACTTATTTTATACTTTATGACTTTGTTCTGGTATAATGATTTATTTCTGATCAACTCTCCAATTCAAAGTAATTGAATGCTATGCTACATGCAGGCAGGGTTGGAGGAGAAAATCAGCCAGTTACTAGATGAGAGAGCAAGTTTGAGCTCGAAAGGGGTACTTATTTTACACTTATGACTTTGTTCTAGCCTAATAATATCTTTTCCCCCTTATTTTACCACTTCTTTGGTTATTTTATTTTATTTTATTATGTATGCATGTGTATGTTTGTAATGTATGTCCAAGAGCATTGGGGTTCAATGATGAATTTACTTGTACAATGTTCCACAGGCAAGTTTAGAGGAAAAAGTCAAACACTTGGAGAGAGAAAAAGAGTTTTGGATTTCAAATGAGGTAATCACTTTTTTAAATTTTATTCAAGTTTTAGGTATGGATATCAATTTTTACAATATCTAATGCCTATTATTGTTTGACAGATAGTTCGACTAATTAATGAGTTTGTAGGGTAAACTATTTGGTTGTAAAGAAGAATTGATGGAAAATCAGAGAATTTTTTTCTCGTGTTTTTATTTCTTAATATGTTTCTTTCTATATTTCTTCTTATCTTTATTATGTCTTGTGCAAATTATGTTTGAAGGTTATATCAAAAATTTGTTTTCCAATGCCTTTCCTTTGTGCATATTTTGCAACTTTCTAAAGGCAGTGATGTGTTTCCTTTTCAGAATTCAACCAAAGAAATGATTGCAAATCTGAATGGTGATGTCGCTAAACTACAGGCACAGGTACATAGCTTCGTTGTTCTAATTTATCTTCATGAATTTCTCAATTTAATTGTCTTATTGAATCTGAGGGCATGCATGAATATGGTCACCTGTTTTTCTTGAGTGGGTAGGAGAACTTGTATAAGTTAATTGTCTGCTGATTTGTTTACATCTTAGAGCCTAGTAAAGTCAAATTTTGACCAAGTCAGGCAGACCACCGAAAAAGAAGAGAACCAAGTCAGCCTGTTTCTTTGTTTTGGGTTCCAAACTTCCAATCGGCATAAAGGTGGTAGCATTAAACAGAAAGGCTTCTCATATTTTGTAGTGAAATTGCCTTAATTTATCCACAGAATTTGTTTAATTGTGGTGTCCACATCAATAATTTTTTAACTTATTCCACTGGTGAGAGGGAAATTAAAAACAAAGCATTTGTTTCTTTATTCCACATGTATTCTATCCTATGGTCAGGACCATTCCACAGCAGAGCTCTGCATTTGTTCTGATAGGGAAATTAAAAACAAAGCTTGACAGGTAATGGAGGTAGAAGAATTCAGGAACAATCTCCTGCAAGAAAATCAAAGACTGATGGAAATCATATCTGGTCTGCAATCACAAATCCAAAATCTTGAGAGCAGTATGTCCTCTACCAGCACATCAGATGAACTCAAAAAGGTTTGGTTCTTGTACTCATTAGGTTGTCATATTTGGGAAAGGATCCCCTCCCAATATAATTTTCCAATTTCCTCCCATTTTAATTCAGATGTAAGACTCGTGATATTTAAAAATTCCAATGGCCTTGAACTAAAATAAACACATGTAAATCACTCAAAAACTAATAAATGCCAGGTTTGTGGAGGTTTTTGCCACATTGCATAGTGGTGTATTAGGAGGGAATGGAGTGCTACAAGCTTTGAGGGATGCGAGTGTTTTATTCTCGAGATTAAATCGTCTTCTTTCATACTTTTACTCAGAGTGGAGTTTAGCTTTACAAACATTTTCATGTTCTTCAATTTCTGACTTGCTGGATCTTTGTAATTTGGGCTTGATTGTTTTGTTCCCTTATTACATTTCTAGTGTACTTGGGTCTGTTTTGTTTTCAATAAATTTTTCATTACTTATAAAATGAAATAAAAACTAAAAATTGGGGCAAGATAGGAATATGAGGTCTGTAGTTATGTATATTCTCCAAAGAATGATTAAATAATAGGTCTTCCGTCTTTGTTTTTTATTTTTAGCCTTCAAACATTTTTGCAATGTACTCCTTACAAAAAAGGAAGACTAACTGCTTTCTGTGATGTTTTAGATCACTTCTGAAAACGAGGACTTGAACTCTCAGATGGAAGCAGCATGTGCACTGGTTGATAAACTTATCACAGAAAATGCAGAACTTGTTGAGAAGGTAATAAACAAGGCCATCTGTGGTTGCTGTAGTGTACTGCTTTTCATAAAATATATTATATGGTCTTAACATGTAATGTTAATCACTTAATTGATTGGTGATTTTGGTTTGGATATAGTTATGCTATGCAGCTACCCCATTATTTGTTGTTGGATAGAATTAGACTAATTGACATCAGGTTAAAGCTTTATTTTGGTGAAAGCATTTTTACTCTTTAAACATTCTACAAGCGATCATTAGACTTCATTGTGATTTGGTATAACTTTATTTCTTTTTCTTCTTTCTCAGGTGAATGAGTTGTATGTTGAGCTTGATCGACGAAGTCCAACAGCTGGTCTTCCTTCAGCCACTGTGTCTGATCAGATGGTTGAAATTGCTGAAACTGCCAGATTTGATGATTTCTTGTTGGAGTCCAATGCGAATTTGTCTGTAACAGGCAAAAAGTTGGAGTCAGGTGAAATTATTCCGATTCAGGTTGAGACTATTGGTGGTGATACTGATAATGTGGATGTTGAGCAAGCTCCAGTAATTATCAGCTCCTTTGCATCTGAAGAGCCTGGAGAAATTGTGCAAATTTCATTGGATGAGAATGAAATTCGGGATTTAGGGATACAGGCTGCTAATAATGATGAAAACACTGAGGTAGAGTTTTCAGATGCTCCCCTGATTGGCGCTCCATTTCGGTTAATATCATTTGTTGCTAAATATGTTAGTGGTGCTGACCTGATTGACAAAAACTCTAGTCATTAGCAATCTATCTTAACATTAGCTTAGATTTGACCATTTTGTTCTTTTATACAAGAAAGAAACCGTTTTCCTTTACTGATTAAAGATGGGCCGAATTTGGCCAATTCTTTAATACCTGCATAGGTATCATTTTGTTTTTTTCTTGGAGGATGTAAACTTCAGTGGAATGGCCAAGTGAGTTATTATTTTACTTCTTTAAAAGCAGAAACAATGTAGCTCAACCCTTAATCTAGACGGTCAAAAGTTTGTCTTTGGGCGTGCAAATGAAGATGTTATAGAATAGTTTGAATGTGATAACTGATGACCTATCTATATAATATTTAAAACTTAAACCGTAGTATTTACCAGTGCTAATTTAGGGCTGTCCACGGCTCGGGTTAGGTCAGGTTGGGTTTGGGCCTGACCCGGACTCGACCGGTTTGGGTTGTATTACCAAAAATGTGACCCGCAACCGACCCGATATATGGGTCAAACCCGGTGGTTCGCGTCATCGGTTGAACGAGTTGGATTTGTTGGTTAGGCAGGTTTGGGCTTCGAATTGGGCCAAATTTGTGAATTTGCATGAATTTTATTTTTACTCAATTTTTGACAGGCCTTTGGGCCCAAATTAATGGGCTTACTTTTAATAAAGATTTATATATTTTTGAACCATGTATATATATCATTTGGGCTTCTTTGTACATCCTTTATTTCAAAATGGGCGCTCAAGCTCAGCTTGTATGCTATTACACAACTTTGAATCTTTTGGGCTTCCAGGCCTTATCAGTCCAAATTTAATGTTCCTAGCTCACATAATGATAACAAATACAGTAAATAACACATAAAAACTTGGGCAAATTAGCAAGCACATAAAAACACATAAAATATCACTTTCTAACCACCTATTAAAACCACACAATACAAGAAAAAAATATTTTTCAAAATGCCTTAGGCCTTAGCCTTAAGACTTGGGCAGTACATAAAAACACACATAATATCACTTTCTAACCATCTATTAAAACCACACAATACAAGAAAGAAATATTTTTCAAAATGCCTTAGCATTAAGACCTGGACAGTACCTTAAAATCCAAAAACAAATCAAGAAAGTCTATTAAGCATAAAAGCACATCTCAACCTATTAAACTTGCCAAGTTGTGCCAACCATTCCATACATGTAACACAAGCCAGTAAACAAATTCCAACAAATAAATCAATCACAACCACACCACAAGTACGGCAACAAAAAATAATAAGAGCATCTTGCAATATTTCCATAGAGTTAGAGAAGGCAGAAAGATAGTTACTGCAAGTGTGTAAAGCAGTAGCTAGTTATAATTAGTTACAATTATAAAATACCTAAGTATTTCCAAAAAATAGCTTTTCTGAAACATTATAGAGCAACTACTCTATAGTTAAGTCCATGACTTATAGAAAAGAAAACTTATAAACTTAACAAGTTTTCTTTCCTATAAGCAAGAGTTGATTTATAAATTATAAGTTAAAAAAGCACTATGTCCAAAAGAGCTTCCAAAATGTATCCAAAAATCTGCCTCTTATACAAAATGTGTCCTTCCTCTTACAAGAAAATGGGCAAAAAGATATTTATCAATAGAAATATAAGGACAAGACCAAAAAATACAGAATAGTAATAACTAGAAACAATAGAGAGGGCATAACCAAACTCAAGAGAAATAACAGTAAGGGTAGAAACTTACCCAGTTAGTGATTTGTCATCAACACTAATTGAGATACCTTTGCTTGAGCTTGAACTTCCACCACTTGCTGCTGCTTGACGTATAACTAGAAAAGAGAAAGAAATGAAGGCTATTAGATGAAATTTCATTTGTATAAGACACATTTTATAACACTTAATAGACAAAAAGTTTGGAAGTTAACATATTATCTAAATCATGAAATTTATCTTCCAAGGCCTCTAACTTATCCTTTGATTTGCAAAAATAAATTGGAACCAAGGCTTGAAGCCAATCTTGTGCACAAACAAGATTTTGAACCATGAGTGGAGAGAGTGAACTTCAAAATGGATAAAGTATACGTCCTCCGGTACTAAATGCTGACTTAGAAGCAGCAGTAGAAACAGGTACAACCAAAACATCTCTAGCCAATTTGGACAGCACTTGATACCTATTTAAATTGGCCTTCCACTACCCCAATATCTCAAATTTCACATCCCCTCCCCTTCTACTTTCACAATTTTCAGCCAAATATTTGTCAATTTTATTGCTACACCCTATGGATTGCTCTCCAAGAAACGCTCAAACCTAGAATTAACCATCGCATATGGATCGCTACAACCAATTGACTCACCTTCTATGTATGTCCTCTCCTCTCACTCGTTACTTGTACATTTGGAGAATCAACACAAGAGTAATAATTATACAACTTGACCAAGGAACCCTTCACCAATTCAATCATCTAGTCAACCACTTCATTCCCATAAATTTCAAAAAAACAAAATTTCAAAAACCTCAACTTCTTTCTTGGATCAAGAACCACAGCCACATACAAGAGATGATTAATTTTATCCCCTTTCCCCCAATACTTATCAAACTTAGATTTCATTTTAGTTGCCATATTTTTCAAAAGGTGGTTTTGAGATTTACTTAAATGGGAAATATTCTCTTGAATGACAAACATCTCATCAAAAAAGGTATTTGCAGTAACATACAAAGAACCTGAAAACTTTTTCGTTGCATTGTAAAAAATCTTCAAAAAACCAACAAATGTCCTACAATTTTGGAAATCAATACTACTAGGAGATCCCATACCACCACTATTCTCCTTGTTCATAAAGTATGAAGAATAACTATCATCTTTAAAGTCCATTTGTATAAACACTTTCTCAAATTTTTGTGCGGTTTCTAACATTAGGTAGGTAAAGTTCCACCTAGTTAGTACATCTAGACAAAGAAGAGACTTAGACTCAATACCTAATCTTTCCACAAAACCCATAAAAGTTTGATTCCTATTTGGTGAGGACTTCACATACCTCACAGCTTCACACACCTTAGCAATGGATGCATCAATTTCTCTCACACCATCCCCTACAATCAGATTTAGGATATGTGCACAACACATCATGTGTAAGAACTCATGTTCTAAAATAGTCCCCTTCCAATCTTTAGTTACAGTTTGCAAAAACTTAATGGTGGCTCCATTTGAGCTAGCATTGTCCACTGTTAAAGTGAATATGCCATTAATACCCCACTCACGCAAACACATCTCAATCTTTCTACCTATAGTATCCCCTTTATGGTCTTCAACTTGACAAAAATTCAAAATTCTTTTATGCAACTTCCAATCATCATCAGTAAAATGGCCTGTAAGGGATATATAATTCAAATTTTGAATACTAGTCCATGTGTCTGTGTAAGACACACCCTACGACCCTTCAAGGCCCCCCTTAGTTTCTCTCTCTCAACACCATAAATGCTAATCACATCCCTAGCCACAGTTTAACGAGATGGGATATCCCTAATTCACAACTTAGGTTGTAAAGTTGTCGAATATCTTTGAAACCCATACCTTTCAACAAACCTAAAAGGCAACTCATCTATTATAACCATTTCAGCGAATGCATTTCTAGAAGCCTCAATAGTAAAGGCTGTTGGTACAAGCTGAAACCCTTCCTCCCCATCCATTTTGGGTTCAAACACTAAGGTTTGTTTCCCTTTAAGTGTATCTCTATTAGGGTTCTTAACACAAACTGGCGTATGATTCAATAAATTAGTAATACCATGCCCCTTACTATCAGATAGATATGCAAACAGCCTTAAAATGACCCTCACCAATATCTACTTTTTAAAAATGGTCCCAAGTAATAGACTTTTTCCTATTATTACACACCTTGCCTTTACCTTTAGGTGGAAGTGAGGGAACCTCAGTACTAGTTGGAGTGACAGTAGGTATAGCTTGGGCAACAGGTTCAGCTTAGGCAATAGGTGTTGTTTAGGAAGGGAGTGCATCACTAGAGGGTTCCATAACCTAAAGACATCAAATTTATGCATTAGCAAACTACCATAAATTTGATACTACTAATCCAGTAACAAGAACACACACAAGTGACACAACAACAACAATAGGTCAAAGTAGCAATAAAAACAACTACAAAGTAACAAACAAACAACAAGTTAAAAGAGAAAACAATTGAAGATAAATGATACCTTAGAGAATCCTTAGCTGTTAGGAAATCAACCTTGAATAGGAAGCAAAAAGAGTAGCCTACTTGAACAAATTTCAACTCCTGTATAAAATTAGGGTTTCAATTTTTTAAATTAGGAAAACAAAATGAATCAAACAAATTAGCAATAACATACAATCAAATAAACAAAATAAAAATGTGTTAGGATTTCATCTTTTAATATTAGGGGTTCATCTTTCTTTTCTTTTTTTTTTTTTTTTTTTTTTTTTACAGTGAAGATAGACTTATTGCTCAATAAAAAAAAAACAAGAATAAGGAATAAAATTAGGGGTTTATCTTTGACCCAACAAATTAAATCAAGACAATTAGGGTTTCATATTTGAATCCAATCACTTGGTCTGTTTTGTTCCCCTAATCTTTGAATCAAATAGAAAAGTATAGAATCAAGCACATGCAACTTTAGGGCAGTACGGCTAAGCAAGCAATCTCAATAAATTGATCTTTAAGTTTTCAATAGATTGAACAAGATGAACCCCTAATTTTCAATAAATTGAACAAGATTAAAAACCCATATCTCAAAAAATTGAACAAGATGAAAAACCCATATCTCAAAATAGAGAAAAAGATAGATGAAAAAGGAGGAAAATATACTTGAAAGTATTGAGACTAAGAAGCTGATCCGTGAGCATGAGAAGGCTTAACCCATGGTGGAAAGTGAGGCGAAGCCATACTATGGTGATGAGGTGGCGGCAGCAACAACTAGGGTTTGGAAAGGAGTGTGGATTGTGGAGGGTATGGAGCAAAGGGTTAAGACTAGAGACTTGAGATTGAGAGCAGAGAGAACAGAGACTGAGATTGAGACTAGAGAGACTTGAGAGACTTGAGAGTTGAGATTAAGAGTAGAAAGAATGGAGACTAAGACTGAGAGTGAGATTGGAATTATGAGAGAGTGAGATACTGTCATACCGAGAACAGGGAGAAGTTTCATGGGATTGAAGACTGAGGCCATTTCAATTTTAGTCGTTCTGATTCTTTTGAAGTTCAGGTGATTTGATATTTGCTTTGGTGATTTGATCTTTGCTTTTGCGTGGAAGACTCTAGATGCCATGTAGTTCTCAATTAGACAGTGCTTAGTCTTATCATCCTCAGTCTCACATGTGTTCACCTCAAAAGAACCGAGTTATAAATATATTTTTTTTACTTAAATATATATATATATATATATTTCTCTATAACTTTGGTCGGGTCGGGTTATACAGGTTTTAATCCCTTAACTCGCTACCCAAACCGAATACTCGGGTTTTATTAAAGAAGGACCCGAATCCGACCGGCCATGGGCTTCAGGTTGACTCGTTGGGCTTCAGGTCGATCAGTTTGGTCAGGTCCTGGACCCATTGGACAGCCCTAGGTGCTATGCTTCTATTGAGCCACTCAGCTATGTCAACGTAGCATTTTGGTTCATATCAGTATATTCTATCCACTCGGTCCACCTTTATCCATTTCAATCCACTTTGGTAAACACATATCATATTGTACGTATGGACATGCGTGAATATATATGTGTGGCCCAAATTTAGCGATTGATGGGCTAACTCCTTTATTGGGCTCACAATATATTTGGTATGGTGGGTGAATAGGTATCCTACAATGGGAAGTTCCTTAGAAACAAAGTTAGTATTGGAAATTCGCTCGTTTACCTTCCCTTTTGCTCTCGTTTGTTCTCAGTTTCCCTCTTTCTCCTCTCAGTGCAGAATACTCTAGCTCCTTTCTCCTCAGTGTCTAACCCCCCCTTCTTCACCTTCTTCTCCTATTTATAGCCTCTTCTTAGTGGGTTAGAAATGATTAGTTTTAATATTTTCGTGCTGGTGGGACCCTTTAGGATTAGTCTTGACAGAGTTGGGTCCCACTTTGTAAACGAAGATTCTAGGCTTTGGGAATTACAATAGACGCCAAATGTTGCTCGGCAGCTATACTTCCCAAGGCATTACCAAGGTACTCCCCAAGCCAGGCTCCAGATAGAACTATGCCCTGAGGATTATCCAATCTGGGGTCCAACCTCCCCAGCATTATGGATTGGGCCTACCATGAAGTTGGTATCAGACCTCCAGCCCGTGGGCGTACCACTTTTGGGCCGATGATCGTACATTAACCCCCCCTTGATTCTGTGGGATGGAATCAAGGATCTTCATTAAATCACTTGTTACTCCTCGGGTATACCAATCATCATCCCATAAATGCGAACAAGACAGCCTGGGATTTTGGTGCGTGGCAGTAAGCTGTCTAAACCAATAGTCATTATTACCTAACAGTTCGCGTACCGAGACCACGCGTGTAACGATTAAAAAATAATAATTACTGCATTTTCCTGCCTATATTTCATTTAATGTTTCCTGGATTCTCTCTCATATATATTGAAACTTTTCCTTTCATTGATCATTTTTGATTGCCTCTCTCTTTCTGTGTTCATAGTTCTGAGCATATACTCCCTCTCGAGCGCATCCTTTTTAGCGTCATTACTGTAAGTTCTTTGTTCTTTTCCTCATCTTTTAAGTTCTTCCATCTTCTCTAACATGCAACAATGGGTTTTTCACATCTTCTTAGGACCGAGGTTGCTTTAGCCACTTTTAGGGCTAGATTTGACATCCCTTTAGATGTAGATATAGCATATTTCCATGAAGGTAGTATAGAAGAGGATAGACGCCCTTATGTTGTGTTTTTCCCTTTAATGGCTATTCTAGAAGAGGATAGACGCCCTTATGTTGTGTTTTTCCCTTTAATGGCTATTCTAGAGAGTGAGGTAAGATTTCCAGTAGACCCTCTATTACTTAGGACACTTAGGTTTTATGGTCTTCGCCCTGATCAACTTCCACCAAACTTCTATAGAGTGGTGAGTTGTATGAGTAGGCTTAACCATTTGCACAATCCACCTCGACCACCATGACATTAATTTTATGTATAGTCTATGTGGTAATGTGAGGTCAGGTTATTATCTCAAAGTCCGTGACACGATGGTTCGACTAATATCGTGTCTCCTCGACTCCAACTGGAACTTAGTAGGAGAGTACGCCAAAGTGAGCGGCAACTGGCTTGCTGGAGAGCTAACATGCCCGACCTCACCTCAGGAGATTGGTCGGTATTTACTTTTTATTCTATTTCCTTAACTTTTTGGTTACATATGAGAGAGATTATTATTTGGTATTGATTTTTTGCTATTGTCGTGTTCTCTTTACTATTGTTTTCACGTTAGCTATTTTGCTTAACTCATTTGTTCTTTTTATTACTTTTTGTGCAGACACAAGGTGGTACAAGCCAGATCTCAATGTCATACATGCTAGAGACTTGGAACTTCGTGTTACGATCCGATATATTCATGCATTACAACGGTCAGTTGAGGGTGTTCCATCTTATCCTCGGTTGTACTCCATCATACATAAGCTACCAAGATCCCGGACAAGCGTTGACCGTAGGTAGCCCTTTGCTGTCATACCTCGACGTTTGGCTCCACAGCTTTTTACCCAGAGGATTAACACTCGGAGAAGCTCGGCGACTTGGTCCTCGTCAAGTGAAGGAGGGAACACTACTGCCAGTTAGAGACGGTTTGACAGATAGTGTTCCATGGTCAGGCCGAACATCTCCCTATTGGAGAGCCAATTGTGGTAGCTCAAGCCGAAGGTCCAGTGGTAGCAGAGCTCGTTGATTCTTCTTCAGAAGGAACAGACCCTAAGGAATCAGCATCTAAGATGGTGGTCAGGAGGAAGATGACTGCGGATCAGTTTCTGCCCTGGTGACAAGCATCCCCTCAACAACAAACTTCCTCTCCTCCAGCTCCCCGCGGACGTAAGAGGCCCTGAGACACGTTTGAGTCAACCTAGCACCCCAGTGATGCGCCCTCTAGCACCCCTCCAGCCTTGACTTCAATAACACTAGTCATCTGGAAGCCTCCCTCAGGCCCGAGACCCACTGGAGTGGTCAGCTCCAATATAGCGTCCTTTTCAGCACCCCCCGCACTAGGCTGGTAGAGCATGTTTATGCTAGGTGACCAGCCCCTCTCGTTGACCTCTAGTGTTCAAAACTGGGCCAATGGGCAAGGTGGTCGGATCACCTGCAGTCTAGGGTAGGCCCTCTAGTTGCCCAGCGGTGTGCAATATTTTGCAGATGGCAGTGATAAAGCGGTGTCGCTAAGGCTCGAGTGGCATACCATCAAGGTAAGTGCTAAATTTTTCCCTTTGTTATTATTTGTTTTTCATCTCTACTGCATCTTTTAACTTTGTATCTTTTCAATTGTCGTAATAGGTTGCTTAGCTGGCTCACATGCTGGAGAATCGGTTGAAGCTGAGAGGGCTCGCGCTATGGCCGAGCAACGGGCAGCTGACTTGGAGGGCAAACTGGGGGAATCCGAGATGAAGCTCGTGCAAGGTGAAAATGTGGTTTTAGCTCGGGACAAGAAGGTGGCCGATCTAAAAAAAAGAAGTGGCAGAGAGCGAGAACAAGTTTTATAACATGGGGTTCACTGATGCCGAGAACTCCAGCAAGCCTATCATGGTCGAATCTAGGCAGTACAAGTTCGAGGAAGGATAGACGGCTACTGTGAATGCCATGGGCCTTCGTGAGGATTCAACTTTCAAGGACCTCGAAAAAATTCCTTACCCTGAAGAGCTGATTCGTCCTTTGGATTAGACCATCGATCAGCCTGAAGAGGAATATAGCCTCAGCATAAGGGAACTGGTTGCAGAGATTAACTTCGATGCCGAGGTGATCGAGCTAGACTGGGCAACCAACCCTGTTGTGGAAGATCTAGTGCCACCCTCTACCATACCGAATCCCGACCTTCAAACTACCTCAGGCATCTCTCCTACTCTTACAGGCCCAAGCTTAAAGTTTACAAATTTAATCAGTTTTTCTTCGTTTTGTTTGTTTTATTTTATACTTATTGAACTTAGGTGCGATCAGCATTTGATGGCTATATGTCTAAGTTAAGTTCAACTCTATTTATGTTTAAACAGATACAAAAGGAGCAAATTTGCTCATGTTTGGTTAAGTTATTTTATTTTATCATTCCGCTTTTTTTTTTTTTTTTTTTTTTTTTTTGCTTGTTTGATTTTAACTCTTTTCAGATGCACTATGTCAATGTTTTTTTTTTTTTTTTTTTCTTGCAATGATATCTGCTTTGCATACCTACTACACACTTTCTCTGCCCGAGACCCATTTGGATGTAGCCTTGAACAAGCCGAAAATTGCTTTTTTGGTTTTCAAACTTGAAAGAAATTTTCGGCAAGGTTTTCACCTAGTCAGCGATTGGTGTCAGGCTGAGGCTAGCTCTCTGTCCTTGGAAAAGTTTTCAGTAAGGTTTCAACCTAGTTGGTGACTGGGGTCAGGCCAAGGCTAGGCTTCTGTCCTTAGACAATATTTCGGTAAGGTTTCCATCTAGTTGATAACCGGGGTCAGGCCGAGGCTAGGCTTCTGTCCTTAGACAATCTTTAATGCACTATCTCTGTGGGACAAGGGATAGATACACTACACATATAAAATACCACATACAAGGAGGTGATTGAATGTAGTGCTCTTCAAAACTTTACATATTTAGTGGTAATATTTTTTCATGTTTTAAACATTCCACGGTTAGGGAAGTGGTTTCTCCTCCATATCCTCTAGGTAATATGCTCCTACCTCAACAATGGTAGTGACCCTATATGGCCCTTCCCAGTTCGGGGCAAGCTTTCTAGCATTGGCATCCCGAGTACCTCCTACTACTTTGCACAACACAAAGTCACTAGCACAGAATTCTCTCGATCTCACCCCTTTATCGTATCTTTGAGCTATCTTCTATTGGTAACTGGCCAACCGAATAGTTGCCATTTCTCGATGTTCTTCTAGCAAATCTAGTTGTTTCTTCATTAACTCATCATTCACGGCCAGAGAAATATCCGAAGTCCTTGTGCTGGACAAGCTTATCTCCACATGTATAACTGCTTCTGCTCCATAAGTTAGGGAATAAGGGGTCTCGCCAGTCGATCTTCATGATGTTGTTCGGTAAGCCCATGGTATGTTCGGTAATTCCTCAGCCCACCTGCCTTTAGCTCCTTCCAAACTCTTCTTCAATCCATTCACGATTGCTTTGTTCGTCGCCTTAGCTTGGCCATTACTCTGGGAATACGCTAGAGTCGAATATCTATTTTTTATTCCCAGGTCACTGCAGTACTTTTGGAAAGCTTTACTATCAAATTGCTGTCAATTATCTGACACCAACGATTCCAGTACTCTAAACCTCATTACTATGTTCTTCTAGACAAACTTCTTGACATCTACATGCCGAATGTTAGCTAATGCTTCGGCTTTAACCCATTTAGTGAAATAATCAACAACAACTAAGACAATCTCTTATTCTCGATTACTCGGGGAAACGGGCCAATGATATCTAACCCTCATTGTACAAAAGGCTAGGGATTACTGATGGGATTTAAACTTCCTGCTAGTTGATGTATAATTGGGGCATGCTTCTGGCACTGCTCGCACCTTTTTACATACTCGAAAGCATCCCTTTGCATTCTCGGCCACCATAACCCTTATGTCATAGCTCGATGAACCAGTGACCGACCTCCAACGTGATTGCCACATATTCCTCCATGTAATTTAGTCAAAATATCATTAACCTTAGAGGGATGAAGGCACAATAGGTAGGGTCCACCAAATGACCTTCTATATAATTTCCAGTCTTTGGACAGCTAGAACCACGCAGCAGTTCTGCGCACCCTGTCAACTTCTTTACTTTCACTTGGTAGACAATCCTCAGCCAGGAATTCTATAATCGGATCCATCTAGGTTGATTCAAGCGATGAAACTAGCAAGACCCTTACTTTTGGATCAATGCTGGGCTAATGCAATATTTCCACCATGATCAACCGAGGAATCTCATTAGCTAAGGAGGATGCCAACATTGGTAAAGAGTCGGCTTGTCTATTCTGTCCTTGGGTGATTTGGACTACTTTTACCCTATGAAACTCACCCATTATCTGATTCACCAATCTTAAGTACTCAACCATCCAAGAATCCTTTGCCTCAAAATTTCCCTCTACCTGACTAACCACTAGTTGAGAGTCTGAATATATCTTCAGATCTATTGCTTCCAGGCTATGTGCGGCTCTTCGCCCTGCGAGAAGTGCCTCATATTCAGTTTCGTTATTTGATGCTCGGAAACTTAGCCTCAGAGAATGTTCTAGCTTTACCCTTTTTGGGGACACGATTACAATACTAATTCCTGCTCCCCTAGCATTGGACACACTATCTACAAACACCTTCCATGGTCGGGTCACCACATTATAAACCACTCCGAGACCCCTTTCGTGGGGAGTGAATTCTACAACAAAATCAGCGAGCACCTATCCTTTAACCAAACTTCTGGGCTTGTACTGGATATCAAACAACCCAAGCCTAGTTCCCCACTTGGCTATTCTTCCCATGAAATCAGATCTCTTAAGCAAGGACTATAGGAGGTACTCGACTTACACATAGACAGTGTGGGCTTGGAAATAGTGGGGTAACTTTCTGGTGGCATGGACTAATGCCAGCGCGAGTTTCTCCAAAGGCAGGTATCTGGTTTCCGTGTTGACCAATGTTTTATTGATGTAATAAATTGGCATTTGCACTCCATGATCCTTCAATAATACTGCACTCACAGCATGCTCGGATATTGCAAGTTACATATACAGATCTTCCCCGGGATCTGGGCATGATAGTATTGGTGGGTTTACTAAATATTTCTTCATATCCTAGAAGGCTTCCTCACATTCATTCGTCCATAAGAACCCTTTCCATTTCTTCAACAATTGATAAAAGGGGCGGCATCTGTCTGCTGACTTCGACACAAATCGATTCAACATAGTTATCATTCCGGTTAGTTTCTGCACATCCTTTGGGTTGCTCAGTGGCTTAAGCTGCTCTATGGCACTTATCTGGTCGGAGTTCACTTCTATCCCTCGATGAGTAATCATATACCCCAGAAACTTTCTAGCCCCTACTCCAAAGGCGCATTTATTGGTGTTGAGACGTAACTTATGTCGCTAGAGTATTCAAATAATTCCATCAGATCATCCATGTGCCTTTGGTTTTCACGACTCTTCATAACCATGTCGTCTATGTACACCTCCATCGTGCTCCCAATCTTATCCCTAAACATCCTGGTCATTATCCTTTGATAAGTAGCCCCTGCATTCTTAAGGCTGAAAGGCATTACCGTGTAGTGGTAATTAGTTTTAAGGGTTGTAAAGGATGTCTTCTCTTGATCCTCGGCTACCAACGCAATCTGGTGATAACCTTGAAAAGCATCCAAAAATATCATCCTGGGGTGTCCACACGTAGTATCCATTAACTGATTAATCTTCGGCACCAGGAATGGATCTTAGGGCATGCCCTGTTGAAATCAGTAAATTCCACACAAACCTGCCACTTTCCATTTTTCTTTTTAACGACCATTGTTGTTAAGGACATATTTTATGTAATTGGTTAATCCTTTGACAAAACTACTTGTAATTGGGTAGATCTAGGATGTGTTTAATACTTCAAGAAACATGTTGTTCAAGTTAAGTATTAAAGCCATGAAGATTGGACCAAGAAACAAGTGAAGAAGGGCTGTTCATTAAAGTTGGACGAATACCCGACAGCTCTCGACAGATAATATCTATCGAGGTTTAATGAGTCTCGACAGCTCTCGACAGATTCTATCTCTCGAGTTCTCAACAGCTGTTTCACAGATGTATCTATCGAGAATTACAAAATTCAGATTTCCAAATCTGATTTTCGGCCCATACTGACATGTATGTGTAGGGTTTCTTTTCTCACAACCCTAGACATATATAAGCCTTATTTTAAAAGCCGTCATATAATAGAATACAATGAGAACACATGCAAAAAGTGACCGAGTGCCTTATTCTTTCTAAAAGAAGCTACTGCGTCTTTGCGCCTTAGGGTTTTGTAACCAAGTGCTTCTTGATTTTCATTGTTGATGAAGTGAAGAACTTTTTAACCAACATCTTCTTCAAGTTGGTGAGTTAGTCTTGTACTGAGAGTCGTGCATTATTAGTTAGTCACGTTCTGGGATCCGTGCAAAAGGGTGGTGTTCATATATTGAAGAATTCAGAGGTTTTGAAGCGATAGAAGGTTTTTGCTGTGAGTTCATCTACGATGATTGTATATTCTAGGGACAAAGGTTTTGTACTAGATCTGAAAATTCTCTTTACTATAGTGAATTGCTTTTCGGGAAGGTTTCCCCCTAGGTTTTTACTGTGAAACTAGTTTGTTTCATTGGTTTTCATGGGTCATCATATCTTGTCTTATTTACTTTTCCGTTGTGCATGATATTGACATGATATTGATGTTAGTTTGTTTTATCAAGGTTTATTCATAATAAATCTAATTAACAACTTGGGTTTAAAACTTGTTAATTCAATCAACCAAGGTCTAAATTTTCCAACAACTGTGTTAGACAACTATTCTAGAAAAAAGACTTCCCGAATTGCCCCATCCTGCTTCAAGCTTTCTACCTCTTGCTTCACGGCCTTAACATATTGCTTAGCTGACCTCCTCGGCTTCTACTTCTTAGGGGGAAATGATGGGTCCACATTTAATTTATAAGTAATGAACTCTGGGTCCACTCTCGGGACATCATACGGACTCCAGGCAAAAACATCTATTCTGCACCAATACTAACAATAGAGCTACCTAATCTTCCTGCCCCATACCTAAGCTAATTTGGAAACTCCTATTCTTATATGGAAGGATGCCTACCTTAATCATATCCTTGGCACTATCAGCACTTCGGCCCTCCATGGGCTCCTGTAATTGCTATAACAAGTCCTAATCAGCAGACTCTTTTTGCTTAATCTCCCAATTCATAGCTGCTACCAAACATTGCCTTGCTACTTGTTGATCTTCTCTTACCATGGCGATTCCCTGTTCGGAGTGAAACTTCACCTTCACATACAAAGTAGCCAGTACAGCTCCCAAAGCGTAGATCTAGGGCTTGTCGAGAATTACAGTATATCGGGAGAAGGAATTCACCACTATAAAATTCACCATTACCTCTTTCCCTTCGGTATTGACGAGTAGGGAGATCTGTCCCTCGGGGATCACCATTCGTCAATTGAATCCCACCAAAGGGGTGTCATACTTAGACAAATCCTCCGCTTTTAGCCCGAGCCCCTTATAGAGGTCGGGGTACATTACCTCGACTTCGCTTCCCTAATCCACTAGCACCTTTTTCACCACAAAGCCACCAATTCTAGCGGCGACTACAAGTGCATCATCATGCAGCTGAGTCGTCCTAAGTCTTCATCCCTGAACTCAATTGGTCCCTGGATCAACCTCGACTTCTTTCCAAGCTGAGCATCACCCTCAGGAATTTCCACTGACACCATACCCCCTTGTGTCGACTTATGCTTTTCCCAATTGAAGCCGCATGTATGACCTCGATAACCCTTAACGGCGACAGAAGTGTATTCCCCTGCGTTCTTGGCACTTGCCCTACAACATTACCCTTGGGTGCTACCATAAACTCCTTCAAATGCCCGGATTTAACATACTGTTCTAAATGATCCTTAAATACCCTGCATTGTTCGATTATATGCCTCTTTTTCCAATGGTACGTGCAGTACAAATTATGATTTCTTCTGGCTGGGTCACCCCCCATCTTGCTCGGCCATCGAAAATATGGCTCATTCTTTATCCATTCTAGAATTTTATGGACGGTTTCCTTGAACATCACGTTAACCTCTCCTATCCGCACATTCGGCTCTTGAATTCTTAGTTCCCTCCTTGGTCTCAATTGAAAGCCCCTGGACCGTGAATTCTTTGCATACTGTGAACTAGCAGGTGCCTTGCCCTTACTCTGGTGCCGATCATCCTCCAGCGTTTTGTATTCCTCAATTCGCCTCATCAGCTAGCGCATGCTCTCGGGGGGTCTCATGGTCAACGAATCCCTTAATTCTGAATCCTCTGGAAGCCCCAATTTGAAAGTGCTAGCCACCACCTTCTCGTTCTGCCCCCCCCCTCCCCTTCCCCTCGATTTCATTATACAGTTCCCAGTACTTGTTAGCATAGCTCCGAAGAGTTTCTCTAGCTCCCATCTTCATAGATGGCAACGCATCAACAGGTTGGGGCACTCGACTACAAGTCATCAATCGAGCCCCAAACTCCTGAATTAATTCACCAAAATTATGAATCAACCCCCTCCTCAGCCCATTGAATCATCTCAAAGTCGTGGGTTCGAGGCTAGAAGGAAATACCTTATGCATTAATGCGTCATTTTAACTGTAAAGCAACATCATCTGAATGTACTGTCTGATGTGTTCAATGGGGTTAGCCTTACTGTCATACGTAATGAATGGTGGTCGGGAAAAATGTTTAGGCATCTGTGCACGTTCAATATCATCATAAAATGGCGACTGAGCTGCTCTTCGTAGGGCCCGGCTCATTGCAACTATCGCGGTGCTATGGTGACTACGTCGGTCGAGGGAATTCGACAATCACTCAACAAACTCGCGCGATCTCTCTCTTGATGGGCGGGAACCACTTTGATGGGATGACTCCCCCCAACTCTCCCCAGTATTGCCAGAATCCCGGGGGGATTCACCACAATCCCTCCGCCAACACCTACCTCGTACTTCCAACTCCAAATCTCTAACTTGTTTACGCAAACATTCTAACTCCTGATCCCTTTTGTCATAGTACTCCTGCTCGGGGATGTAAGACGCTGATTGGTATAATTGAGAAGACCTTTCTCCTGAGTCAGGCCACTCCTCAAGCTTTTCATTCTGGCAGTTCTGGTCCCTTTTTTGTCTCCTTTCTTGCTAACTTAATCCCTTGGACTGAGTGTTTGCAGAACTCGCCAAACGATGATTGGCCATACTCTCAAAAAACTAACTTTGCTCAGAACTACAGCTAAGCAGGAGATTCCCACAGACGGCGCCAATTATGCGGCCCAAATTTAGCGGTTGATGGGCTAACTCCTTTATTGAGCTTTTATTTGGTATGGTGGGTGAATGAGTATCCTATAATGGGATGTTTCTTAGAAACAAAGTCAGTATTTGAAGTTCACTCGTCTACCATCCCTTATGCTCTCGTTTGTTCTCGATTTCCCTTTTTCTCCTCTCGGTGCAGAATACTCCATCTCCTTTTTCCTCAGTGTCTAACCCCCCCTCCCCCTTCTTCACCTACTTATAGCCTCTCCTTAGTGGATTAGAAATGATTAGTTTTAATATTTTTCATGCAGGTGGGGCCATTTAGGATTATTCCTGATAGAGCTGGGCCCCACTTTGGAAACAAAGATTCCAAGCTTTGGGACTTACAATAGACGCCGAATGTTGCTCGGCAGCGATACTTCCCAAGGTATTACCGAAGTACTCCTTGGGCCGGGCTCCGGATAGGACTGTACCCCAAGGATTATCCAATCTGGGGCCCAACCTCCCGAGCACTATGGATTAGGCCTACCATGAAGTTGGTATCAGAGTCCCAGCTCGTGGGCCTACCACTTTTGGGCCGATGACCGTACAATATATATGCTTTAAAGAAATGTTTTATTCTTGATAATTTTACAATAAATCTTAGGTGACAAGCTGTCATTGATTATAATCTAGGCACATTACTGTCATTACTTTTTTACCCATCAATAGTAACTTGACATCTAAGATTTGTTGTGATATTTTTTGTCTCTTTTGTTAAAATTTCAAGTCTTAAAGGCCATTATGTTAACGATTTTTCTTAGCAAAACAATTTAGGACAACCTATCATGTGAATGGCAGAGGATCAGCACACACACACACACACACACACACATATATATAGAACAATTTTATGAACATTCACATATAGTCAACTAGTTATTATCTTTACGAAGCAATATTATTACAATAATCACAAGGGAGGAGGGAGGGGGGTAGCGGGTGATGCTAGACAATCTTTCTTTCTTTTTTTCTTTTTTTTGAGAAACGGACGCTAGACAATTTTATTGTTAAACTAATGCCCTAAAAAGAATCACGCAGTTGGACATAATATAGAGTTAGAAAAGGTTTTTATGTGGGAGTTTATGCAGCTAAAGCCTATGGAGTTCTAGGGTAGAAACTTGAGATTATTGATGGGGCAAAGGGAGGTCGATCATGGGGTCTCAGTATTTGCGCCCTTGGACTTGCCCTCTGATGGTGATGGCCTATTCTCTGAATCAGATGGCCTGATATCCTCAATCATCCTTATAACTTCTCCTATTGTGGGTCTCATGTCTGGCACCTTTGCAACACAGGCCATTGCCATTTGAAGCATTTGCACCAACTCTTCTTCAATATCTTGGTACCTCATTAGTTCTACATCAAATACCTCAGAAGTCCATTCCTCTCGTACAACGGATTGCACCCACCTCGGAAGATCAACCATGTCATCTTGTCCCCATGAGTGGACTGGTGATTTGCCTGTCAGCATCTCAAGGAGGAGGACACCAAAACTGTAAATATCAGATTTTTGAGTACATTTTCGACTTTCGATCACCTCAGGAGCTCTGTAGCCTGCACTCCTAGTTGGGACGGTAGGCAAGACCATCAGAGAACTCAAACCAAAATCTGATACGCAACCATTGAGGTCTTCTGTGAGGAAGACGTTGGAGGACTTGATGTTGCCATGGATAAATTTCCCACCACCTGCATAATGGATGTGGGCAATGCCCCTTGCAGTTCCAAGGCAAATCTTTACTCTGGTTTCCCAGTCTGGTGGAGTTCTTCCGCTTTCTCTGTTTCCTGTAATCATATCATAAACGAACGTGACAAGTGACAACTGAGAATAATCATATCTTATATCTGCTTCTTTTTCTAGCAAAAAACAGTGAATAAAACACTGTAATATTTAACCCTGTGATTGTATGATGCTCAAAACATCAAAGAATCACTAATTGGGAAGGAAAAAAAGATCCAGCACTTGAAAATTCCAATGTTCAAGTTAAATGAGATTAAGAGTATGATTTCTGATTTTAAGTTACAACTATTGGTGCCAAATAGCATTAAATAAAAGGAAGCAATTTACTTTTAGTGTGCTTCTAACATTCAAGAGTCTAAAAATGTTACATGGTAAAGAAGGTTAGGAAATCATAGGATTATCATTCGTTAAATATATAATTCAGGAAAGCAGAATGAAATTGGAGAAGATAATTGGAAAGTACATACCATGCAATAATGCAGAAAAGCTGCCTGATGTTATGTAGTCATAAACCAGGAGTCTTTCATCCTTGGAATAGTAATAAGCACGAAGAGGAACAACATTTGGGTGCGGACCGACCCCCCCCAAATTTTCCATTTGTTGTTCAAACTCTCTTTTCCCCACTGCCACTTCTCTCAATCTCTTCACTACCACTGTTATTCCCTCCTCCAAAATGGCCTTATATGATGTCCCATAACTCCCCTTTCCTAGAACTTCAGCCGACGCTCTCAATAAATCCTCAAGATCAAAATTATAAGAACAGCCTTCAAAGAAAACTAACTTATTCTTCTCAGCCTCTTGCACCCCACTCCCAAATTCCTCCTTGGGCTTCTCACTTCTTCCACCCTTTCCTTTTGTTCCACTGCTGTTTTCACCATCTTTTTTCTTTAAACAGCATACCACTATCACCAGAACTAAAAGGATCAGAACTGCAGAACCCCCTATTGCAATTGCAATGATAGCTCCTGTACTTAACTTCTTTTGGGAACCACCTCTAGGGGTAGTTGAGGCAGTGGAGGAAGGAGAAGGTGCGGGTGAAATTGAAAGACACTGGTTAAGAGGTAGCCCACATAACAAGAGGTTCCCTTCAAATGAGGATGGGGGGAACTTCCGCAGGGCTGAGGGTATTGAACCATTTAGGTGGTTGTAGCTCAAATTCAATTTCTTAAGCCTTGGGAGGTTGAGATCAGAGATTGAGCCAGTGAGAGAGTTGTTCTGGAGATTCAGGCTAGTGAGATTCGTTAAATTGTTAACTGTGGCTGGAATGTTCCCTATGAAGGAGTTGTAGGAGAGATCAAGGAAGATAAGGTGGGAAGGGAAAGAAGAAGGGATACTACCTGAAAAGAAATTGTGTTGAAGGTATAAGTAACGGAGGGAAGGAAGGGAAAGTAGGTCAGTTGGAATGTTCCCATTGAGGAGGTTGGATCGAAGACTTAGGATTCTGAGTGCATCCAACTTTCCAAGGGTGTTGGCTGGAATTGGACCAGCAAGTCCAACACCGGGGAGCCGAACAGCTACCACACGGGGGCCATTCAGGGTGCAATTTATGCCAACCCAAGTGCAGACAGGGGTAGCAGGATTCCAGTTGACTTTCCAACCATGAGGAACGATAGAAGCAAAGCTAAGTAGGGCTTGTGTGTCTGAATTAAGGTCAGCTAAATGTTGAGGAAGGAGAGATAGGAGCAATAGGAAAGGTAATGCAGCAAAAACGATTTGCAGCTTCATAAGTGGTGTTTGTTTGGAGGTCTAGTGAGGTGATTAATTATGACTCTGAAATCTCAGCAATTCTTCTTTATCCCCTGCCATAGTAAGAAAGCTTTCAGAATATCGCTCTTGAATCATTTTCTCCTCTTAACACTAGGGAACATTAATGCTAAGCATTTAGTGATAATTAAAAAATACAGTGATGACTATGAAAATCCATTTTAGCAAGCAATATCCATAAAACCAAAGATTCAAAAGATTGGGCCAATAACAAGAAAAGCTAAATTTTGTGCAGATAAGAAAATTGTTAGAACAAAAAAGAAAAGAAAAAGAGAGAGTTAAAATAAGGGCCACAAGTTGAAAATATATATATAAGGTTGAAAAAGATCATAATTAGCTAATATATATTCTACCGGAGAATATATAGCCATTATAAATTTGTTTGTTTTTGAAGAAGAAGAAGAACATTGGAAAGATTTGGTGTATATTTCAATCGAAAATTCCAACTTATCTTCATCTCAGCTCTAGCTGAAAAGAATCCAGTAAAAAACAAAAAAGAAGCCACTTGGAGTAGCTGCAGTAAAATATTAAAAACTTCGGGACTAATAAAATTCAGTGCTAGCATGGAAGATATGTAAGGCCATCTGAGTGTTATGAGAGAGAACGATTAGATGTTCAGCACTAAGTAATTTAAACACAAACAAATATTGAGAATAATGATTTCATCAGAAGAGTGTTCTTTCCAAATGCTTGCAAAGTTTTCAATTTCTTTTTCCATGACTTCTCATATATTGATCGAGCATAAAGGAAAAGGACAAGGTAAGGTTTCCCTTTTATGCATATTTGACAATGAAGGATCCAAGTTTGGCTTGTGACTAAGGGACGCGAGCACCACGTGTCCTAAAATGACTATATGTAACTCTTATTTCTTGTCCAGTGCACTGAAGCATTGGATGAAAGTTTTGCTCCGAAGGGCCACATTGTTGCCTCGGGTACCAATACTATGCCTTTATCTTGGATTAAAAGTCAAAGACTTAATTTAATCAATTTTATCTAAACCTACCATCATCAAAAAAAGTAAAAGCACAAGCATCATTCTTTTTCAACAAAGAGAAAAGCATTAAAGAATCCAATGCAAAATGCTGAAAGAATTCCTTTTTCAGATTTATTAATTTTTTTTTTTTTCCTTTCAAGGCGTAAAGAAGTTTCATGCAATGGAATCTGGACAAAAGAAATAATGTGCTCAAAATATAGACCTTTGACAAAAAAATTAAATATAATATTGAAATGTAAGACAGTTTTTCAATTGTCAATTAGACAAAAACAGAACAGGAAGTCAAGACTATTTTTGGTCCCAAAAGCAAGTTCACCCCAGTTTATTATTTGGTGGATAAATAGACCACTTTTTTTTTTCTTTTTTTTTTTGGTCTTGAATGAATCTATTAATTGGCATATTGGAAAGAAAAAAAAAATGGAGAATGAGAGGATTATCTTCTACTTTTAGAGCACATGGTTTTTGCCTAGGAGTAAAAACAAAAACTGTATAGAAGGTAAGCAATTTAAGGATTCCTTTGTCCTTTTCCGTTGACTAAAATTGAGAAAATTCAGTTAAGAAAAATGAATACCAGCTGGAGCCAGCAATGGAAGACTAACCAAAAAAAGAAAAAAATCTAAAAATAAAATTAAAATTAAAAAAGAAGAAGATGAAGATGAACACAACTATGCCTATCAAAACCAAGCTCAACCAAACATTCACTCTGTGATCTAACAGATCTGTTCAATAGACTCCGTTTCTCTCAGCAATTTGCTTCAAATTCACATGGACTTAATTTGCTTAAAAAGCGCATTGTCCGAGACTCCTTATGGAATGTAAAACAAAGAATAAAATCGAAACAGCTTGTTTTCAAGGAAAACTAAGAATTTTAGTTGAAACATTTTGATTCTGGAACATAATGGAAGAGTATTATCTAATTCTAAGCCAACCGACAATCGAAAACATGTAAAGCAAAAACTGAATTTCTAAACAACTTGAATGCATGATGGAACTCAAACATACAATTCGATCTAACTACTTCAAAAAGAACCTCATTCTAGATTTTCATCTATCTAATAAATCCAAAGCTTTCAATTACTAAATCAACAAAAACAGAGAGAGAGAGAGAGAGAGAGAGAGAGCTCAAACCTCGAATGCACAAGAATGCCAGACCGAACCGTCCATGAGAAGAGCTAGTTTAATCCGAATCCGATGCTCAAGAGAGAGAAAAGAAACTCGGAGCTGAAAGATCACATGGAAGTGAGAGAGAGAGAGAGAGAGAGAGAGAGAGAGAGAGTACTATATTAAAATGGTTCTGATAGTACAAGCTTTAACGACATTTCTTCAGGAACACGCTGTAAACTAAAAAGAAGTCGTAGTAGTTAACATTAGTAGTCGTTTGTTGTTGTTGTTGTTGTTGTTGTTGTTGTCGTTGTTGGTTTCAGATTAAGATTCGCCGGCAAGCACAGATTCACATAAAAGGTTTTTGCTATGCTAACCTTAATATTGAACCTTCTTCGTCAAGCTAACGTAGTGAGCTACTCACTACACGGATCTCGATGTTGTAAATTGTAACAACGTTATTCCTCTGCTTGTAAACCACTTGTCCATTTCTTTTTCTTTTTTTTTTCTTTGTTTCGTTTTTGTTCTCTCTCTTCCAACGTTTGTGAATTGTGAGAGAGCTGAGAGAGACTAACCCAATGCCACAATTATGAACGCACCTCCACCATTTTGTTTTGTTTTTCTCCTTCTTTGATTTATAATTAATGCAGCTTATAAAGTATTAATTATTACTATTTTTTATTTTAGGTAAAGAAGCGGTACTATCCGGAGTCTTTTTTTTATTAGACTTTTTTTTAGAGGATAATTTTTCGACCTATTCTATGTTAATAAATCCTTATCGTTATGTTAATACAACACTAAGTTTCTAGTGTGAGTCGAGTTCGAACATGATATCTCATTCAAGTTATTCAAAAACCACAAATTTTTTTTTTGTACACGAGACATCCAAAAATATCATACACGGATGTTATAGATTAAACTTGGAATCTTCTAAATTTTTTCAGGCCCCAAACTATTGAATACAACTGTTGGGGTTATATAATTAGTTAATTACTGGTAACAACTGCTAAATAATTGATTAATAAATTATTTTGGTTGGATTCCCGCCCGGTCAATTTGGGATTTTATTATTATTATTTTTTTTTTAAAGAAAAAAAATTGACTCTAATATATTCGCTTGTATTGTGGAATGTGAAATGCGGTTGACCTACAGTGACCGATAAATGGTTATCCGCCACATCATCGCAAAGCTCGTGAAAACTATGATGTGGTGGTTTTTTACTGGTTTGAATTTTAGAACATTGTGATGGTGTTTGTATCTGAAAACACTTGGAGCTGTAGATGGGTGTTTAAATTTCATTTTTATATTAATGACGATAGTTTGTGTTGTCTTATTATGGATCTAATTGAAAATATATTGTCTTTTTCTGGCTGAGTCGATAAAAAAAGCTTAAGTTGGTTCTTATTTTAGTGCTAGAAACTGAAAACAATGAAAGAGAAAGGTGATTCAAAAAAAAAAAAAAATGGCTGAGATAGATGAGACAACATGGCGTCTGTCTGGCATAAAAAAATTATGTGGAAAACAAAATAAAAATAGCATTGTTTGAGAACTCTTTTTTTTCTTTTCTTTTCTTTTTTAGCATTTATTTTAAAAAGAAACTCCATTGTCTTTTGGCCATTTGATTTGTTTAGTGTTTATTTATTTTTGTTTGTTTGATGAACTTGTTTTTTGCATATTGCTAAAAGTAATGTCTACGCTTAGAGATAAAAGGTGAAATAAACATTTGCACCAAATATTAAAATGCAATTGCCAATTGTAATCATCAATTACAGAAATTATGTACACTATCTAATATATAGATCACATTAACAGCCACTTAAATTGGTATGTATAAAAAAAATGGTTTCAAAAGAGTAACAAAAGGCCAAAATAAAATTGCTTATTTTTGTGCCATAATATCATGAAAAGACAATGACTTGATAAAAATAAGTACTAAAACAAATTTAATCTGGGTTTGGATGCAATTTTCACCGATTGTTCATTTGCTAACAATTAGTTAAAAAAAAAAAAAAGAATAACCATTCGGGAATAAAATATTTCTAAAAATTATACTGCATAAATAAATTTAAAAAATGAAAGGGAAAACTAATAAGTGATAACCAATATTATCATGAAATGAAACGTTGCCAAAGTAAAATAGTAAGATCATTCATGCTAGTGGTACTAAAAAATTTAGCTTTTATCAACTCAAAAAATTATTTTATTTCTTTTAACACCAGACTTTATAATACACCGTATATCTTATCCTCTACTTTAGCATATCACCCATTAAAAAAACATAAAACACACTCACAAAAATCCATAGCAACCATTGACTACAACAACTGGCCAACACAACCCAAAGACCACCACTCTACAGCCTATTAAAATAACTACTAAAATAACAACTAGCCACCACAACCCAAATCCACAACCGTACCACCACCACCATGCAAAAAAAAAAAAAAACCATTGTCGAAAATCAGATGAGACCAACAAAGAACTACTAAAAATCATACTGGATTACCAAAACCCCACCCGAAATTTAGATTGGACCCATGAACCGCAGAGAGAGTGATAGAGGGAAGAGAGAGAATTTGAAAAAATATTTTATTTGAGGGGAGAGAGAGAGAGAGAGAGAGTTAATAAAAAAAATGAGTTTTATTTTAAGTAGTTGCTACTGTAGTAGCATTTTATTGTAGCATGTACGGTAGCAGTTTATTGTAGCATGTTGTTAAAAAAATTTAGATATAACTAGCCTCATTACACGCGCTTCGCGTGTGCGAAGAGGCTCTCTTTTTTTTTTTTTGGCATTTAGTATCATAATTTTTCTTTCATCACAATTTGAAAAAATAGATAGAATTTTTTTTTTTCAAATAGAATATGATTCATTTTTCAATTAGAAGCTTTTGTGTGTTTATCCAAATCCAATTGATAATGTAATAGTTATAAGGAAAAAATGGTAATGTAATAAATCCAAAAAAATGATAATATAACAGTTTAAAAAAGAAACAAGGGATAGTTTAGTCTGACACTTTTTTTTTTTTTTCGATAACGTGGGATAGTTTTTCCTTATTGTATTGGAGGGGTAGTTATTTTCTTTCAAACGTGAGTAGTGGGATGTTCTTTTTTTGAAAAGAAAAGTGAGGAAGTTTTATTGTACACACTTTTTTATGAGAAATTCTATTCAGAATATGTGGGGAAGGTAAATATATGAAGAGTTTTTTAAGCTATTGAGTAAAAGTAGGAATTTATTAGAAGTAGGAAGACATTTCAATGTAGAAATAGGAATTTATTATTTTTGTCAATTTACTATTTTAACCCAATTTTTAAGTTTTAGGTAGGAGTATTTTTTATTATAAAAAAAACAATAATTAACTTTCTTTTGTTAATTTACTATTTTAACTTTATTTTTAAGTTGTTGGTTAATAAATTTAGGGGTATTTTCTATAGTAAAAAAAAAACAATAATTAACTTTTTGAATCTTCTTTAATATATACAGATAACTTTGATAAAACTTAGTTTTTGAGATTTTAAGAGCTAAAATAATTTTTTGGATAAACTACATATGTGGCCTCTAACCTTTACATTGTTTATCAATTTGGTCCTTAATGTTTCAAATATGTCAGTTTAGTCCCTAATCTTTTGATATTGTGTCAGATTGGTCCCTACTGTTAAGTAATGGATGAAAAATGCTGACGTGACTAACAAATAAAAATAAACTATAATCTTTATTCCACATAGACTACCACATATATTACCACATCAACACAAACTAAAAAAATAAAAAATAAATAAAAAGTTAGGGACTAAACCTTGTACCACCACCTATCCTTAGTATATTTTCAGATTTAAAATTTTATTGCATTTTTTCCTTTACTTTCTTAGGAAGCATACGGGGTAAAAAAAACCCAGAATTGAAAATTCAATTTACTTCATTTTCTAATATTTTTCCAGCAACCAAAGAAGGAAAAAACAAAACAAATTCCAAAACCCAGAGAGAGATGCAGAGAGAACCACAATCACAATCATAATCAGATTCTGTTGTTTTTGCTGAATGCACTTGATTAGATTCAGAAGTCATTTTGTTTAGGTGCTTAGGGGTTTTTGATTTTTTTTGTTTGGAATTTTGGATCTATCATTTGAAGAAAATGGGATTGGCCCGATTGGGAGTTTGGAGAATGTACAGAGGAATAGATGGAAGGATCTTTGAATTGTTGAGTGATTAGAGTTGAGATTAGAGTAAGGTTGAAGGTTTTAAATAGTCTGAACCCAACCCAGCTGTTTATTTATGGCAGTGATTGGTTTGAAAATTTTTGAAGTGGAGTGTGGACATTAGTGAACTTGGAAGCCCAATACGAGTTAATTAGGTGGTTTGAAGTTTTTCTTTCATTGTGATTCCTTTCTGCATCTCTTTCTCTGGGTTTTGGAATTTGTTTTATTTTTTCCTCGTTTGGTTGCTAGGAAAATATGAGAAAATGAAGGAAGTTAAGTTTTAAACTCTGGATTTTTTTAACCCCCGTTTGGTTCCTAAGAAAGCAAAGGAAAAAGTAAATGAAAGAAAATTTTAAATCTGGAAATATGCTAAAGACATGTGGCAATACAAGATTTAGTTCCTTTTTTTGTGTTGATGTGGCAATACATGTGCCAGTTTATGTGTCATGAAAATTATATCATATTTTTACTGTTAATCATGTCAATATTATTCATTCATCACTTAACGGTAGAGACTATTTTGACACAATACTAAAAAGTCAAGGACTAAACTGACACATTTGAAATGTTAGGGACTAAATTGACAAATATTATAAAAATTAATGATCAAATATATAGTTTACCCTAATTTTCTTTTGCTATAATAAAACTTCAATGTGAATGGTCTAATTCCATTACGTTGACAAAGCCATGTTGGTGTTAGTTATTGAGGTGGTTGGGCATTTTCATTTTTATTTTTATTTTTATTATTAGGACCCACAGCAGAGAAATATGAGAAAGAAGTGGTGATGATATGGTATAAAATTACTAGAATCTTTGGTTTATTAGCATTATTTTGGTATGGGAAATCAAATCATCATGAAGTTCTTCCAAAAGCCAATGAAAGCAGCTCAGATTTCGGCATAGGATCGGACGCATCTATCTGTTGCTCACATTTCAAATCCATTTTTTCGTGGTCCCTTCTCTAGGACCATGAACTTCGTGACAATGATCTTTTTTTTATTATAATCTTTGGGTCAGTATGTCATCAATAATCTTAAAGAACTGAGAGTCCGACTTTTTGAGAACCATGATTAATATTATCATTATTAACTCTGCTATTTCAGCTTCGGATGCCATGTTTTGGAACAAAAGGCTAGTTTATATTTGCTATGCATGTGTTTGGATTTTTTCCCCAAGTTTAAAAATTACTCAAAGATAACTAAATAGTATATTTTAAAACGGTCCGATTAACGTATATCTTTATGTATATATTAATCATCTATTTTTAGAAATTTTTTATAAAAAAAAATAAAAACAGTAAAAAAAAACTAGTCATGTTTTTACATATAAAAAGTTTACTAAAATAATTTACTTAACATATGTCCTAAAGATATTAGAAAAACTCATTTGAAAGCTATGTATAAATAAATAAGTTAATAATAACAAGAAAAAAAAAAGTTGATTGAAACACAATCACTATATGACATGGTAGTGATTAAATAAATAAGTTAATAGATAATAATAATAATAATAAATAAATATAAGTTAATTGAAACGCAGTTAATATATGATTGAGATTGAAAACTTTTCTAAATTTTTTTAAAACATTTTTTTAATCCATGATTGAGATGGAAAATTAATTTTTTACAATCTCAACCATTCACATGCAATTCCTTTCAATCCATGGCATGGTGGTAGTGATTGAAAAAGCTTGATGAAGTCGCTTCGTCAGTTGGTCAGACATGGTGCCCACTTCATTAACTAATACCCCGTTCTCCTACGACATCCAATCTACTAAATTGTAGTTTAGGCCCTTTGGGGTGCCAACAAAAAGAAGGATACAAAGCCTAAAAGGCAATTTTATGTTTACATGTTTTTCAGCGCCATTAGTCAACGGCTATAGGAGGGAGAATCTTATTATTCGATGCTCGTGAGAACAGTCCCACTCTCAAATTCACACTTGATTTAACACATTAACGTAAGTTTAAGTCCGGTAACATTATTTTTGTCAATTTATTTTGTTATTTAATTTATTTTTATTATTATTTATGAGTTTTATTGTACTTTTTAATATTATTCATGAGTTTTACTGTATTATTTCAGTTAACTTTTACTTTTATCTACAATACTTTAGTAAAAAGTTTTCAGTTTCAGCAAAATAAACGGATCTTAATGTATTTGGCATGATTAATTTTGCCAACTTATTTTACTATTCAGGTTATTTTTACTACTCTTCATGGGCCTCACTGTATTTTTTGGTACTATTCATGGGTCTCACTATACTATTTTAACTAACTTTTACTTTTATTTATAGTATTTTTAACAAAAAATTTTCAGTTTCAACAAAATAAGCGAACCTCAAACAGACTCTTAAATAGACCCTGAGTGTGAAAAATGGTGTCCCTAACTTATTCAAGTGCGAACCACAATCTCTAGGGTTTGGCTTAAGTTCCAAAGGTTTCATAAAGTTAATTTAAACTAATATGATAAACCAGTGGTGGAGCCAAAATTTTTATTTAGGGGGCAAAATTAAAAGACAGTGTTAAAAATAATGAACTTAAAAAATGTTAATCGATATTAATAACAAAAAAAAATTACAAACAAATGTAATTGTCCTACAAATTTTAATATAAACGAAAACTATAATTTATTTTTTTATACCTAGTGCAATTTACTCAACAATCATCATTGTTTTTTCATATTTTAAAATTGCTACATGATTTTTTTTTTATTCTAAATATTCTAACAATTAAAGTAAGAGATTAATCTAAATACCTAAGGTTTATACATGTAATTTGATTTATTAAAATAAATGAAAAAAAAAACCAATCTAAAAGTGTAAAAAATATAGCTATATACCTACAAAGTTGTATACACAACTCACTAGTTTGTTCTTAAAAAATATGTAGAATTCAATAATTCTTTGTCTCTTCTTTTAGGTCTTTAAAATTTGGGTATAGCAAATTTAGAATTTGATACTATGAAGAGTCAAGAGAGTGGAGAGTGGAGAATGGAGATAAAAAAAGAAACTGAATTGGGCATTATGGTTTTAGACTTTTCTTTCTAAAAAAAAAAAAAAAAGAGATTTAGTAGACATTTAAGTAGTTTTCAATTTGTTAGTTTGTTGTATAACTAGTTAAAAACCTATGTGTTGCATGGTTTTATCATAATATATAGAAGAAGAAATAAATAGAGAAAAAAAATCGTATGGTACGTTTGCTTTTTTTTTTTTTTTAATGCTTTTTAGGTGTAGTAATAGAGTTTAAATAAATAAAAATAAGAATGAGATGGACACCACCCCCCCTTTTTTTACGTGTATTATGTTTGACTTTTTTTTTTTTAAGGTGAGTAATATAGTTTATATATATATATATATATATAAATATATAAAAAGGATTAGATGGACTCTTTTTTTTTTCTACAGGTATTACGTTTGCTTTTTTTTCTTTTTTTTAGGTGTAGTAATATAGTTTAAATAAGAAAAAAGTATTAGATGAAGAATTTGGATTGTAATCAAATTAAGATTATTATCAACTTAGAAATTATAGGAGATGAAGAGAAGAACAAAAAAAAAATTATATCTAATTTTTTTTAAATCTAAAAACATTTCTACAATTATATCTTGTGAATTGTTTATAAAATGCATAATTATGTATATTTGTCCCTATATATTATATATCTAATTACAATGATTAGTAAAATATTTTCTAATTTTTTTAATAATTCCTTATTTATTTATGAAGAGGGGGATTTGAACTCTAGTAGTTAATTGTTTCTAATACTTGCATGAATAAGGTTGTCCTAAAAGAATTAATTCCAAATTTAAGTTTAAAAAATCAATTGTACTTGTACACCTAAAAGAAATTCAATTTTTATGTCTTATTTTGATATATAAATAATCTGTTTTAGTGTTGGTTTTATTGAAATGGTTATATCACCCACTTAGCTGTAAAACTGACATATGTAGTAGAATCCACATGTAACATTCTAACTTACTAATAAATAAATATAACACCCTAACTTATAATAATGTCTTTAATTGTATTGTGTTTTAGCCTTTAAGAACACATATATTAATCTTACACATAAAAAAATAATGAATTTAATAATTAAAATATTTGAAAACAAAATTAAGCCAAAATCCCAATTCATTAATGAAAAACAATCCAAATTTTTGAACATAAAAAAAATGGAGTTAAGTAAAGATAGATTTACATAAGAATTTGAACCGATGGATCTAATTTAGCCTAGCCCACACACAAGAACATTTTTAGATCCTTCTTAATCTCTTATATCCAATTTCATGTTGGCAGCAAATTTTGCTTTTAAAGAAGATATACTACATGGAACAAAGCACCAAACAAAAACCACTACAAAATAAATCCACAATAAAATATTGATGTCAACAATAAATATTCATGTGATGAGAAAATAAATTATACAAATATATTGCATGTCATATAATCTACCGAAAGGGAAAACATTCCACGCTATTACATTATAGTAGAATTCCTTTGGATAAGTCATATTGAAACTTTATAAGCTACCATTAAAAATGTGTGACGTCTACAAGAATAACAACAACGGAAGCTATAAGGTGGGATGAATATGATATTAAGAGAGACAGAAGTTTATATTTTCAGCATAATCTGTAAACAAAAACATAGAATTTTAACCTAACTATAAAACTTGTTGATAAAAGTCATATAGCAAATAATAAAAAGGCAACAAATACACAAAATTTATTCAATTTGATGAAAAAAAATACCTGCAAGGTTGTAGGAAAGGAAGAGAGAAGAAGGGAATAATATAGAAAACAATTGTAAGGTCGGTAGTAGAAAGAAGAATATGCCAAAAAATTGTGTGTATATATAGGAAGAGAATTTTAAGTTATGAAGAAGTTGATATGAACAAAAAGAAAGAGTTTAGGTGAAAATTAAATACTTTCGTTTATTACTTTATTATTAAGAAAAAGATGACATATGATGCGTATTTATCCAAAAAAGAAGAAGAAGAAATGTAGTGAAAAAATAACAAAAACGTAGGTTGATCACAATAGTCAATAGCATTCAATTCGATCTTATTTCTTTTATTTATATATATATATATATATATATATTTAACTTCTATCTCTCTTTTTTTTATATAGGTAATTCTACCCTAAGGCTTTGTTGATAATATTTTAGATAGTCACAATTGTAAGTTGTAGTTGTATGGCACCACCCAACTAAATTTAATCTCTTTTTGAAAATTTTTAGAAAACACTTATTGTAGGTTGCATGTTTTGTTAAAACTTGAAACGCTTATTATTATTATTTTATCTAAAGAAATTGATAAGAACAAATAAACAAAAAAATATTTTTTTATCTAAAAATTACTGTAATTTGGTGCAACCATTTGATGCAACCACGATTTCTAAGCTCATTTTTTATTATATAGTATATAATATAAAATGGGAACCAATAATTGAAAAAAATTCTGTGAGGAGAGAAAAGATTACTTTTTTGCCCTAACAATAACAACCCGTAACAACTTGCCACTTAAGATTTGTTGTAAAAATGTTGTGAAAATGTTGTGGACATATCATTTCTCTGAAAGAAATGTTGTGAAGAAAGAAAAAAATTAGGATAAGATCATAAGAAAAAACAATGCCGTGAATCTAGCAATTTTGTTTAGAAAAAAGGTATAAACTAAAAGGAAAAAAAATTGGGAAAAGAAAAATAAATTGGTGAATCTTGCCATTTGGGTGAAAACAAGATAACAACTAAAGAGTAATAACCATGATTTTTAAATTTGTAATTGAACATGTCTCTAAATTTTAACCTTGATATTGAACATCAATATAGTGGTTGAGTTATTAGGATTTAGATTCAGGAGGATAAAATTTATTACTAATTGAACATGTCTCTATGTACCCACAAATATACATAGATTTATATGAATTATGGACAAGCACAACACACTTTACATAAGACCAATCTTTGCAATAAAATGTTTTTATATACTCACAAATATACATAACACACTTTACATATATTCTATTTAAGTAATATTTTAATAATAGAAAATCCATAAAAAGATATTGTACCTATTATATTGTATCTATTCATTGTGTTTTTTTATATCTAAATAAATTGTATTGTAACTTTTTCATAGTTAAAATTCAATTATAATTCTCAAATTTGATTTTTTTTTTTTTTTTTGGTTGAGAAATTGACAAAGGGAGATTGATCGAGATTCTAACTCAAAGTTACACCCTCCCTTAAAAGTTACCATAAATTTTGAGTGGAATTTGTGGTATATCTTTTTCAAAATTAAATTAGATAATCCACAAATACTGTTTATTTTAGTTTTTGTTAAATTGATTATAGCAAGGGTTTGATCCACGTCGCTCTGAGTTTGAGCTAGTAAACTGGTAAAGTGAGTATTTTTTTTTATTGGGCCTGAATGGCGATATGGACCTTGGATCCCATAAAACCATAATTTGGTATTAGATAGCTCAACCTTTTCTAGCGCAAATGAGGGGGATATTGGGCTTTTGTCCTTATTTTGCAAAAATAGCAGTAATCTGTCTCTGTTTAGAAACTATTTAGGTATGTGTCCTTATTTTTGAAACTCGATTTTAACAAAATCGAGTTCGGTATAAAACTCAATATCTTCAAAATCAAGTTATATGTAAATTTTTAATTGAAACTCGACTTTAGCAAAGTTGAATTTCACTTAAATTTAAAAAAAAAATTTAAGTGGCAAAATATGTATAAAATTCGACATTGCTTATGTCGAGTTCCACTTGTAACTCGATTTTAAAAAAATCGAGTACTAAAACAAGGACACAGACTTAAATAGTTTCAAAACAGAGACATTGTGCTAAATTTTTTACAAAATAAGGGGTAAAAGATCAATATTCCCCTCAAATGAGTAGTATTTTTTATGTTCTAAATTTTGTTACCTCTCGATGGGATAGGGTTTTATGTTCAACATTCTTATTGCTTGATTCATCCGCCAACGTTAACCGAAGAATTATATAAGTTTCGCCCAATGGACTTCGGCACATCGTTCCATTGTACTATTGTAGTGCCCACCACCATGCCAGTTTGGGTTGCTGGTCACCCGGCCTTTGATGCTGTTCTTTTTTTATTTCCCCCTTCTCTCTCTCTCTCTCTCTCTCTCTCTCTCTCTCTCTCAGAAGGACACCACAAATGGTTGTGTAGGCCAAATTTAGCGAGTTCATCCGTATTATCCATAAATAGCCCAACAATCCAGAGTTCATGTTACCTCCAATTCGTACAGTTTATTTTGATTTTTATACCGAATTTCTGATCCTTAACATAAAATTAGCGGGTCTGCTAATTAAGGAACCCAGCTTGATATTTTATCACATCGTGCTGCTACATGGGAATGTAGTTGACCACATATATTGGCAATAGAGTTTGGCTAAGGCAATACAAACTGTGATGCCTCAAATAGCTTTGATATCTGTATGTCAATATAGTTTGACTTGAATAGAATCTTCTACTCTCTATTCACAAAATTCTATCCTTGGCTTTCTTCCCAAAAAAAAAAAAAAAAAACACACACACACACACACACACACACCAAGAAAGTTATTAGATTTTTTTTTCCCTTCAATTTTTGTGATCCATGAGATACATTGAAGTGATTATACACAAGTATTTGGATTTGGACCACTTTACTTATGCTTACATGATTGGGTAAAAACCTAAGGAGGGATATTGCTCTTATATCCCGCAAGACAGGTCAATGTAATGTAACAATCTCAGTTTTGCAGTTCAGTTTACCAGTAACATAAAACCAACAATGACCCCATTGGTTTTTCATCAGAAAACACATATTACCTCTTCATTCTTCCTGTTTTCAGTGATCAATCTTGACAGATTCCATTCTTTAAAAGAACCAAATATTAAGAAAACAATGATTAAAAAATAAATAACAAATCAAAATCCCACTTCAAAGATGCTATAATAGGCCAAACGGTTCTGGTAGGGACTCAAATCCATTATCAAAGATTGGTCCTTGGTCGAACTTATCATCAATACTGTGCAGCCAGTTTGTATTCTTCAAGTCTTCCTTGAGCAATATTGCATCATATCTGGAGCTCTCATAGATATCTACTTCACCCAATCTTGAAGAATATCGTCCTCCATTATCAACTTCATTTCCATTTTTCACAGGCCTATTAATATTGTTGTTTCCATTCTCTGAGTATACTCCATGATTGCTGTTTTGCAGGCTTCCATTGTTGTTGATGGATGGTGGAGCACTCAGAGCACGAATGGATTGGATTTTTTGTGTGGCAGATCGTATGCTTTGAGGGAAGAGAGTGGTGCCTGAAAGTGGACGATTGTTCCCCGTGCCATTTCTTATATCCTACATCAGAGAAAGTACATAAATTGTTAGGCTTTATTTAAAACAATTGAACTAACTTGCTCTGACAAATTTCCACTCGTGGGTTTGAAATCCTACTTTGATACCATAATAGATTACCACTCATCCTCCAGACTTGAGCCGCTAGAAAATTATGAATTTAATTATTTAGCTATTATTCTAACACTTCCAAACAAAATCTTTTAGTCATCCAGCATGATGAAATTATCAGTCCTGTACTGGAAGTAATTAGTGCATACCATATGCCTGATAGCCATATCCAGTGATTTCTTTGAGATAGTCCTTCCAAATCCAGTGCTCTCTGTGGCAGTTGTTGAACTCTTCACAGGTTTCCTCATGGCTAACTCTGGGAGATGTGAGGGCTTCCGAGGCTCATGAACATCAGCATGGTGTCCATTGGCATGTACACGGCCTCTTCCAGTAGGCTCAGTAAGTCTTCCCCTTGAGACAATAGGCGATGATTGTCTTCTTGATATATTGGTGGGAGCTGGAGCTTCTGAGTTCCCTTTCACAGTGGCAGCAGCACCTGGACGAGACCTACCAGCAGAAACTGGTCTGTCTGCAGGTAAAGTTGTTCTGAGATTTGGTGGTGTTTCAAGGGGAAAATCAGGGGGGACAATTGGCTGTGGTGGGGGACGAACTCGCGGAACTGGTGAGCTTGGTCTAGATGATGGTGCTGAAGCGCGCCCATTTGATAGAATGCGCCCAGCTGAAGTTGAAGGACCAACAGTTTGAGAAACAGCAGGTAATGAATTTCGACGAGTGGGGGTAGATGGACGAGTGGGGGTAGATGGACGAGAAATTGATCGAGTAGTAGGGGAATTCAAATTTGCAGGAATTTGAGGCCTAGAACTAGGAGTTGAGGGTCTTGAGCTTAGTGATGGCCGAGGTTTGTCAATGGAAGAGCTAGTTGGGGTTGGACGTGCTCTTGAAGGAGTTGAGGAGCGCGATAGTGTCTGGCGGGAGGATGGAGTAGAAGGTCTTGCTGTAGATGGAGAGCGGGTGATGGGGGACGATGGTCTGGTGTAAGATGAGACTGAAGCTGAGCTTGTGTTAAGGATTGAGGAGGATCTGTTTGAAGAATAGGTACTATATTGTGAAGTGGAGAGGGAAGAACGTGTAACAGAACTGCTTCTACTTGGTCTTGATGTATGGTTACTCTCTGATTGTGATACAGAAAGCTGAAACAGAGAGATGATTTGAGATATTAGTCATTCATATATAATTCTAACTTCAAAAGGCGTATTCCATTAAATATAATTATCAGCAACTGAGTTGTCTAAAATAGATATCTTTGCTTAAAAAAACTTTGGCATCATGGGAGAGGCAATAATTCTGTTTATCCGGAAGAGAGTAACTCAGTATGCTTGAAATGCAGATAAAACATTTAGCAAAGACACATGGAATTATCTAATTTCTGAACCAAAACTCTCAGGGAACAAGTAAATAGAAATAAAAAGGGGATGGGGGAGTTCGTGATGCATACCCTTGAAGACTTCACGGCAGAAGTTGATCTAGCTAAAGAACTACTTCTCGGAGCTGCTGAAATTGGTTGAGACTCTTTTCCCTCCGACGAAATAAAATCAGGAGTTCCAGGAGGAGTAAGAAGCCTAATAACATAAATCCACAACAACACTTACAAATCAAACAAGCTGATGATATCTCCAAAATTAACTACTAGCACTCAACAAAATGTTAGACAGCAATCCATATTTCACCCAAAAAGAAAGAACCAAACAACGTTCGTTTTGGCACAAGGTTAAGCATGCATTAAGGACAACCAAAGCAATGAAGGCGTACTTTAATTTCAAATCACACTAATATGGACTTTGATAGATACAATAAAAGTTGAAACCTTTGACATCTGCTCCATAATGATTGCTCGTTACTATCGGGTCAAAACAACAATTAGTTAATTTTTAGTGTTTGACAGGGTTTGAACATAGGTCCCATATTCGACAATAACAGAGTTTACTAATTAAGCTAACTAAAACCCACCAACAAAAACTTAGATGTGAAGAAGATGAGTGATTAAAAATTAACACCCGACTTATTAGGAATTCAAAAGCCAAGAATGGAAACTCAACTAACATGGATTAATTTAAACCTGAAACTATAAAACACAATGTCTTAATATCTAGTTTGACATAATCAATGTCAATAAAACATAGATCTGAATTTGATGAACCAATGAAAATGAAAACTTGAAATTCAGTGTTGAAAATTTTTACCAATCATAATCATGCTTTCCTCCATCTGTAGATGACAAAAGATCATCAATCCCACTTCGAAACACTTTTGCTGATCCAATTGAAAGTCTCCCCAACTTCACTGAAACTGTGTATTGTGTGATCCCAATATATAAGACAATAATAATAGCTCCAATTAAATATACCAAAAAAAAAAAAAAGAATATTCTTCAGTTGAAAACTGAAAAAAAAAAATAACAGTTCAAACTCCAAAGCACAATTACTAAAAACGACGTAGTTTAACGTAACTGATGGAGCATCGATTTTCGTTTCACAACTCAACTACTCTCAAAAAATGGAAGGAAATGTCGGTGATCATTTCAATTCCAAACAACCATTGAAAACGACGCGGTTTTGTGAGTGCGAGTGCGACACGTACCGTCGGAAGATTCGTCGGAGGAGGTGACGGAGAGAGTGCGGCGATTTTTGGAGAAGAGATCCAAGTTCTCGTCGGCGACGGCGGCGGAGCTGTCGACCTTGGAATTGGAGTTGGAGATCGAGGTCAGACTATGACCTCGCCGGTGCTGCGAAACCGCCGGAATATTCCTCCCTCCGATGAGAGATTCCCTCACACTCCGATAACTCATCTTCTCTACCACCGAACACAATCACAACGATAACGATAATAATAACAACAATGCCGCCACCATGTCTAAGCTAAAGCACACCAAAAATGCGATCTACTCAGAGAGCGAGAGCTAGAGAGAGAGAGAGAGAGAGAGAGAGAGAGAGCAAGTAGTAGTGGATGCAAAGCGAAGCTTTCTTTTAAGTTTTACGTCACAATTCACGAGAGAGAGAGAGAGAGAGAGAGAGAGGGGTTTAGATCTGTGATCCAGTGTGGGCGTTACTATTATTACCAATCTGATAATCGTTGATCGTAAACTGACACCTGGCACTTTTGGTAACCTTTTAGGCTCCCCACGTGTTTATAGCTAAAAAACGAAAACGCATCAATCAACGAATTGTGCTGCTAATAGGCGCATGATTTTTCTTTCTTTTGTGAGTGTGTTGTGATCATCGTTTATTATTTTATTTATTTTTATTCCCTCGACTCAACTGTGTTAGTTGAAAATCATTGGCTGTGAAGTTAAATCAGTTACCTGAAATTTATACACCCTCCTTTTTTTGCTGATTATTGTAAGAGATACACTTCCCAAGAACTCCGAAAATTTTTGGTTATATATATAAAAATGCTAGTCATTACAGTATGAGATTTGTCGGTTTGATATTGGATTATAAGCTGGATTTGGCTTATTTTATGGTCAATTTACAGATGTCATACTATTTTTTGTTTCGGACTATATAAATAAGTTATTGAAAATAAGAAGTTCACGTAACCTTATAAATTATAATTGTTACTAGTTTTTGAGATTATTGCATCTAGTAATTAATATTAGTAACACAACAATTTTTGTAATTTTTTTTAATAATTATTGACTTTAATTTTTGTTTAGAATATCCTATTAGGTAATGGATAAAGTATTTATATAAATTTGATTAGAATCAATCTTTATATTTAATCTCAATAATTATGAAAAATTGATAACTTGATAGTTATTATAGACTTACTGTATTGCATAAGAAAATGGACAAAAATGACTGCCCATCCACTAAAGGTCATTGATTTTAGAAACCCCGACCCCCTAAAAAAAAAAAGGATAAGTTTGACAATTAAGTAACATGGTGTAACACGAAAGCCATATATATCTAAACGACTCTGCAACCACTATTAGAAAAGTGGTCTCCATTAAAAAAAAAAAAAAAAAAAAGGAAATAGAAATTTTGGTCATAAGTCATAACAACTTCCTGTGTCTATAGACCGACGAACTTGGTGTTTGTCTTAATTAACTACTTCATGTTCAAGTTAAACAAATAAATGCTTGTGCAATTATTAAAGAAAATGAAAATGGACTTTATAATAGAATAAGTTTCCACATCAATCACTAGATTAATTATATTTGTTTCTTTCCAAAGATTAGGATAATGATGTGAGCTGCTACCTTTGCAAGGTTTTGTGAAAGGAAGGTAGCTTAGGCCAACTAATTTCTATAGTTTTAAGGGAGACATAATTACTTAAACTGTTCTTTTAAATACTGATTACTCACTTTTCATAACTTTACATTTTGTCAACTCTGGATATGTATTTCTTGCACTTCCTTTTATTGTTCTTTAAACTAAGATCATAAAGAGTCTCAATTAATAATTTAATTAATATCAAAAAAATGTTAAAATATTATTAGTTTTACTATAAAATGTTCATGAACTAAGATTTAAATAATTGATTAGCGTCATATCAACAACGTAATAAATAAATTTCTTAACTATTACTTTTTTTTAACACATTTAAAAATTAACATATCAGTATGTGAAGTTAATATGATAAAATTTATATTATCTTGGCATCACTCTATGGCCGCATCACCCTATTTGTTATATTCGATTAAAATTAATCCATTTATTTCAACTATTACGTCCACAAGCATGCTTTGAAGTCCTTTAATACCCTCTTAATAAGAACGATAGGGGAGGCGACACCTATTGTCCTATTAGATTTTTTTTTTTTTTTTATCTTCATATAATTCATTGTACTATAGGACACGTATAGTCGTACTAGTCTTCTCATTCTTTTTTATATTTGGTCTAATTGCATCTCTCTCTCTCTCTCTCTCTCTCTCTCTCTCTTTAATTGGTGTACATTTATACTTGTGTTGTTCAAGTATCGGAACGAAACACCACCACCCATCTTGGCGAGTTGGTACCCGGATTCTGTAGTAACCTATTGCACAAGGATTCAATTCCCCGCAATTACCTAGCAAAAAAAAAATATATCAAAACTAAATATATATAAAAAAATGTAGAGAGACTATTAGTTACGAAGATCCCTAGCTCCTATTCATATCATATCTCTTACTCTAGAAGGTGTATTGTAGTGACCCAAAAGAAGGTCTTGCATTTCATGAAATCTCACATCGTTTAAGGAAGCACATAGAGATGTACTTCTAAGGAATGACCTCCCTTTAATGTGTAGAAGCATTTTTCCCCGCTGCTATGTGTTTTGAGAGATAACAAAATCGTGAGGGGTATGAGTTCCAAAGCGGACAATATTTACAAAGTTGGGGGTTGTTATATGTACTCTATAATATAAGTGAGCCAATAGTGGCTTTTGTTGTAATAACTTAATTAGTATTATTGTATGAGACATTTTGACATGGCAATAATACATTTATTCACTATTGACGTGATAGTAATTTTATAAGTATAAATTCTTGTCAATTGTAGAGGTAAATGCTGAGATTCAAGTCTTAAAAAATGAGTTTCACCCACATATAATCTATAATAAGATTTTTATCTTAAAAAAAAAACATAAATAAAATATAGGTACGAGAAGACCAACCAATCCATATCTTATATTAATACACACTGTATCCTAATGGGCCAGGGCATGAAAATCCTCCAATTGAATTAGAGGTGGAGTGAAGACATCACATGGCTGGACCAAAACGAGAAAACGATGCGTGGAACGTGGATGGGCCAACATGCTTAGCCCAACAGGATAGCCATGTGATGCATCCTCGAATAAAACACGTTCACAGTCGCAAAGAAACAATCCGACAACTCCATCCGCATAATAATAAAGAGACCTATATAATGCAGCCTATATTCTTGACTTCCATGATTACTGTTTTGGACTTCTGGTTAATTTAGGACTCTCTTTTTCTTTTTCTTTTTTTGAACAGCAAAGTTTAATTTTGGACTCGGGACTGTTTGATGTATCAGTCATTTGCCAGAGCTCGCTCTATTATTGAACCTTTCTATTCATAGTATGATAAACTTATCAAGTTACTACCGAGATGGTGTGGTCTAGCAGTTTTGGGAGAGCGTGCGCTAAGTGCACGGTCCCAAGTTTGAGTCTGAATCTGGACGCGCTTGGTAACCTCCCTCACCAGCTCAAGGCTCCCTAGTGTCCTTCATGGTGTTAGGAAACTATGGTTCACTGTGGTCTCCCTACATTTCAGTAGGGCCTCAGACCTAGCGGATAGAGTGCTACTATAGTCATGTTAGGTAGAATTATCATGTTGGTCGTCTCCTATCCATTTTTTTGTTCATAAAAAAAAAAAAAACTTATTAAGTTTATTCGATTTCACTAATTTGCACATTTATCACTATTACACATTCTTAATGTGATGATCACTTTATAAGTATAAAGTTCTTTTAAGGTAATATTATCACAATTGCTTGTTAATACTCAGTGCACCATTAACTTGTATATATACATATCCATTTGGGTGAATATGGTTAATAACAAATGCGGCAATTAGCTAAGAAATAATGCTATGAACACAATACTTTTTACAATTAGTACACGAATCTACTCCTAGCATTGTTTCCGTGTTTTCGTTAACATGGATGAAAGAGTTATGATAGCGATAATAGCATTGAACCACAATGATGGATTTTTTTCTTTCTTTCTTTTTAATTTTTAAGAGGAGACACAAAAGGATAGATGATGGACTTACTTCATGTGATAGTGCTTTATTCCCCTAAGGGAACTTGGATTTTATGCATTAGCATTACTCAATTAATGAATAATGTCTACGTCCGACAGAGAGAGATCATAGTGGCTTGGGAAAGTCACCACTCACCACATCCTTATCCCGGGAAGAGAGCGACCCATAGGTGATAGGTAGCCCATGTATCTTTGGAATTTACACAACCCCGGCCCAGAGTGTCACACAGATCCTCGAGAGAAAGATAGAGGAAAAAGCTATCTTTTTATTCTCCAAATATTTGGATTTACTAATCTTGTAATAAATAAATAGTAGTGTTAGCGAGTCACCGCAATGTGCCCTTTAAAAAATAACTTTATCTCAATAAAATTAATATTTTGTCAAAATTTTGACTAATTTTATAAGGTATAGAACAATTAACACCAATTTTTTAAGTTTTACTTGTCATTTTAATATTATTTTTAATCATTTCATTAATTTATACCAATTTTTTATTAGATAGATCTCATAATATATCATCATTAACAAACCCTTTGCCATTAAAAATGGATTTACTAAATACAGTACCACTTTATTGTTTTTAGAATTTTCTTTTCATGTCTTGGATGTATATATAAAGAGGTACGTGTCACTGGACAAAAATATACCTGTGGTAGCCTGAGAACTAGGAGAAAAGTGGGAGAGGAAATACATAGATAACAGGTTCTCCTTACAGGGGCGCAGTCAACTAATTAATGCAAATATTGTTTTAAACCTTTACTTTAATTATCCATTGTTAGTATAAGTTTTAATTGTTTAAGCCTTAAAATATCTCTGGCATTTAAGCTAATAGCTATAAAGAAAACATATTTGTTTATCCAAAAAAAAAAAAAAAACGTATATTTCAAGTTGGCATCTGAAACTCAAAAAATTCACTTCATCAAAACTTATACATGCTATAAAATTTGCAATCTTGCTACAATGCACTCTCATTTTTGAGAGCACACTGTAGCTGAATTGTAAAATAAAAAATTGTTTTTATTCACCCAACAGCTCTTTCTCATTTCTCATTCTATTTCCTCTCTCACTTCTTTCATCTCTGTTCTTTGTTCTCTTTTCTCTCTTCTCTCTTCTCTTTCCTTGGTTCATGATATGTTGTGCTCGTCGTCGATCTTTGCTCGTCACCGGTCTTTGCACGTCGCCGATCAATAACAACTCTTTGTCTGCACGTCACTAGCTCTTCATCTGCAACGTCACTAGCACATCACCGATCTCTCTGCTCTCAGTCACTCGATCTCTCTACTCTTTGTCTGCAATGTTGCTAGCGCGTCGCCGATCTCTCTACTCTCAGCCACTTGATTTCTCTACTCTTTGGCCACAACGTCGCCAGGTTGCCATTGTCTCCGATTTGCCCTCCCACTCGCCCTCACTGATTTAGATCTATGATTATCTCTCTCTCACACCTTGGGTTCCGATTTGCAACTTGTGAGTTTGTACAGGGATTTCGATTTGAGCATATTTTGGTGGATTTTTTATTTGGTTTTGGGTGGTGGGTTTGTGATTTGTGATTTTGGTGGTTGAGGATTGACGTTGTGGGCGGTGGTGTTTGGCCGTGGGTGTGGTTTTGGTGATGGGTTTTTGGCCGTGAATGGTGATGGGTCATGGGTTTGGTTGGGTTAAGTTGGGTATGGGTGGTGGTGGGTTTTGGTTGGGGTTGAGATCGAGGTGGGTGGGTGGTGGGTTTTGTGGTGGCTATTGGTATTGGGGTGAGGTTAGGCTGCGGTGGTGGCTGGCAGTGGCTAGCCGTGGGTGTGGGTTATGCCGTGGGTTGAGAAAGATGGAGACACAGTGGGAGAGAGAGACAGAGGGAGAGGGAGAGTGAGAAATAATAACAAAAATAAATAAAATTATTAAAAAAAAGAATATTTAAATGAAGTTGTAAAAAAAAAGAATGTTTGATGTATGGTATATTGTAAAATGAGGTGTTAAAATCGTAAAAATAGTGTTTTGAGATTATAAATGCTAAAATTTTTACAATTATTGATGAAGTTGCCTATGCCTGACTTGGAAATTGATTACGATTTGTGAACTATTCTTTCTTTATGGGTCCGGCAATTAATTGTTAAAAGATTTTATTCTTGCTCTCTTCTTTGTCTTTTAGTCTAGTCGAAACCACGTTTTTCCACACATGTAATATACAAAATTTATGGTAATTTTCCCTCATTTTGTACACTTTAATTTCTTCTCAAAAAAATTTCGTACACTTTAATTATTGTCATTTAAAAAGAGAATAAAAGCAATCTAATATCTAAACTAAAAAAATGCAAAATTTATGGTTTATTATTGGGTTACAAGATCAAACTTCTAGAGAGCGTTTTTAACAATAAAACACATATAAATACAAACAAACACGATCATTGAATAGTCAATCATTTAAAAAAAAAAAAAAAAAAAAACTAATACAAACAACATTTTGTAAATGAAAGGGCTTCACTAGTGGGAAGTACCTACTCCAATATTAGGAAAAAAAATGTGTTATAATAATAGGACAAAGCTTGGGTTCAATGCTCTATTGCACTTGACCAAAGCAAGTCTCTAGTAATGGAAGTTTGATTGAATTTTATCTTCACATATTCCTGCATATATTTTCAATAATAGTTTCTTTCATTTTTCTCCAATATGTTTGAAATTAGGAAAAGAAAATGCTATTGACGTAACCAATGCTTAGTCCATATAATCTATTTAGTTCGATCAAACCCTATCACTACGCCACTTAATTTAATTTCCACTAATTCACTTGGACAATTTAGCTAAAAAAGAGTTTTGTTGACTAGGTAAGCATCCTATTATAATAAGATGAGTAATTATGAACTTTGTAGACCATTTCCATGGGGTGGTGAGTCCGGTGACTACCTAGTGAGTCAACCTACACATTAATCATGTTCTTAGAATCACCCTAGTTAATTACAATCATCATCTCACCTTAAACAGAACAACAAAGATTCAGGAAAATGACTACACATTTGAATCACTAGAAAATAATCTAATTCTTTTTTTCCGAATAAAAGAAGAGTTACTAATTTAAGTATGAGAGTTAATGGCTTGTACGTCAACCATGTCCTCCTTAGAGCATCAGCATTGGTGGTGCAAAAATTTAGCAATTTAACACTATAAAAAGCTACTTTTATCTATTTTACCACATTACTTTACAAAATACTTAACATCAATGGTTTTATTTTAGCATTCAACACAATATGATGGTTGTGAATTGTAGCGCAATAGCTATTTTTTTTTTTTACTTTCCTTCCATTATTGCAGCATGCTTTTTAGTATTAGTGGTGCTAAAAATAACAATATAACTTTTTAATTAGCACCCCCAATACTAATACTCTTAGGTACCGTTTGGATCCGGTTGATTTATTTGCATTTGACGTTTGCGTCTGATGGGCAAGTGGGACCCGACTACAAGTAAACGAGCAAATAAACTCGCTGAACGCAAAATGTTTCGAAGATACGCACCGTTTCATTAAAGGCTGTGCGTGTGCAGGTACTCCCATGTGGACGAGAAACACAAAATGCGTTGCGCACGAGCAGAAACACAAAAAACTTTGTTCACAAACCTCGACCCACGAGCAGAAACACAAAACGCACCATTCTCTCCAACGACTACCCTTTCTTCCTTTTAACTACCGTGCAGAGATGTCTTCAATTTTCATCAATGCTCCGTCCTCTTCCTCTTCAATGAAATGCACCTACCCACCGACCAATAAACCATCAAAACAAGAGCTAAAACCCAGTAATTGCAAACCCACATGGAACAAACGAACCCGTCCCTTCGTGCTTCGCTCGAGCTCACCTTCTCCCCGCTTGGGACGTTGTTGCCGCCACTGTGGGTCTCTGCATTCACGAGTAAGTTGTGTCTAACTTTTCATACTCTCTGGTTTGTTGGTGTGTGGTTATATTGTTTTCCATGAGGCTTCAATCTGTGGTTATGTGTTCAACGTATTTCTCTGTGCAATTTTGTGTCAACGTTTGTGTGCAGTTTTTGTGTTTTCCATGACACTAGTATGTGGGTTTCTCTCCTTCGTGTAATTTTGTGTGTTTCTCTTCCTACCTATGGTGTATATGTGAGTTTACTTTACATTTTTCATGTCGGCATGCATAACTGATTATGATATGCATGCAAACTATTTGTTGAAATGCCTCAATGAGTATAGAAGGAAGTTGTAGCAAAAATGAGTAAGGGGAAATCGACGGCCGATGGTAATGACGTGAGAACTAAGTGGAAAGAACCTAAGGAACTAAACGCTTATTTTGATTTGAGTGCTGTTCAAGTCCTAGATGACAAGAGGAATGGAGGATTATTGAGAAAGGAAGGGGTTGATGCAGTCATTGAGCAGTTGGCTGAAATGGGAAAAGTGGTGACTCACTCACAATTTAAAAACAAATGGGATCATCTGAGAAAATTGTGGAAGGCTTGGAAGGAGTGTTTTGGTGAGATTGGGTTGGGTTACGATCCTGTAACTGGGATTATTGAGGCCAGTGATGAGTGGTGGACCCGAAAGATTCAGGTTAGTTCACTTTGTTCATTGTCAAAAACTCAACTGTCTACAACTATATTGTGCTCTAACTACCGGTTGTCCACATGTAGGCATGTCCCAAGGCATTAACCTATAAAAACAAACCTTTGCTAAATCTTAAGTCCATGGAAATCATATTTGAAGGCACAGTTGCAATGGGGAAAAATGCATTCTGCCCGAGTGGTGAAATACCAATACATTGCACCGAAGGGTCTGGGGACTCCATTGATAGCAAAGAATTTGTTGACCCCCAATGTCAATCCTCTACACCAGTTGATGCAATGGAAGTTGAAGGCCCAGCATTGTCGAGGGCTAGACCGGCAGTGAATAAAGGGAAAGGCTTGGCAAGCGGTGTCCTCCTTTTCAGGGGAATTTGCAAGAAACCAAGAAAGAAGCATTCAATTGTGCAAGACATGTCCGACTCTTTGAGGAACATCTCAGATGTTATTGTTGAAAGTAGAAGCGTAAGTACTCATACACCATTTCGCACCATAGCAGCTAATGAGATGCAAGCAATTATGGAGATGGTGTTGAGTCTTCCTGGGGTGCAAGCAGGTGATCGCCTTCATATGTTCAGCACCTTCTTCTTCCTAAATAACCTAGACGGCAGGAACATGTTTGCAGCTAATGTTGAGAGAAAGGAGGTCTAGCTGAGGTGGCTAGAGAAGCAGAACAAAATGAACCCTCAGTGGCATGTTCTCTAGGGTGCAAGCCGGTGATCGCCTTCATATGTTCAGCACCTTCTTCTTCCTGAATAACCTAGACGGTAGGAACATGTTTGCAGCTAATGTTGAGAGGAAAGAGGTCCAGCTGAGGTGGCTAGAGAATCAGTACGAAATGAACCCTCAATGGCATGTTCTCTGAAGGAAAGGGGCTTGTCTACAGCCCGGGTTGTTTAGGCTTGGTGTTTTACTAATCGGATTATCCAATTGTACCTGTTGCACTCTTTTTTTTTCTTTTTTCTTTTTTTGTATTGGCACAAGCTATATGCTTGCCATGGGTGTGTATGTAAGACAATGGGCACTAATTAATTCTCATCTAGTGTATGCTTACCTGTTCCTTTTCCTTATGCTAGTGTTTATAATTGTCATTTGTAAGTATGTGATTTCTGACTAATTAAACCATAGTTGTAATTGCATCAATGTCTACCCCATAGTTTGAATATAAAACTGCCTACAATTATTTTTTGAAATACTTACTGTTTACATTGACATGATTATTTTTATTTTGGTGGTAAGAATTCATTTCTTTGTTTCATTGCCAGACTTGGTGGTGAGATTTGATTTCTAGTGAGCACTTTCCAAGCTCATGTCAAAGCTAGACTTGGTGGTGAGAATTTTTTTTCAATTTTTTTTTTTATTTGCATAGTTTAATGATGGAAATCATTTCAAATTTATTTACTTTTAAAGTGTCTTTCTGGTGATTTCTTTGTCTGCATATATGCATACCTACTACAAAGTAGTGTAAATATACTAGTCAAAAAGTAAAATAAGAGTAATTATAGAAAACCCACTTAAAATCATGATAAATAATAACCACACGGTTATGCTAAGACATTTTGTGCACTATGATCTACAAACCAGCCAAAGCCAGTACCAAATGGTTTGTATGATGTGCGATAAGTGGTGATGGTTTCTATGTTGTATAATCAGAGGGTACTGGTGCTGAGATCCAGTATTTTCCATAGACAGAGATTATACATCTCTGTGTGTGTGTGTGTGTGCGCGCACTATGCAGGATGTGTGTGTGTGTGCAATAGTGTCTGTGCAGTGCAGGGTGTGTGTGTGTGTGTGTGTGTGTGCTGTGCAGGGTGTGTGTGCGTGTGCAGTGCAGGGTGTGTGTGTGTGTGTGTGCACAGTGCTACATGCTTTGTGTGTGTGTGTGAGGGTGTGTGTGTGTGTGTGCTATGCAAGGTGCGTGTGCTGTGCAGGGTGTGTTGTATTGCTGTGCCGGCTGTGTTGCACTAGTGATGCAGTGTGTGTGTATGTGCAACAGTGATGCAATGTGTGTGTGCACCAGTGATGCTGTGTGTGTGTGTGTGTGTGTGTGTGTGTGTGAGTGCTATATGCTTTGTGTGTGTTGTGCGCGCGCTGTACAAGGTGTGCTGCAGTGCTGTGCAGGCTGTGCTGCAGTGCTGTGCAATAGTGATGCAGTGTGTGTGTGCACCAGTGATGCAGTATATGTGTGCACTAGTGATGCAGTGTGTGTACTAATGATGCAAGGTGTGTGTGTGTGTGTGTGTGTGTGTGTGTGCAGTGCTATATGCTTTGTGTGTGTGTGAGTGTGTGTGTGTGTGTGTGTGCGCTGTGCAGGGTGTGTTTGTGTGTGCTGTGCAGTGTGTGTGTGTACCAGTGATGCAATGTGTGTGTGTATGTGTGTGTGCAGTGCTATATGCTTTGTGTGTGTGTGTGCGCGCGCTATGCAAGGTGTGCTGCTCCGGTGATGCTCTGTATGTGTGTGTGTGTGTGTGTGTGTGTGTGTGTGTGTGTGTGTGTGCAGTGTACCCTTGAATCATGATATCTCACTTCATAGCAGTGGCAGTCACTAGTATGGATCTGGTAGGTACTCGGGAATTAGAATTCTTCCCCATAAATGGAAAATACAGGACAGTTTTGTCCTACAAATTCCAAATGAAGTTTAATTAACTTATTTAATGCTTTTAAACAAATTTTTTTTTTTTTTTGAGATTGTAAAGGCACAAACAACAAAGGATTTTAAATTTAACATAACACACAAATACAAGAAAAAAGTAAAAAGACATAAAGACATAAAGATTAGCACAAAGATGTCTAATTCTCACGAGAGAGAGAGAGAGAGAGAGAGAGAGAGAGAGAGAGAGAGAGAGAGAGAGAGAGAGAGAGAGAGAGAGAGAGAGCAGACACACAACAGTGATGCAACTGTGTGAGCAGACACACAGCAGTGATGCAGCTGTGTGTGTGTGTGTGTGTGTGCTGTGCAGGTATTGCTGTGGTATTGCTTTATATCCAATTGACTGCTTCATATGTGTGTATTGGCTTTCCACAAACAAAGAGAAAGAAGTCTCAAGGTATACAAAAGGATGGATTTACTAAATGACTCATCCGATTCCCAGCACTAGTAAGTTTCTATACTACTTAGCCTACATATTATACTATTACTCCAGATTTTGTACATGCAATTAAAGTCGGTAACATATGCAGGGACGTAGAGTTTGAGATTAGCGACGACATTGTACTCGCAGCATATGTAGCTGGGTGTGCAAGTGTCGTAGCTTATGTGGAGACCTATATGAACAAAATACCAATGCATACAAATATACAAATAGGGTATGCATGGGTACAATATACATTGAATGGAAATGAGAAGAAATGTCACAATGCGTTTAGAATGTCTAGCCATGTGTTTCAACAATTTTGTAATACATTGCGCACTCGGTCTGGATATGACGGTACCAAAAGAGTTTGCTTGGAGGAGTCAGTGGTAATGACATTGACGCTACTTGGTAATGCCATGGGTAACAGAATGATGCAGGATAGATTTCAGCATTCCGGTGAGACAGTGCATCGACACGTGGCCACAGCAGTTACCTTGTTAGCCACGGTTATGGCAGCAAACATTATCAAGCTTGCTGATCCTACATTTTGTACCGTCCCATCATGTATTCAAGGGTCAGATCAATATTGGCCATATTTCAAGGTACTTTGTGAATTTGGTATCTTGATTTAATTTTATTCAAATTATCTTTATGGTCATACCACGTATGTCATTTTCACATGGCATTTTTGTGGCAATGGTTAGGGTTACATTGGTGCAATTGATGGGGTTCATGTCCCCGTGGTCTTACTAGTTGAGAAGCAACACCCATATAGAGGAAGGAAAGGGGCCACAACAGTAAACTGTATGTGCGCATGTGATTTCGACATGAAATTCACATTTGCATGTGTTGGATGGGAAGAGTCTGAACACGACACAAGGATCTTTTTAAATTGCCTGAATAATAAGAGTGACAACTTCCCGAAACCTCCTCCTAGTTTGTAAATATGCAGTTTAATTACAGCATTAATGTATGTATTATGTAGTGAAAATGCTAATTTAATAAACGTGTTCATTTGCAGAAAAGTATTATCTGGTCGATTTGGGATATCCTATGAAGAGAGGGTTCCTTGCACCATATAAGGGGGAGAGGTACCACATGCCCGATTTTCAAAGAGGTGTAGAGCTGCATCGTCCAGAGGAGAGATTTAATTATCTTCACTCCTCACTTCGTTCGGTCATAGAACGAACTTTTGGAGTTTGGAAGAATAGATGGAAAATTTTGAGAAGTATGCTAGCCTTTCATATACGCACTCAAAATTACATCATTGTTGCTACCATGGTTCTTCACAATTTTATTAGAGCACATGACCAAAATGACGTTAACCCTGGCCGTTTTGCACGCGGCGCATATGGAAGTACTGAGGGAGGTCATTACGATAGAGTGGCAGATATGGTCTCTTACTTGGACGAAGCTGAGATGAAACAGGTTCGAAACAATATCACAACATCGATATTTATGGACCATAACTGATGATTCACAAACTTCAATGTAAAACCATTTCGTGTTATGGTGATTTTTTGTTGGTAAGCAGAACTAATGGCTCACAAAACTTGATTGTAATTCATTTGATTTATGAAACTCATCAGTATTGTACTAGTAGATTTTAAACTGACAAGGGACTTGTGAATAGAGTCCAATCTAATCTGAATATTTTTAGAAAACTCAATATATTTTAAGATTGCAACAGTAAACTACAAGGAATTTATACCAAAAAAAAAAAACACAACTGCAAGCAATTTTTTTTTAAAGACACCAAGAACCCAATCTACCTCGTTGCTGGCAAAGTGTGTATATATGTGTGTGTATATATATTATATATATATAGACACATATACAACAACAAAACTTCCAATCTCCATCAATTTGGCCATTAACATTATCACAAAACTACGGTGTCCACATTGTTTTAAAAAGTAAAACTACGTACATATCATAAACTGACTTGCAATACTATGATTAATATACAAAACAAATGTAATAATACAACTTGCAGTCATTACATACATATACATCCCATTATGGCAAACACATCTACCTAATTTTGACTTCCCCAAGCCTAGTAGACAAAATAAGCAATACTAGAAACATGACCCCCAAGACTAGTAGAGCTATTGTCAACTTCTTCGCTTTCTCTTCAGAAATCATTCGTGCAGCCTTGGCTCTTTCATACTTTTGTTTTGTAACTCGCTCCCTTTCCAATGCTGCGGCTGCCAGGGCGTGTGCTTGCTTCGACTCTTCATTTGCAAATTCCACCGCATGCTCCAATCGGTTGAATTTGGCAATAACTATAGGTGTTGTGGCTGCACCACGCGTACAACAAACGCTGGTGTCTAACCACTTGAAGAACTTGCATGCACGGTCATCATCCTGTACAATACAAGACAACACATAACTAAGGAATACAACGAATTGGTTCTTTAAGGCATAACACAAATATTTTGCTAATACTTGGATATGGTACTTACTGGTGACCAATAGCGACAACTATAAAACCTCCTACCAAATGTATGAAGTTTCAAGGACGTCCTAATTTTGCAGTTCTCAATGTCACAAAAATGACCATCAGAATTGGGGAGATAGTTACTTGTTTTCGACATTCGTAGGAACTAGTAGTAGATATTCACGTTCGCTTGGAATAGTAAACAGTACACCAAACTCACTCTACACCATCATGTAAACAAGTCTACATGATCCCCAAGAATTACACATTAGATAATTATTATAAGTTGAGCATGTTTACACAGTAACAACCTATGAAACAGCAATAAATTTACTGATCTCTAAAGATTTGAAAACATTACAATCTTATTTAAACTATAGTGCAAGAGGTATATATATTTAAGAGTTGAAACTATAGAAACTATCTCCCCACATGTAACTCAAAATTTTTTATGTAGACATGTTGGTGTAAAAAGCTAGAGGGTGCATCAGCAGCTGCTACACTAGTGCAGCTCAACTTGCCTCATAGTGCAGCAGGTACTGACTATCACTCTTTCAGACACATTAAGACAACCATAAAGATAATACTAAAATCCAATAAGCACAGGCAGCAAAAGTCATACAACTATAGTTTGATGTGTTTAATTAGCCTTGTTATCATACAACTATAGTTCAGCACCCGGTTAAACAGGATCATTTTTTGATTTCTAACCAGTAAACTCCATGTTCAAGCACCATGAGGCTCCACATGACATACACATACTTAATTGGGTTTTTGAAAAAATGTATTCTCTCAAAATTCACTTAAAGCAAGAACAACCAAACAATTGGCTTTGGCTGACTGACTGGCTATTACCAATTCATAAAAACTCATCAGTATCTTCAAAGTTAAAACCTTGTAATAAGAAATCAAATGAACCCATTAACAAGAACTGAAATTCCATAAAATAAATAGAGAGGACTAAACTTGCACTCTATCAAATCAAATTTCAGTAAATTCCAGCAAATGAAAAGAAACCCATTAACAAGAACTGAAATTCGAACAAGATAGGTAACAAAATAAGGAAAAAAATTGAGAACACTCACCTTAGGGAAATGGGATTTGTTTGTGTTTTGCTTGTGGTTTTTTGAAATGGGTTTCTGATAAAGCATGTGAAAATGATCATTTCATCAACCACGCAAACAGTCAACCATTGGGAATGGGATAAACATGATGAAGACAGTGTAAGCAATTCCACGAAATTAAAATACCCCAAAATAGTATACAAAATTAAGAATGGTTAATTTAAGCCAACCTTCGCAAGTGGATGGACTTCGTTGCAAAATTCAACTACAGCTTCTTTGTATGGAAACCCAACACTATATTCACATGAATCAAGAAAATGAGAGGTCATGCTAGAGCACCAGAAACACACACACACACACACACACACACACACACACAGAATTATTGCATAGCATTAAAAATTAAAAACACTTTAACTAAACGAAAGCTCTTCTAAGTTAACCAAAAGCGAGTGAGAATAAGGGCAAGTAGGCTTTATTTTATTCCAACAACCTTTAAAATTTCTAAACTGGACAAAATCAAGAAAAGGCTGTATACGTTGTAAGAGAAGATAAAAAGAAAAGTCTAGGATTAACAAGAATTGAAATTCAAACAAGACAGATAACAAAATAAGGAAAAAATTTGAGAACACTCACCTTAGGAAAGTGGGATTCGTTTGTGTTTTGCTTGTGGTTTTCTGAAATGGGTTTCTAAAATTTGAGAACAATCACCTTAGAAAAGAGGGTGAAATGGATTTTTGAAAGGAGTGGGTTGTCTTCGCCGGCATCGGGCTGGGCTCCGTTCCTCGTGAATTTCTCTTCTAAGCTCTTCGCCGGCGCTGAACCTCATCGATTTCTCTGGTGGGCACAAGACTCTCTTCTTTGGTATGTGAGGAGTGAATAGCAGGGAAAAAAAATAGGCCTTTTCAACTGAGCTACAGTAAAACACGACCCTTTTGTATTTTTAGCTATGCTACAATACACACCTTTACAACAATATTTTTCAGTTTTTAATTTCAGTTTTAACAAAATCAGCGCTATCCATACAGACCTCTTGTGATTGTTTTTGTAAATTTCCAAATCATAAAACAATATTAGATTCTCCTACGAGTCCGTACAAGGGATGGGGTTCTCTCACAGGCTGATGGGAGCCGGTCAGCCTGTGAACCACTATATATATTCCTTGGAAGCAAAGTTTAGAAGCTCTTTATCTTTCCAAATTAAAAGCTGGCCGTACATGATTTGTGGGGGCTAGAAATGACGAGTGACTACTTGTTATGACTGATGACTCACTACTCAGTGGGTGCCAAAAGAAAACCGATATAAACGGTGGAATTGGGAAAAAGACCCATCGAATCGCATCTTTCTTAAAAAGACACCTGCCTCCACATGCTTTCTCTGACTCATCACAGAGATTACAGAATACAGATGCAGATCCACTACATAAAGGTTGTGAGTAATTATTTATTGTGGGTTTACGGTTACGTTTACCCTTCTTTTACTGAGCACTTTTGACAATACACCCTGTGAAATCATGTTTTATAAAATACAATTTCATAATTTTAATTGAAATCACGTTAACATAATATTGTGTATAATTATTACCACTCTTAAATTTATGAATTAATTTAATTTAACAAAAATAATTGTTGTACATTGAACCCCAAGCAAGTATCTCTTTCAGGATATGTAGACCTACATCTTAAGCTTAATTAATCAAGCAAAAATAAAAATAAAATATTAATTAATTTGTCCAGGGCCCCAGACCAACACTGAAAGCCAAGTTGCAATGGCTATTTGACACACCAACTCACCAAAGTTTTGATGTTTGGTAAGAAGCTCACCAAAATGAGTTTTCGGATGAGGCTGGAGGGGAAAAATTATAGTAATATACCATGTATCTGATATATATATATATATATATATATATATATGTATATATAACTACTCACATGATATCAGAGACACCATGTACCGCCTCAGCTTCTAATGCGTTTGATTATTAATGAAATAGTTGATTATATAAAACTTAAAACTTAAAGACTTATCAATCGAACACTTGCTAAAAATAAAAGAGCTCGGTGTAATATTGGTCTAATAATTTTGATACTTAAAAGTCTGAAAAGTGGATTTATGATAATGCTATTCAGATATTGGCCTATTAATTTTATTGGGTTAACAATAATACTATTGACACCACTTTTTTTCACCACACATTTGACAATTATTAAATTAATCGGTTGTGAATGGCGGAGAAAAATTGAATTTATGAGGATTAGTTATCATTTTAACAAATGTGAAAATTGTTGTGAAAAAAGTTATATTACCAGCATTAATTATTGATCGAATTTTTTTATTTATTTTTTATTTATTATATATACCAGATAAAATTTCTACTCTAGTTTAATTTAAGTGTATATATGTGTGAAGCTCTTTTCTAAATACTTGAATCCCGACCCTTACTTCCCACGCCTCACAAACATTTATACTTGAGGAGTGATCAAATTCTCCTTCTTAATCGTAATTCCCATCCAAGTTTATTGCTCGGTATTTTTCCTCAAAAAACAAAAAAGTTTATTAGTGTACAGTGGAGCATCAAAGATATTCACTAATGGGCCTGGGCAAAATATATTGCTCCTATGGCCTTAGAGACATCACCAAACCAGTGATTTCAGATTACTAGGACCTAAAAACTGTTCACTACTTTGCTCCCCCAGCCCATTTGTGCAATAACTCATGTATGGCATCAGCCACAAATGAAAGCTTTTGAAAGCATTTGATCGAAGAATTCATTTGAAAATTAGTATGCTCATGACCAAGGAAGTCAATACCGTATTGGAGGCTGTACCGATTTGGCCACTAGTACCATTTTAGGTTTACCACTATTTTATATATTTAATATATACACACACACACGAAATCTCTATTTACCATAAAACATTACCTTCTATTTACAATAAAACATTACTTCAGTTGTTCATTGCATAAAAAGAAAAAAAAAAACACAATATAAAAAACAAAAAACTTAATTGTTCATTGGATACAAAGAAAACAAATAATACAAATAATTAAGTTAACACAAACTGCATAGGATCATTTACTCTCATCTATTAAAAGGATCTACTTCAGGACCATAATATACATGAGTATTACCATCCGGCCCTTAAAAAATTGCCACAATTACAAAAAAAAAATAATAATAATAAAAAACAGCATTTTGTGTTCCGGTCCGGTACGGCCAGAATTCGCCGATACGGCCGGTACGAGGCCAGTATAGCTGGTATTTTTTCCGGTACAAAATAGAGGTGTACCTATACCAGTACCGGCCAGTACGGTACGGTACGGTATTGACTCTCATGCTCATAACGGGAAATTTTCATTTTTGATAGATGTTTTTCATGATTTGCAAAGTCTTGCGGATAAACTTTTAAATGAACAAACAAATATTATCAATTATTAAAAGTTCATGTGCCTCTTGAAGATCTAGAGTTGACTAAGAATAAATTGCATGCCAACTAAATCTATGATTAAATTCTTTTAATTGAGAACATATTGTAGCACAAAAAAAATATCTATCTTAATATATAATGATGCTTAATTGTGGACTAGTAATATAATTGATGCAAGCTCAACCTCGTTGCTCAACATGATTCACAATGTTAAGTAAAGCCTCTCATCCATCTTCTCTAAAAGTTTAGATAAACACTTTAGTGTATAAAACAAGAAGTATGGCATCAAGTTCTAAGTTCTAACATGATCTTTATACAACTATATGACATCCATCTTCTCTAAAAGTTTAGATAAACACTTTAGTATATAAAACAAGAAACATGGCATCGAGTTCTAGCCAACATGATCGATCTCTAGACAACTATATATGAATAGACGTAGAATCATTCCTAATGAGATTTAGAAAAGCACAACTTAATTTTTCCATTTCTTAAGTTTCTACCAATTCTCCTCAATCAACAGTGAATGCATATTATGCCTAAGAATTCTCAATATATTTTGAGAAGATAAGAATTCTAAATAGGTTATTAAAAAGAAAGCATAGTAGACAAAAAACTGTATCTTATTAGGTGAATATTCAAGTCATGAAGGATATATTATTGTTTACCACAAAGGTTTATTAGTCATATTTTTTTAATTTACTATGTGTCCAATAATTTTCTAACTAAAAAACTAATCAACGTTATCATGTAAAAAAAAAAAAAATTAAACGCAAGGACAGGAAAAAAAATGTTCTAGCATATTATCTTTAGAGCTGTAAACGAGCCGAGTTTTGTCAAGTTGTGAATGTTCAAGTTCGGCTCAACAGCAAAAGCAGAATGTTCAAGTTTGACTTGAGCTTGATACGAGCCTATAAATAATGTTCAAACTTGAACTTGTTATAAAGTATAAAAGTTTGAGCTCGGTTTGGCTTGACTTGGTTTGGCTTAGCTTGGTTCATTAGTCAAGCCAAGCTCGAGCTCTATATCAAGACCACACTCAAGCTCAATATCATGTTTTTGAGCTTGAGATCCAACACAAATATATTATCAAGCTTATATCAAGTTTATTATCTATCCTATTTGGTTTGGATGAGTGGTCACAACTTATAATTAATTAAAGTTTTAGAAGGATATGAGTTTACTTGTCAAGCTTATATCAATTTTATTACCAAATTCTTAAATAAGCCTAGGCTAAGCTTGGTGTTCACGAGCTTGTTCATGAACAATATTTTTTACTCGGGCTCGGCTCATTTATTAAACAATTTTAAAACTAAAGCTTAAGCTTGACTTATTTATAAACAAACAAATATGAACGAGTTTTTTATCGAACCAAGTCCGAACGGTTTATAAACGGCTTGGTTCGTTTACAGCCCTAATTATTCTTATAAATAAATCCCCTCTTTACACACAATATCAAAGATTTAGCCCTCAAAAATTTTATCTTATCAAACCGAATTACGTAACTCCTAATGTTTTATATCTCTTTCTATTCTCACTCACTTTTTCACATTTACAATTTTTTTTCATTTCATTTTAATTTTAACATTTTCCAATCATATATACTTATATATAATATTTTTTTTATTAAAAAAAAATCTGGAGGAATGGGGCGGCCCCCTTAGTGTTATAGATAATGTGGCTCTAAGAATGATTATACAGACAATTTCTCTTCTCCCACTTATGTTTGTGGATATATCACGTTATAACTTTCTTCACCACGTACGTTTCTATATGCTGCTGCAAATTGCAACAACGAATAATTTCCTTATAATAACGTGTGTTCCACATCATGATCAACATGAATCATTAGGTCTTTTCTCACTGGTTTCTTAAAAAAACACAGGTCTTTTCTCACTATAATCCAATCCAATCCAATCCAATCCAATGGCATTGGCATATGTCATGGCCAATTAGTTTAATAATCCTGTCCATAATCTTGTCCTAGTATATGAACAAGAAAAAAGTTAATGGATATCTTAAGAGCATTAGTTTAGGATATATTTTAAAAACTTCTTATAATAAAAAAAAAATACAATTAATTTTTTAAACAGCTATTTATATTTTCCATAAAAGTGGTAGGCGCCGTTAAGAGTCAGACCTATAAACAAATTTGAGAATCTAATTGCGTTCAGATTCTGAAATGATCCGTGGAAAACAAACAAAAACACAAAAAGGTTTCTAACTCATTGACCTCAATGGTCAATGCCCACCAATCACCCTCTTTCTTTTTCTTAATTTCTACACCGACCTAAATTGGTCTGCATATAACTGGACGTGGCATACTCGATTTTCCAAAATGACTCTCTGACCCAATTTCTTTGCAAAGGTTTCCAACTTATAAATTCCAACAATGTCACGAATGTAAATGGTATGACGGCAGTTTCCACCACTATTGTTTTTGTTAAGATGTGGGCTCTGACTCTATTCCCACTTTTGGACTAATAAACATTTGCCAATTGGTATGAAATATATGCTTTTCACATTTATGATTGATTGTTATGGTATATAAATGAAAATAATGTAAATAATAAATTCATATAAAATGATATTACCACCACGCACCCTTGGTGCTATGGTCACTCTACAAATATAAGTGCTTGTGGGGTGTGGAGGGCAAGGGTTGGGGTTCAAGTCTCTAGGAGAAAACTTCACACACATATACACTTAGATTAGGCTAGAGTAGAATTCTATCTTGTATAAAATATATATATATATATATATATATATATATAAAATGTTGTTATTGTACTTAAAAAAATTAATGTGTTTAAAGAATTGATTTGAGCAAAGTATTAAAAGTTCAGACTGATTTATTTATTTTTTTATTTCAAACATGACTGGAGCTCAAGCTTATTATCAAACAAGATTACATATTCGAGTTTAGTTTATTTTCTTGTCGATCAAGGTCGAGCTGGCCCACGAGCTACTTGTTCGATTAACTTATTCTTTTCCATTATATAGTAAAATCATGACTAAATTTTTTTAACCATTCACAAATCTATGATTTTCTTACAACAAATTGATTGTCTATATTATTAATAAGCTATAATTAATAATATGATATTATATTATAAACAGATTTGTAGAAAAATATACGTATAAAAATATAATATTATATATAATTAAATTGAGCTTTATGTTACAAGTTTATTCACAAACACATTATTATATATAAGCTTAGCTTGTTAAATAGTTGAGTCTAAACTTGAACTTGAGTTTAACCGGTTTGCTAAATAAATGAACATAAACAAGTCTTTTTCAGAGTCAAGATCGAGTTGTTCATAAACAGCTTATTTCACTTAGAACACTACTTAAAATATATTATCTTATATATGGACTAAGGAGGGTTTTAAAAAATATTATGAAATACTCGATGTCTAGGCTTGTTTGGTAGAAGAGTTTGAGTAATGTTAGTATTTTTTTGATATACATGTAGGTGAAAAAATATGTAGAAATATATGTAATGTTATTTAAAAACTGAAAACATGTGTTTGCGAATACTTACCAAACTGGTGATCTCTTATTTTCTGAACCCATATCCTCCGTGGTGGACGGTGGACCACAAAGCTCTCCTCTGACATCTGGCTATCCACCAATAATAGATCAGACTCATTTTGCTCTCTGACGACATTCCCACCAAAAGAAATAAATAAATAAATTGAGACTTTGACAAACTAGTAGTTTCTTCCTGAATATTTTAATTTTGTGGAATGCTTTTTCGCTCTTTAAATACTTACTTGGTAGTTGGTCCTAAGATGCACAAGATACAGAATCACAGATTACTTTGATCAGCAAATTTGGGTCAAATATTGCAACTTATTGTGCAACATTTTTTTTTTTTTGGGTTTTGGGTAAATGTTGTAGGCATCTCGTTTGCCACTTTAATAGGTAACTCTTTCTTTGGTAAGTATTCTTCTATGGATCAGCTCTTTCTATCTCTCATTTAGATTAATTTCCTAGTATTCTCATGCATGCTGTTGTTAGGTGATTTAGCATAGCACGTATTCTTCACCTTTTCTTGTTTTTATTTTCCAACCCCACTCCAAAAAGAAAAAGAAAAAAGGAAACATGATATCCCATTCTTTGCTGTATCTCATGGAGTCCTCAATTGTATCACGTCTCACCACAATCTCAAACCATGTAGTACTAGGGTTAAACTACTTTTTGAAAATCACTTATACATGGTAAAATTACACTGCCACCATAACCTATACTTCAAATTACACTTAGAAATCTTAATTTTTCGAACACACGTTTTATACCATAAACTATGACACTTGCTATATTTTGCACACCGACATCAAGTTTTCTATAAACTTGAATGGAAATCCAAAGTTTAAGATATAGAGTGTAATTGAGAGTATAGTTTAAGGTGATAAAATGTAATTTCTCATTTGCTTTTAAGAGAATGAGAAGAGAGGCAATCGAGTGTTTTCATATGATGCAATATTTTTCCATCCAAATGTAATTTAAATCTTTTCATATGATATTATATTTTTTCATCAAAGTTAATGGTAAACTTCACGTCAGGTACAAAGTATATTCAAAAGTCATAGTTTATAATAAAATGTATTTTTTTTCTATAAATAAATAATCATAGCACTATCTATTGACTTGTACATTTGGAAAAACAAAACACGAGCTTATATATTTAAAGTCAGAAGAGGATCTTCCATGTTGATCATATTTTAAAATTTTAAGTGATGGATGGTGGCCGAAAAGAGTTTGGATCAGCAAAGTGGCAATAGATTACCTTAATTAATAATTTGAAAGTATCAATTGTAATTTTCTCCAATGTGAATCATGCAATAGATTTTGGGTATCTGAGTTAGACATTAACCCCCCACCCCCTATTTTTTTAATCTTTTCTCTGCTTTTCAATTCGTAAATTTTTGTCAAGGAATTTTACTTTATATGGAGCGAGAATACCTTTCTTTTAAGTGGCATGACATTCATTTGTGGGCTGATACATATTCTCTGATCTTCCACTTTCTTTTAGAACGCTATAGATCATCCAAAAGTCATCTTTAAAGCTCAATAGGTGCATCTGAAGATGCTTCTTGTGGCTTTCCTTCATCCCAAGAAAATTAGATTTTCTTGATATTTTTTTAAAGAAAATTCAAAGAATAACTTTTGTTGAACACGCTAGCTTTTTCGATGACTTTGGCATCTATATATTCTTATCTTCAAGTACACGAAGATATATAATCAAAACTTGGTTATAGAAATTTGGTTGCATTATTTAAATTTTGATTATTTATTACTCACCAACTGAAAATAATACCCTTTTTTTTGGGGAGAACTTGATTTGATGGTAGGGAATTCCAAACCTATTGAGATTATCTACCAATAAAAAATAAAAATAAAAAAATAAACTTTTTTGGGAGTTAATTTATCCTGGCAACATAGTTTGCCAAAATACAGACAATAGAAATAGGGAAAAAATTTCTAATCGTGCCAACCTTACTCTATTTGTCATCAGCCTTTTCTTTTAGATTTTTTTTAGCTTGTTTGTTTATGTATAACTTTTCAAAATCTTTTTTTTTTCTAAGCATAATCATATTTTTTTAACCAACTTTTAGCAAATAAGCAATCAACAAAAAAAAAAAAAACTACATTCAAACAGACATATCAGGAGCACGCCTTAGTGAAAACTGAAAATCTCATTTGCAAGTGCATTTTCTAGTGTAAACGTGAAGACTTGGCCAAAAGAAGGAAAAGTAAGCTCAGTTACACTTATGATTTTAACTTTTATAAGTCTCATTCGCAATATTGACACAGAATAAAGTAAAACTAATCCCACCCCACGTTATCCTTTGGCATCAGCAGTGAGCAAGCTCTCACTGCTTATGGCTTTATCATGCTCTTATTATGTGCTACCGCTCGTGTTTCCAATCTTGATACTATCCATTTGTGCCTGCTTGCATTAGCTTTCTCTCATTATTAAGCTAGCTCAGCTCATCGGGCACACATGATCAGGGCCATGGTACATCGGGTACGAGAGGTTTTCATTTATTTGTTTTTAGCGGTATTCTACAAGGCAACTGGTACTGTAAAGCCTTATTGGAGACCAGGAAGCGGCTTGAGTCCTGATAATGATCGTGCCAATTGCTTAAGCTGGAGGTTGGGTGTAGAGACCAACAATGTGCGTGCATGGCGTACCGTCCCATCTGAGTGCAAGGAGTACATTGAAACTTACATGACTCGTGGACAATATTACCTTGACCTCAACTTCATTACCAACCAAATTTCAAGTTATGCAGATGAGATTGCTCTTTCTAATGATGGCATGGACGCCTGGATTTTGGACATTGATGATACATGCATATCCAACATCATTTATTACCAAGGAAAGAGATATGGGTACGTTATATTATGTGAATAATTACTTTAGTTAGTGTAGATTTGTATCTCCTTATCAATGGAAAAACTTATCAAAAATCATTTTTGAACTTCCAAAATTGTACTACCCTAAATAATAGATTGTTAAATTTCATTCACTTTGTCACAATCATGAAAATACTTTAAAATGTTTCTCATTAATCTTTAAACTTTAAAAATTATTTTTAGAAAGTTCTTATTATCATATAATGGATGAAAGATATTGAAATGATAAATGAAATTTATGTTGTATTATAGGTTAGCTCCTTGTTATCAAAATGACCTTATTAATTTTATGAATTCCATTTAGTTCGTTAGTATTTTCCTTCCATCTAATAACGGTAACATTATTGAAACATTTAAAATATAACAATGATTTTGAAACAGAAGTTAAATGTTGAGGACCAATTGTACCAACAGTCTTGAAATATATTTGGTTTCCATTTTGTAAAATGCACAGGTGCGACCCATATGACCCACTAGGGTTTAAGGCGTGGGCAATGAAAGGAGAGTGTTCAGCCATTCCTTTCATGCTTGGGTTGTTTGACAGATTGGTTCAAAGTGGATTCAAGGTGATCTTGCTCACGGGAAGAGATGAAGAGACCCTTGGCCAAGCCACAACTGATAACTTGCATAGCCAAGGTTTTATTGGTTATGAACGTCTCATTTTCAGGTAAGATGATAACAACTCCTATGTTTTTTTCACTCGTTAAATATATTAGATTATAATACTCACCATCATTGAAATGATTACTGAACAACGAAGTAATAATACTGAAAAAATCCTGTGGAGTACTGGTAAAAACTAAAAATAATATATTCTACAGTTGCTTGGCTAGGAATGCCCAGTGTTCCATATATATGTTATGAAAAAAAATAAAGGGCAGCCGAGTGTGTATATGCCAAATTGCCACATCATCAAAAGTCAATTTCATATTTGGATATTGTCCTAGTCAACATCCATGCAATTAATATAAGTGTAAAAATTCCCTGTTCCTTTGACCAACCAAGAGCCGTCCATATCCAATAATATTCTTTCTTCTTCTTCTTCTTCTTCTTCTTCTTCTTCTCTCTTATTTATATTTATTTATTGATAAGAAAGAATTTTATCTCACACAAATCCAATAATATTCTTGCCGACATTTTCTACAAGCTTTTGATTTGTTTGATATTTGATACTTACGGTATATAAGTATATTTAGGGTCCCCTTAATTAGTATACAAGTACATAATTATAATTTGTAATTATATATACTTTAAAAAATATATATTTATCAATAATTCATCAGTTTTTTTTTTTTTTTGGCTAAATATTTATGTACAATTTAATTTAATTTTTTTCGAAAATATATAAGAAATTTATTATTATTATTATTATTATTATTATTATTATTATTATTATTATTATTATTATTATTATAGTAAATACCTATTAATTAGTGTCTTTAGGACTCTTTTTTTTTTTTTTTAGATAACTATTTCCCTCCCCAGACCTCCAAGCACTTTGTACATAAGAATGTGTCAATTTAGCTACAAAGTCCTTAGTAGTGCCTTTAGAGCACTTGCTAAAACTTAATCAAGATTAAAACTAATGGGTTGTAGAATGGGCACAATGCATATGGGCTTAAGCCTTTTGCTAATTTGAAGTTTAAACTTTGATGGGTGGGTAAAGAAATCAGTGTTAATTACTAATTAGTGGTTTATTTTTCTTTTCTTTATTTGAAGAATCAAGTTTAAATCTTACCCGTCTCATTGTTGTTATTGAATTAAAAAAAAAAAAAAAAAGCATTTTTATCCTTGTGATTCTTTACCACACAGGACCACGGCTTATAAAGGGCAAATGGCAGTGACTTTCAAGTCTGAAATTCGTAAGCAGCTTGTAGAAGAAGGTTACAGAATATGGGGAAATGTTGGAGATCAGTGGAGCGATCTTCAAGGAGAATTTACGGGCAATCGGACCTTTAAGCTTCCTAATCCTATGTATTTTGTTCCTTGAAATTGTAAAACCTTTGTATTTGGAATATTTTGTATCCAATTACAATCAATGGTGTTCCTTTTAAGTATTATCAATAACTAATCACAAACTTACGCGATGCGTAAGAATAATTAATTATTTTGTATGTCCAATTAAGTTTGCTTTGGTCCAATTTGGTCCACTCGGTCAATTTTGGTCCCCTTCAATCCATTTTAGACTGATTGAACCTTTAATTGATTCTTTTTTATAGGTTATCTTTTCAAGTGTGGCTCAAAAAAAATTTTTTTTTTCAAATTTTTGGGCTGAAAAGTATGAAAGTTTATTATTTTTGGGATAAACTCTTTAGTTTTGAGTTAAAAAATATAAAGAAAATAGACATTAGAAATATGAGCCCTAAAAATGCAATAAAAATGATAAATATTCAAAAGTCTTATTTGGTCCACATTAGTTCTATCTAGTCCATTAAGTCATCTTCGGTTCAATTTGGTTCTATTCGGTCCATATGGTCCTAATTGGTCTATTTGGTCCTATTTAGTCCATTCTGTCAATTAAAGCTCTATTCGATCCATTTGGTCTTAGTCAGTCTACTTTAGTCTTATTCGGTCCACATTAACTCTATTCGGTCCATTTTGTCCACTTTAGTTTTATTCGGTCTTTTTTGGTCTTCATTGGTCCTATTCGGTCTATTCTGTCCACTTTGGTCTCATTAGGTCCATCCACTTTGGTTTTATTCAGTCCATTCTGTCCAATTCATTCCACTTTAGTCCGTTTCGGTCCATTCGTTCTTATTCTGTCCATTCAGTCCCCAACGGCCCTATTCGGGTCACCTTATTTCTATTCAACCTATTCTATCTATTTGGTCTACTTTGTTTCATGTAGGCCAATTTGGTCCATTTGGACCACTTCGGTCTATTTTGGTCCACTTTAATCTATTTTTGTGCACGGAAAAGACATGTTTGGGTTGAAAGCACCTAATAAAAATTCAAATTTATTAAAATAATGCAAATCTCAAACTCGTAAAATCTAAAATATTAAGCATAGCATTTATTGTTGTTATGCTTTTATTGTTGAGCCACATTAGTGTAGCATTTTAATCCACTTCGATACGACTAAATTTAAGTGAAAGTTTTTCTAAATATAAAGTGTATGAATGTACAAATGTAATCTTTATGGTAGTTCTTCATTTGTTTTAATGTCATTATTTTTAAATGAATTGCATGAAGTTGATTATTTATTGTTAAAAATTTAATGGTGTGAATAATTGAGGAGAAATTACTAAAACACGAGTCCCAAGATTCGTGAAATACGGGAATTATTAGTAATTATAAGGACTAGTCGTAGACCCGTGCGTTGCGCGTGATAATTTTTTAGATAAAATATTATTTTAGTCCCTGAATTTATAGAGAGTTTTAAGAAAAAGTTATATCATATTTTTCATAATCTTGTTTATAACATTTTTTACCATTATCAGATATTTAATAGGTTGATGATTTGCATAACATAGATATTAAGGTTGAGTTTGGATTACACTAAAAAGGAAAAAACCCAGCGTTTGCATTTTTCTATAGGTCCTGTGCACTATTGACAGGACCCACAAGTACAAATTTTAGCAAATTTTTTTTTGAAACTGGGTTTCACAGCACTATTCACACATTTAAAAATTATTTTGCTACAGTGTTTTCAATTTTCAGTTTTCAACAATAAGCGGTATCCAAACAGACCCTAAATAAGAAGTAGAACCATTCATTAAATTTTTTTAAGTCATAATATATGAAGATTATGATTATATATATATATATATATATATATATAAATTAGTTCCCTAGTTAGAGGTTGATTAGCTTTAAGTTTATATTTTGTATTATTATATTTAATTGTTGATTTTATTACATTATAAAGTTTTCAATGTTCTCTGTATAGTCATCTCTATTTTATTTCTTTATCCTCTTGACTACCTTTTCATTTTCCAAATAATGGTTATTAATTGACGTTTGATTTCATTTCTTTTTTTCTTCCTTCATTTATTTTTCATTACTTTGTATGTTCCCTTGCTAGTTGTAAATTTTATGGTTATCAATAAGAAATAGATATCATAGATGGCCTAAATAGTTATAGATGTAGTTATGTTAATGGTATGTCGAAGGGTTTTTTTTTTTTTTTTTTTCCCATTGAATTTTCAAGGAAATATGAAAATCATTTCTCTAGTTTGGTCTCAATCAATTAAGATATCCATAATATGTTAACGGAATTAATAATAAGCCTTAATTTTTTTTTTTTTTTAATGTATGAAGTGGTTAGGTTAATAGTATGTCAAAGATTTTATAAAAAAACTTTAACAGTAATTCCAAGGAAATATAAAAGGCATTTTTTTGAAAAAAGAAATTGTGACTTTTTGAATTGTAAAAATATGATTGTTTTAATTACCTTGTTTGTAGATTTCATTATTAAGTTATAAACATCTAAATTAAAGTAGATGAATATATAAATGCAAAATTATATGTAAAGTTACAACCACACATGATAAATATGTATAAATAACTTTTCTTTTTTATTATTCATGAATCATTATTTCATTGTTTACTTTTAAATATCTAAATTAAAGTTTTTTTTTAAATCTAAATTAAAATAGGTGAATATGTAAAGGTAAAATTATATGAAAAGTTAAAACTACCAAAGATGAACGTTTAACCACTTGTAGATGTGTATTTTTTGAAGACTAAAAGTATACACAATTGCTTGCTTTAGCTGGAACTATATAACTATGAAAATATTGTTACTAGTGGTTCCATCATTTGCAAATTATCAAGTTTGGTGGCCTTACAAAATAGATATTTTATTTTGCAAAAAAATTTACATGAATTCCTCTTTTGTGACAACCTTTTTTTTTTTTTTGGGCCAAAACAACTTAAGAATATCAAGACTTAAGTTAACATAGGTGGTAGTTGTAAAACATGTTAGTAATATGAAAAATAGAAATGTTTAAATATTTAAAAAATATTTTTAGTAGATTGTAATATAAAACATTTTTTTTCTCAATATTTTATGTAACTTTTCCTTTAAAATCATTAATTGTTGGCATTCTTTAAAGATGATACATAATATTTTTGAGAAGAAGAAGAATTAGAGACGATGCTAATACATAATATAAAAATTATTAAGTTTGCGTGATTTAAATTTGTGGCAAAAAAAATATTAATGTATCTATGATAAAAGTTTTGATCTAAATGATATATAGTAGTTTATATTTTTTCAGATTTGATTCAAAAAGTTCATTCTCAATAGCTATTTAAGTCTACAAATTTGCTCAATCTATGGGCCTAGACATATTCAAAGGATGCTATCTAAACTATAAATTATATAACCCTTTACCACACAAATATATTGATTCCCACAGTGTATGGTAAATGAAGGCAAGTTTGTGTCTAGCAATTTTCTTGATTTGAGCTGCATAATTTAGTAGTATGGAGAATGTGACTGGATTTAACTGTTGAATAAAATAAGATGAGAAAAAAAAAAGTAAAAATAAAATATATAACAATAAATATCAAATTATCCAAGTCATTCTATGTAATATAATAACTTAAAACACAAAACTAAATTGCATCAACCCAAAGTAGAATTTCAATTAACGTAAAAATTCATCAACCTAAAGAATTGATGCAATAAAAATAAAAATAAAAAATCAAACAAAAAATGAAAAACAAATTGAGAGAGAGAGAGAGAGAGAGAGAGAGAGAGAAGTAACCTTTTTTGTGTGAGAAAACTATGGATAGAATGAAAAAGAAAATGTCAAATTTATAGTAAGATGTTGAGAATAAGAAGAGTCAAAATAAAAGAAGGTTAAAAGGTAGAAAAAAAATGATATTAAGGTAGAAAGTAGTGGGAAGATGAAGAGGTAAAAAGGAGGGAGAGTTTTGGAAATTTAAAATAATGGTTAAAAGATATTTTAATATTTAAATAATGGAGTTTTTAAGTCACCTTAAATGAAAAAATGTTTTAAAAAATATATAAAAAAAAATTAGAAACAAAAAATGATGATAAAATGATGATGTGGCTGCTGATGTGGCTCAGCGTGAGCGTAATAACATTAAATACTACGCTTCAGCTTTTAGTAATATATAGATATAGATTTGTTCAAACTTTATTTATTTTTTATAATTAGGATTTGTTCAAACTTGGAACGTCCAAAGTTGGAAAATTCGGAAGAAACTTCGCACCCGAAAGGACCGTATGTATGTATATGTGGTGTTCTTTTATCATTTTTACGTGGAACTTATTCATATGCGTTAGAGCACGTTTCGTTAATTATTTTTTCTGTACCTTTTTTTTAAGGTCTCTGATAAGGGGTCATCTGAAAAGCCTTGGAATAGAGTTAGTGTTCGTGCGTAGTAAGAATGGAGGACGCAGATGTGTCAAAGCAGATTCAGCAGATGGTGAGGTTCATCCGTCAAGAGGCCGAGGAGAAAGCTAACGAGATCTCTGTCTCTGCCGAGGAGGTCTGCTCTAAGCAATGATCGTTTAGAAACATTGTGACTTATATGTTTTAGCAAATACGGTAGTTTTGCTTGTTGAAAGAAAAAATTACACATATGATTGACTTTGTACTAATTTGTTGAGGATTCACAGCTGACCCAAAAAATTTGGGACTAAGGACTTTTGTTATTATTGTTGTTGTATCTAATAGTGTTCTGTCATTTAACATTACATGCACCTTTAAATTTTTTATATTTAATCTGAATCATGAAATGAAATGAAGAAATTGAGAGGATTCTAATTCATTTGAATGAATCTTCGCTTCTTACTAAAATACAACAGATCGTTTAATGGCAGTATGTTTAAGTGTGTGTCCCTTATAATAGTTTTAGATTAGAGGGAGCCCTTACCTTATATGTTACCAACAGTTCCAATACACATGCATAGGGAGTAAAAACCTGCCCTGTCATTCTGTTAATGTAACTATGTAAGACACAATGGACTTGTAAATATTTATTATTTAAGTGTTGTCTATACACCGAACAACCTCAATTTACTCTTTAACAGAAACATGGCTTTGGTTTTGGTATGATATGGTTTAAGGCAGAAGATATTGGGTTCATTTAAATGTGTATTTCTAAGCTATTTATAATAGAGTTATTGATATATGTTCTTCTTCTGTTCAGGAGTTTAACATTGAGAAATTACAACTGGTTGAAGCTGAAAAGAAAAAGATTAGACAAGAGTATGAGCGGAAGTCGAAGCAGGTTGAGATACGTAAGAAAATGTGAGTTTTCATTTCATACATCTCTTCCCAAGCTTTATCAGCAATGCAGCATCGGTTTTGTTGTTTTGTGGATGTGACTCTCAATTCTATTTTAGTTTTTGTTATCTGAAAGGTTTGTGCCTTGGCATATTAACTGCTTTAATACTTAGTGCTTGGCATTGGACAAAACTTCTGCTCATGATCTTATTATGCAACTGCACATTTGAACACAGATGACACTCTTCTTCTCTTGCCTGTATATGTTATATTTTCTGATTAATGATCCTTTAGTTTTTGAAAAGAACAGATATTGTACACCAAGTATAACAGATAAAAACCATATAAATTATAATTCTTAATGGTTTTCTTTCCTATATTTCTCTGTATTTTCCCTTTGAAATTCATACAAAAAATAATTTCTGTGCAGTGAATACTCAATGCAGCTGAATGCATCACGAATAAAATTTCTTCAAGCACAAGATGATGTGGTGAATTCCATGAAAGAATCTGCTAGCAAGGAAATTCTGAGTGTTTCCCAGGACAAGAGCACATACAAGAAGCTTCTTAAAGACTTGATTGTTCAGGTAATCACTATAAATTGAGTTATCTGAATCTCTTTCCAATTTGCTCATTTAGGCCACAATTGCATTGGTGAAACATAATTCTGGCATTTGTTCAATTCCTGATGACCTATATATCAGAAAGACCCTTGCATCTGTTTCTTTTCAAATCTCTTTGTTTGCCTCAAATTTGGAGGTATGTGCATTCCAGCTGTTAGCTTATGCCTTGTGCAAAACATAGGTGATGATTAACTTGCATGGTCTAACTTTCATATGATTAAGTTTTCTTGGTCTAATGTATAAATCAGAATTGGCTTTCTCAGATGTATCATCTTAGACTCTTAGTTATTGTAATAAGATAAACTTAGATTTCAAGAGCATGATTTGCATCATATCTCTTGTTTTTAAGTTTGAATTTCAACTACAGATTCAATTTGGAATTAACATGATAAATATCATTCTTCTTCCTATATGTAATATATCACATTTACTTGTTTTACAAGCTAGCTGTCCTCTTTGAAAATCCACAGTTTAATTGATTTCTTAATAATGGTTTTTTGCCTATATACAGTGCATTGACTGGAAACTTCTTCTTGTGATTTCTAGAGCTTACTAAGGCTGCAGGAGCCAACAGTATTGCTGCGATGCAGAGAGGTTGACCGTAAGCTTGTTGAGTCTGTTTTGGATGAAGCAAAACGAGAGTATGCCGACAAAGCCAAAGTACATACCCCTAAAGTTACCGTTGACAAAGTGTTCCTCCCACCACCTCCAAGTACAGCTGATTCCCATGAATCCTCTTGGTAATGTTTTAGTCTTTAATTGCAGAACATATCCAAGCAGACAATTTTATTGCTATTTGTTCAAAAAGACAATCTTATTGCTAGAGACCATGCTTTTACTGATACAACTGCTGATCCTTATTTTGGTTAATTGCTGAATAGCTCGGGTGGAGTGGTCTTGGCTTCACAAGATGGGAAGATAGTTTGTGAGAACACCCTTGATGCACGGTTGGATGTTATTTTTAAACAGAAACTGCCTGAGGTATGTATTTAGAGGTCAACTTGAATAATCTTTGTCCTTCGTCCTAACCACTAGTAGCCTAATTTTTTGAGTAATGCTAGAAACTCAATCTTTTCACAATTTTTTTGCTAAGATGGAAACTTGTGATTAGAGCATTTCATATGGACCCAATATTGACACGACTTTATTATGCTAGCTTAAAAATTTGTTAAAATTTTTATATCACTAGACTTATTGTAATTTTTTATGCCATTGTATTCTATCAGCCAATGACTTCTCTCGTGATATCAACCCAAACACTTTTAGCTCATTCTTCAAAATCCATTTTGTATGTATTAATTTTTTATATTAAAAATAAGTATCGAAAAGAATATCCTATATTTATGGTGAGAAAACATTTTTAGTTGAAATATTAAGAATCTTATACAATGTCTGTCACTGACTTGGATCAGATAAATTTCTGAGCGTTAGTGATACGACCCCCTCCACAACCGCGTGCAGATCCTCTTTTCCCTTGAGGGGCTATGGTTAGATCTAAGGATTTTTAGAAATAAAACAGTAGAAAAGAGGAAATTTATGGTTATACTTCAAGGGATAACCAAGACCTCCTTAGCAAGCAAAGCTTGATTTTTACTAAAATATTCTCCTGCTCTTTATTAATCTTAATAGGCCTTATATAGGCTTACAACTGAACGTAAAAAAACAAATCCAACACCTAAACGATAGAAACAATTCCTACAATTAAGGATAAAGGCAATTGTTATCTCATTAAATAACAAATACTTGAAATATTAGATAACAATCAATAGCTAAGATAAAGATAAACTCCTAAGCAAATTCAAAAACTAGAACCAATTTGGTAGGAAGCTGGTACGTAACACTCCTTTCCCCTTAAAATCATCCCTTGTCCTCAAGGGATCCTTCTCCATGCTCATCCGGCCAACCCACCTCAATAAAAAATAGCTTCTTACATTGATGACCTAGTACAAATTTCTCATCACAATTAAAGCACAAGCCCTTGTCTCGCCTCTCTTTGAGTTCAGTAGGTGTAAGTTTCTTGATAGTCTTAGTAGTAGGACTCACTTTGCTAAGAGATGGAGGCAAAGGCTCTTCCTTTTCTTCAAGTGGAGGTTGTTGATGTTGAGATTGGGACTTGGCTTCATAGAGGCGAGCTAAGCCCACTGTAGCAGATAAGGAAGCCGGTTTGAGGGCTTGAACATCAATTCATAGATGTTCTTTAAGGCCACTAATGAAGCAACCCACTTGTTGTGCTGGTGATAATTTTCCTACTCTGCTAAGCAATCTTTCAAATTGGCTTTGATACTCTCTCACAGATCCCATTTGCTTAAGCTTCGTTAGATCACCAAAGAAGTCATCAAACTCTGTTGGGCCATAACGTGTGTACAAGCCTTCTTTGAGTAAAGGCCAAGTGATCACTCTCTCTTCTTCCTTTAGTAATTGATACCATAATTGTGCTTCCCCCTCCAAATGGTAGGCAGCCAATGAAATTTTTTCTTCCTCAGCAATATTTTGAAATTCAAAAAATTGCTCTGCACGGCAGATCCAACTAGTTGGATCTTCGTTTCCGTTGAAGCGTGGGAAATGTAGTTTTGTCACCCTTGGAATGACAGCACTATGTGAGCCGGATGGTCCAGAGTTGAATCACTCTGAATCTACCTGAAGACCTTTCCCCCTCACCACGCTTGTGAGAATTTTCACTGCTATGATTACTTGAAAAGTTGTCAAAACGAGTATGCATTGCAGCAAGCATTCCCTGTATCTCCCTCATCATCTTCTGTTGTTCCAAAACCATGGAAGTCAGGTTGTTAACCTCACCTTCCAATTTGTCCACACGATCCTCAGCCATAACCTGCTCTGATACCAATTGTTATAAACCCAGTTGATCCAATTGAGTTTGTTGGTTGCTTTGAGGGAACCAAGACCTCCTAATTGATAAATAGACTACTTCAAGGGAGTCTAGACCTCCAAAGTGAATATTCACTCAATAATAATATTTTTCAGTCTCCCTTTATTAATCAACATCAAGTCATATAAATAGATGGGATATTTTTCAGTCTCCCTTTATTAATCAACATTAAGTCATATAAATAGATGGGTTTACAAGATAAAGCTAACATTTAAATTCAAAAGAAATCTAATCTTTATCTACTACATGTAGATAAGATTTATTCAAATACTAAGCTAACAATTTATCCTATCATTATCTAATAACCCAACTCTTAATAAAATCTTAAATAAAAAAAATTAAATAAAAACTAGGCACGTAACATTCCTCCTCCCTTGAAATCAGCCCTTGTCCTCAAGGGCTTAATCTGAAAATTATTGTTGCATGTGACCTCAATCTTTCCAAGTTGCTTCTCACATACTCGATCACTTCTTGGGCTTGCAAGGATCTTATGACTAGGCACCCGCAGAGGTGGTAGGCTTTTTGGTACTGCAAAACTATCTTTAACCCGATTTAAAAGTTGTTGCATACTTGAATTGTGTGAAGGTGGAATGATTTGATTTTGAGGAGCTACCATGGCCTTCTTATCTTCGAGTTTGCATTGCCCATTACTTTCCTTAGTTAGCTTCTCTTCTTCATAGAGAGCCAAATTCCTCTCTTTGGTTGTGCCTTGCCCACCACACTCTTTAGTTGGTATCTCTTGTTCATATCTAGCCAAACGCAAGGATTTGCATATCACTTGCATTTTCTTGATACTTTTCATTTGTTCAACTGCTAGAGATTGTATCTCTTTCAGTTTATCCATGCATTCTAACAATTGTTCCTTCACGCATTCCAACAATTGTTTCTTCATGCCTGGCTCTTATACCAATTTGATACGACCCCCTCCACAGCCGCGTGTAGATCCTCTTTTCCCTTGAGAGGCTATGGTTAGATCTAAGGATTTTCAGAAATAAAACAGTAGACAAGAGGAAATTTATGGTTATACTTCGAGGGATAACCAAGATCTCCTTAACAAGCAAAGCTTGATTTTTACTAAAATATTCTCCTACTCTTTATTAATCTTAATAGGCCTTATATAGGCTTACAACTGAACATAAAAAACAAATCCAACACCTAAACGATAGAAACAATTCCTACAATCTAGCCTACTAATCTGATAAGGATAAAGGCAATTGTTATCTCATTAAATAACAAATACTTGAAATATTAGATAACAATCAATAGCTAAGATAAAGATAAACTCCTAAGCAAATTCAAAAACTAGAACCAATCTGGTAGGAAGCTGGTATGTAACAGTTAGTATGTATCAAAAAGATATATAAAGCATCTATTCAATTTCTTCTCTTAATTTATCTATCCTGAAGTTTGATGTTGCGTTACTTAAAATATGCAACGTGTATGTTTATTTGCAATAACTTGAGTGATTGCATTTGAATTTCAATAAGAAATATGGTTTATGCCTAACTGTATGAATTTGGACAAGGAATTGTAACTGAGATGATGAAATCATGGTACTAACAAAAGTTTTGATAACCTTTTTTTGTTCAATTGATAGGACTTACAAGTAACACTAATAAACTAATTTATTTTTCATACTTGCAGATCCGAAAGCGCCTTCTAGGATAAGTATCAGATACTTATCCTTCCCGTTGCACCAGTTTTTGCTAAGGACGGGCATGCATGTTTCCAAGTGGGTGCCTAGTCTCCTGCAGAGTCAATTGTTCATTTTCATTTAAAATTCCTACTTTCTTTTACATGTACATGCTGTTGGCATTTAACAAGAATGATGTTCTAGGAATTAAAATAATCCTGTTGGCGTACAAAAACAACCAAGAGTTTAAACCCTTAAGCATTCTGCAAATGCTTAACATTATGGAAACTCTTCCAATAAAATAGCATTACTGTGAAGGGATATCTCTCTAAATCAAATGTGAGAATACTTTTCCCAACAATTCTTGTAGTAATAGTTACAAGCAATTTTACAGTGTTGAAGAAATGCTAATAATATATCACTATACATATGGGAATTTGATGCATAGAAGTGTAATGTGTGCATGTAAGCCTTGAGAAGGTAACAGAGTATGATTTTGAATATAACAGAACCACGAAAAAGAATATGCGGCTAACTCTGATTAGTATGTTGAGGATCCAGAGTCAACCATGCTCATGAGAGAAAAACCTATTTTGAGTTTAATTATTTGTTTTAGAGCCTTGGGAAGGGTTAGTTGACTATTGCAATTAAGGAAATTTTGGTTGGCATTCTAAATAAATTTTGAGGAGTTGGCAGCCGATATCAGGTTGTTGGACACAAGCACCTTTGGTCTTAAGCGAGGCCAACTAGGACAGTCCCATTGTTCCTCTATCAGTGCTGCATGATCCTATTAAATTGAATGCCATATCATAAAGAAACATGAACTTGTATACACTCAAAGCCTTTGGTTCTCTTTAGAAAACAAAATCAAATATAAACACTAAAGCTAGGAAACAGAATGCCTCCTACTCCTACCAGTTTTCCCGTCTGCTCCGCGAGACTTCCGACCATTTTTGTGCCTCTTTCCTCCTGCTGGACCGCTAAAGATTCCAATCCTTCCAATCCCTTTAGAGAGTGAGGTCAAGAAAGTTTTTCCATTCCCTGCTTTATCAATCATCCCTTGTTTCATAAACATCTGCTCCTTCTCTAATTCGCTAAGCCTCACTCGCATTCTTGATACCTCAAGCTTTAGTTCTCGGTTTTCTCTCCTAAGTGAAGCATAATTATCTCGAGGGGACATTGCAGCACTGGGGACACCACTGCTAATTCTCTGCGAGAGAAATCCATCTCCAGAACTTCCTGACAAAGCATCCTTCAGACGAAGCTGCTCAAAATAGAGGACTCGCACTGCCATCTGTACTGGGAGTCTATCATTCTGTGCAGCATGATTGCATGCTTCCTGAGAGAGCTTTTGGCAGTCTATGAACTTGCAGAGCTTCTTGCATTCATTATCAGTTAGCATTGAATGAGCCTTAAAGAGAAAACAAATTATAAAATGTTAGAGATTAGCAGGGGAAAACTGAAGAGAAAAAAAGTGTTCTACACAGTTTCATAGCATTTTACAAGTCCGTAATGAGAATTAAAGTTCAATATGTACACTTATTTGTTGAAAGTTGGCAAAAGAACAATTGTACCTTAAAAAGATTGACTTAAAAAAGTTGTACATAAGCAAATTAGCTAATAAGTTGATGGTTAGAAACTACTGATATTAGATGCAAGAAGATCACCTTTTGAAACATAAACAATCGTCACTTCCAATGAATGAAAAATGAAATCAAGCATAATAGAAGACACAAAAGTAAGTTTGATAATAGTAGCAACTAAGAAGTGTATGGCATGGGTGGCTGTGAACTGCAAGATCTATCTTTGGTTGCAACAATAATGGAAATGGTCTGCCAAAGGTTACTTATAATTTTAAACCATTGATATTGCAATATTTACCTTCAAATAAATATCAATCGCTCTATAAAGCCCATCATCAATGACACGAGCATAATCAGGCAGTATCTCAATCATAGCAATGAATTTTTGTAGACTCAGATAAGGATCAGGGGCAATTTCTGCAAGATATGCATCAATAAGCTGCCCTACTTTCAACATAGAACCATGGCTTGGAGAACCAAGGCATTCTGATTCATAGCCACAATCTTCATTTTCCTCCTCTTCAATTCGCTGCAGGAAATTCACCAATATCCGATGGACAGTATCAACATCAAATAATGAATCCCCAGTTTGGACAGATGGTATAAGCAGATCATCAAGTAAAACCACTTCCAACCTAACAGCTATCCTCCTTTCGAGCTCAAGCTTGCATGCAATGGTAGCATCCACCATGATAGCCATCCTCAACATCCCAAAAAGAAAATTCATGGGAATGGAAGAACTTTTCTCTGTTGGCATTAGACTAACAAGAGTTTCCACAATTGCCTTCTGGTCATTTTCTACCAAGCCAGAAGTTGGTCTGGTCCTTGCTGGATTCCATATTTGACACTTTCCAATGCCTTTTAATGATCCTTGAGCATAATGAACTAAAGATCCGACAATGCTATCAGGTCGAACACCCATTCTCCCCATGGCACATATAACTCTCTGATAGAAATCAATCCTGAGCATTGAGAGATCTTCAACCCACCACTCAAGACAACCACTCCTAAGCTCCGTAGATTCACTGTCACATTCCAACCTAGATAAACCTGATACTAATTGTTCCTTGCAAGCATTCATAGCAATAGCCTCCACACATCTACTTGGAATTCCAACCTCCTCTGCTATTGGAGGTAGCATCTCACAGGTGGATAAGACTTCCACTGATTTTTCAAGACTTTGAACCACAACCTCATTCAGGTAAATCTCCGTTCGTTCAATGAGATTTTCTTCCCGGTAGTTTTCAGTCATCTCCAGGTATTCTGCAGCACAGCGTAGACGCGCAACATTTGCACATGTGATTTCAAAGTTCATGCCATAACAGAATTTCATAGCTAGTTCAAATGTCTGGGGGCCACCTGGTAAGTTGAGGAGCTCCAATTTAGAAATATTTGAATCCTTAGCATCAGCAACCATCTTCCGAATCTTTCCACTCCGTGACACCAGGGGAAACTTCAGTGAAACAGACCAAAAAGAACAATTTGATTAGTTTCTGAAGAAACTTAAAACAAAATTTAAAAAAGAAGTGTTTGAGTTCAAATTATTTGCTTTAAAATTTGAAACTTCATGTACATGTTTGCAATTGCAGAACCTTAGGTGCTAAATTTACCCAATAGGATGTGTAAAATGTCATAGGTTTAACATTAGTTCTCACACTAACTCATTGAGGCTAACTCAAGCCCTTGTAAACTCGAAAACATACAAAAGATTTTAGCTCACAGATGTATTTATTGAGATGAATAGGTTAGAATTAGTTCACAAATGGTCCAAATAGATATCAATAGCAGTACAACCAGACTGATTTAAACTTACCTTGTGCAGCAGAAATGACTCTCCATCTACCACAATTGTAACGTCCCCAGCAACATCTGAAAAGATACTGCATGCAAATAGAACATCTAATGTAATCAACTTTCACATGAACAATAAGCATATACAAAATAATCAAGAACATTGCTACTATCTAAGGGAAGTAAAACAATATCAGAAGAAAATAATGGGGCTATCCCAATTCCCTTTTATTATCAACTTTGGGATGGATTTAAATCTCTAGAACAACCCTGGAAACAATTGATGAAAGTGTGATAATGGATTAGCAGCAGCTCTATGGACAGTTACTTGACATTTATTCGACATGTCTGGAAAAACTATCCACACTGTATAATCTGACCAGCCAAACTTTATGCCAGGACCAATGAAGGTTACAAGTCTCAATAGACTAGTCTAGTCAGCTATATGTATTCTTTTCTGCAATTCAGGACTAAGAATTAACATTTCAGTTAAATGAATAGTTGTTAAAGAGTAAAGACCAGACAAAATCTCATATAAACAGATCCTGCTGTGAGATATTTCCACCGTTACAAAGGAATCAAATTTTATTTTAAAAACTTTGACATTTTAGATTCAAAAATAGCCAGTGTCTTTCCCAATTGATTGGCAGACAATGACATGGAAAAATGACGTCGGTATAAAAAGTTAAAAACACCATGAGAATAGTTTAGTTGAGTATGGATAGAGTATTAGAGTCCTTTCAAGAATAGTAATTTGTACTCTCAAACATGTGTCTTGAACTCACTTTTAAGCTCAACTGTCTGATATATTTGAGATCTTTAGTCTTACCCCTTGTTCTCACTTTGAAAAACCACAGAGCCTGAGATGATCAATTTAATGGAACCTCTAGCAAACTGAACATTATTAGAATATATAAATTTATACACAACAAGTCTTAGTCCTAAAATATTGGGGTCGGTTTAGGATCCTCAACAAACTAGTCATGTCCGGTCACATGTATTCTTCAATTTCTGGGATTTCATACTCTTTTACTTAGTAATAGTTGATTTGTTGAATCAGTGATGCTCAGGATCATTATAATATCTATAAATTTATAAAGAATCAAGCAAATAAAGAATCTTAAGGCTTAGAATAAAGAACATTCAGAGTTAAATGACAAACTGCAATTTCAACAAATAGAAAGGCGTGCGAAAGGCAAAGAATTTAAATAAAGTAGCATGAAAAATCTATGAATGCTTTAAGCCATTCAACAAATAAAAATCAAAACTTGATCAAGCAGACCAAATAATAAGTTAAAAATTAAGGGAAACAATCAAACAGATTGCTTCATGCCAAGTGAAGATATGAGTAGAGTACCAACCGAGTAGTGAAGGAGTTGCAGAACCTGGGTGTGGGAGAACGATTATAGGAAGAGAAGGAAGTCTCGGAGACCATGTTTTTAGTCTCAGTTTTTAGAGTGTTCACTTGCTCACTTCTTAAGTAACTAGCCCCAGAAGAAAAGCAAAGCAAATAGCCTAGCTACACCATGTGATGTGGACAAAGTCTCGTAAAAGAAAGATGGAGGGAACATGAGTGAATCAATGGGGATTCCCCTAAGTAGCCTCCTCATCATTAGTAATTTACAAAACCAAAGCCCAATCTTTTCTCTTTTTTCTGACTCATGCCCTTCCTTACCTTACAGCTAGCTAGCTAGCTAAGCCAACTTTTGCTTTTTCTTTGCTTTGCCTTGCCTTGTCTTTCATTGCATTGTATTGTATTGCATTGTATTTTGTGCAGTAGTATATTCTTTTGTTTTCACTACAAGCTTTACTTTTTCTTTGTTTTTCTGATAGAAATCGATTGCATAGTTTTTGTGCAGAGAAGAAAATAAGTTTTTTTTTTTTTTTTTTTTTTTTTGTAGATGGACGTTACGGAACGGAACGGAAGCACACGCACTACGTTAAAAATCTCGAATTTACCAATTGTGTTCAGTGTTCATCCGTTTCTAGTTCAACTTCCATGAAAGTTGGAAACGTTTATATTAACGGCTACTTTTTTTTATTGAATTTTATTCACCATCAAATTGAATGGTTAAATAACTTTATCATTATCGATAAAATTGAATAGCATATAGAGTGGACTTTTGTTGGAAGTAATTGGAACATGATCCTCTAAATTTGCTTTGAAACGGAGAAAGTCCATATCTTTTTGTAAGAATTTTGTAGTTGATAATTCTAAAGGTTCTTCCTCAAAAAAATAGATAACTCTAAAGGTTTAAAATTAGTTATTCCTTATAGTTTAATGCAATGAAATTTTAAATGATGTGATGGTTCAAGGTTCAAGCTCATCCAGCTTGAACCTCTTATAAAACCTTGATCTCAATATAAAAGATGTAGAGAATTTCGCTATATTCAAAGGCTATATTTGGTGTTTTGTATATATTTTCATACTCGATATAGATGTGTACACAAAAAAATATCTAATTAATTTTCAAATAAAATTTTTAAATTCTAACTTTGAAACAAAATTTCTTAAAAAGAAAACAAGACAAGAATGGTATTGCAAAAATAATCCATGATGAAAGGTGCACATGGAGATATTCTCACTAGTTTTTCAATCTTCAACAATCTGGACCAATTTGTGGTGCAAGTTATTAACAACATAATTCATAATCATAAATAGATATGATAATTTTATTTTCTTCTAATAATTCAATAATTATAATGGAAGTGAGAAATCTAAATTCAGAATATTTTCTTAAAAATACGAAAGAATGTTCTTGACACATAAATATGATAGTTTTAAAATCATTGTGATATTATAAAAGTACAAAAATTTATGCCATAAACTATACTATCTGCGGTATGCTCGTATTGTTGTATTAAAATCCGATCAGGAGCCACAAGGAAAAGGGGCAGGCAAAGCAGGTAGTGTTGTTAATGTAATGAAATCCAAGGGTAGGCTTGACGAGAAAAAAAGAAGCCGTGGGTAAAGGCAAGAGAAGAAGGTGGTGTGGGGGCGTGAAGTTGAACTGACTCTGACACGACACAACTGGTAGTGGCACGGAACTCAATAAAGATGCAATTATTAGCAACAAGTACGATACTACATTAATCTCACTTTTTTATTTTTTTATTTTTTTATTTTTGTGTGGGTGTAGAAATTAAGAATCCCAAAATATTCTCCTTGATCTTTGTTGACCACTAAAACCCATATCTTTCCGAAAGAAGCAAAATTAATTACTGTTCTATCCTCTCCCCTGCGGACCTACTTATTTGTAATTCAGGGATTGAGATGCACTCGATACAATTCACCCACTTTTTTTTTACAAATTTTTTAAAATATTTTACTACTTTTTAACTCTCTTTTAGTGTATTTTATTTAATAATTGAGATTGAAAATTATTTTTTTAACTTTTAATCTTAATTATAATTGCGTTAGGTGTAATACCTAAGTAATGCATTTGATTTGAATCAGTCATTCAGGTTGTGCCTACCTGCACAGTACAGTGCCTTGGTCGGCTCTTGATGGATTCAGTTTGCCAATATGAATATAACCTTACCAACCAAAAAGCAAAGAATCTGAAATTACTTAGCAATGCCTGACATGAAAATTGATAGAAAATTTATCAGACATCACCAGGGATTCCTGCACTAAAACAAGAATTTCATCATGTGTGGGAGCAGTAACAAGTATATCATGTATTAGTTATATATATATATATATATATATATGCATCATTTGTGTAACTCATAGGATGCATATACCAAATCATGAAATGATAAGATATATTTTCATGTGCTAGGACACCAAAAAATACAATTGGAACAAAAAATCCAAGTGAAACGATGTGTCGTTTTCTAAAAAAATTCAAGGTCAATCAAAATCTATGGAGTTGTATGGAACCTTTTCTTTCTCTTGGAACTAATACCATCTTTCCCACTCTTCACATCACCTAAAAGTACCCTTATTTGCATTTTGTTATTTTCCTTAATTTTTATTTAATTTGCATACATTACAAGTTATGAATTTCACTAAAAATGACAATATATGTAGAGTACCATCTTCTTTCACATCCAACATTCATTAACCCTAACCAAACCACATCAATAATTAATAGTTAATTCCATGTGAAAGGGATTTTTTCCCTACAACCATGTGAGTCATCGACAAGGTCCCCCCCAACATCTTGAACGTAAGGTGTGTTGTCAATATCACTTGCTAATGGCATAAGGAAGCCACCACTCACTAACCACCATTGGGAGATCAACCTCACTAATTGGTCTTTAGTCATGTAAGCAAGTTTTTGTCTCTTGCAAACTTCAAATTGGTGAATTCTTGCAAGTCCAATCCTCGTGCTTATGGAAATCTTGACTATGATTCTATTTTTCATTCTACCTACGCAAGGCCAACTAGTCAAATTGAGGGATTTTTCAATCCAACCTAAATTTGGTTTGGTTGGAAAACTTTCAAACCAACCCATAGTTGGATCGATGAGTTATGTACTTGCGCTTACATATTTTATGTCTTATAAGAATTGTGTTCATAAACTATTTAACAAAAAAAAAATCCATCATAATATGCCTAAAATTTACAAATTCATAAAAACTAATTTTCAAAATACAAAAATAAATCAAATTAAAATAAAGGTTATATAGATGTGTGTGTGTGGTGAGCCAAATTGGGTCAAACAGGTTGGAAAAATTACTAACTCGAGCCCGGTCCAACCTTGGTCCATTTTATTTTTTTTAAACCTCCTCGTCAGATGTTTAATTCCAGGCTCTTTTTTGTGGTTACTGTTGTTTCCTAATGTGCCCACTGTATTCTAATTAAAAAAATGAAAAGCCCACTTTATCAAAAACACACACTCCACACCTTTCCAAAACAACCAACCCAATATTCTTAAGTTCCGATCCTAAAACTGTTTCCCAGGCCCTAAGAATGTCGGGCTGGTTGGAAGGCCTGAAGGCCCACGACTCATAGATATTAGCTGTGCTTTTGGAACTTTTGGGTATTTTTTTCCCAAACGAAAACTTGGTGCTTGGTGTTGTGTTGTGTGCCCATTTATCCACCAGATCCATATTTCCATCCAAGTTCATCATGCCCACTATTTATTTTTTGAGAAAGTCGGCATTTTTTTTTTCTATTTCATTGTATCAAAATTGGGTCCTATTAATTATACATGTTATATTGTGATTAGTGGAGATAAGTGGAAAAAAGACAAAAGATTAATATCGACAGAAGCGTGCGGTGCATTGGTACAGTGAGACATGACATTTGGTTCCGTGTTTCCGAAAGGGTTTTAGTTTAAGGCATTTGTCGATGTTTGAGTTGAGTTGGGTTGTTGAGTTTAATATTAAGTGCACCGCCTGTTCTATATCTATACCTTAACCTACCACCTCTTCACCAAATCTCGTTTGAAGCCTGCTTTCCCAGAAATCGATTGCTCGAGGTCGAGGCTGAAGCAGGACTCGAACGAAACCTCGATTCATAAATCGCTACGATCTGTACTTTTCTCTCTAATACCCGCATTTCGAAGATGGGAAGCATGGCGGCTCAGCTTCAGCTTCAGCTTCGTTGCTCTAATAATCCTAGACAATATCGCTGCAACAGCAACGTTAGCGATAATCGATTCAACACTGCCCCACCTGCTTCAATTTCGTTTCCATGTTCTTCTTCATCATCATCGTCATCATCGCTCAACAACAATCAAAACCGCTCTCTAAAATTAATCCCCAACAAGTTATTGCCTTTTGCCGGCGGAGGCAGCGACGGCGGAGCTGGGATCGGACGTGGCGGCGGTAATGGAGGCTGGAGTGGAGGAGCAGGAGGAGATGGGAATGATTTTAGTAATGATTCTTCTAAGTCTTCTGGGAAAGGATTTGGGCTTTTGGGTCTGTTTTTGAATGGTTGGAGATCGAGGGTTGCTGCAGATCCACAATTTGCTTTCAAGGTTCTAATGGAAGAGTTGGTGGGTGTCACTGCTTGTGTTCTTGGAGACATGGCTTCTCGACCCAATTTTGGTCTCAACGAGCTTGACTTTGTGTTCTCAACTCTTGTTGTTGGATCCATTCTTAATTTCACTCTTATGTATCTGTTGGCACCAACGTTGTCTGCTTCATCGGCTTCTCTGCCCGCAATCTTTTCTAGCTGTCCCACCAGTCATATGTTCGAACCCGGTGCTTATTCCCTTCTCAATCGATGTGGGACTTTTGTGTACAAAGGAGCTGTCTTTGCTGCCGTTGGTTTTGCTGCCGGGGTTGTAGGGACTGCACTTTCAAATGGGTTAATCAGTTTGAGGAAGAAGATGGATCCCAATTTTGAGACTCCCAATAAGGCTCCTCCAACACTGTTGAATGCGCTCACTTGGGCTCTTCACATGGGGATTAGTAGTAATTTCAGGTACCAGACTTTGAATGGGATTGAGTTCTTGTTGGCTAAGGGGTTGCCTCCGTTTGCGTTAAGTCCTCGTGGTGGTTCTGAGATGCTTGAACAATGTTCTTGGTGGGATGTCCTTTGTCGATATTGGCTAGGATGACGGGTTCTCAGAGTGTTGCGGGAAGCTAAACCAGTTGCGGTGGAGGTGGGTTCGGTTGCAGAGAAGGAGAAGTTGATCGATGGGAGTGAGGATTTGCAGAGCAATCAGTCGACTTACAAGTGAAGTGTTAGTTTGGTTTGGAGGTTCATCCTTCATCATGTTTTTGGCTCTATTTGTTAGTGATGTTTCTGCAATTTTCTCATCTGTTTTCATATGTCCATAACTTGGTTGGGTTGTGGCCGTTCATTATGATCATGGTCATAGTTTAGCTCTAATAAAAATCAAACTCCTACTTAGTTCTAGGTTTTTTCATGAGGATCGGTACCTGGTAGCCCCAACTCAATGTGTTGTCTGGCTCTAATCGAATCGAAATGTTTTATGTTTTAAATTTCTTGTTAATTTGGGATTGCGAGTTTAATATCTTAAATTGACAAGTTTTATAATAATAATCATTTTCGATAATTCGATAGTTATGATAGATTGATAGTTACAATGGGGTAGGGTGATTTGAACCCTGGAGTTTTCCATTGAAACATATAGAGGTAGTTGAACTATAAGCTCTTGGCTGCTAGTTTTATTATAGATAGGTACATTTCTTGTCTTCTTCTTTTTTAGTTTTTCTTTGTTAAACCACCCCCCCCCCCCCCCCCCCCCCCCCCAACAACTATGTACAGTTCTTGTCTCCTGATGTTCAAAAAATAGCACAGAAACATTCACTATATCACATAATAGCTGTGAGAACTATGAATTTATGATGCGTATGTATTGGATGTATAATAAGATAATTATTTCTCTCTTCGACATTACTTATAAATATAAGTGGTTTACAACAGAAACAGTAGGGGTCGGTCATTCTCCAACAATCTCATCTCTTAAGTTGTGATCTATGAAAGTTTCCAACAAGTTTGAATCCAACAGTACCATCTAATTCCATGAAGAACAAGTATTTTGCTCTGGAGGAATAACCTCTCATCATTGTGTCCAATCCAGCAATATCGATACTGTTTTATTTGCCACTTTTGTTGTTGCTCGAGCTATGTGATAGGTTCTGCAACTATCCTGATTCAATTATTTGGTCCTGCTTGTTATCACTCAATCATAGCACTTCCAGCAAGAAAAACATCTGAAGAGTTGGCGCTTTCAACTCTGATACGAACATAAATCTTTCAAGGCTTGGCATGCCACCAGACAGAGCCACCACGTCAGACAATAGTTTGACAATTATAGAAAATCGACAGTCTCTAATATACATTCGCCAATAAGTAACAACAGAATGGTTTTTTTTTTTTTTTTTTTCCCCTTGAGTTTGAAATGTGTTTGAATCAGAAGTATGCCAGAGTAAAATCGCAACCAAAGGAAAAATTCAAATCTTATTTGTTCCGTCTTTAAGAGGAAGAACATTAATGATCTTATCTCCGAGGACTATAGGAAACCTCTCATCTCCTTGCATGCTTAATTTACGAATCTCTTATAAAATGGCCTAGCACAAGTGACAAGCTCAGACGTTGGAAGATAACCGTGCCACGACTACATCAACATATGCCTAAGTGCACCTAATGATTAAACATCAATATGAGCTGCAGCAATATGAACTCATCTGACAGCCTCTGGTGTAGAATTGTAGTGAGGTGAGTGCAAGCATGCCAACTTTGTAAATTGTAAACGCGTAGCATCAAACACCACTCCCACTGCAATTATTTCATCAGAGGATATTGTTATCTTAATTTTTGGTCTGTTTTATTTTCCAGTTTAGAAAAGTTGTGACAGATACAGAGAGCAAGAACACATACCTGCTGCTGTAAAAAAAGAGTCTTCAGAGACGAGACTCGAGAGCTTTTGCTAATTCAGACCTCCGCGCGAAATCTCATTACTCACCCACTCCTATTACGATTTAGGGACTCTTGCTTTGCTTTCAATCAACATATCCTAACCGACTTCTTCTTTAAAAACCCTTTTTTTTTTTTTTTTTGTTCTTTGGTTTTTTTTTTTTTTTAATATTTAATTTTGGTTGCCCTATGTAGCCTTCAAAATGACTTGACACTCCTATGAAACAGTTTTGTTATTATTATTTATTTAATTTATGCTTTGACACTTTCCTCTTATAATTTATCCCTCGCCCTAACCGTTAAAATTAGTCCATTTTTATCTTTAAAAACAGAAACTAGTCGAGTTTACATCTACATCACTGCCATACTTTTTGAGTCATTCCTAATATTTTAGCACAGGACTGAGAGAAGGAGGCAATCAAAGACGTGCAGAGACTTTATTGGCAAAATGGTTGTTGGTAGGAAAATTGATGGACCTTTCCTTAACAAATCTCTTAGTGTCAACTGAAGCTTTTTGAGGATAGATTGGAATTGTTTTGAAGTCACAGGCTAGGTGGATTTTCATTTCTTCAGAATTGGTGTTGAGTCTTGGGAGTAGTGTTTTTCAATGGGGTTGTATCAACTTGTTGTATAGCCCATATGCTGTAGTGTTTACTTAAGATTGCATCAGGCTAGACCTGGTTTCATAGTAGCTGTTGGGCGTGTTTTCTTTCCCCTGTGCCAGGGGCAAGCAAAAACCTGATTTGTAATGGTCTAAATTCCATCTGAATTATACGGAAAACGGATAAAAACAAACCACTCTGCTAAGGGCTGGCATGCAACTAGACACAGCCACCACCTTAGAAAGCTGTTTGACAATCATAGAAGTCATCATAAGAAAATAAAGTCAAATAAATCAGCAATTTTTAATTTTTTATAGCCTTACATTCACCATTTGGTAACAACAATGGGGTTCTTAATTTTCCACCAATATCATTTTCATCTCATAACCTGCTCAATAAGATTGGCAGCTGATATGGGGAAAACGTTTTTCATCGAATTCCACTATTTTTTTCCCCCCTAAAAGTGAAATATATTTGAATCAGAACTATGCCCAAGTAAAATGACATCAAAGGAAAAATTCAAATCTTTATTTGTTCTTTCTATAAGAGGAATAAAACAATGACATTATCTATGAGCACTATAGGAAACCTCTCATCTCCTGGCATACTTCTGAGGAACTTTTCTTCTATAACATCCCTTTGCACTGAATCTCTTCTACAATTTTTTTAGCGGTATCCTTTGCCTAGCACAGCTGCCAAGCTCACATGTTGGAAGATGACTAACCACATATATGTTGGAAGATGATTGTGCTAACCACATTAGTGTATGCAAGTGCACCTAATAATTACACATCAGCATGAGCTGCAGCATTATCAACTCATCTGACAGCCTCTGGTGCAGAATTGCAATAAGGTGTGTGCAAGCAAACCAACTTAGTGAATGTTAAACACGTAGCAGCAAACACCACTCCCACTACAAGCCCGCAACTTCCTTTCCGTGTCTCCAACCTTACTGCTCTCTTGATTATTCTTCCAAAGCTTGGGAGTAATCCCCCACAAGCAAACACCATCACATGGTCTAGACCTGTGTAGTCAATTCCTGCAAGAATAGCTCCAATTGCAGATATTGGACCTGTAACTCCAATTAGGGCAGCAGCTGCAAGGGACCCATGCCAGCTGTCAGTAGCCCCAAATATGCAGCTAGCCACAGCTGCACCCCGAGGGAATCCATGTAGAGAGACAGGAAGGACCATGTGCCGACCAAGTCCAGGAGCTTTTGGTGCAGCCACTCCTAGTGCAAGCCCCTCAGCTAAAGCATGAAAGGCAACTGCTCCACATGACATGAATGACTGAAGGGTGTGAACACTCAACGGGGGACCGGATACTGTAGGCAAGTTATTCACCGACGTTCTTTTGCGACTTGCAAGCTTCAAGACACTGGAACTTGTAACATGGACAAATGCAGCTCCCATTGCAAGCAGTAATACAAGAGGCATAAATCCCATTTTTGATGAGAAAAGTAGCTGTGATGGTCGCCAGGCACCAAGGACAAAGGCAATGCCAGAAGCTGTGCCCATTAGAAAAGCATGCTGAAGATGTAAAGCAAGGGCAAATGCAACAAGAACAACTCCACCGAGCAATGGCCCAAGACCAAAAAGTAAGGAAACAAAGAAGCCAGAAGCATCCTCTGAGCTGAAATGCAGAGAAATTAAAATTAGTCAAGAAGAAAAAAAAGGAAATGCAACCAAAGTTGGTTTAAAGGATGTTTTCCTTCTTATATGGCATTATCTTCTTTTTTTTTTTGGGGGGGGTGGTGGGGGGGGGGGGGGGGGGTGGGGGGTGTGTGGGGGGTAGAAATCCTAATGCTACTACATGAACCCTCCCCTCCCTCTACCCCAAGCACTTTATGTGGGTGGGAGGTACCAATCATTCTTATGTGACATTATCAATATAACATTTCTATTGTGTCAACCAAGAATTAGTTTCGGTCATATTTAAAACATTGTACAACCTCACCTGAGCCACAAGAATCCACTTTTAGAGGGATAAAATGCAATTAAAAGATGTTCACTGCAAAGCTTGAACAATGTCATATCAAAGTGATCTATCTGTGAATCAAAACTAACATGTAGCCAACTGAACTTTTGGTGAGGGCTCATGGTCAAAAAACTGAACTAGAAGAAATAATTTACAAACAGTTAGGAAGACTAAGCCCCAAAAATTAGGCTCAGATCAAGAAATTGCAAATCATCTTTAAACAACTGAATGAAATAATATATAGGAGGGCAAAGCACAACAATAGTGGGCAAGAAATAGGTAACATGATAATTTCATCATACAAATTACAAAGACATAGTAGAGGCTTGGAGAATAAGCGGTTGACAACTAATTTGGAAGCTTCAAGAAGTAATAGAGACTTGTATTTATTAGTTATTTTCTTGTGCATGTACTAGTTTGTAGTAGTTCTATGATTACAATGATGTTGTATATGATAAATTGTTGATCAGTGTTTTACAGACAGATGAACTGTGACCTGGTTGGAGTCTAGAGATGGTGTAACTTCCCATGAACCATAAACTTATAATTATGTAAATTTGTCTTTAGTTCTTTTCAACAACCAAAAATTCTAGAATGAACTCACTTGAAGCCATGGCTGAAACTCTGAAAAAAAGTGCTAAGAGCTTCCATAAATGCCACAGAAAGTGTAGCTGCTGATGCAACCTGGGAGGAAGAGGCCTCCTGTAACCCAAAAAAAAAAAAAAAGAGGCATGAGAAACTAGCATTACCTTTCTGGAAATGAGAAACTTCAAGCCAACAAAATCCAATAAATAAATAAGAAAATAGTTCCAATAATATTTATAGACTCTTTGACCCTCTCTCTCTTCTTAAGGTTTCTCTTTCCTTTTTCTTTTTCTTTTTTTTTTTGGCATGTGTGTGTGTGTTGGGGGGGGGGGGGGGGGGTGGGGGAGGGGGAGGGGAAGGAGATTAAGCTAAAACGACTGTAAACTACGAAGAGTTGAGACACTCAACTAAGTTTCGTAACCAACCTTCAAGTGATACATAAGCACAGGAGAATTGAAAATATGTTTTCTTGCTTAGTTTACAAGAATGGATTGGCTAACATAAAAACTAAACCAAAACATTCAGAAAGCCTACTTCAGAATATGAGACATGGATCCAACCAAATACATATGAGTTCAAGCAGGCACATACCTTAAATGCATCAGGGAGTACCTCTGCAACTACCATCCAGATCATACATCCAGCAGCAAATCCCGTACAGAAAGGCAAAAACTTGTTAAACGCATCAGCACATATAAATGAAGGCACTGCTACGAGAGGCTGCAATACAAAATAAGCTAAAAGCCATTGAGTTAAAGATATCCTAATTCATATAGAGATATTTAGAATGTTCAGATTCTACTCTTCTTCACCACTCAAAATAAACTTTAATTTCCTTTTGCTTTCACCTCTAAATGAGTATATGCGCTTGAAAGTGCAACTTGGACTAGGTTCGTTTAGTGTGGCATCAACCGTAAGTAAAACAAACCCATTAAGGGTTCCTTTATTTTTTTAACTAAAATGAAGATCATATTAGCGAGCAAAACTTTAATTTCCTTTTGCTTTAACCTCTGGATGAGTATATGCACTTGAAAGTGCAACTTGGACTAGCTTCGTTTAGTATAGCATCAACTGAAAGTAAAACAAACCCATTAAAGGTTCCTAAATTTTTTTTAACTAAACTGAAGATCATATTTTCTTGCAAAGCCCTACCCATGTTTGAATGGGTTGTTTGGATTTTGAAATTCTATGATTGATACAAGAATAGGTCATCATTCTACATAGTATGTTTTAAAGGTTCTTTTTTTAAATAAAAAAAAGGCTTATGGGCTTAGGCATACAGCTCATCACAATGATTCATGGCTTCATACAGGGGCAAGAAATCTTGTTCCCTTTTATTAAGGAAGTGAGAGTAAAAGGTAGCACAACGGGCCAACATAAGATATAATTCAGTTCGCACAAATATCTTAGCAGATCTTCAAATCTGTTCTGTTTCCCCTGACTCTTCATGCACGGTGAGGTCTCCACTCACACATTAATATTATAAATTTATAAGTGAATTGCTCCTCAGGTTCAATATGGTTCCTACCTATCAATCCAATACCCAAGCAGACACAGATCTTTTGATACAAAAGACAAATGATCTGACACAAAGAAACCAACAAATCACCCATAGGGATTGGGTTGGACTCAGAGAGTTTCCATTTGCATCCCTCCATGAGAAACATGGAGGTTCAAAGCAAGTGTCCAGAGAACTTTGGACACTAGCTCTTTCTTTATTTGGAGTACATTGGGTTATGCCTAAGAGGGTGGTGGATTTATTGGCTTGTTAGAAGAGGCGGCTTGCTAGACATCTTAATGGAGACATTTGGAATGCAATCCCTCTCTGTGTAATGTGGATCATTTGGAGGGAAAGAAATGGATGGACCTTTGAAGACACTGAACAACCTATGCTAGTGGTGAAGTTGGTTGCGCACTTTATATGAGTGAATGGCAACTATAAGTGGTCATTCCTTCTCTAGATTGTTAGAATTTTTTAGATTCCTGTAATTTTTTATAATTCCAATATACTGCTAGTACACGTCCTGTGTACTGTTGTTATCTCTTTTTCCCTTCAGGATTAATAAAATTTACTTTGTATCAAAAAAAAACCATACGAAGATCATTTAACAAAACATAAAGGGCATTGCGAAAGTCACTGTATAAAGCTAGAATGGAAGAAAAATTTTACAAACTGAGATAAAGTTGATCTTCCCAGACCTTCCATTTATCTCTAAATTATTTTCTTTATGTGGAGAGACCCAGTTGATCTTAGAATACTTTTTGCCTTTAACAATGTGAGAGATAAATATACTCAAAAGTACAACGGATTAGAAAGCCTAACATATTACCTGAGGTAATGAAGTAATTACACTCCATAACATGGCTTTCTGTGGAGAAACACCCCTTGATGCAAGCACCATACTCACAGCTAATCCCTCGGGGATATTGTGCACAGCAATAGCCAAAGTCACTAAAAGACCTTGAGAGAATCCCTTTGAGCCAGCAAATGAAACACCAACACCAGAGCCCTCCCCGAATGAATGAAGTGTCATTATGCCAATAACAAGAATGACTTTAGCTGCATCTGCACCTTTTATGTCCAACATGCTTACTTCCCCATATTGTTCAAGAAGCTGAAACCCAAAAGGTGAGTAAGAAATAGTTAGATCTTATACACCTTACCTTATGTAATATGTATTAGGCATATATTGGCACGACTTAGGTCTATTTCTGTTCAAGATTCTTCACATGCCATATTGACACCTACCAAGCTGATATTGTAGTTACTTACACTGCCTTATCCTTCTTCTTTTTTTAATAAGTTACACAGTCACCCCATGGGTCTTGAATCCACAACCTTACCTTTCATCCCATTATTAAGGGAGAAAGAATTTCATTTGAGCTAGAGTCCATTGGCTACCTTGCCAATATTCAGAAAAGCAATCAAGCATGTTTACAAGTATTCATAATAAGAAAGATGAGGCCAAGAGCCTCGTAGATCAACTAGCACTTCCAAGTGTTGATTTAAAGCCCCCCTCCCCCATTGCAACTATTGAATTATCAAAAATAGAATGATAAGAAGCAGAAAATTCTAAATTCCCAATGAAAGGGGAAACCAGAAAATGATGTGAAAAATGGAAGACCAAAGTCATCACCTTTTTACAGAGCCAAATGAATATTCCACCAGCTAAAAGCCCAATCACAACCCAATTTCCACCATCATGCCCCTGCTGCCCTTCCTCAATGAGATCAAAACTCGCAGCCAACATCACACCAGCAGCCATTCCATTGCATATTCCAGCCCACTGCGGATCAAGCTCCACAAAGAAGAATGGGACTGCACCTAAACCAGTAGCTGCAGCCATTGCCAGTGTAAATAACGCAACTGTTGACCATGAAACTTTGCTGCTTCCACTTTTAGTCTCTCCCAACACCTTATTAGTATCCTGAAAACTGAAAGAATTCTCTGTAACAGTGCCATCTATAACATTATTTCCTACATCCTTATGTGGAGCGGTTCTCAGCTTTCCAGAAATTTCATGTTCAACCTCTGCCGTAGCAAAAACAAAAAACAATATAGAGGAGAGCAGCAGGAATAACACGGGTCCCTTAAATCTCAACTGCATTTTCATTTGTAAAGATGCAACAAAATAATCATCCAAAATCTCAAGCAACTCAAAACAATCATCCAAAATCTCTACTCTCCCCGACTGCAAATCATACAGCGAACAACGTTTCCTCGTATTAGCAGCTCCCAGAACCCCTAATTTAGAGAGCACCCAGAAGCCAATTTAGGTGCAGGCACCAGTCCTTGTTGGATACCAGCTTAAGCTACAATACAAGATCAGATTTTCAGAAAAAGGGTATAATGCTTGATAGAATTATATTAACAAAACATAAACATTATAAGAATTACCAATAACTTAAGGCACAAACAAGAGAAAAATTTTGAAGCAATTCAATGGAATTAATCACAAAATCTCATCTAAAGATGATAACTTTTTTCTAAATCAAAGAATACCCAATTCCACAATCAACAGCCTCTCCAACATTCCACTTTAAACCCAACAAAATTAACAACTAGAACATAGAAATTAAAAGGCTAAACTTGATAATCTTGATCAATGCCCCCATCAAAGAAATCAAAATTCAAGTTCAAAGAGAGAGATAATTCTACCATTTTTCGTTCCCTCAAAGAAAAAGAAAAAAATTTGAAATTGCAGATGCTAGTCAATACATGAGAGGTTCAGAGAGAATCCGATCGTGAAAATTAAGAGATAATCAAAGAAAAAGAAAAATAACAGAACTTACCGATACAAACAAAAAGAGGGAAAGCGCGTAGGTTCCAAAAGAAAGGAAAGGAAAAGAATAAAACCGCCGAGTTAGTGAGTCACAGGGTGTGTCAAAAACCCGGCGATTTTAAAGAATCGGTGAAGGTATGTTCCAAAGGAATAAACCTTCAACAAAACCAATCCTGCTAATAATGTTTTAATTTAGAAGATAGTTATACAAATACAAGTATAGTAAAATATCTAACTTTAGTGTACATGGTTTAACGTAAATGTAAATGTAATTGTGGGAGACGAAGTTTTAGTTTATAGGAGTCTTTTTAAGGATAAATTATTATCTTGCGCTCGCACGTTGTTTTCTTTTCAACCTTGACCCCAAACAAATACTACCAAAATTGAAAGTCCAAAACCAGCGACTCATAAAGTCTACTTTGCCCACGTGACACCCACCGAATTAGGCGACTAATTTTCTTTTCAATTTCTTTTTTTTTAATTGATAATTCGATGGTTAAAATAGAGAGGGGGATTTGAAGTTTGAATCATTGAACGATACTATTGGATAATTTAAAATGAGTTAATTGAGTTAAAAGGCTCTTGATGAAATAATCGGTTAAAGATTGAAGTAGTATCATTTTTACTCGTTTCTATCACTAACACCGTTTTTATTATACACTAATTACAACAAATTTTATTTTCCAACTTTTTATAAAACAAATTTACAGTAAATCTTATAAGTAGTTATGGAAAAAGTTGTAAACCTTAAAGTGGAGAGTTAACGATTTTCATGTTGTTAATACCCATGCCCTGCCATTCACAGCTTCACTTCACTATATGGAAACTACTTGACGAAGTAAAATATCTTGAACCGGGTAATATGTCAACCGGGGAAGCTTAGTTTTAATGGAGAAATGGGAATCCAAGGAAAAAGATTAGGACTATGGAGAGATGTCTCGAGAAACATGAGCATGTGTCCTAAAAATGAAGGGAGGAGAGAATAAGGAAAGCTAATAAAAATGATAATATCCTCGAGTTAGGATGGAGAAGCGTTCCTCAGAATTGTTGTATCAGCATTAATGATAGCCACATACTGACAATTGACATTGATTAGCATTAAGTGTTAAGTGACTAAACTGTTCACAGTTCACAGGCGTTAATGAGATCATTAAATGTAGATTAACTCAACTGTTCACGAAAGTTAATGAGAGCCTATGGGCCCTATACGCAATCATCTTTTGGCCTAATTTACAGATAAGGAAAAGAAAGCCTGGATGTCCATCATCATCACTCCCTTTTTCCCTTAGGATGAAGGCAAAAATATCGGCTATAAATACCAACCTCCTTCCTTCATAAGAGGTCACAAAGAATATAGTAAAGAAAACTCGAGCAATAGTTAGAAATTTGTTTATATTCGTTTCCAAAGGCCTAGCGGCAAGAAGAAGCCTAACAATAAGGGCAAAAAGAGAGTTGGTAGATTGATAAAGAAAAAGAACCATTAAGCCCGAATGGCAGGAATAATGGATCGTGGACCTATGAGATAAATAAATAGGTCTTAAGGAAAGTAAGATAGGCCAAAGGGAGGCCTAGAAAAGGTAGTAGTAAACCCATGGGCAATATGTGATGTAGAAAGGTAAGAATGGGCCACAACAAGCCCGAGATAATAAAGTAAGAAAATAAGGGGTCATAGCAAAGCCTATAAACCCCAAGGATGAAAAATGAAGTAGTTGGGCCGACAAAGCTCAAAAAAGTTAGCAAGGTACCCATGGGTATGTAGAATAAGAAACAGGCCGAGGACGTCCAACAGGAACAAATGGGCCAACGATGCCCAAATAGAAAGGAATGAGATGAAAGAACCCACAAGCAGTGTAACGAGCTAAGGAAGCTTAAAGTAGCATAAATGACCGTGCAGGGTCATTGAAAAAAGGCTGGGCAGCAAGTCCAAAGAGACCCAATAGGTGCAAGTTGAGTAACATCACAGCAGAAGTAGCAAAATGGTATGGCAAAAAATGGTAGCAGAGCTGTGGAAAGAAGAACAAATGGGCTCAAGAAAGAAAAGCCCACAATCAAGCAAGGCTCAATCCTTGAAAGAGGCGAGCTATAAGGAATAAGAAATCAAAGGGTAGTTCACGCCATAAGAGGTCAAGGATAAGCGGCAAAATGCACAAACGAGCCTTCAGACCACAGCAAACGAATGAACAGTAAACAAGCTTTGGATGTACGCAGAAGTAAAGCATGCGCAAAGCCTAGGCTCCACCAACCTATACCCAGCCAATACAGGAGTGGTGGGTCATGGGTCAAAGGTAAAAAAGGGTATGGTCTAGCAGTGGGGAGCAGGGGGAGCCTATTTTGGGTATCCCGCTTAAGCTATTTTGGAGGAAATGTCCTGCTGGAATGACATACCACCCAAAAGAGGGAGGATGAGTTGGAACTACTAAGTGCATGCCATGAGGGATAGGGAGAGAACACCCATAGTAGACTAGCATGCCACAGTGAGCAAACAAACAAAGTAACTTTCTTTGTTTGGCAACAGGGAGCGGCACAGTCAACACAAGTAAGTGGTGGTGGTTGGACAGTTGACAAACCTGTGGTGGTCAACAAGAACACCCAGACCAAACAAAGGTTGTTAAAAGCTAAAATGGTAAAAAAGCATCCACGACAAGCAGTATAAAAAGGACCTCAGCCATGCACAATGGGGACGACATAAAAGGATAGGAATCACCCCAAGAGTAATCACTATCACATCACACTAGGAAAACACATAAATAAAGAAAGAAATAGAGCATAAAATTCGAAATAAGGAGAAGTAAGGAAAAGAAACAAAGAGTTAAACAAAGTAGAAGGAAGAGGATAGATTGGAATGGCAGGCATGCATGAATATGTACTTTTCCCCTTCTCTCACTCTTAAAGCCTGCTCTCTATTAAGGACGGAGAATTATTCTGGAAGCAAACCATTCAGGTTCATTCCCTCAAAATGAGTAATTTCTGTGGCAAGATCCTCCTGCGAGGTTACCCACGTTGAGGAAATGGTTCTCTCATTGATCTCAGCCCTGTGATAAAATCGAATATGGTAGATTAGTCGCCTTTTCTTTGATTTTATGAACTAATATTGGCATCCCTTACCCCATGGTCGCTATTCCCATTTGTGGCGTGTTGTTTCTTTTCGCCTTGACTATTTATTTAATCTATTTAACAATAGCGTTGTTCACTTATCATTGTCTAACTCACCTGCCATAGCTTTTTATAGAACTTCGTCTGCCATGAGCACGTGACTAAGGTTTCAGCAAACGGGGTATAGCTTGTGCACAAGCCGGACCAAAGTAAGTTGCAGTTAGACCGATCCTAACTCTCTTATTCAGAACACTTGGGCCTAGCGCGGTTGGAGATAGTCCAACCTAGGAATCACAAAAGGCCCACCACAAAATTTAAGAGGAGAGTCATTCATGAGAAAAAATTGTAATTCATGAGTTCTGGTTGTCATTCTTATGTATATAAAAAGAAATCTTATTGTATTGGTTTAAATGGATGGGAGAAAATTTCCAAGATAAAAATTAGTATTTGCGTTGAATAAATCCGTTATGATCAAACATGTGGGGAAATTACACTCTACCCTCCCTAAACTAACCGAACGCACACTTATCCTCCTAAACTATTACCCGTGTAACACTTATCCCCTTTAACTATTACTTGTGTAACACTTTGCATCCCATCCTATGAGTAATTGTTTAAGGAAGTAAGTGTGTATTCTCATAGTTTAAATGGATAAATGTAAAAGATGTATAGTTTACAAGAGTATAGTTTATGGGGATAGGTGTAAAATAGAGTATAATTTATAAATATAAGTGCAAAAGATAGTATAGTTTAGGGGGTAGAGTATAATTGCCTTCAAACATCACGAATTTAAAAAAAAAAATTAAATAAAAAGAAATTGACGAAAGAAAAAAGTTTGACCGGAGAAACTCCCCAAAATAAAAGGGTTGACTGGATTCTCTTAAAAAAATGACTTGAGAAGAGAATATGCAGAGTGTAATGGAATACACTACTAATCATAGAGCTGGCACTTAATATTATGTGCGTACCGTTGCAAGTTTTGATTAGGAAATTATCTGATTTTTCTTTTTCTTTTTCTTTTTCTTTTCCCGATCAGGTAGAACCGAATTATTATTAAAAAATCGAATTATTAAAATTAAAATGCAGTTAATCTTGAAAACAGGTATTTTATCCGTATCTCAGTTTGAAATGAGGTGTTCAGTTTTGGTTGGGTAAATCACACTTATTTCCCTTAGAGAATTGCTACTGTCACAACATTTTTCACAACATTTTCACAACAAATCCTAGTTGGCAGGTTGTTACAGGTTTTAAATTTAAATCCAACACTGAAATTACTTTCTTACCCACTAGTAACAGCAAATAATAACCTGCCAACTAGGATTTATTGTGAAAATGTTGTGAAAAATGTTGTGGACATAGTATTTCTCTTTCCCTTAATATGACCCTTTAATTTTTTTTTATTTATTATAATTACCATTATTTTAATTTATGGTGTATAATTTATATGGTGTTCTGACTTCCAATGTTATCCAAAGATGGTATTCAATCATTTCTATATACACGACAATTTTTTGAATATTCTGTTTTTGGTATCAGAATAATAATGCGGTCCTGCCCTGTTTGGGTGCAAATTTTGGTTATCCTATCAAACATTCAAAATCCTCTTTTTGGGATACCACAGTACTTCATAAACTCAAAATCCTTGAGAGCGAAAGCTACATAGGTGGAATTAATTCTCAGCACTTTGTCAAACCAATCCATGTTTAAAGCATATTCTGCCTTAAATAAATAAATAAATTCAAACGGACCATTAGAGACAAAACCACATATACAAGCACGGGGTTTATTATAAAACTCAGTTTTTAACACCAAATTTGATTAAAAACCTCATTCTCTCTCCTTTATGGGTATATGTTTGTTTCTAAATTAAATAAAATAACTCAAAATTTTGATTAAAGAGAAAATATATAGATGATGCCAAATAATTCATATATTTTCTCTCTAATCAAATTTAACACAAATAATCTCTCAGCTGTTAGTTGTTTACAATTACATCATCACCGTTGCTTTGGCCACTTCGATCTTGAAATCCTGACTCGGATTTTCTACTAGACTCAAGTGGGAGTACTTATTAATTATTATGGGAGTACAATCCTTATCTAACAAAAAAAATAAAAAGTGGGAGTAACTTGTGTCTTTTTAGTTTTTATGGCTGTTGAAAGTTGAAACACAGAGTTGTTATAAATTCAGCACCAACATTGATTATTTTCAATTGCACAAAGAACTTAGAAAGCGCCAAAGCAGTGCTCAATTATTGTCCCTCCCTTATAAGAATTGCCTTGGACTCCCAGGAAAACATAATTCAGTACAAATCGAGCTCGCATATTTGCATTTCTTTGTTTGTTCAAACACGTTATAATCAAGTGCTAATTAGCACATTGAATCATCCAAGTGTCTTTACCCTCACAATCCTGACACAATGGGGGTAATTATAAAGGGTGGTAGCTTTCAAATTATTGTTAAATAGTATATATGGCAATCACCATTATTTTTAATGCAGTGCTAGTGTTCCTTTATTTATGGTACATATTTTATATGCTGATTTTGCCGGGCAATCCAAACAGTAAGAGTATCGTGTAAGCATGCTTTACTTTCATAATTGTAGTATGCAATTTCTCCGCTTAACTTAATATAATTGTAGTATGCAATTTCATAATTTTTTTTTCCCCTCCAAAAAAAAAAAAAAAAAAAAAAAAAAACTTAATACATTTAGGGAACATTACAGTAAACTCACCTATAGTTAGGCCTGTTTTCACTTTTAATACTTTGGCTACCTGAGATAACTTCCGTTAGAATCTGTTATTCACCGCTCCCTTTCCCGTTAGAAAAACATATTTTTAGGAAAAAACAAACATAACAAAAATCAAAAAGTTAAGGCTTTTGATTACTTAAGAACTTCTATGAGAACAAAGTGGAGGAATAACACACAAATCAAAAGGCTCAATGAAGTCACTTTTAATCTATATCAATATCAACAATCTCATAACAACTCAAAATTGTGAACTAGTTTTTACAAGAAGACTAACAATCTCAAAACAACCAGCAACGTTATTTACAAAAGCGAGTGAGATAGAGACAAGCAATCAACAACCAAAGAATGAGGTAAAGCAAAATCTAGCCGTGGGTTTGGATTGTGGTAGATCATCCATGGGTTTGGTGGCATGGTGGCGACTCTAGGTGTTGCTTGTGCCTCTCCTAATTCTCAGTCCTTTTTTGCACAACCAAACACCACCAATCAAGGAAAGGGAAGGAACCTTCCAACTTCAAACCCACCCTCAATTCCAACTTCAAACCCACTCCGAATCCCAACCACAGTAGCAAACCCACCTCCAATTCCAACTTCAAACCCATTCTGAATCCCAACCACAGTAGCAAAACACTTGAATAAGCAATCCGACGAAACCAAATCTGACAACCACACAACTTGGAAAATCCAACAGCTCTCCTTGCACTTCCTCAACCTAGATCATGATCGTGATCGTGATCATCTTCAGCTTCAGAAAGTAACATGCAGGGCAGCGACAATGAGGAAGAAGCTGGAAGTGGACACGGCAAGGTTGTTGGATTGCATGAGAGGGAGGCACAGAGAGATTCAAGAAAAGGTGTTCGAGTACTTCAATGCGAGGCCCGAGCTTCAGACCCCATTCGAGATCTCGAAAGACAAGCACAAAGAGCTGTGTATGAGGTAGCTAATTGGGTTGGTGAGAGAAGCCAATATCAGAGTGGGATTATGTGCTATTCCTCCACTTTATTCTCATAGAAGTTCTTAAGTAATCAAAAACCCTAACTTTTTTATTTTTGTTATATTTGTTTTTCCCTAAAAATATGTTTTTCTAATGGCAAAAAGAGAGGTGGGTAACAGATCTCTAACGAAAGTTTCCTCAAGTGGGCAAAGTATTAAGTTCTGAATCACAGGTAGGCAAAGTGAAATCGGGCCTAACCATAAGTAGATTTACTGTAATTTTCTCATATATTTATTTGATGATAAATGCCTTAACATACACGTGCTATCCCTGATGTGCTTGGTAGAAAAAAACCAACTCTTTGGAAAACTTTTAGGATAAAGAATCAGAGTGGTCTTCCTTGTAGAAGGAAGCCTCTTTGAGCAGTCACGTATCCAAAGTCTTCTAACACACAATAGAACAAATTGGGACTTAAATCTTTTCAATAATATGGTGGATTGAGTGCAATTGAATTCAACTTAATTCAATTATGTCCTCCGTACCAATTAAATTGGGATTGGTTATGGAACCTCACCAAATCAGAGTCAAACTCATATTCTTCTTCATCTTTCTATTCTATCTTAAATCATTCTTTCCACCTTCCTATTCAATCTATCCTCCATTATTGTCTACCCTTGTCATTTTTGATCTCCCTTGCCTCTTTTCGGTACGTTAACTCCACCCCTATCAATGCTTAGAGTCCAAAACTTGGATGAAAGAGGAGATTGCAGTAAGTTTTGCTGACCAACATAAAACTTCATTTTTTAATATGAAGAGATCCTTTACAGATAGGAGTAAGCCTCCCGGCATTAAAATATATGGAAAAATTCAGTGTCTGTTATTCCCTTAATCCAGAGGGGAGATAACTCACATAAACCATTAAGCAATAATGTCATATCTACAAACTACAAATGGGGAAATTATCAGCGTTGTCCCAATTCCCATCCAAACCCGCCACATAAATCAATGTCAAAGGAAAAACAAGCTTGACTTTGTTGCGGTGAGAATTAGAACTTCGGGTACCAAAACATACCTTTAATACCTTCTGGGTCAGGTTCAAAACCTAAATTCCGATAGAACTCTACAACTGCAACGACAATTGAAGAGAAGTGAGGCTTTGAATCCCACATACAAAGAAAAAAACTATCTAGTAGAGAGTTTAAGTTAAAAACAATGGGCTGATAAATGGGCTTTCTACCATAATGAACATAAAATCAATCATTCGCTAGTTATACCTTGACTATCCGCAAAGAGTGTTATATTTCCAATGTCCCTTTGCAGAAGAGCCCTTATAATATTTTCAACAAGGGTCTTTCCAAGGCCTTGTCCCTGAATGATCAAAACATCATAAGTAAGATACTGCATTTGCATATAATGAAAATCATCTATTAAGTCTTGTTGTTACACAAAGATGTACTTAGGTCCATGAATACATGGTTGCCAACTTCAAGAATGCCTTTAATTTTTACCAGTGAATTAAAAGCAAAAGATCTGACATCTAAAACCAGACCCGAATTGAAACACCTGAAACAATAGTGTGGTGGGAAGTCAAACACCAACACTCGTTTTTAAGTCGAATTGCAGTAATTCCTTGAGCCCAAACTTGCAGCTTTCTCAAAAAAGACACATTTTTTACAAAATTAATACTACAGTTATTTGTTAGGTCCACTTTTGACCCCATTCAACCAGCCCATTATCCTATGTCATAAATAAATGTAAAATGCATTCAACTAGATATCCAGAAACAGAAGCTGCCTGTATAAAACTTCAAATTGTGCTGTTGTATTTCTTTAGCATGACTGCAATTTCTGATTGATACATATGCTTCAATAAGCTTGTATTGTTAGACTTCTCTTTTTGATGAGCAATAATGACTAAAATCCTCAGTAATGATATGGTTGCCCATCCATGCTCAAGTAACACAAAATGTACCTGATATGAAGGATCAACAAGGACATCCCATATTGTAGCATTGAAAGCATGATCTGAGGTAGCACGAGCCATGCCAATTAGCTTCTTTTGGTCACCCCCTTCTGTCAAATAACTTCTCCAAGTACACTAAGATGTTCAACAAATAGTTTTAGATGTAGTAATAAGCATGAATAGAGCTTATCATGACCAATCATATGGAATTGGAGGATAGTGCAACAACATCAAACTTAATAGTTACCTGGTTCAGGTGATTTCCTAATAGAGTGCAGGGTGGCTACCATGTAGCTATTTTTCAAAGCAGCAGCTAGTTTTGACAGTGGCCTCCGAGGCCAGCCCACCTGTTAACAGCATGATATTATGTAATTTATGGATTTGATCATCACCCGAAGATTTTACATAACTAATGACTACTAATTCTTCAAAGAGGAGAGTGCTTTTGCATATCACATGTGTGTGTGTGTTTATCTTTCGATCAATATAAATCAATTATGGGATGAAGGAACCTCAATAGGCATAAACAGCGTCAAAAAGGTTTTATAATTCAAAGCAATCATGGTTGGTGTCTAGCCAACATATATTATAAAATACAGCTAACAGACTAACCTTCAGTAGAAGATCAATCAGCCAATATAAATTTAAAACAAAAATAAAATAAAACCAAGTCTCAGTCAATTTACAAAATGCTTCTCGATACAAGGACTTGATCTATGAAAAGTGTCACAAAATCACTTGTACCCCATCAACGCATACACGATCCATGTACACATAATGCAGTACACATGAACTTCAAATCCAACCAGCATATAACTTCAGTAATTCTGTATGCATGTACAAAAGAGATACCAACAAAGAATTACTGAATGCATGTGCAAAAAAGTTACCAACAAAATATAATTACCTTATCACATAGGGCTTGAAGATCATACACATCAACATCTCCACCTGAAGAGAATATTATTTGTTCAATTGCTCCATCTGGTTGAGTCTTCTCAATGAGAACAAACTCTTCAGGGAGAGGTTCCTCTACCTGGGGCTCAGGGGATGTTTCTATGACTTGTGTGGTATCATCCTTTAGAAGCCTGCAATAAGAAGAAAGTTTAGGACCTTTTAAATAAAGTTAAAGCAAGAAGCAGTTGAAACTTCTTGGTATAATTGCACCATTGGTTTATGGTTTACCATAGAGGAGTAAATATATACACAAAAGAATGAGATCTATATTAGATAATGACAGAATATTGGTTTTGTACCAATAAAGCTTAAAGGCTAATAATCTTATAATCATGTAGTGTACACCGGTGCATAAGAGATATTATCTTACTCTTTTACACCCCAACTAATAGTAGCAAATGCATATCATATAGTGGTGAAAGTTGCAGCTCTTAATAATGAAACCTTTATTCCGAGCTAAGAAGTCAACATGGTATTTGGCTACCAACGTATGGGAAATTGTGGCTTATTCACCTTCTGACATTTTCTAAGCGAGTCTAGGACTTAAGACCGTCTACAAGAGCACAATTCTACTGCCTGTTCATCTTGGGAAAATATAGTTAATTGATACAAACACCACCACAATTCATACAAGCACAATAACCAATATAAACAGAAAAATTCAGCAACAATCCACAATCAAGACACCAAATTTTTTCATGGAAAACCCTCTAATGAGCAATTCAAAACATCTTCCCTTCTTAGAACATACCAAAACATTTATGCATACCAAAACCAGGCAATTCAGCCGACTAATTGACCACTGAAACACAAAGTGAGTTCCCTAAAATACTATTTGTATATAATACACAACATGACAAACACCCATCCAGCAATAGAGTGATAGCAGTATTATTAAAATTACCCGGAAGAGCATGTGTTTCTTAATTATATACTAAGCAGGTGGATGTGTTTCATTTGCATGAAATTATTTTCACCTCAGAAGAGAATAAAAAGCTTTTTAAAGTACTACATTTTCCAAGCTACAGTTATAAACAAAATAAACTCATCCAAACGCACACGAATTCTTCATCAAATAACAGCCAATATCTTAAAATTACCCAGATTTAATGGACTCCCAAAAGCCAGCCCTGAGTCTTAGACTCTTATGCTTCCTGCTCCCTGCAAACAAATACATATAGAGAGAGAGAGAAAGATTGTATTTTGTAAGTTTACAACCACTCCATCAGTCAAATCTTTTACTAAAAGAACATACCAAAAAAACCCATGTAGATATATGTACCTCCTCGGTCAAGCCCACAGTTAAGGTTGTGAGCAAACAATAGCTTATCATAAACTTGCTGCCCTTGGAAATCAAATGAAACAATTGGGCATCTGAGACATATTTATAAAATGAAAGTTCGTTATTTTCTCAGAAACCTTAAATCCATACATAACAAGAAACCCACAAAGCATTATTCTAAATAGAAGCCAAGTGAAGCTCACTACCCAAGTATACAAAATTTGCAAAAGATTTTTCTTTTTAAATGGACCCAAAAAAAAAAATTAAAAATTAAAAATTGATAGAGCGTTGGTGATGGTAACTTACAGAGAGAAAGGAGCTACAACGTTGAGGGTTAGCATTTTTTTTTTTTTTTTTTCTGGGGTTTCTGGGTGGCGTATACTAATACAATGTATATAAGAGGAGCTGTGTTTTTTTTGTTAGAGTGGATTAGATAATAACTAGGATATTGTTTTCACAGCCCCAAACGCTTACACAAAAACGATCAAAAGTCGACGGTCGGTCAACGACCCGTCGTTGAGGAACGACTTGCCGCTCTATCTCAAGGGCCAAAAACGACTTGCTGTTGATGTTGACGTTGGTTTTAGTTTTTGGGCGTTCCAATTTGCACACGATGGCCCAGTTTTCTTCTCTAGTCTCGTTTGGGCCAGTCCAATAAGTATGGCCCAAAAGTGCAATCCCATTTGATGATCTTCGTTTGCCCAAAACAATTTGTTGTCTTTTTGTTTATTATGAGTGGCTCTGTGACATCTAATTCCGATGTTGTTTGAGCAATTTTTTTAAGAGTGTTTTTTTTTACCCTTTACATGTTACATGATGCATTAGCTCTCTCAACCTCTTGTTAAGCAGTCAGCCGGAGAACTTCAGGAATCCAGTGATAAGGGATAAAAAATATCAACATTCTGGATTATAAGAAGGTGGCTGGCCACTATCCGCAAGAAATTCAAGGATTCTCCTGATGGGATCTTTGGAAGCCTTTCAAGCAGAAATGTGAAGCAAAGTGCTCAAAAGAAGTCAATGGACATGCTGAAGAAAAGACTGAAGGACTTCAAATGAAATGATAAGGCTTGCAATATATATTTCCCTCAGAATTAGGAGTGTATTTTTTTTTTTTTTTTTTCTTTCAGTAGTTCAGTAATCAGTAATTAGGAGTGTATACTGTATATATCTCTGCTGAATATATAATTTTGTATTATCCTTGTTGATATTAAGAAAGGGTAGGATTCTTTAGTTTTCCTTATAATTTATATTCAAAATAAAATTTTCTCACATTTCTTTGGCTAATCAATTTTAAGTCATGTTAGGTCCTTGCTGCTTCAATCTTTTTATCTTTGCTCTTTCCTGGAAAGTTAGTCCATTATCATTGAGAAAGAACTTGCGAGTGCTCTGCTTTTTGTACTTATTTTGCTTTCAATCTATAACTTATTTCATCTATGAGGAAATGGCCATGTACTCTTTATCAATGGGTCTAAGATGGATTTATTACAGCTCCATGTAGATATTTCCAGTTATGCATTTAGTACTTGGTTTCTTTTCACACTTTATAACTAGACTTTGTCAAAGAATTGATGAATTTGGCCAACGAGTTCAAGACTCATTGGATGTATTAGATTAATTAGTGAATTCGGTTTTGGGATCCTTATCAATTTAGGCTAATGAAATGGGTTTGTATGCTGGACGCAGCCGCTCAACAATCTGCTGCAGGAGACCACCTTTGGGAGGGAAATGAAGGAGAGAGTGTTGATTGGCATCATATAAGTTGATGGTCTTTACTCCTTTGGACTTAGAAATGATGTGAGCACAGGAGGGGAAAGGTGTACGTGTACCTAGAAGTCTCAGACTTGTTAATTCTTTGAGTAGTGTTTGTAATCTTAGGCAAAGTTCATTGGACTAGACATGATGCAGACACGTGACCAATTTTGATCTTGCGTCTGAATAGTGTTGGGTCTTGTGCACTAGAGCATTAGACCCAAGCCAAACCCTGTAATCTTACTTTTTCGGTTGGCCTGGCAATGCTGTCAAGTATGCCAGCAACTAACAACTCCGTAATTCAGAATTTGGTTGTTAACTATTAAGGAAAAAGAAAAAAGAAATATAAGCACGTGCCTACCTGAAGAACCAAATAAATTGGTGTTTGCATCAAGTTGTTTGGGAGGCAGATAGGCTGGCAACTTCTCTCATTTAAATATAGGCCTGCTGCTTGCCTTTATCAAACCATAAGTTTGCTTGCCAGTTATCCTCTCAAGGGTTTTAAGTAAGAACCCAAATCCACGGAGGGGTAAGCCTTAGGACCCATGAAACGAAGGGAAGAAGAAAAGCCCAGCCTGCCAAGGTCAGAAAATCGCTAAGGAACCCAGTGATAAGAACTAGGCCGAGATACCTGGGGACTGCCAGGAGCTCGGGATTCTCAGGACGTATAGCAAAGCCAGGATTGGATTAAGACAATTCAAAGGGGGTGCCAAAAAATACAAGGAACGAGAATAGATATGTCCCTCTCAGTCACCCAATGCTGCAGAAAGGGATCAGAAGGCCCAGGAACTAACAATTCATGAAGGGATTGGTACCTCGAGGAACCCAGAAAGAAGAACCATGAAGGGAAGTGGCTGGGAAACTTAACCTGGCAGGGAGGAAGTAGCTCACTTGGAAAAAATGACAAAGGGAAAGGCAGCCAAAAGCTGAGTCTGAAAAGATGAGGTTTAGAAGCCTTGAAGGAAGAAGGACCAAAAGTCAGCTCTCTGAAGACACCCCAGAACGAAAAGACAGCAAGAGACTTTTGGGGAAGAAACACCAAAGAAGGAAATTATGAGGAATGAGGAATGAGGAAGGGACCAGCCACCAATGCTGCTGGCACAACATTGGTTCTAGTGCCCAAGAGAGCAAATGGGAAATTAGTGATACCCCGGAAACCCTGGAATGACACTATAAAAAAGGGAAGCAGCCAACAATGAAGGACATTCAACAACAGTGAATTAGAGCAGAATCATTGAGAAAACTCTGTTAGAATTCAAAAGAGAAAAGAAAAGAGAGAGAAATATCGCCCTGTATCCTCAAACAACCACTAGAGAACACACTTTGATTCAAAGGGATTTAAACTTTGCAAGTCTTAGAGACTTGAAGAGCCATCTAAGTCTGTGATTTTTAAACTTATTTGGACCTTGTAACACGTCTTAGTGAGCATAATGTATTACACAATTAAGAAAGTAATGGAATATTTCACATTGTCTTAAGGACCCTTAACATTTTATTTTGTGTCTTTCCTTACCATTTTGCCCCTTTATTGTTTCTTGTTATTCAATACATATTTCTTGTTTGCTAGCATGCATGTGTTATAGGATTTGTATTTTGTGTATTACTTGGTTTGTAATCAGCCCATTTAGCTGCGGTGAACCAAGTACAGTCTCCCAAAACAACAAGTAAAAGGCCCAGGGTCTTTGTTTCTACTTGGCCTGAGTACTGTCCAAAAAAGACCCACACAACTAGTATAGTATTGAATTAATATATATATCTGTGAGTATATTAAACAGTGAAATTAATACAATGCAATTCGTTAAAAAAAAGGTTTAGTAAAATGCAAAGTTTGTTTTTTTTTTTTTTAAATGACAAAAAATAGTCTTAGATATGACATCTTGGTTATTCCTTTCATCTATATTACTACTAAAAGGATTTCCCTGCTTCGTATTCAATTTTTGACGTACATAAATATCCTCATACAAATTTTAAAATAATATACTCTTTAGTTTAGTTTTTTTTTCTACAAAAAACAAAAAAGGTTAAAAGAGTAATAATATCTCATGTACAAAAAAGGAAAAAAAAAAAACTGTTTTCTCATTTGTATTCAAATGTTTGATGTCTATCTATATTTGTTATCTATTTGAATTCAAATACGTTTATAAAAAAAAAAAATACAAAATTACTTCTTCCAAAACAAACCCACTACCTACGAAAAACTACTCATTCTTATCTTGTATTCAAATGTTTGATTCTTATTTGTATTTGTTATCTATTTGAATTCAAGTACTTCAATTATATTTTAGGCTTTTTCCTTTATCATATTCATTCTACCTAAAATTTAGGACACTATCTCCATCTCATTTTTAAACATTATTCTATGTTGCCTTACCTTTCTTTTTATATAAATATAAATATATATATAAAAAAAAACAATATATCACTTTTAAACATAATAACACTAAAAAAAAAAAAAAAAGCATTAGTACACGCGCAAAGCACGTGTGATAAGCCTAGTAGCTTTGATAAAAGAATTAAAATGGCTTTTTTTTTTTTTTTGGAGATCGATAGATAGTGGCGGAGGAGAAGGTGGGGGCTCAAACTTCAAACCATAAACATAGAGCACCATAAAGAATGTCATTACCATTAGACTATAACTTAAAATTGAACCTCTTTTTTTAGCAAATTGGGTATAGTTTGGTTATGATAATTATGTGAAGAACATGATATTATTACAATAAATGTCTAATTCTTATCTTGTATTCAAATGTCTGATTCTTATCTGTATTTGTTATCTATATGAATTCAAATACTTCAATTATATTTTAGACTTTTTTCTTTTATCTTCTTCATTCTGCCTAAAACTTAAGACACTATTTCCATCTCATTTTTAAACATTATTCTATGTTACCTTACCTTTCTTTAAAAAAAAAAATACAATATATCACTTTTAAACATTATAACACTAAACCAAAAAAAAAAAAAAAAAAGCATTAGTACAGGCGCAAAGTACATGTAATGAGTCTAGTAGCTTTGATAAAAGAATTAAAATGGCTTCTTTTTTTTTTTTGGAAATGGATAGATAGTGGAGGAGAAGGTGGGGACTCAAACTTCAAATCATAAACATGGAGCACCATAAAGAATGTCATTACCACTTGACTATCACTTGAAGTTGAACCTCTTTTTTGGCAAATTGGGTACAGTTTGGTTATGATAATTATGTGAAGAACATGATATTATTATAATAAATTTTGCTCCTACAAACTACGTTTAAATGGATGAAGGTCCTTGTTTTAGGGAATTTTACTTACGGCATAAAGATATTTTAATCTTGATATTTCTTTTATAATAAATAGCCTAAATTATGTCATATCATTATTTCACTGACAAAACCTCCTTAAATAATGGAGTAAAAAAGAAAAAGAAAAAAAACTGAGACCCGAGTAACATTATGTTTGCAAAGAAAAAGAATCATCCCCTCCGCCTCCACTTCCATAAATCTCCAAAATTACACTTAAACATTTTTCTTGAAATTCTTCAAATTATTTAGAGTTCCTCCAGGTTGTCTGTTACAAAATCATCCAAAAACCAAAGATGTCATGATTAGAGGAGAAATTTGAATCTTAAATATCATTATTGGAAACACCAATAAGTATAGAACAGCCTCATTACACGTGCTTCGCGCAAGAGATGAGGCTTTTTTTTTTTTTTTTTTTTAGTGTCATAATTTTTCATTCATTCCAATTTGAAGTTTACACGTTTTTTAATTAATATTACACATTTAGAACTACTAATACAATCAAAGTGTCATGAGGCTAGCTTAAAAAAATGAACAAATATTACATTTTTATTTTGTAGAAAAAAAAAACTGTTTTTTATTTTATATATATAATTTTTATTTTGAAAATCTAATTTATAAGTAGATAAAGTAATTTGAAAATCAACAGGAGACTGACCTTATTTTTTAAGCAATGTTTTAATGGAAGTTAGAGTTGCATTTTTACCGGATTGTTCTTTAGTTTTGTTTCTACTTAAACATAGGAATGTTGGGGCATTCTTAAACCAAAAAAATGAAAATCTCAAATAGGAAAAACTCCTTAAATAGTAGTATAGATACCAAGTTTTTTGACCGTTTATATGCATTTGAATACATTATTATAGGGGCATCCATACAATTTCTCAACCTAATCTCAGCATGCTTTTTGATAAAATGCAAGTAACAATAAATCCATAATATTATCATAATAAATTATGTATATTCCTATGCACTTTATTAATAATGGATTTAACCCCTAAATTTGAGAAACTAAACTTTGTCCTCCCAACCAATAAAGAGAAGTTGTATAGTATCAAGTATCAACTTCTAAATCTATGGAGTTCACGTAATCACTGAAATCCTTATTAATGATTTATTTGTATTGATTAAGTGTTTGTTTGAGATCGACTTATTTTGCTGAAACTAAAAACTTTTTACTGAAAGTATTGTAGATAAATGTAAAAGTTAGCTGAAATAGTACAGTGTCCTTATTAATGATTTATTTGTATTGATTAAGTGTTTGTTTGAGATCTACTTATGTTGCTGAAACTGAAAACTTTTTGCTGAAAGTATTGTAGATAAATGTAAAAGTTAACTGAAATAGTACAATGAGACCTATGAATAGTAGCAAAAATAAGCTGAATAGTAAAATAAGTTAGCAAAAATAATCTTTACTAAACAGACACTAAGAAAATCACGTATGGTCCAATACGAATACTGAATAATTTCTCCTGAACTTCATTTCATTGAAAGAAAATTAAGAAGAGAAGCAATTTTACAGTAAGTCTCTCTTTAATAACTCCATCTTATTTTTTAATAACGAAATTGCTGTATTTCCGTTTGTCATATATAATTAGTTATTTCATTCTTTCTTCTTCTTCTTCTTCTTCTTCTTTTTTTGTATTTCTTAAAATACTGGATCTCATTCTAATGTAATCACCATCTCAATGTACTAAATTTGCCTTTAGTTTTATGTAGCATTACTACCAAGGAGTTCAAATCTACTTTATAAATTCAAAATTTTCAATTTAATTATATTATTGATATGTTTTATCTAATTTGCATGTAATTATTGATTAAGTCTGCATTGTACGGGCACAATACTAGAAAGTAATACAATTGGCCATTAGCAATCTGCCTCCTTTACCATGTCCTTTTTATGTAAAAAAAAAATGGATCAATCAGAATGAAAACGATTGCCTGGACCATCCATCATGCGTATTTACACCGAATCACTCCATTTTTCCACTCATTTATATGAGAGAAAATGTCTTTGATGCAAGGCTAGCGACAAGGACGGTTAGCTAGAGAGTTAGAGAGAGAGGTGTTAAAGAGAATGTATCTCATATATCATATATATACTTTCTTCCTCTCACAACGTGAGTCAAAAAGCGTTGTGAGAGTAAAAAATAATAATAACGAGGGCGAACATGCACCAGGTGAGAACTTGGATCGCTTTTGATAAGCCCCCATTACCTACCAAAGTGCCAATACTTATAATTTTACTAGTTCAAGACTTCCGCCATCAAAACCTGGTTGAAACATTCAGCTTACACACTGACCATTTAAAGCCACCAAAAGGTAGAAAACATTATGCTTGTACAGGCACTCTATTATGCATCATTCTGAATATATTAAATATCTCCAAAGAAAAAATTAAAAAATTAAAAAAAAAATTGAGATAGTCAAGAGAATCCAGATATGACCAACACAGCTAATTTAAAAAAAATATGGAACATGTGGTACCTAAAGAGAATGTGGTCCATTGTCTTTAGGCCTAATACTTGCACCATTAATATATCATATATATATTTCACACTTCTCAAAAGTCACTAACACAAGAATAAATCCAATGAATGTATTAAGTTTACAAGAAAAACTGACCTCAACAAACCTAAACTCAGCTATATAGCTTTTTTTTTTTTTTCCTTTTTCTTTTTGGTTTATTTTTTTTTTTTCCTTTTTGTCTTTCTGTTCCAAAAAAAGAAAACAAAAAACAAAACAAAAAATAGGAAAAACCCACCCGAAAGCTCACCACCAAGAACTGTTAGCCTATTATCTCTTGTAGCTGTGCTGAATTGATACGGATGGCAAGGAATTTTCAGCCAGAATTGCCGGAGCAGAGCACAAAACACTTCAGACCGGGAATAATGAGAGAGCTCAGCGTCCAGTTTTTGCACGTTTCATGCCACTTGAATTGAAAGGAGAGATACTACCGCTTGGCCCAGGACTCTCTTCTCTGAAATTTGAATTTAGCATAGCTAATTCACGCAACTGCTGCCTCTTAATAAAATCCTGAGACTCGTCCTGTATATTGATGAGAGACAAAGATGGAAAACTCATGTCAAAACTAGGGACAACAATGCTACTGGTTAATGTATTTAAGAAGAATTGAGTAGAAACTACTGCACATAACTTCTGTAAGTAAGAATTTTATGTGGGGAAAGAGGGATGTGCATGACTCAACCGAGCAGACTTTAAAATTCTTCTGATTGTTTAACTTGTTTCTTAACTGAGATTGTAAGGCTGTGAGTGGAAGCAACTTACACAAAAATTAATTCTACTTGCTAAGTCAATTTCTAGTAAAAAGTTTCAAAGAGATATGGCGAGCAGAAAGTGTCCTCAACTGAATGGTTGTCTCTTGAGTCTTGACCACCAAAATGGCCCTAATTCTTATAAAAAAACAGATGCTAAGAAAAGATAAACTGCTTCAAGTTAACCTCAAGCTTGAGCAGAAGGCTAGACCAAGGAAAACCATAGAGATTTACTATAGAGTCAGTGTGACTATTTGCTCCCATTGATCCCTAAAATAATTCTCATCAAATGGAAGAGCAGACTCCTCTGCAGCTTAATTACACAAATGCCTCAATTTTGATCAAATTTTCCATCTATGTGCTGTCTTAAAGAACAAGTAAACATATCCAACGAACAATAGAGGTTCAGGACATGTTACAAATAGTGGAAATAATCATCTGCGATAAAACTATATCCAATTTTAAAATATAAAACGATAAGAAGAACTAGGCTAGAGGTACATACCACAGGTTTGAGCAATTCTTCAATAATTTCCTGTGCCTGCCTCAACCTTATATCAACAACATTGGCAGGTAAATCAGCCTCAATTAAGATGTGGAGCGGTTCATTCAGGTGCTCATAGCCCGGCCTTCCCCTTAGCTTTTCTTCCTTGAGATTGAAAAGAACAGAAAATAATTTAACATGCAAATTAAAACCAATCTTGAACATGAACAATATCACATCAAATGGCCCATTAAGAAATGCATTATATTTCCATGCCAGTTTTGCCCAAATCATCATTGAAAAAAAATGCATTTCTAATAGCAGCAGAACTGGAAAGAGTGGTGTGGGTGTGTATTACCTTGTCTGGATCCTTTATTGACCCTTTCCCTCTAATATATACACGGCAGCCTGTTGTTGCTTCCACTCGTTTCAGGGAATTGCCTCTTGGGCCCAGAAGCCGCCCAACAAAATTGAACTAAACATCCATAAATAAACAAGTACTTCAGGTGTTACTAGTTAAAAAGTTCTGTTTCTAAATTGGTGGAACAAGTGAATAAAGGCAATCACATTTAATTTCATACACTAGCATTCTGTTTAAAGCTTACATTTGGATAAGTATCAACTGGAATTTCCAAACGCAAAATTCTCTTGACAGTGTAGGAACTAGGACTTGCTGGTGCACCTTGCCAGTCCATTGTCATTCCAGGGGGTCCACTTAATCTCTGTTATGTAATGAAAGGTGCTTAAAATTTTATATAAAGATGCTCAAAAGGAAAGAATTAACGAAAAAAATAGGGAGAGAAAAACAATAGCATGTGGTTTTCCAGATGCAGAACATTCAATAAATATTCTTATGTATAGACCAGAATATAAGCAGAAAGGATCAATGCAGACAGCAAAAATAATCTTACTTATCATAAAAAAAAATCCAAGTTTTAAGTGAAGACTATATTAAGGCAGCCAACAACAGCGTGGACCAGAGATGTACATGCAGACAAAGCATATCAAAACATATCATGAACTGCCACAACCCTCACATAACTCCAAAAGACAAAAATATTAGTATGGTCAGACAGATAACTCATTCTTTTTTTTCTTTGCACTAGCCCAGTGCCAGCCTAGATCAAAATTGGATACACCTAATGAATCTTGTGACATACAGATAAAGTATATCATCATGAAAATATAAGACAGTCCTCTGGTAAGCTTAAATTACATGTGAAAATCAGGTTGCTCATTAAGTCAAGCAAACTTTTTACTTGTCTAACTTTCCCACCTTCACAACACTTGTGAGCTTGAACTGACATTGGCAATCATATACCTTGTAGACCATGTATTTCCAGAATGATAGGAGGTGAACATTAAAATAATATCAGTTTATTCAAGTGTGTGAATATTAAAAAATAATGGATTGAAGGGAGAGAAAAAAGAAAAAAAAAAAAAAAAGAGTACTCTCACTGTCTCACAGATCAATGGCTGAGTAAAAAAGGACATATATATGTTCATCATTTTTCCTTTTTATTTATAAACAAAAAATAGTTCATTATAAAGAAACCATATATACATGGAATGTATACATCAGATACAACAGCAACTATGTAATTTCATCAATTTAAAGCTCCTCTCTAAAATCAAGTCCTCATTATGCTATCAAGTGCACCAGCGCATATCTTGTCACAATAAAGGGAATCAGGGGAAAGTTGTAAACCAGCAAGAGTCACAGAAGTCATATATTTTAGACTGGATGTTTGTAAACTACTCTTTTTTTTTTTTTCTATTGACCACCCTTCCTTTCAAATTATCAGTTTTATGAAGTAAAAAGTGGGTCAACAAGTCAATAATTTTCTTGGATTCATTCGCTTCAGTGCGGTAATGTATGGGACCAGAGTTTTTTTTACCTTTAATGACACAAGTCGTTTGTAAAAACTTTAAATGTCCATCCTCTATAATGATCCTTAACCTACACACAGCAACCATGGACCTAGTCTAACTTTTGACCCCATTCTCAATGAACTGGTTTTTCTTAGCGGATTCCACTACTTTATACAATGCAATTGGTGTATAAAACAGAATAGGCTTGATCTGTCATTGCTGTAGTCTCAACCCTTATCTTAGTGTCTTCCAATTATACAAATTGGACGTATGCATAATCTACCCAAATTCAATTATGAAGTAAACATTGGATAGAGGAGGAAACACCCCTGACACAACACAGATCACACATTTGCAAGCTTATTTGTCAGCAGTAGTCAACACTAGATAGAAAAATAAAAAATAAAACAATTACCTCCTGAGGAAGGCCATTCCAGCCACCTAATCCCGTCCCAGTGACACTTGATATGAGGTTTGAAGAAGCCATGGGACTGGGGCTTCTATGCCGAAGCCTATCAAAGTCACTAAAACCTTGGTTGGACATCATTCCAGAAACCCGTAAAATTTCTGCACATTAAAGAGCATTTCATATGAGAAACTAACCCCCGTTATTAACAAATATAACACTAAAGAAGGAGGCATTGCCAAAAAGGGAGGAATTTGAAGAACATTGCAGGTGACAAGCCCCAAAGAATAAAAGACTATGATAGAATTTACCTATAATCTAACTTCTGTCTAAGGAGAAATGACACTTTACATTTTGGTATCAATCGTAGAAAGATTGGGAAGTAGATAAAGCTAAATGCATTAGTTCCAATCAGTGAGTAGGCCTACTGAGGACAACTACTCAAAAGATCTAGACTCCAGCAGTTCATTTTTGTCTTAAAATCATGTTCTTAAACATAATAGGATTAGAACGCTAGCAAACTCCAAAATAACAAAACTAGTGAGTGTTTTATCATCTCCATAGACTGAAACCCACTAGTGAAAGTTTGCCAGATTCTTACCCGGCATTCTCATTACCAACTCTATGATAAAAGAAAAACACTGAAACCCCAAAACATTACAGTCTACATGTGTGATGTTATATTGTCTACCATATCGTTATATCTATCTTTCATAATTTCAGCATGGTTATTACCGCAGACCACCTATGTCTAGTTCAAACCAACCCCAGTATAAGACCATTTGCCTGCAATCAAATTCATATTCAGTTAAAATATTGTCTCCAGACCATGTATAACAGCATTAGGCCTTTCAATGGTATAGAAATTGTTACCAATTACCTGTTTTATACAGATACACCAATTTTCTATGCATAACGGTTGCAATGTATCACACTACACCATACATTGCAACTAAATTTTCATAATTTGCTATAAAATCAAATACTAAAGTATATTTGGGAAATCAAATGAAACTAAACTGCTTATTGAGTTGACTCCATTCTACACAAACCAACTTGAGAATTCAGTAACTATCAAAAACTCGATAATTCAGATTATAATTTCATGAGACTCCCAACTTCCCCATTGCAAAACATAAATATAACATTATCTAAGATATTATCAAGCCAGGAGTGCAGGGAATTCCACACTCAAAAGATGGATGCACGATAAAATTTACCAATCGTTGTGAATTACTGTGCAAGCCGGTGGCTAAGTTTCATGCAATTAAAAGTTAAGAACAATCTGACCGATCTAAACCCCCATACAAACAGGCACATTTCTTATCCCACTAAAAGTGTTGTAAAGACAGAAAAAGAACAGGAAGAAAAGCTTAACCCCATGAAAAACCCAGATCCAAAATTCAAAGATTTAGGAAGTGACCTTGATTTAACAGCCGGCTACATATCGGAAGGACTTGCATGAAAGGTCCAAGCTTTTGATGTTCTGCTAACAGCTCTGACAAGTACTGACTGCAAAACAACAACCCCACTTAGATCAAAACAGTCAAAGATTTACAAACACACAAAATTAAATTTAACAACCTGACCAAAAGACTATATTTTTGTCCCTCCTAGTCTGTCTGCTTTTCTTTTCTTTTTTTTTTTTTTTTTTAATTTTATGAATTATTATAGTACTAGTTCTTGAGAGGCATACCTGTCAACATCTGGGTTGCTTCTAATCTGTGGAGAAGCAGCTCTTGCAGGTGAGAAGTTGGGGTTATACAGACCTGACATGGCTTTTCAGCTTTTCTTAGAGAATTTGAACAAACAAAAGAATGGAATGGGAAAAAGGGGTTTTGTTGTTCTTGTTGCAGAAGAAAAAGCAGAAATACAACACCATCAATAAAGGGAGGTTTGTATTTTGTAATAAGAGAATTAAAAATATAGTAAACGAAAATAAAAGAAAAGAAAGAGAGAGAGCTGTGTGTGTTCGACAGCTCTCTCTGTCAAATATGCAGAAAGGAAAGGAAAGGAAAGGAAAGGCAAATCTTAATTATTTTTTTTCTTCTTTATAATTTCCCTTATATAATCCACCTTTGTTTAAAAGCTTTGGCTTTGAACCCAAAAAATAAAAAATAAAAATTAGTGAGTTGGGTCAGTGAGAGAGCGATGAGTAAAAACAAGTGGATCTTTTTGGTAGCTAAAATTAAGGTAAGAGGGTAAAGATTCTGTCTGGAGAAGCAAAAATTTTCAGTGGCCGAGGAAGTAGTTGAGCTGTAGGCAGAGAAATAGAGTGAAAAAGCATGTTTTTATTTTTATTTTTTAGTGTTTGTTTTTTACTGTAAAATGGCTCAAATGTGGGATTTTTATTTTAAATATATTATTTTTTGTAAATAATAGGTGACTGTAAATGTAGTCATATAGATGTAGCAGGTGAGGACACGTGTCAAGCATGCAGAGATTCAAGAGTGGGTTTTTACAGTTACAGTGAGTTAGAAGGGTCCTTGAGACTAGACAGCCCCATTGCCAAAATGATTATTGATGTTTGCCAACGCAGTCTTAGCTGGACACTCTCAGACTACTGCTACCATTGCTCTTTGCTCAGCCCTCAACATTTGTTACTACCGTAGGTTAATTGAGTATACGCTTATTTTATTAAAATCGAAAATTTAAATTTTTAACTAAAACTAGTCTAAATAAAAGTTAAAGTTAATAAAAATAGTATAATAAAATTTATGAATAATAGTAAAAATAATTTAAATAATAAAATAAATTGATAAAAATAATTTTTGTCAAACAGACACACACATATATATGGTCATTTTCTTGCTTTGCTCTTTTGGTTTTTTTTGGTTTTTTTTTTTTCACTTTTCTGCTTCTTTGGCATCCCTTTTGCCTCACTAATATTTCTGCCTCTTTTTTCTTTGTTTTCTCTCTCCCTATCTCTCTATCATCTTTATCCCACCTTTATGTTTAGAGTTACAACATTTTTCATCATTATTATTAATATAATAATCCAAAACAATTAATGTATAATTACAAAAATAGTATAAGCGGTGAAAATGATAATACTCTAATTAGTATAAGCGGTGAAAAATAGTATAAACGGTGAAAATAATATTACTCTAATAAAAATAGTATAAGCAGTGAAAATGATATTACTCTAATTAGAATAAATTATATTATCATCGAGGGGTGTGATTTAGTGGTCTTGGATGATGCACAAGATACGCTAAGTGTGAGATCTAATGTTCAAGTCCGAATATGGACTCACTTGGGTTACCTCTCTTAGCAGCTCAAGGTTCACTAGTGTCCCCTGGAAGGCTAGAAAATTATGTTTCACTATGATCCCCTTGCACCCTAACAGGGCTTTGGACCTAGCGAGTAGAGTGCTACTAAAGTCAAATTCAGGTAAGATTGCTACATTAGTCGCCCCCTATCCATTTTTTTTCATAAAAAAAATAGAATAAACTATATTAATAATCATAAAAATATTGTCTTAAATATCACTCTTTGTTAACTAATATTGTTTATGAATTTAGTATGTATTCAATACTTAAGTATGTTGGACTTGACATAAATACGATACGATTTCAAAAATAATCATGTATTGCTTTGATGTTCTATCTAATATTTCAAAAGGACCAAAACTTTTTATATTTTTAAACTATATTATGCTAAAACTTAAAAACATGCTTGCAAATGACTAATCAATGGTTGTCGGATCTTAACGTGGTGACAATTATAAAAGGCATCTTTCTACGCTTAAAGCTTTTTCTTTTGTCTTTTTTATTTTTCATATGGTTGTGTAACTTGTGTTTAATAAATAGAAGATTGCAATATGGAGATGAATACGTGTATCTACCAAAATTCAAAGTGTTTTTTGTTATATGGATTGCGCAAACAATTTGTGTGGTATATAACTTTTGGTTTTGGGGACCTTAAAGTCAAACTTGTCCTTTTTTTTTTTCTCCTAAAAGGTCGAAAACATAAAAGAAGGGTCCTAGGAGGGGCATTTTATTATTTTACTTTTCAGACACAAAGACCAACCTTTTCCATAATCAGTGGGGGGAGCGGGATGATGGGGCGGTGTTCAAAGAAGTACGGGTACCTGCCCACCCTATTCTTTCTTGCTTTGGCCCTATACTATATATATAAATAAATATATATATATATATATATATATTTTTAGTAAACGGCCCTGTACTATATTAGACTGTCTTCAACAATTTCTGACTTTTCTTGTTTCTTTCCTTTTAGCTATTAGCCACATTAACAGTATCTTCATTTCATACCCAATTAAGAAACTATTATCTACATTATCTTCATATTTCATACCCAATTAAGAAATTAATTTAAAGAGAAATATGAACAAAATTTTCAGATTTGTGAGATCTAAAAATAAAGAAAAATATGCGTAAAAGAAAACAATCATACAAGACAATATTTACGTAGTTTGACAATTTACCTATATCCACGAAATTGTAGTGATTTCACAAGAAAAAAAATTCAAGATACTGTAGTACGGTTTTCTCTCTAAAAAATAACATAAAACCCTAATTTTTCATTAAAAACTATAGCAGTATTATTTCGAGTCGGGTCATTATCTGAATCAAACACAACTAGACTCTATGCAGCCTAACATCTTTAACCTTCAAATTAATAAAATCATTTTTTAATTTTAAGTGGTTAGGGAGGATTCCAATTTCCAACCTCTTTTCTTTTTTTTTTTTGAGAAGAAATTCATATCATAATATTAAGGAATGATTTTTAAGTCAGCTTAAAGTACAGCATTAATGTTTGATGAAATATCCAACCTTAATTAAGGTCTCTGATAAAAATATAATCATTATTCATAAAGATTATCAGTGGTGTTTCTCCTTCAAAAGTTTTTTTTTTTCCTCTCTCTCTCTCTCTCTCTCAAAGATTAAATTTTTTAATAGCAAATAATTGTTTTCAAATATCTAGCTTTTTTGTTTTATGATATTTATTTGTATTATATTTGTACAAATTTTAACCAATACTGTGTTTTAACACTATAAAAAAGGCAAAAGGAAAAACTCAGGAAAATGTCACGAAGGAAATTGATTTTTGTTCAGTCATTTGCAACTATTACTCTTTACCTTGTTTGAGATTGATTGAAGACTTATTCCATTTCCTAAAACTTAAGACCCTTTAAACAAGAGGGAGGTAAAAAAAAAAAAAAAAACACAGGAATAAAAATATTGCTTCAACAACCCAAAAAGATAAAAAGGTTTCTGTCGAATCCAAAACAAAATAAAAACTAATAATTCAATGCCGGAGTCAAATTCAGTGGGGTCTAATTGAACAATAGGTTGTGACTTCTGAATCTTAGTACAGAGGGCAATAGAGTGTCGTGATGTAGAGCCATAGGTCCACCTGCTAAAGTCCTCAAATGAATACACCCAAAAAAAAAAAAAAATCATCTCAACTAACATTGGGATTAGGCATTTATTAGCAGAATAATACAATAACCTAACAGCATTGCTAAACAAAAGATTCGACAGTGAAATAAACACACACACACACACACAAGATTCGACTAGTCCAGTCTATTGTAAGATTGGTCACAGCTTCTCCCAATCATTATATTCAATCCCTGATTAGACCTTTCCTGACATCAAATTTTTTTCTTCTTCTTCTAAATGGGGTCTAATTGTGTGATTCGAATGATTTTTTGCAAACACACAGAATAGTTGTGCTTAAAATACATGGAAAAAAAAATATGCTGCAATTTAATAGGTGATGCTATCAGCTATGAATGATTCTAAGAAATCCTAGGATGTGGTACTATAGTTCAGGGCTTGTAAGTTTGAGGAGATGATGCTATTGGCTAGTAGTATGTAATTAAAGAGATTATTAGACGTACTTTATAGTTTATATAATATTCTTTCATTTCAAGTATAATGATTTGTACTTATACTAAATAATTATATTATAATTTTTTTATAATTAAGGTGTGTGAAGGTGGAAACTGGTGATTGATTCAAAATGTGAGCGGCGCCTAAACAGGAATTCAGCTCCTGATCCTGAACATTCCGTCACAACAAAACAAAAATTAATGGCAGGTGGTGGTATAAAAGATTTCTAGGCCATCGAAAGATCTCCACGCGTTAATTTCAATTGTGGCCAAATAATTGAAATGGGCTGAAACATACAAATATATCATTTTCTTTAAGTCGATATTTTCTTCCCCTCGGTTTAGTTAATTAACGCGTTTTAGCATTCGTCTCTAGGTTACAATTAAAGGTGTGTTTAGATACCGCTTATTTTGCTAAAAACTAAAAACTGAAAATAATAAAAAAATAATTTTCAAATTACTGTTCACACCAAAAACACTGTTTATTTGTCTATTTGCATTGTTTATATCCCATGAACAGAACATAAACAGTGCACCAGGTGCTAGTCAAAAAATAAAACTGAAATGCAAAACGTGTGGACGTGATCCAAACGGTACCTTAAGTCAATATTCTACAAATAACAATTTTAGAGAATTGTATACAACCATGAGAACGACTTAGAGTGTTTGCTCCAAGCCTCCAACACAAGCAACTTTTCAAAATTGTCTTTTCATTGGCTAATTTTACTGTTGTTGCACTTCATACGTAATAAAATTCATAGGATTCTTCAAGATTGCGACTTGTAGAATCCCAGTTTATTTGTATTGTAGAGACGATTTGTATAGAACCTACTAGCAAACTCAATTGAGTGGGGGAAAAATATCATCTTAAAGAAAACCTATTTGTATGTCTCTATGCCTACTTCAAAGAACAAAGTTTCTCTCCAATAATTAAATATGATATGTGCTCCTGCATAAACTTTCACTCATTTTCCTATTAACCGAACCTCAAATCACAAGCATGTTTTGAAAACTAGTTCTTCCTTCCTAAAGATGATAAATGATCTCAACTCTTAAATAATATTTTGTAAAGACTATGGGTGCGGTGTGCCACAATCAAGGGTGGAGCCAGGGGGGTCGAGGGGGGGCAATCGCCCCCCAGCCCACCCAAAAAATACCTTTAGTTATTAAATACCTCTACCTACTTTCTATTTTTTGGGTTTTTTAAATGCCACTTTGTTTCTTTGGTCTTGAAAACAAAGAATAACTTCTAAATTACCTATTGAGGAAGCTTAAGTCCTCCACTAGCATGCCTTGCACTGAAATTTTTTAGTTTGTCCCTACCATATTATAATTTGAACATTTAATGGAAACACATTAACCAAAATAATAGAAATTCACATATATTGCACTCAGTATCTATCTAACTATTAATAGTTTCGTTCATAACTTGAGTTTTGGCTCTAAAATTTTTTTTTTTTTTTTTTAAGATCACTCATGTTAGAAATATCTCAATAGATAAATACAATATTATGAATAAGCCTTTTTTGTTTGTAGAGTTTTTTTTTTTTTTTTTACAATTACATTAAATATCACTTTGTATTTAAATGAATAGCTTTTAATTTTTCAAATTGGTCTCAAATATTGTATATTCACATTAATTTGTGTAAGTGTGTATATCATGTATAAATTTTGCCCCCCTCCCCCCTCAATTCAAATCCTGGCTATTCTATTGGCCACAATCCATCTATCCATTTATGGCTTATAGGATTATTATTTTTAATTAAAACAATTTTGATTAATTGTTAAGATCAAATCATCGTACAAAAGTTCCTCAAAAAAAAAAAATCATCGTACAAGGAGTGACTCAATAGCTAGTTTGCTCCACACGAGTTACCAACACTATAATTCTATTTCACAATGCATGGACTAGAGGTATTTCACGACACTAAAACAACATGTTCTTAAAGCTTGGAATGCCTTTCCATTGTGAAGGGTCAAGTTATGCACAAATGGAAACTTTGAAGGGAATCTTGTGACTTACGAAGTAGGAGGCCTTTCTTGTGATCGTCTAGGTCGCTATTTGAGTGGTTTTAGCGTTGTAATAGGTATTTTCAATGATCTTATACATAATTATGGATCGCAAGGGAGGGATAAGAGCTAATATGGGATAGAGGTTTACGACACTTTAACCATGAGGTAGAATTAAAAAAAATATATATATTCCCCATAAATGTATACCGATGATTTCCACCATAGCTTATGATTGTATGAACCTCTTGCATACTAAGGTGTGCAATTTGTACCAAGAAACAAGTATTTGTACAAATTTACTAGTTTCATATAAAGCTCATCTAATATTGAGACTATAGCTATGTTTTGTTATCCCCACATCTTTGGGTAACATAATTTTGACCGGAATATTATATTGGAAACTCATGGTGTGATAGGATATGGACTTATTTGTTGAATTTACTCAAATCCTAAAAGAAGGAATGTGATCTGCGTTTGACTCTATGTAAATCGAATTTCGAGGGTAAAATGAATGCAGGAAAAAGTGAATTTCTGTAAGGAAAATAAAATCCGGTTGTTTGGTTCTGCAATGGAAAATATTACGGAAAACAATTTCTAGTGTTTGGTAACATTCTAAAAATGCTATTTTCCTACAAAATTTTCACATTTTCTCAGCATCCAAACAAATTTAATAACAGAAAATTTCAAAATATACACTTAACACAACCAAAAATCAAAATAAAAACATTTATATGATAGATCGGTGAGAGGAGGAAGAAAGAGTGAGAGATTGAGGGAAAAAGAGATAGATCCGGAAAGAGAGGATTGGAGTGGATGGAGGACGACGGCGGCTAGATCAAGTCGATTTGGGGGGTGGAATGGAGTGGGCTAGTGGTTGGTGGCGACCAGATCGGCGACGTTGAGCAAGAGGGAGAAGAAGAGTTGAGGAAAGAGAGAGAGAGAGAGAAAAAAAAAAGTTTGGCCCGCGTGTGATATGGGCAGTTGGGGCGGCATGATCTGGGCTGGCCGGAGCTTGGCTGGGCAGCCACCTGTGTTCTCTCTCTCTCTCTCTCTCTCTCTCTCTCTCATGGAAATCATTTGAAGGTAAAATGGAAACTGAAATAAATTTACGGCTTGAGAGGTTTTTTTTACAGTCAAACTGAATTCTATTTTCAGTTTAACTGTATTTTCAAGTGGTGTCAAACACACACCCGGGAGTAAAATGTTTTCAAATTTTAGTTTACCACTAAAACAAACACAACCTTATTAAAATTTTCTAGGAGTGTGTCATTTTGGTGACCATATATGAAAGTCAACCCTTGTGCATATAGATGCATATTGGCTTGCTTTAGTAGATGGCAATATCTTATGACTAATGTATATTAGCCTCATCACATGCACTCCTCATGTGTGATGAGGCTCTTTTTTTATTTTGAATTTAATGTAATTTTTTAATTTGAATTGATCTATTGTTAGTGAGATTACATAGGAAGAAATTTTTAAGAAACTAAAATTTAGAATTTGAAATGGAGTAAACTGATGGGTTTAGTGTGCGTTAGTTTTTAGGAAAAAAATGTATCAAACCTCTTGCAAACTAAGGTGTGCGATTTGTACCAAGAAATGAGTATTTGTGCAAATTTACTAGTTACATATAAAACTCATCTAATATTGAAATTGTAGCTATGTTTTGTTATCCCCACATCTTTGGGTAACATATTTTTGACCGGAATATTATATTGGAAACTCATAGTGTGATAGAATATGGACTTATTTGTTGAATTTACTCAAATCCTAAAAGAAGGAATGTGATTTATAAAAATTTTCTAGGAGTGTATTTTGGTGAGTATATAGGAAAGCCCACCTACCATAAATGAAAGTTGTTGAGGGGAAAATTTTGATATTCCCAAATAGAGTATGGGATAGCCAAGCCGAAACTCGACGATAGGCCTTAAAATAAAGCCTAAAGGCTTTCGGTGTTGTAGAAGTCCGCCCAAGCAAGAGATAGAGGTTGCACCCTAACAAGAAGACAACAATAAAGCACAATAAACACGTTATTGTTCTTAATTTGTTATATTATTAGTCCTTTTACAGTGTCATAGTTCAAATCAGTCCTCTAGCGGTACGGTATTGTCTCCAGCAGTGGGGGTGAAATTATACTTAGAGTCCAGTAGTCAATAATTAAATAAATTTAGGAAAGTGTTTACTCCTAGGGGTCCTTGTGTGTCTTGGTCAAGGGAATTTACAGTACTTTCGGCCATCATTACATCAATATGAGAGAAAAATTCAATTGTTATAAATATATTAATAATAATAAACAAGGATTAAAGGATCTATAATTACAAATAAAAGAGGAAAAATATGATGGAATGAAGGGAGAGAAAGATCCCCAATTCAGTGCAGCAAGTATTAAACTAAGATTTTGGTGAGTGTGTATTTATAAGGCATGAATGAGATGAATGTGAGCTTTTTTTGAGTGAGATGGGATTAAAGCTAAGATTAAGGCTTTTTGTGAGTGGTGGGCTGTTTATGACTAATTGAGAGTCATTTTATGAGCTGTGATTGTATTAAAGGAGGAAAAGAGTATCTGAGATTAGATGAGTGTGGGCTAAAGATGATGAGTGGTGAGCTTGAGGGAAGCTAAACCACGAGCAAAATAGCAAACAAACCCAGAGTTTCGGAGAGGGTAGCTTTCCTTTGGTCTGTTATGGGACGTTTATGGAGTAGGAAGGTGTAAGCAAAGTGGTGAATGTTGGTGTCATGGTGACTATAGGCTGAGAAAGGTTATGAGTGAGCTCTAGAGAGCTTGGGGAAGCTTAAAAGAAGCTTAATAAGGATTGAATTTCTGCAGAATGTAGTCAATGACAGCAATCTTTAGAGAGGTCTGCTCCCCCTCTCTGTGGGCTGAGTTGTGTATGTTTTTATAATGGAGTTGTAGGGAGGCATTTATTGACAAGAATCCAAAAAACGGATGACGACTTAGAGGTGACAAAATCAAGGTTAAGCTTTTTCAAAATTTTTGGTGAGAAGTAAGAGATTCACTTTAGGGGCTGCCTTACTTCTTTGGGTAATGATGAGATTTTAGAGTGCTTTGCATTTAATGCCATGATTTCCGAGGCTGAGCTGAATCAATATGATTATAACGTGTATCAAGAACGAATTCTAATGCTGCAACTGAGATTTGGTTCCCCAAGAAGTGAGATTCAACACCCCAAGTCAGGTGCCAAACTCTAAGTCCACTTCAGGGGGTTTCGCTGGAGATCTCTTTATGCCCTCCAAACCACATGTTTCCAATTTTTCCCCTTTAGGATTCATGGGCTTGGTACATGAATCATGTCTTGAACGTTTTTGACATCTATAGCATCAATTTGTTGAAGTTTAAATAACTTGACTTCAGCTCCCCTTTTGCTGGAGATACAGCTTTGAGGAAGATGATGGAGTTTGATCGCCCTCTAGACTTTAGCTGATATGACAGCTCTCTGGCACTGTTCACGTCAGGCAGAGGGTGGCAGAAAACTAATGGGACAGCCTTTTGTTCAATCTCAAAGGCTTGGTTCTCTTATTGGGGTCTCTAGTTGTTTTTTGGTTAGGGATGAACAAGGGCTGGTTGCCCTCTCTCAAGCCTCTTGCTGGGAACTTTTTTGGGCTGGAACTTTGCTCTATTTTAGCACTTTTAGTTGGGCCACATGGTCCTTTCTTTGCTTGGGCTTGTTCCCTACTTTATGAGATTCTTGGGCCTACAAAATGGGCATTAAAGACATGCTTTGCCATGAGTTTTTTTACTCTTCATGGGCTTTAGTTATCAATAGAAATAAAATGAATTCATGAGCTTTAATAAATATTTATGATAGATTTTGGGTGTTAATTCCCGTGGGTTTTAAATAACAACTTGTATAGTTTTTCATAATTTTTACTATGGATTACTTTGTAAATGATATTTTCTTTGGGGCTTTTTAAATATTGACCTCCAATATTTTTCTTGAGAATAATATTTACCACGAGTTAAATAAATATGGTAATAACCACTATAATGGAATAATGTGTTGTTCTCATGAGTTTCTCTATAGATAATCATAATGGACATGTAGGATGAATAATTACCATGAGTTTTGGTAATAAATATTATGAATGTTGTGATATAAGATAGATAGTGAACATGAGTTTATAACATGAAATAAATGTCATGAGTCTAATAATAACTTTCCATGGGCTTTTATAAGATGATTGCCATGGGTTTTGAGAATAGAATATTCATAAATTCCATGAGCTTGTAATATTATAGTAATAGGTTTAAGAATCTAAAGTATTGTTCATTATTGGACTTTTAAGTGGAATAATTATGATATAGTATTTTGCCAAGTGTTAATAACTTTGGGCTTTTGATAGAATAGTGCAAAGTAGTTAGCTTGGGCTTTTAATAGTGTCAAAGTAAGTTGGGCTTTTGATATTGCCAATGAGAATTGGGCTTTGATGTTGCCAATGAAAATTGGGCTTTGATATTGCTAATGAGAATTGGGTTTTAAATATTGCCAGTGAGAACTGGGTTTTGATATTGCCAATGAGAATTGGGTTTTAAATATTGCCAGCAAGAACTTGACTTTGATATTGCTAATGAGAATTGGGCTTTGATGTTACTAATGAAAATTGTGCTTTGATATTGCCAATGAGAATTGGGTTTTGGATAAATAAATTGGCATGGGTTTAAATCATGGGCTTTGATCATGGATTTGAATTCCATTGGTAAAATTGTTTTGCCATGGACTTAAATCATGTGTTTTTCAAATATTGTCAAGCATAAGTATTCTTGTGCTTTAAATAGAATAAGATGTGTGTATTGGGTTCATAGGGCCAGTTCTTAGCTAAATTGGATAAAATATGAGTTTTGAGGATTTTTGTGATAGTTTATATCATAACCCAATTTAGATAATGAGATATGAAACATTTGTGATTAACATAATAATAGAGCGAAAAATATTTGGGAAAACCCAATAACTTATTAATGGTATAAATAGGTGGTACTTGAATAAAATTAGTTGTAAAAAAAAAAAGTGCCCTAACAAAAGTCAACCCTTATGCATATAGATGCATATCGGCTTGCTTTAGTAGATGGCAATCTCTTATGACTAATGTATACTAGCCTCATTGCACGCACTCATCATGTGTGATGAGGCTCTTTTTTTATTTTGAGTTTAATGTAATTTTTCAATTTGAATTTATCTATTGTTAGTGAGATTACATAGGAAGAAATTTTTAAGAAACTAAAATTTAGAATTTGAAATGGAGTAAACTGATGGGTTTAGTGTGCGTTAGTTTTTAGGAAAAAAATGTATCAAACCTCTTGCAAACTAAGGTGTACGATTTGTATCAAGAAATGAGTATTTGTACAAATTTACTAGTTACATATAAAACTCATTTAATATTGAAATTATAGCTATGTTTTGTTATCCCCACATCTTTGGGTAACATATTTTTGGCCGGAATATTATATTGGAAACTCATAGTGTGATAGGATATAGACTTGTTTGTTGAATTTACTCAAATCCTAAAAGAAGGAATGTGATTTATTAAAATTTTCTAGGAGTGTATTTTGGTGAGTATGTAGGAAAGCCCACCCATCATATATGAAAGTCAACCCTTATGCATATAGATGCATATCGGCTTGCTTTAGTAGATGGCAATATCTTATGACTAATGTATACTAACCTCATCACACGCACTTCTCATGTGTGATGAGATTTTTTTTTTTTTTAAGTTTAATGTAATTTTTTAATTTGAATTTATCTATTGTTAGTGAGGTTACATAGGAATGAATTTTTAAGAAACTAAAATCTAGGTTTTGAAATGAAGTAAGCTGATGAGTTTAGTGTGTGCTAGATTTTAGGACAAAATGTATTAAATGTGTGTTAGATATATTTATGTGGGGTACAAAAATTCCAATAAGGTAATTGTGCCACATTTCATACTCGTGGCTGAGAGGGGCCATGATCATGCTGAGGAGGCCACACCTATGAACAGTAAGGCCACGTCAATAGCACGTCACTAGGGGAGGCCATACTGAAGAGAAAGAGCTTCGGGGAGGGGATTAGCACCGACATGATTAAAGGAATGGTGGCTACCACCACGTTTAATGCATCCCACCAAACCTCCTAGCTGCATTTATGTGGAGAAGACTCCTAAACAGTGTTGCCTTAGCTGCCGCAACTTACGAAGAGTTTGGAAGATGTCTGATGGGACAAACACTCAAGTAGTGGACTAGATAATCAACAAATGGAGGGCCAAGATCATCTAAAGAGAGCTATATAATGTAAGAGACCCTCCATGGACAAGGGATCAGAAAATCTGTAGAAAAAACACTGTAATAACAAGAATTGTAATAATATCAAAATCTAAAGGAAATATACATTGCAGGATCATTCTCTTCGGACTTTGCCGAGGAAGGTTTTCTTTTGCATAAAGCTTGTTCTCCTCTACTTTCTTGCTGTCTTTGATTCCCTGTACGTGTCATTGGATCCATTGAAGCCTAGTTTTTAAGCCAACTCTCTACAAATTCATTGTATTGAACTCTTTGGGCCTTAATCCATCTTTTGGGCTTAGGAACCAAAACTCACCCCTACAATTTAAATAGAGAGTGTGCTAATTTTTAGGAAAAAAAGTTTCTTTGGTAGTTTTTTTTTTTTTTTTTTGGTTTTTGAATTTTGTTGAATTACAATTTTAACCCCATTTTTTTATTAGAAAAAATGATTATCTAAATAGATTAGGGGTATTTTTGACATTTTTTGAAACTATAACTAACTTTCTGAATCCTCTTAATACATAGAGATAATTCAAACAATGCCCATTACTTACCATATTTTTTACATTTTTACTGTATGGTTGTCTTTTATTGTATAATATTTTACATGTTTTAACCTTGTTTGTTTAATATATCATATTTACTCCTTGATTAGAAAAGGAAAAAAAGAGCTCGTAGATTACATGTTGAATTTTACAATTTAGAGGTGTTTTCAAATTTAACACCTCAATTTATGAAAATTTTAAAATTAAACTTTATACTTTTTAAAAACGTTTCAATTCAAATCATGAATTTCTTTTATAAAAAAAAAAAAATCGTGAATTTCTTATGCATGAAGCTGTTAACAAACAATATTCAAACAAAATGATGGTATGCGGCTTCGATTGAACACATTTTTGAAATAATCATACAATGAAAACCCTTTTCTTTAAAGTAAATTATTTTATGTTAATGATATCTCCATAAATTTAGAATTAAAAATCATAAAATATAGTTTCTCAGCCAAACAAAAAAAATTAGACTGTAGAGGTAATTGGGCTAAATAGGGAAAGAGAACAAGGATGGTAAATGAGGGCCCATCTTGCTGGCTGTTGATGGGTTTGAATAAAATGGCAATAAAAAAGGGATTGAGATTCTGTGCAATACCTAGGGTATTGCACGGGTTGCAATAGTACTAGTTTCAACCTTTGATTTAATCCAATGGCTACAAGACTCTAAGACTCGATTTCCATAAAATAGTGAAGACGAAGGAGTGAACAAAGTGAAGAAGAAGAAGAAGAAGAAGAAGAAGAAAGAAGAAGGATCTGACTGAAGAAGAACAAGAAGAATCTGACCGATGTACCTGAGCAAAGTTGATCTTACTGCAAAGTTGATCTTACCCTCTGATCATGCGTTGCTAGGTTTTTCCTTGCTCTTTTTCTTCGCTTGTTGGGTTTTTTCTTTGCTTTCTAGGTTTTTCTTTGCTCTGCTCCCCGTATTCAAGTTTTTATGGGTTTTATGTTTTAATAGAACTTGAGTTCCATGTGGATAATTTTTCCCCCTCAGTTGTGCTAGCACATGGAACCCTAATTTCTAAGACTCAATTTGCTACAGTAAACTCGAGTCTCTTAGACTCGAGATGCTAGTTTCCTAAATAGTTTGAAACGTTACTAACTAATGAAATTGTTAGCAAAATAATGTTATTTTGCAAAAAATTGTCCCACGCATAGCAAGATTTGGTTAAAGAGACGAATTTAGAAATTTGGTGAATCTGAGTGTCCGTTTAAGAACAGCTTATTTAGTTGAAACTGAAATTTTTTGTTGAAAGTATTGTACATAAAGGTAAAAGTTAATTAAATAAAATAGTGAGACCTATAAATAATATAAAAAATATGCTGCAAGTGAAGATAAGCTAAAAAATTCAAGAATTCAGATTTTTTAAATTTCTTAGGGTATTCTACTAAATAGATTTTTTTAAATCTTAACAATTCTTTAATGATTTAATGGTTTAGATTTTGCCATGTCAGCATTTCACCAACAATATCTTAATTGTTTTGTTTGTAATATTATTTTATTATTTTAAGAGTATCGTTCTAGAATCTATAATCTTAAATAATAAAAAAATAGTTAAAATTTAAGAAAAACTATTGATAACATGGAATCTATTGGTCAAAATTCAACTGCCTGCAGACTGAGAAGGGAAGCAAGAGGGCAGAAGGTGGTGGAGTAAAAACTTTAGCGTGACACGGATTGATGACGTGGAAATTCCTTACAGGCGTTGGATTAAATCAAAGGCTGAGATTAGAACTATGGCACCCGGGCAATACCCTAAGTATACGGGATCTCAATCCGTAAAACAGAACAGCTTTCAGACATTATTTATCTAGGAGACGAGGTAGCAGACACAGAGACAGAGAGAGAGAGATCTGAGGATGTCGTGGGTGTGGGTGCAAGCAGCACTGCCTCTTGGAATCATAGGCGGAATGCTCTGTGCTATGGGACATATTCAGTATAACATTCACAAATTCACTTATGGCCGCGTATGTATTTTTTTTTTTTTTTAGCTTCTTCTTTCATTCGTTATAGATCTATGAATTGTTAGATAATAATTCAAATCTCGGACTACTACTAATAATGTTAATAATAAATCGATGGGAATTTAATTTGAGACAGCCAAAGCACGTCTGCGGCGACTTGTGGGATACGGCTATGGAACGGAGGGACAAGAAGGTCATCGAGAAATTCACCGCCGCTTCTCATAATTAGCCTAACAAATCCCACTAAATCAAGCTTTCCCTCCCTTTCTGGTAATTTTTTTGTTTTGTTTTGTTTATGTTGTTCTGATTTCGGTTTTTGTTTTTTAGGATTTTGTTTTTCATTTCTTTAAGTTTAATCTAATTGGCTCCTCTAGCTAGTGTTAAGGTAATTAGATGTTATTGATGTTGTATTAAGTGGGTTGTTGTTACGAGCTTACATAGATTGAGTATGTTGGATTGGTTTACAAGTGGGGATTAATTTTGGTTAAGAGATATAAGAATTGTAAAGTTTGCTTCGGGAAAACTAGTGCATAAACTTTCACTCCCTTTTCTTTTAGCCGAACCTCAAATCTCAAGCATGTTGAAAACTAGTTATCGCTTCATAAAGAGTGTTTTGCAAAGGCTTTGGGTGGGGAATGCCATGATCCATCTATCCACTTATGGCTTAGAGCCAGAGGAGTTTAAAAAGAGAATGATTAATTGTTAAGGTTAAATCATCGTACAAAGAACGAGACTCAATAGCTAGTTTTCTCCACGTGAGTTATCAACACACGGTATAATTCTTTTTCACAATGCATGACTAGAGGCATTCCACGACACTGAAACAACATGTTCTTAAAGCGTGGACTATCTTCCCTTGAGGTAGGAAACCTTTCTCATGATTATCTAGGTCACTAATTGAGTGGTTTTAGTGTCTGAATAGGTATTTCCAATGATCATATAACATAACTAGCCTCGTCAGACGGGCTTTGTGTGTGCAATGAAGCGTTTTTTTTTTTTTTTTTTTTGGCCTAATGTCATCGTTTTTCTTTTGTATTTTTAAATTTTGGATAAGTTTGCTTTGAAAATATGGATTAGTAGGAGAGTGTCCTATTTTGTAGGCATTTTAAGTGGAGTTGGAGATGCAATGACGTTTTTTTTTTTTTTTGGGTCTAATATCATCATTTTCCTTTTTTATTTTTAAATTTTGGATAAGTTTGTTTTGATAACATGGATTAGTAGAAGAGTGTCCTCTTTTGTAGGCATTTTAAGTGGAGTTTGAGATATTTTTTTACCGGGCTGTCCTCAAGTTTTTTCCATGTTTAACGTAAGGTTTAGGAGTATTTCTGAACCACATAAAAGTTCAGTCCAAAGAGGAGAATCCTTTTATAGATAGTATAAATTATGCAAGGGTGGGATTAGAGCTAATATGGGATATAGAGGTTTCCACCGCTTTATCCATGAAGTAGAATTTCAACCATTTTTTTTTTCCTTCATAAATAAATACTAATGTTTTCCACCCTTGTTTATGATTGTATGAACCTTTTACATTTTAAGGTGTGCCATTTGTACCTAGAAACGAGTATTTGTACAAGTGTACTAGTTACATATAAAGCTCATATAGTGGAGACTATAGCTATGTTTTGTGATCCCCACATCTTTGGGTGTATATTTTTAAGGAAATATTCTATTAGGAAACTCAGTGTGATAAGATATGAACTTATCTATTGAATTCACTCAAATCTTAAAAAGAGGGAATGTGATCTATTAAAACTTTCTAGGAGTGTGTCATTTCTAGAAGATTGGTGAGTGTACACCCACCATATAGGGAAGCCAACCCTTGTACATATTGACTTGCTTTAGTAAATCGCAATATCTTATGACTAATGTATAGAATTCAAACAACACCCTTACTATATTTTTGACATTTTTACCGTATAGTTATCTTGTATTGTATAATATTCTACATGTAATCTTGTTTGTTTAATATATCACTAGCCTCACCACACATGCTCCGCATGTGCGACGAGGCTCTTTTTATTTATTTTGAGTTAATGTAAATTTTTAATTTGAATTTATCTATTGTTAGTGAGGTTACACAGGAATTTTTTTTAAAGAAATTAAAATTTAGGAATTGAAATGGAGTAAATCGCTAGATTTAGTGTGTGCTAATTTTAAGGAAAAAAGTATTAAACGTGCGTGAGATATATTTAAATAGAAAGTGAGCTAATTTTTAGGGAAAAAGTTTCTTTGGTAGTTTTTTTTTTTTTTTTTTTTTTTTTTTGAATTTTGTTGAATTACAATTTTAACCTTATTTTTTTATTTTTAAGAATAAAGATTATCTAATTAGATTAGAGGTATTTTTGACATTTGTTGAAGCCATAACTAATTTTCCGAATCTTCTTAGTATATAGAGAATAGATATTTACTCTTTGATTAAAAAAAAAAAAGAAAGAAAAAGAGAGCATAAATTATATGTTAAATCTTCTAATTTAGAGGTGTTTTCAAATTTATCACCTCAATTTTGAAAATTTTAAAATTAAACTTTATACTTCTAAAAACGTTTCAATTCAAATCATGAATTTCTTATGCACGAAGCTGTTAACAAACAATATTCAAACGAAATGATGGCATGCGGCTTGGGTTGAACACATTTTTGAAATAATCATATAACGAAAACCCTTTTCTTTAAGTAAATTATTTAATGTTAATGATATCTCCATAAATTTAATTTGAAAAAAAAAAAAATCAGACTCTAGGGGTAATTGGGCTAAATAGGGAAAGAGAACAAGGAGGGTAAATGAGGGCCCATCTTGTTGGGCTGTTGATGGGTCTGAATAAAATGGCAATTCAGGCATTATTATCTAGGAGACGAGGTAGCAGAGAGAGCATACGAAGCTAAAAAAAAAAATCTATCAGAGAGAGAGAGAGAGAGATCTGAGGATGTCGTGGTTGTGGTTGGAAGCAGCACTGCCTCTTGGAATCATAGCAGGATTGCTCTGTACTATAGGACAGCTTGAGTATCGCATTCACAAAGCCTATCATGGCCGCGTATGTATTTTTTTTACTTATTAGCTTCTTTCATTCATTATAGATCTATGCATTGTTAGATAATTGAAATCTCAGACTACTACTAATGTTAATAAATCGGTGGGAATTTAATTTGAGACAGCCAAAGCACGTTGGCGGCGACGACTTGTGGGATAAGGCTATGGTACAGAGGGACAAGAAGGTCATCGAGAAGTTCACTGCTGCTTCTCATAAATAGCCTAACAAACCCACTAAATCAAGCTTTCCCTCCCTTTCTGGTATTTTTTTTTTTTGTTTTGTTTATGTTCTTATTTCGGTTTTGTTTTTTTGTTTTTTTTTAGGGTTTTGTTTTCATTTCTTTAATCTAATTGGCTCCTCTAGCTAGTGTTAAGGTAATTAGATGTTATTGAGGTTGTACTCGATAGTGGAATAATAACTATTAAGTGGGTTGTTGTTACGAGCTTACTTTACGTAATAGATTGAGTATATTGGATTGGTTTACAAGTGGGGATTAATTTTGGTTAAGAGATATAAGAAGAGTAAAGTTTGCTTCGAGGAAAAATGACACCTCTAAGTTAGACTAGTTAACAATTTGTAAATTAGGATAATAACTTGGTCATTATGCATTTGTTTACAACCAAGGTCTCAAAGTTAGAAAGTCATTATGCATTTGTTTACAACCAAGGTCTCAAACTTTTACAAAAATTGATTTGTTTCAAACTGATATTAAATTTGTAACACTAAAATTGATTCAGAAGTTTTATCTTTAGAACGTTTTATCAAATATTAATTGTAGGTTACTTAAGGGCTTGTTTGGATTGAGGGAGGGAGAGTGAAGGGGAGTAGAGTTGAGTTGAGTAAAAATAGGCTAATTTAAGACCAATTCTACTCTACTCCCCCTCCCTCCCCCTCAATCCAAACGGACCATAAGTTTAATCACTGTGATGTTATGACAAGTTTTGGAACAACTTTACTGCTGCTTTGCAGCATTTCTTAAAAAGATCGTATTTCTAATAGGTTAATACCCTTCTGGTTAATGTGCTTCTGATGCTTTGATCATTCCATCTAAACCTTTAATGCCTTGAGTGGCTGGTAATTATTCTTATTTAACGTACAGTTCCATTTTTTTTTTCCTTATTTTGCATACAATTTTATTTATTTATTTATTTTATTTTGTATTTTTATTAGGAAGGTTGTAACATTAGTAGGTTTGAGATAGACTTATGTAGGACAAAGGGAATAGAAGCCAAATCAGATCTGGAATTCCTGGACAGCTTGGATTTTGAGGAATTAGGGTTATGGCTTGGTGGGGAAAAGGCTGGAATATAGGGGTTTTAATGATCAAAAGGAATAGTAGGCTGTTTGTGGGTTATTTGGGCTATTTGATGGATGAGCAGTATGAGCAGTTTAGGGTTTTTAACGTTTTGGATTTTAGGGTTTTAAAAGTGACAAATCAATGTGTGGTTAATTAAATTCATGTTCCTGGAGATTTAAAAATATAGAAGAAAAAAAAATGATAAACTTCTAGGCATCACACCTAGTATTTCCTTAGCGTCACATTTGGGAGAAGGTTCTATCAAATAAATTACAAAACTTAAATAACACTTCTTAACTCTGAAAATTTAGAAAACTTATACAGAAAGCGTTACATCCGTATAAATAGATGCCTAACACCTTTTCCTAGTGAAATTTTCTTGAAATCCTAATAAGAGTTAACCAGAACTTTCTTTGGGGATCTGCTGCTGGAAAAAGAAAGCTCCATTTAGTGTGCGTTTGGATACCGTTTATTTTGCTGAAAACTGAAAACAATAAAAAAAAGAGAAATGATGTCTACAACATTTTCACAACAAATATGACATGTCTACAACATTTTCACAACAAATTCTAAGTGGTAGGTTGTTACTAGTTGTTATTATTGGGGCAAAAAAATAATCTTTGTGTTAGGTTTAAATTTGAATCAATAACAACTAACTACCTATGACTGTTGTAAAAATGTCGTGGACGTAGCATCTTTCTAAAAAAAATATATATTTTGGTTATTGTTCATTAATGAATGCACTGTTCATTGGCCTGATTGCACTGTTCATTCTCATGAACAGTGCAACAGGCGCTGGACTTTAAAAAAAACAAAAAGGCAAACGCAGGAGAATCCAAACGAAGCCTTAGTAAATTGGGACACGTTAATTCTTCCAAGGGATATTGGTGGACTTGGCCTCTATGCCTCTGGAACCAGAAATCTGCCCCTCCTAGCTAAATTGAACAGGAGAATTCTTACTGAAGCTGATTCTCTTTGGGCCTGTGTGCTAAAGCCGAACACCTTAACACCCATCATACCTCTTCACCCTGGTCAGCTAAGAGAACTATTTGAGAACTTAGGCTGCCTGTAAAGCGGGTAAATCACTCCTAGACTATGGCCTCAGGAAAGTTGTAAACTCTGTAGGCAGCACCCTTTTTTGGCATGATAACTGGTCTTCTCTCAGCACTCTTCAATCCTGTATATCGGGACCTCTTAACCTCAATGAGGAAAAAACTTTTATCAATCAAGTGCTGGATGAAAGTAAACAATGGGATTGGCGCTCCCTCTCTTTTATCACCAAGATCCATTACAGATAATCTGCAGGCTATTCCCTTTAACCTTTCCTCCTCAAGTAGTGATACCTTAGCCTGGGGTCTCACTAAGGATGACAATTTCTCTCTCAAGTCTGCCTACTTCTTGACAAAAGCTTTAAATCCTTTGAACCCCAACCAACACCCCACCCCAACCCCACAACACGCCCCACCCCACCCCCCCCCCCCCCCCCCCCCCCCCCCCCCCCTTTTTCCTTCTCTGCTAGTTGGGTTTTGAAAGAGAAGGCATCCCAAAGAATACAATTTTTTCTTTGGGCATGCTCTTACAACAGCATCCCTGTGCTAGAAGTTCTGGGGTCCAGAGGTTTCAACCTTGACCATACTTGTCCCATTGGTAATTGTCATGCTGAATCTATTATCCATCTCTTACGGGATTACCAATTCTCAACCACCTTCTGGAATGACCTTGGCATCCCCTCTAGGCTAAAGCCATCCTTCTCCTTGCCTCGTTCTGACTGGCTGCATCTGAATGGCACTTCCAATTCCCCCTCTATTCACCACTACATTACTTGGTTACCTTATTTCTCTTTGGCCCTTGGAATCTGGTTGCTTTCCAAGCAAAAACACCCAATTCCACTCTGGCCAAGGAGTGTGTTTTGAAGGCAGTTGAGTTTCACTGCTTAACCTCCAACAAAGCCCCCTCTTGACCCAGATCAACCTCTTATATTTGTTGGGTCAAGCCTCCCTTGGGTTGGAGTAAGCTGAACACTGATGCTTCAGTTTCCTCCAATCCCCACTTCGCTGGTGGTGGTGGCCTTCTTCATAACTCCAATGGGGATTGGATTCGTGGCGTCTCATTCTATTGGGTCAACTTCCATCCTCCTTGCTGAACTTTGGGCACTAAGAGATGGATTAATTATGGCTAGATCTCTTGGGATTCAGAAGATCATTGTTAATGTGAATGCCTCTGATATTAATTCCCTTGTTTCTAGCTCTAACTCTGTTAATAGACTAACCCAGCCTCCTGTGGCTGACTGCTGACTGCAGGGCCATTCTCCAAGTTTTCCAACATGTGAAACTTGAACACTGCTACAGAGAGGCTAACAGAGCAGTTGACACTTGCTAACAATAGTTGTAGTCAACCTGAGCCTTTTATTTATTATATTCAGCCTCCTCCTGTTGTTTTAGAGGCTTTATCTTCAGACTGAATTTCTGTACCTATTCCCCGACCTGTTTGGGCTATCTTTTAATGATTAATAGACTCCTTCATCACCAAAAAAAAAAAAAAAAAAAAAAAACCTAATAAGAGTTAGACTCCTAGGGCTTTTACTACTAAGCCCAAACTAAGTAACTAAACTCAAACAAAACCAAAATAAGACCAAATAGACAATTAGTACAACCCATCCCTAGAAACAAGAAAATTATAAAATTGCCCGACACTTAAAATTAACTAAAAGTACAAGAAATATATATATATATATATATTTTTTTTTGATAAGTAAGAAGTTTATTGATATAAAAAGGGGAACATCCTTGTACACAGGGAGTGAACAAGGGTTAAACAATCAAGAAATCTTTTTTTTTTTTTTGATAAGTAATAAAAGTACAAGAAATCTGATCAGAACTATTAACTCCCAACAATATAATTAAAATAAAACTCTTGAAAGCCAAGAGCCTTGTTGTTCAATAGGCACCTCTTGGTGTCTCTAACGGAGATTTCTTGGGTTCAAATTCTCCCTCCCCATCGTTTTAGCTATAAAAAATAAAAATCCTAATCTACTAACACACCTCCTTTAAAATCTCCCATGTAACCTTGGCATCAATTTCTCATGTGCCAAATTAATGCTTGGTAGTTTTGGTATGCCTTTTATATGTCTTTAACAATTACTGCCACGATCCCCCTTCGCTAAATGCTGCCCCGTTACTTAAAGATGGAGAGTCACTGTGCGTTTATGGTATAGCAAGCATAATTAAATATTAGCAGGTGCAATATACAATTGGGACCATGTTTGCCCTTCAATAGCCTCCCTTTTTTGGATTCTTGAATAAACGTACTATTCCATCGGAGGGTCAGATCAATCATGCAAGAACTTATATGAGTCTTAGTGAGTACAGGTTTCGTCTTAAATATTTGAAAGTATAAGACTCAACATTTAGTGTCTTCCTCCTCTCTTTTGGCTTGTTTTGTCAACCAAGAGGAGCTCAAATGTTAGTCTACAGTCCCACCCTCACCCTTGCTTCAATTGTTTGATTGCCTGAATGCATGTGCTTCAGTCGTGTTTTAGCCTTTTAGCAGAGTCAAAGCTGATTCTTGTTTGACTTTTATCTTCACCCAAAAATTCTCCCTCTCAAAGAAATTTATCCAAAAGGATTGTTTAAGTTGAGTTCCCCCTGGTGTTTGTTTGTGTAAAGTAAACTGCCAGCTAATTTTCTCTCATAATCATTTAACTTATGATATTTATACCCCAAAATGCAGGAAGATTTGCCAGTGAACTGTTGAAGAAGGAATAAACTGCCAGCAATGTTCGAGAGCAAGTTTGATGTTATTTCCGTTGTCTTTGTATATGAACTTGCATAAAATTTGAACTGTCCTGGGAAAAATACAATCTGTTTCTCCAGTGAATTTACTTATTATGTGAACTATAAATTTGGTTTATTAGCTTTGTTGTATTTTGAGGTGCATGTAACCTAACTAGTCTTTTTGTTTGCCAATAAATATTGAGGGTGCTGGAATAAATCTTAACAACTGAATAATAGGTAGATGGGGGAGTTGGAACATTGAAGAAGCAGGAGGGTGAGTAGTAGAGAGTGAGAAAAACTTAGTTACATAGGTTTTGAACCTTAAATTCTCCAATTAAATTTAAACACACTACTTCATTGACCTATACGGTACAAACTGTATTATCTTTTTTCATGGACAATTAAATACGATGAAGTCATGTATGTATTTGAATTTAATTAAAAAATCTAAGATGTAATACCTATGAAATTGTATTTAAGTTTTTGCCCATTAAAATATATTATACATAGAGTTAGATCGGTGAGTTTATTCTCCACATCTACTATACAACATTTTTGCCCATTAAAATATATTATACATAGAGTTAGAACGGTGAGTTTATTCTCCACATCTACTATACAACATTTTTGCCCTTACCGTATTCTCGACAAAGGATCAGACATTCCCGCTGGCATCGTAAGGAATTTAAGAAAATACTACCTATGTGACAAATCTAATAATTGCATGCTTGTCCTAACTGTTCTTGCTAAATAAGTTTTCATCAATTTTACTCAATTATTTCGTATTGTGGAGTTCCAGTTGTAGATACAGCTGAACTAGGTGCATTAATTAATTATATAATGTAAGCCAGAGCTTGTACTTGTCTGGCTCTAGTTTATTCATAAGCAAAGGCCCATATTGTATACCACCTTCAGAGTTCAGACAACGACAAATAGAGCCTCTGGTTATGCTGTCACGTGAGAGTTGTACTGTTGTCAATTCCACTGATGAAGGCCCAGAGTCTATTCAGCATGTATAATTTAAATCTTAGTGACTAAGGAAGATATATGTTAAAGTATTGACAATATTTTATAAGCACATGTTACAGCTATGTAACCTTTCTTTTCGGTATTTTTTTTTAACTTTTTACACAAAGCCCTATTTCGAATTCCATGTAGTTGACTAGGAAAAATTATATTAAAAAGTTCCCAAGAAACTATGTTGCAAAACCCAAATTAAATCTGGAGCCTAGCAGTATCACTTGGGTTTTGTTTTAGCTTATTATCTAATTGAAGTCGTTTAACTCAAGCTAAACAGACTCATAGAAGCAATGAATTCAGACTTTTGAGTCACACTCACACACACAGGGCATGTATGCATTCCTGGGCAACAACCAAAAACCATACTATACGGCCATCATTAATTGCCAGAACACATTTGTAGATGTACATTTTGACCAAAAGAGGAAGGAAAGTGAGTTGTATGGTTGGAATTATTGAGTTGTGGTAGCATTGAATTGATTAGTGATGGTGAATTTTCATCAACGCGGTGCATTTACAGAGTGAGTCCAATATTTATTTATTTAGATGAATGAGTCAGAAAAAACTTTATTGATGAATGAAAAGAGAGACAGAGTCCATTGTCCAAATTATATCTATTTGTTTACCAAAGTCTAGGTCCCCAAAGCAACTTGTCTTACGCTGCAAGCCGTAATAATAAAACTTCTTTTCATTGTCTTTGTCCCATAATTTGGAAAGCTCTAGCCTTTAAGCAAAGCATGAAAAAGAGTACCTCTTCTTTTTTTTCTTTATTTTTTTGTTTTTTTGCTATGATCTGTCGGTGGTTCACTGATGCAAGTAAAATAAGGAGATTACTAGCTATTCACAACAGTTTGATTAGCAAAATATGGGATACATTTCTAGCATTATAGTATCAATAATATTCAAGAAATCTTTTTTTTTTTTAGAAAGATAATAATCAAGAAATCTAATTCAATAGTTAAGATAGTTTATTTGATGGAAGATGCCTAATCAGATTATCCCTTACCCATTTTTTATTTAGCAAAAAAAAAAATTTTTTAGTTTATTCGGTGTTGTCAATTTGTTATTGTCAACGCAACATTCATTATTATTTTAATTGAATTCTTACTTTGTGCTTGGTAGGTGAAGATTTTTCTTTTTTTATAATTCGATAATTACAATAGAGGGAGGAAATTTGAACCTTAGATATCTTTATTAAAAGTACAAAAAGTACCAATTGAACTATAAAATTCATGACGTTAGGCGACAACTTGAATCATCAAACTATATTCTCTAAATTGGAGCTATATTTTTTTAGATAATATTCGCCAACGTCTCAATATGCTAATGCGCAGCTAGAGTCCCATATATATAAATATATATTTATTATTATATATATATATATATATTTATTATTGTGAGTCATGCCTTACAAATGACTTAGAATTCATGCCATGGCATAAAATAACCAAAATATCAATCAATTATTTATTAAAAGTGTCAAATTTAAGGTTAGTTATGAAATTCTCAATAATCAGTCAAATCAATCATTTTTTGTTGGTTATTCTGTTCTATTTTGAAGTTAATTCTTAATATTGAACGGAGTGGAGTTGAAGATAGGTGCGGTTAATAACTTCCAGTGGTTCCATCAAATGATATTTTTGATGGTGCTAATATGATTCGGCTTTGGGGCCATTTAGTTAGTGAATGCTCATTCTTTGTAAATTGACTAGTGACTACTTTATTATGTTTAAGTGAAAAGAATAGAGAAGAAAATTCGCTTAATCATTTTGGATTCGGCCATGTGGAAGTGGAACCTTCATCTTTGATTTTTATTTTTTTATTTTTATTTTTAAATGGTCTGCAAGAGTTAGACAGCAAGAAAAAACAGGCGCACCGCTACAACCAACAAATAAAATAAATTGATTTTGAACTGCTCATGCTTTAATTAAGAAAAAATGGGATTTCGAACTAAAATTAAAAAATCACATAAGAACTGAATAACATAGAAAAATAATGATAATAATAATAATTACTAAAACTCAATGGTAATCAAGCTGAAAAGGACTGACTGTGTTTTCTGGCTATAGTTATAGTTTTTAAAATTGTGGTTTGACCGTCGATCCATTAGAATAGGCGATAGCTATGTATAGGTGCAGTCAAATCACATGGTGTTAGTGAAAACTAAAAACTAAAAACCTTACCTGGGGGTCCCTTTCATGGTCCTTTTGCAGAAAATTTTAGTCCCTTTCAAGGGTAGGTGACCACCAGTAGAAGCAGCATGTGTACTGTGTAGGGGCTGGATCTAAATTTGCTGTGTACGATTATGCCCCGCCAATCAAAGCCTGTTCCTTAAAGAAAAGTTGTGGTACTAATGACTTTTTATTTTTTATTTTTATTTTTTAAATAGGATTGGCACTAATGACTTGTATTTATGTAGGAAATTAAATGTTATTGTTAATCACAGTTATTATCAAGGAAGGAATAAATCTGGTATTAGTATGACTTAGCTTTTTCTTGTCATTCTCTTGTGTTTAATGTATATACACTACATACAATATTATTGAACTTCACCATACTCATGATTTGAAGAACACACTAAAAATTTTAACCTAAAAAAAAAAGAAGAAGAACACACTAAATTGTACTTTTGACTTGACTTTTAAAACTTGAGTTTGTTTTCATTTGGATCCTTTAAATTTGAGATTTTTCATTTTGATTTATCAATTTGCATCCGTTTTTTAAATGGACATTCTGCTCATCTCCATCGCTAATTTGGCTAGTGCCAACAAAATGATGCCCCTCTCTCTCTCTCTCTCTCTCTTATTTAGTCACGGAAATAGTAAGGAATGACCAAGTTTTAAAACGGAATCAAAATTGAAAGACCAAAATGAAAATAATCCCAAACTCTGCCACTCATAGCTGTCTAAATCAATTTAGACTTGAGAAGGCTATGCTATATTTGCCAGGAAGCAAAAGTAGGAATTGGTTAAAAAAATAAAGACAAGAAACTGCATAGAAATCAAAATGCTCTCCATGTACCTAACCTTGGCCTTGTTTTTATCTGGTTCAGAAAGAATCCCCTCACCAAGAAAGATCTTCAAACCAATAATTTCAGCAGCTCAGGTGCCTACAGGTTAAGAAAGCTTAAAGAAGGTATTAGAGATCAGGCAAAATGTGTCTTAAGGCTCGCTTCAAAATAAGTTGATATGAATTTACTTAAAGCCAGGGCCTGTTCAAGAAATAGATAAGTGAATAAGAAGTAAAGGAGTTGAGAACACTGCCTTGCCCAGATCATAATCACTGTTAGAATTGATTTTTGTAGTGCATTCCTTAGACATCAATAGCAACAAAGCCGGAAAGAAAGGAGTCTAAAATTTTTTTATTCCTTGTCAATGGGACAACTAAATTCATCACATATAAAATCACTTTGGGCTACACACCACAATGAATCATAAAACTATGGACGACTTTGTGAGTGAAACTGAATACACAAAAATCCTATATTACCACACTAAAACAAACAGCCTACAAAGAAACAAAGAGGCGAAAAGACCACCAAAAAAAGAAGAAAAAAGGTGTGACTGGAAGAATTTCTGAATACAGGAATTGAACTTGAATATGAATGGTAGTTGGATGACAGTGGAAGCTTGTACAAACTGTGGGAGTCAGGGCGCATATTCACTTTCGAGGACTGGTTGTGTTCTTGTCACTGTTGCAGCGGGAGCTTTTGTATTCCCAACCATGGTCATATGCAGGGCTTCTCCTACATCTGCAGCCCTCTCCATCTGTTGCATTTTCTTCCTGTTCTTGAACTTCTGTGCCCACAGAACCAGGAATGCCAATAACGCCAACAACGCTAGTCCACCCAGCACAGATCCCACAATTATCCCAACTTTTGAACTCTTCTTTCCTTCAACAACTGGTGGTCCACTTGGTGTAGGAGAAATTGGCGCTGGAGAAGGAGCAATAGACTCAACCACAATAGAGAAATGCCCTTGTTGAATTGTTGAACACGTATTAACTGATGCCAGATTACTGATATTGACCAGACCTTTTAAGTCAAACCAAGCACACTTAGCAACAGCCCCATTGGGGGCTGACTGCACTTCTGGAAATATAATCGATATGGGATCACCGGTTGCCGTAATATCCAATTCTGGTAAATTTGTAGCAAACAGATTTGATGCATTATAAGCAAGAAGACCCAACACTGGAGTTAAGTGTGTGTAACCAGGCACTGTGTAATACCTCATAGACCAATTGCCCAAGTTCTGGTAGACCAAAACAAGTCTCTTCACATATGACTTCTCACTAACTCCCATGGGAATCACAAACTCTTTGTACATTGAAACACCTTTTCTGTATAAGCTACCACTCCTGAGCCTCATTGCCGAAATCTTGATCCCAGTCAAATTTGGGGGAACCATCCCTTCAAAGGGAATGCCGGTCTTTGGATGACGACCAAAAGCTCTGTAAGCATAGTCTTGGAGCAGCACATCCAGAGTATGGGCGGAACTTGCTAAAGGGGCAGTAATAGATTGAGCCATAAGAACCGGCAGCCGGAAGAACCACACCAGAATAATAAGCATCGAGAGACTTCGAAGAAGAAGCCCCATCGATGCTGCTTTGGAATATTTAACAAAATTCAACTCAACGCCACTGAAAATTTGCCCTGGTAAAATCCCCCGGAGTGTATCCAGATAGTCAACACCAAAATATATGTTTACTTTCAATAGTTCAGATCCAAAGAATAATAACTGAAATATGGAAATCTTTGGAAATAAGATTGAAAATCATTGGTCTCAGCTCAGCCTTGTAAATCTCATATACTTGGAGTAACGTCTGTATTTAATAAATGAAAAACAACGGGTAGTGGAAGAGTATAAAGACAAAATATATTCTCAGTTAGGGTGGCTGAGATTGTTTTAAAGCGGCTTTGAAGGTTTCAACCGTTGCAAACCCCTCAGTAGCCTCAGCCTCAGACTCAGAATACCTTTATCTCCCTTTTGGAATTTGGAATCCTTGTAAAAGAAGCTCTCAAAGACTTGGGAAGAATCTTTTCTTAAATATTTCATTTCTCCAAGGAGTTGAAAAACCTGATTCCTCGCCATTTCCCCATTAACAGCAGATTAAACCAAACAATAATTGAGATTAAAGGCAAAGCTAAAAATATATTCACTTAACAGAGAAATCTACTTCTTCAAGGCTCAAACGGTCACACCCAAAAAACAAAAACCAAAACCAAGACCCCCAACAACTAATTACTACAATAAAATTTCTATATTTGGACCACGAAGAATCAAATGAAATTAAATACCTGATCTTTGTAAGGATTAGGATGATGGGGTTTCAGTAGAAAACCCTAAATCTTCGCCAAGGTGTCAGGGACCGACCCAACAACAATGTCCAAACCAAAGTACCTCTTTTTTTTTTGTTCTCTCTCTCACTAAGCATAACATGCAAAACCCAAATCCTCTTTCACATAAAAACCGCCAATGGTAACAATTTTTGATGACCCCAAAATCAATTACCCACCAGAAAACGCGTAAATCAGCAGAATCTTCATTCACTTTTTGGGGCAAAAGATCACAGAAAACTAACACCAACCCATTTCAACAGAGTTCTCAAACAGCCTGCATTTTGACAAAATCTGAAAGACAACTCGGAGACCGACGTAGTTGGTGCTGATTATCAAAGTGTAGACAAGGGATCCAATGCTTTTCCACAAAAAACACTGTTGGTGCTTGTCTTTACCTGCCGTGCCGAAAAAAACTCGTGATGTAATGGAAATGGGTGAGAGCGAAGCGTGTGAGTTTTGAGAGTCAAATAAAAGACCAGAAGAGAAATGGGTTTTCAACTTTCAACTAAGGAAGTTAAAAAGACAGAATTTTTGGTGAGAAATTAAGAATCTGATAGAGGAAAGAGATAAGCCTCTGGGGTGTGCAGATGGCCAGGCCAGCAGAGATGGACCGGTGTGGAAGTGAATATAAAAAAAAATAAATAATGACACACTCACGCATAAAGGAAAGTAAAGAAACAGAGATTAGCAAATTTTCTACTAATTTATTAAATTCGTTTACTAGCTTTTGATTTTTTCATTTTTGACATCAGCTACCACTGTAGCACAACAAAACAATGTCTTTGGACCGTGCCAATAAACCCTTTTCGTTTACTCTTCATTCCCTCAATTATTAATTCATTCATACCTATAGAAAAAAAAAAAAAAAATCCTATAGTTGTAATAAAACAAGTATTTTTAATGTAGTCTTATTACTTTGTCAAAATTCTTATTAAATTTTTTTTTTAGTATTAGAATCTTATAACTAAGTTGACAATTAAACAATTTCTCATTAAAAAAAAATAAAAAAAGAAAGTTGACAATTTAATACCTTTTGGTAATTTCAAATGAGTCAATTAAGATTCAAATCTTCTTACTTCCATTAAAACTATCGAATAATTTAATCCAAAAAAGAAAAAGAAAATTACATTTGAGATTTAAGTACTCCTTTTGAAATAGATTTGCTATTTTTCTTTGCTTTTCTTCAAAAGGGATAGAGTTACATGACAACTCATTTTACATTATAGGTATGTTATGTAAGCAACACTTATCTTATGCATATGTAGGGTATATGCGGATTTCATAGTTGAGTAAAAAAAAAAAAAAAAAATTACCTTCTAAGATAGTTTTATTAGATTACTTTCTATGACTCTATGTATGTGAGATTCATATATGTTGTAAGATAGCAGTATCATGGTACGCTGTAATGAGATACCACTTTATGTGGAACCTATACGTTTATTTTATTTTATCTTATTAGGGAACTTATATATTGTGAAAGGTAAAATGCATATGGATGAGGTTTGAGATATGTTTTTGTTATATAAGGGTATCTAAAGTTACCTAATTAAATTCAAATACATGATTGTATTAATTTATTTTAGAGGATAACTAAACTATTCTTTTATTGTATTAAATTTAATTTTCCTTTTGAAAATATAACAATGTTTGTGCTATACATCATTGTGTTTTAATTTAACTGCAAAATGTAAGGTACAACATATAAGAAAGTAAGAAATAATACCTAAATTTTATTCTTTATGTAAAAGAAAAATGTTAAAATTATTACTACAAAATGTTTACAAACTGATATGGTAATAAATGAGATTGATATCACTTTAACAACACATAATAAATAATTGTTGAATTACCTTTTTGTGATTAGTAACGCATAAATTTGTAAGGTCAATAATCCATATTAAGTAACATTGTAACATGATATCCATGGCATCATCATATAGTAACATTGTAATGCGAATGTGGGTTCAAAATTCTTTGCCATGCCAAAATTCAATTAATATATTTTACTTAATGGCAAAGGCAAACAATAATCAATTCAATCATCATATACATTGAAATTTGCAGCTTTTAACATCCCGTGCCTGTGTTTTTATACGTACCGACGTCTTCCACTTCTGTATTGAGCTGAAGAAAGCAACTATTTGTGTAATAGAGAGAAGGGTAGTCTTTGATTTGTTTCCACTTTCCAGAATGAACTGTGAGCCAACAGTTTTATTACTCTATCCACCATCAAGATATTGTTCCGTGTAACTGGTCCACAAAATTCTGCCTTTTCCCATTTCATTTTCTCATCTGAAACACAGAACTCACAAGTCACAACACATGTTGCCAAGCATCAGATTTATGTACACTTATTTTCAATTATAGGAACAAAGTCTAATATTTTTCAATTTTTTATTTTATTTTTAAGAAGTATTGAAATTTTGTGGATCTTATAAATCTTATTGCTTTCATATAACATTATCCATAGCATAAGTATAAGATCACTTTATTTTTTTCCTTCAAAATTATAGAATTATTTCCGGACATGAATAAATACTACTATGATTTAGTCTTCTAAAACATTCCTTATTCTATATGACAGGTTAGCAAAATTTTAGTAGAACTTTTTGGGAAAAAAAAAACAGAAAAAAGAAAAGGTAAGAGCAACAAAATTGTACATTTTATGATTTGATAACTTGTTATAATTTTGTAAGTAATGAAAAAAGGAAAATGAAACAATAAGAAATTCAATTTTAGGACCTGCGTATGTAATCTATATAACATAGAAATTTATTCTCAATTGACATCTAATTAAGGAGCATCAAGGTCAGAAATAGAGGTAGAATATTATTAGGTGGTGTTACAATTTCTATTATGCGCCTTTTGTTGTTGAGTAAGTTTGTTGAAAAAGAAAAAGAATGAACAAGTCCTATTAAATATTATCCACAGTTACCTCAAAATGATACCAAATTTCAATATGATTGATGTCACTCAAGTTTACTTTATATAAAACTTACAAATTTATGAGTTAATTTTTTTTAAAAAAATATAAATAATTACTCCAATCATTTATGTATATTTATTATGTTGTTGAAGTAGTATCATTACATTCATTTTCATATTAATTTTTTTATAGTAAAATTGGTAGTAATTTTAATTTTTTTGATAAACAATATTTTCTTTCTATTCTTACATACTTCCTTAAAAAAAAAAAAAATTGTTACATACTTATGTGCTATATTTAAACATTTATTTATTACACTGTAGTTATTTATGAGTATTTATTTAGTATATTATTAAACTGACATAATAAATTATAATAGCTCTGTTAGGTCTTGGTTATTTATTTATTTTTCCTATGTTTGTGCTCGCATTCTTTTTTTTCTTTGGTGTGGAAAAATATAAGAGTAAAAGAGGAAAAGAGAATCAACATCTGAGGCTCCATGTCAACACAAGAAGAAGGATTCTCATTCTCTGGAAACTAAACCTATTTTAGAGGAAAGGAATTGTTTTTTATTTTATTTTTATAAGAGAGTTTATAACTATTGTGATTAATTCTCAAAGATCTATCGGGCCTTACTTTTGAGACTAGCCCAAAAAACTAAAGTCAATGATTTTTTGTAAATATACCAAAGCCCATGAATTTGTACCAATAATAAAGGTGAGAGAGAGAGAGACAACAACGTTAAACCAATGAACCGCTAGGATTAATATTTTGAGAGCAAAAGTGGCAAACATACCCAATCTTGAATTTTCTGACTCATTCAAGGGATTTTGGATCTGAACACAAAGAATTTATATGGTTTTGGATTTTAATAAACGATGCCAGCTCATAGGATCTGACTCATTCATGTAATAATATGGAATAGGTAATAGGTCCACAGTTGCTAAGGTGCGCCGAATGCACATGCCTGCACATTTGTGGGTGTGGAGTCATGACATTTTTTGACCCTGCCCTCTCTCTGCCAAACGGCTATTGTGGAAAACTTTTTCCTTGAAAAATCTCTGCCTGCACTGCCATGTCCCAAAGCAAAAGTATATAGATCATACAAGGTACATGGCATGGTGTGAAAACTGAAAACTGAAATGTGAATGAGGGGTAATGGAATCGTGGGATGTAAAGTTACGCGCCGTGATGGAAGAGACAATGACCATTTGGACCCCCTTATTATATCAAACTATCAATTTTCAATTAATTTATTTGCTAGCGTACACGGTTTTCATCAACAATTAAAGTCTACATGTAATTTCTCTATGGACGTTCACACCTTGAGGTGACGATCGGTGAGTGATAAACATGAATCCACCATGTACAGCAAAAAAAAAAAAAAAAAAAAAAAAAAATCCACCATGCTACTAAAATTTGTTATATAAGCCCTTTTTAGTTTGTTATTTGGCTCTACAATTTGTTTCATAAATCAATAAAAGCAGACATAGAAAATGAGTTCGGGCTAATTAGGTTTGGGTTAAAAATAGAACATCTTAAATGGGTTGAGTTAGATCTATATTTTTTCACATGCAAAAATAAGCAAATAAAGAAATGAACAAAAAAAAAAAAAAATACAATAAATCTTGGGTCATGGCCTCACGTGTCAACCCTTTTCTACTCCGAATAAAAAATTTCGGATTCAAGTTGAGTATTTTCCTTTGAGTTTAGGTCATGTTATCGGATAAAGGTTTAAGTCTAATTTTACCATATCTAAATATAAGTGTTATCAATAATGAAGCAAGATAACAATAATGTTGTTTCACAACAAGTCATATCAATAATTGTGAAAAATGTTGTCTCTCTAGCATTAAAATCATTTCCTCAAGCCCACATTAAATATGTAAAGGACCACTTGTTCATGGTTCATACTTTCTATGCCAACCAGGAATTGGTAAGCTCGTGATGCCTTAAAGTCGCTTGCTAATTGTGTGTGTATGTTGTGAAAGGCCATTTTGTTTTTTGCTGTCTTCTTGGGCCCATGTCTCCATAGTGCAATTAGATCAGTTGCTTCCAGCTTAACTCCACAAGTACCTAATCTTTCCTCCTATCTAATTTAATTTTTCATGGTTATACATGTTGTATAAGATGTTCAATGGGTTTGTAAGGGCATAAAACTTGGTCTTAATGAATTCAAGTTGTTGACATTGATAGAAGATTAATAATGGATTATAAATAGTATGTTTAGCTGGCTAAAATCTCCATTAATCTATTATTCGTTTGCTCATTTGGTCATATGGCAATGTTTTCATCAACTCCAAAAGAGAGGAAACAGTTAAAAAGGAAACAAAAAAAAGTGCAAAACAATCTGATGGGGTAGCTGTCCTTCACACGATATTTAACCGGTCTACAACTACAATAGTGGGAAAGGCCAAAAGAAAAAAGAAAAACTCTAAAAAGGATGCATGGTTGTCAATATCATTTATATATACTACTATTTAAGGAGTTTTTTCTGTTTGGATTGGACATTTTTTGGTTCTAAAATCCTCCTATAGCTACCTGGTAAAAATACATCTTTAACTTCCGCATACAATATTGCCTACAAAATAGGAACACTTTTCTGTCGATTTTTTCAAAATTCAATCTGAATTACAAATTTATAAATTCTGCTGGTTTTTGTTTTTAATAAATTTTGTAGTAGACCCATAACTCCTAAATTGAAGTTGTCATTCACCCTTTTTTTTTTTTTGGTTATTGGGTTTGACTAATTTTTTTACAGGTTTTTTTTTTATGATTGAAAAATATAGTAATCCCAAATTATAATGAATGTAAATTATTAACTTTTACCGAAAAAATAGAAGAGCCTTTGACAGGCTAATGGGATTAAAATGGTATAGTATACATGAACGTGACTCGTGTATGGTCTCATCTATAATTTCGGGTTGTCCACTAACTAATATTGGCTGCATGGTAAAGTAATATATCATTTGGTTATGCTATCAACCTCAGATCCATCTCTCATTATTGTAGGGAGTGAAAATATATATATATATATATATATGATAAATAAGAATATTTAGACCTCTTCGAGTATTTGACTAACCTCTTTGAGTATTTGACTATGATAAATAAGGATATTTAGAGACCTTTTCGAGTATTTGACTAACATTTTTGAGTAATTGACTATTCTTTTGAGCATGTGCAATCTCCCTATCCCACACACACTAGGCTATTACAGGGACGAATCCTATAAAGGTAGCTCCAAGATACTGGCAAAAGACCGAAAAAATATATTTTCTTATAATTTAATTCTTATTTTTTTTATAAAACACACACACACACACACACACACACACACACACACACTCACATACATACATATATATATATATATATATATGTATATATATGTTTTTGTAAATTATGGTTTCTGATCTTGAGTGGAGAATTACGAATTACCAAGGGTAAAAATCAATGAAGAAATCAAGAATGACACATTTATATGGTGCATGCAGTGGAATTGAATGCATAATCTTATAGTTGATTTAGCAATCAGTCCTTTTAATTTCAATGCTAAATAATTAATGCTATGTTTGGAAGTTTGGATGGAAAGGAGAGTAGAGAGGAGGAGAGTAGAGGGGAATTGTTATCCTCCACCTTGTTTGGATGTTTTTAAAAATAAGTAAGGGGGACGGAAATAATTAGTCTTTTCATAGTTTGTAATTTTGTTAATATGTTAAGAGTAAATTTGATAATTCATTTGGTTAAGCATTTCTATGCTCTACTCTCCCTCCAAACTTCTCCAATTTGGGAAATTAAAAATGAGGGGTTAGGAGTAGTTAGAACCCCTCCAAATTCCTCCCCCCCTCCCTTAAAAAACATCCAAATAAGATAATTTAATTTACTCTTCCTCCCTCTGCTCTACTTTCCCTCCATCCAAACAAGATATAAGGGCTCGGTTAACTTTCTCCTCCCAATCGATAAATGTCCTTTTTTGTTGCTTGTGGTTTTAAGTTTTGAACTGTGGCTTTGGGATAATTTCACTAGTTTCTTTTACAAGTAAAAATAAGTGGAATAGGGTGAAATTGGATTTAGAAAGGTCTTAAAAAGATGAACATAAATCAAATAAACTAAAATAAGTTAGACCAAACAATTTCGACTTCTTTGATTATATTAAAAAATGGAACCATGAAATGTCAAGAAATGAATTATATATACAGTTTTGAGAATGAATGTTAGTTTCAATTTATTTTCTAACTTTTGAAAATATAATTTTTTTAAAATATGGTACCTAATAATGTTTTTAAAAAGCTCTAATTTGAAGAAAAAAAAATTGTTGTTTTTTTAAATATGGTACCTAACAACATTTAAAGAAAATTTTTTTGATAGGAACATTTAAAGATTTTTTTTTTTTTGAAATTGGAACATTTAAAGAATTGTATCTACATTTTGTGAAGCAGTTTTATAAACAACTTTTATAGAATTAAATAGATTGTGGTTTAGTATCAAATTTTAATTTCTTTAGTACGATAATTAATGTATAGCTCATTTGGTACAATGGATTGATTGAATTTTTTTTTTTGAAAAATGCTACGTCCACAACATTTCTCACAACATTTTCACAACAAATCCTAGTTGGCAAGTTGTTATTTGCTATTACTAGTGGGTAAGAAAGTAATTTCAGTGTTAGATTTAAATTTAAAACCTGTAACAACTTGCCAACTAGGATTTGTTGTGAAAATATTGTGGACGTAGCATTTTTTTTTTTTTTTTGCTGCATGGATTGTTTGAATTGAATTGTTGTTAATGCATACGTGCTACAGTATTAAAAGAGCACCGATGATTAATGTATAGCTCATTTAGTACGATAATTAATGTATAGCCCATTTGGTACAATGGATTGAGTGAATTGAATTGTTGTTAATGCATACGTGCTACAGCATTAAAAGAGCACCGATGATTAACGTATAGCTCATTTAGTACGAGATAATTAATGTATAGCTCCTCTCCCTGTTGTAATTCTGTTTCTCTTGAATGACATGCATTTTCCCATCAAAAAAAAAAAATAAATAAATAAAAATAAAAATAATGTATAGCTCATATGGTACAATGGATTGATTGAATTGTTGTTAATGCATACGTGCTACAGTATTAAAAGAGCACCGATGAGGCGATGACATAGTATTAATTATTAAATATTGCTGGCAGACTTTTCCTAATATATATATATATATATAGTGCTGGAAGACTTATTATATTAATATATCATGTGCCTGATTAATCATAAATGTTTTTTAATGAATTTTAAGAATGAAAATGTAAATTTTTGATATTTGAGATTTCCTAATTCTTAACTTTTTTATTTTTCTTTCCTCCTTATATAAGTTATAACAAGCGCAAGGAGGGAGACTTCATCCAAATACTCCATATTGAAACAAATAGATAATATCAATAAACCATAACATTTAGTTAACTTAAAAAATATTGAGAATCAAGAGTTATTATAAGATGACACAATATATATATATATATATATATATTAATGATAATTCAATAGTTGGAGACAGAGAGTTTGAGCCTTTAAAATATTTGTTAGAAATACTAGAATGTGCTAATTATACTATGAGACTCTTGACTTAAGTGTCTTAACATGCATGTTGTCTTTGTTCAAGAGATAAAAAGAGAATTAATTAAGAGTTAAAAAACTGAATATATATTAAATGTGTATCAGTTTAAATGGAGTATTGAAAAAACCAAAATACACATTTACCAATTTTTAGTACAGGTAAGATTTGTGATAGATCATAAATGAATCACAGCTGGTTTATTAACAGGTGCTGGTGGGCACCTGTTAACAAAGTCCAAAAAGAAATAAAGTCTGACTTTGAACTCTGTTGATGCCCAATTTTGCAAATCCATAGTCAAAAGTCCATGAGGAAGAAAGCCCAACGAAAAACAATGGCCCAAAGAACAAGAGGGGTTCAAAGAAAGAAATGCAAGGGAAAATGATCTGCAGCAGAATACAAATTTGCAAAAGGATACAGCTTTGCCACAGAATACAGTTCTCTAGCAGAATGGCTTCGGCAGATGAAGACAAATTGGGCCCAAGACCCTTTTGATACAATCAACATTATCTGGCCCACAAAGGCCCGAATCCTTTTGTATAAAAGGATAGGCATGAAAAACTTATATGAAGAAGCACGATGAAAAGAAACAAGGAACGACAGGAAGTGTCAGCAGCAGGAAACGCGTGAATGAAAGAAAAGCCAAACTAAAGGAAATGACAAACATAGCAAGAAACGCGTGAAGAAATAAGACAAAGACACGCAGCAAAACAAAACAAAACAAATCTGCTACAGCAGAAACAACGTAGGAACGAGAGGAGACAAAAGCAGAAGATAGTGGAGCAAGCACAGAAGGGCTAGAGCTCCACCAACTTGTACCCAGCCAATACAAGGGAGGTGGACCCACAGTTAAGGAGATTCAGATGGTGTGGTTTGGTGGTGGGGGGAAAAGGGGGTCTATATTTGGTTTCCTGCCGTAACTTTTTTTGGAAAGATATCCTACTGGTATGGTATCTTACCCAAAAGAAGTAATAGATGGTTGGGACCATTTGATGCATGTCATAGATCTAGGTAGTGAGGTAGTCCAATCCTTATCCATTTAAACCTAGAGGTAGAGGTATACAGCAGGAATAAACAAAATAGAATTTTGTCGTGAAATAGTGGTGCAGCAAACATGTACTGAGCAATAGTAGTTGTCGGGGCAACCAATGGGTTAGTGGGTAGTCCTAAAGAGATGCCCACAACAAACCAAAAACAGTTGGTGAAGCCCTAGAGGTAAAAGGGAGAAATCTCATTGAATTAGCTCACTATAAAAGGAGGAGGGGATCGGATAAAGAGGCACTAAAGGGGGGAGACCCAACGGGGAGACCCAAAGGGGACCAAAAAAGGGGGAACAACCCACGGCAGGAGAGTAGTAAGAAACCAATGGTAAAAGAACGGAGAGAAAGAAAGAAAGAAAATGGTAAAAAAAGAAGAGAGAAAACACAGCAGGAATAGGGGCATGCATCAATAGACGATCTTTTCCCTCCCTCTTAGCAAACCCACTCTTTGAAGTCTCCAAAAGTAATAGCTAGTAGCCATTTAGGCTTATTCTCTAAAATGCACAACTTTTATGGTAGAAGCCTATGACAAGGTTGTTCAAGTTGGGATTTGGGTTCCTTCTTGGTTTACTTATTCTATGAGAAGATTCAAAACTTGTTTCAGTTGCAAATATGTTTGATTTATCTCATTATAACTTATATCTGCCGTGTTTAGTCATTTTGCCATAGAACGTTTTTTATCACGTTTGCTGCATCAGTTGTCCTGCTATGGTATCTTTATTTGCTGTACTAGTTATTCTGCTATAACACCCTTTTATTACATTCACCGTGTTCAACCTTTTTTGCCGAAGCTTTCTTCTTTATTTGTTATTTTGTGTTTTGTTTTTTGACACAAACTAATCATTATCCTGTTGCAAGTATATATATACACGTATATCTTGTTTCTCGTCCTGCAAAATATATTTTATATATGTATATGTGAATACGTATAAGTATATTTATATGTATATATTTGAGAATATGCTAACTCATGTAAGTTAACATTTGCTTGCTTGGTATTTTCTTTGGGTTTTAGATTTGTTTATATGCAGGAAGTGAGAAACAGTATTTCTACAGTAAAAGAAACGAAGAGTAGTCATCCACGTTGCCTAGCAGGAAGTTTTACTGCACAGCAGAAAGTTTTGATGCATAACAGAAAAGTTGGACCTGCGGCAGAAACTGGAGAAAAGTTCCTTCTGCGGTAGAAACAAAAGATAAGCCCAGCAGAAAGTTTTGCTGCATAGCGTAAAAGTTAGGGGTGTAATCGGTTCGGTTCGGTCGGTTTGAAGTGCGATTTTTCCACTGAACCGAAATTTTCGGTTTTCCATATTTGGCACCGACACCAAACCGAAAGGGAGTAACACCGACATCGAACTGACTGGATTTCAATCGGTTCGGTTCGGTCGGTTTTCAGTTGCTTCCAATTTCTTAAAACCAAACAGATCAGAGACTTCTAAAAAAAAAAAGCCTATTTCTCTTTACTTTCCCATATTTTCTCAGCGCCCAAACACCAAGCAAACCAAAAAAAAAAAAAAAAAAAACTCAAAATCATATATATAATCAGAAAACATACCAAAATAAGAATATATATATATATATATATTTCCTTTACTTTCCCATGTTTTCTCACCACCCAAACACCAAGCGGTCAAGCATTAAGCAAGTAGCAAATACAAGAGAGAGAGAGAGAGAGAGAGAGAGAGAGAGAACAGAGAAGAAGCACTGAAGAGGGACTGTGGGGAGGCGGCGGCAGACGCAAAGACTGTGAGAGAGAGGGACTGGAGAGTGGAGTGTGCTGCCATCTATGAGAAGGAGTACTGGTCGGCGCATTGGAAGGGGTTGGGGCGATCAGTGGGGTAGGAGCCGAAGGTGAGGTTAACGAAGTGGAGGAAGGCGACGAAGGAGTGGTGGATGGAGTTGGAGCCAAAGAAGGACTCGGTGGCTTTGAGGTGGCAGCGGGAGCATGAGACAGTGGAGAAGAAGTCAGAGATGGAGACTTGGTTGGTGATGAGGCTAGTGCGGCTAGCCCGGCTGTGTGAGAGTGTAAGAGTAAAATGACGTGAAGTGGTAGGGTTTTCTAACTTTTATTTTTATAGTTTAATTAGTTTAATAGAAATTTACTTAGTTTAATCTTAATTAGTTAATCTAATGGGTTTTAACTTTTAAATAACAATGTTTAAATAGAAAGAAATTAAAGAATCGTAGAATGAAGAGGCCGGATTGGCGGATTTGATCTGATTTGATCACAATATATATATATATATATAATAATGCCCAAATGGGCCTAATAAAATGAAAGGGCTGGAGCCCTAACTAATGTACAAACTAGAGGCCCACTTTTAAAAAATAATAATAATAATAATAATAATAATAACTAACAGAGGCCCAAATTGCAAATATATATGGAATTTATTTTAAAAATTTTATGTAAAATATATTATAATATGTTCGGTTCAGTTTCGGTCGGTTCGGTGTATTCAAACCAAAATCGAACCAAAATTTTTGGTTTTTAAAAATTAAAAATCGAAACTGAACCGAAATTTTGGCAACGGTTCGGTCGGTTTCAGCCGGTTTTTTCGGTTCATCGGTTTTTTGCACACCCCTAGTAAAAGTCAGACCTGTGGTAGAAACTGGAGAAAAGTTCCTTCTGCGGCAGAAACAAAAGATTAGCCCAGCGGAAAGTTTTGCTACATAGCGTAAAAGTCAGACCTGCGGCAGAAACTGGAGAAAAGTTCCTTTTGCGGCAGAAGAAAAGGATAAGCCCACTTTGCAGCATCTTCCCTCGGACTTGGACTTAACGTTTGCGCACAAACTGGCAGTGGCAGAATGACACTTTGGAGCCTATTCCGCAGAGTGCCAGGCTCGACTTCGTTCTTAGAAAAAGAAAAGGAAAAAGAACCCCCCGACATTTTTAGCGACTCCACTGGGGAGTTGGGATCAAGATGGGGAAAATGAGATATTTCTCCTCCGCAAACATGTTTCTAAGTCCTTACCAAAGCAAGACATGCCAATGTTCTTAAACCTTCCAAGCGATACTCTCAGAAAGTATCCAAAACATCACAGTAGTACCATAGTGGAATTCTATGGTGGAGTATCACGGCAACATTATGGTAAAACGGTGTTGCAGAATTATATGGCAGAATATTGTAGCAACGTTACAGCAAGACAGTACCGTAGTAGAATTCTATGGTAGAATATTGCAGCAACGTTACCGCTGGATGGTATCGTAGTAGAATTCTATGGCAGAAAATAACAACGTTACAGCAGGACAGTACCGTAGCAGAATTTTGTGGCAGGACGCAGCAATGTTAAAACAGAGCAGTATAATGAGCAAAATGCTATGGTAGAATATTGCAGCAGAATATTACAGTACCAGGCCTTTACAATGCTTGGTCCTATCCTTTAAATGCCACTTGTTCTCCTTGTCATGCATGTGTGACATGTGGCAAGTCACTTATCCAAACATGCAACTCTTCTAAAAGCTTTCTAAGCCACTTATCACCATAAGGAAACGCTAGAAGCTTCCTAAACTTTCTCCCTCTCCACCTTCGGGTCCAGCACTTAAAGGAGAAAAATCCCTTGATTCTCTCACAAGGTTTCAATAATTTTTTTTCATAATAGCGATTCTAGCTTTACTTCCCCTCAAAGAACCAAAAGCTAGAAACAAAAAATGAAGTTATAGAAGCCAAGGGAAAACTTTCATCATTACTATATAGTTGTGAATAACTATTTTTGTTGTGAAGTATCCTTCAACAGACTTTTCTAGAAGTGCAAAATGTCCCTCCGCAGAAATTTTGTAGCAGAAAGTACAGATCCTTTAGCAGACTGTTCACAACAGAATCTGCTGAATTTCAAAAGTGCAGAATGGTCGTCTGCAGAATATTTTATAGCAGAAAATTTTCAGAAGCCATAATGTAGATCTCTCTACAGATTATTTACAGCAGAATCTGCCGAATTCCAGAATGTTCATCGGCAGAATATTTCGCAGCAAAATTCCAGAAATGCAGAATGTTTATTGGCAGAACATTTTGCAGTAGAATCCCAAATATGCAGAATGTTTATTGGCAGATATTTCGTAGCGAAAAGTTTCAGAAGACTAAGTGCAGATCCTTCGGCAGACTGTTCACAGCAGAATCTGCTGAATTTCAGAAATGCAGAATGCTTATTTGCTGAATGTTTCGTAGCAGAAAGTTTCAGAAGCCAATGTGCAGATATATCAGCAAACTGTTCACAGCAGAATATTCTGCGGTAGAACATTCTACAGCAGAATTTTGTATTCCCTGCGTCTTTTCACAGAATATCTTATCATAAAATTCAGCATTGAATTCTTAAACTTTCTAAGTGCAATCACAAATCCAATGTGATTATCTTCTACAACAAAAGTGATCATTGCCCCATCAAGAATTCGTTGGAACACCAACAGTGTGAAGATGTGTAGAAGGGTACTGGACAATTCTGCTACAGCAAGATATTCGAGTGTAGATCTTATTCAACAAATTTAAGACTTGTTCTTAAAGCAAGAGAGGTGCATACAAAGCCTTTCATGTTCACTTTTGCTTAATCAATCTCTTGCTACTACATCAGCAAATATGTCAGTATCAGTGAAGGGAGGAGGAAGAAGTAATTAATTCGGCAATATAGAAACATCTGCTTTCAACCAAAGAATACGTTGAAGGCATGTGACAGGGTGGTGAAGCGCCCAAATCAGATCCAGACCTTGGAATGAAGCCAATCACTCAGTTACTGCGTACTCTCCATAGAGAAGCCTAAATCTACAAGCTGCTTGCAAATTGCTCTTTGTCCATTATCGGGTCTAGCAAACCGATTCAACAACCTTGAAGAGTTGAGAAGTTTTCTTTGAAGCACCTCAGAGGATTTATGCCTAGAGTGGCATTAATGATCATGATATTTATGATATTTCTAAGAAAGAATGTATCAGATCACTTGTACTACAAACTATGCAACTCCACCATCACTTTTCAAGTCATGAAGCTCATTGATGCCCATCTCTCATCCTAGAAGAACTCTGCAACAATGACAAACTCAAAGCTCTTTCTTTTGGCTTATGTACAAAAGGGAAATTGCAGAATTAATTGCTGACACACATTCTGCCATGAATAGAGTTGCTCATCTTATTGTTGCAGAAAACTATTACATGGTTTTTATTGAAGGCGTTCTGCTGCAAGGGCTTCTGCCGCAGGAGTAAAGAAGCACGATGTCCCAGAAAGATATGGGTACATCATGGGAAAATTTTATATTATAAGCCGCTGACTTTTGGTTATTACTAGCCAACCATGAAGTAAGAGACGTAGCAAGCTTCATCTAAATATGCCTATACTCAAAGCAAGCAAAGAAGAAACCTATGAAATATGGGTCTTAGTAGCAAAAGCCAGCAAAAAGGGTCGTGGTTATGAATTCCTGGCTAGAAGCTAGCAAAGGAACCATGGTCGTGAGTTCTTGGCAAAAACCCATAATGGGGGCTATACTCAATCAAACCCGCAAAGGAGCCATGATTGCAAGTCTTCGGAAAGAATCTGCAGAAAAGCTATAGCCACAATCATATGTAGCAGAAGATGCATTGGAAGCAATTGTGTTTGCAGTGGAACGAAGCCAAAGCATGCTTGGGAAGTAACTCTTTCCCAAATTCTCTAGCAACGAAGAATTTCTACAATATGACAACTTGTAGATCTATGGCATTTAATTTTTTTTTACTGAAGAATGCATGAACCACATGATGGAGCATCAACACCATGAGAAGGTGATATCAAGTTCATCTAGTTGTCTCACATGCTGGGGGCTAAAGCTTATTCTGTAGCAAATATGGGAAGCCTTCTACTGAAAGCTAATGTCTTATTCTCGTATATTGGGGGCTATCTCATTCTGTGACAAAGTTTGGGAAGTCTTCTACAGAAAGCTAAGGGCTCATTCTCACATACTGGGGGTTGTTTCATTCTATAGGAAATACGAAAAGCCTTCTTCAACATGCTAAAGACTCATCCAGTTGTCTCACATGTTAGGGGGGCTAAGGCCTATTCTGCCACAAGTTTTGAAAGGCTTCTGCAAAGCGCTCAGAGTATCAATATGCAGTAGCAACACTACCCACCTCGAAATAAGTATTGATTATGGCATTTCAGCAAGCATACATTCATCCACCACTTGATTTGCAGCAACTTCAAACTTTTTGCTATGTCATAGATTTGTCGCGACCTACCACGGTCAAGTAACACTCTAGTCTGCGATGAAGCAGCAAAATCATCCATCTTCTGCAGAGGCATCAACTAGCAATTGGAGAGTAAAGTTCTCACGCAATGCAAATGCTATGCAGCAGTGAATCCATGAGAAGAAATTCTACCACCCTTGTTGCGACAAATGTAAATGAAGCAAAGAAAGGAAGCAAGAAGAGAAGGCCTACAAGCACTCCAACAGAAACATATGTAAAGGTGAACCAACGAGCATAAATGCTCTTCGTGAAACTTTAAGGCTTCAAGAGTTCTCTGCAGAAAAGCTGAGTGAAAAAGGAACTCATAGCAGAAACAAAAGGTGGAAATCAATGATGAAGTCCAAACATCACTCTAGCAGCGCATTCAGTGGCAGACCGCCTTCCATAAGAATTGGAAAGACACTGCCAAGCTTAGCAACATGAGAAAGAAGAATTGGGAGAAATAAGATCTGCGGAAGACTACAACAAAATTAAGAGATTTAGTTCACAACAACATCTATGCCTTTTCATCAAAGAGGCAATGATATCCTCCCCAACAGTAGCTGTGGCAGGATGATATGAAGAATATGTTAAAGAAGAAAAAAGCAAACACGAAGGAATCAATAGTTGCTGTGGCAGAATGACAAAGAAAATATTTAGAATGAAAATAAAGTGAAGATTTCTCGTGAAAGCATCCTCATTGTCCCTTGAAAAAAGAAAACCTATAGTGGCACCACTTGTAGGCGCCTTAAAATGAGTGGCAGACTTAGTCACTTCTGCAGAAAGATCAATTTTGTGCAAACCAAAATTTAAGACAGAATAAGAAACAGCCTAATGCAAACAGCAAAGGTACAAGAGTATTGATGATCTTGGGGGCTAAAAGGGTCCTCTACTATTGCAACAATACATTTACCATTCTAGTAGTAGCTCTGAATAAGGAGGCCCTTCATAAATATATCATCACTGAAAGAAACTTGCCTTTCTACAAGGCCCAATGTCCTTCTCCGCAGAAACTTCATCTTGGCAAAGAATACACGTGTTCTTCAACACAGCAGAAAGTATTATCAGCAAATGAAAGAGTACTCTACTATGATGAGGGCTTACAATGTTAGCTCTATGCTTTATTTTGAGCAAAAGAAATGTAAAGATACGTGAATGAAGAAGAAGGCACAAGAAAAGGGAGCGAAGCCACCTACACACTTGGAGGAAGCTTTCCTCTTGAGAAAGAACTTTACTTGAAGAAAGTAATGTGGCAGCACTGTTTTAATGAAACTCTCTTCAGTCGTCGGCTTAGATGCGAAGGTAGTAGAAGACAATACTTTCTCTATTTTTAGAGAATGAATGAAGCCCGAAGTGAAGCAACCTTTAGTGGCTAAAAGAAAAGAAAAATGAAGATCGTAAGAAGGATCCTTGCTCCACAAAGTGCTGTTCGCGAAGTTAGCAGAAATAAGAGTTACAAAATCCAAAGAGTCAATTTTGAGTATTCTACAGAGATGAGAAAATGTAAAACATCATAATGGAGAAGAACCCAACAAGTAAGGATTCCACGACATTTGTGTCTTCTGACCACTCTTAGAGAGCAACTACACTTATGGAAGAATGAAGAGATGATACTAAGGAATACATGGGGAAAGTAAGTTAGCTGAAGTAGTCAAGCCTAATTCTTTTGCCGTAGAATTTGCCACAACCTTCACTTCCTACAGTATAAATGCTGCTCTAGCAAAAGCAGAGTAAGAGGTACATTAATGCAAAGAAATAAGTGCTTGTATTACAGTAGAAAGTGTCTACATATTCTGTAGAAATAGAAAAAAATGAGTATTTATCCCTATAAAAGCAAAGAAATGAGTACGTGTTACTGCAGAAACGTAAAGAAATAAGTATACAAATTGCCGCAGACATAAAGAAACGAGTACCATTGTAGAAGTCCAACATCACAAGGAATTTCCAAGAAGCAAACCAAGAAACAAGCAAAGGAATGATGAAGAAGAGAAGGATGCACACATAATCATCATCGACAATCCCTTTGAATGAGGGTAGTGTTGATGCCTACTTTGGCAAGGAGGCTCAATAGCAGGAAGGAGCCCAGCAACACAGGCATAAAAGAGTTAGTAAGTGGATGGAAAAACCTTTAAGCTCAAGCGGCAGGAATAATGAATCATAGGTCCATAAAGCAAACAAATGGACCTTGAGGAAGTAAATGGGCCTAAAAGGGCCCGAAAAGAAAGAAGTAGCAAACCCATGGGCGGTATGGATGTAGAAAAGTGAGAATGAGCCATAGCTGTCACAACAAGCCCAAAGTAATGTAAGTAAAGAAAGTAAGGGGTAATAGAGAGTCTATAAGTCTCAAGGATGAAGTATAAAGTAATTGGGCTGGGGAAGCCCAATGAATTAATAAAAGCCCATAGGAAGTAAAGAATTGGAACAGGCCAAGGATGCTCAAAAGAATAAAAAGGGACAAAGGAGCCCGAATGAGACAAAGGAGCCTAAAAGCAATAAATGGGCTGAGGATGCGTAAAAGAATAAAATGGGACGAAGGAGCCCGAATGGGACAAAGGAGCCCAAAAGCAATGAAATGGGCCGAGGATGCCCAAAAGAATAAAATGGAACAAAGAAGCCTGAATGGGACAAAGGAGCTCGAAAGCGACGAAACATGACGAGGATGCCTAAAAGAATAAAATAGGACAAAGGAGCCCGAAAGCAATAAAATGAGCCAAGGAAGCCCAAAACAACATGAGTACAAGCCCAATGATAGTATTAGACTACTAGAATTTAGCAAAAGGAAAGCATACTGCAGGCCCAAAAAAGGCCCAGCAGGCACAAGTTAAATAATTACATGCAAGCAGTCAGCAGAAACAATCAAACTAAAGAGAGGCAAAGTTTTCAACAAACTCGCTTTTGGGTGACAGCAGCAAAACCACCACCCTCATGAAGAGCAACTTTTTGGCTACCCTCGGAGGGTCATGAATTTGCAAAAAGAGAGAGAATGATTTGCCTAAGGAGAGTAAAGATTGAAACAAAAGGCCTGCAAAGAAAAGAAGAGAAGCATTCGCATGTGAGTTGTGAAACCACCTGCGAAAGAAAACTGCATAAGTGTTCGCATATGAATTGCAGGAGCAATCCATATGCTCAGGGGGTTGAATGTCGATGCCCAATTTTGCAAATCTATAGCCAAAAGCCCATAAGGAAGAAAGCCTAATGAAAAATAACGGCCCAAAGAGCAAGAGGGGTCCAAAAAAAGAAATGCAAGGGAAAATGATCTGCAGCAGAATACAAATTTGCAACAGGATACATCTTTGCCGCAGAATATAGTTCTCTAACAGAATGACTTTGGCAGATGAAGACAAATTGGGCCCAAGACCCTTTTGATACAATCAACATTATCTGGCCCACAAAGGCTCGAATCCTTTTGTATAAAAGGATGGGCGTGAAAAACAAATATGAAGAAGCAAGGTGAAAAGAAACAAGGAACGGCAGGAAATGTCAGCAGCAGGAAACGCGTGAATGAAAGAAAAGCCAAACTAAAAGAAATGACAAACACAGCAGGAAACGCGTGAAGAAATAAGACAAAGACACGCAGCAGAAAAAAACAAAACTAATCTGCTACGGTAAAAACAGCGTAGGAACAAGAGGAGACAAAAGCAGAAGACAGTGGAGCAAGTACAAAAGGGTCGGAGCTCCACCAACTTGTACCCAGCCAATACAAGGGAGGTGGGCCCACGGTCAAGGAGATTCAGAGGGTGTGGTTTTGTGGTGGGGGGAAAAGGGGCCGTAACTTCTTTTGGAAAGATATCCTGTTGGGATGGTATCTTACCCAAAAGAAGTAATAGATGGTTGAGACCATTTGATGCATGCCATAGAGCTAGGTAGTGAGGTAGCCTAATCCTTATCCATTTAAACCTAGAGGTAGAGGTATACAGCAGGAACAAACAAAAGAGAATTTTGTCGTGAAATAGTGGTGTAGCAAACATGTATTGAGCAATAGCAGTGGTCGGGGCACTAATGGGTTAGTGGGTAGTCCAAAAGAGATGCCCACAACAAACCAAAAACAGTTGGTGAATCCCTAGGGGTAAAAGGGAGAAATCCCATTGAATTAGCTTACTATAAAAGGAGGAGGGGATCGGATAAAGAGGCACCAAAGAGGGGAGACCCAACGGGGAGACCCAAAGGGGACCAAAAAAAGGGAACAACCCACGACAGGAGAGTAGTAAGAAACCAAGGGTAAAAGAACGGAGAGAAAGAAAGAAAGAAAACGGTAAAAAAAGAAGAGAGAAAATACAGCAGGAATAGGGGCATGCATCAATAGACCATCTTTTCCCTCCCTCTTAGCAAACCCACTTTTTGAAGTCTCCAAAAGTAATAGCTAGTAGCCATTTAGGCCTATTCTCCAAAATGCACAACTTTTATGGCAGAAGCCTATGACAAGGTTGTTCAAGTTGTGGTTTGGGTTCCTTCTTGTTTACTTATTCTATGAGAAGATTCAAAACTTGTTTCGGTTGTAAATATGTTTGATTTCTCTCATTATAACTTATATCTGCCGTATTTAGTCATTCTGCCGTAGTACGTTTTTTATTACGTTTGCTGCATCAATTGTCCTACTGTGGTATCTTTACTTGCTGTACTAATTATTCTGCTGTAGCACCCTTTTATTATATTCACCGTGTTCAACCTTTTCTACCGAAGCTTTCTTCTTTATTTGTTATTACGTGTTTTATTTTTTGACACAAACTAATCATTATCCTGCTGCAAGTATATATATACACGTATATCTTGTTTCTCATGTCCTGCAAAATATATTTTATATATGTATATGTGAATACGTCTAAGTATATTTATATGTATATATTTGAGAATATGCTAACTCATGTAAGCTAACATTTGCTTGATTGGTATTTTCTTTGGGTTTTAGATTTGTTTATGTGCAGGAAGTAAGAAACAGTATTTCCGCAGTAAAAGAAATGAAGAGTAGTCATCCACGTTGCCCAGCAGGAAGCTTTACTGCACAATAGAAAGTTTTGCTGCATAACATAAAAGTTAGACCTGCAGCAGAAACGGGAGAAAAGTTCCTTTTGTCGCAGAAACAAAAGATAAGCCCAGCGGAAAGTTTTGCTACATAGCGTAAAAGTCAGACCTGTGGCAGAAACTGGAGAAAAGTTCTTTCTACGATAGAAGCAAAGGATAAGCCCACTTTGCAGCATCTTCCCTAGGACTTGGACTTAACGTTTACGCACAAACTGGTAGCGGCAGAATGACACTTTGGAGCCCATTCCGCGGAGCGCCAGACCCGACTTCCTTCTTAGAAAAAGAAACGTAAAAAGAACTCCCTGACAAACCCCAATTATGCACAAATTTGCGAGCCTGATGATGCTTGAAGTTCAAAGTATAGAGCTGAGAGTCTTGGATGAAGTGGCCTATATAGTAGATAATTGTATCATGTTACAAAGTCGCACTGTTCATTCGTTGGAATTTGAGCGGTTCTTAAAAACTTAGAAAAAAAAAATTGAAAACAATAGTTTGTATTATTAAATCAATTCATATCTTTTTGTATAGATGCCTAAAGGAATGGAGGACATTTCTCCACCCAAATTCCTACAGACTCTTTCAATAGGGCTGCTTTAACCAAAACATGAGATGTAAGCTTCCAACCAGAATTAATAACATTGAAATTTGAAAACAACATTTCTAAATCCAGAAGCAATCCATGTCTCCAACCAGCAACCTGAATCCAGTAGGATAGATTAAATGAATAAATTTATCGTCTCTTTATAGTTTAAGTTTTTTGAAAAATTGATAATTTAATATAATATCGGAATAAGAAACCTTAGTTTAACCTCTCGTCACACTACCTTACCTCCCATTTAACAAAAACTTTCATGTGTTGAGTCCCACTTAATAAAAACAGCTTAGGTAGCCCACACGTAAATGAATAATACAAATTCTCTGTACCATTTTTGTATTCCAATTTAAGTTCCACCAATCACATTTTGCCATATATTTGTTTAACTTTCATTATAAAATAGTCAAAGTTTAAAATGGAAAAAAAATAAATACATAACAAGTTATAATTAGTGGAACACAAAGTGGTACAGAGGATTTGAATTTTATGTAAAAGGAAAAAGTTAGTTTAAATGAATAAATTTACAATTTCTTAATAATTTAAACTTTGAAATGAATAAATAATAATTAGGGATGAAAAACAAATTTTGGTAAAATTTAAGGACCAAAATAGTATTTTACCTGTTAATTGAACACTATCGAACATGGCTGAGACTGATTTAAAGCTGAAAACAGTGCAACATCCACAAGAAGTTTCTGCAAACCTAGATCAATGGCAAGTTGCAAAGCAAACAACACCATCAATTGATTCACATCACCATCAATTGACTACGATGTGCATAATCTGAGTTTGTTCCAAATATCAACATAATCTGTGTTGTATACTATTGCCTAGCTAGTGATCAAATCTCTATCGGTGTGGTATTCTTTTAATCCCATACTCGTTCATTGCGTGCACTCCAAATCATCCATGACGTGATAAATAGCTATTGAATCTTCAATGACCCAAATTACTTAGACAAGTTTTTAATTTGAGCTATCGGAGTAAGCTGCCAAATAGAGTGAGCAACATCGCATGCATGAATACAGGACATGAATAAACGTCAGTTGAAAGGGACATTATAAAAATGGCTAACTTGATAGTTTTCCGCACATAACTATTTCTTACCATAAAATATAATCTATGTTTTTTTTTTTGGTCTGAAAACTTAAAAGAAGTGGACTGATGGACGGAGAGTATAACATTTTCAAATTTCTGAAATAAGATTTTAAAATTTTAAAGACAAAAATAATACTTGGGTTACATTTTAAGGACAAAAATAATCTTTTAGCCATAAATTTACTATTAAAATAACGGTGAAGAGTTTACAAAGTACATGGAGTGCTAGTTCTTTTGACAAGAAGTTTTGTGCCAAATGGATTTTAGTTAGAGGTTCACATCGCTATAGGACAATATTCTCTCTCTCTCTCAAAAAAAAAAAAAAAAAAAAAAAAAAAAAAAAAAACGCTAGGACAATACGTGCTTTGACACACTCTTGCATTATATTTCATCATAGTGTCATACCCGTGTTAGAAAATAATTCAATAATAGAGTCCCCCCACCCCCAAAAAAAATCTTGGGATTATAGCGTGCATACATCATTTTTATTTTTTATTTACCTATTCCATTTAAAAAAAAATACTTTATGTAGAAGTACATTTGTACATTAAAAAAAAAAAAGAAGAAATTTTAAAAAGGTGTACATAAACTGATGATGAAAAATGAAAATACTGATAATTTTTTTTTTGAGAGAGTTTCAACTTATAGTGTCCGTTTTTTATAATAGTTCTTTATCATCAGATCAAGACATCAATCAGTTTTTGGTGTAAGCGGGATTGAACCCCAGATCTCTTATACAATTATTAGAGACTTTGCTAGTTGAACTAATTAAAACAAATAGACCATTAATTGTTTACGTGATGCATTTAATGTAGGATTTATTTCAACATAATTTTTTTTTCCAACATAAATTGAAAATATTTTTAGGAAAAACAATTATTTATTTATTTTTAGAATTTGGTTGCATTCATAATAATATCCTAGAAAACATTTTTGGACATTTGACTTGGATGGAAAATAAACCCAAAACCCAAAATCCACAATACCAATATTTAATGTAGTATAATCTCAGAAAATCTAAGATAATGAACACCAATCCAAAGTACCAACATCTAATATAATTGTGAATTTCACAAAATCTAATATTAACACAAAAATCCAACCAATACCACATCAAACCGATTTTGGCAAATAAAATATTGTTCTAGTATACATTATTATATCAATATTGTGTTATAATAAAAACTACTAGAGTTGCAAATCTACACATTGGGGATTAATTTGCTCGAAATTGAAAAAATATAATAAACAACAAGGATCATACTTGGATGGAGGATCTTTATTTGACATATGGGGTGATCTCAGAGGGTTGTGAGTTGGTCTTTACACTAGATTAGAATGTGGGTTCGTCATAATTAAAAAATGTGTTGTCTTAGGTGGAAGGGAAAATGGCTTATCAGTATTAGAGAGAGAAAGAGATAGGGGTGAGTAGTGGCTTGCTAGAGTTGGCTAGGTTGATAGGCAATGGCAACAAGAATGACAAAAACCATGATGAGTTTTTTTGAGTTGACATACACATGAGGTTTAGGAGGGGACTAGGTTGGATGCATTGTGAGAAATTCTTTATAATTTTTGAGAATTGAGAGAGTTGCTGTGGTGAAATTGTTACGTCCGACAATGCTTATTATGCTGGTCAAATTGGAAGCAAATTTTCTTTTTGACACTAATATTTTTAGTCAAACCAAACACCAAAAAAAGAAAAAAGAAGCAAAAATGAAGAAGAAGATTTTATATTGAATCAAACTTAGCCTTAAACCTTTTATTTTGGAGTTGGAATGGGTCATGGGCCAAGTTCAAACAAGTCTGAGTGGGCTTTTGTGTATGGAAAGTTACATATTAGCCCATGAACACTATGAGTAGTTGTGGAAAATAATTTTTTTGGAGGACAATTATGGCAAAATTTCAATTTTTTTTTTGGAAAATAAATAAACAAAAGTGAGTGAGAATTTGAATATTAATGGTTGATTGGTTCCGGATTTTATGTAATATTTGGTCATATTATTTATTTATTTACATATTTCCCAATTTATATACATTTTTTTCTCATCTCATGAGAGAAACCGTTTCCCTGATTAATGGCTTTATAGGAAAAAACGCGGTGCAAATGCAATATCCACGAATAGAATAGAATAGAATACAATACCATAATATACAATACAAAGAAGAGTCGTTCGGAAAGAGAGCTCCTTTCTTGTCCTTTAGCTCTCTTCTCTTCTCTTCTCTTCTCGCGCTCTAAACCTTCTTATTGAGAGCGAGAGAAAAGAAAGAGAAAAAAAAAAAAAAAACAACAACAACATTTATTACATTATCACAACAAAAAATACACACACACTACAGAGGAAAGTAAAGAAACAGAAGAAAAAGAAAAAGAAAACCCCAAAACCAAAACCCAATACTCTCCATCCATCCAAGTCTCGAATCCACATTTCTCCGATCGACCAAAACCCTAATTCCACGCGGCCATCGGAGCCACCACCAATCTTCTGATCGGTTCGATTTCACGGACTCTGTAATATAAAAGAGAATCCTTTTTTTGTTTTTTTGGTGCTTAGTCAAAGCTCGACGTCTTCTTTATTCGATGGTTTTATTACAGTCAGGCTTGGCGTTCTCACTATGATTTGAAATTTCAAGGTCCTCAACGGAGTTTCGCTTTCCAAGGTATAGAAAAGAAAACCTTGACTTTTTTTTTTCTTTTTTCTTTTTTTTTTTCAATCGGCTTTTATTTCAACCATTTCTTGCTTTACACGGTTATGTTTTTATTGACTATAGGCTATTATAGCTAGCTCTATTGTACATATATAAATATATGAATTACGATATATGGATTGTTGGATTGATTTTTGATGATTATAGGTTTGGTGTATGATAATTTTTATTTGCTATACATATATATAAAAAAGATTGTGATTTTGTGATGGATGATTAGGGTTAGGTTTAGGGCTAGGGGATTGACGCGAATGGAAGCGTCTGGAAGCAGTCCTGAGGGGTTTCGGAGTAATTCTTCGGGTTCGGGGAGTGGTGGGATTGGGAATTCGAGAAGATACGGATTGTTGTCGGCTTCGAATATCATTCAGGCGCCACTCTCTGCGTTGTTGGAGTATTCGGGGATTCTTCGTACTAATGCTAGTAGGTCTAATCATCAGGAGACTGATTCTTTGATTCACGGAGGGCGGCTATCTTCTTCGGGCTCTGGGTTTCACCTTGCTCAGCTTGATCAACCTGCCGCCGCTGCTACTGCCAATGATGGCGAGGTTTCTATTAGGATAATTGGTGCGGCGGAACAAGAACATGATAGGGAACCTGCTGCTGGATTGGTAGTTGGGCACCAGCTTGGGAGTGAGGTAGCTGCTGCCGCTCGTGCTGATGTTTCTCCACAAGCGACTGAGGCTCAGGGAGGGGATTCGAGGATTGAGCGTGGTGGTGTAGCGGAGGGAATTTCACAATCTGCCAATGGGAATACAGAGGGGGAAGCTGTGGATGGAGGTGGGGCAAATGGGAGGGATTCTTCTTACCAGAGATATGATATTCAGCAGGCTGCTAGGTGGATTGAGCAGGTCCTGCCCTTCTCTTTGCTCCTCTTGGTGGTATTCATTCGCCAGCATTTACAAGGTATTGTTTTTCTATATATGGTTCATGGTTTATACTTTGCAAATTCTATACTTTTAGTTCTTGTTCACTATTAAAAATCATTAGGTTGATCCTATGGGAATTTGTTATGAAATTTTGCTGTTTCTTTATTCTACATGCCTGTGTTGGGAGAGTTAGCAAACCCTTGTATGAATGATATTTACACATTTGGAGCATTTCTTGCAACTCTGTTTTGGTGATGTTTGTGGTGGGGAACACGCCTTCTTTAGTGGAGAGGGGTAGGCGATATTGAATTTTTGTGGCAAGTTTTGTTGGATGATACATTCATCTGATTTCTTTAAGTAGTTGTTGATGATAATTAGTTTGCTTGAAGGAAGTTCCTGTCGGGGTAATGCCGATTATTCCAGGAATAGTGCTTAGGAGGCTGTTGCTTATTACCTAGTGACTCTTTCTGCCTCATTGATAAATTTTCTTGATGCATTTTAAAAGCCTTGTATTGATATGCTACTTTCCCCCTTTTCTAGGAATAGAAAGACTATATTATCTTGTGGACATTTTCTATAATTTGATAACTGGTTTTATATAGAGTTCTGAGTCTTTCTTTTTTGTTGGTGCTATCTTTTGGTATTTCAATTTTCAAACTTCAGAGTAGTTAATTAGATTGATAAGAGAATTTGTTTTACCTGGTTCTCATTACATATGGCTCAAGTGTTACTGTTTCCAATCAACTTCTCTAAGCATATGATTCCTCTAGTTTTCCCCCCTTGTCTTCAACTAATGGGGGTGGGGGTATTTGCTCCCAGTTCCTTCCCATAGAGAGAACCAGACAAGGCCACTGAGACACTAGCTCTAGGCCTATGATTCCCTTAGGGCTCATTTGATACACTGTAATGATGATCACTTGGAAATTTACGAGAGTACAAGAAGCTATAATGGAATAACTATTCCTATGCGGTTTTTTGGTGCTGACACAGGAATAGAGCCCATAATTTGTATTTCACAGTTAGATATAGCATGATTTGATGATATAATCATCATATTCCAATCCGATATCCTAAAATACCCATATATATATATATATATTTCATTTTTATGCTCTCCGTGGGTTCGCTTAATATATTATGTATAAATTAAAAACTTATAAAAAAAACCATAACTGTATAATTAATATCATTATCCTCATTTCAGAATTTTTTATCTCCATAAATGTTTTAAGAAAAAAGAAGAAAAAATTGACCACATCTCCCCTAAGTATTAAATTCTAATAAATGATATATTCACCTGCTAGATCTTGAATAAAATAGTGATATATAAAACAAGTTTTTTTTTATTTTTTTTATATAAATAAAATAAAATAAATAATGCATGTTTTATAAAAAGGTTAATACATATTTGAAATTTAAAGGAAAAAAAGAGTTTGTAATTTTATTTTTTCTATTAAGTTTTATACCATATTATAAATTGTTTAGGCTTATACTTCTCAATGAATAAAAAATAAATTATTACAATCATAATTATAGATTTTACATTTTATTAAGAAAAGGCTAGTACGAACTTAAGGAATAGCTATTATTCATTTCAAAGAATAGCTATTCTTATTTTATTCCTTGTAATGAAAATACAACTAAACAATTGAATGATGATTATAAAGGAATAGCTATTCCATTCCTAGATCTATTCCTACGTACCAAACATGCCCTTAGTTTTCTTGTTGATTCCTATCCCTTTTTAGCCAGTTGACTTTGGTCCTCTATATGCTAAGCAGATGGTTTCCCTTTTTACCTTGTTCATTACTTGTAGGCGCTCCTCTTCTGCACGTTGCTTTTCCTGACCTTTCAGGCTGTTATATGTCTAATAATCATAGAAGAATTGAGGAATCATTAGCCTTTGTTGCTTTACGCATCAAATATTTTCCCCTGGACTTAAATTGGCTTTATTGAATTTATACACTTTAGGTTTTCTGATATGGTCATTTCCCCACTACATTTTTGTGGTTACTTTTCCTTCACGTTAGTGACCTTGGCCTTTCTACTACTACGTACAGGTTTCTTTGTTACTATTTGGATTGCTGCTGTTATGTTCAAGTCAAATGATATCCTGCGGAAACAGACAGCTCTTAAGGTGCAGCAATTTGTAGATCTGTATTTTTAATTTTTTTTGGCAGGATTTTCTTTATTGGGATGAGAAAGTTCCCTTTATTAAGCATGGTAAATTGATGGTGGCTGCAGGGAGAGAGGAAAATGTCTATTCTGATTGGCATTTCTCTTGCATTCACAATTCATGTGGTTGGTGTATACTGGTGGTATCAGAATGATGATCTTTTGTATCCGTTGGTGATGCTTCCTCCAAAAGCTATACCACCTTTCTGGCATGCTATTTTCATCATTATGGTGAATGGTATGTTTTTCTTTGGCTATTTGTTTATGAATTAATGAAATTAATATTGTAGCTGGGAAATAAGTTGTAGTGAAACTAGTGCTACTATCTATGTCATCTCATCCAACATGTTTTTTGTGGATCCTTCATTGGATATTAGTCAGAAAGTGCTAAGAACATGGCAGTAGTATAAAAGTTGTTAAATTTCTTCTTATTTTTACAATTATTTAAGCATGTCAAATTACCACTATTGAGTTATTTTCTAAACTCTACCAAATTCTTTGTGATGCCACATATCTCAGGAAGTGTATGTTTGTATATGTAGGCAGAACTCTCTCTCTCTCTCTCTCTCTCTCTCTCTCTCTCTCTCTCTAAAGTAGGGAACCATTCTATAGAAGTCCTTTGGACTCGCCTCTAGCCAATAAAACCTATGGGCAACTGACCCATCCTCTCTCTCTCTTTTAAATCTTTATAGTTAATATTTTGCAATTATGGCAAGGAGCCATTTTGTTATAAGCACCGGTTTAGATCTCAGTCTCTTCCTCATGGGACAGATATACTACATCAGCACTTAATATTATTGTGCACAAATGCTCGTTATGAATTCTCATTTTATGAAAATTTTGTGTGGTTATTTATTTATTTTTTGAAATGTAATATGTATGCTAATTTGTTCTGGGGCATTGCAATAGTTTCTTAGTTTGCTTTCCTTTCAGATACATTGGTTCGGCAGGCAGCAATGATATGCAAGTGTTTTCTGTTGATGTATTACAAGAACAGCAGAGGCCGAAATTATCGTAGGCAGGTGAGTTGATATAAATTTTAGCATTTAGAATATTAATTGTTTTTTTAGTTATAAAAACAAAAATAAAAAAGGGAAAAAAAATTGCTGTGTAGTCTTGAAAAAGAATGATAGAAACAAGAGGAGACTGCTGAAATTGTGGGTTCTAGTGAGCTCAATCGGTTAATTCTCACATTGTCAAATAAGGGACCTTGATTTGGATACTGGCTACTTCAAAAAGAAGCCAATTGGCATTTTTGCAAGTGCTAGGTTCAAGATCCACTGAGCCCCTGCTTGGGAGTTTATAAGGAAAGGGAATGCAATGGAATGGAATGATTATAAGGGAATGGAAAGGAATGGAATGGAATGTATTTAAGTAAGGGAATGAAATGGAAAAGAATGGAATGAAATGGAATTAAGTAACCTTGATTGGATGTTTTAAAATTAAGGAATGAAAAGGAATGGAATGTAAGTAATCTCGTTTGGGGGTCACATGGAGAGAATGAAATAGAATCATTTTATGACAATATTACTATTAGACTCCTATTTTAAAATAAAGGGTTGAATATATAGAGGTATTTTGGGAGTTTTAGTAAAAAATTATTAAATCTAATTTCATTTCCTCCCATTCCTCCCAATTTTGGGGGGAATGAAAATTTGAGGTTTTAAAGGAATTGAAAAGAATGAGTGTTCTCTCCTACCCATTCCATTCCCTCTCACTTAAACTCCCAAATAAGGGAATGAATTTTCCATTCCCTCCGTTAAAACTCCCAAACAAGAGGGAGAGAAGAATATTCTAAAAATATTCTTTTCATTCCATTCCATTCCATTCCTTCCTTCCAAGCGGAGCCTGAGTGCCTGTGTAACATTACCCCATCAAAAAAACAAAAAGAGGACACTGCTGAAAGTGTCTTTTTTTCCCCTTGTCCCCTTTTTTATTTTTTCTGTCGTTCTTTTCACGGACTAAACGTTGCATTAGATTAAGATGATTCACATATGTATGCCTTTTATTTACCATTAATTTCTGATTATGAAAGTTCAAATTTTCCAGGGTCAAATGCTTACTTTGGTTGAGTATTTGCTGCTGCTGTACCGTGCCTTACTGCCAACCCCAGTTTGGTATCGTTTCTTCTTGAACAAAGAATATGGAAGCCTCTTTTCATCCTTAATGACAGGGTTGTATCTAACTTTCAAGCTCACGTCCGTTGTTGAGAAGGTATTATAATTTTCAATATACATTTTGTACATTCCTTGTCCGTTCCAATGTTTCTCTCAGCAGAAAGGATTGACTTTCTGGCTAGAGTTCTAATTTCCACGTGGCTGTTATCTTCTACTCCAACCCTTTTCTTCCCCTTCTTTGTAATCGTGGTCAGGTGCAATCCTTCTTTTCGGCATTGAAGGCATTATCACGTAAAGAGGTGCATTATGGGGCTTATGCAACATCAGAGCAGGTAATGTGGACTTTCTTTGTCCAACACACAAACCCACAGACACATGCCTTGGTTTGGCATGGGGTCCTTGCATATTTGTGCCACCACTTGAGCACTCATTTTTTTCTTAAGTTAATTTTCTTGTCTTGAAGATAATTAGAGAATTATATGCCTTAGAAAAGGCTTAGTTATGCTACCACACTTTAATTTCAATACACTTCCATAGTGATTGCCCTGTTTAATCTATAAGATTTAGAAGTTTTTATAGAGTTGCAGTTTGTGGTTGTGAAACTTTACTGCTCATCTGGGATTTTAAGTTGTAGGCATCTGATGCAGGTTAGCGCAGCAGGCGACATGTGTGCTATTTGCCAGGAGAAAATGCATGCCCCTATCCTACTTCGTTGTAAACACATATTTTGTGAAGACTGTGTATCAGAGTGGTTAGTTTGTTTCTGCCATTTATGTTCTCTACACTGTTAATCTGTTTTTGCCAATTAATTTTTCAATTCCCTTGTGGCCTAGCATTCATCATTCTTTTGTCACATCTCTATAAGATTTTATGCTAGGCTGCCAATTGTAATCTTGACTTCAGTGTTACACGACTTGAAATGTATTGGTCTCAAGTTTAGAGCTGGTGTGTCTTAGCACATTCAATTTTCTGTGTTGTGCACATTAGAGATTGAGAGTTAATGGTTTGTTTCTGCCATTTAGGTAATTTGCACTGTTAAAGGATGTTTCTTGTCCACTTAATTTTATCTGGGAATAGTGAAAGCTATGTTGTGTAGTGGAATCTTAATTTTGGTGTTACCCAACTTGAAATGTTCGTGGGAGCCAGATGTATGGTCTAGACTTGTCTCAAATTTAGATTTGGTGTACCTTAGCACTTTCAATTTGCCTGTGTTGTTCACATTAGAGTTAATAGTTGGCCAAACACCCATATGTATAGGGTCTTGCATGCTATTTGTATTATTGTATACTTGTCTTTTCTGCTTGTAAGTTGAATGTGTTAACTGAAAGTTGAGGGGATTCGACCCTGAAACTAAAGCCCATAGAAGATAACCATTGGCATTTTTTCTTCTGAATTTGGGTTAACATTTATCATCCTCCCCCCTCTCAAAAATAAAACTTGAGTCTGTTAAGACTTAATTGTTAGAAGGTTTATGCTTGTGTCATGAGGTTCTATTGTGGCTGTAAATGTTCTGTACTCTACCCTGGGGGGTGCTCTGTTGATTTTTGTTTTGGTCCTTTGGATTGCTGATGGTCTTTTTCTTTTTTTTTTCCCAGGTTTGAGAGGGAGCGAACATGCCCATTATGCAGGGCTTTGGTCAAACCTGCGGATCTTAGATCATTTGGCGATGGATCAACTAGTTTGTTTTTCCAGTTGTTCTAAAATCTTTTGCTGTAAAAGGGAGTTTTTCTACTTTGAAGCCCTCAATCCTTATCCAAAGCAGCCTTCTTCGATATTTTCATATACACAGGAAATTTAACCATATTTGCTTTGCCTTGTTCACGGGTAGCACTGGAAAGTTACTTGAAGTGCCTAGAATTGAATTGAACTGGCAATATGTTCATATTTGTATTGAGAAAGGTTAAAATGTATGTAATGGGCCCAAAGCTACAGAGGGATTCCTGTAAGGAGTAAGGACTTACCATGTTTGTCACTGTTCATTTTCCGTAAATGGAAGTTCTTAAACCCCCTCTTCCCCTCTTGCTTTTCTCTGTAATTTCTCTCATTATATTATTATTCTCCTCAAGGCATATAATACATGTTTCCCACAATTGCACGATTTTTCATTCTGCCCTTAAGTTATGCAAACTCCCTAGACTGCTATGTTTTTGTTAAATAAGGCCTGCTAGATGATGTCAAAGCAGAAACTTTTTGAAGAGGAATTTTTTGCCCTTAATTGATTAGATATGCGTGGAACGCAAGCCGCGTTTTTTTCTTTTTTGTTTTTTTGTTTTGTTTGTTGGGTTAAAAAGCAAGTACAGTATATAAGTATAAGAGCATCACTATCGGGTCTTTCATAAAAAATGTCATTTTGACGTAATAAAGACCTACTTTATTATTTTGACATACCATTTTACAATTCATCATTTATCATATCTTCTATTGTTTGATTCTCAACTTTAAAGTAATATATCCACACATTAAAATAATATTTAACTAAAATTTCCACCAAAACCATAGCAATCGAAAACTCACCTTCAACAACACCTCCACCAAGCACCACCTTTAGCCACCAAACACAATAACCGGCCGAACCCATTGATCATGGCAAGCAAAATCACCTGCCAAACCCACAAAGCCAAACCTATCACTGGCTAAACCCACTTTCAAGCTCACACTGCTAAGCACCACTGTCAACCACCAAATCCACCAATTACTGGCTGCTATTAAAACCCATTTACCACCATTGATGAACCCAAGAGAGAGGCAATCTTAGCCATTCACCACCATGGCAAACCCAATAAATCAAGCTAATTACTCACCAATGTCAGATCAACCCAAATTGCAGCCAAAAAAAAAAAAAAAAAAAAAAAAACCCACAACCAGAGAGAGGTAGAGTGAAAGGCGGACAAAAAGGGAAGGGAAAAGGGTGAGATCGATGGTGGCCTCGGGGTGAGATTGGCCGTGATTGGAGAAGGCGAGACCATGAGTGAGATCGGCGAGATCGAGCGTGGTTGAGTGATATTGACGGCGGCTTCAGAGGGTGAGAGAGATTGAGAGGAATCGATGAGAGGAACAGAGGTAAGAGAGAGGGAACCAGTGAGAGAGAACAGACGTGAGAGAGAAGAGAAAAGAAAAAATGAAGACAGAAGAGAGAGGAGAGAGAAAATAGAATAAAAAACTAATAAAATTTATACCATTTCTGTCCGTATCGTCTCATATTTGAGACAATACAGTAACAATGTGCCAAAATTTTTGGCATTTGAAATACTTGATGAGCATTGGTTTTTGGTGTGCCAAATGCCAAATATTTCTCATTTGGCACACCTGATGGTGACGCTCTAACGCTAGCAAAGCCGGACTAGGCATAAATGGTTTTAAGCATACATCATCAATAAGATCAACATTAAAGTGTGTGTAAGCTTGGTGAAAGAGTGTAATTAAAGTGTTTGTGTGTTTAGCAATTAGTTTATTTCTAAAAAACATAATAAGATCAGCATTATAAAACGGTTCAGTAAATAACAAAATCTTGAATTGGCATCAGCACAACGGTTAAGGAAATGTCAACCACACTTTGTGTCACAGGGTCAATTTTTCTTTTAAATTTTCTGCTTGTGATGGCACTAAGCCCCTGACTTAGTCTGAGCCAACACACACACACACACACACACACACACACACACACTGTAGGAACACTTAAAACAGAATTATCAAGTGAATTCACACACACACACACACACACACACACACACACACACACACACCGCATACATAGTATTTACAGGGCACAAATCCTAACCTTTATTACTCAATATCAAGTAGAAAGGAAGCTTGGAGAATACACACAAAATTATCTAAGCCAAAATTACACACTCTGCTGTTGACAGCCCTAACAGCCTAGGATAAATGCACAGAGAAATAACTGTCGCGGCAGTTATTGCCAAGCAACTGCCCTCTTGTTCAGGACTTGCTGCCACATGTGCTCTGACTTAGGACACTATCCTGATGCTGTCTTGGACTGCTCTCCACATTTCTAGCCCTTACTTAGCAAGTTTGATCATCAGGAAAGTTAGGAACTGCTTGGTAACTGGTGGTAACTGCCGCTGCACACTCTGCACATGCCAGCACATGTCTCGGCATATCATGGGGCTTTTGCCCATGTTTCAGCAGCCCACACACACTTGTTCCAGCACATTTTAGAAGGCTTGGCCCTTGCCCAAGCCCTTCTCATCAGCATCATAGCCCACACTGCATGCCTATTTGTAGCACATCAAGTAATTGCCATCAGCCCACTCACACAAGTCCATGCATTCTGCCAGCACCAACCAGCCCAATGCCTTGCACATCATATCATCATCACATCAGCTTAGCACTGCCTTGCACTCAAGCTACCAAGCCCACACACAAAGAAACCATCAGCCAAGCCACCAATGTCATGCACCATCTTATAGGGTCAGCATCACCTGTTGCTGCCCAACATCAATATCCATCTTTGCCCACCATGGCCCTCCTCTGCCATGGCCTTGGGCCATCATGTGGAGCAAAGTGCCTCCACATGCTATCCTTCATCATGCTCATCATTCTGAATCCAGCAGGGAGACTGGGTTTGTCCTTCTCAAAGAGCAGTTAGGAGCTTCACTAGATAGGCATAAGGAGCCATTGGTGTGTTGAGAAAACATAGAGCTAAGTGACTGGACTAATGTTGCCCAAGCACTCCAATTCCTCATGCCATCATAATCAGCAACTAAAGCTCCTAATAAACCACTCCCACTAGAAGAAGCCGATGTCCTCGTCGGTAGGGTATCCTTAAATGCCTTCATCTTTTTCTCAAATTGCCACAATGTAGATGCCTTCTCCCAACTTGCTTCTATTTTAGCCGCCCATTTCCACTTCACTAAGTAGTAAGTTCTCATATTTCCTCCCTTTCGATAACCTGTCACCTTCTTGTCAAGAATTCTGTCCACTTTACTATCAAACTGAACCATGACAGTAGGTGGGTCACGTCTTGCCTCATTCCTTGCAGGATCTTCTTCATCTCCATAATAAGGCTTTAAAAATCTCACATGAATTGTTGGGTGAATTTGAAATCTTTCTGGTAGTTTCAACTTGTAAGCCATAGCACCAACTTTCTTTACAATCTCAAATGGACCATTATATTTAGGAATCAAATCTTTGCGAATTTTCTTACTTCTAAAGTTTCTCCAAATTTGTGGAGGCAGTTTCAACAGCACCTTGTCCCTAACTTGGAACTCAAGAGGTCTCTTCTTTTTATCAGCATACTTTTTCATTCTCCTCTACACCTGCCTCCTGAATGCTACTTAGTAATCTCATGAGGTGTAAGGGGCTGTTACCCCATTGCCAACTCGAATGGACTCATCCCAGTTGATGAAGACTTATGTAGATTGTAGAAAAACTGCGTAGAATCCAACAAGTCTAGCCAATTCTTCTGACTTGCAGTCACATAGTGCCTCAAATAGTCTTTCAACACAACATTGATTCTTTCTGTTTGCCCATTTGTTTGTTGGTGATTAGCAGTAGAAAACTTCAACTTTGAACCCATCAGACCAAACAGAATAGTCCAAAATCGACTCGTAAATCATGAGTTTCTATCACTCACAATATCTTCAGGCAGCCCAAAGTATTTCACCACATTTTTGTAGAACAAATCAGCAACTACCTCTGCTGTACATGTACTTGGTGTAGCCATAAAATCAGCATACTTTGAGAATCGATCAACCACTACGAATATTGAACCCATCTCCTTAACTTTTGGCAAACCAGTAATGAAATCCATTGAAACCGAAACCTATAAACTTTCTGGTATAGGAAGACGCTGCAGCAAACCTGCTTCCCTTTGAGTTAAGCTCTTGTCTTGTTGGCAAACTAGACAAGTCTTCACATACAACTCAATGTCCAACTCCATTTTAGGTCAGTAATAAGAACGAGACAGTAAAGCATACATTCTATCCTTACTTAGATGTCCTGCCCATTGTTGATCATGAGTTTCCTTTAGCAACTCTCTATGGATCTTCTCATTTGGAACAAACAGCTTGCACCCTTGGCATACAGCAACCCATCCTCAAGTCAATAACGCCTCACAAGGCCTACGGTCACATCTTGCAATAGCTTTTGATAGGTAGCATCAAGCTTAGCACTTTCTTTGATCCTATCCACAAAATCTGACTCCACTCTAGTCAAGGCAGCCACATACTTTTGCACCTGTTTGTAGCTAAGTGCATTTGCTACTTCATTATACTTGCCTGGTTTGTGCTCCCACACAAAATCATACCCTTGCAGCAACTCTTGCCATCTAGCTTGCTTGGGTGACAATTTCTTTTGTGTCTTAAAGAAGGAATTAGCCATATTGGCTGTCCTCACCACAGACTTAGGCCCTAGCAAATACACACGCCATGCTAGCAAACAATGCACCACTGCAATCATCTTTTTTTCATGAGCTGAACACTTCTGTTCTGCCTCATTCAACTTCCTGCTCTCATAGACAACAAGATGTTTCTCTTATACCGAGCACACCACCAATTGCTTTGTCAGAAGCATCAGTATGGACTTCAAAGGGCAACTCAAAATTTGGCAGACGCAGCATAAGCTCACTCGATATAACAACTTTCAGCTTCTTAAAAGCTTCTTCACATGCATCTATCCCCACCCATTTCTTGTCCTTCTTCAGCAAATCTGTGAGAGGAGCAACTTTCTTAGAATACCCTTGGATAAACTTCCTATAGTAGTTAGCCAGTTCAAGGAAGGATCTCAATTTGGTCACTTTACTTGGTGGAGGCCAATCAAGGATAGCCTGCACCTTCCCCTCATTCATCATCACAATACCCTTGTTGACTTTGTGCTCTAGAAACTTAATCTCTTGCTAGGCAAACTCACACTTCTCTTTCTTAAAAAACAATTGTTGTTCTCTCAATTTGGACAGCACATTCCTAAGGTGTTCTAAGTGATCCTCCAAGGATTCTTTATATATTACTATGTCATCCAAGTAAACCACAACAAAGCGATCCATAAACTCATAGAAGACACCATTCATCAAATTACAGAATGTAGCAGGGGTATTTGTTAGACCAAAAGGCATAACTAAAAACTCATAAGAACCATATTGAGTCACACAAGTAGTCTTAGGCTCATCCCCTTTAGCAATCCTCACTTGCCAATAACTTGATCTCAAATCCAGCTTTGAGAAGTAAATGGCTTTGCCCAATCTGTCAAAAAGGTCTTGAATCAAAGGGATTGTATACTTGTTCTTCATAGTCACTTTGTTTAAGACTTTATAGTCCACACATATCCGTAATGAGTCATCTTGCTTCTTTTGGAACAGAATAGGAGCACCATAAGGAGCCTTGGAGGGCTGAATGTAGCCTGCATCTACTAGTTCTGTCAACTGCTTTCTCATCTTAGCCAACTCCATTGGGGACATTCTCTATGGGGCCTTCGAAGAAGGCTTTGATCCAGGAACCAACTCGATCCTATGATCAATAACACGCCTTGGTGGAAGGATCTTAGGCAATTTTGGAGGCATTACATAAGCAAACTCTCCAAACAGTCCAACCACAGCATCTGGAACTTCAACATACTTGTCCTACTTCATCTCAATCAATGTAGCCAAGTAAGTCATCTCACCCTTTTTCCGCCCATGCTCAACCTGCATGGCTGAAACTGTTAGTTCTTTTCCCTTTCTAGTCTTGCTATATCTTGCCCTACACCTAACAGGAACATTGCATAGCTGCTTTTCATCAAAAATTAACAATACTCCAATGAATGGCAATAAGGCAGCCTTAGTAGCCACTAGGAACTCATCATCCAGAATTACATCAAATTCATCTAATTCCATGATTAGGAAATTCACCTTTCCTGTCCACTCGCCAACCTTAAACTTTACTTTATAAGCAATTCCCAACACAGGTTTTGCCTCTGAGTTTATTGCCTTGATCTTACATGGACATTTGCTCACTTTCAGACCAAGCCGTTAGACTATCCGATCAGTAACAAAATTGTGGGTAGCACCAGAATCAAGCATACCCTCAGCCCCATTCTCGTTCATCTCCACTTGAATATAAGACAGACTCCTAGAAGTATTTCCTACACGTAGTGCATTCAGCAATTGCAAGGGGTTCACTCTGCTGGGAACTTCTTCATTGGACTGCCCACAACCATCTTTAACAACCATGGCATTAAGCTTTTCACGCTTTGGACAGTCTCTTGCAAGATGAGGGCCATTGTAAATGAAGCAGCCAGCATTAAGCTTGAGCTGTTCTTTGCTTTGTTGAGAGGTAGAATTCTCTCCCTTGCTCTTTTTACCCCAATTTTTCTTTTGCTTATCCTTCTTTTTGACATCATTTTTTTGTTTCTATTTGCCTTTGTCCTTGAACTTACGTTTTCATCATCACCACTAGGCTTGTTGAACTTGTAGTCCACTAGTGCATCTGCATCAAACATGGCAGCAGGCAAGTCGCGCACAACCTGCCTCTTTAACTCCAATTGTGCCCAAGGTTGCAAGCTAGACATGAAATTGAATGGCTTGTCCTCTTTAGACATGTTCTTGATATTCCGCATCAAAGAACTGAATGTCTTGACATATTCCCTCATTGTAGTAGTATGCTTCAATTTCTTCAAGGCGTCTCTTGCAACCCAGGCAGTGTTAGTAGACAAGAATTGGTCCTTCAATTCTTTCTTTAAGGCTTCTCACGAGTCAATTTTCCCTCTACCAGCATCTGCATCATCTTCTACACAGGTTCTCCACCATAACTTGGCACCCCTTGAAAGATACATGCTAGTCATCGTCACCATCTCTTGACTAGGCACCTTAGTAGCCTTGAAGTACTGCTCCATATCCCAAAGGAAATTCTCCAAATCCTTGGCATTCTTGGCACCATTAAAGGGTTTTGGTTCAGGCACCTTCACTTTGGTGGCCATTTCCCCCTCCCTAGGCAGGCCACTCATTGCTCTCTTCAACAAGGCAATTTCTGTTTCAAGTTGGCTTTAGGCCTCCTTGCTGCTTGGTTCTGGGTGTCCAGTGCAGCAGCCAACTCTTCAATAGGATTCAACTCAATATCCCTCTGTTTTGCAAGATCATTCCTCACCACAATAGTTTCCGCAGAGAGAGCTTACAATTTGTTACACATAGAAAACTGTTCCCCCTCTCTAGGAACTCCGAGTATGTTCTCCAAGATAGTCAACCTTGCCTTGGTGTCCAAGACATGACAACTTGGCTCTGATACCAATTGTCACAGAGTCAATTTTTCTTTTAAATTATTTTCCTGTGATGGCATTAAGCCCCTAACTTAGTCTCAGCCAACACACCACACACACACATTGTAGGAACACTCTAAATAGAATTATCAAGGGAATTCGCACACACACTGCACACAGTATTTACAGGGCACCAACCCCAACCTTTATTACTCAATATCAAGTACAAAGGAAGCCTAGAGAATACACACAAAATTCTCTAAGCCAAAATTACACACTTTGTTGTTGACAACCCCAACAGCCTAGGATAATTGCACAGAAATAACTGTTGCGGCAGTTACTGCCAAGTAACTGCCCCCTTGTTCAAGACTTACTGCCACATGTAGTCTGACTTAGGACACCTTCAACTGATGCTGTCTTGACTTGCTCTCTACATTTCCAGCCTCTACTCAGTAGGTTTGATCATCAGGAAAGATAGGAATTGCTTGGTAACTGGTGGTAACTGCCGCTGCACACTTTGCACATGCCAGACCATGTCTCACCACATGATGGGGCTTTTGCCCATGCTCCAGTAGCCCACACACACTTGTTCCAGCACGTTTTAGAAGGCTTGGCCCCTGCCCAAGCCCTTCTCATCAGCATCATAGCCCATCCAGCATGCCCATTTGTAGCACATCAAGTAACTGCCATCAATCCACTCACACAAGTCCATACATTCTGCTAGCACCAACCAGCCCAATGCCTTGCATAGCATATCATCATCACAGCATCTCAGCACTGCCTTGCACTCAAGCTACCAAGCCCACACACAAAGAAACCATCAGCCAAGCCACCAATGCCATGCACCATCTCATAGGGTTAGCATCAGCTGTTGCTGTCCAACATCAAAATCCGTCTTTGCCCACCATGGCCTTCCTCTGCCATGGCCTTGGAGCATCATATGGAGCAAAGCGCCTCCACATTCTGCCTCTCATCATGCTCATCATTCTGAATCCAGCAGGGAAACCGGGCTTGTCCCCTTCAAAGAGCAATTAGGAGTTTCACTAGATAGGCATGAGGATCCATTGGTGTGTTGAGAAAACATAGAGCCAAGTGACCGGCCTGATGTTGCCCAAGCACTCCAATTCCTCATGCCATCATAATCAGCAACTAAAGCTCCTAACACTTTGCTTGGTGTATAAGAGTGATTTGTTTTGTCTGTTATGGCTTTAATCACCATCTATTTGGATTTTAGGATACGCAATCCCTCTGTGTCCCATATGGGCAAAACAATAATAAGGTATAAAAGATTGTACTTTCAATTGTATTTTCTTAAGACTTCTTCACTAAGTGTCCAATAAATCCATAGTTTTTTCAAGAAAAGAAAGAAAAAAAATCCAGTGCTTTGTCGTAAATGCATAAGCACCACATAACCAGTACAATTAACATCTATATAGACTCATCAGTTCTTACAATTCACAAGAAATGAAGCAAATATAGCTTATACAGATTTGCAACAGAAGACTTCCATCACACTTTGCAATAGCTCCAAAAAGCTGGCAAACCTGAGAGCTACTATCCAATTCCTTCAGTAATTTGATAAAAGAAAGCAAGCGCTACAGATCATCCATGATTAATTCTGCTGCGCTTGCTCTGAAAATGCTACCACACACTTTATGTGCAATGGCAATTGTTGGCTTGGAGTACAAGAATGGCATGGAAAATATTTGAACCTGTACTAAGTTACAGAAGACGAATTACAACAACTCACTCTTGATGAGAAAACTGCATACACCAATTAATAACAACTGCTAGTGGAAAAATAGCACAACCCACTGGCCCCTCTTCCTCCCACAGAAGAAAAAAAAAAGGAAGAAAAGAAATAAAAAATGAATGAATACTAAATCTTTGATGAAGAACAGGAAACTCTATTTAGGAAGAAGCTATAGAGGGTCTTTTTGTATCTTCTTTCTCATCAACTGAGGTACTCAAACTCTGCAGGACCTCACTTTCTAGAACATCCTTATTTTCTTGTGATGGTGCCATGGGCACAGGAAAGATTTCCTTTGTCACAGTAGGGCTTACAGATGGGGGAATCTCAATCTCAGAAGGTGAGGGCAGGGATGTAGGAGAGGGTGGAGAAACAGAGAGCATTTTTGAGACTCCTGGGGTGGATATGGGGTAAACTTCTGTAACTTCTTCAATCCCTTCATCTAAATAAACAACATCCTGCATGGTGAGTTGGTGATATTCAACAACTTCCCTTAGGAAGCGGTTCTCACGTGCATATATTGTGTTCTCATTGGCCAAACGTGCCTTCTCAGCCAAAAGTGTCTCCAGTTGAAGGCGGATCTGAGATCATATGCACGTAACAGACATTAATCCCAGCAAAAATAAGAAAAGAAAAGGGGTTAATCTTGAATCCAATAAACAGACAAGTATGCATGTGTATGTACAAGTACCCCAAAGACTAAATGCATAAATAATGTAATAGCTTAAGGATATACAAGCATAGCTGTGATCAACTTGAATTATAAACATCAGAGTAACAGATAAAGTCAATGCAGAAGTATTACATAGAGATATGGCCAAATAATAAAAAAGTAAGTAAAAATACCAAGTCATCGTCTGCACGGTGGTCTCCCTTCTCACGATTCTCTCGAAGAAGTTTATTTTCATCTTCTAGTTGAGCACATCGTTCCTTTGCAAAAGCTAAATCTGCTTTAACTGTTTTCAGCTCCCGAAGAAGTAGTTTTGCTTTGGCAGCTGTTGCCATTGCAACCTGTGACACAAACGAAGGCCAATTATTCATTTCAATGCTACAAGTAGGTTCTTAAAACTGAAAACTGCAAATACCTTAAACATGAAAAATTCAGAATGAATACTCAAAATGAGCTGCATGCCCCCAAATCAACTTTTTGATGTTCTAATCCAGCATGCTAGTTTATAAAGCAAATGATAGTTTCAAAAACTGAAAGCTTACACTTAAATCAGTGAAGGTTATCTAATGTCAAGTGTATCACACAAGGATTTTACAAAAAACATCCGTGTTTCTTTCTTGGTGTTGGTTTTATCAGTGAAGGTTATCTAATGCCAGCATTGAGGACTTGATACTGTTTGGATCACTGAATGATGCATATACCAAGGTATTCCTCCCCTGCTGAGTAACTTGACATGAATTTTTCACTTAGATAAGATAAATTGAATCTAATAATTAAAACATTCTCTACATTCACAACATGAATCAGTCATGCAAAATTACAAGGTTGGCACCTTACGTCGCGAGATGCCTTGAGTTGAGTTTCATGGTTGGTTTGAAGCTGCGGTTGTGTTGGTTGAACTGGTGATTGCTTCCACGAATTATTTACATTAGAATCCTGATTTGGTGACTCATAATTGTTTCCTCTATGCTTATTTTGCAGTTTGCGAGTTTCTTGGATAATGTCTGCTGTCTTATTTTCCACGATTGTGCGACCTTCCTGGAAAAGCGAAAGGAAATTTTTAAGCAAGGTGGTTCCATTCTATACTTGGAAGAAAAAATAAACTATGCAAGAAAAATATCTGAGGTTCCTTTTCACATTATAAGGTCAGTGCCTCGCTCTATCTCTCTCATTGTGTTTTTGCTTTCTTAATTTGGTATGGCAATTTTGTTAACCAAACAAAGAAGTACTAATAATAGCTGTCCATAGGAAAACAATAATATATTTTTGTATCACAGCCTCACAGAGTCACAGGTCATAAGGAAGAAACTAAAAGGGTGAACTGGGAATATATTTGATTCTATAAACTATTGGACAGCTTTTCGGAACTAAAATAAATAGGTGGTCATCAATCTCATGGGAGAAAAAGATAATCAAGCACAAGGATAAGATTCAATGGATTCACAACCAGGGTAGTTTCAGTGATTGAAAATGAGCTTTTTTTTTTTTTCTTTTAATAATTTATTGAAAATAACTAATTCTTTTCCTTCAAATACAAAATAGACTTCTATTGCCAACTACATAGCTGAAGTTACTTGACCATTCTCACCCATTTTCATTGCAAACAATATCTAACACAGTTAAGTTAGACAATAATCAAATGGAAGAGTAGGAAAAAATATAAGGTGATAGATGATAGTAAAGGCAACTGTCGGCAATTAATAAATAATAATCCTATCAGCCAAAAGATACAAGATTTAAAGCATGTGAAAAAAATGTGAATTAGATTATCAAGTAGAACCAAACTAAAATAATAAGATTTAGAGACCTAAAGCTGACTTGACAAGGCAAGCCAACAACTAACATCTAAAATTCAAGAGGAAAAAAAAAAAATCCATTAACAAGAAATCATCTAACACATTTTACCTCAAAAGCCTTTTCAAAGGTGTCACCAATGTGATTAAGGGAAGATGTGATTACATTCAATCCCTTTCGTAATTTAGGACTTTCCATTTTTCTGAAGTTCTCAGACGATTGGTACGATTGCTGTAATTAATATTGCAAAGGGAAGTATTAGAAAAAAGCAAAAAAAAAAAAAAAAAAAAAAACCAGAAAGTTGAATTCAGCTGGTAAACATGATTAATGGACATTATGTATCTAGATACTAGATTAGTACAAGCAATAGTTTCGAGCTTCAAAACCAAGGCATCACTAGGATCATTTTAAATTTGATATTCATGCTTGCCTGATTCAAAAGAAAGACGTTAACTTTGTATTACCTGGCCAGCTGCTGAGTTGTTGAAGGGCTGCGATCTCATTCTCTCAGGCATATCATATTGCTGGGCCATGTTGTCATCATCAAGGATTGCTTTTGCTTTTCGAGCCAGAACACCCCAAAACCCAGATTTTGATTCACCTTTTGCTGAATCATCTCCGTAGGCAGCGAAGCTCTGCATTTTCAGGCATGATAGCACATCCTCAAAAAATGCAAAACTACAACTTTCTAATATAAATAACAATATATTTTGAGCAAAATAAATATAAATAACACAAATTTGATGAGATGTTTGTATGATGATTATATGATTAAATTCATAATTTTCTAATAAATTAAGCTTTTAGGACAGTTGGTAATTTATCAAAAATTAGCACGTAGAGCTAGTAACAAAAACTTACAAACTCCATCAACCTTCCTATCCTAATTCATGGTAACACAAAAAGAAAAGGAAAAAACTGAAAAAGTCTCTAACTTTCCCAAATTTAACAAAAGAAATGTAATTTATCAAGCTTCTAATCTAGGATTCTCAGAAAGGTAAAATTGTCCTCTGAATTTTCCAAATTTAACAAAAGGAAAGATGTAAATCATGTAATCAATCCATCAAGTTACTAATCTAGGATTCTCGGAAAGCAAAGAATTCCACAATCATAACTCAGAAAACAGGGGCAGGTGTCCAACACAACAATCTAGGAAAAAGAATGCATAAAATACCTTCTCTTCTCCAAATAAGAGATTAGATCCAAAACAAAACACACACAAACAGATCTGTTAATAAAATCCCAGGACCCATTTGAAGAATAAGATTGAATTTTGAAAGCTAAAACAGAAAAAAAAGAAGAAAAAAAAAAGAAGGGGACCTTGGAAGGACGAGAGGCGAAAGCAGAGTCAGCGTAGGCAGAGGAAAGCGAAGATTCACGATGAACAGCGGAGGCGCGAATGGCTTGAGCAGCAAGAGAAGTGTATGACGTAGAATTTGGAAGTGTTCCTCCTCCTGATGAAGATGAAGAAGAAGAAGAAGAAGAAGAAGATGAAGATCGTTTGAAGTTATTATTATTATTATTATCAGGTGGCGGTGGGTGATGAATTTCTTCTGTGAAAGTTGATGTCTTCGTAATTCCTTGCCTTCGTCTGTACGCCATTTTTGTTTGGTTAAGGTTGCCGAAACAACAACCAGAAACACAACCACCACCACCACCGTGATGACAATAAAACCAACGAACGAGGAGGATCTTTTTCGATCCCACTCTCGTTTTTTGGCTTTCTGTTTTTTTTTTTTTTTGTGCGTGTTCCCTTTCCCACGTTCCTTGTTTTAACTAACTCTCTCCGTTTTTTAATCAAAGCACAAACCAAATATGAGAGAGAGAGAGAGAGAGAGAGAGAGAGAGAAAAAGCGCGCTCTAAAACATTAATCTAATGGCTAATACCTGTTTGCGAACTCGGAAGCTACTACTTTACCGTTGGATTCTCAATTCTGCCAGTTCATGCCTTTGGGCCCCACAAATTGCTTGTTCATCCTCATTTTCCTCTTTTTCTTTTTTTTTTTTTTTGGCCGAATGAAAAAAAAGGTCTCCAGTGTGGGCTCATTTTCCTCATTTCATGCTACAACTAATGCTACCATATACTATTATTAAAAAAACTAATGCTACCGAATATTATCTATACTATTATTTAAGAGGTTTTCTCTATTTAGATTCTTTATTTTTTAGTTTAAAGGTATATCTATACTCCTATGTTTAAATAGAGACAAAATTAAAAGATAATTTGATAAAAATGCAACTCTAACTTCTACTAAAATATTGCCTAAAAAATAAGGACCTCAAAATAAAAATTATATATATAAAATAAAAACACAAATTTTTATTTTGCTACAAAATACTAAATAAAACTACTAAAATAAAATTTAAAAAAGCCTCATCTCGCTCGTGTGATGAGGTTAGTTGTTATTATTATCATTATTATTATTATTATTATTATTTTCCATATGATTAGATGGATTGAATTGCCAACCTTTTTACGATAGGATATCTTTAATTCAATTCATTCTTTGGTTATATAAAATATGGAAGAAACCTCCATATAAGAAACCGTAATATTCTTATCTAAACTCGAGAATGTTGGAATATTTTACCTTTTTTTTTTTTTTTTTTTTTTTTCTCATCCATGGGATTGAATAATCGAAATTATTGTGTTTTTTGGTGCAAGATAACAGTTTTTTTTTCTTGATACTAAAGAGAGAATGTGACCCACTACACCTTTTTATTTGACAGTCGTATTAATGTTTTGATTTGAATGATAACCCACAAATATTGGTTCTGGCCCCAGTGAAAAAGCATTCTCAAAGCAAGATATTTATATTACTTAATATAGGTCATTTTCTTACCAAAATAATTGCGAGTAGTAGATACAAAACAATTTCTAAACTACATATAATGTAGCTCCATTTTGAAACAGTCCAATCAAATTACTAAACATAATATCAATCATTCTACCCTACGCAAGAACACTCGTGACTTCAATTAGGTTTATAAACAAAATGTCACACGAATTATCCTCGTCACTTTTACGTGGCTTCTTATATATAAATATTGAGAAAAAATAACGAGTGATGGAATAAAGTCAGATCATGAATTTAAGTCAAAACCCCTGAAATGATTGCATAGACAAACAAAGGGAAGGGGGAGTTGTTGAAGTGGATCAAATTTTGTTGTTCAACACCTCCCAATTATGATGGCCCCCACCCCATCTAGCCAAAGAATCAGTTGTAAACAGAAGTAACTTCGGATATCACAATGCAACGTCACAGATTATTATAGTACCAACCACCCTCTGGTTCTTTAGTTGACTAAGGTGTTAGCCTAGCTGCCTGGTCCAGTTATATGCCATTACATAAAATGGAATAAATGCTGAAAATTGTTTTCACTAGCTTCTTCTTTTGGTTTCTTGACAAACATTGGAATTTGGAAATCCTGTTCTACGTTTAGTTGATTTACCTGGCAAGCTATATCTGGTTCAACACAAGCAAAGCTAATCATAGAACAAGAAAAAGATGAAAGAACACAACTTTGGAAATCAATATTCACCTTTATCTCTCTATGTTTCCATAAACTAGAGTCCTACATATTTCTTACAGCTGAAGAGCTAAATCAGTATGATGACTACCTATTGAAGATGGTTGTTGATTATCCCTATGAGGCTGATTGCTCAGCTCTACTTGACGAGTACAGGTTGAAGAAGTTTGGTTAGTCATTTTGGCACAAGAGGTCCCCTCACTACATGCACTCATCTGGTCAAGACGTGTTTTCAAATATGGCAGATCAAAAATAAATTGGGAAGCCTGTGGCACGGGTTGGTCTGATTTCAAAATTTGAACCGACTTGGATGAGCTCCAAACTCCATCACCAGAGCCTTGTGCAGCAATGGCTTGGTCATGACCTGCAAGATACTCCAAACTTGAGTTGTGCATGGAGTCCTTAGTTTGACTAAAACTTGACAGTCCATTCCTGCCCAAGGCTCGTAGAGGCCATGAAGACAGAGAAGCGTAACTGTTTTTCGGTAAAGATTCCGACTCAGTTGACTTAATAAACTCAGAAGCTGAATCCAATAATTGTGCTTGATGACCAAAATTGCCCTTGTTCAATTCCAATGTTGTTGACTTGTTGCCCGTGTTTGGAAATTCAGCACCCAAGCAATCCAAATCTCCAGTACCAGCTGTGGAGGAATATGAACCAAATGGAAAATCCCAACTCCGATCCTCATAAATTTTGTTCTTGCCAAGAACATTGAGAAATTTCTTCTCATCACTGGCATGAACTTCCCCAACGTTGGCCTCTTTTCCTTTGCCAGCATCCCCCAAATTCATTGTGTCACAGGAGTTTTTTAAGAGAGATGGTTTTCCATAGTGGAGGTCCAGGAAATTCTGAGATGTTGGGGTTTTGCTTATGGTATTAAGAGTACTAGGCCACCATTGGGCAGGGTTAGATGCCATGTCAGCATGACATTTTTGAACTTGGAACCAATAGTTGGAAGTCTGGTAATTGGATGCATCAGCTGACTGTCCAAGCAACTTTCGCTCAGCAATCATTTTGGCTGTTGGTCCCAAACCTTCAACAAATAGCATCAAGCTTTCTCTATAACCAATATCCTGCTGACTCACCTACAATATAATGAAAATCTGTCAGCCTTCATGGTTGATTTGTGAACCACACAAAAATGACAACTTATTTGTTTTTCTTAGGGGGGCAAACGCCTTGAAGATGGATGCATTTTTTCATGTCAGAATGCACCTTCTGCTCTCTTTGACTCTTAGATAGTTGGACTAAAGTTCTTGGCAGAACCCTCTTGGCATAAATGCATGAATTATGTGTTGTCCCACCAAAAGGTTAAAAATATAAATAAAGGTATGAATAAAGAAAGGGGAATCATGTAAAGCTAGTAGATTTGGACATCACTGGTATTTGGTAAAGGGCCACCACATAAAGTAGGTTTCATTAATACATACATAGCACATATTATTGGGCAACATGGGCTATCTATATCATTGGTCTCACGTATTTTCTAATGCACGTGAGGGCATATTATCTGTATCAAATGGAATCAACAAGTATGGAATTGCAAGAGCTTACATGCTCAAGCGGTTTCAAAGAACTATAAATTGTTGAAAAATTTGATTCATTCTCATTGAGGAAAGACATCCAAGGTCTATATGTACATCGGCGGTCTACTTCAAAAGAGCTAAATCTTCTACCATCTTTTGCGCCTGTCAGAAAAGAAAAGGCTATTAGGTTTTGACTTCAACTTCATTCAAGTAGTGCATGGACATACAAATAACCGTTGAAGCTTACAGAAGTGAAAATAAAATGAAATCACAGTTGGAACTAAATTTTTAGGAAGTTTCCATTTAGATTTTAAAAAGCTTAAACCAATATGGTAAGAATTATTTAGTGCAAAAAAAAGTTGGATGCTAAAAAATAACCAGAACTGATGACAAACGTTGAAAATTTTAGTTGCAAAGTTGGTAAACTGCTAGGTGAACCAGTGATTATTCTGGAAGAACCATCAAGAATATTTCCTGAATGTCACGATAACAAAATAATCTACCCATACTAATAAGACAGCATTCTTAATACAAAGTTCTATCTAGTATCACTTAAAATGGAAGGACAAAAGAGTTGCTGATTAGAGTAATTTCAGGATTGTATATCATGCAAAAGATGACCCTTCAATTGCTTCCTGAAGTTCAGCGGCATGCTGATTAAAGTGAGGATAGAGACGTCTCAAAAAAGGGATGTGCAATCACACTGGAAAAATTTGACATGTTTGTTTGGGCAACAGCCAGCTACCATGTATTAGTGAATTTAACAACTTATAAAATTCAGTGAGTTAGGATGATTTCCATATATTCCAGATAAGAAAATCCTATATTTGGTCTACTTTTCCTATGACTTATGACTCAGATATATAAACAAAGTCGGGAGGATCTTCATACCAAGCACCCATATATTTAATATTCTCACAAGAAATAATCACTTGCACCTACACAGATGTATATTAGAACGTAGGAACAGATTTGCTCTTACCAGAAAGAAGTTCAGGATCTATCGCATCAATACAAGTAGCAATACCAGAGCACTGAGACTTTAGTTGGAAACTCCTCCCCAGATTTGATGAATTGCGAAATGATGGTATTGTATTTGAGGATGTATCAATCGTCATGCTACTGGATTTTACATTTGTGGGAAGCTTAGGAAGAGAGGCCTTAATTGAACCCCTAGCTTCACTTTGGGGCCTCCTACTACTTCTTCTTCGTCTTCTTTTTGTCTCTGAGAACTCCAATTCAAAATTCTCAGGATCATTTTTCAGAACATGGAAAATCTTTGTAGCTAGTTCATGTATTGCGCGAGCCTGTAAAAATGAAGGGTTGTTGTTCAGCAGATGAAGAGAATCTAGATTTTATCATTGAAAAACTACTGCTACAGTTTTTTTGCGGAGATTAAATGATTATACCTGTCTGAAATAAATGGTAGCTGAAGAATTAAAATGCATCGCATTTTTAGGTATTAAAAACACATCATTCTGCAGAGAAGTCCAAACAATAATCAATTAGATAATCAGATTTTTGTGCTGTTCTAATAATGCAACAGATGCACATCTTTAACAGCCAAATACATTGATTTCTTCATACTTAATAAACTTATCTTTATATTTTATCCTTCATGTCCAGGATTAAGTCCTGGATCATTAGAAAGGAATCCAAAGAAAAATAGAGAAACAAAGAATATCAATATTGTGTAAACAAATAGTTCACACAACCTCCAAGATCATATATAACAACCGTTGTAAATTTGAGCCTGAATTATCACCATATGATCATATGTAACAACTATTGTAAATTTGAGCCAGATTAGAAAGAATTATCACCATGTGATCATATAAAATTTTAATAAATTTGTGCAGAAACCAAAAAAGTGGAGTGAGAAACAAGAAAGTTGCAGTTCAATGTTTTGTGACACTGAATGTTAGAAATCCTAAGATTATCTGACCTATGACTTTTTAAATTGAAACAGACAAGTTGACCCTGAATGAAGAAACAGATTAGTCTGAGCTTTCTATTAAAGAGGATATATTGAAAGTGATATAAACATGAAATAAAATTTAGTAACTGTTCCCCAGTTGTATACGTTGTGCATACCTCGGTGACTCTTTTTTACTGTTTGAATAAGATTTTCATTACTTATAAAAAAAAATTAGTAACTTTTTTTGAAACAGAGAGTAATGTATTTATGTTCTAAGGTTTGTAGTATTATCTTTGGTACAACAAGAGAAGGGCACTCTAGCAAGATCTGACACATTACAGAATCCACATACTTTCAGGAATATGATATCAAATAGCTGAATTTTTAAGTTTACAAACCCACAATTAGAGATGTTATTAGTTGATGTATGGTGAAAAAGAAGAAGAATGCCTCCATATTCAATTCAGAGATGTAATTTTGAAGAAGCAAGCAAACCTCAAATTGTTCAAGACTTCTATACATTCCCTCGTGAAGTTTAGCCCTCATAGTGCCAAAATCCATAGGCTCTTCAATGATTTCATAGTAATCTTCAGCCTTATAAGAACACAAATCTCCATCAATATATTGAGCAAGAAAGGGGAAATAGCAGTGTCCGTGATATAAGATGAGAGGAACTGATAAGCAAATACATACCTCATTTGGGTCAACTGGTTCAGCAAATATTTCATGCGTGTCTCTCCTAAATGTAAAAAGAATGCGTTTCAATATAAGCAATGAATCAGGAATTTATAATAGAAACATTCTCATTTACCATAATTTATGATACTTCCTTGCTATATTTAATCATTGCAAAGACCTTTTCTCACCACCTTTAAGAATGCTCTTAAAAATGAACACAAAGAAAGTGCTAATAAAACAGTAAGCACCTTTGTAAGACATCAAGAACAAGCTCAAGAATTCGTTTTTCTGGCATCCATGGTGCAGATGGCATGCGGGATGGTTTATCTGATGCAAGAAGTGTCTATGTTATATATGAAGTTTCAATTGTCACAATGAATTAAGTTAATGGTTCTGCAATTCACAATATCAATAAAGAAAAGGAGCTAACTGGTGTAGGTAGCGTGATCTTCATGTCTTGGGCTATCTTCACTCCGTGCAACAACTGGTTGATCTAAAATAGAAACAAATGAATCACATAATTATAACACCATTGTGATAGAAACCCAAAAGTGCATAATTTACAATTCTAACTCCGGTGGAGCTAAAAGACTAACCACTATCAGTATGATGATCTTTGTAAATGGGTTTTGTGCCTCCCTGCATGTCAGTTCAAATGGGATGATGAGAACAAAACTTGCAGAACACGGTGGGGGATTAATATTATCTTACACAACCAACTTTGATGACCAAAAGCAAGCACAACTAGTTACTTGGAACACAAAAGCAAGCACAGCATCATGGGAACCATGAACAACTAGTTACTTGGAACACGATTTCATTTTGTTTAGTCAGTTCATTGCATTAGTGTTAATGCTTTGTGAGTGATTGAAAATTATAGTCCATTTGGATTGAGGGAGAGGGAGAGGGAGAGGGAGAGGGAGGGGGAGTAGAGTAGAGTAGATTTAGTACAAAATTAGCTTATTTTTAGCCAACTCTACTCTACTCCCTTCCACTCCCTTTTCTTCCCCCCTCCATCCAAATAGGCCAAAAAGTAATGTCAGAAAATAAGGAGGTGCTGAAGTTAAAAGGTGGGATGTGTCAGTGCCTAAGAAATTTTAACTAAGTGAAAACTAGTGCTCATATTATAATACACAGAAGAATGGGCATCAATTCTTATTGCAAATTTAGTACTTTTGATTTTTATAGAGACAATAGGATTTGAACCTATGATGTCCTCTCCACTCCATGATGATAACATCAGGCCAAGAAACCAAATGATCTTGGTGTAGGGAGGATTTGAATCAGGTCTCTCATTCAACCACAAAAAACTTTATAGTTGAGCCAAGTATTGGTAAATTTATGTTAACAGAAGCCGTGGAAGAAGAGACAATTATGGCATTGTGCAGATCGAAGTCATTAGTAACGGTTAACAGAAACCGGTACCACGTTTCGTTTAGACCCTTGTTTGTACTTTCACTTTCTTAAAAAAAAAAAAAAAAAAAAAAGCCCACCCCAACAACAAAGTTGACATTTTGTGAACAGGAAAAGACATAATAACAATAATAAATGATACCCACATGGAAATGCCACCAACATGAAAAATTTGTTACACCATTGTTATTAATAATAAAATAAAATGTAAATAATGGGGGGGGGGGGGGGGGGGGGGGAGGACAATACAAATATAGGACCTTTTGTTGTTGTTGTTGTTGTGGTGGTCGGGGTGAAAGAGAAGTAGAAGTAGAAGCAACATCTTGAAGTGGTTTGAGTCTTCTCTTCTTTGTGGCCCTTGTCCTTGACGCTGGTCCCTGAGTCTGAGTCTGAGTCTGAGTCTGAGCCTGAGCCTGAGCCTGAGCCTGAGCACCACTTCCACTAATTTTTGAGCTTCTGGAGTGAGAGTGTGAGACCCCAAAATTAGGGTGAGTCTCATTCACATTCTGGGCCTTGGACGCTGATATCCGGGGGCTTCTCCTGTGGCCCTCCCTCCATATTGGCTTTCTTAATTTTTTCCTACATTTGTACATTTTACACAAATATTAGTAACCCATTTTCAGATTTTGAAGAATAAAATGAAGAATGCCTTCTGAGAAGTAAACTCACCTGGACATTGGTAGGGATTGAAGAGAAGGACGAGACAGCAGTGATCGTTTTAGCTAATCAGTTATATAGAAAATAGAGGAAATGAGGAATGTGATTTGAGAGAGAGAGAGACAGAGAAAGAGAAAACATGATTCAGGTACAGCTAAGCAAATGGAAATGGAAATGGTTTGGTTTGGTTTCTGTTTAAGGAGATATGAAAAATCCCAGACTAGGAAATAACATTAAAACCTTAAAACAATAAAAAATAAAGTTTGGTTTTTTATTATTATTATTATTTTATTTGGCTTCCAATTATAACAATGTGAGAGTATAATGGAGGAAGGGGAGGTGTGGTTACTGGTTACTGGTTAGATTAGAAGGAGGAAGAGTTATGACTTAAGAGAGAGAGAGAGAGAGAGAGTAGCATCATTCATCACCTTTACTTGCCCCAGAATCCCATGGGGGTTCACATGAGAATTTCAGAATTAATATTGACTCACAATTAGTACTTTCTTTCTTTTTTTTAAGAAAAGAGCAACAATGGGCTTCAGTGGTGTGGATTAGACTGAAGATGGGCTGGATTCATGAAGGCCCAAATGAATTCTGCATCAAACATTGTTAAGTTAAAGAGGATGGCCCATTTCAATCCGACAAACTAGTAATAATTAGAGTAACGCTGTAACGGTGTAACAAACACCCTTTATCGGTTTACCGATTCTTACGGACGACAACTCTTTTGTGCCTATTTTTTTTACCAAAATTTTGATTATCTTCTTGTTTACTTTTTCATAAATTTATTGAGGCATGTTTGGTAGACTGTAATAGGCGCTATAATATAATAGTTATTGCTATGGTATAGTTATTCTTTAGTTTGGTTATGTTTTTATTACAAGGAATAATCATCCTTTATAAATAGCCATTCTTTAAAATGAAGAATAATTATTCCTCTTTAAAAGGTTGTATTAGCTATTCCTTAGTCAGTGCAATAATTTCAAAATTTAATATATTTTTAAGTAAACAAACTTTCCATATACATCTAACAATTATAAAAATAAAAAATCATAAAAAATAACACATATCTCTCTTAAATTTAAAAATAACAATTTTTAAAGAAATATAATTATGTGAGTAAGAAATTTCTTAAAATAAATGTTAAGTTACATTCTAATATTATAACTCACAATCAAACTAATGAATATGTTTAGTTATTATATTACAACACATTTTATTCCTAGTAATAAAGATTACAATTTTTGTCATAATCTCCATTCAGTGTATCAAACGTACATTTAGTAATTTTTTTAATACTATTCACTTTGCCATATAAGGATTGTGACAAAAAAAAAAAAAAAAAAAATGTAACACACAAATTGTGTCCACGTATTTTTTCCTGGCAAGACCTATCTTTTACCTAACCTCAATTGGAACTTGGAAGGTAAAGTAAGCAAAGAAAGAAAGAAAGAAAGAAAGAAAAGGGTGAACTGCGTTGTCTACGCTATCATGCTATGCAGTGACTTTAAGTCCTGAAAGTTTCCATTAAATTCCAAACTAAAAAAACAGTAGCATACGTAGTAGCATTTTTGTGGGTTTCAGTTAATAAAGTTTTTTTTTGATAGTTGAATAATTTAATCTTCATAAAAAAAAAATTGATTAATTTATTGGTCTAATAATAAAAGGTTAGCACAAACCTCCCCTTTAAAAAAAATTCAGAAGTAATTGTTTGTTTGTTTGTTTGTTTTTTTTTTTTTTTTTTTTTTGGGGTAAGTAGTGGGTATTGTGAAATTGAAGAGGTCCACTTTTTTGGTTTGAGCGAGAAATATGAAATAGGAATAGCATCCAAAGTCTTTTTAAAAGTCTTTCCTTTCTTCAAATCAATCTGATAACACTATTTGTCATTTGCTTGGTAATTTCATTCCTGGCTCTTTCTCTGTATTGAAGCTGAAGAGCGAAGACTGAAAGACCCATCCTCATCGATAAAGATTAAGACCCTTTTGGCGTCTAATTCAGAGGAGAACCCACCTACCCACCCACATGTGCTAATTTCTCTAAGATCTCATTCCTCTTTCTCGTTTTCCTGGTAATCATTTACTACCGCTTCATCCTTGGTTTTTTATGCAATTGTATATTTATTCATCAATCATGATTTTGCATCTGGGTTTTTTTAAATTTTCATTTCTCTTTCGAATTTTAACTTGTAGATTGATTTTATCTATTTTTTAAAAGCACATCCCCAATTGGCAACTTAAAAGTTTCACCTTTTCTCTTTGCGTGTTTAGTTGGTTTCAAAATTGTTGTGAATTTGGTCTCAATTAGTTTGGTTTTGCCGCAGACAAATTAGGAAGTAGTATAGAAACGCAGCCAATTGGGTTCATAATACTTTACAGCTTTAGGTGAATGAACTTGTAATTGTAAAAGACAGGTTGTCATAATGTGATTCTTTTCTTATGCTACTTGGAAATGCCTTTGGTGCAGAGTCGCTTGAGATTGCTTAGTCATGTTCATAGGAATGCGAGAGAAAAAGTGCGTTTAATTCAAGTTGAGGGAACCAAAAAAGGTAGATGAAGATAGAATTAGTAAAATAGGATGTGTCAATTAAGGAAAGTAACAAAGAGTATGACTTCGTATAGAATGGAGTGGTGGATCAGAATACAGTAGCCAACCCTAACTAGTCTGTTAAGGATTCATAGCTGACCCACAATTTTTGGTACTAATGCTTGGTTGTTGTATGGAGTATAGGGTCCGCCATGAAAGGGTTAATGAAAGAGAGTAGAAGCATGGAATTGGGAAGTTCAGTGTCTCTAGAGGGAAAGAGGAAGATGGTTAATGGAAAGGGTGGACAAAAATTTCCAATTTCTAAAAATTATTTATATGATAATGAAAATATTATGTTTCGGGAATTGCCCTTCACGGTAATTTTTATTACTCATTTGTTTCCGCTCATAGTTATACTTATGTTGCCTGTCATTTACACAGCACTATTAGTCTTCATTGCACTTCGATTATTTGTCACCATTTTTTTTTAAAGAAAAAACTTATGGTCTTTGGTCCAGTTTCAAATGGATGCAGACACACCAAGAATCCCAGAACAGTTGCCTCAGTCCAATGCCCATGGCCGCATTAATAGTGGTTTGATTGTTGACCATTCTGTCCAACCAGCAGCATGTGGTTTATGCCAAAGAATCCTTTATCCTGAAAATGAGGCAAGTGGTGACCTCCAGACCATTGGTATATGTGGGGACTGTAAATTCTTAATTCTTGAAGATCATTTGATCCCCAGGCAAGACTCATATCAGCGTAGGGCATCTAGAGGAAGAAGAACCAGGTACAGCAGTTCTGAGTCTGTTGAATATCTCTTCTCACAAGAACTTTCACATGTAATTAGCCAGGCTAGGCAAAACCAATCAAGTGTCTCTGGGTATGAGGATCAACCTTCAGATGGTGATGCTTCGGTTAGGTTATTGCAGCACTCAAGTTCCCGCTCTACCCCAAGTGGATCTAGAATATGGCGGCGAGTACTCTCTGATACTGAAAGTGATGGTTTTGATCATCCAGACTCCCTTTATGGGGAGAGTGAATCGAATGTCAGTTTTGGTCAGTACAGGGTTTTTCATGGTGAGAGTGATGCCAATTCTTTTAGTGCCTATGGAGGGGATTCTGATGCTTCTGTAGACGGACATAGTTTCCTGGACCGTGAAATGTCTGTTCAACCAGATGAGGGCAGCATTTTTGAAAGTGATACTGATATTGATCCTATGCATGCTGGCCTTGACCAATGGGACTCTGAAGAAGAAGAAGAAGAAGAAGAAGAAGAAAGAGAGGGAGAAGGAGAAGGAGAAGAAGAAGAAGAAGAAGGTGATTGGGAAGAAGCTGATGCTGAAGATGATGCAGAAGCATTAGCTGAATATGAATATCATCCTTTTTTCACTTCTGGGGCTCCGATTTGGAGAGGCAGGCAAGGTTCACAACCATTTATTCGTACCATGTTTGCTAACTCAGAGGAAGAAGAGTTACCGCCTTATGTCAGGAATTCTGGGGATTATCTTGATGCAAGAGGCTTTGAAGAACTGCTTGTACATCTTGCTGAGACTGAAAGCTCTAGACGAGGAGCACCTCCTGCAGCCGTGTCTTTTGTAAATAGTCTGCCTCGTGTAGTCATTAATGAGGAGCATCAGAAGCATGAAGGCTTAGCATGTGCAATATGCAAGGAAGTTCTACCCATTGGCACCGAAGTAAATCAGCTTCCCTGCTTTCACCTCTATCACCCTTCATGTATCTTGCCCTGGTTGAGCACACGAAATTCATGTCCCCTTTGTCGGTATGAGCTTCCTACTGATGACAAAGATTATGAAGAGGGGAAGCAGAACAATAGTGGTGGAGTGGAAATCCATGAAATCCAGCAGGAAAATGTCAGTGACGACGGTTCCTCTGTTGTCTTTGATGAAGCTGAATCAGATGAAGAGCGTGAACTTAATCAAGGCAGAACAGAGCAGAGAGAACTGCTAGATGTGGATCCTGCTACTAATAGCTCTGGTCGGGAGGGTGGTAGGGGGAGATGGTTTTTTCTTGCTGCTGCTCCTATTGTTGGTCTCATGGGCATTGTGCTTGTGTTGTGGTTAGGCAATCCTCTGATTCAAAGAAGAGAGGCAACAAGCCAATGCAGCTTCATTGATCCTGGCCATCATCAAATTCACATTTCTGCCTCCTCACCCACCCAAAGGGAGAATAGGAGTAGGAGATGGTGGTCATTTTTCTAGGAAGTTCTTTGCTACTGGTAAATATATCAATTGTTTTTGCATTATGCATTGCAGTTTATGCTATTGACCTGAAGGACACATATTCAGGCTGTTGTGCTTTAACTTTTCAATTAGTGGATGTGCAACGTGGTGTGACAAATCTGTGTGTGTTACTTTGGAGCCTGTTTGGCACCCTTTACCCCCGCATGCCTCCTTGCACAAAAAGGAGAGCTGAATTCCCTTAACTTTTAAATGGTGTACTGTGTGCACTGCACCTGGATATTTCTTCTACGATACCTAGTAGCCAACTATTGAGATGTGAAGTTGATTTGAGTCTCTAAAAGCATACAATGGTTGCCCAAACTTGCACGCTGTTTACACAGCCAACATTATTAGTCTTATCTTTCTCAACTTCAGTCCCTGCTTGCTCCTATCAATTCATCAACTGCTTCTTGTAACTTGAACACTACAAGCTAGTTCCCTTAATAATGTTTGAATTATTATAAAATAATAATAATAATGTTTGAATTTGCTGTCCATCTTTCATTGCATCTCTTTTCTCAACTTTGTGGTCTTTCACTGATAGTCTTGGAAAAAGCAACTCTAACACTGTTTGGATGGAGGAGGAAAGGGGAGTAGAGAGAAGAAGATGAGGAGGGTTTAATGACTTTGTTTAGATGTTCTTTTAAATGGGGTTTGGGGGGATTTGGAAGGATATATTCTCTCTCCAATCCAACCCCCGCATTTGTAACTCATCCAATTTATATCTATTTCTGCAATGTTAGTGAAAAAGGGTCATAATTATCAATTATGAGTTCATTTTCCCATCCTAGCTTTTCTTCCTATTTAATTTCTAAAACATCCAAAGAAAGAGGATTGGAAAATTTCCTTTCCCTTAATTTTTTTTTTGGGTAAAAAAGAGGGATATCATTAAACAAAACTAAGGAAAAGAGTCAGCCACAGGACAAAGCCTGTTTAAATACAAGCCACTACAATCTGAATTGAAAACAGAGACTATGTCCTTAGGGGGGCTTTCGAAAGTAAAAAAAATCCTGATCTAAGAGGGTTCCTGCCCTGGCAAGAAGGTCAGCACATCTGTTCGCCTCTCGGAAGCAGTGGCGAACACGAAACTGGTGGAAGAGAGTGATCAACTGTTTGCAGTCATCCACAAGAGTGAAATTTGATAAGTTAGGGTGATGTTGTTTAGATAACAGCTTCACAATAGACTTGGCATCAAGTTCTACTTCCATAACAAGAATATTTCTCGGGAGACATAATCTTAGCCCATAACGTAGGGCCCAAAGTTTTGTTGTGAAGCTTGATGCTTTCCCTATTTTCCTGGTAAAACCGAAGACCTAAGTCCCATTCTCATCTTGCACTAGACCACCACCACCTGCAATCCCCAAGCTCCCTGAAGAGCCATCCGTGTTTAATTTCATCCATCCACTACCTGGCTTTTCCCATCTCACCCTTCTGATCATGAGGCTTGTTGGCATCTTGGGGAATAATGCACAATGGAAGAATTCTAAAGCCCGATTCATAATTTCTGGAGCATAGTTAGTCACTATAGGCCGATTTTGGAAAACCAATTGGTTCCTTTTGAGCCAAATGTTCCATATGGTAAAGGTGAAGATTATCATCCATGGAGGTTGGCTAGTGGTGCCTTGGATGTCCATTTTAATATCTTGAGGCAAATCAAAAGAGATGTTGGACCAATTCCACCCATTGGCTGAGATAACCTCTTTGACTTTCCTATGGGCTTCGTCCACTGAGAAAGGGCCCTGAATAGCTTTCCTTAGAGGTGACCTTTCAGACAATTTGTCAAACCTGAAGCTGAGATTGCTGTCCCTGCCAATGGTCCACTTAATACCTTTCTGATAGACATCCTCTCCTCTTTTCATGGCAGTCCATACACGAGAGCAAGGAAGTCTCCCTCTATTTCGAGCAGTGCCATGCATCTTCTTGGAAGATTTTGTTGATCCTCATAAAAAATCCCAATTAATTCTATCAATGTTGTCCACAATTTTGCTAGGTAGACTAGCACATTGCATGGCATAATTTGGAACAGTAGCCGACGAAGACTGAATTAGCACTGCTCAGCCAGCCATGGACAATAACTTCGACTTCCACCCCGCTAATTTGCTCTTTACCTGATCCAGGACATAATTGAAGTCTTGGTTGGAAGATCTTGGATGCTTAATAGGGATGCCAAGGTACTTACCCAAGGAGGTAGTGGGCTGAAAACTGAGAGTCTCATTGAGCAAAACTCGAGCTTCTTGGTCCACATTGGGGGAAAAATAGACCCTTGACTTTGCTTCACTCACTATCTGACCGGATCTACTGCAGAAAGAGTCAAGGACCTCTCTGATAGTGGCATAGTTCTTTTGATTTTCCTTTGCAAATAGCACCAAATCATCAGCAAACATTAGGTGAGAAAAAGCAATCCCACCTTTTGAAGCTCTAGCAGGATTCCATTGCTTTAAACTACACTTCTCCTCAATGAGTTGGCCTAAATAATCCATACATAAAATGAATAGGTATGGGGAGAGGGGGTCACCTTGCCTTATACCTCGAGAGGGAAGAAAAGGGTCCAAGCTTCTACCATTAAAAAGAATCGAGGTGGAAACAGATGAGACACAACTCATGATGAGATCTAATAAATTCTAAGGAAGATTTATTCTGAGGAGCATTTCCCTGATGAAGCTCCACTCTAGTTTGTCATAAGCTTTCTTAAAGTTTATCTTGATTGCCATATAACCTTCCTTTCCTTTTGATCGACTAATGGTGTGAATGAGCTCTTGGACGATAATTGCATTATCTATACCTCTCCTCCTTGGTACAAAGGCTGTTTGCATGGGGCTGATAAGCTCTTCAAGCAAAGGTCTCAGCCTCATCACTATGATCTTGGTGACTATTTTGTAAACTGAATTGCATAGGCTAATGGGCCTATAGTTGTTTAACGATTCAAGACCTTGGATTTTTGGAATAAGCAATGTGAGTCCTATTGAGAAAGCTCGGCATTTTCTTTTCAGCAAAAATCCTCTTTACCTCTGATGATACTGCCCCCCCAACAATCAGCCAAAATCTCTGAAAGAACCTTGCATGAAGGCCATCCGGACCAAGGGCCTTGGAAGCTTTCATAGACCACAAAGCTCCTTTGATTTCTTTATCCGAGATAACTTCATTTAAACTATCCCGAGAGGAATTTGAGAGTCTGGCTTGCCACCTAAAGGGGGGAGGTGGAGTCCTAATGGCGAAGGATTGAGAAGACATGTAGATATCTTGAAACCCCTTTTGCACATAATCTCTTACTTCCCTTTCATCTAGCAGCCACTCACCAACAAAGTTTTTTATGGCTGTTATTTTGTTCCTCTTCCTTCTGACGAGAGTAGACATGTGAAAACGCAGTGTTACGGTCACCCTGCACTACCCAGTTGATACGGGACTTTAAAGCCCATAATTCACTTTCTTGATTTAAAACATTCTCTAGCTCCATATGTAGCTTCCTCTCAAGGTCCAGCAGAAAAGAGGATGGATTTGAAGTTAAAACTCTCTGGACTCCATTAAGACGAGCCATGATCTTTTTCTTCTTAGCGAAGATGTTCCCGAAATGCTCCTTATTCCAGATGGTGGCTTCTCTTTTGAAAGTATGAATTGCATCTTCTAAACTATTTGAGTTCCTCCAATCCGTAGCAACAATTCTAGGGAAAGTAGGATTAGAAAGCCAGAAGCTTTGAAATTTGAAAGGACGCTTAAATTGAAGATGGCTCACTGGTGAGGTTTCTAGAAGGACAGGACAGTGGTCTGAGTGGCATAGAGTCAGATGGGTAATTTTCGCTTCAAGGAAGAGGTGCCACTAGTCGGGATTGACAAAGAATCTGTCAATTCGTTCTTGAATAAGGCCATTGATGTCTCTTTTGTTTGTCCAGGTAAATCTTGGCCCCGAGAAGCCTAAGTCTATCATGTTACACCTATCTAAAAAATCTTTGAAAAGCAAGGAGTTATTTATATTGACAGCTTTCCCCCCATATTTATCACTATTAAGGAGAGGTTCATTGAAATCCTCGGCGATAACCCAAGGCATATCAATAAGATCAGAGGTGGAGCAAAGATTGTTCCATAAAACACATCTTTCAGCAATCCTAGGACTAGCATACATAGCTATGAATAACCAATTAATATTAAAAGGTCGTACCTTCACCATTGCATGAATCTCCTGTTCCGTTTTTGCTAGAAGAGAAACATCAACTCTGTCAGAATTCCACAAGAGCCAAAGCCCACCAGCATACCTAATGGTTTCGGTGTGGATTGCTTCATCAAAGGGAAGGCGATCAGTTATTTCTTTAGCTCTGTTGCCTCCTACATGGGTCTCCATAATGACCAAAATTGCAAGATTATGATTGTCAACAAGATATCTCACATGGTTTTGGAAGTTGAGTTTTAGAGCACCCCTGCTGTTCCATATGATGATATTCAGGATTAAACTTGTGGAATGGGAGGGAACAATCGTCAATTTGAGGGAGGGTTTGCACCTCCTTCCTCAAATTCCATTCGATCAGCTTCACCATCTTCTTTGTTTGATCTTTCCTCGGCATCAGTGACAGGAGAAATTTCAGTAGTCCTGTCATATGGGTGCGATGGGTTGTTGGAAGGTAAACCCAAATCAACTTGGTCACATGAGGAATTTTCGCCCAAACCGTGCGCCTCTCCTCCTCTAGCTCTGAAACGCCGGTCAGGAAATTCCAAGCATTTTGAAGCTTGGAGTTGAACCAGCCCATTGCTCGGTTTAGATCTGCCCGGTTCTCCGCTAAGAAGATCTCCGGTTTTACCACAATCTCTCCCTTCAGATTTATTCCCCACCTTGGTATGGGATGTGCTGGCGAAGTGGAAGATATTCTTGGATGATGAAGGGAGCTCATTTGGTTGCAAGAAAGGAGAAATCTGCCTGGACGACGAAGTCTGAGTTTGTTTTTCTCTGGATGCTTCCCACGTGCTAGCATTAGTAGCCCTACTCTTGGCTTTTCCTTTCCTGCCCTTAACAGAGTTGTTTAGGCTAGAATTCGTCGTGCTAGGCCCAACTTCTATCGCTGGGCTGTAATTATCAGAATGTCTTTTAACAATACTTCCCAAGGAGCTTGCTAATTTGGGCCCAAGTGCTTCAAGGTCCACTAAGAACTTCCTTTTACTTTCTTTGGCAACCCCTTCTCCCACAATGGGTGGTGCGTGTCTGGCATGTGCTTGGCGTGGGCCCTTCATGTCATGTTGAGTGTGTTGCGTCCTTGGAGTTTTTTGGGGATTTTTTTTGCGTGTCACTACCATCTAAGGTCCGTAGTATCCATCCTTACTGTCCTCTTGTACGTTCAGCAGGGAAGTGTTGCCACTATCGTGATGTATGACTTCGTGCTCCCTTTGTCCTGATGTCATTGAACCTGGTGGGCTCTCCGGTGAGTCCGCAGCTGGCTGAGGGCGGTGGCAGATGATGTAAGGCAGGCTTCCTTCTGGTGGCCAACTCTTCCACAGGAGAAACAAACCTTTTGGAGACCCTCATATGTCACCTGCTGCTCCCTATTCCCAATGAGGATTGCTGTAATGAGTGGTTTCTCCCAATCTAAATGGACGCACAGCCGGGCATATCGGCCTCTAGATTCTGAAGCTATATGGGTGTCTATTCTTAGGATGTGCCCAACAGCTTGGCCAATTTCCTTTAAAACCTCAGCTTCGTAATACTCAATGGGGAGTCCCTTCAATCTAATCCATACTGCCGTTGACGAGATGCTTGCCGTTTTTGCATTGAAATCTGGTTCCTAAGGTCTGATAGAGAGAAATTGCTCTCCTACAAACTAGGGACCTTTTTGGATAACAGCATTGTAGTCCTCCTTTAATGAGAATCGGGTTAGGAAGAAATCCTTGCCCAAATCCACGCAGTCCATTCTCCCAGCTGGCCTCCACAAAGCCATCAACTTTGAGTGAATGAAGTTGAAGCCCACCGATCGGCCAAAAACCTTAACAATAGGGGCCTTTGACCATGGTGTCCTAATACGTAGTTTCGTAGCTTTGGATAGTTTCACAGCGGCAAGGCCTTGGCGGAGTCCAAAAACCTCGTCATCTGATTCCACATCAGCCTCCATGTCATCCATAAAGTTGAAGGCTTGGGTGTAAGCCCCTGGTATTTCGCCCACAAGCTTTTCCTTAAAAGACAGAGGAGCACTGCCTTGGTCTAGGCCATGGCCCCATTCGACATTGGCCCCATTCGACATTAACCCCATCGAAGGAGCTTGAATGATGCACCTCTTTGATCTTTTTATTACTTCTTGCAAGTTCCACCTCTTCCTCTCTAGAGAGCACTCTCCCAGTCATCTCTCCTCTAACAACCCATCTTAATATAGTAATAGAAACTTGGAAGATTCTCCACTTCTTTATTTTAATTATGGATTATAGTGCCAATTTCTCCTTGTCTTGTCAAACATATTTTTTGTGAAAGAGAAATACACCTTTCCTTAATTTTTAAAACATCCAAAAAAGGTAAGAGATATAACCATTCTCCTCTCCTTCTCTCTCTTACCTATCTCTTATCTTTCCAAACTTCCAAACACACTCTAACTGGGTTTTGTGGAGAGCCAATGATCTGTTGATGGTTGATGCTATATTTGTTGAGTGATAGTTTGTTAAACAAAGTGAGCACTCAGTCCTGTTATGTTATCCCATAAAAGTTCTGTTTCATCAGTCGCAGAAAACAAAATGCAATAAGGATGAATTTATTCTTTACGTAACACTCAAGTGATAACGGATTAAGTGGATCCAATATTTATGTTAAGTCTTTTTCTTTGTGTTAATTTATTTTGTGAACACGGAAAAGAAAAAGAATAGTAATTACTATCAAGAGGGGGCATAATCACGTCTTCCATTACAAGCAAAAGAACTTCCAAGTTTGCAACTAACTAATTTAGCTATTGACATTGATTATATGGATATAGATAGAAAAACCACGGTGGAATATTTGGCCTCGCGACACAGCTTGCTGCAGTTTTAGAATAGAATGTTGAGGTAGAGAACAATCCACCCAGACATTGATATGACAGCAAAAATATGAACCCAGAACAGGACTGCAGCTGCTTCCCTACCACAACCTCTTAAATTGGCGACAGCACCTACAGACAAGGAATATGTTAATAAGAAACCAGGTTTTCCTGTTCATATTGCTGCTCAAAGATTATATATTAAGACACCGAAATGCAATCTTTAATTAAAGCCTAATATTCTTAATTTTTGTTCCAATCCTTGTTTTGTTGAGGAGACAAAAGTTTTCCTCCAAACAGATTTGGAGGAATCTTCTTCAACTTATTATGTGGCAATTCATAAAACTATTCGTGTTTATAAAAATTGCATGATTCATTATATTATTTTAAAATGTCATGTGACTAGAAGTATATTTGGATTAGTGGTTGGAATCATCGCGTAAAAGGTTGGAGAAATTTCCTTCAAATTAGTTTGGAGGTAAACTATATCCTCAATCAATTGTTTAGCAGTTTGGAGAAAGAGAAATATCAATTGTGTTAATTTCCAGCATTCCAGAAATGGTTTGATTGTCAAACTAATTCTTGGTTGCTCAAAATGTCTCCAGAAGCGATAGGTGTCTATATTTTGCAAAATTTTTGTGCCTGTTCTCAAAAATTTGCTGAGGGATGTGTCTAGAGAAGAGAATTGGGCAATACCAGCAAGGACAGATGTCGGCATTGTGTGCTGAAGAAGTAGGACAAATCTGAACATCTTATCACCGGCTGGAAGGAAACCAAGCTTATCAGCCAACATGACAATGCCAAGTCCTACAGGAGGCACCAAAACTAACCGCGCAAAAATAATAGCAGCAGTTGTCCGTAGACCAAGCTTTGAGCTTCCAGGTCCTGCAAGTAACACATTACACAGCTTTACACAAGGTCCAACCTTGATAATAAGCAGAATGAAGTCACAGGAGTAGATTAGAGGAAACATGACCAGCATAAAGTCAACTCACCATCAACAAGGTTGCCTCCTAATGCCAACAGGATGCATGGAATCATGGCCTCCCTGACAATCACAAGTATTCTTAATAAAATAAAGACTAATAAGAGATTCAAAAACAACAGTTCAGTCACAGCATATTCAATCTATAATACATTCTAATAAAAAAAATTTGAAAGAGAGAAAATAAATGAATAGACAAACGACAAAAGCCTTCCAAAATTTGACAAGATTTGAAATTTTGATTTATATATTCCATGCTAGTTGGCATTATATATTTCAACCATGTGATGTACAAATTTTTAGAGTATTCCATTCTAGCTTTAAAGCTTATGGATTTTAAATCAAAGGCAAGTGATTAATAATCACAAGGGTAGCAATTACTCCAGAAATTCAAACCCAAAATAATAGAAGTAACGAATTAATTCCAATTTGTAAATGAGACATAAATAAGCTTCATTTCCAAAGACTTCCTCTAAGATCATGTTTCAGACGCAGTGGAAGATGTTACAATGAATATACATTTCACACACATTCTACATTATCATCATTATTGAAGCTTTCTAGGAAATTTAATGTGCATTTAAAAAGCATATCTGACCCAAAGTAATCAACACCATGCATCTTTGAGATCCTCAATTTTTTTTTTTGGAAAAGCATTAATAGTATCATTCGATAGAAATAACCTATAATTTTTAACACTATCAGGTCAGAACTCAGTGTGCTGACAAGCTTCTCTAAACAAAGAATGAAGAACATATCAACTTTCTAAAACAACTAGAAATAGTAAGCATACCCAAGAATAATGCAACTGTCAGTGAAGAAAAAAAAAGGAGCATCTGCTGTGAAGATCAATTGCTTAAAAAATGGTACCGCACCAAGTAACATGGCTAGAATCTGCATCAAAATGTGAATACCATATATTAGAGCAGGTATATATCCAATTAGCTTGATCTTGCATTCAAACACCTCAGTTTTCTTGTATCTTATAATGTGTAAAACATCAGAAATTTCTTCTAAGATTAAGTAGGGAAATCAAAAGCTATCAAATAGAAGGGACTCTATTAAGAATTGTTTGAATGTAACTGAAAAATGTAAAATTCTATCAACCTACTGAAAATGTAAAGTTAACCAGATAAAGTTCTATAAGTAGAAACTTACGGAAGCAATGATAGGTGGCTGAAGTATTTGCTTCAGCTTCAACTTCTCATACAGGAAAAAAAATAAACCTTTAAACTGCATCAAATAAGAAGATGTAAACTTTCAGTCCAACAAATAAAATATATTCAATTAGAAAAGAGGTGATTAGCTTTCTGATTTTAGAAACTACCAAAAAATATCAGATTCTAAATTCTAATAGTTGGATGACCCATGTTATGTGACCCACAGCAGCAGAACAAAAAGGGGCGATGTTTATAGTTACAAAATGTGATGTTCATGTTACCAACATCCTTTCACTATACTAAATAGCAAAGAGACATAAATTTTTTTTCAACGAACTTATATTGACATTGCACATAGTGCAGATCTAGATGTCACTTAAGAGGATGATTGTGATCCGCCCATTCAGTCATCATTTAGTTTATAAATAAACTATATACATACTCATTAATACACATAATAGGAGGATGACTATTTCCTTTGGCCATTTTTTTAAGCTGTTACCTATATATGAAAAACAGATAAATTTTGAAAAAAAAAAAAAATATATATATATATATATATATATCATTGCTTGTCCTAAAATTTGGCCAAATGATTAAATTCATCATTTCATATCAACTTAAACTTTTGGGACAAGTGGTAGTTTATTATGGTATTAGTGCAGCTAGTCCTGAGTTCAAACTTTATATCCACTTTGCCTCCCATTTAAAACTAAAATTCCATGTGTTAGGCCCCACTTGTTGAGGGGAGTCTAGGACTATATGTGAGGGAAGTGTTAGAATAGTGATTAAATGATTAAGATCACTTTTTCGTATCGACTAAAGTTTTTAAGACAAGTGGTATGTTATCACCATGCCTATTATATTAAATCATCTACATACAGATGAAGTTCTATAATTTTACATCAGTGGAGAAATAAGATGATAATTTAATATTCCAAAGTCATTACTTTTTCACCAAAGACACATGAAAGGAGCAGCTTTAGATACTAAGGGAAACACTTTTCAAGAGCAATTATTGTTGCTGGGGCAATACACTTCCTAACACTTACAGTTGTTGATGAATATCTATTAGTTCTCACCTTTCCTTTCTCCGAAGCAGTTGGCTGATGCTCTTCCTTTGGATTGGCTGATGCTGTTGAATTGACTGATGCTGCCTCCTCGTGTGTAAGCAATGGAAGTTGCTCAGCTGTGGCTTCCTTTGGAGGGTCCTTGATGGGAAGATTTCCATCCTCAATGTCAAAGGTACCTTCTGGAGGAGGCGCCAACATATGAAACACATATGTGTATAAGATGATGGCGCCAACCTAACATACATTATTTATATACACAATCTTTAGTATGTGGTAACGATGAAACTTATAGAAAACTAAATATTGAGGGATAGATGAACAAATGCTTATATATTTAAAAAAATGTGGCTTTCTAATCAACATATTTGAAGCTTGAATAACAATAATCAAAGCTTTAGTGATCAAGTAAGAACTGCTGGAAACCTACCCACTGGCCGAATGAAATATAGGCAGTCCCATCTGTGCTACATTTTTCTGAGTCACCAAAAGGATTAGATTTGTCTCTGCATAGAGCCGCAATCAATACAAGCGGTACATTCCCAATATTTCCTGTATTTAATGTCAATACACAGAATTCAAGATAAACCAATATGTACAAAGCAGAAAGCCAAAGTAGGCTGAGCGGTTTATATAGATATCAGAGTACAATGTTGGAATCCATCAAGTGTAAGTGGAATATGTCATACAAAAATAATGATAATCTATTCAAGTTAGGTAATATATGTCCATCCAGATTCCAGAGTAAAGGTGAAAAATTCAATATCAATGCAAATTAACAATGAGTTTGTCATTTTATTTTATTTTTTTCTTTTTTGAGCAAATAAACAGGTCTTCCAATGTAGAGGCACATTTATAAAGCTGGTGGTTCCTCTTATCTCACTCTCTTACCTACTTTCCTAACTCACTCTATAATATCTTTCATTAAACATAATTTCAGAATATCTTTGTTCACAGACTTATGCTCACACTAGAAAGGCTCATAGTCAATACAAATAAGTATCCACTAAGTCCAATAATTCGATATGATTCTTTAACTCATCATTTAAGACTCAATTACAACCCATCTATATCTGAGTAGAACTAAATTGGAATGTCAATCTCAAAAGCTTTAAATGAACTTCGAATAATAACAGCCAGCAGAAAATGTGATTCATGTATATAAATGTTCAAGATGCAGTGGCTCACCAATTCCAATTTGTATGATTGAAAACTTGAAAAAAGGGTATGGTGGACGGACAAGCGATGCAACAATGAAACCTATTAAGGATCCTGACATGCTACCCAGAATAACATTCATAGGAATAAACCACCTGCAAACGAACGAAATTGTAATTAAAAAGAAAGAAAGAAAGAAAAAAAATCATTGGGGTGCTTTGAAATCATAGATTGAAAAGAATAATTGTTACCATTCAAGCATTTTCTCAATGGTGATAGCTTGACCAAGTTGAGAGAATATCAAACATGGAAGTAAAAGTGAAAAGACCAACTGCATTACACAAATAGTGGGAACAATGAGTAATGGTTTTCAAATTTCCTGACAGATAAATCTAAGTTGCAGAGTAAGTTAATAATAAGTGAGTATCAGCATGACATATTCAACAACAACAAGAACCATTAGTGTCAGAATTTTGGGGTCGACGAGTATTACCCCATTTAAAAGTTTCCTTCCACTAGCAGGCAAAATGTTGACATACTTGGAAGCCATAAGGAATCCCAAAAAGCACATTGTGAAGACCTTTGCTATCGGCAACACCGCGATTTTGATAGTCCCTAAAAGGGACTCTCCGGCCACTCCCACCCCGGCTTCTGCAGCCGCCTGATTCACCATTGCCACCGCCGATAAAAATCTCTCCATACCGTCTACCTAACAAAACACACACCCGTCCGTGGCACATTCACCAGAGACTAATCAATAGCTACTCACAGCTTCCCTCTTATTCAATCCTATTCAATTAAATCCAAATCCTCATAAAAATCTTCACCATTCAAAAACCCAAAAAAGCCTGTCATCAAATTCCAGAAACACTATACATCAGTAAACAATAAATTCAAAGAACCAAACAAGGAAAAAAACCAAAGAAAAAAAAAAAAAAAAAAACTTGAATGAATTCACTGTTATTTTTTTCAAAGAAGAACAATAAAAGAGTATTGTAAAGGAATTTGGAGCTGGAAAGAAATACAAAAATACAGTATAAAGAGAGGCAATTCAGTTAGATCGGTGGCAATTCACGTGTATAGCCTGAATCCAACGAAAACAGCATAGAATTTAAAATACTAAAAATATGAAAGGAAAAGCATAGAAGATAGAAACAAAGGAAGAGAATGTTTACACGTAATGAAATCCCAAGTAGCTTCCAAACACTTTTTCTTCAACTCCACATAAATCTGTTAAGCTTCCCCTTCTTTTATTTTTCTTTTTCTTTCCAAGAAGGAAGCGACCTCTGAGTCGCCTCTAAAATCTAATAAATCAAAATCAGTTGCTTTGGTTTTTTTTATTTTTTGTTGTCACTTTGTCACCTTCCAATCAAAGTTTTCTTAATTTAAGACTCGAATCGTTTGTTTTTTTTTTTTTTTTAGTGTTTGGTTTTTATGAGAATGAGAACCGTGACCGTGACTCTAATATAGGTTGGGGATTAAGTTACCAGAGATACCCTTGCCGCTATGGGGGTAATTGTCGAATTTACCCTTTGCTTTAATACTTGTCTGGTATTCCGTACCAACGGAAATTTCCTCGGGTGTCGTATTCACAAATTTTTTTTCCCGGTTCCCAAAATCCCACCACCTTCTTCATCTCGAATTTCCTGTCCTCTTATATATACCAACATTTTTTGGTGGATTTACTGCCTCCCACGTGTTCTTTCCCTCTATTTATTTATTTTCATATTTTTTTTATAATAACAATTAATAACCCTGTTCGTAATCTTGTTGACTTTGAACTTTCTATAATTTAATTCAAACGGTAGTAGTAAAAATAAGATGACCTCATTCTAGAAATCCTAATCAAAGGAAAATATTTTTTTGAAAATAAATTATTTTGAGGTATTTGGTTATGTTTCTAAAAATACTCCAAAAAATATTTTCAATTGTTTGGTTACGTTCTTAAAAATGCTATAAAAAATATATTTTCTACTATTTTCTTACATTTTTTTCATCTTTTAAGTACATATATATATATATATATATAATATAAAGAAGGAAAAATTTAGATTAAAAAAAATCATGATCAAGGTGGTGGGCAGTGGTTGCTAGCGGCAATGGTTGGCCACTGGAGATCGAAGATGTTAGTAAGGGGTGAGAGTGAAGGTTTGATTGATAAGTTTCGGGTGAAGCAGAAAATGAAAGAGTAAACTAATTTTTGCTATAAGTGTCTTTATTTTATGATTAACTGGAAAATAAGTATCGATTGACCAACATTTTTTGTCACCTCAAACACCTATAAATGCAGATAATATTTTCCAAAAATCTATTTTTATCAAACCAAACACGGCTTAAGTTTAAAGACACTCATTATATATATATATATATATATATTGTGACTTAATAAAAGTAATATTATCTATGACTCAATGGTGTTTCAACTTCCAATCAAAACTCCTTCTCCAAGAAGGGAAAAAAAAATAGAAAAAGAAAAAAACTTCCAATCAAAACTTAACATGTCTCTAATTAGGAAAAAAAATTGTGTTCCTAATATTTTTTGTTAAATGTTATTTTTCCTTTATTTTATTATGGGTTTTTTCCTTTTTTTTTTTTTTTTTTTTTGCCCACGAATAAATGTTAAACGTTCAACTTCATTTTTTTTTTTATTATCAGAATGTTCAACTTCCTTTTTCTTCTTCTTCTATATATATATATTTTTAATCAAAATGTTCAACTGATGGAATGAGAATATTACATATGTACAAGTCATAAGATTAAAGATTCACCATGAAGAGTTCATTCCCAAACATAAATATTCGAGGTGTGATTATTTAGTATTCAGAGAAGGTATCAATGGCCTTGACTGACACATATGCATGAAATTAATGTGAAATTACGAACCATTTAATTCAACTTTTGGATCTAACATTTATTAATTTTTCATTGAAAATCTTGGTTTATCCAGAGCATCACTTCCCACCATTTATACGTGCTGGCAAGTGAGAATGTTAGATAGTATTTCACCTATAATTAAATTATAATAAAAAAATTAGAACCAAACCAAGACTGGAAGCAGGACACATGATTAAAAAAAATTGAAGCAATGCATAACAACCCAGCTGAACCTTTCGGTCTCAATTTTCTGAGCCTTGAAAAGTGGTTTGACTGTAAGGTAGGGTGAGGTTTGAAAAGCGATTGTGTCAATCAGCTAACTAATTTCAAAAGCTAAATTATTGGATGATATTTTTAATTTAATAATTTGTTCCTTTTTCTTATTTTCCCCCCATTTTTCATACATTCTATTTCGATCAGGATATAGCAGCTCTTTTTTCCTAGCTAACATGCACACTACCTTACTGTCTACTGTTTCTATTTACATCATTAGAAATAATTAGAGTATATTGCACAAAAGGGTAGAAATAAACATTGATAATCGAACCTGTCTTAGAAAACAAAAGAAAATAAATGCTGATGATGGAACAAGTTGCAATTCAACACACACACACACACACACACACAAAACCTACTTTAATGAAGTAATATTGAAAAGGAAATGAAGCTGTAATAGTAAAACTCCCCCTTGCTGTTATTCCCATTTATTAAAAGAGTGGAAATTAAGAGAGATGCTAATTGCTATCGTACTTTGAAAATGGTAGGCTAGCTTTTTCTTTTTTGAGATAGAGATATTATTAGGCTAGCTAATATTCCATTTTCCATATATATCATAAAAAATTAAAAAAAAAAGACAACTTTTTTTTTTTTAGGGAATTAAAAAAGAAAAAGAAAAAAAAGACAAGCTAATAAGAAAACAGTTTACAGTTTGGAAGTTAGAGTAAGTAAAGTAAAGGTTCTTGCTTTTGAAAGCACTTCAAAAATTAATAAGTCACTTTTGATGGGTATGGGGCAGATCACAGATGGTGACTTCTAGTAGCCCTTGAAAGAAGGCTATTTTATTTTTCTTGCTTAGTAAGTATTGTATTGGCAGTTATGACAGATGATCGGTTTCTCATTTGAAACGTGTTCTGTTTGCCAACGCAGACACATAATAAAGGCCGACGCGTTACGCAACGCACACTGGAAAGAACTCTGGAAGTCTCTTCTTGTCTCTGTTGATCACATCTCTATCTCTATACCACTTTGATTCGACCCAGCTGAGTTGGTCGTTTTAGTTTTAAGACTTTTAAGTGACGTTTAAAGGCCACCTTTTTAGGAGTAATAAACTTAAATAGGAAGTGGTCAAACCAAAGTACTAAGTATGTAACATTAAAAGTCCAAATTCAAAATTTTTAACTTTATGGGACAAAACCAAAATGACTCAAGAATATAAAATTGTTACAAACTGTCTTAATTTTCTAACTAAAATGGATCAATTTGTATACTTTACTCAATTATATCCTTGTATTGTTTTTCACTTTTTTCTAAATGATCATTAATAGTTCATATCTATCTAAATGTTGTTATTTATTTATTTTAATACAAGATAGAAATTCTACTTTAGTTTAATTTAAGTGTATATATGTGTTAAACTCCCTTCTAAAGACTTGAATTTTTGCTCTTTCCCCCCACATCCCACAAGCATTTATATTTGTAGAATGATCACCACACTAGGGGTATGCGGTGATAAATGTCGTTGTTCTTAAATATGCTTAAACAAATCATACTCATTTACGATGATCTAGTTAAAGGAAAATGTTTAAACAAATTTGTCATGTAGTTATTTAACCACATATATGAACATTATTTCATTTTGAGCCACAAGGGTGTTGCGTTCTTAAGCAATTTATAACAATAGTTTTTGAGTGTAATGGACTTATAATTTAAATTTAAATGCTTTTGCAAATGAAAGATTAAAGTCTTGAAAATGTATAGGGAGTAAATTTAAAATTACCTTTAAATTATGGAGTTTAAAATATAATTTACTTTATAATGGTTTTGTTTATTGACATGACACATGGTTTTAGAATTCCCCAGAAAATATAATTCGAATAAATCTATGGGTACATTTTTTTTCAAACCCCTTTTCTTTTTCCAATTTTTTAAGGTGACTAGTTGTAATTGTAATTGTGGGTTTTGAATTTTATAAAACGTTCACATAAGTCCACCACCATCAATGTCACTTCTACTAATACCTACAGATTGTAATTTACCGCATAATAAAATGTTGCAAAAAGGTGTAACTTCAATGAGCAACAAGGACACATTTGTTAAGAGTCCGGCAAATGCTTCTTGTTAGTGCCTATTTGACATTGCTTTGGAAGTCTAGCTTTAGCGGTAGAATTTGAGTACTAGAACGTCTAGTTTTAACTTTTAAGCTCTAATGAAGTCTTTGTAAGACTGGGGAATGTAGACAGTTTAATTTTAATTTATTAGGTTAAACATTTAATTATGCGTTACTAAAAATGGTGACTAAAAATACAATATGATAATGACATATTTAACCCATCTTTTTTTGTTGAGAATGACATATATAACCCATCTATAATGCCAACAATGACAAAATGCTTTTTGGCCCATTAAAGTTTCTCTGCGTGGCTTTAATTAATAACATTTAGTAAAAAAAGAAAAATAAGAGGTGAAACATTGGTATCGTGGGAAGTGTTTTTTTTTTTTGTCTAACGTATGAGTCGTTGGTTTGAATTTAGGAATTAACCTTTTTAAGATAGGAAATAAAACTATTTATCAATCACCTTTCTTTTTTTTTTTTTTTTTTTTTAATACTAAATATTTTTTAACAAACACGGGAAGAAGAGAGAAGGTCTTAAAGAAACTTACAGTGGCATATATTCAAAAAGGGCTTAACTTTTGAATATACAGCATAGACTTTAAACATTTTTAACTCACACTCATTTTTCAACGTGGGATTAACTCACTGTTTTTTCTTTTGAAAATACCAAATATTTTTTAACATACACACGGGGAAAGGGGAGAAGGTTTTAAAGAAACTTACAGTTTTGTATATTTAAAAGGGCCTAACTCTTGAATATACAGCACAGACTTCAATCACCTTTCTCAAGCTTTGCATATATAAGAGTTTTATATATACTAATATTTTTGTTAGCTCAATCAGTGAAGTTTCAATGTCGATCCACCACTGTTGGGTGAACCCAACTTTTTTTTGTAAGACTTTGTTTTCTATGAATGGTATAAAAAAAAGGGTAAAGTTTTTAATGATTGAATAGGAGATTTGGGGCTTAATCTTCACTTATACTAAAAATCGATTGGTGTCTTGGTCTGATGATAGAATTATTATTAAAAGTGGATGCCATAAGTTGAAAGTCTCTAAAAAAGAAAAAAGAAAAATAAAGATCATGAAAGATCTCATGAAAGTAGATGGAAGGCCTGTTTAACAAACAACAAGCTGTTGAAGTTTAATTTCAATAAATTATTATAAAGTATTATGCTCTAAAATAAAAATGAACTAATGAGAAGATCTTTCTTTAAAAAAAAAAAACTATTGAGAAGATGATGGAGAAAAGTTGTCTCAATAATTTAAAAATATGCTGCTTTTTTATTTTAAAATAAATTCATTCACGACAATATTGCTTGCTGACATAGTAAAGGTGATGGAGAAAATGTAATTTTGAATAAAGTTAGTAGTACTATGGTCTCTTTTATGAAGTAGTTTACACCTTTACTGTGTAATCATTCATGTGCTGAATATCTAAAGGATCCTATAATCTAGTGCAATTTCGAATTTTCGATCATTGTCACCATTCCTGTCTAAATCTCACGACAAAAAATTCCTACGGTAATGATATTATATAACCGTGTTGCCCTTCCCATCATAACCATTGATCATTGGTGATTTGACCATCAATTTGTTACAGTGAACAGAACTAAGCCTATGCTGAGTCTAGATGAGCAATTGTGATCTTTTGTGCCATGATATGTACTACTAAATTAAGTTGATATGTTCACAGTTTTTCGAGTAGATTTTAATTTTATACCTGAGGGATAGGATCGTATGTTACAAATTGCACTTGGAGGGATAAGCCTGTAGAGGATCTCGATCTGTTTATGTCATTCTTGCTCTTTTTGGAAAGCATCTTATGTTGTAAGACAAATTAGACAAATTAATTCTACTGTTAACTATTTTGCTAGTTCATTAGGCGAATGTGTTTTGTCATGATAGATGAACTCCTTTCATCCCCTCGATCCCTCTTTGTGTGTTGAGAGTGAGCGATGGAAATGGACAGTGATCATCTTCTTTTATGAGATAAATTTTCTCTTATCCAAAAGGAAAAAAAAAAAAAAAATACAGTCGTAAGTATATTGTTTAATAAACTACAAGCTGATGAAGTGAAATATAATTATAATAACTTAAGACACATTATGCTCTAAAAATACAAATAACTAATAATTGAAGGACAATTAGAGAAGATGTCATACAGATTTAAATGAGGAATGTTACGTACACAAAATTTTTCATAACAAATTTCACAGTTGAATCAACTACCATTAATAATTTACCACTTCAATATTTATAAAATGTGTTGTGAAATATATGGTGACTCTTGGCTTATTGTTAATGTTAAAGCAATTTGGAAGAAAATTTATTTTATATGATTTATTAAGATGCAGGTGCAAAGTGTGATATAACCTATTGTTAAAAAGTTAAAAACATATATAATCCTAATGAAGCCTTATTAGTATAGGATGAAAGTGGATTGGAGGAAAAGTACGTGAGAGGTTGCTTCGTTGTAGATTTCCCCGGGCCTAGAGTAGAGAGTGATACGATTTTTATTTTATCATCATCTCCAAGTCCAACAAAGCTTCAGATGCTTATATCAAAAAAAAAGTTGGACGTGACTGTGTGGATAAGGAATAGGAGTTGCATGCTAGCTGAACCAATTCTAGTAAAGGAAGAGGTTGGTGGGGACTGAGTTTGGGTTCCGGGAATCACTTTCTTGATTTGTCCTTTTGTCTTTGTCCCGCCAAAAGCCAAAAATGTGGTCAGATCAGGAACCCAGAACTGAACTACTACTGTATAGGGATTGGGACATTGGAAACTTCCTTCTTAACTCTTAAGCCTATATTCTTTAGCTTCAATTTGGTTAGTATCGGTATGGCTTTTGTTTTCACGGGATTGTGTTTGTGTACGTACTGTCTATACCACGCCGGCCTGTTCTGTCCAAGTCCATCTTCCTTTGTTGTTAACCGGCGCCACATGCATGCGCCCAATCACTGCAGCTGCAATCTATATCTTTATATGTGTCGGTGTAGTGTAGTGTCAAGTGTCTGGACTGGACTGTTATGCATTGCATGTATGCCTACCTACATCACCAATATATATTCGATAAAAATGACCATATTAGTTTGTGTATAATTGTGTAAATTTATGAGTTTATTACAAAGCGTTCACATCAGTCCGTTTATAATAGAAAAATGTATAGAATGTACACATTTTTGCCTAAAAATGACTCACATTAATTTGTGTATAATTGTATAAATTTACAAATTTGTTATAATTGTTTATATTTACAAATTTGTTAAAAAATTTACAAATTTACAAACTTTGCTAAACAATGGGCTGCAAAGTTTAGGTCTCTCCTCACCCAATTCTCTCAATGTTTTCTGACTTTGCTAATTGCAATGCCCAAAGAATTGCTGCTGCTTCAGCCTGCACTGCTTCACAAATTTCATGAACTTTAGCCCAACTTTTAATCACCTCTCCCACTTTCTTTTCGAACCACAACAGTTAGAGTAGTGCAGTCTTTTAATACAGCTACATCAACATTAAATTTTACTTCTCCAGTAGATGGAGGTTTCCAAGATGAATCCATGCTAACCTGAACATCTTTGGACTGTCAAGGCCAAAACATTTTCCTCATAATGTAGATGCTAGGAATACTGTAAATTTTATTACATAAACCTAACAACTTTATATGTATTAAATATTTATTTATCATGTTATTGATATGTCACAATTGCATTCATTATTATACTTATTTTTATAAGCCTTTTGTAGTAAAATTTGTGAAGTGACCACCGCACACTTTTGGTGCGATGGTTACTTCATAAATATAAGTGCTTATGAAGTATAGGGAGTAAGCATTTGTTTGGATACACGTTCACGTCCATGTCCATGCGTTTTCAGTTTTTTTTTTTATTTATTTTCCAGCCACAGTTGTTGACCAATTCTCCCGTGAGCAGTACATATGTGCACTGTTCACGGACCCACAAACTTCACTTTTCAGCAATTTTTTCATTAAAAATGGGTCTCACAGCACTATTTACACTTAAATTAGGCTAGAAAAAAAAAATTCTATCTTATATAAAAATTAAAAAAAAATCTTTAGCATTTTCTTAATGATTTTAAAAGACATGAAGTAAGGCAGAATAGATGTTCTTGCCTCCCTTGACAAAATCATTGGAGTTAAAAATAGTGAAATCCATTGCTCCTATCTTATGACATAATCTTCATTGTCATCATATGACAAGTACATAATAAATAACCATCAAGAGTCCATGCTTTTTGAGGAAGGATCACGGGAGGAATTGATGTTGTTCTCACTTTGAAGTCACAATCTTTCATATGATTAGCTTAATAAGTAAGATTTATTGGTTAAATTTTATTTCCTGACTGCTAGTTTGACTCTACATTGCATTTTACCATCTTTCTTTTTGGTTGGATTAGATAATATGACTTGCGTATTCCATACGTATTTCACCTTTTTTTTTTATTAAAAAAAAAATTAAAAATTTGCCATGTCCTCTCTCCCGTGCATTTGTTCTAAAGTAAATTCGCGATACACGGGAAAGTTTTTAGTAACTATAAAATTTCAGCAAATCAAATGCTTTAAAATTTGAAAATCTTAAAGAACTTACATTAGCACTTATCAATTTATTTACAAAGCCAATGCTAAATAGATCTACAAATTGTATTCTCATTCCTCTATCATTTGCAAGTTGACAAGATTCTTTTCATTACGGTTTGCATCCTTCTATCCTTTAAAAGCTTTAAGAAGTGTCGTGTGGTCACTGCATAAGAATATGTATAAGGTTATACAAAATTCTATCATTATAATCAACATCCTAAAGCTAATATCCAATCCAAAAATTGTTATCCAATGTTACATATTAGAGTGTTGTAGAGGGCAGAAAGTAGAGCAAACATTTTCTTACAACCAAGACCATATGGCTTAAGAGTTCTAACCATTATTCTAAGGAACCCAACAATATATCAATAACCCAAAAAGTATTGTTGTGATACATTTACTTTAGGACAAATAAATTCGAGCAATCTAAATCAAGCAACCAAGCTGTGTGTGAAGACAAAGAAGGCTGAAGTTTTAGGTGCCAAAATAATTATTTAATCATACGAACGATTAAGCTAAGCTAAATCAGATGTGCTAAAAAAACCTAGATAGCAAAATAAAGCAAAACTTGAAAAAGCTAAAAGAATCAAGGAAAGGCTGATTTGCTCACCAAGAAAAAGCTAAAAAGGGAGAAAAAAAAAACATTGAAAAAGAAAGAAAGAAAAAACTATCTTTTTTTAGAAAATAATGTTGAAAACTAAAGTAATATTAAGACAATGTGAAAACTATTTGCAAAGGATTGCAACCTTTGTATGTTTACTTGGCTCAAAGTTAAATCCAAATTCAATTTTGAAATAATGAAAACATACAACTTCATATTTATTGTAAATCAGTCTCACTACATAAATTCACTTTTCGCTCTAATGTATTTTGTAGATCAAATACTGTCAAAAGAATTCCAATAAACATTATTGCCACATCTATATTTGTTAGAGGCATTTAATTTACATAGAAGCCAATTGCAACTGCAATAGCTATCACGGTTGCTCAATGCTATGACAATCTAGATCCAAACATTCTCCTCCTAGAATCTCATCTCTTTTCTTTAAACATGCACATCAAGCTTTGTGGACGTGCATATCCATCATCTTCATGGAAGAAGAAAAGAAAATGAAGTTGACAACTGTATATTTATTGGCTGCTTTGCAAAGGAACACCACTCCTTCAACTGATGACATAAGTGTAGCTTATACATAATAATCAACAAAGGCAATGGTGAAATTGACAAAAACATCAATTACGGGTTTGAAAATAACATGTATACATACAACATATAAGAGGTTAGCACTCATAGATAATTGTCCACAAAACCGTATGAAAAAAAAAAAAAAACCTCCAACAATAACAACAAAATACGCTTTACAAATTAATGCCAAGTGTGTTCTCCCCAAATGATCTCTTAGGCAACCCTTTTATGTTGACCATAGACTAACCCAATTTCCTAAATCAAAACCAATCCACAACAATATCAAAACCTAAGTCATATTTAAAATCCAAATTTTAAAAAGGGGAAGAAAAAAAAAAAAAAAAACCTTACCGGTGGATGTATATAGAAATGGACCCAAATTAGGGTTTCAACCACTATAAAACCAATTCTAATTCAAAACCAAATCTAACACAATTACATACAATGCATTTAGTGAGTCATTGTGGTGTAATGTGTGGACTTGTTTAATAAAATATGTCCAAGTATCTGTGTGGAATTGGGGGAAGGAGAAATAAATTGAAAGTAATGGAATAATGTTACTATATTATTTTCTTGGACACCTGCCATGCTTGGTTAGTTAACAGTCCATAGTATTTTTGTTTTAATGTAGGATGAGAGCACAGGTGGTGTTTCAGTGTGTTAGCAATTCCTGTGACAACTAAAACCAAGAGATATAAACCATAAAGTTGACTTAAAATAATGTGAGAGTATAACTATCAAATTCTAAATAAATAAATAAAAATGCAAGAGGGAGTGAGATTTTTTTTTTCAAACACACAAACCCAATAGGCAAACACAAATTGAATATACCAATATGAATATGTATGTAGAGCTTACATAGGTCAATCCCACATACATATAAAAAATGTGTTCAATACATCTATTCCATAAGAAACTTTTAGATAGAACCTAACATTATACGGTGATATCCATAGCTATTACATAGCTTTGCCATTTACGCTACATATATTCAGATAAAAGTAATTTATGTAGTGAAGTCATAGGTTGCAGCATCATTTTCAGCCATTTAAAATGATTGCTTAAATAAAAGCACAACAATTAAAAAGAAAACTAAAATTCCAAAGAACTAATCAGTAAAAATCATTACTCTTAACCAAAATTCTAAACGCTTTTAGTTCTCTATTAACAAAATTATAACTCACAGTTCTAGTTGTGAGTTGCAATACAAATTCTCACCAATAGTACCTGCTGTAATTCACATATAACCCAAAAAAATCAACTTATAGCAGCTAATAACTTGAAATGCTAAACTTAACAGCTTAATAACATATAAAGAGAGCAATAAAAAGTTCCAGAATTTTTCAACCAATCCAAACATATTCTAATTTTTACCAATCCAAAATAGAGGACATTTACTAAACAGATGTAAATTTTTTACCAAGCCTTTAATCTACACTGATTCTAATTTCATTGAGACATTTTGTCAAATACTTAGGGTTGGCCTATTTTCAAAAAGGATACCAATTCTTATATCATTCTTTCAACCATTATACCAAAAAAAAAAAAAAACATGAGAGAGAGAGAGAGAGACAAAGCAAGAAATCTGGTGAATTTGTCAAACAAAATTGGATTTTGAATAACATAGTTCTTCAAATTGTTCATCCTACTACAGTTCCATAAAGTGTTGAATACATACTTCAAGAGTAAATTTCCTCTACATATAAATTTTGAGTTTCCAATTTAAAGAAATACATTCAAATTTTTTCTTATTTCAATTGACAACCTATGTACATAGGTGTTGAAACAGAGGAACTTAAAAAAATTTATAGTAATGTAATCTAGAAATTAAAAACTTATTGACATAGAATTGATATACCAACAATTTCAGGCTTCAGCCAGAAAATCCAATTTATATTCAATACATACAAAAAAAGAATTGGGCATGAGGATAACCTTATTGCAAACTATGAACACCATTGTTAGTCTATTACCCCACCCAGCAACTCCGTCTCAAAGAGCTCCTTGACGGTCATCGCAATCTTCTTTGACACAAATTTCCACCTTAAATTGCCAGAACCTAAAGCAAAAAAAAAAAAAAAAAAAAAAAAAAAAAAAAACCCAATTTTGCTTCAAAACCGAGATGGAAAAATAAATAACACAAATTTCCACCTTAAAGAACGGTATATTGGAAGTAATAACTGGGCAGGTAGGTTTTCAATTGAAGAGCAAGTCAGAATTCTCACCTCGGGTTTGGACTTCCTCTACAAAGGAGGTTGGCTTCAATTGCAATTGACAGCCAAAACCCAACACACCCGAGGGTTAGGAAGTGAAATCCCTAAAATGACAGAAAAACCTAATTAAAGACGAAATCCCTAAATTGACAGAAAAACCTAATTAAAGACAATAGGAAAAGATATTATTCATAGATTAATTGAGAAATACTGAGAGAGAATGATTTGATACGGAGAAGGGCTTTGGCCGACCTGTATCTGCGATTCGAGTGAATCACTTCAGAGGAGAAGGGGAACGGGATCAAGTTTTGTTGGAGCTAATATGGGTCTGGGTTTTGGATGATGGAGAAGGGGTTTGGCCATGGGATGTGTTTTGGACAATGGAGAACGTTTCACCGTGGGGTGTGTTTCGAACGGGGAAGGATTAGGGGAACAGGAGAAATAGAAAACTTTTTTGAGAAGGAAAGTATATATTCTCATAAACGAAGAGTATATATATTTAATAAAAAGAAAAAAAATCAGATTTAAAATTAAAAAAAAAATGTTGACGTGGAAAGTTGTGGAGCTAGTAGAGGCTTCAGTTATATATATATATATATATATAGATTAATGACAACAATCTATACTATTGCTAGGATGACTGGGCCAGACATAGTTAATGCAATGGAAAACAATCTTAGGGTTGGCCCAAGCTAGACCAACCCAGCATTGGGCCTGGGATTATCACGACCAAGTCCTTAACCTAGTTACCCGTTATTTTTGTGAGAAAACTGCGTTACAAGTTACAATACACTGCCATAGACCCCACCAAGAGTGTAGTAAGAGGTAATAAAATTGACTGAAGAGTAGAGGTTATGAATCCTTTTGGAACTGTTTATTTAGCTAAAATTGATTTTTTTTTAAATATTGTAAATAAAGGTAAAAGTTTGTTGAAATTGTACACAAGGACCCATGAATACACCAAAAAGTGAGTAGAACCCATAAATAGTAGAAAAAATAAGTTAAATAATAACAAAAATAAATTAAATAGTAAAATAAGTTGAGTTTAAACTCACCTCCCAAACACAACCTATGTCTCTCTTTTTTTGGTTAAATAATAATTCATTAATCAAGCAAAAGAAATGCCTGAACAACAAAGCTACCTGACCATCTCCCTCATCATCCCTAAAAATAAAAAAGGAAGTGGCACAATGTCCATAAAACCTTGAGTGAGTTTTGGACCAGGTAGTGCTACATACATAATAATTAAGTTGACAAATTTTAACTGGTTTTCATCTAAGCCCATAATGTATATTACTTTTTTACCTACTGTTAAGAACCTACCACCATAGTAGTTGTAAGATGTTTAATTTTCCAAAAAATGTAGCCCACTCTGCCATAGTAGTTATGATGCTGTGAGAGTGAAGAAGAGGAGAACGAGTAGTTTGAAAATAAAAGGAAATGAAACAAAGAAAAATAGCTAAGCCCAATGGTATCATGTGATTTGACGTGACGACACATTGCCATGGACTCCACCAATGCACCATAATATTAATTTTGCCATTGAAACTCAAATCCTATGACTTAAAACATGACCAAAATTGGAAATTAACACTGTTTGCCAAACAATATAATTAGTAGGCTCTGTTTTCAAACTATATTTTTTACTAACATCTCGAATGTAAAAGACTCGATTTAGGGCCTATAAATCGAGTCCTTGAGACTCGATTTTCATGGTCTGATCAGCTTGATGTGGCATTTTTTCCACGTGGTGACCACCTGAAAATCGAGTCTCTAAGACTCGATTTATAAGCAAATATCCACCTATGGGTTAGAACATAACAACTTTACCAAGTTATTTTTCCTTCTTTCTCTCTCTTCTTTTCCCATCTGTCTTTTTCACTTGAGTTTACCAAGATAATAAAAAAAGAAGAAGAAGCCACAAATGTCACACCATCAGTTCAAGCCTCCTTTCAGATCTGCTAGTTTTTCTCCATCCTTTCGTGAAACTGACGTTGCAAATCTCTTCTTTGGCCTCCAATTTGCAAAACCCAAGAGTTCGATCTCCATTTCGGAGACACGCGCCACCACGTGTGGTGGCCGTCGACCCACGAGTTGTCACAGATTCCCTGTCAACTGGTGGTTCATGAAACCAACGCCACAGATCTCTTCTTCGGCCTCCGATATGTAAAACCCAAGAAGCAGGCGTCCATCTTTAGCCTGACACACCTCCACGTGTGGCCTGAAGTTTTGCCATCGACCTACATGCCATTGAAGATCGCCGTTGGCTGTGTTGCTCCGATTCCGAAGAACCCATGCCTTCTTCCTGCACTTTCAGAACCCAAGAACTGTGCTGGTAGTGGTTCTTGTGGGTTTTCATCACTATGTATTTTGGGAATTTAGAGACAGTCCCACATACAAAGCGAACCCATTTCGTGCTTTTGTCAAAAAGCATGGAGAGGAGGCTGGGAGAGACTTGGGAAGAAGAAGAAGAAGAAGAACTTAGCTAGTTTTTTTTTTTTTTTTTTTTTTTTTTTTTTTTTTTTTTTGCGTATAATTCTATTTGTAGCTTGTAGGATAAATCGAGCTTCTAACTGTCGAGATATAAATCGAGTTTTAGAGACTTGATTTCCAGGTAGACGCCACGTGAAAAAAACGTCATATCGAACGTGATCAGACCATAGAAATTGAGTCTTTGAGACTCAATTTATAGGCCTAAATCGAGTCTTATAGACTCGAGATGTTAGTAAAAAATATAGTTTAAAAACAGTACTTACCAATTATATTGTTTGGGAAACGGTGTTAGTTTCCAATTTTGGCCCTTAAAACATCAAAATAGTGTTCTTAGTTTTCATCACTCAAACTCAATTTTTTTAAGTTTTGAGTGATGAGAACATTACTCAAGAATTAGTCCAAACATCCATTTCTTTAGTAAATCCCACATGTTTTGAGTTTTGAGTGATGAAAACTCAAATTGTCTAATACCCTCTAAATTTTCTAACAAAAGTACAAAAGAAAATTCTTAAACAACAAAGGAGACTATGCCTTATGAAACAAAGAAAGTATCTCCTACGGAAACATATCACCCCATCATGTCTTTTTTTTTTTATTAAAAAAAAAAACTGTTTCATTTAGGATCTGTGAGCATTACATCTTGGCCCATTCTCTTTCAATTTCTCTCATTCTTTCAAAATTTTACAAATTTAAACCATTGTGGAGGTCGCTAGACAATTGAAATCACTTTAATATATGGTGGGTTGATTTGCATACCTCAAGATTTAATCATTGATAAATCTTGTACTTTCTCAAATCAATACTCTAAAGCCTTCACTTGCCTAATTTATTTGTTTTCAAAATTCTAAAAAGGTGGAGTGAGTTTGGAATCTTTGGATGGTGTGGGAGGAGAGGAGAAGAGGGAAGGGGATGGAGAGGATTTAATGAACCTCTGTTTTGATGGTTTTTAAAGGGAAAGAATTTGTAGGGTTAAAGAAACTCCTCCAAATGTTTAATTTTTAATTCTCTCAAACTTCTAAAAATTGGAGGGAAGGGTGGGGTTACACTTAATCTTCAAAAACATCCAAACAAGGGAGAATGGTATCCATTCCCTGCCTCCCACCCACTACTCTCCTCGTCAGTACTTCCAAACATATTATAAATGAAACAAAAGAAGATGATGAGATCTCTTATTTTATTCACTTTGTGGCATGCCATGACCAGAAGGATAGGGCAGTGTACTCAAATTTAAATAAATAAAAAATCACTTGGTGAGTTAATCAAAAGGCTCACAACCGTAGGCTTGTGCCTAGTGGCGACACCGCGTTCACTCCAGGGTAAAAAAAAAATTTTATATATAATAATTAAATTTTTTTTATTTGTTTACCCTTAAAAAAAAAAATTAGGAACACCCTCAAGCAAAATTAGGAACACCCTTAAATAAAAAAAAAAAAAAAAAATTTATTTGTTCTACTTTCAAGCAAAAAAAAAAAAAAAGGCCCAAAAAAATATTTGAACTAAAAAAAAAAATTGTAACAGAGCAAGCCCACAAAAAAGCCCAACATCAATCCTAAACATAAAGCAAACCCAATCTAAAGAAAAAAAAAAAAAAAAAAAAAAAAAAAAAAAAAAACCAAAACCCAATATACGCATCCGCCGATTTATCATATGGTAAAGCTAAAGCAAAACTGAAATCACAAATCACTAAATGAGAAACCTAACCTCAAGACAAAAACGTCAACAAAGCAACGCTGCAACACAAGCCAACAGATGGATCAAGCATCGCTGCATCGGAGATCGGTCAGCCAACACCACTCGAGCTCCAGTCCAGAGCACATCGCATCAGGGTTCGGACATCGAAGATCGCTCACTAGATAGGATCAGAGATCGCCGATCGGTCACGTCACTCGCTCGTCGCTTGGCTTGGCCTCAATTCCTTCGGCGTCGCCCCTCAGCCTTAGGCCTCCCTGCTTCGGTGCTCCCTCAACCTCATTCTCAAGGTATTTTATCTTTACTAACTTCTCTCGCCTTTTCTCTCTGACTATCTCTCAGTCTCTCTCTCTCTTTATTTGAAAAATGAAAGTGAAATGAAATGAATGAGAGTCTTTCTCTCTCTTTATTCTTTAAGACTTTAACTTTATTTAATTATTTTGAACTGTGATTGGCTGATTCATTGCTTAGCTTTAACTTTATTAATATTTTGCCTCTGTTTTTGACTTTTTGGCTTTATTCATTGGTGTTGGTGTGTGTTGGTGTTGGTGTTGGTGAGATACAATTAATTGTCTTTTAGTGTATTATGATTTGTGATTGTGAATTTTTCTAATTGGTAGCTGGCTCTTGTGATGGGGGGCCATGAGGCTTGTCTGTTGATTGGGGTGGGGGGTGGATGGGCACATGGGGCCGGCTAGGATATTTGAATTGGGGGAAGTAAATGCACATGGGATGTATGCTAGTGCAACTAATAAACAATAATTTAATTAACCAATAATTAATTAAGGGAAGCAACTAATAAACAATAATTAATAATTTAATTAACCAACATATTATAAAAGACAAACAAATTATATTATGTTAGCCTAAACAACAATTAATAATTTTATAATTAATGAAACAACAATATAACAAATTATAGTTTATAAAAGACAAACAAATTAATGAAACAACTAAACAACAATAATTAATAATTTTATTAATATTTCAAATGAACTTATAGTTTATTGTTTATTCTTTTGCTAAAATTATGGACAAATATTTGATAAGAAAACCATGTACCAAAGATTCATCTCTTTTGTAAGATTCATCTTCATCTTCTACGCGAATTCATGTTGACTTTAACTTAGAAAATCTTCCTTCAGATCTTGGACTACGAGAAAAGATATCATCTTATCATCCTAATAATCATGATGAAATAAGAAGATATTATTTATAAAAAGGCCCTTGTCAACTTGTTTTCCAAAACCATGATGATTACCCTTTATCATATTTTTCTAGAAAGCCCAGTCGATTTATACCCGAATGGTATGTAAATAGAAAGTGGTTGGAATATAGTATAGACAAGGATCCAGTATTTTGTTTATATTGCTACCTATTTGGGCAAGATGTTGGTAAGTAAGGAGGAAGTGAGACTTTTGTAACGAATTGATTCAAACTTTGGAATTAGAAAGAGAAGTTAAATTCCCATGTTGGAGAAGTTAATAGTGCTCATAACCAAGCTGTTAAGAAGAGTGAAGACCTAAGGTAGGAAAAGCAACACATTCAAAGTGTTTTGGTTAAGCAATCAAATCAAGATAAATTGAATATCAGGTTCAATTAAATGCAATAGTTAATTGCATAAGATTCCTTTTATGCTAGGGATTAGCTTTTCGTGGTCACGATGAATCTCAAGGTTCAAGTGATAAAGGAAATTTCCTTGAGCTTCTACAATTTTTGGGGGATCACAATGAATCTATCAATAAAGTGTTGCAAAAAGCTCCGAAAAATTGCAAGCTTACCCACCATGAAATTCAAAAAGACATTGTGAATGTAATTGTATGTGAAACATCCAAAGCCATCATCAAGGATCTTGACAATGGGTTCTCATGTGATATCTCAGTGAAAGAGCAAATGACCCTCGTTCTTCGTTATGTGAACAGAAAAGGAATTATTATAGAGCGGTTTCTTGGTATTGTACATGTAGAAAGTACCACCGCTTTGTCACTCAAATATGCTATTGAATGTTTACTTTGTGAACATAATTTAAGTTTATCGAAACTATGTGGGCAAGGTTATGATGGGGCTAGTAATATGCAAGGTGATATCAATGGTCTCAAAACTTTAATTTTGAATGAGAATAAGTCAGCATTTTATGTCTATTGTTTTGCTCATCAACTTCAAGTGACACTTGTTGCCGTTGCTAAAAATCACACTAACATTGCTGAATTTTTTTATGTGGTTAGTAATTTAGTAACTGTTGTTGGAGGCTCTTGTAAAAGACAAGATGCTCTTCGAGATGCACAATTTGCCAAAATCAAAGAAGAATTAGAGAATGGTATACGTAGAAGTGAGCAAGGTTTGAATCAAGAGACAAATCTTAAACGTCCTGGTGATACACGTTGGAGATCATATTATGGGACTATTCTAAACTTTATTTTGATGTTCTTTGCTGTTGTTGATGTACTTGAGATTATTGAAGAAGATGGCCTCTCCGACCAAAAAGTTGAAGCTCGATCTATTATGAGGTCAATTCCATCTTTTGAATTTGTCTTTGCTCTACACTTGATGAAAAACATTTTAAGGATCACAAATGAGTTGTAAATAGCATTACAAAAAAAAAAAAAAATAAATCAAGATATAGTAAATGCTATGGATTTTGTTTAAGTGTCTAAGCAACATTTGCAAGTGATGAGAGATGATGAATGTATATATTTATTGACTGAAGTGTCTCAAGTTTGTACCACACACGATATTCTTATCTTGAACATGGATGAAATATTTGTAGTTAGTGGGAGGCTGCGACGCAACACCCAACAAAATACAAATTCACATCATTATCGTATTGAGCTGTTTTACACAGTCATAGATATGCAACTTCAAGAGCTTAACAACAATTTTTCAGAGGCGAATACTGATTTGCTATTTTGTATGGCTTGCTTGAATCCAAGTAATTCATTTGTGACTTTTGATAAAGAAAAGTTGATACGTCTAACAAAGTTTTATCCATCTAATTTTCTTGGGATAGATATCTTGACACTTAACTCTCAACTTCAGAATTACATTTTTGATATGCGCAACTATGACTTGTTTTTAGAGCTTCTAGGAGTTAGTGCACTTGCTGAAAAGTTAGTGAACACAGAGAAGCATGAGACTTATCAATTAGTATATTTGCTTGTGAAGTTAGCTTTGACCCTTCCTATCACTACTGCAACCGTTTTGAACCTTCCTGTCACAAGCTAACTTCACAAGCAAATAGACGGATTGAAGTTAGCTTTGACCCTTCATCTCTACCATACGTAGAAGGCACCATAACAAAATTTGGTTCCTTAAGGATGGCACAGGTAGCTGGACTTACTCCTCTGGAGACATTGAAAATATTATCACCACACACTTCATCTCCCTCTACACTACAGAATCCACATGCTCACTCTCTACCATCCTTTTCCCAAATATTGATACACCTCTACTCCATGTGGAAGACCCCCTTCTTCAAAACATCACCACCCAAGAAATTCATGTTGCCATTAACACTTTCAAACCTCACAAGGCATCGGGTCCCAATGGTTTCCACCCCATTTTCTTCCAACGTTTTTGGGACACGCTAGGCAACTCCATCTGCTCCTTTGTCAGAAATGTCTTCACTAATAGAAATTTCTCCTTTGAGTTAAACTCCACCCTTCTTTGCCTTATCCCCAAGACCCTCAAACCTAAAACTGCCTATCAACTTCGCCCAATTCATCTTTGCAACACTCTATACAAAACCATCACAAAAACTTTGGTAAGCAAGCTGAAACCTCACCTTGGTGACTTTATTCATCTCTTCCAAGCTAGCTTTATTCCGGGTAGAAAGGCTAGCGACAACATCATTATTGCCCAAGAGATCACACACTCGATGACTACTTCCAAAAGTAAAATTGGCTCCGTAGCTATTAAGATTGACCTCGAAAAAGCTTTTGATAGACTTGAATGGAGTTTTATCAAGCATACCCTTGATCACTTCAATTTTCCCCCTGCTTGGATTGAGCTTATAATGTCTTGCATTACCTTCTCCAATCTCTCCATTCTACTCAATGGGGAGTGTCTCAATCAATTCAATCCCATTAGGGGCATCTGTCAAGGCGACCCTCTCTCCCCATACATCTTCATCCTATGCATGGAGCACCTTGCATGGCTCATCCTTAAGGAAGTCTCATTGGGTAACTGGAAAGGAATCAAAACAGCAAGAAATAGTATTCCCTTCTCCCACCTATTTTTTTCCAACGACCTCATTTTGTTTGCCAAAGCCACCAACAAAAATTGCTCTACCATCAAGAAAGTTCTCGACACCTTTTGCAAACTTTTGGGTCAAAAAATAAATCTTGCCAAGTCAAAGATTTCTTCTCTCCTCACACCTCACCCTCCAATATGGTGAACATGGAAAATGAGCTTGGAATCTCCTCGTCTATAAATTTTGGAAAATACCTTGGAGTACCCATTCTCAGAAACAAGAGAGACAAAAGAGCTTTTACTTTATCATCGACAGGATCCGTGACAAAATGGCTTCTTGGAAAGCCAAAAATTTCTCCCTTGCAGGTCGCCTCATTCTCATAAACTCCATCACGTCCGCCATAGCCACGTACATCATGCAAAGCACCCTTTTGCCTCAACAAATCTGCAAGGAAATTGATAAAATCAATAGAAACTTCCTTTAGGCTGATACCGAAGCTTGCAAGAAAATCCACCTAAAAAATTGGAGCATAGTGACAAGCCCAAAATTCCTTGGTGGGCTAGGAATCAAAAGAGCTTATGCAAGAAATTTAGTCCTCCTAGCTAAAAGAGCTTGGGCTCTTCGCAATAACTCAATGGACATTTGGGCCAAAACACTAACATTTAAATATCCACCCAACCATTCGGCTTCTAAAAATGTGTCTACTACATGGGCTGGTCTGCTTAAGGCTGACCACATTTGCACTCTAGGCACAGGTTGGAGATTGGGCAATGGCTCCTTGGCAAATTTTTGGGTTGATAACTGGTCGGGTAGTGGCCCATTGAGAAGCATGATTCATGGCCCTCTGGATAGAAACGAAGAGCTACTAAAAGTTTGTGAGCTCTGGGACCACTCGGGTAACTGGTGTCTTGACAGAATTTCTTTCCACCTCCCCACCCTCATCAAAGACTTAATTCGTGCCACTCCCAAACTCTACACTCCCTTACACGATGACTCCACCTACTAGTTTCCTTCACCGAATGGAGAGTTTAGCACAAAGTTAGCTTACCACCTAGCTTGTGATCTCACTTCCAAAGCACCTAACAGCAAATGGAAATGGATTTGGAAAATCCCTACTCCACAATCAGAAAATCATCATGGATTCCTTATGCCCCTAATGCCACACTACCCCTCGAAACCCCACTGCACGTCCTCCATGATTGCACTGTCACCACTCCCATTTGGTCCAAAATCATCCCTCACCCCCCTCCTATTTTCTACTCTTCAGACATCATGGCATCATGGATCAAAACCATGTCTTCCAAAAACATCCCCACAAGCCTTTTCTCAGACATACTGTGGCAGATCATATTCCCCATTTCCATTTGGGCAATCTGGACCGCCAGGAATAATTTGGTCATGGAGAACAAACTTTTCTCAGTGGATGAAATTTTCAAGAAAATCCAATCCTTATTCATTGAACTCTTCACTGCACTCCTTCTCCTAACTCTAAAACAGCATTGCAAAACAATTTCAGTCAGATGGAAGCCAGCACCCTTTGATTTCTTTAAACTCAATACCGATGGCACTGCAAGAAGCAATCTAGGCATGGCAGGTGCTAGTGGACTTATTAGGGATCATAGAGGCAGTTGGATTGGAGGATTCTCTAGAAACATAGGCTTCACCCACTCCCTTGCCACTGAACTATGGGGATTAAGAGATGGTCTCACACTAGCTAAAAATCTTGACATTAAGAAACTCCACATTGAGCTTGATGCCAAAGTGGTCACTGACTTCATCACTGCCCAAAATACCAACATCATGGCTAACCATCCTTGCAACTCCTTAATCTCTGATTGCAAGTTACTCATCCAAACCTTTGAGGAAATGCTTGTGTGCCACACCTACCGTGAAGGAAACCATTGCGCGGACCTTTTGGCTAAAGAAGGATGCTCCATTTCGAATAATTTTATTATTTTTACACACCCCCCTCCCCTTGTTTTGTATTAATTATTGGCCGATGCTTGGGGTGTGGCCTACCCAAGACTTTGTAATTCTTAGTTTTTAATTTATGTTCCTTTTCACCAAAAAAAAAAAAAAAAAAAAACTGTGGAAAGAAGTTTCTCAGCAATGAAATATATAAAGAATGAACTGCGCAATCAAATGACAGATCAGTGAATGAATGATTGCTTGGTTGTGTATATTGAAAGAAATGTAGTTTGTAGTATTGATAATGAGACTATCATGCAACGATTTCAAAATATGAAAACTCGTAGAAAGTAATTGTAAACTTTATGTATTTACGTGTTTTTTTATTGATTTCGTTGTCAATATATGAATTTCTCTTTTTATTAAATTGTGTAATTTATGTTTCTTAAGGAACACCCTGAAAAAAAATTTTGGAGCCGCCAATACTTGTACCTTATAGCAGTTACAAGGAAGCAAAGTTAGGCATGAAAAACAAATGGTTTTTTACAATTGCCGAGTAGACACAATGCCGCAGTGGAATTTAATCTTTAAAGCAAATAGTGTCCAGGCCTGGACCGCCTTTTGTATAATTGATTATTTAAACTTCTAGCGATAGTCCAAAAGGAATAAACACTATAAACCTCTTGAAGATTGAAGTTGAAACTTCTTGGTATACGAATGGATTGGAAACACTCAAACAATACCAATTTGAATAATTCACTTCAATTTGATTTGGAATGAAAGTTCATGGAGTAAAAGAGTCTTCTAAATTTAAATATATACAAGTACATACACACAACATATAATATGCATGTAATAGAATAAATTATGATGGGTTCAAGTCAAGATCCTTATCCCAGGAGATAACCTTGCTAATGTACCTTAAAAAAATAGTAATAAATATACAACTGGAGTATTCATGACAATAATACAATTATATTTAGGTTCTCTATAGTGCAAACATGTGAAGTTTATACCTCATAAACCTTATCCCAAGCTTCCCTGAAACTTCGTTACAAGTAGTCTTACTCCATGTTGTGGTGTCAGTAACATTTTATAAACAGGGGAGTGGCGATATTCTGGAGAGAGAGAAAAGGAGAATTTGGATAATATGAGAGAGAGTACTACCTTGAGTTCTAGCATTGCAAAGGTCTGACCAATGCATAATCGACTCCCATGGCCAAATGGTAGGTATGCTTGGGGATACTTGCATGCTTTAGATATCCCTTGCACAAACCTCTCTGGTTTGAACTCCAATGCATCTAGACCCCAATTTTCAGGGTCACGGTGCAATGCAGGAACAAAAAACCACATGTGGACACCTTTTGGCACAACAAATTCCCCCAACTTGATATCTGCAAAAGCTTCCCTCGACATTACAACAGCAGGCCCATAAAGACGAATGCTCTCTTGGATCACCATAGTCAACTGAATGGATATTTGTGATTATTAATATAAGAATTAAAACTGTATTACTTAAAGACAAGGGAAGCAAGAAATTAATACTACCACTACAACAACAATAACCAAATCATAATCTCAAAATATTGGGGTCGGCTATAGATCCTCAATTGGCTAATCAAGGTCAGTTGCATGTATTCTTTTTAAAAATGCAGAATGAAAATTTAAATACCATTTTCAACTTGCGAAATGCTTCCATGTCTTGAAAAAGATTAGATAACTGTTCTCCGCAGACCTCAAGAATTTCAGTATGAACACGTTCTTGCCATTCTGGGTGTAATGCAAGTAGCATCAAGATCCAGGAGGCTGCAAGAGCAGTAGTCTCATGGCCTGCAAAGTATATATTTTTACACAGGTCAACAATGAAGCGGTCTGTTTTAAACCTGCGTGGGACCTTATCATCACTAGCGACAGCACTTTCAAGCATCATTTGTAAAAGGTTCTTTTCAGGTATGGTGCCTTTTTGATTTTCTTGTTGGCAATCCTTGACTACTTCGAGTATCAGTGCGTCCACCTCTTTCTTTAACCTCCATATCTCTCTGTTGCTCTTTGTGGGAAGAAATCTGGGTAACAGACACAGATAAAAACAATTATTTTCTTGTCAGAAAATTATCTTGATGAATCCTAACTGTCTTTTGGGGAAAAAAGGTTTTATTTATGTTAAAGTTGGAGGATGACTGAACCTAAAGTTGAATAGTCCAAAAAGTACACTTGGTTTGGACAAGGCATCTTGCAAGGAGGCAATCTTTGAAAAAATCTGATTGCCTTGAGAGTAAGAGCTGCCAAAACAAGCTCTTGAGATTATATCTGCCGAGAGGCTCTTCAAATCCTCATCAATAATCATGTCTGCGACACCTCCCTCACTCTCCAATATACGGTTCTCCCATGACTTCATTATTACAATGGTAGATTGCTCTATCACACCCACCATATTCTGCCAATAAACTTCTACTATTTCATCAATAAATATCCAGAAAGAAAGAAAAGAAATAAATTCACAAACAGCATTAATTGTTTTACTTGTGGGGTTATGTCTAGTAATTACCTTGACCTTGTTGAGGAAGAATTCAGGAGCAATGAGTTTCCTCTGGTAGGCCCAGTTGTTTCCGTTAGCCCTTATGATGCCATCACCGAGCAAGGGCTGGAATGGCCCAGCCAGATATGAAGGTCTACCCAAATCCAAGGACTTGATCAGTCCCAGTTCCCTTAATAACTCTGGCTCACTCACATACATGTGTTGCTTGCTCCCTGTGGAGTACATATATACTGGACCTGCATTTCTCAACCATGTTTGCCTTCTATTAATTTTTATAGCTTGCTCCAAAGAAAATACTCATTATATGTTTTCATGCTTATAAGTTTATAAATATCATGAGCAAAGTCCCGCCTCAACTTTCAATGAAATGAATAAATGGGGGATTTGGGCAGTCATCATACTGATCCGAAAATAAACATGTCAACCTTTGGTTATAAAGAGATCAGAATGTTAATAATTTTTATTAGGTTTGTGTGGGAATCCAAACCCCAAAAGATGCATGACCAAGTTTGGATACAAATACCAAGAGTATCTTTAGAGTATATTGATCCTTTTTCTGACACAGCAACGCAATTTCACAATTAGTATCTCAATGGAGTGCTAGAGACTTTATTTTTTCTTTTATTATTGCCTGTCAATGTAGCATCCCGAGGTTGGCGCATCTTGTCGGGCAGGGAGAAGCATTGGGAACCCCAATTTCTTTCTTCGGAGCAATTTCTTTTCTTGTCCATTTCTAGCCTAACAGCTTTGGTCCTGGCACTTTTAAACTCAGTTTTTCTTATATCAGGTTTCAATTATAGATTTTTATCACAAAATATAATACAGAGGTCACAGACATGCCTACTTTTAATTAGGGAAAACTATATATATTCTTCTAATTGTTATGATATGACTTGTATTGATGCACCATGTCTCACAAGATTGCATGCCATCACTTTTGCTATTTCTGTCAAAGATCAAGTGGCACACATGACACATCTATGCCTACAAACAGCTTTGGTTATATAAACAATTGAATTCACCTTAAATTTACCCACATATACAGTTATGCGTTTGTTCATGCCCGTGTGTTTATCAAATTTACACACAGACATCTTTAATATCTGTATGAATATATTTATATCATCCAATGGTTAAGTAACTATGAACTACCATAAAATATCACCCTTTGCATTAGTTTTAACTTATTTTTGAACATTTTAGTTTTGCAGTGTGCTATAACATTAACACAGTCTTCGTTACTTGTTCTCACATACACAAAACAAAATAAGTTGAGAAATCAAAATCCAAGATACAAACAAGAAAAATTGCTATTACTCTTAGCTAGGATTCTAAGAAAATCCCTGTAATATAATATGAAAAAGAAAAATCAAAGACAAACCATGAATTTATATATGCGTTGAAAACTAAAATCATATAATATGGAAGCATATATACCATACTCGTGTCTCCATTGTTGGAGATATGGGAAGAGGGAGTGAGTCCAGTTTTCAGAGACAGGCTGGCCATCAGAAGTATTGTTGATCATGGAGGATTGGATCTTCTGCATCTCAGAAATGTTCCCATAGGGAAAGGAAGGCTTTGGCCCTCTAATGCCTTGCCTCCAAAGCATTGATCGAATCCGTCTGGGCTTCAGCCACACCTCATGACATACTCTAATTAACACACTACATGCCCCTATCACTACAAGAGACCACCATATCTCTGCTGCCAATCCTTGTTCCATCTGTGTGAGTTTGTGTGTGTGTGTGTGTGTGCGTGCGCGTGTGTGTCTTTGGAGTTGCAGACGTTTGACTTTCCCTCTCGCTCGGTTGGATCAGAAATTTCATAAAATATGAAACTGGAAGTACGGGCGGAGCTTTAGCATGGCTTGGGGCCCCCCAAAATTTTAAAAATTTATTTTATATTATGCATAAGTATTAAAACTTTAAATATTTAACTACAAAAATAGAAGTTGGCCCTTTCAAATGTTTGAGTTAGTCCAATAATACTCTTAAAAACCAATAGAATTTGTCAATTGGTCTAGTAATTACAGAGACAAGGTAGTTTTTGTTTTCTCTAATTCGTTTTTGGTACATGTTTAATATCAAATTAGACAACTTTTATATACTCATTAGAATTTAAAAGATAATAAGTTTCTCTAAAAAATTATCTTGCGAATATATATATTTAAAAGTTGTTAATTTTATATACAATATATTTATAAATTATGACCTACTCTAGTATCAAAATATTAATGTTTATATTTGTATATGTACGTTTATGTATATGTAGGATAATTTATCTTGACTCAAAATTAATATATTAATACCAAAATTTGGCCTCTCCAAACAACAAATCCTAACTCCCCCCCTACCGGAAGTAAGGCCAACTAGTAATTACCCACTCTAGATTCCCACAGAATGCGAACGTTATGCATTGAGCACGATTTTTATGACATGGTAATTAGTTAGGTAACAGAAGCCGTTTGTATATCAAATGCCAACTTCTGCCGGCTTTGTTTCTTTTATTGTTTGTATCGTAGAATACGATGTAATGTATGGTTGTCTTTGGAAACAATAAACAATAAAAGGAACAAAAGCACAATGCTAAATAAACAATTTATGCCTAGTAAACAATGACTCCTGTCTACCACGGGTTGCCTTAGTGGCGTAACAGTAAAGTGTAAACCCAAGTCCAACTCCTATCTGGGATTTATGTCTGTGGGTGGCTCGTGCATTCAGGTGGCTAATCCAAAACCAAAAGGGTCCGTACAATTGCATTTTGCCATCTTTCTTTTTCGATGGATTATTCAAGATCGTCTGGATACAGAATTTATTTATTTTAGAAAAATCCGGATACAGAATATGATTAGCATGTTCCATACGTGTTGCACCTTTTTTTTTTCTTTTCTTTTTTTAATTCGTCTTTTCCTCACTCCAGCGCATTTGTTCCAAAGTAAATTAGGTGATGTTTGGTTTGAGTGTTTTCGTCACTCAATACTCAGTTTTTATCACTCAATACTCAGTTTTCATCACTCAGTTGTAAAATGTTTTGTTTGGATGAGTTTTGAGTTATAGTTTTCATCACTCAGTTCTCTGATTTTTGAGTGATGAGTTATGAAAACTGAAAACACATTTTATCTGTTTTCAATTTCCATAACTCATAACTCAATGGCATTTTTGTAATTAAATATATCACTTTATACTATTCAGCCGTCCTTTTTGACTTTTGAGGTTTTTTTTTTTTTTTTTTTTTTTCTTCTTCTTCTTCTTCTTCTTGGTTCGGTCTGGTAGCTTTTTTCTTTTTTTTTTTTTTCTTTTTGTTTTCTTCTTCTTCGTTGGTGAACTGGTAGCTTTTTTTTCTTTTTTCTTTTTTCTTTTTCTTTTCTTCTTCTTCGTTGGTGAACTGGTTTCTTTTTTTTTCTTTTTCTTTTCTTCTGATCCAGTTCGTCTTCTTCCTCTTCTCTTTTTTTTTTTTTTTTTTTTTTTTTTTTTTTTTTCATCCAGTTCGTCTTCTTCTTTTTTTTTTTTTTTTTTTCTTTTTTTCCTTTCTTCTGATCTGGTCTTCGTCGTTTTGCCTTCTTTCTTTTTTCTTTTTTTCTTTTTTCACTGGTTCGGGTGAGCTGGGTACTAAAAAAAAAAAAAAAAAAACTAAACTGTACTAATGACAGATATGGGACCCACAAATAGTGTGAAAATATTGAGTGATGGTAACTGAGTGATGATGTTGTTTGGGTGTAATATTTTAGAGTGATGAGTGATGAGTGATGAGTGATGAGTGATGAGTAATGAGTGATGAGTGATGGATGATGAGTGATGAAAATTGAGTGATGAGTAATGAGTGACCATTTTTTTAAACCAAACAAGGCAACGATGCGACTAACAATCTACTATTGCTTGGCTGGGCCAGACGTAGTTAATCCTATGGGAAACAATCTGGCCCAAACTGGACCAACACAACATTGGGCCTGGGATTACCACAACCTTGGCCTTAACCCAGTTCCCTGTTATTTTTATGAGAAAGCTTGGCCATGAGGACCCTTAAGAGTGTAGTAAGAGCCTAAGAGGTAATCCAATTGACTGAAGAGTGGAGATTATGTGGGTCCGTTAGTTTGGAGTGAAAATACGGAGGATGAAAAACAAAGAGAGGAAAATAGGATAGAAAATATTGTTTTCCACTGTTCATTTGGGGAAGGAAAATAGGAAGCAGAGAAAACTGGGAGAAAGTTTTCTCTCCGGGCCTACATTTTTTTTCCTTCCAAATCAGAAGGAAAATCTAGAGAGAAAAGTGCTATAGCAGCACTTTTACAAAAATGTCCTATTCCTATCTTTTTTTTTTTAACGTTTTCTTCTCTTTTTTTTTTTTTTTTCACCGCGACTTGATGAACGGTTTTTTTTTTTCTTTAACGTGACCTCAGACTTGAACGATGTTGTTGTTTTTTTTTTCTTTTCTTTTCTTTCTTCAACGGGACCTTAGACCTGAACGTTGTTTTTTTTTTTTTTTCTTTCTTTCTTCAATGTGACCTGAACCTTCTCTTCTCTCTTCTTTCTCTCTTCTTTTTTTTTTTTTTTTTTTAATGTGACCTGATCTAATTTTTACATTTTAATAATAAAAATAATAATATAAATTTATATATATGATGTGATAAATTTTATATTATTTAATGAGCACAAATAAATCTATTTCTTACATATTATGTAACAAGGGTATAATAGTCAATTTATATAAATTACATTTTCCATTCTTCCCTTTTTTTCTCCAACCAAACAAAAGAGTTTTCCACCCTCTCACTTTTCCACCCCTCCAACTGAACACATAAGAGGGAAAACTAAATATTTTTCATCCTCTCACTTTTCCATCCTCCCACTTTTCCACTCCTCTAACCGAACGGACCCTTATTATTTTCTTTTTTGGTTAATTAAGAATTCATTAATCAAGCAAAAGAAAAGCGAGTACAACAAAGCTACTTACACAAACACAACAAAGCTACCCGATCATCTCCCTCATCATCCCTAAAAATTGAAAAGGAAGTGGCCAATGTCCACAAAACCTCGAGTTTTGGACAAAGTAATGCTACATACATAATAATTGAGTTAACAAATTTTAATTGGTTTTCAATTGAGCTCATAATATATATCACTTTTTTAACTATCATTAAGAACTTACAGTCACAATAGTTGTAAAATGTTTATTATTCCAAAAAAATGTAGCCAATGCAGCCAAATTATGACTCGTTAAATTGTCTAACCAAGGTGCAAATGAAAATTCTTAAACAACAAAGAAAGTATCTCCTATAGAAACATGCAACCTTATCATGTCTTTTTTTTTTTTTTTTTTTTACTGTTTCACTTGGGATATGTGAGCATTACATCTTGGCCCATTCTCTTTCGATTTCTTTCATTCTGTCAAAATATTACAAATTTGAACCATTGTGGAGGTTGCTGGACAGTTGACACCACTTTAATAGCCGATGGGTTGATTTCCATGCCTTAGTATTTAATCATTGATAAATAAATCTTGTCCTTGCTCAGAGCAATACTCTAAAGCCTTCAATTGCCTAATTTTTTTGTTTTCAAATTTCTAAAAAGGCGGAGTGAATTTGGATTGTGTGGGAGGAGAGGAGAAGAGGAAAGGGGATGGAGAGGTTTTAATGAACCTTGTTTTGGTTTTTAAAGGGAGAGGATTTGTAGGGTTAAAGAAACTCCTCCAAACCTTTTATTTTTAATTCTCTCAAACTAGTGAAAATTGGAGGGAAGGGGAGGGATTGCACTTAATCTTTAAAACATCCAAACAAGGGAAAATGATAACCATTCCTCTCCTCACCCCCCACCCTCTACTCCCCTCCTCAGTACTTCCAAACACATTGTAAATGATACAAAAGAAGATGATGAGATCTCTCAATTTGTTCACTTTGTGGCACGCCATGACCAAAAGAATAATACAGTATACGCAAATTAACAAACAAATCACTTGGTTAGTTATTTAAAAGGCTCACAACTGTAGGCTTGTGCCTTAAGAGCATTAGCATTGGGGGTTCCAAATTGCTATTTTACAACCCACAAACACTAAAACTCACCTTTACCCTGGCTTGTAAATCTAAAAAATTTTACAACTCTGCTACAATGATCTCTTACTTATAGAACTTACTATTCATGCATTCTAAACACAAATCCTTATATTTTATTCATCTCTCTCTCTCTCTCTCTCTCTCTCTCTCTCTCTCTCTCTCTCTCTCTCTCCATTGCTTTAGTTCTCTCTCAAGAAAAATCTCTCTCTAATAGGCGGCGCTTTTGAGGACGAAAGGTGAAGGCATGGTGGCGGTAGTAGGTTGGGTTTTGTAGGTCATTTGGTTGGGTTGTGGGTTTTATTGCGTGGTGGTGGTGGGTGGCTGCGATGATGGTGGGTTTAATGAGTATAGGTGTGGGTGTGGTTGGGTTTGTAATTGATGTGGTGGTGGGGGGTTGCCATGGTGGTGGTGAAGGGGTGGGTTTTTGTTATGTCATCTATGGGTTTGTGTATGTGGAGGTGGGGATTGTCGTGTTAGTGGTGGGGGTTGGGTTCCACTGTGTTTACTATTGAGTTGTAGGTTAGGTTCATGGTGGTGGTGGAGGGTTGCCGTGGTGGTGGAGATGTGTGATTGATGGTGGTGGTTGATTAGCTATTGTGGTTGTGGTGGTTTATGGGTTTGGATGTTGTGAGAGAGTGTGTGTGTGTGTGTGTGTGTGTGTGTGTGTGTGTGTTCGTGTGTTTCTCTTGGTGGTGGCTAATATGGGTTCGTGATGGCGTGGTGGTGGCAGTGTGTTGTTGTGTTTGTTTGGTGGTTTTTTTAATGGGTTGTTGTGTGGTGGTGTGGTTTTGGCATGGTGGTGGTGTGGTGATGGTTATTGTGGTTATGGTGGTAGTTGCTGGCTGGTGGCTAGCGAGTTTGCTGGGATGTGAGTGACAGTGGGTAGTGTGTTGTTGTGGTTGTTGGTTGCTTAAAGAGAGAGAGAGAGAGAGAGAGAGAGAGAGAGAGAGAGAGAGAGAGAGAGAGAGAGTAAAAATAAAATAAAAAATAATATTTAAATAAAATGGCAAAAAAATTTGAGTTTGGATGTTTGGTGTGTTGTAAAATGATATGATATAATAAATAAAATAGCTTTTGAGATGGTAAAATATGATATTTTTTAGAATACCGAATGCTAATGCTCTAATAGCAGTTACAAGGGAAAAAATTTCAAAAGGGTGCAAAGTTAGGCATGAAAAGCAAATGGTGAAGTTTTCTTGGAGTTCTTGAGTGCTATAAACATCAGAAAGTTAAAGTTTTTAAAGAGAAGATCTTTACTACTGGCTTTGTGGTGAGATTGTATTTGCTTCTTAAGATATATTTGTTCTATCTCCAATTTATTATTAACTTAAGTTTGGTAATCTCTATTTTCATTATGGATATTTTTCGGAGCTGCTCCATAGTTTTTCTCTTTACACTAAAGGGTTTTTCACATAAGATTTGGTATCTTTCGGTCGATATGTTTCTATAGTTGTTGCTGAAATTTTTGTTTCCATATATATTACTAATACTTGGTAGTCATTTTATATTCACAGATAGATATAAAGCGGATCTAGGTTTTTTTCCCCAACTACATGTGTATACGCACAACATATGTAATAGAATAAAATATGATGGGTTCAAGTCAAGATCCTTATCACAATGAGAAAACCCTGCTAGTGTACCTTTGAAAATTTAAAAAAAAAAAAAAAAGATACAACAGGAGTATTCATGACAATAACACTTTTTATTTTTTATTTTTTTATAACACTTCATGACAATAACACAATTATTATATTTAGGTTCTCTATAATGTAAACATGTGAGGTGTGCATGGATTGGGTTAAGGGGATTTTTTAACCCAACCCACCATGGCGGTTAAAAAAAATTCAACCCAATCCAACACATCACATAAGTCCAACTTGTCGGGTTGGGTCGGGTTGAACCCATGGGTTGAACAATTTTTTTATTACTATTATTATTAAATTAAGTAAAAAAATATAAATATAAATATATTAAAAAAAACTCAAAGATTAGTATCAATATAACTCCTTAAAGGCAAACAACACTGTGATCGACTAAACAACAATAGTAATTTACTAGGGTTTGTGTAAACTAATTGACTTTTATATAGGATAGGAAAAGCTGGTTATTTAAAAAAAATTATTAATTATATAATATATTTTAAATATATATTAAATATATGGGTGGGTTGGGTCGGGTCGGGTTTAGTAGGTTTAGAATTTTATGACCCGAACCCAACCCAACCTGCCATAAAAAAAAATTGTCACCCAACTCAACCCACCAAGCCCTAAAAACGGACCCTACGCTGGGTTGGGTTGGATTGGGTCGGGTCGAGTCGATTTTGACAGGTTGGCTGCACACCCCTACACGTGAAGGTTAACTTATCCCAGGCGGCTTCCCTGCAACTTCGTAACGAGTAGTCTTAATCCATGCTATGGCGTTAGTACCAGTTTATTAACAGGAGAGAGGCAGTATTCAGGAGAGAGCGAAAAGGAGAAGTTGGATAATACGAGAGAGAGTACTATCTTGAGTTCTAGCAATGCAAAGGTCTGACCAATGCATAATCGACTACCAAAGACAAATGGTATGTATGCTTGGGGATACTTGCATGCTTTAGATATCCCATGTGCAAACCTCTTTGGTTTGAACTCCAATGCATCTAGACCCCAATTTTCAAGGTCACGGTGCAATGCAGGAGCAAAAAACCATAAGTGGACACCTTTTGGCACAACAAACTCCCCCAACTTGATATCTGCAAAAGCTTCCCTCGACGTTACAACTGAAGGTCCATAAAGACGAATGCCCTCTTGGATCACCATCGTCAACTGAATGGACATATGTGATTATGAATATAAGAATTAAAGCTGTATTACTTATAGACAAGGGAAGCAAGAAATTAATACTACCACTACAACAACAATAACCAAATCTTAGTCTCAAAATATTGGGGTCGGATTCTCAATGGCTAATCAAAATCAGCCACATATATTCTTTTCATCAAATTAAAAAAGCAGATCAATGAAAATTTAAATACAATTTTCAACTTGTGAAATGCTTCCATGTCTTGAAAAAGATTAGATAATTGATCTCCGCAGACCTCAATAATTTCAGTACGAACACGGTCTTGCCATTTAGGGTGTAATGCAAGTGGCATCAAGATCCAGGAGGCTGCAACAACAGTAGTCTCATGGCCTGCAAAGTAGATATTTTTACACGGGTCAACAATGAAGCAGTCTGTTTTAAACTCACGGAGGACCTTGTCATCACTGGCGACACCACTTTCAAGCATCAGTTGTAAAAGGTTCTTTTCAAGTATGGTGCCTTTTTGGATTTCTTGTTGACAATCCTTGACTACTTAGTATCAGTGTGCCATCTCTTTCTTTAACCTCCATATCTCTCTGTTGCACTTCGTGGGAAGAAATCTGGGTAACATGCATTGCATGCACAGACAAAAACAATTATTTCCTTGTTACAAACTTATCTTGATGAATCCTAATAATGTCTTTTGGGGAAAGAAAAAAGGTTTTATTTTCCGTTAAAGTTATAGGATGACTGAACCTAAAGTTGAATAATCCCAAAAGTACACTTTGTTTGGACAAGGCATATTGCAAGGAGGTAATCTTTGAAAAAATCTGATTGCCTTGGGAGTAAGAGCTGCCAAAACAAGCTCTTGAGATTATATCTGCCAAGAGGCTCTTCAAATCCTCATCAATAATCATGTCAGTGACACCTCCCTCACTCTCTATTATACGATTCTCCCATGTCTTCATCATTGCAATGGTAGATAGCTCTATCACACCCACCATATTCTGCCAATAAACTTCGACTATTTCATCAATATAAAATATCCAGACATAAAGAAAAGAAATAAGTTCACAAACAGCATTAATTGTTTTACTTGTGGGGTTATATGTAGTAATTACCTTGACCTTGTTGAGGAAGAAATCAGGAGCAATGAGTTTCCTCTGGTAGGCCTAGTTGCCTTCGTTAGCCCCAATGATGCCATCACCGACCAAGGGCTAGAATGGCCGACCTTGATATCAAGATCTACCCAAATCCAAGGAATTTTTCAGTGACTTCAGTCCTATGAAGCAAGGGTGAGTTTTCGGATTTGGGTGCGAGTGCGAGACTTGACAATTTTTGAAAAAGAAGGGTGCGGGTGCGGGGATTAAAAATTATTAAAAATATTTTTATTTATATTTTCTATATATTACTAAGCATAAATTATAAAATTATATTTTTAAAATACAACTTCACAAATATATGCAAGACTGTGTGTAACTAATTATATACAACAATAATCTATATTAAAATCTCAATTTTTTTATAGGGCACAACTTCACACTTGTGTTTTATTCGTGCACTAAACTAAATAAAGCCATAGTGCTTCTACCGTTCTTACACACACCTCATCAATGAATGTTGAGTAGGACCTACTCTCCTCAAAAAGTCCTTTTCATAACTCATAACTCTGTGTGGTTCGTACTCCACATCACTCTCCTCTCCTCTTTCCAAAACAAACCAAAAAAAAATCTTCCACTCTTTTTTGTTTCTCTCTCTCTACAATGGAAAAAAACTCCTTCACTTCATACCCTAACTTCGACGGCAAGATCCATCCTCGTCCTCATGACAATCAACTCTGGCGGCAAGATCGTACTGTCAAGTTCAACTCCTTCATTTCCAAGCTCTCAGCTCTCTATGTAGGCAGCGCCGATTTCGACGTGTTGTTCAAGTACTAGCTCCCTAGCGAAGACCTCGATGCTTTGATTTTGGCCAACTCGGAGCCAATTCGGCCCGAATCAGCGCGTATCGGGAAACGAAAAAAAAAAAAAAAAAAAAAAAAAAAAAAAAAACTGGACGTGGTTTGATGTGCGAGCAACGGCGTCCCTCGCACGTCGCCATGTCGGACGCAGGTGTGGCGGCCATTTGGCCGCATCCGAGCCATTTGGCCGCTTCAGTCTCAGTTCCCTTAATAACTCAGGGTCGCTCACATACAGGTGTTGCTTGCTTCCTGTCGAGTACATATATACTAGCCCTACATTTCTCAACCATGTTTGCCTCCTATTAATTTTTATAGCTTGCTCCAAAGACAATACTCATTATATGTTTTTGTGCTTAGGAGTTTATAAATATCATGAGCACAGTCCCACCTTAACTTACATCGAAATGAATAAATGGGGATTTGGGCAGTCATCATATAGATCCGAATATAAACATGTCAACCTTTGGTTATAAAGAGATCAGAAATGTAAATAGTTTTTATTAGGTTTCTGTGGGAGCCCAAACCCCAAAAAATGGACCAGATTTGGATACAAATTTCTAGCCTAACAGCTTTGGTCTTGACACTTTTAAACTCAGCTCTCCTTATATTAGGTTTCAATTATAGATTCTCATCACAAAATATATATAATACGGAGAATATATATATATATATATATATATATATATATATATTCTTCTAATTGTTATGACATGACTTGAATTGATACACCATGTCTCACTAGATTGCATGCCATCACTTTGGCTGTTTCTGTCAAAAATCAAGTGGCACACATGACAGTAGAGGTGTTCATTCAACTGCTAAAATCGCACCAAAACTGTCCGTAAAATAGCATAACTGCACCACACTGCAAGTAACAGTACACCGTATCACACTGCATCGCATGGTTCAGTGCAGTTTACGGTTTTATAATAAGAAAACCGCACAAACTGCACCGCACCATACCCTCACTATATATTAATATATTTATATTCTTACTATTAACTATATTATTAATAGTTTAATAAAAAAAAGTTTAATAATCCTAGTAAGTGTTTTTTTTTTTTTTTTGAGGAAAATCCTAGTAAGTGTTAATTAGGAAAGCCAACCTAAAGTAAAGAAAATATAAGCTCAATAGTTTAAAACTTGGTCCAAAACAAAGGGAAAAATCAGTTTGGGGCTGGACAAGAAAAGCCCAAAGTTTTAAAAATATACTGACTTCAAACCGCATCCTATACGCCGCACCGCATATATGATTGCAAAAATGAGATGCGTTGCGGTTATGGTTTTGGCTAAACTCTTAACCGCACCACACATGTGACCTAAAAAATAAGGTGCAGTACAGTTATGATTTTAACTAAACTGCACCGCAAAATGTTGTACTAAAATGGCCCAAAACTGCACTACACTGCACTGGAAACACCCCTACAAGATACAAATAAGAAAAATTGATATTACTCTTAGCTAGGATACTAAGAAAATCCCTATAATATAATATGAAAAAGAAAAATCAAAGACAAACCATGAATTTCTACATGTGTTTAAAACTAAAATCATATAATATGGCCATCAGAAGTATTGTTGATCATGGAGGATTGGATCTTCTGAATCTCAGAAATGTTACCATAGGGAAAGGAAGGCTGTGGCCCTCTAATGCTTTGCCTCCAAAGCATTGACCGGATCTGTCTGGGTTTCAGCCACACCTCATGACATACTCTAATTAACACACTACATATTCCTATCACTACAAGACCACCATATCTCTTCTACCAATCCTTATTCCATCTGTGTGACTGCGTGTGTGCGCGTCTTTTGGCTTTCCCTCTCTCTCGGTTGGGTCAGAAATTTCATAAAATATGAAATTGAAAGAAAGGCCAACTACCAATCACCCCTCCCAGATTCCCGCAAAATGTGAACATTGTGCATTGCATACAACCTTTTATGACACTAGTAAGTTTTCCGTGCAATGCACGGATAATTTTGTGATATTTTATGTAAAACAGTTTTGAATAATGTTGTACATAAATTATAAAGAAAAAGTAAATTAAATTAGAATAAAGAAACATATACATTTTGAGATATTAAAAATTAGTTTAGTAGTTTCACTGTATATTTGTAGCCTTCTTAAGGTAAGATTATTATTTTTTTAAATCATGAAACCAAAAATAAATGCAAAAGAGTAACGGGACCATGAAATAAATTAATTTGTGTTGTGTTCACATATTTCATACTATGAAATAAAAGTATACCCAATTTTCTGACTATCTTCCACTCATCGATAGTGCGACATTAAGACATGGTGTGGGCAAGTGTGTATGCATGTGTCCTATAGATGATTTAAAATTAAACAATGGTAGAATATAACTTTACATTGCGCACCAAATATTTTTTCTACTTATATATCCAAAACGAAAACTAAATAACCAAATTACCTAACCTAAATCATATTTAAGCCCCTAATTTAAAAAGAAAAAAAGATTACTCTAGGGGTTTCGGTGTCTTAATGGTGATGGGAGGTCAGTATAACGGAGGTGGTGACCCCTCAATTTCCTCTTTATCTCTCTTTCAAATATTTTGTTAGTCTCAGGTCTTTTATTTTGGTAATATATAGTGAAATAATGCCTTTTATTTAACAATCCACAACATTTTTGTGTCTTTCTATCTCTCTCTAGAGTCTTATCCCATTAGTTATTACTATTAGCCCTTACTTATTTTTTTTTTTAAATACTAAAATAGTGGGTATGCTAAAAGACATGAAGAATAGTGAAAGATGTGGTGTAAGCTTAGGCAATTAATGAGATAACAATAAAATAAGATAATGTGAACTTTTGGGTAAAAAAAAAAAAAACTTAATGAAAGAAGTAAAAAAAGGCTAAATACAAAATTAGAGTGCCACTTGGCAAGACCTCATGCACTCTCGCATGAGGTCTCTAAGAGAGAGACATTTTGTAACAACTCTCTCACTGTCTTTCCACTCATTGATAGTGCGACATTAAAACATGGTGTGGGCAAGCATGTATGCACGTGTCTTATAGATTATTTAAAATCATGGCAGAATATGGCTTTACATTGCGTACCAAATATTCTCTCTACTTATATACCCAAAACAAAAATTATCCAACCAAATTACCCAAACCTAAATAATATTTAATCCCCTAATTTAAAAAGAAAAAAAAAATACCTGTAGGGGTTTCGGCATCTTGATGGTAGTGGGAGGCCAATATGACGGAGGCGACGTCCCCTCAGATTCTCTCTCTCTCTTTCAAATGTTTTGTCAGTCTCAGGTCTTTTATAGTGAAACAACGCGTTTTGATTTTGTAGTGAAACTATGCATTTTATTTAACAATCCACAACACTTTTATTTCTCTCTATCTCTCTCCAAGGCCTTATATGGTTAGTTATTAATATTAGTCCTTAATTATTATTTTTTTGCTTTTTTTTTTAAAATATTAAAATGGTGGGTATGCTAAAAGACATGAAAAAGAGAGAAATGTGTGATGTAAGCTTAGACAATTAATGAGAGACTAATGAGATAACAGTAAAATAAGTTAATGTAAACTTTTGGATAACAATAAAAAAAAACTTAATGAAAGAGGTAAAAAAATGCTAAATGCAAAATTAGGGCGTCACTTGGCAAAACCTCACACACTCCCGCATGAGATCTTTGCTTATATATATATATATATATATATATATATATATTGATGATTATTCCTTTATAACTTATAATCACTAATCAACATGAGTCTCAAAAAACTTTGTAATAGGACTTTATCATACGTACAAAATAAGTATAGATTTTTTATCTTTTTTTTTAAAAGGATATTGCTATTGTGTTCATACTTATAAGAATTGAAGCATAGATTAAATTTTCATTATTTTTGACAATTTTCTTTGATTCCTTTATAATTTATATATTGTGTTGGTTTAAATGAATTTTTTCTCAAGCTTTCAGAGGATGAACTTTAGATAAGATGTTCAACTTTTATACGCCAAGTATTGACTATAAGTCTTGTACATGGAACAAATAGAGATAAGAAATTAAGAATATGGTCCAATTTGGTCGGCCTTAGCTTGATTTATCTAGACATCAATTTTCTCTCTTGCCAAAAGTTTGACTTATTTTAAGTGAAAGTTTCCTTGATTATTACTTGTATACAAAATTCTAGAATCATTAAATTGGAATAGGTCCCTTACTAACCTAACCAATTGGAATAGGATGAAATTTCTTCCCATCCACACTAAACATTGTGTACACTCCAAATTTTTTTTTTTTTTTTTCTGTATCTCATAATGATACGTTGTTGATAGGTGTCATCTAAGTTCAACATGATTGAGAGTTGTAATTGAGATTATGGCCCAGAAGCTTTACTATTCAATACTTTTGCAAGAAAAATTAAACACTCATTTGATATAACAGGAGACTATGGAATTTGACATTGTATACACTGGGGTTTGTTCTTGATGTTGTGAAATTGCTGTAGGTACAAAAAAATCTAGTTTGATTAGTTGGCAAGTCATGTTCTTTAATCGTGAAATGTCTACAGTGGAAAACTTTTGTGTTCCTACAATAAATGTTTTGGAGAGAAAATTGTTAGCCCTCTCATAACATTGGGACCCCCCTATTTATACAAAGGAAAAAGGGTCTAATATTCCTAAGTGTAACTTAGTTACATGGAATTTTTGTGCAAATGTGCCTAGATTTCTTTTAAAAATTAAATTATAATTTTATACTCGAATTTGGTGATTTTTATATGATTTTTGTGGTTTGATTTTGATTCAGTAAAGACATATTAGCCAAAATAAACAAAGGTAGAGCTATTAAAGAAATCTGTACTTTCAGATTAGCAATTACAGATGGCAAATGTTGCATTGTCATTTGTGGTTGTGGTATGAATAAGCGGTATGTTGTTTGGGTGACTGATTGAGGCAAAGTAATTAACCATATTAAAAGGGATTTGCAACTTTTTCTTTCTCCTTTACCATTTGCGGTATGTATATGTCTTTTTCACATATGCTCAACTGAAATACCCATTAGGATTTCCCTTAATTATGATAAACATATTAATTTTTTTTAAAATAACTTTTATATTTATTAAATGAGATATATATATATATATATATGTCGAGGATCATGTAGCTGAATTGACACCTCCTTATACACAAAGTGTCTGGAGTTTAAGGGAAAAAAGGTTCAAGTTGCAGGGTTAGCAGCATATTGTAATTATTTCTAAATAAATAAAAAAAGATATAGAGATATATATTTTTTTCCTTGAGATAAAGCAGTTGTGATGAAAGTTGTGATAATAGTGGAGTTTTTGCCTTTGAGGTTTTTTCCATTCATCAAAAAATCACTGTGTCAACTTTATTTTCCACTGCATGTTGACTAAGTTGGTGATTTGTTTGTGTTAACATGTGTATTGCATGTTAATTAAATTAATTAATTAACTTGGCTAATTAAATAGGTCAATACATTTTTGGCCTATCAAATAGAAAAGTTATCATTGACTCTATCTAAAGCATTTAAAGTAATAAAGGCATATTAAAGATTTAAGTTGATTGGCTAATATAGAACATTAGCCCATTGTTTGGAATTCAATAGAAAGAGCATAATTTTTGTTATACTCTTGATTGCATGTGTATCAATTGTTGCCGAAGAAACTAAATATGAGTAAACTAATATCATAATTCAAATCAATAGTAAAAAACAAAAATGAATAAAAACATTTTTGAATATGACTTAATGCATTCTCACATTCATGGAACGACAAATCAATAGATACTAATTTAACTAATTACACTAATTATATTTTTAATATATTAGAATTGCAAACTTTCAATAACATAAGCGCTTGTTGAATAAACTCTCTCTAATAAACCAACTTACATATCTCAAGACATGACACTACCAAGCTGCCCTTGATGGTTCTTCCTACCAAAATCGATCTTGAGCACAAAAACTTCAAAACTACAAATTAAAAGTATTAGTTACAATGTAAAAAGATTAGACAACATGCATTTTCATATTTTTAAGAAATGCTTTTTTAAATTGTTTTTGGCCATTTAGTAACTTTAGCTCAATGAAGTAAATGTTAGCATACTTAATTTATTTATAGTAGATATATGTTTGTGTGGTTTCTCCTCAAACATGTATCTTTTTGCAATCATCAAAGTATTCATGATGGCTAAAACTTTTTAAACCTAAAATGAATATGAAGCACATAACAACCTCAATTTTAATATATCTTTATGAAAGTTACTCTTTTGAATGTATATGATCAACCAACAAACACAATAGAATCAAATTGTGTATAATGAAATTGAAGCATTGGCTTAACACCTATACTAACTTGAAAAACCAAAAGGAAAAAGGATCAAGAAAACAACAATTAAGCTCATTCCATTGAAGTTGAAATGATAGATCCTTCTACACATTGAGCATTATATTGATGAGTTTAGAAAGTTTTATATCTATCAAAAACAAAATGTAGAAACACAAATAATTTTTTTTTTAAACTTATAGGTTTGTTATGCTTAAAATTAACCCCAAAAAAAAAAAAAAACTAAATTTTGACAATCTTAATCTATTAATAGAACTTGATAAAAATCATAATTAGCAAATAAAAAATGGCCTAAAGAGCATCCTATTTTATGACTATATCACTTTATAAAGCCCCAATACCCAAATGCCTATAAGAATGATAATTAGCAAACGAAAAGTATAAGTAAATAAAAGAGCATCTTAGTATCAATTTAAAGCAAAAAAAAAAAAAAAAATTTACCATATTGAACCACGACCATTATGACATGAAGCAAGTGGAAGATGAGCATTATTGTTGTTTATTATCTCAGGTGAATAAACATATGTTTTTTTGGAAGATTCATGTGTTCTTAAATAATCTGAATACTATTTCAATTTGTGCAAATTATAGAACACAGAATTGGTAATTTAGCAACAAAGGCATAGGAGAAGCCATGTAGTGGTTTAGAAAGAGTAGGCATTTAGTTATAAGGAAAGAGGAGTAGGCATAAACATAAGAAAACCTTTGGATGGAGGAATAAGGAAAACAAAGAGTTTTTGATGATTAACATCCCTCTATCTTATCCATTAGTCTTATTTATTACTAATTAAAATCTATTGAGTTTAGTAAATAACTGATGTGGCATCTAATAAGTGTAATAAATTAAGAATGATGTATTTTATTTCCAAAAAAAAAAAAAATCAATTATCTTTTCAGAGAGAGTGTCACTTAGCAAAACCTCATGCTCTCCTGCACGAGGTCTCTGCTTTTATATATATATTGATGGTAATTATTTTGTCATGTGAAGCTTCCGCAGGCTTTGTTGTGTACTTGTATTGACATTTGTTTTTGTCTTCGCTCCCATGTCCTACGTTCCTTGTCTAATTTTTTTTCTAGTTTTTTTAGAATCTTCTCTTATCTAATTGTTTAATTGTCTTTTAGTGCTAACATTTATTAACTATTGATTGACTGAATCACTCATGCCCCAATCCCTACTTAGTAAATAACAAATTAAAAATACATTCAAATTCAACCACTCTACTTGCAGATTAGATCAAAAATTTTAATTATTATAACTTTATTTGCAAAATTAGACTGTTAAGGGGATCATACTCAAGTTTATTTCAATTGGACTTGGACTTAAAAAAGATTTAGAGTTAGGGACTCAAGATGTTCAAATTATTCAAGACCCATACATGCGAGCTTGTTCATGAGCACATTATTATGTTTAAATTTCGTTTGTTTTATCGTTGAATCTAAACTCAGACTTAAGTTTAGTTAATTTGTTAAAAAAAAAAAAAAACATAAACACATTTTGTCATGAGTCGAGCATGAGTTTTTCACAAATAAATAATTTGGTTCAAATGAAGAGATAGTAATAAACAAAAATTATATATATATAGATTTTTAATAGATCTAACGTTTAAAATAACACTATTGGTCATGTCAGCATTGCATATTTATTGCTTGCCAAATCAACTAATCTATTTAATTCTATCACTTATTTTTCTCTCTATCACTTGAGAGAGAGAGAGAGAGAGAGAGAGAGAGCAATTGCCTACCACATGACATACTTACAAACTCTTTTCACAAACTTTCTCCAAACTTCAAAAATTAGTACTATATTGTTATTGGTTGTTAACTTGTGTTAGAAGTGTGCAGTAAACCCGCCAATCTGTCAAAACCGATCTAATCTAACCCAACTTGCTAGGTTGAGTAAGTTTGTAAGGGTTGATGGATTGGACTGGATTGTGAGATTTTTTTTTTTTTTTTTTTTTTTAATAGTGGGTTGGGTTAGGTTCAGGTTATAAAATTCACAAATCTGCTTAACCCAACCCAACCCACCTATATTTAATATATATTTAAAATTAAAAATATATATTTAAAAATATATTATACAATTTTGTTATTTACTTTTTTACCCTTCTTCCTAAATAAAACTCAAACCCTGAGTTCTTCTCATATAGTTTGTGTTAGTTTGGTAGTATGCTCAAGATTAGTTGGTTATAAATTTACTCTCAATTTAATAAAAAATAGTGTGTAGCTCTATGCATATACACGGGTACAATTAAAAACAATTACAATTACACATTTTTTTGAGAAGATATTCAAATTATACATAGTATTAACTTACATTTTTTTTTAAACCATACATTTCTAAAATATGTGATGGTTTCTCATTATGTGTGTGTGTTTGTGTGTGTGTGTGTGTGTGTGTGAGAGAGAGAGAGAGAGAGAGAATTTAATTAGATTTAGGCATTTCAGTTTTTTCACTCAATAATTCAATTGCCACAAAAATTAAAAAAATAAATGGACGCGTGGTAGAAAATTGGACTCCAATTGAAATCCAATTTAAAATCTAAATTTAATTTGAACTCTTCAATTTTTACACTCAATAATTCACTTAGCACAAAATTAAAAATTTATGGGACTTGTGACACAAAATTAAGAATCCAATTAAAATCTAATTGGATTTTCTCTAAATTTTGGCTATATAATAATAATAATAATAATAATGTCCAATGGCCATGGTTTCAATCCAACCCAAACCAATTCATGTGAGTTGGGTTGGATTTTTTTTTAACCCACCATGGTGGTTTGGGTTGAAAAAAACTCTCAAACCGACCCAACCCGACCTATGCACACCCCTAACTTGTGCAATACATGGCCAATGACCTATAAGTCTAATGACATTTCTTAGTATTTTTTATGGAAATGTCGACATTTGGGATCAAATTTCTCTACTTAAGATATATCAAAACCCCGTGTAATAGATAGAAAAGTTCACACCAAATAATTATATTTAATACATGTTAAAATTAATAAGTATTTAAAGGTTAAATTAGATATATCTTGGGGGGGGGGGGGGGGACTTGCCTAATGTAATTAGAATTCTTTTCTTTTTCTTTTTTTCTGTTTTTTTTTTTTTTTTTTTTTTTTTTTTTGAGGAAATAATGTAATTAGAATTTTTTTAGATATGGTCAAACCAAATTCATTAAAAAAATCAATGACTTTTGATTAGTTAAAACTAAGTTTAGCATTATTCGTAATTCTAAAAGCCAAATTAAAAAGCACATATTATAATAATAATGTGAGATAATGTTAGCTGTATAATTTAAAGTGAACTTTAAAAGTGGCTTTCATTTCATAGATTATTGATTGTAGATTATATTAAATTAGACGAGACAGAATTTTTGTATTTTTGAAGGAAAAAAAGAAAAGAAAAAAAGAAAGAAAGAAATTCTTTCCACAAACGAAGATCTTGCTGGCATCTTACGTTCCCTCCCTTGACAAATCATTGGAGTTATAATGTTAATCCATTAATCTTATGACATTATCTTCATTGTCATCCAATGAAAGTGCATCATTATAATAAGTAATAACCATCAATAGTCCATGCTTTTAATTATGGAGTGTTGCACTTCTTTTCTTTCCAGGAAGGATCACCGATCAGATGTTGTTCTCAGTTTAAAAGACTTATCTTTCGTATGATTATTTCATCTTCTCCTCACTATTCACTCCTATTCATTTGTTCCAAACTCAGTTTTGGTAGGCTCGCTGGTTGGACCATTGCTGAGTTAACCCCGGGGGAAACAATCTTAGAGTTGGACCAACCCAATCTTGGGCCTAACATTACCAAAACATCGGCCCTATCCCAGTTCCTGTTATTTTTATTGGAAAGCTTGGCTGCAATTTTCTCTTTTTAATACGATAGAATCAAATTTTAACCAATCTGTTGGCCTAATGATTGCTATTTATTATCAAGCCAAGAAACTACTTCTGCTAACTCAAATCCACAGCTGCAAGGATGCTTTACCATTGACAAGAGACCGGCCTCAAAAAAAAAAATTTCTTTGGTTATATGGAAAATTTTTGAAGAAAGAGCAAAGTTAGGCAAGAAAAGCAAATGGTGTCTTACAATTTGAATTATCTCTGTAAAGAAAATACTTACCAGGCCACTGAAGTATACTTGGTTAGTTAAACTTCAACTGATAGTCCAAATGAAATAAAAAATAGAAAACCTCTTGAGGACTGAAATTGAAGTGCCAAGCTTACAAAACTTCTTGGTATACAAATGGAACGGAAACATGACCAGTTTCAATAATTCTCAAAGCTCAAGTGCTTATAATTTTAAGGAAGTCTTTTTGATTTTTTTTTTTTATGAAAAAAAACCCTCTTCTATTCTAGAAAAGAACTCAAAAAGGGCCTTATATACATGTACATACATACATCATATAATGCATTTGAATAAACATATGATGCGTTCAAGAGTCCAGAACCTTAACCCAGGAGATGACAATGCTAATACATTTTGTAGCATAATAAAAAGTATATATACAACTGAAGTATGCACGATAAAAAGACAATTATATGTAGTTGCCTTATTGTGCAGACATGTGAAGGTTATGACCCTTAACCCTAGCTTCCCTGCAACTTCGTTATGAGTAGTCTTACTCCATGTTGTGGCGTCAGTAACATTTTATAAACAGGGGAGTGACAGTATTCTGGAGAGAGGGTAAAGGAAAAGTTGGATAATATGAGAGAGAGTACTACCTTGAGTTGAAGCATTGCAAAGTTCTGGCCAGGGCACAATCGACTCCCATAGCCAAATGGTATGTATGCTTGGGGATACTTGCATGCTTTAGATATCCCATGTGCAAACCTCTCTGGCTTAAATTCCAATGCGTCTAGACCCCAATTTTCAGGGTCACGGTGCATTGCAGGAATCAAACTCCATATGTGGACGCCTTTTGGCACTACAAACCCCCCCAACTTGATATCTGAAAAAGCTTCCCTTGCCGTTATAACAGCAGGTCCATAAAGACGAATGCTCTCTTGGATCACCATCATCAACTGCACGGAGATTTGTGATTACGAATGTATGCATAAAAGCTGTATTACTTGCAGACAAAGGGAAGCAACAAATTAACAATGTACAATGAAAATTCAAATACCATTTTCAATTTGCGAAATGCATCCATGTCTTGAAAGAGATTATATAATTGATCTCCACAGACCTCAAGAATCTCAGTGCGAACACGTTCCTGCCATTCAGGGTGTAATGCAAGCAGCATCAAGATCCAGGAGGCTGAAAGAGCAGTAGTCTCATGGCCTGCAAAGTAGATATTTTTACATATGTCAACAAAGAAGCGGTCTATTTTCAACCTTGGGAGCATGTCATCACTAGTAACAGCACTTTCAAGCATCATTTGTAAAAGGTCCTTTTCAGGCACGGTGCCTTTTTGGCTTTCTTGTTGGCGATCCTTGATTACCTTGAGTATCAGTGTGTCCACCTCTTTCTTTAACCTCCATATCTCTCTGTTGCTCTTTGTGGGAAGAAATCTAGATAACATACACAAATAAAAACAATTATTTCCTTGTCATTAACTTCTCTTGATGAATCCTAAATTTTTTTTGGGAAAAAGATGTTTTATTTATGTTAAAGTTATAGGATGACTAAACCTAAAGTTGAATAGTCCAAAAAGTGCACTTGGTTTGGACAAGGCATCTTGCAAGGAGGCAATCTTCACAAAAATCAGATTGCCTTGTGAGTAAGAGCTGCCAAAACAGGATTTTGATATTATATCTGCCGAGAGGCTCTTCAAATCCTCATCAATAATCATGTCTGCAACCCCTCCCTCACTCTCTATTATACGGTTCTCCCATGTCTTCATCATTGCTATGGTAGATTGCTCCATCAGACCCACCATATTCTGCAAATAAACTTCTCACATTTCATTAATATAAAAAATCCAGAAAGAAAGAAAAGAAATAATTGCACAAACTGCATAAATTGTTTTACTTGTGGGGTTATGTCTAGTAATTACCTTGACCTTGTTGATGAAGAATTCAGGAGCAATGAGTTTCCTCTGGTAGACCCAGTTGTTTCCGTTAGCCTTAATGATGCCATCACCCAGCAAAGGCTGAAATGTCTCAGACAGATATGAAGGTTTACCCAAATCCAAGGACTTGTGCAGGCTCAATTCCCTTAGTAAGTCAGGCTGGCTCACATACAGGTGCTGCTTGCTCCCTGTTGAGTACATATATACTGGACCTGCATTCCTCAACCACGTTTGCCTCCAATTAATTTTTACAACTTGCTCCAATTACCCAGCTCATTAAATGTTTTTGTGCTTATATGTTTATAAGTATCATGAGCAAAGTCCAACCTCAGCCCGCATGGAAATGAACAGGTGGGAATTTAGGCAGTCATCACATTAATCCAAAAATAAATATGTCAACCCAAATTCCCTAACATAATTCAATATAAAGAGATCAGTAATGTTACTAGTTTTTATTCATTTGTGTGGTCATCAAATCCAAGGGTTATGTATGTACTTCTATAAACCATCACCCTCTACACTAGTTCTATTTCTAACCATTAAGTTTTGTAGTTTGATATAAGTTTAAACAGTCTTTATTACTTGTTCTCACATATACAAAACAAAACACTATCTTCAAATAGTGTATATAGGCATTCAAATCACTTTCTTCCAATAGCATTTATAAATCAAGATCCAAGATATAATCAAGAAAATTTGCTATTACTCTTACTTGGATAATAAGAAAAATTTCCAACAACATATTCAAAAATGTAAACTATGAATTTATATATTTGTTGAAAACCAAAATGATGTAATGAGGATGCATACCATACTCTTGTCTCCATATTTGGAAATAAGGAAAGATGGAGTGAGTCCAGTTTTCAGAAACAGATTGGCCATCAGAAGGATTGTTGGTCATGGAGGATTGGATCTTCTGCATCTCTGAAATGTTCCCATAGGGAAAGGAAGGTGGTGGCCCCCTAATGCCTTGCCTCCAAATTATTGACCGAATCCTTCTGGGCTTCAGCCACACCACATGACATACTCTTATTAACACACTACATACTCCTATGAATACAAGAGACCACCAAATCTCTGCTATCAATCCTTCTTCCATCTCTCTCTCTTTGGTCTACTCCCCCTCTCTGGTGGGTTAGAAATCTCATAAATATGGAATCAGGATAAGGCTTCCTACCAATCACCTCCTAGGATTGAGTAACTGGGAAGGTACAACCTTCTACAACATGGTAATTAAGGTTAGGCCATTTGTATATCTAACAGCAACTTCTGCGCTCCTCGTTAACCTCGTGTGTTATAGGAAACAAAGCACAATGACAGAAACAAAGCACAATGCTAAATAAAGAATCTAGGCATATCCATGAAATCCAGTGTATGTATAAAGAAAAGGCACTCATTGATATAGATAAATCCAAGAGAACAGAATAATATATGTTAGTGCTGTAAAGGACACTACTTTTTTGTTCTGTACTTATTGTCCGATAGAAAATAATGACATAAAACAAGACATGTGACCGAACCTAACTAGTTTGCTGAGGATACATAGCCAATCTTAGAATGATTTGGTTGTTGTTTATTGTTGGATTCTTCCTTGAGGTGGCACTCATCAGATGGTATCTCTTAGTCCATTTTACAAACTCGAAAAAGCTTTGTTAGCTCAAAATAAGGTACAGAATACGGACCTAATTGAAATTTCCAATCACTCTATTTCTCCATATGAAGAAGAAGGTGTTGGAGAGGAAAATGGTGGAAAAGAAGAAGTTAGAAATTAGGGAGGGAGATTTCTCAACTCACCTTTGCTAGTTGCTACTCTCTCGATCTTTATCTCTTCCGCTCAAGGATGATATTTTCTTCTTCAGGCTCAGGTACCCCATAAATTATAGAGACCCCATAAATATTTGAACTTTTAAATGCTACATCCCAGTGCAGTAACTGACAATTCTGAACAATCTCTCTAGAATTTGAGAAACAAAATTTTGAAGTTTGCAAAAAAAATTTAAAAGAAATAAATTAAGATTTGAAGCTCATATGATAAATAGTAAACGGGCAAAATGGCGAGGAAGAGCTAACTGCAGAGTGCAGAGATCTGACTCTGTTTGTGTGCGCGCAAGAAGCTGTTCGTTCTTTTAATTGAAGTGGTTATGTCGTTGGGTGTACACCCTTTCCATTTAGCTTAAAATGTGTAACGTTTTAGTTAGTTGTCAGGTTTAAAAAAAATTTTTGAAACTAGCATCTCGAGTTTTTAAAACTCGAGATTCAATTGTGTCAGCTCGTTTAGACCCCTTAAACCCAACAGATTAACCTAGTGAATTAGCCAAGTGATTAACTTAGGTAATTTAATTAAAACTAGGTTAATACAAATAAGCAAAAAAAACAAAGCAGTGGAAAATAAACAACCAAAGATATGATGACCCAGGAAACCACACCGGCAAAAACTTGGGGAGGATTTGACCTAGCTATCCTCAAGGTAAACTGAATCCACTATGAAAGAATCGAAGTTTACACAATAAGACTTAGACCACTAACATCTTATTGCTACTCAAGTGTAGGAAACTTACTACCACGACCCCATGATAGCTCCGAGATCCACGGACTCCTTCTTTCTTGAATTCTTCAGCAAATCCAGAAGCGCACCTGTTTGTATATCTTTGTGCTCTTTTGATTATGCAACTGTATTGATTTACACAACTCTTGACATGAATCTCAAGTTTGTAAACCCTAAGTGTATGTGAAGGCAAACACCTCTAGATCTCACAATGAGATTCACAAACACAGCATTCAGAACTCTAAAAACGTGGCTAGGGTTTTCCCTTATATACTTAGGGCAAAACATAAAACCATATACATTAAATGGACTTGGGCTGAGTTGGAATTTTCTGCAGAAAAACGATCTGCCCGATTTTCGATCGATCGAGTCTAATTCTCGATCGATCGAGTCTGACAGAAAGTTAATAGTAATTCTACATAAAAACTCGATTCCAACTTTACATTAAAACCCATACTTTGAGCAAGTCTAACACACGACTAAACATTGTTTTGATCATGGTTTGCCAACATACAAATTGAAGTTCTAAATACATTAGATCCTAATCCTTAGAACCTAACAAACTCCCCCTTTGGCAATCCGTGACAAAACACAGACTTAACAAAAAAGCTCAAAGTTACAAATTGAAATAGCCCATTACAATAAAAAGCCACTTAACCATTCAATCTAGACTACTATCTAACAGTTGCAAAATAGACAGCAGCTCGACTGAAAACAACCTGTATATTCCTGTAATACTTAACAAACACATAAACGCATGTGTGGAACAAAAACAGGAAATATATAAATAAAAATTTCTTAATTTCACATGACACAAAATAAAGACATATATCATGAATAACATCATCAATATAGATCAATAAGCAGAGTAGCATAGTGAAATAAGAAACATATACATAAAAATGTATCTTAACAAAAATACACAGTGAAGCACCTAGATACAATCTAATAACTCCACAAGCTCCGCAGTATCACTACCAAGTAAACAAAACTCCCCCTAAAATGTAAATCACCACAACAAAATCTCCTAGATACAAATGAACGTAAATCACCACAACAAAATCTCCTAGATACAAATGAACTATGCACTCCCCCTTTTTGTGACGAATTGCCAAAGGGCACTCACTCATCATCAAAAGGAGGCGGAGGAGAATGACGAGAGCTCGCCAAATCCGCTCGTAACGCACGTAGCTCATCAAGGATGTCCACCAAAAGCTGACCATGAGCCGCCTGAACGGTCACGACAGTATCAAGCGTCCGACGAAGGTCAGAAACCTCATCAAACGGTGGAGGAACATCAGCAGCAGCAGCAGCAACAGCAGGATCAGAAGACGTCTCAGCTGCATGAGTATCTGTAGAAGAAGAAAGGGGTGGAGTGACACCGGAAGGCTCTACCCTAGGACGCTTAGAGCTAGCTCGAAGTTGAGCAGCCCTTTGCCTCAAAAAGGTAGCACCAATAGGAGCGATAATATGAACAGGCTCAGAAGCAGGATACTTACCAAAACCAAGAAAAAGGAGAATCCTATGAATAAAAACAGGAAAAAACAAAGCATGAGCCGTAGAACTAGACCGATGAACCTCGTTCAAAGAACGAAGGAACAAATGCGGAAAACTGATAGGCGCATCAGTGACAAGAGCATACAAAAACACACATCGCTCAAGAGGGATGGTGTGGACATGCGAAATAGGCCACAAAGAATGACACGCTATCCTAAAGAAAAGATAGTGAAGCTCGGAAAGCTCAGCTGAAGTGATCCAAGGATCGGAACCCCACTGGATAGAAGACCCAGTGATGTATGACAGGACGTCATCAAGGGGTGGAGACTCCTCGTAAGGAAAAACGGGATGGTCCACAATGGGCACCCCAAGAGCATCAGACACTCCCCGAGGGGTAATGCGATACTCCACACCACGTAACCACACATTTACCAAGGTGTCGATATCGTAGACATGAATAGAGAGGTTCGAATAGAACTTTCTAATCAAAGAAGCAGGAGGAGGATGCTCAAAATCAAGAAGAGGTAACCAACCCCGACGCTCAAAGTTACGTCGCACCTCAGGATCCAACTCATCTAATAAGACCCTACGCTCAGCCCAAATATGACGCCTAAGGTTCAGAGTCTCATAGGTGACTTGGTTTGACTCACTAGGGAACCGCTCAGTGTCAAAAGAAGGAGAAGGAGAAGGATCAGAAGTCCTATGGGCTCTAGTTTTCTTAGGCATAGTGCTAAGGAAAAGAGATAGACATAGAAAGAGAAGAGCAAAAACAAATACCAAGGGCAGACTGCAAGTTAGCATAGCATAAAAATATAGAGAAAAAATAGCAAATCTATATGATGCATGAGCATGAACACCAAATGATGCATGTACTAATGCAGTGACAAGTTCAATTGTGATCCAAATTAACAAAATTAGCTTGAGCAAGCAATATTTATCAAAAATACCCAATTTGAAAAACCCAAGTTTTCAAAACACAACAAATTGATAAATTGATCAACACAATAGTTAATTAACACAATATAATGATCAAATTAGTCAATCTAACAAGCCAATTTCATCAATTTCAATCAAATTGAACAAAACCCCCAATTTTCTCAATTTCAAGCCCTAGAATTTCAAATTTTCCTCAAAACACCAAAATAATCAAATTAAACCACATGTAGAGCTTAGGTAAGGTGTCCCCACAAAAACCCATAAAAAATTTGAGAAAGAAACACTCAAAAACATTCCCAAAAAGACAAAAATCCTAAATGTCGAAAATACCCAAAAATGCATGAAAATAATGCATGAAACTTGAAAATAAATGCAAAGGGAGGGGCAAAAAGGACTTACCAGACTTGGGAGAGAGAGATGTAGCAAAATAATTGGAAGAAAACGACAAAAACTCCAAGAAAAGTGCTTGACCGGTTGGTAGGGAGACAAAAACTTTTGGAAAATTTTTTGAAAGGTAAAGAATCACATGGAAAAAGACCTTTTTAAAACTAGTCATCCCGATTTTTGATCGATCGAAAATTACATTCGATCGGTCGAAAACACCTTCGATTGATTCAAAACAAGCTTGGATCGATCGAGCCAACTAGAGAGTTTTCTGAGTATTTTTAAAACATTTTCGATCGGTCGAAAATCAGTTTCGATCGATCGAAATTCTGGAAAAATCACAGTTTTGAAAAACCAAACATTTTAGATCAAAAACTCCTCAAAGCATTAGATTTTATAAATAAAATGCATGAGTATGAGATGAGATGTTTTCCAAAAACACATGTATTCAACCCAGATTTCTCAAAGCAGAAAATTTCTTTCAATATACCCAAAAAAAAAACAAACAAGCAAACATGTTCTGCATCAATTTCTCGAAATTCTCAAACTTGGTTGGTCAGAAAAAAAAAAACACACAATAACATGTACACAGTTTAGCAAAGAATAACTTGTGTAGTGTGTGCAACTAGCATAAACTTGAGAAACATGTGAGGTGATATACATAATATTAATCAATCACAATTTCTACAAAATCCATCACATGAATTTGAAAGAGACTTTTACTTAAAGAGTTACATCCTATAACTCCCACATCTCCTAGAATAAAAGCTTGCAATCATGTAAGTTTCTTGATTTGCCTCATAATTAATATTCAAATTAAATGATTAGAAACTTAATAAAAGCCGGGATAATGTACACACCAATTTTATGAATTTGTGAGATTATTATAGCCCAATAATGTACACACTAATTTTAATAGAGGCTACACCTTATGTTCTGTTTGTGCATGTGCTACACTTTCTCGAGCACAAAATCTTACGATATGCACTAAGGTGTTCATGATTGGCTAATAAACGGTGGTGAGATGGTTATTTATGCTTTTTTCAATAAGTTCAAGTCCAACAATCAAAGACATAAGACTTCAAGATCAAGATCATGTGATCAACAAATATAGCATCTTCCCACACAACATGCAGAACAAGACTTTAGCTAGTAAAGTGCAATAGAAATAAGTGCATCAAAGCTAAACAAGGTACATACATATGATATGCAAAATTTGATTGACCAACCTTGTCTTCAAATTTAAGAAAAAATAGCAAAAACACAATTTGCAAAATTTTTATTTTTTTATTTTTTATATTTATATAAATCAAAGAAACAAACATCCTAGAATGAAATGCATGAATGTAATGCAATGAAAATCCTAGAAACAGAGGTCACCAAAGATAGAGGAATGAAACACAAGGACCATGTCAGACAGACTCAATTAGATTGAGCCTTTTGCATCCAAAACTTTTTAGATGCAACTCTTGCATTGGAGTTATGATTCATATTAGAATTCTGAGCAACTCCAGGATTGGAATAAAGGTTCAATGCCTTTACCAATTCACCAATAAGTACCATAGGATCATGTGCTTGGGGCACAGGTACTTTAGTTTTATTTGCTCGCTTCGCAGCTTGCAATTTAAAACAATTTAGACGAATGTGTCCAGGTTTTCCACAAAAATGACAAACCCATGCAGGCTTATCATGCAATTTGCCCTTAGTAGAAGTAGAAGCTCTAGAATGAGAAGCTTGAAGATCAACCCTAATCTTCCTAGGTGGAGTAACATTTATAGGTTTGATAGGTTCACTCACCAAGGGTTTGACAATCTCACTCTTAGGAGGTTCAAAAGAAGGAACAAATTTAGTGGAAGAAGGTTCAAGCACAGAAATACTTTCCTCATAACCTAAACCAGTTTTATCAGAAGGAGACTTTTGAATACTCAGCATGTGATCAAGTTTGGAGCTTGCAGTCCTATTAGTTTGTTCTCTAGCAACAGATAAATCAAGTTCCAAACATTTAACTTTATCAAGTAAGAGCATGTTCTCAGTTTTCACATTATTCAAAAACTCATTTGCATCAAAAAATTTAACAAGTAAATTTTTATTTTCAAGTTCCAAAGATGCAATTTTCTTCAAGCCTTACTCAACATTCATGGCATCCTTTGCAGCAACTTTGCAAAGTTTATTGTAGGCTTCCTGTAAATCTGCATCCTCAGAGAATTCCCCATCAGAAGGTCTCTTCAACAGACATGCTTTCATTAACTACTGTAGTAGCAGTGAAAGCAATGAAGTTTCCATCCTCATCACTAGCGGATTCATTGTCGGAAACTTCATCATCACTAAGGGTTACAGCCATAACTTTACCCTTAGACCTCAAGTATGTAGGACATTCAGATTTTAAATGACCATACCCTTGACAATCATAACATTGTTGTCCCAAAGAATTATTAGAAGGCTGTCCCACTTTCTCCTTAGGTTTTTCAGTGTTATTGACTTTAATGGGATCATTCTTCCTAAAATTTCTAGGTTCAACAGTGTTCTTGCCTCTTGCCCTTCTGTTATTGTTCCTAAGAAAGTTTCTAAAGTTCTTGGCAAGATAGGCAATCTCTGTAGCAGAGAGTTCATCATCAAATCCACCATCATCAACATCATCAACAGACTTAAGAGCCATTGATTTGGATTTGTTAATCTTAGGGAGGTCTAACTCATAGGACTGAAGAGATCCTACAAGTTCTTCAACAGGGATGGAGTCCACATCCTTGCTCTCAGTGATGGCAGTCACTTTGGGTCTAAAGTCCTCAGTCAAAGATCTAAGAATCTTCCCAACAATTTTAGGTTGATAATAGATTTCACTCAAATTATAAGCAGAATTAACAATATCATTCAATTTAGCATAGAATTCATCAAAAGATTCATCATCATTCATTCTAATGCTTTCAAATCTAGTAGTTAATTGCTGCAATTTGTTTATCTTAACTGCCTTTGTGCCTTCATGCACAGTCTGGAGGATATTCCAAGCAGTATGGGCAACCTCAACATTAGAGATTCTCTTAAATTCCTCCATAGAAACAGCATTAAAAATAGCATTCATAGCTTTGCTATTGAAAGCGGCTGCCTCCTTTTGAGAAGTTTGCCACTCACTCACAGGAGTAGTGGGCTTCTCCCATCCGTACTCAACAGAATTCCAAACTCTCTCATCAATGGATTTCAGGAATGCTTTCATCCTTACTTTCCAATAAGCATAGTTGTTTCCATCAAAGTGAGGTGGAACAACAAAAGAGTGTCCGTGTTCCATGACAACAGGGGTCAAGGATCAGCTAAAAGATCAAAGGATCAAAAACAAAAGCTACCCGCTCTGATACCACTTGTCAGTTCGTTTAGACCCCTTAAACCCAACAGATTAACCTAGTGAATTAGCCAAGTGATTAACTTAGGTAATTTAATTAAAACTAGGTTAACACAAATAAGCAAAAACAACAAAGCAGCGGAAAATAAACAACACAAAGATATGATGAACCAGGAAACCACACCGGTAAAAACCTGGGGAGGATTTGACCTAGCTATCCTCAAGGTAAACTGAATCCACTATGAAAGAATCGAAATTTACACAATAAGACTTAGACCACTAACATCTTATTGCTACCCAAGTGTAGGAAACTTACTACCACGACCCCATGATAGCTCCGAGATCCACGGACTCCTTCTTTCTTGAATTCTTCAGCAAATGCACAAGCGCACCTGCTTGTATATCTTTGTGCTCTTTTGATTATGCAACTGTATTGATTTACACAACTCTTGACATGAATCTCAAGTTTGTAAACCCTAAGTGTATGTGAAGGCAAACACCTCTAGATCTCACAATGAGATTCACAAACATAGCATTCAGAACTCTAAAAACGTGGCTAGGGTTTTCCCTTATATACTTAGGGCAAAACATAAAACCATATACATTAAATGGACTTGGGCTGGGTTGGAATTTTCTGCAGAAAAACGATCTGCCCGATTTTCGATCGATCGAGTCTAATTCTCGATCGATCGAGTCTGACAGAAAGTTAATAGTAATTCTGCATAAAAACTCGATTCCAACTTTACATTAAAACCCATACTTTGAGCAAGTCTAACACACGACTAAACATTGTTTTGATCATGGTTTGCCAACATACAAATTGAAGTTCTAAATACATTAGATCCTAATCCTTAGAACCTAACAAATTGTAACTCGAGTTTTTAAAACTTGATTTGTAGAGTTTCTCAGTACCCTTACGTGGACAAAATTTCCACGTGGACCAAAGTAGAAACTCGAGTTTATAAGACTCGAGTTCTTCAGACTATACATTCTCAGCCACTTTCAAACTCCTCACTCAAACGGTCTTCACTCTCAGTCTCTCATTCACTCTCAAACACTCTCACTGAAACTCCCAAATCCGTGACACTCTCAGTCTCCCATTCACTCTCAAACGCTCTTGAGTCTTAGTCTCGCAACCACTATCACTCAAGCACCCAAATCCGTCACCTTGAACCTGTTGGCGTGCAACGAAATCGCCCTCAAACGCCAACGGAAGCTCAGATTGTCCCTACCAACGGAAGCTCAGACGATCCCCTCACCCATACCTTAAAAATCCCTTTTGTCCCTACCAACGGAAGCTCAGATTTTTGAATCCATTTTGAAGGTATGTTTTTCTTATAAAAATTTGAGCTTTTTAAATAATTATTCCGTCTGGGTTTAGGTTAGTTAGTAAAGATCAATCAATGCCAAGAAGATATAATAGGGAAAATTTAAAAAGGAACCCCAAAGTATATGTACTTCCGTTAGGCAAGTCCAAGTACAAACTCACTTTCCAGCCATTTGGTATGTGGGTTTTGGTTTTTGGGATTTGATCATATTGTGGGACTTTGATGGCTCATTGTGATTGTGGCTATTTGAATAATGTTTTAAGTAATTAAAATTCATTGTTTCTTTATCTTAATTAAGCTTTTGACCAGAAATTTATGGTATGAGAGTAGGGTCCTCTTATTAGTGGGTGTAGCAGTATATTGAATCAAGTCTTTGCTGGTTTGGGTTTTGTTCATGTACTGAATTTTGATGTTTGCTGACTTGGGCTTTGATCATGTATTGAATTTTGATGGTTTTTGACGATTTTGTGATGTTTATTTAATTATTATGTTTTAGTCTTTGATCAATGCAGTTTTTTCATGTAGTTCATTGATGGTTCTTTATAAATTTGAGGAATGGTTTGTGTTTTGGAATCAAATATATATTTCTGATGGTTCTTTGTTATTGTGGGACTATATATGTTTCTGTTATAGTTGTTTCTAATGAGTGTTTAGTACTCTTTTGTCTGTTTGATTAATTTGTGGGAGTCATAGAAACTTAAGTTATTCATTTATAGAACAATGCGATATCAAACATTTCGAATCTGTTTTTGTTGTTAGATGTTTTAGCATTTAGCTACTGGAGTTTGCCGTTTGTATGGTTTCATTCATAAAAAAAAAAAAAAAAAAAAAAGTTACAGTTATCTAAGATTTTCCTTAAGGACCTTGATTATATTTGCTCACTTAGTTTATACATTTTGAAACAATCTAGAACGAAAGTGTGCATTCAAATCTGAATTCCCTTGCAGCCAAACGTTAATGTTCAACTAAATTAACTTTTATTTTTGTTGATAACATTGCTTCTGTGGTTATAATATTTTTTTTTCCCATGTACTGTGTTCTTTTTTGTGTTTTAATTATTGAGAAGTTCTAGATTTGGATAGAAAGCAAAAGAAAATGCAACATTTGAGGAATGTTCTGCAATAGTTGAGGTTCATATCCTCTAAGAGTTAAAATTCAGAGGTGATTGAGATTTCAACGGTAGCTGTGCAATCCCTTTTCCTTTTTTTTTTCTTTTCAATTTATATATTTACATTTTTATTTAATGTATCTTACTATTAAGATATTAAATTTAATTATAAACAAATTTGGGTGTTTCAAGTTCAACTGTCAGAGACCTAAATGATATAGATCTATTAGGCATGTTGAATCATGTAATTCTCAGTGTGGTCAAATCTTGAAAGGTCCAATTAGTCTAAAGGTTTAGCTTTGTTTTTTCTTTTTACAATTTAGGTTTAGCTTTAGTGATCAATATTCTGGTGATTATTCTTACCTCTAGGTTGGCCAGGTTTGGGATTTAATGACGTATTTGATTTGGGTTCATCTTCAATGACCCTTACCTTTGTCAACAATGATTCTGACTCCAGTCTGTATCCATCATCATAGAAAATTAGAACATATTAATTAGACTTTGAAGAAATATGCCTCCATCTTGCCAAGCTAGGCTTCCTTCTTTAGTTATATCTTCTCCCTTCCACTTAAAGAATAATAAATAATGCATTGAACCATGTTGTGAGTAGAACATAACTTTGCAGTTCTATTGTAAATAAGCTTAAGTGTAAATAAGAACTATATCTCTTGAAATGAAGTGGTAGAAAGTAATTTGACTTTCCACTCAAGACAGACCATTAATAAATATTGCATTGAACCATGTTGTGAGTAGAACATAACTTTGAAGTTCTATTGTAAATAAGCTTAAGACTAAATAAGAACTATATCTCCTGAAATGAAGTGGTAGAAAGTGATTTGATAGGGTGCATCTCATGTTTTCATTTTTAATATATATGTATGTTTGCTACTGTGTGTTGATCTCACAGTAGCACTCTTTGCAGTATGGAGCCTCAGATGGATGAGGAGCCAGCGATCGTGCACCCTGGTCCAGAAAATGCTTCATTGTTGACGCATTAACAAAACCATCGATCAGAGGCCATTTGGAATGGCGAGGTGAAACATCTAGATCTAGTTCTAAAAACCTTTTAATTTTTACGTTGTCTTTGATTTTTAGCAAGTTCTTTCAAAGTTGTATATCTAGTTCTAACAACCGCTATATTTTTTATCAATTTTACAAGACCCGGGCCCACTTACGTGCCGTGGTCGCTCTAAGGAGATGGCAACCATAACGATGGAAGATAATCGGGTGATTGACATTATCAAGTTGGTGGGGCTAGAAGGATTGTTTAGGGCCCCTTCCAAAGGGATAGATCATTGCCTAATAACGGCCCTAGTTGAGCGATGGCGGCCGGAGACTTATACATTCCATCTTCCACATGGTGAGATGTCGATCACCCTAGAAGATGTGGAGGTTATTTTGGGACTTCCTATTGACGGTGAGGTCTTGATTGGGCCGACTGTTGTGGAGAATGGGGATTGGAAGCAACTGTGCGTAGAGTTGCTTGGTTTTGGAGTTCTGGCAAATGACAACACAACTTTGGTGGGGCAAAGAATTCTCATCAGCTGCCTTGTTCAACGCATTGCAGAGCCACTGCCTCATGATGCAATGGGGATGCAGATACATCAGTATGTCCGGTGCTATATCTTAGCGCTACTAGGGGATAAGCTTTTCATGGACAAGTCGGGAGACAGGGTGCATCTGATGTTCTTGGAGTTCTTGCGGGACCTTTGTCGTCCACGGCAGTATAGTTGGGGTAGTGGTTGCTTGGAATGGTTGTACAGAGAGTTGTGCCGGGCAAGCCAGAAAGACGCATCACAGATTGGTGGGGCGTTGCAATTGGTCTAGTATTGGGCATGGGCAAGGTTGCCATTCTTGTGCCCGAGGATAGAGCCCCCACCTGGATTTGTTTATGGCCCATGGCCAAAAGCTCCACTTGCATTTAAGTAAGTATTTTCATCATATTCAGTGTGTTATGCAATGTACTTTTCTTAGTAACTAAGTGGTATTATCTTATCTTATGTGATTCGCTTGTAATTGTAGGTGGGTGCGGGTGCCAAGCCCGAAGAGTAGGCCATCCGGCATGGCGTTGATCTACTATCGCGAGCAATTAGTTAGAATGCAACCGAGCCAGGTAATGATGGCATATGTCCTTTTCCTTAAAATCATTGTTTTAACATCTCTTTTATTTTATTTTTAGTTTTTTCCCTTTATCTATGTACTCTCCCCCTTGTTTCACATTTGAAGATGTTATGATAATTGTCTTTTGTTTGTATTATAGATTATGTGGCAGCCATATGAGGCAGACTTACGCCGCCTTCCTGCCTTTTGCGTTGCAGGGAGGGATATGTGGACGGCAAGGGTGCCATTTGTGTGTTTTTGCACAGTAGAGACACACCACCCTGACCGTGTCCTTCGACAATTTGGATTGGCGCAGGAGCGGCCCGACCATGTTGTGTATGATCATAGACTGCATAGAATAGACTTGCGTGGGAAGGTGGAAAAAAATTGGAGGGAGGAGCATGGACCGTGTATCCTTACATGGGGTATGAGACAACAACGACTTTGCCATGCACCTCCTCAGATTGGTGAGATGCCTCGCGATCATGCATATTACCGCTGGTACCGTCCGGTCACTCGAAAGTATGTCGACCGCAACAGCGCTAAATTAGATATAATGGTAATGTGTTTTAATTAGATTTTATTGTGTTCTTCGTTTTTTCTTCAGTACATGTACGAACGTAGAATCAATTGATTTCTTTTTTCAGCAAATCTGGTTTGATCTGACTGACATCCAATTAAAAAGATTTTCAATTACATATAGTATTGTAATAAAACTTGTAGCTCTTAGTTGACTATTTGAGTAGATTAATAAGTACTATATTATCCATTCTATAAGTACTATAGTATCCATTCTATAATTCATACATAAATGTTTCAAATTTGATTGTAATGGTTCTTTCTCCGTTTCAGATTGAAAGCCATTTAGCCCTGTTGGAGATGCTTCCTGTAGGCAGCCGAGACCACAACCATGTCCGGTGCGTCCTAAATAACGTGGTTGGGCTTGGTGGTGGTCCTGCAGCAAATGGGCAGGCAAACAATGGGCATGAGACTGAACCAACAGTGACTACAACCCCAAGCACAAGCACAACTCCCCTAAGTTCACCGAGCCGTGGTCGGCGTGCTACTGCAACCCCAAGCACAAGCGCAGCACCCCTAAGTACACTGACCCGTGGGAGGCATGCTACTGCAAGCCCACGCACAAGCGCAGCTAGGGGCCGTGGTCGGCCTACTACAGCAAGCCTAAGCACAAGTGCAGCTAGGGGCCGTGGTCGGCGTGCAACAACCCCTCGGGTTGTAACTAGTCCTGAGATACCTGCACCCATCCCCCATGCATCTCCTCAGCCCGAGGTCACTCCACCCATCCCAGATGCATCTCCTCAGTCCGAGGTCCCTCCACCCATGGTAGATGCATCTCCTCAGCCCGAGGTCCCTTCACCCACCCCACTTTCGCAGCCCAGTTTTGATCTCGGTATTCCTTTTCGGTTGACCCCTCCTACACACCCCGAGACACCCTCATACCCACCCACTAGCTCTAGTGCACCCACGTTTCCCATAGACCCACCCCGTACTGAACCCATGACAATGATCCCCACTCCTGGCCTCTACACAGAGCATCATTACCCACAAACCTCATCCTCATCCGACCCTCTAGGAGCTCCGGTTGGGATTGACACTCTACAGCCAGATACTGATGTATCGGACGAGCATCCCCCTCCTCAGCCCTCACCCCCACGAGGTAGACCGCAACGTGCTAGAAGAGCACCCACTTGTGGGACAGGTGGACACAAAATAGGACACAAAGGCAGCCAACTGGTATGATACATTAATTACAATGTAATGATAACATTAAGCAGTTCACTTTATTTTGATCATTACACCGAATATTGATTGTATGCATCTAATGTCTTTGCAGCATGATGATGAGCCTAAGGATGATGCCCCACAGCCTCCTCCCCCACCCAAACATTACACGAGGGTTAAAAAATGCAAAATTGGTTAGTCTACCACTATGTAAGTGCATTTTATGCCAAATAAGATGAGAGGTTACTTGATTTGGGTTTTTACTTCTTACACTTTCAAATGAGACATGTATATCTTCTAACATTTGAGTAAGAAGCACATTTTGCTTGATTGGAAAGATTTAGTTTCTAAAATGCTGTACAGGATTTTCCATAAGTAGTTATGTATTTATGTTATGATATATTTAGTTGTGTTGATCCATAGGATCCATAGCTGGACTCCAAAAGATTTGGGACTAAAGGGTCTCTTTCTATTTGGCCTAAAACTCTTCTCGGAATAGCTTTATGTTTCTTAAGAATCATTTGACATGATACTTCAAGAGAACTACCCTGCTCCACAGATCATGTACTGTTAGAGAAGTGTGGATCCACAATGTTCATGTTGTGGATCTTGAATTAGTTTTTTATTTTTTATTTTGTTTTGGTTGAGAGTAGTGTGATATGCTAGATGTTTAATTTAACCTGGTTCATCTGTGCAACTATGGGCTACATTTTATACTGGGTTTTTGGAGGATTTAACAATTGTTATGTTTGTGGTGCAGGTTGGTGATGGAACCACTACTATGGTTCTGCTTGCAGGGGAGTTTCTGAAGGAGGCCAAGCCTTTTATAGAAGACGGGGTCCACCCGCAAAATTTGATACGCGGTTATCGGATTGCATCCAATTTGGTAGATGATCTGACTCCCCCCCCACCCTCTTTTTATTATGAGGTGTTCACCTTCCTGCATCTTACATATTATGAACAATGTTGCAGGCACTTGAAAAGGTCAAAGAACTAGCACTTAGCATAGAGGGAAAAAGTCTAGAAGAAAAGAAAAGCTTGCTAGCTAAATGTGCTGCTACTACACTCTCTTCAAAACTCATTGGTGGAGAAAAAGAATTTTTTGCCTCAATGGTTGTTGATGCTTTAATTGGGCATGAAGATAGGTTGAATATAATTGGAATAAAGAAGGTAAGTTCAATTGTTAGTCATATAAGCTTGTAGTTATAACTACTGTTGTTTTGCTGTTTCAGCTTTTAATAATTAGTAATTATAAAAAAAAAAGCTTTTAATAATTGGAAATCTTAATCCACTTGCTTGGCTGGGAATTATGACCTAATGACTTGTTTTTTAATACTTGCACTGTAAAATGCATATTATTAAGATCCATGCTGACACTGACCTACTTGCAACATGGTCGTGTTTTGCCCCTTTCCAAGCTGTATGATCCTTTTCCTGTCTATACAGAGAGTTTGAATACAACAAAGTGCAAAAAGGATGTCCACAGATTCCAGCTCTCATTCCTAAGGACTGAGTAAACTAAGGATCCCAACTTGGTATTCTTAGACCTGTTTTCCCCCCAAAAAACCAGATTAGATTACAGAAGATTTAAGAATTGTGATCCAGTTTCAATGTGGGGCTTTTGTGGCACCTTTATTAGGCTACTTTTGTTATTCTTGAGTCTTAGTATTAAGTGTCTTTAAGTTAGAATGTTGTTGGATTAATTTTAATGAAGTTTTACTAAAATAAGGGTAGTTTTAGAGGCCCATGAGATTTACTTTTTGTTTTGATTCCTTTTCTATTTGGTTATTAGGAATCCTAGTCTTTCTAAGAAAAGGTTATTTATCTCCTAGTGCTTCACTCCTTTTAAGACCAGTATTGGCAATTTGGAGTGGTATACCCTTTGTCTGATGTGTTCAATTTGGAAGGAGCATGACCGTAGAGCATTTTAAGGGGTTGAGAGGCCTTTGAAGGAGTTGAGGTTGTTCTTTTTAAGGGCTTGTATTAGTGGATGGCTGTGCTACCTACCTATTCCTTGTTTACTTTGCTTGCTTTCATTGGTAGTTGTTTTTTTCTTGATGTTGTTACTCTCTGCTTTTTATCAACTCTTATGCCAAAGCTCTTGAGGTATGTCTTCTTGGGCATCTTAGTTTTATTTCAAATAAAAAAAAAATTTGTATGGTTGGTTGGACATGGAAATATCTAGTACTCTTATGCTTTGTTTGGTTGGGGGGATGGAAATATCTAGTACTTTTATGCTTTTCTTTTTCTAGGCACAAATTTACTTTTTTACAACTTATTAAGGCCAAAAAGCCAATGAAAATAAGCTCTCCCAAATGAGCACACTGATGGATGAATTGTATAATCCTTGGCTCTTCCCTTGGACAATATCTCAAGTATCTACCTAAGTTTAAGTCTGAATTTTTCATATGCATAAATAATCTATCAAACATGTTGAAGTAGTGTCCTGTAATTGGTTAAATTATTTTTGTATATTTGATGATAAAATTTTCTTGCTCCTAGGGGGAAAGTATCCTTGCAGATTTTGGCACAGAGCAGCTGGAGTTTATTGCTCTATCTTAGAGGACAGGAGACCCAAAGTATCAGCAGAAGGTAGTTGATCATGTGTATATGCACATAATTTTCATTTTTGGGGGGGGGGGGGGTGCGGGGAAGGGGGGTTTGGTGATGTGTGTGATGGAATGTAGTGTTTGCTGTTTTATTGGACTTTGGTCCCCTGGAGTAATGGGTGGGGTTCGCATAGGTCCAAGTCTTACAAAACCAAAGATGTTTTATGTTCAGTTTCTATTTGTGTTAAAGGTCCAAGTCTTGTGGAAAATTTCAATCATTAAGTTCCTTTGTAGGCACAAAAAGCCTGGAAGAGCAGCACCCACTTGAACAACGCAAGGGATTCATGTGGGCAAAATACTTTAATTTTACGTTGTTAAAGAGTATGGATGAAGATTTAGCAGAGGCTGCAGACGATGGTGATCATCCCCATGAGATGTGGTTGTGGCCATTAACAGGGGAAGTGCATTGGCAGTAGTACGAGACATTGTGCAGTTGACTTAATTTTTAGTTTTGTTGGTAGAGGGTGAGATGACATTATCCTATGTGGTTGGATTTTCTCCATTAAGACTTAAGTGATTGGGATTTAAGTGGCATTGTGCTCACATTGTATGAGGGATGGGTTGTATTTGAACAAAAGTTTAGTTTCTCTGCAATAAAACATACATTATTTGTTTGTATTTTGTGATTTGTTCTTGAAGCAATAAGCAACAGCCAAAAAAACAGCATTAGCTACAGAAAAAAGTATATACGCACTAAATTTAAAAAATAAAACGCAAGATCAAAAATAAAAACAAATAATAATTTCTGATAGGAACTCGAGTTTTTGACACTCGATTTTAGTAAAGAAATGGAACTCGAGGGTTTCAAACTCGAGTTTTACTATATAATTTCCCATGAATGCTCTGTTTCACCCAGAAAGGATGCTCTGTTTTTGGTGCGTTCACACCTATAGAACTCGAGTTTATGAAACTCGAGATTCATTGCCCGATTTTTTTTCCCCCCAGATTGATGCATGCTCTGTTTTAGGAAGATTGGGCACTCTGTTTTTGGAGTGTTCACACTAGTGGAACTCGAGTTTCATAAACTCGAGATTCATTGCCCGATTTTTTTTTACACAAGATTCATGCATGCTCTGTTTTAGGCAGATTGGGCACTCTGTTTTCGGAGTGTTCACACTAGTGGAACTCGAATTTCATAAACTCGAGTTCTACTGGGAATTTTTTTTTTTTCTGGGCATATAGGCAAACCAAAAACAACCACATGCACCTACTAAGAAACAGAGATAGAGAAGCTGAGAATGTAATCCACAAACACTCGGTGAGAAGCAAAGAATGTAAATGCACTTCAAGCACGTCCAAAGGCGTTCTCAATAAGCACCAAACTATAGAAACTGTTACGCTCTCTGCGTAAACATAATTTTACGGTGTAAATGCACTTAAATCACAGCAAAAGCCATTTTCTAATTAAAAAGACATTCAAAACATGCCTAACCACGCTTACTTTGCAGTTCTAACCATATTACTCAAATTACAATATTCATAGAAGTACAATGGATAGATAATTACAAGTACATTCAACAAAAACCAAAAAGTCAATTGTGCCGATACAACGCAATCACTTTTCCTAAGATCGGCAGTCCACATAATGAAACGTCGTCCATGTAAGCATGCCTGAAAAACATAAACGATGGTTGTTAGGAGACAAGGTAGTAAATATTACGTAAACATAGAATGAACAACCGAATCCAAAACATTTTGCCCTTTGTCACCTACCTAGTTTGGAACATGACCGCTTGTGGAAGCGCCACGGGACTGCGGACATTTTCGGCAGTTATGCCCGGAAGCATGACACAGTCCACATGTATGCTTGGGTTGACTCTCTATCAAATTTGCATCCTCCCTCCGCCATCCCGGTTCTCGATCTTTATTCCTTACTCCATCCATCTCATTCCTTATTCTGGATTTCACTGGTCGACCTTTGCCCCGCACCAATGCTGGATTAGGCAACCACTTTGGCCTCATGGGTTCCTTTCACAATGACTGTGACTTAGGAACCACAAATGCATGTGAGTAAGTGCTACGGGCATAGTTCAAACTATAACATGGGTGAATATATATGGTCGAATCAATTTGTGTCGCATCACATACTCTAATTACATGTGAACACGGGATCCCAATGTTTTGCCATTTTTCACAACTGCATGTTCTTTCCAGTAACTGAACTTCATAACTGTGGTTTCCCCCTCCTGCGCTACATAGGTTGTGTGAAGTAACTACCTGATATCGCATCTCTTGTGCTCTAAATGCCTTGACATAGTGTTTCTCAAATTTACGCTTATTTCCCTCCCACGTGGAGAAGGCATATGTACTCCATTTTTTACCCTCCATCAACTTATTCGTAATTGCTTTGTCCCGGTCGTGGAAATATTCAACAAGTTTGGACCAAGTGAACTCAACCATTGCGGCAATAGGAAGGCCCCGTGCACCTTTCAGTACACCATTGAAGCACTCTGATATATTGGTTGTCATTGCCCCAAAACGTCTCCCACCATCATGTGACTGGGTCCACATATCCACAGACTCGCTTATTAGGTATGTGTATAGAAGATAATCCTTTTCCCTGCCATCCTTCCCTGTCACCTTCTTCTTCTTCCTAATGGCCTCAATTTCCACCTGTTTAATGGAGTCCATTATGGGTATCAAATTTTACTGCCTGAGTAGCATATCCCGCTTTCAACGCCGCTGACTTTAGAGTCGAGTTCTGATAATGTGTGTTGAAGTTGCTAGCAACATGTCTCAAGCAATATCTATGAAATACTCGTGGTTTTCCATCATCCCCTCTAGGCCAGTTTGCAATGGCATTTTTGATACTGAGATGTCGGTCAGAAATTATGCAAATGCCTTCGTCAGGTATCACGTGGCCAATCGTATCTCTGAGACATTTTAAAAACCAACTCCAACTGGACCCTGACTCACAATCCACAACAGCGAAGGCGAGAGGGAATACCTTGTTGTTAGCGTCAGTTGTCATTGCAACCAACAACTTTCCCTGATATTTACCATAGAGATGGGTCCCATCAATACTAACAACCGGCTTGCAATATTTGAATCCATTAATGCTTGGACCGAAAGACCAAAACACATAATGCAAAATTAATGTGTCATCTTCACCGGTGGGTTTGGTACAATAGAATACCTGGGTAGTCGAATCCTGATCAATATATGTCATTAGCAACTTTTGCAACCTTTGGTAAGACTCTTCCCAATTCCCAAACATCTTCCCAATCGCCTTCTGTTTCGCATCCCATACCTTGTAGTAAGAAGGCTTATGGCCCTTATATTTCGACTCTATCATAGACTTGAGATGCTTAATTGGGGTAGTGTGATCCTCACATAACTTCTTAAGGATGTCTGATGCAATAAAATTACAAGTCATCATTCCGCACCTCAGTCGGTATACATGTGTGAGGACCCACATACACGGTGATCATCCAAAGTCCGTGGAGATTGGGCTTCATGACCGCACAGACATACCACTTGCATGACTCATCCACGCATTTGGCACAGAGTTTTTTCGTCGTCGACCTACTAATCATAAAATTTTTGTTTTCATTCAGAGCAAAACTTATTAATACGCGCTGCATCTCTACTTTATTGGCAAAAGTCAACCCTTTATACAAATTCATCCCCTCTCTCCAAGTAGACACAAATGGTATCTCAACATGTGAAGGATCAACCATGTTTTTCCAAGTATTTGCAGAAAATGACAAGGCAGGAGGTGCGTAGGCAGGGATTGTATTCTCCATGTTTAGGACACTAATAACATTGTCAGCATTAAGTCCACTATCGTCCAATGTCTCATCATCATCAATGTCCCTCTCGAAGTCCCCAAAGTCCCTCTCAAAGTCCCTAAAGTCCCCTCGATCAATCCGCTCTTCAAAGTCATCTCTATCGGGAAAATCTTCACCGTCAATGGCAGTAGTCTCATCAACATAGTCGTTGTCATCATCGTCATCATCATCATCATCGGCATTAACATCATTATTGGCATGAACATCATCGTCCTCTAGATGTGTAGAATACTCATATTGAGCATCCGGAACTGTAACCTGTAAACTTGTGGCTGTTTGTTGGATTTCATCATCTGCACGCGGCTCCAACTGTATGTACAACTCAATACCACTGACTTCAGGTATTCTCTCTAACTTGTCAAACATGATCTTTACATGTTTATTTGTTTCTATCACCATATACTTGTAATTAATCCGATGCTTCAAGACTTCATGTGGCATACGATAAGTAATTTGTATGTTGTGTACAGCAGGATTCGCACACAATTCTTCCATAACTATCATCTTCAATTCATCGAGGGTCTTCAACCTACGATCAATTTGGGTATAACATAACTTTATACCCGGCCCTTCAAATGGCAATCCCTTGTTTGCATTGGCATTCTTAAGCGGACCACCATGGTATAGGATTAAATCAATTTCAGGCATTGTAAACCTGTTAGAGTCAAGTTACTATGTTAGTTAACAAACATTTTATCTATTCAAACTACACAACGTAGAAATTCCAATTCATTCAACTGGTATGAATTTCATATATCTTAGTAACATTTCATACTCAAATCATTTTTCTGTCATGCTAAGATTATCCACTTCATACCTAATACAAACAAAATAAGGCAAAATCCTTGTGAAAGTAATTAGAGTTTTATCATGTTACATATTTGCCACATTTACATACCCATTTCATACCCAATGCAAAAAAATTAATTTCATTACACATTCAAAGGCATGAATGACATACCCATTTTATTACAATTCAAAGAGGGTAGTCACTCATTCCATTTCATGCCCATTCATCATAATTCATTCACTACCCATTTCATACCCATTCATCACAATTCAATCACTACCCATCATACCCATTCATCACAAAAACCATGTCATTTCATACCCATTCATCACAATTCAGTCACTACTCATTTCATACCCATTCATCACAATTCATTCACTACCCATTTCATACCCATTCATCACAAAAACCATACAAATAAATACTTAAAAAATTAACACTAACAAAACAAAGTTTTATAATTGACAATATTGGTAAGAAACTAAGTTATTAACACTATCTACAATATAAATAGTCAAATTCTTTAACCCACACCCAACAACCAATACCCAAATACAATGACATTCAAATCTTTACATGTGCTTACCTGAGATATGAATTTGTTGAGGGAGAAGAGCAGTGAGAGATGCAATGGAGTTGTGAGAGCCAATGTGGTGTGGGGAGAGATGCAATGTGGTGAGTTGTGAGAGGCAATGTGGTGTGGGGTGAGCCTTACAATCAGTTAGGTCAGTGTGTGTAACCCACACCCAACAACCAATACCCAAATACAATGACATTCAAATCTTTACATGTGCTTACCTGAGATATGAATTTGTTGAGGGAGAAGAGCAGTGAGAGATGCAATGGAGTTGTGAGAGCCAATGTGGTGTGGGGAGAGATGCAATGTGGTGAGTTGTGAGAGGCAATGTGGTGTGGGGTGAGCCTTACAATCAGTTAGGTCAGTGTGTGTGAGAGTGTGTTTGTATCTCAGACTGAATTGATCTGCTGCGTGTTATATAAAATTTTCCCAGTAGAACTCGAGTCTTATAGACTCGAGTTCTATTATACATGTTTAAGGATATTGAGTTTCTAATACTCGATATCCTTAAACATTTTTGGACTAAAATCGAGTCCCAAAGACTCGATTTCTATTTCGCAGAAATTGAGTCTTTAAGACTCGAGATCTATGTGGCATTTTTTAAGTCTTATCAGCAAGTGCGTGCAACTGCAAAGGAGGTTTCTAAAAAGAGGATCTCGAGTTTTACAAACTCGAGATGCTATTTTCCATTATAATTCAAAACAGTAGCTAACTTACTATATACAACCTGAAGACTGGTCTACTCTGCACATTCCCCCGTCGTTGGGTCTATATTTTTCACTTCGGTCCTATTTAGTCCATTAGTTCTTATTCGATCCTATTTGGTCCACCTTGTTTATTCGGTCCTGTTCTGTTCATTTTATCCACTTTGTTCCATTTGGTCCATTTCAGTCCATTTGAAAACTTCGGTCCACTTCGATCTATTTTTGTGCACTTAAAGAAAGACATATTTGGGTTGAAAGCACCTAATCTAAATCCAAATTTATTAAAAAAATATAAATCTCAAACTCGTAAAATTTAAAATCCTGAGGATAACATTTATTATTGCTACGTTTTTGTTGAGCCACATTCATGTAGCATTTCAGTCCACTTCTGTATGACTGAATTTAAGTGAAAGTTTTTTTAAACATAAAGGCTATGAATATACAAATGAAATCTTTAGGGCAGTTATTAATTTATTTTAACGTCATTACTTTAAAATGAATTGCATGAGATTGATTATACATTTAAGAAAAATAAATTAATATATACATGTATGTATGTATGTATGTATGTATAATTTTTATTTTAAATGAATTATTCAAATTATTCATTTTCTTAAAAGAGATTGTCATGACAATCAAAACTCATATCAAACTTATACTGAATATGTATAATTTATTCTCTAAATTTTATTGTAGAGAGATAGACTACTTATGATGGGAAACTAAAAAATAGAGCACCAAAAAGTATGAACTCAAAATAAGTTGTAAAAATCATAATGATTCATCAATACAAAGTAGAGTTGTAAGAAAGAATAAAAAATCAAAAGAAAGAAAATAACAACTTTTTCAAGAGATAATGTGAGAGAGAGTAATAAGAAATTTATAGAAAATAATATGAGAAGAAAAAAAGTAAAAAATAAAAATAAAAATATAGCAATATACACCAAATTATCCAAGTCATGTTGTGTAATAAAATAACATTATATTTTTATATATTATCTTTATAATGCAATATAATAACATCTATGAAATCAAAGAGGTTAAAAAAAGATAACAACTTAAAAACATATAACTTAATCACATCAACCCAAATAATACAAAAAAAATCATCAACCTAAAGTAGAGCTACAAGAAAAATATTTTAAAAAATCCACAAAAAATGAGAGAGAGAGAGAGAGAGAGAACCTTTTGTGTGTGGGCAAACTATGTATAGGATGTGAAAGAAAATTGTAAATTTATAGTAAGAGGAGAAGTATAAAAAAAATAAAGAAAAATAAAGGAATAGAGGAAAAGTGATATTAAGGTAAATAGTAGTGGAGAAATTAATAAGAAAAAAAAGTTAGAGAGAGAGAGAGAGAGAGAGAGAGAGAGAGAGAGAGAGAGAGAGAGAGAGAGAATGTTAAAAATAATTGAATGATGTGGCAGTTAAAATTGCTCAACAAAAGCATAGTAACATAATAAATGCTACGCTTCAAAAAAAAAAAAATATATATATATATATATATAGAGAGAGAGAGAGAGAGAGAGAGAGAGAGAGAGATTAAAGGTTTGATGAAATGGGCCACAAAGGAGATGAGGAGAGTGCAAAATGGGAGTAGATACCCTTTCACTTGTTTTGGATATTTTAAAAATTAAAGAAGAGGAGATAAGAGTAAATGTGCCTACTCTTGTTTGCCGGTAATATTAGAAGGAGAGGAAGTGATAATATATAAAGGAATTGGTGAGTTTATTCTTAATTTGTTAAAATCTATAAAGTGCACTTAAAAAGTCTTAAAGCCAAAATAGGAAGTACTTTTGAATCCCTAGCCCTCCAAATCTCCCCAAAGTTTTTTTTTTTTTTTTAGAGATAATTACAACATGTTACAAACTCTACAGCTCGAACCCTTTTCTCCCTAGACCCCTAAGCACTTTGTGCATGGAAAAGTGTCAATTTAGCTATAAGGCCTTTGGCCCAAATCCCCCCAAAGTGAAGGAGTTAAATAATAAAAAAATAAAATAAAGGGATTTGCTTCCATTTTTAAAAAAGCCAAATAAAAGAGAATTAAATCTCATTCCTATTCCCCTCTATTTTCTGGAAAATTATTAGGTACTCTTAGTCCTAAAGTATCATAAATGCATACTCCTTTCTTTCACATGAATGGTGAGTCCCACCATGAACTAGTGGGACTCACCATTCATATGAGATAAGGGAGTACACATCTATAGTACTCCGAGAGCACACAATAATTTCCCTTATTCTCCTCTCCTTTGGCCCAATCTAAATATAGTGTTTATTCATATTTTTAAAAGAAAAATAAAATGTTAAGTTATCTCATTTTTGTTACTTGACTAGTAAGATTTTTTTTAAATGAGATAACTTGACGAAGTTAATATACTTAAAATAGACTACTAAAATTAAGAAAAGAACTTAACTTTCTTTTTTTTCTTTTTCTTTTTTGGTTAAAAAGAACTTCACATTCAAGATAGTGGAAATCCCAACAGAACTTTTCTCTGTAATACTCTAATTACACTTACGTTTGACCAAATGATCTTTTACAATGGGCAATGGCAGGCTGAATTGATGTTTCTCTCGAGTATAATTTATTCTCGCTTGGACAACCATTGTGAAGTGGGGAGGACTTGATAGAAGTTGGGCAGCTTCTAATCTGTCTATTTTTGCGACTAACGCCCATGCTTATAGCTTCTACAGCACCTTTTATTGCATCCAAGTTTATCTCCAGCACTCTCGGATATTTCTCACCAATTGGTAGAGATTTTTCGTTGTCCTTATTGATGTTGCGACCCTGTTCCTGATTTCTTTGTATTAGCCACTTATCGAAAGGCTTAACTGGCCTCTCTTTAGACTTTTTCTTCTTGTGATCACTGCTGCCTGGAGAAGATATAACTTGGCGGGCTTTCATAAATGTTGCTAGCAGGGTTCGGACTTTCATGGCTCGAAACTTGATAAAGAGCTTCATGATGCCACCACTCATTGTTGTTCTGTTATTTGATGTTTTACTGGTGTTGATCAAACATGAAAGACAACAATTCAGTGATCAGTTACATTAAAATTGTTAAACATCTGTTCAAGTAATGTGAGTTCGGTGCCTAAAAATATAAAACTAGAAGATAAATATAATACTAATAAATCCAAAAACACAATGAATTAGTACATCTTAAGTCCTTATCAAAACAAATGGGACCGTCCCCGATTGTGGTAAACACAATATCGGCCTGGGTACGTTTGTGAGTAACCAGAGCTGTCATTTGGTTATTACTTGGTTATTACCAGTACCACATGATGTGGCAAATGTACTTTGGAGTGTGGAGTTTGGAATCCCGTCTATGATGATTGTTTCTTAACCACATACTTAATCAAAGCCCCACAAATAAATGTAAAATGTATCTTATTGTTGTTTATTTGGATTCAAAAACCAGAATGCTTAATATAGCTTCTTTTAAACCTTGTTAATGTGACAATTTGTGATTGGAGTAATATGAATTTCACATGCAACTATCACTAATCATAATTTTATCATACGAGAACCACAACAGTTGTAGATTGTGAAAATTGTGCATCATAGACATATTGATAACAAAAATGAAAGGACAAGAAATTAAAAATTAGAAAGAGGAATGCATGTGTTAGTACCTGCTCCCTACCAGGTCCCATTGATAGGTGTCAATCAAAATTTGCGTGTTTTTCTGGGGATGACAATTTTCCTCACGCAAACTGAAGGGGAGCGTATTGACTTGTTCGTTGACTGCTGGGAACTCTGCCCCTTGTCTAACTGCAGAATTGTGAATACCCCAAGGCTGAGGAGACACATGCGGTACTGGTGGACCAGTACTACAAATTTCTGTTGAAGAACAACTCAAAGTGGATGATGATGATGATGATGAACAAGAAGAAGGGGTCTCAATTATTGTGTGAGTCTCAAAGCCAAGGTCTTGAATTTTGGTGTCAATCAAACTATGGGTGGGGAGTTCATTGAAGACATTATTGGGGGATGAATATGAAATTCGCAATTCAAATGCATCAGCCTCTTCATCATGCTTGCCATCTTTATGATCATCATTATCAAGTGCTATTTCAATGTAAGATTCATCATCATGATCGTCATCGTTTCCACAATCTTCCTCCTCGGAGAAAAATGACACAGCCGTGTTGAAGTCATAGCAGCTAAATGAGAAACTTTCTTCTAGCTCTGAATCTCGAGACAAAATGGAGTTTTCCATCACAAATTAAAATCCTTTGTCCCAATGGATGTCCAATTTTTGCTTATATTCTTTCAGCAAAACATGAACGAACCAAGCTGTAGAAGCAAATTAATTCACAAGAATCTATCAAAAAAAAAATTTTGACAAGAATATGGAGTAAGTAAATTAGGAATTAAAAGCGTGGAAGGTAATTAAGGCAAAGATGAAGCTAGAATGCGTGCAAGAGTTCCTACCTAAACTTAGTACTTCTCATGAAGATTAATGGTCCGGATCAGAAAGTAAGCGGTCTCCATTTAAGAATCATCAATTTGGATCCACTATAGATTATAGATAATAGAATATAGATTGTTGCCTTTATTATTTTGTTAAAGGGAACCACAGACTCTCCAGTCTCAACGCGGTCCAATGTTGAATTCTAACTTCTAATAGAGCATGCAGATAGTATGTATCCAATTTTTGTTGCTTTCTGCTCTTCCATTATATTCAACATTGTACCAAACATGTGACACTGACGTATGAGCCCCACCTATTTACTTTTATAATTTTTTTTTTTTAAGAAACTATTTACTTTTATAATTGACAATGTTAATTGAAATTGATCGGATTTTTTGGGTCCTTGTCTAAAGAAAAAAAATAAGATGAAACAAAATGAAATTTTCTAGACTGGCCAACTAAGTTAAACTTCGCATTAAATATGGTTTGCACGTGAACCTATAATCTTTTATGCTGTTAATCTAATTTTCTAGTAGCTCATTTTGTGATCATTCTCACCTTTTAACAAATTAAATAATTTTGGATATTTGAGATTTTAAAAAGGTTGGTGATTCGACCCCTAATCTTTAAGAAGAGATAAAATTGGTTGCTTACGAAATCCCTTTGCATATACTCCTTTTTTTTCCTTTGTTCCTTGTTTAACTTGAAGTTGCATCAATACACATGCTTGAAATTTTGGGTCTAAACAATATAGTCCTTAACTCATTAGCAATCAATTCAGCAAAAAGAGACTCATTATCAATAAACATTCTTACAAACTTCTTTGCAGGTTGCTAATGAGTCGGTTTTATCACAAGACTTCAATATACCTATGGTGAATTGGACTGATGTAGTTCTTAATCTAATCCTCTAACTGGGAAAGGATGCAACCAATTGAAAACTTTTGTGGTCTTTGCCACTTTGGTTTCCTATCCAAGAAAAAGTTGTAATTTGTCTTTCTATCGTTGTTCGATATTTTCACCTTGAACTTAATTAATGAAACTCTTTATATATTATTTATAAGAAGGGAGTACAACGTTATTGTACTCTTAGAACATTATATAATTAGTCATTATTGTGTTGTTATTTAATTAATGTGTATAAGATTGTTACCAAAAACTAAAAACAAAAACAAGTTCCACATAATCTGAGATATAGGATTATTTATAATTCTTCAGCAAGAAGGAGAGTATCCTGCTCCCTTCTGAAAGAACTTGGTACTTAGATTAACTGAGAAGTCAAAGTGAGCAATCCCCGTCCCAAGGCCAAGAGTGATGCTATATTGCCACTCAGGAAATTAATGGGCATTGCTTCTTAATAAGAAGAAGATGGAGATTACAAGACCCGGCAATTGATACATGGTGTTTCAATGGTACAAGACGTAGTGATTAAGTAAAATAGACAAGTTCTATATGCTGAATACCATGAGCCCATTTTTTTAGTCTTTCTTCCTCAATCTGATGTAATCTATTCTATTATTTTATATTTGTAAAATGAAAACAATTCCTTGATCTGAGGGGTCGGATTTGGAGGGTACTTCCATGGCGCAAATATGAGAATGAGATACAGACGAAAACACAACACATTAAGAGCCGTGTCCTCCTCACCTGCGCAAATTATTAATCTCTCTCAAAATGAGGGGTTTGTTGGGAGACTCTTCCGGTTTATCGCGAAGAGCTGTGACAAACAACCTTATTCATAATCTACTACCTAAGCTACATTTTATATTTTGTTCTAGGCAATATTGACCAACTGACAATGACATTTCTCTCTACTTTCACGTTGAGCGGCACCTATGTATTGGTTGTTTTGTTCAATTCAGGCAATTGGCAATTAGGAACTGGTAGAGAAGTAAAAGTTTAATTTTTTGCATTACTAGGATGGTCATGTTGTGTTGATCACTCAGCTGGAAGATGCAACTGCTGGTGTTGTGGTTTTGGTAATATTGTTGCCCATGACTTGTGTGTGTCTATTAGGTTGTCAGTCATTCAATTAGGATGAGATAGCCATTACCGAACCAAAGTGAGAGAGAGAGTGTGTGCGTGTTTCCATTTAGCCTCATGAAACCTAAGCTTTGCTAATAAACAAAGATTAGCTACAAACCAGTTTGAAGGAATTTCTTTCAACCTACCGTAGCGAATTATAAGCCTATATAACTCCAAACCAATCTGGAGTTATTTCCTCCAACTCACTATATGACGATTTATAAAACTATTTGTATGTAATATGTAAACAAGTTAGGATTTATTAAAAATAATCATGTGACTAAAATTATACATAAATAGTCTCTTTAAACAGTACATAATGGATTTGAGGAAGATAATTCCAAGTCTATCTTAAGCTAAACTTTTTTTCTTTGTTAAAATGATCAATTTTTTGCAAAGTAATTTATGATAATGAAAAGAGCTTTGTGATAAATATTTTTTGTATTGGCATCATATAATGCTTTACCAAAATCCTTCCATAAAGTGACTTATGGGTATGTTTGGAACAGAGGGATTCCAACCACCTCCTCTCTCCTCTCCCTCCATTCAAATATAAAAAATGACTTGTTGAGTTGGAGAAACATAAAGGATGTCATTATGACATCAAATAACGAGTTATCCATCTCAAAAAAATTATTAGACTAATAAATGACATTGAAATTTCGATTAGGACTTACCATGACAAAGGGTGTTACCTCAAAATTCTAATATGTCACCCTCACAAAGAGTTTTCATAAGGTAATTGGAATTCCGTCACAAAATGTATCTCTTATGTGCTTACGGCACACCACACCACACCACCTTAGCAAACTAAAAAGTTTGCCACTGCACTATAAGAATTTGATCCTTGCAAATCCTTCTTGTGGGTTTTTTTTTTTTTTTACACACACACACACGCACACAAAAACTTGTATCTATTAAATCCCATGGTATCTATTATATATCTATATCTATTGTGTGTATATATATAAACATTTATATATGAGTATGACCTTGGAAGATGGTCGATCGATGGGCATCAATTGGTAACATTTTCAGGCCCATCACCATCTCTATTATATCTTCTTTTGTAATTCAAATAGATGGGCATGGTGCTCTTGGCCCATATTCTTTCCTTTCGGTATACAGAAAATATCTTGCTTTTAGAACGTTAAAAATAAAACCTTGATTTTAGTAAAATTAAGAAACCCAACAATAAGTCCACTGCATTGTTTATTCTCTTCTATCAAATATTCGCATACTTTATGGTGTGCCAATTAGTGTTTGTGTGTGTGTGTGTGTGTGTGTGTGTGTATTGTGTGTACATATGGAGTGTGAGTTTCCCTCTTTGTAAGACATCCAATACTTAAAATGTAGAATATACTAATTTTCAAAGAACAATCGAAAGTTATAAGGATAATTTCGGAAATTAATTAATTACCCAACTACTTTAATTTTGACAACTCGTTTTCATAAGCTAATTAACGGCCTTTATAAGTTTTCTTTGGTTTTGTCAAGTATATTAAAAAGCATATTGTTTTGTTTTTTGTCCCTTTAAATTTCTTTTGAAAAGTATATATAAAGTTTTAAAAATGTAAAAGTTGAGATTTGGATGGAATTGGTCAAGCAATGCAGGTGAAGTCAAAAATCAGAAGTCGTCGTCCCTTGTTGAAAGAAAGAAAAAGAGCTCGTGTTGAGAAAGTCGAAATGCAGTTAGACGTCTTTGTCGACTAGGAGGAATTCACACGTACACCTCTCTGGAAGTTCAGAGCTACGACAATCTAAACCGTGTTGTGCACTACTTGTTAGTCAATTAATTGTGTTCCATGAAATTTAAACTTCCAATAATGTCAAAAATTGAGAACAGTCCTAATATCTCTTTCATTGATTGGATCCCATCTATTTCTTATAAATCACATCTTATCTATACATGGAATTTTTTTTATGTACATTTATAAAGTTGTACTAGTGTACGCATGTATCTGAAGTGAAGTCAATGCAGTAAAATTGAAGAAACGAAAAATGAAGACAAAGTCAACACCGAACCCCAAATAGGCAAAACACTGGGCATGAACATCAAGGATCAGTGCAAAATTCAGGAATTAACGAACTCCATTCCATGTACACTAAGAGGCCGATGAGAAATTTGATTATTAGAGGGAAAAAAAAAAGTAGGTACATGTTGCTGTATTCAGCAAAAGAAAGGTACTTGTTGCTGTAACGACGTTAGGATATAGATTACAGACAAACACTAAAACAAGAAAATGCTAATGATTGATTAAATGCATGCAATTATTGCATGCATAAATAGAATTGCACATTGCAAAAGGAGAAATGGTACTAATTAATGTGTTAAAAAAGAAATCAAGAGCTCCGAACGAGAACGCCACGCATCATATCCTTGAATTCAAAGAAGTCAACCCGGCCGTCTTGATTGCGATCAACGGAGCAGATCATCTTCTCAACTCTGCCAATCTCGTTCCCTTCCGAGAATCCAAGCTTCCCCAAAACTTTTTGCAATTCTTTAGCGGATATATAACCATCTCCGTCCTCATCAAACACCTTGAAAGCCTCTGACAGGTCCGAATCCTCCTGTGACATAGTCTGATGATTATTTATCTTCAGATCTTCCTCGGCCCCGACATGATTGACTATGTGGTCGTCGCATACAAAGTAGGTTTCATCTAAGGATTGGTGCAATGAGATGAAATCTTCAAATCTAAGACCTTTGTTGCCGGGTTGAATGAAGGAAATGATGGTGAATTCAAGCTCGGAGAGGTCGGTTTCTAAGCCAAGAAGGTTGAGGGCACTGCTAAGCTCATCAACGGTGATGAAGCCATCGTTGTTCTTGTCAAAGAGATCGAAAATGCGGCGGAGACGGATGGTATTAAGACTATCGCTGCGGAGGCGAAAGGAGGAGGCCTTCCTGGTGAGTCTGCGTTTGGAAGGTGGAGTTGTGCCTGCTGTTTCCATGGCTTAATTATTAACTGTGGAATGGGGCAGGCGCAGCAGTCACGCACACGCCCACGCACGAAAGGAGGGGAAGAATAATAAGAGAAGGAAACGAATTTAACTGTTTGTTTCTTTAAGGAAAGGTGGTAGTGGTGGAGCTAGCCTAGGCTGCGCTAGCTATATAATATGGGAACATGCGCGTTTGGCGGCCAATGGGATTGTCCGTTGTTTCTTAATTTGGTTGCAGACCATTTCTGATGGAAAAGTATCAGTATATATGTATTTCATTTCCGGTTGTTATTTGTAGTCACACAAATACGACCACAACTAATTGGTAATTAACTACTACAACTAGTCATCCATCGCTTTTGAAAACTCAACTAGTTGAATTGTCCGAGTCCAACACCTCACCTCACCTGTTACGTTTGAGAGAGAGAGAGAGAGAGAGAGAGAGAGAGAGAGAGAGATTATTAGATCTATCTGGAGAATTGTTGACGTGATCATTCCTGACCTCTCAACCAATAAAATGCTATTATTTATATAAATATGACATCATCTAATAATTTTTATTTTTTGTTTCTTGAGCTAATTAGAAAACTCACACATACATTTGCATAGATGACATTATCTCATTGGTCAAAAAGAACCCTCCTAATGTAAATAATAATTTTTTCTAGTGTTCCACCTCCATTCCTTCTAGACAATTATACCTAGACCTAGAAAGTAGGACGGTTCAATCGAGTTCAACTCAAACACGTTTTGGGTTTTGAAGGATCCATTCAACCTGTAATTAATGATTTGTAATTTTAATTTTCAGTTAACCAAAAAAGATATAAAAAAAATTTCGTTTTTTTTTTTTTTTTGATGATCCGTATTTCTTTTTCTTTCAATGCAAATGCAACAACAAGAAGACACTTATAAAGATAAAAGTTGAATTGAGTCTATAGTTTGAAAAATTAAAATTAATAGTGTGGGGTCTGGGTTCGAATTGGCCCAATAAAGTGTATGGACTTAAGCCCAAGAAGCCCGAACAATAAATTTGTAAATAAGTGGGTTGGAAAGCTGGCCTGTAGCGAGTTAAGTAATGGATCAGTAGGTTAGGGCAACAAAGAAAGGAAGATTATAGATGTATACTGAAGAAAAATGTCCTCAGTAGAGTCCGAGGAGATTGATTCTTTTTCTATTGCTTTTGAAGCTCTATTACAAGTCTTACTTTCAGTTTCTTCTTCCCTCTTTCTTTAGGGGTCTCTTGCATTATATATCCCCCTCCTAGTGATCTTGACCTTCCACTTGTTGATCATCTAAGCTACTACTTGAGTTCCCGTCCCATTAGACGCCCCTATGGCTCCCCGTAGGTTGCGATTGCCAATATAGCACTGTTCAGGGGTCTTCTCCTCATAAATGTGGCCAGAAAAGTAGCTGCAGCGCATTAAATGTGATGATAATAGCTTTCCCTTAAGTACCTCCTAGTTTCCGCTTGTTGTTGTGCTCGAGGTGTACGTACCTGCCACCGAAGCCTTTTAGAAGCTCGCCTTGGCTCGTGAGATCCGAATCTGGCCCATGCCTAACCTGTCCGAGGAGGCATTGCTCCTCGGACAAGGCCAAGGCCCAACACCAGATTTGGGCCTTTACCCCTACAATAGCACCTCAAAAGCCTAATTTTTCCTCTCATTCGAGGAGAAGATTGGGGTTTTGATTTTTAAAGGATCGCGCTGCTCATTTCTCCAATTAGCACGTGCGAAATCTCCACTTTGCGCGCCTTTTTATTGCGGCTGACGCTTCGTAACCCGCGAGGGGCTATTAATCACTCCAGGTGGTGTTATATTCCTTACATCCAGTGGTGAGGCGTTAATCTAACGGCTGATATGTGTCTTTGGGACTTGAGGGGGATAACTTCCACACGATCTCCCTCACTATATAAAGCCTTGAGTGAGATCTGTTGTCTTTCACTTTGCGCATTCTCAAGTCTTCCAGTGATCTCAGGCACTCCAACTTTTCCAATCCTGCATAGACTTAAGCTTCTTTTACTCTTTCCCCCAAGAGATTACCAAAAATATTTTCCTAAAGGCTTCAGATTTGACCTGTTAACTTGATTTAGTAAGTATCAATTTCTTCAAACTTTATTTTCTTTTCTCGGTCGTGCTCCTTGGATTTCTTCTCCTATAGGACGTCGTTCCCTTGCCATCCACGTTTACTTTCATGGGTAGATTTAAGTGCTTAGTGGATTCCTCATCCGGGATGAAGGGTTTTAGGGCTAAATACCGCATTCCACAGGGAGTTGGCTTACAGTATTGTTCCTCGGACCAGGTTCTGACCAAAAGAGGGACGGGTGAGGTTGTCATTCCGAAGATTGCTTTTATAGAAGGAGGGATGACACTCCTTATAGGTAGGATAACCAGAGATTATCTGTTCAACCACAGGCTATGCCCCCATCAGTTCGCCCCCAACATGTTTAGGATTTTAGGGAGTATAGATGCCCTAAATGAACAGATGAACCTTGGGCTTACATGGCATGACGTTGCACACATGTATGAGTGCCATGCCCTCTCCGGGGGGTATTATCTCAAGTCCCGGTCCGAGGAGGTGAGGCTGATATCTTGCCTTCCCAAGTCCAACAAAGGCTTGAAGGACGATTATCTGGTCATCTCCAGAGATTGGCACGATGGTCTTCACTGCCCAGTTAGGGCGGGAAAGCCAGGTGGGGTACCTCAGGATTAGGCCCCTCGGCCAGGGCCTTAGCTTTCCGAGATAAAATATTATTATTTACTATTTATTTATTTTTATTAGGCATTTGACTCCTTGGATAGTAGTTGCTATTGGTCTTACTTGGGTTCTCTTTTCGGATGTTTTTGCAAACAAGGTCACGTTTCTCCGAAGCTTAGCCTCGTTAACCTCCCAGCACTTAATTACCTGCTGAGGTCGGAGGTATTTGAAAGTGAAGATGGACAGTTGCATGCTGCCCATTTGATTTTGGACTACAGACCCATATCGCGGGATTTTCAGGACGTAGGCCAAGCTATAAGAATGGGTAGTCCCAGGCTTGCCCGAATAGACATTTCTAGGCCTAGGTTTTTGGCCAACAGGGACCTTCCCCTTGTCATTTTGCCAATTCCACCTGCTCCTAGGTAGCTAGCTGCTCCAAGTAAAGAGCCAGCATCGTCCCCCTAATCTCTAGACTCGGAGATCGACCAGTTTTGTTTTGAAGAGGAGGCAGGGCCCGCAAAAAAGCTCGTTGAGCTTTCGGACTTCGAGATCGAGCTTGAAGAATCCTTTGCTGTTCCTCACCCCGGGTTATTGCTTGCTCGGCCAGACACCAGCTCCGACGAAGAGGAAGGCATGGACTTGAAGCAGAGGCCAGGCTGGAAGGGGATAATGGCCAGTAGGAACAGAGGGGGATCGACCTCCAAAGAAACTGCCAAGACTCAGGTTACCCCCACTCTACCTCTTGCCCCCCCCCCCCCTCCAGCTCCCTACTAACCCCGGGTTAAAGGTCAACCTGAACCTGAAGAAGAAAAGGCCAGTAGAGGACTTAAAGGAAGGTGAGGTGGCGGTCTAGAAGGGGGGAAAACAGTAGAGGAAAGCCAAGGACCTCCAGGATAAGAGGGGCCAGTCGGTGGAGACCCGAGAGGAGGTTGACACGAGCCGAAGGCAGCACACCTGGGCCCCTCGGCTTGAGGTTGACGGTGCTGTCATCCCTTGGGACGCCACTATCTGGAAGTCTCAAAAGGAGCAGGCTGGCACCCTTGCCGAGGCTCTAGAACAGCCTCTCCTTCTCCCTCCTTCTCCCGAGGAACATGGAGGGCCTCAGGCTTATCAAGCAGCCTGACCTCTTCATGTCTCTGAAAAGGGACCTAGCGATGGTAGGTTGACAAGCATCCTTTGTTGCCTAATACTTAGACATATGCCTATTTACACATATGCGCATTCTGATAAATTCTTCGTTGTTTTTATGTAGATTACCCAGCAGGTTTATGTGGCTGAGGAGTGTGTTACGAGGGGCAACGACGAGGCTAGGGCTGAGGCCCACTCCCGACTTGAGGCTAAGAAGCGATCGAGTGCCCTAAGGCGAGAGCAGGCTGAGCTGTCCGAGAAGCTTAAGGAAGCAAACAAAGCTCGCCATAGTGCCTTGGCGGGTCTAAAAACTGCCGAGAGGCAGGCCGAGGACCAGCACCAGCAGCTGCATGTAACGGAGATAAACCGGGCCACAGAAAAGCAAAACGTCTTGGACCTCAAGGCCGAGTTGTAAAAACTTAAGGACGCAGCTCGCGTGGCCAGGGAAGTCGCCGAGGCTGCCATGTCGGCAGCTTATGATTGTAAGGTGCGGGATACTGAGGCTCGGCTGGCAGAAGAGGTGGCTGTTGTGTGCAGAGATTACTGCATCGAGTCTTGGGGGGTGGCCATGGACCTGGCCGGAGTTCCTGCAGACTTAGAGCTTAGGAGGGCCGAGAGTATTTTCTTCCCAAAAGATATCCGAGAGATTCCAGATTCGGCCTCTCCCACCGAGTAGCCCTCTACTACTCAAGCTCCCTCTCTCGGGGCCAAAGCTCCGGAAGGCGCTGGAATAAGCGAGGAGGCTCAACCACCTTTGCAGGATAAGTCCTCCGAGGACGCCCTCACAATCAAGGCTATAGTCTCCCTAGCCGAGGGCACGGCATCGAAATCTAAAGCTGATGATGTCCCTTCTTAGGCTGTCATCCCTGAGATGTACTTCTCTCAAGCCAAGGCCTAGACTTAGGATTTTTGTTTTATGTCTTTCGTAAGGGTAGTTTGCCACCAAAAAATAGTGTACTCATTTTTGTGTTTAATGGAAATGTTCTTCCTTTTCATTCACTGCAATCTTTCTTGTTGTGCCTTGAAGCTTATTGCTACTATTACTGATATTATACTGCTAACAATCTAGATAACTTGGCCAAGTGCTAGCATATATTGGCACATATACTGACCAAGAACTAGCTTATTGCTAATATTACTGATATTATACTGCTTAATCACTTGCAAAATGTAACTTCGTGTTAACTTCCCCTAAGCGTCTGGTCTGAGGACACAAGCATGTCCTTGGTTCTGTTTGAACACTTATAAAAAGGAACTTAGTGTTAATTTTTCCAACGCATTTGGTCCAAGGACACAAGCATGCCCTTGGTTTTGTTTAAACACTTATAAAAAGTAACTTAGTGTTAATTTCCCCAACGCATCTGGTCCGAGGACACAAGCATGCCCTTGGTTCTGTTTGGACACTTATAAAAAGAAACTTAGTGTTAATTTCCCCAACGCATCTAGTCTGAGGACACAGGCATGCCCTTGGTTCTGTTTGAACACTTATAAAAAGTAACTTAGTGTTAATTTCCCCAGTGCATCTGGTCCGAGGACACAGGCATGCCCTTGGTTCTGTTTGGACACTTATAAAAAGCAACTTAGTGTTAATTTTCCCAACGCATCTGGTCCGAGGACACAGGCATGCCCTTGGTTCTGTTTGAACACTTATAAAAAGTAACTTAGTGTTAATTTCCCCAGCGCGTCTGGTCCGAGGACACAGGCATGCCCTTGGTTCTGTTTGAACACTTATAAAAAACAACTTAGTGTTAATTTTCCCAGCGCATCTGGTCCGAGGACACAAGCATGCCGTTGGTTTTGTTTGAACACTTATAAAAAGCAACTTAGTGTTAATTTTCCCAACGCATCTAGTCCGAGGACACAGGCCCAACGCATCTGGTCCGAGGACACAAGCATGCCCTTGGTTCTATTTGAACACTAATAAAAAGTAACTTAGTGTTTAGCACGAGTCATTCAAATAAAAGACAAGCAAGGAACAAAGGAAACTTTCATTAATAGTAGTACCTTTTCAGGTTATTTACATTCCAAGGGTGCGGTATAATTTTTTCATCTAAGTCTTCCAGGTAGTATGCACCTATGCCTGCCACCAAAGTGATGCGATACGGACCCTCCCAATTCGGTCCCAATTTTCCCCAAGCGGGGTTTCTGGTGTTACCCACGACCTTCCTCAGCACTAGGTCTCCCGTTGCTAGGGGCCTCAGCTTCACGTGGGCGTCATAACCTTGTTTGAGTTTGTTTGGGTAGTACGCCAGTTGGACCCTTGCACTTTCCCTTCGTTCTTCGACTAGATCTAGACTTTTCTCCAGCAATCCGTTGTTAGTGCTCGGATTGAAAGAGGTGGTTCTTAACGTTGGGAAGCCGGTCTCTAATAGAATCATAGCCTCAGCTGCATAAGTCAATGAAAAGGGAGTTTCCCCTGTTGATCTTCGTGGTGTCGTCCGATACGTCCAGAGGACATGTGATAGTTCTTCCACCCACTTTCCCTTCACATCATCCAGCCTCCTCTTGAGTCCGTTTACTATGGCATTGTTTATGGCCTCGGCTTGCCCATTCCCTTGGGGGTAAGTGGGAGTGGAGTTTTGATTTTTGATCCCAAGGCTGCAGTAGTACCGTCTGAAGGCTTTGCTATCGAATTAAAGGCCGTTATCCAAGATGAGAGTATGAGGGACTTCAAATCGGGTGATGATATTTCTCCAAACGAACTTCTTAACATCTACATCTCTGATGTTCGCCAGAGGTTCAGCCTCTACCCACTTGGTGAAGTAGTCCGTGCCAACAAGCAAGTATCTCTTATTCCCGGCGGCTTTGGGGAAAGGGCCTTCGATGTCTAAACCCCACTGAGCGAATGGCCATGGACTGGACAAGGGATTGAGGACTTCGCCTGGCTGATGTATGTTTGGTGCAAACCTTTAGCATTGGTCGCATTTCCTAACATATTTCTATGCTTCCTTTTGCATATTGGGTCACCAATAGCCTTGGGTAATAGCTCTGTGCGACAAGAATCTCCCTTCAGTATGACTTCCGCAGATCCCTTCATGCATTTCTTCTAGAAGTAACTCTGTTGCTTCAGGGTGTATGCACAGCAGACATGGCCCGGAGAAAGAGCATCTATATAGTTTCTGATTCTCAGACAACCAAAACCGTGAGGCCTTCTTTCGAACCCTATCGGCCTCCGCCTTGTCCTCGGGCAGGATATAGTCCTTCAAGAATAGTGTTAGGGGGTCCATCCAACTAGGCCCTACCTTGACTTGATGGACGCAGGTCGCCTCCTTCTTCACCTCTGTTGGCGCGTGTAAGTCCTCCACGAGAATGATCCGAGGCAGGCTCTGCGCTGAAGAGGTAGCAAATATGGCCAGAGAGTCGGCATGCGTATCTCCACTTCTAGGGATGTGCTGCAGGATAAAAGAATCAAAATGTGATTATAGGAGTTTGGCTTGGCCTAGGTATTCTTGCATTCTTCCATCTCTTGCTTCCAATTCTCCGTTTACTTGGCCAACGGCCAGTCTTAAGTCCGAGTACATGTTTACTTTCTTTCCACCAAGCGTCTCGACTATAGACATCCCTTTTAGTAGGGCCTCATACTCAGCTTTATTATTTGTGGCTGAGAAGTCCAACCTCAGTGCTTTATCGATTACAAGCCCTTCGAGAGAGACTAGGACGAGCCCCACTCCGGAGCCTCTCCGGTTCGCTGCCCCATCAACATATACTTTCCAGCATGCGGATCCTTGGAGAGAGATCATACCGACTAACTTTTCGTCCATGTCTGATATCTTGACTACACCTGACGAGGGTTCAGCGAACTTGGCCACTAAATCCTCGAGGACTTGGCCCTTGACAGAGGTACGAGGCATATATTTGATGTTGAAAGCCCCTAGAATCATCCCCCACTTAGCAATTCTCCCCGTATAGTCAGCACTCTGAAGTATGGACCTAAGCGGGAGCTGCGTCAAAACGATAACCGTGTGTGCTTGGAAATAGTGGGGGAGCTTTTGTGTAGCGTGAACCACAGCTAAAATGGCTTTCACTAGCGGTAAATAACGAACCTCGGCTTCGTGCAATGATTTGCTTATGTAATAAACCGATCGTTGTATGCCATCATTCATCCGTATTAGCACTAGGCTTACTGCATGCGGTGCAACGGCGATGTAAGCGAACAAGATATCATCAGTCTCAGGGCTTGACATGATTGGCGATCGAGATAGATATTCCTTGAGCCGTTGGAAGGCCAAAGCGCATTCTGCAGGCCACTCAAATCCTTTCCACTTGTTCATTAGAAGAAAGAATGGTCTGCACCTATCCGCCGACCGAGAAATGAAACGATTCAGGGCGGCAATCATCCCTGTGAGCTTTTGGACCTCTTTAGGATTCCAAGGTGGTTGTAGACTGTTGATAGCTCTGATCTGGTCGGGACTAACCTCAATCCCCCTGTGAGTTACCATGTAGCCCAGGAATTTCCCTGATCCTACTTCGAATGAACACTTGGAGGCGTTGAAGCGCAACTTATATTTCCTAGAATTTCGAAGATGTCTCTAAGGTCCCCCACGTGCTCAGACACCTCCCTACTCTTCACCACCTTGTCGTCTATATACACTTCTATGTTCTTTCCCAACCGTGATTCGAACATCATGGTTATCATCCTTTAGTAAGTAGAGTTTGCGTTCTTCAACTCGAAAGGCATCACTTTGTAGTGGTAGTTTCCAATGAGTGTGACAAAAGCGGTCTTCTCTTGATCTCCTAGGGCTAACGATATCTGGTGATACCCCTGGAAGGCGTCTAAGAAGCTCATCTAAGGATGGCCCGCGGTCGTGTCCACCAGTTGGTATATCCGAGGCACAGAAAAAGGATCCTTTGGACAAGCTTTATTCAGGTCCGTGAAGTCTACACAAACTCGCCACTTTCCGCTCTTCTTCTTGACCACGACAGTGTTAGCCAACCACTCGGGGTAGAAAACTTCCTTAATATCCCTCGTTTTCTTGAGCTTTGTCACCTCGTCCCTTACAGCGTCGGAGTGCTCTTTGGACGGGCGCCGAGGTGGCTGCTTTTTGGGAGTAACGGATGGGTTAACATTCAGGTGGTGACAAATGAAGCTCGGATCAACCCCTGGGGCCTTGTAAGCGTCTCATGCAAATACGTCTAGATTTTCCCTGAGAAACTCAGTTAATTCCTCCCTCTCTTGAAAAGGTAATTGAGAACCAATTTGGAAGAATCTTTTAGGGTTATCACTGATAACCACCTTCTATAAGTCCTCACATCTTGCTCCCTCGGCGGGCACCCCAACAGGTGGCCCCAGGTCCTGTGATTGCTATAAGCTTTTTTGGGCAGAGGTCGAGGGCTCTGCTTTGGGCCAATGCGAAATGGCCGCCACCAAACATTGACTTGTTGTGGTCTGACACCCGATGACTTCCATGACCTGCCTTCCGATGGGAAATTTTACCTTTTGGTGGAGAGTGGAGCTGACAGCCCCGAACGTATAAAGCTAGGGTCTAGCAACGATGGCCGTGTAGGGCGAGTAAGTGTCCACCACGATAAAGTCTACTTCCACTACATCTGAGCTCGTCTGCACAGGTAATCTAATCTGGCCTTTTGGGATGACCATTTTCCCATCAAAGCTCACCAAGGGGGAGCTCTAGGGTGTTAGATCCTCAAGCCTGAGGCCCAGCCCCTTGTAGAGGTCGGGGTACAAAATTTTGGCGCCACTACCGTCGTCCACCATCACCCTCTTCACGTCATACTCTCCAATTCTAAGTGTCACCACCAAAGCGTCATCGTAAGGCTGTATGGTTCTGATCTTGTCTTCCTCCGAAAAACTCAACACTTGCAGACCATCCACCTTAGCCCTCTTCTAATTCGAACCATTACCCTCGGCCAACAACCGGGCCACAAACATCACCTTGGATGGGTAGGAGCCGGTCCTTCCCGGGGCTGCAAAGATGACATTTATCGTGCCTATGGGGGGTCTTATGGCTGCGTCGGCTCGGGGCTGGCCCTGCACACCACTGGAATGATGCAAGTGGTGTCCCAATCTCCCTTCTCGGACGAGTTGGTCCAGGTGACTCCACAAGTTTCTGCAGTCCTCTGTGGTGTGCCCCGGCTCCTGATGATATCGGCAATACAAGTTCCTATTGCACTTCATGGGGTCCCCCGCCATCTTGGGTGGCCACTTGAAGAATAGTTCATGCTTGATTTTTTCTAGGACTTGGTGCACTGGCTCTCAGAACATGGTATTAACTGCCTGCACATTAGCAGCTCTGAGCTGCCCGACAAACTCTCCCCTCAGCCGACTATTATTGTATCGATCCGACCTAAAATCCCTCCACTCTTGGGGGATAACCTTAGCCTTTCCCTTTCCCTTCCCCTGCAGCTGGTCCTCCTCAACCCTCTTATACTTATCAATCTGGTCCATAAGTTGGCGTACACTGATAACTGGCTTGCCTATGAGGGATTTCCTCAATCCATTTTCAGCTGGGAGGCCGAGCTTGAAAGTACTGACAGCAACATCATCGAGATCCTTGTCTATTTCATTAAACATCTCCTAGTATCTGTCTGAGTAGGCTTTTAGGGTTTTCCCTTCTCGCATGGACAGGGATAGCAGTGAGCCTAGGGGCCGTGGGACTTTGCTACACGTGATGAAACGAGAGCCAAATGCCCTGGTTAGTTCCTTGAAAGAGTCTATGGACTCGGCTTTTAGACCATCGAACCACCTCATTGCCATGGGTCCTAGACTAGATGGGAAAACTTTGCATATTAAAACCTCGTTCCTAGAATGGACAGTCATCCTCTGGTTGAAGTGGCTAACATGCTCCACGAGGTCCGTTCAACCATTATAAATGGTGAACGCGGGTTCGTGGAAGCGCCGTGGAAGCTTTGTTGCCTCAATCTTACACTTGAAAGGTGACTTGGAGATCTGGTGCAATGCTTTGCTCATGGCGTCGTTTCCCAGGCCTCTATGGGACGAGCTCTCTTGCTTACGCCTGTGATGGTACTCCTCTTCATGAGAGAAAGACTCGCTTGGGGGAGTTCTTGACCTTTGTCTATAGTCGTCGTTCCCCTCGTCCCCAGAGGAGCTGTTAGAGCTAGAAGAGTCTCGCTTTCGTCGTGTGTCGCGTAACTTCCTCTTTAGCTCATCAATTTGCAACTGCAAGGCCCTATTATCATTGGACCTTCGGGAGGCATGGCTTTTCACTCGAGGACGGCTTCTGCTCGCGTGCATGGTATGTACACTTGCCTCACGATCTCTCTCATGTTCAAGGTTCAGGAAACCGTCCTGTTGTTGAGACTCTGCAGACTCTGCCTGACGTGGATTTGACCTCACATAGTTGTCCGTTACACTCACTATTCTCCGAAACTCCCCACATATGGCGCCAATTATGGGGTCTGGGTTCAAATTCTTGATCCAATAAAGTGTATGGACTCAAGCCCAAGAAGCCTAAACAATAAATTTGTAGAGAAGTAGGTTTGAAAGCTGGGCTGTAGCGAGTTAAGTAATGGATCAGTAGGTTAGGGCAACAAAGAAAGGAAGATTATAGATGTATACTGAAGAAAAATGTCCTCGGCAGAGTCTGAGGAGATTGATTCTTTTTCTATTGCTTTTGAAGCTCTATTACAAGTCTTACTTTCAGTTTCTTCTCCCATCTTTCTTTAAGGGTCTCTTGCATTATATATCCCCCTTCTGGTGATCTTGACCTTCCACTTGTTGATCATTCAAGCTATTACTTGAGTTTCCGTCCCATCAGACGCCCCTATGGCTCCCCGTAGGTTGCGATTGCCAATGTAACACTGTTCAGTGGTCTTCTCCTCATAAATATGGCCAGAAAAGTAGCTGCAGCGCATTAAATGTGGTGGTAATAGATTTACCTTAAGTACCTCCTAGTTTCCGCTTGTTGTTGTGCTCGAGGTGTACGTACCTGCCGCCGAAGCCTTTTAGAAGCTAACCGTGGCTCGTGAGATCTGAATCTGGCCCATGCCTAACCTATCCGAGGAGGCATTGCTCCTCGGACAGGGCCAAGGCCCAACACCAGATTTGGGCCTTTGTCCCTACAAATAGTCTACTGGTCTAATAATTATACAAAAGAAGAGAAGAATCCTATCAAAAAAATAATAATAAGAGAAGAAAATGTGAAAATATTATACATGAAACATGAAATAAACAGTAGGATATGCGCATTGTAAATACTAGAATGTGTAAACTAATTAAACTATAAGGCTTGGCACCTAATATAACTTTAATTCAATTTTGTAAAAACATTCTCCTCCTCCACTATGTAACTACTATCAAAAAACTAAAATAAATAAATAAAAACCTATAGGATTTAGTCTATTTACACCATAGGCAATAACTTTAGCGTCTAAAATAAAGATTTTTAAAATAAATGAATAAATATCAATTAACTTCTTTATCCCGAAACAATTAAGAAGCATTATTTCCTGTTATTGCCAAAAAATAGCATGGTCCATGCCATATATATAACTCCATCATTACGACCTTATAAGGATTTTTTTATGTTATTATTATTGTCAAATGAATCCCATCAAAAAAAAAAAAATTTATTGTCAAATGAATGGTGTAAATCCTCTACTTTTTAAAACAAAAACACACACACACTCACACTCAAGGACGAGGCAATGTGGTTCTAACTTCTAATAAAAAGGCATACCATAAACTCACTTATAACTTTTAAGAAAGTATGAGGCAAGTTAATTATGCTACACATAACACATCATAATTTAAAATATTCATAGTATATATGTCCACTATCACAATTCCAAGATAACTGTGTAACACCATAAGGGCACCCATTATCAAGATCACCTATTTCATTTATATCCTGTAAATTTTCTCAATATACAGATCAATGATAATGAATAATTATGGCTATTTTGTGTGGGAATTGTGAAATTTGAGAAGAGATTTTTTTTTTAACTTGAGATAGAACTCTACTCTAACTTAATGTAAATGTATGTGTGTAAAGTTTCCTCCTAAACACTTTGAACCCCGGCCCTTCCCTCCCCACCCCCCCCCCCTTTCCCCACACCCTTCAAAGTACAAACACTTATGGAAAAGGACAGACCTAGGATTTCAAGTTAGAGGGGACTAAAGTATAAGAAAAAAAAATCCAAATAGGCATCCATATAGTATTAACAAATTATAAATACGCAAAATTGTTATTTCTTAATTCATTATAATGCAATCATCTACCAAAAAAAAAACAATGTTTTTTAAAAAAAAAATACTAGGCTAGCTAGGATTTTCATTCGAGTCCGAATTTGGTAAGGATGGGATGTAAAACTCATATTTTACACCATCTAATAAGAGATTGCCACATCAGCGTTTTAAGTAATATTCAATACATCCTAATATATCTAATAACGTCTCAATAAACTCACAATTTAGTTGGATTTATATATGGGTATTATAATTGATTGGGTATGATTGTGCTTATTCTTAAATATGTGATAAGATGATGTGGCATGTTAAGATTAAAGGGTAAAACATGGGTTTTACACCACATCTTTACAGAATTTAATCTCTTTTTATTTTATTTTAAGTTAGAGCATTCATAGTAATGGTGCTAGAAAATTTAGTTTTTAGCACCTCAAAAAGTTAATTTATTTATTTTACCATCTCACTTTACAATACACCCAACATCAAATGTTCTATTTTTTTACTATTTCATTTAAAATAATATAAACAACTCATTAAAATAATAAAGAAAGAGAGAGAATTTGAGTTTTTTTAATTGAAGGTTGAGACATAATCTTAATAAAATATTGTATTTTATTTTTAACAACTATTACAATAAACCAGTATTTGTTCCAGTTTACTGTAATTGCAAAAAAATTAGCTTTGGTTTCTCTAATAACACATGATTTTCTTGGTTCTCTGGTGATATATATATATATATATATATATATTTTTTGCTAAAATACAATCAACATTGTAAATGTTTTTATTGTTTTTGTTAAGTTTTTGGGTTGGATAGCTGTTAGTTGGAGGAAACCTAAGGTTTTGGAACAAGAGCAACTACAAAAATTATGAATATAATTTGTAAAAAAAAATAGAACCAAGGAGGCCCGAGCCCCCTTAGGCCCTACCTGGGTCCATCCCTGCTTGAAGAGTGATCATCACATTAAAGATGTGCGGTAGTTGAGATTCTTAAGAAGAGATGCTATATGGTTGGTAGGTAGAAATGGGTAGCCCAATACTCATGGCATGTGTTTAATTAATTTTCCATGTTTTCTTTTCCTTTAAAATCTTAACCTTATTTAGTTCATATCCAACTTCCAATGCAAATTAAGTTAAAGATAACAATTAACTTTTATGCCTTTGGTATGCACATTTAAGACGTAATTAAATTCTATTTCATGAGAGATTAATAAATTTTAAAGCTGCTAAAGGACTACTACATCTTTATCTTTCATATATCTGGGAATAATCCATTAAACCAAGAGAAATATTATATCCACAACACTTTTACAAATAAATCTTAAGTAACAAGTTGTTACTAGCTGTTATTCGTGGGTAAAAAATTAATTAAGTGATAGGTTCAAATTAGAAATAGTAACAACTTACCACCTATGATTTGTTGTGAAAATATTGTTAACGTAATACTTCTCTAAAACTAAACTAGTTAGCAAGAAGCCAAAAATTTTGTAACTCAACTGGGCTAGTATCTTCTAGTATTTCTAAGACATTCAAAATTAGGGCTATAAATAAACCAAGCCGATTATGAACAACTCAGGCTCAGCTCGATAAAAAACTTGTTCATGTTTATTTATTTATAAATAAGCCAAGCTTGAGCATTAGTTTTAAGCTCGTTTAATAAACAAACCGAGCCCAAGCAAAACAAATTGTTCACGAATAAGCTCATGAGCTATTAGGCTTGATATAAAAAAAAAATTCAAGCATAGACTCATTTACAAGTTTATATGTGTTAGCTAAATATACTCATTACACATATCTTAATAATGATATGGCCAACATGAGACCACTACTCATTACCTTAATTTTTTCCTTCCCTCTAAACTGACCAAGAACCACTTTAGACTATAGTTATATTTATAAATAAATTAATTAATTAAGTGGGTCACATATGATCATTCTCTATCAATCATCTATCATAAAGTTATGAAACATGTTAGTATTTTCTCATTCATAATAATTACAAACAAATATTTTTCTAGTTCTTCACCATCTAACGTGAATGTAAAAATTGTATTTTAAACAATTGCTGAAAGTGAAGACAAGGAATGATGAATTAATGAATTTAATTATATAAAATTTTAATTTGAATAATGGATAATCATAAGTATGACTAGATGCTTGATAAAATGAGTATTCGATTTTCTTTATCTTTTTTTCTTAATTTTAGAGATTTAAACATTTCATAATTTAATTTTTTTAGATTTCAAGCTCAAAAGCTTGACCTGAGCTCAAGTTTGAACTTGATATAAGCCTAAGCTTGGCTTGACTAATTAATCAAGCCAAGCCAAGCCAAGCTCAAGCTTTTGGCTTTCCCATAAGCTCAAACTCAAACACTATTTTTAAGCTTGTCATGAGTTCAAGCTTAAACATGCACTACTCGACAAGGCTTGACTCATTTACAGCCCTATTCAAAATCCCCCCCCCCCCCCTCTCCCAGTTGTAACTATGGAATTATAAAGGAAAAATTACAATTTTCCACCCTAAAGTATACCCTATATTACACTTTACACCATAAACTTTTCAAATGCACATTTTGTACCCTAAACTATGGTATTTGTTACACTTTGCACCCCAGAGTTAAATTTTGTGTTATATTGGATGAAAAACTCAATCACGTGATTAACACGTGACTGTTGCTTAAGTAACACCAAGACAAAAGACCTAAATGCCCTTTTCCAAGTCCAAACTCAAAAGTCCCTCACATCTTTTACACAGCTTGGTCTCAGGTAGTCCCTCTCACCCGTGACTTCGTGTTTTAGGCCTCTTGCATGCACATTTTGTACCCTAAACTATGGCATTTGTTACACCTTGCACCCCAAAGTTAAATTTTCTATTATATTGGAAGAAAAACTCAATCACATGACTATTGCTTAAGTAACACCAAGTCCAAAGACCTAAATGCCCTCTTCCAAGTCCAAACTCAAAAGTCCCTCACGTCTTTTACACAGTCTGGTCTCAGGTAGTCCCTCTCACCCGTGACTTAGTGTTTTGGGCCTCTTGCATGCACAGATCGGCGAAGATTGAAGGTGATATGATGGCTAGTTCACGGATGGTAGTGAGTGATGGTGGTTAGGTTGAATTTAGGTTTTTTTTTGCCATAATTTAGATCCGATTTGGGTTTTACTTAGGTCTCGATTCAGATCCGGTTTAGGTTTTGGCTGTGTATGATTTAGCTCTCTCTCTCTCTCTCTCTCTCTCTCTCTCTCTCTCTCTCTCTCACGGCAAATCTTGGTGATGGATTGGTTGAGATTTGTGTTTGTGGATCTTGTATGGGTCAATCTGAATTTGTGTTTGTTATTTTTTATCACTATGAATCTGTGTTTGTGATCTAGTTTTTGCTTGTGAGATAGCAGGCAGTGTGTGGGTTTTGATTGCGAATCACATGACTAAAATTTGGTGGCGTGTGTGGCCAAAAATGATGGAAGAGTTTTGAGAGAGAAAGTGGCTTGCTGTTGGGTTGAAAGAGGGGCATTTGGGTCTTTGGACTATGTTCCATTTAAGCATGAGTGGCATGCAACTCATGTGATTGAGCTTTCCGTCCAATATAACGGAAAATTTAACTTGGGGTGCAAAGTATAACAAAAATTATAGGTTACAGTGCAATATGTGCATTCAAAAAGTTTAGAGTACAAAGTGTAATCTGAGAGTGTGTTTGGATATCGCTTAGTTGCTGAAAACTGAAAACTTACTGTTGAAAACACTGTAGCAAAATATTTTTTATTGCAAAATAGTGCCATGGGAACAGTGCCACGCATTTTTCATCACTGAGCTGGTCCATGAATAGTGCCATGGGACTGGCCAAGTGAAACGCAAATGCAAACGCACGCAGAAAATCAATTACGCAAACACACACTGAGATATAGTTTAGGGTGGTAAAGTGTAATTTTTCCAATTATAAAAAAATAGTTAGCAAGAAAAAAAAAATCACAGAACTTATTCAAAAGAAAACGAACACTTCAAATAAAATAGACAATAATAATAATAGTAGCATGCTTTTTGTTCAATCACTTTTTTTTTTTTTTGGTTTAATTTGTTCAATCACTTTCACTTTGTAGTTTTGCATGTTTTTTTTAGGTAATCAAGGTGTAGTTTCGTATTATTACTCATAAGGTTTTACAAATATCACCCATGGATTTTGGTTTTATCATGACATATTGAAGAAGTAAAACAAAAGCTAATATTGTTTAAATTTTTTATTTAAAATTTTTTAATGATTTATTTATTTGATTTAAATATGAACTGATCTAAAGTTACTATACGCAAGGACGCGGGAACCTTGACTTTGGAGTTCATACATTGGCCAAAGGAGCCTACCACATTTTAGAGTTGTCAATTTTTGACCTGGCCCCCCAAAGTGGACGGCTATAATTCAATTTTGTAGTATTGCAAAAGATAGTACTAGTTTATATTACAACAGTAATTAATTAATTAAATTGATTATGGCTCTGTACACTTTGGATAAGTACCTGAAGAATATTCTCCCTCTCTTTTTTTGGGGGGTTGGGTTAACTAGGTAAGTTAAAAATTTACGACGGTAAGATTGATTCAATGAAATTAGTTTGAGCTAAAGAATTGAGAAGAAGATGGTATCATCAGACACGTTATAAAGAATCAGATGGTTGATGCTCATATTAAAGTGAGGTTGCGAATCAAGTGGGTCCCGATCTTTCGATGTTTTAATGAAAACAAAAATCCGACGGTGGAAGTAAAAGTGTGTAAAACATCATCGGACTGAGATGCAAAGACATATAAAAAGCAGAGACACACAGAGATAGATACGCACGTGGACTCTAGCACTTGGCTTTGGCTTTGGCCAGTTTGGAGTTCGAAGTTTAGAAACAGAATCCCTAGAGACACTTTTTGGTTTCTGCTCCTCCAATCGCCGCTGCACCACATTTTTGGGCCAAATCTTTCCCAACCTTAATACTCTCACTCTCAGGTATTATTAATTAATGTTGTTATTATTGTTGTTTTTTTTAGGTGTGGGTTTATTCAGAGGTGTCCGGGGATTTTGGTTATTTGTTCTGAATCTTTAGATTTTTATTCTTCAAATCTTTTCGTATCTGAAAGTCTGAAAATTTCCTGTTGCTTTGGATTTTTATTGTTCCTTGTTTTATTTGGGTACATAAGATTTCCTCAAGATATTATCTCTGGAAATAAAAGGATTCGCTTTCAGATTTCTTTCCTTTGTATCTAAGATTTCCTTGAGTTTATTCGTTTTGTTCCCAAAATTTTGATGTAATATATGACATATTATTTTGTTTGTACTAGCCGACTAGGGTTGTACAGCGTGGCGTTTTTGAATTTAGATTCTTCTACTTTGAGAAGGAAATTTTAGCTGAACGTTAATAAAAATCCAACCTTTACTTTATTTCAGTCGGTTATTTTGTATAATTGCTGGTCCGGGACTTATGGATTCAGAATCTCCTTCTGAGGAATCTAAGAAAATCGTAAATTCTGTAGTAAAATCTGATGAGGTTTGTCAGATGGAAACTCGTGAGAATGTTACTGAGGCGCCAGCGGTTCTTGATGGTACTGTTTCACTAGGTCCCATCACTCCTGATTCAGATAGAGAGATTGGGGATTTCTCCATTGAGTCTAACAGTAACAGCAATAGAGAGGATGACCCGTCTGATGATAGTAGCCCTCGGACGCCAAAGGATGGTGTTTTCGACCCATTTGCCCCGGGTCCTGATGACAAGGCATTGGCTCCTCTATGTAATAAGTACACCCATGAGCCTAAGGGCATTGTTGCACGCCGCCTTGATTTTCACTCTTCTGTCGTAGCTGTGGAAGCTGGGGATTGTGGAGATGGTGCTGAACCCCTTTCGGATGAAGAGATGTTCGAGTCGGTTTATGAGAATCTCTTGGAAGCTATACTCTCAAAGCAGACCGAGGATGTTGCTTCTGAAATTTCAAATGTATATTTGGATTCTGATGGTTGTAGAACACCACCTTTTGCACCACGTTTATCTGGAATTGCTGATACTTGTCCTGGGCCTCCCATCAAGCCTGCTGGGCAATCAAGGAACATTGATTTGGGCTTTCGTAGAAAGCTTGAATTCTGATGTAGATGGCCTCTTGTGATGATTATAATGCAGGGAATATCACAGACCCCTGGTAACTGATCTTTCATAGATGCATATGGGCTAGCTTTACAACACCCCAACAATTTTGCCTTTAAATTATAGTAACTTGGGGTTCTGAAAGAATATGGTTTAATAGGAAATAACTGTCTGACCAAGTTTAGACTGTAGTAGTCACATTGTATAGCAATTTCTTTCATTAATTTTAAGTTAAAATTAGCTTGCCTTCAAGTCTTCTTCTGCCTAACATGATGTCTGCATCTTATCCTATCTGTCATATTCTGGTTGCAATTTCAGGCTTTATTTCTTTTCATTGAGTGGCATTGTTTAAAAACAAAATTGGCAACTTTTTGGTTTTGCAAATAAATCCATATCATGGTGTAGATTCATTATTAGGATGCCTGATTAGATTTTGAATTTAATTGATAAGAATGAAGACACTTCTTGAATAATTATGAACACCTATGGCATTGAATAAAGAATGTGGCTTATCTTGAAGGGCTCCATGTCCAACCCCCCGCCCTCCTCTCACTCTCTCTCTTTCTAGCTTAACTCGACTTAAACAAGATTTGCTTCCACCATCCTGTAAGAAGTCAGTGCTGTCAAAGTACGATGAATTGAGAAGCAGCTATGTTATAGTTTGCTACCTCCTCTTTAATATTCCCTACCACTCTTGATAATATTTTCAATTAATTGCAATGCCCATGATCTTCCACTTTGTTTCTTGGATTACTATCTCTGCTGCTTCTATATGTTCCTCAATTTTTTGAAAGCAAGATGTTTAGGACTAATATTCCATAGTCGTAATAAAATCTTACCTTCATTTTCGCATCAGCCTTGGGTGGTTTTGTTTTAAATGTGAGAAATGTAAACGTACATGTGCGTGAAAGATAAAGTGCAAATGGGGGAGGGGTTGAAGAATTTTGTATGCAAAAAAGAAATGAATACTCAATATTTTGTTTTCTTATGCTGTTTTTACCGTATTTTATTGTTTTCTGAAGAATAAATATGGCACAATTGCTGGTTTGGATCTTGGTTTGTAAAATGGAATAATGGATGGGGATGAAGAATTTTGTATGCAGTAAAGAAATGAATACTCAGTAGTTTGTTATCTTAAATGGTTTTACCTTATTTTATTGTTTGCTGAAGAATAAATATGGCACAATTGCTGGTTTGGATCATTATGGTTTGTAAAATGGAATAATGTGGATCAGTATGGTTTGTAAATTGGATGTTAGCGTGTTTTGTTTTCTGTCAGTCTTTAATTTTGTTACTATATTTAATTTTGTACCAGCAATGCCTTGGATGTGGACCGTGTTCTGTGAAAAGCATACAACAACAACTGGATTTTTGAAAATATGAAAATGAGTCTCTATTGGTTATAGAGAAATTGATCAAGGCTTTGTGTTCAAACTTAGTCTGCATATGTTCACTCTAATTTAATGGGGTTGTGGAATAGGAAACATGCAGCAGCTTATTAAGATCTTTTCATTCCGGTCATTCTATATGAAGATTTTAGACAAACTTGCAAGCATAATGTTGTGAACTGAGAAATAAAAGATAGTGTAGTCAATTCGAAATGACTAATCTTCTGAACTTAAGAGAGGGAGTAGACTCTTTTGGTTACTTTTTTGCTTAATTCTCATTAATGCATTTAATGTACATAAATAGTCAAGCATGAGATAACCTCATCAGCAAATCCTAAAACATAGAAACTAATCATATTCTAAAACATAGGAATCAATTTGAATACAAGCAAATAACAATACTAATCTACTACTATCTTTGTTAGATAAAGATCTATCACTAAGTCTAAATTTAAATACTTCTAATTCAAATAGCAATTTATCGAGCACATCATCTCGGGCATAAAAGCATCCACACCAGCTCGTGTAAAAATTTCGTCTATTTTATACACAAAAAATCTACTTTTTTTTTTATTTTACACTATCATTTTTACAAAACACTTACATCAGTTCATCTATTATACACTAAGTTTTCTCTAAATAATCATTTATTTTTATTATTTATCTTTCCCACCTACCCACTATCTACTACTCCAATATCCACCACACACGGTCTCTCCCTTTCTCAACTTTTCTCATTTTTCCAGAACAGCACTCTCTCTTCTCCATGGCCCAAGCTTCTCAACTTTTACTCTAAAACTCTTTTTCTCTCACAATCAGCCATAGCCAGAGCTCACCTTGAGCTCCGTCCAAGGCCGAGAGCCCCAAATCCTATGCCATGCCATCACCGGTGGTAGCAAAGATCAGCTGCAACACCGCCACAAACAGTGGTCCAAATCTTCACTCTCTCGTGGCAGCAGCGAACACTCCACCCAAGCTTCCATGGTAGCTGTGATAGCAACTGGGCCGTGAGTTTTGGATTGATTTTTTTTATTGATTTTGGGTTCCATTTTCTGTTGATTTTTGGTTTGATTTTCCATTGATTTTTTGGTTGGAATATTATGTGTTGTAATGGAGGTGGTGGGGTGGTACTGGATTGTGGTGGCGGGTGGATGTTTGATCGGCTGTGTTTTTTTAGATGAAGAGAGGGAAAGGGAGAGAGAGAGAGTGAAATGAGAAAGAAGAGAGAGCTCAGACTGGTGAGAGAGAAAAAAATATAAAATAGTGAATACACGAGCTACAGTGCCCGTGCATATATGCACGGGTACTGAAGCTCATGGAAATTTTTAGAAGTTTTTACACAGTTTTACACAAGCTGATGTGGGAGGTTTTTTGGCCAAAATATGTCAAATAGAGAAACTTTTGCATTATAGAAAAGTATCCATGGACTGATGTGGATGCTCTAACACAACATAAAATTCTCCAGCAGTGGCAGGTACAAAAGCTCCCTGGTTTTCCACCCTTGGGTGGGTAGAGATAAAATTAAAATGATAGTATATGTGCAGGAATTTAAGTAGTTGTCTCGTGACAAAAAATGAAGGAAGGGAAGGGGGGTGGTTGTAAACTGTAGCGTGCCGAAAAAGGGCTATAAATCTGATGGCGTTGTTGGCAGGTTTTCCGGTGAATGTGGGTTTTACTTTTACTTAATAATTCTCGATTTCTTATGCATTGAGATTCTACTTTTACTACTATTTGTAGTACCTAAAATTTACTTTTCCCTACACTCATGGATCTCTCTCTAGTCTCTAGCATAATTTACCAATAAAAAACAGGCTTCTTTGTCTGCTTCAAACAACAGGTCCACAACAATGGTGGTTGAAGCTCTATTTTGTAACCAAAATATCATAAAAAAGCTTAAACGGATATTGTAAGTGCACGGGTGGATTTGTCTGAGCTTTGGTTTGTGCATTCCATATTCAAAAAGTGGCCACAAGGAAAGATGTGGAAACAAAATCTAAGAATATTGCTTTTCTACACTGTTTGCCAAGTATGACAACTTACATCTCGGTACCTACTACCAAGTTTATGGACCCAACAAATAGTTTATTTCACCGACTATAGATATAGGTCGTTTGAGTCTTCTTTTTGTGATGCAATGGCCTTCAAAGCCTGAAGCTTTGAAGTCCGAAGTTGACACAGCGTACCTTAAGGTTAACCGAAGAAGCACCCTCCCACTCCCACAGATGCAAGGACTCAAACCTTTTGAGGGTGATAAAAATGGATTTTGCCTATAGAGTGCTTCATACGTACGTTCACAACTTAGTCTTGTCCTTGCAAGCATTATCCGTGATGTTCATGTCTAGAACAGCGATTTGCAGATGGCATTCAGATACAACGACGACGTGTTTCTTGAAAATCCCTAAGAAGTTAATCCTGCCCGGAATTCTGGTATTTGTTTGCACAACGAGTTGGCCCCCTATTACATCAGTGATAAAACTTGCCAAATTGGAAGCTAGCTCATCCGCCTCGAGCGTAAGCCTACACGAAAGTGTGGTGGAACCCGTTGCAGGAATCTTACCAGGGTATATATCAGCCTCTCCTACCTGATTTCCTCGATATAACAAGTAACTCTTGCCTTGGCCGTGCTTGAAGCTGACGTGGTTTGGGTTCTTGACAAGGATCTTGAGGTCAATAGTGAGGTTGAGTTCGATCTGAGCGGCAGGTAATGAGACACTAGGAGCAACGCCGTCAAGAGAGGCGGAGACGAGCTTGGTGTTTGGTGATTTCGTCTTAAACACGGTCAGGGCTAATATCAAGATAATGATGAATAGCAGGAAGATCAAGATTAGTGGTATACCTAATGCCATAAGACATCGGCGTTTTCTCTTTCGTTTCATGTCACTGGGGGGGATATGGATATGGTTTTGGTCTTGTTCTTGGTCTTGATCATGGAATTGGTATTGGTTTTGGTTTAGGTCATGCACATTCTTGTTTTCTTTCATCTTTTGGTACATCTTTTGGGTTTTGAGTTTTTAGATTTGAGAGAGAGCATTTTAGATGGGTTTTGTGGAAGGGGAGGAGAATAAAAACACGGGGTGCATTAATAGTATGCAGTTGGGGAAGCTGGCCCTTTAAATGCTGAGAGTGGCCAGCTATCATCAAATAAGAGAGACCATTGGTGAAGGAAGTCATCCAGATAGGTAGAGGTTGGGGGATCTTAATTTAGTGCACTCTCTACTCTCTATTCTCTATTCAATTTCAAACCACTAAATACGAGTAAATTTTCAACCACCAACTGTAGTTTCTTTGGCATATCATGCCCTTAAAATTTGCTTCCAACACCTATTTTCTCTGATCAAACCGAGTTTTTGGTTCCGCTAGTCGTCAGTCACATCTCATTTGGAAAATCAGAAGTTGTAGGGTCAGTATTCATTGTTATAGACCAGCTAACTATTTCACCAAAAAGAATATTTCAATTTTCAAAATTTAAGTTTCTTAAAAAAAAAAATTTTAAGAGAGGATAAAGCATACTACTAGAAAACTACTGTTAGATTGGACCTAAGAGAAAGGGGGAAAAAACGTAGATCTGAAACGTTTGTAAATTTAATATTTGTTCTATCCCAAATGTTAATATCATTCAACTATAAAATTTTTAATTTGCTCTAGCCACGCCCAAAATTAATACTTATTAGTTTTTACTTTTTAGTTGCAGGCAAAACATCAATCAACTTTTTTTTTTTTTTTAATTTTTATCATAGTATTTTTAGCAACAAAATTTTAACAAAAAACTAAATAAGCTAATGTTAACTTATTTTATGCACTATTTACGGGTCTCACGCAGCTTCCCCAACAAAGAAGCTTATTTGAAGCTTCAATTTAGGGTCATACTGTTAGCTTCTTCTTGGTCAATAAGTCACTACAAATCCCGCCCCTTGGTTATTGCTCACTTCTTTTTCTGTTGCAGGTCTCACTCTTAATAACAAAAAAGCAATCAACTTATTTTATTAAGAAAAGTTTATAGATGCCTTAAGGTTATTTGTTAGTGAATCATATTATGAAAGTTTGTATGAGAAAGTTAAATATTAAAAGAAAATTTTTGATTTTTTGAATCTTTTTTTTTTTCTCTTATAAAAGTGGTTTCAAAATTTTTCTAAATTTATTAACAAAGACTTGAAAGGCGCACATTAACCAGATTCTATTTTATTTAGCCTTTAACTTTTATCTAAAATATTTTCAACAATGAAAAATAGATAAGTTGATACTCATACATGTCTCTATTAATAAGAGTTATTTGTGTCTACCTATATTTAAGAAGGTTTCTGTCTCCATTAATAAGAGTTATTTGTGTCTATCCATATTTAATAAGTTGAAAACTTCGGTAACCATTTGGCATTACATTAGCATACGGGCTGAGATTGTGTTTAATGCATTAGTTGTACTGGATACATTAAGTTATAGACAAATTAGACACGTGTCCAATGCACTAGAAACAAGCAGTGTCCATAACATAAGTTTACACAAGTCATGTTCAGACCTGCCGCTGAGGAAAGTTAATAGATACCTTAAGGTTATTCGTTAGTGAATCATATTATGAAAGTTTGTATGAGAAAATTAAATATTAAAAGAAAATTTTTTATTTTTTGAATCTTTTTCTTTTTCTCATAAAAGTGGTATCAAAACTTTTCTAAAATGGTTTATTAACAAAGACCTGAAAGGTGAAGATTAACCGGATTCTATTTTATTTAGCCTTTAACTTTTATCTAAAATACTTTCAATAATGAAAAATAAATAAGTTGATACTCATACATGTCTCTATTAATAAGAGTTATTTGTGTCTACCTATATTTAAGAAGTTTTCTGTCTCCATTAATAAGAGTTATTTGTCTCTATCCATATTTAATAAGTTGAAAACTTCAGTAACCATTTGGCATTACATTAGCATATGGGTTGAGATTGTGTTTAATGCATTAATTACACTGGACACATTACGTTGAAGACAAATTAAACACGTAGTGCACTACAAACCAGCAGTATCTATAGCATAAGTTTACAAAAGTCATGTTCAGACGTGCAGCTGAGGACACAGCTCATTGAAGCCCATGCCCTTTCAAAATATATGTAAGTCACACGTCAACGAAAGAAGAGTCTTTAATACTGTTTTATGGGATATCTCTCCTTGTGCCACAGTGAATATCTTTGTAAAATCAAAGCTAGCCTATTGGGCACTGCCAACTATTTCAAATTAGTAAAGCTCAAGGGCCCAAGGGCCCATCCGTACCTTTTTTTGCTAGCGTAAGCATAACGAACTCCAATCAATTTGGTGTGCACTGGAAGGTATCTCACGCGCCACGCGCATGAGCCGCCCCTCTCAGTGTGGGGCCCTGTCTATGAGAGGGGCGGCTCATGTGCCTGACACATACAAAAGTTTTTCATGAACTGGAGACTTCTTCGGAAACAGTATTTGATGCTTGAAAGCGTCCCCGAAGTTGTGCAGAACTTTGTTAGCTACCATCATCAACATGCCCAGCACATGCTTTGCTTTGACCAAAGGAGCCTCCAAACACAGTAAATTGTTGGACGTTGGAGGTTGTAATATAATATTAGCCAGACAAAAAAGAAGTATCCACAGATTATAGATTTGAAGATTGCTTTTGAGTTAATAACGAATTGAAGCTAGATTTTATGATCATCTTGACCAGGAAAGTACGCTATTTTGGAGACAAAACCAACTAAGCTTCTATATTAATGAACCAAAAATGAATGATATTTATAGTAATTCTTTGACAAGTAATGACTGAGGCTAGCCTCTCCTATTGAGTGTATGAAGTGAACAAGTTGCATATATGATTTGATGTGGAAGCATCAGAACTCTGAATCTTGAATAACGGTTTACTCATTCTGCTCACAAATTATTTATTAAACAAAATATAGAACAACAACAACAAAGTGACAAATTTATCAACGAACGTTGGATAGAGATCAACTTGGATTTTCATGACTTTTCCTTCTCTTTTCTTTTTGAGCTACTTGGGTAAAAGTTGTTACAAATTACAAGTTAAGAATAATTTTTACGTTAACTAAAAAGAACCACATACAAAATACATGTGTAGAGTTTATTCATTACGTTTATGAGTATACAAAATACAGATAACAGATTGGAATTCCCAAAATCTGATGGACGAATAACCATACAAGAAAACTAATTGGAAAATATAAAAATTGTAAGCAATAATTATTATTTATAACTCATAATTCGTATAAAATAAAACTCAAGAATTAAAAATTGCAAGTAGAAACGCTGCCAGTCTACCATGTCTAGTTACAGTATGAAATAAATAAAATTCTTTAATCACAAAAAACACAGAATAATAGGAACTAAAAATCTAAACAGAGAAAGTAGTAGCTGTACTTTCTACTAGGAAGTATAGGAATTATCATAAATGTGTCTTATACTTGCAGGTTTGATCTGCAATAGCACGTTTGGAGATATTGATAGAGAAATTACAGGTCGAGGTCGTAACAGCGTGAATCTTCAAACCCAAGATTTCGAGTTTCCCAGAAAGTCTGATGTGGCTGCTGAGTGCCAACACACCAGATCTCACATCGGAAAACAAGTCGGAGTTGGAAAGCAAACGGTCTGCCAAGAGCGTGAGCGAGACGTTCATGGCTTTGGTCTCGCCGGCGGAGATTTCATCGGCGATAATGGGGACTTCGCCGACGACCTGGCCTCGGTATTCGAGAAAGGCGGTGGAGTTGGAGTACTTGAAACCGACCTTGTTTGGGTTCTTGACGGAGAGATCGGCATCGATAGTGACGTTGAGGTGCACCTTGAATTTGGTTATGTCGAAAGAGGCATCGATTTCTTTGATGCTCATGTTGTTGTAGGAGATCACGGGGTCCTTGGCCTTGAAGACAGTGCGTGCTAATATGAGTACGAGGATTACTATGGCGATGATGATACAAATTGTTGTGCCTATACAGCAACAAGTCCTGTTTCTTTTTCTGCTGTGATTCGCTTTCTCGACATCCATCTTTTTGGATACACTGTCTGTCACTCACTACTCAGTACTAGGGAGAGAGGAAAGACTATATAAAATATCCGATTCTTCTCGATTGTGTTTGTGGCTACTTTTTAGTTTCGAATGACTCGTAATATAAATAACAAAAAGGCTTGCTTAATAATTCGGGATTTCAAGATTTGCTTCATAATTAATTAATTAATTAATTAATTGAATGAATTGACTGGAAATTGAATGAAAGAAAGTTATGTTTACGGACGAGGCTAATTGGTAAGATATCGGATTAAAAGTGTCAGGATTTGGATTTGAATTTGAACTTCAATAATTAATTATGTGTTGAAATTTTTTATATCTCATTTATGTTTCAAACAAGTCAAAAAATAATAAGTGAGGTTCTCACCAATTGAATGTATAGAGTCACTCTCAAAAACGAATAGGATGTTACTATAGTCACACTCAAATAAAGATGTTACAATGGTCACCTACTCTACTCATTTTTCTTTCAAAAAAAGAGAAAAAAAAAAAGAAAAGAAGGTTCGATTTGGATGTTGGTAGGAGAATATGAATAACAGAGCTCACAGCCCAGTGCTGGAGTTAGGGGAAGTGGGGATCAGTGAGCCATGCTTAATTAACAGAGCCCACATTAGCATTCAATGGTTGCGGCCGCGTGTGCTAAGAAAGATACAGCTTTTTCCGCCGTACTGGATTAATGGCTTATTTTTGGGTAATTATCTTCCGTCTTTTTTTGTTGGTTGAATTTTTGGGTAGGACAAGGATTTCCTACAAACATGGTCGTAAGAGTTGCTGCATCAAAGAACAGGTGGCAAAAGACTAAAGTGACACCTATCCATAAATCATGTGCAAGACACATGACTTGTTTGGGGTTTAATTTTCCGTGTAGTTTTTCAAAAAAAAAAAAAAAAAAACTTAGGGCATGTTTGGTAGACTGTAATAAGCATTGTAATGTAATAGTTATTTCTATAGTTTAGTTATTCTTTAGTCTGGTTATATTTTTATTATAAGAAATAGTCATTCCTTATGAATAATTATTCTTTAAAATGAGGAATAACTATTCCTCTTTAAAATGTTGTATTAGTTATTCTTTAGTAAGTGCAATAATTTCAAAACTTAATATATTTCCAAATAAACAAACTTTCCATATACATCTAACAATTATAAAAATAAAAAATCATAAAAAATAACACATATCTCTCTTAAATTTAAAAATAACAATTTTTAAGGAGATATAATTATATGAGTAAGATATTTCCTAAAATAAATGTTAAGTTTCATTATAATGTTATAACTCACAACCAAACTAATGAATAAATTTAGTTATTACATTACAACACAATTTATTACTAGTAATAAAGATTACAATTCATGTCGTAATCTCTATTCAGTGTACCAAATGTACCCTTAACGTTTCTCTCTATCCCTCTCCTTTCTGTCTCAAACGGCTTAAGAAAAATCAAAATCAAAATCTTCTCTCCTTCTCTTTTCAAAACCCATCAGACATTTCTCTCTTCCTCCTTCCCTTCCTTTCATTGGAAAGACAGAAACATTTGCCACGTGAACCCTTAAAAAAAAGCTACTCTCGCCACCAATCCCACCTATTGCTCTCTCCCTCTCTCTCTCTCTCTCTCTCTCTTAATTTCTTGTTCATTTTTTGGGAAAGCCATTATTTGGTTGGTTAGTTTGGGTTGGCTATTCCTCGATTCAAACCTCGACAATCATCTCTCTCTGCACGTGACTTGGAGATTCTCTCTAAAAATAGTGTTTGGAAATTATGTTTACTTTTATTGTTTAAACTTTAAAACCATAAACTACCTGTATTGTCTTTGAATTAATCAAATTTTCCCCTTTTGTTTCTCTATACTATTCACAAAGAAAGAAGCTAAACTGTTTAGATCTGTGAATCAAATAGTAAATTTTAAAAAACCAAAGAAAAAAATAGTGAAAATCTCTTACTTTTCTGTGTTCCTTTTCTTAGATTTATCTGGGTCTTGTGTTCATTCCTATTTGAACTCAAATACTTAGATTAGACTCCTAAAACAACTCAAATCCATTTAAAACAAAATTTAGTTTAAATACCGTATAAAGGAGGAGGAAGAGATTGAGATTGAGATTGAGAGAGAGTCTGATGGGTATTTAAGAGAGATAATGAGATAAGATGATTTTGATTTTGTTTGCCTAATCTCCTTTTGCCTTTTGAGAGAGAGAGAGAGAGAGAGAGAAACGTTAACGGAGAATTAAACCCCAAACAAGTCATGTGCCTTGCACATGATCTATAAATATGTGTCACTTTAGTCTTTTGCCACCTGTTCGTTTATGCAGCAACTCCTACAACCATGTTTGTAGGAAATCCTTATCCTTTTGGGTATATCTCAATTTGATATTTGATCAACTTTAAAAATAAAAATAATTTGCCTACTCGCAAGTTATGCTGATATGCCTTAACATTTACGATGTGATTTTTTTTAAAATGCTTTTATTCCACTTTTTTTTTTTTTTTTGGAGCAACAAATGCTTTTATTCTTAACAAAAAAATAAATAAATATGCATTTTTATATTCCTAACTCTACATGCGAACTTAAAAAAATTTCTAGGAAAAAAAAAAGAAAAAATGTTTGTTTTTGGAAAATAAAATTTTTTTTTAACTTATAAAGAAATTTACTTAGTTATATCTTTCATGAACATATGCTCTAAATACTACTAAAATAAATGAGTTATACTTATACAAGGCAAAAAATATTGAATATTAGAAGACAAAAATGAGACATTATTAATACTTTAAAAGAGTGTCAATAAAATTTTTTTATAGAGAGGATCATTAATACTTATATGATTTTATGAATACATGCTTTAAATACTATTAAAATTAATGAGTTATATATGGTAAAAAAAAATGGAGAATGGAAATACTATTTCAATTTTCTCTAATAAGAAGGGGGAGGGGGATTAAGTAACATTTAAACAAAATTTTCAATTTTTATTAAAAACTATAGGGGGAGAGGGGATTTTTTACAAAGTCAAGGGTGGCCATGACCCCCTCTCCCTGCTACTTACCCTTAAATACATTTCACATTCAAATTTTCAATAATTGGTTCAGGTTTTAGTTACATACTCACATTTTCATCTCTTAAAGTGATAGAGAAAACAAACAGGTTTATTCTTTGTTCTTTTTCTAAATTTATATCTTAACTTATTTGTGTTAATTTCTTAATTTTAAATTATGAATAAGTTTGATTATGTTCTTTATATTGAATGTAAATTGTTGTTGTGGAGGAACAAATCTCTCCTTTAGAAGGTATTGTTCACTTTGAGAATGGGCCGAGGAGGCCAATGCCACTTACACGGATTTGCTCAATCCCACGTCGGGGAAAGACGCCTCCCACTTATGCTTTATAAGCCTTTGGCCTAAGGATGAGTATACCACTACTACATATGAGAGTTTCCCCTTTACAAAGGAAAGAAAGCCTCAACCAGAACCACATTTTCCTTTTGCGTGCGGATGTAGCTAAGTGTCTGACTCTATTGGTCATAGTTCCCCACTGTTGCGGCCGGTGCTCGTTTGCGCGCGCGTGAACCAACCCAACAAACAAGGAAAGGATGCCTCTCGGCACATTTGAGAATGATTCGAGCCGTATAAAGGGAAACTCTCACTGACTTGGGCCAAGTCAGGCCCAAGTCAGTGAGAGTGAAGTGGTGGGCCAAGTCAGGGTCCCCCCACTGACTTGGCCCGGGCCTAAGTGAAAGTGAAGTGGTGGGCCTACCCATCCCAACCAGGGGTATGCTGGGATTTGCGAAGAGCAGCACCTTACGATGTTTATGACCAATTGGATCCTGACGTGCAAGTAGGTACTAGAAGAGATCGCTATGATCGTTACTGTATCCGTATTGAAGAGATGCAACAAAGTGTTCGGATCATTGTGCAATGTCCTAATCAAATGCCTAGTGGCATGATCAAAGCCGATGATCGTAAGCTATGTCCTCCATCACAATGTCGAATGAAACTATCCATGGAATCGTGCACCGTGTGAAACGAAGATCATCGCCGTTCTTAACCGAGACTCAGGTTAAGCTCCATCTTGGAACCTTGTGGGGTTAAGAGTAAAGCATCCCGAGGTTGGCGTATCTCGTTGGGCTTGGAGAAGCATTGGGAACCCCAATTTCTTTCTTCAGAGCCGTTTCTTTTCCTGTCCCCCCGCCCCAGCATAGCACTTCGCTTCCGGTTCTTCAAAAAAATCAACTGACTTCTCCCTTCTTCATTGATCTGGGGGAAAAGGAACCGTCTACCAGTTGGGAAGCTAGACATCAAGTAAATGGCTTGATGAGGATAACTAAGCTGACATGCCGGAGTTGGCTGCTGGCATAACAGGGTGGTGCCTTACCGCACTGCAAGCGAACGCACGGTAGCGTTCGTGGTGGTGCCTTGCCGGCAGACCACTGCCGTCCCATTCTTAAGTGAGCTGGAGCGCAACCATCTTATCCACTGAACTAGCTAGAAGCTATCGCTTCAGGTCGAAGCACTAAAAGAAAAGGACCGGGAAACGCGGCGGCATAGGAACCACAGGACCCCTACTAGTAAAGGGAAAACGGAAGTGCACTCCTGCGCATTAGCTGAAAAGCCCCTTCCTTTTTTCAAAATAATAAGGTTCATAGCTCCAACCTAGACAAGGTGTTTTTAAGCCCTTTTTTTAGATTGGGTTGCTGGAATCGGGATCTTTGTAGTAGGCTGGACCAACATCCAACCGAGAAAGGGCAACCTTTAGAAGCAATAGGTTAGGAAACCAAAAGAACGCTTCGCGTTTTCTTATCTTCTTCCCGCTCTAGGAGTAGGAGTAGCACAAAAAGAGGGATTAGCATTATTGACCCAATGATAAAGCACTAAGACCTTCCTTGTTGAGGCTCCGTGCATTGGGAAAACACTCTAGCGATGGGAAACCGGCCACTAGTTACAAAGCTCCAATAAAATATCGAGAGGGCTATCACAGTCAGGTTCGAAGCAATTACCCCTATTTGTAAAGTACCCATCTTCCTATTTAGGAGATTGAGGCAAGAAATGGCTTGATGAACCGTTCCGTTTGCCACGCACCAGCCCCATTCACTTGCTTATCATAGAGGCTGTAAGTACACAGTGCCTCACCACTATGAATAATATAGTGGGGTTAAAACACGAGAGTGCCCGCCCTTTCTTTCAAGCAGGCCACTTTTTCCAGAATGCAGTCCGCTTCAACCACTGTTTCACCTCCCAAAAAGAAAAGTTGGCTTAACGAGCGCAGATGTGAGGAAGCGGAAGCAATAAAACTAAAAATCTCTTTCTTGTCCTTCTACTTAAGGGGCAAAGAGAAGCGTTTTTGCTACTAAGAAAGGAACGGTCAGTGCGAAAGTTCAAGACTTAGCCGAGCGTTAGCGAAGCTAGATTCTCATAGCGAGGCACTTCAAGTTAGCAAAGCACTGTAGTAGTGCCGAAGCCCTATGTGCTATAATGCTGAGCCAAGGATGCTCTGCCCTATCTATAGAAGCAGTCAACTGAGTTCTGAATGAATTAGCTCCTTGGTAATGGCTCAATCTATAGATAGAAAGCCCTATGATGGGAAACTACCACGTTAGGTTTGGAGAGAGATGAGACCGATTATATAATAGGGGGAGCAGATGCAAGCTTTTTCTTTCAATAGCCGGCCAAATGACTACAAAATCATCGATCTACTCTACCTTAATTCACCATTTTAAACCTTATATAGAAGGTTTGCCTATACTGCAGTTGAAGCACCTAAAGGAGAATTTGGTGTCTTTCTGGTCAGTAATGGAAGTAATCGTCCCTGTCATCGTAAAATAAGAGCACCTGGCTCTGCCCATTTAGAAGGACTCGATTCTATGTCCAAACATCACATGCCAGCAGATGTAGTCACCATCATAGGTACTCAAGATCTTGTGTCTGAAGAGGTGGATAGATATGACTACTAGTTGCTCGATCAGGACCCTAGCTTTATTGCGAACCAAAAACCTTGATGGATTCCCCTTCCTTTTCTATCCTCAGTACTAGAGATGAACGAATTCCATACATTCGAAATTTAGATCGAAGAATTTTCTTTCTGTTGTTGGTGTTGGAATTTCATGAACGCGGAGCTAAAACGAGAACGAGTTCAGTCGAACAGCATATATAGTAAATAGAAGTGGAAGAGTGTTTCATTTAAAGTCGTTTAAAATGAAACGAGCCACCACAGCTGTATGATGTGCAAAGATTGGATTTTTTTTTAGTTTTTCTTTACTTTGGTCGAGAATAGGTCTCCTCCCTTTCCTCCTTCCGTATAGAATGAACTCTTTCTTCCTGTGCTGTCTTTCATGAATGCGAATTCAGTGAACAGCAATGCTGTTGTTGCTTCTCCCGAAGACCCTTGATCAATAGCAAGGCATGGTAAAAATAAACTGCCTGTTAAACTTGGTTCAAATCATGATTGGAAAGAGAGAGTGTGTAGGTAGGTATGATTCAAAAAGTAAGAAGGATACACTTATCTCTGACTTCCAGCGTATGCTTACTAAACCTATTCAAATAACAGGTAATCATGCAGCTCGCTAGAATCCTCAAGTCCAGAATTCAGACAGCATGCCTTCCGCATTTGAAAGATACTAAGCTACACTTCGTCTTACTCATGCTAGATCCCTCTTCACTCTGAGCTGCCAACGTTCGATATAAAGAAGCTGGTTAGACTCGTCACTTTGTTAAGAATTCCATTACCAGTTCATCAATCTACATAACTCATATACAAAGGCATCATTATCGTGGGCGCTTCATCGGGGTATAACTCCCTCAGTAAGCCTTTCTCCTATGAAATAAGTTAGCAGAACTTCACAACTCCATGTATCGGTCTTTTACAGTCAAACAAAAACTTCACTGCGAAATCCTGTAACTAAATAAATTTCAAGACATTTTCTCGAAAAGAAGTTACAAGAGATAACTAAACTAAAAACAACTGAATAGGGGGGCCTAAACTAAACAACGAGCCCAGAAATATCAGTCTTTGTCATTGACTGGCAAGCTTCTCACCTTCTTGATCCAACTCCATCAAAAAGCAATCTCCTTTTCATTATGATCGGGACAATCTTGCTGGATCTCATGTTAACAGAAAGGATCTCTATTGGATAAAGAGGACCCCTATCCTTTCTTGCCCGGGTTCAGTTGTCAATCTTTTTGTTGTCTGTAGTTATTTTGGTATAGTGTAATTAGCAAAGCAAAGGCCTTAGTCTTCGGCCTTTAGTACTTCTACAAGTACTATACTGTAGCCTCCATGCATGGCTACATAGCATTTTTCTCACTAAGGTAGCAGTGTGGGTTTCCCTACTGCTGGATGGAATCCTTTCTCTGAACTTCCCCCTGATGGCGAACTGAGACCTTTAGACACCTTCCTGTGACCTTTGAGACCTAGGTGGCACTGCACCTTGCCTTGGAACTGAGCATTCGGGTTGGCCTTCTGACTTGGTTGGACCTAGGCGAGGACTCTTGAACCTGTTGGGTTGGACGAAGACTCCACCTTTGGTACGGGGGTGACCTTACTACTTTCAAACTAGACCCGCTCAGTGGTTCATCTCCTGGCTCTCACATGGGATTTCATACCAAACCACGAAATCAATTCAGAGGAAGACAAGCCAATACACACACTTGCTTTATCTAGTGGGCCACCTCGATTACGAATTGGGGGAATCGAAGGGCTATCCACACACAAACTAAGAGAAAGGGGGAAAGCCAGACTAGCCAATCAAATGGACAAAAAAAAGCCAAGTCGAATTCCACCATTCCAATCAGATGAAAATCAGTTCAACGGTTGGTTCCTCAGGCGAGTCTTCTGCTCTCTTTCGGTCCTTTCTTCCGTCACTCCATTTTCGAGCCTCTAGCTAGTCGATTTGAGAAACATTAGGCTCCCTCATGTGAGATGCTTTCAAGGCTCTCTATTGTTACACTGAACTAGCCATCAATTTGATAGCTTTCGATCTACTCCGAGGCTGCTGATCCATGTTCTCGCTTAGTTTCTTGGGCAACTTTTCAATCATTGAATTCGACCAGGGAAGAGGTTTCATAACCAGTAAAGACAATTCTGTGTCAATTCTCTAGCCATATTTCTTCTGTGCTGCTTTGAGCTTCCATTTCTATTAGCTAGGTATCTAGCTATGGAGGTCTTTCCCTACCCACTGATCTGAGTACCGAAACGTTTGTGTAAGAGACTCGGTGCTTCTTTCTCTATGCTATCTTTTATAGGCATTCATTGGTGCATTTCCTTTGTAGGACTGCTCCCCAATCGCTCTTTTTCTACAACCTCTTTTGGAAGAGAATCTGTTGTTTAATCTAATAGGTTGTACATACCCCAAGCTGAGCTAAAAGAATGATTAAAACTTCGTCCAGGCCTAACTGGAGTGAGTCCTCTTCTACTATCTCGGTATCCTGGTAGTTCGCTAGCAATCTGAGTGAATAAGGGTCCTGTTAACCTCGAAAAGAAAGTAGGTAGAAGGAACCCCGCTAACTCTGAGAAGGTATGTTGTCCTGGTAAACCCGAGTTAGTCCAGTAAGCCCGATTGGGATGAGAAAGGTAGACTTGTCTTGACATTAATTAAATTAAGAAGAAAGCCCGAGGTAACTATCACTAGAATTCCGAACCACCTATCCTAGTAAACAACATCTTTTTTGTTTTATCGAATCACTTTCTAACTGCTAACAGAGTAGGTTGGTATTGTTCCTAAATAGAATAGGGCTGGTCCTAGTGCCTCTTTCCTCTGAGCTGGAATAGGGGTAAAAGAACAAAGTTGGCTTCTACTACGGCCAGGCATAAATAGAGGCATTCATGGGGTGATTTCCTGCTTCTTCCTGTGAATTCCCTACCCAAAGGGAAAGGTTACGGTACATAGGTACTTAAGCCAAGGCCTTTTTTTCCTTCTATCGTTCCTATCTATGTGCTCTAGTTCTATCATTTGAAGGTTCTTCTCGATTTGTTTAGACGCCCTTCCCTATGTAGGTTCTTTGTAGGATTTCAATATGAGATTCCGACTTCGAAGAGAAGTTCTATCATTCTTGAAGTCCAAAACAGGGTCTCGGTCGATAGAGTTTCCTTCCTTCCTTTTAATTCTTTCGATCTTTCTTCTTCCGACGTCCGCCTTCTTCTGGAGTTCTTTCCCGCAGTCGGTTCTTGGTCTTTTTTGTATCGAAATGTATTGCCCTTACCTTACACGAGCCCTTGTTCCCTATCGTTCTCCGCCAACAGGCTTAGTTGTAATGGATTCCTTCTGAACGAGATGCTTCTGCCTCCCTGATCGCTTTAGCTTAAATGCTTTTCCTTATCCATATTGCCTTCCACCTTGTTAATGGAATTTCCATAATAAGAAGACTACTGATCACCTGAACGGTCGTAATACCTCACCTAGCCTTCCATTAGCATTAGGCCTTTCTTCCCTAAGCGCCTTCCCTTCCATTAGATACAGAAGATATCCCATACCTACCATTCCCTTGATTCCTTGGATACCTGACATTAGATCCCCGAGCTAATCGCTTGAGTCTATAGGCTACCTCTCCTATCCGCTTCTCTACAAGGTCTACTTTCTTCTTCCTTCAAACCGGGCCAAGCCTTTAGGTTGTCTAAGTAGGTTGGGCTAGGTCGTTGCACTCCTGCCACCTCTTGGCAAAGTAGGCTGATGGGCAAGCCCCCTCCTGCCGCAATGGTGTGGGGCGTAAGAGGCTATTGCCCCATGGCCAACTCGAAAGGGTTAAAGTTCGACGTAAAGCTTTTTGGTTGTTAAGTTATAGCAGCACTGAGCAACATCCAACAACTCCAGTTCTTCTAGTTTGCACTAAAGTGCCTTAAGTAGCCCTCAAGGAGTTTATTTATTCTCTTCGTTTGAGCTTTCAAAGATATACAGACCATAGGTATCTTACCATCAGATACCGGCAATCGTCTTCTAACATTACTGACCCTTAAATATCGGGTTTTCATCAATTTCACATAACAAAAAAAAAAAAAAAAATTTTCATCATCAAAAACAACCTGATGTTCGAGACCTCTTGCATTGCATTACCATAACGAAAATGAAAATGAATTTAAAAAAAAAAAAGAGAAATTGCTCTTGTGATTTTGAATGAACCTTTCTCGGTGGAAGAAAGGAATAGCGATGGGTTTCTATGGAGCATCTAGGAACAAGAAGATTCAATCGGACCACGAATTCTTACGTGGTCCAAGGAAATCAAAGGTCCACTTCCACGATTTCATCTATATCGAATCTTAATATCAGAATAGCTTATATAGTCATGATTCAATTCAAGTCCACCGACTTTTGATTGATTTCTCGTTTTTCAGATCAAATTGGAACAATGGAGAAGTAGGAAGACTTTGGCGATTCATAATTGGTATATATAATATCTATTATGTCCTAGGACATAAAATATGAATAATGAAACATGAGGAAGAGTATACCCTGTAGTAACATAGCTGTTCTCCTAATCGACTACTTATCATCATAATGAACATTCCACTAAAAAACTAAAAAAAAAAAAAAAAACAACTTGCCAGGCGGTTACCTTTTTTTTCATGTCTATATTCTCTACTAAAAAATGAAGACTAAGACAGGAGTTTCATGGAAAATAGAAAAGCCCATTCTCGGATTTTTGATGACTTATGCCTATATTCTTAGTTTAAAGAGCGTGACTCTACCGTTTAGTTAAAAGGGCCCATTTGAATTCAATTCATGAATTAGTCCACTTTAAGTTTACTGCATTTAAAAAGACTTTCGTGTCTCTGTTACAACACGGCGGAACTAAATGGTTCAAATGAAATCCAATGAGAAAAAAAAAATGGGAAGGCTATACACCTAGTTTTCCTGGGATTGTAGTTCAATCGGTCAGAGCACCGCCCTATTAAGGCGGAAGCTGCGGGTTCGAGCCCCGTCAGTCCCGATTTAGGATCCGATGAATCGATCAATTCATCTCTCCATTTTCTGCGAAGAGAGGAGACACAGAGCAGGATCCGTCGGAGCAAGCGGTTAAAGCCAAAGGTAAGAAGAAGATGACTCCCCGGAAGAGGATGCGTTCTCGGGTGGCCCTACCGCTTCTAGCTCTGGTGCTCTTAATATCTCGAAGGTCTTAGTAGGATTCTTACTTGCTAGCCCTGCCTTTTTCTTTCTTGTAGTAGGGGAAAGAATCTTGGGGTTGATGTTGAACCAATTCTTCCATTCCAGAGCCTAGAGGAAGAAGAAATAACATTCCATGCTGCGAGGCATCGCCTGTTGTACAATTGCTTTAGCCTAGAAGCCAACCTAGCTAAGGCAATATCCCAAAGTAGGGGCAACTAACTGTGTAGATAGATGCTCTTTCCTCTTGTGGGAAAGCTATTCCTTGAGTTGAGATACTATTGCTTAGATTAGATGGTTAGCTTAGTAGATGCTTTCTTGTAGCTATACCATTTAAAAAGCACTTCTCTTGCGTTCTTAAGTTAGTTTTTTGTCTTGTAGCTACTACCGATATGCTATGCAAGTGGATGTATAGGCCTCCTATCCCATACCCAATCCAAGAAAGCATCCTAGTGGGCTTATTTGTTGGTGGCGAATGGTCAATTGCTTGGCTCCCAAATAGGTCTGCTTTCAACGAGTGAAGTGCCCTATAAGCTATAAGGGTGAGCTATATGTATAAATTTCGTGAGCAGCAATTGAACTGAGCATTCCAAGTGCATCCAGCAAGAATCGAACCTACGAATTTGCCTCTTTATTAGGTTGGGCGCTTTAACCATTCAGCCATGGATGCAAAAGACTCAGCGAGTGAACTAGGTTTTGGTATTCCTTCTCAAGCTTCTATTTCATCCGTTAAGGGAGATTCGAGAAAAGATGGAATAAGAAGATGTGTTTCCAGAACAAAGAAGATACGGGTTGAGAAGGGGAAGTTAGCAAAGTTAGACAAGATTGGAATGAGCATAGGAACATGTATTGATATACCAGATCGGCTAATGCTCCCAGGTTGATGCGATGTATTCCACCAGTTGATTGAAGACTTTATTATTGGTATATCGATCGGTCTTGCATGGATTGAAATAGAAACCGATTCGGCAGGAAGCTTTTGAAAACGCAGTGCACCCAAATAAATAAGAAACAAGATGAATACAGAGGTTAAACGAGCATCGCACACCCAAAAGGTGCCCCACATAGGTCTTCCCCGAAACCCCCCAGTAACTAAGGCAAACAATGTAAAAAAAGCACCCATTTCTATACCGGTTCCAAAAGAGCGAAGAAAAAGGGGGTGTTTTGTTAATAGAAAGAAGAAAGTGTTTATAGCCGTAATGACATAAACAAGAATACTCATTCGAGCCGCTGGAACATGTTCATACAGAATACGAGAATTTCCACCTTGTTGAAAATCTAGTGGTGCTACCCGAAGACTTAAATGAATAACCATCGCTGTTAAGAACAACCGAGATCCGATAAGAATTTGCACATAGCTTCTGGTCTTTGACATCAAAAATTACGGTTGTAATAACGAAATGGACATGTGAGAATTTGGTCCTAGCTAGTGGAACAAGAAAGAGACATGGATCTATATTCAATACACAATAAAAGGATTTCTCCTAACGAAGAATTCCCCCTGGCTTTGTTTTTTCTCTGCTCATGCGTGGCACTCCTCCTTGCTCATGGAGCGGCATACCGGAAAAAAAAAATCAAGAAGAAAAAGCCCATTCCGCAACCTTCTTAACTAGAAAAAAGGGGTTCCCTAGGGTGACACAATATTGATAGAAGCTTCTTCTTCTTCTTCATTCTCAACAGGAATGCATCAACAAAACTGCCCTTCCATATAGATCGTTGTGGCATGAACTCAGAATTTCTTCACTTTGATTCCGCCCCTGCCCGAAATCCAGCTTTGGTGGGCTTCCCTTAAGGTGAAACTGAAGGTCTACCTCCTTTCGTGCGCCCCTCACCTCCTCCATGAGGATGATCCACTGGATTCATTGCAACACCACGAATAAAGGGGTGTCTGCCTAACCACCAGCTTTGTACAGCTTTTCTAAGCCTACGTGCACCATGTTTAGGATTGAAAACTCTACCAATAGTAGCTCGGCATCAGGAATCCATGAGTTTTTCAACACTCGAAGGTGGCCGCATAAGCCTAAAAGAGAGCGTAAGGGGTGCTGGTTTCTTCATTATTTTAGCAAAAGTTCCTGTGGCTCGAGTTGGCTTTGTGCCTTGACCCGGATGACATTCAATATCATGTAACCATGTTCTTATACATATATCGGTTAATGGTTGCAATTTCCTATTTGATAATTTAGATCAAGTATCTTGTATATAGAAGCAGGGGGACGTAGCCAAGAAGCAGTTAGCTAACTGCCCTTTCCACTCGGCCTTTCTTCGCTGTATGAATAAGGTCTTAGTCTATATGGGCATTCTGGGAGGGTCGCTAGTCGAAGGTTTAGACCAATCGCAATTCATCACCATCTTTCCTGCTTCCAATTGATGACTGACTATTATGTAAGTGTTGACCTAAGCCCCTATGCTGGGGCTCGGCTCCCAAACCGTACGTGAGCTACCTCGTACGGCTCTTCCTAAGAACTTAAAGCCCCCTCTCTCTAAATAGAAAAAAAAATGCATTTACAAGACAAAAAAAAAAAAAAAAAGACTTTTTCAAAAAGCCTCCGCCCTTCTCTCCTATTCAATGGGGCTTTTAGAAAAACAGCTTCCTTCCTTGACTTCTTTGCTCAGTCAAGCTTCCTTGTTTCTTAGTGCAGTCTCGATCCATAGTTCAAGACTCCGTTCCTTATAACCTAGTCTATATCTACAGCTGACGCAACTCCGTACCGACGCCTTACTACTACTTAATTAATTCATTAAAGGCTAAGCGATTTTATAACCTAAGCTTTCCTTAACCAGCTGACCTTACTTCGTAATCTTGACGTACTTTCTTTCTTACTTTAGCATAGGCCTTCGTCGGGCTTTCGCCCCTTTGCCTATAGGCGGCAGCATCTTGGCTTCGCTATCGCTCATGACTTGGTATAGAGTGCGTGTAGTCATCGGCCTTCCTACCAGAGGAAAAGGCCTATGAATGGTCGGCCTTTCGAAAGCCTCCTTCCTTACTTTTCTGAAAAGCCCTTTACGACTATAATATAAAGGACAGGGGGCTGTTTACCTTTGGAAACTTAGCTACTTAAGTACTACTCAATACTAACAAGGCGAACGGGGCTCCCAGGCTGGGACGTCAGGCAGAATGCTTGGCCTCCTGCACTGGAAGCGACACCTGAAGGGTGAGCTTCTGGCGTTTCGCTTTTAGAACTAGATAATGTAATAGACATTTGGCATTCTGAGCTGGAAAGGGGCAAGCAAATGAAGGGAGGCATTACGGGCCGACTACAAAAAGCAAAGCTTCATAGACTTGACAAGTTGCTTATAGAATGCCGACTACTAAGTGAAGACATTCCACTTCATTTAATAAAGGAAGGGGGAGGGAAGCTTAGCGAGCTTTATAAGGCCGACCACTACATAAGCCGCTGGCAGAGAAAGCTCGAAGAGCTCCCCTTCATTCGTTGCTAAGCCAAGGTCCCAGGTCTCCGAGTCAAACCGCGCCTTTTCTAAGAATCCTGCACCCATAGGCATACGGCCCGGCAGGCCTTCCCTTTCCGCCGGAGCTTCATGGTCGTTGCCCTGTTCCTTAATTAGATGTTTGGATGTGAGCTCTACTCTGCGAGGAGCCAAACGAGCGTATGGCCTTGCCTTGCCATTTGACTGACCTCTTTTCCTGTGTGACTAGGAATGTCTAGTGACAACCTCTCAATTGTCACCGCCTGGCCTCTCTTGCTACCATGGTAGCACCTAGTATGGTCAACAACAATCGTGTTCAGGCAACAAAGCTTACACTCATTCACATTGGTTCATCCTGCTATGCCCTGGGCCTTTTGCTCTTCTAACGTAAAAGGTGGCCGGCCTTTCGTCAAGGCCCAGGAATCCGCTGGACATCTTAGCGGCGGGATTCAATACCCACATCTGATCGAAGTTAAATTGGAGTGCCCCCTTAACATAAAGGAGGGCTGTTTCTAGGTGGGTCGCTTCGTGCAAGACATTGCTTAGGACCAACTGGTCACACGACAGGCGCACGATCGACTTTACACGCTTCGTCCTTCGGCCCTTCGCCTATCGGCTTGGTAGGCAAGCTACCTTGATCCGTCTTTGGCTTTGATTCTTTATGCTCAGCAGCTCCAACAAGCCCTAAAGTATCTGGCCGCCTAAAACTTCGCCAAGAAAGCGCTGCTTTACGTTTGATCCTACGTGCCCAGTGACAACCTATGACCACAAGTCGCATATATGATCTGATGTGGAAGCATCAGAACTCTGAATCTTGAATAACACTTCACTCATTCTGCTCACAAATTATTTATTAAACAAAATATAGAAGAACAACAACAAAGTGACAATTTATCAAAGAACGTTGAATAGAGATCAACTTGGATATTCATGACTTTTCCTTCTCTTTTCTTTTTGAGCTAATTGGGTATAAGTTGTTACAAATTACAAGTTAAGAATGATTTTTACGTTAATTAAAAAGAACCACATACAAAATACAAGTGTAGAGTTTATTCATTACGTTTATGAGTATACAAAATACAGATAACAGATTGGAATTCCCAAAATCTGATGGACGAATGGTAAAGCTCAAGGGCCCAAGGGTCCATCCTTTCCTTTTTTTGCTAGCGTAAGCATAACAAACTCCAATCAATTTGGTGTGAACTGGAGACTTCTTCGGAAACAGTATTTGATGCTTGAAAGCGTCCCCGAAGTTGTGCAGAACTTTGTTAGCTACCATTATCATCATGCCCAGCACATGCTTTGCTTTGACCAAAGGTGACTCCCAACACAGAGTAAATTGTTGGACGTTGGAGGTTGTAATATAATATTAGCCAGACAAAAAAGAAGTATCCACAGATTATAGATTTGAAGATTGCTTTTGAGTTAATAACGAATTGAAGCTAGATTTTATGATCATCTTGACCAGGAAAGTACGCTATTTTGGAGACAAAACCAACTAAGCTTCTATATTAATGAACCCAAAATGAATGATATTTATAGTAATTCTTTGACAAGTAATGACTAATGACTGAAGCTAACCTCTCCCATTGAGTGTATGAAGTGAACAAGTTGCATATATGATTTGATGTGGAAGCATCAGAACTCTGAATCTTGAATAACACTTTACTCGTTCTGCTCACAAATTATTTATTAAACAAAATATAGAAGAACAACAACAAAGTGACAAATTTATCAAAGAACGTTGGATAGAGATCGACTTGGATATTCATGACTTTTCCTTCTCTTTTCTTTTTGAGCTACTTGGGTAAAAGTTGTAACAAATAACAAGTTAAGAATGATTTTTACGTTAATTAAAAAGAACCCCATACGAAATACAAGTGTAGAGTTTATTCATTACGTTTATGAGTATACAAAATACAGATAACAGATTGGAATTCCCAAAATCTGATGGATGAATAACTATACGAGAAAACTAATTGGAAAATATAAAAATTGTAAGCAATAATTATTATTTATAACTCATAATTCGTATAAAATAAAAACTCCAGAATTAAAAATTGCAAGTAGAAACGCTGCCAGTCTACCATGTCTAGTTACAGTATGAAATAAATAAAATTCTTTAATCCCAAAAAAAACAGAATAATAGGAACTAAAAATCTAAACAGAAAAAGTAGTAGTTGTACTTACTACTAGGAAGTATAGGAATTATCATAATTGTGTCTTATACTTGCAGGTTTGATCTGCAATAGTACGATTGGAGATATAGATAGAGAAATCACAGGACGAGGTCGAAACAGCGTGAAACTTCAAACCCAAGATTTTGACTTTCCCAGAAAGTCTGATCTTGCTGCTGAGTGCCAACACACCAGATTTCACATCGGAATACAAGTCAGAGTTGGAAAGCAAACGGTCTGCCAAGAGCGTGAGCGAGACGTTCATATCTTTGGTCTTGTCGGCGGAGATTTCATCGGCGGGAACGGAGACTTCGCCGACGAGCTGGCCTCGGTAGTTGAGAAAAGCGGTGGAGTTGGAGAACTTGAAGCCGGCCTTGTTTGGGTTCTTGATGGAGAGATCGACATCGATAGTGACGTTGAGGTGCACCTTGAATTTGGTTGGGTCGAAAGAGGCATCGAGATCTTTGATGCTCATGTTGTTGTAGGAGATCACGGGGCGCTTGGCCTTGAAGACAGTGAGTGCTAATATGAGTACGAGGATTACTATGGCGATGATGATACAAATTGTTGTGCCTATACAGCAACAAGTCCTGTTTCTTTTTCTGCTGTGATTCGCTTTCTCGACATCCATCTTTTTGGATACACCGTCTGTCCCTCACTACCCAGTCCTAGGGAGAGAGGAAAGACTATAAAAAATATCCGATTCTTCGGATTGTGTTTGTGGCTACATTACTTTCGAAGGACTCGTAATATAAATAATAAAAAGGCTTGCTTTATAATTTGGGATTTCAAGATTTGTTCATAATTAATTAATTAATTAATTGAATGAATTGACTGGAAGTTGAATGAAAGAAAGTCCTATTTACCGACGAGACCTAGTTGGTAAGATATCGGATTAAAATTGTCAGGATTTGGATTTAAATTTTAACAATTAATTATGTGTTAGTATTTTTTATATCTTATTTTTTATTTTAAATAATTTAAAAAATAATAAATAAGTTTCTCACCAACTGAATGTATAGAGTCTCTAAGAAATGAATAAAATGTTATTATGGTCACACTTAAATAAAGATGCTATAATGATCACTTCTTCTATTCATTAAAAAAAAAAAAAAAAGAAAAAAAAAAAAAGAAAAGAAGGTTCGATTTGGATGTTGGTAGGAGAATATGTATAACAGGGCTCACAGCCCAGTGACGGAGTTAGGGGAAGTGGGGACCAGTGAGACTTGCTTAATTAAGAGAGCCCACATTAGCATTCAATGGTTGCGGCCGCGTGTGCTAAGAAAGATGCAGCTTTTTCCGCCGTACTGGATTAATGGCTTATTTTTGGGTAATTATCTTCCTTTTTTTTTTTTTTGTTGGAAGAATTTTTGGGTATATCTCAATTTGATATTTGATCAACTTTAAAAATAAAAATAATTTGTCTACTCGCAAGTTATGCTGATATGCCTTAACATTTATGACATGAGTTTCTCAAAAAAAAAAAAAAAAACATTTACGATATGATATATAATATGAATATTATAATAAGCAAAAACTATATCAATTTTTTTTAAAATGCTTTTATTCTTCTTCTTTTTTTTTTTTAGGAACAAATGCTTTTATTCTTAACAAAAAAAATATATATATGCATTTTTATATTCCTTACTCTACATGCGAACTAAAAAAAAATTCTAGGAAAAATAAAAGAAAAAATGTTTGTTTTTGGAAAATAAAATTTTTTCAACTAATAAAAAAATTAACTTTGTTATATCTTTCATGAACATGTGCTCTAAATACTACAAAAATAAATGAGTTATACATGGCAAAAAATATTGAATATTAGAAGACAAAAATGAGACATTAATTCTTTAAAAGAGTGTCAATAATTTTTTTTTAATATTAAGACGGTCATTAATACTTATATAATTTTATGAATATATGCTTTAAATACTAGTAAAATTAATGAGTTATATATGGTGTGTTCCAGTTAGCTCAATTGGTAAAGTCTTTAGTGGTTGAATAAGAAATCTGGGGTTCAATTCCTGCCTACACCAAAAACTGATTGGTGTCTTGATTTAATGATAGAGAGCTATCATTAGGAGCGGACGTCATAGGTTGAAAAACTTTCTAAAAAAAATTGAGTTATATATAATAAAAAAAATGGAGCATGGAAATACTATTTCAATTTTCTTAAATAGGAAGGGAGGGGGTTTAGGTAACATTTAAACAAAATTTTCGATTTTTGTTAAAAACTATAGGGGGAGAGGGGATTTTTTACAAAGCCAAGGGTGGCCATGACCCCCCTCTCCCTGCTACACACCGTTAAATACATTTTCACATTCAAATTTTGTTTTCTCTTCCTATACAAAATTGTAGGTAAATCTTAATTTAAGAAACCTTTTTTTTAACTACTCATCTGACTCAATATTTTTTTCACCTCCTCCTTGATCCTCTAATAGACAATTACCACATTTGAGGAATCCAATCGCCCAAGTCAAAAATATGTCATCGATCAAAAGAGTTAAACAGAGAGAGAGAGAGAACAAAATCAAAACAAAACACTAATGCATAAGGTACCGTGCTAGTTAATTTTGGACGAACACTATAACTAACAACTATCATTATATTTTAAATGTCTTACTAATCTAACGTGGGTGATTTATTGGGCTTTATAGCCAAGTTTTATATAGGCTAATTCTCTCTTTAGTCACCGGATATGCAATTGAGCCTCCAATTGCAAACTCCAAATCTCCTTGGTAATTATAGGCAACTCCAATGATACCCAACATCCAATCAACATTAAGGTTTTGAAGGTAGTAATGGGTATGATAATTTTAACCTTCTCCCATAGAATTTGGACAGTTGGAGAGAGAAAAGGTTGATGAGGGTTTAAGCTCTAGGACTAATAAGTTCTCGCTAACTTTTCATATGCGATTTTTTTCTTTTAATAAACAGTTATACTTATTAAAACACACACGAAAATAATAATAGTATTTTAAATAATGTGTAATGTAATGTATTTCATATGCGAATTGAGTGTGTAAAATCGTGGGAAATGAGATCTTAAATAGTAAAGGTGAGGGTTGGAGCAACACATAAAAAATAACATAATTCTTTTAGGTTCTCAAAATTTCACTAGTACACAGAGAGAGAGAGAGAGAGAGAGAGAGAGAGAGAGAGAGAGAGAGAGAGAGAGAGAGAGAGAGAGAGAGAGAGAGAGAGAGAGAGAGAGAGAGAGAGAGAGGTGAACTCTCTATGCAACTACTTTTCAAATTCGAGCCCATACAACAATTTGCCTGATGCTCCTACTTAATGTCTAAATTAACTAATCATTGAACAAATACTTTTTTTTTAGAAATAATTATTGAACAAATGTTAAAAGTGCAATAAAAAAAATAAAATTCAAGATTAATTGACCTACTAATATGTTTAATAAAACAATCACTTAGATTGTGGATGGACATTACAATACCCCTAAGCTATTACTTGAAAACCATTAGACATTACAGATTTTTTTTTTTTTTTTTTTTTTTTTGGCAATTGTCAGTATAACCCCACTCTTCTCCATTCCAGTACTACTCGAACCTAAATCTATGAACCCTTAAACTTTTAAGGCTTAGGAAAGTACCGACTCACCTAACATAAGTGGTGGTATAGATTAGTATTTTTTTTCTATGAAAGTACACATTAGTATTAAATTATAGGAACGCTAATGAATGCAACGTCTATTTCTCCTAGACATTTTTTTTTCTTTTTACAAAACTTCTAAGTATTGCGAACCCTTTAAAATTCGAAGGGAACGTGAGCTTGCGTGCAAGATATTCCTTACTTTTAAGTTTTAACGTGAATCATGATTTAGAATACTAGTAGGGGCATCAACATATGCTGTGTAGTTCAGCTGTCAAATTATAATTGCTTGCTTTTTTGGATGAGTGGAACCATGGAATGGAGTGCAAGATCTTTCAAGCATGGGTCACGCTCTGTTTATTTTAGCGATGATGTTTTCTAAAAAATGAGTCATTTTTAAAAAAATATTTTCTATAAAACTATCACATTATTTTATGTTTAGTAGCAACTTTGAATTAGTTAAAAAATAATCTTGTAACTTCCCTTATTTAGCTTGCTGTGAGATAGAATTGTTTTCCAAAAAAAATTAATAGAAAACAATCTCTAAAAATAAGTCATATTTTTTATGTTCACTAACGATAGTTTTCCTTTGACTTATCTTTTTTTATGCTGTCAAATACTGAAAAATATGAAAAATTATCTTTATATAAGGTTTTCTAACGAAATAAACTAGGGGCACGTTTGATGGACTGTAATAGACACTGTAATATAATAGATATTCCTATGGCATAACTATTTGGTTGTTTGGTTATATTTTTATTACAATGAATAGTTATTCCTTATGACTAGTTATTCTACAAAATGAGGAATAACTATTCCTTATTAAAAGTACTGAATATCTATTCCTTCACCTTATGTAATAACTCTTTAAAAAAATTTCCTAAAAAGTCATTAATTGTCACATCTTCAAAATGAAAGAAAATAAATTTTCCTTGTTGTTAATTATTAGCTCTATTTTGAACACCCTAAAATAAGTGTATTTTAGAAAATTTGACTTAAAAATGATTTAATTATTCCTTCTTTTTATACTCTACTAAATTATAGATGCATATTCAGGATTCTATTCCTAAATGGTTACCAAACTAATGAATAGTAATACTTATTATATTCCAACTTAATGTAATCCTTGTAATACTTATTCCTATTCTTATGTAATAATCATTACAGTGTACAAAACGAATCCTAGGTGTAATTTCTAAAAAAAAAAAAAAAAAAAAAACTAAGTGTAATAGATTAATTAATCAATAATCATAAACAATCAAGATCACGAGCATCCAAAGAAGTGAAATACACAAGCAGCGATTATCTCAACATACAATATTAGATGCAGACGTGTGGTTAAGAGTTTCAAAATTCGTTTATATATATATACCAAAAATTCTTTATCCCTGTACACGCTGGGCGTAAAACCCAAGCCGAGGACTAAGGCTAGTCCGAAGATGGTCCAACTTAGCATAAAAAGTCTGTGGTGGACGGTGTAAGGTTTAAATGTAAACTTTGTAACCTGAGAAGTTGTGCCGAGGATGAATGTTACCTCAGATAACCAAAGTCGGGGTGAATCTTGGAGATCTGCCGTTCAGGAAAACACCCCAGAAGATTCTGTCGGACTGGGTGAGTATGGCAGAAGCATATACCAGGAAAAGGTCCCAAAATATCAAGGAAGAAGGCTGCTACCTCCGCATTGAATGCTCTACAGCTAACCCTCTGACCGCATTTATGTGGAAATGATATCTAAACAGTGATTTCCAGCCTTTCAACTACTACATAAAAACTTCTAGAAAAGGTGGGATGGGACAAGTATCAACACCAATCATTTAGACTGCACGTGGAAGGCAAAGAAGGGAGGAGAGAGGAGTATAAAGGGAGAAGGACGCTCAAAAGAAAGGGGATCGAAAAATAAAGAGAGAGAAACACTGTAGACACGAAGAACCAAATGTGTAATCAAACTTAGAACAACATATATAATAATTAACCTCCTCGGACACTGGCCGAGAACAACTTCCTGAAGTTAAATTCATTTATTTTATTCTTCTTGCTATCTAAATCCACCTTATTGATTGTCTAAATCGGGCTAACCCACTTTTCTTTACCTAATCTCTACAAATTCATTATTATTGGGCCTATTAGGCTGGTCCATCCACTGTAGGGTTGGAGAGCCAAATCTATGTCCTTACAATATATATATATATATATATATATATATATATATATTGTAAAAGAGTTTTAAAGTTTCAGTAATATTGTTTGGTCTACTTTAAGAGTGAAATACTAAAATCATGGTTTAGATACCCTCCCTCTCATCTACTAAATGCAACTGTTGAATTAATAAATAAATAAAATTTGCTTAGTTTGTAGGTTCCTAACATACATATCATTTTATCATAATTTTTTTTTTTGGGTGAAACATTTGATCATAATTAAACCTTGACCATTTTATTTTTTAAATTTTAGAATCAACCTTGACCAAAAATTACAATTGAATGGACTGTACAATTGAGAGTAGTTTAAAAGTAAATCACATATTTTAAAATTTTAAATCACGCCTTGTACTTTCTCAAACGTTTCAATTTGCACTATGGATTCATTTATGGTGATATTATTCATGGAAAATGGTTAAACAAAAACATGTTAGGTAGTATATTGAGACTTGTAGGATCTCACAATTTTACACTTATGGTCTGTTTGGATACCGCTTATTTTGCTGAAAACATTGGAGTAAAATATTTTTTATTGTTGAAAATACTATTCACACGTTTTTCATCACTTGGCTAGTCCATGAACAGTGCCACGGGACCAGCCAAGTGAAATGCAAATGCATGCAAACATAGAAATACCGCTACGCAAACGCACACTTAAGGAGACCATTCTAAATGCATAGCCCCCTTTTTTTTTTTGTCACAATGTGGCCTCCTTAAGGATTTTTTATTATTGTAAATAATTCAATAGAGAGATGGTTTGAACCCTGAATATTTCTATTAAGAATACCAATACCAACAATTATTCTCAACTGGCACTTTTTAGTATTCTTAATAAAAACAGTTGAGAACAGTTGTTGGAGTTAATTAAATAGAACAGTTGTTGCTTAAGAATTAATAAAAAATTATAGTTGAGACTTGAGATTATATAATTTGAGTTAATTAAATAGAATATTTTTTCCTAAAAATTAATAAAAATTAGATTAATCACCTTGTATTGTTAAAAGTATATATAATTATTTATGTGGGGACGATGGGCTGATAGTGCAAATGGGCCGAAACAAGCATTGGGCCGACAGAAACGATGGGCTCAGAGATTCCTACTTACCCGTATAGCGTAACTACAGGCCCAAGCCGAGGACTGGGGAACGACCGAGGATAGTTATCCTCGGAATATTATTGCCGAAGTGATATTCGAAGCTCTGCCAACAGAAGACACCCCTGTGGACCCTCACTGGGCGAGAACGGTTCTATGGAGACGTACACCAGAAGAAAGCCCCCAAAATATCAGGGAGGGCTGCCAACACCGCATTAAATGCACCACAGCTAATCCCCTGGCCGCATTGATGTGGAGGGGACATCTGAACAGTGGTAAATAGTCCCATCGTTTTTATGAAGCAGATTCTGGAGAAAGTTAGGGGGACAGGTGTCCAAGGATAAACGAGCAAATCCACACGTGGATGGTCAAGAAAGGATGAAAAAGAAGTATAAAAGGGAGGAGGATCTTTTGCTGTAGAGGGAGAAAAAAAAGAAAGAGAGAAGAAAGATAGTCATCCTCGGACGTAGAACAAAAACAATACTTTAAAACCCATCATTGGAGCTTGAACATGGTAGGTGATCTGGTCCCAACCAGTTGATAATCTCAATCACTCATAGCCCAGTCCTCCTCAACCTACTCTCTACAAATTCATTGTTTAGGGCCTTTGCGGGTAAATCCAACATCTTTGGGCCCGAAACTCGAAATTGTGTCCCTACAATTGGCGCCATCTGTGGGAAGGGCTAAAGGACTAGAGTAGTTAGATTCTTAAACATGGTTGGCTCAGGTCCACACCATCCAGAATCTTTGGGATCGCAGAGGGAAGAGCACTTCCAGGAAGGCCAAGAAGGAAGTATGCATACTACCTACTCTGGCGAAGGTCAATCTGGGGGCGATAGTCATGTTTCCCAGGACAACCGTGCTAAAGCCATGCAGAAGGAGATTGACCACTTGAAGAGAAAGTTGCGACGGGAGCGAAGGAGGAGGAGCCCTTCAGGTTCTGATCCTTCCTCCGATGGCGAGGAAGAAGGCAACTACAGGCGCAGGTCACGTACGCCCCCGAGCGAGACTTTTTCCTATGAGGAGGATAATCACCGAGAACGCAGGGGAGGAGGCGCGTCTTCTAGAGGCTTAGGAAACGATGCCATGAGCAAAGCACTCGCTCGGATATCCAAATCTCCCTTCACACGCCGGATTGATGCAGGGCGACTCCCCAAGCGTTACACTCAACCATCGTTCACCCTCTACAACGGCCGCACCGACCCAGTTAAGCATGTTAGCTATTTTAATCAGAAAATGGCGGTGTACTCTCATAACGAGACCTTAATGTGCAAGGTATTTCCGGCCAGTCTGGGTCCTGTGGCGATGAGATGGTTTGACGGCCTCGGAACGGCTTCCATCAACTCTTTCCAGGAGCTCTCTCAAGCTTTTGGATCCCGCTTCATCACGAACAGCAGAGTTCCTCGGCCCTTGGATTCCCTGCTGTCTTTATCCATGAGAGAGGGTGAAACCCTGAAGACCTACTCTGACCGATATTGGGAAATGTTCAATGAGATCGAGGGTGATTTTGATGACGTGGTCGTCAGAACCTTTAAGGTCGGCCTGCCTGCCGACCACGGCTTACGGAGATCCCTGACCGGAAAGCCAGTCGCTACTGTCCGTCAGCTCATGGACCGTATTGACAAATATAAAAGAGTTGAGGAAGATCAGCTGCAAGAGAAGGGGAAGGGCAAGGTTATCCCTCAGGAAAGGAGGGATTTCAGGTCGGATCGTTATGGCAATAACCGACCTCGGCGAGAATTTGGAGGGGAAGCTGGATCTAGAGCCGCCCAGGCTGTTAACACCGTGTTCCGAGAACCAGTGCATCAGGTCTTGGAGAAGATTAAGAACGAGCCATACTTCAGATGGCCGAACAAGATGAGTGGAGACTCCTCGAAACGCAACCAGAGCTTGCATTGTCAGTATCATAGAGAGCCCGGACACACGACCGAGGATTGCAGAACTCTATGGAGCCATCTACAACAACTGATCCGAGAAGGCAAGTTGAAACAGTTCCTACTTCATCCTGGTGGACAGGGAGGCCAAGCTGGCACGGGGGCTCCAGGCAATAATTCCTCAAGACCTCCCTTAGGAACAATCAATGTCATCCTCGCCGCACCGGGCAAGACAGGGTCATGTCCCTCCAGGGTAATGACGGTGGCTAGGGCGTATCCTGGGGACCCCGGGCAGGAGCCGAAGAGGGCTAGATTGAATCCCCATCCAATGCTGAGCTTCTCGGACGAGGACAAGGCCGGGACCCAACAGCCCCACGACGATGCACTGGTGATAACTCTCAGAATAGGGGGTTACGATGTGAAAAGAATTTTGGTAGACCAAGGCAGTGGGGCTGAGATTATGTACCCAGACCTGTATAGGGGCCTCAATCTCAGGCAGGAGGATCTGACCAGCTACGAGTCACCTTTGGTCGGTTTTGATGGGAGAGTGGTCGTTCCTAGAGGGCAGATCAGATTGCCAGTTCAGGCTGGCTCGGTGGTGGTGGAGGTAGATTTCATCGTGGTAGATGCTTTCTCCCCATACACGGCTATCATGGCGTGCCCTTGGCTTCATGCCCTTAGGGCAGTTTCTTCCACCCTCCACCTCAAGGTCAAATTCCCATCCGGGGATCAGGTTGAGGAATTGCTTGGAAATCAGGTCGTTGCCAAGCAGTGTCTAGTGGCGGCCATTATGCACCAACCAGAATCAGGATCCTCGGCCCTCACTAGCGAGGACTCATAGCAATCAAAGTCAATGGCCCCAACGGCCGAGGGTGAGGCCGAGGAGGCGAGATGCGAGGACCTGGTGAAAGTTCTTATCGAAGGGGATTCGGAGAGGTTTTTTCAGATTGGCGCCCATCTGCCTATCCAGGAGAGGGAAGAGCTATTGCATTTCCTGAGGTGCAATATCGATGTATTTGCTTGGAATGCCCATGAGGCCCCAGGGGTGGATTCAAATTTCATCTGCCACCATTTGAACGTGAGTCCGTCTGTTCTTCCTAAAAAACAGCCTCCTCGGCGCTCCTCAAGGGAACATTCTGATGCAGTTAGGGAAGAGGTGGATAAACTTAAGCAAGCTGGGGCTATCAAAGAGGTGTTCTACCCCGAATGGCTGGCCAACACCGTGGTGGTGAAGATCAACTGGTGGACGCGACAGTGGGGCATCCCCGGATGAGTTTCTTGGATGCTTTCCAAGGCTATCACCAGATCCCTCTAGCCCTGGAGGATCAGGAGAAGACGGCTTTTGTCACTCCAATCGGCAATTACCACTACAAAGTGATGCCATTTGGACTAAAAAATGCGGGGTCCACGTATCAGAGGATGATGACCAGAATGTTTGAGCCTCAGCTAGGTAAGAATATAGAGATCTACATCGATGATATGGTGGTCAAGAGCAAGCAAGAGTCCGACCATATTGCCGATCTCGAAAGCATTTTTGAAATCCTGAGAGGGCACAGATTACGGCTCAACGCCTCTAAATGTTCTTTCGGGGTAGGCTCAGGGAAGTTCCTCGGTTACATGGTCACTCACCGCGGAATCGAAGTGAACCCAAGCCAGATCCGGGCCATCAATAGATTACAACCACCTCGGAACCCCAAAGAGGTGCAGAGGCTGACAGGGATGATTGCTGCCCTTAGTCGTTTCATAGCCCGATCCGCAGACAGGTGCAGACCCTTCTATCTTCTGTTGAATAAGTGGAAGGACTTTGAATGGACCGAGGAGTGTGCTTCAGCCTTCCAGCAGTTGAAAGACTATCTTTCTCGGCCACCGATAATGTCTAGACCCGAAGTGGACGAGGTCTTATTTGCTTATATCGCAGTTGCTGCTTATGCGGTCAGCTTGGTATTACTAAGGGATGATGATGGGGTACAAAGACCCGTGTATTATATTAGCAAGTCTCTCCACGAGGCCGAAATCAGATACTTGCCGTTGGAGAAGGCCGTCCTTGCCGTGGTGCATGCCACTCGTAAACTGTCACATTACTTTCAGGCGCATACAGTTGTTATCTTAACCCAACTACCGCTCAAGGCCTTACTTCGAAGCGTTGATTATACGGGGAGAATTGCGAAGTGAGGGACCAAGTTGGGGGCATACGACATCAAGTACATGCCCCGCACCTCTATAAAGGGTCAGGTCATCGCCGACCTTCTAGCTGAGTTTGCTGAGATCCCGTTGGAAGAGGATGCAAATAATCATCACATGGATGAAAATTCAGTTGGAGTGAACTCCGTAGATCGGGTATCACGGTGGAGGCTGTATGTTGATGGCGCATCGAACCACAGGGGGTCCGGAGTGGGGTTAGTCTTGATCTCGCCCGAGAATATCACAATTGAAAAGTCGCTAAGACTCGGCTTCTCCACCACGAACAATGAGACAGAGTATGAGGCCCTATTAGTTGGGATGGCCATGGTCCAACGGATGGGTGGAAGGGAGGTAAACATATTCTCGGACTCTAGGTTGCTGGTAGGCCAAGTCCGGGGAGAGCTGGAAGCAAGGGACCCCCGAATGCAAGAGTACCTCAACCAGGTTAAGCATCTACAATCTGGTTTCAAGTCTTTCAACTTGATGCAGATCCCCAGAAGCAAAAACTCTCATGCCGATTCCCTTGCCACGTTGGCTACATCCTCGGCGTAAGGTTTGCCAAGGGTGATTCTTGTTGAGGATCTCTTGCAACCCCATCGGTTGGGGAAAGAGGTATCAGCCGTTCACCCAGCAGGAGCGTCTCCTAGTTGGATGGATCCCCTTGTGCATTTCCTTAAGGACGACCTGTTACCTGAAGCGAAGATGGAAGCTGACAAAATACGGAGAAGGGCACCTCGGTTCTGGCTGTCCGAGGATCTGAAACTCTATAAAAGGTCCTTTTCTGGACCGTATCTATTGTGCGTGCACCCTGAGGCTGTCGAGGTTCTCCTAGAGGAGCTTCACGAGGGAATCTGTGGGAGCCATACGGGGGGCATATCCTTATCTCACCGAGCCCTCACCCAGGGGTATTGGTGGCCCAACATGCATAGGGAAGCTCAGGAGTATGTGAGGAAGTGCGACCAGTGTCAGAGGTTCGCACCAAACATTCATCAACCGGGAGGAGAGCTTAATCCCTTATCCAGTCCATGGCCCTTTGCCCAGTGGGGCTTGGATATTGTCGGACCTTTTCCGAAGGCAGCAGGGAATAAAAAATACCTGGTGGTCGGCACGGATTACTTCACTAAGTGGGTCGAGGCGGAGCCATTGGCCAATATTCGAGATGCTGACATGAAAAGGTTCATTTGGAAAAATATCGTCACTCGGTTCGGAGTCCCGCACATACTCATTTCCGACAACGGACTTCAGTTTGACAGCAAATCTTTCCGAAGGTACTGTTGCAAACTAGGAATAACAAACCGGTACTCCACCCCAGCCTACCCTCAAGGGAACGGACAAGCCGAGGCCACAAATAAAGTTATCGTAAGTGGACTTAAGAAGAGGTTGGACGACTCCAAGGCCAAATGGGTTGAAGAACTACCCCACGTACTGTGGACCTATAGGACCACCCCTCGGAAATCTACAGGGGAAACTCCTTTTTCTTTAACTTATGGGGCCGAGGCGGTTATTCCATTGGAGACGGGCTTCCCTACATTGAGGTCTAGCTCTTTCACGCCGGATAGCAACGATAATCTACTTGAGAGAAACCTAGACCTGATTGAGGAGAGAAGAGAAAGTGCCATGGTTCGGTTGGCCTCTTATCAGCATAAGCTCAAGCGCGGGTATGATGCAAACGTAAAGTCAAGGCCTCTAGCGCCTGGAGATCTAGTGCTGAGAAAAGTCGTCGGCTCTGCAGAAAACCCCTCTTGAGGAAAACTGGGCCCAAACTGGGAGGGGCCGTATCAGATCACGTCCGTAGCCGGGATAGGGGCGTATTATCTGCAGGACTTAGAAAACAGAACAGTGTTGCACCCGTGGAATGTAAACAACCTGAAAAGGTACTATTACTAATAAAAGTGCCTGTTATCTTCTTCTTACCCAATTCTTTCATGTATGAGTCTCGGTTATACTTATCTTGTGTCTTAAGTATTAAGCTGATGCAAGCTACGCCTGGCTCCTCGGACCATCTGCCTTGGAAAAATTAATACAATTCATTTTGTCTTAAGTATTAAGCTGATCCAAGCTACGCCTGGCTCCTCGGACCATCTGCCTTGGAAAAATTAATACAATTCATTTTGTCTTAAGTATTAAGCTGATCCAAGCTACGCCTGGCTCCTCGGACCATCTGCCTTGGAAAAATTAATACAATTCATTTTTTCTTAAGTATTAAGCTGATCCAAGCTACGCCTGGCTCCTCGGACCATCTGCCTTGGAAAAATTAATACAATTCATTTTTTCTTAAGTATTAAGCTGATCCAAGCTACGTCTGGCTCCTCGGACCATCTGCCTTGGAAAAATTAATACGATTCATTTTTTTTAGTGTTTAACATATTCAGGCTATCTTTGGTCTCTCGGACCCTGTACCTTGAAAGGAATTAAGCACTACTTGTCATGTTTTCTAAGTACTAGGTAAAGTTCAATTAGCGCACGGTTCCTCGGACCGTTTGTCTTGGCGAGGCTAATATTATACGATTCCTAATACAGGATTTGTCTTGCTTCCAGCAAACAGTTTTTTCCTTCTACGGGAATTAAAGGTAAAATAACAGCGTAAACAAAAATAAACACCATGGCTACTTGTGCATGATTATAAGAACAAAAATAAGCTTTCACGAATCTTTCATTCATAATGTGCCTTTTAACAAAGTTCATTCAATACAAAAAGAGCCGAAAACAATAACACTACAACAATTACAAAGGACTAAATCAAAAAGCTAATCTAAACTAAACTAAATCTTATTTCTTCTTAATAACTATTTTTTCCTTCGGAGGAGGAGGGTCGACCTGAGCCCCTGCAGCATCCGAGGCTCCTTGTTCCTTGCCGACCTGTTCATTTAGGGCGGGCAAAGGGTGGCTCACTAAGACTATTTCCAACCCCTTGCCTGCGTCCTTCTCGATGGTGTCGTCTGGAATCACAATCGGAGGGTCCGAGGCCTTCATACTTGGTCCTGACTCAATTACCCTCTCCGGCTCGGACCCTTCCTCGGATGGCGCAGAGGCCTTAGTCGCCTTAACCTCGCCGGCCTCTGCCTTTACTGGCACGGGATCAGTTCGGGGAAAAGAAGGGAGCGATGGCCGGATTGCGGCGGGGTAGTACACACTTTCCGCCTTCCGTAGTGCAGAGGAAGCCTCAACCCCAGCCTGGTTGAGGGCCTCCAGCCACACCTGTCGGCAGTAAGTGCGGCACACCCCTGAAACCTCGGCCCTGAGGGCTTCCTCGGTCTCGGCAACACCGACGTCGTAACCCTCCTACTCGGCCTGATCCCGAGCCTTCTCGGCCTCTTCTCTGGCGGTCTCGGCCTCGGCGAGCTTCTTTTGCAATGCCAACACTTGCGCCTTTGAGGCAGCCAGGTCGTCCTCGGCGCGCCGTAAAAGTAGCCTCTGAGTTTCCGCTTACCTCTCCGCGTTCTCAAGTGCGGCCGTTGCGCTTTTTTTGCCCCGCTCCTCCTCTGTGAGTTTCCTTTTAGTTTCTTGTAGGCTCTCTTCCGCCGCCTTTAAACGGTCATCGGCGTCGTGCCGTTTCGCCTCCTCATCCTTCATTTGACGATGGCAGTAGTTAACCATCTCCTCTGCTCGGAAGGAAGCTTGGACGGCCTGGGAAAAAAATATATATATATACACAAGGACTTAGATAAAACACTCAAAAACAAATAATAATAATAACAATCAAAATAAAAAAAGAGGGGGGCGTCTAAAATTTACCATGCCCAAATATCTCTTCAACGCGAGGAAGACCTCATGCCTCCTGAGGTTGCGGAGGTCGGCCATGTCCCCGGGGAGCAGCAAAGCCTGCTCCACCGCATCGGCCACGTAGCCACCTCTGCCACCTTGGTAATCCCGGATGGAGGCAGTGGCTGGAAGAGGGGCGCCATCCAGCATGGGCGCCGGCAACCACGCCTCGGGGGCTGTTGACGGGCTGCTCCTCCTCTCCATCTCCTTGTGCCCCGTCCTCTTGGGCATGCATAGCCCTCCCGGCATCCATGGGCTCCTTACCCTTCGCTTCCCTCTTCCTCTTCAGCTCGGCTGGATGCAATCCGAGGGCCTGAGTCGGAGGAGGGACGACAGGTGGCAAGGAGGGGGGCTTCACTTGTGTTGTCTTTGGTGGCTCAGCCCGCCCAGGCTGGGACTCGATCAGCTCTAGCAAACTGGACCTTGCTTTCCTCTGGATGCCCATCTCGTCTTGCGCTTCAGATGGTTGGGGAACTGGGTCGAGAGTCAAGTCCTCAACAGATGAATCTTGGCTAAAAGCTTCAAACTCGTCCTCAGAGTCTGAACTATCCTCGGTGGTTGAGGAACGAAATGCTTGAGACGCCTCTGGCTTCTTCGGAATGCCGTCAGGAATGGCGGCGGTTGCGAGGGTTTCCCCGGGGATTGGGCCGGGAAGCAGAAATCCGGGCGCGGCTACACTAATTTGCCGAAGACGGGGATCTCGGGCCTTGATGACACACTTCGGCGCCTGGAACGTAGTCGAGATAGGGGTGTATTGTAGGATGAGGTGAGCCGCTCTCAATTGGCCGTCCGTGTGCACGAATACCTCGGACCTTAATATTTTGTCTAGGTCCTTTTGGTTGACTAAGCCGAGGTTGGGGACGCTCGAGTTTTTATCTGTTCATTTAACACGGGAAACTCATTAGCAACCAAATGAAAAATACATGAGATAACGGCAGTAGTAACAAATAAACAAACAACGCAAATATCAAACTATGACAAAAGCCTTTTCACAAACAGGTGAGATTCATAGTCCTAGACTCGGTAACCCCACCTGGCTTCCCCTCTCTTGTTGGGCAATGGAGGCCGTCATGCCAGTCACCTGATATGATCAGGAAATCCTTGTTCAACCCTTTATTGGAATCAGGAAGGCACTGGATGAGTCGGACCTCGTTATACCTAGACTTAAGGTAATAACCTTGACCTCTAAGATGGTGGAGATTGTAGACCCAGTTCACGTCGTGATGGGTCAATCTTAGCCCTAATTTCTCGTTCAGGGCATCCACACAACCAAGGATCCTGAACATGTTAGGAGCGCATTGAGTAGGCGCTAACCTATGGGCGGTGAGGTAGTCCCTAGTGACCGGCCTCATGGGAATCCTCATTCCCCCCTCTACAAAGGCAATCATGGGGATTACCACTTCCCCCTCATGCCTATTTTCATGCCACTCACCCTCTTCACAATATCTAACCTCAACTCCCGCTGGAATCCTATACTGAACCTTAAAGTTCTCTATTGCCTCCCTAGATTCTACCAGATGCTTAAATCTACCCATTTCTAAAGAAACCTCACAAGAATCTCAAAGAACTAGGGGAAAGGAACAGGGTCGAGGAGGAAAGAAGTGTGAAGAATAGAAGACTGTATAACAAAAGAAAAAATTTAAAGACTCAAATGACTTACACGAATGAAATGGGTGTCCTCGGACTGGCTCCTAAAGTTTGTAAGAGAGCAAGTGAAGGGATAGTTGACAGGTTCAATGAAAGCGCGCTCTAACTCGATGCAGGTTAAAGTAAAGTAAATGATTGTGAAAAGAGGGAATTTATATCGAAGGATCACAAGGAAGCGGGAAAAGCCCCGCTCATACCCATAAAAAACGCCCAGCCGTACGATATCCATCTCACCGTAGAACGTGAGAGGACAAGGAGCCGTCAGAATTAAACGAACGTGCGTCTCGAGGGTTACGTCATCAAAAACGCGCTCTGGGAAGTCAAAAAGACCCTCTGGCAGACGGGACAAGTCCGAAGTAGATTCTGTCAACAACAGGAACATCGAAATCCTCCTTTCTGTCCGAGGACCCAGAAAGAAGTATCTCGAGGGGCTATTGTGGGGACGATGGGCTGATAGTGCAAATGGGCCGAAACAAGCATTGGGCCGACAGAAACGATGGGCTCAGAGATTCCTACTTACCCGTATAGCGTAACTACAGGCCCAAGCCGAGGACTGGGGAACGACCGAGGATAGTTATCCTCGGAATATTATTGCTGAAGTGATATTCGAAGCTCTGCCAACCAGAAGACACCTCTGTGGACCCTCACTGGGCGAGAACGGTTCTATGGAGACGTACACCAGAAGAAAGCCCCCAAAATATCAGGGAGGGCTGCCAACACCGCATTAAATGCACCACAGCTAATCCCCTGGCCGCATTGATGTGGAGGGGACATCTGAACAGTGGTAAATAGTCCCATCGTTTTTATGAAGCAGGTTCTGGAGAAAGTTAGGGGGACAGGTGTCCAAGGATAAACGAGCAAATCCACACGTGGATGATCAAGAAAGGATGAAAAAGAAGTATAAAAGGGAGGAGGATCTTTTGCTGTAGAGGGAGAAAAAAAAGAAAGAGAGAAGAAAGATAGTCATCCTCGGACGTAGAACAAAAACAATACTTTAAAACCCATCATTGGAGCTTGAACATGGTAGGTGATCTGGTCCTAACCAGTTGATAATCTCAATCACTCATAGCCCAGTCCTCCTCAACCTACTCTCTACAAATTCATTGTTTAGGGCCTTTGCGGGTAAATCCAACATCTTTGGGCCCGAAACTCGAAATTGTGTCCCTACAATTTATATTACCAATAAACTAAAAAAATATTTAATATCTTATGAATTTACTTATAAAATGTAATCTTAAGTTTATATAAAACTATTTTAAACACTTATACATATAAACATATAATATTATGTATATTTTAATTGAGACTCATGTTTGTGAGTTTGTTCACTATCATCTACTAACCTCATCACACGTGCTCTGCATGTGCAATGGGGCCATTTTAATTTTAATTTTTTGGGGTTTACACATTTTACTCATGGCATTTTTTTTTACATAAATACCATCCTATTTTGTGCGTGCGATGAGTTTTTTTTTTTTTTTTTTGGGGTTTACACATTTTACTCATGGCATTTTTTTTCACATATATTTCATCGTACCATTTAAAGGTATATAGACCAAGCTCTTGAAAATGAAAGAAATGAATACACCAAACCAAATCAACATGTACTTAAATAACACAATCACATTGGTGGTAATGATTCCTCTTCAACATTTGACTTTAAAATTATCAGTGTAAAAGAGAAATGTACACTTTCAACTGAATGAACTAACAAAACGAAATATAATAATAGTAATAATGATAATGATAATGATAATGATAAAGAAAAAGAATATAATAACTTGCCCAAACGTACCCCAAATTCTCACAGTCTCATCTTTTCTCCTTGTGTAGGAAACATACCTCTTTGAAAAGAAAGAAAGATAGTGATGAAGTGAGAAGAAAACTGTAGGGATCAAAGGAATTGTGGAAATCGATTTTTTTTTTTTATGTGGAAATAGACTTGAAAAAGAGATAAAGAAAAAGAAATTAAAAAAAAGTGAGATTTGTAAAGAATTACAAAAACAAAAATACACAAACTAACAATTTAATAATTTCAACAATGTTAAAGGAAACAAACCTTTCTGAAATTTGAGATGGTGATCAGGTGAGTAAAAAATTGAGGCAATCCAAAAATCTACGTAAAGAAACTAAAATGATATGTAAAATGTTTATGAGAGAGAGAGAGAGAGAGAGTATGCTAATTTTTAGGAAAAAAGATGTGTCAGAATTTTAAAATTTATTAAATCGTTTAGTGATAAAAACTTGTGGCCATGTCATTTTGGCAATTAGAAAAAAGAAGAGTAAATTTGTGGGGAAAAAATTATTTTTTATTTTTTTGAAAGAAGAAGTTATATTATTACTTGACTTACAAACGTGAGAGAGAAATGTGGGCAAATGTAGCGATCACAACTTACAGCCATTTCACTTTGGCAATTAGAAAAAAAAAATGTATGTTTGTGGGGGAAAAAAAGTTCTATTTATTTATTTATTTTTAAAAGAAGAAGTTGTATTAGTGCTTGATTACTAACATGAGAGGAAAATGTTTTTTTTTTTTTAAGAATGAAACCTAGAAGTTTTATTAAAAAGATTAGCCCGAATTGGCTAGGAGTACAGAATAAAGGTGTGGAGGAACATCCTCCATCCATACCGAGTAACCACTAACATGTCTAGCATGTTTAGCTAGGTTATGAGCAACAAAATTATCAAGTCTACGTACATGGGAGAAGGAGAAACAATTGGCATCTATAATAGTTTTGGCTGTGGTGAGAATATGGCCAAATGGGGCAAAGAGATTCCTCCTCACTATTGAGTATCGTGATCATGGATTTTGGGTCACCTTCAAGAACAAAGGAGTTGCACCCAATTTCCGAAGCAAACAATATAGCTCGCACTACAACCAGGGCTTCCACCATGTCCGAGCTAAAAGGCAGAGGGATTTGCTCCAATAGTGAAACTATGACTTGACCTTGATTGTCTTGTGATTATGCCAAAAATCGTCAATGAGCCGCACGGTCCTCAAGTACTCTAGACAGAACCTGCGAAAAAAAAATGAAAAAAGAAAAAAGAAAAAAGACCTTGCAGAGAGTACTGGTGTGGGACCGGCCAAAGACCCTCCAAAAGTTAAGTTAAAGAATGTTCACAACTATAGAGTGCCAGAGTTAGGGGAAATTATGCATACCTTATTTTCTAAGGGTTTTGGGGTTTTTATAGTAGCCTAGAACCAACCTTCATTTCTTGGCTAAGAAAGTGCTTCCTTGTGGGGAAAATTCTCATAAATGTACGTATTTTGCGGGATTCTTCCCGTATCGGGATCCCATTGCCTAGGGTTAATCATAGGGTGCAAGGCATTTCCATTTAGGATTCCTTGGAGACTACTTAAGCTACGTAGATGCCACGTGGCCTTGACATCCGTCCCCTTTATGTCCGTCTAACTAGAATCTGTCTGAGAATCAATCTGTCTTATATAGCCTCCGTCTAACGCACTAACCCGTCACCTTCTTCTTTTGCTTTGACTATCCATTATCCTAATACCGTCGCCTTATGGCGGGTTTTGTTGCACAAGTCTATCCACCCTAATTTTATCCTCTTCAGTTGCCCCCTCACTCTATGGGTTTGTCGCCTTATTTTTCGGACAGTCCCATGGAGTGACGCATTAATCCTACCTTTGGGGGGCACGTTCTTCTTCTTTACAGGCTTTGTTTAAGTCTGTGAAATCCACACATACACGCCATTTCCTGTTCTTCTTCTTTACCACCACTGTATTAGCCAACCATTCAGGATAGAAAACCTCTTTAATAGCTCCTGCCTGCTTGAGCTTATTCACCTCCTCCCTAACAGCGTCAAAATGCTCTTTGGATGAACGCCGAGGCGGCTGCTTCTTGGGGAAGGCGGTCAGACTTACATTTAGGTATTGGCAGATGAACTCTGGATCTATCCCCGGGGCCTCATAAGAATTCCAGGCAAACACATCAATGTTTCTTCTAAGGGGTGTCAACAGCTCTTCCCTATCCCGAGGAGGCAGCTGAGTTCCGATCTGGAAAAACCTTTCTGGGTCCCCGTCAATGGCAATTTTCTCTAGCCTCTCACACTTCTCCTCATCCAATTCCGCGACATTAGATGGAATCGGAATTCTTGATTGCTATGAATCTCTACCAACAGAGGTTATAGGCTCGGCAGCAGGCCGATGCATAATGGCCGCTATGAGGCACTGCCTTGCCACAAATTGGCTTCCTATAATTTCTTCGACTCGTCCTCCAAACGGAAATTTAACCTTCAGATTTAAAGTTGACGAAACGGCCCCTTGGGCATGAAGCCAGGGTCTGGCTACAATGGCCGTGTAGGGAGAATATGCATCCACCACGATGAAGTCCACCTCGACCACCTCAGATCCTGCTTGTATGGGCAGCCTGATCTAACCTTTAAGGATGACGGTTTTCCCATCAAAGCTAACCAGAGGCGAATCATATGCTGTTAGGTCTTCAGGTCTTAAACTCAATCCTCTGTATAGATCTGGATACATAATTTCAGCCCCACTCCCTTGATCAACCATCACCTTCTTTACGTCATACCTCCTTATTCTAAGGGTGATGACCAAAGCATCATCATGTGGCTATATAGTCTCTTTCATATCTTCATCCGAGAAGTTTAAGGCTGGTCGGACCTCTATTCTTGCCCGTTTTGATTCCTGATTTGTGTCCTCGGCAGCCGCCCTAGAAACGGACATCACTCTGAAAGGGCAGGATCTAGTCCTCTCGGGTGCTACAATGATGACGTTAATCGTGCCCAACGGGGGCCTTGAAGAAGTGGTCCCTGAAGCCCTAGGCCTGATGTGGTCTCCCTGACCATTAGGCCGATGTACAAATTGTTGTAGCCTTCCTTCCCTTACAAGTTGTTCTAAATGATTCTTTAAAGTTCTGCAATCCTCAGTAGTATGCCCCCATTCTTGATGATATTGACAGTGAAGGCTCTGATTGCGTTTCGTGGGGTCTCCTCCCATCTTGTTTCGCCATTTAAAATATGGCTCATTCTGAATCTTCTCCAGGATTTGGTGTATTGGTTCTCTGAACACGGCATTGACTGCCTGCGATGTGGTGGACCCCGACTGCACACTATAGTCTCTCTGTGTCCTGCTGTTGCTATACTGGTCCGACCTGAAAACCCTCCTCTCCTGAGGGATAACCTTAGCTTTTCCTTTTCCTAGCAATTGATCCTCTTCAACTCGCTTATATTCATCAATACGGTCCATTAGTCGACGAACGCTTCTCACTGGCTTCCTAGTCAGCGATTTCCTCAAATCGTGCTCGACTGGCAAGCCAACTTTAAAAGTTCTCACAGCCACGTTATCAAAGTTCCCTTCGATCTCGATGAACATTTCCCAGTACCTGTCTGAATACGTCTTCAGAGTCTCCCCCTCTTGCATAGACAGAGACAACAAGGAATCTAACGGTCAAGGAACTCTACTGCACGTAATAAACCAAAAGCAAAAAGCCGTAGTGAGCTCCTGAAAGGATCCAATAGAACTTGCTGCAAGGCCATCGAACCATCTCATCACTACAAGCCCCAAACTGGAGGGGAACACCTTGCACATAAGAGTCTCATTCCTAGAGTGGACGGTCATCCTTTGATTGAAATGACTTACGTGTTCTACAGGATCAGTCCGACCATTGTACAAGGTGAAAGTGGATTGAGTAAAACGCTGAGGAAACTTTCCTCCATCAATTTTACGTGCGAAGGGCGACCTGAAAATCTAGTTGAGTGCTCTATTCATAGCATCATTTCCTAAATTTTTAGAGGACGCATTTCTACCTCTGCGGTCATGACGATGCTCTTCCTTATGGTAGAAAGATTCACTAAGGGGTGTTTGTGACCGACGTCTATAGTCACCATCCTCATCATTATCAGAAGAAATATCAAAGATGGACAGACTATGCCTCCTTCGCGCAAGGTGCAGCTTTTTCTTTAAGTGATCAATCTTACATTGCATCTTCCTCGTAATGTCTCTGTGGGACATACTATCCTCCCCCCGAAGTCGACTCCTCCCGGTATAGATGGTGTGCACACTCCCTTCACGGTCCCTTTCTCGCTCAAGGTGTACAAAATGATCAACCTGTTGTGAACTATCAAACTCCGCCCTGTTAGGACCTGATCCAACCATGGTTAAGACCTCAATTCACCAACGCACCAGTCATTCTCATAGACGGCGCCAATTGTAGGGACACAGTTTTTGAAGATTGAGCCCACAAGTGAGATAGACACAGGCCCAAGACAAAAACAAAATCCTGCAATGAATTTGTAGAAAGTGGGCCAGATAAACTAGGCTTAGTATGAGCTTAACTGTGGCCCAGATATGGTTAGGATCGAATCAACCGAAATAGAATGCTGATATTGTATAAAGCTGTCCTCGGATTTATCTGAGGAGGGGTGTATTACAGTTGTTTTGAATATCTATAACTTTGTCTCTCTCCTTCTCTTCCGGTTGCCTCTCTTCTTTCTCCCCAGATTGTTCCATACCCTTTTTTCCTTGCCTCCCGCTCTATTTATAAGTCAGTTCCTTTCACGTGCCATTTAGGTGATTTTTCCTTGATACTTGTCCCATCAACCTTCCCTTAAAGTCTTTACACGGCAACTGTAAATGTTGAAAGTCACTATTCAGACATCCTTTCTCCATTAATGCGGCCATAGGGTTAGCTGCAGGGTCATTAATGCGGTGGTAGCAACTTTTCACATAATATCTTATAGCTTCTACCTGTCCTATGTGTTTGCTGGACGTTCATGTACAAGAAGGATCCTCAAAAATATCGTATTAAGTGCCAGAGTGTACATTTTAGCTTTCTCTTTGATTACCCAAAGAGGTAGTCCTCCTCGGATAACTCTTCTCTATTCACATGCTGGCCAAATCCTTGCGAGGATTGTGGCCATGTATCTTTTTCGTAGTTGAACGTCCTCGGACGAATGTGCCTCCTCGGACGGATGTGCCTCCTCGAACAGGCCCACGGCCCAACATCTGAAATTGAGCCTTTGACCCCTACAACAGGATTCCCTGTTTGGGTTTCAACATTTTGCACACTAAAATACCCTCACACAAATTCTTAAATTCTCTAAAATATCCCTATCTTTTAGTTAAATAATTCTAAATTAAAGAACACAAACTGGTTAAAAGAGTAATTTACTATTCCTAAGTTTTAGGCCTTTTCCTTTATCTTCTCCATCAGTTTAAAACTTAGGACACTATCTCTATTTCATGTTCAAACATTATTCCATTTTACCTTACTTATTTCTTAAAAAAAAAAAAACTGTTATTTATATATCACTTTTAAACATTATAACACTAAACTCAAAAAATAAATAAATAAAAAAGAGTATTATTATACGCGGAAAGCACGTATGATGATTCTAGTATTATTATTGATGATATCCAAAATATCGTCAATAAGCCACAAGGTTCTCACATGCTCGAAACAACCTGCACAACATAAAACAAAAAAAAAACCTTAAGAAAGTACTAGCGTGGTACCAACCAAAGAACCTCTGAAAGTTAAGTCAGAGAATGTTCACAACCCTAGAGTGCCAGAGTTAGGAAAATTATGTGTACCTCGATTTGTTATTAATTGGTGTATATCGCAGAATCCTTCTCATGTTTGGATTTTGTTTCCATTGTGATTCTACAAACCAGGGTTATGCGTGAACGCAAGTTGTTTCCATTTATAATACTTGGAGATTACTAAAGCGGTGGATGGCACGTGGCCTTTAGATCCGTCCACCTTCTGTCTGTGCACCCCTAATCCGTCCACCAACAATCTACAGGTTTGAATCATCGTCGCATCTATTAAAATGTACCCGTTGTATCAAATTTTACCCTCTTTAACTGCCCTCTCACTTCATGGGTCTGTGACCTCTTGGGGGACGGACTCATGGAGTGACGGTTCAATTTGCCCTCTGAGAGATAGACCTAACCTGACATGTTAGCATAGGCTCATTTAATATTGGGTTATTAATATTGTAGGGCATGTGTCATCTACTTAGTGGCTGTTCTCTGGGAACGAAGCGTCCCTTCGTCTTCCGTGTCGTTCCTTCTATATAAGCTAGCCTCTTCATCCCTCATTTTCCACTTTCCACAAAAATCATATGATCAGAACGCTTTCGTCATCCTCGTCAGACGATCAATCTGTCCAGTTAGTTTATCTGTCATCTGCACCTTTTAGCTACACATCCATAACTGGTAAGCACTCTTGTCCTTTTCTTAATGAATTGTTATTCATTTTTGTACCACTGTCATCCATTTTAGATTCATCAGTGTCTTAGGGTTTACCGTTACGTGTAGGTGACAGATATCTAGTGCGTCGAGTAACCAGTCGTTTGTTCGCGACGGGGCGGGTTACAATGAAGTATACCTATCAGGTCAAAAAGACCCTGACACTTTAAGTGAAGAAAGGAATTCGTCCGCCACCTCTCCTTCCTCAAGGGATAAGGACTTAGAGACGGATAGGCTAGAGAGTGACCTTAGCAATAGCCTAGACGGAAGCATGCCCTCAATCCAATCCATCATTGGTCCTGACAAGCTGAGTGAGTTCATAATGCTTCCTATATGGACGATTAATGACTTCACATCCACAATCAAAGATTCTCATTTCAAAACCCTTAGGGAGAAGTACCAAATACCCGTTAGCATACCTCTTCGTCTACCCTACAAGTCAGAGAAATGTTATTACGACTAGGTTGAAGGCGTCGGGGTCTATGAGTAGATGCTTAAAGCAGGGCTCAGGTTTCCCCTAAGTTCTCTCCACTGCCGTCTACTTCAATACTTAGGCCTGTCCGTCACCCATATCTCCCCAAACACCTGGAGGGTCTTCCTCGATGTAGAAGTCTTGTACGGGGTGATGTTCGACGGGGCACGGAGTTTGACAGTGGAAGAATTCTTTCATTGTTACCGTCCAGCGAAGATTGCAAAGTCTACGGGCATCTATAGTTTTGTGCCCAGGAGCCCGTTGTTAAAGCTCATGTGTGATACTCCAGACTCCAACAGAAATTAGAAATCTAGGTATTTTCCATGGAGGGTGACGAATGGATATGTCATCCTGGTGACACCGAATACATGCCCGTCGACTCAATGTGGGGCATAATACCCCCGTCCAGTATGTATCCGTCTTGTTCCTTAATATGGTTGGTTTTTAACTCGTCGTTATCTTAACTGTCTATGCTTCTTTGTGCAGTTCGGGACTGTCCACAAGTTTCATTTGAGGAGTGGAGCTTTTTGGAAAAAAAATTTCAAAAGACAAAGTTGAAAGAAAGAACTTGGGCCAAACTTGTCAATCTAGATACCTTACACTGGTATTGTAACGGAACAAAACCAACAAAAGCCGCCCGTCGTTACAAGAAACAAGTTCATGAACGTAAGACCGTCATCCAATGCCTTCTGTTTATCATTACATACTTTTTTTTTAACATGTATGTCAATCCGTTCTTGCAAAAATGGAAGCCAGCAAAAGAAGGGCTTATATTAAGCAGCAAGTTGCTTTAAAAAAGAAACAAGGAGGTCACGCTGGTGCTAGGACGGGTGCTTCCCACTCGTTTACCCTCAAAAGGAAACCGACACAGGAGAAGGTTGACCGTCAACAGAAGAAACCAAAAACAATCCCCGAGACTATCGTGGGGCTGAAGGCCAAGGCAAAAAAGACGATCCTTCCTGGTTGATCACGGGAGGGGGAAAGGTCTCATGACAGACCAAGTTCCCTCAATAGAAAAACCACCCATCCTCCTCCGAGAAGACTTCAAATATGCGTTGGAGAAAATCTCGTCCATCATAACCCCTAATGATTATGAAAACTTGGGTAACCATGTGACGGAGGCAATAGGGAGACGGGTCTCTTCAACATCGCACAGGTAACTTTATATCTATCTTTTCCTATGTTTATCTCTGTCAACTTGTCCCTTTAATGATCATTTTTGCTTCTAGGAAATGTTGATGATGAAAGGGCTAATAGGGCTCTGTCTGAACCATGAGACGTCCCTTGACCGTCTTAAGGCCAAGGCGAGGTCGACGGAGGAGGAGCTTACAGAGCTCAAGACCTGGAAGGTAGTCTAGGAGAAAAAATTGGCAATGTCTGAGGAAGCGAGGGGCGAGCTCGAGAAGCAGACGGAGCTACTAAGACGGGTCCTGGAGGATAAAGAAAGGGAAATTACTAATTCCAAGGACCGGCTCCGTCAGGCGAAGGAAGAGGCGATACTTGAGTATCATGACTCCGACGCCCTTTTGTCAGAGCTTGGGAGCTCCTTCGCTGAAGGCTTTGACGATTGCCTTCGTCAGGTTAAAGCCTCCTATCTAGACCTGGATCTATCTCACATCAATATAGACGACTAGGGTCAGACCTCCGTCCTACTTGTTTACTCCGAGAGTATGTACCAACTTTTTGGTGATGGTGCCCTCGGTGATGATCCTCATGGTGACGGCGAGTCTGCCCTTCAAGTCCAGACTGTTGAAGTTGATGCCCATCAACCAAAAAATGTTCAAGTTGAGGAGAAGGCCGAAGATCCCCCCGTCCAGTAGTTTTCATTTTACTTGGAAAAATTTGTTAAGAACAATTTTTGTACCGTTGTGAACAATTGACATTCGTGGGTTTTTTATTAAGTAATTACTTTCTTTATGATTCGTACACTTTTAACGTTGTTGAATTCTTGAACTTGTGCATAATTCATGATTGGATATGCATTCGTATTGTTGAATTCGTCCAATTTATGGACTTTATAATTATATCCATCCACAATATACTTGAACGGGATAGTTCTAGGATCCGTCTTATTTTATGTTGGATTTGTCCAGCCATGGCCATTATTTGGGTCCGTCATCATGATAATTGACAATTTTTACCCTTATAGGATGTATTTGTCCACTTGTGGACTTGATAATTTTCACACCCTTATAGGATGTATTCGTCTACTTTTGGACTTTATAATTTTTACACCCTTTTAAGATATATTTGTCCACTTGTGGACTTGATAAGTTTCATACCCTTATAGGATGTATTCATCCTCTTCTGGACTTGATAATTTTTACACCCTTATAGGATGTATTCGTCCACTTCTGGACTTGATAATTTTTACACCCTTACAGGATGTATTCATCCACTTCTGGACTTGATAATTTTTACACCCATATAGGATGTATTCGTCCACTTGTTTGGACTTTATAAATAAGTAGCCCAACACAAGTTATATATCTGAATAAACTTTTATCATAAAAAGATTGTTCTTTAAAAGGATTTTAAAATTGCCCTTTGGGCTTAAAAGCATTATAGCAAAATCTAAAAGTAATAAACTTAAAATGAATGTTGAATTTAAACTAGGGAATAAGTAAGCTAAGGAGCGTTGCTCTATATCTGCTACCATCTACTAGTAGTATTTTTTGAGATGCTCGGTATTCCATGGATGGTGCAACTTCCATCCGTCCAAAGTCTCCAGGTGGTAGGTGCCTTTTCTTACCCATGAAGTGATTCTGTAGGGGCTTCCCAGTTAGGCCCGAGTTTCCCTTAGGCAGGATCTCTAGTACTGCCCTTCACTTTTCTTAAAACAAAGTCTCCTACTTTGAAGTCTTGTGCCTGATCCTGGAGTTGTAGTGCTTGGCCATGAGAACCTAGTATCATGCAAGCCTTTGCTTAGCTGTCACCTTGACCTCATCTATTAGATCGAGTTGTACGCGCATAGCCTCATCATTCCTCCTTTCATTATGATTGTCCACCCTGTAGCTTGTGAGTCCGACTTCAGCTGGGATAACCGCTTCATTTCCGTATGCCAACCTGAATGGTGTTTCTCCCGTGGGTGTTCTGGCTGTCGTCCTGTACCCCCATAGCACGCTTGGTAGTTCTTCCGGCCATATTCCCTTTGCCCCCTCAAGCCAAGTCTTGATTATTTTTAACAAGGATCGGTTTGTGACTTCAACCTGTCCGTTGGCTTGAGAATGTGCGGGGGAGGAGTAATGATTCTTGATTCCCAGCTGTGAGCAAAAGTCTTTAAAGGAGTCGTTGTCGAACTGCTTCTTGTTGTCTGAGACCAAGACTCTTGGTATACCGTATCTGCAAATGATGTTCTTCCATACGAAGTTGTGCACATTCTTCTCCGTGATAGTAGCCAGGCTTCTGCTTCTACCCATTTGGTGAAATAGTCGATGCCTACTATCAAGAACTTCAACTGCCTAGCAGCTGTTAGGAAGGTACCCATCATATCCAAACCCCATTGAGCGAATAGCCATGGGGTCGTTATTGGGGTGAGTTCCTTTGTTGGTTGCCTTATGAGATTACCAAATCTCTGGCACTTGTCACAGGCTTTGACGTATACCTAGGTGTCTTTCTGCATAGTAGGCCAGTAGTATCCAGCTCGGATCAGCTTTTGGATTAACAACCGCGACCCCAAGTGATTTCCACAAATCCCTTTATGTACTTCTCTCATGACGTAGTCTGCTTCCTCGAAACCTAGGCAGCTCAAGTACGGACGCGAAAAGCCTCTCTTGTACAGGACATCCTTTATCAGGACGAACCGTGCTACTTAGACCTTCAGCTTTCTTACGGTTTCTTTGGTGTCTGGTACTATGCCATCCTTTAAGTAAGAGACTATTGGTGTGGTCCAGTTGCTTTCGGAACTTATCTCCTGCATATCGATGGCATCGATTAATGGTGAAATTTGAACAAAGGAAAGTACCTTGGTGGGGATGATCATGTGATCTGCCGATGCGGCTTTAGTAAGGCGGTTGGCTTACTCGTTTCCTCCTCTCGGGATCTGCACAATCTTGGCCTGCAAGTCGTCCATCTTTTTCTTTGCCCGTTCTAGGTACTTCCTCATCTTTTCACCCTTACATTCGTACTCACTGTTCACTTGATTAGTGACAACCTGAGAGTCACAGTGAATAACTGCTTTCGTGGCTTCTGCTGCTTTAGCGAGGTCTAGTTCTGCTACCAAAACTTCATACTCCGCTTCATTGTTGGTTGTAGGAAAGTCGAGGCTAATCATGCATTCAATTTCATTGCCTTCCAGAGAACGAAGTACGATGCCTACCTCGCCTGCCTGTTTGTTGGATGAGCCATCCGTGTATATGTTCCATTGAGGACATTCTTCTGCCCCCCTGGCCTTCTAAGCTAGTGAACTCTGCAATGAAATCAGCGACCACTTGTCCCTTAATGGCCGTACGCGGGCGGTATTGTACGTTGAATTCGCTTAACTCTATCGCCCACAATGCCATTCACTCCGTAGCTTCAGGATTACTCATTGTTCGCCTTAAGGGCTTGTCAATCAGGACGACTATTGTGTGGACTTGAAAATATGGCTTGAGCTTGCGAGTCAATGTAATCAAAGTGAAGGCGAGCTTTTCCATCTGTGGGTACATTTCTTTTGCACCACGAAGTGCCCGGCTAGTGTAGCACACGGACTTTTGCACCTTGTCTTCTTCTTGGATTAGGGCTGCACTGACGACGGCCGGGGACACAGCCAAGTAAAGAAACAGTTCTTCTCTCGCTTTTGAGGGACTCAATAGCGAATGAAAAGAAAGATAGACCTTCAAGTCATCAAACGCCTGCTGACACTCGATCGTCCATTCAAAGGATTTCTTCAACGTACGGAAGAAAGGTAGGAATTTATCCGTTGCTCTTACTACGAACCTATTTAGTGCAACAATCTTGCCGTTGAGGCTCTGCACTTCTTTCACATTTTTTGGGGGTGCCATCTCTAATATGGCACGGATTTTGTCTGGGTTGGCCTCGATATCTCTTTGGGACACCGTAAACACCAAGAATTTTCCTAGCGTCACCCCGAATGCGCATTTGCTCGGGTTGAGCTTCATGTTGTAAGAGTGAAGAGTATCGAAAGTCTCCCTGAGATCCTCCAAATGATCGTCCTTCCTTTGGCTCTTCACTAGCATATCATCTACGTATACTTGGACATTTCTCCCAATCTGATATGCAAATATCTTATCCATGAGCCTCTGATATGTTGCGCCCGCATTCTTGAGGCCGAACGGCATCACTTTGTAACAAAAGAGGCCTTGACTGGTAACGAACGAAGTCTTTTCTTGGTCTTCTTCATCCATTTTGATCTGGTTGTAGCCTGAAAAGGCGTCTATGAAGCTCAACAATTGATGCCAAGCCGTGGAGTCTACTAGGGAGTTAGTCCGTGGGAGGGGATAGCTATCCTTCGGGCAAGCTTTATTCTGGTCTATGAAATCTACGCACATCCTCCACTTCCTATTGGCCTTTTTTACCATCACCACATTCGCGAGCCAATCGGGGTAGTACACTTCCCTGATGAAGTCTACCTCTTAGAGCTTGCGAACTTCTTCCACGATAGCTTGGTTTCGTTCTTGGGCGAATACTCGCTTCTTCTGACGGGCTGGTAGGAAGGTGGGCGAGACATTCAACCTGTGCACCATAACTGAAGGATCGATTCCTGGCATGTCTTCATGGCTCTAGGCAAACACATCTTGATTGTCCTTGAGGAATACTACGAGTGCTTGGTGAACCGTCGGGTTGGCGAGAGTGCCAATCTTGGTAGTTCTGTCTGGTCTGGAGCTGTCGAGGGATATCTCCTCGAGTCTTTCTACAGGTTCCGCCCACGTTCGCTATTCCTCAATACTCATTGTCTGCATATGGTCATTCATTTCCATCATTGCTACATAACATTCTCGTGCTACGACTTGATCTCCACGTACTTCTCCTACTACGTACTCAGTAGGAAACTTGATCATTAAATGGTAGGTTGAAGTTACAGCCTTCCACGAGTTAAGAGTTGGTCATCCGATGATGGCATTATACGCAGATGAGCAGTCGACCACAAGGAACATAACATCTTTAGTGATTTGTTGAGGATAATCACTAACCGTGACAAGTAGGATAACTGCTCCGAGGGGGTATACTTTGGTTCCTTCAAACCCAACGAGTGGAGCGTTGGTTGGGATTAGCCGTTCTCTATCAATCCTCATCTGCTGGAACGCCGGGTAGTAAAGGATGTCAGCGGAGCTTCCATTGTTGACTAGGATCCGGTGCATGTTGTAGTCTCCTACCCATATGCTAACGACAAGTGTGTCGTCATGTGGGTGGTGTAGGCATCGAGCATCATCCTCCGAGAATCCGATGATGGGGTTTCAACTCGTGCCATCTTTAGAACGAAGCTCGTTAGCCGGACGTTCTGAACCATTCTGAGATAAGTCTTTCAAGCTCTTTTGAATGAGCCGGCAATTGACATCCCTCCCACAATCATCCTTATGTCTCCTATTCCCGGCCTTTGACCCTCATTCTCCTGTCAAGGAGGCTACTCTTGTGGCTAGTCCACTCTCTCTTTATTGACGAACTTTTGCAGCTTTCCTTGTCTGATGAGAGCTTCTATATACTGTTTCAGGTCGGAGCAGTCGGCTGTGTCATGACTGTGGTCTCTGTGAAAACGATAATACTTGTCTCTAGACCTTTTATTGGGGTCGCCTTTTAGCTTGCCCTAAAAAAGTAAAGGCTCAATCATCTTTGATTTGCATCAAGAATTGGTCTATCGGGACCGTCAGTGGGGTGAAGCTCGTGAATCTTTTGGTGGGAGGCTTAGAGTGTCTATCTTCTCTTTTATCTCCCATTCTAGTTGTCTTTCGCCCCCTGTCTTGGTGTACGTCATCTGGTCTTTCCCTCTTCTTGGAAGGCTTCTCTTCTGGGGCCAATAGTGCGTCCTCCGCGTTCATGTACTTAGTTGCCCTGTAAAGTACATCCGACATGGTTTTTGGGTCATTCTTATATAAGGAAAATAGAAATTTACCCTTCCGTAGCCCATTTGTGAACGCGGTTACACGTATTTTATCATCAGCTTCATCAATTGAAAGCGCCTCATTGTAAAACGGGCAATGTAAGACCTCAGCGTCTCGTCCTCCCATTGCTTAATGCTCATCAGGCACGCAATGGACTTTTTGTACCTATGTCTTCCGATGAAGTGTGAAGCAAATTGAGCACTTAACTCTTTAAAGGTACTGATGGAGCGGGGTGTCAATCTGCTAAACCAAACCCTTGCGGAGCCCCTTAACGTTGTAGGGAAGGCCCAGCACATAATTTCGTCTGCTACCCTTTGCAGGTGCATCAACGTCTTGAAGGACTCCAGATGATCCAATAGATCCTTGGATCCGTCATAGCTTTCAACCTGTGGCATACAAAATTTGGGTAGAAAGGGGTATGAATTGACGGACACGGTGAATGGGGAGTCCGTTTGATGAACTAGGTCATCAAGGTCGCTAGACACCTATCCTTTGAGGGCGTTCATCATAAAGTCCATGTGCTCTTTCATCATATGCATCTCCTCAACTACTTGCAGCGGGACCGGATCTGTAGCAGATGGGTGGCTCGTATCCTGCCATTTCGGCCTGCTTGGGGCGTTGTTTCCTTCTGGCCCCTCTTGATATCTTTTCTTAGCATTGCTGGCCTCCTGGTCCTCCTTTTGGTTGTTATGTGCTGTATTCTTCTGCCACAACTGCTCTTCTAGATCATGGTTCTGTTTTGTAAGGCGCTCTACTGTTGCAACGAGGGTTTGAGCCTGCCTCTTGAGAGCCATGGTGCGTGGTTCGTCTCCCTGATTATTCGTGGTGGTTGCCATTGAACTTGTGAGTACCATGTAACTTTTCGTCCAAGAAGCGTGAAATATGGCCTTTCCTTGCTTTTCCCATAGACGTTGCCAACTAATGATGCCCAAAATATCGTCAGTAAGCCACAAGGTTCTCATGTGTTCGAAACAACCTGCACAACACAAAACAGGATACCTTAGGTAAGTACCGATGTGGTACCGGCTAAAGACCCTCCGAATGTTAAGTTAGAGAATGTTCACAACCCTAGAGTGCCAGAGTTGGGGAAATTATGCGTACCTCGATTTATGAGAGCCTTTGAGTTTTTATAGTAGTGTAGAACCGACATTCCTTTATTGCGTAGGAAGTCTTTTCCTCATAAGATTGTTATTAATGGGCGTATATCGCGGAATCCTTCTCATGTTTGGATTCTGTTTCCATTAGGATTCTACAAACCAGGGTTATGCGTGGACGCAAGTTGTTTCCATTTATAATCCTTGGAGATTACTAAAGCGGTGGATGGCACGTGGCCTTTAGATCCGTCCACCTTCTGTTCGTGTATCCCTGATCCGTCCATAAACAATCTATAGGTTTAAATCATCGTTGCATCTATTAAAATGTACCCGTCACATCAAACTTTACCCTCTTTAATTATATTTGAGTTTGATTTTTTCAATAATCAAACTCATCTTTTTTTCTTATATAAAAAAAAAAAGTTTTGATTAGATACTTGAAAAGGTCATACACTAATTATTCAAAAAAAAAAAAAAAAAAGAAGGATTAGTTTTAATTATAAACAAGGTTTTTTTTTGTTTTTAAAGCTGAAGTCGAACGATTACATATATGCCACGTAGCTTTGTTTGACGCGTGTCACGTGCCAATGCAATCGCACGCAACTGACAAATTGGAAGAGAAAGGGACCAAGCTCCACACATATACATATTGCATATACTGTGGCTTTTGGAAACCCTAACTCCCCCTCTCACTGTGGCTTTTGGAAACCCTAACTCCCCCTCTCACACCCTCACTCACTCTTCAAGCCATGGTACTCTTCCCCTCTGTCTGTGTGTGTGATTTTGATTTTGATTTTGATTTTAAGTTTTGGGTTTAATCCGATTCTCAACTACTCCTATTTGGTTTTAGTCTATTAAAATTTTTATTTCTTAAGAGTTGAAATCCATTTCCTGCATAGTATGTATGTGATATAGCCTAGGTTCAATTAGGAGTATCTGATTAAGTTCACAAAGATTATGGAATTTGGAGGGAAGTGTTATTTGAGCTAGAGCTCATTGTTTTAGCAATCAAATTATCAAACTAGGCATTTAGATTTAGTGAAGGGCTCTTGTTTTTCTATATTTTTAGATAAAGAAGAATGTGTGGTGAAAACTGAAAAGTGAAAACCTCACCTGCAATTTTTGAGCTTTAGAGGTCACCATGTCTTTTGATGCCAACATGGTTTATGCACACATATATTTTAGGTGAGATTGTGTATATAGCCTATGTACATGAAGTTACCCTCTATTCCATGATATATAAGAAAATTCACAAGGAAAGGCATGCTTGTATATACAATTGGAACATAAATCTTTAGTGTCTGCTTTTCTTTACTTCCAAAAATACCCTATTGTTCGATTAGAAATGAGTTAGCAGTAAGACAAATTAAGGACATGAAGGTTTTTGGGAAATTTAAAATTCAGTTTCAAATTTCATAAATTAGGGAACACATTTTATACTTTTTTTTTTTTTTTGATAGAAACACATTTTATACTTAAACTATACCTACTTGCAGCTCATACTTATATATATATATATATATATATATATATATATATATATGAGCCTCTAAATCTACGCATAGTGCGTGTGAATAGGGTAGTTTATTTTACTTTATCAGAATAGGTTCTATCAACCTCCAACATGGTATATACTAGTTGGCTTGTTAACTCGGTATACCAATTGTATTAAAACAGATGCTTTCCATGTCATTATCCTAGGTAACACGAGGATAGGAAGGTTTTCCAAGTCCAATTACATAATAAAGCAGAATACATAGCTTCCAACGATTAACCTAGTGAGAAAGTGAAAAGGGAAAATGAGCAGCGCCGCCAAAAACAATGGCACCAATGTAGGAGCGGGAGGAGGTTTCATGTCCAAAATGGATCACTTCCTCTACAGCGGGGACAAGAAGCACGTCGCGGCTGGCATTGCTGTCTTTACTGTCATCTTTGGCATCCCTTGGTACTTCATGAACCGAGGTTTGTACTTTTTTCTTTTCTACCACTGCGTTTTGATTTGGCAACAAAAATAAATAAAATCATTGTTTGGTTGCTGTGAAAATTGCTGGATAGTTAGGGATTAGGGAAATATATGGAAAGTATGACTCTTATTACATCTCCTATTTTTCATCTAATTAGGACTGCTCTATATTGGATTGAGAATTTTACTACTCTATATTGGATTAGGTTTTAGAGTCTGTAATCACGGGAAAATTGTGATATTTACCCAATAAATATTATAGATGCAATATGAACTCAATGATTCACATTTTGTTACCACTTAGAAATAGCGTCTCAAAAAAGAAGAAGAAAGTTATAAGATTGATGCTATCTATGTGGGATGAGCTGATTGGAATTCAAGAATTATGGGAAGTTCCATGGTGTTACATGGGGGATTTTAACATTGTTCGTTTTCCTAGTGAACGGTTGGGGGGATCTCACCTTATACCGACTATGGAGATGTTTTCTGAGTTCATTGAGGACCTTAGTTTGATAGATTTGTCTTTGGAAGGAGGGAGTTATACATGGTCTAGTGGCTCGGATCAGCCTTCGCTAAAGACGGATGGGTTCAAAGATAGGGTCCGCTCTTGGTGGAATCGTTATTCCTTCTCAGGTACTCCCAGTTTTGTACTTGCCAAGAAGCTAAAGGCATTGAAGGAAGATATCATTCAGTGGAATCATAGGGAGTTTGGAAATGTAGAGCGTCGGAAAAAAGAATTGTTGGAGGCTTTGAAATTATTGGATGCTAAGGAAGGGGAGTATGGGCTTTCTGAAGTGGAGATTGGTGAGAGGGCTATGTTGAGATCTCAAACTCAGAACCTTCTCTCTTTGGAAGAAGTCTCGTCGAGACAGAAGTCGTGAATGCTTTGCATTAAGGAAGGAGATAACAATATCAAATTCTTCCACAAGGTGGCCAATTCTCGAAGAAGGTATATTTAGTGTTGTTAAAAGCGCTAAGCGAACTTAAGCGCAAAGGCCTCCTAGAGCCTAGGCGCAAAGCGCAAGCGTGCGCCTGATCGATGTGAAGCGCACATTTTAAAAAAAAATTTATTAATGATCAATACAACAATCAAGTGATCAATTAATCATATAAATTACAATAAAAAATTTTATATAATTTATATAACATTTATATAATTCTTTTGTGTTTTACAAAATATATGCAACTATGATATTTGATGGCCATGATTACAAAACATGGTTGAATCAAAATATAAGTATAGAACCAAGAAGGAAAAGGCTAATAAGTACTAGAATGTTAAGTAATGTTATCTTTGTGAGTGTCTGATTTAGTGTATGTTTGTGTGGTTGTGGTTAAAAGTTTAAAATATCTAAAGAGATTGGCTTAGGTGTATGGTAGCACACCACACTATTAGTTTTTATGTATTAAATTAATGGCTTATATCAAACATATTTAGATCTAATGGCTAAAAATCAAATCAGGATTTTTTTAAAAAAAATTTACAAAAAACTCAAAAAAGCGCGCTTTGCGCTTAATAAAAAAGCGCGCTTTGCGCTTAATAAAAAAGCTCAAAAAAGCGCGCTTAAAGCATGCTTTTGTGAGGGCGCTTCGCTTTAGAGGGAAAAAGCCCCAAGGGCTTTGCGCTCTACACTTTGCGCTTAAGCGCGCTTTTAACAACACTGTATATTCATATTAGTATGTTAGAGGTGAATGGGGTTATATATGAAGACGAATCTAAGATGGCTGACCAAGCTGTACAGTTTTATAAAAACTTGTACAAGGAGACTGAGAAGTGGAGGCCTTTTGTGGAAGGACTAGAGTTTGATCAATTAGAGGGGTTGGAGAGGGATTGGCTTGAACGGAGGTTTGAGAAGGAGGAGGTTTTTCGAGTTGTCAAAGAGTTGGAAGGAGATAAAGCTCCAGGTCCTGACGGTTTCTCTATGGCCTTCTATCACCATTGTTAGGGAGTTGTGGAAAGAGATGTCTTAGCTGTGTTTGAAGAGTTTATCAACACCGTAAGTTTGAAAAATCTCTCAATGCAACGTTCATAGCCTTAATCCCTAAAAAGAATGGTGCCTCCAATATTTAAGAGTTTAGACCTATTAGTTTGGTGGGGAGTGTTTACAAGATTTTGGCTAAGGTTTTGGATCAGTTGACATCTGAGTCTCAGAACAATTTTGTGGGCGGTAGACAGATTCTTGATTCAGTTCTTATTGCTAATGAGTGCGTCGATAGCAGGGTGAAGAGTAAGACTCCAAGGGTTATTTGCAAGTTAGATATTGAAAAGGCCTATGATCATGTGAACTGGGAGGCTTTTCTAGATTTGTTGAAGAGAATGGGATTTGGGACGAGGTGGTATAGGTGGATCCACACTTGCATATCTACTGTCCAATTCTCTGTCTTGTTTAATGGGTCTCTAGCCGATTTTTTTGGGAGTTCGAGGGGATTAAGACAAAGGGACCTGCTATCTCCCTTGCTGTTTCTGGTTATGATGGAGGTCTTTAGTAAAATGGTAAAAAGAGCTAAAGGGGCTGGTTTGCTTTGAGGTTTTAAAGCTAATGGAAGTCGGGGTGGGGGGTGGGGGGGGGGGGGGGGGTTTGTGTATCACATCTTTTGTTTGCAGATGATACAATTCTGTTTTGCGATGCGGATGAGGAGCAGATTCTTCATGTTCGGATGCTTCTTCTTTGTTTTCAGGCAGTAACAGGTTTAAAGGTTAATGCGCTGAAGAGTGAGATTGTTCCCATTGGGAGGTGCCAAATGCTCATGTTTTGGCAGAGTTTTTAGTTGCCAGATTGGGTCTTTGCTTATGACCTATCTTAGAATGCCTTTAGGGGCGTCCTACAAGTTCCCTACTGTCTGGAATCCATCTTGGAGAGAATTGAGCGTAAGTTGGCCGGATGGAAAAAGATGTATTTGTCTAAAGGTGGAAGACTAACGTTGCTTAAGAGCACGCTATCTAGTCTTCCTACATATTATTTATCTCTTTTTACCATTCCTACGCATGTGGCCAATAAAATTGAGAGGTTGCAAAGGGATTTCTTGTGAGGGGATTCCAAGACACATTTGGTGGGATGGGATAAGGTGTGTGCACTTTTGGAATGTGGTGGGTCAGGGGTAAGGAAATTAACTACTTTTAATAAAGCCTTACTATGGAAGTGGTTATGGTGGTTTGGGATCGAGGAGACAAGGCTTTGGAGAAGGGTTGTAGCTCTAAAGTTTGGAAAAGAATGGGGGGGATAGACTTCCAAGCTAGGTCATGGGATACACGGATGTGGCTTATGGAGAAGTATCCGAATGGGTTGGGAGGAATTTATCAAAAATATTCAGTTTGAGGTAGGGGTGGGAGATAGAGTTAAGCTTTGGTTAGATCATTGGTATGAGGATTTCCCACTTCAATTGACTTTTCTGAATGTGTATGGGATGGCTTCCAATAGAGAGGCATCAGTGTCCTCTTCTCTTAAACGGCTGGGGATAGAGGAACGGAGAAGCTGGAATGTTCATTTTATTCGAAGACCAAATGATTGGGAAATGGGTGATGTGGATGATTTTCTCCGCACCTTAGGTTCAAATATACCTCCCACCGAGAATGGAGATCGTATGCGATGAAAGTTGAGAAAGAATGGGGATTTTGTTGTCCGATCGTTCTACAATAAGTTAAGAAGACCTTTGCCCATTATTTTTCCATGGAAAGGTGTATGGAAGGTTAAGGCCCCGCGGTGTGTCTCCTTCTTTGTGTGGACTGCTGTGTGGGATAAGATCCTTACAGGGGATAATCTGAGGGGTAGAAGGATGCATTTTGTTGACTAGTGCATTATGTGCCGTTTTAACGAGGAAACGGTGGATCATTTACTACTTCATTGTAGTAAGGCTCATAGGTTGTGGAGTTTGGTATTTAGATCTTTTGGGATTTCATGGGTCTTGCCAAGAACTGTTGCAGATACTCTCTTTGGTTGGTAGAATTGGCCTGGAAAACATTCGTCTAACATTTGGAATCTAGCTCCTTTGTACTTAATGTGGTGTCTTTGGAGGGAGTGAAATTGGAGGACTTTTAAGGACTTGGAAAGCTCGGATTACCAATTATTGGCTTCTTTCAGTGGCTCCCTCTAGGGCTTGGAAAATCACCTCTAGTGGCTCTCTCCTTATGTTCCTTAGTTCTCTCCTTTGCATTTAGTTTCTTTCCCTTTCTTTTTTCTATTTTCTTAATCTGCTCTATTTGTATTTTATCTCTACCTTATGTTTTTTTGCATAAGGCAGTTTCTTGAATATATATCCTCATTACTTATCAAAAAAAAAAAAAAAAAAATCTATGTTAGTTATTACTCTCAACTGTTGTGCAAATTGTCTACATTTGATTAATTATCTTTGACAAGTACTCTTCCCTAATTATATTTATGGCTGGAAAAATATGCACAGAATAAAAAATATAAAAACTAGTTTAGTGTTTCGTTGCCAGGAGATGGGTAAATTAGATTAGACTCAACAAGAATTTTTTTTTTTTTTAAATAACTTCAAAATGAAACAACGGAAGCAGACATTTCAATCTAATACTAGTCTGCGCTTTTTAAATTCAATGTTAGTTAAGCTGATTTGCATTCATTATCTTTTTTTCTTTGCTTATGTTTTAGCCTGCCACTATAGACAAAAATGTTTCTTTATTCCAACATATAATTGCTGCTTGCTTTCTAGTAAAATGTAACAACCTTGTGTGCTGGTAAGTGGTAACTGCAATCAGTGAGATGCCTTCCCTTGTTTAGTATCTCATATACTTAAGAATTCCTAACATACTAAGCAGTGAGATGTTCATATACATTTGAATCTTATGTTCACTTACGCAGTAGTAAATTCCTTTGTTATTGAGCACTTAAGCCAAATGGGCTGTTGTGGAACTCAAACAAATGTTGAGTATTTATTGTTGTAGTTTAGACTGATATACTGTCCCAAAGTTCTTGTAGATGTTTGTATTTGATTGTAATCTCTTTCTCTTAGACCATTCCTTTTGGTCTCATTGAGCTTTTGGCTCTTATATGCGACTGGGTTGCTATATAATACAGATGCCATGTATGACATAGTCTGATCCATCCATGCGTGCTCCATATGGCTTAGTATGATGATTTGGCAAGTAAATTAATGAGACTATTGTCATGTTAGTGTTTCTTACTGTTAGTTACACTTATTGGCCCAAATTATCTTGTTGTACCATGTGAAAGTATCTTTGACAAATGGAGGTTATAGGTGAACTCTGACTTGGTTTGGTTTTAGTGATCCTTGAGGATTGGACCATTGGTTGGTGGGTGCTCTACCTGCATGTTGATTTATTATTACATTTCTACTGTTCCTACCCTGCTGTGGGCGTGGGTAGTGCTGCTGTCATTTATCTGCTAAATCTAATAAAATTGCTATCCCATTTTTAGGATCAAAACATCAGTCCCATCAAGATTACTTGGAAAAGGCTGATAAAGCACGGAGTGAAAGACTTTCTTCAGGTTCATCTTCTGCCAAATGATTTTTGAGAGCTTTCTGTTGAACTGGGGTGGCTTTTAGCTAGCATTTTGACAGATTTTGATGATAAATCTATTTGGGGTTGTGTTTCTCTATCAGCCTTTTGTGCAGAATGGCTTCTATTAGTCCTTGTAGAACTCCCAATTTGGGATGAATTTTGTTTCTTATCAATCCCCCCTCCCCCACAAAAAAATAAGTCAACTCAGATCAGAGCTCAAAATTGTTTGGAGATTTTTTTTTTTAATAAAAAAAAAATCTGAAAAGGCTGCCCTTTTGCTGCTTAAATTAAAAATTGTATTGCTTTTAATTTGGTTTGATTTGCATGTTGCAATGTGTAGTAGTCGTATGAACTAGGGATAATGTTTGACTTGTTAGTCAAGCAATATGAGATCTAGACGCTGCTTCTTTTTTTAGCCATCAAAGATCTCTCTCTATGTTCTATGCTTATTGGTGCAGGACTGCAGACCTATTTTCCAGATTTCTAACGCCCTTTATTTTTTTGCATAAAGGGCATAATTGCCTGTTTGCTGATCTGAGCCTGTGTTGCATGTTTCTCTTTCATCTCAATTCAATCATCTATCGAAATGAATATAGACATTTTTATTCAATCCCCATTGTGGACTGACATATCTACATTGAGGTCCTTGTTAATGTTAAGGTTCGCACTGCAACTTTCCACACAGAAAAATTGAAGACTTTTTATGTCAAATCAATGGTGCTTGGTTTAATAACTTCTAACCTGGTTTTAATCTAGTACAATAAAATACATAAACATTTTTTGTTTAAATAACAACATCGAATCCTTTTTTATTATTATTTTTTTAAAGAAAAGGTTGAGGTTGCTAAGAATGTAGCTTGAAACTCCCACCATTTATCCGCAAGAAGTGACTCGTCGACTTAAGGAGGTTGTAATACGTGGCACTAACATGTTGGTTAAACTTGTCACCTAGGCATTCTATATGGCATCTCCAACTGTCCACCGCATTTTTTTTTTTAAATTTTAGTACAAACAGTTTAGCAAATACAAGAGAGATTGGAAAATACAGACCATGTTAAGAAACCATAGACACAAATAGACTAGTCTAGAACACCATCCAAATAAAAACACTTTTTAGGATAAAATCACCAAAACAGACTAGCCACTCGGGTGGGTGAAATTTCTTATTAGACGGTTTAAAAGATATTTCTCTCAAAATATGTGTGGGATTCACATGTTGAGAGAGAAATATCTCATAACAAGATACATTCTTTCTGGGTGAATAACTCATTTCTTATCACAAAATTTGGTGTTTATAAAAAAGGTGGGACATATATCAAAAAACATTTTGCATTGCGATTGATTCAGTCCATATTCAACCAAGCAATTTGTCATATCATTAGCCCTATAAAATATATGTTTAAGTGAGACTTGTCATGTTTCCTTCCGAATTAAGTAATTTTAGGCTATAATCCACACTTTAGTCAGTCATGACTAGGGGGTAAGTAGAAATGTTAACTATTACCACATTTTATTTCTTTACAAGGTTGCACAAGGTTGCATATGGATTAAAAATGTTGACAATTTCACAAGTGAGCGGCTAAAAGATTAAGTGGTTAAGTCACATTGAATAACAATCACATGAGTAAAAGTAACATTAATGAGGCGGAACTTATAAACCTAGACTTTTATATGGAGTAGTGTCATTTAAGCTAATATCAATGGGCTCATATTTAGATAATTTCAATATTTACAACATGTATTGTATCCTTATGCCCTCAGGTTCTTGACTGAAGTTAAAATGAAAATTACAATATAATGGAGTTTTTATTAAATTTCTCGTAACTTTTAGCAACAAAGGCCCTACTAGAATGATTATATTTAAATTTATTAGAGATTTTAATAATAAAGTCTCATTTAGAAAAAAAAAAAAATTATGAAGATAACTACAAATTATAATATTTGAAAAGAGAACAACAAAACCATCCAATGGTGCAATATGATGGTGAAATTTTAGACTTTAAACTATACAAGTCAGGTCAGCAATCCTTGCATAATAAAGTTAAAGAAAATATTTATACATGGCATATATTTTGAATATAGGGTCTGTTTGGATACAGCTGAAAACTGAAAATTAAAAATACTATAGTAAAATAATTTTTAAATGTGTGAATAGTATCATAGGACCCATTTTTAATAAAAAAATTGCTGAAAAATTATTTTTGTAAGTCCCATGAACAGTACACGGGTGCATTGTTTACGGATGAAAAGTCAATATTCACGACTAAAAAAAATAAAAAATTTACTGTTCACTCTTTTTTTACTATTCATATGCCTCGGTGCATTGTTCATGTCCCATGAACAGTGGACCAAGCGCAAAAAAAAAAAGGAAAGAAACGTAAGCGCAGACGTGGGAAGTGCGTTTTAACACACTATTAATAAATAAAATTCAGTTATAGTAGTTTAAAGAAAAGAATATAACTAATTTGATTAAAATTATTTAGTATTATAGCTGATTTATTAGGTTTAAATTAACATAGTTTATCATTATTTTTTTTTTACAAAATTTAGTTACAAAATTGGTTGTAGTATAAAGGTACAATCTTACTCAATAAAATAAACATAATTACATATTTTAAAAATTTAATCATTGAATTGCGTGTTCTTTATGCTCTTAATACACATGTCAAATTTTGTGTCAATCATATATTATTTACTATATGATCGGTAAGAGTGGGCTTTAATTCCTAAGCCCAAAAAACGAATGGATTAAAACCCAAATAGCCCAATACAATGAATTTGTAGAGAGTGAGCTTAAAAGCTAGGCTTTAATAAATCCAATAACGCATGCAGTGAATCAAAGATAGCAAGAAAGTAAAGAAGAACAAGTTCGAAGCGAAGAAAACCTTCCTTGGCAAAATCTGAGGATGATCTTGGGATATATTTCTCTTAAATTGGGGTATAATTCCAATTCTTCTTACTACAGTGTTTTATTTACAGATTTTCGATCGTTTGTCTTTAGAGGGTCTCTTACATTATATAACTCCCTTTAGATGATCTTGGCACTTTATTTGTTAATCATCCAGTCCACTATTTGAGTGCTTGTCCCATCAAAACACCTTCTCAAACCCCTTGTGAGTTGAAGCAGCCAATGCGGCACTATTTAGGAGTCTTCTACACATAAATGCAGTCAGGAGGTTTGGTGGGATGCATTAAATATGGTGGCAACCACCATCCCTTTAATCATGTTAGTGCTAACCCCTTTCCCAAAACTCTTTCTATTCAGTATGGCATCTCCTAGTGACGTGCTATTGACGTGGCCTTACTGTGCGTGGGTGTGACCTCCTCAGCATGATAATGGTCATTCTCAGCCACGAGTATGACACGTGGCAAATTACCTTATTGGAATTCCCATAACCCACATGATCTATAAGTTTATATTTTATACATAATTTTAAATTACAAAAACTTGCAATTTAAATAATTTATTAATAACATAATTATTGATCTTTAATTTTCTAGAAATTTTGCAAGCATGGAGAATACGAGAAGAAGATGTAATCCAATAGTGGATTTATCAAAATTCACTTCTAATAAAAAAAATATTGAGTAAAGTTGTAACCTAAGCCTACAACTAATTTTGTAACTAAACTTTATCATATTTGTAACTTTAAAAATAAAACTAAAATTTATATATTTTAAAAGAGATGATGTGAGAAAATGCACGCTTTAAGAAATATAGCTAAAAATATTAAATTAAGGCAAGGAAAAAAGACTAAGCTTTTATTATTCAATATTCAATTGATTATGTGGTTGAATTTTTAGGCTTCATTTTGGTTAGTAATCTATATCATCCAATAAAAAGATATTGAGTAAGGTTACAATCAATTTTGTAGCTAAATTTTGTCATTTTGTAACTTTAAATATAAAACTAAAATTTATATTTTTTAAAAGAAATGATGTGAGAAAATGCATGTTTTCATAAATATAGCTACAAATATTAAAATAAGGCAAGGAAATAAGACTAAGCTTTTATTTTCTATATTCAATTGATTACGTGGTTGAATTTTTAGGCTTCATTTTGGTCAGTAATCTATATTATCTATAAGATGATTCTCCTCTTTAGACTGAACTTTTTTATAGTTCAAAAATACCCTTAAACCTTAGATTTAATATGAAAAAAATTTAAAGACAACCCAGTAAACGTATATCTCTAATTCCGCCTAAAATGCCTACAAAATAGTACACTCTTCTACTAATTCATGTATTTCAAAACAAACTTATCCAAAAAAATTAAAAAAAGAAAAAGAAAATTATGACATTAGACTAAAAAATAAAAAAAGCTACATCTCATGTGCAAAGTGCACGTGATAAGGTCAGTAGTATATGCTACGGCATAGGGATGGCCATACCCATTGGGTAATGGATATCCAACCTTACTCGATTCAAATATTTTGAATAATATCCGATTCTTTATGGGTAGGTTTAATCGGATAAAATTTAGGTATTACCCGAATTTTTCAAGTAGGTAATGGATATTATCCAATCCCGACCCATTAAAAAAAAAAAAAGGGTAAACTACATAAATGGTCCCTATCCTTTACACTAGATTTCAATTTAGTTCCTAACCTTTTAATTGTGTCAAATTGGTCCCTAACCTTTTAATGTCATGTTAATTTAATCCTTACCGTTATCTATTGGATGGAAAAGTCTGATGTGTCAAACGGCTTAAATAAAAAAAAAATTTGTTGCCACATCAACTATCACCTAGACTAACATGTCAGCATTTGTAATTTTATTTTATGAAATGTCAGCATAATTTTAAATTAGAATAAAAGAAAGAAAAACAATAAGTGAATCCTAACTCACGTCTATCGACAACAAAAAATCCCTTTCCTCAATAAACAACAAAAATCCCTAACTCACAGTCACGATTGCGGATTGCTTCACGTTTGGTCCTCTAGAGAGAAAGGTGAAGCCCTACGGTGGCCAGAAATTATACCGGAGGTGATGACTGAAGGCAACGACTGGATTTAAGGGTTGACAGATTCACCGTTCTGAGAGTCGATGGAGTCGCCGATCTGCTGGTAATATCTCTCTCTTTCGGTATTATCTTCCTTGTAGGTTTTTATCTCTTGTTTGTTTGGAACGGACCAAAAAGCGAAGGTTTAGTTTGAGCTAGTATTGAATTTTGGTGTAGTTTTAGGCAAATTTATGTTTTTGTTTTCCTTTTCTTTCACCTTTAACGTTCCCTTTTAGTTGTACAGATTTTTGGGTACAAGGAGATAGAAAGCCCCAATTTCGTACGTCATATCTAGTTCTCCAATTTGATTTTTTTGTGAAACTCTTAAGGTAACCCTCTGATTTTGAACAGCCCTCACTTATTTAGGATATATTCATTCTTAATTTTCCTTGTGCTAGTATTTTAAGAGCAATATATTGGGAACAATTTGTTCTTGTTATAATTGTGTTTATTTCTTGATTTTCTTTAATACTTTGGAATGCTGTTTGAAATTTTCTAGCTAAGAACCTTAGCTATTATTTGTCTTTGATCAATGACAGCATATATATGAAGGATAGTACCAGTGTGTAAGAGCACAATATCTTCCATGATAGGTAAATTGGAAGTAGTAGTGTAGCCATAATTTTGTTTAAAACTACTCACCTGCTTTTGCTTTAATTTAATGTCATTAAAGGTCTTTTTATGACACTTTTTTTTTTCCAGATTTTCAAGCAATTCTATACTCGTGGATATAGGAGCAACAAAGGAAGACAGAGGTGGTATTTTGTGTAAAGCAAGAAATGGCAGACCTCTTGACTCGGCTGTGACTTTAAATAGACTTATCTCATAAAACAATGATCATTCAGCTTGCTATGAGAGAAGCTTTATTTATCCTTAAGGAGCTTTGGATTTAAGTAGTCATCCTTTTGACTAGTTGGAGTGAAGTCTATTTGTTCTGAAGCTATATGAGAAAAAGTAACTAGGGAAGGAATGCAATAGTGATCTTAACAAGTTATGTAAAGTCCCCTGTCAACAAAAATAAGGAGTTATGTAAAGCTACTGCTCTTTTTTGAAGATTTGCAGATCCTACCTGTTGTTGTGGCTGAGCAAAGAAAGTTGGCATCAGAGGAAGCCTCTTGGTCTTTTGTAGATAGATTTGATTTGTTGTATTTTCTTTTTTATCTTGTTTTGTGTACCGATGTGTTTGAACTTTTCTTCATTTAAATAAAATTTTCTTGATACCCAATTGTTTGAATAAATTATTGCTCTTCATATGAATTCATTGGATTTTTTCCCCTTAAGTGCAGAATGATTTTGTTGTATAAAACCTATGTCACAATCAGAATGAATCATTTTGTTGGATAAAGAAAGGACTAAACCATTTCGAATTTCAGGAATCAGATTCAATTTCATAAAGTGGGACAATTGTGTAATGGGATGAAGCAGTTTACTGATTGTAATCATAATGACCATGATAATGACAACAAACTTTTCACATCTTACAAATATATCTCATGTACCACAAGAAGGCTTTGTCTGATTGGAACTCTCCCTTCTATATAACTTTTTAAACCTGTTATGTACTGCATAGAAAGTAATATATGCTGAACTTATCTTCTCACTGCTGAAGAATTGAATAGGTTTGTAACAAATTATCTGGATAGTGGACAGCAACATAGTGGACAGCAAGAAGTTTTACTGATATAATGAAGGGATTGGGGACCAATAGGAAGATTGTGAACCCATTACAAGTAGAGTACCTTCTCTATGATTAGGAAAATGATGTCCAATAAGGAAAATAATGGACATGATATATAAAAACCTGGGTATCATAAAATGACACTAAACAAAAACATCCATTCAAACTTGTTGGCAATCATCCATATCTTTTGTCATTAAGAAGTACCAAATTGCAAATACAATAAAGAAAATATAAATGACAAAAAAAAAAAAACCTTGGGTGATCCGTAGTAGAACATAACTGAAAATAAATAAAATTCCAACATGTCTACAAAATGAACATATTCCATGATTAGCCACGACTTCTTTTCTTTCCATTCTCACTTTCTCCCCTAAATGATGGTGGTGCATCAACTAATTCTTGACTGCCAAGTATGTTGAATGTCTCCCTATACCTTGCAGTTTGACTAGTAGCCATCAATGTTTCTTTGGTTATAGAAGAGTTTCCTTTCCACGAAGGTGGTGGACCCCATATTTCTGGAAGTGGTACATTGCTGACCCAAGGCTTTATTTTGCCCCAAGGTGTATCAATTGCTTTTCTCCTAGGCTTCTTTGACTTTTTACCTCGTGGTAGTGGATCTGACTGACCATTTTCAGCATTGGTAGATGTTGTGGCTGTAGCATTTGCTGTTGATTGTGCATTTGCACCACCTTCCGAATGTGTTTGCGCACTTGCTGCTGAATGTGGTGGTATTATTGACTGTAAAGGCTGATTTTCATATGCACTTAAATGTGCATTTATGCTTGCACCAACACCAACACCAGCATCAACACCAATACCAACACTTGCACTTGCACTTGCACTTGCACCCTCACCCTATCAAAGCAATAAAAGACAAATATCACAGTATATCATAGTTTGAATTTTTTTTTAAGATAGTAAGAATGACAAATATCATTTTTATGTAGTAACTAATATTATACCATAGTAGGCTGTGTGAAATTACTCTGTTGTTGACTAGTAGGCTGCCTTTGATTGCCACCAACTTTTCCTTTGCATGTCCTCTTGTTATGACCAACCTCTTTACAATATTGACACTTCATAACTAGACGCCTTCTCAGTTTTGAAGATTGTGGCCTCTGCTCATCAGCATCTCTCTTTCTACGCTTCTTAGGCCTACCTGGAGGTCTCTGTTTACGTGGAGGTCCCACGGGTTCAAACCCAGTATCTTCCCACATATCTGGCCCATTCATAGGCATGACCATTGGCTCATAACATGCTGCATAAGTTTGCATCTTAAGGCACTGGTTGACATAGGGCTCCACAGGCTCTTTTTTGTAAAAAATACAACTGATTGCATGACAACAAGGCACTCCAGTCAAGTCCCACCTCCTACAAGTGCAAGATTTATCTGCCAAGTCGACAATAAATTGCATTGCACCACAATGCACCTCAAACTTGTCATCTCCAGCCCATGTTGACATCCAATTACCACTAGCATTTATGTTCTTCTCTAACTTCTTTCTAGTTACTTTACACAACTCATCTTCAGATTTCATCATCTGATCCTTGCATGATTGGAATTTTCTCATTAGATACAACCTTAAATCTTCAACCAAATGAATGACTGGCTTCTCTCTAGAATCTAAAATAACTGAGTTGAATGATTCACACATGTTATTAGTCAATGAATCACACTTAGGATACACACTAAAAGCATGTTTACACCACTGTGAAGGTGAATGACCACTAACCCATTCAAATGCTTGCGTGCTAACTGATTTCAACTCTTTCATTGCCCTATCCCACTGCTTATAATAAGTTGCAGTAGCTATCCTCCAAAAAATATCCCTTAAAATCAAGCCAGGATATTTCTTCTTAAAGTTGTTGTACAAATGCCTAATACATAGTCTATGGTCCACCCCAGGCATCAACTCCTCAAATGTGGGTATTAAACCCTACATAACCAAGATAAACACATATCAACAAAAAATAAATAATGGACAAACTATGAATAAACAAACAACATTAAAAGTAAGTTAAAGTTTGGACAAACCTTTTGTTGATCAGAGATGAATGTCAATCTACGCTGTGAACCAGCGTTAACATCACTTATAAGCTTTAATATAAACCAAGTCCACGAGTCCTTTGTCTCAGCTTCTACAACGGCAAATGCTAAAGGGAACAATTGATCGTTAGGGTCTGTAGCCACAGCAGTCATGAGTTGACCACCATAGTGTCCCTTCAAATGGCATGCATCCACACCAATAAAAGGCCTACATGCTATAAAGCCCTTCTTACATGCATCTAAACAGACATACAACCTCTGAAATTGTGGACATAATGTCCTCCCAGGCCTCTCAATCTCCTCAATAGGTAAGTTAACTGTAACCACATTCAATAGGACTGAACTACCTCTATTTGTCCTCAACAACTCAGCACAATATTCGCGAATATTGGTAAAATGTGCTGCTTGGTTGCCAGTAATCATGTCTTGTGCACAAACCTTTGCCCTATGTGCTTTGCTCCTTGAAATGTTCACAACATATTTCTCCTGGGCTCCTTTTACAATTGTGGAACTTGTCATGTTTGGGTGGTCACTCAACTCGCCCACCAGTGTCTTCCCCAACCATTTACTAGTGCATCTCATATTCTTAAAAGTCCTAGTACAAGTATGTCGACCATAGTACGTTCTCATCTGAAATGTCATTTGATCCCTCATCTTTGCAACATATGCTATCCACTTACACCCATCTTGACAAATTGCCCTCACTCGAACTTTATCATTTTTTTTAAACCGAATACCCCAGCCCCCATGAACTGCATAATCAGTTACAGCATTCTTAAATTGTTCAAGTGAAATAAACAACATTCCCTTTACAAAGTACGTATGTTTTGGGTTTGTAGGAGGTATGAACACAGGATACTGAGGTATATCATTGTTGTCTTCATCATCATCCATACTTAGAAGCACCTCAGATTCATAAGGCTGGTCATTATCACTAAGACCAGTTACGATCTTGGCATTTGACCCCGTCGCCATGTTACTATCTTGTTCTTTGCTTGCCTGGCCTAAATCAACTGGCCCCATCACCAACTTGTCAAAAGCATCATCATCACTACCACTTGAGTCTTCAGAATTGTCAGAAATGTTTATATCATCACCCTCATCCATATCACAATCATATCCCTTAAACACATCATCAAAAGATGCATCACAGCCAACCCCACCAACAGCTGCAACAGATTGAGAAAAATTTCCCACATCATCAATTATGTTAGGCACATCCACACAATGCTCTACATACAACTCTATCACCTTATGGCCCTGAACAGCATCTGCCATTCCCATAGCCAAATCATCATTGTCAGTAGTTACAGGCCTAAGCCCACCATCCTCCAAGCTCACCGTAGGCATCCTATACCACAACTTACCATAACTCGTATACCCCAACTTCCCAACCATATTTCTCAATTCTTGGGCAGACCAACAATCACGATCATAGCCATCAAAATAATTTATAGCAACCTCCTCATACCTAATTGGATTGTTCAGAAGTTTCCCACCATGATGAACTTCCACAGAAAATTCATCCATTCTAGCACCAAAAAAAAAAAAAAAAAAAAAGATACATCCACATTAATTATATTTCATAATTTTATTAATGTGTGGTATTTTTGAAACATACCAAAATAAATTAAGAAGTACACATGATATTATGCAGCTAGAGAGTAAACATTGAAAAGCCAGAAAATTTATTCAATGAACAAATCAAAAACTGTAAACAAATCAAATGCTCAAGCAATAACAATGAAAATAGCACAATACAAAACTACCACTTTCAAAGAACGTAATCAAACTTTTTTGTTTTTTCTCAATACCCAACAGATTGAATAGATATTTTATATCATGAAAGACAATTTTGTGATGAAACTATGGAGTAGAGAAATGGGTATAGAGAATTGTGGAGGAAGAGTCAGAGGTTTGGGAATGTTTTATTGTTGTTTGGATTACTCAGAGAAAGAGAGAGAGAGAGAGAGATAGAGGGACGAACCTGAAGCCACTGGAATAGAGAAGGCGCCGCCGGAAGGAAGGAGAAGGCGCCGCCGGAAGGGAGGAGAAGAGATTTTGGATTTTAGGGAGAGTGTTTTACATGGGACTGTGATTGTCCCTGTTTAATGAAATAAATAAAAAAATTTTCTGAATCAAATTAAAAAGATTTGATTTGGGTTTTTCAGAAAAAACTGACGTGTTCTCTACCAAAAAAAAAAAAAAAAAATTGATAGTTTAGTCTAGGTGGCCGGCTGATGTGGCAAATTTTTTTTTTTTTTATTTAGGTTGTTTGACACGTCAGATTTTTCCATCCAAAAGATAACGGTAGGGACTAAATTGACACGCCATTGAAAGGTTAAGGACTAAATTGACACAATTAAAAGGTTAGGGACTAAATTAAAATATAATGTAAAAGATAGGGACCAAATATGTAATTTACCCAAAAAAAAAAAAAAAAAAAAAAAACCTCTCTCACCGTCCCTCGTAGTCTCTCTGCCTCTCCGCCTATCCATACCCCCATTTAAAAAAAAAAAAAAAAAGCCCCCGCTGTTTTTTCTTTCCTCAAACAACAACAAACAAAACATCCAAAAATCCATCACCCAAAAAAAAAAAGCCCCAAATTGCATTGAAGTTGTTGACAGAGATAAGGAAAGAGAGGGTTTGACTCACCGCTACCAAGATGCAAAAAAGAGAGTCGGCGAGAGGGGATGGTGCAAGAAGAAGAAGAGAGAGAAAAGGAGAAGAGGCGAGGAGAAGCAGAAGCGAATTTGAAGGAGGAGAGAGAAGGTCCAATGGTTGACGCCATGGGTATTATCCTCACCATGTCTCAGCTTGCACTCTTTGTGTTTGTGGAAATTTCTGTATGACTAGAATGTCTATATGTGGCTGTGTGTGTGTGTGTGTGTGTCGTCGGGAAGTGGGAGAGAGAGCGAGAGAGTCGTCTGAGAGTCAGTCAGATAAGGCCTTTGTTTTGTTTATTATATAGTACCTGATTTTTTTTTTTTGTTTGGAGAGTATATAAGAGAATAAAAACGGTGGCGTTGCGTACTCGGAAAGTAATGTCAAAAAAATAAAAACAAAACACAAAAAAAGCCCTCTAAAAATAAATATTCTTTGCATTTCATTTTCATTCTTCACAATACACGGCGAGGGGGATTTTAACCCAGATTCTCACCTTCAGCTATTTACATAATATTTAATATTTATGGTTCTCTAACTAAAGGAAAACAAGAAAACCGATAGTCTTGATTTGCAATAACAAATATGAGAAAGAAATCGACAAAAATCCGTCATAAAGTCATATTGATACATTCAGTTTTAGGGAAGGACAAACTGAAAATCTATTCGGCTTTTTTTATTTTAAATTTTAATTAATTTAAAATTTTTTATTGATTTTTTTTTAAAATAAAGCAATTGATTAGTATTTAAGTTAAAATGTTTTGGATTAAAAAAAAAAATTAAATGGGTTTTGGGTAGGGTATGAATATCCATAGATAATAAATCTGGGGAAGATTCGGGTATGGATACTAATAGGTATTAATATTCGAGTATTCATGGGCAAATATTTCAGGTCGGGTATGAGTATACCCGAGCCATACCCTACTCATGATCATCCCTGCTGCGCATGCTCTTTGTCACTAAAAAAAGATAAATAAGATGTTAACGTGTGCTGGAAGGCTAGTATCAGTTTATTTTATAAATTTTAAAATATTAATTTGTTTTTGGTTAATTTATTAATAACGTTGATGTTGGATCGAGTACAGTATCTATTGATTTAAGATTTTATAAACCGGTGAACACTGAACACAGGACGGGGTTTAATAATTATGGAGACAAGTGCGAGAGGAGAAGTGGAGAAGCGACTTTTTTACCTTGTTGTTAGGTGAAGGAGGAGGAGGAGAAGGAGAGAAGACCTCAGAGTCACCGCTTACCACCCATTAGTTATTACCACCCTCACTACCACCTACCACATTTACACGCTGATCGAGCTTTGGATAATAAAAGTATTTGCTAAGACTTTGAAAAGTACTAGCTAAGACTTTGAAAAGTAGTAGCTCTCTGCCTCCGCCGGATCGGTTATAAAACCTTGAAAAGCAAAATAGGCAACGGTCTTTATTATACGGAGTCCCGCAAAACCAAAAGTTGTGATATATGAATCCGTGAAAGAGAGAGACTGAAAATGGGGAGCGAGGTCGAGACCGAGAGCGAGTTGAGTGGGTTCGAGGAAGGCGTATTGGAGACATTGAAGAGGTGCGAGCAGCGTAAGGAGACCACTCTCGTTTCTGCAATGGAAGTTGCCAAATGCTTAAGGTCTTGGCAAGTTCAGCTTCCCAGCCCTGAGTTAGGGCAACTCTTGGTCTCCCATCTATGCTCTTCTTCTTCTTCTTCTTCTTCTTCGCTCTGGAAATTCATCGAACAAGCTCTCTCCTCTCGCCTCCTCTACCCACTCCATCTCCTCTCTCTCCTCACTTCTAGGTATCTCAGAAATCATCATCATCATCATAATTTCTTGATTGTTTTTGCAAGATCTTCTTCTTTTTTTTTTTTCTTTTTTTTTTTTTTTGGTTTATACATTGACTAATTTGACTTAGTATATGCATTTCAGGGTACTTCCAAATCGACGGTCTCAGCCCAAGGCGTATAGACTCTATCTTGAACTTCTGAGTCGATATGCATTTTTGTTCTATCCACTCAGTGAAGATGCCTGCAAAGACAAGTAAGTGGCTTAATCTTACTTTCATTCTTGCTTTAATTCTTTATGCTTTGATTAGTTAGTAATTCTTATGGGATTTCATTGCTTACTTTAGCTTTACAAATTCATATCTCACCAATCATGGAAAAGAATAATTCAGACATTTATTTATTATGTTGCTGAAGTAGCACCATTGCACTAATTACATTAGTTGTCATGTTAATTTGTAAGCTTTTTGTAGTAGTAGTAGTAGTTTTAGCATTTTTCTATGGGTTTTCTTTCAACCCTTAACTGTCCCTAGTCATAACTTTTCCATGTTTCTTTCTTTGTTATTGATGCTTCCTGAAATTAAGGGAAATGTAGGACTGCCCTTTCTGTACATTTGACACTTAGTTTATCCTTTTCGGGCCTGTTCGTTATGAACACAGAAATTTTTTTACCTCTACTACATGTAATTTTTTCCACAAGATTCCAATTTTCTATAATTCATTCTCCATAATATGTGGATTTTATTATTTGATAAATACAATATGCCATGGTGATGAATGCATTTGCCAAGGAGCTCATAGCAATTCCAACTTCCTGCAAAATATTCAGTTTCCTTGGTTTAACCAGTTGCATTCATAATGTGTATGAATGCATATGTTTCAATGATATATAATAACACGCAGGGTTGCAAACCAGTGGCATCTACGCATTCAATTGGGAATGCAGCCATTTCCATTCTTTGTTGTTAATTATTATTTCCATGCTGTGTGTCTAGACAGTGGTTGAAATGCTTGCTACAGTACTGTAGTCTTGCAAGTACATCTCACTATCAATCAACCAACAAGGTTTTGAGTACATGCTTTGCTATCTTTCAGGATAATAAAATCTGTTGATGCTGCCCTTCAACTATCTCAGACATATAAAGTTCATGTTGTGGAGGTTGGACATGCATTTGTGTTGTTCTTTTTCAGTATAGTCATTGGTTTGATTGATAGCACATTGGATGATTGGGGTTTGCGAATGACACCTATAGAGAGACCTAGTGTAGCAGTCAGAAGCACAGAGCATCTTGATATGGACATTGATTTTAGAGGAAGCCATGATTTTAAAGGCAATGAACATCATGAACAGATGAGGAGGACGAATTCATTTATGGCCATAGAGGTGTTGGGAAAACTAACAGAGAGCAGAAAATCTATGGTTATACTCCGCCTTGTTCACTTGAACATGTATGTATGCCATTATTGTATTGTTTGCCTTCTTGTGAGCTCCCTTTGATGTTATTAGAATTAAATCAAGTATTTTTCCCCCAAATATTCAACTCTTTAAGTTTTACAGAAATTGTTTGCCTTGCATTTCTCTGGTAGTGCATATTTTAATCCACAATATTCCTACTATTTGCTCATCTTTGATCTGATTTTCCAAGTGGAATAATATTTAGAACTATATATATTTACTCCAGGCTAGGTAATAACTAAAAACTTTAGCATGTTCTTAGGTTGAATTCTTCAGTTGATTGATATTGTTTCTGAATGGATTGTGTTTTCTGGATCACGTATTTAAATTTTTGGTCTTAATAGAAATCTTGTATCCTGTACATTTCCTATTGCTTAAACCTTGAAGGCCTCATGAATAATGCATGAATTCAATATTATTCAAACTCAAATCAATTTTATTGATATAAAAATGTAGAGTTGCTCAAGAATACAGGGAATATACAGCTGGGGTCCATACAATCAACCACAAAAGATTACATAAATGGATCGAATCAGTAACAAAACATAGGGATTTTCCTTGAGGAGATTGTTTGATAATTGAAAATGAACTTCTTCTTTTATAATGGACTTCACTAAGATTTGAGTCTAACAGGTGTAACAGCATAATGCTTTTGTTGGAGGGAAACAATATCTAGCAAGTAACAAGTTAAGGGAGGCCAATAGCTGTTCTGTCACACTCTTAAAAACAGATGAGGAGTAGAAAGGGCAGGAAATATATTTCTTTTCCACTTTGTCTATGTTATTTGCAGTTGTATGCACAATTATTGGTCTATGAGATACAGATGAAGCACTTTGTCTATGAGCATTGTAGAAAGGATAGAATATGATTGTAATCATTCTTCTTATACATAATTATTGGTCTATGTAATACGTTTTGAACTGTAAGGGATTTTTTGTTTAACTACATATGTGTATGATGCTATCCATCTGCTAATGTTATTTGCAGTTGTATATGTGAATGATTGTGCACGCACACAAGTACAGACATAACTGTTCTTTTGTGTAAAAAAATCTTCATGGAGAAGCTGATATGTATCATCCCTTTTGTCTTGTTTTCTTTTACTTAAAAGGCCTCAAAAGTTTAATGGCCTCCTGCAGAGGCTGCACTTTCTTGAAGCCCATGAATTGGTATCCTCAAATTTTAATTCAGCCAACCAATTATTGGCAAAATTATCTGGCAACATACAAAGAGTTTTGGGCTTTGAATACCCATTAAATAAGCGCCAACTCACTGGGATGCTTGTCAATATTGCATCATGTAAGCCATCGCCTTGCTTCCACTCTGAATTTGGCCGGTCTGGTTGTTGGGTTCCTTTTGATATTTACATGGAGAATGCAATGGATGGGAAACAACTCCTTATCAAATCTGCTGTTGATGTACTAGCAGGTTATTCTCTACAAGAGTATGCCTTGAAATTTTTTTAGATCAATTTCAATTGTGTGTGTGTGTGCACACAGGCACAAATTGCATTTAAAATAAAAGAGCATAATTTGTTTGATAAGTTCAAGGAATCAGTTATAACCTACCTTTGATGGCCAAACTGCAGAGTCAATTAAGACGCTCCAAGTATTTAACCAGGCAAGCTGGCAAGAAACCTTCCTGGCGCTCTGGCTTTCAGCCCTTCGGCTTGTACAACGAGTTGAGACTAGTCCATGTTAACATTTCTTATCATGAAAAATAAATACAGTTATCTGATATTTGCTCTTTCCATGCTTTGTTACAGGAACGTGATCCTCCAGAAGGTCCAATTCCACATCTTGAGGCCCGTCTTTGTGTCCTTTTATCTATCGTCCCCTTGGCAATTGCTAATGTTTTGGAGGATGAGACCAAATTCTCTCAAGCTACTGCTACTGGATATGTTGAGTCTGCATATGGACATAAAACGAATGGCAAGGCTCTTGCTTCAAGGAAAGACGGACTGATTTCTTCTCTCCAGGTCCTTGGACACTTTTCTAGCCTTTTAGACCCTCCTGCATCAGTTGTCGATGCAGCTAATAGTGCAGCTAGAAAAGCAGCTAGCTTCATTTCTAGTGGCAAGAATGAAAGGAATATTGTAGGTGGAGGCAGTCATGTTGATACTTCTATAAGAGCAGGTATGTTTTTATTTGTGATAAATGACAATCTTATTGATGAAAGAAGAATCCCAAGTATGCAGGAAGAATACATGGGAACCAAAAAATGAAGCTCTCAAAGTACAAGAATCAAGCATATCCAACAAAGAACACATAGAAAAAGATCCTAAAGCTAACAGCTGATCAAACAAAGTTTTGAAAAGAAAAGGCTTAAGCATTATGTTCCCTCCAAATGCACCACGTCAAATGATGCGGGATGGCTTTCCAAATAGCTATATTCTGATGATGCCCAAGCTGACCTTGCCAAGAAGCCAATAACTGCACAACACTGTCTGGCATAACCCAGTAAACTCCAAAAAACTCAAACTCCATAGACCATAGCTCTATAGCTATGGGACGGTGAAAGAGTAAATTGTCCACAATCTCCCCGCTACATTTACACATATAGCAGCAGTCAATCATAACCAAGCTGCTCCTTCGCAGATTATCTATCATCAAGATTTTGCTCAAAGCTGCAGTCCATGTGAAGAAAGCAACTTTAGGCGTCCAAATGCTTCTTTAGAGAAAAGACATATCAGCCATATAAATCAAAGAGTGATGATACCTGCTGACCTCAAATCCCAGCCTTTTAGCTGCCCTCCAACAGAACATATTCTTCCCATTCCTTCTCACAGGAGTAGAGCAGATTAAGTTCATAAAAACACCCCATTGGCTCCAACTCCCAATCCTGCATAGCTCTGACAAAATTTAAATTCCACTGTAGGCACCATTGCAGAATTTCATAAGATCTGCTACCAAAGCCTCTTTATACCAACTAAACCAAATAACACCGGAAACACCTCCTTTAAGGATTTGTCCCCGCACCACCTATCATGCCAAAATTTCACTCTAGATCCATCATCCACCTCATACTGAATAAATTGTGGAAATGATGCCCACTCCCATGTAACATATATCCAAAGACTCACTCCATTCGGGCCCATCACCTCCTTGGTGCCCCCACCCACCCCAAACACTTCCATACTTCACATCAATCACCCTTCTCCGAAGTGACCCCCACTCAAAAACGTTCCTCCCTTAAAAAGGTCTTAATTAAAGCATATTGGATTCCTGACAGCCAATCCCCCGTTTTGAAGAGGTGTACAAATCTTAGTCTAATGTACTAGATGGATCTTGGACTCCTCTCCTAAACTGCTCCATAAAAAAATATCTCTAAATCTTTTCAATACATTGGCCACAGAAGTAAGAATAGAGAATAAAGAAAGGAATTAAGTTGGCAAATTGGAGAGAGTGCTCTTAAATAATGTAACCCGTTACCCGACCTCCCCTTAGATAAATAAAGTCGCTTCCCACCTTCTAATCTCCTCTCCATTCTCAAATTCTCAATGATTGGGTTCCATCTCCTTTAAGAGCAGGTGTTTTGGGGAAGCATATGATTCACTTGTAATCTCAAATTTTTATAACATGAGAGCAATACTTAATTCATACATTACATATACATGGGTCTAGTTTACTGCCTAGTCACTTTGTCTAGTGCTTTCTGTAATCTTTTTGCAATTTATTGTTTATGCTTTCAGGAGCCAACATGAGGCACCTCATAGTGGAAGCTTGCGTTGCAAGAAATTTGATTGACACATCAGCATATTTTTGGCCTGGTTATGTGTCTGCATCAATAATCTCACTGTCAGATTCATTGCCAGTTGAAATATCCCCTTGGTCAACGTTTATGGAAGGAGCACCATTAAATGCTTCTCTAATAAATTCCCTTATAAAGACTCCTGCTTCAAGGTATAGCAAAGTTTTTGTTTGTTAAACTCTAGTAGTAGAATAATTGTCAATATTGTACGATATGCGATACATATCGTGTGATAAGTATCGTATCGTGTGTAAAAACTTTCGTATCGTATCGGTACATCATAAGTGCTCATGAATAGTACGATATAATGTGTATATCGTATGAATCATATCGTATCGTAAAATCGTATATATCGTACGATACATAGACAAATGCTTTTAAATGATATTTTTTGTTAAAATTTATACTTTTATTTGAATCTAATAAGTTGTGAGACTTGTTTTAAATACAAAATTATTAGGTTACTTAATTAACCTAATAAAATAACATATTCATAATTTTTTTTTCCCTCTTTTTCTTCTACAAAATTTGGAATACATAGTATACACTTACACTTTACTGTAATATTTACAAATTTATTTTCTATACTATGAATAAGATATTAATGGATAATATAATTATTTTTTATTTTTTTCATTATTCTTATAAGTCCAAGAAACTAGAATGCCAAGAAGATTTTTTTTTTTAATTATTAAAATAAAAAGAACAAGAAGAGATAGTAAATGTTAATGACGCTGAAGAAAATTTTAATGAAGAAATAAATTTGCAAAATAATAAATGTGATGATAGCATTAACTTAGATGGGTTTGATTAGCCAATATGATGAAAATAAATTAATTTTTGGGTCATTTGTAATATATTATTACTTCTAAAATTAATCAATTTGAATGCGTATGTTACAAATACGCGCTAGTTTGATTTATTTAATTAGCTTGTTAAATATTATTACATAAGTGATGAATAAATTAGTCATTAACTAAAAATATTCAAAATTTATAATTAATATACCATTTATATATGTATGTCTATAATTTTTTATAAATTTTATCAAGTGATTATGTATCTTATGATACAAGATACAGAAAAATCAAAAATTGATTCACGATACGATTCATGTTTTGACAACTATAGAAACTACTGGCATGAATAACTCCATTTTCCCTATTCTAGTTTAGCGGAGATAGAGAAATTGTATTATATAGCTCTGAATGGGTCTGAGGAAGAGAAGTCAGCAGCGGCAAAGATTCTATGTGGTGCATCTGTCAGCCGTGGCTGGAACATTCAGGTAGCATCACTAGTGATATTGTATATTGGAAATTTTTGAAGTCCTCTTCTATTGTAGTCTCACCTAGAGATGCTTTATGTCTTTATAATTGATTATATATTTCATGAATTGTTTCCCATACTAATAGAGTTTGTACATAGTAAAATTATGGTTAAATGTCAAATTTATCATTTCCTAATAGCTTAAACTTTTGAGATATTCTAAAATTTATTATGGTATCAGATTAGGTGGTCTTAGTTCAAACCCTATTCCACTCTATCTCCCACTTAAAAACTTAAAAATCCTACATGTTGGGCCCCATTTATTAAGGGGGACCTGGGCCCACAAGTGAGAGAGAGTATTAGAATTATAATTAAATGATTAAATTCACCATTTGGTCCATTTTCTAATAGCTTAAACTTTTGAGACAATTGGTATTTTATTAGTACAAATCAAAGAAGAAAACCCATACTTGACTCCCTTATGCTTTTGAGTTAAAGCAACAAGAAAACTAGTTCTTAATTTGCTCAAACAAAATCTTTGCCTCAACCTTAGCTGAAACCAATTATACTCCAGGCAGTTTAAAACACCACATACACAGCGCAGCCCTTACCTGGAACCAATATATGTCCTTTGAATTTTTGTACTCCTTTTATACTACTTTGAACTTACTCCTTTTTAACTTTTGTACTCCCACACCACCCCCCCCCCCCCCCCCCTTCTCTTTATTATTGAAGAAAATGACTTTGTATCTACTTTTGAATCACTTGTTTTCTTGGCAGGAACATGTGGTGCACTTTGTGGTCAAGCTTCTTTCTCCTCCGGTTCCTCCTAGTTATACTGGACCAGGCAGCCACTTAATTGATTATATGTCCATGTTAAGTGCTCTTCTTTTCGGAGCTTCTGCTATTGAAACTGTTCATATACTTTCTTTGCATGGTATGGTAAGTACTTCTATTTTATATTTTATGGCTCTAGGTTGATGATATGAGTTTTATATACATAGGCTCTTGATGTTATGGTCTCATATTGACTCATGACCTCACACAATTTGCTATCATAATCCTGGTTCATAAGAAGTGGGGCATTTTTTTTTTTTTTTTTGATAAGAAAACTTTCATTAGACCCAAAATTGAAATACAACAAAGCAAAGAGAGCAGCCCAGCTACAAGCGATCCATGTGGATCAGGTTTCTCACTACTGGAGGAGACACACCTCTCCACACCTAGTTAACATCATTACATCTAGCAAAACGGGCAAGCTCAGGCGCTACCCTGTTATAATCCCTTTTCAGGTGCCGGACCTGCCAGCTGCTAAACCCTTCAAGGAAACAAAGAATACCATGGCAAATATGGCCGATTTCTCCTCTGAAATCCTTGGATGAAATGCTTTGAACTACCGAGAGTGAGTCAGATTCAACAATAATTTGGTGAAGGTCCATTTCCTTCGCAAGTAGGATCCCCGCCTTGACTCTGCTAAAGCTTCAGTCTTGTCCACAGAAAAATTGCCTGGGAGTACTCTACAAAGTGCAGCAACAGCCTCTCCTCTAAAGTCCCTTATAATCACTCCTATACTTGAACGCCTTCCATCATCTGCAGTTGCCCCATCAGCATTTATCTTGTATACCCCAACTGGTGGCTTTTTCCAACAAACCTCACAGGACAAGGGACCCAACAAACAAAACTTTGCAACTTCTTTATAATCAGAGAGCATACTTACTGCATAATTGCAGACCTGATCAGCCTCCTGACTGACCGACTCAAACACTCTCAGTTTTCTGTTATGCCAAATTGCCCAAGCTACCACGACCATAAGTTCCAAGTCTCTAGGAGTTCCTGTATATAAAAGTTTTAAAGCCAAATCAGAGAAATCCAGGATTTCCGCCCCAATAACAATTGGACACTCCTTCCACTAATCCCATATTTTCTTCACAACGCCACATTTGAAGAGAGCGTGGAGAATAGATTCAGCTTCCAGTCCACACACAAGGCACATTCCATCCGTGTTCACCCCTCTCTTTCTTAAATTTAACATCGTTGGCATGGCATTAACACAAGCTTTCCATATGAAAATTCTTATTTTTGGGGGGATTTTTAACTACCAAATCCGCTTCCAAAGGGGGTTCTAGGATCACCATGAGAGCACTCTCCACTTCTTGATGAGTTTATCACAGTGAGGGCAATGTAATACGCACTTTTCACTGAAAATTCCCCTCTTTTGTTTCCCACCCAAATTATTTTGTCCTCTGGAAGATTATAGCTCAGCGGAATATTAAGGATTGTTTCTACTTCAAAAGGGAGGAATAAAGACTTCAATAAAACAACCTTCCATCTTCTAGTATCTTCATCAATTAAGGCAGAAACCATAGGGAAATCATCAAAAAGCCGAGGGGGAGAAATTACCTTATAGGTTGTTGGGGTGGGGAGCCACTTGTCCTCCCAAATATGAATTAGCCTTCCATTGCCTACTCTCCATCGGATACCCTTCAAGATCACTTCCAGGCCTTTAAAAAGACTCCTCCATGTATATGAAGGACTGCAGCCCAGCTTTGAATTTAAAACATCCCCATTTGGGTAGTACCTAGCTTTAAAGACTTTGGCATAGAGTGAGTCTGGATTTGACAAGAGTCTCCAACCTGCTTAGCAAGCATTGCTAGGTTAAAAGCTTGGAAGTTACAATAGCCTATTCCACCATTTGACTTCACTTTACACATGTTCTCCCAACTCACCCATGCAATTTTTGACTCTTCTTGTCTTTGCCCCCACTAGAATTTTCTTATCAGTCCTTCAATCTCCTCACACAACCCTTTCGGAATTAAGAAGCAGCTCATAGTATAAGTGGGAACCGCTTGCGCTACAGCCTTTATCAAGACCTCCTTTCCTCCCATGGACAATAATTTTCCTTTCCACCCCGCTAATTTCCTCCCAACCTTTTCCTTCACTTCCGCAAACACTTCAGTTTTAGATCTTCCAATAATGGACGGAAGCGCCAGATATTTACCATGCCTAGTGTCTTGCATTGGGCCAAGGATGTTTAACACATCCCACCTTTTTTCATGGGGAGTGTTGTGACTGAAGAAAACAGATGACTTCTCAGCATTTACTTTCTGACCAGAGGCAGCTTCGTAAAGCTCAAGGATCTCGATGAGTTTATGGCATTCTTGATCAGTAGCTTTGCAAAACAGTAAGCTATCGTCCGCAAAAAATAAATGAGTAACCATAGGGCATCCCCTGCAAATAGAGATTCCACTCAACATCTGATTCCTTGCTGCAATTTTAATTAATGATGAGAAACTATCTGCACATAACAGGGACAAGGAGATAAGGGGTCTCCTTGTTGGGGACCTCTTGTAGGGAAAATACATCCGTGGACTGCTCCATTGATAATCACAAAATAGGAAATAGTAGTAATGCACTGCATAATTAGTTGAATCCATTATTCATGAAAGCCCATTTTTTTCATTACTTTCTCAATAAAACCCCACTCCACACGATCATAGGCCTTACTCATGTTGAGCTTAACCACCATAAAATTTTCTTTCCCCTCCTTTTTATGTTCTAGATAGTGCATCAATTCAAAGGCAACTAATACATTGTCAATAATGAGCCTCTCCGTAAGAAAAACACTTTGGTTTTCAGATATAATTTGAGGGAGGATGTTTTTTAGGCGGTTTGCAATTACTTTAGATACCAGCTTATATACCACATTACTTAAGCTTATCGGCCTAAAATCAGACATTTTGGATGGACTATTGATTTTTGGGATTAAGGTAACGCTGGTTCTATTTATATCATCAATTGACATATTGGAATTTAACACTTTTAGGACCATACACGTAATATCATTCCCTACCACATCCCAATATTTTTGAAAAAAAGAAAGCAGACATACCATTAGAACCTGGGGCTTTTGTGGGGTGCATTTGTTTCAGAGCTGCTTCCACTTCTTCCCTTGTATATGTTGAGATCAATCTCTGATTCATCTCATCAGTTACTTTGGTAGGGATTGTATCAGTGACTTCTGAAATTCTGCTAGGGTGGGAGGTAGTAAACAGCGTCTCAAAGTAAGAAACAGTCGTTGCTACAATGCTCTCATTTGTATCACACTAGTTCCCATACTCATCCCAGATGCCACTAATTGTATTTTTCTTTCTCCTATGAGAAGCCTTCGAATGAAAAAACTTTGTGTTGCAATTCGATCCCCTTGACCATACCAAAGAACTTTTGACCTCTAATGCCATAAGATCTCCTCACAATCAAGAAGATCATTAGTCTCCCTTCGTAAACTATATATCTCCTTTCCCATGATTCCCTTTCTATCTTGGAGAGTCAGCTCATTGAGAGCTTTCCTTTTGCTCTGGATTTGCTTGGGCACATAGCCAAAAACCGACTTATTCCATCTCGCCAAGTCTGCTGCATAGTTTTGAAGACATGTAGCTATGCCCTCAAGTGTGCCTTGGTGCAAACACACCCCCCCCCCCCCCCCCCCCCCCAAGCATTTTTGATGATTTCCTTACCCTCCTCTTTTTTTGTCCACATTTCGTCGAAATGGAACCTATGCTTTCGTGAGGCCTGCACTGCAATGGAGTCGGCAATCAACAGACCACAATGGTCAGAGGTCGAATCTACCAAATGGAGGACTCTTGTTCCGTTGAAATAGTTAATCCAATCGTTGGTAGTGAGAGCTTGATCTAACCTCAGATATACGCGGTTTTCCCCTTCTTGCATGTTACATCACGTGAAATCAGGACCACTATACCCCAAATCTTTAAAACCATAGGCATTAACCACCTCCTTAAAGCCATCCATTTGTTTTTGGGATCTTGGAGCCCGGCCCCCCCCCCCCCCCCCCCCCCCAATCTTTTCCTCCTCAAACAGAATCTCATTGAAGTCACCATAGCACAGCTAAGGGAGTTGAAATTTTCTGTTCAAAGCAGCAAGTTCTTCCCACAACCCCTTCTTTCTATGTACCTCTGGGTTCCCATAAAAACCTATAATTCTCCACCTGAAACCCCAACCTTGCTCTGTGATAATCGCATCAATAAAGCTTCTGGAATATCCCATGATTTCCAAATCAACTTCTCCTTTCCACAGCATTGCTAAACCTCCTCCCCTACCTTTCCTAGGCACAATAAGCCCATTCACAAAATTGATTTTTTCCATTACTTTTTCCATAGCTTTCTTCTTTATTTTTGTTTTCGAAAGGAAAACAACTTTGGGATCCCACCGTTGGACTAATTCGCCCAACACTCTAACTGTTCGGAGGTTCCTAAGCCCCCGGCAGTTCCATCCTAAGGAAATCATTGCTCTCGGCGGTGCTGCCTAGCAGCCACCGCCGTTGCCTCACAGATTTTCTCTTTTTTTTTTTTTACCTTCACCATCATAGCTTTTCTTTTGGAACCGGCCTTCACTTTCTGCCAGCGCGCCTCTATGTTCTCAGGTCTCTTCGTACCCACTAATACCTCCTATGTCTTCATGCTAGCTTCTTGGGCCTTCCCGACCTCCCTAGCAATCTTTTTTAAATTCCCTTTACCCACCCCACATTTCCCTTTACTTGGGCCGAATAGCACAGCTCCACTTTCATAGTTTTCCGCGCAGGCAACTGCTCCCTTCATTCCCACTTTGACCGGAAACAACTAGGTCCCCCACCTTGGCCTGAGATTTTATTCCGGGCTTGCCTCCACTCTTTGGCTCGTGACTTCTACTTCCCGAGGCTTTGGATCCTTTGTTTGTTCCTTTTTATGTTCCCCTGCCCTCATCCACTCTCCGTATTGACACCCCAACGGTTGCTTCTCCATCACCATACCACAATGCTTTTCATCATGTCCAATTTTTCCACAGGTGAAACAGAACGTGGGCAATCTCTCATATTTAAAAGATACCCAACATCTTTCTCCATCCATATTTGTAACATATCCACCCCTTCTTAGTGGTTTCTCAATGGGTAAGTCCACCTCAATAACTTAGCTTGGTCTGCTTGCCATGACGGTTTGTCCACCTCAATAACTCTTCCTATCTTGCCACCAATATCACGTCCAGCTTCTTTTGTCATATGCTCAAATGGTAAGCCCCAAACTTGGACCCAAAATGGTGCATGGGTGAAGACCAAATTGGCTGATGATAAACCCCTTCTCCATCGGCATAAGAGAAGGAGATTATTTTCGAAATTCCAAGGCCCACTTCTCTCCACCCACTCTAGCTGATACATTGAACTAAATTTGAATTGCAAGATAATATTTCCAACCTCAACTATTCTAAGGTCAAAACCCATCTTCCACACCGATCTCAAAGTATTCTTGAGGGCTCGCTGATTTTGATGGCGATCTACCAGCAATCTCCCAAACAAACTCAGCGCACATTCTTCCAGTAAATCTAGTGTGCTGTTGGATGATATGAAAATATCTTCCTCTTCTTCTTTAGTAAGCTGTAGGTTTTTTAGGTTGCTCCATATCCAGTGGTAAAACAGAGGTGAGGTAGTAAGAAAAGAAACCAGAGAAGTGAGAAGGAAGGACCCTTAGGCTCTGAAGCTTAAGGGAGAAAAGTCTCACTCCATGTTGAGAGAGAAGGAATGGAAGGAAGGAAGGTATTAACAAGTGGGGCATTGCTACCTAGTCATAGGAATCGTAACATTGAAGAAGTGTGTAGCATGAAAACCAGAAAAAAGTGGTTTTCCTTAAATCATTTTGATCGAATTACTGATATACTAAATGAAAAGTAAGAGATAAATATCACTGATGATATTTTCCCCTTCATTTTTTTCAAGTTAAAGTTCCTTGCTGTGTTCATCTGAAAATTATAATTTATTCCTTCATCAGCACATATGAGTTCCCATTTATTTTGGATATAATTATCAGATTTAGAAACGATATTGTCACTTCCTACTTTCTTGTTTTGATGACCTGATTATTTTGCTTCAAGACTTGGGGTATAAATGTGGTTACTGTTTTGGCACCGTGTGGACTATTGTGTCAATGCTTGTTATGCACACCGTGAGATTCTTTTTTTAATTGTCAGTGGCAATATCAATTATATGGTTCTATGTTGTGGCAAATACTCAAGTCTGTCCCTCTCTTTGATGTCTTAATCCCAACCACTTAGTGGATTTCCAAGGTTTGAGTCAATGAGCTCTGGTTCCAATGACACTTCTTCCTCCCATTATAAGTGGGAGGGTAAGGTCATGGGTTCAAAACCCATTGGGTGAGAGTATAAATTACCAATAAAAAAGTGTTACCTCAACCATTACTCAGAACCCTCCTCCTATCTTTGTGCTTGGGACTGGCTATGTGAAAAATATTGAGTAGTTGCTTGGTAAATAGTAATGAACAATTTGGCAAAGATTTTCTATTTTCATTTACATTACACAACTTATTATATGAGAGACCTTTGAAGAGGCGGGCCATTTTTATCCTTTTTTTCCTCTCTTTTTACTTCATAATTGACAGATTAATGTAATAATAACCTCCTTTTGCTGCTTCCTGGAGTATTGTGCAATTAAATTCTTTCACTATTCGTCCACTCCGCACACACCCCCCCCCCCCCTTCTCCCCCTTTTTCCCTTACGAAAAATGACTTCTTTCCTTTAATCTCTACTAAATTCTATCTGTAATGAGACTAGAAGCTCTAAACCACACTTGTCCATAATTTGTAGTTGCTCTTAGCCATTTGGCCTTTTTGCTAGAATAATCAACGTCTAGAAGAGTGGGTAAAGTTACTGGTGTATCAAATTGCATTACAAATATCTTCTGGATGTCCTGGAAGTTTAGGTTCTATGAGATTGATTTCACTAAATTTATCCGACATTTTTTACATATATGCATAATTCTTTAAGACTTTGTGATGATTTTTATAGTGACCACATCTTCTCCAATACTCATCAAACTTCAGTATTTTGTCCATAACTATTTGATTTGAATGATGCTATTGTTAGGAAATTTTCTCTTTTGACCACTATTTGTTCAAAACGTTTATTGCTTGGAAGTGTGGGTTAGTGGAACAAGGTTTGGTCAAAATGGTTATTTCTTTGGATGGCTTGAGGGCCGACTTAAAATGAGCCATAATTTGAATATTTTTAAAGCAAGGTTTTTAAATATATTTTTTTAATCTACTCTCTATGGCTATTCTGTTGGAAGACATACATTGTGTTGTTACTCCTAATTTTCTTGTCAGGTTTGTATCATTGACTATGACAAGTTGATACATGTATTCTGATAGTTTCTGTTCCTACAGGTCCCTGAAGTTGCAGCTTCATTAATGCCACTTTGTGAGGCCTTTGGGTCACAAAATTCCCCATCAAATAACAAATCAAGCAAGGCTGATGAGCCCTCAGTTTACATGGTTTTTTCTTTAGCGTTTCTGTTTCTTCTTCGTCTGTGGAAATTCTACAGGCCCCCTCTTGAGCAGTGCATTTCAGAGAGAGGGGGAGTTCGAGGGGAGCTTACTTTGGAGTATCTTTTGTTATTGCGCAATAGCAGCATTGCCTCATGTCAGGTTGAAACAAATAGCAATCAAAACGAGTCTGAGTCAAAATCAAGAAAGCCTATATATATTGATTCATATCCAAAATTACGAGCCTGGTATTGTCAAAACAAATCTTGTATAGCTTCAACACTTGCTGGCCTCTCTAGTGGAAATCCTGTTCATCAAGTTGCTAATAAGATCTTAAGTATGATATACTGGAAAATGACTAAAAGTGGGGCCTCATCGGTTAACTCTTCAACACCAAGCAGCAGCAATGCAAGCGGCTCCCCTGCAAATACTGGAGAAGATGCTTACCAGAGACCTATGCTCCCTGCATGGGAGGTATTGGAAGCAGTTCCTTTTGTTCTTGAGGCAATTCTAACTGCTTGTGCCCATGGAAGGCTTTCATCTCGGGATTTAACAACAGGTCAAGTGCTAGCTTTTCAGCTGAGGCTCACCTTTTTTTATTTGTGTTTTATTTCCCCCTTTTCCGTCCTTGGGATTCTTGTCAATTTATCTTTCTAGTTTCTGAACATCTTTTCTGCTCCTGTTATCCACAAATATTAGATAATAATAATAGGTGCTCAAAAAAAAAAAAAAAAAACCTAAGGATCTTCCTATGCACGTTCCCTTCATCAACATACCTCTTACTGGCACTTGAATGTTTGCAGGCCTGAGGGACCTTGTCGATTTTTTGCCCGCATCTCTTGCTGCTATTATTAGCTACTTCTCTGCAGAAGTTACTCGCGGTATATGGAAACCAGTTCAAATGAATGGAAAAGATTGGCCCAGTCCAGCAGCAATTCTTCCCTCAGTTGAGTCTGAAATAAAAGCAATACTTGCTGCTGTAGGTGTTGATGTTCCAAGCTGTTCCAATGGTAGATTGCACCTCTTTATTTATATTTATTGTTATAAATGAATGTAATATTCGTTAATGAAGATTATTGGACTTAACAGCCTAAATTATGGTTTCTGCATTAAGTTGCTAAAGTTTTCTTGTGTGTTGTAGGGAATTCAAACTTGATACTTCCACTGCCGATGGCAGCTCTTGTCAGCTTAACTATTACTTTTAAACTTGACAAGAGTATGGAGTACATACAGACTATTGCTGGGCTGGCCTTGGAGAACTGTGCATCAGGTTGCCATTGGCCAAGCATGCCTATAATTGGATCTCTATGGGCTCAAAAGGTCCGACGCTGGCATGACTTCATTGTCATAGCATGTTCTCGTTCTGTATTCAGACGAAACAAGGAAGCAGTTGCACAACTCCTGAGAAGCTGCTTCACCTCATTCCTAGGATCGCTTGACGTATCAACTTCTTCATTGAGCAATCAAAGCAGTGTGAATGGTCTGTTGGGAAGCACCTGGATTTCAATAGCACCTGGATATCTATACCTTCGCTCTTGTCGGAATATACACAATGTACAATATGTAAATGATGTCATTGTAGGGCTCGTAGCAGAGTACGCTGGGGAATTAGCTGCCAGGTGGGCAAGCATGGACTCCCCTCGCTTGAAGTCTAATCAAGCATCATTATCCTTGGCCACTGCTAGGGCAAGGGAGGTGGCCACACTAGGTGCAAGTCTGTTATCTGTAACGGGTGGGGTCCACCTGGTTCAGGAATTGTTCAGGGATACTATTCCAACCTGGCTGCTGTCTTCAAGAAATGAGAGACTCCGCAAGGTGAGCTCTGTGTCCCTTATAGTGGAGGGGTACGCCATGGCATATCTGTTGATTTTGTCAGGGGCAATGGTATGGGGTGTTGAGGCGAAACTGACATCGTGGGAATTCTGTAGAAGGGCTCGTATTGTTGGGATTCACATGGATTTTTTGGCAGGGGTATTGGAAGGGAACATCTCACTTGGGTGTGATCCTGCCACTTGGAAAGCTTATCTCTCTTGTCTAGTGGGTTTGATGGTGAGCTTCACTCCATCATGGATTCAAGAAGTGAAGCTAGAGACGCTGACAAAATTGGCCAATGGATTGAGAGGGTGGCATGAATGTGAGCTGGCCCTTTCTCTGCTTGAAAGAGGTGGACCTGCGGCCATAGGATCGGTTGCTGAATTAGTTAATGTAATTAGCTGAGTTTCAAAGAATGTAGGATTCGTTGAATGTAATCGGAGAGAGTTTGACAGTTTATGAATGTATTTATACGGGGTCTACTAGGAGAATTGTACTAGACTAGCATAATTTTTTTTATAAAAAAATTTCCTTCTATTCAATTAAAGGGCTACATTTTAATGAAAAGATTAAAATTTCTTGCCATTGGTTTGCAACAAGGAAATTAAATCCAAGGATGGAATCTCCAATATTTAGTTCAAAAGCTCATAATGGGAGGAATAGAGTGCAACATATTCTTCTTCTTCTTCTTCTTCTTTTTAAATATAAATTTAAACGGGGCTATTTTTATTCCAAGGAAAAAAAAAAAAGTAACTTTTGAATGCTTTGGATATGTAAAGTATTTTTCAAAGTTTCAAAGAAGAGCAACATTTATTTTAATAGTTTTCAATGCTTCTATTTTGTTCTGAAGTTGTAGTGTAATAAAATAGTATTATGTAATCATATTTATTGTGATTTTTTTTTTTTATATAAGAAGTCAAAAGTGTTTTTTAGTATTTTTCGGATTCATTTAGCATCTTTAGCAAAAAAAACTGGGGAGAGAGAGAGAGAGAGTAGGCGAAGAAAGAAAGGATAGTACGGAGAGGGAGGGAGAGAGAGGGAGGGAGTAAAATTTGAAATGGCCTCGGGATTTGAGTAATACACTACGAAATACTAATACTATTTTAGTTATTATTTATATATATATATATATTTATTTATTTATTATTAGCTCATCTCTTTCTTCTTTTCTCTTCTCTTATCTTCTTAAAAAAAAAAAAAATCACAAAAAAGTCTCTTTCTTCTTTTCTTTTTTTACTCTCCTAAGGCTCCGACTCCGACTCCGAGAACTCTCTCCATCTGTCTCTTTTTGTCATAACAAATGATAGATTTAGAGTTTAGAGATTACAACACTCACAGATCTCTCTCTCCTTTTCTTCTTCCTTTGATTTGATTCATAAGAGAGAGAGAGACAGAGAGCTTGAGTTATGCAGTTTTAAGGTGGTGTTGTTTTTTTTTTTTGACTTTTTGAGTTTAGGGTTTGGAAAAAATGGAAGGTGGCCCCGGGCATCGGTTATCGGCGCCGTGCTGGGGCAGAAGGGTAATAGCGAATAACAAGAAGAGAGTGAGAGGAGGAGACGGGTGCATAAACAGCGTTAAGAAACTCCACCGCCGCGAGATTTCTTCGAACCGCAATCGCGCTTTTTCCATCACCAATGCTCAGGAGAGATTCCGCAACATGCGTTTGATGGAAGAGTATGACACTCACGACCCGAAGGGCCACAGTTCTCCAGTTTTGCCTTTCTTGATGAAGAGAGCCAAAGTCATTGAGATTGTTGCTGCCCGTGACATTGTCTTTGCTTTAGCCCATTCTGGCGTCTGTGCTGCTTTCAGTAGAGGTATGCCCTTCAACTCTGACTCTGTGTATTGTATTGTATTGTATTGCAATTTGCATTCAACCCCATAATTGGGTTTTTATTTACTCTGCTAAACCCTAGAAATTGGATTGAATGCGCTTTGGCCCCCTTTTATCTTTAACATTATTGTTATTATTGGGCTTGTTTGTTTTTGGCTGCAGAGACAAACCAAAGGATATGTTTTTTGAATGTGTGTCATGATGAAGTCATTCGGAGTTTGTTTTATAATAAGAACAATGACTCCCTTATTACTGTCTCTGTTTACGCTTCTGACAACTTCAGTTCTTTGAAATGTAGATCCACAAGGATTGAGTATGTACCTCTTTTCATTCTTCTTTCTTTTAACCTACCCTTTTTTTTGTGTGTGTGTGTGTGTTATGTTTCTTCCTCTTATTTGAATTTTCCTGCCTGCTAGATACATTCGGAGGGGAAAGCCGGATGCGGGTTTTCCTCTTTTTGAGTCTGAGTCTTTAAAGTGGCCTGGGTTTGTAGAGTTTGATGACGTTAATGGAAAGGTGCTAACCTACTCTGCTCAAGATAGGTATGTCTCGAAACGTGCATGCTGCTCTAATTTGTGATGCTTAAATGTATATCTAATTATTGATTCTAACAGGCGTTTAATTAAATATTGTCAGTATATACAAGGTGTTTGACCTGAAAAACTATACAATGCTTTACTCTATTTCGGATAAACATGTTCAAGAAATCAAGATCAGGTAATCTCTTTCTAACTATCTCCTCTTGAAACAGTTAGCGTGTGTGTGTGTGTGTGTGTGTGCCTGGGAATTTGTCTTTTTACTCTATGAATTCTAAGATTGTATCAGCATTGAAAATTTCTTTTGAAGCACTTGTATGTGTTTAGGAAAGTGTGTGCGTGGGTCTTAGATTCTACTTTCTGTCATGCTGTTTATGTTTTCACCTCACCCCATCATGTCAATTTTGTTTGTACAGTCCTGGAATCATGTTATTGATTTTCAATAGAGCTAGCAGTCATGTTCCTCTTAAGATTCTATCAATAGAAGATGGCACAGTTCTCAAATCATTCAATCATCTACTTCATCGAAACAAGAAGGTGGACTTCATAGAACAATTCAATGAAAAGCTTCTTGTCAAGCAAGAAAATGAAAATCTTCAGATTCTCGATGTAAGTTATCCTTGTCTTTTTTTGGGGATTGCTTGCAGCCTTTTATTATTCTATCCCTTTTAAGTATCATTTCCCTTGAATGTAGGTTCGAAATGCCGAGCTGATGGAAGTTAGCAGAGCTGAGTTCATGACTCCGTCTGCATTTATCTTTCTTTATGAGAACCAGTTATTCCTGACATTCAGAGATCGAACTGTTGCTGTTTGGAACTTTCGTGGGGAGCTTGTGACTTCATTTGAGGATCACCTTTTATGGCATCCAGACTGCAACACAAATAACATATATATTACAAGTGATCAGGATCTTATTATATCTTACTGCAAGGCTGATTCTGATGAACAATGGATGGAAGGAAATGGTAATGCTCTAAAGGACTTATTTGAACCTGCCTCATTAGCTTGGTGGCTCCCCAATTGTTATATTTGCAACCTAGCTGTTGGTTTTTTTCCCCCTAAAATAAGTATGAAAAGGAAGTAATTGAAAAAAGAAATGAATGAGCATCTGAATACTAAAGCCATATAGAGAAGGGGGAAATGGCTTGCATATGGCTATGTTGAGGTCCATCCTGGTTCTAATTTTATTTATTTATTTATTTTTTAAATAGTGAAACTTTTATTGAAAACACAAACAAACCCAAGTACACTGGGGGTGTTCTATGGGAGTATATAAAATTTATATTATTAGTTGGAGAACTATAATGCATTTAGCAAAACAATTTTGGCTCCTAAACTATGTGTCAAAGTTTCAATTTCATCCTCGAACTATTTATTTCTGGTTAGAATCCTTTTGAACTATGGATTGTGTCAATTTAGTGTATGAAGATTTGAAAATGATTTGATGTTACCCTCACTCCCCCTTCCCCCCACACACACCCACACTTTTCTTTCAGAAATCAAGTGTTTTTGTGAAATTTCTTCCTAAATTGAGTGATTCAACCCTATGCTTAACTTTGATCTTTACTATGAGCAGTTTAGTTTGACATCAAGTGGGGCCAAAAGTAACACTAATTTTTTTTTTTAACTTAATTGACTTACTTGATAGTTTTCTAGTTTATGGACAAAATTGAACTCTGACACGTAATTCATGCATTAAACTAGTATTTCATTTCTTTGAATAAATCTTGTTAGTTAGGTTAAAATAATAAAAAAAGAACTTTTTTTAATAATTTGATAGTTTCAATGGGAGATGGGGGATTTGAATCCTAGACGTCTCTGTTGGAAATACTAGGTAGTGACAGTTAAGTTACAAGGCTCTTAGCATTCGGCCATGTTCTTGGGCAACATGAGGCCCTAAACAATTTTTCTTGGTTACTAAATAAAGTTTAGAGATATACATAGTTACTTTGCTTTGACTTGTAGGTCTACCGAACTCTCCTGTATTAACTTAATAGTTATTTCTACATATCAAAAAATCAATTCCTGAGGTGTGGGTGTAGCACCCCATTTGATCTCATTGACAACTGTATGTTTTTTGCTAGATTCATTGTTCTAAACCAACCACCCTGATTTGAGTATGAATTATTTGTATGCCACTACGGCCTGTTATGATCCATTCTATGTCTAGTGTTTTTGCTGGTCTATTAGGATTAAAGTGGACGACAGAGCTGAACATTGGTCTTTGACTTTGTTACATATAGCAAGGGCATAGTAGTATAGCAAATTGATACATGAGGTAGCTCTTTAGAAATAAAATTCTTAACTAAGAAAAAAAGAGTAATTGCAAGTTGTGAATGTTTTCTAGAACTTTATTAATTCTTAGTTGAGCTTGTTTACTTTGTCCCACTTTTTTTTTCTTGATTAAGAATAATGATGGGCAGTTTTATCCCGTTTCTGCATTTGTCTCTTACTAAGAAAATGGATATAGCATCAGAGTTGTTTGTCTGTTCATCACTATTTGTTGCTTTGTTCTTATTTCATGAGGAGAATATTTTAGGAGGGTTGAGTCATAATGTTTTCTAACTGTTTGCTTTTTTGATGCAGCTGGGTCTATCAATATCAGCAACATCTTGACTGGGAAGTGCCTAGCTAAAATAAATGCCACCAATGGCAGTCCCAAGGGTGATGAGTGTAGCACCAGTGCTGGCAGCTCAAAGAAGCAGGATTACTCCAGTGTGAGAAGCACAGTTGCAGAGGCTTTGGAAGACATTACTGCCCTTTTCTATGATGAAGAACGGAATGAGATATATACTGGTAACAGGCATGGTCTGGTTCATGTGTGGTCTAACTGAAAATATATTGTTCTTTAGTTTGCCATGGGCACTATAAGACTGTCGTCAGAGGATTGGCTTTTCTTTTGGCTAGCCCCGTTGCATATATCATGATGGGATAGCTTCAGTGCACTCTATGGTTTTTCACGAGGCTTTCAGAGTGATCTTGGATTGTATCATTTGTTGATCTGTGTAATTCTTATGTAATTTTGTAGATTTGCTTTTAGGGAAATATAGGCTGCCTGATTGAGAATCTGAGATGCAAGGATGACATGCCCGTGCATTAGAAATCTAGCAAATTATGTGCGAATCTCTCTCTCTGAGTTAGATCCCAACAAGTCTGATTTTCTGTGTACTTTTTTAATGAACATTAAACAGAATGAGTTTATATCACTATTACCAGGAGTGCAAATATAGTAGTAGCACGATAATAGGATGGTATTACTGTGCTACCTTCTCCTATCAGAGATTATCTTTAAGTTTCACAATCTTCTGTCTGCCATGATGTACACGATTCCATTCAAGGAATTATATGAAAAAAAGCCACAGTGGATGTTTCTTTAATGATGATAGATTTATATCGATATTTTCAAGATAAACTGATAATGTGAAGGATTGAAAAATTCACCTTCATATATGGTGCTCATATTTATAACTGTATAGCTACAAATAAGTTGTGTTGCTTGTAAGTTGCAAGCCATTGGAGCTCAGCTTGATTGAGGGCTCGGCCTGTCTCAACTGGTTTATCAGGCTAGTTAGCTCATTAACTTGAGGTCACCTAGAAATGCATATCAAGTTATAATGAAAACTTTGTAAGACAACTACGAAAGAAGTGTTTGGCTGTCACAATGAACACATGAAAGTGTATAGTCAGTACGGACATGAAATGGAAAAGTAGCATTTTAAGAAAAAGCTGACGTAAAACAACAATAATAGGAGTGTAAACTGTAAATTATCGAGGCTTTTTATGTATTTCTTCACAAAGAAATACAAATACTACACTTGTTATTTGTGTACAGTCAGGCTTTGAGAGTACAAAGCTATTTTCGTGAAGGTAAAACTTAAAAAGAAAGAAAAAGAGCAGAAGGTAATTATGCCTATGAAGGGGTTATATACACGGCCTTGTTATTGCTGCCTTGGTTGCATGAACGATAGCTGTATGATTACAAACATAATTCTCCGCCTCTTAAAATCACAGCCGAATAAGTCTTTAATCTTGTAGCAAGAATGCATATTTTTGTCTTCCACCAGGATTCTCTTCTCTTTATAGTTCACAGTTTTATTTTTAACTTCCTTCTCCAATGCCTGGACTTTTATTCCAGATGTGCTGTTTTCCCTTTCCATGGTTTGAGAATCTGAAACGAACAAAGCAAGCTTGCATCAACACTCATCAGGGCACCCGCATTATTAAATTCTCCACAATAGTTTGGTGCTGAAAATATGGTAACCAGCTGCCTCTCTGCAAAGAATTCGTAACCATCTTCAACCACCTGTCAACCATTTTCTTTCAATTTATTAGGCTTATATATATTCATTAGGTAAAGCTTAGGTTCTTTATGCAACATAAACAATTTAATCTTTTTCCAAGGACAATAAATTCAACCGGAATAAATGTCAGTGAGACAACTCTTTTCTTAGTGTTCATTCACAACATAATTAACATGATGAAAGGAAGACCTGGTGAGCACGGCATATGAGATCAAGATCGTGTTTCTTCAAGAACTCAGTCACCTTGTCAGCTCCAAAGGTATAGGAAACACCCCTATCATTCTCACCCCACCCTTTAATGTCTCTGTCAGGATCAGCCCAAAGGAGGTCACACAATAGCCCCTGGTCTGGCACATCAACTGGCCTTTGTATAGCTCGTATCTGATCCAATCTCTCCATTTCTGGTGAAAGCCCACCATGCATACACAAGATTTTTTCATCAATCACTGCAGCTACGGGCAAACAATTGAAGGATTCAGTGAATATCTTCCAGAGACGGACACTGAAGCGGCGCTTGCACTCATCATAGAATCCATAGATTCTGTTGATTGATGCACATTCATGGTTTCCTCGAAGGAGGAAAAAGTTGTCAGGGTACTTGATTTTGTAAGCAAGCAGAAGGCATATAGTCTCTATGCTTTGTTTTCCTCTGTCCACATAGTCTCCAAGGAACAGGTAGTTTGCATGTGGTGGAAAACCACCGTACTCAAACAGTCGCAACAGGTCTGGAAATTGACCATGTATGTCACCTGCACACCCAAACAAGCCACCATACTATTCCTTAGCTACAAATACTGTGTAACATTATTTTAAGAGCCTGGATACCTAAAAATAAAAATATAAAAATTCTCACTTCTCAATACTTACAAACAAGCCACCTAACCATTCCCTAAGTATGATGTTTTACATTGTTTTGAGTGTTTAATTTAATTTACTCCAAGGACAGGCAGATTAGTAAGTTATTCCTCACCTCTCAAACCAAATTCCACCCTTTGATCTGAAATTTGACTTACGAAAAGAACATAGATCAACTGTTCGGTTCTATATTTAAGCACAATGTAGTTAGACTTAGAGATGGTGCCTCGTTTTCTAATATGAAAAGGTAATACTAGTCTCTGGAATAGAGGTTATGTTGTATACCCTATTCTTTTTGCTATATGGACATAGTTACACCATCAAGCCACGTTAATTTTTTGTGTTATTTTCTCTCCTTTTTTTTTTTCATCAACAATCCTCAACACCCATTTTTAAAAAAGGGTTACTGAAAGTAAACTCACACTAATTTTCTTATTTCTTTAGTATGTTAGAAACCTCAGAATCCTTCTTATAGAGTCTCTTTGTTAAAAACTTGTACCGGATTCTTTTACAGATGTTGTCACCTTCAACAATTCATATATGACGATAATGATCATAATCCTATTGCAAAATAAATCAATGGTAGATTAATTGTATCAAAAGAAAATAAATGCAATAATATAGACATTTAATTCTGATAAAATTCTTTTGACAATGATCATAGAACGGTTGGGGAGGCTTCTTTCGAAGAGAAAAGGAGGGCAAAAATTAAAAATCAATCGGATGGTAGAATTTGATATAATGAAGCTGGCATTTCCCAACCCCATCTGTTAAAAACGCTGGTTCTTCATGCTCATGCATAAAATTAAAATCGGATTTTACATGATGTTGGGTTTTATTTATAACAATTGTTATTAAAAGGGAGGGGGGCAAATCAATCTACCATGTTATGCGAATTCTGTATCTCAATTGCCACAACACAGGACAATGAGATTCCTGAAAGCAACAACAAATGGGGGGAATGCTTTTGGTTACACAAAACAAAACATAAGATAGGTAGGAATCATAGGATGAACAAAAGACAAAAGAAAAAGGGTGATGAAACAATGTTTATATACCACAAACATTAACGGGAGCCTCTAATTCAAGAAGAATAGGCTGCCTGAGGAAGACTTCCTTGGCAGTAACGCAAAGTTGGCGGATTTCCGACTCTGCAAGCTGAATCCTTTTCCCTCTACTCTTCCTTCCTTCCAACAGCCTCTCTATCAGCCCATCCAATCCGTCCATTCCCCTCCGACCCCCACCCCTCTTCCCACTACTACTACCCTCTTTATCAGCCAGCTGATCCGTTTTTTTTTCTCTCTTCCTTATTTTAAAAAAAAAAATTAAAAAAAAAAAACAAAAAAAAAAAGATGGTATTTCTGCTGTTGATACTATATACCAGAATCAAAATGATGACAGACAGAGAGACGAGAGAAAAAAGAAAAGAAAAAGGAAAAATGATTAGCTAACAATGCTAGCAAATTTTGAGACAGAGAGAGACAAGAGTTTTGGCTAAAGAATAGGAGGAGTTGGGACATATATGGGTTTTACATTATATTGTGACTGCATTTTGTTATGTCTTGAATGGTTGTCATATGTAAGGTTTTACATTTTGCCAACTATTGTGGACAAGAAACAATAAGCACCCCTCCCTTTCCCCGATTTACATGGTCCATTCCACCCAGTCACTCTCTTTCTTTCTTTCTTTTTTTCCTTAATTGAATTTGTTTAAAATAATTTTTGCATTACTGTCACCGAAGACATAGACAACTTATACATCATCGCTGGCAACTGTTGCTAACTAAGATCCACCGTTGACGCTTGCCAAGCTTCTTGCTTAACTGTTACTCTTTTTTGCTAAATCAAGCAATTACCAACTAATCATGTTTTAGTTGAACCGCCACGCTAATATTTCATCCACCACAAGCATCTTCCTTCTATTTCTTAATAGTTTCTCAAACATCATCAGCCCCGAAAGCATGCAGTAACCTTAATAAAAACAAAACATTAACAGAAAAAACAGTCATCGTGCAGCCACGTAGGCTTGATCTATACGTAAAATCATGTAGCAAGTAGAGGATTTAAATCTCTTGCTTTGATTTGGCCCACATCGGAAGATTCGGAACCCATAACCCATTTAGAAACAAAGATTCCCTGCATCCACTAGAAAATATTGATAAAATATACAGACAAAATAACATTGAACAATGGCATTTGTTTCTAGGGTTGTGTTAAAATATTGATAAAATATACAAAAGCAAGTTTTGGCCTGATTGTTGACTATTGCAAATATATGTCTTACAATCATCTGAATAATATGCCATAAAACAATCTATCGACAAAGCAACTCATGTGGTTTTTGACACAATAATGCTGCATTTCATCTCATAGATTGTCTACAACAACCCAAGACTCAGGAAACATGTTCAAGCCTAATTTATAATTCGCGATGGCAAATTGGGTCTGTTTAGTAATCATCTGTATACAATATGCTTAAAATACATCTTTCTCTAGGGCCATACCCTTTCTAGTCTATTTATACATTAGCAGATCTGTATTGCACATCCTGTTAATTGAGAGATCTGTATGGTTCCTCCAATCAAATTTTGTGGACAATTTTGCAAAAAGGGAGCACTTCTTAAGCTTAAAAATCATGAAACAGTATGAAATAATAAATTTTCAACAAGAAAGAATCACAATCTTCATGGAGCAACTCATCCCAACAAGAACCAGTACATCACCCTTCATCCCTTATTTATGAGAAAATATCTTGTACATCTAACATATGCATCATCTCTCACAATCATGTGGTTCCTACTAAGTATGGAATCCATATGTTTGTAAGAGAGATCGTGCATATATCCAATGTATGAGATAATTAAAACTACTTATTTACAAGGGAGAAGGTGCCATTTGGTCCAAACTCCAATTCTCCAAAGACCACTGACACCACACCCTTGCACTCTGGTGGCTTTACTCCCCAACATTACTCAAAGACTAATACCTAAAAGAATAAGAAAAAGGAAAAAAACTGCCAGATAGAAAAACACAGTAAGATTTAAGTTGTAAATCACATACAACAAAGTTCAAATCACCAAGATGATGACAACTGACTTCACCAAGTATCAATTGATAAGGTCAGCCTCTCAACTTAAACACATGAAAGTAAATTCCCAGCATATACTATATAACACCACAAGAAAAATACTGGTTCAGACTATCTCTGATTCTCGAAGCTAGGCAACACAATTTCAGAATTGTGACTTGTCAAGGCTGTCAAAATAGGGATGGTCAAGTGCTGCTTTGGCTGAGATTCTTTCGGCTGGGTCATATTTAAGCATTTTCTGCAAGTACAAACAGAAAAACTGTAAATCACACAAAGCTGAAACAAACAAAAGGGGGCATAAATAGATAATTAGCATTCATAATGCAGCTAACATGAGGTTCAGTAGCATTCTAAGAACAATGAGAAGACTAAGCATGAGGTTCTGCTAACATTCTAGGTTCAGCAGCATGTTAAATTAGTTTGTACTCTGCTAATTTTTTTTTAAATAATAATAAAACTAAATTTGTCAACTATACTAAACAAATGCAAATATGAGAGATGGTGAAAACCCATATGGTCTATCACATCACTTCTAGGGTCTGAACTATATAAAAGATAAACCAAGAAAGAAGAACTTTGCTAGATTTGACAAGTTATAGTCACAACAATGAGATATAATAGAAGATTTAGGATCATACTAAAAAGCTAGCAGATTATTTGCCCTCAGTAACAATGAAGAAAAAGCTTTTGCACGGTCTCATATCTTAATATTTTAGAATGTAAAATTGACTTCTACAGTCTACACATAAGGTGAAATGCATGAGGAGGCAAAAGGATAAGAAAGACATCCCAAAAGGAGTGTGTGAAATTCTCTGTGGTTTGAGAATTAAGATGCAATTAGCATTACATTATATGTTAAAAGAGAAATGCTAACGAATGCCTTTAAGACATTAATTAATAATCTATTTTAAAAAAAAAAATTATAGAAGAAAAAAAAAATTAATGTTTTGACAGTCTTTTTTTCATTTATCATAAAAGTGATATCAAATTTTTTATAAAATAAATTATTAACCAATGCCGTAAGGGCACTCATCAGCATAACTCATGTTAAAATGATAAATGATTAAATTCACAATTTCCCAAATGAATGAATAAATAATTGTTATGAATGATTAAATTCAGTCTTTTCCTCACAGCATAAAGTTTTGTGACAAAATGATAATTTTATAATAGAAACAAAAAGGGGTTGCAGGAAATTGAATATAGTAGGGCAATTTGGTGGAAGAAATGTGTTACCGAAAGGAGGTCAACACCATCAGGTCCTAAAGAAGGAACGGCACGTGCCAAGTTCTGAGGTTCCCATTGTGGATACGCGTGCCAATCCCGCAGAGTAGTAACTCCACCCCACTGCTTCTCTGTGGGAGTGCCAAGCAACCTGAAATTCAAATCAATCAATTTTTTTTTTTTCATTTTAGAATTTTAAAATTATTAGCAATAAAACAACAGCAAATGAAATGACATGAATCTTGTAAGAGACCTGAAAATATGAAGCAATTGCTGGAACTCGGAGTCGCCAGGAAAGAGAGCCTGACGCCTTGCCATCTCAGCAAAGATGCAGCCGACGGACCAGATATCAACGGCGGTGGAGTAATGAGTGGATCCGAGGAGAACCTCCGGAGCCCTGTACCAGAGAGTAACGATCTCGTGCGTGTAGCTCTTCAGAGGAACGGTGAAGGCGCGCCCGAGTCCAAGATCTGCGATCTTCAGAATCCCCCTGTCCTTGTCGACCAGCAGATTCTGGGGCTTGAGATCGCGGTGGAGAACGCCGTGGGAGTGGCAGTGGGCGACGCCCTTGCAGAGCTGGTAGAGGAAACTCTGAACCAGGGAAGGAGGGAGGGGCCGGGGATTGGCGCACTTGCGATGAGAGTCGATGAACTTCTTGAGATCGGTTTCGAGGTACTCGAAGACGAGGTAGAGAAGAGGCTTGCCGTGCTTGTTGAGGGAGTGTTCGACGCAGAGGAGGCGGACGACGTAGAGAGATTGGGAGAGCATTTGGAGCAAGGAGACTTCGCGGAGCGCGGTTGGGGGAACGCCTTCTTCGTCCATTTCGAGACGGGTTTTCTTCAGGGCGACGACTTCGCCGCTCTCCTTGTCTTTAGCTTTGTACACCTTCCCGTACGTTCCTTCTCCCACCTTCTCCAGTTTCTCGTACTTCTCCATTTTTTTTTTTTTTTGGATTTTGATCTTCTTCTTCTCTTTCTCCCTGTTTGTTTTGGAAATTCAAATTTATAAAAAGGGGAGGGAAAGAGGGAGTGGTTGAGGGATGGATGGATGATGGATTCGTTAATTTTTTTTAGCACACTCGACACGTGTGACTTGGCTGGCTGTTCCTCCCTCGCTCCCTTCCTGATCTTTTGAATTTTGAAATTTGAATTTTTTTGATTCTCTTCTTCTGCCACCTCTTTATTTTGCAAAATTACCGAATTACTTATATTTGGCAAAAGTTAACACATAAACATTAGTGTTGGACTCATGGCTTGGATAGATTTTTATATTTTTTTTTTCTTAAAAAAAAATTAAGCATTCGAATAGCAATAGCAAGCAATATTACAAGTGTTTGCTGCCCTTGCAATCTTCTAAAAATTCTAAGCATAGCACCATACATAAATTATTATACCAACACAAATAATCAAACCAAATAGTTTTATCCCAACTCAATTGAGAATGAAAATAGAATAGCAACAATATTACAACTATTTTCTACCATCTGCCATTTGAAAATTCTAAGAAATGGAACCATCATACACAAATTATCAAACCAATTGACATTTAGTTAGTAAGAAATCAAATAGGCCTAACCCAACTCAATTATGAAACAAAATAAACATATACTAGTTTTATGAGTTACAAGAAAATATAAATGGAGAAGTGTGCAAATGTATTTTATTTGATTGTTGTGATATTTGTTTGATGATGTTGAGACCATGATGTAATTATTTATTTATTCTAGTGTTTATCTTATTTTTCCTTTTGATTTAAATCAAATATTTAATTGATTCTTTCTAAAATGTGAGTTTTGCAGATTCTGTGAATCTATGTTAAGGATGTGTATGCATCATCGAGGCTAAGCACACAGGGTTCAATCCTACATACTCAGGGTTAAGTATGCGTATACACCCTAAACCCAGATTTGGGCATAAAACCTTGTTTTGATTTAATTAATTATTTTCCACTTTTTTTGTGATTCTATTGACTTTGAATTCTCTATTGTAGATTAATTATGATAGACTGTTTTCCATGTTTTATTCTTGCCATGTTTAGTTTAATTTGATATCTTTCTTTATGTGTTTAATTTAATTGTCAACATTTCATGTTTAATATAATTTGTTTGATTTGGTTTTAATATTTTTCCCTTTTATGTTGTAATGCAATCTTTAACATGTTGTATGTGTTTAGGTTAAGGATTAGGCTCATTTAATAAACTCTTTAATTAAATATGACCTATCAACACATAATAGAGGCTGGCCCACATGTCGGGTAATCTTGGGTGCCTAACACCTTCCAAAGTCATACCCTAACTTTGAACCTAATGCCTAGTATGTAGACCCATGTAAAGGCTCAAGAGGCCTAATTTGGTTCTTGGACTTAAACTAGGTGGCAACTCCCAAATTTTTGCCTCCAATCCATTTGGCCAGCGCATACTTTCAAGGGGCAGAACCCACAAGTGTGTGTTGATGCACTCATAACTTTCTTAAACTATTACCAATGTAATATTTTACACCACATCTTATGCCAGTAATAGTTTAGGGAGATAAGTGTGCATTTTCATAGTTTATGGGGTAATGTAAAATGAGGTATAGTTTAAGGGGGTAAAGTGTAATTTTTCCAATGTTTTTAGATTTTTTTTTTTTGGTAAGCTATATTTCATGATAGTCTTAATGAAGAAAAATTATGACTTGATCAACTGGAAAATTTGTGAAAAATTAAATATATACGTACCATTGCCAAAAAGAGGCCCCTTCATTCCATTCTGACTTAGGTCTAGAAATATTAGAACTGGGAGGGCACCTATGAACCTTAAAATTTCCTTGTCCAAGTTATTCCACATTAAATTTATCTGCATTAGCCTTCTTAGTTTAGACAAATTCTGATATGAAGAAGATATACAAGCAATTGTTAAAGGACAAGGATTTTCTACAAACTAGTTTGTAGGAAATCTCTACAAACCCCTTTTATATCTTTTTATTTGATATGAATTTTGAAAAATTCATCATTAGATTACATTTTTTTATTATAACAATAATGCTTGATATGATTTTTGGTACGATCAATAGTTATTATCACACCCTAGCTTATCCTTTTGTAAACTTTTATGATTTTAAGAAAAACTTGACTTTGAAACCAATACAGGTAAAAGGTATGCACACTTAACATATAAGAAAAGTTCAAACAAAATTCAGAGTTTGCTTCTTGTGACAAATTATACCATATAACTTCTAAAATTTGACCTTCGGTTTTATAAACCACGATACACTACAAGAGATCTGTACTATTGTGGTGGTTTTTTTTTTTTTTTTTTTTTTTTTTTTTTTTTTTTTTTTTGCGGTGGGTGCAAAAACTGCTACTATATGTCGCATTTTGCTACGTTTTTTTGGACCGCCGCTATACATTGGATTTATTTCGGTGTTTTTTCGAACCACCACTATAATTCTAATCTTTTGCGACGCATTATAGCGGCAAGAACTGCCACAATATGTGTGTTTTAGCAGCGTTTACTATAGCGGCACTCTAGAGAACTTGTCGCAATAAAATATAGCATTTGTGGGGATACTATAGCGGCGGTATCGAAAACCACCGCAATATGTAAGTTTTAGCAGCGCTTTTCCTTAGTTATAGCGGCGGGTTTGTGTGACCGTTGCAATAGACTTTTGAATTTCCCATAACTAGTCCAATTTTTTTCCCTCCCCCCCCCCCGTCCAACCTAAATCTATCAATTTAGACCTTAACCTTTTCATTTCTCATCCAGTTGTATCCTTTTAAAACACACACACACACACACACACACACACACACACACACACACACACACACACACTCTCTCTCTCTCTCTCTCTCTCTTTCTCTCTCTCTCTCTCTCTCTCTCTAATTAAAATCTCACATCATTGATCTGAATACCCAAATATCGATCTTCCCACCACCACCATGCATTCTCACTCTCAAACCCTAGATTGGGCCTCTCTCTATTAGCATTCACTGTCGTCGCTAGCCGATTAAAGCCCCCAATGATCAATATTTGAATATTATTTTCACCAAGTCTAGTGGTATCGGGATTATCTATTAAGTTTGACTGGGTTTGACCAACTTAAACAAAACTTTGACCGCGCATTTTTCTAAATTTGACCATTTGATTGTGACCATAATTTACTAAAATTAACTTTTCATTACACTTTTCAGATCCAATGGTTAAATTTCAAATCTAAATCTAGCGAGTGATACACATATGCTGTGTACCTGTATGATTATGTTTTCTCAATCTGACCATCCAATTGGTCTCAAATTTCACTAACACTAATATGTCACCATACTCTTCAATCCCAATGATTAAGATTTGAATATGATTTTCACCAAGTTCAATGGTCTCGGGACCATCTATTAAGTTTGACCGGGTTTGACCAACTTTAGCCGCAACTTTCTATAAATCCAACCGTTTAATTGTGACCATAATTTACCAGAATTAACATTTCATTACACTCTTCAAATTCAACGGTTAGATTTCAAATATAAGTATGACACATGATGAACATGTGTTGTGTACCTATATGACTATGTTCTCTCAATATGACCATCCAATTGGTCTCAAATTTTACCAACAGCAATATGTCACCATACTCTTTAATCCTAATGATCAAGATTTGAATATGAATTTCACCAAGTCCAGTAGTATCGGGACCATCTATTAAGTTTGATTAGGTTTGACTAACTTTGACTAAACTTTGACCGCACATTTCTCTAAATCCAATCATTTAATTGTGACCATAATTTACCAAAATGAACTTTTCTTTACACTCTTCAAATCTAACAGTTAGATTTCAAATCTAAGAATTTCATATTATGGACATGTGTTGTGTACTTAGATGGCTATATATGTTCTCTCAATCTGACCATCCAATTGGACTTTTGGGCTTAGATCCCCTCACTCGGTCGGCTCTCCTCTTGAAGGTGTGGTAGGGTGAGGGGATTTAAGCCCAAAAGTCCTGATCCCACATCGCAAAGTGAGCAACTAAAGTGACGGTTCATAAGTGATGGGCAACCCCTAACGTGGACATAAGCTTTTACCCCAGAAGCTTGTGAAAACTCGGGTACCTAAGCCCGGGTTGAAGTATGTGCACACGGCAGTCAGGAATTATGAGGGCTCTGTCATTACAATTTTGATGTTGAATCACTCTGTATGAATTTGAACACCTCCTTGCATTGGGTAATAGGATTTATAAATGCATGCAAATGGTTTATGGAGCTTAAACTAGAAGTTCAATCATTACATTGCTATTGTGTCTTGTGGGCAATATCAACAGCTTGATTATCATATTTGCTTCTCACTTCCAATATTTATATGGTTCTTCTTTTTTCAGGGAGCACTTTGTATTATAATTATTTCAGTAGGTGTTGTATCATGTTCCTTTGGGACATATTCAACCCTCTCCAAAATTGTTGAGAGTTTGAAGCATTGGAATTTTTGGGACATTCCAATAGCAAGAGAAACTCGAATCATGTACTCTGGATTTGTATGATATTTATTCATTCTCCCTTTCCAATTTTGGATTTTGCATCACTCTTCTGTTTTGTGTTTATGTATTTTTCAATGAGAGCACCTTTTATTACTACTAAAAATTCTACTACAAATACAATTATATTTCTATGTCAATATAATGTTTGTTTGGAAACATTTGTGGTATTGTTAATTAGTTAAATTTGTGTTATTGTTTTAGTAGAACTAAAATTATTACAGGCTGTTTTCAAAATTATTACAGATTGTTTTTTTTTTTTTTAATTTAACATATAGCAGCGTTTATAGCCCGCCGCTAAAGCTTCAAACATATAACGGCGGGCGCAACCGCCTTTTAAACGTGCATATGGTAGGTTGTACATGAAGCCCTATAGTGGCGCTTGTTGCTCGCCACTAAAAGGTCAATTAACTTGAAATGTAACCACATATGGCGGCGGTTTTCTGCCCGTCGCAATAGACCAAAACTGCCGCTAAATGATAGATCTATTGTGACATTTTTTGTTATTGCTGCAATAGATCTATAGTAGCACCGCAACAGTGGCGGGAAGAACCACTGCAATAGCACCCGCCATTAAAGGTCAAATGTACCTTTAGTGGTGGTTTTTTGGGCTTTTATGGCGGTTTTGGCCCGCCGCAATTGTACGGATTTATTGTAGTGATAATATAAATACTTAGTCCAAATATATTAAAAACTACTAACCAAACAACCTAAAATTTGGTGGGAGTAAAAGTTTGATCAGATTGGCACCTATTACACCCAAACGGTACTGTTTTGTTATTGGTTATTGTCTTCTTCTCCACAAGAGAGGGAAACTCTAATACAATAGGGAGAAAAAGAAAGGACAACACTAGTAAAGAGAGAAAAAATTTAAACATATATAAGAAAGACTGTAAAAGATATTTAAGAGAGTAAATTAAAAGTGATATATTAAGTGCTAAAAACAAGTTTTTTGTGATTGGTTCTTGAAAAATGTAGACAAACTGTTTAGCAAGATTGTAATGACATAAAATGACAGAATTAAAAAAGTTAAAATCTAATTTGTCACAAAATGTATACTTTAAGGGGATTTTTTTAATGGTATTTTTGATAATTTGATAGTTAAGAGGATGTGAACCTTGAACATCTTCATTAAAAACACCAAAAAATTTAATTAAATTACAAAACTCTTGACTTCTCTTAACATTTTATGAATATGAAATGTTGGAAATTATATTTCTTTTCTTCTTTATGAAGCCAAGATCAAACCTACATCTAAGCCCCAATGATATAAGTAGATCAATAAAATACGAGTAACACTTAGTTTCTAAAGAAGCATAAAGTAGTTTGTAACAGTACTAGGAGCAGGGAAATTATTGTATACTTTCGGAGTACCATAAATGTGTACTTTCTCCTCTCACATGAATGGTGAGTCTCACTAATTAAATTCATGGTAGGACCCACCATTTATGTGAGAGGAAGGACTACGCATTTTTGGTATTCCGAGAATACCTAATAATTTTCCCTAGAAGGAATTTGTTCTTCTTTATTGAGAGAATTAGAGTTTGAATCCCTATGCAAATATCAAATTATAAATTAACAAAAATAGCAATAGTAGCAATTAAGGAATAAAAATATACAATAGAAGTAATAACAATAGCAGCTACGGTAATGATTAAAAGACTGAAAGTCTGTATATTGATGTGTAAATAACAATGTACAATAGAGAGCCTTATATAGGCTAGGTATGTGTGCAGTACAAGCAATATGAGTAAACTACAAGTATAATATACTGGGCCAAGCCCAATGGGTTAATCTAGTCTAAGCTATACACTAACATCCCCCCTCAAACTCGAGGTGGCAAGGAGGAAGCCAACTGGAGTTTGGATATAAGATCTTGAAGACGACTAGGCAGGTAAGTCTTGGTGAAGATATCAGCAGGCTGGTCCGCAGAGGAGATGGAGAACAACTTGAGATTGCCTTTCTTAAGATGCTGGCGAGTGATGTGGCAGTCGATCTTAATGTGCTTGGTGCGTTCATGAAAGACATTATTGTGAGTAATGTAGATAGCACTACGATTGTCACAATAGAGAGGAGTGGCAGTGGGCTGTGGAGCATCCATGTCAGCCAAGAGCCAGCGAAGCCAGACAAGCTCGCAGGTGGTGTCGGCAAGAGCACGATACTCAGCCTCAGTACTGGAACGGGAAACCACATCCTGCTTCTTGCTTCGCCACGAGACAAGAGAAGTACCCAACAGGAAACAGAAACCTGTGATAGAGCATCGATCAGTTAGATCACTTGCCCAGTCCGCATCTGAATAAGCATGAAGCTCGAGAGAAGACCAAGAGGAGTAGTGGAGACCATGATAAAGTATGCCCTTAACATATCGGAGAATCCAAAGAACGGCAGCATAATGGACAGAACGAGGGGCATCCATGAACTTACTAACCATACCCACAACATGTGAAATATCTGGACGAGTAACAGTGAGATAGATCAGACTACCAACCAACTGTCGATAGCGAGTAGCATCAGATAAAGGTTCACCATCCAAGGGTGTGAGCTTGGCATTGTATTCCAAAGGAGTGGAAATAGTCTTGTTGTCGGTGATATCGGCTTTGGAGAGAAGATCAGAAGCATATTTTTCTTGGGAAAGATAGTATCCATCAGAGGATGAGGTAACCTCAAGCCCAAGAAATTAGCTGAGAGTGCCTAGATCTTTCATCTCAAAATGCTGACTAAGGAAGTGTTGAAGAGAGCGGATACCTGCAGAATCATCTCCAGTAATAATCATATCATCAACATAAAGAAGAATAAGAGTGATACCAGCAGAGGATCTTCGGACAAAGAGGGCAGTGTCATGAGGACTCGAAGTGAAACCCTGTTGAGCAACAACAGAGCTAAACTTTTCAAACCAAGCTCGAAGAGCCTGCTTGAGGCCATAAAAAGCACAGCGAAGGCAACAAACTTGACTACCTGAGTGTGGATAGCTAGGGGGTGGTTGCATGTACACTTCTTCTCGGAGGTCTCCATTGAGGAAAGCATTCTTCACATCCATTTGATAAAGAGGCCAACGGCGAATAGCAGCCATAGCAATGAGACATCTGACAGATGTAAGGCGAGCAACAAGAGCAAATGTTTCCTCATAGTTAATGCCATACTCCTGAGTAAAGCCCTTGGCAACAAGGCGAGCCTTGTATCGTTCAACAGATCCATCAGCCTTGGTCTTGATCTTGTAAACCCACCTACAACCTACTACAGACTGACTAGGAGGCAAATCAACCATATCCCAAGTGTGATTTTTATGAAGGGTATCTAGTTCTTCGTTCATAGTTTGCTGCCAAAGAGGGTCAGTATGGACCTCACGATAGGTGTGAGGTTCATAGAGGGTGGCAAGGGCAAAAGAGCAGTGATAATCAGTGACATAATGGGGAGGAATGCTTACCCGAGTGGAACGACGAAGTTCAGGACCAATAGGAGACTCAGAAGAGGGTGGTGCCATAGGATCCAAGTCAGGCAGATCAGAAGCTGGGGACAGAACCGGAGATGAGTCGTCTAGAGAGGCAGCCGATGTCTAAGAATCCTCCACAAGTTCAGGATAGAGAAGGAGGAAAAGATCAGTAAAAATGGGTGACTCTGAGGAAGAGGATGCAGGAAACTGCTGAAGACTCGTGAAAGGACGATGTTCCCAAAACTCAACATGACGGGAGACACGAAGGCGACGAGAAATGGGATCATAACAGCGAAACCCCTTTTGAGATACACCATAACCAAGGAAACAATAGAGACGAGCACGAGGCTGGAGCTTTGTTCGTTCATGAGGAGGAATAGAAACAAAGCAAGCACAACCAAAAACCCGAAGAGAGGAGTAGTTAGGGGTTTGACCATAGAGAAGCTCGAATGGTGATTTGTTGTGTGTAGTTGGTGAAGGAATACGATTAATGGTGTACATAGCAGTGAGTGTTGCCTCACCCCAAAAGCGCTCAGGAAGAGAGGCAGAAATGAGAAGGGTACGGACAACATCAAGAATGTGACGGTGTTTTCGTTCTGCACGACCATTTTGTTGAGAGGTGTAAGGACAAGATCGCTGAGAAAGGGTACCATGACTGTCTAAAATGGATAGGAAAGATTTATCATTATATTCTTGAGCATTATCTGACCGAAAAACTTTGATGGTGTAATTGAACTGTGTTTCAACCATTTTATGAAATGTTTGGTAAATAGACACAAGTTCAGATCTATGGTGAAGCAAATAAATCCAAGTATATCGAGAAAAATCATCCACAAATATGACAAAATATCTAGATCCCCCCTCAGTGGGAACCGGTGCAGGACCCCAAATATCAGAATGTATAAGATCAAAAGGTGTAGAAGAAAATGAGTCACTATTATTAAAGGGCAATTTTGTTTGTTTGCCAAAATGACAGGAAGTACAATCAAATTTTTGAAACTGAACTGAACCTAAATGATCTTGAGAAGCTAACAACTGGAGACAGGATAAGGATGGATGACCAAGACGAGCATGCCATAGATCAGGTGAGGGGGTGGCAGTGGTAGCAGCTGCAGAAACAACTTGTGAAGGAATCTTCAAGTTATGAACCTAAAACATATGACCAACCTTACGGCCTGTCCCAAGCACTTGACCCGTCCGGGGATCCTGCACATCCATACGATGAGTAGTAAATAGAAGATCTATGCCTAATTCACAAAGTTGACCAACTGAAAGCAAATTGAGGGACAACTTTGGGATATAAAAAGTGTCACTAAGGGATAAACAAGGAGAAGAGATTGTTCCTTTATGACTAACAGGCATAGGAGTTCCATCAGCAGTGTAAATGATGATAGGGTGTTCTAAGGGTGCCTTATCAGAAAATTGGGATTCATCAGGAGTCATATGGTTACAACATGCAGTATAAAAAAACCAAGGTTGTTTACCTGAGGTGACAGAAAGGGCAGTGGAAGTTCGGGATAAAACCTGTTGAACTATTGCCTCAATATTAGCTATAGTAGGTGAGGAAGCCAAAGATGGACTTGTAAGAATCGAGGAATCTGAAGAACATATAGCAGCTGCCCGAGGAAGAGAAGCTTTATTCTGCTCTTGCATAAATTTCTATAATTTGCGACAAACTGAGATCTCATGGCCTTTGGCACGGCAAAACTCGCAGCGAGTACCTTTGGAAGACTGAGAGGTGGGACGCCTAGAGTTTATTCGTGGAGGAGCAGTGAATGCAGCAATGGGAGGCTGTGGAGATGGTGTAGCCAATACATGATCAGATGATGACATGTGATGAGTAGGCCGATGGTTCTCGTCAGAAATGAGCTCCTTGACTGCAGCATCAAGAGAAGGGGTAGGAGACCAGCTAAGCAAAGAAGCCTTAGTAGGCTCAAAATCCTCACGTAAACCCATCATGAAGTGCATTAATTTTCGACGATCCCGATATTTAACAAAGAGCTCAATGTCCTTGGAACACACTAGTGGAGGATCTGCAGCAGAGAGTTGTTCCCACATAGTAGAAGTTTGAGAATAAAAATCAGAAATAGGCTGACCTGGCTCTTGTCTCATTTGATAGAGCTTTGATTCAATGTGGAACTCCAAGCTTGAATCATTAGTGCAATTATAGCGATCAGTCAGAAATTTCCAAGCAGCCTCAGCAGTCTCAAGACGAGGAAGAAGATTACGAATGGAGGGAATAGAGGTATTGATAAACCAAGACAAGATCTTACTTTGAATACTCTCCCATTCCTCTAGGCGTTCTTCATAATCATCCACTGTAACAACAGTCTTGGAGGCATCTTCAGTAGCTATGGCTTTGGATTGAGGTTTTGGTACTGGCTTAGGAATTGAATCAGTCACATACCTCCACAGTTTACGACCCTTGAGAAAGACAGTCATATTCTGAGACCATGCATGATAGCTAGTAGGACCATCCAGCATAATGGTGATAGGACGGATGATATCTCGTTCGATTTGTTGAGCCATAATGAAGAAAATGATCAAAAAATGGAATTTAGAGACCTCAAATGAAAAAATGGAGCCCAAAATCGGAATCTACCCGAAAAATTGAGCAAGACAGGCCCTGCTGAAATTTTTTGACTTTGGTTAAAGTCAACGGTCAACGGTCATGATTAAGGTCAACGGCTGACGTGTGCTGACTTAGGATGCTGACGTGGCAGAGTGACGTCACTTTAGGGCTGACGTGGCAGGCCGCGATACGTGCTGGCGCTTGTAAGCGCGTGACGGCTATGTTTTGGCACGTGGGTGCGTGTAAGAGTTAGACGGTGCGTGTATGCGCGTGCAAGATCGTGGAGGCGTGTGCTCGCGAGGCAAAAAGTTCAGACGGCGCGTGTGAGCGCGTGAGACGTAGTTTCTGGCCATTCTTGGTTGGGTTTTGCTTGGGATTGTCAGATGTATCAATCTGTGCCTTGACTTTGGCAGTTTGATCAATAGAACTGACGAAATCCGAGTGTTCTTGGGGCTGTGGGCGTGACAGCGGTGACTCGCTTTTAGCAGTGACAACTGGATGAAGGTGAGGGCAGCGGAAGAGCGTCGGAGATGTCCACAGGAACCAGAGAGTCAGAGGAAAGGCTCTGATACTATGTTAAATGTATAAAGTGTGAGAGAAAGACTGAAAGTCTGTATATTGATGTGTAAATAACAATGTACAATAGAGAGCCTTATATAGGCTAGGTATGTGTGCAATACAAGTAATATGAGTAAACTACAAGTATAATATACTGGGCCAAGCCCAATGGGCTAATCTAGTCTAAGCTATACACTAGCAATCCATACCCCCCCAATATGTTTAGTTTTTTTATACGACCATATCCTCCAATTTGTTGTAAGAAAAAAAATAGTTTTTAAAATATAATGATTTTGTAATTGCTGCATATAAATTTGTGAAACATTTTAGGTTTAGAGTTATAAAATTCTAAGAAAATGTGATTGTCAAATTCTTTCAGTTCAAGATAATTTTTACAAAAAGCAGCTCAAATGAGTTTATAATTCATGGATTCAATTTTGCTGAAGTGTTTTAATAGTAGTTGTTATATTGTTTTAAAAACTATTGAAGTCTCCTATATAAACGTACTGTTATGGACGACTTTTAGGTGGTTGTATAAGCAGACAAGCTCGTGTCATTCAAAAAGAAAATCCTAGAATTCACCCATCAAACTTCTGAGTTTTCAGAAGAAAAAAGAGAAGATATTATACTGTGTTGTTGCTACCATCATGCAAATCAAGGTTGAAGCCACGTAGCATTAACTTCAACGTTGTTGCAAAGTCAAAATCTTGAAGAAGTTCTTGGAGTTAGTTAGAGTTTCTAGTCATGAAGTACGAGTGAATCATTAATGGAGCATTCATAGAGTTTAAGAGTTCAGAGGTTTTGAAGTTGTAGAAAATTTATGTTATAAGTTCATGTATAGGGATAATAGAGTCAGGGGATAAATGTTTTGTACTAGATTTGTAAATTTCTATTACTATGAAGGATGCTCATTTAAAAAAATGAGGTTTTTGTTCATTTCGTAAACATGAATAAATACTCCATAATTAAAAACTACAAAAGGGAGGTATTTTCTCATTTCCAAAACATAGTGGGAGAAATTGGTTTGTTAGGTTCTAAAGATTTAGGATTAAATGTTTAGAATTTCAACTTGTATGTATTGGCAAATCGAGAACAAAAACATGTCTAGAATAGGTGTTAGACATTGCTCAAAGTTGTATAGGTCAAAACTCAAGAATGTACAAACTGCAGGAAAAATGTTTATTTTTCTATGAAGCTCGACCAATTGAATGGTAAAGCTTGATTGATCGAAAATCGCAAAAAAATGATTTTTGTAGATTTTTAAACAAGCCCAAGCCTGCAAAATTGTTTAGGGTTTCAATCCAACACTCCTACTTATAAAAGGAAAACCCTAGCCACGTTTTGAAGACTCTGGGAAGACTCGTGAGTTACTCCTGTGAGATTTGAGAGGTTCTATACCTTCTAACTCTACAAGTATCTATAGGAACAAGATCTACAATCAAGTGCTGGTGGAATCTAGTTGCTGCACAAATCAACAAGCAGTGATCTGAAACCTTTGAGTACGATCTCAAAGTTACAAGCGTGGATGCTTATGTACTGCAAATTCAAGAGAGAAGGAGTTTGTGGATTCAGAGCTTGCATGTGATCGTGTCAGTAAGTTACTACTAGAGGTAGCAATAGATTTAGAGTTAAATCTTTTGTAAAAACTTCAATTCTCTATTAGTAGATTTGTTTTATCTTGAGGATAGCTAGGTTAAATCCTCCCCAGATTTTTACTTTGAAACTATAGATTTCATTAGTTTTCCTAGGTCATCATGTCCTTGTGTTCTTTATTTTTCGTTGCTTTGCATAATATGATTTATTATTGTTTAACCTAGATCTGAATAATTAACTTAAGTAACTACTTAGCTAATATATTAGGTTATTGCATTAAAGGGTCTATACAAACAAACATGGTTAGTAGCAAATATGAAGGAGAGAAAGTGTTTTTTCCTCAAAAAAAAAAAAAAAAAAAAAAAAAAAAAAAAAAAAAAAAAAAAAAAAACTGAAAAAACAATGGCATCACAATTGACAATACACATTCTGTATAGGCATTTATTTCCTTCAATTATGCCACACTATAATTATCATTATGTGACAATCGGATGTTATTTACTATATGACACATAAACTTATTTTTTATGTATAATTTTAGACTACAAAAACTTGCAATTTAAATAATTGATTGATGACATAGCTATTGATCTTTGATCTTCTATAAATTTTACAAGCATAGAGGGTATAAGAAGAAAATATAATCTAATAGTGGATTTCTTAAATGACAAAATTTAGCTACAAAATTGGTTATAGCCTAAGATTACAATCTCACTCAATAAAATAAATAGTATTACATATTTTGAAAATTTAACCATTGAAATGCATGTTCTTTACACTCTTAATAAACATATTAAATTTTCTATTAATCAGATATTATTTATTATATGATCTATAAGCTTATATTTTATGCATAATTTTAAATTACAAAAACTTGCAATTTAAACAATTTATTGATAACATAGCTATTGATCTTAAATTTTTTAGAAATTTTGCAAGCATAGAGTACATATAAGAAGAATATGTAATCTAATGGTGGGTTTGTCAAAATTCACTTCCAATAAAAAAAATATTGAGTAAGGTTGTAGGCTTGTAGCATAAGACTACAACCAATTTTGTAGCTAAACTTTGTCATTTGTCAAAATTCACATTCAATAAAAAGAGATTAAGTAAAGTTGTAGTCTTATGCTACAACCAAGTTTGTAGTCTTTGTCCTCTAAGAAATTGTGCATTGGCTTTACCCTTATTTTATTAAAACTAATAGGTTATACAATTACCCATTATCATTTTATTTTGAATTCATGATTTCAATTTTCACAACATGAGAATTGATGAGAATATGCTCTTTTTTTTTTTTTTTCTTTTTTTTTGGGGGGGGGGGGGGGGGGGGGGTGAGGGGGTGGTGGTGGTGAGAATTGCAGGCGGTCCTTCAGTTGAGTGTTGCAATCCAACTAATCAGCTAGCTTGTCACGCAATCCAACTTTCTTGTTCCCTCCGGGAAGCCATTGTCAAGCAAATTAATCGTTTTGATGGTTTATATAGTTATATTCGAAGCCTAGGATGGTTATAGAAACAACTTGAAAAAAAATCCCAAAATCCCAACAGCCAATAATCCTAAGTACTTAAAAGGCTTTGATGATTTCAGTACTACGCACTTAAGAAAGGCACCAGAGAAACAAACAAATACAATTGAGATGTGAAATAAAGCGATCAGTCATGTAGAAAGTAGAAATTTGAAAGACAGTTATTAAAGCAATCAAAAATTGCATTGGTTACCACTTAAATCCAACTTCTCCAAGTTTTCCAAAGCTGGTAATTCTGTATAAAATATGAATTTGGGAAAATTTAAAATGATTAGAAATGATTACAGATTCTGTGAAATAATAACAAAGATCAACATGCCTTGGGCAGGAAATGATCCGATCAGAGCATTCTGACTAAGATTCAGATTCTTAAGAGATTTGATTGCACTCAATGTTTTCTCCAATCTTGATCAGCTTTCAGAACCTGTTGTAAATATTTTGAAAATTGAAAATAAAAAGGTACAATTGATATTTATAAGAAAAATATAAGCACAATTAAAAATTCTGGAATGTATGTAAGCCCACTTTAGAGACGGTGATGGAACTATTACAGTATTACTCGAGGCCAGCCTTCACCTTAAATTTGAAAATCAACCCACCAATAACTCAAAAATTAAGATGACCAGTCTCATATCCTATCTCTGATGGGTACCCCATTTTCAAAGAAAAATAAAAACCTACCCTTTTTTTTTTAACAAAATAAAAACAAATTCCTTATGTAAAAAATAATACTGTAATATATTAAGAAAAAACGCATATAACTTACACATTATAACCATTATTTCGTATGAAAATTGTGGTGGCACGTAAAAATTAAAATTACAAGTTTGGGAATTCGGTAGAAATTACAGGTTTGGGATTTTGGTGCTACTATGTTGTCTAGGTTTTAGGTTAACCTAAAGAATTATTTGGGGTATCTCTTTTTTCCCGTCAATAAAATAAGATATTTATTAAAAAAATTCTTTTTAAGCTGCAGTAAATTCTAAATTATATTCTTCTCAAAAATATATATGTATATATATATATTATAAACAATTTAATTCTACCTCACTCTCATAGAGGCAAATTAATCTTTTTATAATTGATGATATTTGTTTACTAATAAACAATTTTATCTATAAGACTTCACAAATTATTGTGAAATACTACTGTTGAAAATGGAACTTCCCCATTACGATTGTTAAGATAATGGAAATTTTGATAACCATTAGTTGTGTGTGTAACCAAAATTGCGGTTTTATGTAAGAAAAATAAAAGGAAAATCATGAAAAACAAAAGGATTTACATGATCAAGCCTTAGTCCTACGTCCATGACTGGTGTCGAGAAGAAAGTTTTAGTAAAAATATAGGAAGATTGTGAAGGTAACATAAAGGCACTTTGACAAGCTAAAACCCCAAATACACAGAGAGAGAGAGAGAGAGAGAGAGAGAGAGAGAGAGAGAGATTGATTATAAGTTTTGTTAGATAAATGATTGTTTGCAAATGTTTAGGTGGTCATTTTTAGCTAAATTAAAATGAGACTCACATCTTTTTCGGGTGGGTTTCAATTTCTACGTCTTCTCTTACATGCAGAAATTAATATTAAATGATCATGTAACCCCAAAACAATTAAAAATGAATGAGAAATTAACTTCTAAAATATTCATTTAGACATGGTTTAAGTGGTCAAATATTTGAATCTCACATAAGAAGAAAATTGAACATATAATCAGCTTATGTACTCATAGGTGTGGGACCATGCAGGCCATTATGTATTAAATAATCTTTTATTATCCTATTTCAATATTTGTTTACAGGGCAGTGTTTTTTTTTTTTTTTTATTCCAAAACAATGTCTGTTCGAGCTGCACATTTTTGGAAATGGTGGAAGTGTGTTTATACATAGTGATTCCATCATTTTATCCAATCATTTTTTTTTCATATTTTCATACATGGAGTTAGAGAGAGAAAGAGAAACATTTTTATTTTTTTTTTGCACTGAAGTTGTGCTTTTTGTGTGAAGTTGATCATTGTATCATCAGAGGCGGATATCCACAAGTCTCGAAGCACAACTAAAGAAGTAGTGTGAGAGACTAAATCTATCTTAAAGAGAAAGTATGAAACACAAGCCTTTAATAGATTTGTATTTATCATTCTGTTATCATCAGGTTTGTGATTATATTTTTGTTCTTGAGTATTTATGCATTACCCAAATTTGTTCTGTTTGTTAATTTTGTTTACAGAATGATATGAGTAAATTATTTTGTGCAATATTTCCAACCAGATCAAGCTAACTTGGACAACTATGGATCATTTGAAAATAAATCCACTTAAAATATCTCTAATTGTAAAGAACAGTTAATTAAATAAATTTAGATAATGGTATAGATTATTTTTTCACAGTACTCTATTTGTATAATATATTAAACTTGATAGATTATTTTATATGTGTATATATATATATATATATACACACACACACACAAACACATAAAGACACGTTTAGGAATAAAGTGTCAAGATTGTAGTTTATATTGGAAAGTGAGAGCTCAATCATGTGACCCGTGGTCGCGGTGGCATCACACCTGTCCGTCTCCCAATCACAACACTCACTCTTTGCCTCCTTAAACGGAAGAAGAAAACTGCAGGTATATTTAATATTGGGTTTCAGAAAATCCTTCAATTCTAGAAGACCTGTTGTCTCTTCCTCAAAACAAGCTTTGCGCTCATGAATTTGAACAAGTACTAAAGCCCAAAGCAAAGACTTCACTGAAGACCACTCCATTAAGATATATGACTCTGAAGCACCTACTTAGAGCACCCGTAGCAGCTGTACCAAATGTGCCAAATGCTAAATATTTGGCACATTTGGCACACCAAACACAAAAATAGTAATTTATCAAATGTTGCAAATGCTAAAAATTATGTAACATGTTACAGTACCGTCACAAATATGTGACGGTACTGTAGCATGTGGCATAATTTTTTTTATCACTATTTTATTCTCTTTTCTCTCTCCTCTCTCTTCACTTTTTTCTTTTCTCATCTCTCTCACCGATTCTCTTCTCTCTCACCTCTGTTCCTCTCCCCTATTTCTTCCATACCCGTTCCCTGAAGCCGTCGTCGCCCAGCCGATCTCCAAGGCAAGGTGACCGGAGTATCACTAGACCATCGATCCACGCCGCCGACCATCTGTCTTCTTTATTCCGCTTCGGTGTTTTTTTTTTTTTTTTTTTTTTTTTTTTTTCACGTTTTTTGGCTGTGGTTTGATGGGTGGGTTGGGCAATGGGTGGGTTCGGATGGGCAGATCGATGGTGGGTGGGTTCGGGTTGTGGGTTGTGGCGGTGGGTGGATCGAGTTTCATGGGTTGTGGGTTATGGCGGTGGGTGGGTTAAGATGGTGATGGGCGAACCAGTGGTGGTGGGTGGGTCGGCTGGTGGTGAGCGAATCGGTGATGGCAAATCGGTGGTGGTGCCGAATCGGTGGTGGTGGCTGGGTTGAGTTTCATGTTTTTTCCGTTCACCTCTTTTTTTTTTTCTTTTTTTTTTTTTTTTTCTTTCTTTCTAGTGATTGTGGCCGCAACCATTTTTCTGGATGTTGTTGTAGTTGTCGTTGTAGGTGTTGTTGATGATGATGATGATGGTGGTAGAGGAATTTAATATATTATTTTAATGTGTAGTAAATATTATTTTAATATATAGAATCGAATAATAGAACATCTAATAAATGAGACATTGTAAAATGATATGGTAAAATGATAAAGTAGGGTTTTGGTGTGGCAAAATGACATTTTTTTTGCAACAGCGGCTACGGATGCTGTTACATTTATAGCTAAATCAACCTTTGTGTGAAGGACCTTATATAGAAAAGCTTCGAGAAATTACAAAAGCCTCCTTGAGGTTTATTTAAACTTTACACTTTGAGCCTTTCATTTTTAAAATTTAAAATTTAATCTTTATCAAAATTGTCACGTTGACTGTATGTATCATGAAAAATCGTAAGTCCAGATAGAAAGACCATAATATCCATAATACGCATTAAATGAAAAATGGTTCTAGTCTCTTTCAATCTTATGTTCATAGTGTCCACTATTTCACATGGACCTACTTGGACTCTTACACTTATTCCTTAACTCCATGACATCCGTTTGTTTCACAAGTCTGGCGTGCACGTTTGGTCGTTCCAGACATTTTTTATTATTATTTAACCAGCATCTATTGTACTGTTTATGGACATGAATAATACAAATAGGCATGTAAACAGCAATTTTAAAAGTGAACAGTAATTAAAAAATAATTTTTTATTATTTTCAATTTTCAATTTTCAGCAAAATATGCGATATCCAAACGCATAAGACTCACGTTTTCTTCTCTCCAAACCCATATAGTTGAAACCCTAAACATCTAAATTTTACTGAAAAAACAATGAGTTCCAGACGAAAAAAAAAATCCTAAATAAAATGGTAAATAAAGCATTGACAAAATAAATGTGTGAAGTCTTTAGGGTTTTGGTTTCTTTCATCAAACCTAGATATCTTATATGTGTTTAATTCGAAGTTTTCTTGCTCATTGTTATATACACACACACATATACATATATATATATATATATATATATTTAATAGAGTAAATAAAGTGTTCTTTAAATGTACCAATTCATGCAAACTAGCTAGCTAAGATAATTGTGGTATTTATTATTATTTTAAAATATTGCAGAAATGCTGCTGGGCTATTTAAGTAATCATCACTTTCTTTGCAATCGAGTGCGCGTATATCGAAACCATCACATGAAAATATCTTCTTCTTTTTTCCTTGTGTTTTGTTTCAACTTAAAAAAAAAAAAAAAAAAAAAAAAAAAAAAAAAAAAAAAAAAAAAAACTACGTTTCATTCTATAGACACTAGATTTTAGATGCTAAGGGTTACCTTTTTAAATTTTTTGTGTATCATCTTGGAACTTTATTAGGACATTTTTGGGGCACTAATGGTACTAACAGTCCATTTGGATAGAAAGAAAGAAAAGTGTGAGGATAGAAAATGAGAAGGAATGTAAAAGTGAGAGGAAAAAAGATATTTTAGTTTCCCTCATTTGTGTTTGATTAGAGATGGAAAAGTGGAGAAATGAAAAAATAAGTTTGTATAAATTTACTCATATACCCTTATTAAAAAATGATACTGAATTTAAACAAAAAGTGACAAACAACCATAAAAAAAAAAAGGAAATCACACATTGATTAAAAAAGAAAAATTATGCCAATAAAAAAAATGAAATTTTAAAAGAAAATATCACTTCTAGTGAGAACACCACCCCCCCCCCCCCTCCCCCTCAAGAAAAAAAAAAAAAAAACAAAAACAAAAACAAAACAAAAGAACCTGTTACCCATATCATTACCACGCCCATACCTAGGAGAATAGTGCCAAAAAAACAACAATAACAAGAAGAAGCAAGTCCAGCACATAAGAGGAGGAGAAAGTAAAGAAGTTCAATCATTGACTACAACAATTCCTCTCTCCACTATTTTCTACCCAAATTGGGGAGATAGAATTTTTGGTGAGCTAGGGAGAAAACACTGTACACCAGCCCCACCAATTTTCCATCATTCCCTTCTCTCCAACCAAACACCCAAAAAATCAATTCTCTCCACTTTTCTCTTCTCCATTTTTTGTAGTCCCTATTTCACCCCAAACCAAACTGACTCTTAAGAGCACATTTGGTAGATTGTTAAAGACCCCGTAATGGAATGACTATTTCTTAGGAATAGCCATTTAATTGTTTAGTTGTGTTATATTTTAACCAACAGTTACTTCTTAGGAATCGCTATTCATTAAAATAAAGAATAAATATTTCTTATAAAAATGACTGTAATTACTATTCCTTAACTTATACAAATTTAAGTTCCAAAAAAATCTCTCCTATTCCCTACCAAGTACTCTACATCTCATTTTTTTCAACAAAAAAAAGTACTCTATATCTCCTTCTTCTCCCAACTCGACCTATCGTAAAAAAAAAAAAAAAAAAAAAAAAAAAAAAAAAAAAAAAAAAAATTCGTAACCCAACCCACCAACCCTTAAAAACCGACTCAACCCAATAGGTTAGGTTGGATCGGGTCAGTTTTGGTGGGTTCGCTGCACACCCCTAGAGGAGGTAGTTCAATCATTGATTGCAACAATTCCTCTCTCATCTATTATCTACCCAAATTGGGGAGATAGAATTTTGGTGAGCTAGGGAGAAAACATCCCGGCCCCACCAATTTTCCATCCTTCTCTTATCTCCAACCAAACACCCATAAAATCAGTTTTCTCTCTACTTTTCTCTTCTCCATTTTCTATCACCCCTATTTTACCCCAAACTAAACCGACCCCTAGGGGTACATTTGGTACATTTTAATAGACCCCGTAATGGAATGACTATTCCTTAGGAATAGCCACTCAATTTTTTAGTTGTGTTTTATTATAATGAATAGTTATTCTTTAGGAAAGACCATTCATCAAAATAAAGAATAGATATTCCTTATTAAAATAACTGTAATTACTATTACTTATACAAATTTAAGTTCCAAAAAAGTCTCTACTCTTCCCTACCAGGCACTATATATAATAGATTCCAATTTGATCAACTAGTAAAGTCTTTGATGGTTGAATAAGAAACCTGAGATTTAATCCCCGCCTACACTTGAAATCGATTGTCGTCTTCGTTTGATGATAAAGAGCTATCATTAGAAGTAGAGGTGGCAAAATTGGACACGACCTGCGAACCCAATACGACACAACACGAAATTAGTAGGTTATGGGTTGAGGCTTAATAGATTCGTGTTATATTCGGGTTGACATGATTAACCCGTTTAATAAACGGGTTGAGTTAGTGTCTATCATATGCCCGTTTGGGTATGACCCATGTAATTAAATGACATTTTACCAATATACCTTTCAAACCATAGGTATATAAACTTATTAGTTGTTGTGGCTTATTTTCTTTGACATATTATGATTGATTATTTGTGATATTGAGATATGCTTTAGTTTTAAATGATTATTTGTGATACAGTTACTCGTTCGTTCTGAATTTTATATTAAAAATATTTATATGTTTGGTTTTTCATAATTTATATCAATTTGGTTCATACTAAAATTTATTTTTTTATTTTTGTTTTGATTAAATTTGATAAACAGGTCGACACGACTGACCTGTTTAATAAATGAGCCGTGTTAGGATTGATGAATCTTGACCCATTTAATAAACATGTTGGATTAGTGTTGACCCATATAGTCAGATACTTATTAGTCGACACGACATAAACCCGATACGCAAACACGAATTGCCACCTTTAATTAGAAGCAGACACTATAGATTGAAACTCTCTTAAAAAAAAAAAAATACATCTCATTTTTCTCAATAAAAAGAAAGTACTCTATATCTTCTTGTTCTCCCTCTCTCCTTATGCTTTTTGTAACTCATTTATTCTCTACGCAATACGTAGTATTTATTGGCTTTGTTCTTTATTGATGAGATTTTTTGTCTTAGTTTTTCTATTAATTGTTCCTTCCAGTACCACAAGGAAGAGACCCAACTTTAATTTTAATTTTTGGCTATCAAGAGAGACACCCAATTCTAGGTGGATGGTTTTCATTTTTTTTTCCCGTTAATTATCATCTTAAAATAATACAAAGAGGATAAAATAATCAACTATTCCCAGCATTAATTTCTTTCTCCGGTGTGAACATGAGATTAAACTCATGCTCTTTTTTTTTTTTTTTTTAGTTTGATATTTTTAAATTGATAAACTCCTGTTAGTTCTACTGTTTATATCTATTTTGATGTTGAAACAAATTGAAAATTAATTCAAAACACAACCCAATGTGTAAATATATAAAAAAGAGTGTTTTGGAAAATTTGACTACATATGTACCATTTCACCACCTTATTCAAGTTTCTTCAACAAATGGTTGAATATGAATTATTATTCCATTCCACCTTCTTTTATTTCATGTAATACCTATTCCTATTACACTGTAATCATCGTTATATTTTACCAAACGTGCTCTAGTGTTGGCTAAACCGCTAGGTATTCGATCATTGAGTGTTGGTGCTTCTTGTCCTAAACTCAATGTAATTATAGTTCAATAACTAATATGAGGTACGCACTCATGATTTCACGCGTGGAATTATTTAAAAAAAAAAAAAAAACATTGAAGTGGTAACCGTAAGAAATTAGAAAACTTATTTTTTAATTGTTATGGGCAATATTGGGTTTCGTAAATTTTTTTTTTGGAGAGAGTGGTGTATCTAATGGTTTATTACGCGTAGTTTCGATGATCCTGAGGAGATTTTTGTAATTTTCCCAAAAATATATGATCCCCACATCCAAAAATTATGTTTAAATATAGGAATAGGATAGAAATGGAGATGATTATCAGCAATATTAAAAAAATATATATATAAAAGGAAAAAGGAAAGATAGAAATAGAACTGGACATTTCGTACCACTTTTTAGTTTCTACAAGTATATTTTTTTTGATGAATAGTTTCTACAAGTATAACACCTTAGACAAGCATGGCCGTTAAGGTTTTTACTTTTTTTTTTCTTTAATTATGAAACCTTAGACAAGCATGACTGTGTTTGAAATTGGGGAATTCATATTACTCCTGGTATCCAGATTCCTAAGAATGTGATTCCTAAGAATCACATTTATAGGAATGTAGCTATTCTTATGTTTGGTTTCATTAGGAGATTCCCAGAAATGTGAGATGATAATGTTTGGTGTATTCTCAGAAATCTTAAATAAATTATTTATTTTTCCCATTTTATCCTTAGATTTGAATATGAACTACTAAATCTTAAAAAAAAAAAAATTCCTCTAAATAAATAATGAAAAAAAATATAAACTATTAATTAGTCCTTTAAAAAAATATTTTCCTTTAAATAAATTAATAATTTGTTGAACAACACATACACAACAGTATAAGTGAATACTTGGCAATAATGGAGGGTCTCCTTTAAACTTTTTTTTTTTCCACACGTAAAATCTAAATAGAATTTTGTTAAAAAATATATTAAAAGAGTTGTATTTATGTTGTTTTGGTGGGAAAAGATAAGGACAAGAGAAAAGATATTGATAACTTGTTTTATATTTTATCTTAATTGTTTAAATGATAAGGAAAAAGGGTTAAAATTGTCAATTTATAAAAAAATACAATTTCCTTTAAGCTTGAAAATCTGGATACCTACCTGTTTTAAAGGGAATCCACATTTCTACTGATAGGGGTTTAAGGGGGGAATCTAAATTCTCCTAGCATCTGATTCCCTAGCGTAATTTGCAACCAAACATGAGAATCTTTAAACATTCCTGAGAATTCTAAAACATTACTCCGTACCAAACGCCACATCAAGGTTTCACTTTTTATTTTCCACAATTATAACACCTTAGAGTCTTAGAGCAATTGCATCAGTTGATGCAAAAAATTTTGCATTTTAAACATCTAAAACTTACTTTTTCTATTTTACACACTCATTTTTACAAAGCACCCACATCAGTTTATCTATTTTACACATTTATTTAATAAAATAATCATTCTTTTACCATTTTTTATTTTTCTCTCCCTTGCCGCTTTTTTCTCACAGACCTAATCCGAAAGGACCGAAACCCATCTCCCTCAGAACAACTCTCTCTCTCACAAACCCAAACCAGTGAACCACCACCACACAAACCTTAAGATTTTAGCTCCGACGAAGCACTTGTTCATTGCCTCGTTCAACGCCTCGTCATCGCCACATCGCTTCAGTGGGTTCCGAAGGTTGATCGTCTCTGCTGCGGCTATGAAGGTTGATCAAAGCTTTCTCCAGCTCTTGTCGAAGTCGACGCCAAAGAAGACGACGCCATGTTCTCCGGCCAAATCCGACCAGAATCTGAGAATCCTGACACCGACAAAGAGAATCGGCAAAAAAGTTTGATGATCGGCGGCAATGGTGAGAGTGAGAGCTAATGAGGAAAAGGGGGAGTGAGGTGAGGTGAGAGCAGTGACAAGGAGAGAGTCCGGTATGAGTGAGAGTGAGAGCAGAGACAAGAGAGAGAAAAAACTAATAAAATATTATATCCACATGCTACAGTAACCGTGCATATATGCACGGTTACTGTAGTAATGGTGCAAAAATGCACAATTGATTGAATCCACAATATTATATCCACATTTTAAATGTTGAAGTTTTTTCAGGACTTTATAATGCACAATATTATATCCACATTTTAAATGTTGAAGTTTTTTCAGGACTTCATAGGTTGAATCCAAAATGTAGTATTAACCTCTGAGATCAATTTTGAAATGCTTGTCATGGAACTTGATTTCAGCATAATTTCAATACTTGAAAAAATTATCTAAATGAGTGTGGATGGTGGAGGAATTATACAATTCTCATGGTCGATCACGTTATTTGTCCACCATTCCACGAAAAAACTCTCACATATTTAAAATTGTTGAATTAGCTTATGATATAAAAACCAACATAAGAACCATATAATTTCTCTAAATGGTACCTCAATTTATGGTAATATTTTGAGGAAGAGTTCTATACTATGATTATCCCTCTTAATAACACATGGTAATTTTCCAAATTTGAAAATTCTTTGTATTTGTTGATAACTATCTCTAATTTTACATTTAAGTAAAAATAAAAATCAATAACATGACAATTCTTTATTTAATAACCTTATATAATTTTAGCTTAGAAAGTTTTTAGATGTCGAATAACAATATCATACACTTAACACATAAGTTCCGTTCTTTTTCGGTTTTCACATTTTTATGTCGTATTTTTTAAACAATTTTTTCTTAAAAGATTCCAAATTATACGTGACAGTATATTTATCGTATTGTATTTTACTAACTATGTTATTAGTACATTAAAATTATTAATATCAATTACTATAAATGAAACTTTATTTAAAATACCACTCTCATTAAAACTCAATTATGAAAAATTTCAAAAGTACAAAATTTTAAATTTTAAATTTGAAAGAATTAGAGTATTTATTGATAAATATCAATAACATGGCAATTCTTAATTTAACACCCTTATATGATTTTAGCTTATAAAATTTTTAGTGACGCATGACAATATTTATTTAGTGACATATATGAATTAAGGATTAGTCACTCAATTTAATGGTTAAGACTTAAGAACTTCTTCCTGATGGACTTGCTTGGCATGCTAACTTGACTTGACTTATATCTTGTTGAAAAAGAGTTTATATCAATAAGTAGAATCCTTTATTTTGACTCTCAAAAAAAGAATCCTTTATTTTGAATCCATTATCAGTTGCACGCTTTTAATGGGGTGACATTTTTTATTTTTCAGAAACTTTTGTGCTCTTAAAAACAGTCTATTATTGTATGGGACTTTTTTGACTTACCAAAGTTTTTTTTTTTTTTTAATTTAAAATCTTTTGCGTTCAGATTTCGCTGCTTGAGTGGGAAACTTGGACTAATAATGGGTCTGGTTTTCTTTCGATCAAAAAATTGTAATGGGCGACTCCGAAAATTAGTCTCCTCTCCCACTCCTACGTCTGTCTCTTTGTCTAACTCATATAATAATGATGATAACTCGTTGGAAAAGGTAAAAGAAACCCTCAGTCTCCTCTGTTTTTCTGCTTAACTCTCTTTATATTTTTCCTCTGGTAAATATAAAATCAAAGTGGGGTTAATGAATTGTAATCTTCTGACCCCTCCCTTCCTATCTCAATTAATGAGTATATGTAAAGGACAAAATCAACAAAAGGTCTAATGGTCCTTTAATCCAAAAATGTCTTGTCATGTTCCCAAATGACTTTGTCAAATTATGTTATAAATACATTAGTAAGGTACCACCCTACAAGTACAAGTGCTTGTGAGGTGTGGGAGATAAGGGCCGGAGTTCAAGTTTCTAGGAGAAAATTTTACACATATATACACTTAAATTAGGTTAGAGTAGAAATTCTATCTTATATAAAAAAATAAAAAAATAAATAAAAGTAATGCATACACAACAATTTTCACTACTTTTTTCACAACAATTGAATCAGCAAATTTTTATTAATTCACGTACGCACTTATCACTAAAATCATGTTGTAACTTGCTATTAATAGCTCACCACCTAGGCAAGTAATATTTTTTTGTCAAATTATTTGTGTGCTTAGAATTATTGTTATGGTTAATATAAATTGAATCAACTTTGAACATGTAATATAATTTAGTGATCTACTCATACTTAGCACTTATTTGATTGAAATTAAATGAATCAATCCTAAAGTTTTAATATTCCTCTCAACTCAACTCGTTTACAAATGTTATGATTGAAAACATTAACCAGAGACCTAGGGAAAATTCGCTTGAGGCTACTTTATTGAAAGCCCTTTAGAGTCATCATTCGATGGTTTGAGAGTTGCATTAATATCTCTGGCGCCCAATATATACGAGCCATACGAAATTCAAATCCTTGTAATCTTAAGCAAATGTGGCCATTCCTAGCTTGTGGTAATTGCAGAGCTTGAGATTATGAGGTCCCAGCACTAGGAGTGAGTTTGGTAACCAGGTTGAAATATGAGACAGAGAGAGCCCATTTTCTACAAAAATTTAAAAGTAATAATATTATGTCAATGAACCATAAAAGAGAGAGAGCCCATTTTCTACAAAATTTTAAAGTAATAATATTATGTCAATAAACTGTAAGATAAAGTTTAAAACGGTGTGCCTATTCAATAAGTATAAGGGCCTCTATATGTAGGAGCCCTGGCATTTTTTGTCATACCAAACATTGAAAAATGCAAGAAGCATTTTTCACCAAAATGAAAGAAACATAATATTATGTAAAAAATTTGTAAGATCGAATTCGAAAGGCTTAAACAATCCAATGGCTAAAAGGGTCCATGTATTTTATATATATAAAAAAAAAGGTAAAAGGGACCATGTAAGAGTCCTAGCATCATGATGAAGCTTGAATGACAAGTGCTCCATATTATCAAACATTGAATAAGGATCTTAAGTAAGCCCACCGTGCCTACCCACAAGAATACTCGCTACAACCTCGATCGAAGACCACCTCTACCTCCATCAACAAAAGCGCCAACAACCGTTTCTTCTTTGGCTAAGTTAAATAAGAAGTTAAGAACAACAACATTGTGTGCATACTTTCACTACTTCAGGAAAAATCAAAATGAAAATATAATTGTTTATCTTCCTCAAAAAACTTTAATGATATAAACAAATGTTTTATCTTAGAGCATTAGCATTGGGAATGCTATATGCCATATGTAAGCAAAATATAGCATAAAGGCACAAAAAACTCTCACATCCGGACTTGTAAAAAGCAAGTATTGCAAAAAAATTTGCAATACTGCTACAGTGCAATTCTACCTTTAGAATTGCACTGTAGCAACAATTGTAAATCAAATACTATTTTTTATTCACTGACTCTCTCTCTCACTCTCCTCTGTTTCTCATCTCGTTTCTCTCTCCACAACGGGCGCTCTCTCTCTCTCTCTCACGGTGGGCTATTCTGGCATGGGTTGTGGGTTCGGCGTGGAGGTGAGACTGGGGAAGTCGAGATCGGCGTGATCCTTCACCTTGATCATCCACCGTGATCATCAACGGAGCTCCACCGTGATCATCAACAGTAGATCGGATCGGAGGGGAGGTGGAGAAGCGCCAAGTCACAAACGGAGAGAGAGATGAGAGAGGGAGACTGAGAGTGAAAACGGTATGGGTATGGGTTTTCTCTTTGTGATTTCATCTGGGTTTTTTTTTATTTTTATTTTAGCTTGATTTTCGGCTTAGAATTCTGATTGGCTAGATCAAATGCAAGGTAGATGTTGATTTTGGATTGGATTTTTTTGTGGGTTCATGGTGGTGGAGGTGGGGGTTGCCGTCGTGGTGGTGGGGGTGGGTTTTTGTTATGGGTCATCTGTGGGCTCACGGTGGTGATGGTGGTGGCAGGTGGTTTTTGGGTTTTATTTGGGTGGGTCACGGTGGGTATGCTGCCTGGTTCTTGGGTCACGGCGGGTTTGCCGTGATTGTAGTTTTGGTGCAGTGGTAACTCTATCGTTGGTGGTGGTGTGGTTTGCTGGATGGTGGTTTGGTGTAGATATATTATTAGGCAGATATATTATTTTAATAAGTAGAAGAGAAAAATAAAAGTTTGGGATGTTGAGGGTATTGTAAAATGGCATAGTATAGTAATAAAGTTACTTTTTAAAATGGTAAAATAGAGTAGAATTAGAATTCTCTGATGACCATGCTCTTACACAGTCCAACACTAACTACGTAAATGAACGAAATATCAACATTAACGAAAGTCCAATGGACAAAAGACATCTAAACTACTATCGTCTAATCATACATATTTATGGTTGATCGATATTCATCAAAACTATTGATTTCAGTAACGAAGTACGTACACTGTAGTACACACTACATTCACTCGTGCATGATTCACAGTTCTCACTAACAGTTATCATGCTAGGTTCAATAGTCAGTCATGGTCGTTAATGACCGCTAAAGTCAGGCTAGGAAAATGTTTTAAAATTTTAACGCGTCTCTACTTTTTTCAGATCTCCAATAATTGTCCTTAGTATATTTGTTAGGAAATTTTTAATACCACTTTTATAAAAAATATAAAAAATACTAGTTTTTTTTTTCTTTATCCATTTTCTAAAAACAGTTTCTAAATTAATATCCTTAGGATATCCATTAACTTTTCTCTAATTATAAATAAATACTTGGTGGGATATCCTAGCTATCATTATTATCTATATATATATATATATATATATATATAAAACCGAAACCTCTGAAACTTCCACAATTTTCCACATCATCATTTTATTTTATTTTTTTAATTTTTAAAATTAAATAGTGAGAGAGTCCTAACATGAGTCTCTCTCTCTTTCTTTTTTCCTCATTATTTTAATTTATAAAAAATTAAATTTTAAAACTAAATAGTGAGAGAGTCCTAATAGGAGTCTCTCTCTCTCTTTTCCTTAATCCTAAAGTTTTTTATTTTTATTTTTTTTACGTGAGTCTTTTTTTTTAACCTAAAGTGAGTCCTTAAAAAAAAAAAAAAATCTAACGTGAGGTCTAATTAAAAAAAATTATTTTTTTAATCATAATTCTAATGTAAGTCTTTCAAAAAGTTAAAATTTTCGATTTTACATTATATATAGATAATAACAATGATGTGACAAGCTCTAAGAATATGAGAATGCAATTTGTAAATCTACTGTCAAGATAATATAGTATATAAAAATTAAAGTATAGTCGCTATGATGAATTGATATATATATATATATATATATATATAAAACCGAAGCCTCTGAAGCTCCCACAATTTTCCACATCATCATTTTAATTTTTTTTAATTTTTAAAATTAAATAGTGAGAGAGTCCTAACATGAGTCTCTCTCTCTCTTTTTTCCTCATTATTTTAATTTATAAAAAATTTTAATTTTTAAAACTAAACAGTGAGAGAGTCCTAATAAGAGTTTCTCTCTCTTTTTTCCTTAATCCTAAAGTTTTTTTTTTTTACGTGAGTCTTTTTTTTTTTACCTAAAGTGAGTCCTTAAAAAAAAAAAAAAAAATCTAACGTGAGGTCTAATTAAAAAAAAAATTATTTTTTTAATCCTAATTCTAACGTAAGTCTTTCAAAAAGTTAAAATTTTCAGTTTTACATTATATATAGATAATAACAATGATGTGACAATCTCTAAGAATATGAGAATGCAATTTGTAGATCTACTGTCAAGATAATATAGATTAGATTGGTACTAGATAGTAGATTTAATTGCAGTTGAGTATTATGTGAAGTTATCACCATAGATCCCACAATTTTGCACATCATCATTTTAATTTTTTTTTAATTTTTAAAATTAAATAGTGAGAGAGTCTTAACATGAGTCTCTCTCTTTCTTTTTTCCTCATTATTTTAATTTATAAAAAATTTTAATTTTTAAAACTAAATAATGAGAGAATCCTAATAGGAGTCTCTCTCTCTTTTTTCCTTAATCCTAAAGTTTTTTTTTTACGTGAGTCTTTTTTTTTTTTAACCTAAAGTGAGTCCTTTAAAAAAAAAAAAAAAAATCTAACATGAGGTCTAATTAAAAAAAAAATTATTTTTTTAATCCTAATTCTAATGTAAGTCTTTCAAAAAGTTAAAATTTTTGGTTTTACATTATATATATATAATAACAATGATGTGACAAGCTCTAAGAATATGAGAATGCAATTTGTAGATCTACTGTCAAGATAATATAGATTAGATTGGTAGTAGATAGTAGATTTAATTGCAGTTGAGTATTATATGAAGTTATCACCGTAGGATACCCCACGTTGGAATGTGTTATGTGAAACCAATGATATGAAAGAAAAAAATTTTTTCTAAATCATTATATTGAACAAATTAATTATTTTCATTCATTTTTAAATTATACATTTTTAAAATTTAAGTCATATATCTTTTAGTAAAATAAGTACTTTTAATTTTTATTTAACTATCCCGTGCATAGCACGGGTTAGCGACTAGTTTGTTCTAATTTGAATCACCACTGAAATCACATTTTTATCTACCAGTAATAGCCAATATTAATCTATCACTTAGAATTTATTATTAAAATATTGTGTACATATATAGCATTTCTTATCATTATTATCCGTTTACTTCCATGTCCCATAGATTAATTTGGAATATTTTGCCCCGTGGATTTGATAACTATGCCTTTAATTTGCAATCCTTGACTTTTTTTTTCTTTTCTTTTTTTTTTTTTTTTTGGGAAGAAAGACTAAAATATTATTAAGAAAACCCAGTCAAATATGCTAAAGTTATATAAAAAATGTGTGATAGAACATCTTCCATCCACCTTGATAAACCACTGACATGTCTTGCATGTCTAGCAAGGTAATTATGTGTTATAGAGTTATCCCGTCTACAAGTATGAGAAAAAATAATAGAACTAAAAACCTCTGCAAGAGATTTAACATCAACAATGAGGGTAACCAAAGAAGCAAGAGATTCCTCTTCACTTCTAAGAGCATTAGCATTTGGCACACTAAAGTGACTAAACACCAAAAAACCTCTCACATCAAATGTTCTAAGTGCTAAAAATTTTAGCATGGATGAAAAGTAGTGTTCCAAATTTATTATGGAACAGACAGAAATTGTATACTCTCTCTCTCTCTCTCTCTCTCTCTCTCTCTCTCCTATTGCTTCTCCTCTCTTCCTCCATTCCGCCACCTAGCCACCAATCTCTCCATTCCGTCATCGATCTCTTTTCTGGCCGCCAATCTTGCCATTATCGTTGATGTGGTTGATGTCGGTGTTTTAGGTTGGTTGTTGGAGGTTATTGTGTGGGGTTTTTTTTTTTTTGGTTGATGCGGGAGTGATGGTGATGGGTTGCAATAGGTCTTCGGCGGTGGTGGGTTTGCAGATTCAGTGGATTCCAATTTATCTCCTCTCTCACTTTTTCTCTAACTCAATGGTGGGTGATAGTGGTTTTGGGCTGGGTTTGGATGGCCATGGGTGGTGGGTTGCATTACAGTTTTGTGGGTTTGCTGTGTTTAATTTATGTTAGTAGCTTATGGTTGGTTGATTTTGGTATTGTTTCATATTTGGGTTGTTTTTTGTATTTGTGGTGGCGTTTTGTTGGTGGTTATGGGTAGTGGTCATGGTTGTTTTGAGTTGTGGTCTCAGAAGTATTGGTGATTGGGTTTTAGTTTAGAGTAGAGAGAAGAGAGAGAGAGATTTTGGGTTTAGAGAAATTAAATGATTTTTTTTTGGGTTATATTATTAATATGTTGTAATGTAAAAATAGAACATTTGATGTGAAGTGTATTGTAAAATAATATGGGAAATTAAATAAAATGGGTTTTGATGTGTTAAAATGACATTTAGCATAGCACAACTAATGCTAGTGCTCTAAGAGCATTGATTACCAATTCTGAATCTTCCTCTTCGGGTTCGTTTGGTTGGAAGGGTGGAAAAGTAAGAGGATAGAAAATATTTTAATTTTTCTCCTTTTTGTTTGGTTGGGAGTCGAAAAGTGGAAGGATAGAAAAAGTGAGTTTGTATAAATTTACTCATATACCCTAATTAAAAAATGATGGCCAATTAAAACAAAAAAGTGACAAACAACCCAAAAAAAAAAAAAGCAATCACCCAGTTTATTAAAAAATAAAAATCACGTCTAGTTAAACAAAAACAAAACAAAACAAAACAACTATCACAACGACAACCCGGGAAATCCAAAAAAAATAATAATAATAAGGAAGAAGGCAACATCCAAGAAAAGAAAAAAAAAAGAAGAAGAAAATTAGGAAAGGCAACGGCCCAGGAAAGGAAAAGAAGAAAAGAAAAGAAAAGAAAAGAAAATTGGTAGAGGCAACGTACCTAGCTAGGAAAGGAAAAGAAAAAGAAAGGAAAAGAAAAAAAGAAAAAAAGAAAATTGGTAGAGCAACGTGCCAGGAAGGGAAAAGAAAAGAAAAAAAAAAAAGGCAGATGTAATGTGTAAGAGCATTAGCATTGGGGAATGCAAATGCCAAATTGATGCCAAATGTAAGGAGAATTTGGCATTTGTAGCCCCAAAGTGCTCTGCATCAGAGAATTGTAAACCCAGATATTGCAAATTTTTTTGCAATACTGCTACAGTGCAATTCTAAAGATAGAATTGCATTGTAGCAGTATTGTAAAAAAAAAAAAAAATTTATGATGCATTTTTCCCTCGAAATTTCTCTCTCATCTCTCATTATTTCTGTTTTCTTCTCTCTCTTCCTTCTCTGTTTCTCTATCTGCTCTCTTATCTCTAAAGCTTCATCTCCGAAATTTCTTACCCATCTCCATCTTCGAAATTTCTCACCCATCTCACACGGCATTTCTCTCATCTCTCATCGCACTGCTCAACCAATTCACCCTCACCCATCTCCATCGCTGAAGCTTCACACGGCCTCTCTCTCATCTCTCATCTCTCATCGCACTGTAGCTCAACCGATTCACCCTCATCCATCTCCATCGCTGAAGCTTCACACGGCCTCTCTCTCATCTCTCACTGTAGCTCAATCGATTCACCCTCACCCATCTCTAAATCCCTTGCCGATTTACTCATCTCATAAACCTAACACTCTAGATAGCTCTACCCATTACCGATTTACTCATCTCAAGGGTTTTTGGGTTTGGGTTAAGATTTTGCAAAAATGAAGCTCTGTCGGTGTTGGGGGATTTAGCTCCGTCGGTGTTGGTGCTGACTTTAAGGTGGGTTTTGATCAATGTATTAGAGTTATTGTGTTTGTGTTTCTTTTCTCTCTCTGCAAGAAAAAGAGGGATTCAGCTTGTGTTTGTGTTTGGGTTTTGATCAAAGAATTTTTGTTGATGTTTGCAGAGGTGAGATTCAGCTTCATCATGAGGAGTTTTCGCTCTCTGGCACGGGATTAGCATCTTCAGAAAGTTTGCTCAGGTTCATCTTCAATTACTAGTAAGTTTCTCTCTCTTTCTATTTCTCTCCCTTCTCTCTTTTCTCTTTGTTTCTGTACCCCTTTGTAAAACCATTCTTTGACAAGCCTTTTTTTTTTTTCTCACAAATCATTCAACAACTCCTCCTTTCTACCAAAATCCCAATTTTATTAGATAATTGGTGTTCTTGTATTCTATTAATATTTGGCTGTGTACAGGGCTAGTATTTTTGTAACAAAAAATCACTGTAGTATAGTCGAAATATGTTGATTAGGAGCTGTCAACAAATATTGTTTTGATTAGGAGTTGTCAACATATATTGTAGGATGTTGCTATATGTGAGAAGTTGCCACCAAAATATTATGATTAGCTTATACTGATTGTAAAGTTATAAATAAGAATTGATTTCATACAGTAATTGACTTCATACACTAACAATTTAAGTTCCCTATTTAAAAAGGATGGTTAGGCAAGAAGACATTGAACAATATGGTAGTTTCTTACAAGGGGATTTTGATTTTGTGGAACCATTTTTAAGTGGGTCTTAAAATCCTTCAATGCCCATCCTGTCTTTACTGGAAGTTCAAATTGGAGCCTCTAATTCAACAAAACATGGTGGCAACTTAAGTGTAGATGAGGACCTCCTCCTCATCTCTGCATGGCTTAACATTGGCATGGATGCCGTGCATGGTACTGAACAAAAGGATGAAAAATTTTGGGCGAAAATTTGGGAATACTTTTGCGCGAATGATACTTACGGATCCACACGATCTAGTTTCTCCCTATCAAGTCGATGGGGAAATATCAATAGGAAGACAAGTAGGTTTGCTGGGTTAATGGCTAAAGTTGAAGCCCGAAATAGAAGTGGTGCGACTGACGAGGACAAGGTATAAATTATATTGCAATGGTGTCACAATATTAATTTCCTTTATAGTTTCAAGACTAATTATTTTGTTTAAAAAAAAAAAAAACTTTAGTTGAAAGATGCAAAGGATCTATATAAAGCTACACCAAATTCATCAACCGGCAAAAAAATAGCTTTTGCCTATGAACATTGTTGGGTTGTGTTGAAGAACTAACCAAAGTGGAGTATGCCTAAGGAAAAATCAAAAGGGCTCCCTCAAACTCCAAGTTCAATTGATCAAGTTGATAGTAATGATGATGACACAGTGGTGCTAGAGAGACCAATTGGTAGAAAAGACGAAAAGGCTAAGCGAAAGAGGACAGATGGTGATAAGGGTTTTGATGATTATTTGGCGAAAAAATTGCAATATATTCAGGCATCACATGAACAAGACAAAGAGGCTCTTCGCATTAAAGCGGATAAGATTCGAGTGGATGCGGAAAGGATTTGTCTTGAAACTATTAGGGAGGAGGGAAGAATAATGACCATGGATACAAGTGGCATGAATGAAAAAGAAAGACTTTATTTTGAAAATCTCAAGGATCAAATCCTTGCAAGACAAGTTGGGTTTGACCCAAGGAACATGTAGATGTCTTGTTGTAACCTTAGGGTTGGGGTTCGGCATATGTAGATGCCATTTTGTTTCGACTTTATTTTGGTAGTGGCTTATTTTAAGCGTAGGTTTGGAACATGTAGGTGATGTATTGTTCCAACTTGGTCAATTGGTAGTAGGTTGTGCCACTTATGTAAGCATATCATTTTTGCTTATATATAAAACTTATGTATTTTCTATGTTTGATATCATATTTTCTACCAATTGGTTGTTCCAACTTTAAGTTTTTTTTTTTTTTTTTTTTTTTTTTTTTTTTTTTTCCAGTTTTATACTTCTGTTTAATTTTTTCTGATAGTTATTTGCCTGCTGGTATCTGTTTTAAGTTTGTTTAATTCTGTTTTAAGGGTGTTTCTTTGGCTGCCTGAAGTCTGTTTTCAGTTATATGCTTTTGAAGTTTGCTAGCTGTTTATGTGGTTGTTTACTGCTGTTTGTGTGGCTGTTTGGTGAGATTAGAAGCACTCTAGATGGTAGGGGGTGGGGGGCATACAACAAAATCTCGGCTATAGAGACATGACTATAAAAAGATAAAGAGAAAGGACAACCCCTTCCTTCATCCAAAATAAGTAATTATGTTGATTTTCTAATATAACTGTTGTAGCTTTTATGGTTAAGTATAATGACCCATTTGCTTGTTATAGGCAACTATAATCAATGGGTCTTTGGATTATTATAGGCAACTTCTTTTGCATTTAAAAAAAAAAAAATCACGAATTGACTCTAATGAGCATCCCCTCTGTTTTGTTCTATTTTTTATTTCTTCAAATTGCACAGATAACCATTTTATCCTCGCTAGCATTTGTGTAATATTGCACCCTGCATTTGGAACACCTTCAAGTGTATATATGTTATGTTAATTATTGGTTTAGATTTTAAAATTTCTATTTTTTAGAGAAAACTGAGAATATTGGGCTATTGCTGAGGAATATGCGAGTCTTGATCAAAATTTGTGACATTTGACTTGGCTTCTTTAAGAGCAATAAAGATGCCACATGGTGCCAACTTGTCAGAATCAAGTACCACTCAGAAATTGACATGTGGCGTGTGACCCTAGAACATGCATGTGTTGGAATTTAATAACAAAATTGAGTGTAAAAAAAAAAAAAAAAAAAAAAAAAACATGAGAGTGGCTTTTTGGAGTAGCTTTGCTCATGGGGAGACACACGCTACACACCCCTTAGCCACTCAAATAGTATCCTCTCTCTGTAAACTACTTTTGGTTTCGGGGGAAGAAACAGCTTTTCATACTCATCATATATACAAGTATGTAAGCCAACTACAAGACTAAACATCCTTTTCCAAATTTCATATTATCTATTACCAACTCAACAGGTACCTATCTCCCACTTTGTCTTTTCTATCTATCTATTTGTCTACCTATCTATTTCATTCACATATTTGCTTTTTTCAAAATGTTTTTTTTTTTTTCTTTTCTTCTGGTGGCAAATCAATTTGGTTTATTGCAGTATAATGCGTCAGCTTATTGAAATCTCAATTTCTTTGTTTACTTTTCAACTTGTCGGAGATGAATTTCTACTTGTTTTGAAGTTGGGGTAAGAAGAGAGCTAGGCCTAGCCTCTCCCATTTGTAATGAGTTCTGGTCTTTGATTGGGCATGTGGGTCTCTGTCAAATGGCTTATTTCCCTTGTTTTTGTTATCTAATTTAAACTACTGGGTTGATTCCAATATTTAGTTAAAGATGCAATTTTGACTTGTGCCCACCAATTTAAGAACTGTTTATGCCTTATGGTGCAAAAGAAATAAAGAAGAAGAAGAATTTAATTGTTGTTAGCTGAAAACCAATTTCTTCAGTTGTTTAACCTCAGATATTTTAACAAGCAGTGACCAGAAAGAACAAATACATCCTCTATATTGAGCTTAATACCTGAAAAAGTTTCGGTTAGTTTGTTGAGACCAAAACAATAGAAGTCCAAAATTCAATCCGTTTTAAGTCATGTTGGTGGTACTAGTAGCACTATTAATTGTAGTTGTATGACCAAGGATACTAGCATAGTTGGTGGTACTGCTTGAGTAAATTCAAGTGTACGGAACACTAAGACCATGTTGGTGGTACTGCTTGAGTAAATTCAAGTGTATGGAACACAAAGATTGTCCACAAAAAGGTGAACAAGAAGTTACTCATGGCAGCATCCCATGTAAATTCGAATCCTCTGGTTTTTTCTATCTTTAAACTCTGAGATACGAGTGTCCTAGACTCTTACTCAGGACTGTTTTAAGTATGTTTTAAGCTATTTAAGTGTGTTTAGTTTTTCTGGTAGCTATTTATATGGGTGTTTATCGCTGTTTATGTTCTCTAAACCCTTATTAATTCTTTTCTTGTTCAATAATAATGATAATTTCCTAACATTGTTGTCTTCAAGGTTGTCTCTATGGGTCGCTCTCTTTTTAAAGAGTTTCTTTTTGACGACTCAGACGAGGATGAGATAATGAGGCGAGTTCTTAAGGGTTCAACATCCCGACGTAAACGTTGTCGGTATATCGAACGTAATCGTTTGGCAGGCCATAAAAGACTTTATCTCGACTACTTTTTCGACACACCAGTATATCCTCCTAATTTATTTTGGAGGAGATTTTGGATGAGTCGGTCTCTTTTTCTCCATATTCAATCTAAGGTAGAAACTTATGAATCTTACTTTATCCAAAAAAGAGATAATGCCAAAAAATAGGGTTTATCTTCTCTTCAAAAGATAACAGTTGCACTTAGGATGCTTGCGTATGGAGTTACAGCTGATTTCATGGATGAGTATGTGCGGATTGGAGAATCCACTGCAATGAAAAGTCTAAAAAAATTTGTTAAAACGGTGGTTGATATTTTCTCCAAGGAATACTTGAGGTCCCCAAACAACGAAGACATTACTAGACTTTTAGCCAATGGGGAAAGACGTGGATTTCCAGGGATGCTAGGGCATGCATTGGAAATGGAAAAATTGTCTGGTTGCATGGAAATGTCAGTACTCTGGTCACATTCGTGAGCCAACCATTGTTTTGGAATCAGTGGCATCATTTGATCTTTGGATATGACATGCATTTTTTGGGTTACCTGGGTCAAATAATGACATTAATGTATTAGAATGGTCTCCTGTATTTTTTGAGCTCGAACAAGGACGTGCTCTTGCAATTAATTTCTCAATTAATGGTCATGAGTATACGATGAGATACTACCTTGCCGATGGCATATATCCGAAGTGGTCAACATTTGTTAAAACAATTCCATCTCCACGAGGACACCAAAAAAAAAAAAAAAAAAAAAAAAAAAATTATTTGCAAAAGCCCAATAGGCGAATAAGAAAAATGTAGAGCATGCATTTGGAGTGCTTCAAGCAAGATTCGCAATTGTGCGTGGACCTGCAAGATTTTTCCATAGTGAAATGCTTCAAGACATTAGGAAAACGTGTGTAATTCTTCATAACATGATCGTTGAGGATGAGCGAGATGTAAATGAAGTGGTGGAATTAGATTATGAGCAAATTGATGATAATCCTACTATACAACTGTCACGGGAGTGCACAAATACATTTACGGAGTTCATTGAAACCCATCAATGTATTCGAGACTATAAAAATCATTTTCAACTCCAATTAGACCTCATTGAGCATTTATGACAATTACAAGGGGAGTTGTAAGAACTTAGTAAGTGTGTGAGTTATGCATGTGGTGTTTTATTGTAATTTGATATATGTACGAGTCTTCTAAAGATAACATTGACAGTTATGTATGTGGATTGCATCTATATAGATGTATGTGGATTTTTAAAGTTGGCAGGTTGAGTACATTGATTTTTGGCAGGTTGCATGTATATATATGTATGTGGATTTAGGTTGAGTACATTGATATTAGGCAGGTTGCATGTATATATATATGTATGTGGATTTTTTAAGTTGATAGGTTGAGTATATTGATATTTGGCAGGTTGCATATATATATATATATATATATATGTATGTATGTATGTATGTATGTATGTATGTATGTATGTATGTGGATTTTTAAAATTACCAAGTTTGAGTAAATTGCTATTTGGCAAGTTCTTTCTAAAAAAAAAAAATTGGCAAGTTCTATGTGTGTGTGTGTGGATCATTAAAGTTGGCAGGTTGAATACATTGATATTTGGCAGGATGCATCTATAAATATGTATGTGAATTTTACATTGATATTTGGTAGGTTTGATGAAATATATATGTATGTGAATTTTTAAAGTTGGCAAGTTTGAGTACATTGATATTTGATAGTTGTTGAATTTGAAAAAAAAAAAAAAGATTGCTGGAAAGAAATGATAAAGGCCAAGGAAAGAAATGTGACCGCTGGAATCAAAATCTCAAAATCACTGTTGGAAAAAAATGGTAGTTGGAAAGCCCATGAAAATGTGACCGTTGGAAGCATGCCAAAGTCTGAAAAAAAGTGGCAATTGGAAATAAATAATAAAGGAAGATTAAAAAATAATATTTTAATAAAAATAGAGTTTTGGGATGCTAGAGGTATGGTAAAATGATATGATATAATGATAAAATAGCTTTTTAAAATGGTAAAATAGAGTAGAATTGGAATTTTCCAATGCTAATGCTCTAAGTGCATGTAGGCATTTTCGTCCATTAAGCAACCTGATTTTCTCCCTTCAATTTTCTCTTCATTTTGGAGAGAAAACTTTTTGGTGGGTCTGGAGAAAAAACACTTGAGTCTCACAATTTATTTTTCTTTCTTTCTACCGAACTATACACACTCCAAAAAAATTTTTATTCTCATTTTTTCTCCAAAGTTTTCTATCCACCCTATTTCACATCCAAACAAACACAGACTATTATGGAAGGTAGTCAAGATCCTGAGCAAAGTTTAGGGCACGGAAAGACGCAACAGCCTCCAAGTCGGCAACGGATGGTGGGTGAGGTACTGTCGGACATAGAAGATTAGAAGCTAGCATTGAGTTGTTTTTGCCTTTTCGTAAACTCATTATGGAATTCCTTTATAATTATAATGGTTTACTTTTTTTTTTTTTTTTTAATCTAGCTAGCAAGTTATATTTATTCTTAAATTTCTGTAAATTTAGTTATTTTTTTGGACGCTGTAACTTTACTTTAGTGTTTTCTATGTTCTTTTATATTTTTTGAATGAAATATAATGCCAAAAAAAAAAAAAATTTAAAAGTACATTTAAATTTGATTGTTTATTTATTTCATACTTTAAAAATAAAGGTCCTATTTTTTTTTTTTTTTGAGAGAGTTTCAACTTATGACGTCCGCTTTTGATGATAGTTCTTTATCATCAGACCAAGACACCGATCAATTTTTGGTGTAGGCGGAGATTGAACCCCATATCTCTTTTACAACCATCAGAGACTTTACTAATTACCCCAGCCTTTCAAACACCGATCAAGGTTACAGGAAGAACAACTCATTTAAATGTAAACGTGTCTGACTTGACCCATTTGCTAGGTCTACATCTACACGATATAAACAAATTTTTTTTTTCGTACACTTACAGCTTTATTTTAGAAGAGTTAATTACATTTATTCAATATAAAATTTAAATTAGCTTTATGAATTAAATATTCTTGCTCTTTAATTTCAAATAAATTTTATGAATTAAATTAGTTTCAAATAAAAACAAGTCTATGCTATTATATACATTGATTAGGTAGAAAACATGACTATGCTAAATGCTCACTCTTAAGAGCACTCACAGCAGTGGTACTATATTGGTATATTATTATATTTTAGCTCCTCAAACATCAAAATTATGCTCTAGCAGTGGAGCTAAATCTATATTTTTTAGCTCCATTACTACAGTGCACATCTATAAATAGATGTGCACTGTTCATGAGAGCTAAAAAAAAAAAAAACATTATTTCATTCTGCTGGTGATTAAAATAATACCACTTGCTTCTTTTTTTTTTTTTTTGTCACACCGTGCCTCTCTCTCTCTCTCTCTCTCTCATCTCATCTCTGAAGCTCATCTCTCTCAAGCTCACTCTCTTAACTCCAGTCTCTCAAGCTCACTCTGTTTACCGCCACCGGCCCCACTCATCGTCAACATCGCTGCCACCGACCCACCATTCACTCTCATCTCATTGGCCCGACTCATCATCAACGTCGTCGTCAGCCTCAGACCCACCATTCACTCTCATCTCATCGGCCTGACTCATCGTCAGCCTTAGACCCATGCCACCATTTGCCTCAAACCCATGCCGCCGATCGCCTCAGACCCACTTCTCTTTCGTTGATCCACTTTAGGTCAATTGTCTATGTCATTTTGTAGTGGATGCTTTGGGTTTTTGATTTGGGTATAACATCAAAGAATGGATATAACATCAAAGAATGTGTTCAATGATTTCTTTTTCTTATTCTTTCAATTTATTATTTTAGATGAAATAATTTTTTTGTTGTTCTTGCTCAATGAAAAGCTCTGTCATTTGATCTCAGAGCATCCATTCGTTTTGATTCAGAGCTTCCATGAATGGACAGAATGTATTTGTATTGGAATGTATTGAGAATTTTCTGTTTGCAGGAAATTGTTGTGTGGTTTTCTTGTAATAGAAGTTATTGTCCTAGTTTTATGTTCTGTTGCATAAAACCATAAACAGAAGCACACAAAAAGGATTTCTTGTGATCATTTTAATGAGATTAAGCTACATGTCAAATTAAGTGTTTACGCATAATCATGTACTATTGTTATAATTCTAAGTATTTTAAGTTTTGATATAAATGTTAGTTCGGAAATTTTCTGTGTGCAGGGAAGTTTACATTTTTTTTTTCTAATTTTATGGAGTTACGTAGAGACCTAACATATTTCACGGGTATCATGAATGGGGATATAAAAATTGACTCACAATTTTTGGGATCATCTCAAAATTCTCTTGTGTTAGTTTCTGATTCTCCACCTCCACCTCTACCTCAAGTTGAAAATGCCTTTTCTATAAAAGGAAAACGGGGCTTTAACTTTAGTGTAGAGGAAGATAAACTCCTAGTGTCAGCATGGCTCAATACTAGTGCTGATGTCATAAACAGTAATGAACAAACACAAAATACATTTCGTCAAAAAGTTTGGGAATTCTGCATGTAGTACAATACATCCGGTACCACACGTACTGTTATCTCCTTGCTAAGTCGTTGGGGAGCGATTAGTGAAAAGACAAATAAGTTTTCTGGGTGTGTGGCTCAAGTTAACGCACAACATCAAATTGGTATAATCGAAGAAGATAAGGTATAGATTATATTGTAATAGTGTTAACATGTCCATTCACCAATAGTTTGAAGATATTAATCATGTTATATTTCTTTTAATTTTTTTAGATTACCAATGCGAAGGCTTTGTATTTAGAGAAGCACAAGAAACCCTTTCTTCTTGACCATTGTTGGGTCATCGAGATCATCCGTGCCTCCAACTCCGGAGTTAATATCTATTGGTGAAGGAGATTGTGGGTTCGGACTTATAAAACAAATTTATCAAGAGTAGTTCTAGGACCACAACTTATTCCATAACTTTTTTGCCACAACTCTAACATGACAGATTGTGAGTAGTTAACTATCACTTACACTTGGACCCACCATTTTTTCTTTACCAATCACACTTTGCCCTATCGCAGTTGTAGCAAGAAGTTGTGAAAAATTATGTGGTCCTAGACTTTTCCATTTATCAATCACAATATTAAGTCATACATAATGTCATACATGATGTCATACTTAAAATCATACATAGCTTCATACAATAGGATTTAAGGGCATTAATCCAAACAAGATCGACAGTGGGGCGTTTTGAAAGTGGGGTTGGTTTGGGAATTGGAAGATTTAGGAAGAGTAATTTGGGGATTTGAGGATTTTTTAAGAGGTGGAGGATATTTGGGAATGGGAATAGGAGGCGGAGGAGGAGGAGGAGGAGGGGTGGAGCTTTTTGTAAATTTGGGGTCGTTTGAGGGTGGTGTTGGAGTTATTTGGTTTGTTTTGAGTTGTGTTTTGGGTTGTGAAGGATGCGGTGGTTGTTGGTTGGTGGCTACTGGTTGTGGCGGTAGTTGTTGGTCGTTGGGCGGTGGCCACTGCCACTACTTGTGTTTGGTATATTGGCAGAGTTTTGTATTACAAATATATTATTTTAATGTGTGAATATATTATTTTAATGTTTAGAATCAAAGAATAAAAGATGTGATAAATCGTGAATTACAAAATAGTGTGTTAAAATAATAAAGTAGGTGTGTCAAAATGACATTTTGTATAAAAAACCTGATGGTAATGCTCTTAGGATGGGATGCAATTACCCCTTCTCCTTCTCTTTGCTCACAAACATTTTTTACTTTTTAAATATAACTTTTTTTACTTTTTTATTTATTTATTTTTATTCAAGGGCAGCTGAGATTCAAAGTTACTTTTTTTTTTAACTCTCAATCTCTACCCTCAATAACTATTACGGTAGTGCAATACATTTTTTTAACTCCGACAATCACATTGTATTTCAAGAGTGAAAAGAATCATTTTGCTTAAATTTGTACAACCCACCACACACATGGGTGGCTTGTGTGCTAGCACATATCATATACGGGAGTAAAAGTCTTCCATCGGTTAAAAATTTTAAATTGTATATGCAATTTTGACTAAAATTTTGTCATAGTTTTTGTTTTATTCTTCATTTATATTATTTTTTAAAAAAATATTAAAAATTTTTATTTATATATATTTACTTTCCACAGAATCTGTGTACTCGTGGCATTGTAAATTTTAAAATTAACAACCATAAAAGTTAATATTTAATAATTTTAAAGACATAAAAAAAAAAATTAAATGGCTTTGAGGAACAAATGTTAATAACATAAATTAGTAGGTATTACACAAAAAGAAAATATTTATTTTTAAGAGATATTGAAAGGGAAAAAAAGAAGAAAAAAAAATTAAAACTAATTTTAACTTTTATTAAAATATATATGTGATAACTCAAAATTTTAAAAATTGTTCTTTTGAAAGGTGGGTTTTTTTTTTTTTTTTTTTTTTTTTTTCGAGTTATTCAAAGAATGTAATTTGAAATTGGGGTAAAGTACAACGTAGATTTTTTTCTTTTTGGGTAATTAAACCATGTAAGTTTAAATTAATTAGAACTAATAGTCTTGACTCTTGTGGGTTAAAGCAATCTAATATTAAAAAAAATTCTAATTAAATTCAAAATTATTCAATTTGATTTTTAATTTATTAATATTCATTAATAATATATGCATACTTAAAATTTGTGTAATAGTGCATTTTTGAAAAAGTAGCGGCTTTAAAACGTACGTTTTGAAAATGCAATTATAAAGTGTTTGGCAAAATTTGTAAAAAGTATGATTTTCAATTGTTATTTTAGTTGCAAATTACCAAAAAGACCTATATACACTAACATTTTTAAATTCAATTTTACATAAAAAATCAAAGTATTTCATTTATTAAATAAATAAAAAACTACACGTGGAGGGTGAAGACACCATTCCACACGAAGTACTTCACCTAACAAAGGTTCCCTATCACCTGCACACTTTTCACTTTACCAATTTCATTTTACTCCTACAGTCCTACTTCTGCACTTATCCTCCAATAACACTTAACACTTTAACAGTTATCCTCTTGATTAGATACGCATCCTTTTGTTGTCCACGATACTTTCCATTTGAGGCTTGAAGAAAAGAGAAGATGAATATGAGTAATCTAGCTTATTGAGGATTTAGCAGGCTATGGCAGGAGTCAGAGAAGGGCGGAAACGAAATGGAAGGTGAAGCAGAGGTGAAGGTACGATGGAGGAAAAAATGTGAAATATTTATCTGGGTTCTGTTCAAGTTTGATGGGGGTATTTGTGGTAAATTGCACTTTAAAAAATGCATTTTACAACTCTTCAAAATGGTGTCGTCAAATTCGCTGGAAATACTTTTGTTTTGAAAGCACGCATTTTAAAATCACAGACATTAAAACCCATATAGCCAAACGGGCTGAAACTGGCGTTTTGAGTCCAAAACGCTTGATTTTATTTGAAAAAAGCGTGGCCAAACGGACTCGTGCGACTTCATTTTACTTTAAGCCAGGATTCAAAAGCCCTTTAGATCTGGTAGATATATAGGACCATGCAAGAGTTGGTTTGCCAAGCTTGAATAACAAGAGCTCCACATACTAGAAGTTTGAAAGAAGATTGTAGATTAATTCCAATCCAGCCCGCCAACAAATTTATTAATACTACCACAATTGATTACTATAGAAATTGAGTACATCTAATGACACATACAGCTTGACAGCCCTTTCAGGGTGTTTACAGCAAAAAAATAACACCAGTACATACAATCCTCAACCAGGTTGAAGCCTCGTTGCTGCCAGTGAGGATTAATATAAAGAACACTAACTACACCCAAAAAGAAAATAATATAAGATACAGATAGACTTGTATAGAAGACAATAGGATCCACTTCATACCATTTTCTGTCGCTTGCATTTGAATATTGTCTTGGTGATGAAGATGATTCATCTAACATGGTGCAACGTTTCTCCAGTGGTGGACCACAAAGAAATGGATTTCCTTCGTAGCAGTTCTTGTCAAATGTTCCAAATTGTGCTTGAAAGTCCGGGACTTTACCTGATAAATTGTTGTGGGTCACGTTGAAAACTTCTAGAAAGTTCAAAGCAATCAACGTTGAAGGAATTTCCCCACTCAAATTGTTGTAAGAGAGGTCTAAGCTCTCCAACTGAGTCAAATTTGAGAATGTTTTCGGAATAGGACCTGTCAATTGATTGTAAGACAAGTTTAGTGAATGAATTGAAGGTAGTTGTCCTAGCTCTGGTGGGATTCTACCTATTAGCTTGTTGAATGACAAATCCAATGCAGACATTATATCAAGGATGAGACCCATGTACAAGTTCGACCTATACTTCGTCAAAAAGTCAATCTCAACTTGTTTCTTGAACCCAAACTCTGTTCCTTGAATTTGATGGTCGTTGTTTAGAAGTGATTTATATGGGAGGGAAAAACCAAAGGCGAAAAAAGGAGCATCATTTATGTAAACAAATTCACTAGCAGCTATCTGCCCAAAAGTTATTTTGCGAAAGCAGTTTGGTATTGTCCCAGAAAAAGAGTTCCTGGAAAGATCCATTATGCCTATCTTCTCTAACTGACACAGCTTCTTTGGAATCATACCACTAAAATGGTTGCCACTCAACAGAAGTATTCTTAAGTTGGAAAGTCTATCAATCTCTTCAGGGATGCTACCGAAAAATTTGTTATCTCTAATGTCCAATGTTAAAAGAGATAATGAATTGAGAACAACTTTCGGTAATGATATTCCTGTGAGATTGTTTCCTCGTAAAATTAGATGCTTCACATTCTGTAGATTCAAGCAAGAAGGTAACAACCCCGAAAGCAAATTATGAGAAAGGTTTATCGTTTCAAATGAACCTAGTCCACATGGAAGTTGACCTTCGAAAGAGTTGTTACTAAGGTCAATAATCCCCAATAATGTCACAGTATTGTTTCCCATCCATAAGGGGATTATACCTGACATGTGATTGTTGCTAATATCAAGGATACAAAAGCTTAAGGGTGCCTTTGGAAGAGTACCTGTGAAATGATTATTGTTTAACTCCAACGAAAAAAAGGCTTGGCTGAAGTGCTTTGAGAAAAATTCACCATGAAAGTTATTATTAGATAACCTCAAAATTATCAATGAAGTGCAATTGGTAACCAATTCCATTGGTACCTGTCCAGAAAAATTATTGAAGGTCAAATCCAATCTTTGCAAATTACTTATGTCACCAATGGAGGATGGAAGAGTACCTTCAAAATTATTTTGGGATAAATTTAGATATTCTAAGTTTGTAATAACCTTGCCGATATTTTCTTGAAGTTGCCCATCTAAGTGATTGCCTGAGACATCCAACCAAGTAAGATTCTTGCAATTATCTGAAGGCAAATGAACTTGACCATCCAAATAATTATTCCGAAGATTTAGCAGTTTTAGTCTAGTATTGTTTTTTAGTAACCAAATGGGGAAGTTTCCTTTCAACTTGCTGTGAGAGAGAGCCACTACTTCCAATTCATGCTGGTAAAAGAGAAACTTAGGGATGGTACTAGTGGGCTTGTTTAGATTACAATTAGACAATACTAGGACCTGTAATTGAAACATAGGGTCCCAATTGGAATTCTCAATCTCTATGTCAAGTTTGTTGTTGTCACTCAAAATTTGAATCACCTTAAGCTTGGACAGATTAGCAAATAAGCTGAAGGAGAATAAACCTTCGAAAAGGTTATAACTCAGATCAATGTACTCAAGGAATGTCAAGTTGGCTATTAAAGATGATGACAGGTTTCCATTGAACCGGTTGTGAGATATATCTAACAACCTAAGAGATGTCAAATTGGCTAAACATGGAGGAAGGATTCCTTCAAAGTTATTACCACCAAGATCAAACTCTTCAAGTTTCTTCAGTGCACACAATTCTGTCAAAAGAAATTTGATTAATTAGTTCTGTCTATCCTAAAAATCCTATACCATAAGAATCAGCAAAACAAGTGAATTAGTATACAGGATCAACATAATTAATTTCTACATCTTGAAAAAGTGAATGATCAATTGCTGTGCATTCAAGTTGAACTAACAATTTGAAAAGTTCGATTTCATAGTAGATTCTTACCTTGAATGGGTAAAGTTCCATTAAGTTCCATATCACTTAATGATATAGCCTTGAGAGAAGATAATGCTCCAATATATGGAAGGATACTTCCAGTAAAAATATTTCCACTCAAATCTAAAATCTCCAAACTGCTAAAGTTTGCCATATCTACAAAGAGAATCGACGATAGATAGTGTCAAGAGAAAATATTTAAAATGGCTCATTGGCTTATACTAAAAGAACTACCTGTCACACGAAAATTAATGTTGCAGTTAAAATAGATGATGGAATGTTTACCCTTGAATGGTAGGCTTCCATCAAGATGATTTCCTCTCAAGATGAGGACCTCCAAGTTGCTTAGATTAACCAGTTCTACGTCATTGGTAAAGAGAGATGCATTTGTCAGATTGAAAATAGTAGTACAGATGCAAGATCAAGTAGAATGACACATTTCATATTGAAAACACACTGCCGCAATCATTTGCATATATCAAGCATTTTGTGCTTTTTGTTGAAGATGAGATCAAGTGCAGAATCAGTTCAAGCAAGTTTGCTGCCTAAACTGCAAGTAGTTTTGTAAATTGAAGCTCTAAACGACATGTAGATAGATTTAGCTTAAAATGTGGAAATTAGTTAGCTGGTTAGTGACACGTGTATAGGTTGTTAGTTCAATTCCTATTTTCCCGTTTCACTCTGATTCTTATACAAAGAGCAGAGTACATGTATTATTCTCTAAGCTTATACAATTGCAAATAGAAATTTTTCTCTCAATGCTATCTATGTGACACTTTTTAACATGAAAAAAGTACAAATGTCTACAAAGGTAAAATTAATTATAAAAGTTCAGTTTTGTCTAAACTTCTTCATAGTATTCTTGACGAAGAAAATTTAAATATGTACGTACCGTTGCTAGAAAGAGGCCCTTCCATGTTAATATTGGAACTTAGGTCTAGAGATTTAAGAGCTGGGAGGGCACTTAAGAATCTTAAAATTTCCTTATCAAAGGAATTCGAACCTAAATTTAAGTGCGTCAACTTGCCCAATTTAGACAAACAATTGGATTCTGAAAAAAAAAAAAAAAGATCAACCAATTGTTAAATCCATGAAGACAAAGAGAAAGGAGTGTCATAACATGTTATTCATTAGCCCAATAATCGTAAAACGAAAAAAAAAAAAAAAAAAAAACTATCAAGAATCATATATGTTTTCTGGTACAATCATTACTACATCATCCTAAGTTGTTATTTTGTGCAGTTTTATGATTGTAAACCATATGTAACTTTGAAAGCAATAGAAAGTATGTGCACTTGTCATATAAATATGATGTGTCGACACTTGTTTCTGCCTTTTTGATTTATGAAGTGAAGATCAAGTCTACATGACTACATCAAAGCCCAATGATATGCGTGTTATTGGTAGTAGTTGCTAGAGAAGTGATAAAGTAGCAAGTGCTAATTGTAGCAATTGTAGACTTGTACTTAGAAAGAGAGCCAAATTTCAGTTTAGGGAGACAAAATTAAAAGAAAAATTAATAAATATGTATAACAAAATAAATAGACCATTGTAAACTAATGTAATTGTTATATATATATATATATATATATGCCTTTTTTATTTATGAAGTGAAGATCAAGTCTACATGACTACATCAAAGCCCAATGATATGTGTGTTATTGGTAGTAATTGCTAGAGAAGTGATAAAGTAGCAAGTGCTAATTGTAGCAATTGTAGACTTGTACTTAGTAAGAGAGCCACATTCTAGTTTAGGGAGACAAAATTAAAAGAAAAATTAATAAATATATATAACAAAATAAATAGACCATTGTAAACTAAACTCTTTCCATTGTCACTAAACCGGTTTGGTATTCTTAGATGCATTGCTTCTTTTCATCGAAAGATGATCATGAAGAGAGATGTGTGTACGGATAAACTAGTTTGCTTAAACAATATAATATAAATGCAAACAGCAATAATTTGTCACCCTTAAAGTAGAAAGAGTATAGCAAATACCTACAAAATAGTATATATACTTCACTTTCTTTGATTACATTAAAAAAAATATAGAACTCATCATTGTTTTTCTCTATTATTCTAAGTGTTTAAGTTTCTCATAAAAAATAAATTAAAATCTAAGTTAATAGCAAAAAACTGGGGTTTGAAATTGTAAAAACACCCAGAGATGGAAGAAAAAATAATATTGATGGCTTTGGAGTTTTAGTGGTATGAACATTAATTAGTTATTATTATTATTATTATTATTATTATTATTATTAGTAAAATATGGGATCCACTAATTATATTGGCAAGAGACATGAAATTTTTTCAATAATTCTAGATTCACACAAATTTTCATAATTGTTAAGGTGATTAATTGTTTATTTTTTTTTTGATACAAGATAGAATTTCTAATCTAGCCTAATCTAAGTGTATATGTGTGTAAAGCTCCCTCCTGAAGACTTAAACCCCGACTTTTGCCCCCCACACCCTACAAGCACTTATACTTGTAGAGTTACCAACGCACCAAGGGTGCGTGGTGGTGATTAATTGTTAATTGGTAAATAAAAAATAATGTCAAAGATGGGTCCACATAAAAATAAGTAAAAAGTTATTGACTCAAGTATTATGAAAATTATTGTGTTCCTTCCAATGTAAATAAATTAAAAAAAAAATAAAAATAAAAGGTAGGAATGCTATGAATCTGTGAGAGTATATTAGTGAGAAAATAAAAATGTGAGACAAGCTAAAGTTAAAAGTTCATTTGACTTATTAACTTTGATATGTTGGGATCAAAAATAAATAAATAAATAAATAAAAAGACTTTGATGTGTTAGGGAACTTCTTGCTCCCATATTACTTCTTTTTTTTTTTTTTTTTTTTAATAGACTGTGTCAGTTTTTGGTTAATTTTACTGAGTTTTGTTTTGCTTTTTGCCTTTGTTAATGAATCAAAGGGGGTAGACTCTTCTCATATACCTATAGCTATGAAAGTTTTGGAGGAGTTAGGAGGTGCAGTTACCCCCTTGATCTCCCTAGCTTCATCCCTGATTGTAGTGACAAGGTCCTGATTTTGGGTTAAGCCGGAAAATATTAAAATAATTAAAAATTTACACTGTAATTTATAAAAAATTATTTATAATAAAAAAATGAACCTATGTAAAATACACTTAATCGAATAATAAAAAAATTATTAATTTTTGGGAACAATTCACTGTTATTCAATTATATTGTTTTCGTGTTCTTGAACTGGTTGTTTGATCATAACAAATAAGTAAAAGCAATTATACTACATACACATCTAGCAACTATTCAAATAAACAATACTACAATAATAAACTAATGCAATCATATAAAAAATATATCACAAAATATAAAAAAAATTTCTTCTTCATTTTTTTTTCGAAATAATATATTGTTGAATTACTTTTCATTCTGTTTAGATTACACTTTAAAGATTTATATGGTTACACAATCCAAATTTTTAATTAAAGTTAGTCAATGAATTGTTTTTTTAAGAAGTTATATTGAAAAGTAAATATTCAGAATTATTTCTATATTTAAACATATGAATTAAACTTTAAGTTGATTCTGAAAAAAAAAAAAGAATTAAAATTTAAGTGGATGCTTTGTTAAGTGAATAAGCACACACTTTAACAATACAACTAAAGATAGTTAAAAAAAAAAAAAAAAGACTTTGATGCGTATGATTTGAATTTTTAGAAAAATAAAATTTAGTGATTAAAAAACACAAGTTTTTTACACTTTTAAAGATAGGCACAAAAACTTACTGTGAATGATGACTAGGTAATTTGTTTTAGAGTAAAATAAAATCAACACCCTTGAGGTTTAGGCTAATACCAACCAAGTTTAAGACATTTTAAAAGTGACCAACTTGATCCTTAAGCCCATCTTGGTCCCTAAATTGTTACTCATTTTTCTCCACTCTCTCATAATAATTAGGGACCAAGTTGGTTAGTTTTGATATGTTTTGGACTTGGTTGATATTAGCCAGAATTTCAGAATGTTACCTGTATTTTATTATTAGCTTATAAAGGGGTGTTTTGATATCTACTACTTCCCACATACCGGGCATGAAGCCCATGGCACCTTACCTTAAAAGCTCAAGGTTTCTCATCTACAAAAAATAGGTTGTGGAAGGCAAAATATAATCGGACCATTCTAGCTATTGAAATGTTTGAAAGTAAAAGCATGAGCTCACGTACCTTGATTTCCTAGGCTGCCAATTTGATTTTGAGATAAATCAAGACTTCTCAGTTCTTTGAATGGTAGCAACAAGGACACATTTAGTAACCAAGTCTCATCTGGCATAAAAATATTTTCTTTCTGGTTTAAATCAGAGAGGGAGAGTTCGATCACATGACCTGTGGTATCGTCACATGTGACTCGCTCCCAACCACAACACTCACTCCTTGTCTCATTAACCCATGAAGATAAAATGTAGTCGGCATTATTTGTATTAGATGTCAAAAGAACCTTCAATTCTAGCAGACCCTCCCTCTCTTCCTCAACACAGCCTCTGTACTCATGAATTTGAATAAAAAGGAGTGAAGTCCACAGCAAAGACTTCACCAAAGACAATTCCATTGAGAAATATGATTGTGATTTGCGAAACACCTATTTTGGTTTCTAGCAAAATTTGCTCTTGCGGTGTTGGAACCCAAGACGGGAACCTCATAGGTCAAGGGTATTATATAGAAAATTTTTATAGAAAGTTACAAAAACTTCCTTGAGGATTAGAAAACTTACACTTTGATCCTCTAATTTCTAAAATTTATAGTAGTCTCTCAAAATTAATTGTCACCTAAATGGTGTCAACAAAAAAAAAAATTAATTGTCACCTAAATTAATTGTCACCTAATTGTCACCTAAATTCAAAAATTCAAAAAAAGAAAACATAAACATCTTTATGAATTAACAAAAATAGTGCAAGTCTCTTTCAATCTCAAGTTTATGCTCCTCTAAATTTTATTCTCCTACTGCCACGTGATTGCTTGTTAGTCTCCGATCCCACTAGATCAATTTAATTAGTGGTATATCAGTATCTGTGAATTTAGGATTGATCGCTCAATCAAGTGAATAATATCATTTTCAAGACCGATGCTTGACAGTTGACATGATGACTTGTAATTTGGCATATTGCTCTTTCTTTCTGCAAAAAATCCAATTTTTCCACAAGGTTGGTGAAAAGAATTTATTATTAGTGGAATCATTCATTAATAATGTCACAGTCTTGCTTTAGTCTAGTTTGAAAGATTGGGTTGTAGAGAATATGATTTCTCTCCAGATTGGTTCGGAAAGAAACTCTTTAAACTTTTCATATATCTTTTTTATGAGTGTAAATTTTGAAAATCTAACCGTTGAATTTTATATTTCTTAAGTTCTTAACATGCTTATCAAATTTTATTCAAATCGAATGTTATTTACCATTCAACCATTAAATTTATTTTTTATACATAATTTGGGATCATAAAAACTTGAAATTTCAACATTTAAGTGATGAAATAGCAATTGATCTTTGCTCTTCTTGAAATTTTGCAAATAAGAAGGAAATAATAAGAACATGTAATCCAATTACTAGATTTTCAAAATTCACACTCAATATAAAGATATATGAGAAGTTTGAAAAATTTCTCTCAAAACTAAAATTGTGGAAGTCACAACTTGCAATATTCATATTTCTTCTTTAAAATTGAGTTGTTTGCAATTGCTAATGGAATCCATTGTGTGTTTTAACAATGTAGTATATGTTAAAAAAAAAAAAAAAAAAAAAAATCATAGCATGGTTTTAGGAAACTTTTAATTTAGATGAGTTTGAATTTATTTTTTTTGAAAACATTTTTTTTAAGAAAATTTTAACATATAACGTCCGCTACTAATAATAATTCTTTATTATCGTACTAATCAATTTTTTTGGAAAACTTGTACCAGAGAAACAGTCTCTTATTATTTGGGCTGAACTTGTACCAAGGACTAATGGGTCTGCTTTTCTTTTTTAAATCAAAAGAATAATGCTTATGACCACTTTGAAACTCACTGGAAAGCGGAAAAGAAACTCTCTCACCAGGCCCTCCGTTTGTAGATGATGGGACCAACTGAGGAAAAAGTCCATAGAAAAATGATGCTACTTTAACATTTGTTTCTAATCAATTTTTGAAATTTTGCTGCATCTGATTAATGAGCCTGTTTGGTTTGGGTGTTTTCATCACTCAATACTCAGTTTTCATCACTTAATTGTAAGATGCTTTGTTTGGATGAGTTTTGAGTTATGGTTTTCATTATTCAGTTCTCTGATTTTTGAGTGATGAGTTATGAAAACTGAAAACACATTTTATCTGTTTTCAGTTTTCATAACTCATAACTCAATGGCATTTTTGTAATTAAACACACATGGAGGACCCCACAGCCGCACTTTTCGACCGTTTGACTTTTTTTTTCCCCTTTCTTCTCCTGAGTTCGGTCTTCAGTTTTTTTTTTTTTTTGCTGGTTCGATCTTCAAGTTTTTCTTTTCTTTTTTTTCCTGGGTTCGGTCTTCAGCTCTTCTTCCTCTTGTTTTTTTGTTTTTTTTTTCATTGGTTCGGTCTTCAGGTTTTTTTTTTTTTCCTCTTTTTTTTCCTGGGTTCGGTCTTCAGCTCTTCTTCCTCCTTTTTTTTTTTTTAACTCACTGGTTCGGTCTTCAGTTCTTCTTCTTTCTTTCTTTCTTTTTTTTTTTTCACTGGATTCAGTGAGTTTGGGTACAAAAAAAAAAAAAAAAATAGCTGAGTGACAGGTATGGGGCCTACAAACAGTGTAAAAAATATTGAGTGATAACAAGTGAGTGAAGGTGCCAAACGAGTAGGGTATTTTAAGTGATGAGTGATGAGTGATAAAAATTGAGTAATGAGTGATGAGTGACCATTTTTTTAAACCAAACAAGGCCTTAGTGATTTGACATTTTTTTCCTATCAATTTTTTAAAAACCACTGGTTCGAGTGAAAAAATAAAAAAATAGCTCTCCCGTTTGTAGGAGGATGGAGCCAACTGATAGGAAAAAAAACCCCTAAAAAAATGCTGCTGCTTTGCTTTTTACATTTGTTTCCTATCAATTTCTGAAAATTCCCAGCTTCTAATAAACTAATGATTCGTTTGGTTTTGGTGAAAAGTGAGAGTTTATGATGGTAAAAATTATCCATTTTGCATGAGCCATCCTACCGTGTGAACATTTCCCATCCTGAAGAAGTGACAAGCCAAAGATAAGGTTTGCCCACTTTACCCCATCTCATTCTTTAGTGTTTATACTAGCATATTGCCCGTGCGATGTACAGCTTAATCAAAATGTATATGTAAATAAATATATATTTTTTTATTAATTTACTTAAAATTAGATAATAGAATAGATAATGAAAGTAAAATAATATTTTACTTTTAAGTTATATAATGAATGAATATTGTGTGAAATTAAGGTATTATAAAATGCGCGCGCATACACACAAACATATATATATATATATATATATATATAGAGAGAGAGAGAGAGAGAGAGAGAGAGAGAGAGAGAGAGAGAGAGAGAGAGAGAGAGAGAGAGAGAGAGAGAGAGAGAGCTCTTTAAGGACGTATATTTAAATATAAAAACCTTGAATTTAATAATTAAAAACTATATAAAACAATAATTGAAATCATATTTAAGTGGAAACCTCAATTCAATAATTAAGAACAATATAAATTTCCAAACATTTTTAAAATAATGAGAAAATTTTGCAAAAAGATTAATGACAAACTCAAATCCACATAAATTGAAGCAAAGCTTACAAATTTTGTTTCATGATATTAGCAAAAAAGAATATACGAAAAAAAAAAGAATAAATCATCTTATGCATTCTAAAAACAAAAATATTTATTGCACTCTTCTTTTATATATTTATAATGGTAAATATGTTTATATCATGAATAAGATATTTTTTTTATATATATAATATTGAAATTTTTTTTAAAAATTATAAAAATATTTAATTATCTTAACTCAACAAAAAAGTTACTAATTTTAGTTCTTCAAGGTGAGCTTTAAATAGTCAACTAGCTTGGTTCTTCAATTTTACTACTTCTTTTTTTCTCAAAAATTTCTCTTTAATTTATATTCATGGAAGAATATATGTTACCAATTAAAACTCTTAAAATGCATATTGATAATCACAATGAAATGCCATATTATACCCAAGAAAAAAAAAGCTATCATAAACTTTATCAAAAAATACGTGCAATAAAATCAATGTCTTACAAAGAATAAGAAAATTAAATACAAAAAAAAAAAAAATGTTAATTCAAGAACCTAATTTCAAATTATTGGGAAGACATCCTCTAGCCATATGTGTACATCGTTTTCATCTTTAGCAAATCTAGTTATTTCATTTGTTGCCTCAAGAACATTGGTTCAGATCCTATTACCATATATATATATATATATATATATATTAAACCTATGCAATTTTCCACGTAAAGAAAAAAGAGATTGAAAGATTAAACTTGCTTAATTACACAAGAAGATCGAATAACCAACCAGATATAATAAAGACCAAATAAAAGTAACTCAAATGAAGTATCGAAAAGAAAGAAATATAAATTAACACATAAACTCAAAGTTATAGAAAAGTTCCTATTAAAAAATAAAAAAGTTACGGGGAAGAAATTGAAAATAACAGTTAAGGAGAAGAAATTGAGAGAATGAAGTTTAATATATGTGCAATGTTAGCAAAAAAGTGAAGGTAAACATAAAAGATAACAACAACTAAGTTTTTGTATTTATTTAAAAAATTGATAGAGATGTATAGAAAAAAGTCGATAAGAATAATTATAATTTTGTGACTATCTCTGAGGTATTTTTAAAAAATAAAAAATAAAAAATAAAAAATAAAAAATAAAAGATAAAATTATATGTTTTTTTTTATAAAGAATTAAACGTACGTTTTATTTATAAGAAATTAAACGTTGAAGAATTTGAATTCTAATATTAAGATTTCTAGTAACTTAGAAATTATAACTATAAGAAATTAATCATTGAAGAATTTGGATTGTAATATTAAGATTTTTAGTAACTTACAAATTATAGATAAATTAATAATAAAAGGATTAGATGAAAAATTTGAATTATAATCAAATTAAAATTTTTATCAACTTAGAAATTATAGGAGAATAATTTCACAATATTTTGGTGATGAACCATTGCCACTAGTGACCACCACTGATCACAATTTTTTTTTTTATCTAAAAATTTCATTTTTAAAAAACAAAATTTATATATGTGCTCATGTTCAAAAAAAAAATTTATATATGTGCTTTAGAGGTGATAAAATGGGCAAAAAAAAAAAAAAAGTTTTCCATAACATTTTTCGAAACATAACCGAAGGCTTGAAAATAATTTTTTCCAGAAAATATTATCACTTGAAAATATTTTACCAGTTGAAATAGGACTATAAGTGATATTAATTGTTAAATGTTAATATTATGAAAATTTACAAGGTTTTATTAACTATATTACGAATTCCATATCAAATCTCATTCCAATTTAATTAATGGAATGAAATATTTTAATAACAGTTATTCTCTGGCATATATAGTCTGATTTATTAAGAATATAAATTCAAATCCATGTCCCAGCAAAATATGTTGGCCAATAATATATTAGCCAACTAATGTGGCGCCACTCAGTCAACACTTCAAAGAAAAATTGACGTGGACGTGAAAGAAATTGAACACACAGGGAGAAAAAGTGAAGTTCATGTGCTGAGGACCAAGGGGAAACGTGTATGAAGGAGAAAAGAAAAAGATACAATAGGTGTGTCTTTTTTCTACGCTGGGCCCACTGACCTCATCGAATAATATTATGACACGTGTACTGTCACTCTATGAGATAAGGTTTTTTTTTCAAAATAGCTATAGGAGCCCAACAATATAGTTAGTAAGCAAACGTTTCAAACAAATTTGCTTTCTAACAATTCGAGTCCAGAGGACTCGATTTTGGGGCTTGGAAATCGAGTTCTATGAACTCGGTTTTCCCATTACGCCTTGAGGTGAGCTGGACAAGGCTGTCCACGTGGCCTAGAAATCGAGTGCAGTGCACTCGGTTTCTGTTCATAGAAACCGAGTCCAGTGCACTCGATTTCCATTAATAGAAACCGAGTGTACTGCACTCGATTTCTAAGGCCTCACTCACGTGACTTGTACACGACTCAATGGAAATCGAGCATCCTGGGCTCGTTTTCTGTTCTGGAAATCGCGGCCTTAATACTCGGTTTCTTCTGTTCATAAATCCTGACCTACTCGTGACCTTAATCACTCATTTCTCATACCCACTCAAACAACTCAAACACACGCACACCACAAGCTCAGACCGGTCCTCACACTCACACAGTCCTCACAAATTCAAACTGATCTCCATCTTCAAACCTCGCGCCACTCCGAGTCACTCTTCATCACCAACTCAAAACACACGCTCAACAACACAAGCTCAGTCACCGAATCCGCACACATTCCTCACACTCTCACTCAAAAAACCGATCTCTTCAAATTCAAACCGATCTCTTCAAAGCTCGCGCCACCCCGAGCTCTTCTGACCTTGCGCCAACTGCTCAAACCTCATCACTCTTCAAACCGTCTTCAAACCCTCACTCTCCTGAACCTCGCGCTCTTTTGACCTCGCGCCGCGCCACTGCTCAACCTCAATCTTCAAACCTCACGCCACTGCTCAACCTCAATCTGAAGGTAGGTACCCCTCGTCAATCTGCTTGGGAGATCAACGTAAATTTTTTTTTTTTTACATGTTTCTGTTTAATTAGATTGTTTGTTGAATATGTTTATTTGGTATTATTGGATTCTCTGTTTCATCCGTATGAGCAATTAAATTCCACTCTTTCCTTTTACATGAGATTTATGTCTTGGAAGATGGGTGCTAAATGTCCTTTGGAAGAAGTTGAAGTGATAATATAAATTATGCACTTTGAAATCTGTAGTCTTAGATTTACTTACCCCAAAAAAGGAGAAAAAAGAAAAAGGAAAAAAAAGGAGAAATCTGTTAGATTTCACCTTGAGATTCCAAAACCTTGGTAAGTGGTTCTAGGCATTGAGAGCTTCTGCTATGTTGGAAATTAGCATCCTTTGTGGCATTGTGCTTCTTTAGGATGAGTTCAACATGTGCAAATGCTTCAAGGCCTGAAGTGACCATTGTACATGAGTATACCTGCATTTTTGAAAAATACCTTAGGCTATGTAGTGAGAGTTTTTATTTTATTTTATTGAAATTCTTGCTGCATGTTCACCTTTCTTCAATCAAGTGTGATAGGTCTAACCTGTAATGTGTACAGATATATGAAGTGGCAATTTCGAGTATATGTTAGTGTTTTGCATTATTTGGTTTATTCATTTTATTTTTTATTATGTTTAATGCAGTATGGCTGCCGTTGCTGCTGAGATTCCTGATGAGTTCGGTCCTGGTCCCATGGAGGGTTTGGTATTAAGGTTCATAAAAGAACATCGAGCATGCGCTGTTTGGGAAGGCAAGGTAAAATTAAAACCGACCACCTTTGAGTACTCTCTTCTTATCCTTTTACACTGTTGAATTTTTTTTTTTTTTTCCATTTCTAAAATTCTAAGTTTCTCTTCTAGTCCCACTGCTTTATTTTTGTTTTTTGGGATCAATAGTTATAATCATATATACAAAGGTTATGACATATTGCTCATCACCATGGTTCTATCATGTGCAGGATCCGGGGGAATTGACATGCCGTGGTCGTAATGATGAGTTCAGAAAACGACCCTCGATGGTGGATGATCGCGTCCTTGACATTGTCAAGAGAGTTGGATTAGAGGGGCTGCATAGGACCCCATCTAGAGAGATTGATCATAACCTAATCACGGCTTTTGTTGAGAGATGGCGGCCTGAAACCCACACCTTCCACCTGCCACATGGTGAGACAACGATCACATTACAAGATGTGGAGGTTCTTTTGGGGATTCCAATCGATGGTGAGGCAGTGGTTGGAACAACGGACTTGACATGGGCTGCTGAATGTCGGGATATGCTTGGAATTACTACTAATAATGTGGTGCTTAAAGGACAAAGGATCCAAATTAAGAGGCTACTTCAAAAAGTTGACCAAGGGTTGCCCGATGGTGCAGCAGAGGTGGTTGTGCATCAGTATGCACGGTGTTATATTCTAGCACTCTTGGGGGACACGATTTTCGCCGATAAGTCTGGCGATAGGGTGCATACGATGTGGTTGCAAATGTTGAGGGATCTAAACAATCCACCTCGGTACAGTTGGGGGAGCGCTTGCCTTGCATGGTTGTACAGAGAGTTATGCAGGGCAACCGATAGAGGTGCCAGTCAGATTGGTGGGGCCTTGCTACTGGTTCAATATTGGGCATGGATTAGATTCCCTTTTTTGTGCCTAAGGATGAACCTCCCACCAGATGATGCATTTGGCCCACCATTTGCACCTTCTCCATTATCCATTAAGTAAGTCTCTTCCTTGGTATTCTTCAAATTTTGAAAATTATTAGGATTTTTATTTATTTTTATATATCGTTTTACAACCACTGAGGTCATATATTATGATTGATGTATAATACAAGTGATATGCTTATTTCGGGTGCAGTGGGTTATGCCTAATTGGGTAATTGATTTGTTGGCCTGTTGGAAGGGGCAGTTAGCCAAGCTCCGAATGTGATCCCTTTGGGCATAAAGTGGATTGTATGGAGAGAATGGAATAGCTGGTGATTTGAAAAAATTGAATAAGCTATGATGGATCTGAAGATGATCTTTCTTACACATCCCTTGTATGATTGGATTGTTGCTTTAAGTGTGTTCATTCATTCTCTCTAATATGCTTGAGTTTCTTAACTGTTGCAATTTTTGTTTTATAGCATCCCTTGAGTACACAACATGTGTACTTGTGCTCTTTCTAGAAGTGTAATAAATTTTTACTTGTTAAATTAGAGAGAGAGAGATGGAGGGTAAGGTTGTGGGTTGGTATGTGTGTAATCAACCATTTTTTTCTCTTTTTTAGATTTTGTTTGTGTGTATTTCAGTTCTCACTGAATAATAAGAGAGCTTTAGCTAGGATTTTCTGATTTTATAAATTCCCTGCTTTTTTGGAATTTTGCTTCTAAAGTCCACTAGTAACATGAGAAGTACTAGAATGGATAGTATTTTGTTTCCTCATGATGGGGTCCATGACTCCTTTGACTCTTCTTGGTGAGATACTTGGGGATAGGGCTGTCCACGGGTCGGGCGGGTCGGGTTTGTGCCCAACCCGCAGCCGACCCGCCGGAGATCGGGTAGGCAGGTACCCAACCCGCAACCGAACCGTGTTAGGGTTGGGTTTAACGGGTCGGTTTTCCGTCGGGTGAGCATCGGTTTCGGGTGAAGCCGAAACCCGCCGGAAACCACCTAAAAAAGAAGAAAATCGGTGAGATCTCTCCCGATCCGTCCAAGATCCGGTGTGATCTAGCCGGATCTGGTAGAGATTTCACCAAGTCCGATGCTTTTTCCCCCAAATCATGCCGAGAATCGCCAGATCTGGTGTTTTGGTCGCCGGATTCTGCCAAAACTCGCTGGAAAACTCGTCGGAGAGCTTGAAATCGCAGCGATCGTTCTCTCTTCGGGCGGGTCGGGTGGCTCGGGTTTTTGGAGAGGAAACCCGCCAGCCGACTCGAAGGAATCGGGTTCCGTGGGTGGTGACCCGCCGGCGACTGTCGGATTGATCGGTTCGGGTGGTGGCCGGTCGGTTTCGGGCGGGTCCGGCGGGTTGAGCGGGTCTCCGGGTTGTGTGGACACCCCTACTTGGGGATTTGTCTGCATGTGGTTGTGATTTGTTAAGATTTAGGAGAATTTATGATCCAGGGTTTAGAATTGCTGAAGGGTTATGGGGTTGTGTTAGGAATTAAAAGATGGTTTGATGAGTTATTTGATAGCTATTTGTTATAAGAAAGTATGTGAGGTTATAGGGTTTTGATAGGAAAAAGAAAGGGTTTGATTTGGGGTTGTAAGGATGAAGGGAAAAAAAAGAAAGAATTTCATGGTGTTTAGGGGTTGTATGCACAATACCCATGAAAAGACCACAAGAAAGAGGAGAAGAAAAGAGAGAAGAGAAAGGAAGGAAAGAAATACACATAGGCCAGCATGTCTCAATGCTCAAACACTCTAGTATTTTGATTCATCGACTCCATCTACTTTGAATACATTGAGCATAAATATACATTAATACTCTTGTACTAGAAGTGTCAAGACTCCTAGTGGTCTTACCACTCTAAAATTTTATTTTTTTATCTTTTAAATTGGGAGGTAGAGTGGAGATTGGGTTTCAACTCAAGACAGCCTACTCTGATAGCATGATAAATTACCACTCGTTCCAAAAGCTTAAGTTGTTAAGAAATAGTGAATTTAGTCACTGAATGGCTTAACCATTGTGTGGGGTCTTACAAATAGCAAAAATCTTAGAGTTCACAGAATCAATTCTTCTTTTTTGCATAATTTTTGTACTTCTTTTATGTTGTGGAGTTCTCATCATTGTGAGCATGACCCTTTTTTATTAATATGATTAGCTCCACCACTAATCATATGTTTAGATAATCATTTGTTGGTATAAACTCAGTGGTATTTACTGTTAAATTTACGATTGCCCATCAGTTATTGTTGTTGATTACTTCAAATTTTCAATTCCAAGTATTGACTCCCTCTTTCTTCATTGTAGGACCGTGTGGGTTGTGAGCACGAAAAATAGCCCCTCGGAAATCTGTCTGGTCCGCTACCGTCAGCTGCTAGATTCTATGCATCCAAACCAGGTACCCAAATTGTTTTCTTCTATTCTTTATGACTATTGTATACTATTATGTACTGTAATATAGCTATAGTCGAAAATAATGGAACATTGCATAATGTGCTGCGCTTTTATTTGGCTATTTCAGGTGGTGTGGCAACCGTATGAAGCTGAATTAGGCCACCTACCTGCGTTCTGTGTCGCAGGAAGGGACGTGTGGACGGCGAGAGTGCCGCTTGTATGTTTCTGGTTAGTAGAGAAACATACACCGGAACGTGTTGTTCGTCAGTTTGGGATGGTACAAGAAATCCCCCCAAATGTTGACACTGACGATGCCCTTCATGCCATAGACCTGAGGGGGAAGATTAATGTGAATTGGAGGGACAAGCATGTTGGCCATATCCAAGTATGGAATACTCGAGCACAATCCATATGTCATGGGGCACGACTAGAGGGTGATATGTCGCCTGCTCATCCATACTTCGGTTGGTACGGTAGGGTGACTTGGAGGTTCGTCGACTACACTGCCGCTGCAGTTCTTATTATGGTAATTGCTTTGACCTTTCTTTTCAAATTTTGTTGCGTACCACCATATTTTGTGTTAGATGCACTAATTGTATTTGTTTACTTGCAGGTTGCCAGTCACAAGCAGATGTTGACGCGTTATGCAGTAGGCAGTCCTGAGTACAATCAGATTACAGCTGTACTTAAGGCAGTGGATCGCCTTCACCGTATGACTGCCCAACTTCCCTTGGAAGATGCCGATGGGGCAAATCCAGAAGCGGCAGAAGATACTGGACGACCAAGCACGAGCTCAACTCCTGCTAGCCATAGCCATGGTCAGTGTGCTGCACCTCATCAGGTTGTCAGTAGGCCGGATTGCCCTCCACCCCCACATGCATCTCCTACCCCAGAGTTCCCTCCACCCCCACATGCATTTCCTGCCCCAGAGTTCCCTCCACCTCCACATGCATCTCCATCCCTAGAGATCCCTTCATATACTACTCATCCAGTTCCTAACCTAGAGATCCCTCAACCCACTACTCATACATCTTCTCACCCCAAGATCCCTTCACCCACCCCCCGTACATTTTCTGACCCTACGCATCTTTCACTTACTCTGCCGTCCTTTGATCTCGGCATTTGTTAGGTTCTAAAAGTTTAGAACAATTGGCAAATCGTGAGCACACAAGAACATGTAAGCTGCAAAAAGAAGAATTCCGAATCTGTCTGGTTCGATCGATCGAAAGACAGGCTCGATCGATCGAGAATCGTATCTGCAGAATTTTAAGTTGGCCCAAACAGCAGTTCTAGCCCATTAAGGATTAGGGTTTCAGATCTACTTCTCCCACTATATAAAGGAAACCCTAAGCACGTTTTTTATAAGGCTTTTTAGAGAGAAAAGAGTGTGCCTCTTTTGTATTTAGGGTTTTGTTCCTAAAACCTCTCTTATTGCTTCTACCGGTGTTGTTCCTTAAAGAATCTCAAGATCCGGTATTGCTGAAGTTGCTGCCTTCTCTAATCATCAAAGGTGCTGATGATCTAAACCCTCAAGGGTGGTCTTGGAGTCACAAACAGGTGAGTTTGTGTTGCTAAACCTTTGAGTGGAGTCTCAAAGTCACAAACGGTGGTGTTTGTGTTTTGCAAAGATTAAAGAAAGAAGGAGTCCGTGGATCTCGGAGCTATCATGGGGTCATGGTAGTAAGTTTCCTACACTTGGGTAGCAATAGGATGTTAGTGGTCTAAGTCGCTATTGTGTAAACTTTAATTCTTTCTAGTGGATTTGCTATTTTACCTTGAGGATAGCTAGGTTAAATCCTCCCCAGGTTTTTTACCGGTTTGGTTTTCCTGGGTCATCATATCGTTGTGTTCTTTATTTTTCCGCTGCTTTACTTGATATGATTGTTATTGTTTTAACCTAGATCTGAATAATAAACCTAAGTATTCACTTGGTTAATTAATTAGGTTAAACAATCTAGTTTACAGGGGTCTAAACGAACTGACAAGTGGTATCAGAGCGGGTAGCTCTTCTGTTGTAGATCCTTTGATCTAAGAGTTGATCCTTGATCCCTGTTATCATGGATAATTTTAAGTGTCTTACTGTTTTTGATTGTGATGATTTGAATAAAAAGGACACTGTTGTTTCTGTTGATTTTATTGATGCCTTTGAAACTCTTCGTAAAGAATTATCTAAGTCTTTGAAAATTGCTAAGAAATTTAAGGAAGAGTTAAAATTGGCTAATCTTGAAAAAGAGGAATTGATTGTTAGATTAGATGAATCTAATAAAAAGAATGAATTTTTGAGAAATCAAATTTCCTCTCAAGATGAGAAGGTGAAAAGCTTGGAACAAGAGTTAGTTGAATCTAAAGCTAAAATTGAAAATTTGACTGATACCAAGCCTGCTGTTGATAACAAAAGTGTTTCTGTTTCTCTTAAGCCTAAAACTGAAAAAGTTTATATCCCTCCTTTCAAGAGGAATAATAAAGAAAAGGCTTATTTTGCTAGGTTAGACAAAGGTAAAAGTTCTGATAGAGACGCTGAAATTTCTAAACCTATGTCTAAACCTACTGCTAGTGTGCAAAAGAAATCTGTTTTTGTGCCTACTTGTCACCTTTGTGGTGTTGTTGGTCATATTAGGCCAAATTTTTCTTTGTTGAGGCAAAAACCAAAATCTGAGACTAGTTTTGCTGTTAGGAATACTGATGTTCCTAAATTTATTCCTGTTTGTCACTTTTGTGGTGTATCCGGTCACATTCGTCCTAATTGTCATAAATTGAAATTTAAGCATTCTGTGTTTCAGTCTAGGACATGTGATGATATTTCTCCTGCCATAAGTCCAAATAAATTGTTTCATATGTTTTTGAAAAATTTGAGCTTGTTGGCTTGTGAAAGGAATTTGCAGGATTTCAGTCTTTCTCAGAAGATTGGTGTAATCCCTCAAATACATTCTGCTTCACATGGATTTTCACCTACAAAGCCGAAGACTCATGCTAAATGGGTGAGAAAAGATTCTCTAAGGTGAGTGTCACTGACTTGTCCTTGATTTAATTCTTTCAAGTATTTGTGGACATGTTTTGTTTCTGTTTTTGGTTGTTTTGTTTTTTAGGTTGTTTTTTTTGTTATTTTTCTTGAGGATTACATGAATTATGATATCTCTCTCTTGATTTAGAACATGCTTGATATTGTGGAGAAACATAAAAAGTATGTGTTCTATAAGTGCTAAGCTATTTTTGATTTTGTGTGAGTATGTACTAGTTTGTACATGTACTCAAGGGTTAATTAAGAAATTGATATTTATTGTTTGTGTACCCTCTATAGCTTAGTCAAGCACTGTCATGCATTGCATTTGCATTTTTGTTCTTTTAGCATAATGTGTGCTTTTTGTTTTTGGTCAAAAAATTTTTTTAAACCAAAAATATTTTTATGTGTTTTTGTATTATATATCTTGGATTTATAATCAAGGTTGGCCATATTATTTTTACATAACATGATTATGTACTTTGTTTAGCTTGGATGAAGCTTATTTTTATGGCACTTTACTAGTTTGAGCTTTGTAGCGCATGTTGTGTGGGAAGATGTTTATAGTTTTTGATCACTTTGTCTTGATCTTGAAGTCACATGCCTTTGATTGTTAGACTTGAACTTATTGAGAAAGGCATAAATAACCATCTCACCACTGTTTATTAGCCAATCATGAACACCTTAGTGCATATCGTAAGATTTTGTGCTCGAGAAAGTGTAGCACATGCACAAAAAGAAAATAAGGTGTAGCCTCGGTTTAAATGCTAAAATTGGTGTGTACATTATTGGGCTATAATGAATTCAAATTAATTAAAATTGGTGTGTATATTATGAGGCAAATCAAAAAACTTACATGATTGCAAGCTTTTATTCTAGGAGATGTGAGAGTTATATGATGTAACTCTTTAGGTGATAGTCTCTTTCAAATTTATGTGATGAATTTTGTAGACTTTGTGATTGATTACTATTCACATATCACCTCACATGTCTCTCAAGCTTTTGCTAGTTGCACACACTACACAAGTTACTCTTTGCTAAACTTTGTACATGTTATTGTGTGTGATTTTGTTGTGGCCATCCAAGATTAAAAATTCCTTGATTTTGATGCAAAATTTGAGTTTTAAGGACAAATTGATTGAAAATCTTAATTTTGGAAGATCTGGGCTATATTCATGTGTTTTTGAAAAACTTTTAGTCTTATACTCATGCATTTCATTCATGAAATATTGTGCTTTGAGGAGTTACTGCATTCAATTACTCTGTTTTTCAAAAATTTGAGTTTTCCAGATTTTCGATCGATCGAATCTGTCTCTCGATCGATCGAAATTGCGATAAAATTTTTTGGTTTGATTCTGTTTGACTCGATTGGTATTCGATCGATGCTCGATCGATTGAAACTGAAAAATTTTCAGTTTTTAGAGTTTTTGACCAAAATTTTTTTTTCTTGCATCATTTATGGTTAGGATTCACATGAGTTGCATTGTTTTTCTGTATCCATCTTGCAGTTTTGCAGTCATATCTCTCATTGTTTTCACACATAACATGCATACACTTTGTTAAATTGGGTACTCAATTTGATTTATAAATTGATTGATTAATTTTTGAGTTATGTACTTTTCTAGTATATGCTATTTTTATGTGTGAACTACAGAAAATATTTTTCTTAAGAGATGTGATGGATAATCAATGTGCAAATATTTTCTCTACTCATACAACTGTTTATGGGTCACATAGTGTCAAGTTTGCATTTATTGAAAGAGAGAATATTTTTCTTCATGTGTATCCTCAACTCATTTTTTTAGGTTTGTGTGTTTTTATTTATCCCCGCCTCCTAAATTTTCCCCAAAACTGTTTTTCCCAAACCTTGTTTTGTTTTTCCTATTTTTATAGGGGAGAAAAGTTTTTTTAACCTATGTTGTTTATAGGGGGAGTTGTTGCTCTTTATAGGGGGAGTTTTCTCTATTTTCTATAGGGCTAATCTGTTTTATGTTCCCTTGATTCTCTTTTTTCTCTCATGATTACTCTTTATTTGAGTTGTATTTGTCAATACGTGACAAAAAGGGGGAGAAATAGATGAAATGAGGGAATCCTGTTTGTTTTGTTTAGGGGGAGTTGAAATTGTTTTTGAAAGGGGAAGAATATAAAAACTTTTTGATGTATCTAACTTAGGGGGAGAGTTAGTTTACTTTTGTTTTTATATTGTGCTTCATTTTGTTTATATGTCTTTCTTTCCACACATGCGTTGATGTGTTTGTTGAGTGTTTCAGGAAAGACAGGTGCATTCTGATCAAGACCTTCTACCTCTTCTTGGCAACTTCTAGGTTAAGAGTCTTAGATTGGAATTTGTGATGTAATTGGGCATTTTTGTATTGGGTTGTTCTTGTATTTTAACATTTCATTTTGTATGAAAGTTTTGTCACGAATTGCCAAAGGGGGAGATTGTTAGGTTCTAAAAGTTTAGAACAATTGGCAAATCGTGAGCACACAAGAACATGTAGGCTGCAAAAAGAAGAATTCCGAATCTGTCTGGTTCGATCGATCGAAAGACAGGCTCGATCGATCGAGAATCGTATCTGCAGAATTTTAAGTTGGCCCAAATAGCAGTTCTAGCCCATTAAGGATTAGGGTTTCAGATCTACTTCTCCCACTATATAAAGGAAACCCTAAGCACGTTTTTTATAAGGCTTTTTAGAGAGAAAAGAGTGTGCCTCTTTTGTATTTAGGGTTTTGTTCCTAAAACCTCTCTTATTGCTTCTACCGGTGTTGTTCCTTAAAGAATCTCAAGATCCGGTATTGCTGAAATTGCTGCCTTCTCTAATCATCAAAGGTGCTGATGATCTAAACCTTCAAGGGTGGTCTTGGAGTCACAAACAGGCGAGTTTGTGTTGCTAAACCTTTGAGTGGAGTCTCAAAGTCACAAACGGTGGTGTTTGTGTTTTGCAAAGATTAAAGAAAGAAGGAGTCCGTGGATTTCGGAGCTATCATGGGGTCCTGGTAGTAAGTTTCCTACACTTGGGTAGCAATAGGATGTTAGTGGTCTAAGTCGCTATTGTGTAAACTTCAATTCTTTCTAGTGGATTTGCTATTTTACCTTGAGGATAGCTAGGTTAAATTCTCCCCAGGTTTTTTACCGGTTTGGTTTTCCTGGGTCATCATATCGTTGTGTTCTTTATTTTTCCGCTGCTTTACTTGATATGATTGTTATTGTTTTAACCTAGATCTGAATAATAAACCTAAGTATTCACTTGGTTAATTAATTAGGTTAAACAATCTAGTTTACAGGGGTCTAAACGAACTGACAGCATTGATTTTAGTGCTACCCCTCCTGTCATGCACACTCAGTCCCCCTTGTACAGCATTCGCCATCCACCCCATAGTGACTCCATGTCATTCATGCCCACTCCTGGACTGCATACAAATCCCATGATTACTGGCCTCACTCACATATCATTTGCTACACCATCCTCTCCCGCAGTTGTAGGATCTTCAGTCGCTAGGAGTCAAGCAAAACAGCCAGATGTGCATGTCGAGCATGAGCAGGTAGTTGGGTTACCTGCGCCCCCACAAGGTCGACCTAAACGCACAAGAAAACCACCTTCTTGTGGGACAGGTGGTCACAAAGCAGGACACAATGCTGGCCCAACGGTATGACAAGTACTTTAATGTAATGCATAATTTCGCGACTGCTGTTACTTTCATGTTACAATTCATTTAATCCATTCTTTGGTTCTAACAAAATCTTTGCAGCAACGCGAGGAGCACGGCCAAGGAGATGCAGTACCCCCTCCCCCACATACCAGACACTATACGAGACAGCATAAGCGTAAAACGCATTAGGGTAAGCATTCTCCTGCATCTCCATTAAATTTGGTTATTAAGTGAATATCTAAACATGTGATTGTGTGGTTATATTTTAATAATCTTCTAACTGCTAGCTCTAGGTGATTTCTTTGAGTTAAATCAATAGAATATTTTTATCAAGCAAGAGTTTAAACCATATCCTTTTATTTTTTTTTATAAGCGAGTGAACTTAACCTTGAAAATTACATGTTTGTTTTGAAATGTGAATGTAAGCCTTCTTGTGAAAATAGAGCTGTTACCTTATTTGATGTTGATACGGTTTATTTGGGTTGTATGAAGTCTGGACCTGTCCTGTCACAGAAGTAAGCTGTCCCCCCTTCTTTTTAATATGTTTTTAGAGTTCTTAGCAATCTTCTTCTATGGGTTCAATAGTGTGAAAGATATTGCAATTGCTAAGGGTTACAATTAATCACTACTAAAAAATAAAAAACAAAAAATTTCCTAATATGTTTTAAATTTTTCCTTAATAAAATTTACAATATTGTAAAAACATTACCAATAATCACAATATTTACACTAACAAAAAAAAAAAAAAAATTCCCAATATGTTGTAATAACATTAGAATTTAGTACTAAATATTTCCAATAATTAACCATAATATTAATTTTAAAAAATGGAAAATAATCACAATATACTAACAAATATACTAATCACAACATGCTAACAAATAAGTTAATCACATTATACTAACAAAATTCGTAATATTCAAATTTTTTCTTTAAAAAAAAACTTAGCAAATAATAACAATATTGTAAAAAATATTACCTGTAAATGAGTGTTGTTAAGGAGATTGTTGTGTGGGATGTGTGTTGTGTGAGAAGGTGGGAAAGTTGTGAGTGAGTGAGTGTGTTTGTGAGTTGAAAAGAAGTGAGAGCGGAGTGAGTAGGATTCTTAAGAGCTGAAAAGAAGTGAGAGTTGAGTGAGTTCTCTGAGAGTTAAAAGATGTGAGAGCTGAAGAGAGAAGCTGTGAGAGCAAAAGAAGAGGCGTGAGGACAAGGGGGAAAAGAGGTCCCAGGTGGGACCCATGTAGGAAAATCGAGTTTACTGAACTCGATTTCCATTGAGTCAGTTGTGTAATCACATCCATCACGTCAGGGCAGCGCAACGTCAGAAGAATCACGTGAGTGGGAGGGCTTGGAAATCGAGTGCAGTGCACTCGGTTTCTGTTCATGGAAATCGAGTGCACTGAACTCGATTTCCATTGAGGCAGTTCTGTAGTCACCTCAGGCAGCGCAACGTCAGAAGTCACGTGAGTGGGAGGGCTTAGAAATCGAGTGCAGTGCACTCGGTTTCTATTCATGAAAATCGAGTGTACTAGACTCGGTTTCTATGAACAGAAACCGAGTGCACTGCACTCGATTTCTAAACCACACTTGTCCAGGTCAGCACAGGCGTAGTGGGAAAACCGAGTTCATAGCACTCGATTTCCGACCCCGAAATCGAGTCCTTTGAACTCGAATTGTTAGAATCCAAATTTTTTTGAAACGTTTGCTTACTAACTATATTGTTGGGCTCCTATAGCTATTTTGAAAAAAAAACCATGAGATAAGTACTAATCTTTTTGTTTTTGTTTTTGTTTTTTTGGATGAGTACTAATCTTTTTTTTTTTGCTTTGTGGAAGTCTTGGGAGGTGATTTCTACGAAGTTTCTGGCTTTTCCTTTCAATCACGTTTTTGTTATTTACCACTCCCTTAGTCCCTTTTCTTATGCAATATTGTGATTTAGTCCCTTCAGTTTATTGTGATCGACAAAATAATGTTTGTTCACTACTCACCAACCAAACAAAATCATGATTTAGTTTCCACTGGCATAGTACCACTGCACTCACCAACCAACCAAAATAGGCGTCCATTTATTTTTTGGTAGCTTATTTGATTTGAGTGTTTTTACACCTTAATAAATTTTTGATTGAGGATTTTTCACACTAAGAGAAAGTAGCTTTTTTAAAATAATATATATTATTTTAAAAAAGCTACCAAAACAATTAACATCACTATAATATATAATATAGATTTGGGATTTATTGGCCTTCTGGATTTAATTACTATGCCATCAGTTCATTGAAATCATTGACTTCATGGTAAACTGTTAGGTTCTAAAAGTTTAGAACAATTGGCAAATCGTGAGCACACAAGAACATGTAAGCTGCAGAAAGAAGATTTCAGAATCTGCCTGGTTCGATCGATCGAAAAACAGGCTCGATCGACCGAGAATCGTATCTGCAGAATTTTAAGTTGGCCCAAAGAGCAATTCTAGCCCATTAAGGATTAGGGTTTCAGATCTACTTCTCCCACTATATAAAGGAAACCCTAAGCACGTTTTTTATAAGGCTTTTTAGAGAGAAAAGAGTGTGTCTCTTTTGTATTTAGGGTTTTGTTCCTAAAACCTCTCTTATTACTTCTACCGGTGTTGTTCCTTGAAGAATCTCAAGATCCGGTATTGCTGAAGTTGCTGCCTTCTCTAGTCATCAAAGGTGCTGATGATCTAAACCTTCAAGGGTGGTCTTGGAGTCACAAACAGGAGAGTTTGTGTTGCTAAACCTTTGAGTGGGATCTCAAAGTCACAAGCGGTGGTGTTTGTGTTTTGCAAAGATTAAAGAAAGAAGGAGTCCGTGGATCTCGGAGCTATCATGGGGTCGTGGTAGTAAGTTTCCTACACTTGGGTAGCAATAGGATGTTAGTGGTCTAAGTCGCTATTGTGTAAACTTCAATTCTTTCTAGTGGATTTGCTATTTTACCTTGAGGATAGCTAGGTTAAATCCTCCCCAGGTTTTTTACCGGTTTGGTTTTCCTGGGTCATCATATCGTTGTGTTCTTTATTTTTCCGCTGCTTTACTTGATATGATTGTTATTGTTTTAACCTAGATCTGAATAATAAACCTAAGTATTCACTTGGTTAATTAATTAGGTTAAACAATCTAGTTTACAGGGGTCTAAACGAACTGACAAGTGGTATCAGAGCGGGTAGCTCTTTTGTGTTAGATCCTTTGATCTAAGAGTTGATCCTTGATCCCTGTTATCATGGATAATTTTAAGTGTCTTACTGTTTTTGATTGTGATGATTTGAATAAAAAGGACACTGTTGTTTCTGTTGATTTTATTGATGCCTTTGAAACTCTTCGTAAAGAATTATCTAAGTCTTTGAAAATTGCTAAGAAATTTAAGGAAGAGTTAAAATTGGCTAATCTTGAAAAAGAGGAATTGATTGTTAGATTAGATGAATCTAATAAAAAGAATGAATTTTTGAGAAATCAAATTTCCTCTCAAGATGAGAAGGTGAAAAGCTTGGAACAAGAGTTAGTTGAATCTAAAGGTAAAATTGAAAATTTGACTAGAACCAAGCCTGCTGTTGTTAACAGAAGTGTTTCTGTTTCTCTTAAGCCTAAAGCTGAAAAAGTTTATATTCCTCCTTTCAAGAGGAATAATAAAGAAAAGGCTTATTTTGCTAGGTTAGACAAAGGTAAAAGTTCTGATAGAGACGCTGAAATTTCTAAACCTATGTCTAAACCTACTGCTAGTGTGCAAAAGAAATCTGTTTTTGTGCCTACTTGTCACCTTTGTGGTGTTGTTGGTCATATTAGGCCAAATTGTTCTTTGTTGAGGCAAAAACCAAAATCTGAGACTAGTTTTGCTGTTAGGAATACTGATGTTCTTAAATTTATTCCTGTTTGTCACTTTTGTGGTGTATCCGGTCACATTCGTTCTAATTGTCATAAATTGAAATTTAAGCATTCTGTGTTTCAGTCTAGGACATGTGATGATATTTCTCCTGCCATAAGTCCAAATAAATTGTTTCATATGTTTTTGAAAAATTTGAGCTTGTTGGCTTGTGAAAGGAATTTGCAGGATTTCAGTCTTTCTCAGAAGATTGGTGTAATCCCTCAAATATATTCTGCTTCACATGGATTTTCACCTACAAAGCCGAAGACTCGTGCTATATGGGTGAGAAAAGATTCTCTAAGGTGAGTGTTGTTGACTTGTCCTTGATTTAATTCTTTCAATTATTTGTGGACATGTTTTGTTTTTGTTTTTGGTTGTTTTGTTTTTTTTAGGTTGTTTTTTATTTAAAAAAAAAATCCAAAAACATTGAAAATTTTCAAAAAGACAAAAATATTTTATTTTGTGTCTTGTTTTATTTTCTCTTGAGGATTACATGAATTATGATATCCCTCTTGATTTAGAACATGCTTGACATTGTGGAGAAACTTGAATAGCATGTGTTCTATAAGTCCTAAGCTATTTTTTTTTTTATTTTGTTTGAGTATGTACTAGTTTGTACATGTACTCAAGGGTTAATTAAGAAATTTATATTTCTTGTTTGTGTACCCTCTATAGCTTAGTTAAGCACTATCATGCATAGTTTTGCATTGTTCATTTAGCATAATGTGTGCTTTTTGTTTTTGGTCATAAAATTCTTTTAAACCAAAAAGATTTTTATGTGTTTTGTATTATATATCTTGGATTTATAATTAAGGTTGGCCATATTATCCTTACATAACATGTTTATGTACTCTGTTTAGCTTGGATGAGCTTATTTTATTGCACTTTACTAGTTTGAGTTTTGTAGTGCATGTTGTGTGGGAAGATGTTTATAGTTTTTGATCACTTTGTCTTGATCTTGAAGTCACATGCCTTTGGTTGTTGGACTTGAATTTAATGAGAAAGGCATAAATAACCATCTCACCACTGTTTACTAGCCAATCATGAACACCTTAGTGCATATCGAAAGATTTTGTGCTCGAGAAAGTGTAGCACATGCACAAAAAGAACATAGGGTGTAGCCTCTATTAAAATTGGTGTGTACATTATTGGGCTATAATAATTTCACATAATTCATAAAATTGGTGTGTACATTATCCCGGCTTTTATTAAGTTTCTAATCAATTAAATTAAATAATGAGGCAAATCAAGAAACTTACATGATTGCAAGCTTTTATTCTAGGAGATGTGAGAGTTATATGATGTAACTCTTTAGGTGATAGTCTCTTTCAAATTCTATGTGATGAATTTTGTAGACTTTGTGATTGCTTACTATTCACATATCACCTCACATGTTTCTCAAGCTTATGCTAGTTGCACACACTACACATGTTACTCTTTGCTAAACTTTGTACATGTTATTGTGTGTGATTTTGTTGTGGCCATCCAAGATTATATGTTCCTTGATTTTGATGCAAAATTTGAGTTTTAAGGACAAATTGATTAAAAATCTTAATTTTGGAAGATCTGGGTTGTATTCATGTTTTTTTTTTTAAAACTTTCAGTCTCATACTCATGCATTTCATTCATGAATCACTATGCTTTGAGGAGTTACTGCATTAAATTGTTCTGTTTTTCAAAAATTTGAGTTTTCCAGAATTTCGATCAATCGAATCTGTCTCTCGACCGATCGAAATTGCGATTAAAATTTTTAATTTAATTCTGTCTGACTCGATTGGTATTCGATTGATACTCGATCGATCGAAATTGAAAAATTTTCAGTTTTTAGAGTTTTGACCAAATTTTTTTTCTTGCATCATTTATGTTTAGGATTCACATGAATTGCATTGTTTTTGTATCCATCTTGCAGTTTTGCAGTCATATTTCTTATTGTTTTCACACATACCTTGCATACACTTTGCTAAATTGGGTACTCAACTTGAATTAAAAATTGATTGATTACTTTTTGAGTCCTTTGTCCATTTTAGTATATGCTATTTTTCTTGATGTGTGAATTGCAGAAAATATTTTTCTTAAGAGATATGATGGATAATAATGTGCAAATATTTTCTCTACTCATGCAACTGTTTATGGGTCACATAGTGTCAAGTTTGCATTTATTGAAAGAGAGAATATTTTTCTTCATGTGTATCCTCAACTCATTTTTTTTAGGTTTGTTTGCTTTTTATTTATCCCCACCTCCTAAATTTTTCTCAAAACTGTTTTTCCCAAAACTTGTTTTGTTTTTCCTATTTTTATAGGGGGAGAAAAGTTTTTTTTAACCTTTGTTGTTCATAGGGGGAGTTGTTGCTCTTTATAGGGGGAGTTATCTCTTTTTTCTATAGAGCTAATCTGTTTTATGTTCCCTTGATTCTCTTTTTCTCTCATGTTTACTGTCACTTTACTCTTTGTTTGAGTTGTATTTGTCAATACGTGACAAAAAGGGGGAGAAATAGATGAAATATGGGAATCTTGATTGTCTTGTTTAGGGGGAGAAAATTGTTTTTGAAAAGGGAAAATATAAAAACTTTTTGATGTATCTAACTTAGGGGGAGAGTTAGTTTACTTTTGTTTTTATATTGTGCTTCATTTTGTTTATATGTCTTTCTTTCCACACATGCGTTGATGTGTTTGTTGAGTGTTTCAGGAAAGACAGGTGCATTCTGATCAAGACCTTCTACCTCTTCTTGGCAACTTCTAGGTTAAGAGTCTTAGATTGGGATTTGTGATGTAATTGGGCATTTTATTGTATTGGGTTGTTCTTGTATTTTAACATTTCATTTTGTATGAAAGTTTTGTCACGAATTGCCAAAGGGGGAGATTGTTAGGTTCTAAAAGTTTAGAACAATTGGCAAATCGTGAGCACACAAGACCATGTAAGCTGCAGAAAGAAGATTTCAGAATCTGCCTGGTTCGATCGATCGAAAAACAGGCTCGATCGATCGAGAATCGTATCTGCAGAATTTTAAGTTGGCCCAAACAGCAATTCTAGCCCATTAAGGATTAGGGTTTCAGATCTACTTCTCCCACTATATAAAGGAAACCCTAAGCACGTTTTTTATAAGGCTTTTTAGAGAGAAAAGAGTGTGTCTCTTTTGTATTTAGGGTTTTGTTCCTAAAACCTCTCTTATTACTTCTACCGGTGTTGTTCCTTGAAGAATCTCAAGATCCGGTATTGCTGAAGTTGCTGCCTTCTCTAGTCATCAAAGGTGCTGATGATCTAAACCTTCAAGGGTGGTCTTGGAGTCACAAACAGGAGAGTTTGTGTTGCTAAACCTTTGAGTGGGATCTCAAAGTCACAAGCGGTGGTGTTTGTGTTTTGCAAAGATTAAAGAAAGAAGGAGTCCGTGGATCTCGGAGCTATCATGGGGTCGTGGTAGTAAGTTTCCTACACTTGGGTAGCAATAGGATGTTAGTGGTCTAAGTCGCTATTGTGTAAACTTCAATTCTTTCTAGTGGATTTGCTATTTTACCTTGAGGATAGCTAGGTTAAATCCTCCCCAGGTTTTTTACCGGTTTGGTTTTCCTGGGTCATCATATCGTTGTGTTCTTTATTTTTCCGCTGCTTTACTTGATATGATTGTTATTGTTTTAACCTAGATCTGAATAATAAACCTAAGTATTCACTTGGTTAATTAATTAGGTTAAACAATCTAGTTTACAGGGGTCTAAACGAACTGACATAAACTTCTCGTATTTCTACTGTATATTATCCATAGTCTAGGAAGATTTATCCTTGGATAGAAAAAACCAAACATAAGAGATTTGAAGACTACATCTTCTACTCACTTGGACATAGCGTCTACCCAAATCATCCGATCCATTATCGATAAAATCTACTTCTGTAGCTTTCCCGGCTTCCTTCATTTTCACTACTGTAAAGTCCAACCCAAGCCGAACCCGACAATGAATGTGAAGTGTCTATATTATTGAAGGACCTACTGTTATTTGCTGTGACAATATGTCAACCATTGCAATGACTAATAATCCTATTTTTCATGCGAGGACAAAGCAAATTGAGCTTAGGCCCATTTTATTCGAGACTTGGTTAGTGAAGGAGAAATCCAACTGGAATTCATTAGTACCAATGATCAGCTAATAGATGTTCTCACCAAAGCAGCTACTTTTGACAAAATTGGGTGGTTCAAGTAGCACTTAAAGATTTCAAATTAAGAAGGGTGTTAGAAATTAATTTGTAATTTTAATAAAAAAATTTCTAGATGATGGCTGTTAGTATTCCAGGGTTATAAACTGTCGGTGTTACTAAGGGTTAGTTTTTTGTATCTAGAAGTCTAGAAGACTCTTTTAAGTATAAATAAGTGCTATTTTACTGCTTTATGCAGATCAGAAAAAATCTGCCTAGCACTGCGCAGGAGAAGCAGCTCTGCATCACAAAAAAACCTTGTAATCCATTGCACTTTATCAATAAAACTTCCGCATATGCCAATAGAAACAATCAAAAAGGGAGGAGTTTAAAGGTTACAACTAGTAAGCTTAGATTTGGTGCTACTATATACCACGTCAGGAAGCTAAGAAATGCTTAGGCTATTCAACATATTGTTGTAAATGGGATTACAATGTAGTTTAGGGATTACAATGTTGTTTAGGCTATTCTACATATTTCCCATCATGACATGGACAAAGCCAAAATGATTTTACATATCAAGTAGTAGAGCATTAGCTGGCCAGTAAAAAATTTTCACAAGAATTACATTCTATGTGTCTTTTTCTCCCACTTTTTGTAATGGTTATTGTTAGGTTCTAAAAGTTTAGAACAATTGGCAAATCGTTAACAAAAACTTGTCTCGATATAAATCCTAGAGTTTATAGGTATTATTAGACAATGCTCAAGGTGATTCCAGTCAAGATTCAAGAACATACAAGCTGTAGAAAGAAGAATTCAGAATCTGCCTGGTTCGATTGAGAGACAGGCTCAATCGATCGAGAGTTGTATCTGCAGAATTTTAATTAAGCTCGAACAACAGTTTAAGCCTAGAAAGAATTAGGGTTTCAGATCTACTTTTTCTAGTATATAAAAGAAACTCTAAACACATTTTTATAAGGCTTTTCAGAGAGAGAAGAGTGTGTCTCTTTTGTATCTAGGGTTTGTACCCAAAAAGCTCTCTCATGTCTTCTACCGGTGTTATTTCTTGAAGAATCTTAAGATTCGGTATTGTAAAAGTTGTTGCCTTCTCTAGTCATCAAAGATGCTGATGATCTAAACCTTCAAGGGTAGTCTTGGAGTCACAAACAGGAGAGTTTGTGTTGATAAACCTTTGAGTGGAGTCTCAAAGTCACAAGTGTGGGTACCTGTGTTGCAAATACCAAGGAAAGAAGTAGTCTATGGACTTAGAGCTATCATGGGGTTGTGGTAGTAAGTTCTACGTGTAGTAGCAATCGGATGTTAGTAGTCTAAGTCTTATTGTAAACTTCAATTGTAGTAGCAATAAGATGTTAGTGGTCTAAATCTTATTGTAAACTTCAATTCTTTTTAGTGAATTTTCTTTTTACCTTAAGGATAGCTAGGTTAAATCCTCCCCAGGTTTTTACTAGTTTGGTTTTCCTGAGTCATCATATCGTTGTGTTATTTACTTTTCTGTTGCTTTGTATGATATGATTGTTTTGTTTTAACATAGATCTGAATAAAAAACCTAAGTATTTACTTGTTAATTAATTAGGTTAAACAATCTAGTTTACAGGGACCGAAAAACCTAACAAGTGGTATCAGAGCAAGTTAGCTCTTAATTTAGGTTATTATACCTAGAGTTGATCCTTGATCCCTGTTATCATGGATAATTTTAAGTGTCTTACTATTTTTGATTATGATGTTTTGAATAAAAAGGACACTATTGTTTCAGTTGATTTTTTTGAGGCCCGTGAAAGGAATTTGCAGGATTTCAGTCTTTTTCAGAAGATTGGTGTAGTCCCTCAAATACACTTTGCTTCTAATAGATTTTCACCTATAGAGCCGAAGACTCGTGCTATATGGATGAGAAAAGATTCTCTAAGGTGAGTGTTTCTTACTTGTCCCTGATTTAATTCTTTCAATTATCTGTGGACATGTTTTCTTTCAGTTTTTGGTTGTCTTATTTTTTTAGGTTGTTTTGTTTAAAAAAAAAATCCAAAAATGTTGAAATATTTCAAAAGGACAAAAATAAATTAATTTTGTGTCTTGTTTTATTTTTCTTGAGGATTACATGGATTATGATATCTCTCTTGATTTAGAACATGCTTGATATCGTGGAGAAACATAAAATGTATGTGTTGCTTAATTGAGTGCATAAACTATTTCTGATTTTGTGTATGTACTAGTTTGTACATGTACTCAAGGATTCATTAAGAAATTGAGATTTTTTTTGGTGTACCCTTTATAACTTAGTTAAGCACTGTCATGCATTGCATTTGCATTTTTAATCACTTAGCATAATGTGTGCTTTTGGTTTTGGTCATAAATTTCTTTTTGAAACCAAAAAGATTTTTATTTCTTTTGTATTACACATCATGGATGTGTAGTTAAGGTTGGTCATACGAAGTTTACATTTCATGCATGTGTACCTTGTTTAGCTTTGATGAGCTTATTTTATATGCACTTTGCTAGTTTTAGCTATGTAGTGCATGTTGTGTGTGAGTTGTTTATAGTTTTTGATCATATGATCTTGATTTTGTAGTCACATGCTTTTGATTGTAAGAACTAAAAGATCCTAAGAGAAAGGCATAAAAACCATCTCACCATTGTTTACTAGCCAATCATGAACACCTTAGTACATATCATAAGATTTTGTGCTTGATAAAGTGTAGCACATGCATAAAAAGAAATTAAGGTGTAGCCTTAAAAAAAAAAAGGAATAAAAATAAATTCTGCATTCAATAAAGCAAAATAAAAAATAAAAAATAAAAAAATGCATGATTGCAAACTTGTTTTCTAGGAGATGTGGGAGTTATATGATATAACTCTTTAGGTGATAGCTACTCTCAAATTTGTCCAATGAATAATGTAGAAATTGTGCTTAATTACTATCTACAAATCACTCGACATGTATCTCATGCTTTTACTAATTGCACACACTTCACAATTTATTCTTTGCTAAGCTTTGTACATGGAATTGTGTGTGAATCTAGTTTGGCCATCCAAGATTATGTTTTCTATGGTGTTTGATGCAAAATATGTTTAAGGGTTGGCAAAAATTGTGTTTTTGATGACTAAAAACCTTGTTTTGAAGTTCTGGGTTGAGAACCCATGTTTTTGAAAAACATTTAAACTTATTCTCATGAATTTTATTCATGAATTTACTTGGGTTGAGTTGTTTCTGCATAATCTTCTGTAGTTTTTCAAAAATTCAAATTTTCAGAATTTTGATTGATCGAATGTGTTTTTACCGATAAAAAATTCCTTGATTTTTAATCATTGCTCTCGGGTTGGCTTGATTGGTTTTCGATCAATCGAATATGATTTATTCATATTTCGATTGATCGAAGCTAATTTTCAACCGATCAAAACTGAAAAATTTTCAGTTTCTAAATTTTTGACCAAAATTTTTTTTCATGCATTATTTGTATTTAGGATTCACATACATTGGATTGTTTTCTTTATCCAACTTGAAGTTTTGCAGTCATGTCTCTCATTGTTTTCACACATAACATGCATACACTTTGCTAAATTGGGTACTCAACTTGATTTAAAAATTGATTGATTAATTTTTGAGTTATGTACTTTTTAGTATATGCTATTTTTTATGTGTGAATTGCAGAAAATATTTTTCTTAAGAGATATGATAGATAATCAATGTGCAAATATTTTCTCTTAAACACATTGCATACATATGTTTATGGGTCACATAGTGTCAAGTTTGCATTTATTGAAAGAGACAATATTTTTTTTTATGTGTATCCTCAACTTATGTTTCTTTTAGTTTTTCTCCACTTCCTAAATTTTCCCCAAAACTATTTTTCCCAAAACATGTTTTGTTTTTCCTATTTTTATAGGGGGAGAAAAGTTTTTTTAACCTTTGTTGTTCTTAGAGGGAGTTTTTGCTCTTCATAGGGGGATTTATTTCCTTGATTATCAACTTTCTCTTATTCTCTGTTGTGTATATTTTCTGTTTACTCTTTGTTTAAGTTGCCTTTGTCAATACGTGACAAAAAAGGGGAGAAATAGATGAAATGTGGGAATCCTGTTTAAACAGGTTTTTAAAGTGTTTTGTTTAGGGGGAGACAAAATTGTTTTTGAAAGGGGAGGATATAAAAAAATTTTGATGTATCTAACTTAGGGGGAGAGTTAGTTTACTTTTGTTTTTATATTTGTGTTTCATATTTGTTAGGGACATATTTTATATAATTGGTTAATCCTTTGACAAAATGCACTTTACTTGTAATTGGGTAGATCTAGGATGGGTTTAATACTTTAAAAAACATGTTGTTCAAGTCAAGTATTAAAGCCATGAAGATTGGACCAAGAAACAAGTGAAGAAAAATTGTTCATTAAAGCTTGACAGATACCTAGACAGAAACAGTATCTATTGAGATTTAAGAACGAAGCTCGATAGAAGCTGAATCTCTTGAGATCTACGAAATCAGAATTTGATTTTCAGCCCAAGCTGACATGTATGTGTAGAGTTTCTTTTCTCACAACCCTAGACATATTTAAGACTTATTTTAAAAGCCGTCACATAAGAGAATATAAGGAGAACATATGCATTGAATGACCTAGTGCCCTATTCTCTCTGCAAGAGTTACTGCGTCTTTTGCGCCTTAAGGTTTTGTAACAAAGTACTTCTTGATCTTCATTGTTGATGAAGTGAAGAACTTTGCAGCTAACAATCATGCTGCTGGAATTAGTCACATACTGGGATTCGTGCAAAGGAGTTAGTCACATACTAGGATCCGTGCAAAATAGTGGTGTTCATATATTGAAGAGTTCAGAGGTTCTGAAGCGGTAGAATGTTTCTTTAGTAAGTTTATCTATGTGGATTGTAGAGTCTAGGGACAAAGGTTTTGTACTAGATTTGAAACTTCTCTTTACTACAGTAAATTGCTTTTCGGGAAGGTTTCCCCCTAGATTTTTTACTGTGAAACTAGTTTATTTCATTGGTTTTCCTAAGTCATCATATCTTGTCTCATTTACTTTTTCATTGTGCATGATATTGACATGATTTTGATGTTTGTCTGTTTGAACAAGATTTATAATAAATCTAATTAACAACTTGGGTTTAAAACTTGTTAATTCTCTTGATCGAGGTATAAATTTCCCAATAAGTGATAATGAGGTAAGAAAACAAAACCTTCAACAATTACATTGTGTCCCTAACATTGCTTTATGTACTATAGATCTACTTTTACAAAATTTAACTATAAAACTATGAATTGATTGATATTAAATTCAATTTCTAGGAAACTATCTTTACCTGTCAAGGAAAGATTATAAACATTGACATAGATAATTCTGGTTGGTACTTTATCTCTTGCGAAGTATGTCGTAAAAGGGTAAAGTCAAGAGATAAATTTTTATGGTGCAACAATTGCAATAAAAAGGCATGCTTCCCAATCCCAAGGTACACAAAATGAAAATGTTTACTTTTTATATTAAAATACACAATAACTAATACGATATTAACATTACATATGCCATTTCTTTTTATCAGGTACAAAATTCAATTAAAGGTTAAAGACAGCTTAGGAATGACCACATTCATTTTATTTGATTCAGAAACAGAAAAATTACTCAACATATCAACAAAAGACCTTTTGAACAAATCTTTAGATGTGAGAATGTGGAAGGTAAATTAGTATTTAATATTTACTAAACTTTACTTGAGTGTACAATTTGAAAAATGTTACTTTTGTTAGGAGCTTGATGAAGTCCTTCTTCCTGTGCAAATAGAAAATCTGAAAGGAAAACAATTTGTTTTCCAAATACAACTAAATGACTATAATCTCAAGTAAGGATGGGAATTCTACACCATTAAGAAACTTTTTGACTCTTTTGAAGAAACTGACAAAGCAATTCAGCTTGATAAAATGACAGAAGTACGTATTCTTCAATTTAGCAAAATTACAAATATGATATTTAAGATGTATATGTTGTCATACATTCCTCAACCTACTCTATTGCCAGGCTTGCATCAGTGATACTTCAAATGAATGTAGCAACAACTTATCAACTGAAGAAGATGGTGATTGTACAAAATTTCAAAAACCTGATGTTCAAGGCAATGTGCAACTCTCACCAACATTTGTACTCAACGAAAACAAAAGGGCATATTCAGGGACTACTACAAAGCAACAAAGGAAGAAGATACAAAAAACACTTTAAAGTTGTCTTTCAATCTTTAAGATTTTCTATGCACAATTTGGTTTTAATGGATTTGTGATTTTGGAACTAAAGACATATTGGAACAAAGGAATTTTTTTTGCTTTTATGCACAATTTGGTTTTGAATTGAAACTGAGAGGAATTAAACTCTTATATTTAGTTATTTGAGGATATAGCTTTACTTCAACGTTTTTTTTTAATATAATGAATACATTGAATATTTAGTGGAAGACATGAAATAAATGAATTTGAAAAATAAAAAAATCCATAGCAAAAAGACATGGTATTGGGACATTTGCCCAATATGTGCAAATAAAAAACTGATGGGAGGAGCTTCAGCCTAAAATAGTTGCGGCTTTGAGAGATGATAAACTATTTGGTTTATGTATTAAAAAGACTAGTGTTCCCAGTTGGTCAAATAGTAACACAATCAGGTAACTCGTCTAAGAATGGCTTGCTGTTTAATTGGCTAAACAAGCAGCCAAATGATTTTGTGGTGTATGTGTCATTTGGGAGTGGTACAACACTGTCACACGAGCAAATAACTGAGCTATTTGTGTCATTTTTTAAACCTATAAAAATTTATATGTTGGTATTATTTGATGGCAGATACAATTCTAATGTCACATCATTTGGAGGTTCATCTTAATTTTTATTTATTTTTAATTAAAAAAATTGGTAGCATTCCGGTGCATTGTACGAGTTAGCCACTAGTAATATATATAGTGATTCTTCAAACCCTTTCTCATATTTCGTATTATTACATTATTTTAATCAAGACCTTGACTTGTTGACTAGTGCTTTTATATTATTTTAAGCCAAACCTAGAAGGATCAATGCTAATCACTCAGGTGATGAGATGTATAGTTCGTTTGGGAAGAAATTTATTTAATTTTGTAGCTTTTTTTTATTATACTATTTATGGGTCTCATTATACAGTTGGTACTATTCATAGGTCCCATTGTACTATTCAACTAGTTTTTTACTTCTTTTTTTTTCTTCTATATTTTCAGTTTCAACTAAATAAACTATTCTTAAACGAACTCGTAGTATTAGGTTCATTTTAGAAGCATCTTTCACATAACAATGTAGAGATTTTCCATCAATATCATAATCATCTAGATATCAAAAAAAAAAAAAAAAAAATCATAATCATCTAGAATTTGAGTTATTAAACTTTTTGTTTTTATTGGGTGACTTGTTGACCATTAATCTATTATGCAATATTTTCCACTGTGTGACATAATTTTCACGTAGGGCCAAAAATTCATGTTGAGGAAATTGTTTTTGGAACTTAAGACTCGTTATTGAGTACAATCTCAAGTCATGTGTATGTGCTCTTAATGACATGACTAAATTAATGATAGTATATGCTTTTAGCCAAACCCCTAGAGATCAATGTTCAACACACACAAGTGAAGAGATGTAGTGTTAGGTTCATTTGATGATCATCTTTCACGTAACCGCATAGAGAATTTTCAACAATATCAAAATCATTGAGCATTTGTCTTATTGACATTTTTTGTTTTTTAATTGGGTGATTTGTTGACCATTAATCCTTTATGCAATATTTTCCACCATGTGACATAATTTCATGTAAGGCCAAAAATTCATGAACTTAAGCCTCATGATTGAGTAGAATATCATGTGAATGTGCTCTTAATGACATGAATAAATTAGTGACAATATAGGCTTTAAGCAAAACCCCCAAAGATCAATACTCACCACTCATAAGTGATGAGATGTTGCGTTAGGTTCATTTGACATCCATCTTTCAAGTAACCACATAGAGATTATTCATCAATGTCAGAATCATCTAGAATCTGGCTCTTTTTTTTTTTTTTGAACTTGTTGACCATTGATCCATTATGCCATATTTTCCACTGTTAGGGGCAGCTCTACTTGTTAATCAAGGTGGTGACCATATCTCATTTTTCTAAGTGTTGGTAGTTATACCATGTAAATGCAGATATTTCATTTACCACTTGAGTAGCTGAAGGGACAATAAGAAATTCCTACAAGTTATAAGTTGCCCTGTTGAAAACTTAAGGATGAATGATCTAAACATGAAGACCCATTGCAAGCTGCTTTTGATTGTCTCATTCCATGATGGTATTCAAATATAGATTTGAAGGAAATACATTGTAGTGAATTTCCCGTTGTAGTGGATTTCCATCTTTCAAGTAACCGCGTAGAAATTATTCATCAATGTTAGAATCATCTAGAATCTGGCTCTTTTTTTTTTTTTTTGGACTTGTTAATCAAGGTGGTGACCACATCTCTTTTTTCTAAATGTTGATAATTATACCATGTCAATACAGATGTTTCATTTACCACTTGAGTTGTTGAAGGGACAATAAGAAATTGCTACAAGTTATAAGTTGCCCTGTTGAAAACTTAGGGATGAATAATCCAGACATGAAGACCCATTGCAAGCTTCTTTTGATTGTCTTATTCCATGATGGTATTCAAATATAGATTTGAAGAAAATACATTGAAATGGATTTTCATCTTTCAAGTAACCGCGTAGAAATTATTCATCAATGTTAGAATCATCTAGAATCTGGCTCTCTTTTTTTGACTCGTTGACCATTGATCCATTATGCAATATTTTCCACTGTTAGGGGCAGCTCTACTTGTTAATCAAGGTGGTGACTGTCACATCCCAAACCCAATACCCAAATTAGTGACCATGACTGACATGCTAATATAAAGCTTAAACCTGATATTAACAAGAACCAACTAAAATTTTTACAAAAACTTGTACAAAAGCTTCCCTCTTACTTTTCATTCTTGTTTCTTTACTTCTTGATATAACTTTTCACTTGATATTCAAAGCATCTACACTGTACTCAAAGCATAACATAATCCACCAATCATTCAATTTCCACGCTTTCACATAATACATCTCTTAATACTTTTAAGGTACACGACTTTCATTATTTCTTAAAATACACCATACTACAAGTCTAAATATCAAATTGCTAATTTAGGATCAATACATATAAAACTAAAACCAGCTCCTTACAAAACTCGACTAAGGCTCCCTCTGCTCCAAAATAAAACGTGTTGACTGAAAAAGAAGAAGGGGTGAGCTACACAGCTCAGTAAGGGTAAGATGTACAAGAATTTAATAAGAATACATCTAAATCAAATCATTTCATTTTATAAATATTCAAATAGGAGAACATCTTTTCATACATGGTATTTTATACTATTCATAATAATAACTTATACACTCTTCGTAGGAAATAATTGTTCTCCCTTTTCTTATCAGAATTATATTACCAAAACCTTTCGGATTGAGTTTCTTTCATTTCTTACAAAGTCACCAAATATAATATTGATTGTTTAAAATCATATACATACATACATACATACATACATACATACATACATACATACATATATATATATATATATATATATATTCTCATTACAAGATAATCATTTTAACTTAAATCAGATAATTGGTAACTTTGTCTTAAACTAAAAACATCTTGACGAATAAGAAAAAATTTCTTTATAAACTTCTTCTCGTAAAATATTATAACTTTCACAGTTATAAAACTTAACATTTCATAAAGAACAGATATCTGATAACCTTTTAACATATACTTTCTTCAAAAGCTTTATCTTTACAAAGCACTAAAGCCTTTTCATCAGATTCTTTATCTTTAAAGCACAACAGAACTTCAGAAACTTTTATATTTAAAAAACAGCTTTTCTTTTCATCAGAACTTCTTTTCATGAGTTTTTAACTTTTCATAATGCATTTAAACAAAATCATTCTCTCGTGATCAATAAAATAATATAGTTGTTCATAACATATTGGTTAATCCATATCTGATAAGTCTGTACTTAGTTGTGGTGCATGTGCACGATATCATCCGCTCTAGGACGTCACACAGATCATTCCCTCACGGTTTTGTTCCTCCCCACGTCACACAGAACATTGGGGAAGAGGCCTTGTCCATATTAAAGATATAGGCACCCCCATTTCCTCCAACTTTCAGTGGCCAAATAGATAATATTTTCCATGGAAAACCAATAATTTAACGCCTACTGGTCGAGTTTAGATCACCAGAGTACATAACCCAAAAACATTTCATACTTATACATCATACTGAAATTCATAGTTTGCATAACACTTCACAATAATAGCATTTCCATTATTCTCTTTCAACATCTTGTTCGTGGAATTAGTAATAGCATCAATATGCTTAAATCATATACATAAGGTTTCGAAAAACTCACGAACATATCTTTGTCTGAAACATGATTATATGCCATATCTCTAATCAAAAACCTTTAAATGCACAATACTCTTTGAAATAATCTCATGACTTACCAAATGCTCATATAACTTATCCCTTACCTGAAAGCGGAGGAACTGACCGCCTAAAATCGAAGGAGCTTAGACTTGGGTACTGGTAACACCTAAACCAAATATCAAAGCTTATTACTATCAATTATACCTTAGAATAAACTTTCACATTCATCTCAAAGCCTATCTCTTATAATCAATGAAATCATAATCCCACCTCAACGAGGTTCCCACAAACATATTATACACACATCAACAAATGATGTACCAAACTAACGAAAAACCATCATTCTCATATATATATATATATATATATATGTATTTATATATATATATCATATCTCCAGAAGAGCCAACTTCATTTCAAAAGGTGCTTTGGGATTAAGGCAATAATGCATGCATAAACATAAAATCCTTTAAACATGGTCATATAACCATTTACACTCATATGGCAACATACAACACATTGAACAAGACAGCAACATGAAAAAGCAATGGAATGGTTTAGAACCCCTCCTTTGAGTAGTAAACCTTGAACCAAGTTATACAAAATCAATCTATGATCCAGACATACCAAAAGATAAGCATATTAAATTATAGCTCAAAACATTCACCCTAACTTTAGAATTAAATCCTCAAAGACAAAGTTATCATTTACTATTTACTGCTCATTTCAGTGGTGAAAATAGCTAAATACCACATTTTAGCAAAATTTGTGGCAAACTAGCACTGTTTCGGAAATATTTAGCAAATTACCACTTTTTTAGTACACAAGTTTCACAAAATCGAGCTCTAAATAGTACTTGAGTTCAGTGAACTCGAGCTCCTAGTGAGTTGCTAGCGTGGCACCGTTGACCTGGAATTTGAGGAATTAAAAAAACAATGTGGTACTTGATATTACGGAAATCGAGTACTTCTTTATAGTACTCGAGCTTAACAAGGTCGACTACCTTGTTTTTCTTTTCTTTTTTTCTACTTTTTGTTTTGTACAAAACTTTTACTTATTTCATCTTCAACTGCTTGTGATCATTGTGTCCACCATGTTGGGTGCATCATAGCTCCGTGGTTCCAACCCACACTTGATAAAACATCTCATTAAAGAGGTGGTTGGACAAGCCACAAAAGTTAGCCTATTTTCTTCTTAGAAAGTGACGTCGGTGTGTTGGACACGCTGAGGAGAAAAAGAAGAAAATAAAGGAGCTGATGCATTAAGGCTATTCGGCCAAAGGGGGAGCTGAAGGAAAAAAAAAAAGTAGCTAAAGAAAAATCAAAGTCAAGTCAAGTGAGTTGCATATATTGTGATTTGATGTCAAGAGTGTGAAAGGAAGAAAAGCAGGAAAAGATGAAAAAATAAAAGGGGAAGCCATTCAACCAGTGAGCAAGAAGTGAAGTTCCAGAGAAAGTGGGGACTAAGTGCAGTCATGTCTTGGCTTCTAGCAGTGATGCATTGAAAGGTCCTGTCCATATGTGTCTTGTTGATCTCTGATTATGAACTTCAGATAAAATTACCAACTCTTATCATTTTTTTGTGCAGCACTTTTACAACAGTATACTCAATGAGACCTCTGCCATCCGGTCCTTTGTTTAGGTGTTATCTAGGGTAAGGGTCATTTTGCATCTTACTAACTTCCTAACATCTCATGGGCACCTTTAGTGAATAGCTATTGCCAAACTACTTTGTGCTTAGCTAACTATAACTCCAGTTACTTGCACATGAACTTTTTCAAGTCCAGACACTGTACTTAGTTTGGTAGACACAATGATCACAAGCAATTGAAGATGAAATAAGTAAAAGTTTTGTATGAAAAAAAAAGTAAAAGAGACTATTTTTTTCTCGAGGAGATGGGCCTAGGCGGGCAACTGTTAACTCTTTCAGTGTTTTTTTTTTTTTTTTTTGGGTAGTTTTTAATAACTATTCAAAAGTTTCATAATCCAAACCTTATCACATCACCACCGCACGTTCTTGGTGCATTGGTCACTCCACAAGTATAAGTGCTTATGGAGTGTGGGGTGTGGGGGCAAGGGCTGGGGTTCAAATCTCCAGACGGAAGCTTCACACACATATACATTTTGATTAGGCTAGAGTAAAAATTCTATCTTGTAAAAAATAAACAAAAAATAGAAAATAAAACCTTATCACATCCATTGAAGTTGTTTTTAAATCGAATGGGCAGTAGATGGATCGTACAAGTATTTTTCCGTTACGTAAACAAAGAAATAAAGGACTGTAGACCCCCCCCCCCCCCCCCCCCCCTCTCACTTTCCCTTGGTTTTTCAACATAGAATTGTTCTTTTAATAAAGGACTGTAGACCCACCCTTCCCTTGTTATTTCAACATAGAATTGTTCTTGTCCAAATGCTTTAAATTTTGGATTCCTCGAAATATTCCTTGATGCTCCTAACAAATTATAGGATATATTTTGTAGAAATTGTAACTTTTACCTCCTTTAGCATTGCTTGGTTCCTTCTAAAATCCCTTTCTTCTTTCTGATTTTATAGTAGAGGCGTGCTCATGTAATAAGAATTCATTCCCTTTTAAAAAAAAAACACACACATGCCAAAGGCCAAGTCTTAATTAACACACTTTATTCTTTATGTGTCACACTTTTGAATTTCTTAATTGTCTATTCTATGTCAGCATACCATATGGGTGGCAGAAGGTACCCAAAATAATAGGTTAGGAAAGTAGACAGCTCATCAGTTGTAGGAGCGGGTGAGTACATTTTTATTTTTATTTTTTCCACTTTTTTGTCTTTGTGTATATAAATTTTAGTCCTTAGAGCTATAAATTAATTTGCTTTATCTACCAAATCCATGTTCTTATGCTAGCCACCGGTAAAAATGTTAAAAATTTGTCCCTATTATACACATTCAAATTCATGTTATAAACTATACCTAAAGCAACCAATGATTTCTAATTTTACATGTTACCGTTTAGAAAAAAATATATTCAATCAATACATGCCTTAAGGACCTAACTTAGGAACTTACTATTCTTGACGTATAAGGGGGCAGCCCTAACAAATCATATTATTTAATAGCCAATTGTATATAAAGTATGATAAAGTTTTACCTAGAGCACATGTTGGTTAGCTAGGTGTCACGCCCCGAACCCAAGTAAGAGCTAGGCACGTGATAATAGCCACACACTTATAAAGTTTACACCTTACAAGTGTGTAAGGCCCTCTTAACAATTAAAGAATTATCCTCAAAGAAAATTTCACCAATAAATTTAAAAGAAAAATCCTCAATAATGCAATTCTCAAAAGATCTCCAAATAATAATCTTTTAACATCAAAATTAAAAATAAAATAAATCCTTTAAATCTAAAGGTCTACACAAAAATAAAATATATCTTATTCAAATACATATATATATAATCATATATTCAATATTCAAAAATATTTGTGATATATCTATATTCTTTACTGTAAATCAATATAGCTAAAAACACAATTAAATAAAATACATCATATATTCATTAATCAGACATATTTGTGATAATTCTTTACTTGAATTCAGAAATGCAATAAAAATAAATTGTAACAACTATAAGCAAATTTTCAATAGTTAAAATACGCAAAGATAAAACAAATTAGGATAAGGTTACTTACCTCAACTAGCTCACCACAAAAAACTTCTCCCCAACACTTTCTCTAAAATCCTTAGATCTCACCTAACAATTTATAAGCAAAATTTACTCAATAATCAAATAATTTAAAAAAGACTTATAACGGTACCTGACGAGAAAAGACTATTAAAAATATCTCATAATTGTCTACTTATCTCACACCAAAATTCCACCAAATCTTAATATATTTTTCTTTATATATATATATATATATATATATATATTCTGCCATCTATTATTCCTTAAAGGATAAGTCCATAGCACTAGAAGTAGTACACTATGTCACACTAGACAAGGACGTGTGCTACACTTACAACTTTCTTCTTCTTCCTTTCACTTTTTTTTTATTTACTTGTCAAACCTCACCTAAACCCACACTTACTTGACCTTTTTTTTTTCTCCAATTCCATCAGTTTGGGCACAGTTTCTTAAACAACAAAACTATGCAGAAAATTGACCCTTATACGCCTAAAATCTACAACTTGAGCACAGAAAAATCTGTAGGTAGAAGCGTCCAATTAACCGAAATATAAATCTAAAGTTCTCTTCGCATCATTTAAACTCTTGAATAATTTAAATAGTTTCACTACTGGTCAAAATACCCACATAAAAAAAATTACTCAAATTCTAAATAAAGTTTAGATTTGGCAAGAAGATATTTTTAGGCTCATACCTCAATTGTGCAGTCAAACCTTCTCTACTTCGGTATTTTGAGTAGTCTTTTCTCTCAAAATATCTGTCAATGTACGTTGACTTAAAATTAGACAATGTAAACTAGGGTTTCGTCCTTATTTTCTAAAAAACCCCTTAGAAATATTAATTATAAAAGTTGACCCCATAAACAAATTTACTTAAATACCCCTCCTTTTATTTTTTTTTTTTTTTTTTGGGTATTACATTCTCCCCCCCCTTAAGAGAAGTTTAGTCCTCTAAACTTGACATACTTATGTCCTCAAAAAGATATAGGTATTTCTCCTTCATTTCACCTTCTAACTCCCATGTAGCCTATCTCATAGATTGGTTCCTCCATTGAACCTTGACATAACGTATGGTACGACGCTTCAACTCTTGCTCCTTCTTGTCCACAATTTTTACTGGTTGCTCTTCATAAGTTAAATCATCTCTTACTTTTATAGGCTCATAATCCACTACATGACTGGGGTTTGGAACATATTTCCTCAACATTGAGACACGGAAAACATTATGTAACCCTGATAAAGATGGGGGTAAGGCGAGCCTATAAGCAACTTTACCCATCCTCTTCAAGACTTCAAAAGGTCCTACAAAACAAGGGCTCAACTTACCTCGAAGACCAAATCTCATAACTCCTTTAGTAGGTGAAATCCTCAAGAACACATGATCACCCACTTGGAACTCTAATTTCATTCTTCTAACATCTGCATAACTCTTCTGCCTACTCTGAGCTATTTGGAGCCGCTCTTTAATCACTTGAATTTTATCTACTGTTTGTTGTACAATCTCATGACCCAACAATCTTCTTTCTCCAACATCATCCCAACATATAGGAGACCTACACTTCCTACCATACAATGCCTCATATGGTGCTGCTTTAATACTTATTTGGTAGCTATTATTATATGCAAACTCCACCAAAGGTAGATGTTCATCCCATGAACCTTTGAAATCAATTACACAAGCTCTCAACATATCTTCCAATGTTTGTATAGCTCTTTCTGAAAGTCCATCTGTTTAAGGGTGAAAGGTTGTGCTAAACTTCAAGTTAGTACCCATTGCCTTATGCACGCTCTCCCAAAATTGAGACACAAATCTTCGGTCTCTATCAGACACAATGGATACAGGTGCACCATGCAATCTCACTATTTCATTGATATACAATCTAGCTAACCTTTGGAGTGAGAAATCCACCCTAATGGCCAAAAAGTGTGCAGATCTTGTCAATCATTCCACAATCACCCAAATTGCATCTTTACCAGTAGGGGTTCTAGGCAGCCCCCTCACAAAGTCCATAGTAATGTCCTCCCACTTTCATTCTGGAATGGGAAGAGGTTGTAAAAATCCGGCTAGTCTTTGATGCTCCATCTTGACTTATTGACACACTAAACATTGAGCAACATATTGAGCAATCTCCCTCTTCATGTTGTTCCACCAAAAAGTCTCCCTTAAATCCCGATACATCTTAGTGCCTCCTGGGTGTACTGTATAACTCGTGTTATGAGCCTCTTTTAGAATTTCTACCTTAAGGTTTGGATCATTTGGTACACAAAGCCGATTACCGAACCTCAAGGATCCATCCTCATGAATGCAAAAATCAGATTGAAAGCCTAGATTTATTAAATCTCTTATCTTCTGCAACTGTGGATCATTACTTTCTGCAACCTTTATCCTTTCAATCAAGGTAGGCTGAACTCTAAGGTTTGCCAAATGTGCCTTTGCTTCATGCAACCATACTTCTATCCTCGTCTTCCTCAAATCTTCCAGATGTGATTTTGTGTAGTCATCAATGCTACCAAATTTCCTGCAGACTTCCTACTTAAGGTATCAGCTACCACATTGGCTTTCTAGGACGGTAACTAATAGTCAGGTCATAGTCCTTTAATAGCTCCAACCATCTTCTTTGTCTCATATTCAACTCTTTTTAAGTAAAAAGGTACTTGAGGCTTTTGTGGTCAGTGAATATCTCACACGGTTCTCCATACAAATAGTGCCACCAAATTTTTAGAGCAAAAACCACAGCCGCTAACTCCAAGTCATGTGTAGGATAATTTTGCTCATAAAGCTTCAACTGTCTAGAGGCATAAGCCACTACCTTCCCATACTGCATAAGAACACACCCCAAGCCTTTCCTAGAGGCATCACTATAAATGGTGAAACCTCCACTACCAGAAGGTATGGTGAGAATGGGTGCTGACACCAACCTTCTCTTCAATTCTTGGAAGCTTTCTTCACACTTTCCGGTCCAATCAAACTTAGCTCCCTTTTGGGTCAAAGGAGTCAAAGGCATGGCTAAGTGAGAAAATCCTTCAACAAATCTCCTGTAATAACCAGCCAGTCCCAAAAAGCTACGAACCTTTGTCACACTGTTCGGTCTATCCCATTCTACTACTGCTTCCACTTTCTTAGGGTCAACAACAATCCCATCGTTAGATACAACATGCCCAAGGAATGCAACACTGTCTAGCCAAAATTCACATTTTTTAAGCTTTGTATACAACTTCTTCTCCTGCAATAGTTGCAGTACAAGCCTCAAATGATTCTCATGCTCCTCTACACTCTTAGAATATATCAAAATATCATTAATAAAAACCACAACAAATTTATCTAAGAAGGGTTTAAACACCCTATTCATCAAGTCCATAAAGGCTGTTGGTGCATTGGTTAAGCCAAAAGGCATCACCAAAAATTCATAATGGCCATATCTTGTATGGAAGGCTGTCTTGGGCACATCAGTAGTCTTAATCTTCAATTGATGGTAACCAGAATGAAGATCAATCTTAGAGAAAACTTGTGCTCCTTGGAGTTGATCAAACAAATCCTCTATCCTTGGTAAAGGGTACTTATTTCGCACTGTCACCCTATTTAGCTCCTTAAATCAATGCAAAGTCGCATGCTCCCATCTTTTTTCTTTACAAACAATACAGGTGCACCCCAAGGGGAAACACTAGGCTTAATGAAGCCTTTGTCAAGCAGCTCTTGCAGTTGTTCTTTCAATTCCTTTAACTCAGCAGGTGCCATTTGGTATGGGGCATTAGAAATTGGGCTAGAACCTGGTAATAGGTCAATAGAAAACTCTATCTCCCTATCTGGTGGTAACCCTGACAAGTCTTTTGGAAACACTTCTGGAAACTCTCTCACTACAGGAATGTCCTCCAGCTTCAATTCACCTTGTTGTGTGTCTCTCACGGTGGCCAGATATCCTTTACACCCTTTCTTCATCATATGTCTAGCTTGTAAAGCTGAAATCACCAGTGGAGAAGTATATGCCCCACTTCCCACAAAACAGAACTCAATCTCACCAGGTACTTGGAAAATTACCTTCTTCCTCTGATAATCAACTATGGCATAATTGGCAGCCAACCAATCCATCCCAAAGATTATGTCAAAATCTCGCATCTCCAACAATGTTAGATCTGCTAGTAACTCTCTATCGGCTATTTTGACAACACAAGACTTGCAAACAATATTAGTAACTACTACACCCCCAATTGGGGTATCCACGCATAATTCAGACTCCATAGGCTCAAATTTAAAATTATGTTCTTTGCAAAATTAGAAGATATGAAGGAGTGAGTGGCACCAGGATCAAACAATGCATAGGCATAAGTTGTGGAAACTAGAATAATACCTATTACCACAGCATTGGAAGTATTAGCATCCTGTTGAGTGAGTGCATAAACCCTTCCTTGGATCTTGGGCTTTTGGCTCCCTCCCTGATTGTGTACAGTTATTGGTCTTGGAATGGTCTGAACCTCCTTCCATTGGAGACACTTAACAATCCTGTGACCCTTTTGTCCACGTGAGAAACATGCTCCAGTATTCCAGCGGCAATCCTTATTTGCATGAGGCCTACCACATCAAGAGCACTTTGGCAGTGCCATGGTATTAGCACGTTGTGTTCCTTGTTTCTTGGCTTGAAAGCTAGAGCTTTGCTCTCCTTGCCTAGGCCTCTTCTTCTGATTGTTATCTCTATCTGCTTGAACCTCATTAAGCCCCATCTCCACTAATAAAGCCTTACTCACCACCGCCCTACAGGTAGTCAACTCAAAGGACATAAGTCCTTGCTTAATTTGAAACCTTAATCCATCTTCAAACCTTCGAGCCTTAGTTTCTTCATCCACCACCATTGTCGGAGCAAATTTGGCTAACCTGGAAAATTCTGCTTCATATTGAGCAACTGTCATGTTACCTTGTGTCAGCGTGATAAACTCTTTTTCCTTCTAAAAACGGATGCTCATAGGAAAATATTTCTCATAGAATACAGACTTAAATAGCTCCCAAGTCCAAGGCTCAGCCTCTTGGCCATGTTTTTCTCCTTCTAGCCACCACCAGTCATTAGCATCTCCACACAACATATAAGCTGCATAAGCCACTTTCTCACCCTCAGAGCATTCAAGAACTCTGAATACTTACTCCATCTTAATGATCCATTTTCCTGCTTCCATAGGCTCAGTAGTCCCCTCAAAAACTGAAGGAGACAACCTCTTGAATTCCATCATCCCACCATGATGACCTCGACGCTACTCCATCATCCTAGCTAGGTTATCTCCAGTAGTGACCTGTTGTTGGACCACTCCAACCAAGGTTTGCATCATTTGGATCATCTCTGGTGGTTGGCCTTGGTCGTGCCTAAATTCTCGGTTCCCATCTTGCTGATTCCTACCATTGCCAAAGTTGTTGGGAGTGTTCCCAGTGTTTTTGCTGCGAGGTGGCATCCTAACCTCTGTTCATTATGCACATGACAAACTAACATGTTATCAAACTTCTAATTTAATAATAAAAAAATTAAAAAAACAGATCAAAAACTCATCTAGTATATATATCATACAACATATCCCCAAATGCCTAATTTCTACCCCTCTCACCATTTAGTTTCATAAATCAATGCCTATGGATCCAACCTGGCTCTGATACCATATGTAACGACCCAAAGAAAAGCGCTAGCCACATCTGCGCTATACCTCAAAAGGACTAGTCACAATTGCGGTTCCTTGCAGTTGTTAATAAAACCCAGATCTACCCAGTAAATACCCGATGTGGGACTCATCACACACCCACAAACATCACATAATCAATCAAATTGGGACATTGTAACAACCCAAGGAAAAGTGCTAGCCACATCTGCGCTATACCTCAAAAGGACTAGTCATAATTGAGGCTCCTTGTAGTTGTTAATAAAGCCCAAATCTACCCAGTAAATACCCGATGTGGGACTCATCACACACCCACATACATCACATAATCAATCAAATTGGGGCATCACAATCTCCCCCACTTAAATCCCTCACGTCCTCGTTAAGGCCCATTTTGTGGAGTAGTGTCTCCGAGCCCACAAGGGGTTACCGGGCCGGCTCTGATACCATATATATTGTCATGCCCCGAACCCAAGTAAGAGCTAGGCACGTGAAAATAGCCACACACTTATAAAGTTTACACCTTACAAGTGTGTAAGGCCCTCTTAACAATTAAAGAATTATCCTTAAAGAAAATTTCACCAATAATTTTTTTTTAAAAAAAATTCTCAATTGCAATTCTCAAAAGATCTCCAAATAATAATCTTTCAACATCAAAATTAAAAATAAAAGAAATCCTTTAAATCTAAAGGTCTACACAAGAGGTAATCTTAAAAATTAAAGTTCAAATCTTATTCCATTGATTCCTAAACTTCACTCATGCGCACATCCCAACGGGAGCCCAAACATATGCTACTCTTCCTGATCAAAATCTGAAAGGAGAAGGAGAGGGAGGTGAGTTGACAACTCAATAAATAACCAAAATTTGAGTAAGTTCTATCCAGCAATAGATCTATAAAGTAATAAGATGTAATATCAATCTTCAAAAGTTATAATATGCTATGGGTGTTCCAAACTAGCTAAGAAGTTTCATAATCTTAAAAGAATACTTTGCAAATAGATCACATACTTTAATCTGACAAATATATCATAGATGGTTTAGAAAGTAATTAGTTTTCCACATATCAAAAACTATAACTTACAATAGGTTCCAAAATATATAAGCAGTTTTAATGACTTAAAATAGTTGAATATTCAAACGCTAAATCTCTGTGACTGGGTATCAGATTACCAATGAATAACCCCCATTGGCTGGGTATAAGAATACCCCCATTAGTTTGGGTATCAAAGTACCAATGAATAACTCCCATTGGCTGGGTATCAGAGTACCAATGAATGACTCCCATTGGTTTGGGTATCAGAGTAACAATGAATAACCCCCATTAGTTTAGGTATCAAAATCAATTCAAAGTCAAATTGTTCATAATCATATATATGAAATCATAGTTTCTAACAAAAATATATCTTATTCAAATACATATATATATATATAATCATATATTCAATATTCAAATATATTTGTGATATTTCTATATTCTTCACTTTAAATCAACATAGCTAAAAACACAATTAAATAAAATACATCATATATTCAGTAATCATATATATTTGTGATAATTCTTTACTTGAATTCAGTAATGTAATAAAAATAAATTGTTACAACAATAAGCAAATTTTCAGTAGTTAAAATACGCAAAGATAAAACAAATTAGGATAACGTTACTTACCTCAACTAGCTCACCACAAAGAACTTCTCCCTAACATTTTCTCTAAAATCCTTAGATCTCACCTAACAATTTATAAGCACAATTTATACAATAATCAAATAATTTAAGAAAGACTTATAATAGTACCCGACCAGAAAAGACTACTAAAAATATCTCATAATTGTCTGCTTATCTCACACCAAAATTCCACCTAATCTTAATATATTTTTCTTTATATATATATATATATATATTCTGCCACCTATAATGCCTTAAAGGATAAGTCTATAGCACTAGAAGTAGTACACTATGTCACACTAGACACGGACATGTGCTACACTTACAGCTTTCTTCTTCTTCCTTTCATTTTTCTTTTTTATTTACTTGTCAGACCTCACCTAAACCCACGCTTACTTGACCTTTTTGTTTTTCCCCAATTCCATCAGTTCGGGCACAATTTCTTAAACAACAAAACTGTGCAGAATATTGACCCTTATACGCCTAAAATCTACAACTTGAGCACAAAAAAATCTATAGGTAGAAGCGTCCAATTGACTAAAATTGTAACGCCCCAAAATCATAAGCAATAAAAGTCTATTCAATCTGAATAATCCATAAAAATATTAAATAAAAAAAACCAGCAACCTTAATTCTCATCACAAATGTCAGAGCTCTAATCCACCAAAGACAAAATATCCTCAATTAATTCTCCAATACAATGTTTAATGCCATAAAAAAAAAAAAAATCCTCAATTCCACAAAATAGTTTGTAATTGCTGTGTCTCAAGAATCTCCACTCCAATAATCCCTCTAATGTATCTATAAGGGGAAATAAAAGGGGGTGAGATAACTCAATAAGTGGAATTCACTAACATTGAGGTGCAGGAACAAACCTTTCAAATAAATAATACTTACAACAAATTCATAACTTGTAACTCATCAATATTTCACATAAAAAAAATATATCTTTATATTGTGAGCCATCATAATATATATATATATATATATACATATATATATCAATACCATCATATACTCAATTTCCTAGGCTTTTCTTGTGGTCAACGTTTACGCCCCGTTGATAGGGTTGTGCTGTCCCCTTTTTAGGACTAGAACCTTCTTTTCATCCTCTTTCTTAAGAATGGCTCCTTTGGAACCTAAAGGTGCACTCCCTTGCTAAGGAGCTTCCCTTTTGGATCCTTAATAGTATACTCCCTCGCTAAGGAGCTATCAAATGTGCACTGTCCCCTAATCTGGGACTATCCCTTACTAAGGACTAGCTGCAGTATGATGGTCCCTTGCTAAGGACTAAATACAATACTGAGCTTTTTAATCACGACTTGCCATAGGTTTTCAAAATATATTCAATATGCTCAAAAAAATAGCTCATTCATAATTCTCAACAATATAAAGGTATATTCACACATACAAATTTAAATAAGTTTAGGTTGTCCCACAAGTTTTTCATAAAACGAATAGTCAATGTGCACATCGAACATTTATAAAATATCAATTTATATTTAGAATATCAAGATATTTCTTTGATATATATATAGTTTAATAATCAACGTTGTTTTGGAAAAAACCCCAAAATTAGTAAACACCACTTAACTCTTATTTGCGAAAATAAAAGAAATCGACATCCCTTGAATCACAACAATTCAGTAGAACTAGAACCTAGCAACACTAAAAAATATAGGTTCATCAATACACAATTTCCCACTTAAAAATCTATTTTCACGCTTAAACGGTTTAATCTTAGACAATATTGATATATCCAAAATCCTCCATTTATTCACTTAACTATCCAATTCACTCTAACATTACATCTATCCAATTTAATATTGGAAGCCACGTATAGCCTTAATTTATCCATCTAGTTGCTTAGCATTCCCACTTGATGCTACTGGACATCTATTGACTCTAATATTATATATATATATATATATATATATTCAATCTAACATTAACATGAGAAGCCACGTACAAGCCTTACCATCAATCTAGTAGCCTATTGCCCCTTTAAAGCCGTTGGACAAGTCTTAGACAAGAATAAAAGGTGATGGTTAAATCGGTCAACAATGGAGGCTATGTGTGAATGCATATTGAGTCCAAGCCTATTACTCTATTTGGTTCAATTTCAAAGTCTTTCCTGACATATTGACCATTCTTTACCTAATATAATACAATTATAGAAGCACTTTTCTAGTAGTATAATTAGTTTAGGTTCATGACAAATGCTAGCTATTGACTATTCAACCTTCTTAAATTTGGAGCAAGACAACCATACCTGAACAACTTCCTGAACAACTTGTGCAATAGTCATAGAGAAGAAAAGAAACAGCTCTCTAATGTGTTGTGGCTGAAAGCAAAAAAAAAAAAAAAAAGATACACATGTAACTTAAAAGGTAAAAAGCTAGGGTTATCAAGGCCCATATTTTTACTTATGCCACCTCACTTGGGCTTCAAATTATTTTTAATATCTTAGGCCCAAATCAATTAAATCCATTTAATTGTGGGCCTCCTTTTTAATTCACGTTTAAAAATTAAATAAGTAATGAAATTATGGGGTGTTACATCCTTCCCCCCTTAAAAAATTTCGCCCTCGAAATTGTACATACCTTCATTAATGAACAACTCTGGATAATTCGATTTCATCTCATCTTCTCGCTCCCAAGATGCCTCCTCCACTGTGTGATTCTTCCAAAGGACCTTAACCAAAGATATGGTCTTGGTGCGTAGTACTTGATCCTTGCGGTCAAGAATTTGAGTTGGAACTTCCTCATAAGTTAAGTTGTCTTTGATCTTGAGTGGCTCATAGTTCAAAATGTGTGAAGGATCAGGGATGTACTTCCTTTGCATGGAAACATGAAACACATTATGCACTCCTGTAAGTGTAGGTGGTAAGGCCAATTCATTGACAGTTTTACCAATGCATTTTAGGATCTCAAATGGACCAAAAAATCTTGGACTCAACTTCCCCTTCTTCCCAAATCTTATCACACCCTTCATTGGGGCAACTTTCAAAAATACGATATCCCCAACTTCAAATTCAACTTTCCTTCTCGAGTTGTCATAATAACTCTTCTGTTGACTTTGTGCTGTTTGTAATCTTTTACGAATCAGATTAATCTTCTCAGATGTTGTCTAAATGATTTCTGGTCCCAACGATTTCCTCTCACCAACTTCTTCCCAACACAATGGGACCTGCATTTTCTACCATACAAAGCCTCATAGGGAGCCATCTCAATACTTGAGTGGTAGCTATTATTATAAGAAAATTCCACTAAGGACAAGTATTTTTCCCAACTTCCTTTGAAATCCAATACACAAGCTCTTAACATATCCTCCAAGGTACGAATAGTCCTTTCTGATAGTCCATCTGTCTGTGGGTGGAAGGTTGTACTAAAGCTAAGATTAGTACCTAAAGCTTTATGTAGGCTTTCCCAAAACTTTGAGGTGAATCTTGGGTCTCGATCAAACACAATTGATGCTAGAACTCCATGAAGACTCATAATCTCATCAATATAAATCTGTGCTAGCTGATCAAGTGAGTAAGTCATCTTAATCGGAATAAAATGTGCTGTTTTTGTCATCCTATCCACAATTACCCAAATGGCCTCGTGTCCCTTAGGAGATCTTGGCAAACCAGTCACAAAATCCATACATATATGCTCCCACTTCCATTCGGGGATAGGAAGTGGTTGCAACAATCCTGAAGGTTTCTGGTGTAGTGCTTAATTTGTTGACAAGTTAAGCATTGCTCCACAAACTGAGCTATCTCTCTCTTCATGTTATTCCACCAATAAGTTTGTCGAATGTCACGATACATTTTAATGCTACTAGGGTGCACTGAGTATGGTACAAGGGCTTCTTCCATAATCTCCTTCTTTAATACAAAATCATTTGGCACACAAAGTCTATTTCCAAACCTCAAAACACCATCATTAGACACATTAAATTCTGGTCTCTTCCCTTCTTGTACTTCTCCTATGATCTTTACAATTTGTGCATCATCAACCTGTGAACTTTTAATCTTCTCAATCAAAGTGGGTTGTATTATCAAACTAGCCATAAAGACTTGGGAATCACCCATGACAATTTCAATTCCCATCCTCTCCAAGTCCTTAATAATCTCCTTTTGAGTAGTTAACAAAGCAGTTGAGAAACCAGAAGACTTCCGACTAAGTGCATCAGCTACCACATTAGCCTTGCCTGGATGGTAATTGATTGAGCAATCATAATCTTTAATCAATTCAAGCCACCTTCGTTGTCTCATATTCAATTCTTCCTGAGTAAAGAAGCACTTTAAGCTCTTATGATCTGTATAAATCTCACACCTTTCACCATACAGATAATGTCTCCAAATCTTCAATGCAAACACCACTACAGCCAACTCCAAATCATGAGTAGGATTATTTTGTTCATAACTTTTTAATTGGCAGGAAGCATAATCTATGACTTTACCATGCTACATCAACATACAACCAAGCCCCTTTCTTGAAACACCACTATAAATGACAAAGCCTCCCAAGTTGCTAGGGATTATTAGTACTGGTGCTGTGACCAACCTTTGCTTAAGTTCTTGAAAACTCTTTTCACATTCTTTAGTCCCCACAAACTTGGCATTCTTACGAGTTATTTGAGTTAATGGGGCTGCAATACAAGAAAATCCCTCCACAAACCTCCTATAATAGCCAACAAGGCCCAAAAAGCTTCTGATCTCACTCACACTCGTCGGTCTTGCCCAATCAATCACAGCTTCAACCTTACTAGGGTCTACAGAAATCCCTGCCTCAGATATCACATGCCCTAGGAACACCACTTGGTCAAGCCAAAATTCACACTTCTTAAACTTTGCATATAGCTTCTTCTCCCTCAAAATTTGAAAAACAATTCTCAAGTGCTCTTCATGTTATTCCATGCTTTTGGAGAAGATTAGAATGTCATCAATAAAACCAATAACAAAGCGGTCTAAGTACTCGTGAAACACCCTATTCATCAAGTCCATAAATGCAGCAAGAGCATTGGTCAAACCAAAAGGCATTACCAAGAATTCATAGTGCCCATACCTTGTCCTGAAAGCTATCTTGGGTATGTCTTCACTCTTGATTTTCAACTGGTGATACCTAGAATGAAGGTCAATCTTAGAGAAGACTTGTGCCCCTTGCAATTGATCAAATAGGTCATCAATACGAGGGAGAGGGTATTTGTTTCTCATAGTAACCCGGTTTAACTCACGGTAGTCAATACACAACCGCATAGTCCCATCCTTCTTTTTCACAAATAAAACTGGCGCCCCCAAAGAGATGCACTTGGTCTGATGAACCCCTTATCAAGGAGTTCTTGTAACTGTTCCTTGAGCTCCTTAAGTTCAGTGGGTGCCATCCGATATGGTGCTTTCGATATAGAAGATGTTCCAGGGAGCAAATTAATGGAGAATTCAATCTCCTTATCTATAAGTATCCCTAGTAAGTCTTCAGGAAAGACATCTGGAAACTCCCTCACAACAGGGATATCATCTAACTTCAATTTTTTCCGTCCTAGTGTCCACCACATGAGCTAGGTACCCCTGGCATCCTTTCCGTAATAGAGACTTAGCTCGAAGGGCTGATATCACCCTAGGTAAGGCATGCATCCTTGAGCCCTTCAACCGAAATTTAGGTTCTCCTAGAGGCCGAAACACCACTTCTTTACTAAAACAATCTATACTAGCATGATAAGCCACCAGCCAATCCATTCCCAAAATTACATCATAGTCATACATGTCCATCAAAATCAAGTCTGCTAACATTTCCCTATCCTTAATTTGGATGACACAAGACTTAAGCATTGAATTACACACCAAAGAATCACCCATAGGTGTAGCCATAGACAAGTCATAATCCATAAGTCCAGGTTTCTTATCACATAACTTAGCATATTGAAAGGAGATAAAAGAGTGGGTAGATCCAGAATCAAATAGAGTTTTAGCAAAGTTTGAGAATAATGGGAGGATACCTGCAACCACAGTATCTGAAGCTTGAACGTCTTGTGGTGTGAGTGCAAACACTCTCCCTTGTTCCTTCCTCCTTTGATCATCCTTTCTAGGTGGTGCCATTGCGTTTTGTTGAGGAGATGTACAACTCCTAGCTAAGTGTCCTGTCTTCCCACAATTATAGCAAGCCTTTCCTTCAAAGAAACATGGCTTATCTCCATGAAACCTTCCACAAGTAGGGCAAGCATTCGAACTTCTACCTTGAGCATTCTGGGGTGGATTCTTATTTTCTGGCTTATTTAATGAAAAATTCCCAAACCTCCCAACAGATCCTTTCTTGTTCCAATGACCTTGAGCATTGCCTTGTCGAAAGCCTATCTGTCCAGTGCTTCTAGGTAGGTTCTCATTCCTAACATTGTTCTTGAAATCTTCCTCTAGTCTCATAGCTCTCTTAACTGACTCCGCATAATTATCAACCCTTGATGCAATCAGATGGTGTCAAAGTCTTTCATTCAACCCCTTTTGAAATCTGCTTGCTTTCTTCGCCTCAATAAGGATTAAGTGGGGTCCAAAGCGAGATAACTTGATGAATTTAGCTGCATATTACTCAACAGTCATACTTCCTTGCACCAAATCAGCAAATTCCCTCTCTTTTTGTTCTCGAACCACCTCAGGGAAGTAGTTATCATAGAAAACCCCTTTAAATTTCTCCCAAGTAATGGGGTTTCTCTCAGTGTCCATTCCCTTCAAAATGGCTTTAGTGGATCTCCACCAACGCTCAGCTTCTCCAATCAACTTGAAAGTTGCAAGCCACACCTTTTGAGAGTCAGTGCAATCTAAAGCTTCTAACAATTTCCCCATTTGCAAGAACCAATTCTCAGCTTTTGTAGGATTTGGCTTCCTATCAAAAGATGGGGGATTTTGCTTCATGAAAGTCTTAAAAGAATAACCAGCCCTTGCCTCTACTCTACTTGCACCTCTACTAGCAACCTGGGTCAACTTGTCCAACAATTGTGCAGTAGCTGTTGGGAAAATACATGTTCGTATCACATACAAAACATACGCAGCGGAAAATTAACGGATCTACTTCATTCGCAATTGATAACATACACTATGAAAGTTTCAGAATTTAAGAGTAAGAAAGCGTACCTTGGTGCGGTAAAATTCAAAACCAAAAATCAAAAATTCTTGGGAAGACTTTTAATCTTCACTCCAATTCCACTTAATGCCCAAGATGTGTGGTGTCTCAATCAGTTTCCAAGGAGAGAACAAAGGAGTGTCCAACACTCACATACAAACCCTTTTCATTCTTTGTGTAATCTTGATGAAAAACACTCATGAAAAGACTCATGAAATTCTGTATGTTTCTCTCCTTATATATAACTAATTATCTAATTGGGCTAGCCTTTTGGGCCATTCCAATTGGGCTCTAATGTGTGGCTTGGAGTGGGACCAAAAGGGAACAAATAAGACTCTAGCTCCAACGGGCCTTGGGCTTTTCTGTCAATTCTTGACAAGTCCAAAGTTACCATTAATTATATTCAATACCACTATATGAATATAATTGCACTCTAGGCCTTATTAATAAATTATATCCCTAGACTTTATTATGTTAGGGTTTATACCCTAAAATCCAATTTATTGGCATGTCATAAATAATTAAATTGTTTAATTATATGAGACTATCTATAAATGAACTAATGGGACATTATCTTAGTCCATGAGATGCATAGTATGTGATTTATGTGATTTAGTCACAGAAGATATAAATTGCAAGTTCTTTGCAAACTCAGAAGTTTAGTTCATAATCGGTGATGAAATTGGGCGTTTCATCTGTGAAGACTATAATATATCAACTAAGATGATTTGTCTTGATCATGGAAATGGAGATTTCTAGTTGGTATGTTGATATGTTTTGAGAGTTACGACATACTGAACTGGACCGCTGTGAGATTTATTATTCTCCTAACGACTATCAAATGAATAATAAATCTCACGACTTCTATTCACATCAACTCTAAATCCTGAGAGAATAATGGACTTAATTATGAGATGTAGATTGTTTTGATATATCAGGAGTGAGATCTATAAGTTATGGTCAAAACCTTAGTATGTTGGGTAGCCGCATTTAGTGTTGATGGAACATATATTCTCAAGATGGAATTCATAATCTCTTAACGGAGATATAAAATATTCTCTTGAGATAAGTTTAATAAGTTTGGTTATTCAGAAAGTTGGGCCCAACCACTTTGGTAAGGAGTTACTAAAGTATATATTTATGCAATTGGATTTCATAAATATATGATGAATAACATTAAGGATTAAACCGAGTATTCAAGAATTAAGATGTAATAATCTTCAAAGTGGTAGTTTATATTCATGACTTTTTGTTACTACGAATATTTTACTGAAGGGGTTGCATGTATAATAAAGTCTTGGGATATAATTTATTAATAAAGCCTAGAGTGCAATTATATTCATATAGTGGTATTGAATATAATTAATGGTAACTTTGGACTTGTCAAGAGTTGACAGAAAAGCCCAAGGCCCATTGGAGCTAGAGTCTTATTTGTTCCCTTTTGGTCGCACTCCAAGCCACACACTAGAGCCCAATTGGAATGGCCCAAAAGGCTAGCCCAATTAGATAATCAGTTGTATTTAAGGAGAGAACCATATAGAATTTCATAAGTCCTTTCATAAGTGTTTTTTATCAATATTACACAAGGAATGAAATGGTTTGTATGTGAGTATTGGACACTCTCTTATTCTCTCCTTGGAAACTAATTGAGAGACCACACATCTTGGGCATTAAGTGGAATTGGAGTGAAGATTAAAAGTCTTCCCAAGAACTTCTGATTTTTGGTTTTTAATTTCACCGCACCAAGGTACGCTTTCTTGTTCTTAAATTCTGTAATTTTCATAGTGCATGTTATCAATTGGGAATGAAGTAGATCTGTTAATTTTCCGCTGCATATGTTTTATATGTGATACGAACATGTATTTTCCCAACATATTATACATGCAACCTCTTCATTAAAATATTCGTAGTAATACAAAGTCATAAATATAGACTGCCACTTTGAAGATTACTACATCTTAATCCTTGAGTACCCAGTTTAATCCTTAATGTTATTTATCACATATTTATGAAATCCAATTCCATAAATATAAACTTTAGTAACTCCTTACTAAAGTGGTTGGGCCCAACTCTCTGAATAACCAAACCCATTAAACTTATTTCAAGGGAATATTTTATATCTCCGTTAAGAGATTATGAATTTCATCTTGAGAATATATATTCCATCAATACTAAATGTGACTGCCCAATATACTAAGGTTTTGACCGTAACTTATAGATCTCACTCCTGATATATCAAAGCAACCTATATCTCATGATCAGGTCCATTATTCTCTCAGGATTTAGAGTTGATGTAAATAAAAGTCGTGAGATTTATTATTCATTTAACAGTCGTTAGGAGAATAATAAATCTCACAACAGTCCAGTTCAATATGTCTTAACTCTTAAAACATATCAACATACCAACTAGAAATCTCTATTTCCATGATCAAGACAAATCATCTTAGTTGATATGTTATAGTCTTCGCAGATGAAACATCCAATTTCATCACCGACTACGAACTACATTCTGAGTTTACAAAAAACTTGCAATTTATATCTTCTGTGACTTTTCACATAGATCACATACTATGCATCTCATGGACTAAGATAATGTCCCATTTGTTCATTTATAAATAGTCTCATATAATTAAACAATTTAATTATTTATGACATGCCAATAAATTGGGTTTTAGGGCATAAACTCCAACAGCAGCTTCATCCAAAGGATCAAGGCGTGTCATCCTAGGACGTTCATTATGTCTCACGTTTTGAGTGACTTCAGCTTCAGTATCAACCCTTGCTTTGGTTGACCTTTGCAAATTAACAATAGGTTCCTCGCTATTGGAATTAGCTACTCTCTTCTTTTTGGGTAGCAAGATACCTAGTTAACAAAGAAATCAAAAAATATAAATGGTGCAACAACTATTACTACTAAAAATAAGAAGTAACATCACCAAAATTATTTAAAATTTCTCATCAAACATAACCTAATTACCAAATGCCCTGACAAAAATCAAGATCATAACCTAGTTTCAAGTGTCTACAAGATCATGACCTATTTTACAAGTGTCTACAGAATCATATCCTAAGCTCTGATACCATAATTGTAACGTCCCAAAATCATAAGTAATAAAAGTCTATTCAATCTGAATAATTCATAAAAATATTAAATAAAAAAAAACCGGCAACCTTAATTCTCATCACAAATGTCTGAGCTCTAATCCCCCAAAGAAAAAATATCCTCAATTAATTCTCCAATACAATATTTAATGCCATAAAAAAATAATAATAAAATCCTCAGTTCCACAAAATAGTTCGTAACTGCTGTCTCCCAAGAATCACTATTCCAATAATCCCTCTAATGTATCTGTAAGGGGACATAAAAGGAGGTGAGATAACTCAATAAGTGGAATTCACTAACATTGTAGTGTGGGAACAAACCTTTCAAATAAATAATACTTATAACAAATTCATAACTTGTAACTCATCAATATTTCACATAAAAAAATATCTTTATATTGTGAGCCATCATAATATATATATATATATATATATATATCAATACCATCATATACTCAATTTCCTAGGCTTTTCTCGTGGTCAACGTTTATGCCCCGTTGATAGGGTTGTGTTGTCCCCTTTTTAGGACTAGAACCTCATTTTCATCCCCTTTCTTAAGGATGACTCCTTTGGAACCTAAAGGTGCACTCTTTTACTAAGGAGCTTCCTTTTTGAATCTTCAATAGTATACTCCCTTGCTAAGGAGCTATTAAATGTGCGTTGTCCCCTTTTCTGGGACCGTCCCTTGCTAAGGACTAGTTGCAGTATGATGGTCCCTTGCTAAGGATTAAATATAATACTGAGCTTTTTAATCACGACTTGCCATAGGTTTACAAAATATATTCAATATTCTCGCAAAAATAGTTCATTCTCAACAATATAAAGGTATATTCACACATACAAATTTAAATAAGTTTAGGTTGTCTCGCAAGTTTTTCATAAAACGAATAGTCAATGTGCACATCGAACATTTATAAAATATCAATTTATATTTAGAATATCAAGATATTTCTTTGATATATATAGTTTAATAATCAACGTTGTTTTGGAAAAACCCCCAAAATTAGTAAACACCACTTACCTCTTATTTGCGAAAATAAAAGAAATCGACATCCCTTGAATCACAACAATTCAGTAGAATTAAAACCTAGCAACACCATAAAAAATAGGTTCATCAATACACAATTTCCCACTTAAAAATTTATTTTCACGCATAAACGGTTTAATCCTAGACAATATTGATATATCTAAAATCCTCCATTTGTTCACTTAACTATCCAATTCACTCTAACATTACATCTATCCAATTTAATATTGGAAGCCACGTATAGCTTTATCCATCTAGTTGCTTAGAATTCCCACTTGATGCTGATGGACATCCATTGACTCTAATATTATATATATATATATATATATATATATATACATATACATACATATATTCAATCTAACATTAACATGGGAAGCCACGTACAAGCCTTACCATCAATCTAGTAGCCTATTGCCCCTTTAAAGCTGTTGGACAAGTCTTAGACAAGAACAAAAAGTGATGGTTAAATCGGTCAACAGTGGTGGCTATGTGTGAATGCATATTGAGTCCAAGCCTATTACTCTATTTGGTTTAATTTCAAAGTCTTTCCTGACATATTAACCATTCTTTATCTAAAATAATACAATTATAGAAGCACTTTTCTAGTAGTATAATTAGTCTAGGTTCATGACAAATGCTAGCTATTGACTATTCAACCTTCTTAAAATTTGGAGCAAGACAACCATACCTGAACAACTTCCTGAACAACTTGTGCAATAGCCGTAGAGAAGAAAAGAAATAGCTCCCTAGTGTGTCACGGCTGAAAGCAAAAAAAAAAAGGATACACATGTAACTTAAAAGGTAAAAGGCTAGGGTTATCAAGGCCTATATTTTTACTTATGCCACCTCACTCAGGTTTCAAATTATTTTTAATATCTTAGGCCCAAATCAATTAAATCCATTTAATTGTGGACCTCCTTTTTAATTTACGTCTAAGAATTAAATAAGTAATAAAATTATGTGGTGTTACAAAAATATAATTCTAAATTTTTCTTCGCATCGTTAAAACTTTTGAATAATTTAAATAGTTTCACTACTGGTCAAAATACCCACATAAAAAAAATATTCTAATTCTAAATAAAGTTTAGATTTGACAAAAGAGATTTTTAGGTTCTTACTTCAATTGTGCAGTCAAACCTTCTCTACTTCAGTATTTTGAGTAGTCTCCTCTCTCAAAACATTTGTCAATGTACGCCGACTTAAAATTAGACTATGTAAACTAGAGTTTCATCCTTATTTTCTAAAAAGCCCCTTAGAAATATTAATTATAAAAGTTGACCCCATAAACAAATTGACTTAAATACACCTCCTTTATTTTTATTTTTTTTTCCGTGTATTACACTAGGTGAATCGACTTTGTTCAACTTGCTTCTTATCTATAGGCTGTGGGCCTGTTGCCCTGTAGCTAAAAATTATAAATCTCCCCCTTAACACTTTATGGTTTCCAAATTATAAGTACATTTTTGCTTCCTCTCCTCTAAAGTTCTTTTGACATACATCGTTTCCAAATATAGTAACTCAGACTAGAAAATGGGGGCGATAAGATGTTTTGGGATAGCAATCTTAGTTCTTTTAGGATTTCTAGGCTCAACACAAGCTCAACTGCAGTTGGGTTTTTACTCTAAGAACTGCCCAAAAGCTGAGAAGATTATTCAAGACTTTGTTAACCAGCACATCCACAATACTCCATCATTGGCAGCTGCCCTCATAAGAATGCAATTCCATGACTGCTTTGTCAGGGTTTGTGTCAACCTTTTTATCTTCTCACATGAACATTTTTCCACACTGCTTTTCTTAGCTTATTCTTCATGAGTGTTTTACTATGTATGAATGTAAAGATATTGCCTCTTTTGGTTGTAGTTACTAACATAGACGTACATGTTTTTGCCTCTTATTCAGGGGTGTGATGCATCTTTGCTTGTGAACTCCACCTCAAATAACCAAGCGGAAAAGGATACTGCTCCAAATCTGACAATCAGAGGTTTTGACTTCATTGACAGTGTGAAGAGCCTAGTTGAAGCTGAATGTCCTGGCATAGTTTCTTGTGCAGATATCATTGCTTTGGTTGCAAGAGATTCTATTGTGGCCATGGTGAGAACTCAAAACAATTTTATTCTAGCTCTATCCTGCATATATACATAACTTTTTCACTACAAATTTTATAATTTCTGGGTTGATCAACCATGATCAACTCAGCTATGTCTACTGTGTACTACTCTCTGTTGACCAACTCCACAATTATAAAATTTATAGAAAAAAAAAATTCTGTCTTTAGCCAACGGGAGAGCCAAGGGTGGTGAGAGCCCAAAAACTCATTTTTTTTTTTAATATATATAAAGCAAGAATTAAGTACAGTACTTAAGTATCAAGTAGCCACATGGCTGAATTATAAGAGAGAAATCTAAGGAACAACACCTAAAGTAGTATAACTAAATTTTGTCCATATATATATAGGCGAAATTTTGTCTATATATATATAGGCAAAATTACACTATTAGTCCCTCAAGTTTACCTTGTGTGCACAATTGGTCCGCTGGGTTTCAAGTGAGTACAATTGGTCTTTCAAGTTTTCAGAATGAGTAATATAAGTCTTTCTTCAAACTTCCGTTAGTAGTATTGCTTACATGGCTAACAGAATACTGACCTGTCATTTTTTTAAATGATGTGGCATTTTTTTTTAGAGATGCTACATTCACAACATTTTTATAATATTTTTATAACCAGTAACAACTAACCACCTAAAATTTGTTGTAAAAATATTGTGAAAATATTGTAGACATATCATTTCTCTTTTTTTTAATTACAAAAATGAATTTACAAGTAAAAAAAATATGTAACCACGGCAAATGCGATTGGCTAAAAAAAGCAATGGAAGGTGAGAAACCAACAACACTAGCAATGCTACAACTGCTCTGTTTGTGGTAAAGGGTTCGATTTCATAAGTGATTTTAGGCTGAAGTTTGCCAAAGGGACTCAAAGGTTTGTAGTGGTGGATGAGTTTAACAACAGAGACATTCTCATTCCTGCTGGCCCACCATTCTTGCTGTTCCTCTCGATATTCATTGTGATAAAGGGGATCGACTTCGCTTTAAGTCCGATGTTCTTCAATTCAACCAGGTTTCCCTTTTTTCGCTTTTTCTTTTCTTAATTTATTTACTTTACCATGGCAACGTGATGATTTTTATTTTATTTTTTACTTTCTAATCAACAAATATCTATGTAAAAGCAATGCTCCAGTTATGAAATTAAAGAACATTTCTGGATGGGATTCTATGTACAGTTAAATAATTTTGATTCTGGGTCTGATGATTATTTTTTGGGAGGGTAATTGTATACTTTTTGTGAGAGCCTTTTACGATCCCACTTGTCTCTGCAAATTCTGCAACTTCAATGCCTTCAACTCCATCTCCTCTGCTTCCAAACGCCTCTTCCGTGTCCTTGCAAGTCACCTCCTAAACCAATTTCCTATTTGTTTCCATTGAAATTACTTGAATTGGAACAATTCAGATTTTTATTTTTAACGTGTAAATTCATTTTTGTAATTTTTAACAGAAAGAAATGCCACGTCATTTAAAAAAAAAAGACAAATCATTATTCTTTTAGTCACGTAAACAATATTACTAACGGAAGATAATAGAAGAATTTATATTACTTATTTTGAAAATTTGAGAGATCAATTAATTGCGCTCACTTAAAAATCTGAGAGACTAATTGCGTACACATAATAAACTTGAAGGACCAATATTATAATTTAGCCTCAATATATATATATATATATATATATATTTGATAAGTATATATATATACACACAAAATCTAAAGAGTATAGTTCTCGGGTGAGTGTAACAGAGCTTTTGAAGACGGAATAAGAAATCCATGCTTTGGTCACTCCAAATTATTCCAACACTTCGTGGTTACTGTCTGCAGTTTACGACAGTTCGAGATTTGCAAAGAGGCGCCTACTTTGGGATAATTTGAAGACTGTGCCTGATCTCCATTCCTTTCCCTGGGTGATGGCGGAGGACTTCAATGAGGTTCTAATGGGAGAGGATAAATTCAGGGGGAGAGCTGTGAATATTAGCAGAGCTTTAAGATTCCAAGATTGCCTTGACTCTTGTAGGATGATTAACATTGGTTTTTCTGGGACCCGATTCACGTGGTCAAATCAGCGTCCATCAACCCACCTAATCCAAGAAAGAATTGACAGGGTATTTGTCAACGCCGAGTGGAATGGCTTATTTCCTGAAGCATCTGTTCAACACCTTGAAAGGGCTCACTCTGATCACTACCCTGTGTTGTTGTGTCTGAGTAGGAAACAAGATGTCAAGTTGCAGCGTCCTTTTCGATTCCAGCCTATGTGGTTGACTCACCCAGACTTCTCGGGGTTGTGAGAAAGGCATGGGCCAGTCCAACTAGGCTTGCTGTGGCCGTTTCAACTTTTGTGGATAAAGCAAGAATATGGAATAAGAATATTTTTGGGAATTTGTTTCATCGTAAGAAAAGAGTCCTTGCCAGACTTAGGGGTATCCAAGCAGCCATGTCCGTTAATCCTAATAATTTTTTGGTGGATTTGGAGAGAGATTTGAGAGCTGAATACCATGAAGTTGCCAGGCAGGAGGAAGAGTTCTGGGCCATGAAGTCCCGAATAACTTGGCTGGTGGAAGGGGATAGGAATAGTAGTTTCTATCACACTTCGGCTTTGGTTCGTAGAAGGAGAAACCGTATTTTGTGCATGAAAGATAGTGTTGGTAACTGGATTCAAGGGGAAAGAGAATATCTGACTATATTAGGAAAGGGTACTCGGATCTTTTTACTACTAGCCACAGTTTTGCCTTCAGGTTTGCTTGGAATCCTCCGTTTTTGGAACAATTGTATTAATGAAATTGAGGCCGAGAATCTTGTCCGACCAGTATCCAATGATGATATTGCTGCTAGTTTGTGGTCTCTTAAGGCTTTCAAAGCGCTCGGTCCTAATGGCCTTCATGCAGGGTTTTTCCAACGCTTTTGGTTGTTGGTTGGCTACACAGTGCGTGAGGAAGTGAAGGGTATATTTGCCTTGGGGAGGATTTCGGATTATCTCAACCAAACTATCATCACTCTTATTCCTAAATTTCAAAACCTTGAAACCTTCAATCATTACCTCCCCATCGGCTTATGTAACACAGTTTATAAGATAGTCATTAAGATCATTGTGGCTAGACTAAGGCCACTACTTCCTGGGCTTGTTTCTCTACTTCAAACAGCTTTTGTGCCGGGTCGGAAAAGGGTTGATAATGCCATTATTGTGCAAGAAATTATCCACTCCATGTCTAGGAAGAGGGGTAGTGGTGGGAGCATGACAATCAAAATCGACTTGGAAAAAGCCTATGACCGGCTTGAATGGAGTTTCATTAGAGACACTCTCACTCTTTTCAAGATTCCTAACCAGCTGATCACCTTAATTATGAGTTGTATCTCTTCTTCGTCTATATCCATTTTGTTCAATGGAGGTGCCTTGGAGGCTTTTCTTCCATCTAGGGGTATTAGACAAGGTGATCCCCTTTCCCCTTATCTCTTCATTTTATGTATGGAAGTTTTGGGAGCCTTCATTGCTGACAAGTGTAATTCCAATCATTGGAACCCCATCAAGGCTTCTCGAAGCGGTCCGGCCTTTTCTCATTTATTTTTCGCGGATAATTTGGTTCTCTTTGCAAGGGCTAACCGGAAGAATTGTGTGGCAATTAGGGAGGTGTTGGACTCCTTCTGTAGTATTTCAGGCCAAAAGGTTAGTCATGAGAAATCCCGTGTCTTCTTCTCTCCCAATGTGTCTTTTGAAGGTAGGGCTGAGTTGTGTGACATTTTGGGCTTCCGCTCTACTCCTTTGCTAGGGAAATACATGGGGATTCCTATTAAACACTCGGCTGTACCCCAAGACTTCGGGTTCATTATTGAGAGGGTACAAAGCAGACTAGCTGGGTGGAAAGCTAATATGCTCTCCTTTACTGGTAGGCTTGTTTTAACCCCAAGCTGTGACTACCACAATCCCTAACTATGCCATGCAATGCGTAGCTCTTCCCGCAAAGGTTCTAAACAGCATTGATAGACTTAGTCACAATTTTCTTTGGGGTTCGTCAGAGGGTAAGAAGAGGCTTCATTTGGTGAGCTGGAAGAAAATTACTAAGCCGAAGAAAGATGGGGGTTTGGGTATCCAAGCTACCAAAGCTAAGAATGTTGCCAATCTAGCCAAGTTAAATTGGCGACTTCATACTGAGTCATCCTCTCCTTGGGCTAGAGTTCTCTCCCAAAAGTATTGCTATCCGAGGAGGTTGCCCAACGCTCAATTCAAGTCTTGTTCAGCTACTTGGTCAGCTATCCGAAGGGGTGAATCTGTGTTCAAAAAAGGAGCTAAATGGGTAGTTGGCAGGGACAGCAAGTTATCCCTCTGGTTTGATAAATGGCTGGATAGAGGTCCGCTTCGGAGTTTGATTGCTGGACCCCTTAATAGAGGGGAAGATCAGATTGCCTTAAAAGATGTAACTGGGTTCTCGGGTTGGTCTTGGCGGGGTTGCTCTTTCTCCTTCCCTGACAGGTTGATTTCAGAAATTAAGGCTACCCCTATCTCCTTTTACGCTCAAAATGCGAATCGTATCACTTGGTCTTCTTCGCCGAGTGGGAATTTTGAGCTAAAAGAAGCTTATAAACTCGCAAGTTTGGAGGAGGAAGGTCACATCACAGGCAGCTTTGACGGGGATTGGATTTGGAAGGCTTTCACTATCCCGAAAATCAAGTGTTTTGTGTGGCAGTGCCTCCACAAGAGCATTCCGGTCAGCACTGCTCTTGCTGCAAGGGGTATGGATGTTTCTCCGGTGTGTCAACTGTGTAGGGAAGGTTCGGAGTCTATTCTTCATGTCCTTAGAGATTGCCATGTTACCCGTAATCTTTGGAACTCTTTATCACCTCCTATGGCTGCTTCTAATTTTTTTGGTTTAACCACTTCGGAATGGCTTAGACAGAATTGCTGCAACTCTAAAACATCTTCTACCTTGGATATCAGCTGGGGTATCATCTCTTCGTTTGGTATTTGGACATTATGGCTGAATAGGAGTGGTGTGGTGTTTAGACACGAGAGTGGGCAGCGAAATCTAAAGTCTGATGTCCTTGCTAAAGCTAGGGAATTTGCTTACATTGGTATCCATGCTAAGCAGACCTCCAACAGAAGGCAGATTGCAGTCAGTTGGCGTTTCCCCCCCCCCCCCCCCCCTACATGGTTCAAGCTTAACTTAGATGGCTCTTCACTTGGCAATCCGGGGAAGGCGGGTAGTGGAGGCTTAATCCAAAATGATAAAGGTTAGTGGCTGAAAGGCTATGCTAGAAATGTGGGATTCTCGACTAGTGTGGCTGCGGAGCTATGGGCATTACGCGATGGTCTCAGATTATGCATTGCTCTCAAGCTACCTGCTGTGATCATCGAATTGGATGCCAAGCTTATTGTTGATCTTCTGCAGAAACCAGATGGCCATCAGAATTGTATTGATGCTTTAGTAAGTGACTGTAAGACCGAATTAGGCAATATTCCTAGAGTTCAAATTAATCATTGTTATCGTGAGGTGAATAAATGTGCTGATGCACTAGCTAGAAGGGGAGCTTTGCTCTCCCAAGACTTTGTTATATTCTTAGACCCCCCGGCGAAAGTTTCCCTGTTTTTGAGTCTTAATTCTGCCGGGGTGGCCTATGACCGTTTTGTTCCTATTTAGTTTTCTATGAAATTGCCTTTCTCTACCAAAAAAAAAAAAAAAAACAATTTGCTCTGATATATGTCACGCTACCATATGTAAAAAATCTGAAGGGTGGCGAGGGGGACCTCCCCAAATAAATGTCAGCCAACCAGGTTTTTTTTTTTTTTTTTTTTTTTTTTTTTTTTTTTTTTTTAACTACACGCCAAACCTCGATTTTGCCACCTACATATATCAGAGCAACGATATATCCATATAAGTACAAAATATATTTTCGTCTTTTTGTAACTACATTAAAGTTTAATGGGTCCCACTTCATCCTCCTAGTTTTCTGCTTTGACACGCTCTCGCTGCTTTAACGGTTTACCTCTCTCCGCCCAATTCAAAGATAAATAATGTTATCTTATTTACACAAATTTTTTTACAACAAATTTCATAAAAATCGACAAAATTGTTTTTGCAACTATTAAGTTGTTAAATTGATATTAATCTTATTTGGACCAATCATTCAATGATAAATAATATTTATCATTTACAACTTGCTACTAAAGTGATTGTAAAAGATTTTGTGAAAAAAACTATTAGATTTATTATTTTTGAAACATATACTTGCAGTCAATTGTGATATATACTTGTGAAAAAAAATTTCACAAGACATATACTTGATATCCTTGGTGTTTACAATAATGATCTTCGTATGATTGAATAATTACACATCCTTCGAGGCTTTTTCTGTAAAAAAAAAAAAAAAATATATATATATATATATATATATATACACTTGTGAAAAAAAAAAATCTTTGGTTTTCTATATTTTAATACTATGAAATATATTTATTTTATTATTAATATTGATTAATATTTTTTAGATTAATTTTAGTTTCAATCTTGGTTTCCTTAAACTGAAATCATGGCTCTACCATTGTCCTTAGAAAAACTAATAGGATAATTACACCCTTGAGATTTTACAAGATAACACCCTCTAAATGTTTCATGAGATGACACTTTCCTCTTGAGATTTGTATAAATGTAACATTTTAGTTTTCATTGAAAAAATATATTTAAAAAAAAATCATATTAGTTTATACATGCCTTAAGGAAGGACAGTCATTCATCTACAAATATTAAAGGTGGAGAGTTGTTTCGTCCATAATTTGGATAAGAATCTTTCATAAAAATGGAATATATTGAACTTAGTTGTTGCATTTATACAAAACTCGACAGTGCCATTCTTCCACAAATCCGAAGAAATAAAAATGCCGTTTTGATAAAGAATGATGGTATTTAAAAAAAAATAAAACCATAATCTTTCTTTTTATGAGTATGGGAATGGACCATTTTTACTAGTTTCTATGTTATGTTTTGGACAGGGAGGTCCATTTTGGAGAGTCCCAACTGGTCGAAGAGATGGGACAATCTCTAATGGGTCAGAAGCCATCAGCAACATCCCACCTCCAACTGGAAACTTCTCCACTCTCCAGAGACTATTTTTCGACCAGGGTCTTAACTTAACTGACCTGGTCTTGCTCTCAGGTAAGCTAAACATTGTAATTTCCTAGCACTCTTGTTTCTGTCGTATACTAAATTAATCTATATTGATACTAATACATTATATTAATCAATTTTTTTCAGGTGCTCACACCATTGGTGTGTCTCATTGTTCATCATTTTCATACCGCCTGTATAATTTCACTGGTGTGGGTGATCAGGACCCAGCTCTAGACCCTGAATATGCTGCCAATATGAAGGCAAAAAAGTGTACAAATCCTAATGATAATACCACAAAAGTTGGCATGGACCCTGGAAGTAGCAAAACATTTGACCTTAGCTATTACTCACTTCTACTTAAAAGACGAGGCCTATTCCAATCCGATGCTGCTTTAACAGCCAACTCTACAACTAAGACTTTCGTCACCCAACTGCTTCAAGGACCACTTCAAAATTTCTATGATGAATTTGCCAAGTCCATGGAGAAAATGGGTCGTATCAATGTTAAGACCGGGTCAACCGGTGAGATTAGAAAGCAATGTACAGTAGTGAATAGCTAGAATCTTTTTTTTTTTTTTTTTTTTTTCTTTCTTTTTTCTCTAATTTGATGAATTAAATTTCATGGTTTTGGTACCATGCTAGTTTGAAATTGTTTGTTGTGGTTTTGTTATATGAATTTGTTGTACGAATAAATGTGCTTCATTGTAGTTTTCCTTACTTTACGTTCATGTAAGAAAACCAAATAAAAGTGAGAAAAGCTGTAACGGATATTTATGATAGATGGAGCTCCTTCTCTAAAATCTCGAATTGAACCAGTATTCTTGTGTCATTATCGTTTCATTTTAGAACAGCTTCTTTGAAACTGGCTCTATTCTATTCTCAAGCACTCTGCAAACGCTTCTTTTTCTTATTTTTGGCTGCTGTGGATTAATTGTTTATGAGGACTTCGTTGGCTTATAATTTGAAAAATGCTACATCATAATACCAGCAAAAGGTGGAGAGTTACTTCTTGCAAAACATGTACCAACTAATAAAGCACACACAAAAGTGGTGGCCGTGCAAGTTTTGTATAATTAATACAAGTTTTTGTGTGTGTGATGCTAAAACTTGCTAACATCGTTTTCACTTTGTAAGGTTGAAATTTATCAACCATTTTGTTGGCTTTATTCCGTGTCAATTTGCTTGTATTTCAGCACTTAGAAACCCTGTATTTAGGTAGGAATCATGTAAGGACAGTGTGTGAGAGAATGTAAATAAATGCTCAAGTCTGTGTAGCAGAACAGGGACTTGCGACTGGATCTCGCTGGTGTCTCGCAACTGGCAAGCCGCCAGATGTTGCACATGAGTGAAGCGTGCAAAGAGAAACTCGCGACTAGACCTCGCAGGTAGCTCGTGACTAGCAAACCGCCAGAAGCTGAACTGTCATGCTAGCTGTTGCACTACAGGACAAAAATTCCAGTCTGGCAGTTCATTTAGTTCGTTCTCAATCACGCCGCGAGGCCAAGCCGCCAGCCAACTTTGTTTTGGAAAAACTGTCTTTTCGCATTCCAAACACCCACCAGTATAAATACCCATTATACCCACAAAATGTAGTGAGCTTCCAGAGAGAATTTTGAGAGAGAAATCCTAAATAAAAACAAGATTGACTCATCCACAATCTTTACCTTGTGACTCTTCAAATTCCTCTACTCTCACCCTCTCTATTGTTAGATCCTTGAGAAGTTCACTACCCAAGACCTTATCTCACCATACCCATATTTGTGAGAATGCTCTTTGGTGCTTTAGGAAGCAGTTAGGAAGGAACCAATTCTTATTGATTGATGCTATGGACAGGTAGCAGGATCCGAGAGGCTAAAAAATAAATAGGTTCGGCGTAACCTCATTGGAGCAAGAAGCTTGGAGGGCTTAGGTACACTGGGTAGATTAAGCTTGGAGGGTCTATTGCTGTCCTTGTATCCCAACTACATTCTTTAGTGGATCATTTGACTGCTTGGAGGGCGGCGAAAAGATTTTACGCCGCGGGCTTCGGTTTCCTCTTCGATAACACATTGTGTGTTGTCTTTGTGTTTGCATCTCTCTTCCCTTTATCTTTGTTATTTAATTTCTGTTATGAGTGTGATTTTATTTGACTTAGATTATTTATCAATTTGGTTTTAAGCTTTTGTTCATTTTCCACACGTTCATCGTTTAATATATAGCTTGAATTGATAATTTGTAATTTGGGGGTCTAAACGTTCATAGTGTTTTATACGCTATTTGAACTTTTAATTGGTATCAGAGCGGGTGCACTTGCTGTGGTTTAATTACCTTAGTGCGATCCTTGACCCCTTATTGAGATGGACCGGTCTCAATCCTTAAATGCACCACCATATTTTGATGGTAGTAACTATGCTTTTTGGAAAGTCCAGATGGGGGCATTTTTATGTTCTATTGATGAAAGTGTGTGGGATGCTGTTGATATTGGATGGGTTAGGCCGGAGGCCGAAAAATCCACTTGGGATAAAGCAGCCCTTGCTGGTTCTAATGCTAACAGTAAAGCTTTAAATGCTATTTTTTGTGGTGTGTCTCTAGATGAGTTTCACAGGATATCTCATGTCTCGGTTGCTAAGAAGGCATGGCAAATATTGGAGACCATGTATGAAGGAACCAAGAAAGTGAAAAACACTAAGTTGCAGATGCTGACCACTCACTTTGAGGAGCTCAAAATGAGTGAGGATGAGTCCTTTGACTCTTTCTATAGCAAACTGAATGAAGTTGTCATCAGCAAGCTCAACTTGGGTGAGAAAACGGAGGACTCAAAGATTGTAAGGAAAATCCTTCGATCATTGCCGAAGAGCTTCCATGCAAAAGTTACTGCAATTGAAGAAAGCAAAGACTTGGATGATATCAAAGTTCAAGAACTAATTGGCTCACTTCAAACCTATGAGCTGTCTTTGCCATCACAAAGGAAGAGCAAATCTCTTGCTCTTAAAGTAGTTAATGAAAAGGTGGAAGCTCATGATTCATCGGATGAAGATGAGGCCGATAAAGATGTAGCATATCTTGTGAAGAATTTCCAAAAGTTCTTGAAGCTCAAGAAGAATGGAAAATTTGCTGAGAAAAGAAAATTCCCAAGTCTCGGAAAGGAGAAAAAGGACTTTAAGAAGAAAGATGGGAAGGAGTCTCAATCCTCTCAAGGAATCACATGTTTTGAGTGCAATGGACATAGACATATCAAGAAAGAATGTCCTAATTATTTGAAGGGTAAGGCTTATTCCACAACTCTTAGTGATTCGGATTCATCCAACTTCGATTCTATGGAAAGCTGTGACGAAGAAGGGAATTATTCCGCTTTTATGACTATTGCTCATATTGAATCTTTGGAAGACTTGAATTTTATTGTGCAAGAACTTGGAGAGTATAGTGATGAGGAATCAATGGGAATTTTTGAAGAATCAGATGGTGAAGAAGATGAGTGTACTAGAAGTCTTCAAGAGAATTACGACTTACTTCTTGAGAAATCTAGAGAATATACACGTGTTGCCAAGGCAGCCGTGAAAAAGATGAAAGCTGAGGAGGACTATAGAAGTCTTCTAGTGCGACATAAGGAGGCCAAGTGTGAGATAGAGAAGCTGAATGTAGAGTTGTCAGAAGCTTATGCAAAAGTGAGATTCCTTGAGATTGAGGTGATTCAAGCAAATGCCAAGATAGAAAGAGTCTCCACAAAGAAGCTAGATGATGTAATCTCCTCACAAAAACACTTTTCAGACAAATCTGGTTTGGGATATACCGGAGAATGTAGTTCTACTGTCAAAATCTCCAAGGACGTGAAGTTTGTAAAGGTAAAGGAACCGATGATGGAAACTCTAGCTATTGAAAAAGTGAAGCTAGAGAAGAAGAAGAATGTGGCTGATCAACGGGTGTTGAATAAGCCCCGTAACCCCTTAGAGGTCAGACTAGAAGCTAGAAGGAAATCACTTCCAAGATCACAAAGAGGTCCAAGAACAAATCATTTTTGTCATCATTGTGGTCTTCAAGGGCACACTAGACCAAATTGTCATAAACTGAGAGCATTGATTAATGCAAGTGATCAAAGGTCTAGAGGACCAAGAAATGACAAAAGGACTTGGGCTGTTGAGCAATCAAGAAGTCGAGATGGTGATTTTGGAATGAAGGATGTGATGAAGATGATTGGTGCTTTCACCACTTGCTTGGAAAGTTTCACTAGAAGGTTTGAAAGTCCTAACTCTCATACCCAATCCTATAGGGATATCACCTCAAACGCACGTGACGTGTGGGTAAAAAAGGGTACTCATGCATAAGCATTACAACATGTCCATGCATTAATACTTCCTATGCTGTGTGACTATACTTGGTTGTGTGTTTTGTGCTTATTTTGAGTTTAAAAAGTGTTTGTTTGATTGTTTCTGCTTTACATGCTTTTTGCATTGTTGTTTTTGACCTATTTTCCCTACTTTTGTGTCAAAAATCCAAAAACACATAAAAACTAGAAAATCCAAAATGTTTGATCAACTTTGATGAGTTTTGTCTTAAACTTGTTTTGGCATGTACATTCGTGCAAATGGCTATGTGCATCTAAGAGCATAGCTTGCTTCATATGCGCTCATATCATTTTGGGAGAAGTCTTAAAATCTATGTGATTATTGTAAATTGATCTTCAAACTTGTCATGAATGATTAGCCAATGGTTTTGTTGATCTTGAGATATGCATAGACTTGTGTCTATATTTCTTCTCACTCTTTATTTTATTGTATTTGCTTAATGGGCTCAAAAATGTAAATCTCCAAATGAAAAGAGATAATGAGCTGCAAAAGCTTGTCGCACATACTAGTATTTGACTAAGAAAAAGGGAAAGCGACTTTTATGAAAATGTATGATGCCCAAAAGCCAAAGACTTGTTCATCAAATTGAAATATCAAAAATTTCTAACATCGATCCCCAAAATGAGATGTTATGTTTCAAAAGGATCAAATGAAATGTTAAAGATGAAGCCAAATGAAAAGCTTCAAAGTTATGCTATCAAGTTTATGTGGGAGGTCATATATATATATATATATAAATATATATATATATATATATATTTCTGTAATTGAGATGAATCACATTATCTAGTGCTAATTGTGTATGCCTTGGTTGAATTGATCATTGAAGCTTCACAATAGACTAAGGACTATCTCATTGATGATATCCACACACATCACACTTGTGTATGTTCATTGAATGCCTTATTCATTCGTGTGATTGTACTTGATAAAATGTGTTTCACATGCTCATCTATTTGTTGATCAAGCTCAAAATGATTTTTGTTCGGAGGCCAAGTTGCGACACTAATATATCTATCAAGACAAGCCCCCCCTCCCCACACACACACACACACACACACACATATACACACATGCTTTTTTATTATATATACACACTTTTTTATTTGATAAGTTATATATATATATATATATATATATACAGACACACACCAAACAACAACACACAAATATATATATATATATATATATTAGTATTTTCAATCAAAATTTTGTTTGATGGCGATCTTTCATAAAATAAAATTCAATTTTTCCATTTTCAATGTGAAATGCTTAAAAAATATTCATTTCAAATACGAATTAGCAAATTTTATACTGAAGTAAGTAAAAAATCTTTCAATCAACTAATGAAATTCTCAAAAACATAAATGATCCAAAACTTTAAGGAATAAGTTAGACTCCAAATATATTTGAAATTATCTTACTCTAACCCATTATGTGGCAACTAAAGACACATTTCATGTGCAGTTTTAGTGACAAGATTTTTTCAATGAGTCAATGACTTGTTAATTTCCATATAACGAGTTGAAAAAGATAGATTCAAATATATTTGCTGCCAAACTTTATCAAATATTTAATAGATATAAGAGCACATTTTACAATAAAAAATAAAATTGTGAAAAATAAAGTTATATTTCTATAGCTATTAAACCAATTTTTTTTTTAAAGCATCATTGGTCTAATTCAAATATTTGGGGGGCCAACTATTATTTTGTAGACTAAATTTTGAAAACATTATAATAATTATATATATATATAAATTCAAAATTTTGGGGGCCATGGCCCCCTACCCTTGTACATACCTCCACCCCTAGTCACACACTTTTTATTATTACAATGTACATATTTGTCAACTTGTTAGATTACATCCATAGCTGGCTCACCATATAAGCAAGAGAGGCAGTTGCCTAAGGCTCCAAGTAAAAAATAAATAAATAAATAAATAAATAAATAAACCTAATTATAACCAATAGGGCTATTTCTTTCATTGTAATAATATTAATTAAACCCAAATATTAGCTAATAAATAAAATAAACAAAATCGTACTTAAGCTCACCTGCATTTTCTTATGTGAAAGAGGTGCTTACTTTATGAAAGTTCAACATTCTTTCTTTGATCAGAATATGGATGAAATCAAAAAGGCCATCATTGAGGCAAACGATGCAATAGCTTCAGTTAGAGCAATGCCCAAAATGGCATAACCAAATAATTGTTTAGCCAATGATGAATTTTGCACCACGGAATGGATCAAAGAACTAAATGTGTTTTCAATACGGATAGCAGCTCCTGCTGAGGCAATTGTAGCAACTCTGGCACCCATTGATTTTGCACCTTTGAACATCTTGGGTTGAGAAATCTTGTCACGCTTTTTTATTCATAATTTTTTGTTATGGATTTCTCGTCGATTTTTCCCCTCGTTCCTTTTATGTTGGGCACCTGCCTTAACCCCCACCCCCTAAAGTGGTGAAGAAAGGCTCTTTGGGGTCTAAATTTCTTTCTATCAGACAGGACAAACAGATAGGAAGGGACGGTTCCTTCATTGCATAGATAGAAGTGTCTAACTAGAAAAAGATCTCTCTATTACTTTGAGAAGAGAATCGTTGGTTTGACCAATGAGCTACGTGGGAAAATGGACCTTCTTTCTTTGATTTTCAGCAAGCATTTTTGGAAAGTAACAATTCTATTCAGTTTGGTTTTGGAAAACTTGTAGGTCGCGGATTAGTGCGTTCTATTTTTTTTATCAAAAGAGAAATTCTAAGTTCACAACATTTTTCACAATAAATTCTAAGTGGTAGGTTGTTATTAGCTGTTTTTGGTAGTTAAAAAAGTAATTTCATTGGTGGGTTCAAATTTGAACTAGTAACATAATACCTAGGATTTATTGTGAAAATGTTGTGAATTTAATACTTCTAAGAAAAAGAGCAATACAAAAAAAATTTCACAACATTTTTCATAACAGTTGAATTGGTAAATTTTTACTAATTCTCATCTAAGTCCAACACTAACATCACTTTTTTAATTACCACTACTAATCTGCCACATTAACATGTATGAAAAGTTTTGTCATTTTTTTTTTGTTTATTGACTTTTTCAACAAAAAAAAAATTCTAGGTGGTTCATGTTAATTAATAATTTTACATCTAAGACAAGATAATAAAATTTAAACAGAATTAAATATTTTTTTTAAAAAGTAATTTTTAAATAAATAAATAAATAAATAAATAAATATATATATATATATATATATATATATAGAAGGCCTTAATTCATTTTTCACCTTAAGCCCCTAAATGCATCAAACACCCCTGTTACATCACTTGCAAATTATAGTAAAATGTGGGGTAAAATGGGTAAATACCCTTATTTTAAAACTATGTAGGAAAATACCCCTGTTTTGAAACTATCTAGCAAAATATCTCTATTTTTGGAATTTGATTTTAACAAAATCGAGTTACAGATAGAACTCGACATTATTATGCATATTTTGCCACCTAAATTTTTTATAAAATTTAAGTAAAATTCAACATTACTAATGTCAAGCTTTGCTTAAAAGTACACTTAGAATTCAATTTTGAGGATATCGAATTTTACACAGAACTCAAATTTGTTAATTTCGAGTTTCAAAACAAAGACATTTTGCTAAATAATTTGAAAAAGTAGAATATTTTGCTACATTATTCTTAAATTAAATGTATTTATCCATTTTAGCCGTAAAATGTGTGGCAAAAATGCGTGTTCACCGGCTTTTTACCCGCCATCTCCCTATTTGACAGATGTAGTCTAAGTAAAATGGTTGGGCATAAGAATGGCAAAGGGTCGGGTTCGGGCCGGATTTTTTCATACTCAGACCCGACTCACGGGCCAAGACCCTCAGCCCGGACCCGGCCCGTTTATTAACCGGGTTTTTTTCCTGGGGACCAAACCCATCCCACGAGGCCCCGCGTGCCCCGTTAAGCCCTGCCAGATTTAGGCCTAATCTGGGGCCCAAATCGTGGCCCAACCAAAAAAAAAAAAAAAAAAAAAAATGGACTGAAGCCCAATTTTTTTTTTTTTTTTTTTTTAATGAGAATTGAAGCCCAAATGTATTTTTGCCTACATTCAAGAATGCATATTCAAGCCTAGATAACGTGGCCCAAGTGCCAAATTAATCCAAATCACAGGCTACCAATCATAAATAAATAAATCATCTGTTAATTATAAATCCATAAATCAATAAACCATAACTAATATCATAAATCAATATATCATAGCTAAGATAACCATTTAATCATAAATCAATAAATCATAACTAAAATCACCTACTAAACATAAAAATAAAATAAATTCAACAAATCCAAGAAATAAGTATCACAAGTCCAACAAGTCCAAGAAATTAAAAAACTACAAAATAAGTCCCACAAGTGACAAGTTTAGAATAATTACAAACCAAAAAATTAATTCAAGAAGTCGAAGAAATTAAAAAGGCTACTAAATTAATATAAAAGTCTAATCCTCTACAGTTGTGACACAAGTCCCATCCTCTTCATTGGGCTCTCCATTATCAAAAATTGATTGAAGTGCACAATCTCCAGACATAGTTGAAGAACCTACAACAACAATAAATTAAAAAATAGAATAAACTTCATCAAATTATAACTAGCAAATATTTAAAAAAAAATGATTTTATGAATACAAATTAGTCAATTGCTAACCATTGATTTCACTCCATAACCAATTCTGAGCACACATCATTGCCTCTGTAGTCTTGGGATGAAGCCTACTACGGTGTGGACTTAACAGGCTCCCACTAGTGCTAAAGGCAGATTCTGAAGCAACAGTTGTGACAGGAATGACTAAAATATCTCTTGCAATCCTTTGTAAAGTAGAATTCTTGAGACCATTACTTTTTCACCATGCCAAAATATCAAGGTCTTACTCTTCTTCAATACTCCCTCATCAATGAAATGATCAAATTCCATTCTAGCACTCCCATGTTTCTTTGAACTACTTGAACTATTATTTACAAACAAATCAAAAGATGACATTGACCCACTCAACCTAAATTTCATTTGTGCAACTTGATTTGAAGTACTTGTAGGCATATGAGAACTTCCTTCATTATCTACAGGGGATTCATCAATATCTCCATACTCATCAAGCAAATCATAACAAAGATTCTTAATTTTTTCGATCTCCAAATCAGAATTATCACCATAAATGTTAGGATAATAAAACTCCAATAACTTCATCTTATACCTTTGATCCAACATAGCAGCAACAGCCATAACAACATTAACATTAGCCCAATAAGAATTAAATTTAGCAAGCATGCTTTCTGCTATTGTACTTATCATCTCATTTGAAGATAAACTCCATTCATTTAATGCAATTTTCAACTCACACACCAAAGTAAAATACATATTAGTTGTGGGATACTTACGACCAAAGAAAAACTCAGTCACACAATGAAACAACACCAACCTCCCACAAATATCATTGGCTACCTCCCAATCATGGTCATATGGCAAACAAGTATAAGATGTTTCACATTTAGCCAAACGAGAGAAAACATCTTTATATACCAATGCAGTAGAAAGCATTCAGTAAGTTGAATTCCAACATGACTTACAATCTAAAACCAACTCTTTGGTGCATTGAACATGCAATTGGCGTGCATTTTCATCAAATTTCTGCCTCCTTTTTGGTGATCCAATCCAATAAATCACACTATCACGATCCTTTCAATACCATCACCAATAAGAGACAAACCATCTTGAATAATCAAATTCAAAATATGTGCAACACACCTCATATGCAATATTGAGCCACCCAACATAAGAGAACTAGTATCAAGCTTATTCAAAAGAAGTCTTATCATGGCATCATTAGTACTACAATTATCAACAGCTATTGTGGACAACTTCCTATCAATGTTCCACTCTAAAAAACAATCAACAAGGACTTCAGCAAGGACATCTTTCGTGTGTGGAGAAGGAACATAAACAAACCTAGAAAAATAAACATTCTATTTAACATAAAGTCTAAGTTTGATCAATAAACTCAATTCATAAATAAATAATAGATTTAACATTCATAGATTAAAAAATTACCTTAAAACCTGGCTTTGCAACGTCCAAGTTTGATCAATAAAGTGAGCGGTAATGACCATGAACCCTCTCTTTTTGTTACTCGAAGTCCACATATCAGTTGTAATTGCCATCCTACTTCCATTCTTTTCTATCATCTTCAAAGTTTTCTCCCTCTCATTATCATAAATTTTAATAATGTCTCTCTTCAAAGTGTTTCTTGAGATAAGCTTAAACAAAGGTTGAAGAGACTTCACAAATTCCCTAAACCCAAGGTGGTCAACTATTGAAAGTGGGTATTTATGTAGGATCACCATACGGGCAAGATTATTCCTCACTATGTTTTGATCAAATTGGTAAATGTTTAAACCCATCGTTCCATCCACCTTATTTTGTTGTCTAATTAACACTTGTTGTCGCATACCCCTTACATCTTTAAACTTTAAGCGTGGACTTCTTGCAAAATGATTACGCAAATGGGTTGTACCTTGGCTAGAGTCGCCCAAGTAAAGCTTGCTACAATTATGGCATTTGGCTTTAAATTTTCCATTAACTTTCTTCCTTCTAAAATGCTCCCAAACATCTGAAGTAGTCTTTCTTTTTCTACTTGTATCCCCATCCTCATCCTTATTTGTACCCTCTTGCTCTCCCTTTTCTCTTATCCCTTGACTCCCTTCTTGTTCCTCTACCTCTAAGTCCTCTCCCACTAAGTCCACCATTGGGGATTTCGGATTCCTAATTGGTTCAAAAGTTTGGGAGTTAGAAATTCTATTAATCAAAAAAAATATTCACAAATTCATTAGTACACATACTTATTGAGTAAGGGGCACAAATTCATAATTACACAGATTCACAAATTCCATCAACCCAATGATAATTAAACATGATTAACTACGAATTCAAATACTCACTCGTTGTTTAATGGGCATAAATGTAAAGGTGATGGTGATGGTGATGGTGATCCTAAGGGTGAGCTGCCAAAAGGCGACAATGGCGAGGGTGATCGTGAAAATGGCGAAGGAGACCGCATAGTTGGCAAGGGACAACGTCCGATTCTTGAAGGAGAGCCGCTTGGCTGACACAATGGAAATATTATGACTTCACCGATTTTTGGGGGTATTTTAGTCATTTATTAGGTTTCAGGGGTATATTGGTCTTTTTCTAGGTATCAGGGTGTTTTTGCTCTTTTTCTATATTTTTGCTCTCTTTACAAGTATAAGTGCTTGAGGGGCGTGTGTGGCAAGCGCCGAGGTTCAAGTCTTTAGGAGGGTGCTTTATACACATATACACTTAAATTAGACTAGAGTAGAAATTCTATCTTGTGTAAAAAAATTAAAATAAAAAAATAAAACAAATCCCTATAAGTGACCTATCCTAGCGCTTTTAGAAGCGCTGGGATAAGTCTTTCTCCGTAAGAGAATGAAGGGACCTATCCCAACGCTTTTAAAAGCGCTAGAATAGGTGGACCCTATTTCAGCGCTTTCAAAAGCACTGGAATAGGGTCCACCTATTCTAGCGCTTTCAAAAACGTTGGGACAGGTCTCTCAATTCCTTATGAAGAAAGACCTATCCCAGCGCATTTTGAAGCGTGGGAATAGGTTGACCCTGTTCCAGTGCTTTTAAAAGCGCCGGGATAGATCTTTCCCCCTAATGGAAATCAGTAACCCTATTCCAGCGCTTTTGGGCTTCCTATACCAGCGTTTTTGAAAAACGCCGCTATAGGCAACCTATTGCAGCGCTTTGTAAAGCGCTGGTTTTGAGCCGTCGTAATAGGATTTCCTATACCAGCGTTTTCAAAAAGTGCTGGTACAGGCTTATCTATTATGGCGGTTTGTAAAAACGCCGGGAAAAAAACGCTGGGATAGAACGATTTTTTTGTAGTAATGAATTGTAATGTGTATAGAGTAGTGGGAAGATAAAAAAAAGGTTAAAGTGAGGAATTGTGGGGAAGGGGGGGGGGGGGGATGTAATTGTATGGTAAATATTAATAAGGAGAAAAATATATATATATATATATATATTTTTTTTAAAAAGAGAAAAAGTGTTAGAAATAAATGGATAATATGACTGCCAATGTGACTTAGCTTTTAGATATATATTAATATAGAAGATTAAATTAGTGATAATATAGGCTTTAACCCTAGGCTTTAACCCTAACCTCCAGAGATCAATGCTCACCATGCACAAGTGATGAGATGTAGTGCTAGGTTCATTTGATATCCATCTTTCACATAATTGCGTAGATATTTTTCATCAATGTCAAAATCATCAAGAATTTGACTTATTGACATATTTCCTTTCTTCTATTTATTTTTGTCAGGTGACTTATTGACATTTAATTCATCATGCAATATTTTCCATTGTGGGGCATAATTCTCATCTATGGCTAAAAATTCATGTTGAAGACGCTTTCCTGGAACTCAAGGTCAAGGCTCGTGGTTGAGTAAAATCTCATGTGTACATGTTTTTACTACACATTATTCCATTAGCAATAATATAGGCTCTAAATCAACCCGAATATCCATACCACACAATTGATGAGATGTGATACTTTCATTTGATGGAATAAAAATCTTGTGTTCCACTTTGTGCTTCACAAATTATAATTTCCCACATGTCATTTTTTCCAAGGAAGTAATCAAAATTTATATTAGTAAGAAATCAAACACATAATATATAAATGGAATAAAAATCTTGTGTTCCACTTCGTGTATTACCAATTATAATTCCCCATATGTCATTTTTTCCAAGGAAGTAATCAAAATTTATATTAGTAAGAAATCAAACACATAATATATATATATATATATATATATATATTTGTGGAATATAAGATGGAACATTCACAATGTTAGGTTCTAAAGACTAGGATCTAATGTATTTAGAACTTCATTTTGTATGTTGGCAAACCATGATCAAAACAATGTTGAGTCGTGTGTTAGACTTGCTCAAAGTATGGGGTTTATTGTAAAGTTGGAATCGAGTTTTTATGCAGAAGTACTGTTCACTTTCTGTATGACTCGATCGATCGAAAATTAGACTCGATCGATCGAAAATCGCACAGAACGTTTTTCTGCAGAATTTTCCAACTCAGCCCAAGCCCGTTTTAATGTATAGGGTTTTATGTTTGCCCTAAGTATAAAAGGGAAAACCCTAGCCACGTTTTTAGAGTTCTGTAGAGTTCTGTTTTGCTGTGTTTGTGAATCTCATTGTGAGATCTAGAGGTGTTTACCTTCACATACACTTAGGGTTTACAAACTTGAGATTTATGTCGAGAGTTGTGTAGATCGTTACAGTTGCAGAATCAAAGAGCACAAAGATATACAAACAGGTGCGCTTGTGGATTTGCTGAAGAATTCCGGAAAGAAGGAGTCCGTGGATCTCGGAGCTATCATGGGGTCATGGTAGTAAGTTTCCTACAGGCAGGTAGCAATATGACGTTAGTGGTCTAAGTCTATTGTGTAAACTTCAATTCTTTCATAGTGGATTCAGTTTACCTTGAGGATAGCTAGGTCAAATCCTCCCCAAGTTTTTACCGGTGTGGTTTCCTGGGTCATCATATCTTTGTGTTGTTTATTTTCCGCTGCTTTATTGTTTTTATATTTATTTGTGTTAACCTAGTTTAATTAAATTACCTAAGTTAATAACTTGGCTAATTCTCTAGGTTAATCTGTTGGGTTAAGGGGTCTAAACGAACTGACACACAATATAACAAATAATTTTTAATCCACTTGACGATCATTTTTCACATAATCACATAGATATTCTTCGGCAGTATCAGTATTATTGACTCGTTGACCACTTTTGTCTTTTTTTTTTTCTTTTTCTTTTTTCCGTGACTAGTAAACCAATATGCATTTTCCACCGTGCAGCACAATTTTTATGTAAGACAATGTCAAATGTCCTACTTCTAGGTGGACTAAAACTTTTTTTAAGTCTCTTTTCTTTTTTCCAATAATCATTGATTGATCAAATAAAGTTGAACCCCACAGGTAATTTTGAAATAAAAAATTCTGCATAATAAAATTATATATATATATATATATATATATCTTATGCCAAACAGTGAGTAGATATTGAAACTTAATTAGAAAAAAAAAAAAAAAAGGCACAAGTTTTCGGTGTTTTATAAAATAAATGTGGCATAAATTTGTATAATCACATGGACCAATAAGTAGTAGTCAACAAAAAAGTTAAACATTTTGTTTTTATATTATTATTATATAAATTATATTATTATACACTATATAATGTTGTAAGATAATATTCAACAATTAAAGAAAAGAAATGAAAAAAAGATAACGAATTAAAACAAAACCAAATCACATCAACTCGAAATAGAGTTTGACACAAAAATTTATCAACCTAAAGTGTAAATGCAATATAAAATTATAAATCCACCAAGAGAGAGAGAGAGAGAGAGAGAGAGAGAGAGAGAGAGAATATTCACCTTTTTGTGTGGGCTAAATATGGAGTGAATAGAAAAGAGAATAGCAAATTTTTATAGTAAATAAAACAGGGAGAAAAAGAGTTAGAATAAAAATGAAGATGAATTGCAGTGTGTATAGAGTAGTGGGAAGATAAAAAAAAGGTTAAAGTGAGGAATTGTGGGGGGGGGGGGAATGTAATTGTATGGTAAAATATTAATTAGGAGAAAAATAGTTTTTTTTTTTTTTTTAAAAAAGAGAGAAAGTGTTAGAAATAAATGGATAATATGACTGCCGATGTGACTTAGCTTTTAGATATATATTTGTTAGGTTCTAAAGATTAGGAACTAATGTATTTAGAACTTCAATTTGTATGTTGGCAAACCATGATCAAAACAATGTTTAGTCGTGTGTTACACTTGCTCAAAGTATGGGTCTTATTGTAAAGTTGGAATCGAGTTTTTATGCAGAAGTACTGTTCACTTTCTGTACGACTCGATCGATCAAAAATTAGACTCGATCGATCGAAAATCGTGCAGAACGTTTTTCTGCAGAAAATTCCAACTCAGCCCAAGCCTGTTTTAATGTATAGGGTTTTATGTTTTGCCCTAAGTATATAAGGGAAAACCCTAGCCACGTTTTTAGAGTTCTGTTTTGCTGTTATTGTGAATCTCTCTGTGAGATCTAGAGGTGTTTACCTTCACATACACTTAGGGTTTACAAACTTGAGATTTATGTCAAGAGTTGTGTAGATCAATACAGTTGCAGAATCAAGAGAACACAAAGATATACAAGCAGGTGCGCTTGTGGATTTGTTGAAGAATTCCGGAAAGAAGGAGTCCGTGGATCTCGGAGCTATCATAGGGTCATGGTAGTAAGTTTCCTACACTCGGGTAGCAATAAGATGTTAGTGGTCTAAGTCTATTGTGTAAACATCAATTCTTTCATAGTGGATTCAGTTTACCTTGAGGATAGCTAGGTCAAATCCTCCCCAGGTTTTTACCGGTGTGGTTTCCTGGGTCATCAGATCTTTGTGCTGTTTATTTTCCGCTGCTTTTTTATTTTTGCTTAATTGTGTTAACCTAGTTTTAATTAAATTACCTAAGTTAATCACTTGGCTAATTCTCTAGGTTAATCTGTTGGGTTTAAGGGGTCTAAACAAACTGACAAGTGGTATCAGAGCGGGTAGCTTTTTGTTTGATCCTTTGATCTTTGAGCTGATCCTTGACCCCTGTTGTCATGGAACACGGACACTCTCTTGTTGTTTCACCTCACTTTGATGGAAACAACTATGCATATTGGAAAGTAAGGATGAAAGCTTTCCTGAAATCCATAGATGAGAGAGTTTGGAATTCCGTTGAATACGGATGGGAGAAGCCCACTACTCCTGTGAGTGAGTGGCAAACTTCTCAAAAGGAGGCAGCCGCTTTTAATAGCAAAGCTATGAATGCTATTTTTAATGCTGTTTCCATGGAGGAATTTAAGAGAATCTCTAATGTTGAGGTTGCTCATACTGCTTGGAAAATCCTCCAGACTGTGCATGAAGGCACGAAGGCAGTTAAAATTAATAAGTTGCAGCAATTAACTTCTAGATTTGAAAGCATAAGAATGAATGATGATGAATCTTTTGATGAATTCTATGCTAAATTGAATGATATTGTTAATTCTGCTTATAATTTGGGTGAAATCTATGATCAACCTAAAATTGTTAGGAAAATTCTTAGATCTTTGACAGAAGATTTTAGACCCAAAGTGACTGCCATCACTGAGAGTAAGGATGTGGACTCCATCCCTGTGGATGAGCTTGTAGGATCTCTTCAGTCCTATGAGTTAGACCTCCCCAAGACCAACAAATCTAAATCAATGGCTCTTAAGTCTGTTGATGATGTTGATGATGGTGGATTTGATGATGATCTCTCCGCTACAGAGATTGCCTATCTTGCCAAGAACTTTAGAAACTTTCTGAGGAATAATAACAGAAGGGCAAGAGGCAAGAACACTGTTGAACCTAGAAATTTTAGGAAGAATGAACCCACTAAGGTTAATAACATTGAAAAACCTAAGGAGAAAGTAGGTCAATCTTCTAATAATTCTTTGGGACAACAATGTTATGGTTGTCAAGGGTATGGTCATTTAAAGTCTGAATGTCCTACTTATTTGAGGTCTAAGGGTAAGGCTATGGCTGTAACCCTTAGTGATGACGAAGTTTCCGACAATGAATCCGCTAGTGATGAGGATGGAAACTTCATTGCTTTCACTGCTACCACTGTAGTCAATGAAAGCATATCTGTTGAAGAGAACCCTTCTGATGGGGAACTCTCTGAGGATGCAGATTTACAGGAAGCCTACAATAAACTTTGCAAAGTTGCTGCAAAGGATGCCATGAATGTTGAGTTAGGCTTGAAGAAAATTGCATCTTTGGAACTTGAAAAGAAAAATTTACTTGTTAAATTGTTTGATGCAAATGAGCTTTTGAATAATATGAAAACTGAGAACATGCTCTTACTTGATAAAGTTAAATGTTTGGAACTTGATTTATCTGTTGCTAGAGAACAAACTAATAGATCTGCAAGCTCCAAACTTGATCACATGCTGAGTATTCAAAAGTCTCCGTCTGATAAAACTGGTTTAGGTTATGAGGAAAGTATTTCTGTGCTTGAACCTTCTTCCACTAAATTTGTTCCTTCTTCTGATCCTCCTAAGAGTGAGATTGTTAAACCCTCGATGAGTGAACCTGTCAAACATGTTAATGTTACTCCACTTAGAAAGATTAGGGTTGATCTTCATGCTTCTCATTCTAGAGCTTCTACTTCTACTAAGGGCAAATTGCATGATAAGCCTGCTTGGGTTTGTCATTTTTGTGGAAAACCTGGACACATTCGTCCAAATTGTTTTAAGTTGCAAGCTGCGAAGCGAGCAAATAAAACTAAAGTACCTGTGCCTCAAGCACATGATCCTATGGTACTTATTAGTGAATTGGTAAAGGCGTTAAACCTTTATTCCAATCCTGGAGTTGCTCAGAATTCTAATGTGAATCATAACTCCAATGCAAGAGTTGCATCTAAGAAGTCTTGGATGCAAAAGGCTCAATCTAATTGAGTCTGTCTGACATGGTCCTTGTGCTTCATTGCTCAATCTTTTGTGACCTTTGTTTCTAAGATTTGCATTGCATTACATTCATGCATTTCATTCTAGGATTTTTTTTTGTTTAATAAAAAAATAAAAATAAAAAATTTTTTTTTTGCAAATTATGTTTTGCTATTTTTTCCTTGAATTTGAAGACAAGGTTGGTCAATCAAAATTTACATGTCATAAGTATGTACCTTGTTTAGCTTTGATGCACTTATTTCTTTTGCACTTTACTAGCTAAAGTCTTGTTGTGCATGTTGTGTGGGAAGATGCTATATTTGTTGATCACATGATCTTGATCTTGAAGTCTTATGTCTTTGATTGTTAGACTTGAACTTATTGAGAAAGGCATAAATAACCATCTCACCACTGTTTATTAGCCAATCATGAACACCTTAGTGCATATCGTAAGATTTTGTGCTCGAGAAAGTGTAGCACATGCACAAAAAGAACATAAGGTGTAGCCTCTAGTTAAAATTGGTGTGTACATTATTGGGCTATAATAATCTCACAAATTCTAAATAAATTGGTATGTACATTATCCCGGTTTTTATTAAGTTTATAATCAATAAATTTAAATAATGAGGCAAATCAAGAAACTTACATGATTGCAAGCTCTTATTCTAGGAGATGTGGGAGTTATATGATGTAACACTTTAAGGGATAGTCTCTTTCAAATTCATGTGATGGATTTTGTAGAAATTGTGATTGATCTCTATGTGTATATCACCTCACATGTTTCTCAAGCTTTTGCTAGTTGCACACACTACACAAGCTATTCTTTGCTAGAATTGTGTACATGATATTGTGTGTGTTTTTGGCCTGACCAACCAAGTTTTAGAATTTTGGGAATTTGATGCAAAACATGTTTGCTTGTTTGTTGTTTTTGGGTATATTGAGAGAAAATTATGCTTTGGGAAATCTGGGTTGAATACGTGTGTTTTTTGGAAATCATCTCATCTCATACTCATGCATTTGATTTTTAAAATCTGTTGCTTTGAGGAGTTTTTGATCTAAAATGTTTGGTTTTTCAAAAATATGATTTTTCCAGAATTTCGATCGATCGAAACTGATTTTCGACCGATCGAAAATGTTTTAAAATGTTCAGAAAACTCTCTGGTTGAATCGATCGATCCAAGCTGTTTTTGGATCAATCGAATAAGTTTTCGACCGATCGAATGTAATATTCGATCGATCGAAAATTGGGCCGGCTATTTTTTAAAAAGGAGTTTCTCAAGTGTCTTTTCACTTTTTCCAAACTTTTCAAAACTTCTTTTGGTTTCCTACCAACCGGTCAACGATTCTCTTGGAGTTTTTGTCGTTTTCCTCCGATTCTTTTGCACAATCTCTCTCTCCCAAGTGTGGTAAGTCCTTTATACCCTTTCCTTTGCATTTATTTTCTAATTTCATGCATTATTTTCATGCATATTTGGGTATTTTCGGCATTTAGGAATTTTCTATTTTTGGGATTGTTTTTGAGTGGTTCTTTCTCAAATTTTTCATGGGTTTTTGTGGGGACACCTTCCCTAAGCACATCATGTGGTTTAATTAGATTATTTTGGTGGTTTGAAGGAAATTTGAAATTCTAGGGATTGAAATTGAGCAAATTGGGGTTTTGTTCGATTTGATTAAAATTGATGAAATTGGCTTGTTGAATTGATTAATTTGATCATTATATTGTGTTAATTAACTATTGTATTGATCAATTTATCAATTTGTTGTGTTTTGAAAACTAGGGTTTTTCAAATTAGGTATTTTTGATAAACAGTGCTTGCTCAAGCCAATTTTGTTAATTTGGATCACAATTGAACGTGTCACTGCACTAGTACATGCATCATGTTATGTTCATGCTCATGCATCATATAGAATTGTTTTATTCTATTTTTTTGCTGTGCTAACTTGCAGTCTGCCCTTGGTATTGTTTTTGCTCTTTTCCTTCTGTGTTTATCTTTTCCTTAGCACTATGCCTAGGAAAACTAGAGCCCATAGGACTTCTGATCCTTCTCCTTCCTTTGACACTGAGAGGTTCCCTAGTGAGTCAAACCAAGTCACTTATGAGACTTTGAACCTTAGGCGTCAGATTTGGGCTGAGCGTAGGGTTATCTTAGATGAGCTGGATCCTGAGGTGCGACGTAACTTTGAGCGTCGGGGTTGGTTACCTTTGCTCGAGTATGAGCATTATCCTCCTCCTGCCACCTTGATTAGAGAGTTCTATTCGAACCTCTCTATTCATGTCTATGATACCGACACCTTAGTCAAGGTGTGGTTACATGGTGTGGAGTATCGCATTACCCCTTCGGTAGTATCTGATGCTCTTGGGGTGCCCATTGTGGACCATCCCGTTTTTCCTTACAAGGAGTCTCCTCCCCTTGACGACGTCTTGTCATACATCACTGGGTCTTCTATCCAGTGGGGTTCTGATCCTCGGATCACTTCTGCTGAGCTGTCTGAGCTGCACTATTTTTTCTTTAGGATAGCGTGTCATTCTTTGTGGCCTATTTCGCATGTCCACATCATTCCTCTTGAGAGGTGTGTCTTTTTGTATGCTTTGGTCACTGATGCTCCTATCAGTTTTCCGCATCTGTTCCTTCGTTCTTTGAACGAGATTCATCGATCTAGTTCTGCGGCTCATGCTTTGTTTTTCCCTGTTTTTATTCATTGGATTCTCCTTTTTCTTGGTTTTGGTGAGTATCCTGCTTCTGAGCCTGTACATGTTGTCGCTCCTATCGGTGCTACCTTTTTGAGGCAAAGGGCTGCTCAACGTCGAGTTAGCTCTAAGCGTTCTAGGGTAGAGCCTTCCGATGTCACTCCACCCCCTTCTTCTTCTACAGATACTCATGCAGCTAGGACTTCTTCTGATCCTGCTGTTGCTGCTGCTGTTGCTGATGTTCCTCCACCGTTTGATGAGATCTCTGACCTTCATCGGACTCTTGATACTGTCGTGACCGTTCAGGCGGCTCATGGTCAGCTTTTGGTGGACATCCTTGATGAGCTACGTGCGTTGCGAGTAGATTTGGCGAGCTCTCGTCGATCTCCTCCACCACCTTTTGATGATGAGTGAGTGCCCTTTGGCAATTCGTCACAAAAAGGGGGAGTACATAGTTCATTGTATCTAGGAGATTTTTTGTGGAGATTTACATTTTAGGGGGAGTTTTTTTGTTTACTTGGTAGTGATACTGCGGAGCTTGTGGAGTTATTAGATTGTATCTAAATGCTTCACTGTGTATTCTCATTTTTAGCTCTTGTTTAGGAGATTTATCTTGTTGAGATACATTTGTATGTATTTGTTTCTTATTTCACTATGCTACTACTCTGCTTATTGATTTATATTGATGATGTTATTCATGATATATGTCTTTATCTTGTGTCATGTGAAATTAAGAAATTTTTATTTATGTATTTCCTGTTTTTTCCACACATGCGTTTATGTGTTTGTTAAGTGTTACAGGAATATACAGGTTGCTTTCAGTCGAGCTGCTGTCTACCTTGCAACTGTTAGATAGTAGTCTAGGTTGAATTGTTAAGTGGCTATTTTTATTGTAATGGGCTATTTCAATTTGTAAACTTTGAGCTTTTTGTTAAGTTTGTGTTTTGTCACGGATTGCCAAAGGGGGAGTTTGTTAGGTTCTATAGATTAGGAACTAATGTATTTAGAACTTCAATTTGTATGTTGGCAAACCATGATCAAAACAATGTTTAGTCGTGTGTTAGACTTGCTCAAAGTATGGGTCTTATTGTAAAGTTGGAATCGAGTTTTTATGCAGAAGTACTGCTCACTTTCTGTATGACTCGATCGATCGAAAATTAGACTCGATCGATCGAAAATCGTGCAGAACGTTTTTCTGCAGAAAATTCCAACTCAGCCCAAGCCTGTTTTAATGTATAGGGTTTTATGTTTTGCCCTAAGTATATAAGGGAAAACCCTAGCCACGTTTTTAGAGTTCTGTTTTGCTGTGTTTGTGAATCTCTCTGTGAGATCTAGAGGTGTTTACCTTCACATACACTTAGGGTTTACAAACTTGAGATTTATGTCAAGAGTTGTGTAGATCAATACAGTTGCAGAATCAAGAGAACACAAAGATATACAAGCAGGTGTGCTTGTGGATTTGTTGAAGAATTCCGGAAAAAAGGAGTCCGTGGATCTCGGAGCTATCATGGGGTCATGGTAGTAAGTTTCCTACACTCGGGTAGTAATAAGATGTTAGTGGTCTAAGTCTATTGTGTAAACTTCAATTCTTTCATAGTGGATTCAGTTTACCTTGAGGATAGCTAGGTCAAATCCTCCCCAGGTTTTTACCGGTGTGGTTTCCTGGGTCATCAGATCTTTGTGTTGTTTATTTTCCACTGCTTTGTTATTTTTGCTTAATTGTGTTAACCTAGTTTTAATTAAATTACCTAAGTTAATCACTTGGCTAATTCTCTAGGTTAATCTGTTGGGTTTAAGGGGTCTAAACGAACTGACAATATTAATATAGAAGATTAAATTAGTGATAATATAGGCTTTAACCCTAACCTCTAGAGATCAATGGTCATTACGCACAAGTGATGAGATGTAGTGCTAGGTTCATTTGATATCCATCTTTCACATAATTGCATAGATATTTTTCATCAATGTCAAAATCATCAAGAATTTGACTTATTGACATATTTCCTTTCTTCTTTTTATTTTTGTCGGGTGACTTATTGACATTTAATTCATCATGCAATATTTTCCATTGTGGGGCATAATTCTCATCTGTGGCTAAAAATTCATGTTGAAGACACTTTCCTGGAACTCAAAGTCAAGGCTCGTGGTTGAGTAAAATCTCACGTGTACATGTTTTTACTATACATTATTCCATTAGCAATAATATAGGCTCTAAATCAACCCGAAGATGCATACCACACAATTGATGAGATGTGATACTTTCATTTGATGGAATAAAAATCTTATGTTCCACTTTATGCTTCACCAATTATAATTTCTCACGTCATTTTTTCCAAGGAAGTAATCAAAATTTATATTAGTAAGAAATCAAACACATAATATATAAATGGAATAAAAATCTTGTGTTCTACTTTGTGTTTTACCAATTATAATTTCCCATATGTCATTTTTTCCAAGGAAGTAATCAAAATTTATATTAGCAAGAAATCAAACACATAATATATATATATATATATATATTTGTGGAATATAATTAAGATGGAACATTCACAGTAGAACAAATAATTTTTAATCCACTTGACAATCATTTTTCACATAATCACATAGATATTCTTCGGCAATATCAATATTATTGACTCGTTGACCTCTTTTGCCTTTTCATTTTTTTTTTTTTTTCCGTGACTAGTTAACCAATATGCATTTTCCACCGTGCAGCACAATTTTTATGTAAGACAATGTCAAATGTCCTACTTCTAGGTGGAATAAAACTTTTTTTATGTCTCTTTTCTTTTTTCCAATAATCATTGATAGATCAAATAAAGTTGAACCCCACAGGTAATTTTGAAATAAAAAATTCTGCATAATAAAATTGTAGAATTTTTTGATCTTCTTTTGCCTTGACCATTTATTTATTTAGACCTAAACTAATGAAGTGGAGGTAAATTTACTTGACATTGTGTTGTGGATTGTGAAAGCAAACTTTATTCTAATTATATAATTGTAATTTTTTTTAGATGCTGGTGATATAATGCAACAAAGTAAGGGTAACACTACGCAAGCTAACCAAGGGAATTGCTGCACCTTCCCTTCTTTTTAGATGCTGGTGATATTAGCAATAGGTATGCTGCACCTTCCCTTCTTTTTGAGAAAATGCACTTTGACTTGCTGATGAAATTTGAATAAATTTGAAACTTATAAAATTTAGTTGTATATTAGGCAAATAAAATATACTAAAACAGAAGTTAGAAAAATGCGGTTTACCTTAAAAAACTATTAATCAAACAAAAAATAATAATAATAATAATAGAATGATATATTACACCTTATTTATATATACTATAAAACCGAAACCTTTGACTTTTTGTTGACCTCTCTAGAGCTTGTCACATAAACTTTGGAGGTTTCACAATTTTTCACATCATTTTTTCAAATAAAATTATTTAACTTTTTTTTTTAACTACATAAAGCATGTTCGTTTTTCAAAACAAAAAACCTACTAGCCACACTTCTCCTTCTCGAGCTATAGTTTCAATCGTTCATATTGTTGGGATTAGTGTCCTTAAATCCTATTATATGATGCTATATATGACATTATGTATGACTAAATGTTGTAATTAATAAAGTTCTTTTATTATTATCTAAAACAATGGTAACACGAATATTCAGACATTATTACATAATCCATGAGATGCATAGTATATGATTTATGTGAAAAGTCACAGAAGATATAAATTACAAGTTCTTTGTAAAATCAGAATTTTAATTCGTAGTCGGTGATGAAATTGGGCATTTCATTTGCGAAGACTAACATATCAGCTAAGATGATTTGTCTTGATCATGGAAGTGGAGACTTCTAGTTGATGTGTTGATATATCTTAAGAGTTAAGGCATATTGAATTGAACCGCTGTGAAATTTATTATTCTCCTAACGACCGTCAATTGAATAATAAATCTCACGACTTATATTTACATGAACTCTTAATCCTGAGAGAATAATGGACCTGATCATGAAGTGTAGGTTGCTTTGATATATCAGGAGTGAGATCTAAAGTAACAGTCAAAACCTCAGTACGTTGGGCAGCCATATTTAGTGTTGATAGAACATATATTTTCAAGATGAAATTCATAGTCACTTAACGGAGATACAAAATATTCCCTTGAGATAAGTTTAATGGATTTGTTATTCAGAATGTTAGGCCTAACTACTTTAGTAAATAGTTACTAAAGTGTATATTTATGAAATTGGATTTCATATATATATGATGAATAACTTAAAAAATTAAATCGAGTATTCAAGGATTAAGATGTAGTAAATTATAAAGTGGCAGTCTACTTTAATGACTTTGTATTACTAAGAATATTTTATGAAGGGGTTATATGTACAATAAAGACTTGAGATATAATTTATTAATTAGGCCTAGAGTACAATTATATTTATATAGTGGTATTAAATATAATTAATGGTAACTTTGGACTTGTCAAGAGTTGACAGAAAAGCCTAAGGAGCTAGTGTCTTATTTTTTCCCTTTTGGTTCCACTCCTAACTACAAAAGCCCAATTGGAAAAGCCCAAAAGGCTAGCCCAATTAGATAATTAATTATAAGGAGGGAAACAAACAAAATTTTGTAAGTGCATAAAACAGTTTGTATGTGAGTGTTGGACACTCTAATTCTCTCTTGAACAAATTCATATAACTAATTGAGAGACAACACTTCTTGGGCGTTAGTGGAATTGGAGTGAAGATTAAAAGTGTTCTCAAGTACTTCTAATCTTTGTTTTGAAATTCACCACACCAAGGTACACTCTCTTGTTCTTGTATTCTGAAATTTACGTCGTACATGTTATTAATTGCGAATGAAGTAGATTCGTTAATTTTCCGATGCGTAAGTTTTGTATGCGATACTAACATATATATATATATATATATTTCCATCAAATGGTATCAAAGCGGTCTTCAATTTCGAATTTGTATAACATGTTTTGTGAGTTTAGGAATTAGAGATAATAGTTTCATGTTGTTAGAAGATTATGCATTTAATTTTCTGCATGGTTGTTGAAACTATGTATATGACAAAAACTATTTTTGATATTATGATGTTGTTTAAATTTGAATTGAAGTATTTTAAATTGAACTTTAAGGCTATAACATCAATGAAATTCAGTTTTGATATCATTCTTTGCCTATCATGTTTATATGATTGTTGTTTTTTCATTAAAAAAAGGTTGAAAACTGCCTTAGAAAAATTCTAGGAAATTTAAATTTCATGCAACTCGATAGATCAAGCAGCGATCAAGCAAACAGATTGTTTCTCAATCAATCGACCAGTGATTGGGCAACTATCGAGCCAGGCAAATTGTTTCTCGATCGATCAGCCAGTGATCGAGCCAGGCAGATTGTTTCTCGATCGGTTGAGAAGCGATTGAGAATCGATCGAGCCAGGGAATTTTGAATTTTGATAAGTATTTTCACATGTATAAAATGTATGGCTGTGTGTGATTTGTTTACACATAATTTCTAAATAAAAACCTTTCTTTTAAAACATCTAGTGGGAGAGAGATACAAGGGTTGGATTTCACGGCCTCCATTGTCAGTTCATAGCAGAGTGAAAAATATACTTTGTCTTTGCTTTGAGCTTAGCATTCCATGCGGAGAGTATTTATTTCATGGTCCTACAAGATTGAATTTCCTAGTTTATAATGGTTTGATCAAACACCTTGTTTTAGCTTCAAGCTTTGCATTCCATGAGGAGGGTGTTTTGTATCATGGTATTACAAAATAAGCTTGTTAAGGCGATAAAATGTGGCTACACATGATTCTAGACAATGGTGTACACTAGACTAAATATTATAGTACCCTCTATGCTGAGTTCTTACTATTATTATTTAGAGGCCAGATGTATAACGACATATTATTAGTATTTGATAAGAGTTATCATGATAGCACTAACAATGAGAATAGTTCTCAATTAATCATAGTATTTAATGTTCACTCTATGCTGAGGGATATTGAATATAGGATTGGGTTCTCGTTGCATATATTATATTATGGTTTTATTAAGGTTCCATACTATATGTTTATATGCTAAATTGATAATGTCCAAGTTTACTTATAATATTCATGTTTATTGTTTTCAGATTTGATCATGGTATCATTTAGCCCACTTGTTATTATTCTTAATCAAAACAAACTGGCTAGATCCAACTATGTTGACTGGAAAGGAAATTTGGACATTGTTCTTACATTTGAAGAGCACAAATATGTGCTTACTCAACCATATCCTAGCTTTCCTTCATTAAATGCTCCTCTTGAGGAAAAACAACGATATGATCGTTGGTAGAAATCTAATGAGATGGCCAAGTGCTATATCCTAGCATCTATTTCAAATGTTCTACAGCATCAAATGCAGGATGTAGAATTAGCTTTGGACATTATGCTAAGTCTGAAGGAGATGTTTGGTGAGCAAGGCTGTTCTGCAAGGTAAGAAACCATGAGGTAAATTTATAATACCAAAATGGCTGAAGGCAGTTTAGTGAGGGAGCATTATCTTACAATGATCTCTAATTTGAATACACTGGAAGCTTTAGGTGCCGATATTGATGGAGAATCCCAAGTAGATATGATACTCCAGTCACTACCAGAATCATTCAAGGAATTCAGACTCAATTATAATATGAACAAAAAGATTTATTCTTTGTCTGAATTAATGAATGAGTTGGTAGGCGGAAGGAATTCTTGGTACTTCTAGTGTTGAAGCCAATATAGGTGAAGTTTCAACTTCTCAACCTAAGTTGAAAGGCAATGGTAAGAAGAAGAAGAAGAAGAAGAAGAATAAGAAGAAGAAGGACTTCACCAAGCAAAATGGTAAACAAATTGCCTTAGGGTTGCCAACTAAGGAAAGAAAATCAAAGGAAAGTATTTCCATTATGGTGAGAAAGGACATTGGAAAAGGAATTGTCCAAAGTTCAGGGTTACCAATAATAGGGGTATGAAATGCTCATTCCTCCTTGAAATATGTTTAGTACAAAATCCCACGGATTCTTGGTGTGTGGATTCAGGTTGTACTAATCATATCTACAATTCTTTGCAGGGGTTTCAGGAGACCAGAAAGTTTAATGAAGGGGAATTGTTTTACTTTGGCTGATGGGAGCAGGATTCCGATTGTAGGTGTTGGAGTTTTTAATTTATGCTTTGAGTCTAGGGTTTTAATATTGGAAGACTGTTTATATGTACCTAATGTTCGTAGGAATTTAATTTTTGTAACTTATTTAGGAAAACATGGATATTGTGTTATCCTTAAAGACAATATTGCAATAAAGAAGGGTAAAGTGTTTATCTGTTCTGGCAATATTGTGGATGGTCTTTATATTTTGACTCCTGATAAGCATGAATTATATAATTCTAAATTAGATAATGACTCCCATATAAAATCATTAAAGAGAAAGTTTCCTTCTACTAGTGATGCATATGTTTGGCACTTGCGTTTGGGTCATATTAATTCAAATAGGATTCAAAGATTGATCAAAGATGGTCTCTTAGAGCTATTGGACTTTGATAATTTTTCAGTTTGTGAATCTTGTTTGGAAGGCAAAATGTCCAAATGAGCTTTCAATGCAAAAGGTAGAAGAGCCTAAAAGTTGCTAGAACTAGTACATTCAGATATATGTGGTCCTATGTCAATCCAAGCAAGAGGTGGCTATGAGTATTTCATTACTTTCATTGATGATTACTCTAGATTTGGTTATATGTACCTAATGAAATGGAAGTCCGAAGCTATTGAAAAGTTTAAAGAGTTTAGGGCTGAAGTTGATAATCAATTAGGTAAATGCATAAAAACCATTCGATCTGATTGTGGTGGCGAATACCTTCTAGGAGATTTTAAGGATTACTTAACTAAAAATGGAATTGTATCCCAATTGACTGTACCTGGAACTCCACATCAAAATGGTGTAGCAGAAAGAAGGAATAGGACTCTTTAAATATGTTAGGTTTATGTTGAGTTATTTGACTCTACCAATTTCCTTTTAGGGATATACCTTGAATACTGCAATGTATCTTCTAAATTTAGTACATTCGAAGTCTGTTCCTAAAACACCGGTAGAGTTGTGGAATGTGCGTAAGCCTAATATGAGACATCTCCATATTTGGGGTTGTCCTGCACATGTGTTAAAAGGAAAGTCTGACAAGTTACAGTCTAAAACAGAAATGGTTTTCTTTGTAGGGTATCTAAAAGGAATTGTTGGAGGTTTATTCTATAGTCATAAAGATAATAAATCGTTTGTTAGTACAAATGTCAAATTCTTAGAAAATGACTATATGAATGATTATACTCCTAGAAGTAGAGTTGTGTTGGGTGAAATGAATGAACCTATAAATGTACACTCAATAAATGAAACTAGGGATGATGTGGTTGTATTGGATACACCACAAGATATTACTCATGAGATGTCCAGTACACAAGTGCCTCGTCGTAGTGGGAAAATTGTAAGGCCACCTATAAGGTTTATAGGTTTGGGAGAAACTTATCAAGCTATCTTAGAACAGGCTGAAACTAATCCTTACACTTATGAGGAGACAATGAATGATATAGATGCACATCATTGGGTCAAGGCTATGAAATCTAAATTAGATTCCATGTATTCCAATTGTTGTGAAATTTTAAAGTACTCACAAGTGTACGAACCGTACCGAAGTATAGTTTGACAAGAACGAGGTCGAACCCACAGGGACTTGAATGAACGTAGGAAAATTAATTAAACCTTAACCAAATTAATCCTAATCTAGTTTAATAAAAATTGGTTTTTCTGAGATTAAATAAACTAAGCAAATAATAAAATTAAGCAAATAGTTAAACTAAGAAAAAGATATAATGCAATAAAAAGATGTAAACTGTTAGGTTCTAAGGATTACGATCTAATGTATTTAGAACCTCAATTTGTATGTTGGCAAACCATGATCAAAACAATGTTTAGTCTTGTGTTAGACTTGCTCAAAGTATGGGTCTTTATGTAAAGTTGGAATCGAGTTATTATGCAGAATTACTGTTCACTTTCTGCTAGACTCGATCGATCGAAAATTAGGCTCGATCGATCGAAAATCGGGCAGATCGTTTTTCTGCAGAATTTTCCAACTCAGCCCTAGTCCATTTAATGTATAGGGTTTTATGTTTTGCCCTAAGTATATAAGGGAAAACCCTAGCCACGTTTTTAGAGTTCTGAATGCTGTGTTTGTGAATCTCATTGTGAGATCTAGAGGTGTTTGCCTTCACATACACTTAGGGTTTACAAACTTGAGATTCATGTCAAGAGTTGTGTAGATCAATACAGTTGCAGAATCAATAGAGCACAAAGATATACAAGCAGGTGCGCTTGTGGATTTGCTGAAGAATTCAAGAAAGAAGCAGTCCGTGGATCTCGGAGCTATCATGGGGTCATAGTAGTAAGTTTCCTACACTTGGGTAGCAATAGAATGTTAGTGGTCTAAGTTCTATTGTGTAAACTTCGATTCTTTCATAGTGGATTCAGTTTACCTTGAGGATAGCTAGGTCAAATCCTCCCCAGGTTTTTACCGGTGTGGTTTCCTGGGTCATCAGATCTTTGTGTTATTTATTTTTCCACTGCTTTACTATTTTTGCGTATTTGTGATAACCTAGTTTTAATTAAATTACCTAAGTTAATCACTTGGCTAATTCACTAGGTTAATCTGTTGGGTTTAAGGGGTCTAAACGAACTGACAAGTGGTATCAGAGCGGTTAGCTTTTGTGTTTGATCCTTTGATCTTTTAGCTGATCCTTGACCCCTGTTGTCATGGAACACGGACACTCTCTTGTTGTTCCACCTCACTTTGATGGAAACAACTATGCTTATTGGAAAGTAAGGATGAAAGCTTTCCTGAAATCCATTGATGAGAGAGTTTGGAATTCCATTGAATACGGATGGGAGAAGCCCACTACTCCTGTAAGTGAGTGGCAAACTTCTCAAAAGGAGGCAGCCACTTTTAATAGCAAAGCCACGAATGCTATTTTTAATGCTGTTCCCATGGAGGAATTTAAGAGAGTCTCTAATGTTGAGGTTGCTCATACTGCTTGGAATATCCTCCAAACTGTGCATGAAGGCACAAAGGCAGTTAAGATAAATAAATTGCAGCAGTTAACTACTAGATTTGAAAGCATTAGAATGAATGATGATGAATCTTTTGATGAATTCTATGCTAAATTGAATGACATTGTTAATTCTGCTTATAATTTGGGTGAAATCTATGATCAACCTAAAATTGTTAGGAAGATTCTTAGATCTTTGACTGAGGACTTTAGACCCAAAGTGACTGCCATCACTGAGAGCAAGGATGTGGACTCCATCCCTGTTGAAGAACTTGTAGGATCTCTTCAGTCCTATGAGTTAGACCTCCCCAAGACTAACAAATCCAAATCAATGGCTCTTAAGTCTGTTGATGATGTTGATGATGGTGGATTTGATGATGAACTCTCTGCTACAGAGATTGCCTATCTTGCCAAGAACTTTAGAAACTTCCTTAGGAATAATAACAGAAGGGCAAGAGGTAAGAACACTGTTGAACCTAGAAATTCTAGGAAGAATGATCCCATTAAAGTCAATAACACTGAAAAACTTAAGGAGAAAGTGGGACAGCTTTCTAATAATTCTTTGGGACAACAATGTTATGGTTGTCAAGGGTATGATCATTTAAAATCTGAATGTCCTACATACTTGAGGTCTAAGGGTAAAGCTATGGCCGTAACCCTTAGTGATGATGAAGGTTCCGACTATGAATCCGTTAGTGATGAGGATGGAAACTTCATTGCTTTCACTGCTACCACTGTAGTTAATGAAAGCTTGTCTGTTGAAGAGAACCCTTCTGATGGGGAACTCTCTGAGGATGCAGATTTACAGGAAGCCTACAATAAACTTTGCAAAGTTGCTGCAAAGGATGCTATGAATGTTGAGTTAGGCTTGAAGAAAATTGCATCTTTGGAACTTGAAAAGAAAAATTTACTTGTTAAATTGTCTGATGCAAATGAGCTTTTGAATAATGTGAAAACTGAGAACATGCTCTTACTTGATAAAGTTAAATGTTTGGAACTTGATTTATCTGTTGCTAGAGAACAAACTAATAGGTCTGCAAGCTCCAAACTTGATCACATGCTGAGTATTCAAAAGTCTCCTTCTGATAAAACTGGTTTAGGTTATGAGGAAAGTATTTCTGTGACTGAACCTTCTTCCACTAAATTTGTTCCTTCTTCTGAACCTCCTAAGAGTGAGATTGTCAAACCCTTGGTGAGTGAACCTGTCAAGCCTATAAATGTTACTCCACCTAGAAAGATTAGGGTTGATCTTCAAGCTTCTCATTCTAGAGCTTCTACTTCTACTAAGGGCAAATTGCATGATAAGCCTGCATGGGTTTGTCATTTTTGTGGAAAACCTAGACATATTCGTCCAAATTGTTTTAAATTGCAAGCTGCGAAGCGAGCAAATAAAACTAAAGTACCTGTGCCCCAAGCACATGATCCTGTGGTACTTATTGGTGAATTGGTAAAGGTGCTAAACCTTTATTCCAATCCTAGAGTTGCTCAGAATTCTAATGTGAATCATAACTCCAATGCAAGAGGTGCATCTAAAAAGTTTTGGATGCAAAAGGCTTAATCTAATTGAGTCTGTCTAACATGGTCCTTGTGCTTCATTGCTCAATCTTTTGTGACCTTTGTTTTTAGGATTTGCATTGCATTACATTCATGCATTTCATTCTAGGATGTTTGTTTCTTTGTTTAAAAAAAAAAATTTTTTTTGCAAATTGTATTTTTGCTATTTTTTTCTTGAATTTGAAGACAAGGTTGGTCAATCAAATTTTACATGTCATATGTATGTACCTTGTTTAGCTTTGATGCACTTATTTCTATTGCACTTTACTAGCTAAAGTCTTGTTGTGCATGTTGTGTGGGAAGATGCTATATTTGTTGATCACATGATCTTGATCTTGAAGTCTTATGTCTTTGATTGTTGGACTTGAACTTATTGAGAAAGGCATAAATAACCATCTCACCACTGTTTATTAGCCAATCATGAACACCTTAGTGCATATCGTAAGATTTTGTGCTCGAGAAAGTGTAGCACATGCACAAAAAGAAAATAAGGTGTAGCCTCTAATTAAAATTGGTGTGTACATTATTGGGCTATAATAATCTCACAAATTAATAAAATTGGTGTGTACATTATCCCGGCTTTTATTAAGTTTCTAATCAATTAAATTGAATAATGGGCAAATCAAGAAACTTACATGATTGCAAGCTTTTATTGTAGGAGATGTGGGAATTATAGGATGTAACTCTTTAAGGGATAGTCTCTTTCAAATTCATGTGATGGATTTTGTAGAAATTGTGATTGATCAATATGTGCATATCACCTCACATGTTTCTCAAGCTTATGCTAGTTGCACACACTACACAAGTTATTCTTTGCTAAATGGTGTACATGTTATTGTGTGTGTTTTTGGTCTGACCAATCAAGTTTGAGAATTTCGGAAAATTGTTGCAGAACATGTTTGCTTGGTTATTTTTTTAGGGGTATTGAGAGAAAATTTTGCTTTAAGAAATCTGGATTGAATTCATGTGTTTTTGAAAAACATCTCATCTCATACTCATGCATTTTTTCTCATAAAATCTGATGCTTTGAGAAGTGACTGCACTGAAATTGTTCTGTTTTTCAGAAAATTAATTTTTCCAGAATTTCGATTGATCGAAACTGATTTTCGACCGATCAAAAATGTTTCAAATCCAGTGTTAAAGTTTCTGGTTGACTCGATCGATCCAAATTGTATTTGGATCAATCGAAGCTATTTTTTGACCGATCGAATGTAATTTTCGATCGATCGAATATCGTGCTGGACGTTTTCAAAAAGGAGTTTTCCACGTAATCTCTTTACTTTTTCAAAACTTTTCAAACTCTTTTTGCTCCTACCAACCGGTCACGCATCTTTTCTTGGAGATTTTGTCGCTTTCTTCAATTCTTTTGCATAATCTCTCTCTCCCAAGTCTGGTAAGTCCTTTTTGCCCCTCCCTTTGCATTTATTTTCGAGTCACATGCATTATTTTCATACATTTTTGGGTTATTTTCGGAATATGCATTTTGGCAAATTTGGGAATGTTTTTGAGTGTTTCTCTCTCAAATTCTTTATGGGTTTTTGTGGGGACATCTTACCTAAGCTCTACATGTGGTTTAATTTGAGTAATTTGGTGTTTTGAGGAATATTTGAAATTCTAGGGCTTGAAATTGATTAAATTTGGGGGTTTTGTTCAATTTGATTGAAATTGATGAAATTGGCTTGTTGGATTGCTAAGTTTGATCATTATATTAAGATAATTGACTGATTTATTGATCAATTTGTCAATTTGTTGTGTTTTGAAAAATTAGGGTTTTTCAAATTGGCTATTTTTGATAAATATTGCTTGCTCAAACCAATTTTGTTAATTTGGATCAAACTTGAACTTGTCACTGCATTAGTACATGCATCATTTTATGTTCATGCTCATGCATCATATAGATTTGTTATTTTTCTATATTTTATGCTGTGCTAACTTGCAGTCTGCCCTTGGTTTTTGTCTTTGCTCTTTTTCTTTCTGTGTCTATCTCTTTTCCTTAGCACTATGCCTAGGAAAACTAGAGCCCATAGGACTTCTGATCCTTCTCCTTCTTTTGACACTGAGCGGTTCCCTAGTGAGTCAAACCAAGTCACCTATGAGACTCTGAACCTTAGACGTCATATCTGGGCTGAGCGTAGACGTCGTGCTCAACGTCGAGTTAGCTCTAAGCGTTCTAGGGTAGAGCCTTCCGATGTCACTCCACCCCCTTCTTCTTCTACAGATACTTATGCAGCTGGGACGTCTTCTGATCCTGCTGTTGCTGCTGCTGCTGCTGGTGTTCCTCCACCGTTTGATGAGGTTTCTGACCTTCGTCGGACTCTTGATACTATCGTGACCGTTCAGGCGGCTCATGGTCAGTTATTGGTGGACATCCTTGATGAGCTACGTGCGTTACGAGCGGATTTGGCGAGCTCTCGTCATTCCCCTCCTCTTTCTTTTGATGATGAGTGAGTGCCCTTTGGCAATTCGTCACAAAAAGGGGGAGTGCATAGTTCATAGTTCATTTGTATCTAGGAGATTTTGATGTGGAGATTTACACTTTAGGGGGAGTTTTTTTTCGTTTACTTGGTAGTGATACTGCGGAGCTTGTGGAGTTATTAGATTGTATCTAGGTGCTTCACTATGTATTTACATTTTTGGCTCTTGATTAGGAGATATATGTTTTGTGATACATTGGTTTCTGATATGTTTCTTGTTTCACTATACTTCATTGCTTATTGATCTATATTTATGATGTTATTCATGATATATGTCTTTATTTTGTGTTATGTGAAATCAAGAAGTGTTTTTATATATTCCTTGTTTCTTTCTTCCACACATGTGTTTATGTGTTTGTTAAGTGTTACAGGAATATACAGGTTGTTTTCAGTCGAGTTGCTGTCTACTTTGCAACTGTTGGATAGTAGTTTAGGATTGAATTATTTAAGTGGCTATTTTTGTTGTAATGGGCTATTTCAATGTGTAACTTTGAGCTTTTTGTTAAGTCTGTGTTTTGTCACAGATTGTCAAAGGGGGAGTTTGTTAGGTTCTAAGGATTAGGATCTAATGTATTTAGAACCTCAATTTGTATGTTGGCAAACCATGATCAAAACAATGTTTAGTCTTGTGTTAGACTTGCTCAAAGTATGGGTCTTTATGTAAAGTTGGAATCGAGTTATTATGCAGAATTACTGTTCACTTTCTGCTAGACTCGATCGATCGAAAATTAGGCTCGATCGATCGAAAATCGGGCAAATCGTTTTTTTGCAGAATTTTCCAACTCAGCCCTAGCCCATTTAATGTATAGGGTTTTATGTTTTGCCCTAAGTATATAAGGGAAAACCCTAGCCACGTTTTTAGAGTTCTGAATGCTGTGTTTGTGAATCTCATTGTGAGATCTAGAGGTGTTTGCCTTCACATACACTTAGGGTTTACAAACTTAAGATTCACGTCAAGAGTTGTGTAGATTAATACTGTTGCAGAATCAATAGAGCACAAAGATATACAAGCAGGTGCGCTTGTGGATTTGCTGAAGAATTCAAGAAAGAAGAAGTCCGTGGATCTCGGAGCTATCATGGGGTCATGGTAGTAAGTTTCAATAGAATGTTAGTGGTCTAAGTTCTATTGTGTAAACTTCGATTCTTTCATAGTGGATTCAGTTTATCTTGAGGATAGCTAGGTCAAATCCTCCCCAGGTTTTTACCAGTGTGGTTTTTTGGGTCATCAGATCTTTGTGTTATTTATTTTTCCGCTGCTTTACTGTTTTTGCGTATTTGTGATAACCTAGTTTTAATTAAATTACCTAAGTTAATCACTTGGCTAATTCACTAGGTTAATCTGTTGGGTTTAAGGGGTTTAAGGGGTTTAAAGTCCATTAGCTTTCTTCTTTGCACAAATTCACGCAATAAGATTCAATTAAGCACAAAATTGATTATTCAACATTATTCCAAAACCAAATATAAAATGCGTGAATTACCTCAAAATAAGTATGATAATGCTTTCTAACAGTGATATAAATATGCAAAATTAAGCTATTTTCAATGCACATCAAATACCCCCAAACCTACATTTTGCTAGTTCTCGAGCAAAACAGATAAAGAGTAAAACAAAACAAAGAAGAAGGAAATCCTAACTATTCCACTTTCGCTGGAAATTTTGATTGCATTTAGCGTATGCAACAAGCCTTTAAACCTAGCTTACTCTAGTGGACGAGTTGTAGTCTCATGAGGGTTTGCAGGGAATATACCCACAAAATTCTGAGAGTGAATACTAAAATAAACAAAACATGAAATTTTTTTTTTTTTTTCAATTGCCTTTTGCAAAGAGGATTAATTCAAGTTCAAAAACACAACAAATGTTAAAGAAATTTCTCATGCCATCAAAACTTAATGTGAGTGAAAAGTGGTAGCCAACCCAAACATACTCTTAGTTTTAGAATAAACTTGACTCAAATCTCTATTTGAAAGTATGCTTCAACTCAAACCTTTTAGGTGTTATCACTCAACAAATGAAATCACTCTGAAATGGGGTGTAACACTCTCAACAATATATGTGAGCAAAATAATGTAAGCAAAATCAAACATCTCACATATAAATCACATGAAAAACGCTTAATTAAGAAAGAACAAGTGGTCTCATGAAAGGATGCCAAAAAGAATTTATACCACACTTTTTATTCAGTCATATCAATATCTGAACTACACAATCTTTAAGATCAAATAAGGACTTTATTAGAACGTAATGTAGGGTAAAAGCAAAGGGAATGAAATAAAAATGGGTAAAGGTAAATAATAAGAAGTGTTTTCAAGATTTGTCGGAATGTCAACTATTTTTTTGGAATTTCCATTCAACATTTTTTTTTTCAATTCTTCTTCTTCAAAGCAGTACTCCTTTACATTTCATTTCTCAAAATTTGATGAGAACCCTTTTTATTTTCTTCTTTTTGACATTTTTCCTTTTTTTTTTTTTTTTTTCTTCTTTGAATTCTTGCAAAAGCCACCACATTGAAACAAACTGACCAAATTCCATCTTGAAACACTATGGATAAGGGCTTTAAAAAGGAAAGGCTAATTAAAAGGCTCAACGAGGTGACTAGCGATAATGTATCAAGAAAGAAAAAGAAAAATACATATATGGCTCAAAGTATACAAAAATGGTCTAATCTCATCTCTCAAAGACTAGTATAGTTCATTCAATATCAATGACTTCAAAAGATTCAAGTGTGGCATAAAATCATATTTTTTTTTTCTTGGCCAAAAGAAAGAACAATGAGACTACAACAAGGGAAATATGTTACACACTTCCAAATGAACTTTAAGATTAGAAACAATAAATAACCCTCCAACAATAATGATTGGCTCAAAACTCACAGGGGTTACAGTCTCCACATTGTTATCATCAAGATTTTCTAATCATTTTTATCCTTCAACAACAAGTTGTGTCTGAGTGGCTACTTGCATGTGCAATGAATTGAGTATGAAAGCAATGAAATTCTTTAAGCAAGAGTAGTGTAATGCACTCAAAACATAAACCTCAAGCTAGGCAAAAGATTTTTTTTTTTTTTTTAACACAACTAAACAAAACAAAACAAAAAAACAGAAACCTATATACATCCCCCCCAAACCTAAACCAAACATTTTCCTCAATGTTAAAAATGATACTCTCAAATATATGTCTTGAATGAAAATAGAGCAAAATATTAATATGCAACATGAGAACCAAGTAGAAACAAGTAAGGTAAGGAGAAGGAGGAGACGTACCTTAATCAAGCTGATTGTTATAAATTTTAATTTCTGTCAAATATCAACTAGAACAAAAGAAAATAAAACTAAACAAGAAAATAAACACAAATATTAATCTAAAAGCAAAAAATAAACAAGAAATTTTTTTGCAAAAATATTTAACACAACTGGAGATCAATCCTGATAAACAAGACCATCCAAACCTCAACAACACCATGGAGATAAATAATGCATGTTATGAATGGACTAGTCCAATGAGATTGTAACTTACCTGGGTCAAAAACATGTTGGGAGGCTTTAGCAATCTCTTCCAAGTGAATTCTATGCATAACCACAAAGGGACTAATATCCTTAATATCAGCAATTGTCCAACTTATAGCTTCCTTATGCTCTTGAATTATACTTATCAATTGGTGTTCCTAAAAGTCATCCAACTTTGGTGGTTCTACAATAGATAGGAATGGGGATGAAGAAAGTGGAAAAGGGACCACTTTTGGCTGCCAGCTATCAATACTTAAGAAAGGAACAGAATCCAACAATGCATTGACCTCCTCAATTGATTTTTCAGTATCGAAATTGCAATCAACACGGGTTAAGCAAGCCTTTAGGGGATCTTCATAACTTGATTGTAGAAAAGTATCATGGACTAGACTCTCAATCATGTCAACCTCACCAATTTCCTCATTATCTTGCACTTGTTTACTTATGTGGAAGATATTAAGCTCAACAGTCATATTTCCAAAAGAAATCTTCATTACACCACTCCGACAATTGATCAAAGCATTGGATGTGGCTAAGAAAGGGCGACCCAAAATGACATGGATTTGTGTACTGGCATTTAGAGTAGGTTCAGTGTCTAACACAATAAAATCAACAGAAAAATAGAATGCATCCTCCTTAATCAGCACATCCTTAACAATACCTCTAAGGATTTTCACAGACTTGTCAGCTAATTGAAGTGTCATGGCTGTTGGTTTTAACTCCCCCAAACCTAGCTGTAAGTATACTGAATATGGCAATAAGTTCACACTTGCCCCCAAATCTAGTAAAGCTCGCTCAATGAGATGATCCCCAATCTTGCATGAAATTGTAGGGAATCCTGGGTCCTTACATTTCACTAGATATTTATTCTGAATGATTGAACTAACTTGCTCGGTCAAAAATGTCTTTTTAGGGACATTTGTCTTTCTCTTCACTGTCACAAGATCTTTTAGAAACTTGGCATAAGCAGTAACTTGTTGAATTGCATCAAGAAATGGAATGTTTATTTCTACTTGCTTAAAAACCTCTAAAATGTCTCCAAATTGTGCACTTTTCTGAGAACTAATTAACCTTTGAGGAAATGAAGCTTTAGGAACAAACCTTTTATCAATGGGAGAACTAAGATCCTGAATTGGAATGGATGGTGGGTTGTCCTTCTTTTCTCCATGAGCATCATGTGAACTACGAGTTCCTTTTTCCTTTAACACAATATTTTCATCATCCTGCACTTTTGGCATTTTCACTTGATTATCAACTTGCTTACCAGACCTAAGGGTAGTAATAGACTGAACATGTTCTTGTCCCTGAGTAGAACTAGAAGAACCATTGATGGCATGCTGTCCTTTTGGGTTAGGTATAGGTTGACTAGGAAACTTTCCTTTTTCCCTCTCTCCAACTTGGGTTGCTAACTGGCTAACTTGATTTTCCAACTTTGAAATAGCTTGAGTGTTCAAATGGGTGGAACTTTTCATCTCTTGAATGGCTTGGCTAGTTGATTGCATGAAAGTTTTGAGAGACTCCTCCAAAGATGGTTGTTGTCTTGGTGGTGCTACAAACTGAGGTGTTGATTAAGGAATGGGAGGATATGCTTGAGTTGGTGGACGAAATTGACTTTGTTGATGCACTTGTTGTCCACCTACATTTATGGGAGGCTGACTCTGCCTCCATGAGAAATTAGGATGGTTCCTCCAATTTGGATTGTATGTCTCTGAAAATGGATTAGCAAATGGTTTTCCATAATTGTTCAGTGCATTTGCTTGCTCAATATGAAAATCAGGGTACCCAGCTGCAGAAGGACACATTTGTGTTGTATGCATAGGACTTGCACAAACAGAGTATGTTTCACTTTGAACTTGATTGACAGAATTCATCCCTCTACCTAAAGCTAAAGCCTTAATCTTACGAGTGAGATTGTCCAACCTAGCTTTTATGTCTAAATCTTCACTGACTTCATAAAATCCTCCTTTCTTAATTGCAGGGGCAAATCTCTCTTTACAGTTGGAAAAATCCCATTGTTGTGAACTTTTAGAAAAATTCTCAAGAAATTTGTATGCCTCATCATCTACAAGATTCAAAAATCCACCACCATTCATGGACTCAATCATCTTATGATTTGTCTGAGTCAAACCATTATAAAAATATTGTACTAGTCTCCATGTTTTAAAACCATGATGAGGACACTTTAAGATCAAGTCCTTAAATCTCTCCCAACTCTCATAAAATTTCTCTTCTTCATCCTGATAAAAATCTGCAATCTCTCTCCTCAAAGCATTGGTCTTGGCCATTGGGAAAAATTTAGAGAGGAATTTGGTGACTAACAGTTCCCATAAAGTGATAGATCTAGGTGACAAAGAATTAAGCCATGCTTTTGCCTTATCCTTCAAGGAAAACGGGAATAAACGCAAGCGAATAGAGTCATCAGGGAAATTCTGGAACTTACAAGTAGCACAAATCTCAAGAAAAACCTTTACATGCATATAAGGATCTTCTCTATCCAATCCATGAAAAGTAGGAAGAAGGTGGATTATCTGTGGCTTCAACTCAAAATGTGCAGCATTGGTTGCAGGTAAAACTGTGCAAGATGGAGGGTTGGTGGTTATGGGTGAGAACAACTCCCTAAGAGTTTTTGAATCTTCTCCTATTTCTCCCATTGTAGATGAATAATCAAAACTAACAAGATGATTTTCTTTATCATGTATCCAAGTTCTCATACACCATGCACAAAGAAATAATAATTTTTTTTGTTTATTTTTAATTTAAAAATAATAGATTTTAACTACAACTAGTAGAAGGAAAAATTCAATTAAAACCTAATTTATTTTCCTAACCAAGTCCCCGGCAATGGCGCCAAAAACTTGCTGTGAAATTTTAAAGTACTAGCAAGTGTACGAACCGTACCGAAGTATAGTTTGACAAGAACGAGGTCGAACCCACAGGGACTTGAATGAACGTAGGAAAATTAATTAAACCTTAACCATATTAATCCTAATCTAGTTTAATAAAAATTAGTTTTTCTGAGATTAAATAAACTAAGCAAATAATAAAATTAAGTAAATAGTTAAACTAAACAAAAGATATAAAGCAATAAAAAGATGTAAACAATCAAGAGAAAGGAATTAAGGTTTTGGAATCCGCCTTGTAAGTCATATCAACATATATTTATGATCATTAATTTTTCCCAACTCAGTACATGATAATCTAGAAATCAATCGTGCTATCATGAAAAATATTCTCATTAAAATCCTTATGTTTAAGAATCTAAAGCATGTTTTTTGTTTGCTTCTTAAGTATAAAATCAAATCATCAATTATATCCACAGCCAAAAAAATCACAAGATATATTCAATTCTAAAAATAAAATCATAAATTGTATCTATTGACAGACAAATCACAAGCGATATCCAATTTTATAATCAAGAATTAATAAACCAAGCATTCAATTAATTAAGGCAAATCCTAAATCATGAGAAAAACATGATTGAACTCATATCTAGAATCTCATCTTAGTCAATTGATATGAAGCTAGAACAATTTAAATCATTAAAGAACAATTGTTGTGGGAAAAATCAAATCACATAAATATTACTGATAATCCTTAACAAGGTTTCATCCTCAATCCTAATTATAAATTTAGCTACTCATAATAATTGAAATAAAACACAAAAATAAAATACTTAAAGCTAGAGAAATAAAATAGAGAAAGAAATAGTCACAGTGCTATCATGGAGAAAAGCTACAGAGAAGCCACATGTGGCACTGCCTCTTGCTCCAATTTTCTGTTTTGCATCTCAGGCCTAGCACTAGCCTCCCTGAATTTTGCCCTAAAGAGCCTTTAAATAGGTCAATGAATTCTATTACAAGTTGATTTCCCATTTGAAGAAAATCCCAAATTTTTAGGCTTCACTTAACCGATGATTTTGACCCATTTAACGTCAGAATTTGGACTTTTGGTAAACTACAAAGTTGTAGCCCTTTAAATTATCTTTCCAGCCCAACTTGAATCATCTCGATTGGACATCTGAGCCGAAAGTTATACTAAAAATACTAACTAAGGTACAGGCTGGAATCCTAATCCGAATTGGACTTGGATTTGGTACCAATTTCCTTTGATTACTTGCTCCAATTGAACTTAAATTTAATTATGTTGGCCATTTTTAACTTCATCGTGGCCCTTGTAAAAGTAAAGTCCATTAGCTTTCTTCTTTGCACAAATCCACTTATTTAATTCTATTCTCCTACAAAAGACAAATTCACGCGATAAGATTCAATTAAGTACAAAATTTATTATTCAACATTATTCCAAAACCAAATATAAAATGCATGAATTACCTCAAAATAAGTATGATAATGCTTTCTAACAGTGATATAAATATGCAAAATTAAGCTATTATCAATGCACATCACCAATCAAGTTTGGGATCTTGTAAAGGCGCCTAATGTCATTAAACTATTGGTTGCAAATGGGTTTACAAGAGGAAGAGAGGGATAGATGGAAAGGTTGAAACCTTTAAAGCAAGGCTAGTGGCGAAAGGGTATACACAAAAAGAAGGTATTAATTATGAAGAAACCTTTTCACCAGTAGCAATGCTTAAATCTATCAGAATTCTCTTATCCATTGCTGCTTATTATGATTATGAAATTTGGCAAATGGATATCAAGACTACATTTCTCAATGGCAATCTTGAAGAGGAAATATATATGATGCAACCAGAAGGTTTCATAGCAAAGAAACAAGAGCATAGGTATGCAAGTTGAAAAGGTCTATTTATGAACTTAAGCAAGCATCTAGGCCATGGAACATCAGATTTGATCAAGCAATCAAGTCATTTGGTTTTGAACAAAATCTTGATGAACCATGTGTGTACAAAAGGCATCGAGATAAAGTAGTAATATTCTTAGTGCTTTATGTTGATGATATTCTACTCATTGAAAATGATGTAGGAGTAATGTCATCGGTAAAGATTTGGTTGTCAAGACAATTTGATATAAAGAACTTGGGTGAGGCTAACTTTATTCTAGGGATCAAGCTTTGGCGAGATCGCAAGAATAAGATGTTAGGCTTATCACAAGCTGGATATATAAATAAAGTTTTAGAACGGTTTAGCATGCAAAACTCCAAGAAAGAATTACTTCTTTTTAGACATGGGTTTCCTCTGTCTGATGACTAAAGGCCTAAGGCACAAAAGCAAAAAAATATGATGAGACAAGTTCCTTATGCTTATGCAGTGGGAAGTCTCATGTATGCCATGCTTTGTACTAGACCAGATATCTATTATTCAGTTGGCATGATTAGCTGATATCAATCAAATCCAGGACTAAAACATTGGCAAGCTGTAAAGCATATTCTCAAGTATCTATGGAGAACGAGAGATTATATGCTTGTTTACCAATGTGAGGATTTGACTCCTATTGGCTATATAAATTCAGATTTTCAATTAAATCTTGATTTTAAAAAGTCCACTTTAGGTTGTGTGCTCACCTTGAGAGGTGTAGCCATAAGTTGGAGGAGTGTTAAGTGTTAGGATTAGTAACCTTAAATCCTATTGTATGATGCTATGCATGTTATTATGTATGACATTATCTATGACTTAATATTGTGATTAATAAAGTTGTTTTATTATCATCTAAAATAATGGTAACATGAATATTCAGACATTATCATATAGTCCATGAGATGCATAGTATGTGATTTTATGTGAAAAGTCATAGAAGACATAAATCACAAGTTCTTTGTAAACTCAGAATTTTAGTTCATAGTCGGTGATGAAATTGGGCGTTTCATCTGCGAAGACTATAATATATCAATTAAGATGATTTGTCTTGATCATGGAAGTGGAGACTTCTAGTTGATATGTTAATATATTTTGAGAGTTAATATATATTGAACTGGACCGCTATGAGATTTATTATTCTCCTAACGACTGTTAAATGAATAATCAATCTCACAACTTCTATTTACATGAACTCTTAATTCTAAGAGAATAATAGACCTAATCATGAAGTGTAGGATGCTTAGATATATCAAGAGTGAGATCTAAAGTCACGGTCAAAACTTCAGTATGTTGGGCAGCCACATTTAGTGTTGATGGAGCATATATTCTCAAGATGGAATTCATAATCTCTTAATGGAAATATAAAATATTCTCTTGAGATAAGTTTAATAGGTTTGGTTATTCAGAGAGTTAGGCCTAACTACTTTAGTACAAAATTACTAAAGTATATATATTTATGAAATTGGATTTCATAAATATATGATCAATAAATTAAAAGGATTAAACCGGATACTTAAGGATTAAGATGCAATAATCTACAAAGTGGCAGTCTACATTAATGACTTTGTATTACTACGAATATTTTATGAAGGGGTTGCATGTACAATAAAGTCTTGGGATATAATTTATTAATAAGACATAGAGTGCAATTATATTTATATAGTGGTATTAAATATAATTAATGGTAACTTTGGACTTGACAAGAGTTGACAGAAATGCCCAAGGCCCATTAGAGGTAGTGTCTTATTTGTTCCCTTTTGGTCCCACTCCAAGCCACATACTAAAGCCCAAAAGGCTAGTCCAATTAGATAATCAGTTGTAAGGAGAGAAATATACAGAATTTTTGCAAGAACATGAAATGGTTTGTATTTGAGTGTTGGACACTTTCTCATTCTTTCTTGAACAAATTCATAGAAACTGATTGAGAGACCACACTTCTTGGGCGTTAGTGAAATTGGAGTGAAGATTAAAAGTGTTCTTAAGAACTTCTGATCTTTGTTTTTGAAATTCACCACACCAAGGTACACTCTTTTTTTCTTGTATTCTGAAACTTAGATAGTATATGTTATCGATTGCGAATGAAGTAGATCCATTAATTTTTCGTTGTGTATGTTTTGTATGCGATATAAACATGTATTTTTTCATCATTAAGCAATCTTGTATTGTGGACTCCACCATGGAATCTGAATATGTTGCTGCTTGTGAAGCAGTAAAAGAATCTGTTTGGCTCAAGAAATTCCCTTTTAAGCTTGGTGTTGTGAGAATGGAGCAAGTTCCTATCACATTGTTTTGCGACAATAGTGGAGCGGTTGTACAATCAAAAGATCTAGGAAATCATAAGAAAGGAAAGCACATTGAGAGAAAGTACCACATCATTCGGGACATTGTTGCTCGTGGAGATGTTGTAGTAGCAAAGATAGATAGTGCAAATAATCTAGCAGATCCCTTTACCAAAGTCTTACCTCAAAGGACTTTCAAGTCACATTTGGAAGGAATGGGAGTTAGATTAGTGCAGAATAGTCTTTAGGGCAAGTGGGAGATTGTTGAGATTAATGCCTTTAAATCCTATTGTATGATGCTATGTATGACATTATGTATGACTTAATGTTGTAATTAATAAAGTTCTTTTATTATTATTTAAAATAATGGTAACATGAATATTTAGACATTATCACATAGTCTATGAGATGCATAATATGTGATTTATGTGAAAAGTCACAGAATATATTATTCATAAGTTCTTTGTAAACTCAGAATTTTAGTTTGTAGTCGGTGATGAAATTTGGCATTTCATTTGCGAAGACTATAACATATCAACTAAGATGATTTGTCTTGATCATGAAAGTGGAGATTTCTAGTTGATGTGTTGATATGTCTTAAGACATATTGAACTGGACCGCTGTAAGATTTATTATTCTCCTAATGACCGTCAATTGAATAATAAATCTCAAGACTTATATTTACATGAACTCTTAATCTTAAGAGAATAATGGACCTGATCATGAAGTGTAAGTTGCTTTAATATATTAGGAGTGAGATCAAAAGTAATGGTCAAAACCTCAGTATGTTGGCACATTTAGTGTTGATGGAACATATATTCTCAAGATAGAATTTAGTCTCTTAACAGAGATATAAAATATTCCCTTGAGATAAGTTTAATAGGTTTGTTATTTAGAATGTTAGGCCTAACTGCTTTAGTAAATAGTTACTAAAGTGTATATTTATGAAATTGATTTTACAAATATATGATGAATAACTTAAAAGATTAAACCAGGTACTCAAGGATTAAGATGTAGTAAACTACAAAGTGACAGTCTACTTTAATGACTTTGTATTACTACGACTATTTTATGAAGGGGTTGCATGTACAATAAAGTCTAGGGATATAATTTATTAGTAAGGTAGTGCAAATATAATTATATAGTGGTATTAAATATAATTAATGGTGATGGGAATAGCAGAACGTGACCATCTCCTGATCGTCCATAAGGGTCGTCCAAGGATCAACTGGGAAAATTCAGGCCCGCCTTCCATGAACGAGGGGGGCCGTCCATAGACGAAACACGTCCATGGATGTAAGTACATGGACGACTATTTGACCCTTGGGAAATTTCGAGATACGATTTCCATTCACATACCTTGGAAATCCCAAGCGCACCAGACCCGTAGATGTCGCCGCGGTTGCCTCAAATGCTTAACTTCCTTCAGCAGTTACACCTTTCATAGCCGTTGAGGAAGTTATGTAAAAACTGATTTCCACAAACCTTGGAGCAGTTGCCAAGGGAATAACCGCCCCAAGGTCCACTATATAAAGACTGGTCTACGCCAAACTTAAGTAAGTTCTTCATAACATCGCTTCCCTCCAAGTCTGAACATTGTTATTTTTCTAAAAGAAACTAACTTCACCATCGGAGGGGATTTGGCCGGTCAACCCCGGTCGCCTTTTGATTGTGTTCTTCCTTACAGGTCCTCACAATCCCCGATCGCCACCGAAGCCGGAACATTCAGCTTACTGATTCTTTACATCATCAGTTGGCGCCAACTGATGATGTAAAGAATCAGTAAGCTGAATGTTCCGGCTTCGGTGGCGATCGGGGGTTGTGAGGACCTGTAAGGAAGAACACAATCAAAAGGCGACCGGGGTTGACCGGCCAAATCCCCTCCGATGGTGAAGTTAGTTTCTTTTAGAAAAACAACAATGTTCAGACTTGGAAGGAAGCGATGTTATGAAGAACTTACGTAAGTTTGGCGTAGACCAGTCTTTATATAGTGGACCTTGGGGCGGTTATTCCCTTGCTGCTAATTGATCTCCCTGCACCTGTCCTATTCCATACTCTGTAGGAAATTTGACCGACAGGTGGTAGGTTGATGTTACTGCCTTCCAACTGTTTAAGGTTGGCCTTCCAATGATGGCATTATAGGAAGACGAGCAATCCACCACAAGAAAATTCACTTCTCTGGATATTTTTTGTGGGTATGATCCCACCACTACCGGCAGAGTAACGGTGCCCACAGGTTGTACCTTCATTCCTCCAAATCCTACCAATGGCGAGCATACTGGACGAAGCCGCTCCCGTCCCAGCTTCATTTGTTGGAAGGCAGGATAATACAAGATATCTGCCGAACTCCCGTTGTCCACCAGTACCCTTCTGGTGGTGTACTTCGCAATGAGCAAAGTAATGACGATCGCATCGTCGTGTGGGTGATGGATTCTCCCTACTTCCTCGTCCGTGAATGAAATGGCTGGCTCGTCTACAACCGTCATCCTTGGGGATCGTCCAGAAAGCTGGACGTTCTGCACCGCCTTAAGGAATGCCTTTTTTGACTTGGAAGAGCTTCCCGTTGAAGTGCCTCCCACGATGACTCTTATTTCTCCAAGTGGGGGTCGTGGTAACTCTTCCATTTTTCCCTTCAACTTCTCGTCTTTGTTGTCCCTTCCAATGAAATGCCTCAACTTTCCTTGTCTTATTAGGTTCTCTATCTGCTGCTTCAAGTCATAACACTCGTCTGTGTCGTGTCCATGGTCTCTATGGAAGCAACAATATTTGCTCTTGTTGCGTTTGTTGGGATCTCCCTTCATTGGTAGTACCTTCTCAGGTGCTCAACGTTCCAAGGATGCTCTAGCTTCCGTCTGTCTAGGGTTTCCAAGTAGTAGGATCCTTGCCTCTTGCAGTTGACAACCCTATAAGGTCCTTCCCAGTTTGGACCCAGCTTCCCGTGAGGGGGTTTCTGGTGGCCAACGAAACCCTTTTTAGGACGAGATCTCCGACGTTGAAACGCCGGGGCTTGACCATGGCATCATATTGTTTCGCCATAAGGCTTTTGTACCTTGCTGTTCTCTGTTCCGCGTCCATCCTCATCTCGTCGACAAGATCGAGACTAAGGCGAAGTAGTTCTTCGTTTTCTTCATCTTGGTACTTCATTACCCTATGGTTGGCCATGTGCACCTCTGCAGGTATGACTGCTTCACTCCTATAGGTTAATTTGAAAGGAGTTTCTCCTGTGGGGGTCCTCACTGTTGTTCTGTAAGCCCATAACACACCTGGTAAGCCGTGGCAGCCGTCAAGAAGTCTGACGAGTATCCTTCTCAATGACGTCTGCTCTGAGCTCTTCCACCTCGTCCTTCAGCTTCGTCTCACTCCCTTGCAAACGGTTGAGATCCTCAGTCAACCTGATCACCTCCCCCTTCTTCAATAAAACCTCAGTGTTCAGCTCCTTGACCTTCTCCTTAGCCGTCTTGGCTTCCTCAGAAAGTTCCTTAGCCTGGCAGTTTGCAGTGTGGAACTTGGACATAGCCTGTGCATGGACGAAGAAGAGTTAAACAAATTTTTACTCAGAAACTTCAACATACAAAGACGAGCAAAGATGATTTACCTTGAAAAGATGGCAGAACGTTCAAAGTCTCTGATAGACATATTGTAACACGAGTTCACCTCGTTGTCAGAGATAATACCTTTGAACGTCCTCCAAGCATAGTCCTCGTCCAACACCAGGTTAGGAGAACGCTGGGACGACTCAGAAGGATGAGGCCTGCGAGGAGTCTTAGTAGGAGGGGGAGTTGGATCAGTTTGGACGGGTGGAATAATTTGTACGGGCTCCACGTCCACAGTGTCGTCCAAATTGACCGTCGGAGGGGTAAACTTAGGAACCTTAGGAAGAGGAGTCTTACTTGGTTTTTGCCTCTTAGAACCTCGACGACTGGGGAGGTCACTAAGGTCCACAGCACTCGATATAGGTTTAGACTTCCTCTTCCCCCCAGAGACGGTAGTACCTTGGACGACTGGAGGGACGTCGACTTCCTCGTCCCCGCTTGTCACGTTTTTCTCCCTATTTTCTCTCATTGTAGACATTCCTGCAACAGAGAAGGTTAACAAATAATATACTAGGAAACCAAGCATAATATGAGAGAAAGGACGACACTTACTTCGACGAGTTTTCTCTTCGTGTGCAAGGTTTTCCGCGGAAGGCACTGGTCCAAGACCCCACGAAGCTAGGCTACTAAGAGTAACTAGATCGTGAAAGGTTCTACCAGGAAAGGCACGAGCTTTGTCAATCCGATCTAGATGAAATTTGTCTAAGCTTAGACGAGTAATAGCTGCACAAATGGAAGGAAAGGATTAGACGACAAAATGATGGATCACAAAAAAATAAAAAAATAAAAATAAAAAATATATGTAAGACAAAATAAAATGAAAAGGAAACATACCCTCAGGACGAAGACGACCTAGAGGGGTGGTAAAAGGTGGGAAGGGGGCATTAGCCACGTCAATTGGGTCCCCAGCCCAATTTCCAGAAATAACAAAAAACTCTGTTTTCCAAAGCCTGTCAGACGAGCTACGACCCTTAATCAAACTATAGGGGGAGCCTCTGGACGAGAACTGGTAAAAACCAGCAGACTTCTTAATTTCTGAGGGTTTATAACAGTAAAGGAACTCGTCCACTGTGATAGGACGGTCCCCTTCCAACGCCTCACGCCATAACACTTGCATGGCAACTATTGTCCTCCATCCATTGGGGTTGAGCTGGTTAGGTCCAATACCCAACCTATGAAGAAGACCTCTACAAAAGGAATTCAAAGGAAATCTAAGGCCAGCTAAAAGATAAGATGTGTATACCCCTAAACCTGAAGAAGGAGAACAACACCATTCACCTTCCTTGGGAAGACGAGGTTAAAACTCCCTTGGTATCTGGTATCTATCTACAAGGGTTTTTAGTTTGAAGACGTCCAAAGTGGACGCTACTTCAGGAGCACAGCTGTAGATCACATTCTCCTCCTCCTCCTCCTCCTCGTCTAGAGAAGGGCTCATTGGTTCTCTGGATGAGCTAGTCCCTACCCTAGAGGCCTTCCTACGTTGCAGTTCCTGGAATTCTTCTAATGGAATGCCAGGAACCCCAGACAAGTAAGGCTCGTCTGAGGAAGTGCTACTATAGCTAGTACTTCCCTCACCACTCTCATAACTCCCTACCGAAACGTCCTGATACTCGTCTATCTCTTTCTCTAAACTAGACGACGACATGACGAATGGAAGATTAAAACACCTAAAAGGGAAAAAGGAATACCTGACAAATCTAGGACGAGTGCAAGACGGGATTCTTGGACGAAATAGCTGAGGAGATTATGAGAAAGGTGAGGGGCAAGAATGGGAATGTGCCTATTTATAGGCCCCAGAGGGGGGGTCAGCGAAGCGACGCCCGCCATTCAAAAGACTACACGTGGCAGTTCCTTTGGGAAGAGCAATCAACGAAGCAAGTCAATCAATGAGATGTTTACACGTAGCCCTAAAAAAAAAAAAAAAAAAAAGAAAAGAAGAAAGGAAAATCACCATAAAGACGTTCAACTAATGACTACCTTGGACGACCCCTGGACAAGGGGGTAACTGATGGGAATAGCAGAACGTGACCATCTCCTGATCGTTCATAAGGGTCGTCCAAGGACCAACTGGGAAAATTCAGGCCCGCCTTCCATGAACGAGGGGGGCCGTCCATAGACGAAACACGTCCATGGACGTAAGTACATGGACGACTATTTGACCATTGGGAAATTTCGAGATACATTTCCATTCACATACCTTGGAAATCCCAAGCGCACCAGACCCGTAGATGTCGCCGCGGTTGCCTCAAATGCTTAACTTCCTTCAACAGTTACACCTTTCATAGCCGTTGAGGAAGTTATGTAAAAACTGATTTCCACAAACCTTGGAGCAGTTGCCAAGGGAATAACCGCCCCAAGGTCCACTATATAAAGACTGGTCTACGCCAAACTTAAGTAAGTTCTTCATAACATCGCTTCCCTCCAAGTCTGCACATTGTTGTTTTTCTAAAAGAAACTAACTTCACCATCGGAGGGGATTTGGCCGGTCAACCCTGGTCGCCTTTTGATTGTGTTCTTCCTTACAGGTCCTCACAACCCCCGATCGCCACCGAAGCCGGAACATTCAGCTTACTGATTCTTTACATCATCAAATGGTAACTTTGGACTTATCAAGAGTTGACAGAAAAGTCCAAGGCCCATTAGAGCTAGTGTCTTATTTGTTCCCTTTTGGTCCCACTCCAAACCACATACTAAAGCCCAATTGGAAAGACCCAAAAGGCTAGTCCAATTAGATAATCAGTTATAAGGAGAGAAACATATAGAATTTTGTAAGTGCATGAAACAGTTTGTATGTGAATGTTGGACACTCTCTAATTCTCTCTTGAACAAATTCATATAACTGATTGAGAAACCACACTTTTTGGGCGTTAGTAGAATTGGAGTGAAGATTAAAAGTGTTCCCAAGTACTTCTAATCTTTGTTTTGAAATTCACCACACCAAGTTACACTCTCTTGTTCTTGTATTCTGAAATTTACGTAATACATGTTATCAATTGCGAATGAAGTAGATCCGTTAATTTTCTGCTGTGTATATTTTGTATGCGATACAAATATGTATATTTCCATCACATTCTTTCTCCTTTAGCACTCCTTCTCCGGTTGTTACATCTGAAAAAATCAAATCAAGGTTAGGCCTTTTCTATTTGCTAATTTCTTTTTATTTATTTCTAGGGTTTAGTTCGATAAACCTTAGCAATTTACGAATCTGTGTAACTAGTGATACACATTTATAATTGGTGCAAGTGTTGAATAATATTACATTGGAAATTGAATTCAGTTGGACATGCTTTAATGATTGCTGATTTTTCAACCTTCAATGATAGTGTACAGTTCTAAATCTTGCAATAATGTGTAGATATTTGTTTACCACGTGTTATATGTAACTTGATTGTATTAATATTGTTATATGATGAAAATTTCTGTGATTAAAAATCAATGATTCATTTTTTTTAATCATTTGTTGGGGGACCATAATTCAACTCCCTACAACTACTCTAAAAACAAGCCCGCGGGGTGTGATGTCAAATGTCATAAAAGATTTGAGTGTGTCTTCCTCATCACCAATTGGTTTTGAGGTGGAATGACACAACTCACGGTCTGACATCATTGTCTTGTGTCCTTCGTTATAGATTCAGTTTTGCAAAGCACTATGGATTTCATCAATGATTCTTTTACTATGGATTTCCGTTTGTTGAGTGAAGAATTAGTTATTGCCTTATTGGCAAAGTGGGGGAGGTTTAATATTGTGGATTTTCGAAGATAGAAGTTCAATAGCTGTTTTTGGCATATAGAGACAACCAAAGCTGCAATGGACATAGATTATGAATCAGTCTTATGAGGTGATGTCAACAATTATAACATACTGTATGATTTTTGGTACAGCTACACCTCTACAGCAACTTTCTTAATAATTTTTAATTTCTGTTAATTTGTTAATAATTGTTAATTGGAATTATGCTTTAATGTAGTGACTATGACTCTCTTGCTTATTTATAAAACTTTTTTTTTTTTTTTTTTTTTTGGCAATTGGAATTTACAGGACTTCAGTGGATTTGTGGATTACATCGATTGGTAGAAACTTTCAACACCTTCAAACCCACACATGCAATCGAAGCCTTCTCACCTAATTGTTCTTCTTATTTATAATTTGTGTTAATATTATTCTTAGTTGCGAAAGAAAAGAAAAAGTTACCCAACATAGGTAATTCTTAAACAAGTTTGCATTTGATTTGATTTTTTTTCACTTGTAGTTATTTTGGTCAATGCTGAATACTTTCTTGAATTCCAAATGCATTAGGATTATGATTGTCTCAAGTGAAGAGAGACATTTTTCAAAATTTTCATTCAACCACACCTTGTTGGTGCTTCTTCACATTTTGAACTTATATTGATCTAATTGTTATTCCTATCTTGCATGCTTTCTTTGCAGCATAATTGGAATACAAATACTTTGAACCACTTTTTGTGTTCCACTTTATTTTATACCAATCACAACTTGCCATGTATTTTATTTTTTCCATTTTGAGCTTTGGCTATTCTATAAGGAAAATTAAACAAATATATAATAAGTTGTGATTTGTGAAACATAAAATGAAATACAAAAGTGGTACAAAGGATTTGTATTCGCATAATTGCTAATCATGATAAGTTTGCATATGTAATTTGTGGTCTTATTAATAGTTAAATACATATGGGGAAGTATATATTTTAACTTCTTTTTATATTCTTTATTGAAAACAATTAATGATACTGCATTTCAGTTTAATTTTCGTTTTTATGAATTTAGAATAATTATTGATATTGCATATTTTACATAACTATTCCGTGCACCACATGGGCTAGTGACTAGTTACATAATATTTATATTCCCAAACATCGTGTGAGTCTACGGCTAGTTTTATGATAAAATCAAAATGAAATTAGACGAAGAAGTTTTCTTTTGTAAAAAGAGCATGAACCAATGTCACCTCCTGAAGAATAAACAATGAATTGCAATTTCAATATTATAGTGATATGAGTATTAGTAGCATGACTATCTAGGCATCAAGCATAACTTCAATTCCAATAAAGCCATGTCGAAATTATAAGAATTCATGTTAAGCCCTCTTCTTTGATATTCTATTAGTAAATCTTCCTGTGGAATTAAATCTTACAATATGAGGTGAGATATAATGCTTTCATTGTATTGGCCGCGGAGGGGGCGGGGGGGGGGGGGGGGGGGTGTGGGGGGAGTACTCTACACCACCTATTTGATGCATTATCTATAAGAGAAACAATTTCTACTGTCATAGTACAACTTTCGTTCTATTGGGGGTATTCTCATGAGTTCCCTCTTTGTCGACTTCAAATCTCTAAACCAAAGTCCAATAGTAACATAGTAGTAATGGTATCCTTTATGATGATCCATCCGTAGTTGAAACCCATCTTCTCTTCCTCCACTATCTATCTATCAAAAAAGGTCCCAAAACATTAAAACAAAGTTTGAATTTATAAATGAACTTTATTTCAAACGCAATGGTCTAACTACAAATATAGATTGAAGTTAAAGATAATCTCTATTTGCGAAATAAAATCCAAATGACTATCACATTAGCTATGAATTAAATCATATATTTAAAGCACGTAACTGCTACATTAACATGAGCCAACCAATATAAAGGACATAATAGTAGAAGTAATACCTTTTAGGTAGATAATGATGCCTTTCACTTACTAAGGCAGACTCTTGCCTTTTTAGATAACCAATTCATCTTTATCATTGTAGTTACATCCAAACTGGACCGATGTGGACCAAATGGATGAAATGGAGTGAATGGGGTAGAAATGGAACAAATGGACCAAATTGGACTGAACTAGTTGAAGTAGACTGAGTTGGACTAAATTGGATTGAAGTGGACCAGATGGACCAAATTGGACGAATTGGACTAAAGTAATCCGAAATGGACCAAATAGACTAAAATGGACATAGACAGAATTGGACGGAAGTGGACCAAAAAGAACCGAATGGACTGAATCAGACCTAAATAGGACGAAATGAACCGAATGGACCGAAGTAGATTGAATGGACCTAATTGGACCTAAATAGGCCAAAATGAACCGAATGGACCAAAGTAGATTGAATGGACCTAATTGGACCAAAATAAATCGATCTAGACCAAACATACCAAAATGGAAAGAATGTCAATCTGTAATTAGCATAGCCAAGATTGTGTTTTGATAAAAATTCAAATTCAAAAAATGAGCACTCTAGCTTGGGCCTATTGGATTGCTTCATGGAATAAACCTCACAAAAAAACTTATTTCTATATAAATGTTATATTTTTTTATGAACTATGTTATTTTGATTTGAGTTGAAGAGTACGCACTTCTTTTGGAGATGGAAGGATTATGACACAATTATTAAATAGGTCGGGTTCGGATTGAGCTATTTAATCAAATACCCCTAACTTAACACAATATGCTAACCCGAATTAGCACCCCATATGAAACAATGAAAGTATAACATTCAAATTGGCTAAGTGTTTGTCATGTAAACGGACTAGAGAAGCTGCTCCTCGTATTGGATGTGTTCAAAAATACCCAGCACAGCTTCAATTCCTGGCACTTGAACAAGAAAATCTATCACCTATGACCATGCTGGGATACTTTTCTATCAATACTCACTACAACAAACTTTAGTTATTTCAAGTTTTCAACCCTCTTTTATTGAGGGTTTACTAAAATTTGTCGATACAATCTATAAATACAAATGCGGCAGGCTATATTACTAAACTTTATTTCAAAGGTTATTTGGTCTCTCAAAATAAGTTGAAACGCCCTTGAAATAATTGTGAAAAAAACAAAAAAAAAAAGCGCCAGTTTTGTGCCAAAACTTTTACATTTTTCAGCCCATAACCATTGATAAAATATGACAAATTTTTCAGCCCTTGAAAAAAGCAGTTCATGTACTGGTGCGAGAATTAATGGCTGTGCTCTCGACCAAAGAACTGGAGGTCTGGGCTATGGTATCATGGTTCATATGGAATGCAAGAAACAGGTGGCTCTTTGACAGAAAGCAAACTCAACCTTGCGACATCTTGAGAGGAGCGATGAACCTGTTGCAAGATTACCAGAGACTCTGCCAATGACTGGACCGAACTGTGAAACATAGCCAAAGGAGAATTGCTGAAGTCCGAGATTCGTATTGTAAGGCTGAAGTGTTTTTCTTTTAAGGCTGCACATGAATATGTTGAATTTGTTTGGTCGGGTGACATGCAGCTGCATGCATAGGCCCACGTATCTCCCACTAGCATGTCCTGGTGGATGTTTTTGTAACAACTATACAAATAGTTTTTGAATAAAATTCTATCTTCTACGTTCCAAAAAAGAAAAGAAAAAAAAAAAAGATAGAAACATGCCATAATCATCAAAATTAATGGATTTGTACCATACCGATCTGAAATTAAGGTCGAATGATTTCATATAAATTTCTAAACTAGTATGGTTATGTCCCTTGCAACATTTCAAATATTCATCCTAATTTATCATGAGGCGGTCATTTCCACATGTATAGACAATTCTAGATAGTAAGCATAATTTGAATTCGCAGAAATTTCGTCTCTTTTACTTCTTTTCTACTTACTTATCAATCACGTCTCCTTTGTATTTTCTTTGACCCATCGTCCACTTATATGAACTTCACTCTTTTTTTTTATTAATTTATGTTTTTTGTCAGATGTTTCATTGGTGTGCGCATATATCGTTCTATATGCGCACACCAATGAATAAAATTCAAATAAAATTGAATTTGTAAATGGATCCATTTCTATTCCAATTTGTCTTCTCCATAGTTCAATAATTGGACCAAAGTTCAATTCATGATATACATTCTCCACATATTAAAAAAAAAATATGTTTAACAAAAAGAAAATGTGTCATTGTCATCAAAATTAATGGATTGTATCTAGGGGTGGCAAATGGGCGAGTTGGGTTATAAATGGGTTGGGTGTGTAATTATCCATTTATCCATCTATGACCCGTTTATATATAAATTAATTATCCATTACCCGCCCAATCCATTTAATTAGTAACCCGTCCATTTAACCCAATATGACCCAAATACCTCTAAAGCTAGTTGAATACCCTATTGACTTCCAAAATTACCAAAATACTCTTAAATACCCAAAATGACCCAAATGCCCCCTACAATTTTAAAATTACCAATATACCCTTGGACATCCAAAATTACCAAAATACCCCTAGAATGATAAATCTAAGCTTTTGGAAAAACCTGAGCTTTTAGAAAAACCATTGGATTGTTGAAATTGCCCATTCCCTATGACTTTGTCAACAATTGACACCTTGTTATTTATTTATATAATATAGTATATTATTGTACTAGTTTATCAAAGTTTATTATTACCACCATATAATAATAATAATAATAATAATAATAATAACCTTCAATTCCTCTGCCACCAAAATTGATAAGATCTATTGCCAGGTATTCTTCATTTTATATTTATTCCCCTGTTGACATTACTTTCGTGTCATTCAAATAACGTACTCTATGTGAATTATATATCAAATTTCTACAACTTTAATACCATTTTTTGTTTCAACAGTGATATAGTTCTGATGTATGTGCTAAAATGGCTACAATTAATGCAACACACACACACCATATGCTTGGGCGGGAGGAAGACAATATATGTAACATGACTAACACCTAAAATGTCTTCATCAGCTGCTAGGTTGGTGGACATTGAAATGGCTCTCAAACACCAGATGATCACAACTGCTGGCAGAAACCATATCAGCAAAGAAATTCTCATTTTTGCCGAAAGCTTAATATAGCTAAACTATTTGTTCCAATTCAACAAATTTCTAAATATCATTCTGCTGTTCAGATTAAAGAAAGGAGATGGATGGTTTCAAAACAGTTCAATCTATATTTGTACATCATTCTTTGGATCATTTTATACAATAATTGAGAACAAAAGAGAAAAACAGTAACTTTATGCACTTGATACAACCCAGTTCAATCTATATTTGTACATTATTCTTCAAGTATACTTGTCTCACTAAACCACTGCGAAGGACCAAATCCAGAACCACCTGACAAAGAACCAGAAAATTTCACAAGTATAAAAAATGAATAGGAAATTATATATGCAGGCAAAAATCAAAATCCTGCTATTAGGATATTGAAATATACAATTTGACTTATTGCTTAAGACTTAGGAGTTAGGATCAAAAAATCAGATTTATGCATCCTGATGGTAAAACATTCATACTCATGACAGTTACGAACTCAATTTTACATGGTCATTGTCATGAATTAGACTTGTAAAACCACTCACCTACTTGGCAAATGTCAAGAACCACAAGTCCACAGTTATCATGGTCTGATGACTACAACACAGAACTTACAATTAGGGAACCAAAAATGCATCATATCATCAGACATTTAATTAGAAATATATTAAAAGCAACAAATAGTCTAGAAAAAAATACTTGGCATTTAATTAGAACTATTGAGTTGGAATTATTGAAATTTCCTAAACCTCATCATTATATGTAATGTGTCCAGAAATGCATAGGTGTTCAAAATCCTCCACAAGGTGCTCGTCATCATGATCAGGTATAACTAGCAAAGTAAAAAAACTAGAAAGTAAATATAAAAAGGGAGAATGCATAATTTAATAACAATTACAAGTATATGAAAAAGATATTTACCTTGCCCACCAAACAACCAGCTGCGAGAACATAACAAAGCCTCTGCATTTTGTGGCAATAGACAACTACGGTACTTATCAACAATTCGACCACCAATATCAAACGCAGACTCTGAGGCAACAATAGTGATAGGAATACTCATAATTTCACAAGCCATTAGTGAAAGTTCTGGAAAGCGACCACAATGCGATTCCCAATATTCAAGAATATCCAAGTCCATATGAGTGTTATGGTCAAACCGGGCCTCTTCCAAATACACATCTAATTGTGACTTCCTATTGATTGAACCAAAAATTTGACTCTCAAATGTATCAAATGTTAGGATATGTGCCCTTAAATCCTATTGTATGATGCTATGTATGATATTATGTATGACATTATGTGAGAAATGATGTATGACTTAATATTGTGTTTAATAAAGTTGTTTTATTCTTATCTAAAATAATGGTAACATGAATATTCGAACATTATCAAATAGTCCATGAGATGCATAGTATGTGATTTATGTGATTTAGTCACAGAAGATATAGATCACAAGTTCTTTGTAAACTCAGAATTTTGGTTCGTAGTCGGTGAAGAAATTGGGCATTTCATCTGCGAAGACTATAACATATTAACTACGATGATTTGTCTTGATCATGGAAGTGGTGACTTCTAGTTAATATGTTGATATGTTTTAAGAGTTAAGACATATTGAACTGGACCGTTGTGAGATTTATTATTCTCCTAACGACTGTCAATTGAATAATAAATCTCACGACTTATATTCACATGAACTCTTAATCCTGAGAGAATAATGGACCTGATCATGAAATATAGGTTGCTTTCATATATCAGGAGTGAGATCTAAAGTAACGGTCAAAACCTCAGTATGTTGGGCAGCCACATTTAGTGTTGATGGAACATAAATTCTCAAGATGGAATTCATAGTCTCTTAACGGAGATATAAAATATTCCCTTGAGATAAGTTTAATGGGTACAGTTATTCAGAGAGTTAGGCCTAACCACTTTAGTAAGACTAAAGTATATATTTATGAAATTGGATTTTATAAATATATGGTGAATAACTCAAAAGGATTAAACCGGGTACTCAAGGATTAAGATGTAGTAATTTACAAAGTGGCAGTCTATATTCATGACTTTGTATTACTATGAATATTTTATGAAGGGGTTGTATGTATAATAAAGTCTTGGGATATAATTTATTAATGAGGCCTAGAGTGCAATTATATTTATATAGTGGTATTAAATATAATTGATGGTAACTTTGGACTTGTCAAGAGTTGACAGAAAAGCCCAAGGCCCATTGGAGCTAGTGTCTTATTTGTTCCCTTTTGGTCCCAATCCAAGCCACACACTAAAGCTCAATTGGGAAGGCCCAAAAGGCTAGCCCAATTAGATAATCAGTTATGTGGAGAGAAACATACAGAATTTTATATTGAATAAAATGGTTTGTATGTGTAAAGTAATGAAATAAGGAAGAGAGACACTCTTTCATATTCTCTCTAGAAAACATAGAACTGATTGAGAGACCACACATCTTGGGCATCAAGTGGAATTGGAGTGAAGATTGAAAGTCTTCCCGAGTACTTCTTCATTCGGTTTTGAATTTCACTGCATCAAGGTACACTCTCTTGTTCTTATATTCTGAAACCTACATATTGCATATTATCAATTGCGAATGAAGTAGATCCGTTTATTTTCCGCTGCGTATGTTTTGTATGCGATGCAAACATGATGATTTCCTAACATTGGTATCAGAGCGGTCTTCATTTCGAATTTGTATAACATGTTTTGTACATTTTGGAATTCGAAATAATAGTTTCAAGTTGATAGAGGATTATACATTTAATTTTCTGCATGGTTGTTGAAACTATGATTTGATAAAAACTGATATTGATGTTATGATGTTGTTTAAATATGAATTTAAGAATGTTAAATTGATCTTTAAGGCTATGGCATCAATAGATTTCAGTTTTGATATCAATTTCTGTCTATCATTTTCGTATGATGGTTGTTTGTTCATGCAAAACCGTTGAAAACTGCCTTAGAAGAATTTCTGGAAATTCGAGTTTTACGAGTTTCGATCGATCGAAATTTATTTTTGATCAATCGAGTAAAACAGAGACCAATCTTTTGAATCGATTAATATTCGAATCTTTTGAATCGATTAATATTCGATTGCTAGTCGATCGATCGAATTTTATTTTCGATCGATCGAGAGGCGATCGAGTATCAATCGAAAAGGACAAAAGGTCAAGTTCGAATTGTTTAATTTTTTCGACCGATCGAGGGGCACATTCGATCGATCGAAAGAAAGAAAATCTGAAATTTTTCTAAGTGTTTTCAAACTTAAAAACTTTTTCTTACGCCTTTTTCGTAAGAAAAAGTGCAAGGTAGTGTATAATTAGTTTATGCATGTTGAAAAGATAAAAACCTTTAATTTAAAATATCTAGTGGGAGAGAGATACAAGGGTTGGATCTCACGGCCTCCATTATCGGTTCATAGTAGTGTGGGCTAAGCACCTCGTCTTGGCGTATATGCCTCGCGATCCCAAAGGAGGGTGTTTACTTCATAGTAATACAAGATTGAACTTACCTGTTTAAAGTAGTGTAGACAAGCACCTCGTCTTGGCGTATATGCCTCGCGATCCCAAAGGAGGGTGTTTTGTTCTATGGTACTACAAGTTTAAACACCATAAAGGAAGATGAAATGTGGCTACACATGATTCTAGATAATGGTATACACTAGACTAAGTTTAATGTTAACCTCCCAAAGGAGCTATGTCATTATTACTTAGAGGCTGAAGATAATACGGCATATTATTAGTGTTTGATAAAAGTTATCGTGATAGCACTAATAATGAGAATAGTTCTCAACTGATTGATGTGTTTATAATAAACTTGTTACCAAGGAATTATAGACATGGATTGGGTTGTCGTTGCATATATTATTTTATGGTTTTATTAAGGTTCCATATTATATGCTTATATGCTAAATTGATAATGTCCAGTTTACTTATTATATTCATGTTTATTATTTCAGATTTGAACATGGCATCATTTAGCCCACTTGTTATCATTCTTAATCAAAACAAACTGACTGGAACCAATTATGTTGACTGGAAAAGAAACTTGGACATAGTTCTCACAGCTGAAGAGCACAAATATGTGCTTACTCAACCATGTCCTAGCTTTCCTTCATTAGATGCTCCTCCTGAGGAAAAACAACGATATGATCGTTGGCAGAAATCTAATGAAATGGCCAAGTGCTACATCCTAGTGTCCATCTCAAATGTTCTACAGCATCAAATGCAGGATGTAGAACTTGCTTCGGACATTATGCAAAGTCTGAAGGAGATGTTTGGTGAGCAAGGCCGTTCTGCAAGGCAAGAAACCATGAGGCAAATTTATAATACCAAAATGGCTGAAGGTAGTTCAGTGAAAGAACATTGTCTTACAATGATCTCTAATCTGAATACATTGGAAGTTTTGGGTGCCGACATTGATGGAGAATCCCAAGTGGATATGATACTCCAGTCACTACCGGAATCATTTAAGGAATTCAGACATAATTATAACATGAACAAAAAGATTTATTCTTTGTCTGAATTAATGAATGAGTTGGTAGCGGCGGAAGGCATCCTTGGTACTTCTAATGTTGAAGCCAATGTGGGTGAAGCTTCTACTTCTCAACCTAAGTCGAAAGGCAAGGGTAAGAAGAAGAAGAAGAAGGACTTCACTAAGCAGGAGGGTAAACAAATTGTCTTAGGGGTTGCCGACAAAGGAAAGAAGCTGAAAGGAAAATGTTTCCATTGTGGTGAGAAAGGACATTGGAAGAGGAATTGTCCAAAGTTCAAGGCTACCAATAAGGGTATGAAAATTTCATTCCTTCTTGAAATATGTTTGGTACAAAATCCCACGGATTCCTGGTGTGTGGATTCAGGTTGTACTAATCATATCTGCAATTCTTTGCAGGGGTTCCAGGAGACCAAAAGACTTAAAGAAGGAGAGTTGTTTCTGACCTTGGCTGATGGGAGTAGGATTCCAGTTGTAGCTATTGGAGTGTTTAATTTATGTTTTGAATCAAGAGTTTTAATATTAAATGACTGTCTATATGTACCTAATGTTCGTAGGAATTTAATTTCTGCAACTTATTTAGGTAAAAGTAGATATTGTGTTATCCTTAAAGACAATGTTGTAATAAAGAAGGGTAAAACATTTATCTGTTCTGGCAATATTGTGGATGGTCTTTATATTTTAACTCCTGATAAGCATGAATTATATAATTCTGAATTAGATAACAACTCTCATGTAAAATCATTAAAGAGAAAGTTTCCTTCTACTAATGAGGCATATCTTTGGCACTTGTGTTTGGGACATATTAATCCAAACAAAATTCAAAGACTGATCAAAGATGGTCTTCTAGAGCCATTGGACTTTGATGAATTTCCAGTTTGTGAATCTTGTTTGGAAGGAAAAATGACCAAACGACCTTTTAATGCAAAAGGTAGAAGAGCCCAAGAGTTGCTAGAATTAGTTCATACGGATGTTTGTGGTCCTATGTCAACCCAAGCAAAAGGAGGTTATGAGTACTTCATCACTTTCACCGATGATTACTCTAGATTTGGTTATGTGTACCTAATGAGACGGAAGTCCGAAGCCTTTGAAAAATTCAAAGAGTTTAGGGCTGAAGTTGAGAATCAATTGAGTAAACACATAAAGGCCATTCGATCTAATCGTGGTGGCGAATACCTTCTTAGGGATTTCAAGGATTACTTAACTCAAAATGGGATTATATCCCAATTGACTGCACCTGGAACTCCCCAACAAAATGGTGTAGCAGAAAGAAGAAATAGGACTCTTTTAGAAATGGTTAGGTCCATGATGAGTTACTCAACTTTACCAGTTTCCTTTTGGGGATATGCACTAAAAACTGCAATGCATATTTTGAATTTAGTTCCATCAAAATCTGTTCCCAACACACCTATGGAATTGTGGAGTGGGCGCAAGCCTAGTATGAAATATCTCCACATTTGGGGATGTCCAGCACATGTGTTGAAAGGGAAGTCTGATAAGTTGGAAGCTAAAACGGAAGTATGCATGTTTTTAGGGTATTCAAAGGAAACCAAGGGTTATTTATTCTATAATCATAAGGATAACAAAGTGTTTGTTAGCACTCATGCCAAATTTTTGGAAGATGATTATGTGAATAATTTTAACCTTAGAAGTAGAGTTGTCTTGGCTGAAATGAATGAACCTGTAATTGAACAACCAATGATTAAAACTAGGGGTGATGTGGCTGTATTGGATACACCACAAGATACTACTCATGAGATGTCTAGTACACAGTTGCCTCGTCGTAGTGGGAGGAATGTTAGGCCACCTATAAGATTCGTAGGTCTTGGAGAGACTTATGCGGCTATCTCAGAGGAGGCCGAAACTGATCCTTACACTTATGACGAAGCAATGAATGATATAGATGCACATCATTGGGTCCAAGCTATGAAATCAGAATTAGATTCTATGTATTCCAATCAAGTTTGGGATCTTGTAAAGGCGCCTAACGACATTAAACCTGTTGGTTGCAAATGGGTTTACAAGAGGAAGAGAGAGATAGATGGAAATGTTGAAACCTTTAAAGCAAAGCTAGTGGCAAAAGGGTATTCTCAAAAAGAAGGTATTGATTATGAGGAAACCTTTTCACTAGTAGCAATGCTTAAATTTATCAGAATTCTCTTATCCATTGCTGCTCATTATGATTATGAGATTTGGCAAATGGATGTCAAGACTGCATTTCTTAATGGGAATCTTGAAGAGGAAATCTATATGAAGCAACCAGAAGGTTTCATAGCAAAGAACCAAGAGCATATGGTATGCAAGTTGAATAGGTCCATTTATGGACTTAAGCAAGCATCTAGGTCATGGAACATCAGATTTGATCAAGCAATCAAATCATTTGGTTTTGAACAAAATCTTGATGAACCATGTGTGTACAAAAGACATCAAGACAAAGTAGTAATGTTCCTAGTGCTTTATGTTGACGATATTCTACTCATTGGAGATGATGTAGGTGTAATGTCATCAGTAAAGGTTTGGTTGTCAAGCCAATTTGATATGAAGGACTTGGGTGAGGCTAACTTTATTCTAGGGATCAAGCTTTGGCGAGATCGTAAGAATAAAATGTTAGGCTTACCACAAGCTGGATATATAGATAAGGTTCTAGAACGGTTTAGCATGTAAAACTCCAAGAAAGGATTACTTCCTTTCAGACATGGAGTTTCTTTGTCTGATGACCAAAGGCCTAAGACTAAAGAGGAAGAAGATATGATGAGACAAGTTCCTTATGCTTCTGCAATAGGAAGTCTCATGTATGCCATGCTTTGTACTAGACCGGATATCTGTTTTTCAGTTGGCATGGTCAGCCGATATCAATCAAATCCAGGACCACAACATTGGCAAGCTGTAAAGCATATTCTCAAGTATCTACGGAGAACGAGAGATTATATGCTTGTTTACCGTTGTGAGGATTTGATTCCCATTGGCTATACAGATTCAGACTTTCAATCAGATCTAGATTTCAGAAAGTCCACGTTAGGATGTGTTTTCACCTTGGGAGGTGGAGCCATAAGTTGGAGGAGTGTTAAGCAATCTTGTATTGCGGACTCCACCATGGAAGCTGAATATGTTGCTGCTTGTGAGGCGGCAAAGGAAGCTGTTTGGCTCAAGAAATTCCTTTCTGATCTTGGTGTAGTGAGAATGGAGCAAGTTCCTATCACATTGTTTTGTGACAATAGTGGAGCGGTTGCACAATCCAAAGATCCAAGGAATCACAAGAAAGGAAAGCACATTGAGAGAAAGTACCACATCATTCGAGACATTGTTACTCGTGGAGATGTGGTGGTTGCAAAGATTGAAAGTGCAAATAATCTAGCAGATCCCTTTACCAATGCCTTGCCTCAAAGGACCTTCTAGTCACATTTAGAGGGAATGGGAGTTAGATTAGTGCACAATAGTCTTTAGGGCAAGTGGGAGATTGTTAGGATATGTGCCCTTAAATCCTATTGTATGATGCTATGTATGATATTATGTATGACATTATGTGAGAAATGATGTATGACTTAATATTGTATTTAATAAAGTTGTTTTATTCTTATCTAAAATAATGGTAACATGAATATTCGAACATTATCAAATAGTCCATGAGATGCATAGTATGTGATTTATGTGATTTAGTCACAGAAGATATAGATCACAAATTCTTTGTAAACTCAGAATTTTGGTTCGTAGTCGGTGATGAAATTGGGCATTTCATCTGCGAAGACTATAATATATTAACTACGATGATTTGTCTTGATCATGGAAGTGGTGACTTCTAGTTAATATGTTGATATGTTTTAAGAGTTAAGACATATTAAACTGGACCGCTGTGAAATTTATTATTCTCCTAACGACTGTCAATTGAATAATAAATCTCACGACTTGTATTCACATGAACTCTTAATCTTGAGAGAATAATGGATCTGATCATGAAATGTAGGTTGCTTTGATATATCAGAAGTGAGATATAAAGTAATGGTCAAAACCTCAGTATGTTGGGCAGCCACATTTAGTGTTGATGGAACATATATTCTTAAGATGGAATTCATAGTCTCTTAACGGAGATATAAAATATTCCCTTGAGATAAGTTTAATGGGTATAGTTATTTAGAGAGTTAGGCCTAACCACTTTAGTAAGACTAAAGTATATATTTATGAAATTGGATTTTATAAATATATGATGAATAACTCAAAAGGATTAAACCGGGTACTCAAGGATTAAGATGTAGTAATTTATAAAGTGGCAGTCTATATTCATGACTTTGTATTACTATGAATATTTTATGAAGGGGTTACATGTATAATAAAGTCTTGGGATATAATTTATTAATGAGGCCTAGAGTGCAATTATATTTATATAGTGATATTAAATATAATTAATGGTAACTTTGGACTTGTCAAGAGTTGACAGAAAAGCCCAAGGCCCATTGGAGCTAGTGTCTTATTTGTTCCATTTTGGTCCCACTCCAAGCCACACACTAAAGCCCAATTGGGAAGGCCCAAAAGGCTAGCCCAATTAGATAATCAGTTATGTGGAGAGAAACATACAAAATTTTATATTGAATAAAATGGTTTGTATGTGTAAGGTAATGAAATAAGGAAGAGAGACACTCTTTCATATTCTCTCTAGAAAACATAGAACTGATTGAGAGACCACACATCTTGGGCATCAAGTGGAATTGGAGTGAAGATTGAAAGTCTTCCCGAGTACTTCTTCATTCGGTTTTGAATTTCACTGCATCAAGGTACACTCTCTTGTTCTTATATTCTGAAACCTACATAGTGCATGTTATCAGTTGCGAATGAAGTAGATCCGTTTATTTTCCGCTGCGTATGTTTTGTATGCGATGCAAACATGATGATTTCCTAACATCAAAACCAGCAATATCAGCATCTCTTACCTTCTCATTAGCACCACTACTAGATGCATTTTCAACCATATTGTGTGCTTCACAGTTAGTGGCATGTAAATATCCTTTCGAATAGGGAATATAACTTGTCACGAAGATCCATCACCATATTTGTCCCATTAGTTCCATAAAGTCGCTTATAACTGAACTCCAAAAACTGCAACTTATACCAAGGATCTAAAATTACAGCAAATGATAGCACAATGCTGTAACAATCCCAGTATTTATCAAATTTTTCTTTCATGCTTTTGGCCATGTCATTAATTACTACATCTTCGTCTTCCATCTCTTCTAAAATACACAAATGAATTTTCCATACACCATGAAAGTATAAGTTGGCAGTAGGGTATTGAGTGCCTGAAAGGAGAGTGGTGATGACATAAAATGTGTTCAAAAACTTAGCTATCTTCCCGGCCTTATTCCATTCATCATCTAAGGGACAAGTGCGAAAGCTTCCATCAACAATACTCAAATTGTGAAATGCATCCCGAAATGTAAGAGCTGTCTCAATCATTAAATATGTCGAGTTCCATCTTGTTGGCACATCTTGTCACACTTTCTTACTAGTTAAATTAGGGAGTTCTTGAAGACATTCGGCAAATCTTAACTTCCTCGTATCATTGCCTCACATATTTAACACTTTCACGTATGTTGTGCACAACATGCTCTATAATTTTCAAACCTTCTTGTACAATAAGGTTTAAAATATGAGCACCACAACGAACACGAAAGAACTCACCACTACAAGGCAAAGATGATCTAAAAGAAGGGTTTTTCTCCAAATGATTGGTAAGGTCAAATGATTCCATATCAATCACCAAAAGAGTATGATTATGTTCCTTGCACCATTTCAAATATTCGCCATAATTTGTCTTGTATCATTCATTTCCACACGGTTTAACAATTCTAGATGGTAAGCACAATTTAGATTCCTAGAAATTTCACCTCTTGTACTTCTTTTCTTCTTTCTTTCTTCCTTATCAATCACGTCTCCTTTTATATTTTCTTTGTCCCACCATCCATCCATATGAACTTTACTTTTTTTATTTGTTATTTATTTATATTCTTTGTCAAATGATTCGTTGGTGTGCTATATCTTGGTATGATCTTTTCAATTCCTTCATTCTCCCATTATTTAAGATATGTAAATTGATGTCAAGAGGTTTATATCTCAACTGACTCCTACTATTATTTCTAGTGGAGATATCTAAGTTCCCAATCACCTTTTCCCTAATTATCGAATTATTTGAAAAAAAATAAGGAAAAAAATATGTGTTATTGATTTTTTTTTTTTTTAGAAACAATGTATGATTGATTAAGGCTACATGCTATGGGTGAATACAGTATCGGCTAACATATTAGGCTATAAATTAGTTTACATTTGAGCATTTCATTTTGTATGTAAGTTTTGTCATGAATTGCCAAAGGGGGAGATTGTTAGGTTCTAAAAGTTTAGAAAAATTGGCAAATCGTGAACACAAACTTGTCTAGATATAGATCCTAGAGTCTATAGGTATTATTAGATAATGCTCAAGGTGATTCAAGTCAAGATTCAAGAACATACAAGCTGTAGAAAGAAGAATTTAGAATTTGCCTAGTTTAACCGATCGAGAGACAGGCTCGATCGATCGAGAGTCGTATTTGCAGAATTTTAATTAAGTGTAAACAGCAGTTCAAGCCAAAAAAGGATTAGGGTTTTAGATTTACTTCTTCTAGTATATAAAGGAAACTCTAAGCACGTTTTTATAAGTCTTTTCAGAGAGAGAAGATTATGTCTCTTTTGTATCTACGGTTTTGTACCCAAAAAGCTCTCTCATGTCTTCTACCGGTGTTATTCCTTGAAAAATCTTAAGATCCGGTGTTGTAAAAGTTTCTGCCTTCTCTAGTCATCAAAGGTGCTGATGATCTAAGCCTTCAAAGGTGGTCTTGGAGTCACAAATAGGAGAGTTTGTGTTGATAAACCTTTGAGTAGAGTCTCAAAGTCACAAGCGTGGGCGCTTATGTTGCAAAGGCCAAGGAAAGAAGTAGTCTATGGACTAGGAGCTATCATGGGGTCGTGGTATTAAGTTCTACGTGTAGTAGCAATAGGATGTTCATGGTCTAAGTCTTATTGTAAATTTCAATTCTTTATAGTGAATTTGCTTTTTACCTCAAGAATAGCTAGGTTAAATCCTCCCTAAATTTTTTACCGGTTTGGTTTTCCTGGGTCATCATATCGTTGTGTTATTTACTTTTCTATTGCTTTGCATGATATGATTGTTTTGTTTTAACCTGGATCTAAATAAAAAACCTAAGTATTCACTTGGTAAATTAATTAGGTTAAATAATCTAGTTTACAGGGATCTAAAAACCTAGCTAGAAACGAGAGATTGTGATTTGTGTAATTTAAAAGATTCAATAGAACACATTACACACTTCTGCACAAAGTGAAAGAATTTGCAAAAGAATAAATGATAAAGGAGATTTTGCAATTATAAATACCATTGCGAAAGATTATTAAACCTGGACTGGTCTGGCCGGTCAGATTGGAAATCCAGCGACCTGACACTTAGATTGGGTTGGGTGTTTAAATGGACCATTTACACACAAGATCTAGTCTAACCAAGTCAAACCCGGTAGGTTTATGGCAGCCTTTGTAACCCCGATAGGTTTTTAATGTTAATGTAATAAAATTTTGTAGGCGTTTATTAATGATGAGCAAAATTGTGAATACCATAGCAAAAGTTGTTTCAATTTAAACAAATTAAATATTTTAATGACGATTAATACATGTATATTATTTTATAATTATTTCTATAAGAGCCATAATTAAGAACAACCCAATACAATAAATGCCCAATTACATCACAAATCCCAATCTAAGACTCCTAACCTAGAAGTTGCAATAAGAGGTAGAGGGTCTTGATCAGAATGTACCTATCTTTCCTGAAACACTCAAAAGAACACATCACCACATGTGTGGAAAGAAAGACATATAAACAATATTATTAGGAAATTTAGACCCTGGTTGATATTAATAAGTTTTAAACCTAAGTTGTTAATTAGATTTATTATTAATAAACCTTGTTCAAACACACAAACATCAAAATCATGTCAATATCATGCACAGCGGAAAAGTTAATAAGACAAGATACGATGACTCAGGAAAACCAATGAAACAAACTAATTTCATAGTAAAAAACCTGGGGGAAAACCTTCTCGAAAGAAATTCACTATAGTAAAGAGAAATTTCAGATTTAATACAAAACCTTTGTCCCTAGACTCTACAATCCTCGTAGATGAACTTACAGTAGAAACCTTTTACCGCTTCAGAACCTTTGAACTTTTCAATATATGAACGCTACCCTTTTGCACGGATCACAGTATGTGACTAACTCCTTTGCCCAAATCCTAGTACGTGACTAATTCTAGCAGCTTGAAGAAGATGTTGTTGGCTGCAAAGTTCTTCACTTTATCAACAATGAAGATTAAGAAGTACTTGGTTACAAAACCGTAGGCGCAAAAGACTTAATAACTTCTTGCAGAGAGAATAAGGCACTTGGTCACTCAATGCATATATTCTTCTTGTATTCTCTTAGGTGACGGCCTTTAAAATAAGCCTTATATGTGTCTAGGGTTGTGAGAAAAGAAACCCTACACATACATGTCAGCATGGGCCAAAAATCAGATTTGGAAATTCTGATTTCGTACATCTCAACAGATTCAGCTTCTGTCGAACTTCCTTCTTAAATCTCGATAGATACTGTTTTTATCGAGGTATCTGTCGAGCTTTAATAAACAAATTTTCTTCACTTGTTTCTTAGTCCAATTTTCATGGCTTTAATACTTGATTTGAACAACATGTTTCTTGAAGTGCTAAACCCATCCTAGATCTACCCAATTACAAGTGAAGTGCATTTTGTCAAAGAATTAGCCAATTACATAAAATGTGTCCCTAACAATCTCCCCCTTTGGCAATCTGTGACAAAACCACAATGAAACAAATAATAATGAAAGAAGTCTTAAATCACTAAACTCATAACCACTTGTTGTATTGCAAAATAAATCTATCCCTACTACAAACTCTTGAAAAACTTTGCAAGAAGAGAGTTCATGGCAAGATAGACATTCACAACCTGTCTTTCTGAAACACTTAAATAAAACTCATTAAGGCATCATGTGTGAAATAGAAATAAAGATTTCATACATAAAGAAACATACGTATAAAGATAAAAAAGAAACAACACATGTAAAGATAGGTGAAGAAGACATACATCATCATCATCATCATCAGCATCATATATATATATATATACATATATATATCAAAGATAAGTACAAAGTATGTGAAAATGGTCACAAGACCGGCATACAAGAAGCTAAAAGAAGCTCCTATAACAACAAAGGAGGTAAACATTCCCCCTAACAAGATGAAACACAGCTCCCCCTTACAAAGGCATGTATTTCTCCCCCTAACATGTAGAATCTCAAAAGAAACTACATTTTCTCCCCCTTTTTGTCATGATTGACAAAGGGTACAAAAAGTTATAAAGCTTCACCTGAGATACATAAAAAAGGTCAAAGATGATCAAGGGGGCACAAGGAATCCATATAAATGCATGAATGTAATGAGATAAGATACTATGGATGACAAGATCAAAGAAAGATGCAAAACATGTGAAAAACAATGCACGCAAGAGGGTCTCGATAGATCGAGAAGCTGTCAAGTTGCTATCGAGAGAAAACCCAGAAATCTCGATAGATCGAGGATTTGTTGAGAATCTATCGGGCAAACAGAGAGCTCAGAAATTATCCTCGATGGATCAAGAAGCTATCGAGGATCTGTTGAGATCACAAGAAGAAGGCTCAATAGAAAGGATATCTATCGAGGATGTGTCGAGAATCTATTGAGCTTGAAGAAAAGAGGTTTTTCAAAAAGGGAAAAACACATAAGATGAGAAAGCAACAAGATGGCTACTCAAACAAGCATCCAAGCAACATGTTAAGCACTCAAACCACACCTAAACTCTAGATGCAAAGCATTCCTAGATCCACAAACACACTAAACAAGTCTAACCAATTTTATATTTCAAAAATAAGTTAAGACAGTTTAGCAAGTATATATTAACACATGTATCCCTTATGATATCCAATCACATTGTACCTGCACATGTATCAAAAGTAGCAAAGAGTTTGTGTGTTATGTGTGAAACATAGCAAGAGTGCATAAGTGTCTCATATTATGAAATTTTGCTATGGCGAAGCACACAGATGTTATATATGATTGGTGGGCTTTAGTGATGAGATGGTTATTTATACATTTCTCTTAGGATTTTCTAGTCCTTCCCATCAAAAAAGAGTGATATGAGTATGAGATATAAGAGACAATCTTAATCGTACTCTTCATAAACATGAGCCACAAAACTCACTTGCTTAATTAAGCATTGAGATGCTCATCTAAGTTACAAGAGATACAAAGTTTAGAAACGTTGTTTCAATGGCCATCCAGGGTACACAAGTACCAATATACACAAACACACACTATTTTGTATTTTTTTTTTTTGAAAAAAAAAACTAAATAAAAACTAAACAACCAAACAAAAACAAACAAACAACATGAAAGTATGAAGAAAGATGCAAATGCATGAAAGCATGATTCCAACAACAGATAAGAAATCAAGCTAGAAAGTCCTACTTTAGATAGAAAGAATTAAAGCAGAGGACAAAAAAAAGAGATAATTAAGTCTTAGGCTCATTTCTCATCCACACAACACAAGTCTTTGGCCATAAGGATGAAAAGGCACGTGTCCTAGTATGTCTACTAAAGAACATAGAAGAATTAGAATTTCTGAAATTGAGTTAAGAAGCTCAAGACTTTTAATAACTCTCCAAATAAAATTGTAGTTCCTTGAGAGGAAACTTTTTACCATTTGGACACTTGCTTTTAAGGATACAACTTAAAGCAATTAGGACGAATGTGTCCAGAAAAACCACAATGGTAACAAACATGAATAGTTTTTGAACTGCTAGACTTCCTAGAGTGAGGTCTAACAAAAGATTTAGAATTAGCCAAATCAGTTTTGAATTTCATACCTTTATCACCTTTCTCAGATTGGGGCACAAAGACAGTCTTTAATCTAGAAGATGTGGAAGAGGAGGGGAAGGAGGAAACAGTATTCTAAGCCAGTCATATCAGAACTAGGCTTTTGAGTACTCAATACCTCATCAAGTTTTGCACTATGTTAGGACATATGTGTTTCATCTGTTAAGAACATATGTCATTCTTTTATGTAATTGGCTAATCCTTTGACAAAACGCACTTTACTTGCAATTGGGTAGATATAGGATGTATTTGATACTTCAAGAAACCTGTTTCAAGATCAAGTGTTAAATTCATTCAAGTTTGTCCAAGAAACAAGCTGAATAGTGCAAATTCATTAAAGCTCGACAACTATCTCGACAGCTGTATCTATCGAGCTTCAGTAAGCTATTCTAGCCCGTGTGCTCGACACCCTCTCGACAACTCCTATCTGTCGAGGTTTAAGGAAATCAGATTCTCTGTTCTGTTTTCTTGGGATCCGTGAATATGTCATTGGGCCTTCCTTTCTTCTAACCCTAGACATATAAAAGGATTATTTTAAGAGCCGTCAAAGTGTTCACAAGTTGCATAAGCATTGAGCAAAGTCTGTTCAAGCAAATTGTGACCAGAGACAAAGTTTTGTCCTAGTTCATCTCTTCTGAAAAAGTTGCTATGTATGTGCATCATAGGGTTTTATGACCAAGCATCTTCTGGATCTTTATCATGTGATGAACTGAAAAACTTTGCAGCCAACAAACTTCTCTAGCTGGTGATTGCAGTCGCGTACTGGAATCTGTGCAACTAGTTAGTCACGTACTTGGGAGCCATGCATCAAAAGGAGAAATTGTCACTACAGAACAAGTTCAATTGTGTATTGGGATAAGGGTTCAACTTTAGGTTGGTATAAGGTACTGGGATTCCTTTCCTTGTAACCGCTTATTGTGATAATAGTGGAATTTCAGGAGTGGTGACCTTAAAATCACCCAGTGGGGTTTTTGCCGTGTAGGTTTTCCCCATTCGTAAACAAATCACCGTGCCAATTTATTTTCCCCTGCATACTTTAGTTATTTGGTGATTTGTTTGTGCTACCACGCGCTTTGCATGTTAATTAACTTAATTAATTCACTTCGCTAAATTAATTGGTTAATTTATCACAAGGGGTCCATACGTTTTTGGTCTTTCACACTAGGCATCCTCTTTATTTAAGTTCTAGCTTGGCTAAGCTCAAACTTGAGATTCTTGACATTCTCTTCTAATGAGGTGTTTCTCCACAACAAGAGTCTTAACTAACCTTATAGTCTCATCTAGTTTGACTAATAGTTCAGCTTTTTCATTTTTTTCCTCATTAAGCTTGTAAAGTTGTGATTTACAACTATGTTTTATGTTGGCTTTATTCCATAACAAAAAGTGTTGTAATTGTTTTAATTTTGTTCCTTGTATTTTGTGGGATTTTATTGTATTGGGTTTAGTATTAAGTTGGTGAATAATCGAGCATGAAATGAAGATCAATGCATTTCGCGACTAGTTTGCGAGAAGTTCGCGAGAAGGGTTCCCGCAAAAAGGGCATGTGAGAAGTGCATGACTGGAAGTTGAAGAGTTGTGCCAGACTTTCAATTTCGCAAGTAAGGCCTACCCGAGAGATACTCACGAGACTTTCTGCCTGGAGGATTTTTAAATGTGACTTTCTTACCCTTCACCCATACTATATATACCTTCATTACCCACAAATGTAAAGGAGGCTATTCAGAGAGAAAAACCCTAGATAGGTTTTCTACAACACACACACCCATCTTTTAGAGAGAAAGCTACTCATCCTTAGTGAGAAATCATTCTAGCCTCTTCTCATTCCCTCTCCCATTGTCATACCCTGAGAGGAGAATTGTACCCAAACAAAACCCAAACATTTTCAAAGTGTAGAAAGTGTTTTGGAGCTTGGGAAGCATTGCGGAATTGCCAAAAGAAGCCGGTGAGGTTTGACGGATGCAATCGGGCGTATTGCGGGATCTGGAGAGCTAGGAAAGACAAGGCTTGGCTAAGTTCGATGGTAGCAGGAGCTTGGAAGGCTCAAGTACATTGGGTAGACTAAGCTTGGAGGGTCTTTTGTTATTCGTGTATTCTAACTTTATTCTCTAGTAAATTGATTTACCGCTTGGAGGGCGGTGAAGAGGTTTTTCGCTAAGATCTTCGGTTTCCTCTTCGATAACACATTGCGGTGTTATCTTGTGTTTGCATTCTCTCTTCCCTTACTCTTATGCTTTACTTTCATTGTTTATTATTCATATTTATGCCCTAGAGTAGTTATCGGTTTATTGCACTTCATTTACTCTTGTTCCGCACTTAGATAAGTTAGAGTAAAAGCAATCTAACTGTAGTACATTCTAATTGGGGGTCTAAACAAGCTCTTGTGTATTCACACAATTTCGATCTTTCAATAGCAACTTGATCATACACCAAAACAGTCATATGAAAATGACTATAATGATCATATTGCAAAGCAAATGATCATCTGAACATGCAACCAATAAAACACAATAGCATAAGGATGTATGCATGTCCAACACATAAGCATGATGTGATAAGAGCAACAAAGCATAGATACTAAATGAAACTCAAAGCACCATAAAAAAATGAGAAAACAAGTATAATGTAAAACAAAACCGAACAAGGTTTTCTCAAAAAGGATGTCTTCTCCCCCTTGGTATATGCATCTTCCCTATGGCTTTCTTCCCCTACGAATGTGCACGAGGTAGAATTTTTCCCCCTAAGAATGTGCACATGAGTGATATAGAAATGACGAAACACACCGGTATACTCTCTCTGGTATAAAGCTCTTTTCTACAAAGATGAGAAGTCTTTTCAAATTTTATAAATTCAGTGTGTAACTTATTATAGGCTTCTTGAAGGTTTAACTTCTTAGGTACTTTATTATCAGAAGAATCCTCATTGTCACTAGCACTCTCCACAATCACCTTATCGGTTGTGGCAGCAAAATCCATAAAGTGACCACATTCATCCACATACTTATCAAAAGAGTCATTCTTAGTATCACTCAAAGTAGCAACCAACCAATTACCTTTTAAATTCTTGGTCTTTTCCTTCATAAGATAGTTTAGGCACTCTATCCTCATATGACTAAAACCTTTGCACTCATGGCACTAGATGAGGGGTTTCTCATTCTTGCCCTTCCTAGAGGATTTTGATTTCCTAGGAGGTTTATTCTTATCCTTTTTTCCTATATTGAAAAAGCTTGATAATCTCATTAACTATGAAAGTTAGATCCTCATTCTCATCCTCATCATCATCTTCATCTTCATCTTTGCTTTCATCTTCATCTTCAGATTCATTAATCTTTTCCTCTATACCCTTAAAAGCCAAGTTTCTACTCTTTACACATTTTCCCATCAAACCTAATCCCATCTCATAGGTTTGAAGGTTCCCTACAAGCTCAGTCAAAGGAATTTGATCAATGTCCTTCGCTTCTTCAATGACAGTGATCTTGGCGTGGAATCTTTCAAGTAAGGACCTAAGAATTTTCTTAACAATTTTGAATTCTGCTATAGATTCTCCAAGGTTGAAGGTAGGATTCACAATATTCTTGAGTTTAGCATATAACTCATCAGATGTTTCATCCTCCTCCATCCTTATTTCTTCAAAACTGCTGGTGAGTCTTTGAAGCTTAACGGTCTTCATTGCCTTGGTACCTTCATAGGTGGCCACAAGAATAGTCCAAGCTTCCTTGGAAATATTGAGGATGATATTTTCTTGAATTTCTCATTGGTCGCACCACTAAACAGAGCATTCAAAGCCTTACTGTTGAAATTTGCCGCTTTGATTATTGCTCATCCCAATCCACAAAGGCTTCCTTTGGCTTAATCCAGCCAACTTTAACAGCTTACCATACTTTTTCACTTAGATCCTACAAAAAAACTTGCATACGAACTTTCCAGTATGCATAATTAATGCCATCAAATAAAGGAGGAATCAAAAGAGATTGTCCATGATCCATGACAACGAGAGTCAAGGATCACACTAAGGAAACTAATCCAATCCCACATAATTTTTGTTACTTCACCTATGGTTATTCTGTTAATGTTCATCTCTTTTTGAATTGTCACTTGTGGTTTGAATTGCTTTGGCATTTGTACTATTGGTTGGTTATTTTCCACCAGCTTGTTAAATTACATAAAGATATTAGACATTGACAGGCCAAGAATGTATTGTCCCCTTGTGATGAATTAATTGAATAATTACCCAAGTATATTAATTAATCAAATTAACATGCAATTTGCGTGGTAGCACAAACAAATCACCAACTAAGTAAATATGCAGCTGAAAATAAATTGACATGGTAATTTGTTTACGAATGAGGAAAACCTACACGGAAAAAACCTCACCGGGTGATTTTAAGGTCACCACTCCTGAGAATTCACTATTATCAAAACAAGCGGTCACAAGTAAAGGAATCCCAGTACCTTATACCAACCTACAGTTGAACCTTTGCCTCAATACTCAATTGGACTTGTTCTGTAGTAACAATCTCTCCTTTTATTGCATGACATCCAGTACATGACTAACTAATTGCGTGGATCCCAATACGCAACTTGATCACGAACTTAAGAAGGATGTTGGCTGCAAAGTTCTTTAGTTCATCCAGTCGATGAAGATCACGAAGTTGCTTGGTCACAAAACCCTACGGTGTATAAACACAACAGCTTCTTCAAGAGAAAGATGAACTAGGGCAAACTAGGTTTCTGGTCACACTTTTCTTCACACTTGTGGAATTGTGCTCTTGTGCAACTGTGCAACCTTTTACGGCCCTTAAGATAATCCTTATATACGAAAGTTCAAATAGCATATAAAACACTATGAACATTTAGACCCCCAATTTACAAATCATAAATTCAAGCTTTAACACAAACGATAAACGTGTGGAAAATGAGCTAAAGCCTAAAACAAAATTGATAAACTATCTAAGCCAAATAAAATTGCATCTATGACAGAAATTAAATGACAAAGATAAAGGAAAGAGAGATGCAAACACAAGGACAACACACGATGTGTTATCGAAGAGGAAACCGAAGCCCTCGGCATAAGACCTCTCTGCCGCCCTTCAAGCAGTCAAATGATCTACTAAAGAATGTAGTTGGGATACAAGGACAGCAATAGACCCTCCAAACCTAATCTACCTAGTGTACCTAAGCCCTCCAAGCTTCCTGCTCCAACAAGGTTATGCCAAACCTATTTCTTCTTTAGCTTCCCAGATCCCGCTACTAGTCCATAGCATTAACCAATAAGAATTGGTTCCTTCCTAAGTGCTTCCCAAAACACCAAAGAGCCTTCTCACTGATATGGGTGTGGTGAGAAAAGGTTTTGACTAAAGTACCTCTCAAGGATCTACAATGGAGAGGGTGAGAGTGGAGGAATTTGAAGAGTCACAAGGTAAAGATTATGGATGAGACAATCTAGTTTTTCTTTAGGGTTTCTCTCCTAAAATTCTCTCTGGAAGCTCTCTATATTTCGTGGGTATAAGGGGTATATATACTAGGGTGAGAGAGGAATGCGAAGAGTCAGTTTTTCCAAAACAGAGTTGTCTAGCGGCTTGACTAAGTCGCGAGATCAAGCCGAACCAACTGACCTGCCAGACTGAATTTTTTGTCATGTAGTGCACCAGCTGGTATGACGGTTCAGTTTCTAGCGGCTTGCCAGTCACGAACTACCAGCGAGACCAGTCACGAGTTCTGCTCTGCATGCTTCACTCGTGTGCTACTTCTAGCAGCTTGACAGTCACGAGACACCAGTGAGATCCAGTCGCGAGTCCCTGTTCTGCTGCACAATCTTGAGCTTTTCTTCACACTCTCTCACACACTACCCTTACATGATTCCCACCTAAAATACAGGGTTTCTAGATGCTGAATTACAAGCAAATTGGCACGGAATAAAGCCAACAAAATGGTTGATAAAATTCAACCTTACAATCTCCCCCTTTGGCTATTCCGTGACAAAACCCTACAACAAACTCTACACTTAACGCGTGAGTTGGGAACAGTTGAACATAACTCACTCACACCAAACTCTAGAATCATAAGTACAAGTATCTCCTGAAAAACAGTCACACAATAAGATCATTGTATACAGAAAAACTTGTATTGCATATGAAGCAAGCATAATGCGATCAAGCAAAACGAATTAAAGCAATAAAGCAAAGCTTGACCAAAAATATAAACAATCACTATAAATAGTGATCACAATGCTCATTCACACATGAAATGAACATCCAGACATGCAAGAAAATAAGCTCAATGCAAAGTATCATTTGCATGTCTAACACTCAACCAATGCAACAACACTACGTAATTGCATTAAGGATAAAAATCCAACAAAGGGCACAAGAGTGATGTACTTAAGAAAATGCAAAACATTAACTTAAAAGTACTAGCTACACAGCAAGGATACAAAACAACCAAACAGCCACAGAAGCAAAAGCACATAAATACTTACAAAAGCAAGGTACAAAATAAAAAAGGCTACATAAGCATAGGTACAAAATATAAAGCATAGTTTAAACTTTCTCCCTTTATCATATCACTACCCCTATCATGAATCATAGGAGCTGTGATGAACTTGGAACATATATACCTGTAACCTGAAACACTTGCACAAAACACATTAGAGCCTCAAGGTAAAGCAAGTAATAAAAGGACAAGTATAATGAAACAAGTAAATTGCGATCAAGTAAACATAATGTGAAACATGTGAGCAACTTGACCATACACCAAAACAGTCATAAAGAAATGACTACAATGATCATATAGTAAAGCAAGTGATCATCCGAACATGCATTCAATGAAGCACAATAGCATAAGGATGAGGCAACAAGGTATAGACCAATGCATGACAAGGGTATCAAAGGTGTGTGCAAGAGGTGACTATGTGCAATGCATGACCAATACATGGAAAATGCACGTGTGGGGCAAGGTGTGTTAAATACACAACCAATGAACCAAACATGTTCCTAACGAGGAAACAAGAGAAACCCCAAAGTTTGATACTCATCGGAGTCCAAACAAGTGAGAAAATGCCTAAGAGGCATTTTATCAAACACCTAGTGTGCACACTATGAAAAACAATATGAAACAATGCATGAACATCATGAAATCCACCCTTAATACATGTTCTTTTTGCCACAAAGGGCCAACATCCAAAGCAAATCATTAAAAGAAACCAATCCCAAATAAAAATTTGAGAAAAATTAAGTTTCCCCAACCTCTATGATGAAAATCCCAACCAAGAGCACAAAAACTCTCCAAAACATAAACTAAGGATCAAAATCAAAGAAAAGAGTTTAGAATTACCTCAGAGATGTTAATGGAATGAAAAACCATTCAAACTGATTGGGTTTTGATGTAAAAATATTGAAAGAGGGGTTAAAAAGAGGATGGAAGAGGTTTAAAACAAGTTTCTCACGAAAAGCCCTTTAAAAAGCTGTTTCTGGGAGTTTGGCGACTGGGCGAGCCGCGAAGCGAGTCGCCAAAATTTTCGCGAGTCGCGAGTGGGTCGCGAGATGAGTCTCGAAAGCTTCTGGATGAGCTCGCGACTGGGGTTTCGCGACTGGAGAGTTGCGAGATGAGTCACGAAAAATTTGGCGACTGGAGAGTCAGTCATGAGTGAGTCACCAAAAACTTTAACACCTGTTTTTCAACACAGAACATGTTTATGTTGGGAAATCATCATGTTTGTATCGAATACAAAACATACGCAGCGGAAAATAAACGGATCTACTTCATTCGATATTGATAACATTCACTATGTAAGTTTCAGAATATAAGAACAAGAGAGTGTACCTTGATGCGGTGAATTTCAAAACCGAATGAAGAAGTACTCAAGAATACTTTCAATCTTCACTCCAATTCCACTCGATGCCCAAGATGTGTGGTCTCTCAATCAGTTCAATGTTTCTAGAGAGAATATCTTATTATATTTATTCTTATTAAACATACAAAACCATTTTATTCTATATAAAATTATGTATGTTTCTCTCCACATAACTGATTATCTAATTGGGCTAGCCTTTTGGGCCTTCCCAATTGGGCTTTAGTGTGTGGCTTGGAGTGGGACCAAAAGGGAACAAATAAGACACTAGCTCCAATGGGCCTTGGGCTTTTCTGTCAACTCTTGACAAGTCCAAAGTTACCATTAATTATATTTAATACCACTATATAAATATAATTGCACTCTAAGTCTCATTAATAAATTATATCCCAAGACTTTATTATACATGCAACCCCTTCATAAAATATTCGTAGTAATACAAAGTCATGAATATAGACTGCCACTTTGTAAATTACTACATCTTAATCCTTGAGTACCCGGTTTAATCCTTTTGTGTTATTCACCATATATTTATGAAATCCAATTTCATAAATATATACTTTAGTCTTACTAAAGTGGTTAGGCCTAACTCTCTGAATAACTGTACCCATTAAACTTATCTCAAGGGAATATTTTATATCTCCGTTAAGAGACTATGAATTCCATCTTGAGAATATATGTTCCATCAACACTAAATGTGGCTGCCCAACATACTGAGGTTTTGACCGTTACTTTAGATCTCACTCCTGATATATCAAAGCAACCTACATTTCATGATCAGGTCCATTATTCTCTCAGGATTAAGAGTTCATGTGAATACAAGTCGTGAGATTTATTATTCAATTGACAGTCGTTAGGAGAATAATAAATCTCACAGCGGTCCAGTTCAATATGTCTTAACTCTTAAAACATATCAAAATATTAATTAGAAATCACAATTTCCATGATCAAGACAAATCATCGTAGTTAATATATTATAGTCTTCGCAGATGAAATGCCCAATTTCATCACCGACTACGAACCAAAATTCTGAGTTTACAAAGAACTTGTGATTTACATCTTCTGTGACTTTTCACATAAATCACATACTATGCATCTCATGGACTATTTGATAATGTCCGAATATTCATGTTACCATTATTTTAGATGAGAATAAAACAACTTTATTAAACATAATATTAAGTCATACATCATTTCTCAAATAATGTCATACATAATATTATACATAGCATCATACAATAGGATTTAAGGGCACATATCCTAACAATCTCCCACTTGCTCTAAAGACTATTGTGCACTAATCTAACTCCCATTCCCTCCAAATGTGACTCGAAGGTCCTTTGAGGCAAGGCTTTGGTAAAGGGATCTGCTAGATTATTCGCACTTTCAATCTTTGCCACCACCACATCTCCACGAGCAACAATGTCTCGAATGATGTGGTACTTCCTTTCAATGTGCTTTCCTTTCTTGTGATTCCTTGGATCTTTGGATTGTGCAACCGCTCCACTATTGTCACAAAACAATGTGATAGGAACTTGCTCCATTCTCACTACACCAAGATCAGAAAGGAATTTCTTGAGCCAAACAGCTTCCTTTGCCGCCTCACAAGCAGCAACATATTCAGCTTCCATGGTGGAGTCCGCAATACAAGATTGCTTAACACTCCTCCAACTTATGGCTCCACCTCCCAAGGTGAAAACACATCCTAACGTGGACTTTCTGAAATCTAGATCTGATTGAAAGTCTGAATCTGTATAGCCAATGGGAATCAAATCCTCACAACGGTAAACAAGCATATAATCTCTCGTTCTCCGTAGATACTTGAGAATATGCTTTACAGCTTGCCAATGTTGTGGTCCTGGATTTGATTGATATCGGCTGACCATGCCAACTGAAAAACAGATATCCGGTCTAGTACAAAGCATGGCATACATGAGACTTCCTACTGCAGAAGCATAAGGAACTTGTCTCATCATATCTACTTCCTCTTGAGTCTTAGGCCTTTGGTCATCAGACAGAGGAACTCCATGTCTGAAAGGAAGTAATCCTTTCTTGGAGTTTTGCATGCTAAACCGTTCTAGAACCTTATCTATATATCCAGCTTGTGATAAGCCTAACATCTTATTCTTACGATCTCGCCAAAGCTTGATCCCTGGAATAAAGTTAGCCTCACCCAAGTCCTTCATATCAAATTGGCTTGACAACCAAACCTTTACTGATGACATGACCCCTACATCATTTCCAATGAGTAGAATATCATCAACATAAAGCACTAGGAACATTACTACTTTGTCTTGATGTCTTTTGTACACACATGGTTCATTAAGATTTTGTTCAAAACCAAATGATTTGATTGCTTGATCAAATCTGATGTTCCATGACCTAGATGCTTGCTTAAACCCATAAATGGACCTATTCAACTTGCATACCATATGCTCTTGGTTCTTTGCTATGAAACCTTCTGGTTGCTTCATATAGATTTCCTCTTCAAGATTGCCATTAAGAAATGCAGTCTTGACATCCATTTGCCAAATCTCATAATCATAATGAGTAGCAATGGATAAGAGAATTCTGATAGATTTAAGCATTGCTACTGGTGAAAAGGTTTCCTCATAATCGATACCTTCTTTTTGAGTATACCCTTTTGCCACTAGCCTTGCTTTAAAGGTTTCAACCTTTCCATCTATCCCTCTCTTCCTCTTGTAAACCCATTTGCAACCAACAGGTTTAATGCCGTTAGGCGCCTTTACAAGATCCCAAACTTGATTGGAATGCATGGAATCTAATTCTGATTTCATAGCTTGGACCCAATGATGTGCATCTATATCATTCATTGCTTCTTCATAAGTGTAAGGATCAGTTTCGGCCTCCTCTGAGATAGCCTCATAAGTCTCTCCAAGACCTATGAATCTTATAGGTGGCCTAACATTCCTCCCACTACGACGAGGCAATTGTGTACTAGACATCTCATGAGTAGTATCTTGTGGTGTATCCAATACAGCCACATCATTCCTAGTTTCAACCATTGGTTGTTCAATTACGGGTTCATTCATTTCAGCCAAGACAACTCTACTTCTAGGGTTAAAATTATTCACATAATCATCTTCCAAAAATTTGGCATGAGTGCTAACAAACACTTTGTTATCCTTATGATTATAGAATAAATAACCCTTGGTTTCCTTTGAATACCCTAAAAACATGCATACTTCCGTTTTAGCTTCCAACTTATCAGACTTCCCTTTCAACACATGTGCTGGACATCCCCAAATGTGGAGATATTTCATACTAGGCTTGCGCCCACTCCACAATTCCATAGGTGTGTTGGGAACAGATTTTGATGGAACTAAATTCAAAATATGCATTGCAGTTTTTAGTGCATATCCCCAAAAGGAAACTGGTAAAGTTGAGTAACTCATCATGGACCTAACCATTTCTAAAAGAGTCCTATTCCTTCTTTCTGCTACACCATTTTGTTGGGGAGTTCCAGGTGCAATCAATTGGGATACAATCCCATTTTGAGTTAAGTAATCCTTAAAATCCCCAAGAAAGTATTCGCCACCACGATCAGATCGAATGGCCTTTATGTGTTTACCCAATTGATTCTCAACTTCAGCCCTAAACTCTTTGAACTTTTCAAAAGTTTCGGACTTCCGTCTCATTAGGTACACATAACCAAATCTAGAGTAATCATCGGTGAAAGTGATGAAGTACTCATAACTTTCTTTTGCTTGGGTTGACATAGGACCACAAACATCCGTATGAACTAATTCTAGCAACTCTTGGGCTCTTCTACCTTTTGCATTAAAAGGTCGTTTGGTCATTTTGCCTTCCAAACAAGATTCACAAACTGGAAATCCATCAAAGTCCAATGGCTCTAAGAGACCATCTTTGATAAGTCTTTGAATTCTGTTTGGATTAATATGACCCAAACGCAAGTGCCAAAGATATGCATCATTAGTAGAAGGAAACTTTCTCTTTAATGATTTTACATGAGAGTTATTATCTAATTCAGAATTGTATAATTCATGCTTATCAGGAGTTAAAATATAAAGACCATCCACAATATTGCCAGAATAGATAAACATTTTATCCTTCTTTATTACAACATTGTCTTTCAGGATAACACAATATCCATTTTTACCTAAATAAGTTGCAGAAATTAAATTCCTACGAATATTAGGTGCAAATAAACAGTCTTCCAATATTGAAACCCTAGTTTCAAAACATAAATTAAATACTCCAATAGCTACAACTGGAATTCTACTCCCATCAGCCAAGGTTAGAAACAACTCTCCTTCTTTAAGTTTTCTGGTCTCCTGGAACCCCTGCAAAGAATTGCAGATATGATTAGTACAACCTGAATCCACACACCAGGAATCCGTGGGATTTTGTACCAAACATATTTCAAGGAGAAATGAGCTATTCATACCCTTATTGGCAGCCTTGAACTTTGGACAATTCCTCTTCCAATGTCCTTTCTCACCACAATGGAAACATTTTCCTTTCAGCTTCTTTCCTTTGTCGGCAACCCCTAAGACAATTTGTTTACCTTCCTGCTTAGTGAAGTCCTTCTTCTTCTTCTTCTTACCCTTGCCTTTCGACTTAGGTTGAGAAGTAAAAGCTTCACCCACATAGGCTTCAACATTAGAAGTACCAAGGATGCCTTCCGCCGCTACCAACTCATTCATTAATTCAGACAAAGAATAAATCTTTTTGTTCATGTTATAGTTAAGTCTGAATTCCTTGAATGACTCCGGTAGTGACTGGAGTATCATATCCACTTGGGATTCTCCATCAATGTCGGCACCCAAAACTTCTAAAGTATTCAGATTAGAGATCATTGTAAGACAATGTTCTCTCACTGAACTACCTTCAGCCATTTTGGTATTATAAATTTGTCTCATGGTTTCTTGCCTTGCAGAACGGCCTTGCTCACCAAACATCTCCTTCAGACTTTGCATAATGTCCGAAGCTAGTTCTACATCCTACATTTGATGCTGTAGAACATTTGAGATGGACGCTAGGATGTAGCACTTGGCCATTTCATTAGATTTCTGCCAACGATCATATCGTTGTTTTTCCTCGGGAGGAGCATCTAATGAAGGAAAGCTAGGACATGGTTGAGTAAGCACATATTTGTGCTCTTCAGCTGTGAGAACTATGTCCAAGTTTCTTTTCCAGTCAACATAATTGGTTCCAGTCAGTTTGTTTTGATTAAGAATGCTAACAAGTGGGCTAAATGATGCCATGTTCAAATCTGAAATAATAAACATGAATATAATAAATAAACTGGACATTATCAATTTAGCATATAAGCATATAATATGGAACCTTAATAAAACCATAAAATAATAAATGCAACGACAACCCAAACCATGTCTATAATACCTTGGTAGCAAGTTTATTATAAACACATCAATTAGTTGAGAACTCTTCTCATTATTAGTGCTATCATGATAACTCTTATCAAACACTAATAATATGCCGTATTATCTTCAGCCTCCAAGTAATAATGACATAGCTCCTTTGGGAGGTTAACATTAAACTTAGTCTAGTGTATACCATTATCTAGAATCATGTGTAGCCACATTTCATCTTCCTTTATGGTGTTTAAACTTGTAGTACCATAGAACAAAACACCCTCCTTTGGGATCGCGAGGCATATACGCCAAGACGAGGTGCTTAGCCCACACTACTATGAATCGATAATGGAGGCCGTGAGATCCAACCCTTGTATCTCTCTCCCACTAGATGTTTTAAAATAAAGGTTTTTATCTTTAAATATGCATAAACTAATTATACACAACCTTGCACTTAGAAAAATTTCAAATTTTCTTTCCTTCGATCGATCGAATGTACCCCTCGATCGATCGAAAAAATTAAACAATTCGAACTTAAACCTTCTGTCTGATTCGATTGATACTCGATCGCCTCTCGATCGATCGAAAAGCAATCGAATATTAATCAATTCAAAAGGATAAGTCTCTGTTTCACTCGATCGATCGAAAGTAAATTTCGATCGATCGAAACTCGTGAAACTCGAATTTCCAGAAATTCTTCTAAGGCAGTTTTCAACCGTTTTGCATGAACAAACAACCATCATACGAAAATGACAGACAGAAATTGATATCAAAATTGAAATCTATTGATGCTATAGCCTTAAAGATCAATTTAACATTCTTAAATTCATATTTAAACAATATCATAACATCAATATCAGTTTTTATCAAATCATAGTTTCAACGACCATGCAGAAATCTATCAACTTGAAACTATAATCTCTAATTCCAAAACGAACAAAACATGTTATACAGATTCGAAATGAAAACCTGGCTCTGATACCAATGTTGGGAAATCATCATGTTTGTATCGAATACAAAACATACGCAGCGGAAAATAAACGGATCTACTTCATTCGATATTGATAACATTCACTATGTAAGTTTCAGAATATAAGAACAAGAGAGTGTACCTTGATGCGGTGAATTTCAAAACCGAATGAAGAAGTACTCGGGAATACTTTCAATCTTCACTCCAATTCCACTCGATGCCCAAGATGTGTGGTCTCTCAATCAGTTCAATGTTTCTAGAGAGAATATCTTATTATATTTATTCTTATTAAACATACAAAACCATTTTATTCTATATAAAATTATGTATGTTTCTCTCCACATAACTGATTATCTAATTGGGCTAGCCTTTTGGGCCTTCCCAATTGGGCTTTAGTGTGTGGCTTGGAGTGGGACCAAAAGGGAACAAATAAGACACTAGCTCCAATGGGCTTTGGGCTTTTCTGTCAACTCTTGACAAGTCCAAAGTTACCATTAATTATATTTAATACCACTATATAAATATAATTTCACTCTAGGTCTTATTAATAAATTATATTCCAAGACTTTATTATACATGCAACCCCTTCATAAAATATTCGTAGTAATACAAAGTCATGAATATAGACTGCCACTTTGTAAATTACTACATCTTAATCCTTGAGTACCCGGTTTAATCCTTTTGTGTTATTCACCATATATTTATGAAATCCAATTTCATAAATATATACTTTAGTCTTACTAAAGTGGTTAGGCCTAACTCTCTAAATAACTGTACCCATTAAACTTATCTCAAGGAAATATTTTATATCTCCGTTAAGAGACTATGAATTCCATCTTGAGAATATATGTTCCATCAACACTAAATGTGGCTGCCCAACATACTGAGGTTTTGACCGTTACTTTAGATCTCACTCCTGATATATCAAAGCAACCTACATTTCATGATCAGGTCCATTATTCTCTCAGGATTAAGAGTTCATGTGAATACAAGTCGTGAGATTTATTATTCAATTGACAGTCGTTAGGAGAATAATAAATCTCACAGCGGTCCAGTTCAATATGTCTTAACTCTTAAAACATATCAACATATTAATTAGAAATCACCATTTCCATGATCAAGACAAATCATCGTAGTTAATATGTTATAGTCTTCGCAGATGAAATGCCCAATTTCATCACCGACTACGAACCAAAATTCTGAGTTTACAAAGAACTTGTGATTTACATCTTCTGTGACTTTTCACATAAATCACATACTATGCATCTCATGGACTATTTGATAATGTCCGAATATTCATGTTACCATTATTTTAGATGAGAATAAAACAACTTTATCAAACATAATATTAAGTCATACATCATTTCTCAAATAATGTCATACATAATATTATACATAGTATCATACAATAGGATTTAAGGGCACATATCCTAACAGTTTAAACAAAGAAAAACAATGTAAGCACTAACCATGAACACAAAGAGTGATTAAAATCACTTTCAAATACGTATAAAATGATCAAAAATCTTTTTGGATTGATCCATATATAGTTGAGCACACACACATCACATTTAAACAAGTACAATCGAACAAATGAATAAGGCATTTATTGAACATTAGGCATGTGTGTTGTGTGTGTGTATCAAATGTGGAATAGTCCTTAGTCTAGAGTGAGGCTTCAATGATCAATTCAATCAAGTCATATACAACTAGTGCTAAGACAAGTGGTCTATCTCAATTATAGAAATATGCATATATAACCTTCCACAAGAAAATGATTACATAACTTTTGAAGCTTTTCATTTTGCTTCATTATAATTCTCAACATATGATCATTTTGAATCAATACATCTCATTTTGAGATCGATGCCTGAAATTTTTGATATTTCAATTTGATGAACAAGCCTTTGCCTTTTTGGGCACCATACATTTTCATAAAAGTTGCTTTCCCTTTTTCCTAGTCGAATACTAGTATGTGCGATGGCTTTTGCAGCTCAAAATCTCTTTTCATGCATGTATCAAAACCAACAAGACTATTAACTAATCATTCATGACAAGCTTGAAGATCGATTTACAACAATCACACATAGATGTCAAGATTTTTCCCACAATGATATGAGTGCATAAAGAACAAGCTAAGCTTGTAAATGCACAAGGCCATTTGTATGAAGGTACAAGGCAAAACTCACATGAGATATGTCCTCAAACATATACGATCAAACTTTTTGAATTTTTCACTTCTTATATGGTTTTGGATTTTTACTCACACAAAACTAAAACTTAAAAGTAAGATCAAAACAAAAAAATGCATATGAATAAATGCAAGATGCACAAAATGAATGAAGATATGACATTTAATGCATGAAGGGTCCTACAAAAATTGAAAGAATTAGATCAAGGACCAAAAGAGCCAAAACTCAACCATAGGAACCCTTCCTCATCTAAACAGAACGATTGTTTGGAATGAGTGTCTTAAGAGAAGTGAGACGGGGGTTAGAAGAATGAGAACTAGAGATGCACATAGACAAGGAGTTAAGAGCATTAAACACTTTCTTTAACAACATGCTATTTTCACTCAAATCTGGTTTACCATTTTTAGCACAACTTCCAAGAGGCTTAAGTTTCTCTTTTCTTTTAATTCTTTTGAGAGCATGAAACTTAGAGCAATGAGGTCTTAGATGACCAAAGGCATCACAATGGTGACAAACAATGTGTGTAGGTCCACTAGGCTTTTTGGGACAGGATCTAGCAACATCGTTTTGTTCTCTCTTCAACTTGAAGCATTGAGGTCTTATGTGACCGATCACACCGCAATGGTGGCAAGTTGGAACAAACTTAGATCCATTCAAAACCTTAGATTGAGTCCTAAACGGAGGCTTTGGCGTAAGAGCCTTTCTCTCTACCTTTTGATTTCTTTTATGTGGAGGAATGTACACCGATTTGTCCTTTGAGGTTGAACACACACTAGGCACGAAATTGGGTACCACAACATGATTGCAACAAATATTTTCATCCTTTTTAGCAATAGGTTCAGTAATCAAACACTTGACATGCATATTAAGAGATTCATTTTCATATTTTAGCTCATCAACAAGTTTGTTAGACAAAACATCAACAAGTTTGTTAGACAAAACAAGTTTAGCATCCAAGTCCATATTCAAACATTCAAACTCTTTCAGCTTTTCAAGAGAATTTTTAGCAAGTTTCTTATATTTTTCAACCAATTTGTTGGATTCATTGAGCTTAGCAATTAAATCATCCCTTTCACAAAATAACTTACTTAAATCCTTATGAAACTTCTTAGCTTTTTTCTTGAAGAGTTTGATGTTAGGAATATCAACAACATCCAAAGATTCATGTAACATAGCATCACAATCATGAGGATTATCACTCATAGAGGCATTTTCACAAACACGTGGCATGCTACAATCGTCAACAACCAAGGAAGCATACAAATCACAATCCATGGCAAATAAACACAAGGGGTAAAGGATCACACTTAGGTATTTAAACCACAATAAGTGTACCCGCTCTGATACCAATTGAAAGTTCAAATAGCGTATAAAACACTATGAACGTTTAGGCCTCCAATTTACAAATTATCAATTCAAGCTTTAACACAAACGATAAACATGCGGAAAATGAGCTAAAGTTAAAACAGAATTGATAAACTATCTAAGCCAGATAAAATCGCATCCATAACAGAAATTAAATGACAAAGATAAAGGGAAGAGAGATGCAAACACAAGGACAACGCGATGTGTTATCGAAGAGGAAACCGAAGCCCTCGGCGTAAAACCTCTCCGCTGCCCTCCAAGCGGTCAAATGATCCACTAAAGAATGTAGTTGGAATACAAGGACAGCAATAGACCCTTCAAGCCTAATCTACCTAGTGTACCTAAGCCCTCCAAGCTTCCTGCTCCAACGAGGTTGTGCTGAACCTATTTCTTCTTTAGCTTCCTGGATCCCGCTACTAGTCCATAGCATCAACCAATAAGAATTGGCTCCTTCCTAACTGCTTCCCAAAACACCAAAGAGCCTTCTCACTGATATGAGTGTGGTGAGAAAAGGTTTTGACTAAAGTACCTCTCAAGGATCTACAATGAAGAGGGTGAGAATGGAGGAATTTGAAGAGTCACAAGGTAAAGATTGTGGATGAGATAATCTTGTCTTTCTTTAGTGTTTCTCTCTCAAAATTCTCTCAGGAAGCTCTCTACATTTTATGGGTATAAGGGCCATATATATTGGGGTGAGAGAGGAATGCGAAGAGTCAGTTTTTCCAAAACAGAGTTGTTTGGCGGCTTGGCCTCGCAACTTGACTGAGTCACGAGATCAAGCCACGAACCAACTAACCTACCAGACTGTAATTTTTGTCCTGTAGTGCACCAGCTGGCACGACGGTTTAGTTTCTAGCGGCTTGCCAGCTGCGAACTACCAGCAAGACCAGTCGCGAGTTCTGCTCTGCATGCTTCTCTCATGTGCAACTTCTGGCGGCTTGACAGTCGTGAGACACTAGCGAGATCCAGTCACGAGTCCTTGTTTTACTGCACAATCTTGAGCTTTTTTCACACTCTCTCACACACTACCCTTACATGATTCCAACCTAAAATACAGGGTTTCCAGATGCTGAATTACAAGCAAATTGGCACGGAATAAAGCCAACAACATGGTTGAAAAAATTCAGCCTTACAATATGTGTTTAGAGTTGTGAGAAAAGAAAGCCCAAACATATACTCACGAATTGGATGAAAATCAGCTTTGAAAAATTGAACTTCATAAACCTCGATAGATACCATCTATGGAGCTAGCTGTTGAGCCACGGGCTTCAGTAGCTTTTAAACCTCGATAGATGCTAGCTGTCGAGCTTTAAAATCCAGCACTTCATTACTTGATTCTTGGGCAGACTTGCATGACTTTAACACTTGAACTTGAAACCTTGTTTCTTGAAGCACTAAACACATCCTAGATTTACCCAATTACAAGTAAAGTGTGTTTTGTCAAAGGATTAGCCAATTGCATAAGTTGTTGACATAAGTTCCTAACATTGAATCACATATGTCCTAACAATCTCCCCCTTTGGCAATTCGTGACAAAACCACAACAAACAAATGAACATATGAGAGAAGTCATAAATCACTCAACTCATACTCACTTGTTGAATACAATAAAATCTATCCTAACACAAACTCTTGAAAAACTTTGCAAGAAGAGAGTTTATGGCAAGAAGACTTTCACAACCTATATTTTTGAAACACTTTAAAAAAAACTCATCAAGGCATCTTAGTGTGAAACAGAAATAATAGATTGCATACATTTAATAAGAAACATGTGTATGAAGATAGAAAAGAAACAACACATGGAGAGATAGGTGAAAGAACATACATCAAAATATATAAACCAAATATAAATACAATGTATATCAAAATGGTCACAAGACCAATATTCAAAAGATAATGTATCTGAAATAGAAAGAAAAGAAAAGATACAAAAAATCCTCACTACATCCCTCAACATATGAACACTCCCCCTATCTCCTAAACTAACCCTCCCCCTATGAGTATGACTACTCTCATCTCAAAACTATTCCCCCTTTTTGTCACGAGTGACAAAGGGTAAGTAAATCAAGTAAACATCTCATCATCACTAGGCGAGCCATCATCATCATCCTTATCAGCATCATTACTGCCGGAGCTATCGTCACTCTCATCCCTAGAGGTTGGAGGAGATGGAGATTAAGTGACAGTGAAATCACCCATGACAGCCTGTTGTCGCGCGATACGACTAAAACGGGTGTTCACCTGACACAACTTATTGCTGAGAGTATTAAGACGAGCATCCATGCACACAAGCTGTGCCATAATGGCCTCAAGAGTCACTCTACCCGTTGAAGACGAAGGAGCGGAAGTGGATGGAGCGGTAGAAGCCGGAGAAGCTGCGGTCTCTGTCTAGGGCTGCCTCGAGCGAAGCTATGCAAGACTCTGTATAATGGTAGTGGCGTCAATGGTACATATGAAAGAGAGGTGGGGAGACACAGGATAGGAGACAGAAAAATGAAAAAGGAGCTGCGTGATAGCCGAAGGAAAGATGAGCTTATCACGGGTTGTCATATCTCTATAAACATTTATAAAAGAAAGAATGAAGTGAGAAGGGAAGTCAATAGAGATATGCTTAATGAGGGATAACAAAAATCGAGCACGAGGCTCTGTGATAGTGTTACAATGGGACACTGGATGAAGAGAAAAAGTCATCACAATGTTAAGGATTCTCGGACCTTTAGCAAGGGCCGAGCAAGGGGTGTTTTGATGGTCACCCCAAGATGATGGTGTCTCACAAAATAGAGACTCCAACTCGTCTTTGGACACTATCCTTAGACGCTCAGAACCGGGGTAGTTAGGATGCGCTACCTTAAGGACATGTAGTACCTCAGAAGCAATATTCGGAGTAACTACCGTGCATATACCCCAAACGCGAGTGACAAACTGGGGTATAGAGTAATCAAATTCGTGCATATTGGAGTAGAACTCCTGTATGAACATGTAAGGGCAAGTGACCGACGTGCCACATAGTAACTCCTAACCCCTACTGTAGATGATAGTGGGCAGGTCAGTGTCAGAAAAGTCTGACAGAATGACTTGGCATTCCGAATGAATGCCTCGTTGTGAAAAGTTCTCCAAAAAGTCCGATTTGGCCTTCTCATCACGGAACCATACTTGAGATGGAGTGGGGTCAGATGGAGAAGAAGATGCCTCGGAACGAAGAAGGTTCCAGGACAGAATGGATTTACGTTTAGGTGCCATGACGCAACTAACGTAAGAAGGATAGAAAAAGAGAGAGACAATAAAAAAGTACCAAATAACAAATATTTCAAAATATATAGAATTGAAGGTACGTATGCATGAGAATGCATGAATATGTGACATGCAAAAATAAATACATCATGGGCTCAGCCCAATCCAAACCTACCAGCACATAACATATCAACAAAGTAAACACACATCTAAATGCATGAAACATTGTTATAATGTACATGTGATGCAATGCATGAAGTTTATAGATCATTTTAACAAAAACCCATCCTAAAATTTCATCAAAAACTCAAAAGTTTTGAAAAATCTCAAGCAATTTTGAAAACCCCAAAAGTTAGGTTAAAGATCTTGAAAATACATGATAAGATGAAGAAAGTATCAAACTAGATGAGGAACAAAGATCTTGAGACCGAAAATGAAGTAAGGAAGAAGGTTAGAGTGCTTGAGAAGTGTTTTGGGAGGTGAAGAGGTTGAAAGTATCGAGAGAGATCGAGGGAATGAGATCTGAAATCATGATGCCTCTTTATATAGCTCGATCGATTAAGAGCTATTGAGCTTTAAAAAGGCGTGTTCCAGCTGTTGAAGTAGCTGTCAAGGATCTAATGAGAGTTTTTCAACACAGTGAAGCTTGATAGATCGAGGTAGCTATCGAGAACTATCGAGAGCGCGACAAGAAAAAACTGAAGGGTCTCGATAGATAGCTTAGCTGTCAAGAGCTATCGAGAAGATGTCGAGATTGCTTAAAAATAGTTTTTCAAAGAAGAGAAAAACATAGTTATGAATGCAATCAAGCATGGTACTAAAAAACAGATCCAAACAATATTTTGAGCTCTCAAAAACATCTTTCAACAAGAAAAATATTAAGCACATAGATCCAAAATACACACACTAAACAAGTCTAACCAATTTTATATTTCAAAAACAAGTTAAGAAAGTTTAGTCAGCATACATTAACACATGTATTCCTTGTGATGGCCAAATCATATTGTACCTACACATGTATCAAAAGTAGCAAAGAATATTGCGTGTTGTGTGTGAAAACATCGCAAGATTGCATAAGTGTCTATGTGTTATGAGGATTTGAGATATGAGAAAATCACTGTAACTCACATACAATCATAATTGTTTGATGGGGACTATCACCTTCGAGGTACATCCTATAGCTCCCACATCTCCTAGAATACAAGCTTGCAATCATACATAAAGCATTTTGATCTTTTTGCTTTTATTATTATTATTATTTTTTTTTTTGCATATTTTTATTTTAAGCAAACCATGCATGGTCATATAAGAGATAGAAAAGAAATACCTAATTATGTTAAGCCTTTTGACATTGTTTTTTTGCTATGCCAAAGCATACTGATGTCATTTCATGATTGGCGGACAATAATGATGAAATGGTTATTTATGCCTTTCTCTTAGGATTTTCTAGTACTTGATTTCAAAAAGAGTAATACGAGTGTTAAGTACAAGAAATTACTTAATCTTACTCATCACAAACACGAGTCACAAAGCTCACTTGCTTAGTTGTGCATAGAGATGCTCATCTAAGTTACAAAATATACAAAGTGTAGAAAACTTTGTTTTAATGGCCATCTAAGGTACACAAGTACCAATATACACAAATACACACTGTTTTTGTATTTTTCAATTTTTTTAATTTTTAAATGAAAAACAAAATAAAGCAAAACTGAAAAAATAACCCAACAAAAACATGTTAAACAAAACAATGCATAAAACTAGACTGACTCAAAGCAATAAAGCAAAACACACAAGTAATGCAAAAACAAAAACAAGAAGGGGAGCAATATAGAAAAAGTGACTGAATCACTTGAAACCTTTTTCTTTCCACACTTTGGAGGAACCTTTCTTTTGCGTGAACCCTTGAACCAGTGGTGAGGGGGAAGAATTGAAACCGTTCAAGTTCGAAAGGAACAAGAGGGCTTTTAGAAGATCTCCAAGAGGAGTAAAGGAGGATGGAAACTGATTCTGGTTTCCCGACGCGATTATACTATTGCTCTGTTGAGTGGTTAACCATTTATAGTAATTAGGTCGAGTATGTCTGGCTGCTCCACAGTGATGATAGAGATGCTGCTTCTTCTGTTTTGGCTTTTGAGTATTTCCCTTCTTAGCCTTAAGGTTCTTAATCTCTTTCTTATCAAGCTTAGGGGGTGCTCTTAAGATAGATTTATCCTTGTCTATGTTTTCACTAGCTGATTCTTTCTTAACATCATTGTCCTCAGTTTCAACATTATTAGCAGGAGGAACAAAAACAGTAGAATTAGAAGTAGCAATACTAGGAGAAGAGAAATCATACCCTAAACCAGTTCGATTGGAAGTAGATTTTTGAAGACTGAGCATCTCAACGAGCTTAGCACTTGAAGTTCTTTCCAACTGAGCTTTGAATTCGAACAGTTCTGCCTCAAGCTTCTTGGTCTTCTCAGCCAATAAATTATTCTTAAACCTCAGTGCTCCAATAGTCTGATTGGCTCATCAAACTTTGTGTAGATTTCTTCTTGCTCAAACTCCACATCACTAAGCTTCTTGGTGGCCAACCTATACAACTTCTCATGCTTTTCTAAGACCTTGTATAACTTTGCATAGGCTGTGTGGAATTCATCTTGTTCATCCATCTTCTCAAACTTAGACTCCATCAATTCCTTTTCTTCATCCACATCTTCAACAATCCCTTCGGTAGGGTTGACAGTGGTAGTGAAGGCATTTAGAATTCCATCATCCTCATTATCGGAGTCATCCTCAAGTTCGGTGTCGCTCAATGTAGCAGCAAGTGCCTTACTTTTCCCAATGGTCTTGAGATATGTTGGGCACTTCTGTTTCATGTGTCTAAAGCCTTGACACCTAAAATACTTGGGTCCTAAGGGAATAGTGTACTGACCGCCATCTCTAGAATCCTTCTTCCCTTCGTCTTGGCTCTTAGTCTGAGAAGAACTTGACTGTCTACGGTCCTTATTGAAGCTCTTTGCATTGGCATTCTTCATGAACTTCTTGAATTACCTGGTAATGTAGGACTTCATCTTAGAATCTTCATCATCAGAAGACTCATCAATGTCACTACTTTTGGCCTTTAGTGCCATGCTCTTGTTCTTGCTCGATTTCCTGATCTTAGACAAACCCAATTCATAGGTCTACAGAGTGTCAACCAGCTCTGTCAAAGGAATTTTGTCAATATCCTTTGATTCCTCAATCGCGGTGATCTTGGCATAGAATCTCTCGGGTAGAGATCTTGGCACCTTTTTCACAATTTTGGGTTCAAGAATGGTTTCCCCAATATTAAAAGTTGAGTTCACTATGTCCTTAAGTTTTGCATAGAACTCATCGAACGACTTATCCTCTTCCATCTTGATGTCTTCGAAGCTTGTAGTGAGCCTCTGTAGCTTCGAATCCTTGATAGCCTTGGTTCCTTCATAGGTTTTCTGGAGGATGGTCCATGCTTCCTTAGCAGTTTTAGTAAAGGATATTTTTTTGAATTCCTCATTCGTGACTGCACTGAATAGAGCATTCAATGCCTTACTGTTGAAGTTTGCCGCCTTGATCTTTGCATCATCCCAGTCCGCCGGCGTTTCCGTAGGCTTAGTCTAGCCTATCTCCATAGCTTGCCACACTTTCTCATCTAAAGACTGCAAGAAAGCTCTCATGCATACTTTCCAGTATGCATAGTTAGTGTCATCAAATAAAGGAGGTATAATAAGAGACTATCCTCTATCCATGACAAATAGGGGTCAATGGATCACACAGCAAATATTAACCCTAATCAGAGTGTGCCTACTCTGAAGAATGTATTGACCCCTTGTGATGAATTAATTGATTAATTACCCAAGTTTATTTATTAATCAAATTAACATGCAATTTGCATGGTAGCACAAACAAATCACCAACTAAGTAAATATGTAGCGGAAAATAAATGACATGATGATTTGTTTACGACTGGGGAAAACCTACATGGCAAAAACCCCACCGGGTGATTTTATGGTCACCACTCCCGAAAGTTCACTATTATCACAACAAGCAGTTACAAGTAAAAAAATCCCAGTACCTTATACCAACCTACAGTTGAACTCTTGCCCCAATACACAATTGGACTTGTTCTGTAGTGACAATCTCTTCTTTTATTACACAGCTCCCAGTACGTGACTAACCAATTGTGAGGATCCTACTACGCAATTTGATCACCAACTTAATAAGGATGTTAGCTGCAAAGTTCTTTAGTTCATCCAGACGATGAAGATCATGAAGTTGCTTGGTCACAAATCCCTACGTTGTACAAATACAACAGCTTCTTCAAGAGAAATATGAACTAGGGTAAACTAGATTTTCGGTTACACTTTTCTTCACAATAGTGGAATTGTGCTCTTGTGCACCTGTACAACCTTTTACGGCCCTTAAGATAATCTTTATATATGTTTAGGGTTGTGAGAAAAGAAAGCCCAAACATACACTCATGGATTGGATGAAAATCAGCTTTGAAAAAATGAACTTCATAAACCTCAATAGATAGCCATCTATTGAGCTAGTTGTCGAGCCATGGGCTTCAGCAGCTTTTAAATCTTGATAGATGCTAGCTGTCGAGCTTTAAAATCCAGCACTTCCTTACTTGATTCTTGGACAGACTTGCATGGCTTTAACACTTGAACTTGAAACCTTGTTTCTTGAAGTATTAAACACATCCTAGATCTACCCAATTACAAGTAAAGTGCGTTTTGTCAAAGGATTAGCCAATTACATAAAATTTTGACATATGTTCCTATCATTGAATCACATATGTCCTAACAGACAGTATTGTAGAGATTGTAAATATATTAAAAATATGAATCCAAAACAAAGCACTTACTAATCTTTGAATTCAGCAGTCTCAGGAATGTCCAAATCAATATAAACTCTTGTTCCACTTGTTGACAATAAGTTATACTCTCCTGCAATGCACATGATTCAATAGAAAAAAAAGTACATTGAAGTTTCAATGGAATCATCACTATAACAGAGAAAGGTCTAGATCAGAGGGCATAGAATCTTGTAGACATGTACAATACAGAGGTAAATAATCCAACTTTGCTGTACTAGATATAGATGCTAAAGATAATGACATTTGAGTAAAGGTTTGTCACATTTTGAAAACTGAAGGACCCCAAAAACCATGCTCTTGAAATGGATAAAAAAAAAAAAAAAAACCTCTCTCAACAAAGAAAAAAGTAAAGGGAGGGAATGAATCCCCCCAACACCAAGTGATGAATATCTTCTTAATTCTTATACATTGAAATGATTTTTCTCAGCTTAATAATTTAGAGACATAATTATCTTGCTTCATCACTGGTACACTAACTGGGACAGAAAGCTTAATTTCAGACACAACAGCTAGAACTGAAGAAGAATCTGTAAAAGCTTAAAGATAAAAAACAAGAATTGCGGAGTTGTCTTTACAAAAGATTGATACTGAAATTGAGATCAAAGTGATTCAATTTCCTGCTTTGAATTATCCTGGTTTCATTGTTGGCAGCAAATGTAATTAGGTACCAATCATTTGAAGCTGCCTTGAATTCCTGAATTGCTTCTTTTGAAGGTTTTGAGGCTTAAATAGAACATATCTGGCCTACTCTAAGATGTGCTTTACCATGAACTCTTATTTTGTTATTTCTTTGCTAATATTAATCAATTACTAATGGCTACTTTGGTAGGGTTTTAGTATTATTATTTTTTTATTATTGTTAAATTTTAATATTAGAAGGCCTGGAGTTCTAGGGGAAGCAGAGCATAAATACAATTCATACTTCCTTCTTCTAAAAAAAAAAGTGTCTTCTCTTTTAGGTACACATAAATTTTTTTTTTCCAGCGTACTTTAGGCTACTAATGTGAATGTTTTCTCATGTTTAAGCTTAAGTGAGAGAGACGGAGGGCATTTTCTAGGATCTTTGCACATAATGTCATTTTTATATTTTTACCTGTTTTTTGGGTAGCTAGGTTTCTTGGCATTTTTCTTTAATTGCTAATCTCTAACTCGTAAAGAATGAATTTCTGCTGCATAGGATGTTTATAATAGGGGTATTTTTGAAGTGTCCATTATGCCTTCAGAAATGTACTACCCAATTACTCAGACACCTTAACATTTGCAATCAATGAGGTCTGGTTAATTAATTACTTATATGAATGCTCTACAACCTAGCACGTCTGTTTGCTTGTGTGTATTCATGCATGCACGTTTGCTTCTGGTGTGTATCTGTGCATGTATGGTGCATGGTAGAGATTCCCATGATAATCTAATGCGATGTTTTCCATATTGTTTTGTCTTGTTAAGACCTAAGATCTTTACAGCTTTGAAATGCCTTTCTGCATGTTTCAGGATGGGAAATGGTGTACTGGTGACTCTGTAGATATGTCCCCACATAATGAATCATCAATCACTGCAAATGATGCTACAGTTAAAGACATGGAGGTAATCTTTTAATTTTTGCCTATTCCTGAATTATCTTTATGGTAAAAATTAAATTGAGTGAGGCATCCATGCTAACCCATACAAAGTTTGATGTTCATCATCTCTTCCTCAATAGGATTATGTTCTAGGCCCCATACCACCTCCCACTCAAAAATTTTCAAATTCACAAATAATAATAAAAATTTTCAACCAAATTCAAAATTATAAAATCTACAGGGCATTCAATAATCAAATAGAAAATAACAAACTAAATCTAAGTTTCCAGCCAGTTATACAACTTCTTAATTGGATGCTTACATAATAATTCAGCAAAAATACTTTGTATTTCAATCAATTGGATGATTTCTTATGTAGTTCAGAAGATTGTTTTTAAGAGAAATAGAAAAGAGAAATGAACTTGCCTTTAAAAGTCTTGACAGTCAAACATGTAGCTATTATGATAAAAGGACCTGGATTTTCAGTAAAGAAGCTCTCCTCAACTTGATTTGCATCTGATCCCAAAAGTGTAAGATTTATTTCATTTCCCCTTTTCAAATTTTCCACTGTTATAGTGTAAGTTCAAATAATATAAGTGCATGCATTGGCTTATCAAAAATAAAAAAATAAAAAGCGCATGTATTGAAAATATATATATATATATATATATATTTAAAAGTCATACTCTATAGTCATGACATTTATGTTTCTCATCGAGACATTTGATCCTTTGATGCAAGGTTGCTTAATCGGTTCAACACCAATCACATTTGCAATGATATCTAGGCATTACAAAGCTGTGTATGTAATTATTTTCATATATAACAAAAATATAACACATAATTATTAAAAAATTTAATATAACGCATAACATATATAGAGATACCTGATAGCTGGACATGTTAATTAACGCGTTTATGTATTTTATTGTAGTCAACAAATTCGAATTTATGACATGGTATATCGACATCAGTCTCCTTTATTTCCTTAATGCTAGTTGTTCAATCTGAACATGATCTTGAAGTCACTGTCTACTACTTTATACAATGCATTGCCATCAACCAAGAGAAAATAAGAGAGTTCATACAATTTTCCTTCTTGCAGAAGAGGCTTGAACTTTTTAGCAATATTATTTCGAATGATTGCATGTATTGCATTATTTTGTAAGTAAAGTGCATTAGTTTTATATAGATAGAGTTCATGGTTTATATAATGATCGAACAATATTAAAAGCTATAGAAGAAAAACAAACTTGCTCATCGATTAAAATCATATCTAAACTAATAATATCATTTTTTTATGAGTTGATTGCATTCTACATCCTTGATATTCTGATCTTGACTTTCCAATTTTCTTTGTGTTTATCTATACAAAGCTGATTAAGGAGAGAATATTGCACCATCTTGGATCCCTACCTGTATAGATTAATAAATTTGAAAGTTTATAAAAAATTCAAACTTTCATTTAGATACTTCATAGAATAAAACAAAACAAAGTAGTATAACAAAGACACCAAAAAGTAATTAGCTTGTTAAAGATAGAAAATAGTAATTAGCTTGTATTCAATTATCTTATAGACATGAAATTTAACAAAACAGTAAGCATATAAAAAGTGGCTAAATCAATTTGGAGGAGATAAACAAAAAAATAAATAATATATAAAATTATGTTACCTTTATTAGTTGGTTTCTTGAGTCAAAGATTGGTAAAAACTTCTTTATACACAATATTTTTTGTTTCAGACTTTTTTTCAGTCTCATCATTAATGATGAGGAATTTTAGTCCATTTTGCTTGTAACTCTAGACACTGCAACGTACAATTGCCCATGACTAAAAACAGGTTTTGGCAAATACACTCCAACATGTTACAATGATTGTCCCTGGCTTTTATTTATAGTCATTGAAAAGCACACTGAAATTGAAAATTGTCATCTCTTTAAAACGAATGGCCATTTTGAATCACTTGGAGATAATGTTATTCTTGGAATGAACACACGTTTGCCTATATTAGTGCCAATTTTGATTTCTGCTTCTATCACCCATGTAGCCAATCTTGTCATAATGAGTCTTGTTCCATTACAAAGACCTTCATTCTTGTTAGGTTCTAAGACTTTAGGAACTAAATGTATTAGAACTTCAATTTGTAATGTGTTGGCAAACCATGATCAAAACTTTGAGTCTAGATTTAGGTTGCTTAAAGTGTGTTTAATTGTAAAGTAGGAATTGAGTGATTGCAGGATTTATTGGTGTAAATCTGCAAGGCTTGATCAATCAAAAATTAGACTTGATCGATCGAACTTCGTGTAGATTAATTTTCTGTAGAATTTTCCAACTTAGCCCGAGCCCGGTTTGACGTGTAGGGTTTTATGTTTTACTTCAAGTATAAAAGGAAAAACACCAGCTATGTTTTAGAAGTCTTTGATATGCTATGTGTTGAATCTCTAGTGAGATCTAGAGGTGTTTATCTTCATACACACTTAGGGTTATCAAGTTCAAGATTCATGTCAAAAACTTGGTGATCGCTTCAGTTGTTGCATAAAGAACTTAAAGAAGATCTGAAACCTTTGAATGGAGTCTCAAAATCATAAGTAGGAGAACTTGTGTTTGTAGTAGATCAAAGAAAGAAGTAGTCCGTGGACTCGGAGCTGTCACGTGGTCGTGGTAGTAAATTTTCTACTCGAGGTAGCAATAGGATGTTAATTATCTAAGTCTTATTGTACAAACTTTAATTTTTTCATAGTGGATCTATTTTACCTTGAGGATTGCTAAGTTAAATCCTCCCCAGGTTTTTTACCTGTTTGGTTTTCCTGGGTTATCATATCGTGTGTCCTTTATATTTTCGCATTATTTACATGATATGATTTGCTTGTGTTAACCTAGATCTGAATAATTTATCTAAGTAATCACTTGGCTAAATAACTAGGTTAAACGTGTTTTTTAAGGGGTCTAAAAATGTACAATTCTGATTCAAGTTTCTAAGCAACATTATAGGCAAACTTATTTTTAATGTCAGTTTATGGTTTGGCTATTCTGGAAATCTTAACGTGTTCAAAATTTCAATAGTATACAGGATATCTTGTTCAGGAACATTTGAAGAAGCCTTGCATATAGAATCTGAACTTAGATATTCGTGAACTTCTCCATTTAAGGATGACATAATGTAGTCATTTAGTTCTTCTACAACTTCATTTGTAGGGGCGAGAATTGCCCTATCTTGTAGGTAACTTGGATTTGTGTATTTATTTTCCAATCCTGGATATATGTTGTTGATAATACCTTGCATTGGATTCTCTGAAGGTTGGATAATCAGATCATTTGGAATTGAAACGTTATCATCCCCATCTCCTTCTTACAATTCACCATTACCTATTTTAAGAATCCACTCGCTAAAGTCCTTTATAGATGATGTTTCAATTCCACTCATATTGTTCTATAGAAGCCTCATATTTGTTTGGAGTTTAAAGACATGACAATCATTCCATAGATATGACTTGCTAATTGAGGATTGGACTATATTTTCTTGTCTTCCCTTTCTCATAATTGGAAGTATTTGTCGAAAATCACCACCTAGAACTACAACTTTACTACCAAAAGGTTTTTCAGCATTTTAAAGATCTTCAATTTGTAGTATATCTCGTAACGTGTGGTCAACAGCTTCAAAACAATTCCTATGTGCCATCGGCGCTTCATCCCAAAGATAATTCTTGTTTTTGGGAGAAGTTCCGCTGCTTGTGTTCTTTGCTTTATGTCACAAGTAGAGTCATCATTTACATTAATTCGGATATGAAATCTTGATTGAGCAGTCCTTCCACCAGGAAGCAACAAAGCTGCAATTCCTTAAGACGCAATAGCAAGAGCAATTTTGCCTTTTGATCTTATACCTGGCAGGATGGTTCTATAAAGATACGGTTTACCCGTTCAACCATGTCCATAGACAAAAAACAATCCCCCTCTTTCAGTAGCAACAACTTCCATTATAGAATTGTAGATTATTCCCTGTTCATTGTTTAGGTCAGAAATTAGGATCTCATTCCCTATTCCCATTCTGAATAAGATCTATATCTGGCTGGGGCATTTATGGATAATCTCTAAGTGATCTTCCACAATGTTAGAGGATTTGTTCAATTTTATACAATCCATAATTTCTTAATTGGTCATCTGATAAGATTAGTTCTTGGATTTGGAGGATACGCCTTGGCCTATTTAGTATATATTCTGTAATTAGTTTCCAGTTGGATTTCCAAAGACTTAATGGATCAGCTACTTCATAGAAAAATAGCATTGTTACAAATAGTTGACGCAATTGTTGCCCACTGGCCCAACTCGAAGCTCTAATTAGGGAATCATGCCATTCTTTGTCATCATCAAGAAGTCCAAGTGCATAACAGGCTTCCTTATAAGTTGGATAAGTAACATCGTTTGTAGTCCTTAATTCTTTAAAGTTTCTTGGACCTTTGACAATGTTAAGCAACATTCTCAAATAAAATCTTTCTCCACTTGAAGGATGTGCATAATACACTCTTCCAATACAATATTTAGATTTCCTTCTTTGCCATTGCTTGTCATTACTATGCCATACCCATTTTGTAGGAAATTTAGCATAAGTCGACTCTTGAGCATCTTCAAAAGCCTCATTTGTTTTCATCCATTCTATAAACTTTGTTTCTTCAATACCAGATACATTTAAAACTGTACGTTTTTAGACCCCTTAAAACATAAGTTGTTTAACCTAGTTATTTAGTCAAGTGATTACTTAGATAAATTATTCAGATCTAAGTAAAAAAAAAAAACAATCATATCATGAAAAGCAATGCGGAAAACAAAGAACACAACGATATGATAACCCAAGAAAACCAAACTGGTAAAAAAACCTGGGGGGGATTTAACCTAGCTATCCTCAAGGTAAAACAAATCCACTATGAAAAAATTGAAGTTTTACAATAGCGACTTAGACCACTAAAATCCTATTACTACCTCGAGTAGAAAACATACTACCATGACCACGTGACAACCCCGAGTCCACGGACTACTTCTTTCTTGGATTCACAACAACCACAAGTACTCCCACTTGTGTTTTCTTTAAGCTCTTTAAGCAGCAACTGAAGTGATCACCAAGTTCTCGACATCAATCTTGATCTTGATAACTCTAAGTGTGTATGAAGGCAAACACCTCTAAATTTTCACAAGAGATTCACACACACAACATAAAAACAACCTTCTAACTATAACTCTATCACCGAGCCTCGTGCTCTATTTTTGTTGTCCCTTCTAGAGCACCTCACTAGAGATTTTTCTTCACATTTTATTCTTTCTATTATAGATGTCTATAAGGATACGGCTACCCGTGATAAGCTTATTTTCCCTTCAGCTATCATGCGAATTTTGAGCCATTTTTTTGTTCCTTTTCCCTCTTCCGACAACTTTATCGTCATGTGTGCCTTTGATGCCGCTACTATTAAATGGAGAAAGGTGCAGTTTTGATCGAGGTGGTTTGTTGTGGCAGCTCCTCCCGCTCCCTTAGCTTCATCTACCTCCGCTCCCTCTACTTCAGCGGGAGGTGTGATTCTGGATGCGATTGTCAGTTCGTTTAAACCCCTTAAACCCAACAGATTAACCTAGTGAATTAGCCAAGTGAAAAACTTAGGTAATTTAATTAAATCTAGGTTAACACAAATAAGCAAAAATAACAAAGCAGAGAAAAAATAAATAACACAAAGATATGATGACCCAGGAAAACCAAACCGGTAAAAAACCTGGGGCGGATTTGACCTAACTATCCTCAAGGTAAACTGAATCCACTATGAAAGAATCGAAGTTTACACAACAAGACTTAGACCACTAACATCTTATTGCTACCCAAGTGTAGGAAACTTACTACCATGACCCCATGATAGCTTTGAGATCCACGGACTCCTTCTTTCTTGAATTCTTCAGCAAATCCACAAGCGCACCTGCTTGTATATCTTTGTGCTCTTTTGATTCTGCAACTGTATTGATCTACACAACTCTTGACATGAATCTCAAGTTTGTAAACCCTAAGTGTATGTGAAGGTAAACACCTCTAGATCTCACAATGAGATTCACAAACACAGCATTCAGAACTCTAAAAACGTGGCTAGGGTTTTCCCTTATATACTTAGGGCAAAACATAAAACCCTATACATTAAATGGACTAGGGCTGAGTTGGAAAATTCTGCAGAAAAACGATCTGCCCGATTTTCGATCGATCGAGTCTAATTTTTGATCGATCGAGTCTGACAGAAAGTGAACAGTAATTCTGCACAACAACTCGATTCCAACTTTACATTAAGACCCATACTTTGAGCAAAGTCTAACACACAACTTAAAGAATGTTTTGATCATGGTTTGCCAACATTACAAATTGAAGTTCTAATACATTAGATCCTAATTCTTAGAACCTAACAGCGATCATAGCGCAGTTTCAGCGCATGGATGCTTGCCTAGATGCACTCACTAATGAGTTGTATCAGGTGAACACCAGTGTTGGCCGTATTACTAGATGGCAGGCTCATCTTGGGGGCTTCGTTGAGTCTCCCTCTCCTTCACCAGAGGCATCTAAGGACAACGACTTCGACGATGATGAGGATGATGATAATGGAGATGCTAGCTCTTCTGGTTCAGATGAGATGTTTACTTGACACTTTTACCCTTTGTCACTCGTGACAAAAAAGGGGAGTAGTTTTGGTATATGAGAGTAGTCATACTTAGGGGGAGAGTTAGTATAGGACCATTTTGTTAAGGGGAGTGTTGTTATTTGAGGGATGTAGTGAGGATATTATGTATCTTTTCTTTTCTTTCTATTTAAGATACATTGTTCATGTACCTTAGATCTTGTGATCATATTGTGATAGCAAACCTTGTACCTATTTATATATATGCATTTGCAGTTGCTATTACAGTTCTTTCACCTATCTCTTCATGTGTTGTTTCTTTTCTCTCTTTATACACATGTTTCTTTTACTTGTACGCAATCTATTATTTCTGTTTCACACTAAGATGCCGTGATGAGTTTTGTTTAAAGTGTTTCAGAAATACAGATTGCCAAAGTTTTTCTTGCCATAGACTCTCTTCTTGCAAAGTTTTTCAAGAGTTTGTGTTAGGATAGATTTTATTGTATTCAACAAGTGAATATGAGTTAAGGAATTTATGACTTCTCTCATATGTTCATTTGTTTATTGTGGTTTTGTCACGGATTTCCAAAGGGGGAGATTGTTAGGACATATGTGATTCACTTGTTAGAACATATGTCACTATTTTTATGTAATTGACTAATCCTCTGATAAAACGCACTTTACTAGTATTTGGATAGATCTAGGATGTGTTTAATATTTCAAGAAACTTTTTTTCAAGATCAAGTGTTGAAGCCATGCAAGTCTGTCTATGATTCAAATCTGAAAAGTGCCTGTTATTAAAGCTCGACAGCTAGCCATCTATCGAGCTTGAAGAGCTGTTCCAGCCTCGTGGCTTGATAGCTAGCTCGACAGATAGGCATCTATCTAGGTTTATGAAAAATAGAATTTCAATTCTGTTTTGACTTCAATCCATGATTATGTGTTTAGGCCTTCTTTTCTCACAACCCTAGACATAGAAAATGATTACTTTAAGGGCCATCAAAGTGGACAAAAGCTGCACAAATGTTGAGCAAAGTTTGTTCTGGCAAATTATGACCAGAGACAGAATTTGCCTTAGTTTATCTTTCTTGTGAAGAAGTTGCTATGTTTGTACACCGTAGGGTTGTGACCAAGCATCTTCTGGATCTTCATCGTGTGATGAATTGAAGAACTTTGCAGCCAACAACCATCTTTAGTTGATGAATCAAGTCGCGTACTAGGATCTGCGTAATTGGTTAGTCATGTACTGGGAGTTGTGCAATACAAGGAGAAATTGTCACTACAGAATAAGTCCAATTGGGTATTGAGGTAAAGGTTCAACTGTAGGTTGGTATAAAGTATTGGGATTCCTTTACTTGTAATCGCTTGTTGTGATAATAGTGGATTCTCGGGAGTGGTGACCTTAAAATCACCCGGTAGGGTTTTTGCCGTGATTGGTTTTCTCCATTCATGAACAAATCACCGTGTCATTTATTTTTTGCTACGTACTTAGTTTAATTGATGATTTGTTTATGCCACCATGCATTTGCATGTTAATTTGATTAATTAATAAAATTGGCTAATTAATCAATTAATTCATCACAAGGGGTCAATACATTTTTGGCCTATCAAGTGGTATCAGAGCAGGCACACTCTGATTAGGTTTACTCTTTGTGTGTGATCCATTGACCCCTGTTTGTCATGGATAGAGGACAATCTTTGATCATACCTTCTTTATTTGATGGTATTAACTATGCATACTGGAAAGTACGCATTAGAGTTTTTTTGCGGTCACTAGATGAGAAGGTGTGGCAAGCTGTAGAGATTGGCTGGATCAAGCCAAAGGAAGTGCTGGCCGATTGGAATGATGCTAAGATCAAGGCGGCAAACTTCAATAGCAGAGCATTGAATGCCTTGTTTAGTGCGGTCACCGATGAGGAGTTCAAGAAGATATCTTCCACTGAAACTGCCAAGGAAGCATGGACCATCCTCTAGACAACCTATGAGGGAACCAAGGTTGTCAAGAATTCAAAGCTGCAGAGGCTCACTACAAGCTTTGAAGAGATCAAGATGGAGGAGGATGAGTCTTTTGATAAGTTCTATGCCAAGCTTAAAGACATAGTGAAATCTGTTGGGGTTTATGCCCTAAAATCCAATTTATTGGCATGTCATAAATGATTAAATTGTTTAATTATATGAGACTATTTATAAATGAACTAATGGGGCATTATCTTAGTCCATGAGATGCATCGTATGTGATTTATGTGATTTAGTCACAGAAGATATAAATCACAAGTTCTTTGTAAACTCAGAATTTTAGTTTGTAGTCGGTGATGAAATTGGGCATTTCATTTGCAAAGACTATAACATATCAACTAAGATGATTTGTCTTGATCATGGAAATGGAGATTTCTAGTTGGTATGTTGATATGTTTTAAGAGTTAAGACATATTGAACTGAACCGCTGTGAGATTTATTATTCTCCTAACGACTGTCAAATGAATAATAAATCTCACGACTTCTATTTACATCAACTTTAAATCCTGAGAGAATAATGGACCTGATCATGAGATGTAGGTTGCTTTGATATATCAGGAGTGAGATCTATAAGTTACGGTCAAAACCTCAGTATGTTGGGTAGCCGCATTTAGTGTTGATGGAACATATATTCTCAAGATGGAATTCATAATCTCTTAACGGAGATATAAAATATTCCCTTGAGATAAGTTTAATGGGTTTAGTTATTCAGAATGCTGGGCCGAACCACTTTAGTAAGGAGTTACTAAAGTATATATTTATGAAATTGGATTTCATAAATATATGATGAATAACATAAAAGATTAAACTGAGTACTCAAGGATTAAGATGTAGTAATTTTCAAAGTGGCAGTCAACTTTCATAACTTTGTATTACTACGAATATTTTAATGAAGGCGTTGCATGTATAATAAAGTCTTGGGATATAATTTATTAATAAGGCCTAGAGTGCAATTAAATTTATATAGTGGTATTAAATATAATTGATGGTAACTTTGGACTTGTCAAGAGTTGATAGAAAAGCCCAAGGCCCATTGGAGCTAGTGTCTTATTGGTCCCTTTTGGTCCTACTCCAAGCCACACACTAAAACCCAATTGGAAAGGCCCAATAGGCCGACCCAATTAGATAATCAATTAGTTATAAAAGGGAGAAATATACAGAATTTTTTTATAAGAGAAAAAGATGCATCATTGTGAAGTGGTGTGTATGTGCAAGTGAAGCCACTCAATTATTCTCCCTTAGAAAATGATTGAGAGACCACAATTCTTGAGCTTAAAGTGGAATTGGAGTGAAGATTAAAAGCATTCCCAAGTACTTTGAATCTTTTGTTTTGAATTTCACCGCACCAAGGTACGCAATGTCGTTCTTAAATTCTGAAATTTACATAGTGCATGTTATCAATCATGAATGAAATAGATCCATTTTTGTTGCTTCCGCTGTGTGTTTCGTATGAGATACAAAACCAGATTTTCCTACAAAATCAACTTTTAATCTTGGGGAGACCATTCCTGAACCCAAGATTGTAAGAAAGGTGCTCAGATCTCTGCCAGAGAGATTCCATGCCAAGATCACTGCCATTGAGGAATCAAAGGATATTGACAAAATCCCTTTGACAGAGCTAGTAGGCAACTTGAAGACCTATGAATTGGGTTTGTCTAGGATCAGAAAGTCAAGCAAAAGCAAGAGCATGGCACTGAAGGCCAAGAGCAGTGATACTAACGAGTCTTCAGACGATGAGGACTCCATGATGAAGTCCTACATTACCCGGCAGTTCAAGAAGTTCATGAAAAATGCTAATGCAAAGGGCTTTGATAAGGACCGTAGACAGTCAAGTTCTTTTCAGTCTAAGAGCCAAGACAAAGGGAAGAAGGATTCAAGGGATGGTGGTCAGTACACTATTCTCATAGGACCAAGTGCTTTGGGTGTTAAGGTTTTGGTCATATGAAACAAGAGTGCCCTACTTATCTCAAGACCATCGGAAAGAGCAACGCACTTGCTGCTACACTATGAGACACCAAGCCTGAAGATGATTCTGACAATGAGGATGACGAAATCTTGAATGCCTTCATTGCCACAGTCAATCCTATTGAAGGGATTGTTGAAGATGTGGATGAAGAAGAAGAATTGGTGGAGTCCAAGTTTGAGAAGATGGATGAACAAGATGACATCCACATAGCTTATGCAAAGTTATACAAGGTCTCCGAAAAGCATGAGAAGTTGTATAGGTTGGCCACCAAGAAACTTAGTGATGTAGAGCTCGAACGTGAAGAACTCTCCACAAAGTTTGATGAAGTAAATCAAACTATTGGAGCAATTAGGCTCGAGAACAATTTCTTGGCTGAGCAGACCAAGAAACTTGAAGCAGAGCTATTTCAAGTTAGAGCTCAATTGGAGAGGACTTCAAGTGCAAAGCTTGACGAGATGCTCAGTATTCAGAAATTTGCTTCCAATCGAACCGGTTTAGGGTATGATTTCTCTTCTCCTAACATTGTTTTTACTAGTTCTACCATTTTTGTTCCTCCTGATAATAATGCTGAAACTACGAACATTAATGTTAAAAATGAATTAGCTAGTGAGAACATAGACAAGGGTAAGTCTATCTTAGGATCACCCCTTAAACTTGCTAAGAATGAGACTAAAAATCCTAGGACTAAGAAGGATAACTCTCAAAAGCCGAAATAGAAGAAGCAGCATCTCTATCATCACTATGGTGTAGCCGGTCATACTCGACTAAATTGCTATAAGTGGTTAGCCACTCAACAAAGCAACGGCATGCTCGCAACAGGAACCCAGAATCAGTTCCCACCTTCTTTTGCTCCCCTTAGAAATCTTCGTAAAGCCCCCATGTTCCTTTCAAACTTGAACGATTTTAATTCTTCCACCTCACCTCCAGTTCAAGGTTTCACTCAAAGGAAAGGTTCTTCGAAGGTGTGGAAGGAAAAACGAACTAAGTGATTCTATCACTTATTCTCTCTCTCCCCTTCTTGTTTTTGTTTGCATTACTTGTGTGTTTTCCTTTCAAGTTTTGAGTCAGTTTAGTTTTATGCATTATTTTGTTTTGTTTAACATTTTTTTTTTTTTTGCCTATTTTTCAGTTTTTCTTTGTTTTGTTTTCATATAAAAATAAACAAAAAAAATTGAAAAATCAAAAAAATACAACAATAGTGTGTGTTTGTGTACATTGGTACTTGTGTACCTTGGATGGCCATTGAAACAAAGTTATTTAAACTTTGTATCATGTGTAGCTTAGATGAGCATCTCTATGCACAACTAAGCAAGTGAGCTTTGTGGCCCGTGTTTGTGATGAGTAAGATTAAGTAGTCTCTTGTACTTAACACTCGTATCACTCTTTTTGACGGGTAAGACTAGAAAATCCTTAGAGAAAGGTATAAATAACCATCTCACCACTATTACCTGCCAATCATGAGATGACATCCATATGCTTCAGCATAGCAAAAGTGCAATGTCAAAATCTTAACATAATTGGGTATTTATTTTCTCTCTCTTATATGCCCATGCATGATGTGCTTAATAAAAAAAATATGCAAAGAAATAAAAGCAAAAAGATTAAAATGCTTTATATATGATTGCAAGTGTGTATTCTAGGAGATGTGGAAGTTATAGGATGTACCTCGAAGGTAATAGTCCCCATCAAATAGTTATAATTGTGTGAGTTAAAGTGATTTTCTCATGTCTCAAATCGTCATAACATGTATACACTTATGCAATCTTGCGATGTTTTTCACACACAACACGCAATATTCTTTGCTACTTTTGATACATGTGCAGGTACAATGTGATTTGGCCATCACAAAATTTACATGTGTTAATGTATGCTCACTAAACTGTATTGACTTATTTTTGAAATATAAAATTGGTTAAACTTGTTTAGTGTGTGTGTGTGTGTGTGTGTTTTTGGGATCAATGTGCTTAAAATTTTTGTTGAGAGATGATTTTGAGAATTCAAAATGTTGTTTGGATGCTTGGTTGAGTTGCATGCTTGATTGTATTCAAATCTATGTTTTTCCCTTCTTAAAAAATTGTTTTTAAGCAATCTTAATAGCTCCTTGACACCTGGCTATCTGTCAAGCTCTTAAGCTGTTTCTTATCGTAATCTCGACACCTCTCGACAGCTAGGTGGATCAATCTAGATTTCTTCTGTCTCCTCGATAGCTCCTCAATACCTCCTCAATTCATCGAGCTTATTTTGCTGCGTACACCTTTGGACATCTCTCGATAACTACAACTGTCTAAGCTTTTAAAGCTTGACACCTCTCTCGACACCTCTATCTGTCGAGAATTACTGAGCTTGTATATAAATGGTCTTCACGATCTTCGGTTCATTTTTCTCGATCTCTTTTGATCTGTCCGTGTCTCTCTCACTCCCAAAACCTCTCTCACTCACTTTCAGCCTCTTCCTTAAGGATTCTTCAAGCTTATTCAAGTTTTTCTTCACTTGGTAAGTCTCTAATCCCTTATTTTCATGCATTTCATGCTTTAAAACCTAAGTTTTTGGGATTTCTGCAAAATTTGGGGTTTTTCAAAATCAAAGAGGTTTTGTGAAATTTTTGGCATGGGTTTTGAAGATTTGATCTTAAAAACTTCATGCATTGCATCACATTTGCATTATAACAGTATTATCATGCATTTTAGATGTGTGCAAATTGATTGTGTGCTGGTAGGATTGGATTGGATTGGGCTGAGCCCATGATGCTTTTTATATTACATATCACATGCTCTTGCATTTTCATGCATACGTCCTTTACATTCAATATCTTTTTGTATATTTGAGCTATGTTGAAACTTTTCTGGGTGTTTCTTTCTTTCCCCTCACACTTTAGTTTATGTTAGAGCGTTAATGGCACCAAAACGTAAGTCTGCTCTATCCTAGAACCCTCTTCGTTCCGAGGCATCTACAAAATTCATGTAAGATTCTTGTTTTGCCTTATAATATACACACCAATTTTATTTGTTAAGACATATGTGATTCACATGTTAGGAACATATGTCACTATTTTACGTGATTGGCTAATCCTTTGACAAAACGCACTTTACTTATATTTGGGTAAATATAGGATGTGTTTAATACTTCAAGAAATCTTGTTTCAAGATCAAGTGTTAAAGTCATGCAAGTTTGTCCAAGATTCAAGCTGAGAAAGTGTCTGTCATTAAAGATCAACAACTAGCTCGACAATTAGCATTTATTAAGTTTGAAGAGCTGTTCCAACCCCGTGGCTCAACAGCAACTCGATAGATAGCTATTTATCGAGGTTTAAGAAAAACAAATTTTTCTGTTCTGTTTTCTTCCAATCTTTGATTGTATGTTTGGGCTTTCTTTTCTTACAACCCTAGACATATAAAATGATTATTTTAAGGGCCATAAAAGGTGGACACAAGTTGCACAAGTGTTGAGCAAAGTTTGTTCAAGAAAATTGTGACCGGAGACAGAATTTACCTAGTTCATCTTTCTTGTGAAGAAGTTGTTGTGTTTGTGCACTGTAAGGTTTTGTGACCAAGCATCTTCTTGATCTTCATTGTGTGATGAACTGAAGAACTTTGCAGCCAACAACCTTCCCTAGTTGGTGATTGAAGTCGCATACTGGGAACCGTGTAATTGGTCAGTCACGTATTGGGAGCCGTGTATTACAAGGAGAGATTGTCACTACAAAACAAGTCCAATTGGGTATTGGGGTAAGGGTTCAACTGTAGGTTGGTATAAGGTACTGGGATTCCTTTACTTGTAACTGCTTGTTGTGATAATAGTGAATTCTCGGGAGTGGTGACCTTAAAATCACCTGGTGGGGTTTTTGCCGTGTAAGTTTTCCCCATTCGTAAACAAATCATTGTGTCAATTTATTTTCCACTGCACACTTAGTTTAATTGGTGATTTGTTTGTGCTACCACGCTTATTGCATGTTAATTTGATTAATTAATAAACTTGGATAATTAATCAATTAATTTCATCATTAGGGGTCAATACGTTTTTGGCTTATCAAGTGGTATCAGAGCAAGCACACTCTGATTAGGTTTAATCTTTGCTGTGTGATCCATTGACCCCTGTTGTCATGGCTGCAACCGGCTTGAAGAGATCTTTGTTTTCAAATACATCTTGTTTTTCTAATCTTTGCTTGTTTGAGTGTATCAGAAAATACAAGTCTAAAAGTTATTCGAATTCTATTATGATGATGACTGTCAGTTCGTTTAGACCCCTTAAACCCAACAGATTAACCTAGAGAATTAGCCAAGTGATTAACTTAGGTAATTTAATTAAAACTAGGTTAACACAGATAAGCAAAAATAAACAAAGCAGCGGAAAATAATCAACACAAAGATATGATGACCCAGGAAACCACACCGGTAAAAACCTGGGGAGGATTTGACCTAGCTATCCTCAAGGTAAACTGAATCCACTATGAAAGAATTGAAGTTTACACAATAGACTTAGACCACTAACATCCTATTGCTACCCGAGTGTAGGAAACTTACTACCATGACCCCATGATAGCTCCGAGATCCACGGACTCCTTCTTTCCGGAATTCTTCAACAAATCCACAAGCGCACCTGCTTGTATATCTTTGTAAAACACAAACACCACCGTTTGTGACTTTGAGACTCCACTCAAAGGTTTAGCAACACAAACTCTCCTGTTTGTGACTCCAAGACCACCCTTGAAGGTTTAGATCATCAGCTCCTTTGATGACTAGAGAAGGCAGAAACTTCAGCAATACCGGATCTTGAGATTCTTCAAGGAACAACACCAGTAGAAGTAATAAGAGAGGTTTTAGGAACAAAACCCTAAATACAAAAGAGGCACACTCTTTTCTCTCTAAAAAGCCTTATAAAAAACGTGCTTAGGATTTCCTTTATATAGTGGGAGAAGTAGATTTGAAACCCTAATCCTTAATGGGCTAGAACTGCTGTTTGGGTCAACTTAAAATTCTGCAGATACGACTTTCGATCGGTCGAGCCTGTTTTTCGATCGATCGAACCAGGCAGATTCTGAAATCTTCTTTCTGCAGCTTACATGTTCTTGTGTGCTCACGATTTGCCAATTTTTCTAAACTTTTAGAACCTAACAATCTCCCCCTTTGGCAATTCGTGACAAAACTTTCATACAAAATGAAATGTTAAAATACAAGAACAACCCAATACAATAAAATGCCCAATTACATCACAAATCCCAATCTAAGACTCTTAACCTAGAAGTTGCCAAGAAGAGGTAGAAGGTCTTGATCAGAATGTACCTGTCTTTCCTGAAACACTCAACAAACACATCACCACATGTGTGGAAAGAAAGACATATAAACAATAATATGAAACAGAATATAAAAACACAAATAAATTCTAACTCTCCCCCTAAGTTAGATACAACAAAAAGTTTTTATATTCTCCCCCTAAACAAAACAAATTTATCTCCCCCTAAACAACACAAACAGGATTCCCACATTTCATTTATTTCTCCCCCTTTTTGCCACGTATTGACAAAGACAACTCAAACAAAGAGTAAAGTGACAGTAAACATGAGAGAAAAAGGAGAACCAAGGGAACATAAAACAGTTCAGCTCTATAGAAAATAGAGAGAACTCCCCCTATAAACAACAAAGACCAAAAAAAATTTCTCCCCCTATAAAAATAGGAAAAACAAAACAAGTTTTGGGAAAAACAGTTTTGGGAAAAATTTAGGAGGTGGGGATAAATAAAAACACACAAACCAAAAAAAATTGAGTTGGGGATACACATGAAGAAAAATATTCTCTCTTTCAATAAATGCAAACTTGACACTATGTGACCCATAAATAGTTGCATGAGTAGAGAAAATATTTGCACATTATTATCCATCATATCTCTTAAGAAAAATATTTTCTGTAGTTCACACATCAAGAAAAATATCATATACTAAAATGTACAAAGGACTCAAAAATTAATCAATCAATTTTTAATTCAAGTTGAGTACCCAATTTAGCAAAGTGTATGCATGTTATGTGTGAAAACAATGAGATATGACTGCAAAACTGCAAGATGGATACAAAAACAATGCAATTCATGTGAATCCTAAACATAAATGATGCATAAAAAAATTTGGACAAAAAACTTAGAAACTGAAAATTTTTCAGTTTCGATCGATCGAGCATCGATCGAATACCAATCGAGTCAGACAGAATCAAACCAAAAATTTTAATCGCAATTTCGATCGGTCAAGAGACAGAGTCGATCGATCGAAAATCTGGAAAAATTAAAATTTTGAAAAACAGTGCAATTTTATGCAGAATCTCCTCAAAGCACAATATTTCATGAATGAAATGCATGAGTATGAAACTAAAAGTTTTTCAAAAACACATGAATACAGCCCAGATCTTCCAAAATTAAAATTTTTAATCAATTTGTCCTTAAAAACTCAAATTTTGCATCAAAATCAAGGAACATATAATCTTGGATGGCCACAACAAAATCACACACAATAACATGTACAAAGTTTAGTAAAGAGTAACTTTGTGTAGTGTGTGCAACTAGCAAAAGCTTGAGATACATGTGAGGTGATATGTGAATAGTAATCAATCACAAAGTCTACAAAATTCATCACATAAATTTGAAAGAGACTATCACCTAAAGAGTTACATCATATAACTCTCACATCTCCTAGAATAAAAGCTTGCAATCATGTAAGTTTCTTGATTTGCCTCATAATGTACACACCAAATTTTAATTAAATTGTGAAATTATTATAGCCCAATAATGTACACACCAATTTTAACAATTTTAAACCGAGGCTGCACCTTATGTTCTTGTTGTGCATGTGCTACACTTTCTCGAGCACAAAATCTTATGATATGCACTTAGGTGTTCATGATTGGCTAGTAAATAGTGGTGAGATAGTTATTTATGCCTTTCTCAATAAGATCAAGTCCGACAATCAAAGGCATGTGACATCAAGATCAAGATCATGTAATCAAAAACTATAAACATCTTCCCACACAACATGCACTACAAAGCTTACACTAGTAACGTGCAATAAAATAAGCTCATCCAAGCTAAACAAAGTACATAAACATGTTATGTAAAGATAATCTGGCCAACCTTGATTACAAACCCATGAAATGTAATACAAAACACAAAAATCTTTTTGGTTAAAAAAAATTTATGACCAAAACTAAAAAACACACTTTATGCTAAATAATTAAAAAAAATGCAAATGCAATGCATGACAGTGCTTAACTAAGCTATAGAGGGTACACAAACAAGAAATATCAATTTCTTAATTAACCCATGAGTACATGTACAAACTAGTACATACTCACACACAATCAAAAAATAGCTTAGCACTTATATAACCATGCTATTCAAGTTTCTCCACAATGTCAAGCATGCTCTAAATCAAGAGAGAGATATTATAATTCATGTAATCCTCAAAACAAATAAAACAAGACACAAAATAAAATATTTTTGTCTTTTTAAAATTTTTCAAAGTTTTTGGATTTTTTTTTAATAAAAAAAAAAACAAAACAACTAAAAACAGAAACAAAACATGTCCACAAATAATTGAAAGAATTAACTTAGGGACAAGTCAGCAACACTCACCTTAGAGAATCTTTTCTCACCCATATAGCATGAGTCTTCGACTTTGTAGGTGAAAATCCATGTGAAGCAGAGTGTATTTGAGGGATTACACCAATCTTCTGAGAAAGACTGAAATCCTGCAAATTCCTTTCACAAGCCAACAAGCTTAAATTTTTCAAAAGCATATGAAACAATTTATTTGAACTTATGGCAGGAGAAATATTATCACATGTCCTAGTCTGAAACACAGAATGCTTAAATTTCAATTTATGACAATTAGGACGAATGTGACCAGAGACACCACAAAAGTGACAAACAGGAACAAATTTAGGAACATCAGTATTCCTAACAACAAATCTAGTCTCAGATTTTGGTTTTTGCCTCAACAAAGAACAATTTGGTCTAATATGACCAACAACACCACAAAGGTGACAAGTAGGCACAAAAACAGATTTCTTATGCTCTCTAACAGTAGGTTTAGACTTAGGTTTAGAAACTTCAGCGTCTCTATCAGAACTTTTACCTTTATCTAACCTAGCAAAATAAGCCTTTTCTTTATTATTCCTCTTGAAAGGAGGGATATAAACTTTTTCAGCTTTAGGCTTAAGAGAAACAGAAACACTTCTGTTAACAACAGCAGGCTTGGTATCAATCAAATTTTCAATTTTAGCTTTAGATTCAACTAACTCTTGTTCCAAGCTTTTCATCTTCTCATCTTGAGAGGAAATTTGATTTCTTAAAAATTCATTCTTTTTATTAGATTCATCTAATCTAACAATCAATTCCTCTTTTTCAAGATTAGCCAATTTTAACTCTTCCTTGAATTTCTTAGCAATTTTCAAAGACTTAGATAATTCCTTATGAAGAGTTTCAAAGGCATCAATAAAATCAACAGAAACAACAGTATCCTTTTTATTCAAATCATCACAATCAAAAACAGTAAGACACTTAAAATTATCCATGATAACAGGGATCAAGGAGCAACTCTTAGATCAAAAGATCTACAACAGAAGAGCTACCGCTCTGATACCACTTGTCAGTTCGTTTAGACCCCTTAAACCTAACAGATTAACCTAGAGAATTAGCCAAGTGATTAACTTAGGTAATTTAATTAAAACTAGGTTAACACAGATAAGCAAAAATAAACAAAGCAGCGGAAAATAATCAACACAAAGATATGATGACCCAGGAAACCACACCAGTAAAAACCTGGGGAGGATTTGACCTAGCTATCCTCAAGGTAAACTGAATCCACTATGAAAGAATTGAAGTTTACACAATAGACTTAGACCACTAACATCCTATTGCTTCCCGAGTGTAGGAAACTTACTACCATGACCCCATGATAGCTCCGAGATCCACGGACTTCTTCTTTCCGGAATTCTTCAACAAATCCACAAGCGCACTTGCTTGTATATCTTTGTAAAACACAAACACCACCGTTTGTGACTTTGAGACTCCACTCAAAGGTTTAGCAACACAAACTCTCCTGTTTGTGACTCCAAGACCACCCTTGAAGGTTTAGATCATCAGCTCCTTTGATGACTAGAGAAGGCAGCAACTTCAGCAATACCGGATCTTGAGATTCTTCAAAGAACAACACCAGTAGAAGTAATAAGAGAGGTTTTAGGAACAAAACCCTAAATACAAAAGAGGCACACTCTTTTCTCTCTAAAACGCCTTATAAAAAACGTTCTTAGGGTTTCCTTTATATAGTGGGAGAAGTAGATTTGAAACCCTAATCCTTAATGGGCTAGAACTGCTGTTTGGGTCAACTTAAAATTCTGCAGATACGACTTTCGATCGGTCGAGCCTGTTTTTCGATCAATCGAACCAGGCAGATTCTGAAATCTTCTTTCTGCAGCTTACATGTTCTTGTGTGCTCACGATTTGCCAATTGTTCTAAACTTTTAGAACCTAACAATGACTATTGGAAAAGATCTCAGATTAACCAAGAAGAAACTAGACTGTCTCAGAATGAAAATGTGCAGAGGAGTTCATCTGAGAAGAGTGAAAATTAAAGGTTTAGCTCATAAAAGGTAGATGAGAGAAAGCACTATTCCCACTGATCTACCATCTAAGCACGAAGTGTGTTTTATGATGAAGTCCGCATTTAAGATTATAGACACGTGTTTGTGGTACCTTGACAGCGGTTGCTCAAGATACATGACTGGAGATCGATCTCTCTTCAAGGTTTTCGAGTCTAAGAAAGGTGCCAATGTCACTTTTGGTGATGGAAGCAAATCACAGATTAAAGGAAAGGGAATCATCTCTCTACCTACACTGTCGGACATTGCAAATGTTCTATATGTAGAAGGTCTGAGAGTGAACCTATTGAGCATAAGTCAGATATGTGATCAAGACTTCATGGTGCTATTTTCAAAAGGAAGGTGTCTTGTCATGGATGAGTCAGGAAAGAAACTCATAATTGGTGTTCGCACACTAGACAATTGTTATGGATTGGTTCCTAATGCTAATATTGTGTGCAATAGCAGTCGTTTACCAAATGAAGATCTATGGCACCAACGGATGGGACATGCTAGTTACAAACATCTCTCTATTGTATCTAAGCATGAATCAATCTTGGGGATACCAAAATCTTAGTAAAGTGAGCAATGTGGTGTGTGGACCATGTCAGCTTGGAAAACCGAAGAAAGCTAAGCATCCAGGCACTCAAACATCTGCTACATCCAGACCATTGGAGCTTCTACATCTGGATCTTATGGGTCCAACTAGAACCGAGTCTCTTGGTGGTAAGAGATACATCATGGTCGTGGTAGATGACTCCACTAAATACACTTGGGTTATCCTCCTACGATCCAAATCAGATGCTCCTGAGCACATTGAAGCCTTGTGTACAAGATTATAGAATGAAAAGAGCCTGAAGATTGATTGGATTCGAAGTGATCATCGTAAAGAATTCGAGAACTCATATATGGAGTCCTTTTGCACAAGATCAGGTATATCTCAAAAATTCTCTGCTCCTATTACTCTTCAGTAGAATGGCGTAGTAGAAAGAAAGAGCAGGGTTATTCAGGAGATGGCTAGAGCCATGTTACATAATAAGGATGTGGCTAGACACTTGTAGGGAGAAGCCGTTAACACTGCATGTCATACAATTAATAGGGTGTACTTTAAACCCGGTACCAAGAAGACTCCATATGAGTTATGGAAAGGAAGAAAGCCAAATGTGAAGTATTTTAGAATCTTTGAAAGTACTTGTTTCATTCTCAAGGATAGAGAGAATGTGGAAAAAATTTAATTCCCGAAGCGATGATGGAATATTTCTAGGATACTCCTCCACAAGCAAGGCTTATCGGGTATACAACAAAAGAACCATGAAGGTAATGGAAAAAGTGAATGTTGTTATTGATGAGTCTTCAGATTCTGGCTTTGAGAAGGTTAGTGAGGAATTCCCCAAAGAAATTCTTCCTTTTGAGCCAAAGAAAGTTCCAAAAATTGTTGAACAAGAGCCCGCATCTCCAAGTACTCCTGGTACTCCTAATGTTAAGAAAGATTCTGCAGATATACCCACATCTCCAGATTCTGAATCCCATGAAGAGAAAGGACCTTCTTCTAGGATTAAATTAAATCATCCTCCTGAAGTTATCATGGGAAACATGAATGAACTCACATTAAGAAAGCGAACAGTGGATAAATGTGTTGCTAACTTTGTGTCTTATTCTTGTTATTTGTCACAAGTTGAACCCACTTAAGTTGAGGAAGCCCTTCAGGAAGAAAGTTGGGTTGAGTCAATGCATGATGAACTGCTTCAGTTTCAGAGGATTAATGTCTGGACTCTAGTACCTAGACTAGAGGGTGAGCACATCATCGGCACAAAGTGGATATTCCGCAATAAGACTGGTGGGGAGGGTAATGTGATTCGCAAGAAGGTTCATCTTGTGGCTCAAGGATACTTACAAATGGAAGGAGTAGACTATGATGAAACATTTTCCCTAGTTGCCCGTATGGAGTCCATTAGAATTCTTCTTGCCCTAGCATGTCACTTAGAGTTCAAGCTTTATCAGATGGATGTAAAGACTGCCTTCTTGAATGAGCTACTTAAAAAAGATGTCTATGTGGCACAACCAAAAGGATTCATTGATCCACACTTTCCAGATCATGTGTTGTACCTCAGAAAGGCACTTTATGGCTTAAAGCAAAGCCCTTAGAGCTTGGTATGATTGGCTCACACAATACTTGGTGTCACATGGGTTCACAAGAGGAAAAGCTGATCAGACTCTCATCATCAAAAAGGAAGATGGCGAGTTGATAGTTGCTCAAGTCTATGTTGATATCATCTTTGGGTTGACTAAGGATGAACTTGCTTATGGCTTCTCAAAACTCATGCAGGTCGAGTTCGAGATGAGCATAATTGGAGAGCTAACTCACTTCCTTGGAATGCAGATTCGTCAACAAGATTCAGGTATATTCCTTTCACAATCTAAATATGCTAAAAATCTTATGAAAAAGTTTGGTTTAGAATCTGCTAGTTCTGTTAGAACCATTATGAGTCCAAATGTTATACTTACTGTTGACTTGTTAGGTAAAAGTGTTGATTCATCTCTTTATAGAAGCATTATAGGTCGTCTTCTTTACCTTACTGCTAGTAGACCTGACATTAGTTACAGTATGGGAGATACCTTACTGCTAGATATCAAGCTAATCCCAAAGAGTCTCATATGATTGCCTTAAAAAGAATCATAAAGTATGTCAAAACTACTGCCAACTTTGGCGTGTGGTATAGCAAGGAAACAAATGATGTCTTAGCTAGATATTCTGACATTGATTGAGCTGGGAATGTTGATAATAGAAAGAGTACATCGGGAGGTTGTTTTTATGTGGGTAATAATCTTGTCTCTTGGATGAGCAAAAAGTAGAACTCCATCTCATTATCCACTGCAAAAGCTGAATACATCGCTGTCGGTAGATGTTGCACCCAACTCCTATGGATGCAAAAACTCCTCCATGATTATGGTATTTGTCAAGAGCATCTTACCATCTACTGTGACAATACCAGTGCCATCAACATCTCTAAGAATTCGATTCAACATTCTCAAACTAAACACATAGAGATTCGACATCACTTCATTAGGGAGCTTGTCGAAGATGGTACTCTCACTCTTGAGTTTATTTACACTGATGATCAGAAGGTTGATTTGTTCACCAAACCTTTGGACAGCAAACGTTTTGAATTCCTTCGTCAAAACATCGGTGTCATCTCCATGGATTGATCTCTTTCTCTTCTCCTTCGTCCTCATGCATTTGCATCTAGTTTTATGCATTGCCTTATTTTGTTTAACATATTTTTGTTTGCTTATTTTCAGTTTTGTTTTATTTTGCTTTCATAAAATAAAAAAAAAATTGAAAAATAAGAAAAATACAAAAACAGTGTGTGTTAGTATACATTGGTATTAATGTACTTTGGATGGCCATTGAAACAAAGTTTTCTAAACTTTGTATCTTTTGTAGCTTAGATGAGCATCTCTATGCACAACTAAGCAAGTGAGCTTTGTGGCTCGTGTTTGTGATGAGTAAGATTGAGTAGTCTCTTGTACTTAACACTCATATCACTTTTTTTGACAAGTAGGACTAGAAAATCCTAAGAGAAAGTGCAATGTCAATGACATCTGTATGCTTTGGCATAGCAAAAGTGCAATGTCAAATGCTTAACATAATTGGGTATTTCTTTTCTCTCTCTTATATGCCCATGCATGGTTTGCTCAAAAGAAAAAATATTCAAAGAAAAAAAAAGCAAAAGAATAAAAATGCTTTATATATGATTGCAAGCATGTATTCTAGGAGATGTTAGGATGTACCTCGAAGGTGATAATTCCCATCAAACAGTTATGATTGTGTGTAAGTTAAAGTGATTTCCTCATATCTCAAATCGTCATAACATGTTGACACTTATGCAATCTTACGATTTTTTCACACACAACACGCAATATTCTTTGCTACTTTTGATACATGTGCAGGTACGATATGATTTGGCCATCACTAGGTTTGCTTGTGTTAATGTATGCTCACTAAAACAATGTGTGTTTGTGTACATTGGTACTTGTATACCTTGGATGGCCATTGAAACAAAGTTTTCTAAACTTTGTATCTTTTGTAGTTTAGATGAGCATCTCTATGCACAACTAAGCAAGTGAGCTTTGTGGCTTGTGTTTGTGATGAGTAAGATTAAGTAGTCTCTTGTACTTAACACTCATATTACTCTTTTTGACAGAAAGAACTAGAAAATCCTAAGAGAAAGGCATAAATAACCATCTCACCACTGTTGCACGCCAATCATGAAATGACATCTGTATGCTTCGGGATAACAAAAGATCAATGTCAAATGCTTAACATACTTGGGTATTTCTTTTCTTTCACTTATATGCCCATCCATGATTTGCTTAATAGAAAAATATGGAAAGAAAAATAAAAAGCAAAAAAAAAAAAAAAAACAAATTGCTTTATATATGATTGCAAACGAGTATTCTAGGAGATGTGGGAGTTATAGGATATACCTCGAAGGTGATAATCCCTATCAAACAGTTATGATTGTGTGTGAGTTAAAGTGATTTTCTTATATCTCAAATCGTCATAACATGTATACACTTATGCAATCTTGCGATGTTTTTTTCACACTCAACACGCAATATTCTTTGCTACTTTTGATACATGTGTAGGTACAATGTGATTTGGCCATCAAAAGGAATACTTGTGTTAATGTATGCTCACTAAACTGTCTTAACTTATTTTTGAAATATAAAATTGGTTAGACTTGTTTAGTGTGTGTGTGTATGTTTTGGGATCTATATGCTTATCAATTTTATTGTTGAGAGATGATTTTGAGAGTTCAAAATGTTGTGTGGATCATTTGTTGAGTTGCATGTTTGATTGCATTCATATCTATATTTTTCCCTTCTTGAAAAATTATTTTTAAGCAATCTCGACACCTCCTCGACAACTCTCGATACCCAGCTTATCAATCGAGCTCATCTATTGCATTCTTTCACAATATCGACAACTCTCGACAGCTAGGTGAATCGATCGAGAAATCTCCTGTCTCCTCGATAGCTTCTCGATAGCTAGGTGGATCGATCGAGAAATCTCCTGTCTCCTCGACAGCTTCTCGATAGCTAGGTGGATCAATCGAGCTTCTCTATGATCTTTTCTGTTGATATGATCCTCAACAGATCCTCATTTGCTGGCTTGATAGCTAGGACATGCGTTTAAACCTCGACAACTCCTCGACACATCTTGATCGATCGAGCTTTAAAAGGTTCCTATATATACACTGTTCGCGATTCTGATCTCAGTTTCCTCGATCACTCCAAACAAATCCGTTTCCTCACCTCCGAAACATTCACTTCTCTCTCCAATTTAAATAAGTTGTGTTTTCCGTGGTTTTCCCATGTTACAACTTCCGTACCAATTTGGTCGATCCGGAATGGATTGGTTAAACATTCCATTAGGGAGCCTGGTCTTAACTCTTTTGTGTGGTATTCATTCTCGTTCGGCTCTTGGAATCACATCTGGTAGTGGTTGGAACAGCTCGCAAAATCCAACCACTTCACCTACTTCATTGCCCCTAACCGTTTCTTGTACCTCTATTGAAATAGAATGGTTTCATGTTCCTTCATTGATTGGTTTTTCCTCTCTGTTTGTATCTCTTTTTCCAATTTTGGTCTCGATTAGTTTACAAGATTGAATGGCCAATTCTCCTTCGGACCCTCGATTCGATTGTTTTCCAAGAATGTTGAGCCAGGTATGTAAGCCATGTATTTGGGAGGAACTTCAAAGAAGGGCTTTCGGTTTTTTGCACCCTGTTTAGGTCTTGCAGCTATTAATAATATATATATATATATATATATATATAAAAATGGAACCCACGTGATTTTCGGCCTCTTCTTTCTTCAAATCACTTGGTATGATCTCTCTTCCTCTCATTCTTCATGATTTTCATACATTTAAGATCTAGGTTTTGCGTTTTTGAAAATTTTTGGGGTTTTTCAAAATTTTTGAGTTTTTTATGAAATTTTGGGATGGGTTTTTGTTTAAATTATCTTTAAACCTCATGCATTGCATCACATAAGCATTATAACAGTATTATCATGCATTTAGATGTGTGCAACTGATTGTGTCCTGATAGGTTTGAATTGGGCTGAGCCCATGATGATTTTACTGTTGCATGTCACATGCTCATGCATTTTCATGCATACGTCCTTTCCATTCAATATATTTTTGTATATTTGAACTGTTTGGGACTTTTTGAGTGTTTCTTTCTTCCCCTCACTCTCTAGTTTACGTTAGTGCGTTAATGGCACCAAAACGTAAGTCTGCTTCTTCCTGGAACCCTCTTCGTTCTAGGGCATCATCTTCTTCTAATCCTACCCCCTCTTCAGTTCGGTTCTGTGATGAGGATGCCCGAAAGGACTTTCCGGAGAACTTTCTCGACGAGGTGTTCATTCGGAACGCCGAGTCATTTTGTCAAACTTCTCCGACACTGACTTACCCACTGTCATTCACAGTCGGGATTAGGAGTCACTGTGTGATGTCTCGGTCACCTATCCATCCCTGCTGATCCAGGAGTTTTGCTCCAAGGTGCATGAACTTGACTCTTTAGTACCTTTCTTTCATACTCACATTCGAGGTACACGCATAGTTGTCACACCGGAGTTGGTATCAGATGTTCTTCTGGTCGAAAAGGGTAGAGCATCCTAACTACTCTGGATGTGAACGTCTGAGAACTGTGTCCAAAGACAAGATGATTTCTGCTTTTTGCGAGCGCCCTTCTGATTAGGGTGATCTTTAGTTTACACTATGTTCGACCTTTGCTAAAGGTCCTAGATTTATGAACATGGTGATGACTTTTGTTTTGCACACTCTTTCTCATTATAACTCTATCACAAAGCCTCGTGCTCGATTTTTGCTTTCGCTACTTGAGCATCTCACTATAGATTTTCCTTCACATTTTATTCTTTCTATTATATATGTGTATAGGGATACGGCGACCTGTGATAAGATCATCTTCCTTTCAGCTATCACGCGGATTTTATGCCATTTTTCTGTTCCTTTTCCCTCGTCCGACCACTTCTCCGTTATTTGTGCCATTGACTATGCTACCGTTAAATGGAGTGAGGAGCAGTTTCGACCGAGGTGGTCCAGTCTGGCAGCTCTCCCCACTTTTTTAGTTCCATCCACCACCACTCCCTCTACTTCAGCGAGAGGTGTGACTTTTGACGCGATCATGGTGCAGCTTCAGCACATGGATGCTTGCCTTGACACTTTCACTAATGAGTTGTGTTAGGTGAACACTCGTGTTGGCCGTATTGCTAGACAGCAGGCTCACCTTGGTGGCTTTATGGAGTCTCCCTCTCGTCCTCTCGAGGCATCTGAGGACGATGACAACTCCGACGACGACGATGATGGTGAGGATGAAGCTGCTATCTCTTCCAGCTCTGACAAGATGTCTACTTGACACTCTTATCCTTTGTCATTTGTGACAAAAAGGGTGAGTAGTTTTGGATATGAGAGTAGTCATAATTAGGGGGAGGGTTAGTATAGGAGATTTTTGTTAGGGGGAGAGTTCACATTGAGGGATGTAGTGAGGATTTCATGTATCTTTTCTTTTTGTTCTATATTAGATACATTGTTCATGTACCTTAGATCTTGTGATCATATTGTGATAGCAAACCTTATACTTGTTTATATATAAACATTTGAGGTTGTTATTGTAGTTTTTTCACCTACCCTTGCATGTTTTGTTTCTTTTCTTTCTTTAAACACATGGTTCTTATATTTTGTATGCAATCTATTATTTCTGTTTCACACTAAGATGTCGTGATGAGTTTTGTTTAAAGTGTTTCAGAAATACAGGTTGTCAAAATCTTTCTTGCCATAGACTCTTTTCTTGCAAAGTTTTTTAAGAGTTTGTGTTAGGATAGATTTTATTGTATTCAACAAGTGAGTATGAGTTGAGTGATATATGACTTCTCTCATATCTCATTTGTTAGTTGTGGTTTTGTCAAGGATTGAAAAATGGGGAGATTGTTAGGACATATGTCATTCACATGTTAGGAACATATGTCACTATTTTATGTAATTGGCTAATCTTTTGACAAAACGCATTTTACTTGTATTTGGGTAGATCTAGGATATGTTTAATACTTCAAGAAATATTGTTTCAAGATCAAGTGTTAAAGTCATGCAAGTCTATCCAAGATTCAAGCTGAGAAAGTGCCTGTCATTAAAGCTCGGCAGCTAGCATCTATCGAGCTTGAAAAGCTGTTCTAGCCCCGTGGCTCGCCAGTAGCTCGACAGATAGCTATCTGTCGAGATTTAAGAAAAATAGATTTTTCTGTTCTATTTTCTTCCAATCCATATTTGTATGTTTGGGCTTTCTTTTCTTACAACCCTAGATATATAAAAGGATTATTTTAAGGGTTGTAAAAGATGGACACAAGTTACACAAGTGTTGAGCAAAGTTTGTTCAAGCAAATTGTGACCGGAGACAGAATTTGCCTAGTTCATCTTTCTTGTGAACAAGTTGCTATGTTTATGCACCATAGGGTTTTGTGACCAAGCATTTTCTTGATCTTCATTGTGTGATAAACTAAAGAACTTTGCAGCCAACAACCTTCTCTAGTTGGCGATTGAAGTCGTGTACTGGGATCCGCACAATTGGTTAGTCATGTACTAGGTGCCGTGCATAACAAGGAGAGATTGTCACTACAGAACAAGTCCAATTAGGTATTGAGGTAAGGGTTCAACTGTAGGTTGGTATAAGGTACTAGGATTCCTTTACTTATAACTGCTTATTGTAATTAATAGTGAATTCTCGGGAGTGGTCACTTTAAAATCACTCGGTGGGGTTTTTGCCGTGTAGGTTTTCTCCATTCGTAAACAAATCATCGTGTCAATTTATTTTCCACTGCATATTTACTTTAATTGGTGATTTGTTTGTGCTACCATACTTATTGCATGTTAATTTGATTAATTAATAAACTTGGCTAATTAATTAATTAATTAATTTCATCACTAGGGGTTGATACGTTTTTGGCTTATCATTATTTGATTGAAACTTATTAAGATAGCCATGAAAATGTACACACCAATTTTATTTCAATTTGAATTTTATTTTAAGCTGAGGCTACACCTTATGTTCTTTTTGTCTGTGTGTGTGTGTTATACTTTCTCGAGCATAAAATCTTATGATATGCACTAAGGTGTTCATGATAGGCTAGTAAACAGTGGTGAGATGGTTATTAATGCCTTTCTCATTTAGTTCATGTCAAACAATCAAAAACATGTGATATCAAGATCAAGATCAAGTGATCAAAAACTATAAACAACTCCCACACAACATGCACTGCAAAAGCCAAAACTAGCAAAGTGCAAAAAAAATAAGCTCATCCAAGCTAAACAAGGTACATAAACATGTTATGTAAAGATAATATGGCCAACCTTGATTTCAAATCCAAGAAAAATAATGCAAAACACATTCCTTCTTTTCTTTTTTCTTTTTTATATTGAAAAGAATTAACAAAAGCAACCTAGCATGAAATGCATGAATTTTATGCAATGCAAATCCTAAAAACAAAGAAAACAAAAAAGAAAAAGAAGGATGGTCACAAAGAATATAGAGGTGAAGCACAAGGACCATGTCAGAAAGACTCAATTAGATCAAGCCTATTGCATCCAAAACTTTTTAGATGCAACTCTTGCATTTGAGTTATTATTCTTATTAGAATGATGAGCAACTCCAGGATTGGAATAAATGTTTAAAGCCTTTACCAACTCACCAATAAGTACCATAGGATCTTGTACTTGAGGTACAGGTACTTTTGGTTTATTTGCTCGCTTTGCAGCTTGCAACTTAAAACAATTTGGATGAATATGTCTAGTCTTTCCAAAAAAATGACAAACCCATAAAGGTCAATCATTCTCCTTACCCTTAGGAATGGTAGGATTCTTAGGCTTAGACTCTTTAAGATCAACCTTAGTCTTCCTAGGAGGTGTAACTTCTACTGGTTTGACAATCTCACTCACGGGAGGCTCAAAAGAAGAATCAAAGTTTGTGGAATGAGTCATAGGCACAGAGGTGCTATCTTCAAAACCTAGACTATTTTTGTCTAAGGGAGACTTTTGAATACTCAACATGTGATCAAGTTTAGAACTAGCAGACCTATTTGTTTGTCCTCTGGCAACAGATAATTCTAGTTCCAAGTTCTTAACCTTAACATGCAACAACAAGTTTTCGATCTTCACCTTATCAATCAATTCATTAGCATCAAATAGTTTCAACAATAAATTTTTCTTATCAAGCTCAAGAGAATTGATTTTCTTTAGACCTAAGTCAACATTCATAGCATCATTTGCTGCAACCTTGCATAGTTTATTATAAGCTTCTTGCAAATCTGCACATTCAGAGAGTTACCCATCAGAAGGGTTCTCATCAACCACCACAATTTCATCAACTACAGCAATAGCTGTGAAAGCAATGAAGTTTCTATCCTCATCACTACCGGAGTCATGATTAGAAACTTTATCACCACTAAGGTTTACAGCCATAGCTTTACCCTTTGATCTCAAGAATGTAGGACATTTTGATTTCACATGACCATACCTTTGACATCCAAAACATTGTTGACCCATAGAATTATTAATGGTTTGACATACTTTTTCTTTAGGTTTTTTAGTATTGTTCACTTTAGTGGGATCATTCCTCCTAAAATTTCTAAGTTCAGTATTATTTTTACCTCTTGCCCCTCTGTTATTATTCCTAAGAAAATTTCTAAAGTTCTTGGTAAGATAAGCAATCTCTATAGCAGAGAGTTCATCATCAAATCCATTCCCATCAATATCATCAAATGACTTAAGAGTCATTGATTTGGATTTGTTTGTCTTGGGTAGGTCTAACTCATAGGACTAGAGAGATCCTACAAGTTCATCAACAGGGATGGAGTCCACATCCTTGCTTTCAGTTATGGCAGTCACTTTGGGTCTAAAGTCCTCGGTTAAAGATCTAAGTATCTTCCTAACAATCTTAGGTTGATCATAGATTTTACCCAAATTATAAGTAGAGTTAACAATATCATTCAGTTTAGCATAGAATTCATCAAAACATTCATCATTAGACATTCTAATACTTTCAAACCTAGTAGTTAACTGCTGCAGTTTGTTAATCTTAACTACCTTTGTGCCTTCATGCACAGTCTAGAGAATATTCCATGTAGTATGAGCAACTTCAACATTAGAGATTCTCTTGAATTCCTTCATAGAAACAGCATTAAAAATAGTATTCATGACTTTGCTATTAAAAGCGGCTGCTTCTTTCTGAGAAGTTTGCGACTTGCTTACAGGAGTAGTTGGCTTCTCCCATTCGTATTCAACGGAATTCCAAAAACTCTCATCAATAGATTTCAGTAATGCTTTCATCCTTACTTTCTAGTAAGCATAATTATTCCCATCAAAGTGAGGTGGGATTACGAGGGAGTGACCGTGTTCCATGACAGCAGGGGTCAAGGATCAACTATTAGATCAAAGGATCTAAATGCTAGAGCTAACCTGCTCTGATACCACTTATAGGTTTTTACACCCCTTAAAACACAAGTTTTTTAACCTAGTTATTTAGCCAAGTGTTTACTTAAATAAATTATTTAGATCTAGGTTAAAACAAAACAATTATATCATGTAAAGCAATGCTAAAAATAAAGAACACAACAATATAATAACCCAGAAAAATCAAACCAGTAAAAAAACTTGGGGAGGATTTAACCTAACTATCCTCAAGGTAAAACAAATCCACTATGAAAGAATTGAAGTTTTACAATAGCGATTTTGATCACTAACATCCTATTGCTACCTAGAGTAGAAAACTTACTACCACGACCACGTGACAGCTCCGAGTCCACGGACTACTTCTTTCTTAGATTCACAACAACCATAAGTACTCCCATTTGTGTTTTCTTTAAGCTCTTTATGCAGCATAAACTGTTGGGGTTTATGCCGTAAAATCCAATTTATTGGCATGTCATAAATAATTAAATTGTTTAATTATATGAGACTATTTATAAATGAACTAATGGGACATTATCTTAGTCCATGAAATGCATAGTATGTGATTTATATGATTTAGTCACAGAAGATATAAATCACAAGTTCTTTGTAAACTCAGAAGTTTAGTTTGTAGTCAGTGATGAAATTGGGCGTTTCATCTGTGAAGACTATAACATATCAACTAAGATGATTTGTCTTGATCATGGAAATAAAGATTTCTAGTTGGTATGTTGATATGTTTTAAGAGTTAAGACATATTGAACTGGACCGCTGTGAGATTTATTATTCTTCTAATGACTGTCAATTGAATAATAAATCTCACGACTTCTATTTACATCAACTTTAAATCCTAAGAGAATAATGGACCTGATCATGAGATGTAGGTTGCTTTGATATATCAGGAGTGAGATCTATAAGACATGGTCAAAACCTCAGTATGTTGGGTAGCCGCATTTAATGTTGATGGAACATATATTCTCAAGATGGAATTCATATTCTCTTAACGGAGATATAAAATATTCCCTTGAGATAAGTTTAATGGGATTGGTTATTCAGAGAGTTGTGCCCAACCACTTTAGTAAAAAGTTACTAAAGTATATATTTATGGAATTGGATTTCATAAATATATGATTAATAACATTAAGAATTAAACCGGGTACTCAAGGATTAAGATGTAGTAATCTTCAAAGTGGTAGTCTATATTCATGACTTTGTATTACTACGAATATTTTAATGAAGGGGTTGCATGTATAATAAAGTCTTGAGATATAATTTATTAATAAAGCCTAGAGTGCAATTATATTCATATAGTGGTATTGAATATAATTAATGGTAACTTTGGACTTGTCAAGAGTTGACAGAAAAGCCCAAAGCCCATCGGAGCTAGAGTCTTATTTGTTTCCTTTTGGTCCCACTCCAAGCCACACACTAGAGCCTAATTGGAATGGCCTAAAAGGCTAGCCCAAAAGGCTAGCTCAATTAGATAATCAGTTGTATATAAGGAGAGAAACATACAGAATTTCATAAGTCCTTTCATAAGTGTTTTTCATCATGATCACATAAGAATGAAATGGTTTGTATGTGAGTGTTGGACACTCCCTTATTCTCTCCTTGGAAACTGATTGAAAGACCACACATCTTGGGCATTAAGTGGAATTGGAGTGAAGATTAAAAGTCTTCCCAAGAACTTCTGATCTTTGGTTTTGAATTTCACCGTACCAAGGTACGTTTTCTTGTTCTTAAATTCTGAAACTTTCATAGTGCATGTTCTCAATTACGAATAAAGTAGATCCGTTAATTTTCCGTTGTGTATGTTTTGTATGTGATACAAATATGTATTTACCCAACATAAACAACCATAACAAAATGTGGCTAGGGTTTTTCCTTTTATACATGAGGCAAAACATAAAACTCTACACGCCATATAGGCTTGGGCTGAGTTGGAAAATTCTGCAGAAAAACATTCTGCACGAGGTTCGATCGATCGAGCATTGCAGAAAGTGAACAACAATTTTCTGCAATTACTCGATTCCAACTTTACAATAAACATACTTTGAGCAACCTAAATCTAGACTTTACGTTTTGATCATGGTTTGCCAACATTACATATTGAAGTTCTAAAACATTTAGATCCTAAATCCTTAGAACCTAACAAAAACATTATCCAAGCTTGTATTTTTTGGAAGAATGATGGGATGTTCGTCTTCCAAATGAAAATTTAATATTTCAATAGGTGGATATCGAAACTGAATTGGAAATTCAAATATTATCCAACATGCTTCAGAAGCTGAAATATATCTACAATCCAAGTATGCTTTTGTCTCATCAACAACAACATTGGTCTCTTGTCTATCACTCCCAATATTTGGCAAATTCTCTTCTACAACAACTGTTGCTCTATCTGATCCCTTGTTTATATATTTAAACAAATATTTGATCGATCGAGATCTGTTACACCATTCTACATTCAAATGGGATTGGTACTTCACCAAAAGATCTACATTATAAGGTACAACATATCGGTTATCCAAAAGAATTCCATTCTTCTCTATTGTTTTTCCATCATTTCTCCTTCTATATACTAGGAAGCCTTCTTCATCAATTATTGTTTCTTCATAAAATCTTTTTGGAAAATTTTTTGTACATTTACCATTTATCATGCACGGTGATTTCGGTTTTGCAAATCCGCATGCATCACAAATTTTTTTACAGCTTAGTTAGCAATAGGATCCTTATCTGGATCTGGTATCTCAGCCATAATAATACCATATATGTCTGTTGGACTTGGACACTTATCCTTTGGATCCAAGAATAGAAGAATATGTGCATGTGGGAGTCCTCTTTTTTGGAATTCAATTGTATACACAATTGTAATTACTCTTCCAAAATGAGATTTATGCCTCAAATCATGTAATAGTTCATCCAATTTTATCTGAAAAACCCTTGTTACAATATCTGGCTGATCCTCATATTCCAGGCCTTCTATAAATTCCAAAGAATGATTGATTTTTGGCCATTTTGGATTGCAAGTAAATGTAAGAAATAAATCTGGGTAACCTGCCCATCTTCATATCGTCATTGCATCTTGATAATTTTGAACCATGTACCTTGGGCTTCCAGTAAATGAGGATGGTAGGACTATTCATTTGCCTACAGTAATGGGATCTGTATCACCATGAGGAACGGCATCTTTCAAACCATAGTACAACTCTGACCTCAATTTTTATTTATTGAATCTAACCCATTGTAGTCTTTCTTCTTCGATATAAGTGTATGCATCCACTATAAATTTTTGAAAAAGCCTTCTACCAAGCAACAATGTCTTGCCCTCATGAAAGCGTTGTTGAAGCCTATAAGCATTGAATTCCCTCATTGTTATTGATTCCCTTTTTCTAGAATTGCTCTCATTCAAATTCCTACAAGATATACCAAGCATATACCCATCCTCACCATAAGGAAAAAGTAATAGATATTGCAATGCCATAAAGCTTGGACGAGTCCCATTTATACGTTGCAATCCTAGACTTCGATTCTCAACAATAATATCTCTATCATAACTTTCAATATTAAAATCTTCAACAATAAAAGCAGCTATCTCAAACGTTACAAGTAAGTCATATCACCTTTCACCAAAATTGCAACTTCGAATTAAATGAATTCGGACATTATGTATATCTGATTTATCAAATCTGTCCCTGACCATTCTAAAATATTTAACCAATTGATCGCACTAGTCTAACATTTCCATCAACCCGAAAACAATATCTGGATCCACATAATTTCTATCATCTTCATGTTGAACTGCATCAATTCTATTTTTATCTTCATTATCAGTTTCATAAATATAAAGCTGTGCATACTTGGGTTTTTGGCCATTGACAGGAAGAAGTGATCCAATTCTATGATGAGTTTGACCATATACATGAAACACATATGGACTAGAACCATTATTCACTGATCTATCAACATTACCCCCCAAAGAAGTTAAAGAAAAGAGAGAATTGTAGATTCTTATCCCTAGTAGAAAGTTTATTGATCTCTAATCACTATTAATATTGAGTAAGCTTCCAAGAAAGGGTGGAGGTACTTTCAATAGAGGGAGTTCAACTCTTCCTTCAGAACAGCACAAACTAAACTTCAGTTTTGTAGGCATTTTTGATTTTGTAGTTCTCTCTTCATACCAAAGTTAAGCTTCCACAATGTTAATATGCTATTGTTGAAGGTCCTAAATATAATGGTTCTGTAAATTTTCCTATGACAACAAAAACAAAAATTCACTTTTTCTTCCTAATTTTAGAACTTTTTTGGGAGAACTAAAAAATATAGCACTTACGTTGTTTTCTGCTTTCATCATTAGTGCTATATTGTCTACGTCGAATACTCCTTTCAAATGGCTCGTCATATCTTGTTCTTGTCTGGCCTATGTTACATACTAATTATTAGGTTACATACTAATTATGAGTTTTTTGAAGAAAAATATTTTTTTTAATATCTCAATATCGTACCCCTTCTATTTCTCTTTTCAAATAAAATTAATCTTAATCTCAATCTTGCATAGAAAGCAAACTCCATGCTTGGGGAATAAGCTAAAAGCAAAGCATTCATAAAATTTTAATTCATAAATATAACTATATAGCAAAAACATATATTACAAATTAACAGTTATATGTTATAGAAAGGGGAAAAATTGAAGAAAAATATAGCATTCATATACTAACTTCAGAATTTAAAAAAAAAAAAATTCATAACCAAGTTTGAGATGACCAAGAAACTTAAATATGCAATCATATTCCAATTTCAAATTCTTTCTACAAACATATTACCAATAAATATGCAATAAGCAATACAGAATAAAGGAAAGACTGGTAAATACCTGACTTTCCTCGCCTTGTAGTTGTATTATCAAATAAGCCGAATATCAAAATGCTAAATCCTTACTTGCTAAACAGTAAGAATTCAATTTTCAGCCAAGAAACATTAATAGAAGAGAAATAATGCAGTGTAGAAAGTTTGAAATAGTTCAGTGTAGTGTAAATTTTAATGAAACAGTGCAGTGTAGTGCAAATTTTTCTTTTTTAATCTCCTTCATATCATCAAACAATTTGATTGTGAGAGTAGGGAGCTTACCCTCATAGCAGAAAATAATGAGAACTCTTCCTATATATATATATATATATATATATTATTTTCTTCAAGAATTAAATAGATTAGCATAAAAATTTCAATGATTCTATCCAATGAAAAAACAACCACTTGCATCACCATACTTGCTGTTGTTAGCTAACTTTAACTCATGTTTTCCATAGTGACCAGTAATTTATAGAGGCAAAGGAACCCAGATATTAAAAGAAAAAGCCTAAACTAAATCCTCTAATTGATTTAAGAATACAATTTTGTTTTATGCAGTTACTTTCAGTTATAGTCTTCCAGCCTCGCAAGTATTTGAATGTATCTTATCTAATAAATGTGTCAGCTGCATCATACCTTCCATGTCCATACGTTCATGTGTTTGAAGACAAAAATAATGTTGTTGAGCAACACAATATTCAAATTTGAAAAACGAAATAACACTATGCTCAAGGGCATTTCTAAAATTTTAACAATGTTAAGCTACACTACAATTTTCTGTTTGTGTTGAAATAAGTTTAAAACACTTGGATCACATGGGCTACAAAAAATCTACCCACACCAATTTCGCTAAGGTAGCATAGCATCCTCAACATATAAAATATTTATAAGGTACAATTGTACTAAACATAGATCTAAATTATTTTATAAACCTGCTCTATATCTGTATATCATTTGAAATTGATTTTTAGAGAACAAAAAAAGAAAAATGAAAAAAAGAGAGACATATAATTCAGTATGAACAATGTAATGAATAGCTAACCTCCACGTACTCCACACCAATTTCGCTAAGATTATCAGGAATGTTGTGTGATGAAAGCAAGCTAATAACTCCATCTCACTCAGTTTCCACTCAACAAATTCAAACCCATAGCTCAGTTTCCACACAAAAAAATTCAAATTGCTTATCACCATTTTATTATCTATTTAAAACATTGAAGATGTAACTCACTTCAAAAAATGTTATCGTCAAAACACACTACTAAACTCAGTTACAGAGTTCCAAACCTAAGACTTATCTAAGTGTGTGCACAAACTCAATTACAGATACAAAAGAAACACAGCTAAAATAGCACATACTAAATAATAACCCTACAGTAAACTTTTGAAGTTACACGTTATTATTGCTCTCTGGAATAATGGTGTTTTTGTTAAGCAGTGAAAAGAAGTGGAGCAACTATTATGACAAAGAATTCCATTAGTGTAATCATATTTATAATGAAAGTGGCAGAACACAAAGTGCTTTAGAAAATACTAGGTCTTGACACATAGTTTGTTTGTATAAAAGGGACGGATATAGGTGGCTAAGAAAGTGAGTCCACTTAGAAGCACTTTACACATTGTTTAATAGTTCAAGCATAACCTAATCTTTAAAACCATAATAGTTTTTTTTTTTGCTTGGAAATAGATTGATCATAGTGGAATTCTTTAGGTTTTAACAATTATGCATAAAATAGCAATGTTTAGGAACATAACCTTTTTTTTACAAATTGAAGTATTTTTTCAGCTAAAACTGATATAACTAAACTAAAATTCAAAATAAGCTAAGAAATCCAAACTATTCTAAGTTTGAACTTGAAACAGTCAAAACATGAATTACCAAGAATTAAAAACCTCGCCAAAAAATTAAGATTATTTAAATAGGTAATTGATTTAGTGATATATTCTAAATGCGTTTCCACTCATGTTCACCTCTGGAGAAATTATAATCAACATTAACTTTCAATCATGTTCCTTTAATCAAACAATAAAAAACATATTATTGATTCAAAACAGGAACCATATATTTGCTGTGTGTTTAGAAAAGAGCATACCTAAACAACCTTCAAGGATCCTTTGTTGTTTCTTGAAATAATCAGCTATTAGTTTCCTTTTCCTATAATTAAATGCATTCCAAAAGAGCTTAACATCAACTCTAGAATACAGAATAAGAAATTGTTCAATGATATTGAAGCTCCAAGCAAAAAAGAAGATTTAAAACAACAACCATGTATTTATAAGGTTTAAAATAGCAAGAAAGTTAGATAAATATTTATAAGGTTAAAATAAGATATTAAAACTCCAAGAATAAAAGCAAATTTAAAACAGCAAACAAATACCAAACATAGCTTTTAGAAGAGAGCATTAAATGATCATTAGATTCATAGATTAAAATTTGAATACCTCACTTAAGAAAACTTTTGTTGCAATGCAAGTGTAATGATAGATAAATAACTAAAGTGACTACAATCCTTAAGAGACTAATTTTCAATTTCTAAGTCTAACTCATATTCCAATGCTATTGATTCAAAATAACTTGATTCAAAACAAACTAACTTGAAGTGAAATATTCCTAAATAGACTAACTCAATGCACTTAAATCAAAGTAAACTACATTGAAGTGAACTAATTCGAAGTAAATTAACAAAAGCTAATCAGATCTTAAGTCATAATTCTAACATCAACTTTATTGAAAGCAAGCATAAATGCAAAACAACCATAGACTACGACTAAACAAATTCAAACCCATAGCTCAGTTTCCACGAAAATAAAAAATTAAAAAAAAAATTGATTATCGTTAAAACACAGTACTAAACTCAGTTATATAGTTCCAAACCCAAAATCAATTACAGATACAAAGAGAAACACAGCTAAAACTACAATTTAATCAACTCTAGAATACAAAACAGAATTCAATGAAGCTAGGATAAAAAATCTCAGAAAAGCTAAGAAAAAAAGCAAAACTAAAAGCTAAGAAATCCAAACTATTCTAAATTTGAACCTGAAACAGTCAAAACATAAACAAACCAGTTGTAGTTTTAGTGCAGTTATATCAGTAATTGAAACTCAAAGAGAACACTAAAATAGTTAGAAATTAGATGTACATAGATTATCACAGGGGCAAACGAATACCATACCTTAAACCCTAATTCGAATGGAGGAAAAGAATGAAGAGAAAGGCAATAAGAATAAACCTAGAAATTCAACAGCCGGGAAAAAAAAAGACTAATAAGAATCAACTATATATAAGATAATAGTTATAGAGTTCGGATTCAAAAAAAAAAAAGTTATAGAGTTCTAATTAAATTTTTTTATTAGTTACCTTTTGGGCCAGTTTTGACGAGTTGGGTTGGGTGTATTACCGACTGACATAGTTGATGGCCCATGGGTTGGATGAGACCTACAGTAAATAAGGCGCCATTTCTAGGATGTAGAGGTTGCATGTGGGTGGTTTGTGGAAAATCGGTGGCCTGAGGAAGGAGCTCGACCTCTGTTTTGTGGAAGAAGATGTTTATGGGTTTATGAGTATGGTGGGCATGGTGGGTATGGTGGGTTTTGATTAAGCAATCTATGGCCATGGGCTGGATGAGACCCATGACAAATGGGGCGCCATTTCTGGGTTGTAGAGGTTGGATGTGGGTGGTTTGTGGCAAATGGGTGGTCTGAGGAAGGAGATCAATTTTGAGGAAGAAGATGTCTATTGGTGGGTATAGTGGGTTTTCAGATGCGATGCGATGATGCTTTACAGTTGGCTTGCCATGGGTCTAATTGGCTTGCTGTGGGTCTTATTGAGGACGTGTTGGTAGAGGAGAAGCTGGGAGGAGCTGGAAGAGGAGGCACAATATCATGAAAGGGAAAGGCAGAGTCAGGTTTAAAAAAATTCAATTACATTTTTTTTTTTTAAATTATGCTGATGTGGAATATTGTGGGAGTTTCAGAGGTTTTGGTTTAATATATATATATATATATATATATATATAGATAACGAGTTAATTACAATATACTCATACTCCAACTTCTCTTCCTTCTTTACTATGGCAGCCTCTTTTGCAACTCTTCATGTGCTTTTCTTAGTATGGTTCCTTCCCACTACCTTCAGTTTAAGCTTCCTCTTCTTCAAAGCAGAGTCAATCTCATATGTCTCTTGCAATGAAAAATACAAGCAAGCCCTTCTAACCCTCAAACGTGGTCTCACTAGATCATGGACACGTCCTCTCATCCTAGTCTAACCATAAAGATTGCTGTATTTGGGACCGAGTTTTCTGCGACAAGAAAATTGGCAGTCTTTGAGCTCCACCTCAATTATTCGAGGCTAGGTAGGGAGATTAATTGTTCGTTGCTCCAATTAGAACATTTGAATTACTTGGATTTGAGTAACAATGACTTTAATTGTACTTCGATCCTAACTTTTCTTGGTTTAATGTTCAGTCTCACACATCTTAACCTCTCAGGCGCTAAATTCTATGGACTCATTCCTCATCAGCTTGGGAACCTTTCAAGCCTTCGCTATCTGTCTCTTGGAGATAATTCTGACCTCTATGTAGATAACCTTCGTTGGATGTCTGGTCTCTCTGCCATTCAACAGCTTCACCTAAGTGATGCTAATCTTCATAGAGAAGTTGATTGGCTTCAAATAATGAGTAAGTTCCCATCTCTTTCGAAGCTATACTTGGAATATTCTCAGCTTGATAGCCTAAATCTATCAATTGTATTTGTCAATTTCATGTCTCTTAGTTTGCACGATCTTGCTGGAAATCATTTCAATCATGAGATACCTAATTGGTTCTCTAATCTCAGTACAAGCCTCTTTTGGCTTTGCCTGTACAGTAGTTCTTTGAAAGGCAATATACCGCCTAGCATTTTCAATTTAGGCTGCGTTTGGTTTAATGTAAATTGAATTCTGAGTGTAAAATGAATGCAGGGGAAAGTGAATTCCCGTAAAAAAAAAAATAAAATCCGGGTGTTTGGTTCTGCTATGAAAAATAGTCCAAAAAATAATTTTCTGTGTTTGGTAACATTCTAAAAATGCTATTTTCCTACAAAATTTTCACATTTTCTCGGCCATTTTCTAAGTTCCCAAACAAATTTTATAATATAAAAATTCAAAATACACACTTTTAACCATTAGAGAAACAAAAATCAAAACAAAAAAAAAAAAATCAAAATCACAAGACGGAGAGAGGGACAGAGAAAGAGAGAGAGAGAGATCGGTTCATCGGTGACAGAGAGAGAGATCGATTCGTGGGTGACTTGGTGGTGGCGACAGTGGGACGATCTGAAGGTGGTAACTCGATCTAGGAGTGGGTCACTCACTGGGTCTCGCGCACACGGTGGTCCGATTGGCTCGAGTGGGTCGTTCACTGGGTCTCGCGCACACGGTGGTTCGGTTGGCTCAGGGGTGGTCCGATTGGCTCAGGGGTGGGTCCGATTGGCTCGGGTGGGTTGTTCTCTAGATCTCGCGCACACGGTGGTCCGATCTAGTTTCAAGCGGCGTGGGTGGGTCGTTCACTGGATCTCTCTTTTTGCTCTTTCTCCCTCTCTCTTTGCTGTTTCCTCTCTTCTATTTTCCTGGGCTGTAATTGCTTTGAAGGTAAAACGAAAGATGAAATGGATTTACACCAAAGGGGCATTATTTTATGGTCAACGCGGAATTCCAATTTCGTTTGACCAAATTTTCAATCCCTGCCAAACACACATGTGGCTGTAAAAGCATTTCTAGAAATGGTTTTACACCAAAACAAACGCAGCCTTAGAGAAATTAGAATATCTTGATCTCACACTTAATTCTTTAAAAGGTCCTATACCTTCGTTTGTTGGGAATTTATCTTGTATAAGAACATTATTGCTCGTCCAAAATTAGTTGAATGGCACCATTCCAAAGAGTCTTGGGCTTCTCTCTAAGTTAGAGACATTGGCTATCTGAAAAAGTTCTTTAACAAGTACCGTAGATGAAGGGCATTTCAGAAAACTCTCAAAATTAAAGGATCTCTATATGTCTGAAGCATCTTTGTTCTTTAATTTCAATTCCAATTGGGTTCCCCCCTTCCAACTTGACTTTGCCTCCATGAGCTCAATCAAGATAGGTCCTAATTTTCCTTCATGGCTACAATCACAAAGATTCCTCAGTTTTTTAGAATTTTCCATGTCAGGAATTTCAGGCAAAGCTCCATGTTGGTTCTGGAAATGGACTTCAAACATTACATTTATCGATCTCTCTAACAACCACATAGAATGTGATGTATTAGACATTTTTCTGAGTTCTACTGTCAAAGTGCTCCATATAGCTAACAACTCATTTTATGGACCCATTTCTACTTTCTGACTCATTTCTGCTTTCTTATGCCAAAAGAAAATTCGAAAGAATAAATTAGAATTTTTAGATGCATCAAACAATCTCTTATTAGGAGAACTTTCTCACTGCTGGAAGTATTGGCAATCTTTGATCCATTTAAACTTAGGGAGCAATAATCTAGTAGGTAGAATTCCCTACTCCATGGGGGCTTTAGTTAACCTCCAATCATTGCATTTACAAAACAATAGCATCTATGGAGATATTACTTCACCGTTGAAAAAGTGCTCAAATCTAAGGCTTGTTGATAAGGGTGCTAATCGTTTGTCCACAATACCACTATGGATTGGAGAAATGACAAATCTTTTAGTTCTCTGTCTAAGATCAAGTGAATTCAAGGGTTATATACCTCAACAAATATGCCAACTTTCTTCTCTTAGAGTATTGGATCTTGCCAATAATAGCCTATTAGGATCTATACCAAACTGCTTGAAAAATATTGGCGCCATGGCATTACAAGATTTCAATATTGATACCTTTTTTTTACATATTGAATATTTATGTATCCTATGTTGAGGATCTTAAGTTGGTTCCCAAAGAGAAAGAAGTGGAATACAAAGAGAACCTTAAATTAGTTAGGCTCATAGACCTTTCAAGTAACAACTTGTTCGGATCAATCCTAGCTGAAATTTCAGAACTTTCTGTATTGCATTTTTTGAATTTGTCTTGAAATCATTCGATGGGAAAGATACTACAAAAAATTGGGAGTATGAAAGAGTTAGAGTCAGTTGATCTCTCATGAAATCATTTATTGGGTGAAATTCCTCCTAGCATGTCTAAATTGACATTTCTTAGTCTCTTGGACTTGTCATACAACAACCTCTCAGGTAGAATTCCTTCAAGCACACAACGTCAATCATTTAATGCACTTAGGTACATTGGAAATCCTCTGTTATGTCGTGACCCTCTTCCAAAAAGCTACACAATTGAGGAACAATCTTTTAATAAATCACCAATTTGCAAGGTTGAAGATGATTTTGAAAACTCCAACTTCTACATTGGTATGGAAGTTGGATTCACAACTGGCTTTTAGGTAATTTGTGGAGCTCTCTTCTCTAATAGGACTTGGAGGCATGCTTATTTTAGATTTTCCAATGAAATAAAAGATTGAATTTATGTGACTATAATGATAAAGATGAATTTATTGGAAAAGCTAAGAGTCTACCTTAGTAAGTAAGGCATCGTTATCTAGCCAAAAGGTATTGCTTCAAGTTATATTTTTTAAATATTTTTTCTTTTATGTTAATTTTGTAGTCAAATACTTTGATTATACAATTTATTTCATAGCTAAATGTGATAGTCATTTGGATTTTATTTCACAAATATAACATAAATTTGGCCTTGGTTTATGACATAACAGTTTTACTAATAATACTGTTCCTATTTCAAAAATGGGTTTCTAATATTGGAACCAACAAACTCTACACAATTGGGCCAAATCTTTGACTTTTATAGAATTGAGTTGGGTTTTTGATAACAATATTAGTCATAAAGATCAAAAATTTCTTTCAGTTCTGCTATGCTTTGTTTTTTTTTTTTTTTTTTTTTGTGCATTTGTATGACCCTTTTGTTTGTTTTTTTTTTTTTTTTTTTTTGCAAAAAAATATTCACAGGCTGTGAAAACTCTTGGAATCCAAGACAATTACAATTTGAAGTAGACATAAATAAATTGTTTCTATATACCAGGTCAGTGTAACTATGACTTTGTCGTCTGAATTATCTTGTTTGTTAGCTCTGCATATGAGCTATATGCGGCTATTGGTACTGGCTAGTTTCACTAAGGATGTTTGTAGTGCTAGTCATTTAAAGAATAATAATTTCTCCATCAGCATAAATTCAGAGTTCAGGTCACTTTACTAAAAATAGTGCTTCCTGTACTCATTGATTTATTTCACAATGACTTTTCTATTCCACAAATTCCAAGAGGCCTTTCTCTCTCTCATTTTTTTGTTTTACAGTTTTACTAAAAATACTATTCCCTATTTAAAAAATGGGTTTCCCATTTTGGAACCAACAAACTCTACTCAATATAGCCAAATCTAAGACTGTTAATGAATTGAGTTGGGTTTTTAATAACAATATTAGTTGTTAAGTTCTAAAAATTAGGAACTAATGTATTAGAACTTCATTTTGTAATGTTAGCAAACCATGATCAAAACGTTTTTAGTCTTGTTTAGACTTGCTCAAAGTATGAAGTTTTCATGTAAAGTTGGAATCGAGTTACTGCAGAATTTACTGTGCATTTCTGCCTGGCTCGATCGATCGAGAATTAGACTCGACCGATCGAAAGTCGTGCAGAATGTTTTTTCTGCAGAATTTCTAACTCAGCCCTAGTCTATTTAATGTGTAGGGTTTTATGTTTTGCCCTAAGTATAAAAGGGAAAACCCTAGCCACGTTTTTAGTGTTCTAAATATTGTGTTTGTGAATCTTATTTGTGAGATCTAGAGGTGTTTACCTTCACACACACTTAGGGTTTCCAATCTCAAGATTGATGTCAAGAGCTTGGTAATCTTTCAGTTGCAGAATCAAGTGCTTCAAGATATACAAGCAGGTGTGCTTGTGCTTTGCTGAGAATTCAAGGAAAGAAGTAGTCCGTGGACTCAGAGCTGTCACGTGGTCGTGGTAGTAAGTTTCCTACTCGAAGTAGCAATAGGATGTTAGTGGTCTAAGTCGCTATTGTGTAAACTTCAATTCTTTCATAGTGAATTCCTTTTTACCTTGAGGATAGCTAGGTTAAATCCTTCCCAGGTTTTTACCGGTTTGGTTTCCTGGGTTATCATATCGTGTGTTATTTATTTTCCGCATATTTGCATGATATGATATATTTGTGTTAACCTAGAATTGCTTAATTTACCTAAGTAAATTACTTGGCTAAATATCTAGGTTAATCTGTTTGGGTTTAAGGCGTATAAACTTCTAACATTAGTCATAAAGATTAAAAATATCTTTCATTTATGCTATGTTTGCAATTTTGCATTTCTTCTTCTTCTTCTTCTTCTTCTTTTCCTCGTGCTTTTGTATGACCCTTTTGCTCTTTTGCGAATGATATTCACAGGCTGTGAAAACCCTTGCATTCCAAGACAATTACAATTTGAAGCAGACATAAATAAATTGTTTCTATATACTAGGTTAGTGTAATTATGACTTTGTCATCTGAATTATCTCTTTTGATACCTCTGCATATGAACTGTATGTGGCTATTGCCCATTGGTTCTGGCCAATTTCACTAAGGATGTTGTTTATGTTAATGTTCTAAGATAGGGACCATATCAGTAGTGTAGACCATTTGATTGGTTTTTATTGAGCTCTTGAATTAATTTTTTACCCAATTATGTTGATATACATGCTTATGTTTGATTCCAAACTTACTGAAGCATAATATAAAAATAATAATAATAATAATGAAAAAAAAGACTAGATGCTATGGTTCAACCCTATCAATTTCCATATATTGTGTCAGATCTATTTGTAATAAGTGAATGCATTAGTTAAGAATTTTTATTTTATTTTATTTATTTATTTTAAATTTACTTAAAAAGAAGTGGTAAATTATCATTGTGAGATTGTGTTTGGATGACCTTCTTTTGATTGTCTTACTTTGTTTAAGAATACAACTGTAGTTAAAAAAATCGAGGCTTTAAAAAGATTTACGTAAGTTGTTGGTGAAATAAAATTGACATTTTAATCTAAAATAAACAGAACCTTAGCATATAAAGTTCATGTTAGGCATCAACTATTTTCTAGTTCCTATCTCTATGGTATTTAAACATAGAAGTGAATGTAGTATTATAATAGTTAAGAAATTTAGGTTGAATCACCACTATTAGGTATACATTTTTTGCCTATTTTGGTTTCAAAACTTCTTAAATCATAATTACTGAAAAAGTTGAATTACTTGTGTCAGTTTGTTTAGACCCCTTAAACCTAACAGATTAACCTAGTGAATTAGCCAAGTGATTAACTTAGGTAATTTAATTAAAACTAGGTTAACACAAATAATCAAAAATAACAAAGCAGCGGAAAATAAATAACACAAAGATCTGATGACCCAGGAAACCACACTGGTAAAAACCTGGGGAGGATTTGACCTAGCTATCCTCAAGGTAAAATAGCAAATCCACTATGAAAGAATCGAAGTTTACACAATAAGACTTAGACCACTAACATCTTATTGCTACCTAAGTGTAGGAAACTTACTACCACAACCCCATGATAGCTCCGAGATCCACGGACTCCTTCTTTCTTTGACCTTTGCAAAAACACAAACACCACCGTTTGTGACTTTGAGACTCCACTCAAAGGTTTAGCAACACAAACTCACCTGTTTGTGACTCCAAGACCACCCTTGAAGGTTTAGATCATCAGCACCTTTGATGACTAGAGAAGGCAGCAATTTCAGCAATACCGGATCTTGAGATTCTTCAAGGAACAACACCGGTAGAAGTAATAAGAGAGATTTTAGGAACAAAACCCTAAATACAAAAGAGACACACTCTTCTCTCTCTAAAAAGCCTTGTAAAAAACGTGCTTAGGGTTTCCTTTATATAGTGGGAGAAGTAGATCTGAAACCCTAATCCTTAATGGGCTAGAACTACTGTTTGGGCTTAATTAAAATTCTGCAGATACGAATCTCGATCGATCGAGCCTGTTTTTCGATCGATCGAACCAGGCAGATTCTGAATTCTTCTTTCTGCAGCTTACATGTTCTTGTGTGCTCACGATTTGTCAATTGTTCTAAACTTTTAGAACCTAACAACTTGCATAGTGATTAAGCCAAAATTGAACTTATAAATCATGGTATTGCATTTTGAGTAGATATTATTTTGTTTGTTCTTTCTACTTTACCACTTGGCTTCATGTGAATTTATGCTACCTTTGTCATCTAGTGTACTACTTCATTGGTTATCATTTAATCTCAATTTTTTTTTCTCATGAACTGTTTGGGAAGGGATGCTGATGAAGCAAAAGTAGAGGAGTTCAATGAAATGGCTTGTAAAGCCTCTCTTGCTGATCAACAGAAGCAGCTCCAAGAAAAAATCATGCTCAGATTAAAAGTTTCTCCATGTGTATAAAAGAAATTCTCCTGCCTTATACTAAAAGGATAGTTGAGGCACAAGAATTGCCTCCATAACTAATAGCTGCTCCTTGTCAGAGTGACCTTGGTTTTGATATTGGTGAGAATGGCCAACCTACAGACCGTCCTGGTAAGATTTTGTTTGTAAAAAAAAAAGAAAAGAAAAAACCCTTCCCAATGTTGTGTTATGAGCTTGAAGTTGTGTGAGTGCAGCTTGAGATGTTTGGGATCTTTGAATTTTCTCGTGACTTATCCTTGAAGTAGGGGGATTATCTTGATTCGAGGAAAGGATCTTTTGATTTGTCCATTGATTACCCTATTTTTTTTAATTTTTTCCTTAAATAAATTTAGTTGTATAAAATATTTAAAAGTTATTCAAGTAGAGTTGAAGTAAGTCAACATCCAATCATTTTTTATCTGAAGTGTCAACAAAAGAAGTCTACATTTGGGCAATGAAGTGGAGCGGAAGATGCTTTGGGGATACTTAACTTGAATTTATGGAAGGCATCTTCAATGAGTATTTAATTACTGTTTCCAGAATACCTATTTGGAGTTTGTTGGTGTATCAAATGCTCTATCTGTTATTTCTAGCTTCTATAAGGTCTTGAAATCATATTTTTGTGTTTGTGATGTGATTCATAGGTAGTTCTATACTTTTTAACCTTTGTACTTCTAAATTAATATTCTTAGATTAACTGTTGATTATATATTTATTGGAATGATAATATGCTCTAGTTGTTAGATTTCTTGTAAACATAAATGTTGCAAATGAGTATTTCCCCCTCTTTTAAGAACAATGTGGCAGGTGAGATTGAGGGTTCAAGACCCACCCATATGTGTAACTTACCAATAAAACAAAAAGATTACTTGCAAGCTTTGATAATATTAATACACTAGGCGCTAACCTATGTAATGCACGGAATAATTGATCAAAATTTATACACATTCACTTTTATTGGTACAATCATTTGAAACCAATCAAATTTGATAACTCTAATTCAAAATAATCATTGAATATATATATATATATATATTAGTCAAATAAACATAATTCATTTAAAAGCCACAATGTTCTGGTTCAAGCATGTTCCAATAAAAAAAAACCATTTCAAATAATTACAAAATATCAATTTTTGGAAAGAGACTCATCCTCAAGAAATAATGAGTTATCCACATCCTCCATACTACCTAGAGATCATGACCAATTATCACAATAAAAAATAATATGACCAAAAATAAAGGTGGACCAATACTAACAAAATTATATAAATCACAATAATGAGCTATTATACATTTATAGGATTTGAATACCTTTAAAAAGAGATTGAACTTAAGAGTAAAATAGTGATCCTAGACCAATTAATAAGTAATCCTAGACCAATTAAATATTATTAAGCTACTCTACCACTCTCTATTCCCTCAAATTACAAACAAAGTCCATTTAACACAGTCAATTCAAATTCACTAATTTCAAAGAATTTCCAAATATTAATTTCTATACTACAAGCAACATGTAACGCCCTATCTACTTTTGACTTCCATCAAGTGTAACAATATATTTTGATAATTACTACACAAATGCAAGAGAATCAAATTTTACAAAAACATGTCTTCTTGATAAATCTATTGATATTTATTCATTTTAAAATATTTGAACTATGCGAAAAACTGCACAATTATACAATGCAAATTATTGGGCTCTCTTAATTGTTAGAAAATATGCCTTTCATTAACTCGTGTAAAGATTCTAATCCCAAAAAACATGTGTTTGTTTAACGCATAAATTATAGAAAACTTTTAGCATATGAACACTACATCACCTATTCTCATCCCAAACAATATGTTTGTCCATAGTCTTGGCATAAATTACAAAAAACTTTTAGCCTTTGAAAAAAATATCATCTAATGTTAGTTGGTATATATGTGAGTAGTCTTTTGCTTCAAAAATACAACCGATGAAAAAATAAAATCCCACAAAAAGCATAAGTTTAGAGGTAATTAATTATATGTTGAAGAAAATGCAATCGTTCATTTTTCCTCTTCTATCGCAACTCTCGCATCCAAGAAATAGATGTTGGACCTAATGATCTAGATGAATGTGAAATTACCATTTTCCTTGTCTCTTTGTTTTTCTCTTGTCAACTATAATTTGGCCAACCCTTGCAATTTGAGTTATTTCTCTAGTGACCTCTTTCTCTTTTGTCATAGTTTAAATTAAAGATTATATAATATTTGTAAATGGGAAAAAAATTAAAGATTATATAATATTTACAAAGGGAAAATTTGTCACACCCCGAACCCAAGTAAGAGCTAGGCACGTGACATTAGCCACACACTTATAAAGTTTACATCCTACAAGTGTGTAAGGCCCTCTTAACAATTAAATAATTATCCTCAAAGAAAATTTCACCAATAAATTTAAAAATATCCTCAAATAATGCAATTCTCAAAAGATCTCCAAATAATGATCTTCCAACATCAAAATTAAAAAAAATAAACTAAATCCTTTGAATCTAAAGGTCTACACAAAAGGTAATCTTAAACATAAAAGTTCAAATCTTATTCCATTGATTTCCTAAACTTTACTCATGCGCACATCCTAGTGGAAGCCCAAACATATGCTACTCTTCCTGATCAAAATCTGAAAGGAGAAAGAGGGGGGAGAGGGGTGAGTTGACAACTCAATAAGTAACCAAAGTCCTAAAAAGTTCTATCAAGCAAATAGATCTATAAAATTATAATTTGTATATAGATCAAATATTTTAAATCTTACAATATATCATAGATGGTTTAGAAAATAATCAGTTTTCATATATATCAAAGTTATACTTTACAATAGGTTCCAAAAACACATAAGCAGTTTTAGTGACTTAAAATAGTTCAAATACTCAAACATTTCTAAAATCACATATGTAGTTTTAAGGACTCAAATAGTTCAAATATTCAAATGTAATTCATATTCTTAACAATCTTATGACTATGGTCATGGTATATCACCGTGACTAGGCATCAGAGTACTAATGAATAACCCCCATTGGCTGGGTATTAGAGTACCAATGAATAACCCACATTGGTTTGGGTATCTAAATACCAATGAATAACCCCCATTGGCTGGGTATCAGAGTACCAATGAATAACCCCCATTGGCTGGGTATCAGAATAAATTCATAGTCAAATTGTTCAAAATCATAAATATGAAATCATAGTTTCTAAAAAAAATATATCTTATTCAAACACATATATATAGTCATATATTCAATATTCAAATCTATTTGTGATATTTCTATAATTCTTTACTTTAAATCAATATAGCTAAAAAAAACAATTAAATATAATAAATCTTATATTCAATGCTTATATATTAATATATTTGTGAAAATTCTTTATTCTTTGCTTTGAATCAGTATAGCCAAAAACAATTAAATAAAATACATCATATATTCAGTAATCAGATATATATGTGATAATTCTTTACTTGAAATCAGTGATACAATAAAAATAAAATTGTAACAACTGTAAACAATTTTCAGTAGTTAAATTACGCAAAATAAAACCAATTAAGATAAGGTTACTTACCTCCAAACGCTATTCCAAAAGAAACTTTTCCCTAACACTTCTTCTAAAATCCTTAGATATCACCTAGAACAATTTACAAGCACCATTTACTCAATAATCCAATAATTCAAGAAAGACTTATAACGGGACCTGACTAGAAGAAAGACTATTAAAAATATCTCATAATTGTCTGCTTATCTCACACCAAAATTCCACCAAATCCTAATATTTTTCTTTATATATATATATATATATATTCTGCCACTTTATGCCTTAAAAGATAAGCCTATAGCACCTAGTCCTATGTCACACTAGGAAAGACAGGGACGTGTACTTTACAGCTTTCTTCTTCTTCATTTTTTTTTTTTTAACTTGTCAGACCTCAAACCAAACCCATGCTTACTTGACTTTTTGTTTTTCCCCAATTCCATCAATTCTGGCACAGTTTCTTAAAAAATAAAACTGTGTAGAAAGTTGTCCCTTAGACCCATTACACCTACAATCTACAACTTCAGGCTATCGCAACGGAGCGTATATATATATATATATATATATATATAAATTTTAAAAAGCTGAGCACTAAAAAATTTGTAGGTACAAACGTCCAATTGACCGAAATATAAATCTAAACTTCTCTCCGTTTGCATCATTAAAACTCTTGAACAATTAAATAGTTTCACTACTGGTTAAAATATCCACATAAAAAAAATACTCTAATTCCAAATAAAGCTTAGATTTGACAAGAAAGAGATTCTTAAGCTCTTATCTCAATTGTGCAGTCAAACCTTCTCTACTTGAGTATTTTGGATAGTCTCCTCTCTCCAAACATCTGTCATCATACACTGACTTAAATTAGACTATATGTAACTAGGGTTTTAACCTTATTTTCTTTTGACCCCATAAACAAATTTACTAAAATACCCCTCCTTTTAATTTTTTTTTTCGGGTATTACAAAAATAATCATATAATGAGCTCAAATGACACTTCCTCTTCCCATAAAAGCAAGGTGATGTGTAATTTACCAATTAAGAAAATGCAAATGAAAATTAAATAAAGAACATGAAAAATATTGATTCTTTTTGTGACCTATCCAAAAATTCCTATCAACCAAATGAACTAAATGTTAGGTTCTAAAAGTTAGAACGATTGGCAAATTGTCAACATAAACTTGTCTAGATATAGATCCTAGAGTCTATAGGTATTATTAGACAATGCTTAAGGTGATTCAAGTCTAGATTCAAGAACATATAAGCTACAAAAATAAGAGTTCAGAAACTGCCTGGTTCAATCTATCGAAAGATAGGCTCGACCGATCGAAAGTCGTATCTGCAGAATTTTAATTAAGCCCAAACAGCAGTTCAAGCCCATTAAGGATTAGGGTTTCAGATCTACTTCTCCCAGTATATAACGGAAAGACTAAGCACGTTTTTATAAGGCTTTTTATAGAGAAAAGAGTGCGCCTCTTTTGTATATAGGGTTTTGTACCTAAAAAGCTCTCTCATATCTTCTACCGATGTTATTCCTTAAAGAATCTCAAGATCCAATGTTGTTGAAGTTGCTGCCTTCTCTAGTCATCAAAGGTGTTGATGATCTAAACCTTCAAGGGTGGTTTTGGAGTCACAAACAGAAGATTTTGTGTTGCTAAAACTTTGAGTGGGATCTCAAAGTCACAAACGTGGGTGTTTGAGTTTTACAAAGGCCAAGGAAAGAAGTAGTCCATAGACTCGAAGCTGTCACGTGGTCGTGGTAGCAAGTTTCCAACTCGAGGTAGCAAGTTTCCAACTCGAGATAGCAATAGGATGTTAGTGGTCTAAGTCGCTATTGTGTAAACTTCAATTCTTTCATAGTGGTTTTGTTTTTTACCTTGAGGATAGCTAGGTTAAATCCTCCTCAGGTTTTTTACCGGTGTGGTTTTCGTGGGTTATCTTATCGTTGTGTTATTTATTCTTCCGCTGCTTTACTTGATACGATCGTAATTGTTTTAACCTAGATCTGAATAATAAACCTAAGTATTCACTTGGTTAATTAATTAAGTTAAACAATCTAGTTTACAAGGATCTAAATTCTTACAAGTGGTATCAGAGCGGGTAGCTCTTTTGTTTTAGATCTTTTGATCTAAGAGTTGATCATTGATCCCTATTATCATGGATAATTTTAAGTGCCTTACTGCTTTTGATTGTGATTATTTGAATAAAAAGGACACTGTTGTTTCTGTTGATTTTAAGTGTCTTACTGTTATTGATTACTCCAGGGCTTCCTTAAAGAACACTGCACTTTAAAGTTTACCTTTACATACTACATTGAATTTATAAGGTTTCCAACTTAAATTAAACTCAATTTTTAAATGTATATACTATTAATATATTAGAAATTAGACATTACATGATTTCATTCTTGTGAAGTTTGAAACTGCCTGGAAAATATTTATACAATTTAATCATTAGTTTCAATAAAATTTAGAGAGTTAGAAAAATAAAAAATAAAAGGAAACATTAGCAACACACCAGAAAGACATATCTGATGTTTCTAATATTTTAGAGTCTGTAGGTTAACACCCTTCCCCTACATATGCAGGGATGCAAAGTTTCTTTTTATTTATTTAATCAATCTAGAGGCAAATGTTTATATCTATATAGATATAACAACCATTATTAATTAACCAAATCAATTATTGTGTAACCCAATTCATGAAGGCCCTTTGCTTATGAAAAAAGCGGGGTTGAATACCTTATCTTCTTGCAATAATTGTTTCTCTGGTGTATTAGTAATTCAATTGGAACAATTTTGACTTTCCATACATAATTTATTCAACATGAGAGATGGTGGTAAGTTTTCACACCTTGCGAATCTCTTAGAGGCATTTGGTCGAACACCTAGCAGATAGCCATTTGATTTTCCACACATAATCTTTCTGCACAAACAAGGTAAGTTTTTAGCACCTGCAATCCATGAACCATAGCATTACAATTAAATTCAAAATGTTAAATGATAAGATTAAAAAAAATGATGTTTGGAGCTTTATACAAAAAAAATTGAACATTAAGTTGTAAGTCTTCTCCAACATGCCATTCCAAAATCCCAGCCGCTGTCTTTAAGCTTCTCTTGTCCTATGTTGTGTGTTGTTCTTCCTGAGCAATTCCACCCACTTTTCTCCGTGAACTTGAGTTCAACCCACTAAACTTATGAATAACTCTCTGAATAACTGAACCCATTAAACTTATCTCAAAGGAATATTTTATATCTTTGTTAAGTGACTATAAATTCCATCTTAAGAATATATGTTCCATCAACATTAAATGTAGCTGCCCAACATACTGAGGTTTTGATCGTGTCTTTGGATCCCACTTCTGATATATCAAAGCAACCTACATTTCAAGATCAGGTCCATTATCCTCTTAGGATTAAGAGTTCATGTAAATAGAAGTCGTGAGATTTATTATTCATTTGATAGTCGTTAGGAGAATAATAAATCTCACAGCAGTCCAGTTCACTATGTCTTAACTCTTAAAACATATCAACTAGAAGTCTCCACTTCATGATCAAGACAAATCATCATAGTTGATAAGTTATAGCCTTCACAGATGAAATGCCCAATTTCATCACCGACTACGAACTAAAATTCTGAGTTTACAAAGAACTTGTGATTTTTATCTTCTATGACTTTTCATATAAATCACATACTATGCATCTCATGGACTATATGATAATGTCTGAATATTCATGTTACGATTATTTTAGATAATAATAAAACAACTTTATTAATCACAACATTAAGTCATACATAATGTCATACATAATAACGTACATAGCATCATACAATGGGATTTAAGGACACTAATCCTAACAATCTCCCACTTGCCCTAAAGACTATTATGCAATAATCTAACTCCTATTCCTTCCAAATGTGACTCGAAAGTCCTTTGAGGTAAGGCTTTGGTAAAGGGATCCGCTAGATTATTTGCACTTTCTATCTTTGCTACTACGTCATCTCCACGAGCAACAATGTCTCGAATGATGTAGTACTTACTCTTAGTGTGCTTTCCTTTCTTATGATTCCTTAGATCTTTGGATTGTGCAACCGCTTCACTATTGTCGCAAAATAGTGGGATGGGAACTTACTCCATTCTCACAACACCAAGATCAGAAAAGAATTTCTTGAGCCAAACAGCTTCCTTTGCCACCTCACAAGCAGCAACATATTCAGCTTCTATGGTGGAGTCCGCAATACAAGATTGCTTAACACTTCTCCAACTTACAGCTCTACCTCCCAAGGTGAACACACAACCTAAAGTGGACTTTCTAAAATCTAGATTTGATTGAAAATCTGAATCTGTATAACCAATGGGAATCAAATCCTTACTATGGTAAAGAAGCATATAATCTCTTGTTCTCCGTAGATACTTAAGAATATGCTTTACAGCTTACCAATATTTTGGTCCTGGATTTGATTGATATCGGCTGACCATGCCAACTGAATAACAGATATCTGGTCTATTACAAAGCATGGCATACATGAGACTTTCTAATGCAGAAGCATAAGGAAATTGTCTCATCATATTTTCTTCCTCTTGAGTCTTAGGCCTTTGGTCATCTAACAGAGGATCTCCATGTCTAAAAGGAAGTAATCATTTCTTGGAGTTTTGCATGCTAAGCTGTCATAGAACCTTATCTATATACACAGCTTGTGATAAGCCTAACATCTTATTCTTGCGATCTCACCAAAGCTTGATCTCTAGAATAAAGTTAGCCTCACCCAAGTCCTTCATATCAAATTGGCTTGACAACCAAACCTTTATCGATGACATTACCCCTACATCAGTTCCAATGAGTAGAATATCATCAACATAAAGCACTAGAAACATTACTACTTTATCTTGATGTCTTTTGTACACACATGGTTCATCAAGATTTTGTTCAAAACCAAATGACTTAATTGCTTGATCAAATCTGATGTTCCATGACCTAGATGCTTGCTTAAGTCCATAAATGGACCTTTTCAACTTGCATACCATATGCTCTTGGTTCTTTGCTATTAAACTTTCCAGTTGCATCATATAGATTTCCTCTTCAAGATTGCCATTGAGAAATGCAGTCTTGACATCCATTTGCCAAATCTCATAATCATAATGAGTAGCAATGGATAAGAGAATTCTGATAGATTTAAGCATTGCTACTAGTGAAAAGGTTTCTTCATAATCAATACCTTCTTTTTGAGTATACCCTTTTACCACTAGCCTTGCTTTAAAGGTTTCAACCTTTCCATCTATCCCTCTCTTCCTCTTGTAAACCCATTTGCAACCAACAGGTTTAATGACGTTAGACGCCTTTATAAGACCCTAAACTTGATTGGAATACATGGAATCTAATTCAGATTTCATAGCTTTGACCCAATGATGTGCATCTATATCATTCATTGCCTCTTCATAAGTGTAGGGATCAGTTTCGGCCTCTTTTGAGAGAGCTTGATAAGTTTCTCCTAAACCTATAAACCTTATAGGTGGCCTTACAATCCTCCCACTATGGCGAGGCACCTGTGTACTAGACATATCATGAGTAGTATCTTATGGTGTATCTAATACAACCACATCATTCCTAGTTTTATCCATTGGTTGTTCATTTACAGGTTCATTCATTTCAGCCAACACAACTCTACTTCTAGAAGTATAATTATTCATATAGTCATTTTCCAAGAATTTGGCATTTGTATTAGCAAACACTTTGTTATCTTTATGAATATAGAATAAACCTCCAACAGTTCCTTTTGGATACCCTACAAAGAAAACCACTTCTGTTTAAGACTGTAACTTGTCAGACTTTCCTTTTAACACATGTGCTGGATAACCCCAAATATGGAGATGTCTCATACTAGGCTTATGCCCATTCTACAACTCTACAGGTGTTTTAGAAACAAACTTCAAAGGTACTAAATTCAGAAGATATATTGTAGTATTTAAGGCATATCCCAAAAAAAAAAAAAAAATTGGTAGAGTTTAATAACTATATATGGACCTAGAAAGTATTTGCCACCATGATAGATCGAATGACCTTTATGCGTTTACTTATTTAATTCTCAACTTCAGCTCTAAACTCTCTAAATTTTTCAAAGGTTTCGGACTTCTGTATTAGGTATACATAACCAAATCTAGAGTAATCATCAGTGAAAGTAATGAAATACTCATAGCCACCTCTTACTTGGATTGACATAGGACCACATACATTTGAATATACTAGTTCTAGCAACTCTTGGGCTCTTCTACCTTTTACATTAAAAGGTCGTTTGGTCATTTTGCCTTCCAAACAAGATTCACAAACTGGAAAATCATCAAAGTCCAATGGTTCTAAGAGTCCATCTTTGATAAGTCTTTGAATCCTGTTTGAATTAATATGACCCAAACGCAAGTGCCAAAGATATGCATCACTAGTAGAAGGAAACTTTCTCTTTAATGATTTCACATGAGAGTCATTATCTAATTTAGAATTATATAATTCATGCTTATCAGGAGTTAAAATATAAAGACCATTTACAATATTGCCAGAACAGATAAACATTTTATCCTTCTTTATTACAACATTTTCTTTAAGGATAACACAATATCCATGTTTACCTAAATAAGTTGCAGAAATTAAATTCCTACAAACATTAGGTACATACAGACAGTCTTCCAATATTAGAACTCTAGACTCAAAACATAAATTAAAAACTCCAACAGCTACAAGCAGAATCCTGCTCCCATTAGCCAAAGTAAAAAACAATTCCCCCTCATTAAGCTTTCTGGTCTCTTGGAACCCTTGCAAAGAATTGCAGATATGATTAGTACAACCTGAATCCACACACCAGGAATCTATGGGATTTTGTACTAAACATATTTCAAGGAGGAATGAACTTTTCATACCCTTATTATTGGCAACCTTGAATTTTGGACAATTCCTCTTCCAATGTCCTTTCTCACCACAATGGAAACACTTTCCTTTGATCTTCTTTCCTTTGTTGGTAACCCCTAAGGCAATTTGTTTACCATATTGCTTGGTGAACTCCTTCTTCTTCTTCTTACCCTTGCCTTTCGACTTAGGTTGAGAAGTAGAAGCTTCACCCACATTGGCTTTAACACTAGAAGTACTAAGGATGCCTTCCGCCGCTACCAATTCATTCATTAATTCAAACAATGAATAAATCTTTTTGTTCATGTTATAGTTAAGTCTGAATTCCTTGAACGATTCTGGTAGTAACTGAAGTGTCATATCCACTTGGGATTTTCCATCAATATCAGCACCCAAAACTTCTAGTGTATTCAGATTGGAGATCATTGTAAGACAATGCTCCCTCATTGAATTACCTTTAGCCATTTTGGTATTATAAATTTGCCTCATGGTTTCTTGCCTTGCAGAACGGCCTTGCTCACCAAAAATCTCCTTCAGACTTAACATAATGTCTGAAGCTAGTTCTACATCCTGCATTTAATGCTGTAGAACATTTGAGATAGATGCTAGGATATAGCACTTGGCCATTTCATTAGATTTCTGCCTATGATCATATTGTTGTTTTTCCTCAAGAGGAGCATCTAATGAAGGATAGTTAGGACATGGTTTAGTAAGGACATATTTGTGCCCCTCAACTGTAAGAACAATGTCCAAATTTCTTTTCCAGTCAACATAGTTGGATCTAGTCAGTTTGTTTTGATTAAGAATAGTAACAAGTGGACTAAAAGATGTCATGATCAAATCTGAAAATAATAAACATGAAAATAATAAGTAAACTGAACATTATCAATTTAGCATATAAACGTATAGCATGGAACCTTAATAAAACCATAATATAATATATGCAATGGCAACCCAATCTCATATTCAATATCCCTCAGCATAGAATGAACATTAAATACTATGATTGATTCAGAACTATTCTCATTATTAGTGCTATCATGATAACTCTTATCAAACACCAATAATATGCCGTCATACATTTGGCCTCTAAATAATAATAATAAGAACTCAGCATAGAGGATACAATAATATTTAGTCTAGTGTAGACCATTGTCTAGAATCATGTGTAGCCACATTTCATCCCCTTAACAAGCTTATTTTGTAGTATCATGATACAAAACACCCTCCGCATGGAATGCAAAACTCGAGGCTAAGACAAGGTGTTTGATCAAACCACTATAAACTAAGTTCAACCTTGTAGGACCATGAAATAAATACTCTCTGCATGGAATGCTAAGCTCAAAGCAAAGACAAAGTATATATTTCACACTACTATGAACCGACAATGGAGGCTGTGAGATCCAACCCTTGTATCTCTCTCCCACTAGATATTTTAAATTAAAAGTTTTTAATTATAAAACATGCATAAACTAATTACACACAGCCTTGCACTTTTTGCATTTGAAAACAGTTAGAAAAAGTTCAAAATTCCCTTCATATGCATTTTCGTGGGAAGAGCTTAGTCGCGAGCTTCTCACGAAAATGGGTTAAGGCAAAAAAGAGAAAACAAAAAAATTTAGACGGAAACTTTCGCGACTGTCTCGCGACTATTTCGCGAGTATAGCTTACTCGCAAAAATTTTTTGCTAATAGACATTTTTTGCGAGTAACTTCGCGAGAAGTTAACTAGCGAAAATCCCATGTTTTCAGTTTTTAAAGGGAAGATCTGGACAGTTTTCAACGGTTTTCCATGAACAAACAACCACTATATTAACATGATAGATAGAATTTGATATCAAAACTGAATTCCATTAATGCTATAGCCATAAAGATCAATTTAACATACTTAAATTCAAATTTAAACAACATCACAACATCAATATCAGTTTTTATCAAATCATAGTTTCAACAACCATGCAGAAAATTAAATGCATAATCTTCTAACAACATGAAGCTATTATCTCTAATTACAAAACTCACAAAACATGTTATACGGATTCAAAATTGAAGATCGCTCTGATACCAATTGTTGATAAAAAACATGTTTGTATCACATACGAAACATACGCAGCAAAAAATTAACGATCTACTTCATTTGTAGTTAATAACATATACTATGTAAATTTCAAAATATAAGAACAAGAGAGTGTACCTTGGTGTGGTGAATTTCAAAACAAAGATTAGAAGCACTCGGGAACACTTTTAATCTTTGCTCTAATTCCACTAACACCCAAGAATTGTGGTCTCTCAATCAGTTATATGTGTTTGTTCTAGAGAGAATTAGAGAGTGTCCAACACTCACATACAAACCATTTCTTGTTACTTACAAAATTCTGTATGTTTCTCTCCTTATAACTGATTATCTAATTAGGCTAGCCTTTTGGGCCTTTCCAATTGGGCTTTTATGTGGCTTGGAGTGGGACCAAAAGGGAACAAATAAAACTCTAGCACCAGTGGGCCTTGGGCTTTTCTGTTAACTCTTGACAAGTCTAAAGTTACCATTAATTATATTTAATACCACTATATAAATATAATTGCCCTCTAGGCCTTATTAATAAATTATATCCCAAGACTTTATTATACATGCAACCCCTTCATAAAATATTCACAGTAATACAAAGTAATGAATATAAACTGCCACTTTGTAAATTACTACATCTTAATCCTTGAGTACCCGGTTTAATTCTTTAAAGTTATTCATCATATATTTATGAAATCCAATCTCATAAATATATTCTTTAGTAATTTCTTACCAAAGTGTTTAGGCCTAACTCTCTGAATAACTAAACCTATTAAACTTATCTCAAGGGAATATTTTATATCTCCATTAAGAGACTATGAATTCCATCTTGAGAATATATGTTCCATCAACACTAAATGTGACTGCCCAACATACTAAGGTTTTGATCGTGTCTTTAGATCTCACTCCTGATATATCAAAGCAACGTACATTTCATGATCAAGTCCATTATCTTTTCAGGATTAAAAGTTCATATAAATAGAAGTCGTGAGATTTATTATTCATTTGACAGTCGTTAGGAGAATAATAAATCTTACAGCAGTCCAGTTGAATATAGAATCTCTAATGTTGAGGTTGCTCATACTGCTTGGAATATCCTCCAGACTATGCATGAAGGCACAAAGGCAGTTAAAATAAATAAATTGCAGAAATTAACTACTATATTTGAAAGCATTAGAATGAATGATGATGAATCTTTTGATGAGTTCTATGCTAAATTGAATGACATTGTTAATTCTGCATATAATTTGGGTGAAATCTATGATCAACCTAAAATTGTTAGGAAGATTCTTAGATCTTTAACTGAGGATTTTAGACCCAAAGTGACCGCCATCACTGAAAGCAAGGATGTGGACTCCATCCCTGTTGATGAACTTGTAGGATCTCTTCAGTCCTATGAGTTAGACCTACCCAAGACAAACAAATCCAAATCATTGGCTCTTAAGTCCGTTGATGATGTTGAGGATGGTGGATTTGATGATGAACTCTCTGTTACAGAGATTGCCTATCTTGCCAAGAACTTCAGAAACTTTCTTAGGACCAATAACAGAAGGGTAAGAGGCAAGAACACTGCTGAACCTAGAAATTTTAGGAGGAATGATCCCACTAAGGTCAATAACACTGAAAAACCTAAAGAGAAAGTAGGTCAACCTTCTAATAATTCTTTGGGACAACAATATTATGGATGTCAAGGGTATGGTCATATGAAATCTGAATGTCCTACATACTTGAAGTCCAAGGGTAAGGCTATGGCCGTAACCCTTAGTGATGATGAAGTTTATGACAATGAATCTGCTAGTGATGAGGATGGAAACTTCATTGCTTTCACTGCTACTACTGTAGTTAATGAAAGCGTGTCTGTTAAAGAGAACCCTTCTGATGGAGAACTCTCTGAAGATGCAGATTTACAAGAAGCCTATAACAAACTTTGTAAAGTTGCTGCAAAGGATGCCATGAATGTTAATTTAGGCTTAAAGAAAATTGCATCTCTTGAACTTGATAAGAAGAATTTACTTGTGAAATTGTTTGATGCAAATGAGCTTTTGAATAATGTGAAAACTGAGAACATGCTTTTACTTGATAAAGTTAAATGTTTGGAACTTGAATTATCTGTTGCTAGAGAACAAACTAATAGGTCTGCAAGCTCCAAACTTGATCACATGTTGAGTGTTCAAAAGTCTCCTTCTGACAAAACTGGCTTAGGTTTTGTGGAAAGTATTTCCGTACTTGAACCTTCTTCCACAAACTTTGTTCCCTCCTCCGAACCTCCTAAGAGTGAGATTGTCAAACCCTTGGTGAGTGAACCTATTAAATCTGTAGATGTTGCTCCACCTAGAAAGATTAGGGTTGATCTTCAAGCTTCTCATTCTAGAGCTTCTACTTCTTCTAAGGGCAAGTTAAATGATAAGTCTGTATGGGTTTGTCATTTTTGTGGAAAGTCTGGACACATTCATCCAAATTGTTTTAAGTTGCAAGCTGCAAAGCGAGCAAATAAACTTAAAGTACCTGTGCCCCAAGCACATGATCCTATGGTATTTATTGGTGAATTGGTAAAGGGCACTAAACCTTTATTCCAATCCTGGAGTTGCTCAGAATTCTAATATGAATCAAAACTCCAATGCAAGAGTTGCATCTAAAAGATTTTGGATGCAAAAGGCTCAACTTAATTGAGTCTATCTGACATGGTCTTTGTGCTTCATTGCTCTATCTTTTGTAACCTTTGTTTCTAGGATTTGCATTGCATAACATTCATGCATTTCATTCTAGGATGTTTATTTCTTTTTTATAAAAAAAAAAATTTTGCAAATTGTGTTTTTGTTAGTTTTTCCTTGAACTTGAAGACAATGTTGGTCAATTAAATTTTGCATAACATGTGTATGTACCTTGTTTAGCTTTGATGAACTTATTTCTATTGCACTTTACTAGCTAAAGCTTTGTTGTGCATGTTGTGTGGGAAGATGCTATATTTGTTGATCACATGATCTTGATCTTGAAGTCTTATGTCTTTGATTGTCGGACTTGGTCTTATTGAGAAAGGCATAAATAACCATCTCACCACTGTTTACTAGCCAATCATGAACACCTTAGTGCATATCGTAAGATTTTGTGCTCGAGAAAGTGTAGCACATGCACAAAAAGAACATAAAGTGTAGCCTTTAAATAAAATTGGTGTGTACATTATTGGGCTATAATAATTTCACAATTCATAAAATTGGTGTGTACATTATCCCGGCTATTTTATTAAGTTTCTAATCAATTAAAATTGAATATAAATTTTGAGGCAAATTAAGAAACTTACATGATTGCAAGCTTTTATTCTAGGAGATGTGAGAGTTATATGATGTAACTCTTTAAGTAATAGTCTCTTTCAAATTCATGTGATGGATTTTGCAGAAATTGTGATTGATTACTATGTGCATATCACCTCACATGTTTCTCAAGCTTTTGCTAGTTGCCCATACTACACAAGTAATTCTATGCTAAACTGTGTACATGTTATTGTGTGTTTTTGGTCTGACCAACCAAGTTTGAATATTTTTGGAAATTGATGCAGAACATGTTTGCCTGTTTAAATGGTTGAGGGATATTAAGAGAAAATCTCACTTTGAGAGATCTGGGTTAAAAACATGGGTTTTTGGAAAACATTTCATCTCATACTCATGCATTCTTTTCATCAAATCTAATGCTTTGAGGAGTTTTTGAGCTAATATGTTTCACTTTTCAAAAATTCAATTTTTCAGAATTTCAATAGATCGAGTCTGTTTTTCGATCGGTCGAAATTGTTTTTAAAATCGCAGAAAAGTTTCTGAGTGTTTCGATCGGTCCTCGATTGATATTGGATCAATCGAAGGATTTTCGACCAATCGAATGTAATTTTTGATCGATCGAAAATCGGGTTGAGTGTTTTTTAAAAAAGGTTTTTCTCACGTGATTCTTCACTTTTCAAAATCTTTTCAAACACTTTTTTCTCCCTACCAACCGGTCAAGCTACTTTTGGTGATTTTTGTCGTTTTCCTCCGTTCTTTTTGCATCAATCCTCTCTCCCAAGGCCGGTAAGACTCTTTTGCCCCTTCCTTTGTTTTTATTTTCAAGTTTCATACATTTTTTGGTTATTTTCGGCATTTTTGTTTTTAGTATTTTTGGGATTGGTTTTGGTTCTTTTTCTTTCAAATTATTCATGGGTTTTTGTGGAGACACTATATACAAGCACTACATGTGGTTTAATTTGATTAATTTGGTGTTTTGTGGAAAATTTGAAATTCTAGGGCTTGAAATTGGGGATTTTGGGGTTTTTTGTTCAAATTGATATAAATTGATGAAATTGACTTGTTGGATTGATTAATTTGATCATTATATTGAGTTGTATGACTGCTGTGTTGATCAATTTATCAATTAATTGTGTTTTGAAAAATTGGGTTTTTCAAAATTGGGTATTTTTAATTAAAAACTCATGCTCAAGTCAATTTTGTTAATTTGGATTATATTTGAACTTGTCACTGCATTAGTTTATGCATCATTTGCATATTTTGTTCATGCATCATATAGAATTGATATTTCTATATTTTTTTTTGTTGTGCTAACTTGCAGTCTGCCCTTGGTTTTTGTTTTTGCTCTTCTCTTCTGTGTCTTTCTTTTCTTTCCTTAGCACCATGCCTAGGAAAACTAGAGCCCATAGGACTTGTGACCCTTCACCTTCCTTTGATAGTGATTGGTTCCCTAGTGAGAAGAACCAAGAGACCTATGAGACCCTGAACCTTAGGCGTCATATTTGGGCTGAGCGTAGGGTCATTCTAGATGAGGTTGATCCTGAGGTGAGACGTAACTTTGAGCGTCAAGGTTGGTTATCTTTGCTCGATTTTGAGCATCCTCCTCCTACTACCCTGATTAGAGAGTTCTACTCGAACCTCTCTATCCACATCTATGATACCAACACCTTAGTTAAGGTTTGGTTACGAGGTGTAGAGTATCGCATTACCCCTTCGGTAGTTTCTGATGCTCATGGGGTGCCGATTATTGATCATCCCGTCTTTCCTTATGAGGAGTCTCCACCTCTTGATGACGTAATGTCATACATCACTGGATCTTCTATCCAGTGGGGTTCTGATCCTCGGATCACGTCTGCTGTTCTCTCTGTGAGCTTCATTACCTTTTCTTTAGGATTGCTTGTCATTCCTTGTGGCCTATTTCTCATCTTCATACTATTCCTATTGAGCGGTGTGTCTTTTTGTATGCACTTGTTACTGATGCTCCTATTAGTTTTCCTCATTTGTTCCTTCTTTCTTTGAACGAGGTACATCGGTCTAGTTCTACGGCTCATGCTTTATACTTTCCTGTTTTTATTCATAGGATTTTCCTTTATCTCGGTTTGAGTGATTTTCCTGCTTTTGAGCCTGTGCACGTTATTGCTCCTATAGGTGCTAACTTTTTGAGGCAAAGGGCTGCTCAACTTCAAGCCAGCTCTAAGCGTCCTAGGGTAGAGCCTTCCGGTGTCACTCCACCCCCTTTTTCTTCTACAGATGTTCCTGCAGCTGAGACGTCTGCTGATCCTGCTGCTGCTACTGCTGATGATGTTCCTCCACCTTTTGATGACGTTTCTAACCTTCGTCGGACTCTAGACACTGTCATAACCGTTCAGGCGGCTCATGGTCAGCTTCTGGTGGACATCCTTGATGAGCTTCATGCTTTGCGAGCAGATTTGGCGAGTTCTCGTCATTCTCCTCCACCTCCTTTTGATGATGAGTGAGTGCTCTTTGGAAATTCGTCACAAAAAGGGGGAGTATATCTTGAAGAGTTTTGTAGAGGAGATTTTAGTTTTAGGGGGAGTTTTTGTACTTTGTTGTGATACAGCGGAGCTTGTGGAGTTATTAGATTGTATCTAGGCGCTTCACTTTGTATTTACATTTTTGGCTCTTGTTAGGAGATATTTTTGTTGAGATACATTTTTATGTATTATGTTTCTTATTTCACTATGCTACTTTGCTTATTGATTTATATTTATGATGTTATTCATGATATATGTCTTTATTCTGTGCCATGTGAAATCAAGAAGTTGTTTTTTATATTCCTTGTATTTTCCACACATGCGTTTATGTGTTTGTTAAGTGTTACAAGAATATACAGGTTGATTCAGTCGTGCTGCTGTCTACTTTGCAACTGTTAGATAGTAGTTAGGTTGAATTTGTTTAGTGGCTTTTTATTTTGTAATGGGCTGTTTTAATTTGTAAACTTTGAGCTTTTTGTTAAGTCTGTGTTTTGTCAGGGATTGCCAAAGGAGGAGTTTGTTAGGTTCTAAGAATTAGGAACTATTGTATTAGAACTTCAATTTGTAATGTTGGCAAACCATGATCAAAACATTCTTTAAGTTGTGTGTTAGACTTGCTCAAAGTATGGCTTTTTATGTAAAGTTGGAATCGAGTTGACTGCAGAATTACTGTGCACTTTCTGCCTGACTCGATCGATCGAAAATTAGACTCGATCGATCGAAAATCATACAGAATGTTTTCTGCAGAATTTTTCCAACTCAGCCCTAGCCCATTTAATGTATAGGGTTTTATGTTTTGCCCTAAGTATATAAGGGAAAACCCTAACCACGTTTTTAGAGTTCTGTTTTGCTGTGTTTGTGAATCTATTTGTTAGATCTAAACGTGTTTACCTTCACATACACTTAGGGTTTCCAAACTCAAGATTGATGTCAAGAGCTTGGTAAATCAAACAGTTGCAGAATCAAAGAGCTTCAAGATATACAAGCAGGTGCGCTTGTGAATTGCTGAAGAATTCAAAGAAAGAAGGAGTCCGTGAATCTCGGAGCTATCATGGGGTCGTGGTAGTAAGTTTCCTACACTGGGTAGCAATAGGATGTTAGTGGTCTAAGTCTTATTGTGTAAACTTCGATTCTTTCATAGTGAATTCGGTTTACCTTGAGGATAGCTAAGTTAAATCCTCCCCAGGTTTTTTACCGGTTTGGTTTTCCTGGGTCATCAGATCTTTGTGTTCTTTATTTTCCGCTGCTTTATTGTTTATGATTATTTGTGTTAACCTAGATTTGTTTAAATTACCTAAGTTAATCACTTGGCTAATTCTCTAGGTTAATTTGTTTGGGTTTAAGGGGTCTAAATGAACTTACAGTCTTGATTCAGTTTCAACAACAAACACCTTATAAACATTCAACATCAACATCAAATACACACTCTTTTTTCTATTACTAGTAAGGGTTGCATGTGTAAGGCACGTGTTGTTCCTTGAGTGAGAAAATTTTAGATAGAATTTTTTTTGAAATAGTTTCAAATCATGTATTTAAATTTAGAATAGCTATTTAAGTTATGGTTATCTATTTAGTATGATAATTTCTTAGAACCTATTTACTAAAAATAGCATCTACTCATAAAAAAATTCTACTAAGAATGATAACAAATATTGTCATCTTCCAACAATAAATAACTACGTTTTTAATAAAACGTTGTCACAATATTTAATTTTTCACAATAAATGATGACATATGCTACAATTGAAATTCTTCATCAAATTAAATACCTACAACCATTTGCAATGAATATTTTGTTATTCATACTTCCTTCTTTATCACTTTATTTTATCAGCCTAACTACGATGCTTATCTTACTTAATTTTTAATGAACACTTTTTTAAGAAAGAAAACAAATAAAAAAAGAACAAAATAACAAAAGACATGTACTTTTATTAGATAAAATTTTAAATCTAGAAGATTTGAACCTCTAATAAATTAGTGTTATCTAGGTAACAAATAGAATACCATAGATCACAATTTTTACTTTCTAAGTATGTCTAACACATAAAACTCAAAATACACGAAGAAAATTTTTGGGACATTAAAATTTAGCAAGGCATTTTAGATATTGCACAATGAAATATTCTAAGAATCATAAGATTTTGTTAGGATTTAACTAAAATAATAACATTAGGGAATATATGCTTTCTACAAAATATAAAGGAAGAAATTATGCAACTTTAAAGTTGGGGATGAAACTACCCCAAACATAAAGGGGGAAAGTACTATTTTCTATAATTTTTTTTGTTGGTAAAACTGTGTTTTTTACTTTAAACAATGTGTTAAAAAACCCAAGAAAACTGTTCATAAAACTATGAATTTTGGCTCAACAAATTGGCTAAAAAAAAAAAAAAAAGTCAAGAATACAATAAATGTCATGATATTTTCTCAACACCTTTATTTTAGCTATGGTGGGCCTTGGTATGATATTTTATAATTTTATTTTAGAGTAATGCTACATCCACAACATTTTCACAACAAATCCTAAATGGTAACAAAAACATTTAGATATAATTATCTACTAACAAAGACAAAAAAAATACAAAATACCATTTTTTAAAAATATATTATAGTGCAATCATCTTTGCAATCTCAATTTATAGATTTACAAGTTTTTAATTTATAAATTTATCTAGTTTAGTGAGCTAATAATCTTGGAGGACAGGGGGCCCAACTAAAAAATAAAAAAGGTCCGATTAATGGATGCTCTTAGGGCACACATTAGTCATCTATTTTAGGAAATTTTTTATGGGAAATTTTTTAGGAAAAAGCTTTTCCATAAAAAATTTTCTAAAATGGTTTACTAACATATGCCCCAATTGCATATGATAGTAACACCCATAAAAAAAAAAAAATATTTAGAAAGAAAAATAAAAAAGTCTTCTTTGGGTTAGGGGGGACTCAAGCCCTTATGCTCCCGCCCTCCCCCCCCCCCCTTGGTTGGTCCATATTTTGTGGAAGAATATGAAGATTGTATTTCCACAATTTGTCTCACACTTTTTTCAAGTTCACGGCACCTTCAACATTCAACCTTTCTTTTATTTTATTTACTTGAGAAACATATTAACTATTAAAAACACACACACACACACAAACTCTCTCTCTCTCTTTTACATTCTCTTACCAAATGCCCTCAACATGAGTTTCTAGCCTTACATGAAAATTATGCCCCACAATGGAAAATATTGCACAATGGATTAATGGTCAACAAGTCACGCAACAGAAAAACAAAAGTTGTCAACAAGTCAAATTTTGATGATTTTGATATTGATGAATCCAACACTACATCTTATCACTTGTGTGAGAGGAGCATTGATCTTTACTCTTTGGGGGTTTGGCTTAAAGTCTATGTTATCACTAAGTCAATCATGTCATTATGAGCATAAACACATGATATTTTACTCAATCATGACTTCCACACAAGTGTCCACAACATGAATCTCTGGCCTTACATGAAAATTATATTGTAGAGTGGAAAATATTGCATAATGTGTAAGTTCGTTTAGACCCCTTAAACCCAACAGATTAACCTAGAAAATTAGCCAAGTGATTAACTTAAGTAATTTAAGCAGAACTAGGTTAACACAAATATATTAAAAACAATAAAGCAGCGAAAAATAAAGAACACAAAGAACTGATGACCCAGGAAAACCAAACCGGTAAAAAACCTGGGGAGGATTTAACCTAGCTATCCTCAAGGTAAACTGAATTCACTATGAAAGAATTGAAGTTTACACAATAAGACTTAGACCACTAACATCCTATTGCTACCCAGTGTAGGAAACTTACTACCACGACCCCATAATAGCTCCGAGATCCACGGCCTCCTTTTTTCTTGAATTCTTCAGCAATTTACAAGCGCACCTGTTTGTATTTCTTGAAGCTCTTTGATTCTGCAACTGTTTGATTTACCAAGCTCTTGACATCAATCTTGAGTTTGGAAACCCTAAGTGTATGTGAAGGTAAACACCTCTAGATCTAACAAATAGATTCACAAACACAGCAAAACAGAACTCTAAAAACATGGCTAGGGTTTTCCCTTATATACTTAGGGCAAAACATAAAACCCTATACATTAAATGGGCTAGGGCTGAGTTGGAAAAATTCTGCAGAAAAACATTCAGCACGATTTTCAATCGATCGAGTCTAATATTCGATCGATCGAGTCAGGCAGAAAGTGCACAGTAATTCTGCATAAAACTCGATTCCAACTTTATATAAAAAGCCATACTTTGAGCAAGTCTAACACACAACTTAAAGAATGTTTTGATCATGGTTTGCCAACATTACAAATTGAAGTTCTAATACATTAGTTCCTAATTCTTAGAACCTAACAAACTCCCCCTTTGGCAATCCGTGACAAAACACAGACTTAACAAAAAGCTCAAAGTTTACAAATTGAAACAGCCCATTACAAAATAAAAAGCCACTTAACAATTCAACAGAACTACTATCTAATAGTTGCAAAGTAGACAGCAGCACGACTGAATCAACTTGTATATTCCTGTAACACTTAACAAACACATAAACACATGTGTGGAAAATACAAGGAATATAAAAAATAACTTCTTGATTTCACATGACACAAAATAAAGACATATATCATGAATAACATCATAAATATAAATCAATAAGCAAAGTAGCATAGTGAAATAAGAAACATAATACATAACAATGTATCTCAAAAAAAATATCTCCTAACATGAGCCAAAAATGTAAATACAAGGTGAAGCGCCTAGATACAATCTAATAACTCCACAAGCTCCGCAGTATCACAACAAAACACAAAACTCCCCCTAAAACAAAAATCTCCTCTACAAAACTCTCCAAGATATACTCCCCCTTTTTGTGATGAATTACCAAAGGACACTCAATCATCATCAAAAGGAGGTGGAGGAGAATGACGAGAACTCGCCAAATCGGCTTGCAAAGCACGTAGCTCATCAAGGATGTCCACCAGAAGCTGACCATGAGCCGCCTGAACGGTCATGACAGTATCCAGAGTTCGACGAAGGTCAGAAACATCATCAAAAGGTGGAGGAACATCAGCAGCAGCAGCAGCAGCAGGATCAACAGACGTCTCAGCTATAGGAGCATCTGTAGAAGAAGAAGGGGGTGGAGTGACACCGGAAGGTTCTACCCTAGGACGCTTAGAGCTAGCTCGAAGTTGAGCAGCCCTTTGCCTCAAAAAGGTAGCACCTATAGGAGCAATGACATGTACAGGCTCAGATGCAGGAAAATCACCTAAACCGAGATAAAGGAGAATCCTATGAATAAAAACGAGAAAGAACAAAGCATAAGCCGTAGAACTAGACCGATGTACCTCGTTCAAAGAACGAAGGAACAAATGAGGAAAACTGATAGGAGCATCAGTAACCAGTGCATACAAAAACACACACCGCTCAAGAGGGATGGTGTGGAGATGAGAAATGTGCCACAAAGAATGACACGCTATCCGGAAGAAGAGATAATGAAGCTCGGAAAGCTCAGCAGAAGTAATCTGAGGATCAGAACCCCACTGGATAGAAGACCCAGTGATGTATGACATGACAATATCTAGAGGTGGAGACTCCTCATAAGGAAAGACGGGATGATCAACAATGGGCACCCCAAGAGCATCAGACACCACCGAAGGGGTAATGCGATACTCTACACCTCGTAACCACACCTTAACCAAAGTGTAGTTATCATAGAGGTGGATAGAGAGGTTCGAATAGAACTCTCTAATCAAGGTGGCAGGAGGAGGATGCTCAAAATCGAGCAAAGATAACCAACCCCGACGCTCAAAGTTACATCTCACCTCAGGATCAATCTCATCTAGTATGACCCTACGCTCAGCCCAGATATGACGCCTAAGATTAAGGGTCTCATAGGTCTCTTAGTTCTTCTCACTAGGGAACCGCTCACTATCAAAGGAAGGTGAAGGGTTAGAAGTCCTATAGGCTCTAGTTTTCCTAGGTATAGTGCTAAGGAAAGAAAAAAGAGACACAGAAAGAGAAGAGCAAAAACAAAAACCAAGGGCAGACTGCAAGTTAGCACAGCATAAAATATAGAAAAACACAATCTATATGATGCATGAAAAAATTATGCAAATGATGCATGAACTAATGCAGTGACAAGTTCAAATATAATCTAAATTAACAAAAATGACTTGAGCATAAGATTTAAATTAAAAATTCCCAATTTTGAAAAACCCAATTTTTCAAAACACAATTAATTGATAAATTGATCAACACAGCAGTCATACAACTTAATATAATGATCAAATTAATCAATCTAACAAGTCAATTTCATCAATTTATATCAATTTGAACAAAAACCCCAAAATCCCCAATTTCATGCCCTAGAATTTCAAATTTTTCACAAAACACCAAATTAATCAAATTAAACCACATGTAGTGCTTGTATATAGTGTCCCCACAAAAACCCATGATTCATTTGAAAAAGAAAGAGCCAAAAGCAATTCCAAAAGAACCAAAACAAATAATACCGAAAATAACCCAAAATGCATGAAAATAATGCATGAAACATGAAAATAAAAACAAAAGAGAGGGCAAAAGTGTCTTACCGGCCTTGGAAGAGAGGATTTATGCAAAAAGATCGGAGGAAACGACAAAAGCACCAAAAATTTCTTTGACCAGTTGGTGAGGAGACAAAAGTGTTTTAAAAAGTTTTGAAAAGATGAAGAACCACGTGAGAAAAGACTTTTTAAAAAACACTCAGCCCGATTTTCGATCGATCGAAAAACAGATTCAATCGGTTGAAAATCCTTCGATTGATCCACTACCAATCGAGAACCGATTGAAACACACAGAGACTTTACTGAGATTTTAAAAACATTTTCGATCGATCGAAAAACAGACTTGATCGATCGAAAATCTGAAGAAAAAAAAATTGAATTTTTGAAAATTGAAACCCATTTGCTCAAACACTCCTCAAAGCATTATATTTTATGAAAAGAATGCATGAGTATGAGATGAAATGTTTTCCAAAAACCCATGTTTTTAACCCAGATCTCTCAAAGTAAGATTTTCTCATAAAATCCCTCAACCAATCAAACAGACAAACATGTTTTGCATCAATTTCCAGAAATATTCAAACTCGGTTGGTCAGACCAAAAACATACACAATAACATGTACACAGTTTAGCAAAGAATAACTTGTGTAGTGTGTGCAACTAGCATAAGCATGAGAAACATGTGAGGTGATATGCACATAGTAATCAATCACAGTTTCTACAAAATCCATCACATGAATTTGAAAGAGACTATTACTTAAAGAGTTACATCATATAACTCTCACATCTCCAAGAATAAAAGCTTGCAATCATGTAAGTTTCTTGATTTGCCTCAAAATTTATATTCAATTTTAATTGATTAGAAACTTAATAAAATAGCCGGGATAATGTATACACCAATTTTATGAATTGTGAAATTATTATAGCCCAATAATGTACACACCAATTTTATTTAGAGGCTACACCTTATGTTCTTTTTGTGCATGTGCTACACTTTCTCGAGCACAAAATCTTACAATATGCACTAAGGTGTTCATGATTGGCTAGTAAACAGTGGTGAGATGGTTATTTATGCCTTTCTAAACAAGACCAAGTCCGACAATCAAAGACATAAGACTTCAAGATCAAGATCATGTGATCAACAAATATAGCATCTTCCCGCACAACATGCACAACAAAACTTCAGCTAGTAGAGTGCAATAGAAATAAGTGCATCAAAGCTAAACAAGGTACATAAACACGTTATGCAAAATTTGATTGACCAACCTTGTCTTCAAGATCAAAGAAAAAATAGCAAAAACACAGTTTGCAAAATTTTTTTTTTTTTTATATTATAATAAAAGAAACAAACATCCTAGAATGAAATACATGAATGTTATGCAATGCAAATCCTAGAAACAAAAGTCACTAAAGATAAAGCAAAGAAGCACAAGGATCATGTCAGACAGACTCAATTAGGTCAAGCCTTTTGCATCCAAAACTTTTTAGATGCAACTCTTGCATTGGAGTTATGATTCCCATTAGAATTCTGAGCAACTCCAGGATTGGAATAAAGGTTTAACGCCTTTACCAATTCACCAATAAGTACCATAGGATCATGTGCTCGGGGCACAGGTACTTTAGGTTTATTTGCTCGCTTTGCAGCTTGCAACTTAAAACAATTTGGATGAATGTGTCCAGACTTTCCACAAAAATGACAAACCCATGCAGGCTTATCATGCAACTTGCCCTTAGAAGAAGTACAAGCTCTAGAATGAGAAGCTTGAAGATCAACCCTAATCTTCCTAGGTGGAGCAACATCTACAGATTTGACAGGTTCACTCACCAAGGATTTGACAATCTCACTCTTAGGAGGTTCAGAAGAGGGAACAAAGTTTGTGGAAGAAGGTTCAAGCACAGAAATACTTTCCACAAAACCTAAGCCAGTTTTGTCAGAATGAGACTTTTGAACACTCAACATGTGATCAAGTTTGGAGCTTACAGACCTATTAGTTTGTTCTCTAGCAACAGATAATTCAAGTTCCAAACATTTAACTTTATCAAGTAACAGCATGTTCTCAGTTTTCACATTATTCAAAAGCTCATTCGCATCAAACAATTTCACAAGTAAATTCTTCTTATCAAGTTCAAGAGATGCAATTTTCTTTAAGCCTAAATCAACATTCATGGCATCCTTTGCAGCAACTTTGCAAAGTTTATTATAGGCTTCCTGTAAATCTGCATCCTCAGAGAGTTCCCCATCAGAAGGGTTCTCTTCAACAGACACGCTTTCATTAACTACAGTAGTAGCAGTGAAAGCAATGAAGTTTCCATCCTCATCACTAGCGGATTCATTGTCAGAAACTTCATCATCACTAAGGGTTACAGCCATAGCCTTACCCTTAGACTTCAAGTATGTAGGACATTCAGATTTCAAATGACCATACCCTTGACATCCATAACATTGTTGTCCCAAAGAATTGTTAGAGGGTTGACCTACTTTCTCTTTAGGTTTTTCAGTGTTATTAACCTTAGTGGGGTCATTCCTCCTAATATTTCTAGGTTCAGCAGTGTTCTTGCCTCTTGCCCTTCTGTTATTGTTTCTAAGAAAGTTTCTAAAGTTCTAGGCAAGATAGGCAATCTCTGTAGCAGAGAGTTCATCATCAAATCCATCATCCTCAACATCATCAACAGACTTAAGAGCCATTGATTTGGATTTGTTTTTCTTGGGTAGGTCCAACTCATAGGACTGAAGAGATCCTACAAGTTCATCAACAGGGATGGAGTCCACATCCTTGCTCTCAGTGATGACAGTCACTTTGGGTCTAAAGTCCTCAGTTAAAGATCTAAGAATCTTCCTAACAATTTTAGGTTGATCATAGATTTCACCCAAATTATATGCAGAATTAACAATATCATTCAGTTTAGCATAGAATTCATCAAAAGATTCATCATCATTCATTCTAATGCTTTCAAATTTAGTAGTTAATTGCTGCAACTTATTAATCTTAACTACCTTTGTGCCTTCATGCACAGTCTAGAGGATTTTCCAAGCAGTATGAGCAACCTCAACATTAGAGATTCTCTTAAATTCCTCCATGGAAATAGCATTGAAAATAGCATTCATAGCTTTGCTATTGAACGTAGCTGCCTCCTTTTGAGAAGTTTGCCACTCACTCACAGGAGTAGTGGGCTTCTCCCATCCGTACTCAACGGAGTTCCAGACTCTCTCATCAATGGATTTCAGGAATGCTTTCATCCTTACTTTCCAATAGGCATAATTGTTTCCATCAAAGTGAGGTGGAACAACAAGAGAGTGTCCGTGTTCCATGACAACAGGGGTCAAGGATCAGCTCAAAGATCAAAGGATCAAAAACAAAAGCTACCTGCTCTAATACCACTTGTAAGTTCGTTTAGACCCCTTAAACCCAACAGATTAACCTAGAAAATTAGCCAAGTGATTAATTTAGGTCATTTAAGCAGAACTGGGTTAACACAAATATATTAAAAACAATAAAGCAGTGGAAAATAAAGAACACAAAGAACTGATGACCAAGGAAAACCAAACCGGTAAAAAACCTGGGGAGGATTTAACCTAGCTATCCTCGAGGTAAACTGAATTCACTATGAAAGACTTGAAGTTTACACAATAAGACTTAGACCACTAACATCCTATTGCTACCCAGTGTAGGAAACTTACTACCACGACCCCATGATAGCTCCGAGATCTACGGACTCCTTCTTTCTTGAATTCTTTAGCAATTCACAAGCGCACTTGCTTGTATTTCTTAAAGCTCTTTGATTCTGCAACTGTTTGATTTACCAAGCTCTTGACATCAATCTTGAGTTTGGAAACCCTAAGTGTATGTGAAGGTAAACACCTCTAGATCTAACAAATAGATTCACAAACACAGCAAAACAGAACTCTAAAAACATGGCTAGGGTTTTCCCTTATATACTTAGGGCAAAACATAAAACCCTATACATTAAATGGGCTAGGGCTGAGTTGGAAAAATTCTGCAGAAAAAAATTCTGCACGATTTTTGATCGATCGAGTCTAATTTTCGATCGATCGAGTCAGGCAGAAAGTGCACAGTAATTCTGCATAAAACTCGATTCCAACTTTACATAAAAAGCTATACTTTGAGCAAGTCTAACACACAACTTAAAGAATGTTTTGATCATGGTTTGCCAACATTACAAATTGAAGTTCTAATACATTACATCCTAATTCTTAGAACCTAACATAATGGATTAATGGTCAACAAGTCACCCCAACTAAAACACAAAAGTTGTCAGCAAGTCAAATTTTTGATGATTTTGATATTGATGAAAAATCTCTACATGGTTACGTGAAAGATGGTCGTCAAATGAATCCAACTCTACACCTTATAACTTGTGTGTGGTGGGCATTGATCTTTGCTCTTTGGGGCTTTGTCTTAAAGTCTCTGTTATCACTAAGTCAATCATGTCATTAAGAGCACAAACACATGATATTTTACTCAATCATGACTTCCACACAAGTGTCCACTGTTAGGATATGTGCCCTTAAATCCTATTGTGTAATGCTATGTATGATATTATGTATGACATTATTTGAGAAATGATGTATGACTTAATATTATGTTTAATAAAGTTGTTTTATTCTTATCTAAAATAATGGTAACATGAATATTCGGACATTATCAAATAGTCCATGAGATGCATAGTATGTGATTTAGTGATTTAGTCACAGAAGATATAGATCACAAGTTCTTTGTAAACTCATAATTTTGGTTCGTAGTCGGTGATGAAATTGGGCATTTCATCTACGAAGACTATAACATATTAACTACGATGATTTGTCTTGATCATGGAAGTGGTGACTTCTAGTTAATATGTTGATATGTTTTAAGAGTTAAGACATATTGAACAGGACCGCTGTGAGATTTATTATTCTCCTAACGACTGTCAATTGAATAATAAATCTCACGACTTGTATTCACATGAACTCTTAATCCTGAGAGAATAATGGACCTGGTCATGAAATGTAGGTTGCTTTGATATATCAGGAGTGAGATCTAAAGTAACGGTCAAAACCTCAGTATGTTGGGCAGCCACATTTAGTGTTGATGGAACATATATTCTCAAGATGGAATTCATAGTCTCTTAACGGAGATATAAAATATTCCCTTGAGATAAGTTTAATGGGTACAGTTATTCAGAGAGTTAGGCCTAACCACTTTAGTAAGACTAAAGTATATATTTATGAAATTGGATTTCATAAATATATGATGAATAACTTGAAAGGATTAAACCGGGTACTCAAGGATTAAGATGTAGTAATTTACAGAGTGGCAGTCTATATTCATGACTTTGTATTACTACGAATATTTTATGAAGGGGTTACATGTATAATAAAGTCTTGGGATATAATTTATTAATGAGGCCTAGAGTGCAATTATATTTATATAGTGGTATTAAATATAATTAATGGTAACTTTGGACTTGTCAAGAGTTGACAGAAAAGCCCAAGGCCCATTGGAGCTAGTGTCTTATTTGTTCCCTTTTGGTCCCACTCCAAGCCACACACTAAAGCCCAATTGGGAAGGCCCAAAAGGCTAGCCCAATTAGATAATCAGTTATGTGGAGAGAAACATACAGAATTTTATATGGAATGAAATGGTTTGTATAAAAAAGGAAATGAAAATAAGGAAGAGAGACACTCTTTCATATTCTCTCTAGAAACATAGAACTAATTGAGAGACCACACATCTTGGGCATCGAGTGGAATTGGAGTGAAGATTGAAAGTATTCCCGAGTACTTCTTCATTCGGTTTTGAAATTCACCGCATCAAGGTACACTTTCTTGTTCTTATATTCTGAAACCTACATAGTGCATGTTATCAATTGCGAATGAAGTAGATCCGTTTATTTTCCGCTGCGTATGTTTTGTATGCGATGCAAACATGATGATTTCTCAACATCCACAACATGAATCTCTGATCTTACATGAAAATTATTCTGCATAGTGGAAAATATTGTATAATGGATTAACAGTCAACACGTTACCCAACAAAAAAAAAAAACAAAAGATGTTATTAAGTTAAATTCTTGATAATTTTGATATTGATGAAAACTCTCTACGTGGTTACATGAAAGATGGTCGCTAAATGATTGGTGTCTTGGTCTAATGATAAAGAGCTATTATCAAGAGTAAATGTCATAGGTTGAAACTTTTAAAAAAAAGATCTTGACAAATTTCCTTAACTTGAATTTGTGGCCTTAGATCAAAATTATGCCAAACAATGGATTATATAGCATAATGGATTAATGGTCAACTAGTCACTCTATCATAAAACAAAAGATATAAATAATTCAAATTATTAATGATTCTGATATTGATGAAAAATCTCTACACGGTTACGTGAAAGGCTAGCACTACATCTCATCACTTATGTGCGTTGAGCATTGACTGATGGGGGATTGACTTAAAGCCTATATTATCACTAATTTAATGATTTCATTAAGAGCACATACACCATATTCTACTCAATAATGAGGCTTAAGTTCCAAAAAAATTTCCTTAACATTAATTTTTGACCCTACATGAAAATTATTTCCTCAACATGAATTTATGGCCCTACATGAAAATTATGTCACATGGTTCAAAATATTGCATAATGGATTAATGGTCAACAAGTCACCCAACCAAACATAAATAAAAAAAATAAATTCAATTTAAATTCTAGATGATTATGATATTGATGGAAAATCTCCACGTTGTTACGTGAAAGACGGTTCTCAAAATGAACCTAACACCACATCTCATCACTTGTGTGGTTAGTGTGATCCTCATGGGTTTGGCTTAAAATAATACAAAAGCACTAGTCAACAAGTCAAGGTCTTGATTAAGTAATATAATAATAAGGAAAATGAGAAAGGGCTTAAAGAATCGCTATATACTAGTCGTAACCCGTGCGATGCACAGAAAAACTATTAACTCTAAAAAAAATGAAGAAATATTTAACTTCTATAATTTTCCATAGTTTAGAAGTGTCTAACATTGACCGTTATTGAGTTGCAAGTGCATAGTTACTGAAACCTACAAAGTAATTTACAATTTTTAAATTAATAAAGCAAAACTCCCAATAGTTACATATACACACACTCAAAACTAATATAAATTGCAAATATATAAACAAAGACCATGATATGAGGAAGACACACCAAGTTTCAAATTTGAGTATTAATATGATTTTCTCATAGTAATAACAATATAGGCAATTCAAAACTTGGAACAAAATCGAAATTATAATACCTAATTCCATTATATTTTATGTTGAATACAAACAAATAATTAATTGAAATTAATCCAAACAAATAATTAATCAACCAAAAATCATAGCTTTTAATAAGGAAAAAAAATCACATGAACCTAAATAAAAAGCATTTAGGGTGAAGAATTAAGATTAACCTACTTAGACGTAAACACCAAAAACCCCAAGACTTAAAACTTTCCCTAGGTTGGAATACATAGGTTGCAGCTTTGATTTTTCTCCAAAAAAATAGAGATGATTTATCTGCCATGTACAATATAAAAAATAATTTTTAACCCAAAAGCCAAACCCACGAAAACAATGTCAATATAAATATGGAGATTAATCCAAATACTCAAAAGAAAATCAATTCTAAACATAACAAAAGAATAAGATAGAAAGAAAATCCCATGCAGATATGAAAGCAAATAAAAAATTCGACATAAAAGATCAAATTCATTAATAAAAACATAAACAAATATCCACATATGTTGAATTGAAATTTTATTAATAATGACAATAAAAACAAATTCGACATAAAATTCATTAATTAAAGAAGAAAGTTGAATCAGATTTGCACCCAGGAAAAGAAACCAAATAGGTAGTGTACCCTTGGGATTGGTACTTCTACTCCTTAATAGGCTTATCCTTTATGTTGAATCGGTTTAATAACTCTAGCTATGGGTTAACGCAACAAATAACCAAAAAAAAAAAAAAAGGGTTTCTAATCCTAAGTAAATTAGGATTCCAAAGCATGATGTGCTGCACCCAAAAAAATAAATTGCAATTGTATTCAATTTTCAAAATTACAAATTCGGCAACCCAAAAGCACAAAATACAAAAGAATAATTACAAAATTACATGAATCAACTTCATGTTTCTAGGAGATGCGCTCACCTATGTTTTTGTGGGATTGAAGATAGTGATAGCGGATGGTTGGAAGGCTGAGAAAGAAGGATATTGGTTATTGGATTGAAATAGAGAGTCGAATAAAAGAGTTCCTTCTAAAAGAGACTCAAATTGTTTTAGGGAGAAAGAATCGAATTTTTTTTTTTTTGAGAAAGAGAGTCGATTTTTTTTTTAAATATTATTGATGTGGAAAAAAAAATTAAATGCTAACGTGGAGAATTAGGACAAAATGGGCAAATGCCCTTTTCACACAATCTAAGCAGCATTTTGCCCTCTTTCCCAAACTAATTAGGAAAATGCCCCTCTTTTAAAACTCGATTTTTTCAAAATCGAGTTAAAAAAAAAAAATTTGGAGCCCTATAGTGACGTTTTAAGGAGTCTATAGTGACGTTTTCAAGACCTATAGTGGCGTTTTATAACTCGACTTCCATAAAATCGAGTTATATGCAATTTTTTTCATTTTTTTTGCCTATAACTCGACTTTGTAAAGATCAAATTATAAAACACCGCTATAGATTCTGAAAACGTCACTATAGGCTCCTTAAAAACGCCGCTATAAGGCCTAACTCAATTTTTAGAAAATCGATTTTCAAAAGAGGTGCATTTCCCTAATTAGTTTAGAAAAGGGGGCAAAATGCTGATTAGTTTGTGTGAAAAGGGCCAAATTTGTCCAGGAAAATTGTGAAGCTTAGCAAAAAAGTCAAAGCTTTTTTCAGTCCTTTCAGAATTTTTGTTTTTATATAAATTATCAACGTTTGAGTTTGAGTTTAAGTTGGACTTACTAGAGAGATAGAGTTTCACTTCTTATTAAGTTTTGATTAAATAAAAATAATTTTGTTTAAAAAAATGATAATGATGAGTTTAAGTTTAATAAGTGTCTATTTGGGATCGGTTTATTTTGTTGAAATTGAAAATTTTTTGCTGAAAGTACTGTAAATAAAGGTAAAAGTTAGCTGAAATAGAACAGTAGAACCCGTGAGTAGTACCAAAAAGTGCAGTGGGGTGCATGAATAATAGCAAAAATAAGCTCAATAGTAAAATAAGCTGGCGAATTTCATCTATGCCAAATGCACACTATTTCACTCCTTGTTAAGTTTGGACTAAACAAAAATAATTTTATTTAAATAAAATGATGATTTTATTTAAATATTTTGTTGACGTGGAAAATTGTGGGAGTTTTGGAGGCTTCGGTTATATATATATATATATATATATATATATATTAATATTATTATGAAGAGCTAATTACTACATACTCACACTTCAGCTTTTCTTCCTTCAAACTTCTCTTCCTTCGTTACTATGGCTGACTCTTTTGCAACTCTTCATGTGCTTTTCTTAGTATGGTTCCTTCCCACTACCTTCAGTTTAAGCTTCTTCTTCTTCAAAGCAGAGACAATCTCAAATGTCTCTTGCAATGAAAAAGACAATCAAGCCCTTCTAACTCTCAAACGTGGTGTCACTGATCATGGACACGTCCTCTCATCCTGGTCTGAGCATAAAAATTGCTATAAATGGGATGGAGCTTTCTGCGACAAGAAAACTGGCCGGGTCACTGAGCTCCACCTCAATTATTTGCGGTTAGGCGGTGAGATTAGTGGTTCGTTGCTCCTATTAGAACATTTGAATTACTTGGATTTTAGTGACAATGACTTTAATTGTACTCCAATCCCAACCTTCCTTGGTTCAATGTGTAGTCTCACACATCTTGACCTCTAATATGCTAACTTCAGTGGACTCATTCCTCATCAGCTTGGGAACCTTTCAAGCCTTTGCTATCTGTCTCTTAGATATAATTCTGACCTCTACGTAGATAACCTTCATTGGATATCTGGTCTCTCTGCCATTCAACACCTTGACCTAAGTGATGTTGACGTTCACAAAGAAGTTTTGGGCTTCAAATAATAAGTTCTCATCTCTTTCAGAGCTATACTTTTACAATTGTCAGCTTGATAGCCTAAATCCATCTCTTGGATTCGTCAATTTCACGTCTCTTCGATTCCTTTATCTTTCTGCAAACCATTTCAATCATGAGATACCTAATTGGTTCTCTAATCTCATTACAAGCCTCTTAGAGCTTTACCTAACTAGCAGTTCTTTGAAAAGCAATATACCGCCTAGCATTTTCAATTTAGAGAAATTAGAATATCTATACTTGTATTCCAATCAGCTAACTGGAAAAAATTTAGAGTCGTTCAGCCAACGTAAGCATCTAAAAGATCTCCACCTCAAATTTAATTCTTTCAATTATCCTATCCCTTCATTCATTGGGAATTTATCTCATATGAGAAAATTATTCCTCAACCAGAATAAGTTGAATGGCACCATTCCAAAGAGTCTTGGGCTTCTCTCAAATTTAGAGACGTTAGCCAGCAGAAACATTTTCTTAGCAGGCCCAATAGGTGAAGGGCTTTTCAAAAAACTCTCAAAATTAAAGATTCTCCATATTTCTGAAACACATTTGTTCTTTAAAGTCAATTCCATTTAGGCTCCCCACTTCCAACTTGAATATGCCTCCATGGGCTCAATCAAGATTGGTCCTAATTTTCCTTCATGGCTACAATCACAAAGAGCCCTAAACTTTTTGGACATGTCCATGTTAGGAATTTCAGGCAAACCTCCAAGTTGGTTTTGGAGTTGGAGTTGAATCATTACAACTATCAATCTCTCTAACAACCATATAGAATCTGATGTATCAGACATTTTGTTGAATTCTACTGTCAAAATGCTCAATATAGCTAACAACTCATTTTATGGACCCATTTCTACTTTCTTATGCCAAAAGAAAATAAGAAAATAAATTAGAGGTTTTAGATGCATCAAACAATCTCTTATCAGGAGAACTTTCTCACCACTGGAAGTATTGTCAATCTTTGATCCATTTAAACTTAGGGAGCCATAATCTAGTAGGTGGAATTCCCTACTCCACGGGGGCCTTATTTAACCTCCAATTATTGCGTTTACAAAACAATAGCATCTGTGGAGATATTCCTTCATCGTTGAAAAAGTGCTCAAATCTGAGGCTCATTGATATGGGTGATAATCATTAGTCCATCATACCACTATGGATTGGAGAAATAACAAATCTTATAGTTCTCCATCTAAAATCAAGTGAATTCAAGGGTTATATGCCTCAACAAATATGCCAACTTTCTTCTCTTAGAGTATTGGATCTTGCTAGTAATAGCCTATTAGGATCCATACCAAACTGCTTGAAAAATATTAGCACCATGGGATCACCAAATTCCAATGTTATTTCATTTACTCTTATGTTAGTTTTTGAATATGTGTATATATATGCATCCTATGTTGAGAATGTTCAGTTGGTTACCAAAGGGAAAGAAATGGAATACAAAGAGAACCTTAAATTAGTTAGGCTCATAGACCTTTCTAGTAACAACTTGTCTGGATCAATCCCTGCTGAAATCACAGATCTTTTTGAATTATGTTTTTTGAAGTTATCTCGAAATCCTTTGATGGGAAAGATATCAGAAAAAAATTGGGAGTATGAAAAAGTTAGAGTTAGTTGATCTCTCACGAAATCATTTTTCAGGTAAAATTCCTCCAATCATGTCTAATTTAACATTTCTTAGTCTCTTGGACTTGCCATACAACAACCTCTCAGGTAGAATTCCTTCAAGCACCCAACTTCAACCTTTAAATGGCTTTAGGTACATTGGAAATCTTCAGTTATGTGGTGATCCTCTGAATGTTCAATTAGTGTGTAAAACACCTTGAACGTTTAGACCCTCAAATTACAAATTACCAATTCAAGCTTATTATCAAACAATGTATGTGCAGAATATGAAAATAAGCTAAAACAGAATTGATAGAACAATCTAAACCAAATAAAATCACAACCACAGCAGAAATTAAATGGTAAAGATTAAGGAAAGAGAGATACAAACACAAAGACAACACAGTGATGTGTTATCGAAGAAGAAACCGAAGTCCTCGGCGTAAAACCTCTCTACCGCCCCCCAAGTAGTCAATAATCCACTAGAGAATGAAGTTAGGATACATGAACAGTGGAAGACCCTCCAAGCCTAATCTACCCATTGTACCCAAGCCCTCCAAGCTTCTTGCTCCAATGAGGTTACGCCAAACCTTTGTCTTTTCTAGCTTACCAGATTCCGCTATAGCCCATAGCATCAATCAATATCAATTGGTCCCTTCCTAATTGCTTCCCAAGCACCAAATAACCTTCTCACAAATATGGGTATGGTGAGAAAAGGATTTGGCTAAATGTACCTCTCAAGGATGTAATAATGGAGAGGGTGAGAATAGAGGAATTTGAAGAGTCAAGGATGAAGATCGTGGATGAGTCAATCTTTTTTTTCTCTAAGGTTTTTCTCTCAAAATTTTCACTGGAAGCTCTCTACAATACGTGGATATAAGGGGTATTTATATTGGTGTGTGTTTGGAATGCAAAAGGTCAGTTTTTCCCAAACAGAATGGTCTGGTGACTTGACCTCGTGACTTGACTGAGTCACGAGTTTGAGTCGCAAGCTAACTGTCTGGACAAACTGGAAATTTTGTCCTGTAGTGCTCCAGTTGGCGTGACTCAGCAGCTCCTCTGCATGCTTCACACGTGTGCCTCAGCCACAAGCCAGTCGCGAGGCCCTTCTTGAGTGCACACTCTTCAGCTTTTCTTCACACTCCCCATACATGATTCCCACCTAAATACAGGGTTTCTAAATTCTGAATTACAAGCAAATTGGCATGGAATAAAGCCAACAAAATGATTGAATAAATTCAACCTTACAATCTCCCTTTTGGGCTATTCCGTGACAAAACCCTAAAACAAATTCTAAACTTAACATATGAGTTGGGAACAGTTAAACAAAACTCACTCACACCTATCTCTAGAATCTGTGAAGCTCTTGAACCATACATACAAGTATTTCCTGAAAAACAACACAATATGATCATTGTAAGCAAAAAACTTGAAAATGCGATCAAGCAAAAAGAATGAAGCAATAAAGCATGGCTTGACAAAAAAAAAAAAAAAAAAAAGGAACAATCACTATAAATAGTGACCACAATGATCATTGACTCAAGGAATGAACATCCAGACATGATTCCCATCTAAATACAGGGTTTCTAAATTCTGAATTACAAGCAAATTGGCATGGAATAAAACCAACAAAATGATTGAATAAATTCAACCTTACAATCTCCCCTTTGGGCTATTCCGTGACAAAACCCTAAAACAAATTCTAAACTTAACATATGAGTTGGAAACAGTTAAACAAAACTCACTCACACCTATCTCTAGAATCTGTGAAGCTCTTGAACCATACATACAAGTATTTCCTGAAAAACAACACAATATGATCATTGTAAGCAGAAAACTTGAAAATGCGATCAAGCAAAAAAAATGAAGCAATAAAGCATGGCTTGACAAAAAAAAAAAAAAAAAAAAAGGAACAATCACTATAAATAGTGACCACAATGATCATTGACTCAAGGAATGAACATCCAGACATGCAAGCTAATAATAAGCTCAATGCAAAGTATCATTTGCATGTCCAACACTCAACCAATACAAATACTCAAGGTAATTGTATCAAGGATAAAAAAATCCAACAAGGGCACAAGAGTGATGTACTTAAAGAAATGCATAACATTAATTAAAAGTACTAAGTTACAAAGCATGGGTACAAAGCACAGAATACTGAATATCATCTTATATATATATGAACCAAACAGTCTCAAAAGTTTTAACCAAGGTATTAAAACCATATCCATGAGTTTAAACCAAGTAATTAACCAAGGTATTTAACATAGTACTTAGTAAACCCAAAAAAAAATCCTAAAAAAAATCCAAAACATAACATCCAAAAACCATAGATAAAATAGTGTAAAATGCTCCCCCTCAAGAGCTACCACTCTTCTTTTTCTCCAAAATTCTCCCCCTTTTTGATCGGAATGGCCAAAGGACTATTGCTGGGTGGTAAATCTATCAAACTTTGCTGAAATTATGTTCAGCTGCTCTTGGATAGCAGCTAGCCTGTCAAATTGCTCATACTGGACATCTCAGAGTCCATCAATCCTTTCAAGGATGATCTGGAGAGCATCTGTAGGTACTGCAGAGGATGATGAAGCTCTGCTCCTTTTGCCATGGCCTCTTGAACTTGATGGTTGTCTTTTAGCTTCTGTCTCAGTCATCATTGGTCCTCCTTCGTCTTGAGCACCCTCCTCTTCATCACTCAAAAGACGAACTTTTATCCGTGTAATGGTTAGAGTATTAATGGTTGAGAGAGTAGGCATGAGACTGATGTCTTGAGGGATTTCCACACCTTTTGCTCTAAAAAGCCTCATAAGTAGACTAGGGAAAATCAACTTTGCCTTGAAGTGGTTTTTCTCTCATCAACAATAATGGAGAAGATATGAGCACTTATATCAATGTAAGTAAACTCCTTGAGCTCCATGAGGAAAATGCCTCTAGCATTATTAATGGTGGTCAGCTTCTTTACCGGGTACAAGTTGAACATTATGATCACTGTAAGACATCTCATGTCAGCTGAAAAGCAGTATTGTTGAGGCATCTCCCCTCTCTAACTCCACCGATATGAGATTGGACAGTTTCTATAGAGAGCATCCTGTTCTTGTAGTGTGTGAAATCATGGTCCAACTCCTCAAAACCCAGCACCTCGTCAATATCATCTAGATCTATGTTGAATTCACGTCCACATATCCAACAGTTGATCTCATCTTCTCTAAAAACAGCATTAGTATAAAATTCTCTAATCAGAGGTTCAGATACCCCAAGCAGATCACTCAGTAGCTTATCCCATCCTCTGTCCTAAAAACAATTGGGAATGAAAGTGTCCTTCAAATCAACCAAATCTACAAATATTTTGTGGACGATGGGTGCCTTCTAGTAGAACTGAGTGTATCTCTCAAAATGTTTGGTAAACCTGAACTTTGTATTGTCCATTTTCATTCTCTTGTCACCTTTCTTTGCAGTGGTCTTCTTCTTTGTAGGAGTCATCTGCAAAACCATAGTAGCAAAGACCACAAAAACAGTGCACACATATGATAACCCCACAAATTAGTACCAAGTTAGTAGCACTTAAAAAGGCAAAGAGTTAAGCCAAAGATAGTATTCAGCACAGTTCAGAACCAACTGGACAAGGAAGAAATAGCAACAGAACACAATAGGGTGTAAGTTCAAAACATTCATCGACAGCCTAGGGCAAAATGTAAACTACAAAAGCAGATATGCAATAGGCAATCAATGTATATCAACGACGAACCACAATCATTCCAACTCACAAAAACCTTAAAAACCAAGCAAATGTCTACAAGACATTTTACAATGGGTTTGATATGCACAACAGAACTCGGAACAATATTCATACTCAAGAATGAACATCAAACATGAGAACAAGCATAACAAGAATCATCTTATCAAAGCCAACAAACCCATTCAATCAAACTCAACAAAATGAACCCAACCCATAATCGAATCATCATATGTATCAAACCTCAACAATAACTCAAAATCCAAGAAATCAAGTCTATAAACATGAAATACTTAGTGAAAGGTAAAAAAAACCCATACCTTTTCTTGAAGATTGAAGTTGAAATGATGAAGAAAAATGAAGGTTTTTGATAGAGAAACACGGTGAATTTGTGAGAGAGAAGAGCGGACAAGACAATGAACAGTAAAAAATGCTCGAGGGAAAAATTGAATTGTCCTTAAAGTGCAAAACACGCGTTTTTCGCGACTAAATTGAGTCGCGAACAAGTCGCCAAATCAAGCTACCAAAAACCTGTGTAACAAAATTTGGAAAATTTGCCCAAGTGTTTTTTGCGACTAGAAGTTCTACTCGGGAGTAAGTCGCGAAGGGAGCAGCAAAACATTCTGAGTAACCTTCGTGACTGAAGCTTCCACTCGCGAACAAGTCACCAAAATGAGTTGCGAGAAAACTAAAAACCAGATTTTTGAAAATTTTTCTAAGTCTTTTTCGCGACTGGTGCCATGATTCGCCAGAGAGTCGCTAGGAGCTTCAGAGTAAGCTCGCGACTTGCTTGACCTGCGAGTCAAGTCGCCAAAACAGGGTTGCACAGATTTTGAAATTTTTGAGATTTTTCAAAACAAAAATACTTTCCAAAAACAAATAAAACACTCAAAAATCTTTTTGTGTTTGATCAACATATAATTGAGCATGTGCAACATATTTAATCAAGTACAATCACACAAATGAATAAGGCATTCATTGAACATAGACAAGTGTGATGTGTGAGGGTGCCAAAAATAAGATAGTCCTTATCCTAATGTGAAGCTTTAATGATCAATTCAACCAAGACATACACAATTAGTACTAGGAAAAATGACCTATCTCAATTATAGAAATATGCATATATGACCTCCCATAAAAACTTGATTACAAAATTTTGAAGATTTTCATTTGGCTCCATGTACATCATAACATTTGATCTGGTTTAATCAATACATCTCTTTAGAGATCGATGCCTGAAATTTTTGATATTTCAAATTGACGAGCAAGCCTTTGGCTTTTGGGGCATCATACATTTTTCACAAAAGCCACCTTCCCTTTTTCCTAGTCAAATACTAGTATGTGCAAAGGCTTTTGCAGCTCATTATCTCTTTTCATTTTGAGATTTACATTTGTTGAGCTCTTAAAACAAAAGAAAATAAATGGTAGGAAGATATATAGGCACAAGTCTATGGAAGTTTCAAGATCAACAAAACCATTAACTAATCATTCATGACAAGTTTGAAGATCTATTTACAACAGTCACATAGCAATCTAGATTTTTCCCACAATGATATGAATGCATAGAGAATAAGCTACGCTCTTAAATGCATAAAGCCATTAGTACAAAGGTACAAGGAAAAATATGTTTATGACAGAACACAGTAATGACGATCAAACTTTTTGGATTTTCTACTTTTTATGTGTTTTTGGATTTTTGACATAAAAGTAAGAAAAGATTGGTCAAAAGCAAACAAACAAACAATTTTCAACACATACTAAAGAAATAACACAAGTCACACACACTAACAAAGTCACAAAGCATAGGAAGAATTAATGCATGCACATGTTATAATGTTTATGCATGAGTACCCCTCTTCACCCACACGGCACTTGTGTTTGGGGTGATATCCCTAGAGGATTGGGTATCATTGTTCTGACTTTCAAACGTTCTGGTGAAGCTTGTCAAACAGGTGGTGAAAGCGTCAATCATCTTCATTACATCCCTCATTCCGAGATCACCTTCTTGACATTTTGATTGCTCAGCAGTCCAATTCCCTTTGCCATGTCTTGGTCCTCTCGACCTTTGAGCACTTGAATTCTTCAATGCTTGAAGCCTATGACAGTTTGGTCTAGTGTGACCTTGAATTCCATAATGATGGCAGAAATGTTGGGTTCTTGGACCTCTTTGTGACTTTGGGAGTGATTTCCCTTTACCCTTAGGTTTGACCACTGATTGCTTAGGAGGCTTAGTCATAAACCGTTGGTCAGTCACATTTCTCTTCTTCTCCGGCTTCACTTTCTTAGCATTCGTGGTAGCTATCATCAGTTCTTTAGCTTTCACAAACTTCACTTCCTTAAATATATTAGCACCCGAAATACTCTCTCCAGTGTATCCCAATCCGCTTCTGTCGGAGAATGGTTTTTGATCAGCAAGTACATCGTCAAGCTTCTTGAAGGAAACCTGCTCTACTTTAGCATTTGCTTAAATCACCTCAAGCTTAAGAAATTTTATCTATGAGTAGGCTTCGGTCAGCTCTCCGTTCAGTGTCTCGACTTCACACTTAGTCTCCTTGTATCGGACTAAGAGACTTTTATAGTCTTGCTCTGTTCTCTTCATTTTCTTAATGGCTACTTTAGCCACTATTGCATATTCACCGGTCATCTCAAGGAGGGAATTGTAGGTCTCTTACAATCCCACTGTTCCTTCATCTTCCTCGTCATCAGATTCCTCAACTGTCCCAATTGACTCCAATTTAGTGTGCTTACCAAGCTCTTCCACTAGTGCACCCAGATCATCCGAAGACTCTACTAAAGCAAAGGTCATGAATGCAGAGAAGTTTCCCTCTCCATCACAGCTTTCATCTGAATCTGAATCAGATGAGTCGGAATCACTAAGAGTAGTGGCATACACCTTGCCCTTCCCTCTTAAATAATTAAGACACTCTTTCTTGAGATGTCCACGTCCATTGCATTCGAAGCATGTGATTTCTTGAGTGGATTAAGACTTCTTGCCATCTTTCCTCTTGAAGTCCTTTTTCTCCTTTCTGAAACTTGGGAATTTTCCCTTTTCAGCAAATTTTCCATTCTTCTTGAACTTCAAGAACTTTCGAAAATTCTTCACAAAATATGTCACATCTTTATTGACCTCATCCTCATTCGATGAGTCGTGAGCTTCCACCCTCTCATTAATTGTCTTAAGAGCAAGGGATTTGCTCTTTCTTTGTGATGGCAATGATAGCTCATATGTTTGAAGTGAGCCAATTAGTTCTTGAACCTTGATATCATCAAGATCCTTACTCTCTTCAATTGCTGAAACTTTTGCACGGAAGCTCTCCGGCAATGATCGAAGGATATTCCTCACTATCTTTGAGTCCTCCGTTTTCTCATCCAATGTCGAGCTGTAAAATTTAGTACTTCTTCACTTGATTCTTGAACAGAATTGCATGGCTTTAACACTTGAACTTGAAGCCTTGTTTCTTGAAGTATTAAACACATTCTAGATCTACCCAATTACAAGTAAAGTGCATTTTGTTAAAGGATTAGCCAATTCTATATTGACATATGTTCCTAACATGATTCACATATGTCCTAACAATTTTCTCCTTTGGCAATCCATGACAAAACCATAACAAACAAATGAACATATGAGAGAAGTCATAAATTACTCAACTCATACTCACTTGTTAAATACAATAAAATCTATCCTAACACAAACTCTTGAAAAACTTTGCAAGAAGAGAGTTTATGGCAAGAAGACTTTGACAACCTGTATTTCTAAAACACTTTAAACAAAAATCATTATGGCATCTTAGTGTGAAACAGAAATAAAAGATTGCATACAATATATAAGAAGCATGTGCATAGAGAGAGTAAAGAAACAATACATGTGAAGATAGGTGAATAACATTCATCAACATATATATATATATATATATCAAAAGATAAGTACAATGTATGTCAAACGGTCACAAGACCGGTATACATGAGGTAAACGTAAAAGAAAGAAAATAAAATACATAAAAACCTCACTACCTCCCTCAAAATATGAACACTCCCTCTAACAAAAATCTCCTATGCTAACTCTCCCTCTATATACCAAAACTACTCCCCCTTTTTGTCATGAATGGCAAAGGGTAAGTAAATCAAGAAGTCATTTCATCGTCGCTGGAAGAGCTAGCTGTTGGGATAAGTGCCCTTAAATCCTATTGTATGATGCTATGTATGATATTATGTATGACATTATGTGAGAAATGATGTATGACTTAATATTGTGTTTAATAAAGTTACTTTATTCTTATCTAAAATAATGATAACATGAATATTCGGACATTATCAAATAGTCCATGAGATGCATAGTATGTGATTTATGTGATTTAGTCACAGAAGATATAGATCACAAGTTCTTTGTAAACTCATAATTTTGGTTCGTAGTCGGTGATGAAATTGGGCATTTCATCTGCGAAGACTATAACATATTAACTACAATGATTTGTCTTGATCATGGAAGTGGTGACTTCTAGTTAATATGTTGTATGTTTTAAGAGTTAAGACATATTGAACTGGACCGTTGTGAGATTTATTATTCTCCTAACGACTGTCAATTGAATAATAAATCTCACGACCTGTATTCACATGAACACTTAATCCTGAGAGAATAATGGACCTGATCATCAAATGTAGGTTGCTTTGATATATCAGGAGTGAGATCTGAAGTAACGATCAAAGCCTCAGTATGTTGGGCAGTCACATTTAGTATTGATGGAACATATATTCTCAAGATGGAATTCATAGTCTCTTAACGGAGATATAAAATATTCCCTTGAGATAAGTTTAATGGGTTCAGTTATTCAGAGAGTTAGGCCTAACCACTTTAGTAAGACTAAAGTATATATTTATGAAATTGGATTTTATAAATATATGGTGAATAATACAAAAGGATTAAACTGGGTACTCAAGGATTAAGATGTAGTAATTTACGAAGTGGCAGTCTAAATTCATGACTTTGTATTACTACGAATATTTTATGAAGGAGTTGCATGTATAATAAAGTCTTGGGATATAATTTATTAATGAAGCCTAGAGTGCAATTATATTTATAGAGTGGTATTAAATATAATTAATGGTAACTTTGAACTTGTCAAGAGTTGACAGAAAAACCCAAGACCCATTGGAGCTAGTGTCTTATTTGTTCCCTTTTGGTCCCACTCCAAGCCACACACTAAAGCCCAATTGGGAAGGCCAAAAGGCTAGCCTAATTAGATAATCAGTTATGTGGAGAGAAACATACAGAATTTTATATAGAATGAAATGGTTTGTGTGTGTTAAGCATATGATATAAGGAAAAGAGACACTCTTTGATGTATTCTCTCTAGAAAACATAGAAATAATTGAGAGACCACACATCTTAGGCATCAAGTGGAATTGGAGTGAAGATTGAAAGTGTTCCCGAGTACTTCTTCATTCAGTTTTGAATTTCACCGAATCAAGGTACACTCTCTTGTTCTTATATTCTGAAACTTACATAGTGCATGTTATCAATTGCGAAAGAAGTAGATCCGTTTATTTTCCGCTGCGTATGTTTTGTATGCGATGCAAACATATTTATTTCCTAACACTAGCATCCTCATCCTCAGTATCATCATCACTACCGGAGCCATCATCAGTCTCATCCTATGAAGCCGGTGGAGATGGACAAGAGGAAGTAGTGAAACCACCCATGACAGCCTGTCGTCATGCAATACGACCAACACGGGTGTTCACCTGACACAACTCATCACTGAGAGTGTCAAGGTGAGCATGCATGCGCATAAGTTGTGCCATGATGGCCTCAGGAGTCACTCCACCCATAGAAGAAGAAGAAGAAGAAGAAGAAGCAAAGGTGGATAGAGTAGAAGAAGCTAGAGGAGTCACCGTCTCTGTCCATGGCCGTTTCAGTCGAAGCTGGGCCTCACTCCTTCTGACGGTAGTAGCGTCTATGGCACACATGGGGGAAAAGTATGTAGAATCTGGATAGGAGACAAAAAAATGGCGAAGAATCTGCGTGATAGCTAAAGGAAAAATGAGCTTATCATGGGTTGCCATATCCCTATAGACATCTATGAGGGTTAGGATGAAGTGAGAGGGAAAGTAATGTAGGATATGTGCCCTTATATCCTATTGTATGATGCTATGTATGACATTATGTATGACTTAATGTTATGATTAATAAAATTGTTTTATTATTATCTAAAATAATGGTAACATGAATATTTGGACATTGTCATATAGTCCATGAGATGCATAGTATGTGATTTATATGATTTAGTCATGGAAGATATAGATCACAAGCTCTTTGTAAACTTGAAATTATAGTTCGTAGTCGATGATGAAATTGGGCATTTCATCTGTGAAGACTATAACATATTGACTAAGATGATTTGTCTTGATCATAGAAGTGAAGACTTCTAGTTGATATGTTGATATGTTTTAAGAGTTAAAACATATTGAATTGGACCGTTGTGAGATTTATTATTCTCCTAATGACTATCAAATGAATAATAAATCTCACGACTCCTATTTGCATGAACTCTTAATCCTGAGAGAATAATGGACCTGATCATGAAGTGTAGGTTGCTTTGATATATCAGGAGTGAGATCTAAAGTCATGATCAAAATCTCAGTATGTTGGATAGCCACATTTAGTGTTGATGGAACATATATTCTCAAAATGGAATTCATAATCTCTTAACGGAGATATAAAATATTCCCTTGAGATAAGTTTAATAGGTTTGGTTATTCAGAGTATTAGGCCTAACCAATTTAGTAAGAATATACTAAAGTATATATTTATAGAAATGGATTTCATAAATATATGATGAATAACTTAAAAGGATTAAACCGGGTACTCAAGAATTAAGATGTAGTAATTAACAAAGTGGCAATCTACATTCATGACTTTGTATTACTACGAATATTTTATGAAGGGGTTGCATGTATAATAAAGTCTTGGGATATAATTTATTAATAAGGCCTAGAGTGCAATTATATTTATATAGTGGTTTTAAATATAATTAATGGTAACTTTGGGCTTGTCAAGAGTTGATAGAAAAGCCCAAGGCCTATTGGAGCTAGTGTCTTATTGGTCCCTTTTGGTCCCACTCCAAGCCACACACTAAAGTCCAATTGGAAAGGCCCAATAGGCCAGCCCAATTAGATAATCAGTTAGTCATAAAGGGAGAAACATACAAAATTTTTTATATGAGAAAAAGAGACATTATTGTAAAGTGGTGTGTATGTGTGAGTGAAGCCACTCAATTATTCTCCCTTGGAAACTGATTGAAAGACCACAATTCTTGTGCATAAAGTGGAATTGGAGTGAAGATTAAAATTGTTCCCAAGTACTTCAATCTTTTGTTTTGAATTTTACCGCACCAAGGTACGCAATCTCGTTCTTAAATTATGAAATTTACATAGTGCATGTTATCAATCATGAGTAAAATAGATCCATTTTTGTTGCTTCCGCTGTGTGTTTTGTATGAGATACAAAACCAGATTTTCCAACAATTGGTGTCAAAGCCCGGTTTTCATATCATGATTGTATAACATGTGATTGAATTTTAGAATAAAAGAAAAACGGTTTCTTGATGATCATGTTTTTAGGAATTTATGTTAATAGCGTTGGAATTCATATGCCATGATTCATTTATATATATATATATATATATATGCGCCAAGAGAAATTCCTTTTTAAGAATTTCATTACCAAGGATTGATAGTTAATAAATGGTGTCGTGTGTTGTTAATGCCAAGGATTGATAGTTAATAAATGAAGCCGTGTCTTCATTGAAATTGCCAAGCGATGCAATAAGGTTAACTGCTTGGATGCCTGGACATTGAATCCGTATAACAAGTAATATGTCAACTTCCATGTGCGTGAATTTAAGGCATGCACCGTTTGGATATTAAAATATATGTTGGCATGATTAATATATGGCTTTTGATCTTGCATGATTTCGTGGATTCATGTGGCATTTTCAATATGCCATTAACATGTTTTCATATATATATATATATATATATATGCAAGTTCTTGATGGCTATCTTATAAGCATATGAAGATTGCTTTAAAAAAAAAATTGAAACTGTATATTATATTATATAAATATATAATATATATAATATAATATGGGTTTATATGCAAATTATTTTTTTTTTAAAAGGATTCATCATATCGTTGCTTGCCTTGGTTTATATATTTTTTATATACTAATGTTAGGATTTGAAATTTATTCCTAATGAGAATAGGACTATGTTTTCAAGGTGTTTAGCATTATTATGGTTCTTGATCTTAAAAACCTTTAATTTAAAATTGTTAAAAGTTTAGACCCCTGTAAACTAGATTGTTTAACCTAATTAATTAACCAAGTGAATACTTAAGTTTATTATTCAGATCTAGGTTAAAACAATAACAATCATATCATGCAAAACAGCGGAAATATAAAGAATACAATGATATGATGACCCAGGAAAACCAAACTGGTAAAAAACCTGGGGAGGATTTAACCTAGCTATCCTCAAGGTAAAACAGCAAATCCACTAGAAAGAATTGAAGTTTGTACAATAGCGACTTAGACCACTAACATCCTATTGCTACCTCGAGTAGGAAACTTACTACCACGACCCCATGATAGCTCCGAGTCCACAGACTACTTCTTTCCTTGGCCTTTGCAAAACACAAACACCCACGCTTGTGACTTTGAGATCCCACTCAAAGGTTTTGCAACACAAACTCTCCTGTTTGTGACTCCAAGACCACCCTTGAAGGTTTAGATCATCACCACCTTTGATAACTAGAGAAGACAACAACTTCTACAATACCGGATCTTGAAATTCTTCAAGGAATAAAACCGGTAGAAGATATGAGAGAGCTTTTTAGGAACAAAACCCTAAATACAAAAGAGCCACACTCTTCTCTCTCTAAAAAGCTTTATAAAAACGTGCTTAGGGTTTCCTTTATATAGTGGGAGAAGTAGATCTGAAACCCTAATCCTTAATGGGCTTGAATTGCTGTTTGGGCCAACTTAAAATTCTGCAGATACGATTCTCGATCGGTCGAGCCTATTTCTCAATCGGTCCAACCAGACAGATTATGAAATCTTCTTCCTGCAGCTTGTATGTTCTTGTGTGTTCACGATTTGCCAATTGTTCTAAACTTTTAGAACCTAAAAAAAACATCTAGTGGGAGAGAGATACAAGGGTTGGATCTCACGGCCTCCATTATCGATTCATAGTAGTGTGGGTAAGCATCTCATCTTGGTGTATATGCCTCACGATCCCAAAGGAGGGTGTTTACTTCACAGTACTACAAGATTGAACTTACCTGTTTAAAGTAGTGTGAACAAGCACCTCATCTTGGCGTATATGCCTCGCGATCCCAAAGGCAGGTGTTTTGTTTCATGGTACTACAAGTTTAAACACTATAAAGGGAGATGAAATGTGGCTACACATGATTCTAGATAATGGTGTTCACTAGACTAAGTGTAATGTTAACCTCCCAAGGGAGCTATGTCATTATTACTTAGAGGCTAAAGGCAAAACGTCATATTATTTTGTTTGGTAAGAGTTACCATGATAGCATTAATAATGAGAATATTTCTCAACCAATTAATGTGTTTATAATAAACTTGCTACCAAGGAATTATAGACATGGATTGGGTTGTCGTTGTATATATTATTTTATGGTTTTATTAAGGTTCCATATTATATGCTTATATGCTAAATTGATAATGTCCAGTTTACTTATTATATTCATGTTTGTTATTTTCAGATTTAAATCATGGCATCATTAAGCCCACTTGTTGCTATTCTTAATCAAAATAAACTGACTGGATCCAACTATGTTGACTGGAAAAGAAATTTGGACATTGTTCTTACTGCTGAAGAGCACAAATATATGCTTACTCAACCATGTCCTACCTTTCCATCATTAGATGCTCCTTTTGAGGAAAAACAGTGATATGATCGTTGGCAGAAATCTAATGAGATGGCCAAATGCTATATCCTAGCATCTATTTCAAATGTTCTACAGCATCAAATGCAGGATGTAGAACTAGCTTTGGGCATTATGCTAAGTCTGAAGGAGATATTTGGTGAGCAAGGCCGTTCTACAAGGCAAGAAACTATGAGGCAAATTTATAATACCAAAATGGCTGAAGGTACTTCAGTGAGGGAGCATTGTCTTAAGATGATCTCTAATTTGAATACATTGGAAGTTTTAGGTGCCGATATTGATGGAGAATCCCAGGTGGATATGATACTCCAGTCACTACTAGAATCATTCAAGGAATTCAGGTTTAACTATAATATGAACAAAAAGGTTTATACATTTTCTGAATTGATGAATGAGTTGGTAGCGGCGGAAGGCATCCTTGGTACTTCTAGTGTTGATACCAATATGGCTGAAGCTTCTACTTCTCAACCTAAGTCGAAAGGCAAGGGTAAAAAGAAGAAGAAGAAAAAGGACTTAACTAAGAGAGATGGAAAACAAGTTGCCTTAGGAGTTGCCAACAAAGGAAAGAAAACCAAAGGAAAGTGTTTCCATTGTGGTGAGAAAGGACATTGGAAGTGGAATTGTCCAATATTCAATGCTGCCAAGAATAAAGGTATGAAAAGTACATTCCTTCTTGAAATATGTTTGGTACAGAATCCCATAGATTCCTGGTGTGTGGATTCAGATTGTACTAATCATATCTGTAACACTTTGCAGGGGTTCCAGGAGACCAGAAATTTAAATGAAGGGGAATTGTTTCTTACTTTGGCTTATGGGAGCAAAATACTAGTTGTAGCTGTTGGAGTGTTTAATTTATGCTTTGAGTCTAGGGTTTTAATATTGGAAGACTATTTGTATGTACCTAATGTTCTTAGGAATTTAATTTCTGCAACTTATTTAGGTAAACATTGATATTATGTTATCCTAAAAGACAATGTTGTAATAAAGAAGGATAAAGTGTTTATCTGTTCTGGCAATATTGTGGATGGTCTTTACATTTTAACTCCTGACATACATGAATTATACAGTTCTGAATTAGAAAGTAGCTCTAATGTAAAATCACTAAAGAGAAAGTTTCCTTCTACTAGTGATGCATATCTATGGCACTTGCGTTTAGGTCATATTAATTCAAATAGGATTCAAAGACTAATCAAAGATGGACTTTTACAGCCCATGGACTTTGATGGATTTCCAGTTTGCGAATCTTGTTTGGAAGGTAAAATGAACAAACGACCTTTTAATGCAAAAGGTAGAAGAGCCCAAGAGTTGCTTGAATTAGTTCATACAGATGTATGTGGTCCTATGTCAACCCAAGAAAAATGAGGTTTTAAGTACTTCATCACTTTTACGGATGATTACTCAAGATATGGTTATGTGTACCTAATGAGACAGAAGTCCGAAGCCTTTGAAAAGTTCAAAGAGTTTAGGGCTGAAGTTGAAAATCAATTGGGTAAATGCATAAAGGCCATTCGATCTGATCAAGGTGGCGAATACCTTATTGGGGATTTCAAGGATTATCTAATTCAAAATAGGATTGTCTCCCAATTGACTGCACCTGGAACTCCCCAACAAAATGGTGTAGCGGAAAGAAGGAATAGGACTCTTTTGGAAATGGTTAGGTCCATGATGAGTTATTCAACTTTACCAATATCCTTTTGGGGATATGCACTAAAAACTGCTATGCATATTTTGAATTTAGTTCCATCAAAATATGTTCTTAACACACCTAAGGAATTGTGGAGTGGGCGCAAGCCTAGTATGAAATATCTCCACATTTGGGGATGTCCAGCTCATGTGTTGAAAGGGAAGTCTGATAAGTTGGAATCTAAAACGGAAGTTTGCATGTTTTTAGGGTATTCAAAGGAAACCAAGGGTTATTTATTCTACAATCATAAGGATAACAAAGTGTTTGTTAGCACCCATGCCAAATTTTTGGAAGATGATTATGTGAATAATTTTAATCCAAGAAGTAAAGTTGTATTGGCTGAATTAGATGAACCTGTAATTGAACAACCAATAGATGAAACTAGGAATGATGTGGCTGTATTGGATACACCACAAAACATTACTCATGAGACGACTAGTACATAGGTGCCTTGTCGTAGTGGGAGAATTGTCCGGCCTTCTATAAGATTTATAATTTTGGGAGAAACATATGAAACTACCCTAGAAGAGGCTGAATCGGATCCCTACACTTATGAGGAGGCAATGACTGATATAGATGCACATCATTGGGTCAAAGCTATGAAATCTGAATTAGATTCAATGTATTCCAATTATGTTTGGGATCTTGTAAAAGCGCCTAACGGCATTAAACCTGTTGGTTGCAAATGGGTTTACAAGAGGAAGAGAGGGATAGATGGAAATGTTGAAACCTTTAAAGCAAGACCAGTGGTGAAAGGGTATACACAAAAAGAAGGTATTGATTCGGATGAAACTTTTTTGCCAGTAACCATGCTTAAAACTATTAGAATTCTCTTATCCATTGCTGCTCATTATGATTATGAGATTTGACAAATGGATGTCAAGACTGCATTTCTTAATGGCAATCTTGAAGAAGAAATCTATATGATGCAACCTGAAGGTTTCATAACAAAGAACCAAGAGCATATGGTATGCAAGTTGAAAAGGTCCATTTATGGACTTAAGCAAGCATCTAGGTCATGGAACATCAGCTTTGATCAAGCAATCAAATCATTTGGTTTTGAACAAAATCTTGATGAACCATGTGTGTACAAAAGACATCTAGATAAAGTAGTAATGTCCCTAGTGCTTTATGTTGATGATATTCTACTCATTGGAAATGATGTAAGGGTAATGTCATCAGTAAAGGTTTGGTTGTCAAGCCAATTTGAAATGAAGGACTTAGGTGAATCTAACTTTATTCTAGGGATCAAGCTTTGGCGAGATCGCAAGAATAAGATGTTAAGTTTATCATAAACTGGGTATATAGATAAGGTTCTAGAACGGTTTAGCATACAAAACTCCAAGAAAAGATTACTTCCTTTTAGACATGAAGTTCCTCTGCCTGATGACCAAAGGCCTAAGACTTTAGAGGAAGAAAATATGATGAGACAAGTTCCTTATGCTTCTGCGATAGGAAGTCTCATGTATGCTATGCTATGTACTAGACCAGATATCTATTATTTAGTTAGCATGGTCAGCCGATATCAATCAAATCCAGGACTTAAACATTTGCAGGCTGTAAAACATATTCTCAAGTATCTACAGAGAACAAGAGATTATATGCTTGTTTACCATAGTGAGGATTTGATTCCCATTGGTTATACAGATTTAGATTTTTAGTCAGATCTTGATTTCAGAAAGTCCACTTCAGGTTGTGTGTTCACCTTGGGAGGTGGAGCCACAAGTTGGAGAAGTGTTAAGCAATCTTGTATTGCGGACTCCACCATGGAAGCTGAATATGTTGCTGCTTGTGAGGCGACAAAGGAAGCTGTTTGGCTCAAGAAATTCCTTTCTGATCTTGGTGCTGTAAGAATGGAGCAAGTTCCCATTACATTGTTTTACGACAATAGTGGAGCGGTTGCACAATCCATGGATCCAAGAAATCACAAGAAAGGAAAGCACATTGAGAGAAAGTACCACATTATTCGAGACTTTGTTACTCGAGGAGATGTAGTAGTAGCAAAGATTGATAAGGCCTAGAGTGCAATTATATTTATATAGTGGTATTAAATATAATTAATGGTAACTTTGGGCTTGTCAAGAGTTGATAGAAAAGCCCAAGGCCCATTGGAGCTAGTGTCTTATTGGTCCTTTTTGTTTCCACTCTGTTAGGTTCTAAAGATTAGGAACTAATGTACTGTTCACTTTCTGTATGACTCGATCGATCGAAAATTAGACTCGATCGATCGAAAATCGTGCAGAACATTTTTCTGCAGAAAATTCCAACTCAGCCCAAGCCCGTTTTAATGTATAGGGTTTTATGTTTTACCCTAAGTATATAAGGGAAAACCCTAGCCACGTTTTTAGAGTTCTGTTTTGCTGTGTTTGTGAATCTCTCTGTAAGATCTAGAGGTGTTTACCTTCACATACACTTAGGGTTTACAAACTTGAGATTTATGTCAAGAGTTGTGTAGATCAATACAGTTGCAGAATCAAGAGAACACAAAGATATACAAGCAGGTGCGCTTGTGGATTTGTTGAAGAATTCCGGAAAGAAGGAGTCCGTGGATCTCGGAGCTATCATGGGGTCATGGTAGTAAGTTTCCTACACTCGGGTAGCAATAAGATGTTAGTGGTCTAAGTCTATTGTGTAAACTTCAATTCTTTCAAAGTGGATTCAGTTTACCTTGAGGATAGCTAGGTCAAATCCTCCACAGGTTTTTACCGGTGTGGTTTCCTGGGTCATCAGATCTTTGTGTTGTTTATTTTCCACTGCTTTGTTATTTTTGCTTAATTGTGTTAACCTAGTTTTAATTAAATTACCTAAGTTAATCACTTGGCTAATTCTCTAGGTTAATCTGTTGGGTTTAAGGGGTCTAAACGAACTGACAAGTGGTATCAGAGCGGTAGCTTTTTGTTTGATCCTTTGATCTTTGAGCTGATCCTTGACCCCTGTTGTCGTAGAACACAGACACTCTCTTGTTGTTCCACCTCACTTTGATGGAAACAACTATGCATATTGGAAAGTAAGGATGAAAGCCTTCCTGAAATCCATAGATGAGAGAGTTTGGAATTCCGTTGAATACGGATGGGAGAAGCCCACTACTCCTGTGAGTGAGTGGCAAACTTCTCAAAAGGAGGCAGCCGCTTTTAATAGCAAAGCTATGAATGCTATTTTTAATGCTGTTTCCATGGAGGAATTTAAGAGAATCTCTAATGTTGAGGTTGCTCATACTGCTTGGAAAATCCTCCAAACTGTGCATGAAGGCACGAAGGTAGTTAAAATTAATAAGTTGCAGCAATTAACTTCTAGATTTGAAAGCATAAGAATGAATGATGATGAATCTTTTGATGAATTCTATGCTAAATTGAATGATATTGTTAATTTTGCTTATAATTTGGGTGAAATCTATGATCAACCTAAAATTGTTAGGAAAATTCTTAGATCTTTGACTGAAGATTTTAGACCCAAAGTGACTGCCATCACTGAGAGTAAGGATGTGGACTCCATCCCTGTAGATGAGCTTGTAGGATCTCTTCAGTCCTATGAGTTAGACCTCCCTAAGACCAAAAAATCCAAATCAATGGCTCTTAAGTTTGTTGATGATGTTGATGATGGTGGATTTGATGATGATCTCTCTGCTATAGAGATTGCCTATCTTGCCAAGAACTTTAGAAACTTTCTGAGGAATAATAACAGAAGGGCAAGAGGCAAGAACACTGTTGAACCTAGAAATTTTAGGAAGAATGAACCCACTAAGGTTAATAACATTGAAAAACCTAAGGAGAAAGTAGGTCAATCTTCTAATAATTCTTTGGGACAACAATGTTATGGTTGTCAAGGGTATGGTCATTTAAAGTCTGAATGTCCTACTTATTTGAGGTCTAAGGGTAAGGCTATGGCTGTAACCCTTAGTGATGACGAAGTTTCCGACAATGAATCCGCTAGTGATGAGGATGGAAACTTCATTGCTTTCACTGCTACCACTATAGTCAATGAAAGCATATCTGTTGAAGAGAACCCTTCTGATGGGGAACTCTCTGAGGATGCAGATTTACAGGAAGCCTACAATAAACTTTGCAAAGTTGCTGCAAAGGATGCCATGAATGTTGAGTTAGGCTTGAAGAAAATTGCATCTTTGGAACTTGAAAAGAAAAATTTACTTGTTAAATTGTTTGATGCAAATGAGTTTTTGAATAATGTGAAAACTGAGAACATGCTCTTACTTGATAAAGTTAAATGTTTGGAACTTGATTTATCTGTTGCTAGAGAACAAACTAATAGATCTGCAAGCTCCGCAGTATCACTACCAAGTAAACAAAAGGCTCAATCTAAGAAGTCTAAGAAGTCTTGGATGCAAAAGGCTCAATCTAATTGAGTCTGTCTGACATGGTCCTTGTGCTTCATTGCTCAATCTTTTGTGACCTTTGTTTCTAGGATTTGCATTGCATTACATTCATGCATTTCATTCTAGGATGTTTGTTTCTTTGTTAAAAAAAAAAAAAATAATTTGCAAATTGTGTTTTTGCTATTTTTCTTTGAATTTGAAAACAAGGTTGGTCAATCAAAATTTACATGTCATATGTATGTACCTTGTTTAGCTTTGATGCACTTATTTTTATTGCACTTTACTAGCTAAAGTCTTGTTGTGCATGTTGTGTGGGAAGATACTATATTTGTTGATCACATGATCTTGATCTTGAAGTCTTATGTCTTTGATTGTTGGACTTGAACTTATTGAGAAAGGCATAAATAACCATCTCACCACTGTTTATTAGCCAATCATGAACACCTTAGTGCATATCGTAAGATATTGTGCTCGAGAAAGTGTAGCACATGCACAAAAAGAACATAAGGTGTAGCCTCTAATTAAAATTGGTGTGTACATTATTAGGCTATAATAATCTCACAAATTCTAAATAAATTGGTGTGTACATTATCCCGGCTTTTATTAAGTTTCTAATCAATAAATTTGAATAATGAGGCAAATCAAGAAACTTACATGATTGCAAGCTCTTATTCTAGGAGATGTGGGAGTTATATGATGTAACTCTTTAAGGGATAGTCTCTTTCGAATTCATGTGATGGATTTTGTAGAAATTGTGATTGATCTCTATGTGTATATCACCTCACATGTTTCTCAAGCTTTTGCTAGTTGCACACACTACACAAGCTATTCTTTGCTAGAATTGTGTACATGATATTGTGTGTGTTTTTGGCCTGACCAACCAAGTTTGAGAATTTTGGGAATTTGATGCAAAACATGTTTGCTTGTTTGTTGTTTTTGGGTATATTGAGAGAAAATTATGCTTTGGGAAATCTGGGTTGAATACCTGTGTTTTTTTGGAAATCATCTCATCTCATACTCATGCATTTGATTTTTAAAATCTGTTGCTTTGAGGAGTTTTTGATCTAAAATGTTTGGTTTTTCAAAAATATGATTTTTCCAGAATTTCGATCGATCGAAACTGATTTTCGACCGATCGAAAATGTTTTCAAATGTTCAGAAAACTCTCTGGTTGAATCGATCGATCCAAGCTGTTTCTGGATCAATCGAATAAGTTTTCGACCGATCGAATGTAATATTCGATCGATCGAAAATCGGGCCGGCTATTTTTAAAAAGGAGTTTCTCAAGTGTCTTTTCACTTTTTCCAAATTTTTCAAAACTTCTTTTGGTTTCCTACCAACCGGTCAACGATTCTCTTGGAGTTTTTGTCGTTTTCCTCCGATTCTTTTGCACAATCTCTCTCTCCCAAGTGTGGTAAGTCCTTTATACCCTTTCCTTTGCATTTATTTTCTAATTTCATGCATTATTTTCATGCATATTTGGGTATTTTCGGCATTTAGGAATTTTCTATTTTTGGGATTGTTTTTGAGTGGTTCTTTCTCAAAATTTTCATGGGTTTTTGTGGGGACACCTTCCCTAAGCACATCATGTGGTTTAATTGGATTATTTTGGTGGTTTGAAGGATATTTGAAATTCTAGGGCTTGAAATTGAGCAAATTGGGGTTTTGTTCGATTTGATTAAAATTGATGAAATTGGCTTGTTGAATTGATTAATTTGATCATTATATTGTGTTAATTAACTATTGTATTGATCAATTTATCAATTTGTTGTGTTTTGAAAACTAGGGTTTTTCAAATTAGGTATTTTTGATAAATATTGCTTGCTCAAGCCAATTTTATTAATTTGGATCACAATTGAACATATCACTGCATTAGTACATGCATCATGTTATGTTCATGCTCATGCATCATATAGAATTGTTTTATTCTATTTTTTTTGCTGTGCTAACTTGCAGTCTGCCCTTGGTATTGTTTTTGCTCTTTTCCTTCTGTGTCTATCTTTTCCTTAGCACTATGCCTAGGAAAACTAGAGCCCATAGGACTTCTGATCCTTCTCCTTCCTTTGACACTGAGAGGTTCCCTAGTGAGTCAAACCAAGTCACTTATGAGACTTTGAACCTTAGGCGTCAGATTTGGGCTGAGCGTAGGGTTATCTTAGATGAGCTGGATCCTGAGGTGTGACGTAACTTTGAGCGTCGGGGTTGGTTATCTTTGCTCGAGTATGAGCATTCTCCTCCTCCTGCCACCTTGATTAGAGAGTTCTATTCGAACCTCTCTATTCATGTCTATGATACCGACACCTTGGTCAAGGTGTGGTTACGTGGTGTGGAGTATCGCATTACCCCTTCGGTAGTGTCTGATGCTCTTGGGGTGCCCATTGTGGACCATCCCGTTTTTCCTTACGAGGAGTCTCCCCCCCTTGACGACGTCTTGTCATACATCACTGGGTCTTCTATCCAGTGGGGTTCTGATCCTCGGATCACTTCTGCTGAGCTGTCTGAGCTGCACTATCTTTTCTTTAGGATAGCGTGTCATTCTTTGTGGCCTATTTCGCATGTCCACACCATTCCTCTTGAGAGGTGTGTCTTTTTGTATGCTTTGGTCACTGATGCTCCTATCAGTTTTCTGCATCTGTTCCTTCGTTCTTTGAACGAGGTTCATCGATCTAGTTCTGCGGCTCATGCTTTGTTTTTCCCTGTTTTTATTCATCGGATTCTCCTTTTTCTTGGTTTTGGTGAGTATCCTGCTTCTGAGCCTGTACATGTTGTCGCTCCTATTGGTGCTACCTTTTTGAGGCAAAGGGCTGCTCAACGTCGAGTTAGCTCTAAGCGTTCTAGGGTAGAGCCTTCCGATGTCACTCCACCCCCTTCTTCTTTTACAGATACTCATGCAGCTGGGACTTCTTCTGATCCTGCTGTTGCTGCTGCTGCTGATGTTCCTCCACCGTTTGATGAGGTTTCTGACCTTCGTCGGACTCTTGATACTGTCGTGACCGTTCAGGCGGCTCATGGTCAGCTTTTGGTGGACATCCTTGATGAGCTACGTGCGTTGCGAGCGGATTTGGCAAGCTCTCGTCGATCTCCTCCACCACCTTTTGATGATGAGTGAGTGCCCTTTGGCAATTCGTCACAAAAAGGGGGAGTACATAGTTCATTGTATCTAGGAGTTTTTTTGTGGAGATTTACATTTTAGGGGGAGTGATACTGCGGAGCTTGTGGAGTTATTAGATTGTATCTAGATGCTTCACTGTGTATTCTCATTCTTAGCTCTTGTTTAGGAGATTTATTTTGTTGAGATACATTTGTATGTATTTGTTTCTTATTTCACTATGCTACTACTCTGCTTATTGATTTATATTGATGATGTTATTCATGATATATGTCTTTATTTTGTGTCATGTGAAATTGAGAAATTTTTATTTATGTATTTCCTGTTTTTTCCACACATGCGTTTATGTGTTTGTTAAGTGTTACAGGAATATACAGGTTGCTTTCAGTCGAGCTGCTGTCTACCTTGCAACTGTTAGATAGTAGTCTAGGTTGAATTGTTAAGTGGCTATTTTTATTGTAATGGGCTATTTCAATTTGTAAACTTTGAGCTTTTTGTTAAGTTTGTGTTTTGTCACGGATTGCCAAAGGGGGAGTTTGTTAGGTTCTAAAGATTAGGAACTAATGTATTTAGAACTTCAATTTGTATGTTGGCAAACCATGATCAAAACAATGTTTAGTCGTGTGTTAGACTTGCTCAAAGTATGGGTCTTATTGTAAAGTTGGAATCGAGTTTTTATGCAGAAGTACTGTTCACTTTCTGTATGACTCGATCGATCGAAAATTAGACTCGATCGATCAAAAATCGTGCAGAACGTTTTTCTGCAGAAAATTCCAACTCAGCCCAAGCCCGTTTTAATGTATAGGGTTGTAACACCCCAAACCCTTAATAAGGATTTAGATGCATAACCTGTCTTAGAAAAATCAACAATGACATAATGGAACAGAGCGTAATATTTATCCTCAAATAAACTTCTTGAATATCATCAGATTTCCTTAACAATCCATAAAAACAAAACAACAATAATATTCTTGAATGTAAAATCTCCAAATAACATCTCAAAATAGTTCCAAAATAATAATCTCATTGTCCTGAAACAATTTTACTAAAACAATTCTGCAACTATCAAGCTCCAAACGAAGTCGTTCATCTAAGGCTCCACTGATCTACCACCAAGAGACACTCCATAACTCTAATCTGAAAGGATGGAAAGAGGGGTGAGCTAAAGGCTCAATAAGAGACTACAAACATGAGGATGTCTTCCAAAAACAAAACGATAATATCATTGACAAAATATAGTCATCACGATACAATTAAAATTAGTTTAAACTGTAATATAATATATTCTATAAAACTGTTAAAATAAAACACTTCACTATAACACTGTAAACATTAATAAAATAATGACCACATTTATATGCCAATATGCACCAAATAGGTAGAAACAATTTTATTTTGAAAATAAGCAATTTTCCACCTAAAAGAACAGTAGTAAATAAACAGTAATTTCAATATGAAAAATATTAGTCAAACACAGACAAAAGCTGCTAAACACTCGGTGGGTGATTTCCCATGAGAACAATAACACTAACCTCAAAGAGGCAACACTAGCTCCGAAGAGCAACAATAACACTGCACCACACCACACTAACACTGCTTCGGCCGAAGACCAACACTTAACCCTGTGTTGGCAAAGGTTGCAGACTGTCTAGTTGACCATTTGAAACACTCTTGACATATACAGTTTCACAAAAATATACAATAAATAATAGAGTTTGAGTATGTATAAAGCACTAACAATGGTATAAGTCTTTGAAACTTCACTTTTGCAATTATGTGTATGTATATATATATAAATATATTTTTACCACAATTATATATATATATATATATAAAATATACGTCTTGAGAGACGTCATGTGTTGAAGTCTACTTACCTCTAGCGGCTAAACCAAGCTTCACTTCAATTGCTCGAAACAACGTCAACTAGAACCTAAATAATAATTAAACAATTCAATAAGGGCAGGTTCTTTAATAACCACAAAGTCCTCTTGATAAACAATTCCTCAACCACTATGAAGATTTGGCAAGATAAAATTTAACGTGTCTTTCTAATATAACCCCAAACCTATTCTAGATTAAAATAATAGTATAGCATTCCCTAACCTAACATCTAATATTTATATAAGAACACGTTACCATAAGCAACCCTTATATCTCTCTCCCACTAGATGTTTTAAATTAAAGGTTTTTAAGATCAAGAACCATAATAATGCTAGACACCTTGAAAACATAATCCTAATCTCATTAGGAATAAATTCCATAATCCTAGCATTAATATATAAATCATATATAAACCAAGGCAAGCAACAATATGATGAATCCTTTAAAAATTTGCATAGAAACCCATATTATATTATATATTATAAATATATATATATAATATAATATACGGTTTCAATTTTTTTTAAGCAATCATCATATGCTTATAAGATAGCCATCAAGAACTTGCATATATATATATATATATATATGAAAACATGTTAATGACAGATTGAAAATTCCACATGAGTCCACGAAACCATTCAAGATCAAAAGCCATATATTAATCATGCCAACATATATATTAATATCCAAGCGGTGCATGCCTTAAATTCACGCACATGGCAATTAACATATGACTTGTTATACGGATTCAAAGTCCAGGCATCCAAGCCAAAGCGGATTGAATGAATATATATATCTCATATAACCGTTTCTTGCATATATATATTCATGAGCCGCAACCCTAATCTATGATATTATAATCCTTTCCTCTCTATATAATTCTACCGCAACCCTAATCTATGATATTATAATCCTTTCCTCTCTATATAATTCTACAATAATATAATATAAACTCTAATAGCACAAATCACTATTTCAGCCAACAACGTGAATGTGAAATTTCCAGCAAAACACAATTTCAGCAATCTCAATACCACAAAATCGAATATCAGTTGCTGAAAATTACCTTGATGTCGTCTTGTCAGTTTGGCAGAATTTCTTTCACAGCCGCTTCTAGTTTCAAGGGTCTCTTTCTCTACCTTTCACATAGGAAACCCTAATTTTATTTCATTATAAAGCTGTTGCACTTGGGCTGAAAGTTTAGAAGCCTATTCCATGATAAGGCTAATTTCAGTTGGGCTGAAAATTTAGAAGCCCATTACACTAAAATAAACTTCCAAGACCCACTTATATTCCCACTAAACACATTAATATTATTTTTATTATTGTTATCATTATAAAAATCACAATATAAAATTAATTATCTCCTCCAAAAATAATTAAGCAATTTATCAAATCTACTCTCTAGAAGTGATTAAATTAAATTTAAATGAGACGGGTGTTACATTCTCCCCCTCTTATAAAATTTTCGTCCTCGAAAATTCAAAACATACCTCACTGTAGAAAAAGCTGGGGATATTTGGATTGCATTTCGTCCTTACGCTCCCATGAAGCTTCTTCCATGGAGTGGTTCCTCCATAATACTTTGACCAAATGTATAGTCTTATTACGTAGCACTTGCTCTTTACGATCTAAAATCTGAATCGGGACTTCCTCGTAGGATAAGTTCTCCTTGACTTGAAGTGGCTCATAACTCAAGATATGAGAAGGATCAGGAACATACCTCCTCAACATGGATACATGAAAAACGTTATGTAACCTTGACAAGGTCGGTGGTAAAGCAAGCCGGTAAGCAACAGAACCAACTCTCTCCAAAACTTCAAAGGGCCCCACGTACCTAGGGCTTAACTTACCCTTCTTGCCAAACCTCATAACTCCTTTCATAGGTGACACTCGAATGAAAACCATGTCTCCAACTTCAAATTCCACTTCTCTTCTCCGTGGATCAGCATAACTTTTCTGTCTACTCTGAGCTGCACGCAACCTTTCCCGAATCACATCAATCTTTTCACTGGTCCTTTGAACAATCTCAGGACCCAAGATTCTCCTCTCTCCAACCTCATCCCAACAAACTGGGGATCTACACTTTCTCCCATACAAAGCCTCATAAGGTGCCATCTTAATACTGGAGTGATAACTATTGTTATAAGCAAACTCCACCAAAGTCAAATAGTCATTCCAACTACCCTTGAAATCCAAGACACAAGCTCTCAACATGTCTTCCAAAGTTTGGTTAGTTCTCTCAGACTGTCCATCCGTTTGAGGGTGGCAAGCAGTACTAAAGTTCAACTTAGTACCCAAGGCTTTTTGCAAACTATCCCAAAACCCTGAAGTGAACCTCGAATCTCTATCAGATACAATAGAAGCTGGCACTCCATGCAACCTCACAATCTCATTTATATAAAGTTCAGCCAGTTTGTCAAGAGAGTAGTTCATTCTAATTGGAATGAAGTGGGCAGATTTAGTCAACCTATCCACCACCACCCAAATAGCATCATGATTCTTAGGTGATCTCGGTAATCCACACACAAAGTCCATGGTGATATTCTCCCACTTCCTCTCAGGAATAGGTAAAGGTTGTAACAACCCTGATGGCCTCTGATGCTCCACTTTGACTTGCTGGCAAATCAAGCATTGTTCCACAAATTGAGCAATTTCTCTTTTCATGTTAATCCACCAATAAACTTCTTGAAGGTCATGATACATCTTGGTACTACCCGGATGCATTGTATAAGGCGAACGATGTGCTTCCTCCAATATCTCTCTTTTAATCAATGAATCATTAGGCACACAAAGCCTATTACCAAACCTCAAAACACCATCATCAGAGATACTAAAATCAAATCTACTTCCACCACGTACTTGTTCCATGATCTTAAACAATTGAGGGTCACCACTCTGAGCAGCTTTGATCTTATCAATTAGGGTGGGTTGTACACTTAAACTTGCCAGGTAGGATCGAGAGTCTCCAGTCACTATGTCTACTCCAAGTTTCTGAAGATCAACAATAATATGCTTCTGAGTAGTTAATAAAGCAGCTGAAAAGCTATACGACTTCCGACTAAGTGCATCAGCCACAACATTGGCTTTACCAGGATGGTAATTTATAGAACAATCATAGTCTTTAATCAATTCTAGCCATCTCCTTTGTCTCAAATTTAATTCTTTTTGAGTGTATATGTACTTCAAACTTTTATGGTCAGTGTATATTTCACATCTCTCACCATACAAGTAATGCCTCCAAATCTTCAATGCAAAAACTACTGCTGCCAATTCCAAATCATGAGTTGGATAATTCTGTTCATAATTCTTTAGTTGTCGAGAGGCATAAGCAACCACCTTCCCATGTTGCATCAAAACACAACCAAGACCCTTACGAGATGCGTCACTATATATCACAAAACCACCCGAACCAGATGGAATAGTCAATACTGGTGCAGAAACCAACCGTTGCTTCAACTCCTGGAAACTTCTTTCACATTCCTCTGTCCAGTCAAACTTTGCATGTTTTCGAGTTAATCGAGTCAGAGGAGTTGCAATACTGGAAAATCCTTCCACAAATTTTCTATAATAACCTGCAAGGCCCAAAAAACTTCTTACCTCACTTACATTAGTAGGGGCAGCCCAATTAACTACAGCTTCGATCTTACTAGGGTCCACTGTAATTCCATCTCTAGAGATCACATGTCCTAAGAACACCACTTGATTCAACCAGAACTCACACTTCATTAATTTAGCATACAACTTCTTGTCTCTTAAAATCTGCAACACCATTCTCAAGTGTTCCTCATGCTCTTCTTGGCTTTTAGAGTAAACCAAGATGTCATCAATGAAAACAATAACAAACCGATCCAAGTACTCATGAAATACCCTATTCATCAAATCCATAAAAACAGCTGGAGCATTTGTTAGACCAAAAGGCATCACTAAGAACTCATAATGACCATACCTAGTTCGAAAAGCTGTCTTTGGTATGTCATCCTTCTTAACTCTCAACTGATGATAACCAGATCTCAAGTCAATTTTAGAGAAGACTTGAGCGCCCTGAAGCTGATCAAACAAATCATCAATTCGTGGCAAAGGGTATTTGTTTCTGACGGTTACCTTGTTCAACTCCCTATAGTCAATGCACAACCGCATACTACCATCCTTCTTCTTAACAAACAACACCGGAGCACCCCAAGGAGAAGCACTAGGCCGAATAAAGCCTTTATCAAGCAAGTCTTGCAATTGCTCCTTCAACTCATTGAGCTCCGTAGGGGCCATTCTATAAGGTGCTTTGGAAATTGGGCCGGTACCAGGTACTAGGTCAATAGAGAACTCAACCTCTCTGTCAGGGGGTAGTCCAGGTAAGTCCTCAGAGAACACATCTGGGAACTCTTTCACCACTGGGATGTCTTCAACTTTTAACTCTACTTTATCACCCTTCAAAGCACAAACAAGGAACCCTTCACATCCCTTCCTTAGCAATCGCCTTGCCTGCATCACTGACACCAATACAGGTGGTTTCACCACACGATCTCCCTCGAAGAAGAATTCTGGCTCCCCAGGAATTCTAAATACTACCTTCTTCCCAAAACACTCTATGGAAGCATGAAAAGTAGATAACCAATCCATCCCTAGAATCACATCAAACTCAAACATATCAAGCAACATAAGATCTGCTTTTAATTCCCTCCCAGAGACTAAAACATTACAAGACTTGTACACTTTATGGGTAATCATTTGTTGTCCAGAAGGTGTAGCAACACACAATTCATAATTTAAACTCTCAGGTTCCATGTTTAGCCTTTGTGCAAGTCTACGTGAGATGAAAGAATGGGTTGAACCAGAATCAAATAACACTTGTGCATGCTGACTGGAAACAAGAAGTGTACCTGAAACCACTGATGGGGAGGCCTCGGCGTCCTGTTTAGTCAAAGCAAAAACTCGACCCTGAACCTTAGGTCTCTGTTGGCTCCCATTTGGATTTGTAGTTTGTTCAGCTCGCATATCTGGACAATCCTTGATGAAGTGTCCAGTCTTGCCACATTTAAAACACGCCCTTGACTCCAAATAACATGTTCCACTATGAGCCTTTCCACATCTTGGACAAGTTTTGTATGCCTTCTTATTTGAATTAGGCACCCCTTGCTTCTTGAATGAACTTCCACTAGACTTCCCCTTAAGAAAATGACTCTGGGTTGGCTTCCTCTCTTGATCATTGGCCCTTGAGAGACGATTGCAATTTCTCTCTGCTATGAGAGCTCGATCCACCACTTCTGCGTATGTTTCCAATTTGAACATGGAAACCGGTCCCTGAATTTCCTCCCTTAAACCTAAGCGGGATAATTCAGCAAATTTCCGCTCATACTCATACACTGATTGAGTACCTTGTGCTATGCGAATGAACTCAGCTTTCTTTTGCACCATCAAACTATCAGGAAAATACCTCTTACGGAAGAGCTCAACAAAAAGCTGCCAAGTTATGACTTCTCTTCCATGTGTCCTCTCCGTGGACTCCCACCATTCCAATGCATCACCTTTCAGTACAAAAACAGCAAGGACAACTCGTTGCTCATCACTAACTTCCATTGCTCTAAAAAGCCTTTCTATCTCCTTAAGCCAGTTGTCAGCCTCAATTGGATCCTTTGTACCCTTGAAAGCAGGAGGATCAAGCTTCCTAAACTTCTCCAAGGCACTAGTCGGATTGGTGGCTCCCACTTGATGTTGCACTATATTGGTTAAGCCCCCAATGGCTTCAATAATAGCCTGGAGATTAGTAGGTCCCCCAGCATTCGGTTGACTGTTCCCTGGGTTCCCCCTTGGTGGAGCCATATCTCTAAGCAATACAATAAGATATCATAAGTAAATATTTCAATATTTGAGGGTCAAACCAAACACATAGATAGTACAACAATCATTCCTACACACTTTAGAATAATAAACAATACAAAACAAAATATAAAATCACTATGAAAGGTCAACTAATTCTAACACTAAAATTCCTTGTAATCACACTCTTGTTCCAAAATAGTCTTAAGATCAAACCTATAAGTCTACAGAATCATAAACCTATGCTCTGATACCATAACTGTAACACCCCAAACCCTTAATAAGGATTTAGATGCATAACCTGTCTTAGAAAAATCAACAATGACATAATGGAACAGAGCGTAATATTTATCCTCAAATAAACTTCTTGAATATCATCAGATTTCCTTAAAAATCCATAAAAACAAAACAACAATAATATTCTTGAATGTAAAATCTCCAAATAACATCTCAAAATAGTTCCAAAATAATAATCTCATTGTCCTGAAACAATTTTACTAAAACAATTCTGCAACTATCAAGCTCCAAACGAAGTCGTTCATCTAAGGCTCCACTGATCTACCACCAAAAGACACTCCATAACTCTAATCTGAAAGGATGGAAAGAGGGGTGAGCTAAAGGCTCAATAAGAGACTACAAACATGAGGATGTCTTCCAAAAACAAAACGATAATATCATTGACAAAATATAGTCATCACGATACAATTAAAATTAGTTTAAACTGTAATATAATATATTCTATAAAACTGTTAAAATAAAACACTTCACTATAACACTGTAAACATTAATAAAATAATGACCACATTTATATGCCAATATGCACCAAATAGGTAGAAACAATTTTATTTTGAAAATAAGCAATTTTCCACCTAAAAGAACACTAGTAAATAAACAGTAATTTCAATATGAAAAATATTAGTCAAACACAGACAAAAGCTGCTAAACACTCGGTGGGTGATTTCCCATGGGAACAATAACACTAACCTCAAAGAGGCAACACTAGCTCCGAAGAGCAACAATAACACTGCACCACACCACACTAACACTGCTTCGGCCGAAGACCAACACTTAACCCTGTGTTGGCAAAGGTTGCAGACTGTCTAGTTGACCATTTGAAACACTCTTGACATATACAGTTTCACAAAAATATACAATAAATAATAGAGTTTGAGTATGTATAAAGCACTAACAATGGTATAAGTCTTTGAAACTTCACTTTTGCAATTATGTGTATGTATATATATATAAATATATTTTTACCACAATTATATATATATATATATATATATAAAATATACGTCTTGAGAGACGTCATGTGTTGAAGTCTACTTACCTCTAGCGGCTAAACCAAGCTTCACTTCAATTGCTCGAAACAACGTCAACTAGAACCTAAATAATAATTAAACAATTCAATAAGGGCAGGTTCTTTAATAACCACAAAGTCCTCTTGATAAACAATTCCTCAACCACTATGAAGATTTGGCAAGATAAAATTTAACGTGTCTTTCTAATATAACCCCAAACCTATTCTAGATTAAAATAATAGTATAGCATTCCCTAACCTAACATCTAATATTTATATAAGAACACGTTACCATAAGCAACCCTTATATCTCTCTCCCACTAGATGTTTTAAATTAAAGGTTTTTAAGATCAAGAACCATAATAATGCTAGACACCTTGAAAACATAATCCTAATCTCATTAGGAATAAATTCCATAATCCTAGCATTAATATATAAATCATATATAAACCAAGGCAAGCAACAATATGATGAATCCTTTAAAAATTTGCATAGAAACCCATATTATATTATATATTATAAATATATATATATATAATATAATATACGGTTTCAATTTTTTTTAAGCAATCATCATATGCTTATAAGATAGCCATCAAGAACTTGCATATATATATATATATATATATATATATGAAAACATGTTAATGACAGATTGAAAATTCCACATGAGTCCACGAAACCATTCAAGATCAAAAGCCATATATTAATCATGCCAACATATATATTAATATCCAAGCGGTGCATGCCTTAAATTCACGCACATGGCAATTAACATATGACTTGTTATACGGATTCAAAGTCCAGGCATCCAAGCCAAAGCGGATTGAATGAATATATATATCTCATATAACCGTTTCTTGCATATATATATTCATGAGCCGCAACCCTAATCTATGATATTATAATCCTTTCCTCTCTATATAATTCTACCGCAACCCTAATCTATGATATTATAATCCTTTCCTCTCTATATAATTCTACAATAATATAATATAAACTCTAATAGCACAAATCACTATTTCAGCCAACAACGTGAATGTGAAATTTCCAGCAAAACACAATTTCAGCAATCTCAATACCACAAAATCGAATATCAGTTGCTGAAAATTACCTTGATGTCGTCTTGTCAGTTTGGCAGAATTTCTTTCACAGCCGCTTCTAGTTTCAAGGGTCTCTTTCTCTACCTTTCACATAGGAAACCCTAATTTTATTTCATTATAAAGCTGTTGCACTTGGGCTGAAAGTTTAGAAGCCTATTCCATGATAAGGCTAATTTCAGTTGGGCTGAAAATTTAGAAGCCCATTACACTAAAATAAACTTCCAAGACCCACTTATATTCCCACTAAACACATTAATATTATTTTTATTATTGTTATCATTATAAAAATCACAATATAAAATTAATTATCTCCTCCAAAAATAATTAAGCAATTTATCAAATCTACTCTCTAGAAGTGATTAAATTAAATTTAAATGAGACGGGTGTTACAAGGGTTTTATGTTTTGCCCTAAGTATATAAGGGAAAACCCTAGCCACGTTTTTAGAGTTCTGTTTTGCTGTGTTTGTGAATCTCTCTGTGAGATCTAGAGGTGTTTACCTTCACATACACTTAGGGTTTACAAACTTGAGATTTATGTCAAGAGTTGTGTAGATTAATACAGTTGCAGAATCAAGAGAACACAAAGATATACAAGCAGGTGCGCTTGTGGATTTGTTGAAGAATTCCAGAAAGAAGGAGTCCGTGGATCTCGGAGCTATCATGGGGTCATGGTAGTAAGTTTCCTACACTCGGGTAGCAATAAGATGTTAGTGGTCTAAGTCTATTGTGTAAACTTCAATTCTTTCATAGTGGATTCAGTTTACCTTGAGGATAGCTAGGTCAAATCCTCCCCAGGTTTTTACCGGTGTGGTTTCCTGGGTCATCAGATCTTTGTGTTGTTTATTTTCTGCTGCTTTGTTATTTTTACATAATTGTGTTGTTAGGATATGTGCCCTTAAATCCTATAGTATGATGCTATGTATAATATTATGTATGACATTATTTGAGAAATGATGTATGACTTAATATTATGTTTAATAAAGTTGTTTTATTCTCATCTAAAATAATGGTAACATGAATATTCGGACATTATCAAATAGTCCATGAGATGCATAGTATGTGATTTATGTGAAAAGTCACAGAAGATGTAAATCACAAGTTCTTTGTAAACTCAGAATTTTGGTTCGTAGTCGGTGATGAAATTGGACATTTCATCTGCGAAGACTATAACATATTAACTACGATGATTTGTCTTGATCATGGAAATGGTGACTTCTAGTTAATATGTTGATATGTTTTAAGAGTTAAGACATATTGAACTGGACCGCTGTGAGATATATTATTCTCCTAACGACTGTCAATTGAATAATAAATCTCACGACTTGTATTCACATGAACTCTTAATCCTGAGAGAATAATGGACCTGATCATGAAATGTAGGTTGCTTTGATATATCAGGAGTGAGATCTAAAGTTACAGTCAAAACCTCAGTATGTTGGGCAGCCACATTTAGTGTTGATGGAACATTTATTCTCAAGATGGAATTCATAGTCTCTTAACGGAGATATAAAATATTCCCTTGAGATAAGTTTAATAGGTACAGTTATTCAGAGAGTTAGGCCTAACCACTTTAGTAAGACTAAAGTATATATTTATGAAATTGGATTTCATAAATATATGATGAATTACTTAAAAGGATTAAACCGGGTACTCAAGGATTAAGATGTAGTAATTTACAAAGTGGCAGTCTATATTCATGACTTTGTATTACTACGAATATTTTATGAAGGGGTTGCATGTATAATAAAGTCTTGGGATATAATTTATTAATGAGGCCTAGAGTGCAATTATATTTATATAGTGGTATTAAATATAATTAATGGTAACTTTGGACTTGTCAAGAGTTGACAGAAAAGCCCAAGGCCCATTGGAGCTAGTGTCTTATTTGTTCCCTTTTGGTCCCACTCCAAGCCACACACTAAAGCCCAATTGGGAAGGCCCAAAAGGCTAGCCCAATTAGATAATCAGTTATGTGGAGAGAAACATACAGAATTTTATATTGTATGAAATGGTTTGTGTGTGAAACAATATATGAAATAAGGAAGAGAGACACTCTTTCATATTCTCTCTAGAAACATAGAACTGATTGAGAGACCACACATCTTGGGCATCGAGTGGAATTGGAGTGAAGATTGAAAGTATTCCCGAGTACTTCTTCATTCGGTTTCGAAATTCACCACATCAAGGTACACTCTCTTGTTCTTATATTCTGAAACTTACATAGCGAATGTTATCAATTGCGAATGAAGTAAATCCGTTTATTTTCCGCTGCGTGTGTTTTGTATTTGATGCAAACATGATGATTTCCCAACATTGGTATCAGAGCGGTTTTCATTACGAATCTGTATAACTTGTTTTGTTCGTTTTGGAATTAGAGATTATAGTTTCAAGTTGATAGATTTCTGCATGGTCGTTGAAACTATGATTTGATAAAAACTGATATTGATGTTATGATGTTGTTTAAATATGAATTTAAGAATGTTAAATTGATCTTTAAGGCTATAGCATCAATAGATTTCAGTTTTGATATCAATTTCTGTCTGTCATTTTCGTATGATGGTTGTTTGTTCATGCAAAACGGTTGAAAACTGCCTTAGAAGAATTTCTAGAAATTCGAGTTTCACGAGTTTCGATCGATCGAAATTTACTTTCGATCGATCGAGTGAAACAGAGACTTATCCTTTTGAATTGATTAATATTCGATTGCTAGTCGATCGATCGAATTTTATTTTCGATCAATCGAGAGGCAATCGAGTATCAATCGAATCAGACAGAAGGTTTAAGTTCGAATTGTTTAATTTTTTCGATCGATCGAGGGGCACATTCGATCGATCGAAGGAAAGAAAATTTGAAATTTTTTCTAAGTGTTTTCAAACTTAAATTTTGTGTTTGAGTAAGTGAAAGTGCAAGGTTGTGTATAATTAGTTTATGCATGTTTAAAAGATAAAAACCTTTATTTTAAAATATCTAGTGGGAGAGAGATTCAAGGGTTGGATCGCACGGCCTCCATTGTCGGTTTATAGTAGTGTGATTAATCACCTCGCCTTGGCGTATATGCCTTGCTCCCTACGGAGGGTGTTTAACTCATGGTACTATAGGTTAAACTTCTTATTGATAGATGAAGTGTGTTTTTACATTAAGAGCGACCACGCTACCGTGGAGTTACTTGGTGACTCACATTGATTCTAGACAATGGTGTACACTAGACTAAGTATGATGTTAACCTCCCTTCGGAGCTATGTCATTATCACTTAGAGGCTAAAGGATAAGCGGCACATTATTTTTGTTTGGTAAGAGTTACCATGATAGCATTAATAATGAGGATAATCCTTGCTTAATCATAGTGATTGGTATGACCTCGCTACCGAGGAATATTAATTGCGGGATTGGGTTGTCGTTGCATATATTATATTATGGTTTTATTAAGGTTCCATATTATATACTTATATGCTAAATTGATAATGTCCAGTTTACTTATTATATTCATGTTTATTATTTTCAGATTTGAACATGGCATCATTTAGCCCACTTGTTAGCATTCTTAATCAAAACAAACTGACTGGAACCAATTATGTTGACTGGAAAAGAAACTTGGACATAGTTCTCACAGCTGAAGAGCACAAATATGTGCTTACTCAACCATGTCCTAGCTTTCCTTCATTAGATGCTCCTCCTGAGGAAAAACAACGATATGATCGTTGGCAGAAATCTAATGAAATGGCCAAGTGCTACATCCTAGCGTCCATCTCAAATGTTCTACAGCATCAAATGCAGGATGTAGAACTAGCTTCGGACATTATGCAAAGTCTGAAGGAGATGTTTGGTGAGCAAGGCCGTTCTGTAAGGCAAGAAACCATGAGACAAATTTATAATACCAAAATGGCTGAAGGTAGTTCAGTGAGAGAACATTGTCTTACAATGATCTCTAATCTGAATACTTTAGAAGTTTTGGGTGCCGACATTGATGGAGAATCCCAAGTGGATATGATACTCCAGTCATTACCGGAATCATTCAAGGAATTCAGACTTAATTATAACATGAACAAAAAGATTTATACTTTGTCTGAATTAATGAATGAGTTGGTAGCGGCGGAAGGCATCCTTGGTACTTCTAATGTTGAAGCCAATGTGGGTGAAGCTTCTACTTCTCAACCTAAGTCGAAAGGCAAGGGTAAGAAGAAGAAGAAGAAGGACTTCACTAAGCAAGAGGGTAAACAAATTGTCTTAGGGGTTGCCGACAAAGGAAAGAAGCTGAAAGGAAAATATTTCCATTGTGGTGAGAAAGGACATTGGAAGAGAAATTGTCCAAAGTTCAAGGCTGCCAATAAAGGTATGAAAATTTCATTCCTTCTTGAAATATGTTTGGTACAAAATCCCACGGATTCCTGGTGTGTGGATTCAGGTTGTACTAATCATATCTGCAATTCATTGCAGGGGTTCCAAGAGACCAGAAGACTTAAAGAAGGAGAGTTGTTTCTGACCTTGGCTGATGGGAGTAGGATTCCAGTTGTAGCTATTGGAGTGTTTAATTTGTGTTTTGAAACTAGAGTTTTAATATTAGAAGACTGTTTATTTGTACCTAATGTTCGTAGGAATTTAATTTCTGCAACTTTTTTAGGTAAAAATGGATATTGTGTTATCCTGAAAGACAATGTTGTAATAAAGAAGGATAAAATGTTTATCTGTTCTGGCAATATTGTGGATGGTCTTTATATTTTAACTCCTGATAAGCATGAATTATACAATTCTGAATTAGATAATAACTCTCATGTAAAATCATTAAAGAGAAAGTTTCCTTCTACTAATGATGCATATCTTTGGCACTTGCGTTTGGGTCATATTAATCCAAACAGAATTCAAAGACTGATCAAAGATGGTCTCTTAGAGCCATTGGACTTTGATGAATTTCCAGTTTGTGAATCTTGTTTGGAAGGCAAAATGACCAAACGACCTTTTAATGCAAAAGGTAGAAGAGCCCAAGAGTTGCTAGAATTAGTTCATACGGATGTTTGTGGTCCTATGTCAACCCAAGCAAAAGGAGGTTATGAGTACTTCATCACTTTCACCGATGATTACTCTAGATTTGGTTATGTGTACCTAACGAGACGGAAGTCCGAAGCCTTTGAAAAGTTCAAAGAGTTTAGGGCTGAAGTTGAGAATCAATTGGGTAAACACATAAAGGCCATTCAATCTGATCGTGGTGGCGAATACCTTCTTGGGGATTTCAAGGATTACTTAACACAAAATGGGATTGTATCCCAATTGACTGCACCTGGAACTCCCCAACAAAATGGTGTAGCAGAAAGAAGGAATAGGACTCTTTTAGAAATGGTTAGGTCCATGATGAGTTACTCAACTTTACCTATTTCTTTTTGGGGTTATGCCTTAGATACAGCAATACATCTTTTGAATTTAGTTCCATCAAAATCTGTTCCCAAAACACCCATGGAATTGTGGAGTGGGCGTAAGCCTAGTATGAAATATCTCCACATTTGGGGTTGTCCAGCACATGTGTTAAAAGGGAAGTCTGATAAGTTGGAACCAAAATCGGAAGTATGTTTGCTTGTGGGTTATCCAAAAGAAACTAGGGGTTATTTATTCTATAGTCATAAATATAACAAAGTTTTTGTTAGTACAAATGCTAAATTCTTGGAATATGACTATATGAATAATTTTACTCCTAGAAGTAGAGTTGTCTTGGCTGAAATGAATGAACTTGTAATTGAACAACCAATAGTTCAAACTAGGGATGATGTGGCTGTATTGGATACACCACAAGATATTACTCATGAGATGTCTAGTACACAGTTGCCTCGTCGTAGTGGGAGGAATGTTAGGCCACCTATAAGATTCATAGGTCTTGGAGAGACTTATGAGGCTATCTCAGAGGAGGCCGAAACTGATCCTTACACTTATGAAGAAGCAATGAATGATATAGATGCACATCATTGGGTCCAAGCTATGAAATCAGAATTAGATTCCATGTATTCCAATCAAGTTTGGGATCTTGTAAAGGCGCCTAACGGCATTAAACCTGTTGGTTGCAAATGGGTTTACAAGAGGAAGAGAGGGATAGATGGAAAGGTTGAAACCTTTAAAGCAAGGCTAGTGGCAAAAGGGTATACTCAAAAAGAAGGCATTGATTATGAGGAAACCTTTTCACCAGTAGCAATGCTTAAATCTATCAGAATTCTCTTATCCATTGCTGTTCATTATGATTATGAGATTTGGCAAATGGATGTCAAGACTGCATTTCTCAATGGCAATCTTGAAGAGGAAATCTATATGATGCAACCAGAAGGTTTCATAGCAAAGAACCAAGAGCATATGGTATGCAAGTTGAATAGGTCCATTTATGGACTTAAGCAAGCATCTAGGTCATGGAACATCAGATTTGATCAAGCAATCAAATCATTTGGTTTTGAACAAAATCTTGATGAACCATGTGTGTACAAAAGACATCAAGACAAAGTAGTAATGTTCCTAGTGCTTTATGTTGATGATATTCTACTCATTGGAAATGATGTAGGGGTCATGTCATCAGTAAAGGTTTGGTTGTCAAGCCAATTTGATATGAAGGACTTGGGTGAGGCTAACTTTATTCTAGGGATCAAGCTTTGGCGAGATCGTAAGAATAAGATGTTAGGCTTATCACAAGCTGGATATATAGATAAGGTTCTAGAACGGTTTAGCATGCAAAACTCCAAGAAAGGATTACTTCCTTTCAGACATGGAGTTCCTCTGTCTGATAACCAAAGGCCTAAGACTCAAGAGGAAGTAGATATGATGAGACAAGTTCCTTATGCATCTGCAGTAGGAAGTCTCATGTATGCCATGCTTTGTACTAGACCGGATATCTGTTTTTCAGTTGGCATGGTCAGCCGATATCAATCAAATCCAGGACCACAACATTGGCAAGCTGTAAAGCATATTCTCAAGTATCTACGGAGAACGAGAGATTATATGCTTGTTTACCGTTGTGAGGATTTGATTCCCATTGGATATACAGATTCAGACTTTCAATCGGATCTAGATTTCAGAAAGTCCACGTCAGGATGTGTTTTCACCTTGGGAGGTGGAGCCATAAGTTGGAGGAGTGTTAAGCAATCTTGTATTGCGGACTCCACCATGGAAGCTAAATATGTTGCTGCTTGTGAGGCGGCAAAGGAAGCTGTTTGACTCAAGAAATTCCGTTCTGATCTTGGTGTTGTGAGAATGGAGCAAGTTCCTATCATATTGTTTTGTGACAATAGTGGAGCGGTTGCACAATCCAAAGATCTAAGGAATCACAAGAAAGGAAAGCACATTGAGAGAAAGTACCACATCATTCGAGACATTGTTGCTAGTGGAGATGTGGTGGTGGCAAAGATTGAAAGTGCAAATAATCTAGCAGATCTCTTTACCAAAGTCTTGCCTCAAAGGACCTTCGAGTCACATTTGGAGGGAATGGGAGTTAGATTAGTGCACAATAGTCTTTAGGGCAAGTGGGAGATTGTTAGGATATGTGCCCTTAAATCCTATAGTATGATGCTATGTATAATATTATGTATGACATTATTTGAGAAATGATGTATGACTTAATATTATGTTTAATAAAGTTGTTTTATTCTCATCTAAAATAATGGTAACATGAATATTCGGACATTATCAAATAGTCCATGAGATGCATAGTATGTGATTTATGTGAAAAGTCACAGAAGATGTAAATCACAAGTTCTTTGTAAACTCAGAATTTTGGTTCGTAGTTGGTGATGAAATTAGGCATTTCATCTGCGAAGACTATAACATATTAACTACGATGATTTGTCTTGATCATGGAAATGGTGACTTCTAGTTAATATGTTGATATGTTTTAAGAGTTAAGACATATTGAACTGGACCGCTGTGAGATATATTATTCTCCTAACGACTGTCAATTGAATAATAAATCTCACGACTTGTATTCACATGAACTCTTAATCCTGAGAGAATAATGGACCAGATCATGAAATGTAGGTTGCTTTGATATATCAGGAGTGAGATCTAAAGTTACGATCAAAACCTCAGTATGTTGGGCAGCCACATTTAGTGTTGATGGAACATATATTCTCAAGATGGAATTCATAGTCTCTTAACGGAGATATAAAATATTCCCTTGAGATAAGTTTAATGGGTACAGTTATTCAGAGAGTTAGGCCTAACCACTTTAGTAAGACTAAAGTATATATTTATGAAATTGGATTTCATAAATATATGATGAATTACTTAAAAGGATTAAACTGGGTACTCAAGGATTAAGATGTAGTAATTTACAAAGTGGCAGTCTATATTCATGACTTTGTATTACTACGAATATTTTATGAAGGGGTTGCATGTATAATAAAGTCTTGGGATATAATTTATTAATGAGGCCTAGAGTGCAATTATATTTATATAGTGGTATTAAATATAATTAATGGTAACTTTGGACTTGTCAAGAGTTGACAGAAAAGCCCAAGGCCCATTGGAGCTAGTGTCTTATTTGTTCCCTTTTGGTCCCACTCCAAGCCACACACTAAAGCCCAATTGGGAAGGCCCAAAAGGCTAGCCCAATTAGATAATCAGTTATGTGGAGAGAAACATACAGAATTTTATATTGTATGAAATGGTTTGTGTGTGAAACAATATATGAAATAAGGAAGAGAGACACTCTTTTATATTCTCTCTAGAAATATAGAACTGATTGAGAGACCACACATCTTGGGCATCGAGTGGAATTGGAGTGAAGATTGAAAGTATTCCCGAGTACTTCTTCATTCGGTTTCGAAATTCACCACATCAAGGTACACTCTCTTGTTCTTATATTCTGAAACTTACATAGCGAATGTTATCAATTGCGAATGAAGTAGATCCGTTTATTTTTCGCTGCGTGTGTTTTGTATTTGATGCAAACATGATGATTTCCCAACATGTGTTAACCTAGTTTTAATTAAATTACCTAAATTAATCACTTGGCTAATTCTCTAGGTTAATCTGTTGGGTTTAAGGGGTCTAAATGAACTGACACACTCCAAGCCACATACTAAAGCCCAATTGGAAAGGCCCAATAGGCCAACCCAATTAGATAATCAGTTAGTTATAAAGGGAGAAACATACAGAATTTTTTATTTGAGAAAAAGAGACATCATTGTGAAGTGATGTGTATGTGTGAGTAAAGCCACTCAATTATTCTCCTTTGGAAACTGATTGAGAGACCACACTTCTTGTGCGTAGAGTGAAATTGGAGTGAAGTTTAAAAGTGTTCCCAAGTACTTCTAATCTTTTGTTTTGAATTTCACCACACCAAGGTATGCAATCTCGTTCTTAAATTTTGAAATTTACATAGTGCATGTTATCAATCATGAGTGAAATAGATCCATTTTTATTGCTTCTGCTGTGTGTTTTGTATGAGATACAAAACCAAATTTTCCAACAAGTAAATGGTAAGCCTCTCAAAGAGGGACAACAAAAATTGAGCACGAGGCTCTATAATGGAGTTATAGTGAGATAGTGGATAGAGAACAAATGTCATCAACATGTTAAGGAACCTCGGACCTTTTGCAAAGCCCGAGCAAAGAGTGTGTTGACGGTCACCCAAAGATGAAGGTGTCTCACTGAAGAGAAATGAGAGTTCGTCTTTGGAAACAATTCTCAGACAATCGCAGCTAGGGTAGTCAGGATGCGCTACCCGAGGAATGTGTAGTACCTTGGATACAATATCCAGAGTGACTATGATGCACGTACCTCGAACGTGAGTGACAAAATGAGGTACTGAAGTATCGAATCCGTGTATAGTGGAGTAAAACTCCTGTATGATCATGGACAGACAAATGACCGGAATGTCACATAGTGACTCCTAACCCTGATTATACATGACAGTGGGAAGGTCAATATCGAAAAAATCCGATAAAACAACTTGGCATTCCGAATGAATGCCTCGTCGAGAAAAGTTCTCTGAAAGTCCTTACGAGCTTTATCATCACAGAACCGGACGTGAGATGAAGTGGGGTCAGAAGGAGAAGTAGAAGAAGATGCTTGGAACGAAAAGGGTTCCGAGACAGAGTAGATTTATGTTTAGGTGCCATAGAGCAGACTAACTCAAGAAGAGGGAGGGAGAGAGACATGCAGAAAAGCATCAAACAGTTTAGTATCAAAAAGATAAAAATAGAATTGGTACATATGCATGAAAAATTCATGAACATGTGACATGCAACATTAAAAGTATCATGGGCTCAGCCCAATCCAAACCTAACAACACACAGCAATTCAACATATATGGCACACTTCTATAATTCATGAAAGTATAGTTAAAATGCAAATGTGATGCAATGCATGAGCATATAGGATCATTTACACAAAACCCATCCCAAAAATTTCACCAAAACTTCATCAATTTTGAAAAACCCCAAAAATTCTTCAAAAACCCAAAAACTTAGGTCTAATGCATGAAATGCATGAAGAATGAAGGATTTAGGACCCTTGCCAGAGAAGAAACTCTTGATCTAGGCGGAAAATCACTAGGGAATAAAGTTTGGAGTGAGAGAGAAGTGTTTGGGAAGAGGGAGAGACGTTTTCTTTTGAGAGAGATCGGGGAGAAATGAGAGAAATGTCATGCAGACCCTACACATAGAATTCCCAGTTTCTCAATGAATCGAGAGCTGTAGAGAGCTGTCGAGAATTAAAAAGCGAGAAATAGCTGCTGAGCAGCTATCGAGAGGTGTCCACAACAAGAGAGGCTCGATGGATCGAGAAGCTATCGAGCATACAGAAACTTCCTAGGTGGATCGAGTAGCTGTCAAGAAGTTATCAAGAAAGCGATAAAAAGAAGCCCGAAGGGCTCGATAGATAGCCTAGCTATCAAGAGGTGTCCAGTAGCTGTTGAGATTGCTTAAAAACAGTTTTTCAAGAATAGAAAAACACAGACATGAATGTAATCAAACATGCTACTCAAGCAAAGATCCAACCAAGATTTTAAGCTCTCAAAATCATCTCTCAACAAGAAAAAAAAAAGTCAAGCATTTGGATCCAAAACACACACACACTAAACAAGTCTAACCAATTTTATATTTCAAAAACAAGTTAAGACGGTTTAGTGAGTATACATTAACAGATGTATTCCTTGTGATGACCAAATCACATTGTACCTACACATGTATCAAAAGTAGCAAAGAATATTGTGTGTTGTGTGTGAAAAACATCACAAGATTGCATAAGTGTCTACGTGTGATGACGATTTGAGATATGAGAAAATCACTTTAACTCACACACAATCATAACTACTTGATGGGGACTATCACCTTCGAGGTACATCCTATAACTCTCACATCTCCTAGAAGACATGCTTGCAATCATATATAAAGCATTTTAATTCTTTTTGCTTTTATTTTTCTTTGCATATTTTCTTTTGTTAATTATATCATGCATGGGCATATAAGAGAGAGAAAAGAAATACCCAATTATGTTAAACTTTTGACATTGCACTTTTGCTATGTCGAAGTATATAGATGTCATTTCATGATTGGCAGGCAACAATGGTGAGATGATTATTCATGTCTTTCTCTTAGAATTTTCTAGTCCTCCCCATCAAAAAGAGTGATACGAGTGTTAAGCACAAGAGATTACTTAATCTTACTCACCACAAACACGAACCACAAAGCTCACTTGCTTAGTTATGCATAGAGATGCTCATCTAAACTACAAAAGATACAAAGTTTAGAAAACTTTGTTTCAATGGCCATCCAAAGTACACAAGTACCAATGTACACAAACAAACAATATTTTTGTATTTTTCTGATTTTTCAATTTTTTCATGAAAAACAAAATAAAGCAAAACTGAAAAAGATAAGTGTTCGGGGACCTTTTTCGGTTGCCCAGCCACGTGTGGTCCTTTAGAGGGGTGACTTTATTAGGCCCGAGTTCTTTTTGGGGAGTTGCGTCCGGAACTCAACATTGGGCCACGTGGTCCAACGGCTACCAGCATACTTTTAAGCCTACAAAGCCATTAAAACCAAAGTCTAAGAATCACAATAATGGTCGAATAAATATGTAATGTGCGTTTGGTATGAGTGCTTTGATTAGCAGTTGTAATGACAGTTGAAATAAAATAGTATTTATTTAGAGGTAAAGTAATCATGTACTTAATGACGTAAACTTAAAGATATGGAAGCAAAGTCACTTATCATTGTATGATTTATAGCCCAGCTGTGTAGCATCAGTGAGCTGATGGGATCTTAGCAGAATGCCAGCAGTAGAGGCTGGTTAAGTTTGCTCCTCTTATCATGCATTTAAATGAATTTAAGCTTTGGTTAATAGTTGTAATAGTAGTTGGAATGAAGTAATATGTATTTAAATGTGAAGTAATCATGTATTCAATAAAGTAAATTTAAAGATACAGAAGCAGAGAAACTTATCTCTGATGGTTTGCAGTCCCAGAGGTACAACTTCTGTGAGTTGATAATATTTCAGCAGAGTGACCCCCTCAGTAAAAGGGCAGTTTGCCATGATAGCTTCAAGATTAAGGGGGGAAAATGGGTGAAACTGGAGGGAGAGAGAGTATGCCCAGCTGTGTGTAGGGGCTGGTTAAGCTTGCCCCTCTTATCATGCACTTAAATGACTTTTCCCCTTAACAATGCTCTTTTAGTTGTTGTGATGTTATAAATAGTGTTGCCTTCCATGAGAAGGACTTTTGTATGGAGTATTTGTGCTTTATAAGGGAAGGGCTTTATGCAAGAACTAGTTGTGCCTTCTAAGAAAAGGGCTTTTGTAAGAAGTAATTGTGCCTTTTAAGAAAAGGGCTTTGATATGAGATTTTGGTGCCTTCTAAGAGGGGCTTTTACATTAGAAGTTTATGCCTTCCATGAGAAAGGCTTTTAGTATGAATATTTGACATCTCTTGAGAAATGTGGAAATAATGAAAGATATAGATGTTTTGTGGGATGTAGTGTTTGTTGTATGATATATGATAGTATGTGAGATATGAAGGTTAAAGATAGTAAACATGTGAGATTATGACTGCTGGAGAAGTTGTAGAGGTTGCTTTCCAAGAGGAAAGATTTTGTAAGATGAGAGCATGAAGATATATTTTGATATTTGGAGATAGGAGCAGTAAGATAGGTGTATTTTCTGAATATAAAGAGTGAGAGAATGAGTATAAGAAAGGTAATAGTGCTGTAGTGTGTTTAGCAGTGTTGCTCGAATTTACTGCTGAGATTTTCTGTTAGAGGATGTATGAAGGCTTATGAAGAGTATTTGTGAGCTAAGGGCTGGAGAGCTTTGTTCCTCATTTTGAAACTAAAAAATCAAGAGTTTAGAACTCCATTTAGAGCTTAGAGAGAATAGATAAGGTGATGACAGAGTTGTTCTTCCCTTGGTTCCCCCCTTGAGGTGTTGATGAATGGTCCCTTTTAGAGCTGAGTTTAAGGGGGTATTTTAGCAAAGAATCTCAGCCAAAATCTATCCCAAATAGCAATAAATCTTCAGAGAATCAATCTTAATATTTGGCCCAAAAATGGTATGTTTAGCTTTAAGGTCTTCTTGCTATTTTGGGTAAGAGCTTGTAACAGCCCAAACCCTTAAGAAGGATTTAGATGCATAACCTGTCTTAGAAATAATCAACAATGATATAATGGAACAGAGCGTAATATTTATCCTCAAATAAACTTCTTGAATATCATCAGATTTCCTTAACAATCCATAAAAACAAAACAACAATAATATTCTTGAATGTAAAATCTCCAAATAACATCTCAAAATAGTTCCAAAATAATAATCTCATTTTTCCTGAAACAATTTTACTAAAACAATTCTGCAACTATCAAGCTCCAAACGAAGTCGTCAATCTAAGGCTCCACTGATCTACCACCAAAAGACACTCCATAACTCTAATCTAAAAGGATGGAAAAAGGGGTGAGCTAAAGGCTCAATAAGAGACTACAAACATGAGGATGTCTTCCAAAACAAAACGATAATATCATTGACAAAATATAGTCATCACGATACAATTAAAATTAGTTTAAACTGTAATATAATATATTCTATAAAGCTGTTAAAATAAAACACTTCACTATAACACTGTGAACATTAATAAAATAATGACCACATTTATATGCCAATATGCACCAAATAGGTAGAAACAATTTATTATATAAAAAAAAAACAATTATCCCACTTACACAAATCAGTAGCAATAAAACAATAGTTCAATATAGATAATATTGGTCAAACACAGACAAAAGCTGCTAAACACTCGGTGGGTGATTCCCATGGGAAACAATAACACTAACCTCAAAGAGGCAACACTAGCTCCAAAGAGCAACAATAACACTGCACCACACCACACTAACACTACTTCGGCCGAAGACCAACACTTAACCCTGTGTTGGCAAAGGTTGCAGACTGTCTAGTTGACCATTTGAAACAATTCTTGACAAATACAATTTCATAATAACATACAATAGATAATAAAATTCGAGTATGTGCACAGCACTAACAATAGTATAAGTTTTTGGAACTTCACCTTTGCAATTATATACATATATAGATAAATATATATTTTTTTACCACGTGTATATATATATATATATATATAAATATATATGTCCTGAGAGACGTCATGTGCTGAAGTCTACTTACCTCTAGTTGCTAACCCAAGCTTCACTTTAGTCGCACGAAACGACGTCAACTAGAACCTAAATAAAAAATTAAATAACTCAATGAGGGCAGATTTTGAATAATCACAAAGTCCTTTGATAAAACAATTTCTCAGCCACTAAGAAGATTGGCAAAAACTAAAATTTAACATCTCCTTCTAATAAACCCCCACCTATTCTAGATTATAAATGCAAAGTATACCCTAAAACTAACACCTAATATACCTATATATATATATATATATATATCTAAATATATATATATATATATGTATAAAAGAACACATAACCCACCTGATGAAAACCACCCAAAGACACTAATATATATATATATATATATATATGTAGTAACACGTAACCTTATACTTGATGAAAACCACCCAAAGACACTAATATATATATATGTAGTAACACGTAACCTTCCACCTGATGAAAACCACTCAAACATCTAATATATATAAATATATATCTAATAGTACGTACCCATCTGATTCAAAAAGGAGACCGAATATGATGAGGTATGACAAAATATACTTCCAAGATCTCTATCCCTATGCACTATTATAAAAATTCTAAGAATCTGGACCAGCAAGAAGACAAAAGCTTCTCTTAACCAACAAAGTGTCCAGCGAAAAACAAAAAGGCTTGCATAGATTACTGTTTTACCTCAAGCTGAAAATAAGGTTTGCTGGCAGCCCCCCTGTAGCGCACAGTCCCCAGTCCTTTTTGCTGTAGCTTTTTTTTTTTTTTTTTTTTTTTTTTTTTTTTTTTTTTGTCTAGCGTCTTTCTCTCTACCTATCCCTAGGAAGCCCTAATTTTCTGCCATATTAAAGCTGTTTTTCACTTGGGCTGAAAATTTAGAAGCCCACTAAAACTAAAATAAGCTTCCAAGGCCTACCTTTCCACTAAACTCATAATAAGGTTGTTTACATAGGCTAGGAGGCTATAAATTAATTTTGAATAAACCACAAAATAATTATTCACGTTACCCCTTTTTATTATTATTATTATTATTATTATTATTATTATTATTATTATTATTATTATTATTATTATTATTATTATTATTATTATTATTATTATTATTATCATTGTAGAAATAAAATATAAAATAATTATCTCCTCCAAAATAAATTAAGCAATTTATCAAATCCACTCTCTAGAAGCAATTAAATTAAATTTTAAGTGAGACGGGTGTTACATTCTCCCCCTCTTATAAAATTTTCGTCCTCGAAAATTCAAAACATACCTCACTTTTGAAATAGCTGGGGATATTTGGCTTGCATTTCGTCTTTACGCTCCCATGAAGCTTCTTCTATGGAATGATTCCTCCATAATACTTTGACCAAATATATAGTCTTATTACGTAGCACTTGCTCTTTATGATCTAAAATCTGAATTGGGACCTCCTCGTAGGATAAATTCTCTTTGACTTGAAGTGGCTCATAGCTCCAGATATGAGAAAGATCGGGAACATACCTCCTCAACATGGATACATGAAAAACGTTATGTAACCTTGACAAGGTCGGTGGTAAAGCAAGCCGGTAAGCAACAGAACCAACTCTCTCCAAAACTTCAAAGAGCCCCACGTACCTAGGGCTTAACTTACCCTTCTTGCCAAACCTCATAACTCCTTTCATAGGTGACACTCGAATGAAAACCATGTCCCCAACTTCAAATTCCACTTCTCTTCTCCGTGGATCAGCATAACTTTTCTGTCTACTCTGAGCTGCACGCAACCTTTCCCGAATCACATCAATCTTTTCACTGGTCCTTTGAACAATCTCAGGACCCAAGATTCTCCTCTCTCCAACCTCATCCCAACAAACTGGGGATCTACACTTTCTCCCATACAAAGCCTCATAAGGTGCCATCTTAATACTAGAGTGATAACTATTGTTATAAGCAAACTCCACCAAAGTCAAATAGTCATTCCAACTACCCTTGAAATCCAAGACACAAGCTCTCAACATGTCTTCCAAAGTTTGGATAGTTCTCTCAGACTGTCCATCCGTTTGAGGGTGGCAAGCAGTACTAAAGTTCAACTTAGTACCCAAGGCTTTTTGCAAACTATCCCAAAACCCTGAAGTGAACCTCGAATCTCTATCAGATACAATAGAAGCTGGCACTCCATGCAACCTCACAATCTCATTTATATAAAGTTCAGCCAGTTTGTCAAGAGAGTAGTTCATTCTAATTGGAATGAAGTGGGCAGATTTAGTCAACCTATCCACCACCACCCAAATAGCATCATGATTCTTAGGTGATCTCGGTAATCCACACACAAAGTCCATGGTGACATTCTCCCACTTCCTCTCAGGAATAGGTAAAGGTTGTAACAACCTTGATGGCCTCTGATGCTCCACTTTGACTTGCTGGCAAATCAAGCATTGTTCCACAAATTGAGCAATTTCTCTTTTCATGTTAATCCACCAATAAACTTCTCGAAGGTCATGATACATCTTGGTACTACCCGGATGCATTGTATAAGGCGAACGATGTGCTTCCTCCAAAATCTCTCTTTTAATCAATGAATCATTAGGCACACAAAGCCTATTACCAAACCTCAAAACACCATCATCAGAGATACTAAAATCAAATCTACTTCCACCACGTACTTGTTCCATGATCTTAAACAATTGAGGGTCACCACTCTGAGCAGCTTTGATCTTATCAATTAGGGTGGGTTGTACACTTAAACTTGCCAGGTAGGATCGGGAGTCTCCAGTCACTATGTCTACTCCAAGTTTCTGAAGATCAACAATAATATGCTTCTGAGTAGTTAATAAAGCAGCTGAAAAACTATACGACTTTCGACTAAGTGCATCAGCCACAACATTGGCTTTACCAGGATGGTAATTTATAGAACAATCATAGTCTTTAATCAATTCTAGCCATCTCCTTTGTCTCAAATTTAATTCTTTTTTAGTGTATATGTACTTCAAACTTTTATGGTCAGTGTATATTTCACATCTCTCACCATACAAGTAATGCCTCCAAATCTTCAATGCAAAAACCACTGCTGCCAATTCCAAATCATGAGTTGGATAATTCTGTTCATAATTCTTTAGTTGTCGAAAGGCATAAGCAACCACCTTCCCATGTTGCATTAGAACACAACCAAGACCCTTACGAGATGCATCACTATATATCACAAAACCACCAGAACTAGATGGAATAGTCAATACTAGTGCAGAAACCAACCGTTGCTTCAACTCCTGGAAACTTCTTTCACATTCCTCTGTCCAGTCAAACTTTGCATGTTTTCGAGTTAATCGAGTCAAAGGAGTTGCAATACTAGAAAATCCTTCCACAAATCTTCTATAATAACCTGCAAGGCCCAAAAAACTTCTTACCTCACTTACATTAGTAGGGGCAGCCCAATTAACTACAGCTTCGATCTTACTAGGGTCCACTGTAATTCCATCTCTAGAGATCACATGTCCTAAGAACACCACTTGATTCAATCAGAACTCACACTTCTTTAATTTAGCATACAACTTCTTGTCTCTTAAAATCTGCAACACCATTCTCAAGTGTTCCTTATGCTCTTCTTGGCTTTTAGAGTAAACCAAGATGTCATCAATGAAAACAATGACAAACCGATCCAAATACTCATGAAATACCCTATTCATCAAATCCATAAAAACAGCAGGAGCATTAGTTAGACCAAAAGGCATCACTAAGAACTCATAATGACCATACCTGGTTCGAAAAGCTGTCTTTGGTATGTCATCCTTCTTAACTCTCAACTGGTGATAACCAGATCTCAAGTCAATTTTAGAGAAGACTTGAGCGCCCTGAAGCTGATCAAACAAATCATCAATTCGTGGCAAAGGGTATTTGTTTCTGACGGTTACCTTGTTCAACTCCCTATAGTCAATGCACAACCGCATACTACCATCCTTCTTCTTAACAAACAACACCGGAGCACCCCAAGGAGAAGCACTAGGCCGAATAAAGCCTTTATCAAGCAAGTCTTGCAATTGCTCCTTCAACTCATTGAGCTCTGTAGGGGCCATTCTATAAGGTGCTTTAGAAATTGGGCCGGTACCAGGTACTAGGTCAATAGAGAACTCAACCTCTCTGTCAGGGGGTAGTCCAGGTAAGTCCTCAGAGAACACATCTGGGAACTCTTTCACCACTGGGATGTCTTCAACTTTTAACTCTACTTTATCACCCTTCAAAGCACAAACAAGGAACCCTTCACATCCCTTCCTTAGCAATCGCCTTGCCTGCATCACTGACACCAATACAGGTGGTTTCACCACACGATCTCCCTCGAAGAAGAATTCTGGCTCCCCAGGAATTTTAAATACTACCTTCTTCCCAAAACACTCTATGGAAGCATGAAAAGTAGATAACCAATCCATCCCTAGAATCACATCAAACTCAAACATATCAAGCAACATAAGATCCGCTTTTAATTCCCTCCCAGAGACTAAAACATTACAAGACTTGTACACTTTATGGGTAATCATTTGTTGTCCAGAAGGTGTAGCAACACACAATTCATAATTTAAACTCTCAGGTTCTATGTTTAGCCTTTGTGCAAGTCTACGTGAGATGAAAGAATGGGTTGAACCAGAATCAAATAACACTTGTGCATGCTGACTGGAAACAAGAAGTGTACCTGAAACCACTGATGGGGAGGCCTCGGCGTCCTGTTTAGTCAAAGCAAAAACTCGACCCTGAACCTTAGGTCTCTGTCGGCTCCCATTTGGATTGGTAGTTTGTTCAGCTCGCATATCTGGACAATCCTTGATGAAGTGTCCAGTCTTGCCACATTTAAAACACGCCCTTTACTCCAAATAACATGTTCCACTATGAGCCTTTCCACATCTTGGACAAGTTTTGTATGCCTTCTTATTTCAATTAGGCACCCCTTGCTTCTTGAATGAACTTCCACTAGACTTCCCCTTAAGAAAATGACTCTGGGTTGGCTTCCTCTCTTGATCATTGGCCCTTGAGAGACGATTGCAATTTCTTTCTGCTATGAGAGCTCGATCCACCACTTCTACGTATGTTTCCAATTTGAACATGGAAACCGGTCCCTGAATTTCCTCCCTTAAACCTCTTTCAAAATGCCTGGCCTTCCTTGCTTCCGTGTCAACCATGTGTGGAGCAAAGCGGGATAATTCAGCAAATTTCCGCTCATACTCATACACTGATTGAGTACCTTGTGCTATGCGAATGAACTCAGCTTCCTTTTGCACCATCAAACTATCAGGAAAATACCTCTTACGGAAGAGCTCAACAAAATGCTGCCAAGTTATAACTTCTCTTCCATGTGTCCTCTCCGTGAACTCCCACCATTCCAATGCATCACCTTTCAGTACAAAAACAGCAAGGACAACTCGTTGCTCATCACTAACTTCCATTGCTCTAAAGAGCCTTTCTATCTCCTTAAGCCAGTTGTCAGCCTCAATTGGATCCTTTGTACCCTGGAAAGCAGGAGGATTAAGCTTCCTAAACTTCTCCAAGGCACTAGTCGGATTGGTGGCTCCCACTTGATGTTGCACTATATTGGTTAAGCCCCCAATGGCTTCAATAATAGCCTGGAGATTAGTAGGTCCCCCAGCATTTGGTTGACTGTTCCCTGGGTTCCCCCTTGGTGGAGCCATATCTCTAAGCAATACAATAAGATATCATAAGTAAATATTTCAAATATTTCAGAGGGTCAAAACCAAACACATAGATAGTACAACAATCAATCCTACACACTTTAGAATAATAAACAAAACAAAACAAAATATAAAATCACTATGAAAGGTCAACTAATTCTAACACTAAAATTCCTTGTAATCACACTCTTGTTCCAAAATAGTCTTAAGATCAAACCTATAAGTCTACAGAATCATAAACCTATGCTCTGATACCATAACTGTAACAGCCCAAACCCTTAAGAAGGATTTAGATGCATAACCTGTCTTAGAAATAATCAACAATGATATAATGGAACAGAGCGTAATATTTATCCTCAAATAAACTTCTTGAATATCATCAGATTTCCTTAACAATCCATAAAAAAAAAACAACAATAATATTCTTGAATGTAAAATCTCCAAATAACATCTCAAAATAGTTCCAAAATAATAATCTCATTTTTCCTGAAACAATTTTACTAAAACAATTCTGCAACTATCAAGCTCCAAACGAAGTCGTCAATCTAAGGCTCCACTGATCTACCACCAAAAGACACTCCATAACTCTAATCTGAAAGGATGGAAAAAGGGGTGAGCTAAAGGCTCAATAAGAGACTACAAACATGAGGATGTCTTCCAAAACAAAACGATAATATCATTGACAAAATATAGTCATCACGATACAATTAAAATTAGTTTAAACTGTAATATAATATATTCTATAAAGCTGTTAAAATAAAACACTTCACTATAACACTGTGAACATTAATAAAATAATGACCACATTTATATGCCAATATGCACCAAATAAGTAGAAACAATTTATTATATAAAAAAAAAAAAAAAAAAAAAACAATTATCCCACTTACACAAATCAGTAGCAATAAAACAATAGTTCAATATAGATAATATTGGTCAAACACAGACAAAAGCTGCTAAACACTCGGTGGGTGATTCCCATGGGAAACAATAACACTAACCTCAAAGAGGCAACACTAGCTCCAAAGAGCAACAATAACACTGCACCACACCACACTAACACTACTTCGGCCGAAGACCAACACTTAACCCTGTGTTGGCAAAGGTTGCAGACTGTCTAGTTGACCATTTGAAACAATTCTTGACAAATACAATTTCATAATAACATACAATAGATAATAAAATTCGAGTATGTGCACAGCACTAACAATAGTATAAGTTTTTGGAACTTCACCTTTGCAATTATATACATATATAGATAAATATATATTTTTTTACCACGTGTATATATATATATATATATATATAAATATATATGTCCTGAGAGACGTCATGTGCTGAAGTCTACTTACCTCTAGTTGCTAACCCAAGCTTCACTTTAGTCGCACGAAACGACGTCAACTAGAACCTAAATAAAAAATTAAATAACTCAATGAGGGCAGATTTTGAATAATCACAAAGTCCTTTGATAAAACAATTTCTCAGCCACTAAGAAGATTGGCAAAAACTAAAATTTAACATCTCCTTCTAATAAACCCCCACCTATTCTAGATTATAAATGCAAAGTATACCCTAAAACTAACACCTAATATACCTATATATATATATATATATATATCTAAATATGTATATATATATGTATAAAAGAACACATAACCCACCTGATGAAAACCACCCAAAGACACTAATATATATATATATGTAGTAACACGTAACCTTATACTTGATGAAAACCACCCAAAGACACTAATATATATATATATATATATATGTAGTAACACGTAACCTTCCACCTGATGAAAACCACTCAAACATCTAATATATATAAATATATATCTAATAGTACGTACCCATCTGATTCAAAAAGGAGACCGAATATGATGAGGTATGACAAAATATACTTCCAAGATCTCTATCCCTATGCACTATTATAAAAATTCTAAGAATTTGGACCAGCAAGAAGACAAAAGCTTCTCTTAACCAACAAAGTGTCCAGCGAAAAACAAAAAGGCTTGCATAGATTACTGTTTTACCTCAAGCTGAAAATAAGGTTTGCTGGCAGCCCCCCTGTAGCGCACAGTCCCCAGTCCTTTTTGCTGTAGCTTTTTTTTTTTTTTTTTTTTTTTTTGTCTAGCGTCTTTCTCTCTACCTATCCCTAGGAAGCCCTAATTTTCTGCCATATTAAAGCTGTTTTTCACTTGGGCTGAAAATTTAGAAGCCCACTAAAACTAAAATAAGCTTCCAAGGCCTACCTTTCCACTAAACTCATAATAAGGTTGTTTACATAGGCTAGGAGGCTATAAATTAATTTTGAATAAACCACAAAATAATTATTCACGTTACCCCTTTTTATTATTATTATTATTATTATTATTATTATCATTGTAGAAATAAAATATAAAATAATTATCTCCTCCAAAATAAATTAAGCAATTTATCAAATCCACTCTCTAGAAGCAATTAAATTAAATTTTAAGTGAGACGGGTGTTACAGAGCTGCTGGGGAAAGAGTAGCTGAAAAGGAAGTATTTTAGCAAGAGAAATGTAGTTTCTTTAGTTGGTTTTGGTTTTAGCTAAATGAGGGAAAAAATGTAATGCTCAGGCTGCTGGGTTAGCTGTCCCAGCTATGACAGAAAAGCTGTGACAGAAAGCTGTCCCAGCTGTCAGGAAAAGCTGCGACAGAAAGCTGTCCCAGCTGTCAAGAGGGGCTGTGACAACTATCACAAGAAAGTTGTTTGCTTTGGGCAGTAGCAAATGAGGTCAACTAGGTGATTTCTAACTGCTGGGGAGGTCATTTAGCATTTATTTCTTGGATTTGACTGAAAAATTGTAAGATCTCTTTGAAGGGTATCTTGCTATTTTTGGTATAACAGCTGGCTGCTGGGATTTTAGGATTAAGTGGCTGATGATATCACTTCCAGCCAGGTGTCAAATGTTGAATACACTGCTAGGGATCAGCTGGAAATGTTTCCTTTCTTGGGTGTTTGTGTTTTTGGTGCGAGATTCCATTACAACACATTTCTAGCAAGTAATAGAAGGGTGGTTGAAGGTTAATGAAGCTTTGGAGATTTTGTCAAGGTCTTATTGTGTTATGACATAATCTTGATGAGCAGGAAGAGTATTTAATGCTTTACTTTGGCAGCTGGCAGAAAAATACATGGTCAGATTGTGGCAGATAGCAGCTGGGTTTCAAAATTATCATGAATATTTTGTATATAGAGAGAGATAAAAGATAGCCAATCAGATTAGGCCATGTGTTTGAGTTGGATTTTAGCTGAAAGTAGTAATGAGATTTAGGTAAAATAATATAATGAAGTTTCTAAATTTGTATAGCAATAGCTGGGGATTGAATGAACAGTTATTTTCCCAGCAGTTAGATGGCTGGGTATATTATCATATGATGAATATTAAGTTTTAAGAAAAGAGTAATGGGGAATTATATCATTTTAAGTGCTATGTGATAAGAGATACTTGCCATATGTTACCCGCTACACACGGACTCGTCAGAGTTCAGGGAGTTGGAGGAGACATGCCAAGCAACATGTTTCTTTTATCAACTTTGAACCGCTGGAGCTTTACTGAACATACCTCTTGGCCCTCCAAACCACGACTCCCAAAGTTTCCCCAAAGAGACTTATGAGCTTGGATCATAAGCTGAAGATGAGATGACGTACCTCGGGTTTTGTTGTTATTTTGTGTAAATATGGGCTCTTGTTGAAGAAGCCGCTTGCCATGAGTATAAGAGAGGTAATATGGGCCATGCATCCGCCTCTTGAAGTAAGGATCTTGTGGGCCATGCGGGCCCAATCCATGTAGTTGAATGAGATATGAGCTTATTTTGGAATTTAAATAGATTTTCCCAAAAAATAAATAAAATGTTGATGTGGCATGGGTTGCCAATGAAGTAGTGCCACGTGTGCCGAAAAAGAGTCCTCAACAGTAAGCAAACAAAAACACGTTAAACAAAGCAATGCATAAAACTAGACTGACTCAAAACATGAAAGCAAAACACACAAGTAATGCAAAAAAAAAAAGCAAGAAGGAGAGAGAGAGAGAGAGAGAGAGGGAGAGAGAGAGAGAGAGAGTGAGTGACTAAATCACTTGGGGCCTTTTTCCTTCCATGCCTTGGAAGAACCTTTCTGTTTTGCAAACTTTTGATTTGGCGGTGAGGTGCAAGAATTGAAACCGTTCAAGTTCAAAGGGAACATGAGGGCTTTGAGTAGATCTCCAAGAGGAGCAAAAGTGGATGGAAACTAATTCTGGTTTCCCAATGAGATCATACTATTGCTCTATTAAGTGGCTAACCACTTATAGCAATTAGGTCGAGTATGTCCAACTGCTCCACAGTGATAACAGAGATGCTGCTTCTTCTGTTTAGGCTTTTGAGTGTTTCCCTTCTTAGCCCTAGTGTTTTTAATCTCTTTCTTGTCTTGCTTAGAGGGTGCTCCTAAGATAGATTTACCCTGTTCTATGTTCTCACTAGCTAACACATCTTTCACATCGTTGTTTTCAAATTCAACATTATTAGTAGGAGACACAAAAACAGTACTAGTAGAAGCAATACTAGGAGAAAAGAAATCATACCCTAAACTAGTTCGATCGGAAGCAAATTTTTGAAGACTGAGCATCTCATGAAGTTTTGCACTTGAAGTCCTTTCCAACTGAAATCTGACTTGGAACAGTTCTACCTCAAGTTTCTTGGTTTACTTAACCAAGAAGTTGTTCTCAAATCGCAGTGCTCCAATGGCTTGATTGGCTTCATCAAATTTTGTGGAAAGCTCTTCTCGATCAAGTTCCACATCACTCAGCTTCTTGGTGGCCAGCCCATATAGTTTCTCATGCTTCTCAGAAACCTTATACAACTTTTCATAGGCTGTATGGATATCATCTTGATCGTCCATCTTCTCAAACTTAGAATCCACCAAGTCCTCTTCATCATCCCCATCTTCAACAGTCTCCTCAGTAGGATTTACAGTAGCAGTGAAGGCATTTAGGATTTTGAAAGTTCAAATAGTGTATAAAACATTATGAACGTTTAGACCCCCAAATTACAAATTATCAATTCAAACTATGTTTCAAAAGATGAATGTGCGAAAAATGAACAAAAGCTTAAAACAAAATTCATAAACAATCTAAGTCAAATAAAATCACATCCATAACAGAAATTAAATGACAAAGATAAAAGGGAAGAGAGATGCAAATACAAGGACAACACTTGATGTGTTATCGAAGAGGAAACCAAAGACCTCAGCGAAAAACCTCTCCGCCGCCCTCCAAGCGGTTAAATGATCCACTAAAGAATGTAGTTGGGATACAAGGACAGCAATAGACCCTCCAAACCTAATCTACCCAGTGTACCTAAGCCCTCCAAGCTTCCTGCTCCAACGAGGTTACGCCGAACCTATTTCTTCTTTAGCGTCCCGGATCCCGCTACTAGTCCATAGCATCAACCAATAAGAATTGGTTCCTTCCTAACTGATTCCCAAAACACCAAATAACCTTTTCACAGATTTGGGTATGGTGAGAAAAGGATTTGGGTAAAGTACCTCTCAAGGATCTACAATAGAGAGGGTGAGAGGAGAGAAATTTGAAGAGTCACAAGGTAAAAATTGTGGATGAGTCAATCTTACTTTTTTCTAGGGTTTCTCTCTCAAAATTATCTCTGGAAGCTCTTTACATTTCGTGGGTATAAGGGGTATATATACTGGTGGGTGTTTGGAATGCGAAGAGACAGATTTTACAAAACAGAGTTAGTTGGCAGCTTGGCCTCGCGGCTTGACTAAGTCGCGAGTTCAAGCCGCGAAGAAACTGAAGGGCCAGACTGGAATTTTTATCCTGTAGTTCGACAACTGGCATGACGGTTCAGATTCTGGCGCCTTTCCAGTCGCGAGCCACCCACGAGATCTAGTTGCGATTTCTCCTCTGCACGCTTCTCTCGTGTACAACATCTGGCAGGCTTGCCAGTCGCGAGACACTAGCGTGGTCCAATCGCGAGTCCTTGTTCTACAGCACAGTCTTGAGCAATTCTTCACACTCTCTCACACACTTTACATGATTCCCACCTAAATACAGGGTTTCTAAATGCTGAAAATGCAAGTAAATTGGCACGGAATAAAGCCAAAAAAATGGTTGATAGAATTCAACCTTACAGATTCCATCATCCTCATTATCAGAATCATCTTCAGGCTCGGTATTGCTTAAAGTAGCAGCAAGTGCCTTGCTCTTCCCAATGGTCTTGAGATACGTGAAGCACTCTTACTTCATGTGACCAAAGCCATAACACCCAAAGCATTTTGGTCCAGAAGGAATAGTGTACTAACCGCCATCCCTATCATCCTTCCTTCCTTTCTCCTAGTTCTTGAACTGAGACGAGCTGGACTGCTTGCGGTCTTTGTTAAATCCTTTAGCATTGGCATTCTTCATTAACTTTTTGAATTGCCGGGTGATATAGGATTTCATCTTAGAATCTTCATCTGAAGACTCATCAATGTCATTTCTCTTAGCATTCAATGCCATGCTCTTACCCTTACTAGATTTCTCAATCCTTGTCAAACTCAACTCATAGGTCAGCAAATTGCCAACCAGCTCTGTCAAAGGAATTTGGTCAATATTCTTTGATTCCTTAATCGCGGTGATCTTGGCATGAAATCTCTCGGGTAGAGATCTGAGCACCTTTCTTACGATCTTGGATTCGGGAATGGTTTCCCTAAGATTAAAGGCTGAGTTCACTATGTCCTAGAGCTTGGCATAGAACTCATCAAATGACTCATCCTTCTCCATCTTAATCTCTTCAAAGCTCGTGGTAAGCCTCTAAATTTTTGAATCCATGACAGCCTTGGTTCCTTCATAGGTTGTCTAGAGGATGGTCCATGCTTCCTTTGCAGTTTCAATAGAGGATATCTTCTTGAACTCCTCATGCATGACCGCACTGAACAACACATTCAATTCCTTGCTATTGAAATTTGCCGCCTTGATCTTAGCATCATCCCAATAGGCCGGCGCTTCCTTAAGCTTGGTCCAGCCTATCTCCATAGCTTAGCACACTTTCTCATCTAGTGATTGCAAGAAAGTTCGCATGCGTACTTTCCAGTATGCATTGTTAGTGCTATCAAATAAAGGAGGTATAATAAAAGACTGTCCTCTATCCATGAAAAACAGGGGTCAATGGATCACACAACAAAGATTAAAACCTAATTAGAGTGTGCCTGCTCTGATACCACTTGATAGGCCAAGAATGTATTGACCCCTTGTGATGAATTAACCAATTAATTAGCCAAGTTAATTAATTAATTTATTCAATTAGCATGCAATATGCGTGGTAGCGCAAACAAATCACCAACTAAGTTAATATGCAGTGGAAAATAAAGTTGACACGGTGATTTTTTTTTTGAATGGGGAAAACGTATACGGAAAAAATCCCACCAGGTGATTTTAAGGTCACCACTCTCGAGAATCCACTATTATCACAACAAGCGTTTACAAGTAAAGGAATCCTAGTACCTTATACAACCTACAGTTGAACCCTTACCCCAATACCAAATTGGACTTGTTTTGTAGTAACAATCTTTCATTTCAATGCACGACTCCCAGTATGTGACTAACCAATTTGATGCACAGATCCCCTACGCGGCTTACTCATCAACTTGAGAAGGATGTTGGCTACAAAGTTCTTCAGTTCATCACACGATGAAGATCACGAAAGTCTTTGGTTACAAAACCCTATGGTGTACAAACACAACAACTTGTTGAATAGAATGGTGAACTAGGGCATGTCTCCGGTTCACAATATACTTATGAAAAAACTTTGCATTGAGTTGCATCAGCTGTGATGGCCCTTAAAACAATCCTTATATATGTTTAGGGTTGTGAGAAAAGAAAGCCCAAACATCTATTCAGGGAGTGGTGTGAAATCAGATCTGAAAAACTGATTTTCTTAAACCTTGACTGATAACCTATCTATTGAGCAACTGTCGAGCATCGGGCTTAAACAGCCTTTTAAACCTCGATAGATACTAGCTGTTGAGCTTTAAAATCCAGCACTTCTTCACTTGATTCTTGGACAGATTTGCATGGCTTTAACACTTGAACTTGAAGCCTTGTTCCTGGAAGTATTAAACACATCCTAGATCTACCCAATTACAAGTAAAGTGTGTTTTGTCAAAGGATTAGCCAATTCTATATTGACATATGTTCCCAACATGATTCACATATGTACTAACATACTCAATTGAGCCAAATTTGTGGCTATTATCGAATTGTGATGGGTTTTTGATAACAATATTAGTCATAAAGATTAAAAATTTCTTTCATTTGTGCTATGCTCTCTTATCATCATCATCATCATCATCATCATCTTCTTCTTCTTCTTCTTCTTCTTCTTCTTCTTCTTCTTCTTCTTCGTGCTTTTGTATGCCCCTTTTGCTCATTTGCAAAAATATTCACAGGTTGTGAAAACTCTTGCAATCGAAGACAATTACAATTAGAAACAGGCATAAATAAATTGTTTCTATATACTAGGTCATTGTAACTATGACTTTGTCATCTAAATTATCTTGTTTGTTACCTCTGCATGTGAACTATATTCGGCTATTGGTCATGGCCAGTTTCACTAAGGATGTTGTTTGTAATGTGAAAAGATAGGGACCATATCAGTAGTGTAGACCATTTGATTGGTTTTTATTAACCTCTTGAATGAATTTTTTACCCAATTATGTTGATATACATGCTTATGTTTGAAGTAGTAACTATATGGATTTTGATGTTATGGTCAAATTAAATAAAACAAATTTACCATAACAACGAGATCTAGCTCAAAGGACTTCCTCTTCCATGGTAATGAGATAAAGGGTAAGGTTTTGACTCAAAACTTAATGAATGCATAATAATAATAATAATAATAATAATAATAATAATAATAATAATAATAATAATAAAAGACTATTCCCTAAGGTTCATCCCTATCAATTGTCATATATTGTGTTAGATCTATTTGTAATAAGTGAATGCATTATTTAAGAATTTTTATTTTTACTTAATTTATATTTTAAATTTACTTAAAAGAAGTGGTAAATTACCATTGAGATTGTGTTTGGATAACCTTATTTTGATTGTCTTACTTTGTTTAAAAATACAACTATAGTTATAAAAAAAAAAAAAAAAAAAAGTAAGGCTTTAAAAACCTTTTGTGAGAGGCTGCAAAACTCGGGTGCTCTCAAAAAAGAGATTTGGGTGCTTTTAAGAGCACCTCTCTTTTTGGGTAAGTGGTGTGGAGTCACCACTTATTTTTTATACCAAAAAAAAAGAAAAAGAAAAATGAAATACAAATTACATGCTCAGAATATTTCGACTATCATTGATTGAATAAAGAAAAGTACAATTTTTGTAAATTAAACCTTACAAGGCTTTGGGCCCTAGTTATAATCTATGTAAAAGAATACAAAGCTTTTGGTCCTAGTTACTATCTACCAAATTTAAAAAAAAAAAAACACTAATCTACCTATCCAAAAATCCTAAGCTCAAGGGCTAGGTTACGGAATGGGAAGGTGTTAGGCACCCATTCCGCCCAGACAGAATCTAGTTTTCTAGATTCTAATGACCAATATACCCTTTTTTGCATGATGTTGAATGATATGTTGAACATACATGACATACATTTGACCAAAATTAACTCAAATAAATTTACGTTGTGAATATGTCCTTTTTTTTTTTTTTAAGAAAAACCTAATCTGTTTTGAGGGTAAAAAGAATAAGACTTGGTTTGTAAAAATAAAAATAAAAATAAAAATCAGATCTGTTTTGTGTAAAGTAAAAAAAAAAAAAAAAAAGTGATTTTATCAAGAAAAATCAAATATGTTTTTGTGTAAAGTAAAAAATAAGGTTTGATTTGAAAAACTCAGTTCTGTTTTGAAAAGTCAAAAAAATTATTTTTGGTTTATATAAAAAAAAAAATCAGATCTTTTGTTGGACATCAAATAAAAAAAGACTTTTGAAAGAGGAGTCACATTCATGAGATAAATTCATTATGCATGCATCACATATTAAGAAAAAAGAAAAGACTTCAACTTAATTTTCAGTCTTTTATGTATGTTTTTAGACCTCTTAAAACACAAGTTGTTTAACCTAGTTATTTAGCAAAATGATTACTTAAATAAGTTATTCAGATCTAGGTAAACACAAGTAAATCATATCATATAAACAACGCGAAAAATAAAGAACATAAAGCTATGATAACCTCGGGAAAAACAAACCGGTAAAAAACCTGGGGAGGATTTAACCTAGCTATCCTCAAGGTAAAAAACAAATCCACTATGAAAGAATTGAAGTTTTACAATAGCAACTTAGACCACTAACATCCTACTGCTACCTTGAGTAGAAAACTTACTACTACGACCACGTGACCGCTCTGAGTCCACGGACTACTTCTTTCTTGGATTCATAGCAACCACAAGTACTCCCACTTGTGTTTTCTTTAAGTTCTTTATGTAGCAACTGAAGCGATCACCAAACTCTCGACATCAATCTTGATCTTGATAACCCTAAATGTGTATGAAGGCAAACACCTCTAGATCTCACAAGAGATTCACACACACAGCATAAAAACTGAAAGTTCAAATAGCGTGTAAAACACTATGAACGTTTAGACCCCCAATTTACAAATTATCAATACAGGCTTTAGCACAAACGATAAACATGGGAAAAATGAACTAAAGCCTAAAGCAGAATTGATAAACCATCTAAGTCAAATAAAATCACATCCATAACAGAAATTAAATGACAAAGATAAAGGGAAGAGAGATGCAAACACAAAACGTGTTATCGAAGAGGAAATCGAAGCCCTCGGCATAAAACCTCTCCGCCACACTCCAAGCGGTCAAAATGATCCACTAAAGAATGTAGTTGGGATACAAGGACAGCAATAGACCCTCCAAGCTTAATCTACCCAGGTACCTAAGCCCTCCAAGCTTCTTGCTCTAACAAGGTTACGCCGAACTTATTTCTTCTTTAGCTTCCCGGATCCCGCTACTAGTCCATAGCATCTACCAATATGAATTGGTTCCTTCCTAACTGCTTCCCAAAGCACCAAAAAGCCTTCTGACAAGTATGGGTATGGTGAGAAAAGGATTTAGGTAATGAACCTCTCAAGGATCTACAATGGAGAGGAAGAGAGTAGAGGAATTTGAAGAGACACAAGGTAAAGATTGTGGATGAGTCAATCTTGTTTTTCTCTAGGGTTTCTCTCTCAAAATTCTCTCTGGAAGCTCTCTACATTTCGTGGGTATAAGGGGTATATATACTAGTGGGTGTTTGGAATGCGAAGAGACAGATTTTTCATAACAGAGTTGGCTGGCGGCTTGGCCTCGCGGCTTGACTGAGTCGCGAGTTCAAGCCGCGAACAAACTGAAAGGCCAGTCTGGAATTTTTGTCCTGTAGTGCAACAGCTAGCATGATGGTTCATATTCTGGCAGCTTTCCAATCGAGAGTCAGCCATGAGATCCAGTCGCAAGTTCTCCTCTGCACGCTTCACTCGTGTACAACATCTGGTGGCTTGCCTGTCGCGAGACACCAGCGAAGTCCAGTCGCGAGTCCCTGTTCTGCAGCACAGTTTTGAGCAATTCTTCACACTCTTTCACAAACTACCCTTACACGATTCCCACCTAAATACAGGGTTTTTAAATGCTGAAAATACAAGCAAATCGGCACGGAATAAAGCCAACAAAATGGTTGATAAATTTCAACCTTACAAAAACAACCTTCTAAAATGTGGCTAGGGTTTTTCCTTTTATACTTAAGGCAAAACATAAAATCCTACACGTCATATAGGCTTGGGCTGAGTTGGAAAATTCTACAGAAAAACATTTTGCACGCGCTTCGATCGATCGATTCTAATTTTTGACCAATCGAGCCTTGCATAAATTGAACAGTAATTTTTTGCAATTACTCAATTCCAACTTTACACATAAACATGCTTTGAGCAGCCTAAATCTAGACCAAACATTTTGATCATGGTTTGCTAACATTACATATTGAAGTTCTAAAATATTTAAATCCTAAATCCTTAGAACCTAATATTTTAAATTACAAAATCTGCAATTGTATAAAAAAATTAGATCTGTATTTAATGAAAATACATATTAGTTTTTAGAATTAAAAAAAAAATCAAATTTGTATTTAATGAAAATATAGATCAATTTTGAGAGTCAAAAAAATCAAATTTGTATTTAATGGAAATACAGATTAGTTTTGAGAGTTAAAAAATTTAGATCAGTTTTTTGAGTTTAAAGAAATCTTTGATAGTCAGCAGATTTTGAGATTTAAGAAAGAAATCACAGCAGACAATCATCTAAGAACAAATTAAAGAAAAATTTCAAACAAAACATTGTAATTATATATCAAAAGAACAAGAAATAATAAAACATATTAAACCTATTCATGCATCATCGACCAAAATTAATAGGGAAAAGAAATATAATACCTCTTGCATGAGCGTGCTCTTCTATTGAAAGAATAATTTAGGATTTAAAGAAATTTACTCAACTCTTTGAAGCCTAAAATACTTTACTTATAAAAAAGAAATTCCTGAGGCAAAAGCCTCCAGAACGTCTTTAACTTAAGGGAGAATTGAAAAGAAGAGAAGAACCATAATAAAAGGGGGGGGGGGGGGATCAGAAAGTGTAAAAAGTGTGCTGAATTTTGAGAGGCATCCTTTATTTATAGAGGTTGAAAAATTTTGAAAAATTAGCTGAATGATCAGACACGAATTGAGACCCATCCTTATCTTTAAAATATCAAAAATGGTAAGGTTTATCTCAATCCAAGAGTCCTCAGGCTTGGCCTCGAGTTTATGCCAATCGGCACTTGAGAAGTGCCGAATGGCCCTTTTAGGTGTCGGACCCGTGTTTGAATTTTGGTCCAATTTGGACTCATTTTTTGAGGATTTTTTATTCGAGAATTGCACTTAGATGCATTTTCAATCTGTATTCTAAAAATTAAACCCCTTTTCTGGATGTTCAAGTCTTTAAAGTGATGATTTTCTTATAGATAAACACTCCAAAAAAAAGTCTTGATTATCCACAATTTCATTGTTATTTGATTATCCACTTTATTCCCATGCAAGCAAGTCTATTTTTTACATTAACTAACGACTAATCACAAAATTATTTAATTAATTTTAATTGCTTAACCAATTAGAATTAATTTAAATTAATCATGCATGGTCAGTTTCACCCAAACAAAATGCATGCAGACCGTGCAAATTTGGAAATCTGACATACCGTTGCGACCGTTAGTACCTCAAGATCATTTTTATGATATGCAATGAATGAATTAATGCATGTAATGCAACTCTAAATTTTAGGTATATGAATGGTCACTATATTCATCTTCCTTGATTAAATTATGGGTGCAAAATCGAGTGTCTACACCTTTACATAATTTGTTGGTGAAATTAAATTTACATTTTAATCTAAAACAAACAGAACCTTAGCATAAAAAGTTCATGGTTAGGCATCTACTATTTTCTAGTTCCTGTCTCTATGGTATTTAAAGATAGAAGTGAATGTAGTATTATAATAATTAAGAATTTTTGGTTGAATCACCACTATTAAATATATATTTTGTGCTATTTTGGTTTCAAAACTTCTTAAATCTTAATTACTGAAAAAGTTGTATTACTTGCAAGGTGTTAAAGCCAAATAATAGTAGATGTGACAAAACTTGATCTTAATGTTTGTCTCACTTCTATCTAAGTTTCAGCTTGTTTGATTTTGTGCATCTATTTAAAGTATTGAAACAAAGTAAAATTTCTTCTAACTTGTTGATTAAGCCAAAATTGAACTTTTGAATCATGGTATTGCATTTTGAGTAGATGTTATTTTGTTTGATCTCTCTACTTTACCACTTGGCTTCATGTGAATTTTTGCTACCTTTGTCATTCAGTGTACAACTTCATCGGTTGTCCTTTAATCTCAATTTTTTTCTCATTAACCATTTGGGAAGGGATGCTGATGAGGCAAAAGTAGTGGAGTTCAATGAAATGGCTTGTAAGCATCTCTTGATGATCAACAAAAGCAAGTCACAGAAACATTCATGTTCAGATTAAAAGTTTCTCCATGTGTATAAATGAAATTCTTCTGCCTTATACTAAAAGGATAGGTGAGGCACAAGAACTGCCTTCACAACCAAAAGCTGTTCCTTGTCAAAGTGGCCTTAGTTTTGCTGTTGGCAGGAATGGCCAACCTACTGACCATCCTAGCAAGATTCTGTTTGTAATTTAAAAAAAAAAAAAAAATCCCTTGTTGCAGAATTGTGCTGAACTCTTTGAAAGAATAAAGGACCTCATTGTTTACAAGCTTGATGGTGAAATACTTCACAAGGAAGCCAGCCAAGGTATATGTTTAGATGGTGAAGCTGATGTTGCTATTGTCATACCTTTCTAGCCTGGAGTAACTTTGAGGATAACCCATTTTTAATAATCAAAATCCTAAGCTCGTTTTGTAATAAGTGAATAAATATGTTCACAAAGTAAAATTAAATAAATTTTCACGAGTGTGTTTGGATGAGCTTATTTTGACTGCCTTACTTTGTTTAAAAATAAGATGTAGAATAGTGCAACTATTCTTAGAAAAAGTGAGGCATTAAAGAGATTTAAATAGGATGATGGTGAAAAGAAGCTAATATTTCTAAGCCAAAACAAACAGAACCTTAGCGTATAACATTCATAGAGGCACCTACTAATTTTTAGTTCCTATCTTGATGGTTTATAAAGTTAGATGTGAGTGTAATACTATAATAATTAGTGTTAGGTTCTAAAGATTAGGAACTAATGTATTTAGCACTTCAATTTGTATGTTGGCAAACCATGATCAAAACAATGTTGAGTCGTGTGTTAGACTTGCTCAAAGTATAGGTCTAATTGTATAGTTGGAATTGAGTTTTTATGCAAAAGTACTGTTCACTTTCTGTATGACTCGATCGATCGAAAATTAGACTCGATCGATCGAAAATCGTGCAGAACGTTTTTCTGCAGAAAATTCCAACTCAGCCCAAGCCCGTTTTAATGTATAGGGTTTTATGTTTTGCCCTAAGTATAAAAGGGAAAACCCTAGCCACGTTTTTTGAGTTCTGTTTTGCTGTGTTTGTGAATCTCTCTGTGAGATCTAGAGGTGTTTACCTTCACATACACTTAGGGTTTACAAACTTGAGATTTATGTCAAGAGTTGTGTAGATCGTTACAGTTGCAGAATCAAGAGAACACAAAGATATACAAGCAGGTGCGCTTGTGGATTTGCTGAAGAATTCCGGAAAGAAGGAGTCCGTGGATCTCGGAGCTATCATGGGGTCATGGTAGTAAGTTTCCTACACTCGGGTAGCAATAAGATGTTAGTGGTCTAAGTCTATTGTGTAAACTTCGATTCTTTCATAGTGGATTCAGTTTACCTTGAGGATAGCTAGGTCAAATCCTCCCCAGGTTTTTACCGGTGTGGTTTCCTGGGTCATCAGATCTTTGTGTTGTTTATTTTCCGCTGCTTTATTATTTTTGCTTAATTGTGTTAACCTAGTTTTAATTAAATTACCTAAGTTAATCACTTGGCTAATTCTCTAGGTTAATCTGTTGGGTTTAAGGGGTCTAAACGAACTGACAATTAGGTATTTTAGGTTTGTATGACCACTAATTAATTTATATTTTAAGCCTATTTTGGGTTTTCAAGCTTCTAAAAATCAACCCAAGAGTCTGCTTTAGCAAGTGAAAGGCATCATTATCTACCTAAAAGGTATTATTTCAAGTATTATGTCCTTAATATTGGTTGGTTCATGTTAATGTAGCAGTTATCTACTTTGAATATATGATTTAATTCCTAGCTAATATGATAGTAAGTTGGATTTTATTTCACAAATATAGATTATCTTTAACTTTAGTCTATATTTGTAGTTAGCCCATTGCGTTTGCAACAAAGTTCATTTATAAATTCAGACTTTGTTTTAATGTTTTGAGACATTTTTTTCATAGGTAGATAGTGGAGGAGGGGAAGATGGGTTACAACTATGGATGGATCACCATTATAAAAACTGTTACTACTATGCTACTATTGAACTTTGTTTTGAGATTTTTGAAGTAGACAAAGGTGGAACACATGGGAATACCCTCAATAGAACCAAAGTTGTACTATGACAGTAGAAATTGTTTCTCATATACATAATGCATCAAATAGGTGGTGTAGAGTACCTTTTTTTTTTTCAAATACAATGCATGGCATAATTTCTCACCCCATGTTGTAGGCTTTATTTCCATAGGAGGATTTACTTAAAGAATATCAAAGAGGTGGGCTTGAAATGAATTCTTATAATTTCAACATGGCGTTATTTGAATTGAAGTTGTAAAGTTGTGATTTACAACTATGTTTTATGTTGTCCTATTCCATGACAAAAAGTGTTGTAATTGCTTTAATTTTGTTCCTTGTATGTTGTGGGATTTTATTGTATTGGGTTTAGTATTAAGTTGGTGAAGATTGAACATAAAATGAAGAATCAGTGATTTTGCAAGTATCTCGCTAGAAGCTTACCCACAAAAGAGCCACGTGAGAAGCACATGACTGGAAGCTGAAGAGTCGTGTTAGGCTGTCAGTTTCGCGAGTGTCTCGCGGGTAAGGCCTTCTCAGGAGATAGTCGCGAAACATTCTGCCTAGAAGATTTTTAAGTGTGACTTTCTTATCCTTCACCCATGCTATATATACCCTCATTACCCGTAAATTGTAAGGAGGCCATTCAGAGAGAAAAACCCTAGATAGGTTTCCACAACACACACCCATCTTTTTGAGAGAGAGCTACTCATCCTTAGTGAGAAATCATTTTAGCCTCTTCTTATTCCCTTTACCATTGTCATACTTTGAGAGGAGATTTGTACCCAAACACAACCCACACCTTTTCAAAGTGTATAGAGTGTTTTGGAGCTTGGGAAGCTTTGGGGATTTGCCAAAAGAAGCCATTAAGGCTTGGCGGATGCAATCGGGCGTATTACAGAACAAGACACGGTTCCAAGAAGCCTTGTTAGAGTAGGAGCTCGGAGGGCTTAGGTACATTGGGTAGATTAGGATTGGAGGGTCTCTTGCTATTCGTGTATCCCAACTCATTGTCTAGATCGATTTACCACTTGGAGGGCGGCGGAGAGGTTTTTTATCGAGTTCTTCAATTTTCTCTTTGATAACACATCGCTGTGTTATCTTGTGTTTGCACCTCTCTTTCCTTACTCTTGTGCTTTACTTTTATTTTTTGTTGTTCATGTTTATGCACTAGAGTAATATCATTTGATTGCGCTTCATTTACTCTTGTTTCCACACTTAGATAAGTTAGAATAAAACAATCTACCCGTATTTTTAAAATTGGGGTCTAAACAGCTCTTGTGTTTTTAACACAAATCCGAGCTTTCAATTGGTATCAGAGCAGGTTCACTTGATTTGGTTTTATTACCTAAGTGTGCTCCTTGACCCTATGTGTGTTTTGACGTGGATAGTGTTTTGTAAGCTACTATGGATGTTTTGTATGTTGATTGTAACATGCCATGTGTTTGTGAAAAAGCCTCTATGAGTGTTTATCCACATGATTGTGATGCCATGCTACATGAATCTTTGGGTGTTGTTGATATTCCAAATGTCAAACTCTTGAAGAAAGAAGCTAAGAAGTTTCATAAGAATTTGAGCAAGATTCATTGTGAAAAGGATGATTTGATTGCTGTAAAGTTGTGATTTACAACTATGTTTTATGTTGGCTTTATTCCATGACAAAAAGTGTTGTAATTGCTTTTATTTTGTTCCTTGTATTTTGTGGGATGTTATTGTATTGGGTTTAGTATTCATTGGTGAAGACACAAGATAAAAATGAAGAATCTGTGGATTTCACGAGAAGCTCACGAGAAGCTAACCCACGAAAGAGCCATGTGAGAAGCACGTGCTGTCGTTTTCGCGAGTATCTCGTGGGTAAGGCCTTCCCACGAGATAATCGTGAAACATTCTGGCTGGAAGATTTTTTAGTGTGACGTGCCTACCCTTCACCCATACTATATGTACCCTCATTACCCACAAATACAGGTGAGGCCATTCAGAAAGAAAAACCCTAGTTTTGGTTTTCAACAACACACACCCATCTTGTTGAGAGAGAGCTAATCATCCTTAGTAAGAAATCTTTGTAGCCTCTTCTCCATCCTTCTCCCATTGTCATACCTTGAGAGGAGATTTGTACCCAAACACAACCCACACCTATTCAGAGTGTAGTGAGTGTTTTAGAGCTTGGGAAGCTTTGGGGATTTGCCAAAGGAAGCCGGTGAGGCTTGGTGGATGCTATGGACTAGTAGCGGGATCAGGGAAGCTAAAGAAGAAATAGGTTCAGCGTAACCTCGTTGGAGCAGGAAGCTTGGAGGGCTTAGGTACCTGGGTAGATTAGGCTTGGAGGGTCTATTGATGTCCTTGTATCCCAACTATATTCTTTAGTGGATCATTTGACCGCTTGGAGAGCGGCGGAGAGGTTTTTCGCCGAGATCTTCGGTTTCCTCTTCGATAACACATCGGTGTGTTATCTTGTGTTTGCAATCTCTCTTCCCTTAATTTTTGTCATTTAATTTTTGCTATGGATGTGATTTTATTTGACTTAGATTGTTCATCAATTCTGTTTTAAGCTTTTGTTCATTTTTAGCACGTTCATCGTTTGATATAAAGCTTGAATTGATAGTTTGTAATTTGGGGGTCTTAACGTTCATAGTGTTTTATACGCTATTTGAACTTTCAATTGCTAAGCTCAATGAATCCAATAAATTGGTTGAAAAGTATAAAAAGCTTGCTGAAATTTCTCTTGAAAAGCTGAAAGAGTTTGAATGTTTGAATATGGACTTGGATGCTAAACTTGTTTTGTCTAACAAACTTGTTGATGAGCTAAAATGTGAAAATGAATCTCTTAAGATGCATGCCCAGTGTTTCATTGCTAAACTTGTTTTGTTGCTATCATGTTGTGGTACCTAATTTTGTGCCTATTGTGTGTTCTACGACTAAAAACAAATTGGTGTACATTCCTCCACACAAAAGAAACCCAAAAGTGGAGAGAAAGGCTATTAAGTCAAAGCCTCTGTTTAGGTCTCAATCTAAGGTTTTGGATGGATCTAAGTTTGTTTCAATTTGCCACCACTGCAGTGTGATTGGTCACATAAGACCACATATCCTAAGTTGAAGAAAGAACAAAACCATGTTGTTAGACCCCTCCCCAAAAAGCCTAGTGGACCTAAACACATTATGTGTCACCATTGTGGTGTCTTTGGTCATCTTAGGCCTCATTGCTTTAAGTTTCAAGCTCTTAAAAGAATCAAAAGAAAAGAGAAACTTGAGCTTTTTGGAAGGTATGCTATGAAAGTAAAACCAGATTTGGGGAAAAATTGTATGTTGTTGAAACAAGTTGTTAATGCTCTTACCTCCTTGTCTATGTGCATTTCCGGTTCTCATTCTTCCAACCCTTGTCTCACTTCTCATAAGACACTCATTCCAAACAATCGTTCCGTTTGGATGAGGAAGGATTCCTATGGTTAAGCTTTCGCTCTTTTGGTTCTTGATCTAATTCTTTTGATCTTTGTAGGACCCCTCATGCATTGAATGTCACATCTTCATGCATTTTTTTTCATTTACTTGTATGCGTTGCTTTTGTTTTGATCTTACTTTTATGTTTTAGTTTTGTGTGAGTAAAAAATCAAAAACCACATAAAAAGTGAAAAATTCAAAAAGTTTGATCGTATATATTTGAGCACATGTCACATGTGAGGTTGGCCTAGTACCTTCGTACTAATGGTATAGTGTATTTACAAGCGTAGCTAGTTATGTATGCACATCTATCTGTTGGAAAATCTGGTTTTGCATCTCATACAAAACACACAGCGGAAGCAACAAACACGGATCTACTTCATACATGAGAGATAACATGTAACCTTGAATTCTAGAACAAAGAATAGAAAACGTACCTTGGCGCGGTGAAATTCAAAACCAAAAAAACTGAAGTTCTTGGGAAGACTTTCAATCTTCACTCCAATTCCACTTAATGCCCAAGATGTGTGGTCTCTCAATCAATTTCCAAGGAGAGAACATGGGAGTGTCCAACACTTACATACAAACCATTTCATACTTTTTGTACTCTTGATGAAAAACACTTATAAAAGAGAGATTAAAAAATTCTGTATGTTTCTCTCCTTATATATAACTGCTTATCTAATTGGGCTAGGCTTTTGGGTCATTCCAATTGGGCTCTAGTGTGTGGCTTGGAGTGGGACCAAAAGGGAACAAATAAGACTCTAGCTCTAATGGGCCTTGGGCTTTTCTGTCAACTCTTGACAAGTCCAAAATTACCATTAATTATATTCAATACCACTATAAGAATATAATTGCACTCTAGGCCTTATTAATAAATTATTTCCCAAGACTTTATTGTACATGCAACCCCTTCATTAAAATATTCGTAGTAATACAAAGTCATGAATATAGAATGCCAATTTGAAGATTACTACATCTTAATCCTTGAGTACCCAGTTTAATCCTTTATGTTATTCATCATATATTTATGAAATCCAATTCCATAAATATATACTTTAGTAACTCTTTGCTAAAGTGGTTGGGCCCAACACTCTGAATAACCAATCCCATTAAACTTATCTCAAGAGAATATTTTATATCTCCGTTAAGAGATTATGAATTCCATCTTGAGAATATATGTTCCATCAACACTAAATGCGGCTGCCCAACATACTGAGATTTTGACCGTAACTTATAGATCTCACTCCTGATATATCAAAGCAACCTACATCTCATGATCAGGTCCATTATTCTCTCAGGATTTAGAGTTGATGTAAATAGAAGTTGTGAGATTTATTATTCAATTGACAGTCGTTAGGAGAATAATAAATCTCACAGCGGTCCAATTCAATATGTCTTAACTCTTAAAACATATCAACATACCAACTAGAAATCTCCATTTCCATGATCAAGACAAATCATCGTAGTTGATATGTTATAGTCTTCGCAGATGAAACGCCCAATTTCATCACCGACTACGAACTAAACTTCTGAGTTTACAAAGAACTTGCAATTTATATCTTCTGTGACCAAATCACATAAATCGCATATTATGCATCTCATGGACTAAGATAATGTCCCATTAGTTCATTTAGTCTTATATAATTAAACAATTTAATTATTTATGACATGCCAATAAATTGGATTTTAGGGCATAATCTCCAACAATCTCCCACTTGCTCTCAAAGACAATATACCATATATCCGACACTTATCTCCCTTTAGATTAATTCACAGTTACTCTAAGGCAAGGTTTGGAAACAAGTTTCAGTTAGATTTATCGCATAAATTATCTTTTCTACTACTTCTCAAGTACTCATATCTCTCTAATGAGATATTACTTACACTTAATGTGTATCTTCATCACCTAGGATGAACACATATCTTGAAGTCCAACTTCATGAATGACAATCAAACTACAAGTCAATATTTGTACATCCAGTAATAACCAAAACCTCACTTTTGTGGACAAGCATATAATCCCTCATTCTCCTAAGATATTTGAGTATATGCTTTACTCCCACTAAATTAAGTGATCTTTGATTCAATTGATATTTGCTTACCATGCCCACCGCAAAATAGATATTTAGCCTATGTAAATAGCATAGCATAAAGACTTCCTATTGATATGGTATAAGGAACCGTCTTATTATGCTCTTCCTTTTATATGTCTTAGGACCATAGTCCTATATAAAAGAACTTCAAAACTTAAAAGGAAGGAATCCTTTCTTGAAGTATTAAATGCTATACTTGGCTAGAATCTAATTTATTAAAGCAGTTTGAGATAGACTCAACATCCTAATATCTGAATTTTAACCAAAGTGTAATTCTTAGGATGTGACCAGTTTTTCCCAAGTACATTTTATCAAACAAGATTAGACAACCTAAACTTCATTGATGACAATAACTCTACATCATTCTAAATGATTAAAATGTCAGCAACATACATTAAGAAATTTATTATTCTTCATAGCTTTACACTCATTAGGCCTTTAAATACTTGATCAAAATCAAACAATTTGATTTCTTGATCAAAGATGATATTTTATGACCTAGATGCTTGCATTAGTCCATAAATGGTCTTTAAGCAACTTGCATACTAATCATTACTAGTTCTTTGCTATGAACAAGTCTAGTTACATCATAAAGATGTCTTCCTCAAGATTGCTACTAAAAGAAGCTTTCTTGATATCCATTGCCATATTTCATTTATATGAAATATAATAGATAAGAGAATCTAGATAGTGTCAAACTTAACTATTGGTGAAAATTTCTTTTCATAGTCGAATAATTTCTTTCTGAATAAATCTTTTCACCACTAGTCTTGACTTTGAAGGTTTGTACCTTCAAATCTATCAATCTCATTTTTCTTGTAGACCTATTTGAAAACAACAGGCTTAATGCCATTAGGCACCTCTACAAGTTCTAGACTTTAAATAGAATCTAATTCTATTTACATAACCTTGATCCAGTAATCCATATTCATATCATCTATTTCCTCTACGTAGGATCGAGGATCAAATTCATATCCTTGTGGAATGACTTCAAAAGTTTACCAAGAGTATGAATTTATTTGATAATCCTCCCACTACATTATTGCATCGGTGTAATAGTTATCTACAGAATAATGTCTTGTGGTATATCTAATACTACCATCTTATTTCTAAATGTATTTTATATTTGTCTTTTAACAAAATTCTGACATTCTTCTTCTAGAATTAAAAGAGCCTTATTCCTCCTTTATGTATGCACCAACTTAAAAAAGTCATTGGAACTTCATCCTTTACAAAAAGAACCCTAGATCATATTATCCTCTAAATAGAATTCATAGACTGGGAATATAATAAAATAATGGTTATAAAAGCCCATCTTTCACCAATCTTGAATATCATTTAGATTAATAAGATCTAGACATAAGTTCCAAAACATACAATTACAAAGGATGGAACCTTTCTCTTTAAAAAGTAAAAACATATAAATTTCTATCTAGAAGACAATCATGAATAATGCTTAGCTTTACCAAAACAGAAATACTTTCTTTTTTGTTTTACTTTTAAGTCTAATTTCCTTTTGGCAACTACTAAGGCATCTAGCCTGTCCAATTGTTTGATATTATAATTTCTCTTCTTACGACCCTTACCTTTCAGTTCAGGCTAAGAATTTGAATTAAATCATATTGATCCTGGCCTTAGCTTTTAGGATGTCTTCCGTTGCATAGAACTCACTCATCAATTCAGATAACATAAAAAGAATTTATTTTCAAAACAATCTGAATTGATCAAATGATGCTAACAAGGACTTGTGGATCATATCCATATGAGATTAACATTTAATCTCTACATCCAAGAATTCCAATTCTTTTTAAAAAAAATATTTTCATAAAATGACATAGAATTGGAACTCTTTGAGCTTTTCTTAGCACTCAATATGATTCATACCAAACATCTCATTCAGACTTAATATAAAGTCTAACTCTAATACTAACTCTTGCATCTCATGCAGTAGCACAATTGAGATAGAAGCCTATGCAACATTTTAACATTTCAATGGAGACTATGATCATATCATAAGCTATCTTCCATCAACGCATCATGCATAGGAAATTATGACAATGCTGAATCAGAACATAAATATGTACTTCAGCTTTTTAAGCATCATGTCCAATATAATTTCTTAGTTAATGTGATTCACTTAAAATAGTAGCTAGAGAACAAAATTATGACAACTTTATTTTGAGACTATGAACATAATTACAGGGACATTATATTTTGCATCCTTAACCATATAATATGGAACCCATAAAAACATATTATATTAGGTGCAACGACAACCTAATCCCGCAATTAATATTCCTCGGAAGCGAGGTCATACCAATCACTATGATCAAGCGAGAATTATTCTCATTATTAATGTTATCATGGTAACTCTTACCAAACAAAAATAATTTTCCCTTTTTCCTTTAGCCTCTAAGTAATAATGACATAGCTCCGAAGGGAGGTTAACATTATACTTAGTCTAGTGTACACCATTGCCTAGAATCAATGTGAGTCATCAAGCAACTCCACGGAAGCGTGGTCGTTCTTGATGTAAAAACACACTTCATCCATCATTAAGAAGTTTAACCTGTAGTACCATGAATTAAACACCCTCTGAAGGGAGCAAGGCATATACGCCAAGGCGAGGTGCCTAATCACACTACTATAAACCGGCAATGGAGGCCGTGAGAATCAACCCTTGAATCTCTCTCCCACTAGAAATTTTAAAACAAGTGGTTTGTCCTGAAATCATTATGATCTAATTACAATTTTAACCCTACACATCAAATGTGTTTAATTGTTTAATTATTTAAATCTGGTTTTACATCTCATACAAAACACACAGCGGAAGCAACAAACACGGATCTACTTCATTCATGAGAGATAACATGTAACCTTGAATTCTAGAACAAAGAATAGAAAGCGTACCTTGGTGCGATGAAATTCAAAACCAAAAAAACAGAAGTTCTTGGGAAGACTTTCAATCTTCACTCCAATTCCACTTAATGCCCAAGATGTGTGGTCTCTCAATCAGTTTCCAAGGAGAGAACATGGGAGTGTCCAACACTCACATACAAACCATTTCATACTTTTTATACTCTTGATGAAAAACACTTATAAAAGAGAGATTAAAAAATTCTGTATGTTTCTCTCCTTATATATAACTGATTATCTAATTGGGCTAGGCTTTTGGGCCATTCCAATTGGGCTCTAGTGTGTGGCTTGGAGTGAGACCAAAAGGGAACAAATAAGACTCTAGCTCCAATGGGCCTTGGGCTTTTCTGTCAACTCTTGACAAGTCCAAAGTTACCATTAATTATATTCAATACCACTATAAGAATATAATTTCATTTTAGGCCTTATTAATAAATTATATCCCAAAACTTTATTGTACATGCAACCCCTTCATTAAAATATTCATAGTAATACAAAGTCATGAATATAGACTGCCACTTTAAAGATTACTACATCTTAATCCTTGAGTGTAACACCCGTCTCACTTAAATTTAATTTAACTGCTTCTAGAGTGGATTTGATGAATTGCTTAATTTATTTTGGAGGAGATATTATTTTATATTATGATTTCTACAAAAAATAATAATAATAATAATAATAATGGGTAACGTGAATAGTTATTTTTGTGGGTTATTCAAATTTAACCTTTAGTCTCCTTATCAGTTAAGGAAAAGGATAAGAGACTAAAACCTACTTGGGCTAGGAATTTAATTGTTATTGGAATTCTTTAGGGTTTTAGCCTATTTAAACAACATTAATATGAGTTTTAGTGGGAATGAAAGTCTTGGAAGCTTATTTTAGATTTTAGTGGGCTTTAAATTTTCGGCCCAAGTGAAACAGTTTTAACGTGCTAGTAGGTTAGGGCTTCTTGCAGAAGGACAGAGAGAGAACTGTGAGATTACAAAAAAAAAAAAAAAAAAAAAAAAAAAAAAAAAAAAGAGATTGCTGCGTCCGTGTTCAGGACCTTCAGGTATGCCTCTCTCACAATGATCTATGGGATAATCTCTAAGCTAGGGTAGTATTTTTTTTTTTTTATTCTTGCATGAACGTTCCATGCAAACTCTTGATTGAAGCCTTTAGATGTTTTTGTTGTTGGGTTTTACGCAAGGTTTGGTAGTGGTGCTCTTCATTGCATTTGTAATCTACATGATGCTTTTTCTAGAATTTTGTCAATGAAAGTTACGGGTTACTAGGTCCTAGGGGTAGAATAACTTTGTAAACTTATGGCATCCTTCCTATGCCTTACGGGAAGAAACCTGATTGGATGTCATATATATATATATGTAAATTCGGGATAATATACTGATCTATAAGCATAAAGATTGATTGGAAGCCAACTCATACTGGGAGAATTTGTTAATATAGAGATTTGCATATTTGGCTCATTATAGTTGTTCACTAAGTATTGATTTTTGGAGTACTTGATAAAGCAATTTGTGTACTAGGTTAGCTGTAGTTTCAGAATAAAATGTAAGATACAAATTTTAAGAGTGAAATTTATAATTTTTGTCATTGCTGCCTTAGTGTATCCATTCTTATTGAGTTGTCTTATCCTTATTTAGGTTTTAGTTGACAGTGATTCAGACTATTGAGTTGAAGCTTGGTTTAATAAATAAAGGTAAGTAGACTTCAGCACATGACGTCTCTCAGGACATATATATTTATATATATATATATATATACACGTGGTAAAAATATATTTATCTATATATATATATATATATACATTTATATACACGTGGTAAAAATATATTTATCTATATATGTATATAATTGCAAAGGTGAAGTTCCAAAAACTTATACCATTGTTAGTGCTTTGCACATACTCGAATTTTATTATCTATTGTATGTTACTATGAAATTGTATTTGTCAAGAATTGTTTCAAATGATCAACTAGACAGTCTGCAACCTTTGCCAACACAGGGTTAAGTGTTGGTCTTCGGCCGAAGTAGTGTTAGTGTGGTGTGGTGCAGTGTTACTGTTGCTCTTTGGAGCTAGTGTTACCTCTTTGAGGTTAGTGTATTGTTTCCCATGGGAATCACCCACCGAGTGTTTAGCAGCTTTTGTCTGTGTTTGACCAATATTATCCATATCGAACTACTGTTTTTTTTATTGCTACTGATATGTGTAAGTGGGATAATTGTTTATTTTTTTATAATAAATTGTTTCTACCTATTTGGTGCATATTGGCATATTAAGTGGTTATTATTTTATTAATGATTACAGCGTTATAGTAAAATATTTTATTTTAATAGTTTTATAGAATATATTATATTACCATTTAAACTATCTGTAAATGAATCGTGAAGACTATATTTTGACAATGATACTAATGTTTTGTTTTGGAAGACATCCTCAAGTTATGTAGTCTCTTATTGAGCCACTAGCTCACCCCTTTTTTCCACCCTTTCAGATTAGAGATGTGGAGTGTCTTTTGGTGGTTGATCAGTGGAGCCTTAGATTGATGACTTCGTTTGGAGCTTTATTAGTTGCTGAATTGTTTTGATAAAATTTCTTCAGGACAATGAGTTTAACATTGTGGAACTATTTTGAGATTGTATTTATAGACTATATTGTGGAGGATTTTGTGTTTTTCGAATTTATAAGGAAATATGATGATGGATAGATGTTTATTTGAGGATAATTATTACGCTCTGTTCCATTATATTATTGTTGATTATTTCTAAGACAGGTTTTGCATCCAAATCCTTGGTATGGGTTTGGGGTGTTACATTGAGTACCGAATTTAATCCTTTATGTTATTCATCATATATTTATGAAATCCAATTCCATAAATATATACTTTAGTAACTCTTTACTAAAGTGGTTGGGCCCAACACTCTGAATAACCAATCCCATTAAACTTATCTCAAGGGAATATTTTATATCTCCGTTAAGAGATTATGAATTCCATCTTGAGAATATATGTTCCATCAACACTAAATGCGGCTGCCCAACATACTGAGGTTTTGACCGTAACTTATAGATCTCACTCCTGATATATCAAAGCAACCTACATCTCATGATCAGGTCCATTATTCTCTCAGGATTTAGAGTTGATGTAAATAGAAGTCGTGAGATTTATTATTCAATTGACAGTCGTTAGGAGAATAATAAATCTCACAGCGGTCCAATTCAATATGTCTTAACTCTTAAAACATATCAACATACCAACTAGAAATCTCCATTTCCATGATCAAGACAAATCATCGTAGTTGATATGTTATAGTCTTCGCAGATGAAACGCCCAATTTCATCACCGACTATGAACTAAACTTCTGAGTTTACAAAGAACTTGCAATTTATATCTTCTGTGACTAAATCACATAAATCGCATACTATGCATCTCATGAACTAAGATAATGTCCCATTAGTTTATTTAGTCTCATATAATTAAACAATTTAATTATTTATGACATGCCAATAAATTGGATTTTAGGGCATAATCTCCAACACTATCTTTGTAGGAAAATGTAAGGTTGAATTTATTCAATCATTTTGTTGGCTTTATTCTGTGCAAATTTTCTTGTAATTCAGCATTTAGAAACTCTTTATTTATGTGGGAATCATGTAAGGGTAGTGTGTGAGAAAGTGTGAAGAAAAGCTCAAGAGTGTGCACTGAAAAAGCTCAAGGACACACCAGACCGAATTGTCGTAAGCTTTGGGTATTGATGAATGGAAATTATCAAAGGCCAAGCGGACAAAGAAAGGATAAAGGGAACTCTAAGTAATTGAAAAGGGCAGAAGCTGTGTCTAACATTGGAGATATGATGAAGATGATTGATGTATTCACCACCTGTTTGACAAGTTTCAACAAAAGGTTTGAAAGCCAAAACAATCGTACCTAATCCTCTAGGGATATCACCCCAAACGCACGTGCTGTGTGGGTGAAGAGGGGTATACATGCATAAGCATTATAACAGGTCCATGTATTAATATTTCCTATGCCTTGTGACTTTAATTAGGTGTGTGATTTGTGTTATCATTCTAGCATGTGTTGAAAATTTTTGTTTGTTTACTATTTGCTTTGAATGTCTTTACATTTTTTGGGTAAATGTTTACTGGCATTTGTGTCAAAAATCCAAAAACACATAAAAAGTAGAAAATCCAAAAAGTTTGATCGACATTGTTGTGTATTGTCACAAGCATGTTTTTCCTTGTACCTTTGTACTAATGGCTTTATGCGTTTACGAGCGTAGCTTGTTCTTTATTCACTCATATCATTGTGGGAAAACTCTTGACATCTATGTGACTGTTGTAAATAGATCTTCAAACTTATCATGAATGATTAATCAATAGTTTTTTTGATCTTGAGACTTGCATAGACTTGTGCTTATATATCTTCCCACACTTTTTTTTTTTTTTTTTTTTTGCTTAAAGAGCTCAACAAATGTAAATCTCAAAATGAAAAGAGACAATAAGCTGTAAAAGCCATCGCACATACTAGTATTTGACAAGGAAAAAGGAAAAGCGATTTTTATGAAAATGTATGGTACCCAAAAGCCAAAGGCTTGTTCATCAAATTGAAATATCAAAAAATTCAGGCATCGATCTCAAAAAGAGATGTAAAGATCAAAAATGATCAAATGCTATGAATTGTATGTGAACCCAAATGTAAAGCTTCAAAATTATGTTATCAAGTTTTGTTGGAGGTCATATATGCATATTTGTATAATTGAGATAGGTCACCTTTCCTCTTGCTAATTGTGTATGACTTGGTTGAATTAATCATTAAAATTTCACATTAAACGAAGGACTATCTTATCTTTGGTTCCCACACACATCACACATGTCTATGTTCAATGAATGCTTTATTCATTTGTGTGATTGTACTTTATTAAATATGTTGCACATGCTCAATTATATGTTAATCAAACAGAAAAAGATTTTTGAGTGTTTTAATTGGTTTTGGAAAGTATTTATCTTTTTGAAAAATATCAAAAATTTCAAAAACTGTGCAATCTTGTTTTGGCGACTCTGCCTCGCAAGTCAAGCAAGTCACGAGCCCCAGTCGCAAGCTTACTTAGATGCTCCTAGCGACTCTCTGGTGGGTCAAAGCCCCAGTCGTGAAAAGCACTTAGGAAAATTTCAAAAATCTAGGTTTTTGGGATTTTTGCAACTCATGTTGGCGACTGGTTCACGAGTGGAAGCTCCAATTGTGAGGTTTACTCGGAATGATTTGCGACTCCCTTCGCGACTTTCTCGCAAGTGGAACTTCCAGTCGCAAAAAACACTTAGACAGATTTTTCAAATTTTGTCACACGGGTTTTTGGCGACTTGCACTGGCGACTACTTTGCAACTCATTCCAGTCGCGAAAAATGCGTGTTTTGCATTTTGAGGGTTATTTTTGTAAGGTTGAAATTTATCAACCATTTTGTTGGCTTTATTCCGTGCCAATTTGCTTGTATTTTCAGCATTTAGAAACCCTGTATTTAGGTGGGAATCATGTAAGGGTAGTGTGTGAGAGAGTGTGAAGAATTGCTCAAGACTGTGCAGGGACTCGCGACTAGACCTCGCTGGTGTCTCGCGACTGGCAAGCCGCCAGATGTTGCACACGAGAGAAGCATGCAGAGGAGAACTCGCGACTGGATCTTACGGGTGGCTCGCGACTAGAAAGCTGCCAGAAGATGAACCGTCATGCCAGCTGCTGCACTACAGGATAAAAATTCCAGACTGACCTTTCAGTTTGTTCACGGCTTGAACTCACGACTCAGTAAAGCCGCGAGGCCAAGCCGCCAGCCAACTCTGTTATGTAAAATTTGTCTCTTCGCATTCCAAATACCCACCAGTATATATACCCCTTATACCCACGAAATGTAGAGAGCTTCTAGAGAGAATTTTGAGAGAGAAACCCTAGAGAAAAACAAGATTGATTCATCCACAATTTTTACCTTGTGACTCTTCAAATTCCTCTACTCTCTTCCTCTCCATTGTAGATCCTTGAGAGGTACTTTAGCCAAAACCTTTTCTCACCTCACCCATACCTGTGAAAAGGCTCTTTGGTACTTTGGGAAGCAGTTAGGAAGGAGCCAATTTATATTCGTAGATGCTATGGACTAGTAGCGGGATCCGGGAAGCTAAAGAAGAAATAGGTTCAGCGTAACCTCGTTGGAGCAAGAAGCTTGGAGGGCTTAGGTACCTGGGTAGATTAGGCTTGGAGGGTCTATTGCTGTCCTTGTATCCCAACTACATTCTTTAGTGGATCATTTGACCGCTTGGAGGGCAGCGGAGAGGTTTTACGCCGAGGGCTTCGGTTTCCTCTTCGATAACAGGTCTTGTGTTGTCCTTGTGTTTGCATCTCTCTTCCCATTATCTTTGTCATTTAATTTCTGTTATGGATGTGATTTTATTTTACTTAGATGGTTTATCAATTCTGTTTTAGGCTTTAATTCATTTTCCGCACGTTTATCGTTTGTGTTAAAGCTTGAATTGATAATTTGTAAATCGGGGGTCTAAACGTTCATAGTGTTTTATACACTATTTGAACTTTCAATTTTCAAGGTAGTTTTCAAAAACCTTTCAATTTTCCCTCACACATTGTGACTGTTCATTGTCTTGTCCATTCCTTTCCCTCACAAACTCACCGTATTATCTCAAAAATCCTCCATTTTCTTCGACATCTCTTCATCAATCTTCAAGAAAAGGAATGGGTTTTGTCATTTTGATTATGTATTTTCAGTTCCTAGCCTGTATTTTCTTGGATTTTGAGTTTCTCTTAAGTTGTTGAAAAACTTGATGTTCGAATATGGTTTGGGTATATTTTTTTGAGTTTGTTGAATGGGTTTTATTGGTTTTTGATGGATTGATACCTATATTACATGATTATTGTGTTTATGCCTCTTTGTTGAGGATTTTTATCTTGTTAGTATTGCTATGTGCATATTATGCTCATAGTGCAATGTCTTAAAGATATTTTATTGTGTATTTGAGTACTTCATAGATTACCTTGCACCACATATGCACACCATATGCACCATTGTAGCTTATGCCTACCTACATGCCATAATTTTGCATTTCAATCAAGCTAAGCACACATTACTGCATATTGGTTTCATTCAACATGTTTGAGTGATATTTCATCCTATCTATGATTATGTGCTTATTTCATGGACTAACTTGGATCTAATCAATTTTGTGTCTTTGTCTTGTGGTTTTGCAATTGGTTCTCTGCTGTGTATATATTCTTTTTCAAATGTCTCGTCGTTCCTTTCGTGGAAAGAACCAATGATTGATATTCCATCATCCCCTATCTCAAAACAGATTTGTCATTCGTCCCATGACTCAAACAGTGAGAGATTCAGGACTCCCCTTGACTCTTAGACATATTCTAACATTTTTGAAAAAGCTCCTACCGTGGTTGAATGGATTGTGAGATTTGATACCCTGGGAATGACTTATATTCCTAGGATCTTTGAAGACAAAGATTGGGCTAATTTATTCAGGAACTTCGAGGATCCAATTGACGGACTAGTCAAGGAGTTCTGCTCAAATGCCAGATTTATTGGAGTTGAACTACAATGCTGGGTCCGAGGAAAGGAATTCATCGTCACTCAAGATTACATATCAGAGGTCCTTCGAATTACTCGACCGACAAATGTAGACCTCACTCCATATGATGATAAGCTTCCTCAAGTACAAGATATTCTTCAAATTCTTAGGCTAGATCATGAGATTTCTTCCAAAGGCACATCCATTGGAACAACAAAGTTTGCACCAGAACTGAAAACTTTCACCTTGATCAAGTTCTTCAACCTTTATCCATTGTCGAACACTAGGTTCATCAACCTTGGAAGAGTGCAGTTTCTATGTGATCTCATCACCAGAGTTCAAATTGACATTTCTGCTCACATCTTCTAGTTAATAGGGAGAGTAGTAACACGATTAGCAGCAAGAACATGCCTTCCTTTTGTAGTCTGATCATGAAAATTATGGTACTTGAAAGGTTTCATCCACCAAAAGATGGAAAGACACTGGTTCGTCTTTGCCCACTACCCATGATTTCTCTTCAAGCAAGCAAAAGTCACTCCTCTAAAGCACCTAAGAGTGAATCTCTCCTTCATGCCACTTTTCTGGTCAAGGCTCAACTACTTACACTATACCTGCACATACCAAGACTGCATCTCCTTATACTCCTGAGTTGTAGGCGACTAGCACACAGCATGTACATGCTAGCTCTTAAGATGACAAGTTGAGCACTTTGATTAAGGATTTGTATCAGCGTATTTACGGATTGGAAAGAGTTCTCTACTCCACCAACAACCAAGTTCAAATGCATCTCACAACCATTGAGACACAACTAGATGCTATTCAACAGAAACTAGAAGACAACCTTTAGCTATACGTGCCAAAAAGGAGGAGAGCATTATGTATATAGCTTGGATGATAGCACACAGTAAGGGGAAGAGCAACACAAGAATGGGAAGTGTGCATAATGAAAGGGGGAGCTGTGTGAGCTCAAAAGGAGTATTCTGATACATACACACATATTTTTAACACACATATGTTTGACTTGTCTTGGTTTAGCTTATTCTGTTTACAAACCTAAAAATTCTTGGTATTTATTGTGCTTATGTTTAAAATTGTTGGTACTTTGGTTTAATTAGTTCAGTTTCTATTCAATATGTTGTGTTTGTACTTTAGCTTTGTAGCTCAGTACTTTTAGTTAATGTTATACATTTCTTTTAGTACATCTCTCTTGTGCCCTTGTTAGAATTTATATCCTTGAAACAATTACCTTGAGTTTTTTGTATTGGTTGAGTGTTGGACATGCAAATGATACTTTGCATTGAGCTTATTAGCTTGCATGTCGGGATGTTCATTCCTTGTGTGAATGTTCATTATGATCACTATTTATAGTGATTGTTCATGTTTGGTAAAGATATGCTTTATTGCTCCAATCTTTATTGCTTGATCGCATTGTGCTTGTTTCATATGCATTTCAAGATTTCTACTTACAATGATTGTATTGTGTTGTTGCTTTCAGGACAAACTTGCTTGCATGGTTTAAGAGCTTCATAGATTATAGAGTTAGGTGTGAGTGAGTTTTATTCAACTGTTCTCAACTCATATGTTAAGTCTAGAGTTTGTTTTAGGGTTTTCTCACGGAATAGCCAAAGGGGAAGATTGTAAGGATTGAATTTATCATTTTGTTGGCTTTATTCCGTGCCAAATTTGCTTATAATTCAGCATTTAGAAACCCTGTATTTAGGTGGGAATCATGTAAGGGTAGTGTGTGAGAGAGTGTGAAGAAAAGCTCAAGAATGTGCACTCAAGAAGAGCCTCGTAACTGGATCTCGTAACTGGCTTGTGACTGGCGAGTCACCAAAAGGTGGCACACATGTGAAGCATGCAGGGGAGTTGAAGGGTCGTGCCAACTGTTGCACTACAGGACAAAACTTCCAGTTTGGCCAGGCAATTAGCTCACGACTCGTTCCAGTCGTGAGCTCGAGTTGCCAGAATGCCCTGTTTGGTTGTAATTGACTCTTCGCATTCCTCATACACCTTACTATAAATACCTCTTATACCCACGAAATGTAGAGAGCCTCCAGAGAGAATTTTGAGAGAGAAACCCTAGAGAAAAACAAGATAGACTCATCCATAATCTTCATCCTCGATTCTCCAAATTCCTCTACTCTCACTCTCTCCATTGACATATCCTTGAGAGGTACATTCAGCCAAATCCTTACCTCACCAAACCCATATCAGTGAGGAGGTATTTATGGAATTGGATTTCATAAATATATGATGAATAACATTAAGGATCAAACCGGGTACTCAAGGATTAAGATGTAGTAATCTTCAAAGTGGCAGTCTATATTCATAACTTTGTATTACTACGAATATTTTAATGAAGGGGTTGCATGTATAATAAAGTCTTGGGATATAATTTATTAATAAGGCCTAGAGTGTAATTATATTCATATAGTGGTATTGTATATAATTAATGGTAACTTTGGACTTGTCAAGAGTTGACAGAAAAGCCCAAGGCCCATTGGAGCTAGAGTCTTATTTGTTCCCTTTTAGTCCCACTCTAAGCCACACACTAAAGCCCAATTGGAATGGCCCAAAAGGCTAGCCCAATTAGGTAATCAGTTGTATATAAGGAGAGAAACATACAGAATTTCATAAGTCCCTTCATGAGTCTTTTCATAAGTGTTTTTCATCAAGATTACACAAGGAATGAAATGGTTTGTATGTGAGTGTTAGACACTCCCTTGTTCTCTCCTTGGAAACTGATTGAGAGACCACACATCTTGGGCATTAAGTGGAATTGGAGTGAAGATTAAAAGTCTTCCTAAGAACTTCTGATCTTTTGGTTTTGAATTTCACCGCACCAAGGTACGCTTTCTTGTTTTTAAATTCTGAAATTTTCATAGTGCATGTTATCAATTGCGAATGAAGTAAATCTGTTAATTTTTCCACTGCGTATGTTTTGTATGTGATACAAACATGTATTTTTCCCAACAATTGATATCAGAGCCAGGTTTTCAATTCGAATCTGAATAACATGTTTTGTGAGTTTTAGAATTAGAGATAATAGTTTCATGATGTTAGAAAGTTATATATGCATTAAATTTTCTGCATGGTAGTTAAAACTATGATTTGATAAAAACTGATATTGATGTTATGATGTTGTTTAAATCTGAATTTAAGTATGTTAAATTCATCTTTAAGGTTATCGCATCAATGTAATTCAATTTTGATATCAAATTCTGCATAATATGTTCATATGGTAGTTTTTTGTTCATGAAAAATCGTTGAAAACTGTTTTCAACTGCTTTGGAAAAACTGAAAACACAGGTTTTTCACAGGTTAGCTTCCCGTGAAGTTACTCGCGAAAAATGATTTTGTAGACAAAAACTTTTCGTAGGTAAGCTTTACTCACGAAACAGTCGCAAGACAATAGCGAAAATTTCTGTCTGATTTTTGTGTTTTCAATTTTTTGCTTAAATCATTTTCGTGGGAAGTGCTTAGTTGCGAGATACCCGCGAGACAGTAACAAAAGTTTCTGTCTGAATTTTGTGTTTTCACTCACTACTCACTATTTGCTTAGTTGCGAGATTCTCGCAAAGATGCATTTGAAGGGAATTTTGAATATTTTCTAAATGTTTTCAAATGTATAAAGTATAAGGAAATGTGTGATGAGATTACACATGGTTCTAACAAAAAGACTTGATGAGATCAAAGATATTAGTTAAAAAGAATTCTTAATCATAAATAATTTAGGACTTATCTTTTAAGAAACATTGTAATGAGATTGGAATGGTTGTATGATTATAAGTCCTTAATTTATTTTAATTAGAAGTTTTAATGAGATTAAAGCTTAATTAAAAGGTATATATATTTTCTAATGAGATTAGAACTTTTTATTTAGTAAATTAAGGATAGAGTTCTATATAACTAATTTTTGATCCATTAGTGTTTAAGGAATCCTAAATAGTTTAGGACTTCCATTTTAGTTAGTGATTCTAATAAGATTAGAGTCTTCAACAAGTGCAAGGTTATTAGTTGTGATTGGATCACAATTATTTAAGAAAAACCCAAACAACGAGTGGGAGTGCTGAAATAACCCTTTTGTTAAGTTTATTGTAATGTGAATAATACCTTGTCTTGACTTCAAGTCTTGCATTCCATGCGGAGGGTATTTACTTCACGGATTACAAGGTTAAACTGTAACACCCCAAACCCAAAGCAAGGATTTAGATGTTTAACTTGTCTTAGAAATAATCAACAATGATATAATGGAACAGAGCGTAATATTAATCCTCAAATAAACTTCTATAATATCATCAGAGTTCCTTAATAATCCATAAAAACAAAACAACAATATTATTCTTGTATGAAAAATCTCCAGATAACATCTCAACATAGTTTCAAAAAAAAAATAATAATCTCATTGTCCTGAAACAATTTTACTAAAACAACTCAGCAACTATCCAAGCTCCAAACGCAGTCATCAATCTAAGGCTCCACTGATCTACCACCAAAAGACACTCCATAACTCTAATCTGAAAGGATGGAAAAAGGGGTGAGCTAGAGGCTCAATAAGAGACTACAAACATGAGGATGTCTTTCAAAACAAAACGATAATATCATTGACAAAATATAGTCATCACGATACAATTAAAATTAGTTTAAACTGTAATATAATATATTCTATAAAGCTGTGAAAATAAAACACTTCACTATAACGCTGTAAACATTAATAAAATAATAACCACATTTATATGCCAATATGCACCAAATAGGTAGAAACACTTTATTATGAAAATAAACAATTTTCCACCTGAAAGAACAGTAGCAATTAAACAGTAATCCAATATGAAAAATATTAGTCAAACACAGACAAAAGCTGCTAAACACTCGGTGGGAGATTTCCCATGGGAACAATAACACTAACCTCAAAGAGGCAACACTAACTCCGAAGAGTAACAATAACACTGCACCACACCACACTAACACTACTTCGGCCGAAGACCAACACTTAACCCTGTATTGGCAAAGGTTGCAGACTGTCTAGTTGACCATTTGAAACAATTCTTGACAAAATACAATTTCATAATAACATACAATAGATAATAAAATTCGAGTATGTGCAAAGCACTAACAATAGTATAAGTTTTTGGAACTTCATCTTGCAATTATATACATATATAGATAAATATATATTTTTACCACGTGTATAAATATATAAATATATATGTCCTGAAAGACGTCATGTGCTGAAGTCTACTTACCTCTAGTGGCTAAACCAAGCTTCACTTCAATTGCTCGAAACAACGACAACTAGAACCTAAATAATAATTAAACAATTCAATAAGGGCAGGTTCTTTAATAATCACAACGTCCTCTTAATAAAACCATTCCCTAAACTAACATCTAAAATACCCATATATTTAAAATTAGAATCAAGGACATCTAATATATATATATATATATATATATATCTAATTGCAAAGTTGCCCACAATTGCAATCCTTTACAATTCGGTCAAACCCCAAATTAAAAGAATCAGCCACCTGTACATATCAAACATCTAATATATAAAATTAGATAATATATATATATATATATATATATCTATCTAATATCAAATTCCACCCTTTTTGGCCAACAATTAGAACGTGAAAGTCAAGCCAAGGCCACTCGGCAAACCTTGAAATTGATTCCATGATTCAATATACGAAAACTTATATATTTATATATTTATTCATGTAGATGCCTACAATTAAAACCCTATATAACTAATATTAGATTTCCAGACAATTGAATCCGCAAAGAGACCAAAGCCTCCTTTAGACACAAGCTATCCAGCGAAAAAACAATGGCTTGCAAACAATGTTTACCTCACAAGCACATAGAATTTGCTGGCAGCCAAGTACCCAACGAAACAAATGAAAGATCGCATAGATTGACGTTTACCTCAAAGCTGAATGAAATTTGCTGGCTGCCCCGAAGTGCACAGCCTCCTCTTCTTTTTGTTTTTGAGAAACCCTAATTTCATTTCATTATAAAGCTGTTGCACTTGGGCTGAAAGTTTAGAAGCCTATTCCATGATAAGGATAATTTCAGTTGGGCTGAAAATTTAGAAGCCCACTACACTAAAATAAACTTCCAAGACCCACTTATATTCCCACTAAACACATTAATATTATTTTTATTATTGTTATCATTATAAAAAAAAATCACAATATAAAATTAATTATCTCCTCCAAAATAATTAAGCAATTTATCAAATCTACTCTCTAAAAGTAATTAAATTAAATTTAAATGAGACGGGTGTTACATAAACTTCTTTGTGATTGCGCGAATGTTTGTTACGTTTTTGTGACGTGACTTAGTAACATCACATTAAATTTAAACAATTAAACACTTTTGATGTGTAGGGTTAATATTGTGATTAGATCAAGGGTTTTTAAATTTCTAGTGGGAGAGAGATTCAAGGGTTGATTCTCACGGCCTCCATTGTCGGTTTATAGTAGTGTGATTAGGCACCTCGCCTTGGCGTATATGCCTTGCTCCCTTCAGAGGGTGTTTAATTCATGGTACTATAGGTTAAACTTCTTAATGATGGATGAAGTGTGTTTTTACATCAAGAACGACCACGCTTCCGTGGAGTTGCTTGATGACTCACATTGATTCTAGGCAATGGTGTACACTAGACTAAGTGTAATGTTAACCTCCCTTCGGAGCTATGTCATTATTACTTAGAGGCTAAAGAAAAAGCGGCAAATTATTTTTGTTTGGTATGAGTTACCATTATAGCATTAATAATGAGAATATTTCTCACCTGATCATAGTGATTGGCATGACCTCGCTTCCGAGGAATATTAATTGCGGGATTAGGTTGTCGTTGCACCTAGTATAGTATTTTTTCGGGTTCCATACTATATGGTTATGGTTCTAAGGAATTAGGAACTAATGTATTAGAACTTCATTTTGTAATATTGGCAAACCATGATCAAAACATTTTTTGTCTTGTTTAGACTTGCTCAAAGTATGAGGTTTTTATGTAAAGTTGGAATCGAGTTACTGCAGAAGTTACTGTACAATTCTGCCTGGCTCAATCGATCGAGAATTAGACTCGACCGATCGAAATTCGTGCAGATTATTTTTTTCTGCAGAATTTCCAACTCAGCCCAAGCCCATTTAATGTGTAGGGTTTTATGTTTGCCCTAAGTATAAAAGGGAAAACCCTAGCCACATTTTTAGTGTCCCAAATATTGTGTTTGTGAATCTTATTTGTGAGATCTGAAGGTGTTTACCTTCACATACAATTAGGGTTTCCAAACTCAAGATTGATGTTAAGATCTTGGTGATCATTCAGTTGCAAAATCAAGAGCTTCAAGATATACAAGCAGGTGTGCTTGTGATTTGCTGAGAATTCAAGAAAAGAAGTAGTCCGTAAACTTGGAGCTGTCACATGGTCGTGGTAGTAAGTTCCTACTCGAGGTAGCAACAGGATGTTAGTGGTCTAAGTTGCTATTGTGTAAACTTCAATTCTTTCATAGTGAATTTGGTTTTACCTTGAGGATAGCTAGGTTAAATCCTCCCCAGGTTTTTACCGGTTTGGTTTTTAGGGTTATCATATCGTTTGTTCTTTATTTTCCGTACTTTTGCATGATATGATTGTTGTTATGTTAACCTAGAATTGTTTAAATTACCTAAGTTAATCACTTGGCTAATTATCTAGGTTAATCTGTTTGGGTTTAAGCGGTCTAAACTTCTAACAAGTGGTATTAGAAGGGGTAGCTTTTTGTTTTAGATCTTTTGATCTTAAAGCTGATCCTTGACCCCTGTTGTCATGGATTTTCTTAAAATCTTCTCTTTAGTTTGTCACATTGTCTACTTGTTGTGCTTGCCTATTGCCATTTTTGTTAAATCTTGTCTTGAGTATCTTGGTATAATTACTTATGATGACAATTACTTGTGCTATACTTCTTTAACCGCCTTAAAGGCACGTGATTCTTGTCTTTGGTATTTGGATAGTGGTTGTTCCAGGCACATCACAGGAAAAAAAGCTTTGTTCAAAACACTCTTTGAAGGAAAGATTGGGACAATCACGTATGGAGATGGAAGCAAATCTGTGATTAGAGGCATTGGCACTGTAGATATTTCAAGACTACCAGTCTTTGAAGATGTTTGGTATATTGATGGACTGAAGGCTAACTTACTTAGCATAAGTCAAATTTGTGACAATGGACTGAATGTTCTCTTCACTAAGCATGAATGTGAGATACTTGATGGAGGAGGTGACTGCATGTGTATTGGTGTGAGGATAACTGATAACTGTTATAGTATCACTCCAAGTAACAAATGCTTTAGTGCTAAGATCAATCAAGTTGACTTATGGCATCAAAGGTTGGGACATGCTAGTCTCAAGCAATTAGAGAAGATTTCTAAATGTGATGCAGTTATTGGGTTGCCCAAGTTTGAGAAGATAGAAAAATGCATCTGTGGACCATGTCAGATGGGTAAACAAGTGAAGTCCAAACATCCGTTTGTAACTGATGTTCAAACTACAAGACCTCTGGAATTGCTACACATTGATCTCATGGGTCCTGCCAGAGTTCAGATTTTAGGTGGAAAGAAGTATATTCTAGTTGTTGTGGATGATTTTACCAGATTCACATGGGTTGTACTTTTGAAAGATAAAGCTGAGGCTCCTGAAAAGATGATTCATTTGTGCAAAAAATTGCAAGTAGAAAGAGGAACTGTGATAGCCAGAATTAGAAGTGACCATGGAAGAGAGTTTGAGAACACAAAACTGGCTACGTTTTGCAATAATCAAGGCACACATCAGGAATTCTCTTCACCAAAAACAGCACAGCAAAATGGAATAGTGGAAAGGAAGAATAGGGTTGTACAAGAAATTGCTCGTATCACGCTCCATAACAAAAAGATGCCTAAATCCTTCTGTGGAGAAGCAGTTAACACTGCATGTCACACATTCAATCAGGTATATTTCAGATCTAACTCCAAGCAAACTCCTTATGAACTCTAGAGAGGAAAGAAGCCTGTTGTCAAATACTTCAAAATATTTGGTAGTGACTGTTACATTCTATGTGATAGAGAGAACCTAGAAAAGTATTATGCTAAGAGTGACAAGGATTATTTTCTGGGATACTCTTCCACCAGTAGAGCATACAGAGTCTACAATCTAAGAACTAAAACAGTCATGGAATCTTCCAATGTTGTGGTCAATGATGAATTAAATTCAGAAGGTCATTCAGAAAATGCATCTTCAGTTCAGGAAAAGATTATGGAAGTTGATGATTCTCTACCAAAAAATTATATAGGAAAGCATAAAAAGGAAGAGTTGATGTTATTGAATGATACAACCTCTGTGCCATCAATTTCAGAACCATCTACACCAGTTCATGAAGCTCAACAAGAACAGAGAGAGTTTCACAGTTCATCAAAACAGAAAGGTACCTCTACATCATTGGTCAAAGGTCCGTCCTCTAGAGTTAAGTTAAATCATCTTGCTACTAATATATTGGGGAGTTTGAATGATAACATGAGGTTGAGATCCAAAGCATTAAATGTGATTACTCACTCGTGCTATTTATCCCAATTTGAACCGAAAAAGGTGGATGAAGCTCTACAAGATGCTGATTGGGTAAATTCTATGCATGAAGAACTTCATCAATTTGTTCGGAATGATGTGTGGGAATTAGTTCCTAGACCAAAGGGAGTCAATGTTATCGAAACTAAATGGATATTCAAAAACAAGTCAGATGAACATGGAACTGTTATCAAAAATAAATCAAGACTTGTTGCTTATGGGTACACACAAGTGGAAGGGATTGATTTTGATGAGACCTTTGCACCAGTCGCAAGATTGGAATCTATTCGGATACTTTTGGCCATAGCAAGTCATATGAATTTCAAGTTGTATCAAATGGATGTTAAGAGTGCCTTCTTAAATAGCATGTTGCAAGAAGAGGTATATGTTGAACAGCCAAAAGGTTTTGTTGATCCTCACAGGCCGAATGATGTTTACAAATTGAAGAGAGCCCTCCATGGTCTGAAACAAGCTCCGCGGGCTTGGTATGATAGGTTAACTGCATATCTCACAGACCATGGTTTTAAAAGGAGATTTGCTAACACCACCCTCTTCATACGAAAGGATAAGAATCATTTTGTTGTTGCTTAAATTTATGTTGATGATATTGTTTTTGGTGCTACTAATGATTCTCTTGCTCAATCTTTTGCAAATGAAATGAAGGCCATGTTTGAAATAAGTATGGTTGGTGAACTAACTTATTTCTTGGGATTACAGGTAAAGCAAACGGATTCTGGAATTTACATCAACCAAGCTAAGTATGCACGAAACTTGGTCAAGAGATTTGGACTCGACAAGGCTGCACATGCTAGGACACCAATGGCTGCTAATGTAAAGCTAACAAATGATCCCTCAGGTGAGTCTGTTGATGTTACATTATACAGAAGTATGATTAGTTGTCTTTCGTATTTAACTGCTAGTCGACCTGGTATTGCATTTAGTGTGGGTGTTTGCTCTAGATTTCAATCTAATCCTAAGGTTTCTCATTTAAATGCTGTTAAAAGAATTATCAAATATGTTGGTGGAACTTGTGATTATGGATTGTTTTATAGCAAAAAGTCTAATCTCTCTCTTGCTGGATTTTCTGATTCTGATTGGGCTGGGAATGCTGATGATAGAAAAAGCATCATTGGTGGGTGTTTTTATGTAGGAGCCAATCTTGTTGCTTGGATAAGTAAGAAGCAAAATTCTGTTTCTTTGTCCACTACAGAGGCAGAATATATTGCTGTTGGAAGTTGTTGCTCACAGCTTCTTTGGATGAAAAAGCTTTTGAGTGATTATGGCATATCACAAGACACCATGGTTGTTTATTGTGATAATTCTAGTGCTATTGATATCTCTAAGAATCCTGTCCTTAGCATCATGCCTAGGAAAACTAGAGCACATAGGACTTCTGCCTCTTCACCTTCCTTTGATAGTGATAGGTTTCTGAGTGAGTAGCATCAGGAGACATACGAGACCCTTAACCTTAGGCGTAACATTTGAGGTGAGCGTAGGGTTATTCTAGATGAGGTTGATGATGAGGTGAGGCGTAATTTTGAGCGTAGGGGCTGGCTACCCTTATTAGACATAGATCATCCGCCTCCGGCTATCCTGATTAGAGAGTTCTACTCAAACCTCTCTATCCACATCTATGATTCCAACACTTTAGTTAAGAGTTGGATACGAGGTGTAGAGTATCGGATTACCCCTTCGGTAGTGTCTAATGCTCTTGGGGTGCCTGTGGTTGCTCATCCTGTCTTTCCCTATGATAAGTCTCCTCCTCTTGATGACGTGATGTCATACATCACTGGGTCCTCTATCTAGTGGGGTTATGATCCTCGAATCACCTCTGTTAAGCTCTCTAAGATGCATTATCTTTTCTTTAGGATTGCTTGTCATTCCTTATTGCCCATTTCTCATCTCCACACTATCCCTCTTGAGCGTTGTGTATTTCTGTACGCTCTTGTCACTGATGCTCCTATCAGTTTTTCTCATTTGTTTCTTCATTCTTTGAACGAAGTGCATCGGAGCAGTTCTACTGCTCCTACTTTATTCTTTCCTGTTTTTATTCATAGGATTCTTCTTCACTTAGGTTTAGGTGATTTTCCTGCTTCCGAGCCTGTTCATATCAATGCTCCCATAGGTGCCACCCTTCTTAGGCAAAGGGCTGCTCAGCTTCAAGCTAGCTCTAAGCGTCCTAGGGTAGAGCCTTCCGGTGTCACTCCACCTCCTACTTCTTCTGCAGGTGCTCCTTCGGCAGAGACGTCTACTGATCCTGCTGCTGTTGCTGATGTTCCTCCATCTCCTCCTTCGGATGTTTCTGACATTCGTCGAACACTAGACACTGTCATGACCATTTAGGCGGCTCATGGTCAGCTTTTGGTGGATGTGCTTAACGAGCTTCGAGCCTTGAGAGCAGATTTGGCGAGTCTTCGACGTCCTCCACCGCCGCCTCCTTTTGATGATGAGTAAGTGCCCTTTGGCAATTCGTCACAAAAAGGGGGAGTACATTGTGGAGTACTTTGTAGGGGATTTTTTTGTCTTAGGGGGAGTTTTTGTTTCTTTTTGTGATACTATGAAGGTTATGAAGCTTTTAGATTGTATCTAGGTGCTTCATTATGTATTTACATTTTTTGGCTCATGATAGGGGAGATATATTTGAGATACATCTTTTGTATATGTTTCTTGTTTTACTATGTTACATTACTTATTGATTTATATTTATGATGTTATTCATGATATATATCTTTATTTTGTGTTATGTGAAATCAAGAAGTTATTATCTATGTTACTTGTATTTTCCACACATGCGTTTATGTGTTTGTTAAGTGTTACAGGAATATACAGGTTGATTCAGTCATACTGCTATCCATTTTTGCAACTGATAGATAGTAGTTAGGTTGAATTTGTTTAGTAGGGCTATGATGGAAAAATTACATGTTTGCATCGCATACAAAACATACGCAGCGGAAAATAAATGGATCTACTTCATACGCAATTGATAACATGCACTATGTAAGTTTCAGAATATAAGAACAAGAGAGTGTACTTTGATGCTGTGAAATTCAAAACCGAATGAAGAAGTACTTGGGAACACTTTCAATCTTCACTCCAATTCCACTTGATACCCAAGATGTGTGGTCTCTCAATCAGTTCTATGTTTCTAGAGAGAATATGAAAGAGTGTCTCTCTTTCTTATATCATGTCTATGAACATACAAACCATTCTATATTAAATTATGTATGTTTCTCTCCACATAACTGATTATCTAATTGGGTTATCCTTTTGGACCTTACAAATTGGGCTTTAGTGTGTGGCTTGGAGTGGGACCAAAAAGGGAACAAATAAGACACTAGCTCCAATGGGCCTTGGGCTTTTCTGTCAACTCTTGACAAGTCCAAAGTTACCATTAATTATATTTAATACTACTATATAAATATAATTGCACTCTAAGCCTTATTAATAAATTATATCCCAAGACTTTATTATACATGCAACCCCTTCATAAAATATTCGTAGTAATACAAAGTCATAAATATAGACTGCCACTTTGTAAATTACTACATCTTAATCCTTGAGTACCCGGTTTAATCCTTTTAAGTTATTCATCATATATTTATGAAATCCAATTTCATAAATATATATATATATATATATATATATTAGTCTTACTAAAGTTCTTAGGCCTAACTTTCTGAATAACTGAACCTATTAAGCTTATCTCAAGGGAATATTTTATATCTCCGTTAAGAGACTACGAATTCCATCTTGAGAATATATGTTCAATCAACACTAAATGTGGCTGCCCAACATATTGAGGTTTTGATCGTAACTTTAGTTCTCACTCCTGATATATCAAAGCAACCTATATTTCATGATCAGGTCCATTATTCTCTCAGGATTAAGAGTTTGTGTGAATACAAGTCGTGTGATTTATTATTCAATTGACAATCGTTAGGAGAATAATAAATCTCACAACGGTCCAGTTCAATATGTCTTAACTCTTAAAACATATCAACATATTAACTAGAAGTCACCACTTCCATGATCAAGACAAATCATCGTAGTTAATATGTTATAGTCTTCGCAGATAATGTGCCCAATTTCATCACCGACTACAAACCAAAATTCTAAGTTTACAAAGAACTTGTGATCTATATTTTCTGTGACTAAATCACATAAATCACATACTATGCATCTCATAGACTATTTGATAATGTCTGAATATTCATGTTACCATTATTTTAGATAAGAATAAAGCAACTTTATCAAAACACAATATTAAGTCATACATCATTTCTCACATAATGTCATACATAATATCATACATAGCATCATACAATAGGATTTAAGGGAACTTATCCCTATAGGCTATTGTTTTGTAATGGGCTGTTTATTTTGTAAACTTTGAACTTTTTGTTAAGTTTGTGTTTTGTCACGGATTGCCAAAGGGGAAGTTTGCTAGGTTCTAAGGAATTAAGAACTAATGCATTAGAACTTCATTTTGTAATGTTGGCAAACCATGATCAAAACATTTTTAGTCTTGTTTAGACTTGCTCAAAGTATGAGGTTTTTATGTAAAGTTGGAATCGAGTTACTGCTGAAGTTACTGTGCAATTTTTCCTGGCTCGATCGATCGAGAATTAGACTCGACCGATCGAAAGTCATGCAGATTGTTTTTTCTGCAGAATTTTCAACTCAGCCCAAGCCCATTTAATGTGTAGGGTTTTATGTTTGCCCTAAGTACAAAAGGGAAAACCCTAGTCACGTTTTTAGTGTTCTGAATATTGTGTTTGTGAATCTTATTTATGAGATCTAAAGGTGTTTACCTTCACATACACTTAGGGTTTCCAAACTCAAGATTGATGTCAAGAGCTTGGTGATCATTCAGTTACAGAATCAAGAGCTTCAAGATATACAAGCAGGTATACTTGTGCTTTGCTGAGAATTCAAGGAAAAAAGTAGTCCATGGACTCAGAGCTGTCACGTGGTCGTAGTAGTAAGTTTCCTACTCGAGGTAGCAATAGGATGTTAGTGGTCTAAGTCGCTATTGTGTAAACTTCAATTCTTTCATAATGAATTCGGTTTTACCTTGAGGATAGCTAGGTTAAATCCTCCTCAGGTTTTTACCGGTTTGGTTTCCTGGGTTATCATATCGTGTGTTCTTTATTTTTTGCACTTTTGCATGATATGATTGTTGTTATGTTAACCTTGAATTGTTTAAATTACCTAAGTTAATCACTTGGCTAATTATCTAGGTTAACCTGTTTGGGTTTAAGGGATCTAAACTTCTAACAATTTTTTTTCTCTAACTACTATTTTAAGTGAATCACATTAACTAAGAAATAATTTTGAACATGGTGCTTAAAGGAGCTAAAGTACATAAATATGTTTCGATTCAGCATTGTCATAATTTCTTATGCATGATGCGTTTATGGAAGATAGCCTACGATATGATCATAGTTTCCATTGAAATGCTAAAATGTTACATTGGCTTCTATCTCAATTGTGCTACAGCATGAGATGCAAGAGTTAGTACTAGACTTAGACTTTACGATAAGTCTAAATGAGATGTTTAGTTGAATCATATTGAGTGCTAAGAAAAGCTTAAAGAGTTCCAACACTATATCATTTTATGAAAATGTTTTAATTTTAAAAATTAATTGGAATTCTTGGATGTAGAGATTAAATGTTAATCTCATATGGATATGATCCACAAGTCCTTGTTAGAATCATTTGATCAATTCAGATTATTTTCAAAATAAATTATTTTTATGTAATCTGAATTGATGAGTGAGTTCTACGCAACGGAAGACATCCTAAAAGTTAAAGCTAGGATCAATATGATTTAATTCAAATTCTTAGCTTGAACCGAAAGGTAAGGGTGATAAGAAGATGAATTATAATACCAAACAGTTGGACAAGTAAGCTGTCCTAGTAGTTGCCAAAAAGAAATTAGACTCAAAAGAATTACCATAAGGAAATTGTTTTCATTTTGGTAAAGCAAAGCATTGTCCATAATTATTTTCTAGATGAAAATTTACATGTTTTCCTTTTAAAAAGAAAGTTTTCATCCTTTATTATTGTATGTATTTGGCACTTATGCCTAGATCTTATTAATCTAAATGATATTCAAGATTGGTGAAAGATGGGCTTTTAGAACCATTATTTTGCTATATTCTCAGTCTATGAATTGTATTTAGAGGATAATAAGATCTAGGGCTCCTTTATTGTAAAGGAATAAAGTTCCACTGACTTCTTTAAGTCAGTACATACATGAAGGATAAATAAGACTCTTTTAGAAATAGTAAAGTACATGATAAGTATTTCCATTTTCTTATTTCTTTTGGAGATGTACTCTAATAATTACTATACATTTTCTAAAGTTGATTTCAAAAGTTTGTTCCTAGGACATTTGTCAAATCGTGGATTGGGTGAAAACCTAGTATATGATACTTCCACTTTTGGTGATGTCCAGCACTTGTGCTAGAAAGGAAGTCTAACAAGTTGAAATCGAAAGATAGAAAAATGTATGTTTATGATGAGTATCCAAAAGGAATTGCAAAAGATTGTTTTGGTAGTTATAAAGAAGAAAAGATGTTTATGAAGTACAAATACAAAGTTCTTGATTATGACTATGTGAATAATCTTAAAGCAAAACGTATAGTTGTTCTAGAAGAAAAATGTCAGAATTTGTTGAAAGACAACTATAAAATACAATTAGAAATGAGATGGTTGTGTTAGATACACCACAAGGCATTATTCTAGATATATAGCTAGTACACCAGTACAATATCGTAGTGGGAGGATTATTAATTACTAAGTTCATACTTTTGGGATAAACTTTTAAAGTTATTCCACAAGGATATGAATTTGATCCTCGGTCCTATGTAAAGGCATAGATGATATGAATATGGATTACTGGATCAAAGTTATGTGAATAGAATTGGATTCTATTTGAAGTCTAGAACTTGTAGAGGCACCTAATGGCTTTAGACCTATTGTTTTCAAATAGGTCTACAAGTAAATGAGATTGATAGATTTGAAGGTGCAAACCTTCAAAGTCAAGACTAGTGGCGAAAAGATTTATTCAGAAAGAAATGGTTCAATTATGAAAAGATTTTTTCACCAATAGTCAAGATTGACTCTATCAAGATTCTCTTATCCATTATATTTCATTTGGATGAAATATGGCAGTGGATATCAAGAAAGTTTCTTTTAGTAGCGATCTTGAGGAACACATCTATATGATGTAACTAGACTTGTACATAGCAAAGAAACAGTAGTGTTTAGTATGCAAGTTGCTTAAATTCCATTTATGGACTAAAGCAAGCATCTGAATCATAAAATATCATCATTGATCAAGCAATCAATTTATTTGATTTTGATCAAGTATTAAATGCCTTATCTGTGTGAAAGTTATATAGAATAATAAATTTCTTAATGTATGTTGATGACATTCTAATCATTTAGAATGATGTAGAGATATTGTCATTAATGGAGTTTTTTGTTGTCTAATCCAGTTTGATATAAAGTACTTCGAAAAGACTAGCCACATCCTAAGAATTTAAACTTTGTTAAAATTCAGAAATTAGGATATTAAGTCTATCTCAAACTACTTAAATAGATTAGATTCTAGCAAAGTATAGCATGTAATACTTCAAGAAAGGATTCTTTCCTTTTAAGTTTGAAGTTCCTTTATATAGGACTATAGTCCTAAGACATATAAAAGGAGGAGCATATTAAGATGGTTCCTAATATCATATCAATAGGAAGTCTTTATGCTATGCTATATACTAGGCTAAATATCTATTTTACGGTAGGCATGGTAAGCAAATATCAATTGAATCAAAGATCACTTAATTTAGTGGGAGTAAAGCATATACTCAAATATCTTAGGAGAATGAGGGATTATATGCTTGTCCACAAAAGTGAGGTTTTGATGGTTACTAGATGTACAAATGTTGACTTGTAGTTTGATTGTGATTCATAAAGTTGGACTTCAAGATATGTGTTCATCTTAGATGGTGAAGATACACATTAAGCATAAGTATTATCTCACTATAGAGATATGAGTAATTGAGTAGTAGTAGAACAAATAATTTATGCAATAAATCTGACTGAAACTTGTTTTCAAACCTTGCCTTAGAGTGACTATAAATTACTCTAAAGGGAGATAAGTGTCAAATATATGGTAAATTTTCTTTGAGGGCAAGTGGGAGATTGTTGGGGTTTATGCCCTAAAATCCAATTTATTGGCATGTCATAAATAATTAAATTGTTTAATTATATGAGACTATCTATAAATGAACTAATGGGACATTATCTTAGTTCATGAGATGCATAGTATGTGATTTATGTGATTTAGTCACAGAAGATATAAATCACAAGTTCTTTGTAAACTCAGAAGTTTAGTTCGTAGTCGGTGATGAAATTAGGCGTTTCATCTGCGAAGACTATAACATATCAACTAAGATGATTTGTCTTGATCATGGAAATGGAGATTTCTAATTGGTATGTTGATATGTTTTAAGAGTTAAGACATATTGAACTGGACCGCTGTGAGATTTACTATTCTCCTAATAACTATCAAATGAATAATAAATTTCACAACTTCTATTTACATCAACTCTAAATCCTGAGAGAATAATAAACCTAATCATGAGATGTAGGTTGCTTTGATATATCAGGAGTGAGATCTATAAGTTACGGTCAAAACCTCATTATGTTGGGCAGCCGCATTTAGTGTTGATGGAACATATATTCTCAAGATGGAATTCATAATCTCTTAACGGAGATATAAAATATTCTCTTGAGATAAGTTTAATGGGTTTGGTTATTCAGAGAGTTGGGCCTAACCACTTTAGTAAGGAGTTACTAAAGTATATATTTATGGAATTGGATTTCATAAATATATGATGAATAACATTAAGGATTAAACCGGGTACTTAAGGACTAAGATGTAGTAATCTTCAAAGTGGCAGTTTATATTCATGACTTTGTATTACTACAAATATTTTAATGAAAGGGTTGCATGTATAATAAAGTCTTGGGATATAATTTATTAATAAGGCCTAGAGTGCAATTATATTCATATAGTGGTATTGAATATAATTAATGGTAACTTTGGACTTGTCAAGAGTTGACAAAAAAGCCCAAGGCTTATTGGAGCTAGAGTCTTATTTGTTCCCTTTTGGTCCCACTCCAAGCCACACACAGGAGCCCAATTGGAATTGCCCAAAAGGCTAGCCTAATTAGATAATCAGTTGTATATAAGGAGAGAAACATATAGAATTTCATAAGTCCCTTCATGAGTCTTTTCATAAGTGTTTTTCATCAAGATTACACATGGAATGAAATGGTTTGTATGTGAGTGTTAGACACTCCCTTGTTCTCTCCTTAGAAACTGATTGAGAGACCACACATCTTGGGCATTAAGTGGAATTGGAGTAAAAATTAAAAGTCTTCCCAAGAACTTCTAATCTTTTGGTTTTGAATTTCACTGCACCAAGGTACGCTTTCTTGTTCTTAAATTCTGAAATTTTCATAGTGCATGTTATCAATTACGAATGAAGTAGATCCGTTAATTTTTCCGCTGCATATGTTTTGTATATGACACGAACTTGTATTTTTCTCAACATTTAATTCTTGCCTGTGGTATCTTGATAATGGTTGTTCTCATCATATGACAGGAGATAAATCACTGTTTAAGTCACTCAAAGAAAAGGTTGATGACTATGTGACTTTTGGCGATGGGAGTCATGCTCAAGTACTCGGCAAAGGGACTGTTAAGATACCTGGGTTACCTCTATAGAAGGATGTCTTATACATCAAAGGACTGAAGGCAAATCTCTTAAGCATCACTCAAATATGTGATGAGGACTTCCTTGTTCAATTCTCAAAGAAAGGGTGCATAATCATTAATGAAGAAGGGATTCAGATCTTTGAGGGAAATAGGAGTATTGATAATTGCTATGGAGTAGTTCCTACGGCCATTTCGTGTAGAAGTACACATGTTGACATGTTGGAACTTTGGCATCACAGATTTGGGCATGCAAATTTCAAACAAGTAGCCAAAGTGTCTAAACTTGAAGCGGTTGAGGGTCTCCCAGAGTTTGGAAAGGTGGAGAAGACTATTTGTGGTGCATGCCAAATGGGAAAGCAAACAAAGGCTAGTCATCACAAAGTGAATGTGATTGCTACCTCACGTTGTTTAGAACTTCTTCATGTTGATCTAATGGGGCCTACAAGAACTGAAAGTTTATGAGGAAAGAGGTACATTATGGTCATTGTTAATGATTTCTCAAGGTACACCTGGGTTGAATTTCTCAAGGTACACCTGGGTTGAATTTCTCAGAGAAAAATCAGAAGCATGTGAGAAATTGGAAATTCTTTGCAAAAGATTACAAAACGAGAAAGGAGTTCCTATTGTCAAGATAAGGAGTGATCATGGCAAGGAGTTTGAGAATGCAAGATTTGAGTCATTTTATGAAAAGAATGGCATTAAAAAAGAATTTTCAGCCCCTTAAACTCCTCAACAAAATGGGGTGGTTGAAAGGAAGAATCGGGTGATTCAAGAAATAGCAAGAGTTATGCTACTAAACAAGCAAATTCCTCAAAAGTTTTGGGGAGAAGCCGTGAACACTTCATGTCACATTGGTAATAGAATATTCTTCCGAGTGGGAACAAAAAAGACAGCCTGTGAAATTTGGAAAGGAAAGAAACCCAGAGTGAAGTACTTTTGAGTGTTTGGAAGCAAGTGCAACATTCTAAATGACAAGGAGAACCTTGGGAAGTTTGATGCTAAAAGTGATGAAGGCATTTTTCTTGGGTATTCTACTACTAGCCGGGCTTATAGAGTTTTTAACAAAAGAACCAAGACCGTAATGGAGTCCATCAATGTAGAAATTGATGATGCCATAACTAAGGTAGAGATGGTAGATGATGGAGAAGGGCCAAGCACCAAAACTCCCACTGTTGAAGTCGAAGCTCTTGATATAGAAGTTGAAGGATCTACACCGAAAAAGGAATCGACTCCCGTGAGCTCAAGAGTGGAAACAAAATCAATGCCAAGGACATCTAGACCTTTCACCCCTCTGGAAGTTCATCCTCCCATCTCTCGGAATGATGAAGTTTTTACATCAAAGAAGCCATCCTTAAGAGTGTCCAAGAACCATCATGAGAGCAACATCATCGGGACTTTAGAGGAAGGTCTTCGCCTCATAAAGGGCAACAAACTTCTGGCCAATCATGTCACATACCATTGCTACCTTACCCAATTTGAGCCGAAAAAGGTAAAAGAAGCTCTCCAAGATGAAAATTAGGTTGAGTCCATGCATGAAGAGCTGATTCAATTTGTAAGAAATGATGTATGGGAACTTGCCCCCAAGCCTGAAAATGTTCATGTCATCGGCACCAAATGGATCTTTAAAAACAAGACAGATGAAGATGGAGAGATTATCCGGAATAAATCTCAGTTAGTCGCTCAAAGATACACTCAAGTAGAAGGAGTCAATTTTGATGAATCTTTCGCTCTAGTGGCAAGACTTGAGTCTATTCGAATCCTCATGTCGATTGCATGTACTATGAACTTTAAACTCTACCAAATGGATGTAAAGTGTGCATTTCTAAATGGATACCTGAATGAAGAAGTGTTCGCTGAACAACCCAAAGGTTTTGAGGATCCTCACTTCCCTGATCATGTGTTGAGATTGAAGAAAGCCCTTTATGGCTTGAAACAAGCTCTTAGAGCTTGGTATGATCGACTTACCCACTACCTCCTGGAAAGAGGGTTCAAACGGGGGTATGCTAATCGGACTCTATTTTTCAAGAACGATGAAGATTATCTTCTTGTGGCTCAAGTGTATGTTGATGACATAGTATTTAGAGCTACCATTGATGATCGGGCTATAGAATTCTCTGGGGAGATGAAGAAAGAGTTTGAAATGAGTATGGTGGGAGAGCTTACATTTTTCTTAGGTCTTCAAGTTAAACAAAAGAAGGAAGGCATATTCATTTCACAAGAAAAGTATGCTAGAAATATTGTCAAGAAGTTTGGCCTTGAATCAAAAAAACATGCCACCACCCCCATGAGTTCGTCTACAAAATTGAATGTTGATTCTTCTATAATAGAAGTGAGCCCAACCTTGTATAGGAGTACTATTGGGAGTCTACTCTATCTCATCGCTAGTAGACCAGATATTGCATTTAGTGTTTGTGCTAGATATCAGGCTGCTCCAAAGGAATCCCACTTGACTGCAGTGAAGCGAATTATATGATATGTCAATGGAACTCTGGATTATGGGCTATGGTATTCAAAGGACTCAAATGCTTTCCTTGCTGGTTATTCAGATGCAGACTGGGCTGGCAGTGTAGATGACCGAAAGAGCACGTCAAGGGGCTATTTCTACCTTGGTAACAATCTGGTTTCTTGGATGAGCAAGAAACAAAACTCCGTGTCTCTCTCTACAGCTAAAGCTGAATACATAGTCGCTGGAAGTTGCTGCACACAACTTCTTTGGATGAAGAAGCTACTTCATGACTACAAGATTCCTCAAGATACCATGTGTGTATTCTGTGATAACACCAATACCATAAATCTCTAAAAGAATCCAGTTCAGCATTCGAAGTCAAAACACATAGAGATACGTTATCACTCCATCCGAGATCTCGTGGAAGATAAAGTGGTGTGTCTTGAATTCATACACACAGACAATCAAAAGGCGGACATCTTCACCAAGCCTCTTGATGGTCCACGATTTGAATCACTCCGTAAAACCATTGGAGTTGGTACAATTCCTTGACTCTCTTGTGTGTTGTGTGTCCTATCTCTCTATTGCATCGTAATCTCTCTATTGTTGGACACACACTCACTTGTTGGCTATTTGTATAGCATATTTTGTTTGTTTATTATTACTTTAAATGCTTTTACATTGTTGTTTGTGATCAATCTTTTCTTACTTTTGTGTCAAAAATCCAAAAAACACATAACAAGTAGAAAATCCAAAAAGTTTGATCAACTTTGATGAGTTTTTGTCTTAAACCTATTTTGGTTTGTACCTTTGTGCAAATGGCTTTGTGCATCTAAGAGCATAGCTTGTTTCATATGCACTCATATCATTGTGAGAGAATGTAACACCCCAAACCCAAACCAAGGATTTGGATGCATAACCTGTCTCAGAAATAATCAACAATAATATAATGGAACAGAGCGTAATCATAATCCTCAAATAAACATTTATCCATCACCATATTTCCTTATAAATTCGTAAAACACAAAATCCTCCACAAATAAAGTCTATAAATACAATCTCAAAATAGTTCCACAATGTTAAACTCATTGTCCTGAAGAAATTTTATTAAAACAATTCACCAACTAGCATAGCTCCAAACGAAGTCGTCAATCAAAGGTTCCACTGATCTACCACCAAAAGACACTCCATAACTCTAATCTGAAAGGATGGAAAAAGGGGTGAGCTAAAGGCTCAATAAGAGACTACAAACATGAGGATGTCTTCCAAAAACAAAACGATAATATCATTGACAAAATATAGTCATCACGATACAATTAAAATTAGTTTAAACTGTAATATAATATATTCTATAAAGCTGTTAAAATAAAACACTTCACTATAACACTGTAAACATTAATAAAATAATGACCACATTTATATGCCAATATGCACCAAATAGGTAGAAACAATTTTATTTTGAAAATAAGCAATTTTCCACCTAAAAGAAAAGTAGTAAATAAACAGTAGTTCAATATGAAAAATATTAGTCAAACACAGACAAAAGCTGCTAAACACTCGGTGGGTGATTTCCCATGGGAACAATAACACTAACCTCAAAGAGGCAACACTAGCTCCGAAGAGCAACAATAACACTGCACCACACCACACTAACACTACTTCGGCCGAAGACCAACACTTAACCCTGTGTTGGCAAAGGTTGCAGACTGTCTAGTTGACCATTTGAAACACTCTTGACATATACAGTTTCACAAAATATACAATAAATAATAGAGTTTGAGTATGTATAAAGCACTAACAATGGTATAAGTCTTTGAAACTTCACTTTTGCAATTATGTGTATGTATATATATATAAATATATTTTTACCACAATTATATATATATATATATAAATATACGTCTTGAGAGACGTCATGTGTTGAAATCTACTTACCTCTAGTGGCTAAACCAAGCTTCACTTCAATTGCTCGAAACAACGTCAACTAGAACCTAAATAATAATTAAACAATTCAATAAGGGCAGGTTCTTTAATAACCACAAAGTCCTCTTGATAAAACTGTCAGTTCGTTTAGACCCCTTAACCCAACAGATTAACCTAGAGAATTAGCCAAGTTATTAACTTAGGTAATTTAATTAAACTAGGTTAACACAAATAAATATAAAAACAATAAAGCAGCGGAAAATAAACAACACAAAGATATGATGACCCAGGAAACCACACCGGTAAAAACCTGGGGAGGATTTGACCTAGCTATCCTCAAGGTAAACTGAATCCACTATGAAAGAATTGAAGTTTACACAATAGACTTAGACCACTAACGTCATATTGCTACCTGCCTGTAGGAAACTTACTACCATGACCCCATGATAGCTCCGAGATCCACGGACTCCTTCTTTCCGGAATTCTTCAGCAAATCCACAAGCGCACCTGCTTGTATATCTTTGTGCTCTTTGATTCTGCAACTGTAACGATCTACACAACTCTCGACATAAATCTCAAGTTTGTAAACCCTAAGTGTATGTGAAGGTAAACACCTCTAGATCTCACAATGAGATTCACAAACACAGCAAAACAGAACACTAAAAACGTGGCTAGGGTTTTCCCTTTTATACTTAGGGTAAACATAAAACCCTATACATTAAAACGGGCTTGGGCTGAGTTGGAAAATTCTGCAGAAAAACGTTCTGTGCGATTTTCGATCGATCGAGTCTAATTTTCGATCGATCGAGTCTCACAGAAAGTTACAAGTAATTCTGCATAAAAACTCGATTCCAACTTTACAATAAACCCCATACTTTGAGCAAGTCTAACACACGACTCAACATTGTTTTGATCATGGTTTGCCAACATACAAAATGAAGTTCTAAATACATTAGATCCTAGTCTTTAGAACCTAACAAACTCCCCCTTTGGCAATCCGTGACAAAACACAGACTAAACAAAATGCTCAAAGTTACAAATTGAAAAAGCCCATTACAAAAAAAATAGCCACTTAACAATTCAACCTAAACGACTATCCAACAGTTGCAAGGTAGACAGCAGCTCGACTGAAAACAACCTGTATATTCCTGTAACACTTAACAAACACATAAACGCATGTGTGGAACAAAAACAGGAAATACATAACTAAAAATTTCTTAATTTCACATGACACAAAAAAAACATATATCATGAATAACATCATCAATATAAGTCAATAAGCACAGTAACATAGTGAAATAAGAAAACATATACATAACAATGTATCTCAACAAAAATATCTCCTAATCAAGAGCTAAAAATGTAAATACACAGTGAAGCACCTAGATACAATCTAATAACTCCACAAGCTCCGTAGTATCACTACTAAGAAGACAAACACTCCCCCTAAAATGTAAATCCCCTCAACAAAAAACTACAATGCACTCCCCCTTTTTGTGACGAATTGCCAAAGGGCACTCACTCATCATCAAAAGGAGGTGGAGAAGATCGACGAGAGCTCGCCAAATCCGCTCGCAATGCACGAAGCTCATCGAGGATGTCCACCAAAAGCTGACCATGAGCCGCCTGAACGGTCACGACAGTGTCAAGCGTCCGACGAAGGTCAGAAACCTCATCAAACGGTGGAGGAACATCAGCAGCAGCAGCAGCACCAGCAGGATCCGAAGAAGTCCCAGCTGCAAAAGGATCTGCAGAAGAAGAAGAAGGGGGTGGAGTGACACCGGTAGGCTCTACCCTAGCACGCTTAGAGCTAGCTCGAAGTTGAGCAGCCCTTTGCCTCAAAAAGGTAGCACCTATAGGAGCAATAACATGAACAGGCTCGGAAGCAGGATACTCACCAAAACCAAGAAAGAGAAGAATCCTATGAATAAAAACAGGAAAAAACAAAGCATGAGCCTGAGAACTAGACCTATGAACCTCGTTCAAAGAACGAAGGAACATATGCGGAAAACTGATAGGAGCATCAGTGACCAAAGCATACAGAAACACACATCGCTCAAGAGGGACGGTGTGAACATGAGTAATCGGCCACAAAGAATGACATGCTATCCGAAAGAAAAGATAGTGCAACTCAAACAGCTCAGCAGACGAGATCCGAGGATCAGAACCCCACTGGATAGAAGTACCAGTGATGTATGACAAGACGTCATCAAGGGGAGGAGACTCCTCGTAAGGAAAGACGGGATGGTCCACAATGGGCACCCCAAGAGCATCCGACACCACCGAAGGGGTAATGCGGTACTCGACACCACGTAACCACACCTTGACTAAGGTGTCGTTATCGTAGACATGAATAGAGAGGTTCGAATAGAACTCTCTAATCAAAGAAGCAGGAGGAGGATGCTCAAAGTCTAGAAGAGGTAACCAATCCCGACGCTCAAAGTTCCTACGAACCTCAGGATCTAACTCATCCAAGATAACCCTACGCTCAGCCCAAATCTGACGCCTAAGATTAAGGGTCTCATATGTAATCTGGTTAGACTCACTAGGAAATCTCTCGGTGTCAAAAGATGGAGAAGGATCAACAGTCCTATGGGCTCGAGTTTTCCTAGGCATAGTGCTAAGGAAAAGAAACAGACACAGAAAGAAAAGAGCAAAAACCAAAACCAAGAGCAGACTGCAAGTTAGCACAGCATAAAAAATATAGAAAATATCAAATCTATATGATGCATGAGCATGAACAGAAAATGATGCATGTACTAATGCAGTGACATGTTCAATTTTGATTCAAATTAACAAAATTGGCTTGAGCAAGCAAAGTGTATCAAAAATACCCAATTTGAAAAACCCTAGTTTTCAAAACATAACAAATTGATAAATTGATCAACACAATAGTCAATTAACTCAATATAATGATCAAATTAATCAATCTAACAAGCCAATTTTATCAATTTCAACCCAATTGAACAAAATCCCCAATTTATTCAAATATAAGCCCTAGAATTTCAAATTTTCTTCAAAGCACCAAATAAACCAAATTAATCCACATGAGGTGCTTAGGAAAGGTGTCCCCACAAAAACCCATAAAGAATTTGAGAAAGAATCACTCCAAAACAATCCCAAAAATAGAAAAACCCAAAATTCCGAAATTACCCAAATATGCATAAAAAAAATGCATGAAAATAGAAAATAAATGCAAAAGGAAGGGTATAAGGGACTTACCAGCTGAGGGAGAGAGAGATTATGCAAATAAAGTGGAGGAAAACGACAAAAATCCCAAGAATAGTGCTGACCGGTTGGTAGGAAACCAAAAAGAGTTTTGAAAAGTTTTGAAAAAGTGAAAAGACACTTGAGAAACTTTCTTTTTAAAAAAACAGCCGGCACGATTTTCGATCGAACGAAAATTATATTCGATCGGTCGAAAACTTATTCGATTGATCCAAAAACAGCTTGGATCGATCGAACCAACCAGAGAGTTTTCTGAACAAATTTAAACATTTTCGATCGGTCGAAAATCAGTTTCGATCGATCGAAATTCTGAAAAAAACAGTGTTTTGAAAAACCAAACATTTTAAACCAAAACTCCTCAAAGCAGCAGATTTTTAAAATCAAATGCATGAGTATGAGATGATATGATTTTCAAAAACACAAGTATTCAACCCAGATTCCTCAACCAAAATTTTTCTCTCAATATACCAAAAAAAATATAAACAAGCAAACATGTTCGGCATCAATTTTCAAAGAATTCTCAAACTTGGTTGGTCAGACCAAAAACACACACAATAACATGTACACAATTTTAGCAAAGATTAACTTGTGTAGTGTGTGCAACTAACATAAGCTTGAGAAACATGTGAGGTGATATACACATAGAGATCAATCACAATTTCTACAAAATCCACCACATGAATTTGAAAGAGACTATCCCTTAAAGAGTTACATCATATAACTCCCACATCTCCTAGAGTAAAAGCTTGCAATCATGTAAGTTTCTTGATTTGCCTCATTATTCAAATTAATTGATTAGAAACTTAATAATAGCCGGGATAATGTACACACCAATTTTATGAATTTGTGAAATTATTATAGCCCAATAATGTACACACCAATTTTAATAGAGGCTACACCTTATGTTCTTTTTGTGCATGTGCTACACTTTCTCGAGCACAAAATCTTATGATATGCACTAAGGTGTTCATGATTGGCTAATACACAGTGGTGAGATAGTTATTTATGCCTTTCTCATTAAGTTCAAGTCCAACAATCAAAGACATACAACTTCAAAATCAAGATCATGTGATCAACAAATATAGCATCTTCCCACACAACATGCACAACAAGACTTTAGCTAGTAAAGTGCAATAAATAAGTGCATCAAAGCTAAACAAGGTACATAAACATGTTATGCAATAATTGATAGACCAACCTTGTCTTCAAATTCAAGGAAAAAATAGCAAAAACACAATTTGCAACAAAAATTTTTTTTTTTTTTTTTTTATTACAACAAAAAAAAACAACCTAGAATGAAATGCATGAATGCAATGCAATGCAAATCCTAGAAACAGAGGTCACAAAAGATATAGCAAAAAAGCACAAGGACCATGTCAGACAGACTCAATTAGGTTGAGCCTTTTTGCATCCAAGACTTCTTAGATGCAACTCTTACATTGGAGTTATGATTCATATTCGAATTCTGAGCAACTCCAGGATTGGAAAAAAAGGTTTAACGCCTTTACCAATTCACCAATCAGTACCATAGGATCACGTGCTTGAGGCACAGGTACTGTAGTTTTATTTGCTCGCTTCGCAGCTTGCAACTTAAAACAATTTGGACGTATGTGTCCAGGTTTTCCACAAAAATGACAAACCCATGCAGGCTTATCATGCAATTTGCCCTTAGTCGAAGTAGAAGCTCTAGAATGAGAAGCATGAAGATCAACCCTAATTTTTCTAGGTGGAGTAACATTCAAAGGATTGACAGGTTCACTCACCACGGGTTTGACAATCTCACTCTTAGAAGGTTCAGAAGAAGGAACAAATTTAGTGGAAGAAGGTTCAAGTACAGAAATACTTTCCTCATAACCTAAACCAGATTTATCAGAAGGAGACTTTTGAATACTCAGCATGTGATCAAGTTTGGAGCTTGCAGACCTATTAGTTTGTTCTCTAGCAACAGACAAATCATGTTCCAAACATTTAACTTTCTCAAGCAAGAGCATGTTCTCAGTTTTCACATTATTCAAAAGCTCATTTGCATCAAATAATTTAACAAGTAAATTTTTCTTTTCAAGATCAAGAGATGCGATTTTCTTTAAGCCTAACTCAACATTCATAGCATCCTTTGCAGCAACTTTGCAAAGTTTATTGTAGGCTTCCTGTAGATCTGCATCCTCAGAGAGTTCCCCATCAGAAGGGTTCTCTTCAACAAACAAGCTTTCATTGACTACCGTGGTAGCAGTGAAAGCAATAAAGTTTCCATCCTCATCACTTGCGGATTCATTGTCGGAAACTTCGTCATCACTAAGGGTTACAGCCATAGCTTTACCCTTAGACCTCAAATAAGTAGGACATTCAGACTTTAAATGACCATACCCTTGACAACCATAACATTGTTGTCCCAAAGAATTATTAGAAGATTGACCTACTTTTTCCTTAGGTTTTTCAAAGTTATTAACCTTAGTGGGTTCATTCTTCCTAAAACTTCTAGGTTCAACAGTGTTCTTGCCTCTTGCCCTTCTATTACTATTTCTCAGAAAGTTTCTAAAGTTCTTGGCAAGATAGGCAATCTCTGTAGCAGAGAGATCATCATCAAATCCACCATCCTCAATATCATCAACAGACTTAAGAGCCATTGATTTGGATTTGTTAGTTTTAGGGAGGTCTAACTCATAGGACTGAAGAGATCCTACAAGTTCATCAACAGGGATGGAGTCCACATCCTTACTTTCAGTAATGGCAGTCACTTTGGGTCTAAAATCTTCAGTTAAAGATCTAAGAATCTTCCTAACAATTTTAGGTTGATCATAGATTTCACCCAAATTATAAGCAGAATTAACAATATCATTCAACTTAGCATAGAACTCATCAAAAGATTCATCATCATTCATTCTAATGCTTTCAAATTTAGAAGTTAATTGCTGCAGTTTATTTATCTTAACTGCCTTTGTGCCTTCATGCACAGTCTGGAGGATATTCCAAGCAGTATGAGCAACCTCAACATTAGAGATTCTCTTAAATTCCTCCATGGAAACAGCATTAAAAATAGCATTCATTGCTTTGCTATTAAAAGCGGCTGCCTCCTTCTGAGAAGTTTGCCACTCACTCACAGGAGTAGTGGGCTTCTCCCATCCGTATTCAATGGAATTCCACACCCTCTCATCAATGGATTTTAGGAATGCTTTCATCCTTACTTTCCAATAGGCATAGTTGTTTCCATCAAAGTGAGGAGGAACAACTAGAGAGTGTCCGTGTTCCATGACAACAGGGGTCAAGGATCAGCTCAAAGATCAAAGGATCAAACACAAAAGCTACCCGCTTTGATACCACTTGTCAGTTCGTTTAGACCCCTTAACCCAACAGATTAACCTAGAGAATTAGCCAAGTTATTAACTTAGGTAATTTAATTAAACTAGGTTAACACAAATAAATATAAAAACAATAAAGCAGCGGAAAATAAACAACACAAAGATATGATGACCCAGGAAACCACACCGGTAAAAACCTGGGGAGGATTTGACCTAGCTATCCTCAAGGTAAACTGAATCCACTATGAAAGAATTGAAGTTTACACAATAGACGTAGACCACTAACGTCATATTGCTACCTGCCTGTAGGAAACTTACTACCATGACCCCATGATAGCTCCGAGATCCACGGACTCCTTCTTTCCGGAATTCTTCAGCAAATCCACAAGCGCACCTGCTTGTATATCTTTGTGCTCTTTGATTCTGCAACTGTAACGATCTACACAACTCTCGACATAAATCTCAAGTTTGTAAACCCTAAGTGTATGTGAAGGTAAACACCTCTAGATCTCACAATGAGATTCACAAACACAGCAAAACAGAACACTAAAAACGTGGCTAGGGTTTTCCCTTTTATACTTAGGGCAAACATAAAACCCTATACATTAAAACGGGCTTGGGCTGAGTTGGAAAATTCTGCAGAAAAACGTTCTGTGCGATTTTCGATCGATCGAGTCTAATTTTCGATCGATCGAGTCTCACAGAAAGTTACAAGTAATTCTGCATAAAAACTCGATTCCAACTTTACAATAAACCCCATACTTTGAGCAAGTCTAACACACGACTCAACATTGTTTTGATCATGGTTTGCCAACATACAAAATGAAGTTCTAAATACATTAGATCCTAGTCTTTAGAACCTAACAAAAACAATTCCTCAACCACTATGAAGATTTGGCAAGATAAAATTTAACGTGTCTTTCTAATATAACTCCAAACCTATTCTAGATTAAAATAATAGTATAGCATTCCCTAACCTAACATCTAATATACCTATATATATATATATATATATATATATAAAAGAACACGTAATCCACCTGATGAAAATCACCCAAAGACATCTAATATCACAATTCTCCTTCTCGGCCAACAACGTGAAAGTGAAAGTCAAATAGAAACACAATTCGGCTATCAATTCAATTGATATTCTATAAGGAGGAGATGTACTCCACGTACATATAAGGATTGATTCAAAATATTGAATAAAATAATGCATGGCCAATAAACTTCCATGAAATTCCACTCCTATGCAATAACAACTCTAAAAATTGGACTAGCAAAGTGACCAACGTTTCCTCTGGAGATGTACTCCACGTACATATAAGGATTGATTCAAAATATTGAATAAAATAATGCATGGCCAATAAACTTCCATGAAATTCCACTCCTATGCAATAACAACTCTAAAAATTGGACTAGCAAAGTGACCAACGTTTCCTCTAAATCCAAAAAGGTGTCCAGTGAAAACAATACTTTAATCTATAAAGGAGGTTTACCTCAATCCCAAAATAAGGTTGCTGGCTGCCCAGGTGAAGTGCACGGCCTTCAAATTTTTTTTTTTTTTTTTTTTTTTTTTTTGTCTAGCGTCTTTCTCTCTACCTATCCCCAAGAAGCCCTAATTTTCTGTTATATTAAAGCTGTTTTCACTTGGGCTGAAAATTTAGAAGCCCACTAAAAACTAAAATAAGCTTCCAAGACCTACCTTTCCACTAAACTCATTATAAGGTTGTTTAAATAGGCTAAAACCCTAAAGAATTCCAATAACAATTAAACTCCTAGCCCAAGTAGGTTTTAGTCTCTTATCCTTTTCCTTAACTGATAAGGAGACCAAAAGTTAAATTTAAATACACCACAAAATAATTATTCACGTTACCCCTTATTATTATTATTATTATTATTATTATTATTATTATTATTATTATTATTATTATTATTATTATTATTATAGAAATCACAATATAAAATAATATCTCCTCCAAAACAAATTAAGCAATTTATCAAATCTACTCTCTAGAAGCAATTAAATTAATTTTAAGTGAGACAGGTGTTACAGAGAAATCTTGAAATCTATGTGATTGTTGTAAATCGATTTTCAAACTTGTCATGAATGATTAGTCAATGGTTTTGTCGATCTTGAGACATGCATAGACTTGTGTCTATATATCTTCCCACTCTTTATGTTATTGTTTTTGCTTAATGAGCTCAACAAATGTAAATCTCCAAATGAAAAGAGATAACGAGCTGCAAAAGCCTGTCGCACATACTAGTATTTGACTAGGAAAAAGGGAAAGTGACTCAAAATATAATGTATGATGCCCAAAAAGCCAAAGGCTATCTCATTAAATTGAAATATCAAAAATTTCAGACATCGATCTCCAAAATAAGATGCTATGATTCAAACAGATCAAATGAAAGGTTGAATATGGAGCCAAATGAAAAGCTTCAACGTTATGTTATCAAGTTTTTATGGGAGGTCATATATGCATATTTCTATAATTGAGATGGGTCACAATATCTAGTCCAAATTGTGTCTGCCTTGGTTGAATTGATCATTAAAGCTTCACATTAGACTAAGGTCTATCTCATTGATGATATCCACACACATTACACTTGTCTATGTTCATTGAATTCCTTATTCATTCGTGTAATTGTACTTGATAAAATGAGTTTCACATGCTCAATTTTTGTTGATCAAGCTCAAAAAGATTTTGAGTGTTTTTAGTTTTTTTTGGAAAGTTTTTTGTTTTAGCAAAAACGTCAAAAAATTTCAAAAACTGATGTGTCCTGTCTTGACGACTCAGTCGCGGGTCTGTCCAGTCGCATGCCCCAGTCTCGAACTCAATATAGTAAGGTTTCACGTTTTACTGGTGGGTCAATGCCCTAGTCGCAAAAAATACTTAGAAAATTTTCTCAAAAGTCTGGGCTTTAATGTTTCTCGCAACTTGATGTGGCGACTTTATCGTGAGTGGAGGCTCAGTTACGAGAATTACACAGAAAGTTTCGCGGCTCAGCTCGCGTTTATCTTGCGGCTTGAACTTCCAGTCGCGAAAAACACTTAGAAAACTTTTCAAAATTCTTCTTTGAAGTGTTCTGGCAGCTGGACCTGGCGACTTGCACCCGACTTGACTCAGTCGCGAAATTCGTGTGTTTTGCTTTTTCAAGGGTATTTTTCTGGACAATTTTTTTTTTTTTTTATCTCTAGCATCTTGTGTCTGTTCATCGTCTTGATTCTCTTTCCCTCTTCCAAACTCACCGTGTTCACACACAAAATCTCCACATCTCTATTCAGCAATCTTCAAGAAAAGGCATGAGCTTTGCTTCTTTCTCAATATTGTTAACTATCTGTGCTATATTCTCTTGAGATTGTGTATTTCTGTTGTTATGAGTTTGATAGATGCTTGACTATAGGTATCTCATCTTTCGGCTTAATGGGTGTGCGATTCCTTGACAGTTTAGTCATGATTTTCTCTACTTTGCTTGTATATGGTGTTAAACATGATACACCCATACACATTGTCATAAATGAGTCCTATTTCTCATGATTTTAGGGATTTATGCCTTTTGTTTTGAGACTACCATGGTACTAATACGGCTTGTTGTCGTGTGTGGTATTTCTTGCCTTTTGGTGTATTGTGATGCAGGGTGTAAATGTCTCCATTTAAGAAAGCAGCTGTGAAAGGGGGTTGCAGTAAAGGAAAAGAACCTGTGATAGATATTGATGACCTACCTCCTCGGTCAAAAAGGACCCGTTCCCCTTCAGGAGTGTATGATCCCAACAAGTTCAGATCCTTTGCTGCATTCCAAACTCATGAGAACTATTTCAGAGACGCAACACCACTGGTTGTTGAAAGGGCCGTTGATCAACCATCTCTAATTGACACAACCATTCCTAAATGGTTTGCCACAAAGAATTGGAACTATCTTCTCTCCAATCTTGATGATGCATATGAGAGTCTTGTGAAAGAATTCTATGCCAATGCCATTGTTGAAGGTGAAGAACTCAAATGCTGGGTTCAAGGAAAGAGTTTCTCAGTGACTCCTGCTTATCTATCTGAAATCCTTCATATCAATCGGCCGATTCTTACTTGTCCCCCAGTATATGATAACTTGAATCTGGATAAGGAATTACTTCAAGATGCACTTGGAAGAAATCTGGAATTCTCCCAAAATAGGAACTCAGTCAAGGTCTCCTCTCTCTCTCCAGAATTACGGGTGCTAACAATAATCATGTTCCACAATCTCTACCCTCTCTCCGGCACAAGGTTCATAAATCTCGGTAGAGCCTTGTTCCTTCATGATTTGATCACGGATGAAGAGATCGATATCTGTGCTCACATTTTTCAAATCTTATGCAAAACTGCTGCAAGAACTGAATCTCGAAACTATGTTCCTTTTTGCCGTCTCATTTCAAGAATATTGAAACTCAAAGGCCTCCATCCAATGCCAAATGAGACTCCCTACCCAACGCCTTGTCCAATCAACATTCGTACACTTAACGCTAGCATTGATCACAGCTGAAAAGGAATCAAAACAAAAACTCCAGATTCTCATCATAGCTCACGCTTTAGCTCATCCTCCCATGACAAGAAGCTAGACAACATTATGGCCTCTGTCCATGATATAAGGACCAAAATGTCCAGCCTTGCCTCTCTCCTGCATCATCACAACATCCGGTGTGATACGAAGTTTACTTCTCTTCAAACCTAATTGGATGAAATTCAGCGAAAGCTAGAAGAAGATGTGCACTAGCTATTCTATAACAAAAAGGGGGAGAAAATGATGATGATGATAGGGGAGTATAATGAGAGGGGAGGAAAAGCTGCATCAAAGGGGGAGTCCTTATGTTTAGATTACTTTACTTTTATTAGCTTCAGTTTATTTTGTACCTTGCTTTTGTAATCATATTTTGTATCGTTTGCATTTGTGGCATTTGGTTATATTTGTACCCTTGCTTTGTAGCTAGTACTTTTAGTTAATGTTTTGCATTTCCTTAAGTACATCACTCTTGTACCCTTTGTTGGATTTGTATCCTTAATGCAATTACCTTGTGTTGTTGCATTGGTTGAGTGTTGGACATGCAAATGATACTTTGTATTAAGCTTATTAGATTACATGTTCAGATGTTCATTCCATATGTGAATGAGCATTATGATCACTATTTATAGTGATTGTTTGCTTTTGGTCAAGCCTTGATTTATTGCTTTAATCATTATTGCTTGATCGCCTTGTGCTTGCTTCATATGCAATACAAGTTTTTCTGCATACAATGATCTAATTGTGTGATTGCTTTGTAAGAGATTCTTGTACTTATGATTCAAGAGCTTCACAGATTCTAGAGTTATGTGTGAGTGAGTTATATTCAACTGTTCCCAACTCACGCATTAAGTCTAGAGTTTGTTGTAGGGTTTTGTCACGGAATAGCCAAAGGGGGAGATTGTAAGGTTGAAATTTATCAACCATTTTGTTGGCTTTATTCCGTGCCAATTTGCTTGTATTTCAACACTTAGAAACCCTGTATTTAGGTGGGAATCATGTAAGGTTAGTGTGTGAGAGAATATGAAGAAATGCTCAAGACTGTGCAGCAAAACAGGGACTCGCGACTAGAAAGCCATTAGATATTGCACACGAGTGAAGCGTGCAAAGAAGAACTCGCGACTAGATCTTGCAGGTAGCTCGCGACTGGCAAGCCGCCAGAAGCTAAACCGTCGTGCCAGCTGTTGCACTACAGGACACAAATTCTAGTCTAGCCATTCAGTTAGTTCGCGGCTTGAACTCGCGACTCAGGCAAGTTGCGAGGCCAAGCGACCAGCCAGCTCTGTTTTGGAAAAATTGACTCTTCGCATTCCAAACACCCATCAGTATATATACCCCTTATACCCACGAAATGTAGAGAGCTTCCAGAGAGAATTTTGAGAGAGAAACCCTAGAGAAAAACAAGATTGACTCATCCACAATCTACACATAGAGGCTCTTCAAATTCCTCAACTCTCACCCTCTCCATTGTTAGATCCTTGAGAGGTATATTACCCAAATCCTTTTCTCACCATACCCATATCTGTGAGAAGGTCATTTGGTGCTTTGGGAAGCAGTTAGGAAGGAACCAATTTCATATTGGTAGATGCTATGGTCTAGTAACAGAATCCGGTAAGCTAAAGAAGACAAAGGTTCGGCGCAACCTTGTTGGAGCAAGAAGCTTGGAGCGCTTAGGTACACTGGGTAGATTAGGCTTGAAGGGTCTCCTGCTGTCCATGTATCCCAACTTTATTCTTTAGTGGATTATTGACCGCTTGGAAGGCGGCGGAGAGGTTTTACGCCGAGGGCTTTGGTTTCCTCTTTGATAACACATCGTTGTGTTGTCCTTGTGTTTGCATCTCTCTTCCCTTAATCTTTGTCATTCAATTTCTGCTATGGATGTGATTTTATTTGGCTTAGATTATTTATCAATTCTGATTTAAGCTTTTTTTCATTTTCCGCACGTACATCGTTTGATATAAAGCTTGAATTGGTAATTTGTAATTTGGGGGTCAAAACGTTCAAAGTGTTTTTCACACTATTTAAACTTTTAGTGATTAAGTATGGTTTAGAGTGTTTTACCAATTTGGGTTTTGCTTATATTCATATTTCGCACACATATTGTTTGATTATAAGCTTGTGTTGGTAATTTGTAAATTAGGGGTCTAAACGTTCATAGGTGTTTCACACTCTATTTGAACTTTCATTATCATAATAATCTCCTTAAGAGAATGAGAATTTGAATAATAACTTTGAAACTTAAAAATTTTAATTGTACTAAAAGAAAATAAGAAAATATAATGCATAATAACAATAGTTCAAAGTATATGAATCATTTCAAAAAGAACAATATCAATCTAAAGCATCAAAAGTTATAAAATTATATATTTGTAAAAACAGAGCTATGGAAATTACTTTTTGAAATTGTTTAATTTTGAGAGAGAACAAATTATCTACAATATAATTTAGAGAATAAATTATACATATTTAGTATAAGTTTGATATGAGTTTTGACTATCATAATAATCCCCTTTAAGAGAATGAAGAATTTGAATAGTTTATTTGAAACTTCGAAAGTTTAGTTGTAAAAAAAAAAAAATATATATATATATATATATATATATAGCATCATGTAATATAATTTTGAAGAATATGGACCACCTTATAAAAGAATAATATCAATCAAAAACACACAAAATAATAGAATGATATATTGGTAGAGATAGAAAGATGAAAAATAATTATAGAAATTGTTTAATTTTTAGAGGGAAAATATTATCTTCAAAAAGATATATGTTCTTAATGAATAATACATTCCTTAACCATAGAAGTACTGCAGTAAACTAGACGACACTTATTGATGCTTCATGGAAAAAGGAAAAAAAAAATCCTCCAATAGAAATGGAAGCATGGTGGTGGGTGAAGTGGATTCCACTGACAGTATGAAGATTCATTATTGGAAGATTGATAGTTCTCTATGGTAGAACAAAATTCTTTTCCTTTATGTTCTTCTTATCCATTATGATCTATCAAACTGATCCCACATTCATTATTGGAAGTGTGGAAAAAGGAACATGGAAATATTTGATAAAGTGCAAATATGCAGGGTATGTGAATTTAAGAAGCATGTTACATACCCTCCATCAACAATCTCATCAAGGCATAACATAATGAGATCCAAGTTTTCGAGTGCCTCCCTTTTTTCAACAGTGTTCCTACAGCAAGTGAAATAGAACACATAAAACAAAAGCACAAACTAATAAATCTCTTTATCAAAATCAAGAAACAAAAGTGTTGGGACAATCACAATAATAATGGAAATAACACAAAGAGAAATTAAATAATACTTCTGAATATTATTTATAAAGGGAGAAATTACACAACACTATTTGAACTAAGGTGCGGCACTCGCTCTCTTTAAGGAGATTCAAGCCCTTGGTTGGCTAAACTTTGTAACAGGTGTAGACTTTCTCTGACTTGTCTCCCCTAGGATACAACAGCCCAACAAATGTTGTATGGCTAGAACAACTTCTGCACAAAGTGTTCAAGCCTAAAGCTCCACCAGAAAGAACGCTTTTCCTTGCCAAGAACCTCTCTCTTTTTTTTTTTTTTTTTTTTTGTATATTGCAGTAACGTGGATTGGGTCTGAATGAGTCTATTTATAGGATCAATGGGCCTTACGAAATTATTACCCAAATTAATCTAATTAATTAGGTCCATTATTCTGATGTAATGGGTGTTATAAGATTAATTGCTGAATATTAATCTGATAGGTTGGAGTTACACACTTAATTTTCTATAGTAAAAATGGAGTATTAATTCGGGCCATTTACTCGCCAACGGATATGGTAATTATTTTGGATGGACTGTCAAGTAGAAGGATCCAAAAAGCTAATTCATTTCCATTTTTGATACCTCCACCCTTCACCTCTCCCTTACGCACGTATCTAGCTCAATATCTGAGACAATTCATGTTAGCCCATTAATCACCACAATTAAAAAGAATAAAATAGTTTCTCTCCTTTTCAATGTGGGATTAAACATTCTCACTAACTCCTCATCTTCCATATTCACTTCCACATCTTTACATTTATATTGTAACATTTATTCATATTAATCATTTAATATTAGAATACTCCAACAATCCCCCACTCATTTTAGTATTAAATTTTTTAGTTTTAGAGAGATTACCAGGCAAAGATGGGTCACTATGCATCATGAAGGTGTGATCTGCATTGAACCTTCACTTAGTAAAACAACGATCTCAACTCCAGAGTCATAGTGGTCTTCGACTTGAACTAGGACTGCTTTAGGGAAATTAAGCGTCATTGCTTACACATAACAACCTAGGTGTTGACATGAGCTTTTATAGTTAGCATTTTACGGCCGTGTGCTGATCCCAGTTTCATGAGTGTATTTGAGATTAAGTTCAAATCTTATGGGGAGTGGCCCCATCCCCATACTCATATAGGTGAAATTTTGTCAAGGGTGCTCTTGTAATTCTAACACCTCACTCATACAAGCTACAAATTTCATTAAGAGTTTTTACTCAACCTCTCCACATTACAAGATATATGCACTTACATCATAGAGATGAACAATTTAAAAAATTATTTACAAAATAAATAATTAAAAAATAAATAAATAGTGCATTTCTTACGACCATCGTATGATTTGTTTTTCCCATTGAACCCAATTCCCAAGATCTCTGGTCCATGGGTTGGGTATCCTCATACATGGCTCATGATTCTATGGACTTTAGTCTCATCCCCCTCGATGTATTCCAGACCCTATCTTTTTCCAAGGACTTGGTAAATGATCTGTAAGATTATCATTAGATTTAATATAATCTACAGTTATGATGCCACAACTCAAATAAGATTGCACGGTACTGTGCTTTCTTCTTATAGGTCTGTAATTACTATTATAGTAACGGTTTTTAGCTCTACAGTTGCGGCAATGCTATCACAATGAATTAATATAAGTGGAATTAGCTTTTCCCAAAGTGGAATTTCATATAACAAATCTCTAAGCCAATTCGCCTCTTCACTAGCTTAAGCTAATGCTATTAATTCAGCTTCCATTGTTGAATTAGCAATTATTGCTTGCTTTTTAGATTTCCAACAAATAGCACCACTACTTAAGGTAAAAATATAACCAGTGGTAGAGAGAGAATCACCTGACAAAGTATTCCAATCGGCATCACTAAAAGCTTCAATCACAGTAGGGTACTTTTTATAAAATAAGCCATAGCTTTTGGTACCAATTAAATATCTCATGACTCACTCAATAGCTAGCCAATGATCTTCACTAGGCTTGCTAGTAAATCTGCTAAGCACTCCTACTGCATATGCAATGTCAGGTCTAGTACAATCAGTAGCATAACGCAAATTAACAATGATGCTAACATAATCATTTTGATTAAAAATCTCATTATCATTATTCACGGGAAATAAATGAATACTAGAATCAAAAGGAGTAGCTACACTTATGTGATCATGAAAATTATATTTTCTCAACATAATGTGATTGATCAAAAAATATCCCATCATATGTTTTTGTAATTTTCATGCCAAAAATAAAATTAGCCTCACCAAGATCTTTCATATCAAAATACCTTTTAAGCATATTTTTTGTCTCATGTATAACATGCATATTTGAGCCAAAAATCAACATATCATCCACATAGAGGCCAATAATAACATGTAAATTATTCCATGATTTAGAATAAATACATTTATCACGTTCATTTGATTTATAACCATTCTCAATCATGCAGGAATCAAATTTTTCATGCCACTGTTTAGGTGCTTGTTTTAAGCCATATAGGGATTTGGTTAGCTTACATACCTTGCTTTCTTATCCAGTCTCTACAAAGCCTTCAAGTTGATCCATATAAATCTCTTCCTTTAGGTTCCCATTTAGAAAAGCAGTTTTTACATCCATTTGATGAATTTTCAAATAAAAAATTGCAGCAATAGCAATTAACAATCTAATAGATGTAATTCTTGTTACCGGAGAAAAAGTATCAAAGAAATCAAGATCAAATTTTTGTTTAAAGCCTTTTGCAACAAGTCTAGCTTTAAACTTATCTATCGATCCATCCGGTTTCAACTTTTTTCTAAGGACCCATTTACATCCTATGGTCTTACAACCAGGTGGAAGATCTACTAATTTCCAAGTTCTATTAGAAATTAGAGATTCCATCTCATCATTTATAGCATCTTTCCAAAATATAGCATTAGGTGATGTTAAAGCATCTTTTAAATTTTGGGGGTTTTTCTCAATGTTAAAAACATAATAATCAGGACCAAAATCCTTTACAACTCTAGCTCTTTTACTCCTTCTAGGTTCCATTTCAAAATTTTCTTGATTTTGTAAATGAGAAGTAGAAGAACTAGGTTGTGACAAAATATATTCTTCACCCCCACTATTTTTCAATTTAAAGGGGAATTTTTCTTCATGAAAAATTGCATCACCAGATTCAACAATTATTTTTTTTTTCAAGATCAAAAAAATCTATAGGTTGTACTATTAATTGCATATCCAAGAAAAGCATAGGATGTAACTCTTATACCTAATTTAGGTATTTTAGGGTTAGTAAGCCTTACATAAGCAAGACAACCCCGTACTCTTAAATATCCGAAGTTTAGCTTATGTCCTGTCCACATCTCAAAAGGTTTGGTGTGTGACTTTTTATGTGGTACCCTACTCAAAACATGACATGCAGTTAAAATAGTTTAACCCCAAAAATATAAAGGTGCACCAAATTCAATTAACATGGCATTTGTTAACTCAATTAAAATTCTATTTTTTTCTTTCAGCCACACCATTAGAAGAAAGTGAATATGGTGCAGTAGTTTCATGGATAATTCCCAAAGACTGAACAAATGAGTTGAATGCAATTGATTCATACTCATGGCCTCTATCACTTCTTATTCCTTTTATTTTTCTACCGAATTAATTTTTAACTTCTTTGAAAAAATCTTGAAATTTTTCAAAACAATCACTTTTTTTTTTCAACAAATAAACAGTTGTATATTTTGAGAAATTATCAATAAATGTGATAATATATCTATTTCCTCCATGAGTTAAAATTCCCTCAAATTCACATAAATCGGAGTAAATTAACTCAAGAAATTCGGTATTTCTTATAACACTTTTATGAGGCCTTTTTGTAATCTTAGCTTGACTACAAGTTTCATATTTTCAAAATCTTTTGACAGTCTTGGAATTAATCCTAAACTACTCATGATTCCCACATATCTACTATTTATATGACACAAACGAGCATGCCAAAAATTAATAGAAGAAAGCATATTAACTGAAATGGTAGATGCTTTATTATTCTCAACATTCAATTTAAACATTCCATCACAAGCATAATCTTTGCCCACAAATAATCCCTTTTTAGTGATTACATAATTAGTAGATTCCATAGTTTGCTTAAAGCCAGCCTTGTTAAGGAAAAAACTTGACATCAAATTCTTCCTCATGGACGGAGTGTAAAGTACATCTTTCAATGTTAGCACACGTCCAGAAGTGAATTTCAATTCAATCTCACCACTCCCAAGAACCTTGGTTTTACTAGAGTCTCCAAGCATAACAGTTTTTTCTTCTTGAAAAGGAGTGTATAACTTGAACCAATTTTTATCATAGCAGACGTGTCTATTAGCACAAGAATTTGCCCACCACCCTTCAATATATTGCACCATATTGATATCTATAATCATAGCCACTAAAGGCTCTTCGGTTACGTTAGCCTACGGGACAGATTCCCGTTTCCGAAATTTGCAAAATCGAGCAATATTCCCACTCTTGCCATAGATAAAACAAGATCTATTAAATTGATCTTATGAAGGGGGTCCTTGGTTCTTATTGTAATTTTTATTCGGGTTTTCCCTTCCATAAGGTCTATTATTATTTTTAAAGGCTCCCTTTTTAGGCTTCAATTGACAATTTCTAGGAAAATGATTTTTGGGCATATTATTATTGGATGAAATAAGGTTTACCTTTGTGGTGGAATTACCATTGTTCTCTTGTATCATGAGTACATTTTATCCTTTAGCCTCCTCCTCCACACGGATGCATGTGATCAAAGTCTCCAAGGATGTCTCCTTTTGTTTGTGTCACAAAGTCTTTTGGAACTCCTTCCAAGATTGTGGTAGTTTATCAATTTTGCCAGCTACCACCAAATTGTCTCCAATCTTTATGCCTTCGAATCTCAATTCTGCCACGATCATTTGGAAGTCTTGTGCTTGATCTACCACCAATTTTCCATCCACCATTTGGTAACGGAAAAATCTACTAGCAGCATACTTCTTTGCACCAACCTTCTCGATATCATACTTGCTTTGTGTCAGTTCATTTAGACCCCTGTAAACTAGATTGTTTAACCTAATTAATTAACCAAGTGAATACTTAGGTTTATTTTTCAGATCTAGGTTAAAACAAAACAATCATATCAAGTAAAGCAGCGGAAAAATAAATAACACAACGATATGATGACCTAGGAAAACCAAATCGGTAAAAAACCTGGGGAGGATTTAACCTAGCTATCCTCAAGGTAAAATAGCAAATCCACTAGAAAGAATTGAAGTTTACACAATAGCGACTTAGACCACTAACATCCTATTGCTACCCAAGTGTAGGAAACTTACTACCACGACCACGTGACAGCTCCGAGACCACGGACTCCTTCTTTCTTTATTCTTTGCAAAACACAAACACCACCGTTTGTGACTTTGAGATCCCACTCAAAGGTTTAGCAACACAAACTCTCCTGTTTGTGACTCCAAGACCACCCTTGAAGGTTTAGATCATCAGCACCTTTGATGACTAGACAAGGCAGCAACTTCAGCAATACCGGATCTTGAGATTCTTCAAGGAACAACACCGGTAGAAGTTATAAGAGAGGTTTTAGGAACAAAACCCTAAATACAAAAGAGACACACTCTTCTCTCTCTAAAAAGCCTTATAAAAAACATGCTTAGGGTTTTCTTTATATAGTGGAAGAAGTAGATCTGAAACCCTAATCCTTAATGGGCTAGAACTGCTGTTTGGGCCAACTTAAAATTCTGCAGATACGACTTTCGATCGGTCGAGCCTGTTTTTCGATCGATCGAACCAGGCAGATTCTGAAATCTTCTTTCTGCAGCTTACATGTTCTTGTGTGCTCACGATTTGCCAATTGTTCTAAGCTCTTAGAACCTAACACTTTGTAAAGCTTTTCGTATTTTCTTAGCAGAATTATAAGTTGTATCATAATAATCATAGAAATGATCGGCAAGACAATTCAAAAAATAAGAGCGACAATTATATTCATCTTTTGTACACATATCTATTTTTTCTTGATAGAGACTATATTCTTCCTCACTCATCTCATTGGTAGGAATTTTTTATGGATTCTTGTCAGTAAGGATGTAAGCGACTTTGAAAAGACTCAAGTAGAAGAGGACATTTCCTTTCCACCTCTTGAAATGGACTCCCTTAAAGCGAAAGGGCTTGTTGAGATCTCCAACAGGCTCATTTGGTTTCTCTTGTGTAGGCTCCATGTGTTGAATCTCCTTAAAATTGTTGGTGCAATCACAATAATAAAGGAAATAACACAAAGAGAAACTGAATAATATTTCTGAATATTATTTATAAAGAAAGAAATTACACTATACTATTTGGACTGAGGTGCAGCATTCGCTCTCTTTAAGGAGATTCAAGCCCTTGGTTGGCTAAACTTTGTAGCCGGTGCAAACCTTCTCTGACTTGTCTCCCCCAGGATACAACAACCCAACAAATGTTGTATAGCTAGAACAGCTTCTGCACAAAGTGTTCAAGCCCAAAACTCCACAAGAAAGAACACCCTTCCTTGCCAAGAACCTCTCTATTTTGTTGGAGTAACACAGTTAATGCTGAAAAAAGGAGTTTCTGAAGAATGAAAAGGCCCAAACAGATGCTCCATTAAGTGGGTTAATGGCTCTTTATTTTCCATAGTAAAAATAGCCAACGGATTTGGTAATTATCCTGAATGTGCACGTATCTAGCCTAATATCTGAGACAATTCATATTAGCTCATTAATAACCACAATTAAAAAAAAATAAAATAGTCTCTTTCATTTTCAATATAGGATTAAACATTCTCACTAACTTCTCATCTTTCATACTCACTCTCATATCTTTACATTTATGTTGTAGCATTTATTCATTTTAATCATTTAATATTAAAATGCTCCAATAAAAAGTTAATTATGACAAACAATACCTCAAGAGAAGGGCAACTGCATCAAAGAATCCCTGAAGAACTATAGCTAAGATGAGTTCGTATTCATCATCACCTCCAGTCACAAAGAAGTGCAGGTCCTGGACTAACTTGTTGATAACAATGTTGTTCTCAAACATAGCTATCTCAGCTGCAGACAGTAATACAGCAATATATCAATAATTCAAGTCTCAGGCTGTGTACCATATTTACCAGGCTTCATCAACCTTTATAGAGGGTCCTATCACCAATGGCAATACTAATATTCTGTGTTGTTATCGAGTCCCAAACAAAACTTTTATTGGTCAAGTAGAATAAATGAAAGATGCGATATAGTATGGCTATTTAAACTAAAGCCCATGCTTGTCTCTTTTAGCTTAACGTTCACAAGAATATGCACTTGTGGCTTCCAGCCCTGGGGCTAAAATATGCAGATGTGTAATCATTGCTTTACCAATCCTTTTGACACCAGTAAGAAGATGCTTATATAGTTGATCTCAAAGCCAGGAAAAATTAGAACTAAAAGTAAAATACGAGAGAGATTAAATTAAAAACGGACCTGGCGTAAAAGGGTCTATTTACACCCTCCAATGACATGATGCCACCTCATATTTTTACATATTAAAACAATAAACTTAACACACACGATCACTCCCTCACAAATACCAACCCAAATCTTCAGAAATCAAAACCAAGTTTCACCGTGAAAATCACATGATGCTCATTGTCTGAAAGTGCCACCACGACCAGGTGGTTGTGGTCAATACCTCACTGAAAGCACAAACCCAAAGTCTCTCCCTCCGCCTCTGGTTGTTTACACTTTCTTCTTCTTCTTCTTCTTCTTCTTCTTCTTCTTAGCAAATGCCAATCAAAACATTGTCTGATATATAATTCTTGGTCATACCCACTTTCCATTATCTCCGGATCTTTCTTGCTTTTTTTATTTTTTTTTATTTTAGTGTGTTTAAATGTTATTTTAAAATAAAACTAAAAATTTTCTAGGACGGGTTAAGTAGATTCACATGGCTAGTGTGAAAGTGAAACAAAAGCCATTCTATTTTCTTTTTTTCCTGATAATGCTGAAACCATCCTTCTCCTTGTTAATGTTGGCCATTTTTCTTAGTTCCAGTTACTTGGAGTTCCTGTTTTTTCTGCAGACGTCGGATTTAATTTTTTTTAACTTAAATTTGGTATTTGTGAGTGAGTGGTAGTGTGTGTTAACTTTTATTCTTTATTGATTTATCGGTAAATAAATTTCAGCTCCCATAGTCCACACTAGACACACTACAATGAAAATCTAAACCAAGTCTCATCTCCGTTCAGTGTCTGGTAGCCAATAGCCAAGAAAACCAAAAGGAAAGTGCTCTTCTTCACAAAGAATCCCAAAATAAAACCCAATGGCCTTGATCCAACCACATCGGCCAAGGACCTAGCCTCCACCACAAAATTGCCATGAACCGCCACATTAAACTACCAATACTCATATCAGCCAAACCCAAACCTAAAATCCAGTCAACCCAATTGCCATTAACTCATAGAAAATTGCTGACCTACCGCCACAAGAACTTCATCACCAAATAGAAAGATGATCGAGGAAGAGATGAGAGAAATTTGATATGAGGTAAAAAAATACTGAAAGAAAGAGAGAGATTCAAGAGCGTGATTAGATCCAAGGAAAAAGAAATAGAAATGAGAGAGAGAAAAAGTCAGCTGAGAGAGAAAACATGGCCCATGTGCGAGAGAGAGGGATGTGTAAAATGTGGGAATGGTAGAAGTTATTAGGAAAATGCTGACGTGGAGGTTTTTTATTGGAGGACGTCAAATCAATGTTTACGCCCAATCTGGACCAAAGTTACACTCAATACCAAAACCTGTATTATACTTTTGAAGTGGTGGTTGATGGTTTTGGCTAACTGTTGTTAGCATACAAATAGCACAGGGAAAATAATGCAAGAAATACACAAAGGCTAACATTTACCTATTAAAAAAGTACACTAGAGCTAACTGTTCTTATCACACAACTATACAGAATGTAGTGCAAGCAATACACAAAAATGCCCTTGGAAATTGGAGATGTTCAAGGGTAGAAAACTGCTGATCAGTAATTTAGCCAAGAGAAAACCTATGTATAAAGATTAATGATATTACTCATTTTCCCAGTCTCAGAAAAATAATACATGATTGACCATATGGCTATGTCCTCTGTAGTCTGTAGAGCACGCAAACTTGACTAATTGTATGATGCTATGGTTTCAAATTCTACAGTCTATATTGAAATTCAAGGCACCAATACAAAATCTTGAGCTTACAAAGTGACACAGGTTTTGTTTGAAAAAGTATAGATCACATCAGTCAAGAACTGAACTTGTTAGAGGGATCAATATAGCATGGAGCGCATGAATTTACATCCATATAATTGCAAGCCATGCACAGGTTCTAGTCATCCACTGATGTATCAAACCATTTTTTTCTGAAATACATGAGAGGAAGCTTTCTGATTTTTTTTTTATTTTTTTATGATAATTAAAATGTTTTTGAAAGTTCAAATAGCGTATAAGATACTATGAACATTTAGACTCCCAAATTACAAATTATCAATTCACGCTTTAAATCAAACGATAAACGTGCAGAAGATGAACTAAAGGTTAAAACAGAATTGATAAGCAATCTAAGTCAAATAAACTCACATCCATAACAGAAATTAAATAACAAAGATAAAGGGAAGAGAGATGCAAACACAAGAACAACACTCAATGTGTTATCGAAGAGGAAACCGAAGACCTCAGAAAAAAACCTCTCCGCCGCCCTCCAAGCGGTCAAATGATCCACTAAAGAATGTAATTGGGACACAAGGACAGCAATAGACCCTCCAAGCCTAATCTACCCAAGTACCTAAGCCCTCCAAGCTTCTTGCTCCAACGAGGTTACCCCGAACCTATTTTTTCTTTAGCTTCCCAGATCCCGCTACTAGTCCATAGCATCTACCAATATGAATTGGTTCCTTCCTAATTGCTTCTCAAAGTACCAAAGAGCCTTCTCACAGAAATGGGTATGGTGAGAAAAGGATTTGGGTAATAAACCTCTCAAAGATGTGACAATGGAGAGGAAGAGAGTAAAGGAATTTGAAGAGACACAAGGTAAAGATTGTGGATGAGTCAATCTTGTTTTTCTCTAGGGTTTCTCTCTCAAAATTCTCTCTGGAAGCTCTTTACATTTCGTGGGTATAAGGGGTATATATACTAGTGGGTGTTTGGAATGCGAAGAAACAGATTTTACAAAACAGAGTTGGCTGGCGACTTGGCCTCGCGGCTTGACTGAGTTGCGAGTTCAAGCCGCGAACAAACTGAAGGGCCAGACCAGAATTTTTGTCCTGTAGTGCGACAACTGGCACGATGGTTCAGATTCTGGGGCCTTTCCAGTCGCGAGCCACCCGCGAGATCTAGTCGCAAGTTCTCCTCTGCACGCTTCTCTCGTGTGCAACATCTGGTGGCTTGCCAGTCGCGAGACACCAGCGAGGTCCAGTCGCGAGTTCCTGTTCTGCAGCACAGTCTTGAGCAATTCTTCACACTCTCTCACACACTACCCTTACATGATTCCTACCTAAAATACAGGGTTTCTAAGTGTTGAATTACAAGCAAATTGGCACGGAATAAAGCCAACTAAATGGTTGATAAAATTCAACCTTACAATTTTAGTCAAAGAAAGAAAAGCTCAAAATGGCAGCCATCAAGGGGAAGCTTTCTGATTTGGTTTAAACATTAAAACTGCAATAAAATTTAGCAAAAGATTAATGCAATAGAATAGCAAACAACTAGCTAAGAAGGCAAAAAAATAGATGAGAAAGGTTGCATAATTGGCTGATAATATTTGGACAAGAACAACTGTACTATTTAAAGTTGAGTTATCACCGCATGCCTTCTACCTGAGCATTGGGCTTCAGTGTCTTGGTAAAAACAGATTTTTCAAAAGCTAAATTTGCACTATTTGTTGGCCAATCATCTGAGTAATACTAATACTTGACTGCTACACGCTTCCCTTCAGAGCCTAGAAGAAGAATGTTCTTCACCGTAGGGCATGATTCCTATTAAAAAAAAAAAAAACTGAATTAATAGAGTAACAAATCCCTTTGCACTAAAAAAGACACGTTTAAAACGTAACAGTTAAAAAATGCAGAACATATCTTCTTCTTTTTCGCTAGGTCAATATTGGTGGGGAGGGGGGGGGGGAAGGTTCGAACCATATACATATCAAAATTTGTCAACCAAACAAAAAAAAAAAAACTATTGCATGTTACTAGCACGACCAAGACTCAAGTCTGCATGACCATTACTTTAACATCACTCTGATGAACCTTTACAACTTTTTTCCATTGATAAGTTACACATCTAATGGCTTTTGAACCCACAGCCTCACTCTCTATCCATTCTTGTGGGAGGAGTGAGTTCTCTTTGAGCTAGAACTCATTAGCAGTTCACTTTCATGAACAAATATGTGACTAAGACTACTGTATCATTGGCTACACACAACTGGCCATGCAGGCATCCCAATGAAATTGCTTACGCCATATAATCTCACACAACCAAGTCACCCTCCATAATTCCCTCAAATTCTAGAGGTTCTATAACTGTACCAAGCTGGGGATTCGCATATTGTCGCATGCAATTCTTTGTGCATTACTGCTTCTAAGGCAGCTGATGGGGATGTCATCTGGAAGGTGCCGTCAGCCTCTTGAGGCTGACGGCGTTGTAAAGGACGACGACGCCTTTGTTCCCGTCATCCAAGGCCTACACCCAGCGCGTCCCAACGATGTGGTCTACGCATACCGATGAGATGGGTAAGTGACGGGGGAAAGCTGAAGTCACCAAAGCCTATCTTGCCATGTATGCTTCCCTAAGAAAATGAGTCTTGTCACGTACGCTACTATTTGGACAAATTTCTTGTGGAGTACGATTGCTCCCAAAGGGGTGTCTTGCCCAACACACTTGATTGCCCAAAAAGTATCTTGCGCTCCACGCTACTCAGGGGCAATTCCGGTAAAGTGGTATCTTCTCCAGCACCCCACTACTATAAATACTTCCAAGCCCTCCCAAATCGAGGTACGCATACTTCTACCCCGACTCTGGCACTCTAGAGTTGTGAGCAATACTAACTTAACCATCGGAGGGTCGTTGGCCGGTACTACGCCGGTACCTCCCTTTGAGGTTCTTTCTACTTGTGCAGTTCGTCCAAAGTACGTGAAGGCCTTGCCGCAAACTGAGTTGATTCTTGGCATCATCAATTGGCGCCGTCTATGGGAAGGTACGTAGACTGTGTTTCATGCTTTCCGGACAAAAAGTTGCATGGTACTCACACGTTCAAGGGCAACCACCATGAATGATCAAGGTAATGAACAGCGCACCACGGCACTCGAGAGGCAGGTCTAAACTCTGGCAGCCGCAGTGGAACGCCTCACAAAACGTAACAACAACTTGGAAGAACAGCTACAACGGAGGAACGCAACGCTTGACAACCAAGGAGAGAACCAGGAGGAAAACAGTGCCGAGGAGAGGAACCATGGAGGCCCTGAGGGAAGCAATGCCTTGAGCCGACCCGAAGGACAGGAGACGAACCGTCCGTCGGCCGATGGCCATGTCCCGTCCAACGTGGTCGCGGAAATGCAAATAATGAGGGAGCGCATGGATCTCATAATGAACGCCCTCAAAGGACGGGTATCCAACGACCTCAACGACCTCGTCCAAAGCACGGATTCCCCCTTCACCACACCTGTCATCTTGTTCCCCACACCACTAAAGTTCCGCATGCCCCAGATAGAAAGCTACGATGGGTCGAGGGATCCACTAGACCACTTGGAGTCCATCAAGACATTGATACACTTGCACGGCGTACCGGACCAAATTATGTGCCGGGCCTTCCCGGCGACGCTAAAAGGCTCTGCAAGGACCTGGTTCGGCAGGCTGACGCCCGGCTCTATCGATACCTTCAGAGAGCTGAGTGCTCAGTTCGCTACAGATTTCATCGGGGGACACAGGTACAAAAAATCCACCGCGTGCCTGATGAACATTAGGCAGCAAGAGGATGAGACGCTTAGATCCTACATAGCCCGCTTCAACAAAGAGGCACTTTCGATCGATGAGGCTGACGATAAGATACAAGTCGCCGCATTCACAAACGGGCTACGGAAGGGTAAATTCTTGTTTTCTCTATACAAAAATGACCTGAAAACTATGTCGGACGTGTTTTACAGGGCAACTAAGTACATGAATGTGGAGGATGCATTACTGGCCCGGGAAGAGAAGCCCCCCAAGAAGAGGGAAAGACAAGAGGACGCACGACAAGACAAGGGGCGAAAAGTGCCCTGGATAGAAGGCCGAGACGACCAACGCAAGAAACTCCCCACTGGAAAATTCACAAGCTTTACCCCCTTGACGGCTCCGATCGACCAAGTCCTGATGCAGATCAAGGACGACGGATCCCTGACCTTTCCGGGAAAACTGAAGGGAGACCCTAACAGACGATCCAAAAACAGATACTGCCGCTTCCACCGAGACCACGGCCATGACAATGCCGATTGTTACGACTTGAAACAGCTGATCGAAGCCTTCATTAGGCAAGGAAAGTTGCAGAAGTTCGTCAGCCGAGAAAGAACAGAAGCACCTCGACAAGAACAAATCCCTCGCCGGGACAATGAGCGTCCCAAACCACCTATAGGGGACATAAGGATGATCGTTGGAAGTACACCAGCCGTCGGCTCAACAAAGAAGGCTCTGAAATCCTACCTCAGAGCAGTTCAGAATGTTCAGACTGCGAGCCTTGTCCAGAAGAAGCCACGAATCAATAGCCCCACTATGGAGTTCACTGAAGAAGATGCCCAACACCTTCATCATCCGCACGACGATGCCCTTGTCGTCAACATCTGGATAGGAGACTATAACACATACCGGGTCTTAATCGACAACGGAAGCTCCGCGAATATCCTTTACTATCCGGCGTTCCAACAAATGCGGATCGACAAAGAACGCTTGGTCCCTACCAAGGCCCCGCTCACCGGGTTCGAGAGGACAAGGGTATACCCCTTCGGCTAGATTACATTGCCTGTCACTGTCGGGGAATACCCACGGCAGGTTACAAAGGACGTGACCTTCCTTGTCGTTGATTGCTCCTCCGCCTACAACGCAATCATAGGACGACCCACCCTCAACGCCTGGAAGGCTGCAACCTCGACCTATGCCTTAAAGGTCAAGTTCCCTACCGAGCACGGGGTAGGGGAGCTATGGGGAGATCAGGTGGCCGCGCGAGAATGCTACATCGCGATGGTAGAAATGAATAGCCAACTACAAACAATGAACATAGAGCAGAGAGCGGGGGCAGAACCTGTGGAGGAGATCGAAGAAATAATACTCGACGAGTCCAAGCCTAACAGAACCACCAGGATCGGCGCTCTCAACAGCCCTGCGGCTCGCCAAGCGGTCGTGGCTTTCCTCAAGAAAAACCAAGATGTATTTGCCTAGAGTCATGAGGACATGCCGAGAATCGACCCGTCAATCATGGTGCACAGGCTGAACGTGTCGCCCACCTACCGACCCGTACGACAGAAGAAGAGGGTGTTTGCCCCAGAGCGAGACCGACCGGTAGCAGAGGAAGTCGGCAAGTTGCGAGAAGCAAGATTCATCCGGGAAGTATACTACCCCGACTGGTTGGCCAATGTGGTGATGGTCAAGAAAGCTAGCGGGAAGTGGCGGATTTGTGTAGACTTCACGGACCTAAATAAGGCGTGCCCCAAGGACAGCTACCCCCTCCCTCGAGTCGACACACGGGTAGACTCTACGGCCCGGCACCAGCTGTTGAGCTTTATGGACGCCTTCTCGAGGTACAATCAAATCCGGATGGACGAAACAGACCAAGAGAAGACCTCATTCGTAATCAGCCAGGGACTAGTCTACTACAAGGTGATGCCGTTCGGACTAAAAAATGCGAGCGCCACATACCAAAGACTCATGAACAAGATGTTCGCCGACCAGATAGGAAGAAATGTTCAAGTATACGTCAACAACATGCTGGTGAAAAACCGAAGGAAGGAGGACCATTTGAGAGATCTCGAAGAAACATTCGGCACCCTCCGCTCCTACAACATGAAGCTCAACCCATCAAAATGTGCGTTCGGAGTGACTGCAGAAAAATTCCTCGGCTTCATGGTGTCTTAGAGAGGCATCGAGACCAACCCGGACAAGATCCGAGCTATAATGGAGATGGCCCCCCCGAAGAGTGCAAAAGAGGTACAAAGCTTAAACGAAAAAGTGGCCGCCCTGAACAGATTCGTGTCAAGAGTAACGGACAAGTGCCTTCCATTCTTCCGCTCGCTGAAGAAAGCCTTCGAGTGGACGGATGAATGCGAAAAGGCATTCGAAGAACTGAAGGCCTACCTCTCCTCGCCTCCACTGCTGAGTCCTTCGCAGCCAGGGGAGGAACTCTTCCTCTACTTAGCTGTCTCCCCAGCGGCCGCCAGCGCGGCCTTGATCAGAGAGGAAGACGGGGTCTAAAAGCCCGTGTACTACGCCAGCCGGACGTTTCAGGGAGCAGAAGGAAGGTATCTGCCCATGGAGAAACTCGCCTTCGCCTTGATTACTGTGGCACGAAAGCTCAAGCCGTACTTCCAAGCCCATACGATAGTCGTTTTAACCGACAAGCCCTTGCGGTGGGCGATGCACAATCCCGAAGCTGCTGGTCGCCTGGCCTTATGGGCAATAGAGTTGACCGAGTTCAACATTCTATACAGCCCACGCACCGCCATCAAGGGGCAGGCAATTGCAGACTTCATAGCCAAATTCATCAGTAGAGCCAATCAGGGGGCAAGCAACTGCCCTACATGAAATATACATACAGATGGGTCGTCAACTAGACAGGCCGGTAGAGTAGATGTCGTACTTCACTCCCTCGAGGGAGATCAAATCGAATGCATGATCTGCCTAGACTTCCCCACCACCAACAACGAAGCGGAGTATGAAGCTTTGATAACTGGGTTGGACCTCGCCAAAGCAGCAGGAGCAGCCCGAGTGATAGTCTCCTGCGACTCCCAGGTCGTCGTCAACCAAGTAAATGGAGACTACGAGTGCAGAGGTGACAAAATGAAAAAATATCTCCATCAAGCAAAGAAAAGGGTGGAAGAATTGAAGGCAGAGATAGTCCAGGTCCCCAGAGAAGAAAATGAGCAAGCCGACCGCCTTGTCAAAGCCACCTCATCGGAACATGGGACCGCCCCTGATGGTGTGCTCTCTTTTGTGCAGGTTTCTCTGCTAATAGACTCTGTTGATATGCAGGAAATAGGCTCCGAGAGTAATTGGACCACGCCATTGATCTCTTACTTGAAAGATGGCGTCTTGCCGAACGAAAAAAAAGCCGCCAGAAGGTTGAAGGTCCGAGCGGCAAGGTTCGTATTGATAAAGGACGTCCTATACAAAAGGGGTTTCTCTCACCCATACCTTCGGTGCTTGGGTCCCGAGGAAACAAACTATGTCATGAGGGAAGTGCACGAAGGAATATGCGGAAACCATTCGGGTTCGAGATCACTAGCGCACAAGCTAATTCGAGCAGGATACTACTGGCCCACGATGCAAAAAGATGCCCAAGCATATGTCAGAACCTGCGATAAGTGCCAAAGATTCAGCAACACCATTAGACAGCCGCCGGAGGAGCTGACCCCCATGACAACCCCATGGCCGTTCGCTCAATGGGGGTTGGACATTATGGGCCCATTCCCGACAGCCATGAGACAGCTGAAGTTCCTAGTGGTAGGCATAGACTACTTCACGAAATTGGTAGAAGCTGAAGCATTGGCCACTATCACGGAAAAAAACATACGAAACTTTGTCTGGAGGTCCATCATATGCAGGTTCGGAATACCCAAAGTCCTAGTCTCGGACAACGGGAAGCAATTCGACAACGGTCCCTTCCGAAAATTCTGCTCGCAGCTAGGAATAAAGAATCATTACTCCTCCCCCGCCCACCCCCAGGCCAACGGTCAAGTAAAGGTAACGAACCTATCCTTGCTGAAGATTATCAAGACTTCACTCGAGGGGGCAAAAGGGGTATGGCCTGAAGAGCTACCAAGTGTATTATGGGCATATAGGACGACAGCAAGGACCCCCACAGGAGAAACACCGTTCCGGCTAACCTACGGAAGCGAGGCAATCATCCCTGCCGAAGTAGGACTCACAAGCTACAGGGTGAACACCCATGATGAAGGCAAGAACAACGAGGCCTAGCGCCTACAGCTCGACCTGATCGACGAAAACAGAGCAGTAGCAGAGCAAAGGCTCACACAATACCAAGATCGCATGGCTAAACACTACAACTCCCGAGTCAAACACAGGGAATTCCAGGTCGGAGACCTTGTTCTAAGAAAGATCATGGGCGCCACCAGAGACCCCGCCCAAGGAAAGCTCGACCCCAACTGGGAAGGACCTTACCAGATCACAGCATGGCAAAGGAAGGGCACCTACCATTTGGAAACACTGGAAGGACAGAAACTACACCATCCATGGAACGCCGAACACCTACTAAAGTACTACCAGTAAGAAAGAATAGCAACCCCCTACTTGTAATCTGCTTTAATGTATTTTTGGATCTCAAAGGGCATGTTTTCCCCTTCTTAAAAAATTATGCAAGACACAGAGGTTTATTCAAAGTCCCTTTTATATTTTGTTAAGTGTTGAACATCAAAACTTGCGAGGTACCAAGGTCGACGGTGCAAGGACCGACGGCCCAAAACCGACGACGTAATCCCAAAAAGCCTAAGCATAAAATCCGGTCAAGCATAAAAGCTAACAGTGTAAACGCTGACGGCTCCATCCTAAAAGGAAAAAATGCAAGAAGCCTAAGCATAAAATCCGGTCAAGCATAAAAGCTGACGGTGTAAAAGCTGACGGTGTAAAAGCTGACGGTGTAAAAGCTGACGGCTCCATCCTAAAAAGAATCTACAAGGCATAAAAGCGTCAAGCATAAAAGCTGACGGCTTAGAAGCCAACTATCCTAAAAGGACAAGGCATAAAAGCGTCAAGCATAAAAGCTGATGGCTTAAAAGCCAACATCCTAAAAAGAATCTACAAGGCATAAAAGCGTCAAGCATAAAAGCTGACGGCTTAGAAGCCAACATCCTAAAAAGAATCTACAAGGCATAAAAGCGTCAAGAATAAAAGCTGACGGCTTAGAAGCCAACTATCCTAAAAGAGCAAGGCATAAAAATGTCAAGCATAAAAGCCAAAGGCTTAGAAGCTGACGGTTCCATCCTAGACGGGTAAGCATAAGGGCTGGTCAAACATGAAAGCTAATGGCTTAGAAGCTGACGATTCAATCATAAAAGGATGCGCAGCATAAAAATGTCTAAAAACCCGTCAAGCATGAAAGCTGACGGCTTAGGAGATGACGGCTACAAAGCTGTCAATCCCATCCTAGAAGAATACGCGAACGTAGAGACCAATCAAGCATGAGAGCTAAACGGCTTAAGAATCGACGTCTCTAACCTAAAAAGACGGCATGAAGCCTAAACGGAAAGTTGACGGCATAATAGGGTGACAGTCTCGCTCATAACACAAGGATATTACTCCAAAAAGAAAGGAAGGGCATCAAAGGTCCAAAGTTGGATGGCCATGCAGCAACAAAAGAAAGTAAATCATCCACAAGATTTAAAGCAAGAGCAAGCAGCACACTATGAGTGACGGAAATAAAATGTTATATCATAAGAATATTGTTTTTACAAAAGCCCTCAAAACAACGGGGTGTCACTTACAAAAAAAAAAAAAAAGAAGTAAAATTTTACAAAAGTCAAAAGGCAGGAGCATCCGGCACGACCTCGTCGCCCTTGGGGGGGTCTTGAACCGCCGGGAAGCCTTCGAAGCCGGAAGGATCAGATGACGGGACTTTTTGAACGCCGGACGAATTAAGAGCTAGCTGGGCGAGGACGAAACCGTCATCCTTCGGATGCATCCCAGACTCGCTGAGGCTGTCATCGTCCACCATGACGGTGTCGCCCACAAGTGTTGACGGCACTGGATCGTCCATCGACACCTTCGACAAGTCTAGGTGAGGGTGGAGAGACTTTATCTGTTTAAGACAGTCCTCAAAACCATCACCATAGTACTCGGCGCAGGCGTCGATGAACGTCTAGGACGTCTTGAACTCAGCGACGGCATCAGCCTTTGCCGTTTCCACCTAGCCCAAGAGGGACGTCAACTCCTTCTCAGCCGTCACCTTCGCCTCCCTCTCCTTCTCCAGCTGACGGTTTGCTTCCTCAAGTTTTTCTTTCAGCTCTCTGACTTCCCTGTTCAAGGTACGGCAGGCGTCCTTGTACTGGTCCAGCCCGTCAGACAGATTTGTGATGCGCTTCTTCTGACGGGCCAGCAGCTCCTCATTCTTCGTCCCTTTGACTTGCATGGCCCTCATGCGAACCATAGCCTGCAAAACCAAACATTCGTCAGCTTGTTAACACAAGCAGATGAAGCAAAATGAAAGTACAAAAAATAAATATGTACGTACTCGGGCAAGGTCAAAGAGTCCCGAGTCCCCTAGCTCCCGGACGGACTGGCTAGCGCAAGAGTCGGCGTCCTCCTTCCCAAGAATGGAATCCAGCCGCTCGAGAGCATGCCCCTTTTGGGTAAGGAGGCAGCGCCCGTCCCCTTGGGTGACAGGACCTTGGGCCGTCATCAAACCTTTTCCGGCCCCGTGCTTGGGAGATGGGGGCTTTGTGGAGTGGTCCCCGAGGGTGACGATCTGTTTCTTTGCTGGACGGTCTTTAGTACCATCACCCTTCCTTTTAGGCACACCCTTATTGGCGACCTTTGGGAAGGACGTGGATGCCCCCTCCTTCCCCTTTTCCTCTTCCTTCTTCCGCACAGCGACAGCCCAGATCTGCGCCTTCAGCTTACCTGACTCCATTTCTACAAAAAAAAAAAAAAAAAAGAGGGTGTGTCTACAAGACTAAAGTAAGGATGACGGAATGAGGGGGGCTGACGAAGCTAACGCTGGCGGGAAAGGTTGTGCAAGCGACGGGCTTCTTCTCAAGGGACGGGTCCTCCGCAATAGGCGTGAAGGGCGTCAGGCGTGATAAGGTCACGGCACTTCCTATTCTCCAAAGGTATATCCGTCACCTTGAAAATGAAGGCCTTCTACTCCTCTATGACCTCCGGGCGAACGCAGGCTGAAATAAAAGAAGAAAAACAGACGGATTAGAAATCACGAGTGAATAATTCCAAAGCGAAGCTGACGGCGACGACCTGATTCCCTGACGAATGCCCAGATGTTGTTAAAGCCTTGAGGAATCGACCCCCACTCCTCCTCACGACACACCCAATTCGTCCCCTCCACAAAGAAGTACCGTCCCTTCCAATTCCTGTTGGAGTCAGGCATGCAGAGACTAACCTCAACTCCTTCTTCCTTGTGGAGAAATGGTAGATCCCTTGGGACGAAGCTATGTGATGCGGACGGTAACACCAGAAGAACTAGTCAAGGGTTAACTGACGGTTCCCCCCGCTCAAGCTGCCCCACAAAATCTCGGAGCCTATGAATACCCTCCAAGCGTTGGGGGCGATCTGGCTGACGGACAGCCCAAGGTAGTTGGCCAACTGACGATGGAGTGCCATCAGAGGCAACCTCAATCCTACCGCGAACATGGCATCGTACATGCCCACGTCCGCGGTCTTCCCAGAGTAACACTTCTCTTTCTCCCAGGGAAGACGGATCGGAATGTCATCGGGAATTTGGTAACCCGCCCGCAGGGAGTTAAAAATACTTTTTCCGTCATCGTCGGCATAAAGTAGTTGACCGTCCACTCTTTAGGAAGAATGAATGGACGGTCAACCCCGGACCCCCCGGACGTACTCTCCAAAGTACCGTCAGCAGAGCTGCCGTCGCTCCCACTCCCATCCGCTCGGTTATCCTTAACTTTATCCTTATTTGCTACCCTACCTTCACCATAATTCTCCACATTCCCGTCAGAAGACTGGACTGACGATCCATCCTCCGACGACCAAGAAGAGTCCTCCTCGGGCTCGTGGCCTGACTGGAAAACCTCGTCGTAGCCCGCCCCATCGCGGGTTGACGACTGCTCACTCGACGTCTCCCTAGGCATCTTACTACCTACAAGCGACGGGGGTGGTCTAAGAACCCAAGTGACGACCTTTACAGTAAAACTTCCCCCAACAAGTTCAGTATGCAATTAAGTAAAAGGAAATAAGAGTAAAAATAACTCACCAAGTTGTAGAAAAGGCTTCGATGAAGCTGACGATATCAACTAGCGAACGGGGACGAGAATGCAATTGTAGTCTCAAACTTTAAGTTGACGGCTTCTCTCTGATCAGCAGAAATGAAATAAGGGAGAGAAATGAGGAAGAATGGAACATATATATAGGTGAGGATATGGGCGCGGAAGACGAAGCGACGTTCCCGTCCAGCTATAGACCAGTCGGCCCGGGACACGTGTTCCGACACTAGGACTGCTCGAGGGAACTAGCCATTAATGCCTTGTCTGCCATACGACGATGTACTCCCCAATCCGTCAACTAAGACTGACGGGACTGAGGAGTAGGGGGCAACTGATGGGGATGTCATCTGGAAGGTGCCGTCAGCCTCCTGAGGCTGACGGCGTTGTAAAGGATGACGACGCCTTCGTTCCCGTTATCCAAGGCCTACACCCAGCGCGTCCCAACGGTGTGGTCTACGCATACCGACGAGATGGGTAAGTGACGGGGGAAAGCTGAAGGCACCAAAGCCTATCTTGCCATGTACGCTTCCCTGAGAAAATGAGTCTTGTCGCGTACGCTACTATTTGGACAGATATCTTGTGGAGTACGATTGCTCCCAAAGGGGTGTCTTGCCCAACACACTTGATTGCCCAAAAAGTATCTTGCGCTCCACGCTACTCAGGGGCAATTCCGGTAAAGTGGTATCTTCTCCAGCACGCCTTGGCCAAGGGCCTCTACTACTATAAATACTTCCAAGCCCTCCCAAACCGAGGTACGCATACTTCTACCCCGACTCTGGCACTCTAGAGTTGTGAGCAATACTAACTTAACCATCGGAGGGTCGTTGGCCGGTACCACGCCGATACTTCCCTTTGAGGTTCTTTCTACTTATGCAGGTTCGTCTGAAGTACGTGAAGGCCTTGCAGCTTACTGAGTTGATTCTTGGCATCATCAGCAGCCAATGTGATTCTAGTCATTCTGATGCTCTTCTACTAATCAGTATAGATCGCACGGTTTGGACCTAAATCAACCACCCATCATTTCCAAAACCAATCCCAAATCCTCCTAACAAGTCTCACAAGATACTACATTAATCAAATCCTAAAATGGCTAGCATTTCATGGCCACATAAATTGATCTCTTGGTTGAGTTTTAGGTAACATAGTCAAATACACCTAACACGGCCAATGTGATCCTCCTCCATTTAGTAACTACTGCTATTGAACATACATCACACATTGGGACCACCATTAATTAGTACTACTAATGAACATAGATCACACATTTGCCCATCATTTGAAAAATCAAACCTAAAATCTAATAAGAAGTCCAGAAAATCCTACATTAATCAAAGCCCAAAATGGCTAACATTTCATAGCCCCGTAAGCTTAACTCTTTAGTTGAGTTTAAGCCATAAACATTGTCAAATATGCCTAACACAGCCAATGCGATTCCCATCATTTAAATACTGTTAGGACATACGTGATTTGATGTTAGGAACATATGTCAATATTTTATGTAATTGGCTAATCCTTTGACAAAATACACTTTACTTGTAATTGGGTAGATCTAGGATGTGTTTAATACTTCAAGGAATAAGGTTTCAAGATTAAGTGTTAAAGCCATGCAAATCTGTCTAAGAAATAAGTGAAGAAGTGTTGGATTTTAAAGCTCAACAGCCAGCTCAACAGCTAGCATCTATGAAGGTTTAAAAAGCTGCTGAAGCCCGAAACTCGATAGCTAGCTCGATAAATACCCTATCTATCGAGGTTTATGAAATTCAATTTTTCAGAGCTGATTTCACTCCAATCCGTGACTATGTGTTCAGGTCTTCTTTTCTCACAACCCTAAACATATATAAGGATTATTTTAAGGGGCCGTCAAAGGTAGCACAGTTGCGCAAGTATAGAGCAAAGTCTTGTTCATGCAAATTGTGACTGGAGACAGAATTTGCCCTAGTTCATATTTCTTCTGAAGAAGCTATTATGTTTGTATACCATAGGGTTTTGTGACCAAACAACTTCATGATGTTCATCGTCTAGATGAACTAAAGAACTTTACAGCCAACATCCTTCTCAAGTTGGTTATTAAGTCGTGTACTGGGATACGCGCAATTGGTTAGTCACGTACTAGGAGCCATGCATTGAAAATGAGAGATTGTCACTACAAAACAAGTCCAATTGGGTATTGGAGTAAGGGTTCAACTGTAGGGTGGTATAAGATACTGAGATTCCTTTACTTGTAACTGCATGTTTTAATAATAGTGGATTCTCAGGAGTGGTGACCTTAAAATCACCAGGTGGGGTTTTTGCTATGTAAGTTTTCCCCATTCGTAAACAAATTACCGTGTCAACTTTAGTTTCTGCTGCACTTTATTTTAGTTGATGATTTGTTTGTGCTGCCACATACATTGCATGTTAATTTGATTAATTAATAAACTTGGCTAATTAATCAATTAAAATATCACAAGAGGTTAATACATTCTTGGTTTGTCAAATACTACAACTATTCAAGATAGATCACACAATTTGGACTTAAAACAACCCCCATCATGTCCAAAACCAATTCCAAAGTCTCCTACCAACTGCCACAAATTCCTACATTGATCAAAAGTTCAAAACCCCAAACTAGATAATGTTTCATAGTTAAATAAGCCTAAACCATCCAATCTGATCCCCACCATGTAATTACTACTGCTAATCACACAAATCACAGATTTTAGAGCTCAACCAACCACCCAGCATTTCCAAAACCAATCCTAAACTCTCCTAATAGCTGCGAAGACATCCTACATTGAGCAAAACCCCAAAATTGGCTAAAATTTCATAGTCAAATAACCATAACACAGCCAATCTGATTCTAATCCCCCACCCCCCACCATCACAATGTAATTACTACCACCAAGCCACACAGATCACACCCTTTTGCATCCAAATAAAGCACCCATTAAACCCAAACCAATCCCAAGCTCTCTAGACCATCACCACTAGATCCTACATTAACATTACATTGAGCTCCAAAGTGAAGTCTTGGTTCAGTATTAACAACAAACACCTTACAAACATTCAAAAACAACAACATCAAATACACACTATTTTTCCATTACGATCACTCAAATGTAAATAAATTCACACATTGCACAGATCTAAACCAAAAATTTCAAATTGTTCGAAACTTTAGATCCAAAACTAACAACACAAAAAAGGGGGGAATTTTTATTATGTTAAACTAATGGAACATTTAGAATTTGCTTAATTTCTTCGAATCTATCATACTAAACAACCATGGAAATCATAAAATTTTCTCAGCGACCAAACAAACAGAGATTAACAATAGTCCTAGTTGTATTACTTTAAGGATTTGGAATTTGAAAGTTGAATAAACATTTCGTTGTCTGCAATTCGGAACTTATCCTTTACATACTTCAAATTCCTACACTTAGCCAAAGTGGCGGAAGACCTATCCCACATAAGCACCTGGAGGATAACACAGTGAAGGGATGAGGTGATGGTAGAACAAGAGTTGCCTTCAACTTTATCACCATGAAGCAAATCTAATTGGGAGTAAACATGGCCTAATAACATGAGGGCTAAAAGATACCGAGCACCCCGGGCCAATCTAATTACGAGGGGAAAGAAAGCAGACTTAATCTCATACCCGGGGAACTCACTAAATAGAAACTTACTAAGCCAAAGTGCCAAGAACCCGACTCGCCTAACCACCTTGTCTTTCTCTCAGGAAAGATTCATGACCCACTTGCCCATCTTGGCCTGTTTCCCTCAGGCAGAAGCAGTACGCCCACCAAAATAACTGAAAAGCTTGTCTTCAATCTCGAGGTCCTCGCTGGAAAGGCAAATATCAAAGGGACTCTCAACACCAAACACTGGGAGAAGGAAATTGTTGACCACATCCTCCAAAGTGATGGTAAGCTCACTAACAAAAAGAAGAAGGTGTGAAGGGAAGGGCACCAGCGACACACCAAATGTCTAAGGCCCTTGGTGTTGAGATTAGTGCCCTTAAATCCTATTGTATGATGTTATGTATGATATTATGTATGACTTAATGTTGTAATTAATAAAGTTATTTTATTATTATCTAAAATAATGGTAACATGAATATTCGAACATTATCATATAGTCCATGAGATGCATAGTATGAGATTTATGTGAAAAGTCACAGAAGATATAAATCATAAGTTCTTTGTAAACTCAAAATTTTAGTTCGCAGTTGGTAATAAAATTGGGCATTTCATCTGTGAAGACTATAACATATCAACTAAGATGATTTATCTTGATCATGGAAGTGGAGACTTCTAGCTGATATGTTGATATGTTTTAAGAGTTAAGACATATTGAACTGGACCGCTATGAGATTTATTATTCTCCTAACAACTGTCAAATAAATAATAAATCTCAAAATTTCTGTTTACATGAACTCTTAATCCTGAGAGGATAATGGACATGATCATGAAATGTAGGTTGCTTTGATATATCAGAAGTGAGATCTAAAGACACGATCAAAACCTCAATATGTTGAGCAACCACATTTAGTGTTGATGGAATATATATTCTCAAGATGAAATTCATAGTCTCTTAATGGAGATATAAAATATTCCATTGAGATAAGTTTAATGGGTTCAGCTATTCAGAGAGTTAGGCCTAACCACTTTGGTAAGAAATTACTAAAGTATATATTTATGAAATTGGATTTCATAAATATATGATGAATAACCTTAAAAGATTAAATCGGGTACTCAAGGATTAAGATATAGTAATCTACAAAGTGGCAGTCTACATTTATGACTTTATGTTACTACAAATATTTTATGAAGGGGTTGCATGTACAATAAAGTCTTGGGATATAATTTATTAATAAGGCCTAGAGTGCAATTATATTTATATAGTGGTACTAATTATGATTAATGATAACTTTGGACTTGTCAAAAGTTGACAGAAAAGCCCAATGTCCATTGGAGCTAATGTCTTATTTGTTCCTTTTTGGTCCCACTCCAAGCCACATACTAGAGCCCAATTGGAAAGGCCCAAAAGGCTAGCCCAATTAGATAATCAGTTATAAAGAGAAAAACATACAGATTTTGATAAGTTACATGAAATGATTTTGTATGTGAGTGTTAGACACTTTCTCATTCTCCCTTGAACAAATTCATAAAAACTGATTAAGAGACCACATTTCTTGGGCGTTAGTGGAATTGGAGTGAAGATTAAAAGTGTTCCCGAGTACTTCTAATCTTTGGTTTTGAAATTCACCACACCAAGGTACACTTTCTTATTCTTGAATTCTGAAATTTACATAATACATGTTATCAATTGCGAATAAAATAGATCCGTTAATTTTTCATTGTGTATGTTTTGTATGTGATACAAACATGTATATTTCCATCACTTGGCGTCCCTAAAACCTTCAAGGTTCCTGGAAATCGCTACCGACTTCAGGATCCCGGCACGCTTCAAGCAATCGACGAATTCTTCATCAGAGAGTTCCCTGTCCACCCAAATAGGCGAGCCAGTAATCTTCCCCAGAACAAAGTCTACGAAAATGGGAACTACCTCACGAGATCTTCGCCTAATCTGCAGATCTAAAATCTCCCTTGAATCTGGAGCCTTGGCGGAACTGGCAAACCCAGATTGGCCGAAAAACACCTAAGTGTGAAGGGAAGGAAGGGCCTCACCATGGGACACCTGAGGGAAGAACGGGCTAGGAGTACACCAAGGATCCCGCAAAGGAACGGCAGGGTGTTCCACAACCTCCTACGTCTCGCCCTATGCAAACCTGGACAAGCTTTCACCCTTAGAATGACTGGGAGTACGCTCCCTCCTTTTTCTTGAGGAAAAAGAAGCCATGGAACGACAAATACAATAGGAAACAGAGAAATTAAAGGAATTGAAGGACAGAGAAAAGGAAACAAAGAAATAGAAGCTAGAAAGAAAAGGATGAGATTGAAGATGAGATCTCTGAAAGTGAAAAAGATGATTTGAAGAAACAGGCAATAATGGCGCGGAGACAGTTGAGGAAGACGATGTATAGAAAGACGCGCCAATTGCCAATATTTAATTTTTTAAAAGAAAGAATTATGAGCAGTTATTAATGGGAGTTACGGGGAACGTAAAAAGTGGATGGAGAAGTTTTAATCAAAACTACCACATTCCAAGCAAAAGGGAGAAGTTGCAAAAGAAGTGCAACACGTAAAAAACTAGGATATCTGAGGATGGGGAAAAGGTAGGATCCTAAGAAAAGAAGAAGGGGGACTCTGAAGCCAATTAGAACAGTGGGAAGGAACTCCTATGGAAATTAAGATTCTGGTCTACTCACACGTGAGCTATAGGCAACCCACGAGCTTAAGGGGCTAAATGTTGAGGTCTAAAAAATTACAATGTTGTGCCAAAGCCCAAAAACAACACAAAGGACTAAAATCATAAGATTTTTGGGCATCCAATAAGGGAAAAGGGAGAGGCCCAAACCCGTTAAGGGTCCATACCAAAAGGCTTGAGCCCAAGGATGGGCAAGTTTCGAGCCTCATAGAATAAAGAAGAGAAAAAGCCCAACCCAGCACTCAAAAGTCAGGAAAATCGCTGAAGAGCCCGGGAAAATGACTGTGCCAGGATACTTGGGAATTCCCAGGAGCTCTGGATCCTCGGGACGTGTAGCAAGGCTTGGTTTAGATAAAGACAATATAGTAGGGTGTCAAGAAACACAAGGAATGAGGGTTGATATGTCCCTATCGGTCACCCAATGATGCAAAAAAGAATCAGAAAGCTTGGGAACCAACAATTCATGAACAAGGGGCTGGTACCTCAGGGAACCCAGAAATAAGAACCATGAAGGAAGGTGGCTGGGAAACTTTCAACCTGACAGGAAGGAATCAGCTCACTTGGGAAAAATGACAAAGGGAAAGGCAGCCAAAAGTTGAGTTTGAAAAGATGGGATCTAGAATCCTTGAAAGAAGAGAGACCCAAGGTTAGCTCTTTAGGACACCCCATAATGGAAAGTCAGCAGGAGGCTTTTGAGGAAGAAAACCCTAAAAGGAGAAAATAATGAGGAATGAGGAAGGGACCAGCCTATTGGAAAAATACATGTTTGTATCGTATACAAAACATACGCAGCGGAAAATTAACGGATCTACTTCATTCACAATTGATAACATGTACTATGTAAGTTTCAGAATTTAAGAACAAGAAAGCATACCTTGGTGCAGTGAAATTCAAAACCAAAAGATTAGAAGTACTTAGGAACACTTTTAATCTTAACTCCAATTCCACTTAATGCCCAAGAAGTGTGGTCTCTTAATCAGTTTCCAAGGAGAGAATAAGAGTGTATCCAACACACACATATAAACCATTTCATGTTCTTATGTGATCTTCATTAAAATCTTATGAAAAGCCTTATGAAAATCTGTATGTTTCTCTCCTTATATATAACTGATTATCTAATTGGGATAGCCTTTTGGGCCATTCTAATTGGGCTTTAATATGTGACTTGGAGTGAGACCTAAAGGAAACAAATAAGACTCTAGCTCCAATGGGCTTTGGGCTTTTCTGTCAACTCTTGACAAGTCCAAAATTACCATTAATTACATTCAATACCACTATATGAATATAATTGCACTTAGGCCTTATTAAAAAATTATATCCCAAGACTTTATTATACATGTAATCCTTTCATTAAAATATTCGTAGTAATACAAAATCATGAATATACACTGCCACTTTGAAGATTACTACATCTTAATTCTTGAGTACTCGGTTTAATCCTTTATATTATTCATCATATTTTTATGAAATCCAATTCCATAAATATATACTTTAGTAACTCCTTACTAAAGTGGTTAGACCCAACACTCTGAATAACCAAACCCAATAAACTTATATCAATGGAATATTTTATATCTCCGTTAAGAAATTATGAATTCCATCTTGAGAATATATATTCCATCAACACTAAACGCAGCTGCCCAACATACTGAGGTTTTGATCGTGACTTATAGATCTCACTCCTGATATATCAAAGTAACCTACACTTCATGATCAGGTCCATTATTCTCTCAAGATTTAGAGTTGATGTAATAAAAGTCGTGAGATTTATTATTCATTTGACAGTTTTTAGGAGAATAATAAATCTCACAGCTGTCCAATTCAATATGTCTTAACTCTTAAAACATATCGACTAGAAGTCTCAACTTCCATGATCAATACAAATCATCTTAGTTGATATGTTATATTCTTCGCAGATGAAATGCCCAATTTTATCACTGACTACGAACTAAAATTCTGAGTTTACAAAGAACTTATGATTTATATCTTCTGTGACTTTTTACATAAATTACATACTATGCATCTCATGGACTAAGATAATGTCTCATTAGTTCATTTATAGATAGTTTCATATAATTAAACTATTTAATTATTCATGACATGCCAATAAATTGGATTTTAGGGCATAAACCCCAACACAGCCACCAATGGTGTTGGCACAACATTGGTTCTGGTACCCAGGGGAGCAAATGGAGGGAATCAATGGTACCCTAGAAACCCTAGAATGACACTATTAAAGGGGAAGCAGCCAATAGTGAAGGCATTCAGCAACAGTGAATTATAGTAAAAAACTTTGGGAAAGCTCTGTTAGAATTCAAAAAGAGAGAGAAAAGAGAGGGAAATACCGCCCGGTATTCTCAGACAGCCACTAGAGAACACACTTAAATTTAAAGGGATTCAAACTTTACAAGTCTTAGAGGCCTGAAGAGCCATCTAAGTCTATGATTTTTGAACTTATTTGGACCTTATAACACATCCTAGTGAGTATAGTGTATTACACAATTAAGAAATTAATGAAATATTTTACATTATTTTAAGGATCCCCAACGCTCTGTTTTGTGCTTTTTTTTTTCTTACGGCTTTGTTCCTTTGCTGTTTTTTTGTTATTCAATGCAAATATTTCTTGTTTGTTAGCATGTATGTGTTGTAGGATTCGTGCTCTGTGCACCACCTAGTTCGAAATTAGCCCAATCAGCTGTGGTGAACCAAGCCCAGTCCCTTAAAACAATTAGTACTTGGCCCAGGATCCTTATTCCTTCTTGGGCCTGAGTCCTTAAAAAAAAAAAAAAAAAAAAAAAAAAAAAAAAAAAAAAAAACCACACAAATGTTAAACATCTCTTTTGTAGTATTTACTTGTGCAGGGAACATGATTATTCAATCTCTAATCATGTCAGATATATTTTTGTATACTTCACTTGAGCAAAAATAATAGCAATGTTGTAAATTTTGTATTGTGCACGGACAATAGAACTTGATTATTCAATTTAATTTGTGATTCTGTCCTCGTCATTCTGTTTTGGGTGAAGCAATATCTCTATTTTGGGAGTGTAAGCAAAGAGCTATTTGAAAACCTCCTTTCCAGGTTGTCATCTCAAAAATACAATCTAGTGTCGTTAGAGGGAAAAGGAAAATCTATAGACAAGAATGAAGAGTAAGAGTTATATAAGCTTTAATTTTCTGTCACATAGTGTTGTGCATATAACTAGAAAATGTGCACACTCCACCAGTATACACCTTAAGTTGCAAGCTTGTTTCAAGTGAACATGCTTGCTCATTGCATGCTCACTTGTGTGCATAACCTTGAACCTATTATCATTAATCATACTATAAAGAGCAGAATTCTGTGGCATGATTACAAACTTGGCTTGCTAGAAAAAAAATGGTAAAACAGCTGTCACTGAAAATAACTTCAAGTTTTAATTTGGAAATTCACATAACTCTATGAAGTGATAATACTTTAATTTTTCTTTTTTGAATTTAATTTTTCAAGTATTCACATCATTCAGCATGAGTCACTACAGTTAATAGGAACAAAATTAATACTTTCATGGTCATGTGCAAGTCATTCTTATGATGGCTATCGGATTACTAATGGTTTTCCTAAAAACTGAGTTTACTGCTAAGTGCTAATAGTTTCAAATTATTCCACACACTTCCTTTTCTTTTCTTTTTTTTTCCTTCAAGATTGATGATATTTTGTAATAAAGCTTCTTACGTGTCCATGTTTAGGTGCCCAATATGTAAAATGGAGTATAAAAATGGGGATATGCTGAACACTTTGCCCTGCAGACACCAATACCATGACCTTTGCATTAGAAAATGTGGAAATTACTGAGCTTTTGTAACGGACCCCCATACATTTTCATGTCTTTGAAAATTATTAAAATCTTATTTATAATTCACGAACTTTCAATCTTTCTTGGCATTTCAGGAAAGCAAATACACACATCATAGGCCTTTAGAAGCTGTGAGGCGTTCCTTCATTTCGCTAATTCAGATAAATAATCTCATAGAACGTCAAAGGAATGCAATTTAAAAATTTTATTCTAATATTAAACTTAGTAAATTTAAAATTCCAATGAAGGTTTACATTAAATTTTAAAAATTTGACCATTAGGTTTGAATTTATCATTGGGTTTAAAGTTAGAAAAATATGACATTTAGGTTTGAATTTCTCAATTATGACCGGTAGATATAAATTTCAAAATAATAATCGTTGAGCCAAAATTTAAAAAATAAAAAAATAAATAAAAGGACAGTTACATTTGAATTTATCGTTGAAGCCACTATTCCTGCTATTCGGTCACCAATTCTAGCAGTACAGTAGTCAGAGACGTCAATTCAGTGGCGATCGTCGACGCCATTATTACAACAGTCAGCCCACCAATCCGACGGTGTTTGTCAGAGCCACTATTTCGGTGATTTGGCCATCTGACCTCCACTATAAGTGACTCCATTGGCCGAGTCACCAGTATTAGTAGTTTACTTAAAATATAAATTTAAATTAAAAAAGTATGACCAGAGAAAATAATAACAAATTAATAAAAAATAAATATTTTATTGAAATTGTAAAATAAATAATCTGGAGTGAATGTTTTGTAAGAATGATAACGTAAAATAGAAAAAGTAAATTTTTTTTCTTTTTGTGTAAAATAAACAAAATCTTTTAGACATGATGATGGTGTGAACATTTTTGTTTAGTCTTTCTCTAACAATTAACAAGCTTGAAATTTTTTTATCAGTTATCACAGTTCACAACAGCAACTCAAACTGGCCTACTAAAGCAGGTACGTTGACAGAACTAGAAGTATAGAACAAGCCTGTTAACCTTAAGCCTTTTGAGCTGAAAACCATTCAATCTAAAGTCTAAACAGGAACGTTTAATACAAACCGAATCACGACAAAAATCATGCTTAAGAAAAAAAAAACTTATTTATCATGCTAGCATGCCGTACTCCGCAGCCTTCTGAGTTGCATTGTAACCTATATCTAACTCCACGCATTAAAGAAACAAATCTTTATGCTGCCCTAGATATCAACAACTTCAACAAGACTTGGCTCATAGTCACTAGGAGCCTCAAATCCATGGAGATTCATAACAGTTGCAGCAACATTGGCAAGCCCACCAGTAGGAATATCCCTGCGGAATCTGCAACCAGGTGCTAATCCAGGGCCTCCAATTGCAATTGGCACCTAAATAAAGAGAAAACAAATATACAATGTTTTAGAACTTGAGAAGCAACATCCATCTAGTTAACAGTAATAACAACGATGTTGACTGATAAATTAACAGTCAATAACAATAAAAAAATCTTAGGTGCAGCGTGCAATCTGTAAAGCCCAAAAAAGAGTGTATCATTACTTGGGCGTTTCAAGTAAAAAGAATTCAATGAACTTACTGGCTGACAAGTATGAGAAGTGAGTATTTGAATTTTGCCACCCTTGTCAAGAAGAGGTTGCCCTGTTTTGTTCCTCTTCACCATGTCCTCAGCATTACCATGATCTGCAGTAACAACATAAATTCCACCAACTTGCTCTATTGCATCAAGGATCATCTGCAATTTTCCAATTTTTTCTCCAGTCAGCCACATGCAACCTTTTCTTTTAATAGGTAAAAGGAAAAGGAAAACAGAAGATGAAAGACTTGATTCAAGCTACTCCCCATATCTCATCATTGGTTTAATTGATAAGTCACCCCAATGGATCTTTAATTCAAGAGCTCATCAATGATCAACAATATAACTCTTTATGGGGGTTAAAGTACCAATTGAGCTAGAGCACATTGATTGCAACAGAAGCATCATTTTCTGATATTTCTTTGTTTCCTAAGCTACCCCATGTATACATCCAGTTCCAGGGTACATGAGATAGCTCCTCTACTTTAATAAAGATGATTTCTTAATCAAAGAAAATTTCTTTCCTTGGGAAAGTAAGTACATAATTCCAATCTAGTCCTTAAGCTTCATAATTGTTTTCCCCCTTTCTCCAGCAAATTTCACACATCAAGTTTTTGTTTGATGGCACATTGGACGAGAAAAGCAATAAATAAAAAACATATACATCTTTTATACTGATCCAGTTCATTACTTGAACTGATATAAAAGGTTTAAATTTCACTCATTAAGTTTCCAACACCACAAAACCACTAAAATAAAAAAACTCTGAAGTTTCTTTTTTTGGGAGGGGGTGTCATACCTTGACAGCTTCATCAGCAGCCTTGCAAGCCACAACTGTGGCCTCAATATCACCTGTATGTCCCACCATGTCACCATTTGGTATGTTAACACGTACCTAGACATGTGAATCATCAGGTCAATGTTCATCCAACCTGAAACCAGGTTCAGAGAATATCACAAGATTAGTCAATAAATTACCTGATCAAATTTTCCGCTAAGTATAGCATCTCTCACTTTTTCACCAATCTCCAATGCCTTCATCTTTGGCTGGACATTGAATGTAATTCCAGAATCACTTGGAATTTCAACATATTCCTCCAGTTCTTCGTTGAAATACCCAGAGCGGTTTCCATTCCAAAAGAAAGTGACATGACCAAATTTGACAGTCTCACTGTTGAAGTAGAAAAGTAGAAAAAATGAGGTCAAAAGGGCATCATATATGAGCAGTAAGAGGCCTAAAATCAAAAGAAGTGAGTTCTAGTTGGAGTGTAATGGTCAAATAGAATTTTGGCACCACCATATATAAGATGCAGCGTCAAGTAAGACTCAATTGAACTAAAATATCAAGGAAGCCCTTACCGGAGAAAGGACACAAAAACCCATACAAGTGGTGCTTAGAAGGCAATTACTGCTGTCAATAAGAAATTTACAAGCAAGTGACAATTATTTTTTTGTTATGCTTGACAAGTAAAATAAATGAAAGATTCTTCAGTTCCCAGAACTGGATCTCACTTGCACAAGAATGCCTCTTCGAATACCCAGTTCTAACCAAATTACTATAAGCCATGGGGCTTGATGAAATATGCCCTTAACAGTATAGAATTCAACATATTCAAATTAAAAAATTAAAAAAAATTACAGAACACACACGTACACAAACACACAAAAAAACAAAATGAAAACCATCTGAGGAGTCTGCACTTTGAGAGTGGAACAAGTAGTCACAGCAAAACACACAAGTGAACGATAATAAGTAGTGGCATATAAAGGGGGCGACAACTAACCTGCAAGCAAACGTACGAATACCATTGTGCACTAGATATTCACCAGATGTTCTATCTATCTCTGGCGGAGAAACAAGGTAATGGCTTGGAAGCTTCAATTCACCATCATATTGAAGCATTCCAGCATAACGGATTTTAGGTACTCGCACTCTATCAAACTTGTCAAAATCTTCATATTCAAAAGCCTTGGCAACCATAACCATACGATCTGCTCGAAAGTTGATTGTAACCACAGCATCACCATCAACTATAGGACCAACAGGTTTCCCACTCTCATTGGCAATCACAAAAGGAGGCAAGTACTGGTCGCTGGCTTTAGGGGCTTCCCTCAGCTTCTTCACAGCTTCAACAGCATTTCTAAATTTAAAAGGGGCCTCACCAAGCACTTGGGCATCCCATCCTCGTTTGACCACTTCCCAATCATTCTGCAAAAGAACCCGTCATTACTTTTTAATGTTAAATATACATAACTAGTAGATAATGATCAACAATTAATAGGTATAGATGTTTGCTAGATTGTTGTTTCATTGGTTTTACACATGGATCCATAAGAGTTAAAAGCAACAAGCAGCAAAAAGATGAATGGTCCAGTTGAATTATATGGTGATTTTTCGCTTAAAGACATAAGTATGTCATACCTCATAACGATCCATTGTGACGTACATACGACCACCACCAGATGCAATCTGTGCATCAACACCCTTCCCACGTAATTCTGCAAGGTAATTCTCAAGAGTTTCTACAAATCCCACACTTGAACCATCCAAAACATCACGGCCATCAGTAAGAATATGAACGCGGATTCTTTTAGCACCATGCTCGCTAGATCCTTTAAGCAACAACTGCAAGGGAAAAATTATGAAAAGGGAATCAATAGTTTTGGAAGGTCAAACCTGCGTACAAATAGATAAAAAACATATCCTCAACCGTAAAACTTACCAACAACTGATCAAGCCTGGAGTGGACTCCTCCATCACTCAATAGCCCAATGAGATGCAAAGTGCCCTTTTCAAAGCATTCACTTATATACTTAAAACCTTCTCCGTCATAAATTTTTCCAGATTCAAGAGCTAGGTCAACAAGCTTTGCACTATTGACAAGAGAGAGAGATTTCAGTAATTAAACCAAATTAACACCACAAAAGAAATTAGTAATTGGAAATCCATTATAAAAGAAACCCAATGAAGAAGAGTGATCAGATGAAAAGAAAAGAGCGGTCGCAACCAAAGCATGTTGACTACCCCACAAAGAGTTCCTAGGTTATTTGATACAACAACACCATCACAAGCACACCAGTCTCAACTGATAAAGTTTTAATCTAACCAGTAACTGTTGATCAAACCATTGGTTAATCATTGACTTAATTCAACACCCTAAAACATTAACCCTTCATTTGTAATAAGTTCATTGGAAAACAATGAAAACCACAACATATTAGCTTGATGCAATCCTGAGATGATACACAACCTTAAATATATACACAGGTGCAACAACAGCAACGACAAAGCCTTATTCCCAAAATTAAACTCTCTATATTTGAATTGAAGATGAAGAAGAGAAGACATACCCTTGAGCGAAGATGCGACCAGCCCCAAGTGCGTTGTGACCAACTTCACTGTTGCCCATGTCATCCTCTGTTGGAAGACCTACGGCAGAACCATGGGCCTTAACCAACCTCCATTTATCAGGATCACCCTAAACAACATACCAAATAAAAAAAATTTACTTTTTTTTTTTTCATTCAATAGCAAACAGATCTGGGGGTTGAGATAAAATCAAGAAGTGGATCTAATGGCAAGGGCAGTATATATTATCAAATAAAAAACCTTTTTGAGGGAATCCATAGTGGGAGTCTCGGCGACATGGATGCAGTTGTACTGATCAGGCTTGGCTTCGCCCCAACCATCGAGAACCACCACAGCAACGGTCTTACCCTTTGGAAGCTTCGGGTGATCCGCCAATTTCCACGAAAATCCTGAGCTTCCCATCTCTCCTTTCTTTCTTTCTTTCTGTTTGAAACAGCAACTGAAGGCGTCGGGGGTCTGTGATCGATCAATGAAAACAACACAAGTTTGTGTGTATATTTATATACACAACACAAGACCCTAGAAACCCCTTTATAACGCAATTTCTCACGCCCGCTGTTTGATTTGCAGGACACGACACTTGGCGTGCGGTCAAAGTCGATTTAAAACAATCAACCGTGCTCGCTACTGTTTTAATAAATATGTTCTCACAATCAATTGGTCATTTTTTTTTTTTTTGGTTTAAATTTTATTTTCTATCTTATTACCGACAAAAAAAAAATCAAAAGAGATCGATCGATAGTTATTTTCTAGATTAATACACTCACGTGTAATAGCACGTGAGATTTACAGTTTGAGGAGCTGATTTTTCTCCATAAACGAATATTCCGCATATTCTTTCCTCCGACTATTTTTCAACTTGAATTACCAAACAAGGCAAATTAACCACCTCATATATATATATATATTTTTTTTTTTGATACAACCACCTCATATAATTATTATGTCTAAACATGTACTATTATGTCACCTAGCTCGTCCCGGTTTAGATATTTTAGTTTTTAATTTTTAATATTTAGTTTTTAATTTTTTTTGTTGCTAATTGATCGTATTACATAAAATAATAGACTATTTTCAATCGAAAATAGTTTTTTTTTTTTTCAGAAGACAATCAAAGACTATCGCACAAACAAATAAAAAGAAAACCTAAAAAAAAAAAAAAACCAAAACAAAAAAGTTAGGGTTAGTTAGATCAATACTTCATGTGAAAATAGGCAGAGAAACAAGAGAAACAAAACCTACTTTTAGTATTTTTGTTATAATAATCCTCTCCCTTCTCGACCACCTACCCTGCCTAAGAGTCAAATGGTATATGCATCCCTCCGCCAAACTTTAAAACCCCTTTATAAGTTTATAAAAGTATATCTTTCTCAAAAAAAAAAAAAAGTTTATAAAAGTATATATAAAAATTTCATAGATCCTAGTTCATACTAGTTTGCCTATTCTTTCCATTAAAATCAAATGTTTAGTTTGCTCCACTATTAGTTTACCATCAAGTTGACCCCACCCGATTAATGTTCAAGTTGGCCCCACCCGATTAAAGTATATACTTTTACCAAAGCCACACAAATGGCCATGTGTCCTTTCCTTTTATATTTTAGTCATTTCCTTTTATATTTTAGAAGCATATAAAAGTGCAGGACATTGTATTCCTTATATCCAAAAATGCACTATATTGTTACCACAAAAAAAAAAAAAAAAAAAAAAAAAGAGCACCGTGTTCCTTTGAATGTTTTGTGCATTGGCAACACTAATTGAACTTAAGAGTTTTTTTCTTCACAAATTTGATCTTTCACTCATTATCTCATATTTTCCCTAGTTAACTTTATCTTTTAATTTTGGTTTTAGATGCTTGATCAGTTGTGCCAACTTTGATATGTTTTTAGAAGATAATTTAGGTTGCTAGAGATGAGATTTATTATTATTATTATAAGGACACGTTCTGCTCCCAAAGCCCAAAAGAAATGTCAATGGCCAAAAGAGCCTAAAACAATAAAGTTGTAGAAAGTAAGCTTAAAACTGAACTTTCAATAAGTTAGGTGTATCATGATCACAGTAGGATAGCTGTTATTAGAAAGCATAAAACAAACAGTTTTGGGTATAGAAAATCCTCCTTGGTAAAGTCCGAGAAAATGTGTTCTTATATATTTCTCTTAGACTTAACCAAAATTACAGTTATTGTGTGTACAATGATTTTTCTTCTTTATATTCCCCTTCCTTACTTCATCTCAGTCCTCTACTTGTAGATCAGATTGCTGGCCTTGATACTTGTCTCATTAGCACCTTCCTAAAATCTTTGGGGGTAGATGTAAGGCTGCATGTTACTACTCAGGTATTACATCCACATTAATATGGCCAGGGGGTGGGGGTTAACTGCAGAGCATACAATACGGTGATAGCAGCTTTTTTTTCAGATATTTTCCAACTCTCTTTTGTCTTATCCCTATCTGATGTTTATCTTTGCCAGTATGATTGTTTGTTGCCTTGTTCTTGACAAAAGGTCAGACCTACAACCTCTACTCTATTTAGCCGATGAGGTACTTCTACTCGGACAACATTTACAGCTCTTCATAACCAGACTCCTTTCACGAACTATTAACCTGAGGCCTCCATTAGTATTTACTTGTCCTCGGACTATTTAATGTCCTCGAACATGGCTCACGGCCCAATATCCATATTTAGGCCATTAATCCCTACAATTATTATTATTATTATTATTATTATTATTATTATTATTATTATTATTATTATTATTATTATTATTATTATTATTATTATTATAAGGTTTGAAGAGAAAATTGCAAAGAAAATCCACATAGAATTGATTTTAAATTAATTTTACACTATGACGGATCAATGTCAAGCATAACTTTTAAAGGAAATGCTAATTGCTAGGTATTGTTTTAAAAATATATTTTTTTGGTACATGTTCATAGCAAATTAGACAATTTGTATACATTAATTTGAGTTTATAAATAATATTATTATATTTTAAATATGATCAATTTGTATATATTTGTATATCATATATTTATAAATTTAACATATGAATATGTAATTCGCCCCCCCAAATTTAACATATGATCAATTTGTATATATTTTTCAGACTTTTTTATGCTTGGGCTCGGCCCATCCATTAAACAAACCTAAAATTAAGACTCAAATTTGACTCGAATATAAACAAAACAAATATTAATGAGTTTTTTTTTTTTTTATCAACTATTTGAATTATTTATGACCCTACTGTTTTTTTGTACCAAACGCTTGCAAGCTTGTGTTGTTGATCGTATGAAATGTTTTGTTTTTACTTGTTAGTTGAATGCATGTCAAAGTCAAACTTCTAGTTGGGATGCAGCACGCAGACCGCATGATAGTAGTTAATAATAATAATAATAATATTGAAGTTTTTTTTTTTTTAGGTGAAAGTTTGTGTTAGCTGAAAGTTTCACACCCAATAGTCTACACTACAGGTAGTGAACTCTACTTGTGAAGCTCGCATAAAGGCACCGTATCTTTTTCTTTTGTTTTTGAGAATAAATAAAGGCACTGTATCCAAACCTCATAACTCAAAGCCCAATCCCGGTTTGGACTTTGGACTTCCACTATTCCTATATAATATCAATTTTGAAAAAGCTCTAAAGAATATCAAGCTGCTTGTTTTGGGGACAAAGACAATAGACAGAGACCACAAATTAAGCTGAAGTCCTAGGTTGCGAAACTTTCTCAAAAAAAATCTTCATAAATGTACACTCATGAAATTGTGGAATTAAATGATGATCCTCTAATTGCTGAGGCCAGAGAAACTCTTCTCTTCTTGCTGCTTAAATAAATAGGCAAAACTAATAAAGAGCTTGGTTTCAACTCCGCGCATCCATTTCTTGCTGCTTTTACACGTCATCCAAGCTTCAACGTGCACGGTGCACCCCTCATCGGTCAATTGAAAAATGTATCTTCTATCTATAATATTGCAGATATTATATCATATCAGGTCACTTATATTTACTTAGTTTCACCCGTAGTTGAAATGTGTTGCCGTTTTTTTTTTTTTTTCCGCAGATATATGGGGGGATAGGTACGTTAAGTTTTTTCTTTTGTGCAATTAAACTCTCGACTCCAATATTACTTTGGGGAGAAAAAAAAAAGCCTACTATGTCTTCTTTTTTCTCAACTCCAATATTCCTGTAATTCACTGATCTATAAGATTTAAATTTCTTTTATAGTGTAGAGGAGACAACCTATTTTTTCGAATTGCAGATAATTAATATTGTCAAGCAATGACGTAATAAATATATTATTCGTTTTAGTAAATTTTGGTGCCAATAAAGAAAACTTTTATATGTTAGGTTGCTAAAGGAAGAATATTCCAAACATTACACTTTCTTTGTACCAAACACACCCAGTTGACCTGTGAAGCGTGTTTTGTTTGTAGTTGAATCGATGTCAAACTTCAGTTGGTTAGGTTATAGCCCGCCCCGCATGATAATAATATTCGTTTGCGTAAGGTGAAACCAATAGTCTAACGCTACAGATAGTGAGTAGCTCGACAGGTGAAGTCCACTTGTACGCGAAGCTAGCTAGCTCACATATATGAAGGCTTGGGAACTAAACTTCATAACTCAAAAGCCCAATCAATCTTGGTTTGGACTTTGGACTTACACTGTAGATTCCCTTTTGTCAATATCACTTTTGATACTCTCAATCTAAACCCTAAACTCTAAACTTTAAAGAATAAAGAATAGCTAGCTTGTATGTTTGACAACAGTAAGCAGAGACCACAAAACTATAAATCATCCTCTTCATGTTCAAAGAGCTCTGGTTTATTTCAATTTTGTGCAATTCCTTCTTGCCGCTTCCTCGTTATCCAGCCCATCCAATAAGATTCTACGTGCATCCTTCGTTGGTCAATTAAAGCTCCTATTCAAAAAAAAAAAAAATTTGTTGTAGCCCACTTGGGACCAAAATGGGTTTTGAGTTGCTAGGGTTAGGCTTAAGTCTAATGTCCGATGACACTGGACCCGTTGAGATGATGACATATGTCCATTTCTGGACACGCATCACCATCTGATCGGGTCCAGTGCATTAGATGCACTAGACCTAAACCAAGTCCGAGTTGCTACTATTCCCAATTTACTGCTGGATTTTTTTTGATAAAGATATAGGTGATTTTTGTGCAATAAAACTCTTAAGGGTTATGTTAAAATGATCCTTTAGGGCATTTGAACAACAACTAGAAAAAGAGACAACGAGGGGATTGTCTCTTTTTCTAGTTCTTTTTCACTTATTGTTCTTGATGATGCTGAAATCGCCAGTCAAAATGATCGTCCAGAGGGAAAGCCGTCCAAAGCTGCCAAAAGCTCTGCAAGAGTGAATGAAGAATGGAAGGAATATGGGTCACCGGTGTGGTGCTTGCCACAAAGCCTCCAATGGTAAAGTCAGATAGCTGGGAAAAGAAAAGAGGGTTCAATACCAAAGTATAAGGGTATATTAGTTAGAGATTTAGTACCTCCTCAAGTCCTGGGGTGCTGGTATATATACGCTTGTTTCCTCCTCTTAGCCGTTGAAGGTGTTTTAATGGTGGTTTCAATGTGGTATCTGTAACGTCTCTGTGAGGTGTTAATGATAAGATCTTCATCTCTCCAATGGCACGGAGACTCATTATTGTTATGTAATGCTTCGCTATTGATTGTGGGTGAATGACCTCTTCTTCGTCTGACGGATACTATGAGGGACGAAGATTGATGTTACCTTCGTCCACTGTCTCCTTTTCTGGACGAGGATATTGTCGGGCCTATCAGCTGCCCCCCTATTTTGAGGTCGTCCAATTTTGGAACGACCATGGGAATGTGAAGAGCTTTTTTTTTTTTTTGGCAGTTATGGCACTTGGGGTTATACCCCTCCACACTAATTGCTTAGTGGCGGCGTGGTGTACGTCATGGCCACGTGTCACTTCTAGTCTAGCTGAGGGGTCTCGGTTCCGATGAGGCCCTTCAGCTTTCCCACATTTTTTGAGGCAACCCTTTTTAACCCTTTGTCTTTCCCATATCATTTCTTCACTTTCCTTCTGCACTTTGCTCTTTGATTTCTCAGTTTTTCCTTTCTCTCAAGTACGCCCCTTTCTACTCCTTTTTTCCTTTTAGAGTTTTATTTCTTCTCTTTCTTTGTGCTCCTTTCTCCTTTTAGGGCTTTATTTCTTCCCTTGATGGTTGATTATTATGATATTAGGCGCACTTCCCCTGCCGTTGCCTTCTTTTTTGCTCGCTTGGGTTTGTTTTTAGGTTCCTCAAGTGACCATTATCCGCGGATTGGGGATTTTGTTTTAAGTGATAGTAGCCTAGGCCTAGTATTGCGTGATCCGTACCCATTGTTATGCCAATCCTTGGATTGGTTTAGGTGTGTGCGAGAGTCTTTAAGGAGGGAGAATATGGATTCTAAGGTTAGATCGAGTGACTTAGAGATCGGCCTATCATCTAGTGCTGGCACGGCCGAGGCTGAGACGGACATAGATACCTCCGTGCCTTCTTCTATACCTTCGACTTCTCACCCTTTCATTTCTGTCACACCCTAACCATTTCAAGCCCTCAAAGAAGAATTCTCTCTGAAGGGAGATACCCTTAGTAGATTCAGGGATAGGTTCCAGTTCCCCGAGGAGACTAGGGTTCGTCTTCTTAGAAAGGGCAAGAAGTCTTGCACTTTTGCCCATGGTGAGGTTTGTTTTTACAGGGCTGCATTCCTATGTGGCCTCAGAATTCCTGTCCATTCATTTATAATGGAACTCCTTCATTATCTAAACATAGCATCAAGACAACTTATGCCGAATTCGTGGAGAATCATCATAAGCTGTATGGTGATTTGGAAGACCATAGTTGACGGGGAAATGATCACGTTAAACGAGTTCGTCCATCTTTACCGTCTGAAAGAATCTAAAGAGTTCAAGTACTATGAGCTTGTGCCTTGGGATAGAAGGTCTCATCTCATCTCATCGTTAATCTCCCTTCGTCCTTCCTTATTGGAAGTCTAGATATTTCTTCGTGTCGGGTGATGGTTGAAAGACCCTTTCTGACGACTTTTGAGGGGATGTCCCTAGGCTGCTGCGTCAGTGGGAGACCCCTCAACTTGGTGCGTTTGCCTTTTAAGTGACGCCTTTCTTTCAATTTATTACTTGTTTTGATCGTCCATTCTAACCTTCTGTGTTTTTCTGTTTTCGTAGTTAAAGAGCGTCCCAAGCTTGAGAGCAGGTTCGAGGAGCATGTTCAGACAGCTAATCTGTACGCGAGTACCATTGAAGATTTTGACGAGTTGGTTGATCCCCGGACTTTAGCTCGTCATTGTTTGGGACCGAAGCCTTCTCACTATGACCTTCATGCCATTCGTTAAGAAGAAAAGAAGAGTAAGTTATTTAAAGACAAAAATGGATCACCTTTCTTCCTTTCCTTTTTTTTTTTTGACTTTTCCGTTGTTTCTCCTTTTTTGCAAAGATGACGGCCAAGTTTAACTAGGAATTGTATGTTAAGATCAAGAGGAAGAAGAATGAACCCCTCTCCAGTATTGGCCAACAGAGGCTGAAGGTCGTTGAGAAGGAAAAAATAAAGAGGCGGTGGAGAAAGGTTCGTCCACCCCTACCTTTGAAGAAGGACATGCTGCTTCTCCGAGCGTCTCCATCAAGGAGGTCACCCCTCGTGCAAAGAAATGCAAGACAAGAGATAAAGGGAAGGAGAAAGTAGGGACCAGTGTTTGAGCAGATGTTAGGACGGCTTTGGCTCGGGCTAATGAGGTTTTGACACCAGAGGAGCTGAAGGAAATTTCAGGTTTTCCTTCAACCAATTCAATCGTTTCCAGCTTTTCCACGATTTCTTGCGTCTTCTCCTCAATTATCCATGTATGGTTTTCCTTTGACGCCAGCACTGCCTGGTAGCATTCTTGTGGCAGCACTTGGTCTCCTTTTATCTCTCCGATCCCTCTTTCTGTTGGGAACTTTATTTTTAAACAATACATGGAAATGGCTGCTTTCCAACGATTAAGGGTAGGTCGTCCTATAATTACATTGTAGGACAAAAGTGAGTATACTACCAAGAAGTTATGTCAATTGGTTACCTAGAGGGGGTATGAACTAGCTGTGACTGTCAGTGTTACTATTCCCCTTGGGTACACCTTATCTCCGCTAAAACTGACGAGGGGGGATTCGAATGGATGAAGTCTTTTCGGGTCTAACTTTAATTGCTGGAAGGAAAAAAGGTAAATAATATCCACCGAGCTCCCATTGTCTATCAAAACCCTCTTGGTATTGAATCCTTCAATCATGAGCATAATGACTAAAGGGTCGTCATGGGGTTGTTTTATTCCTCTGACATCTTCTTTCGAGAACAAGATATCCCTCTCCGTTCGTCTCTGCTTCAAGGGTGATATCCCATAGACGCTATTTACTTGCCTCTGGTATGGCCTCTTGAGGGACTTGAACGATCCTCTTGTGATCGTCTTTATCTCCCCTATCACGCTTTGTGGGCAAAGGGGCATGTGGTCTTCATTCCTCTGAAAAGCTTCGTGCTTGTCCTTATTGTCATCCTAGGACCTGCTGGAATCTCCCTTCTGTACAAACTTTTGCAACTTCCCTTTTCGTTTGAGCTACTCTATCTACTCCTTTAGGTCTTTGCAGTCCTCAGTGTAATGACCGTGATCCTTGTGGAAACGGCAATATTTCTTCTTGTCGCGCACGTTGGGTGACGTATGTAATGACCGGGGCCATTTGAGGTAGTGTTCATCTTTGATCTGTGCCAAAATTTGATCAACAGGCATAACTAAAGGAGTGAATTTTACCGTCCAAGGGGTCTTTTCATCTTTCCGTCTGTTTCCGTTGGTATTCTGACGATCTATTCGTTCCCTTTTTCATCCTCTTCGATCGACCTCCTTTCTTTCCTTCTCATTGGGCTTCTTTACTCCTTCTATTGCTGTTAGGGCGTCCTCAACGTTCATGTACTTCTAAGCCTTTAGAAGCATTTCCGCCATCTTTTAAGGAGGGTTTTTTGCGAGTGAGACCACGAACTCCCTGAACTTCAATCTGGCTTTAAAAATCGTCAACTGTACTTTATCATTTGCGTCGTCCACTTCCAAGGTTTCTCAAATGAAACGCTTCATGTACGACCTCAGGGTTTCTTTTTCTCCTTGTCTAATGGTAAGCAAATGGTCTGTTGGCCTTTTTGGGTGTTGTCCATCGACAAAGTGGCGGAGGAAGGAGTTACCTAATTGCTCGAAGTTATCAATGGACGACGTTGGTAACTTCATGAACTACTCCCTCGCAGCTCCTTTGAGAGTAGTAGGGAAAGAACGGCACAGTATCTTGTCAGGGTGTAGCTGAAGACCTAGAGTTGTCTTGAAAGTGTTGAGGTGATCTAGAGGGTCTTTCAGTCCGTCAAACGGATCGAGTTGAGGTAGACGAAATTTTGATGGCATTGGGCATTCCAGGACCGCTGCGGTGAAGGGTTAATCCATCCTCCTGACCATCCTATCCAAGCTCCTGTTTGTCTTTTCCTTAATTGCACTCCTTAGCTCGTCCATCTCCTTCCTCATTTCTCGGAGAAGGTTCAAGCTTGCCCTTTTTGGAGTAGTTGCTCGTCGGCAGTCACTCCTTCTTTAGCTGTCTCCCTTGTCATCATGGTTGGTCCCAGAACAGTTGTTCTCTTGCTGAAGTCGTAGCCTCATCTCCTGTTTTTATCCGGCAAGCTCCTCTACGCTGGCTGTGAGTGTTTGGATTTGCAAAGCTAATGCTGCAGAATCTTGGGGGAGCGTTGGATTCCATTTGGACTTGTGAGTTGAAGGGAACTACATTCTCGAACCTAAGCGTGAAAATGTCGTTCCCCACAGACGACGCCAAGCTGATGATGCTGAAATCGTTAGTCAGAATGATCGTCCAGAGGGAAAGCTGTCCAAAGCTACCAAAAGCTCTGCAAGAGTGAATGAAGAATGGAAGGAATATGGTTCACCAGTGTGGTGCCTGCCACAAAGTCTCCGATGATAAAGTCAGATAGCCGGGAAAAGAAAAGAGGTTTCAATACCAAAGTATGAAGGTATATTAGTTAGAGATTTAGTACCTCCTCAGGTCCTAGGGTGCTGGTATATATACGCTTGTTTCCTCCTCTTAGCCGTTGGAGGTGTTTTAATGGTGGTTTCAATGTGGTATCTGTAACGTCTCTATGAGGTGTTAATGATAAGGTCTTCATCTCTCCAATGGCACGGAGACTCATTATTATTATGTAATGCTTCGTTATTGATTGTGAGTGAATGACATTTTCTTCGTCTGAGGGATACTATGAGGGACGAAGATTGATGTTACCTTCGTCCACTATCTCCTTCTCTGGACGAGGATATTGCCGAGCCTATCAGTTCTGGTATTTTTTTTTTTTTAATATTAGGCTCTAATGTTCAATAAATGATAGGCATTAAACTTGGACCGACTTGACTAATCAAATTGATAACTCAGTGAATTGATATCTAACCTAGTCCAATTGTTTAATTGGATCGCTTATACAAGTGAATTGGTGAAGTCTAGTAAAAATTGAATGTTTTTGTTTTGTTTTGTTTTGTTTTTGTTTTTTTTTTTTTTTTTTTTTTTTTTTTTTTTTTTTTTTTTTGCCTCCATGTAAAATTTGGACAAGTCATTTTCCACAAATCGATTTCATAATTATAAACAATATTACCTTTTATAAGTCCATGGTTGTGCCTTTTATTTTTGAGAGAGTGTTTCAACCTATGGTTTAATAATAACTCTTTATCATCAAATCAAGACACCAATCAGTTTTTAGTGTAGGAGGGATTGAACCCAAAATCTGTTATTCAACCATCAAAAAGCTTTACTAATTAAGTTAACTGGAACTCACGTGCCTTTAATGAGGAGCATAATGAAAATAGGGGAATTATATCAATAGGTTGACGCTGGACCTTTTTAATAAGACAAATCTTCAAGTTTAGCCTAGATCATAATCCATGGATGAGAGTCTCCAGCTAATAGAATATGCATTATGCAATATGCATAAAATACAACTTTCGAGTTTGAGACATGTTGTTCGTAGAATTTGAAGGCATGTAATAAAATTTTATTTGCCAAAGACTTAGTTGCAATTTTATTTTATTTTTTTGAGAAAATTTGATGACATTATTTTGTCTTATGTTTTTAAGTTTTGTGAAACATGATTCTCAAAAAGAAAAGAAAAAAATAATTTTGTGAAACATGATAAATATTTAGAAAGAATTAATTTTAATTGGTAGAGTAAACTAGTCATGCCTCCATATGTGCGTATGTATATAATCTGATGACATAACTAGTAATGCTAAAACCCCCAAATCCTAATCCTAATAAATCTAATGCTGCGGCCTGCATCGGCTGCTTTGCTTGACGAAACAATATTATAGACTTGTTTGCTCAAACCCAGTCGGAATCGGCTGCTGTTGCTGTGAAGTCATTGAAAATTGACTCATTCAGGTAAATCTAATCTAATCTTCCCCTTTTTCGATTCCTAGTTCTCTTTTGGTAGTTTGGCAATTGGCAATGAGCTCTATATCTGTACTCCTCAGAAGAAGAACCACTAAACCCATCAAAAAAATCATCTTCCCAATCCCAAACCCAAACCCAACAACGCATTTCACCCAAAACCGTCCATCATGTCCGTGTCTTCCACAACCCTACCAAGTTATTCACTCTTTTTCAACTCAACAGACACAGGCCTCCAAATTCCCCGAATACGAAATGCCTTCTGTCACCTGGGGTGTCATCCAAGGCCGTAAAGAAAGGCTCGTTTCTCGTGTCATCATTTGTGATTACCTCAAAACTCTAGGCATACTTTCCGACGAACTCGAACAACTCGAGCTCCCCTCCACCGTCGACGTCATGAGGGAGCGTGTCGAGTTCTTACAAAAGCTAGGATTGACCATTGATGATATTAACCAATACCCATTAATGCTAGGCTGTAGTGTGCGCAAGAATATCATTCCTGTCTTGGGTTACTTGGAGAAAATTGGGATTCCCAGGTCTAAACTAGGAGAGTTTGTTAACAACTACCCGCAAGTATTGCACGCTAGCGTTGTTGTTGAGCTTGCCCCCGTTGTTAAGTTCCTTCGTGGCCTAGATGTTGAGAAGCAGGATATGGGCTATGTTTTGGGCAAGTATCCTGAGCTTCTTGGGTTTAAGCTTGAAGGGACAATGAGTACTTCTGTTGCCTATCTTGTTAGTATTGGTGTGCGTCCTAGAGATATTGGTCCCATGGTTACACAGTATCCTTATTTGTTGGGGATGAGAGTTGGGACTATGATTAAACCGCTAGTGGATTATTTGCTTTCTTTGGGTTTGCCCAAGACAATTCTAGCTAGGATGTTGGAGAAGCGCGCGTATATACTTGGTTATGATCTTGAAGAGACTGTTAAACCCAATGTGGAATGTTTGCTAAGTTTTGGGATTAGGAGGGAAGCACTTGCTTCTGTTATTGCTCAGTACCCGCAAATCCTTGGCCTGCCTTTGAAAGCTAAGTTGTCTTCGCAGCAATACTTTTTCAATTTGAAGCTCAAGATCGATCCTCAAGGGTTTGCACAAGTGATAGAGAAGATGCCGCAAATAGTTAGCCTTCACCAACATGTGATTATGAAACCTGTTGAGTTCCTCTTGGCGCGGGCATTGCCCTCTGAGGATGTGGCCAAGATGGTTGTGAAATGTCCTCAATTAGTTGCATCGCGAGTTGAGCTCATGAAGAACAGTTATTACTTTTTCAAGAGTGAGATGGGGAGACCTCTGAAAGAACTCGTGGAATTTCCAGAATATTTTACGTATAGCTTGGAGTCCAGGATTAAACCCAGGTACCAGAGGTTAAAGAGCAGGGGAATCCGGTGTTCCTTGAATTGGCTCCTCAACTGCAGTGATCAGAGATTTGAAGAAAGATTGCAGGGTGATTATATTGAAACAGAGAGTATAGGCCCAACATTTTGTATGGGTGGAAAGTTAGAACTACCGGGGAATGAGATTGTGTCAGATGAGGAAGATGAGAGTGAGGATGAAGTACTTTTCAGACGCACTGTATCTCTCTAGTTAGTCAATAACACAAATTTAAATGGATATGGTATTCATTTAGATTGAATTTTGCTTATGGTTTTTTTTAATGAAATATATTTCTTAGTTTCTGTTGTTTTTGGGTTATATACAGTTTATGTTCTTCTCTGAATTCATTGTGTATGATTAATACTGTTAGGGATTTTATTTAGTTTTAAAGATTTCTCTACATGGTTACATACAAATCCTGTTAGGGTTTATTTAGTTTTAAAGATTGCTCTACATGGCAACATACAAATCTTGATAGCTATTTCACGATTAACTAATATATTAGCAATTATCCATTTATAGTCAGCATTTTAAGCCAAAGTAGTAGCATTAGGGGTCCATATCTTGTAGATTTTGTTATCCATGGAAGATGGCTGCGACTGACAAAGGTGCAGGCAATTCCAGATGATTTTAGGGCTCCGCAGTTTTGTAACTTATAATAAAAAGCAGCAACCAGAATTTCGACAGTTTCTTTTATGTGTTGATGCTATGTCAAATGGAAGTCAGTTGGCTTGATCTTTCCTGGGTCATATTTGATATGAGCAAAACTGCCAAATTTTCAATAATCATCCAAAATACTGAAAAGAGAAGGTAGTACCTAGTGAACAAAGATCCCACTTCTGTGTGGTCTAGAAAAGTATAATTATTGACCAAATGGATTTTAGATGCTTGATACCAGTTGCAAGGCTGTCTCACTTTGTTTTCTTCCTGAAATTGTAATATTCTTGAGGTTTGTTTGAATTGCATTTTTGGACACGGTAAGAGTTAGAATTGCATTTTTCTCATTAATTGGATGACAGCCTGTATGTCCCAGCAATGGAAAGCAAACTTGAGAGAAAGCTGAAGTTTTGGGGCTTCATCTGTTCTTTTGCATGGTGATCGTTTTTTTTTTTTTTTTTTTTTGGAATATTGATTTTGATCTAATGTTGCTCTTTGTCATAAAAAAAAAGGCCTAAATTTCTATATGTAGTTGCTAAGTTTCAAAGATAATTAGTTTTGGAATCAAATTAGTAGATCGATATTGTATGTGTAGGTGTAATAGGGAGATTGTGGATCATTTGCTATTACACTGTGACCTGGCATATGCTCTATGGAGTTATGTTTTTTCTTTGTTTGGTGGGTGACACTGTAGTGGTTGATTGATCTTCTGACAGTATGGAGGAATTAATTTGGATGATTTTAGTCCCTTATGCCTCATTTGGCTTTTGTGGAGGAAGCGGAATCTTCGCACTTGTGAAGATGTGGAAGCTTCTGAGGTGCAATTGAAGACTTCTTTTATTTGCTCATTTCTTGAATGATCTCGTGTATTTGGTCTTGAGTCTCTCTTTTTTGCTCCTAATTCTATTCATGTAATTCTATAAGTAATTTTTATGTACACAAGGTAGTCTTATAAAAAAGAAGAAAGATCATTAGTTTTGAGTTCCTTATTCATTAGAACTGCTTTGCCTTTTGGTGTCTACCTATTCTGCCGGCTCCTATTCAAGTTCATCTATAAGAGATTCTCTTTTATCTAGTACTGGGCCATGTAAGTTGAAAGCTCTTTTGGACAAAGGCATATGACTGATAGAATGTTTATTTAAAATAAAAGTTTTCAAGAGTTTTCTTTCTAGTTTCATAAAACAATTCTCTTCTTTTTTCCTAGTGAATCAATAGGTTTTTTTTTTTTTTTTGGGCAGAAAAAATGCATTATGCAAAATCCAAAAAACAGCCTGAAGCCACATAACAGACTCCAAAGCACAGCCTAGCTCCAGATTCCCAAAATTCATTAGTGCAACAATAGAACAATTGTTCTGTGCCTTTAATAACTTGGAAACAGATTCGATTACAAGTCATCAACTATCTATTCCACAAACAGCATCTTTCCGGGCATCACAACCAGTGCTTCTAACTCTGGTCAACCCCAGCACTTGGTTCCGTATTACCTGCAACCAGGATACCCGTCTCTCGCCATTTTTGTTCCTTAATTCATCTGATTTATTTTTCTTTTCTTAATATTTTTATCTTAATTTTTCATCTTTCTTAAGAGGTTTAGTTCTTAAATTATTGATTATTATGTTATGGATGTTAGACTTATCAAGTTGTGGTTAGAAATAATTTGAATAGAAAGTTCTTCAATTTAGTAGCTATCTCTTATTTCCTGAGTTTCTAATTCGAATTATGGATTTGCTTGCTTGTTGTAAAAGATAATAAGTCTTGATGATGTAGGTGTACTTTTTTTTAAAAGCTCAAGCTATTAGGCTATGGATTAAATATAATGGAAGAAAAGAAAATAATACATGTGACCAATCCTGACTAGTCTGTTAAGGCACCCATCAAAGTAATCATTATTGAATATTCTGGTGCAACTTCTGTTCCAATATATATGTTTCCTCCAGTCTTTATATTTGCTGAGGCAGATGTTGTTCTAGGTTTAATAAGTGCCTACATGTGGTGGTTAATTGTCTAAATTTGAGTTTCTTTGATATTTAGTGATTTTTTTTTTCTCCCATGCATCCGGTTGCTATTTTTTCTTTGATATATGCTTCACATCATTTTTTTTTCTTTTGATTTTTCACTCTTTTTCTGCTGTTTTGGATGCTATTGTATAGTCTAATGTCATTTATATACATTTCTTTGTATTTGTTAATTTCAAAGCTGTACTGGTACTATTTGATTTGTTTGCAGTGCCGGTTCATGAATTTTTGGCTTGGAATTTTCTTTCAAGAAAACCAATAACACAATACGTTTTCTTTTAGGTAAATTGAAATTATTATGTGAAAGGAGCTGCTATTGTGAAGGAGGAATGATGAATTTTAAGCACAAGTTCAATACTGTTTTGATCTTTTTTATTTATTTTTATTATTTAGTTTAATAATCAGTTTTGATAAATATTACTCATAATAGAATATCAGAGATTTTAAGATGGGCTTAGATGCAAATAAAGCTGTTTTATGTATTTTGTTTTGAATCTTTCATGTTTTGTATTTGTATGCACTGCATATGCTGTTTTATGCAGTGAGAAATAACCATTGGCAGATGCTCCAAGCACATTTTGGACATATTTACCATTCATTATTCTGAGAGAATAAGAGATATCTGCACGTTTTCAAATTTATTATTGCTGTGACTACTTTTTACTATATGATGAATAGATTTTTGTGCGCTTTTTTTTCCTGTTTCCATTTATTTGTCGTCGACAATCAAACTTGGTTAAAAGAAATGGAATTAAGAAGATACAAAAGCGTGAACTCATGGCTAGACCCAAATATCTTTTCTTGCATGGGGGCCCCGTCTAAGAATGCCCCCTGTACAGAAGGTTAGTGACTTCATGAGGCAATTAGGAATTTTGAGAATGGAACAATTTAATATGTAAAAGAAAGCGTAAATTCTGAGACCAGGTTCTCTTTGTTATAATAGTTGATTTATTGAACTGCAATTGTTCAACAAACACTCCAATCTGTTTCATTGTCATATCATCTCTTAGTTTTTGATGATTCAAACAAAGACAAAAGGGTGGCACTGCTAACACCAGCCCTTCCCCCACCCAAAAAAGAAAAACCTGGTTTATTTGTTCCTCCTTTTTCCAATTGAATTTATAGGGTAGTGGTAGGGCAAAGTCCAAGCTATGTTTTGTTTTAACAATTTTAGGCCTACCTGTCCATGGTAAGCTCTTCAACTGAGAGAGCTCTGTTTTGGTGGATGAGTAGTCTCTTGGCATTTTGAGAGTGGGATGAGGAATGGAGGGAGTGGTGCCATATATATTAATCTCTTAATAATGATAAGAAGATGGTTCTTGGGGTGGAATTTTTCTTATAATTTTTTCCATGGTAGGATCTCTCGAGTGTTCTCTTTGGACATTCTAACTTGCATCTTGTGCATCTTTGCCCGTCTTCGGACACTGCTTTTATATGATGATTAGATGTACTTGCAAGATTGCTACCAATGTAGATTGTCCACGTCTTCTTGATGCATACATAGCATGGGGGCTACACAAATGTGCTTTTACATCTTCAGGGTACACCAACTATTATTTTGGTGTTATCACTGATTGTTTTGAAGAGGCTTTGGACAGGTAGACCATTTCCTTTTGTTGTTCTTTTCTGGCTCTAAGACCTCTGCTTTCCTTTTTCTTGATTTATTGTTGATCATCTTTCTCTCTCTCAGAGAATCAGTTAAAACTTATAGTCTGGATGCTTAAACCAGGTAGTGGTTGCAGCTCTTGCTAAGCATTTTTATAACTGCAAGATGCTGGGTATGCTAGTCTTGAATGCCAAATGAGTGAAATTTTTTTGGGAAAAAGCAGATCCTCAAAGTGAATCTAGAAACGTTATATATATATATATATATATATATATATTGCTAAATAACAATTTGTTTAGGTGACTATCCTCAAAAGCAGATCCTCAAAGTTTACACGTGTGAGTTTTTATTAATAAAATTATTTACTAATATAAAAAAAAAAAACATGTGTGAGTGTTTTTTTTGTTGGTTACTATAATATAATAGTGCTGATCAATTAAAAAAAAGGTTAAGTGTTTAGTATTTATGTTCTTTCATCGCAAAGCTATATGGTTGCCTTGGTTCTACATAGGATAATTCCTTGTGGAATAACAGATCTTGTTTGGGATTTGTGAGGGGGAGATTATATTAGGATGGGAGTTGTTATTGCCATATGTAGGGGATGTCTTGATGGGGCAACTTGATGAGAAAAGTAGCCTTAGAAAACCATTGCTTGGATCCTAGGTGAGTGGCAATGGAATATGGGAATTTTCAGACAGATTCACTTTGTTTAAATGTTTAGGATGTAAAATGAGGTTGCAGTAGGATGATGTAGAGACTCAAATAAATGGGATTCTATAAGAGGACTAGTTGGTCCTGCTCTAAATTCATAAGAGGCATATCACATGGAGCCAGGGGCTGATTAGGAGCCAGAATGGGATCCAAAGGTGAAAGCTGGGTATGTTTCTGAATTCTGATCATGACCTTGTTTTGATCAGAGTTAATTGACTTCTCATAATTGTGTCTTGTTTTTGATGGGCTCGTGAACTTGCAGCTCCTGCAGCTTTGATTGACCCTCGTTAATGCACTGAATGGGTTGAGCATTTATGTGTTTTTCTTGAAATTTCAACAAATGAAATAAATGTGGAGAGAGGAAAATCCAATGTTAGAGGATCTGCCTTAAGAATTCTGCTTTCTAGTTGTTAGGAGATTGTTATTTTTGGTACCTCTCTAGTGGCAGAATCGTTGCTTTGAATTTTCAGGATTCCTGATAGAGGGAAGTCATGACCTAAATATAATTCGACTTTAAATGATCATTGCGTTTAGTTTATAACGTTAACGCCAGGTAAGTACCTAAAGAGAAAAAAAAAAGTTCGTTCTTTACTCTTATAATCTAAAACTAGGTGGTTTCATTGTGTACATTAAATGTTCTGAATTGGATTTAAAGCATTCCTTATTCTTTTACATTGTTGGATCTCTTGTTGCATTGCCTTTTTCTTTTCCTATCAAAGGCACAATTTCATGTTCAGTTTTTACTTGTATGTTTCAGCATTTTCTGTGATAAGGTCCTCCAACCACCCCCCTTCCCCCCTCTAAATGCTTTTGAATAGCTTCATTTTGTAGGTGCTGGAAACTTTTAGAGGCAATGTCCACATGTTTGAGAAAATTGCACGAGGAGGTGGTTCAAGCAACGCTATTGGCATTTGCAGGCACTTGAATAAGATGGCAATGTGACTTCTGATTCTTTCAATCGATGAAATGCTTCGAGCTGTTGCTCAGGGAGCAATTGGAAATGCCTGTAGAAGCAATGACGAAAAAACGGTGCTTATATGTTTTCATCTTCATTCCATGTTTAGTTATGCATTGATCAATTAATGGTCGACCAAGTTTACTCCATCTGTCAATGGTACCCAATAACCATACTTGTGACATTTTCCCATAAAAACTTATAAATTGGCTATGAGTAAATGTTATTAGTGATAACAACGGTGAATTATTGACACATTAATAAAATTGATAGTAAATAAATAAAACAACGTGGTGGGTGATATTAAGCCACCATGGTATAACACATGGAATTTGAGATTTCGAAAATTATGGAGTTCATATACCATGGTGGTTTAAATAGTATAAGTTGTGTATGAATATGTCAATGGAAACAGGAAACATGAGAGGATATAAATGCAAAAACCACTTTGTCTAATAGAATTACTTGCTTCTGTTGATGGCCGGGGAGCCAAAATAATTTTCTGTTATTTAATTTTGCCAATGATCTTTGGACCAAATGGCATCTCCTCTCTTAACAGTGTGGAGGTTGAGGTTATGGATCAACCAAACATGAGTGCACTCTTTGCCTACATTAGTGATTGTGAATGATTTAAAAGAGGGATTTTAACATTGAAAATGTTTCCAAGGAAAGTTATCTCCTCCTCGAGTGCTTTGACCTATGTCTTGGTTGTCTTTTCCACATGAGATTGCTAACCTTACGCGAAGCTCTTTCATGTTTTAATAATGTCATAAGAATTGTAAAAAGATCTGTGCTTAAGTTATCCAATGCTTTACTCAACACGCCTATGTAACTGATGAGCATCGTTATAATTGTTTTATAGGAGCATGTTGTGCACTTGAATTGTCCTTAATAATGAACTGAAGTATGACTTACATTGCCAATCACATAATAACAATGATGCCAAACATCATAGTTTTATTCATACACACATCAAACCATTGCAATGCGATCTTTCACTTGTCACATAACACGTAAGAGAAGGAAAAAAAAAAAACACGTTAAAGAAGACATACTACATACACACCGACTCCAAAAACCCAAACATCTTTAAAAACCAAATATGAAGACCACAAAAATTCAATCCCTGTCTATTCATACAGATGAGTGACGTTCCACTGCACAAACCATGACATCTAATAGGAAACACAGATGACAGATTAAGACTCGAACATAAACCAAATTATTACTATAAATCATCCAAACAAACCATTTCAGTCTTTAGAGGAAATAGAAGACACGACAGACTGAGAATTGTAACCCATTTGCTGAGTTTAATCTCCATTACCTTTAACTAGAAAAATAAAATAAAAATGAACCCATTAGATTCACGCACAAACTCCTTTACTAGTTCACATAGGAAAGGAGGGCGTCAGGCATTGTCAAGAAAAGTTGTCTATCTCCTCACCCCCTTCGTGAAAAGAGAAAGAGAACATGGGGCCATGATACGGCAGTTTAGACAAAAAACATTATATTTTCCAGGTCTTCGTGCAACTTGAAGAATTTTGGATCAAGTGATGCTGCTGAAAACAGTGATGATGATGTTGATGATGAAGAAGAGGATGCTGCTGAAGCTGCAGATTGCCCTTCCACCACTGCCTCGTAGTATAGTCGCCCTCTATAGGCAACAAGGTCAGCATAGTACACCGGAGGGACCAGTGATACAGGTTTAGTGCACCGAGCAAAGGTGAAGCACATGTGGTATATGAGCTTCTGCAATTCATCAGAAGTAAATCCATGCTCGTCCCAGAGGACATAGTAGTGTGTGGGCTTGCTTGTCCCGAGGCTTCCATAGTGGCTACAAAGATAGAAATCAAACTCAAATGGGTGAACAATTGTTGTGTCCACAACCGTGCCAGGAGACACATTGCCAGTGGAACCCCCATCCCTCTCGTTCTCCAGAAATAGACGAGTCTGGTGTCGTTTTTGGGCTACAATAAGTGTGATGGTTGGGGAGTATTTGATTTTTTGCAGTGCCATCTTCAGATCTAGCAACTCCTCATTGAGAACCATTTCAAATTGGCCCTCACTTACTCCATCACGAAAGACCACAATATGGTCTGGCAAGACATTATTTAGCTGAGCATACGATTGAACAAGCTCCAAACACATATTTCCAAAATCCAGAATCCTCTCCTTCCGATGGAGTTGTGGGTAGACACGTGCTGCATAGCGATTTGCGGCAGGCCAGTTCATGGTAGCAACAACAGCTGCAATGGATGGACTTGTAAGATTCCTAGCACCAGGATGATTAACATCAGCCCCCATGAACATTACATGGCCTTTGCCTCCAAAATGGGTTAGTGGGTCATTAAGCTCTACATTGCTGCCTCCAAGCTTGGCATTCATCTTGGTAGCAAGATTTGCAAAATACTGGTCATTCGCTTTGCAGGTGGACAGACAACACTGTGTCACTATACCAACCTTGGTCTCAGAGATCCACTTCAAATATTTGTAACCAGGATCCCTCCTAGACATCACACAAAGAAGAATTTGTAAATGACCTTTGCCTTTCTTATAAGCCTCTTCATCAACACTTTCAAGTAGTTCAAGCAACACATCAACCCTTGAGAGTTTATTCATTGAAGTGCACTTATATACGAGAGGCTCCTCCATTTGGATCCCCAGGTTTCTGCACCGATTGATAAGCTTTGGAATGAAAAAATCAGGATTCAGCCTCGATTTATAATCATTAGAGCTGAAGTCAATAACACCCCATCGGTCAATTCTTTTTCCTTCCACAACAGATTTTTCAACAAGATTCCACTGGCATTTCTCTTTGTCAACTGTTACCTTTATCACTTTGCCATTCTGAGCACCTAGCTTCAACACAGGTGGCCCAAGAACACGTCCCCTAACTCTTGTCATGTTTGTGTTTACTTCCATTCCAAAATTTTGAGCCATTCCTCCACTGCCAATGGAACATAACAAATCTAATAATATTAGATAAATAAATAAAATCATCACAGCGTTATTAAAACTGCATCAAGCGATTTGATGCAATCAATTAATGTAAGGAAATCCATGTCAACTAATGAATCCTGAATCTTAAAATCTTAAGAGATTGAATATAAAACAGTTTTTTTTATAAGCTTTGCTCTCGGCCAAATGTCTCAAGCTCTTCTATTTTCATCTACCAGAAGATCAGCAAGATATAGGAGATACAAGGTTTATCTGTCCCACATTATTAGTCCAGATATAGCAGGTTACTTAATTGTAAATGATCCATTTAGCTCTGCATTACTCACACTTCAATCATCATACATGCCTACCATAGTTGGTGTAATGACTGAATCAATGTCAAAAAAAAAATAATAATAATAATGATGCTCAAGTCACTGCTTAGTATTAATTGAAGGTGGCCAGCATGAGTTCATAGTAAAAAACACAATCTTAATTTTTTTTATCAGTAAGTTATGCATGCTTGATGTATGTGGCAGGCTTTGACTCATGACCTCATCCTTTACTCACATATGTGAGACATGGAAGTGACGTTTGAGTAGATAAGTTTTTTTGTATTAGATGCCCATGTTCATCAATTGAAGGGTAGCGGTGATAAGTTTTTATCGGTTTTCTACTTTAGTCTATACTTGTTTTTTGCTGCATCATTATTGGCAATTTAGTTCTGGGAAGAATCTGAAACTGGACTATTTGTGTTTTAAATTAAGATATCAAATGCCTATAAAAAACTTGGTGAAGAGTTAAGTAGCTTGAGAAGTTGAGGAAAGAGAAGAGCCTAAGAAAAGGAGGAAATAGATTCTTGAAAAGCATTGATAAAGCTTCAAGATATAAGTGTAATTGACTAATTTTTTTGTAATACTTATTAAACCAAATATAATAGCACATTATGATGATTGAAATATATTAATTTATAATATTTGTTTGTTTATCATTTATAAGGATCTTATATATAAAATTTTGGAAGGTTTTTCATGAGAAATGTTTAAACTACAATTCTCATCTTATATTAGAGCCAATTCAGCTTTCAAATTTAGAGAAATATTTAAACCTAACATGTTAACATACAATCTAAAAGTTTTCCACCCGTTGCACGGGTTAGCGATTAATTACAACATAAAAGCCAAGTGCACAATCTGTGAAGTTTAGCCCTTCTCATGGCTAAACTATGGCGAATAGTAGGCTACTAACAATTGTCTCTATTCTCCAAATGAAAAAAGTGCAAAATTTATATCATTTTAGCATTTATTAAGTGTAATCATAGTGAAACAACCACCTACTAATACAGATGTCACTCATGCACCCTAATTTGTTGTTCAAATGCATCAACATATAAAGCAACAATAGAAGCTCCATGCTAATTACATGCTATCAAAATAAAAAGAATGAAGTTTGAATGCACATACCCACAAGGTCCATTTTCTGAGCGTACCATGCTGCATATCTCTCTCTCCCTAACCCTTGGTGGTACTAGTGATAAGTTCTTCAACATGATACCCGCATTTCTATCCAAATGCTCCTTTGGATACCTTTGCCCCTCAACTAAGACACAGAACTCCATCGGTACAGCATTTTTTTTATTGGCTTTTCCTAAATCCAAGCAGGGAATATCCTTGTACATAATATCCTCGCCATATTTCTCCTTGAAATAGTCAACAATTCTAACTCGCCTAGGTGGATTCTGGCTTTCTGGGTCTTCCTCATCAAATGATACTTCTCGTGTATTCTCCCTCGTTAACCCCCGAATTACGTACTTTTGTTTGGTTTTCCGGTGAGTCACGTTAACTTTCAGTCCCCCCAAAGCATCCTCTACATCTCTCCAGAACCTTCGGAAATTACGTATATCAAAATTTGGAATATGAGCCCGGAGGAAATCTAGAACTGACATTTTCTGCCGAAATGCCAGAACTGAGTAGTCCAGACACATTGATAGACCCTGGGATGTGGACTTTAGGCTATGTTGAAATCCTCTAGATGCTGTGATGCCCCACCCAAGATCATCTCCTTCCCTAGGCTCTCTAGGGAAAAAACTCCGCCCAAAAGGGATCATGTGCCTAGATGGGTTCTCCTTCATTACAACATCCATTCCTTGTAATACATCTCGGGGGATTGACAAGAGCTGTGCATTTAAGTAATCCTTCAATTTGCCAAACTTAAGCTCATTCACACGATTTATGGTAACTACATATGAACCACCCTTCATGTCTTCTCCCTCAGGGACTTCCACATCAAATTTTCCAGTGGGCAATGGTACGGCACTGAATATGTTCTTCTCGCCATCATATACAGTCCTTGACAAGGGAAATTGTGCAGGATCATCAGAAGCTAATTTGTTTCTAATTACTGAAAGAACAGATTTTGATATTCTCACAGGTCGGCCATTCTTGGGGGGCACTGCAGGTTTGACATCAACATCATAGTGCATTATAATAGTATTTGGGTTGAATTTGACAGGAAAATGATTGGCACGAAGTCCAACAGTCCGTATAGCAAGCACGCCACCTTTATCAGGTCGTTTTACAGGGATAATCTTGTCTGAATCTTCTGAAATTTCTATTAATTTCAATTTTTCAACAACAGGATCTGTAGAAGGGGGAAAATGTTGTTAATCACTGTGGCTGCTAAAAAATATTGAATTCAAATTGCTCTGTTTTCTACAATAGAAAGCATTTCTGTTGGCACATGAGATCAAGAAATTGACCATGGCATGAAAATTTTCAAATAACAGAAGAAGACTGTACAATTATCTTTCTTTTTTGAAGGAGGAAGGAGAGGTGGGGGGGGGGGGGGGGGGGGGTGTTGCCATGCTTAAGCTCCACATATCAAAACCTCTCTAAGAGAGAGAGCAATAACAACAATAGAAACAGCTCTCTCCAAAATAGATCACGCACTAGAGCAAAGCATAGGCTGCCCCAGACAAATAAACACAGACATGCTTAACAAAGGTCCACATAGCTGCAAGCGACGGTATGGCAAATGGTCCAACAAAAGATGAAGGAAATGATGCCAAGGAATAATAATATTGTAATTAAGCTGACTTTTTCGCTTAAATTTTTTTTAGCACAGCATGCAGATCAATATGGGAAAAGACAACATCTTTCCATTAATGATCTTTTCAGTGAAGTCAAGAACAGTTGAAAGAGTCTAATCATAATGCGTGTTTCTATTACTCGAATAGTTTCCTTCTAAGTTTAGAAAAGCTTCTAAAGTACTCAAATTCAAGAAAAAAAAAATCATAAAGACAAGGAATCTGTTGAAATTTGAATATTTATAATAACTATAATAGTAAACTTTAAATAATAATAATAGGAGTAATAGTAGAACCATAAACTGTAGACTGCACTACACATTTTCACCATAAATCCAATCTAAATATAATTATAACTTCTTGGCTTTTAAAGGAAGTAAATCTTAAGGAATTGTGGTCAATGCTAATCATCGATATATTAAACTAAGTATAAGAAATAAATTAACCAAGGTGACCATTTTTACAAATGTAATATCATATTGATAAATGATAATTCAGTAAGGCAAACAAAAAAAGTCTATGAACCCCAAAACCCAATACACAATCATACACTTCATGGAACTTTTTCCTCATATGACACTTTAAATAATAATTCATAATTTCCAGGTAAAACATCAATGTAATACACTGACAAGGAAAGCACATCCAGTACACTGATAAAATAATTAGGAAAATGCTAAAGCTTTTATTTTTCTTTAAAAAAATTTACAAACTAAAGGTGTGAATGAATGAAATTGGTGTTTTAATTACTTTTTGTTTTGTTATTATATGTTTAAAAGTTGACAAGTAAGTAAAATTTGTATTATTAGTATCATCACTCTCATATTAGTAACACACCGATGTTGAGAAACACCCATTACTATATTATATACTTTGCTTATCTTCAAGGGCATCGCCTCCTAACAGAATTTGATTCTAGAAAAAAAAATTTCTTTGTTACAGAGAAACAACTTTAGCACCATAATTTTCCAAGATGGTTTTCCCAATTTTATTAGCACACACACAAAAAAAAAAAAAAAAAATAGCAGAAAAGAGAAGAGATCCAGATCTAATACCAGCGACAGGAGGAGGCTGAGGCTGGGGCTGAGGCTGAGGTTGAGAAGGAAAAGATGGGGCAGTGCGTCCCACTTCCACCCACTTACTATCACCCTGGCCTCTCACAACTCTTCCTCCACTGCTACTACTAGCACTAGCACTAGCACTAGCACCACCAACCTTGCTGGCCCAGCTCGACCCCTCAGACGTGGGACCCACCCATTGACTCCCCGGACGACCACCACCACCAACACCCACATGTGGCTGTGGCTGTGGCTGTGGCTGTGGCTGTGTTGGTCGTGGTGGTGGTTGTTGTTGTTCCGACCACACCTGAGTTGCACCATGCCAAGGAGGACCCCTCCCTCCTCCTCTACCAGCTCCTTCTCCAGCAGCACTTCCCCTAGCACCACCTCTTCCACCTCTATCTCCTCCGCCTCTACCTCTTCCTCTTTCCCTTCCTCTTCCTCTTCCTCTTCCTCTGTACCCACCACCAGCAGCTTCTCTTTCCATTGGATCTCGGGAGCGAACTTCGGACTCGAAAACTCGCTTCGCTTACCCCACTCACTAAAGAATCACAACCAAACAACACTGCTTTGATTTTGATTTTGATTTTGATTTGATTTAGAGGTTTCCTCCGCTTTAGGTTATACACAAAAAGAATGTGAAATGAAATGAGTCTATGCGTTTAAGACAGCAGTCTATAATAATAATTAAAATTGAGAAAAAGACGGAATTACCATTTTGGCATTTGCTTCGTGTGAAGGGAAAAGACATTTTAGATTCAAAATTTCAAACTACAACTGTTTTGTTTTCTTAACGCGTACGCGTGGTCAAAAGGCAAAAGACAAAAGGACACATGAAGGAGATACCATATAAAAAAGAAAAAGAAAAAGAGGAGTTGGAGTTGGTGGGGGAAATCCAGAGTTCTAATTCTAGGAATTTCCAGAAGCTTCGGCGTAACCGATGAATATGGGACGGAAAGTTGGAGGTGCTAACATTGTCACAACATGTCTCTGTGGGACCCACACCCCACACCTGCACCTATCTTTTTCTTTTCTTTTCCTCCCACCAGACCATATATGCGCGAATTAAATGCTTTCATTTTTAACATTACGTAACATTTTGAGACTTTTTTATTTATTTTTTTTTTTTAACTTTCGACGATGGCTCTTTAACATTTTGAGGCATTATTTCTGTTCATAATTTTTTTTTTTTTAAAGAAAATCTCTATCCATAGTTGATAGTTCACACTCTTTTAGCTTAGTTTTTAGTTTTCTATTCTTTCAATCTTCTTTTTTTTCACCCCTATCATAACATGCAAAGGAACCATTTCTCATTTTCTTTAAAAAAAATACAAAATTCTCTTGAAAAGTAAACAACATTAAAATCAAAACAAAACCAAAGCGAAAAGTCAGCATTAATCTAGCATAGTCAAACAAAAATGAGCATCACAACCACCCCATCTACTCAAAACCAAACCCTTCATAGTACGCTCTAAACAACTTTCAAGCCACAAGAAAATGTGTTAGGAGAATTTTAATATTAATTTAATTAAAATGAATAATATGACAATATAAATGTAAAGATATATGAGTTAATATGGAAGATAATAAGTTAGTGGGATGTTTAATCCCACATTGAAAATGAGAGAAGCTCTTTTATTCTTTTTAATTGTGGTGATTAATGGGCTGATATGTATTGGAGCAAATATTGAGCTAGATACATTTAGAATTATTTATATATTCATTAGTGAGTTGTAAGGACTGGATTTGATCATAGGCCTAAAACAATGAATTTGTAGAGAGTGAGTAGAAGAACTATGTTGAATGAGATAACAGTTATAATAAGTTTCCAAGATAATCAAATAAAAATGAAACAGGTTTATACAAGAGAATGGGTCCTCGGCATGATCCGAGAAGCTCTGTTCTAATATATATTGGATGACAATAGTTACAGGAGTTGTTGAGATTGTTATAGTGTTTTCTTTGTTCATTCTCCCTCCATCTCCATGATGGGTTTCTTCTATTATATATCTCCTTTGAACGATCTTGGCCTCCCACTTGTTGATTATTCAAGTCTATTCCTGAATGTCTGTTCTATCAGACACCATCTCTGGCGTTTTGTGAGTTGCAGTACCTGAGGTAGCGTTGTTCAGAGGTCTTGTCCACATAAATGCAGTCAGAAAATTAGCTGCAGGGCATTCAATGCTGTGGTAGCAGCTTTCCCTTAGATATTTTTAAGTTTCTATCCTTTTTGTACGTTTGTACGTTTGTGGCACACGTCCCTATTACTAAAACTTCCTAGAAGGCCATTTTGATCACTAGGATCCATACCTGATCTGTGTTTACCTTATTCGAGGAGATATTCTTCCTCAGACTCGGACTACTCACGATCTCGGCCAAAGCCCCACGCTCTCGGCCAAAGCCCAAGACCCCATTGCATGATTTGAGCTTATGACCCACAATAGCCCCTCAAAACTCAAGTTTTCTCCTCTCACCCGAGGAGAAAAGTGGAGTTTTGAATTCTTAAGAGTTAATTATACTTGATCCTTTGACTTACACCCGTGGGAGTGCCGTTTTATGCGGCCCCATATTTGTACGATAAATTGCGCCTTTCAGAGCTACCAATTTAAGGAGTGGGTTATAATCTTAGGTCTATCTTGACACTTAGTGAGAAACAAATAGATATCATGGAACGTTACTTTTCCCAAAGTATATGGTTTGAGGATCCATATATAACTAAGGTTTTGTTTAACACTTAGCAAGACAAAGATTAGAAGATATCAATATATACCTTCTAGAACTAACCCCGCTGCAGAGCCCCTTTGATTTGCCACACCATCAACATATACCTTCTAGAATAAAGGTTCTTGTATGGAGATTGTGCCAACCGATTTTCCGTCCATGCTCTGTGTTGCTGCCACTTCCTCTAATGGAGGTTCAGTGAATTCGGCCACCAGATTCGGAAGGACTTGGTCCTTTGTCAAAGGTATGAGATATGCACTTGATGTCAAAAGCTGCCAGAATTATGCCCCATTTAACAATCCTCCCCATATAATCAGCACTTCGAAGTATAGACCTCAGCCTCATGTAGTGACTTGCTCACATAGTAAATTGGCCACCAAAATGACTTTATCTAGGGACTCTTGCTGATGGGGGCTTGAACCTACCATAACTAACCGTTGCACTCATTATCACACAAGCTCTTCTCATAGACGGCGCCAATTGTAAGGACTGGATTTGATCCTAGGTCTAAAACAATGAATTTGTAAAGAATGAGTAGAAGAACTATGCTTAAAGTGAATGAAATAACAATTATATTGAATTTCTAGGACAATCAAATATAAATGAACCAGGTTTATATAAGAGAATGGGTCTTCGGCACAATCCGAGGAGCTCTGTTCTAATATATATTGGATGACATTGGTTACAGGAGTTGTTGAGATTGCTATAGTGTTTTTTCTGTTCATTCTCCCCCCCCCCCCCTCTCCATGGTGGATTTCTTCTATTATATATCTCCTTTAAATGATCTTGGCCTTCCACTTGTTGATCATTCAAGCCTATTCTTGAATGTCTGTCCCATTAGATACTTTTTCTAGCGTTTTGTGAGTTGCGGTACTTGAGGTAGCACTGTTCAGAGGTCTTGTCCACATAAATGCAGCCAAAAAATTAGCTGCAGGGCATTCAACTCGGTAATAGCAGCTTTCCCTTAGATATTTTTAAGTTTCTATCATTCCTGTACGTTTGTGGCACACGTCCTTATTATTAGAGCTTCCTAGAAGGTCACTTTGATCACTAGGATCCATACTTGATCTGTGTTTAGCTTATCCGAGGAGATAATCTTAGCCCCATGCTCTCGGCCAAAGCCCAAGACCCAATTGCATGATTTGGGCCTACGACCCCACATGAGTAAGTGACATTTTTATTATGAAAAACTAAAGAGTCATTCACCCACTTAATATATTAGTTATACTCCTTATCTCATCCATTTAATTGTGTAATTCCAGGCCATCAAATTTATGTACATCAATTAATTTTATAACACCCACTACATCATAATTATGGACATAATTAATCAAATTAATTTGGGTAATAATTTCGTGAGGCCTATTAAGCCTAAATAGACACATTAATTTGGGCTTGAACATTTTGTGTAGAGGTTATTCTAATCATGCGACATTTGTTGAGCTATTGTATCCAAGTGGAGACAAGGTCTACATTGGTTACAAAGTTTAGTTAACCAAGGGCTTGAATCTATTTAAAGAGAACGAGTGATGTGACTCAATCCAAATAGTGTTGTATAATTTTTTATCTTCAAAATAATAATATTCAGATGTATTATTTAGTTTTTCTTTGTGTTATTTCCATTATTATTGTGTTTGCACCAACAAAATGTGTGCATTCTTAGCCTCTTACCATTATCTCAACAATGCATCTAACATTATTTACTTAGCCTTTACTAATAACATCAGTTCATCTTAAAGCTCCAGCCCCTTAAAGCATTCACATTGGTGTTGTTAAATCACTAAAAATTTTATTTTAGCACCTCAAATAACAAAAATCTGTTTTGTCTAAAAAAAGTTGTCAATCTGCTACGGTAAACTGTTACTAATAGTAGATACTATAGCGTATTTCTAAAACTTAAAATAATTTTTTTGTTCAACTGTTCAACCCCTCTTTCTCTCTCTCTTATTTTAATAAAAGGGTAAATTCCACAAATCACCCTTGAGGCTTGTGATAATACCAACTAAGTCCAAAACATTTTAAAACTTACCAATTTCGTCCTAAAAGACAATTTTGTCATCAGCATTAAAAAAAAAACGCCATTATTTTTATTTTTATTTTTTTTTCTCTTCTTCCTCTCTTTTCTCTCTTTTCTCTTTCCCCTTTCTTCTCTGAGTTCTCCATCTCAGAGGGAGCATTGCTCCAAAACTTTGTTCTCCGGCCCTTTTTTCTCTCTTAGCCTCCAAATGACTTCGATCCATCGAACCCGTACAAGGACCCGGTGGCGATGCTGGAGATAAGGGAGCACTTGGTGAGGGAGAAGTGGATCCAAATCGAGAAAGCCAAGATCATCAGGGCTGGAGAAGGTCAAGTGGTGCTACCGCGTCGAAGGCATCAACCATCTCCAGAAGTGTCGACACCTCGTCCAACAATATCTCGACTCCACTAGTGGCATCGGTTGGGGCAAGGACGATCGCCGCCCCTCCCTCCACGGTCTCTCTGTCATCATCTTTTTTTTTTTTTTTTTTCTACAAAATGCTTTAACTTTGAGATTGAAAATCTGGGTTTTTTTTTGTTTAAAACAATAAGATCATATATGAAGTGGGGTCTAGGTGCTTTGATATATAGATAAGCTATTTTGGGTTAAAAACTATTTGGTTTGGTTTCCACATTTTATGATCACTTCTGTTTGGGTTTCGAGAAAGTAATGAGAGGAAAAAAGAAAAGGGTACTCCTTGAACATCTTTTTGAACATCATTCTAGGTGTTTGGAGCAATGCTCCCTCTAATATGGAGAACTCAGAGAAGAAAGGGGAAAGAGAAAAGAGAGAAAAGAGAGGAAGAAGAGGAAAAAAATAAAAATAAAAATAACGGTGTTTTTTTTTTAATGCTGAGGACAAAATTGTCTTTTAGGACGAAATTAGTAAGTTTTAAAATGTTTTGGACTTAATTGGTATTATTACAAACCTCAGGGGTAGTTTGTGGAATTTACCCTTAATAAAACAATCATCTCTCCTTTGTTCGCTCTTGAGTTTGTCCCTCTCATTTGATGATTTGAGTTGAGTTATGTCACGACCCTGATGATCCTAATTAGGGGGGGGGGGGGGTGAAATTCATGAGTCAAGGGATATATAGACCACGAGTGACTTGTTCGACTTGGATGACTCAGTCAAATTGGCCCATAGATAGATCGATCCAAATGAGGACATGACTAGGTGTGGGGATCGGATAGGGAGAAAGTCAATGAGTTTGAGTCGTTTGTTGTGGTTGACTAGTTGTTGAGGCTAGTGGTTTCAGGTGGTTGGTTGTGCAATTGGTAATTTGCTTGTATGATTGGTGTGTGTGGGTATTCTATGGTAGTGGGTATGGATGTTTGGCGATAAGAATCGTTGTTTGGTTGTGGGAATGGGTGTTCCATGGTTGTGGGTATGGTGTTTGTGGGGGTTCTTTTTTTAATCGGTTAAAATTATTTATGTTATTTTAATGGGGTTGTACGGTAAAATAAAAAAAATTAAATGTAAAGTGTACTATTAATTGATATGTTAAAATAAATCAAATAATTTTTGAAAATACTAAGAGCACACCAAATATAAATGCTTTTAAACTTTTCTTTCATTGTATACAATATAGTCCTTTACTAGTGAACCTTTGGACGTCGGACCTCCACCTCAATTGGAATCCTTACGGCTAATTTATTTCCCTCTAGCCACATGGCGGCCCTCTATGCACCAACTCAACTACAGGCAACCTCCGTACGAATTGGGCATTCTCAAATTAAAAGCCCAAAGACCCGGCTAGCTGCCAAATGACCATGGCCAATTTTTTATCTTTAAATTATTGGGCATTAAAACCAGAAGAAATAAATATTGGGCTAGATGACCCATATTCAGTCTTTTTTCTTTTTGGGACCATGGATCACGTTCTTTCTATTTCTATGGGTTTGACTCCAAAACCACAAGGTCAAGGACCACAACCAATCAATTTGCTGGAATTGTAGTATTCAGTCTGTTACCTTAGTTATAACATGAAATTCTCTCTCTCTCTCTCTCTCTCTCTCTCTATATATATATATATACACATTGAATTTTGGTGTCACATTATTAAGTTTTATTACCTGATTTTTAGCTATCATAATAATCGTGTAGTTAAGATAACAATTGAGACTATAATTATATACTAAATATATTTTTATAATTAGATAATTACAACAATGAGAGATGATTTGAACCTTGATTTTGCTTGTAAAGAAAAACATACAATTTCATTGAGTTAACGAGTCATTTATCTAAAAAAAAAAAAAATCATAATTATTGCTTTTTATGTTTGTGTTGACCAGGTTCAGGAGTTTCTGAGATAACTAACTGCTCAACATTCTCATTCTTCTATTTAACTAGGTTGAGTTGAGTGTTGTCTTTTCATTTGTATCAGCTATGATTCTTGATGGGATCTCTCCATATTTTGGTAATACTTGATCTTCGATCAGTACTGTGGCCACATGTATCTTGATTCTTGTCTTGAGTACTGCTCTACATTTGATGAATTTTCAAACTAACAACTGTAAGAGGCCTACTGATCAATCAAGAATTTGGATTGGGACAAACAATTACACTAATTAATTGAGAGAAATCATACATTGATGAGGGAGACATTTCGTTAAATCAGAGAAACCCTTCATTGAAAGAGAAGCTCAGAACCATTAGATTATGCAGTACAAAGTAGAACAAGAACCTCTTAAGCATTTACATTTTGCTGGCCCCTGCTTAATTAATTACTTGTACACCTCTTCTCTTTTCCAATTTTCCCTGGATACGGCTTAATTAATTATGAAAAACACAAATAAAAGTAAACACTAATTAAAAAGAAAAGGAACGTAATTCTTATTACTTGTTTAAGGATTTATTCGTTCTATCAAGGAAACCATACATGGATTGAAAAAGCTGGATTATCCCAGCAATACATTATCACTCAGGATGAAAAAACTGAAAAATAAAAACTTCGCCTTTTTTTTTTTTTTTTTTGTGTGTGTGAAGAATTATATACATCCCCACTTTGATCTTGGTTTTTTATATAAAAGGAAAAAAAACCAAGCTCCTAAGATTCTAAAGGAAAAAAAAAATAAATAAAAAGAAGAAGTTTAGTTGGGAGTGGGAGAGAATCCAGAAAGAAAAAGAGAAGGGTGGGTGAAGCTGTATTATATTCATACATTTAAAAAAAGAAAAAAAAAAGACAGGAAAATTTGGGCTGATCGAGGTGGGTGATGGTGCTCTATAGGGTGATGATCGTTTTGATGTTGATCATTTGGTGCTGGCTTTGATGGGAATTAATTACTTATTATTCATTTAGGTGGAAAGGCGCCTAGAAGATCCGTACATCTGGTCGAGAAGGATGACAAGTGTCATGGCAAGAGCAGCGTCGATTTCAGGCTGTACAATGAGGCGAAAGACGTCGACGCCAAAGCCCACTCCTCCAACTGCCTCTTTCTGCTTGATCTCCGCCACCCGCCTCCTCTTTTTGTCTAACACCGCACAGCATCGTTGCGTGTACGACCCTTCTATCTCATACATCACGTTCTTGCTGTTGGGTGATGAACGCCCGACACTTCCTCCTGTTCCTTCGTTAGCCCTGTTGTAATCACTAACGTGAGCCAAACACTTTGTGTTGAGGATGTTCACGTGTTTCCTCGCCGCAAATCGAGGATTCATCGCCGTCTCTCCGTCATACACCAGCCAGTTGTCCCCAAAGCTTAACCTCTGATCATATAACATATACATAGCACACGTTAATTAATTGCCATATTCATCATGATATACAAAATGGAAGCAATTAAGAATTTAACAGTCTATATATACCTTGCGGCGAATGGTGTAGAGAGGCTTGCCGGCAGCGTCCATAAGAACGATCTCGCCCTTATTACTGGCCATATAGTTATCTACTCTAAATACTAAATCCCCTTTGCTGTCGAATACCGTAAATCCATTACAGCTGAACAGAAGTGACTTCTTCCATACAGTTAAGATTGCCGCGTTCCCCTTTCCGTCCGGGGAGGATGTGATTAAGGTTGTCGTGTTGGGATATACTTTTGTCATTACCAGAACTAAGAATCAGTGATGGGAGTTGAGTCCCAAATCTTACAACTCTCTTTTGCTGAGTTCTGATTTATCAAAAAAGCTCTCTCTCTCTCTCTCTCTCTCTCTCTCTGAGGCGACTTGCCAGTTGCCAATATAGTCCCCCACAAACCTTAAATATATATATAGGCTGGGTTGGAATTTTAGGTGAGTGGTCTAAATTCAATATGAAAATTGATACCCTACGGCAAGACAAACAAAGCACAAACACAACAGTACACACGTTAAACGACACTCAAAAAGGCCGCACCAAAAGTTGAAAAAAAAAGTCTTCCTCCATTAAAGTGAGTGCGCTACCCCTCTCATGATGTCACGCGCATTTTTTTGATTGGACGGAAAGTAATATCACCGAGGAAATTAAGAGAGAGAAATTGGTGGTGGTGGGTGATGGGTAATGGTCCTGATGCAACATGATAAGGAATTTGAATTAAGTAACAATGAAATAAAATCATTTGTGCTCAACAAAAAAAAAAAAAAAAAATCATTTCGTACACCTATCTTTGCTTTCAAGGCTGACAAAGATAATTACATTAATTAATAAATTATCAATGTAGAATACTAGAATTAACATTGTGTGGCTGAGGACCTTTTTGCGGTGGAGATATTCTATTTACACCTTTATTTTATACCTCTTTTCCTGTATATATTATAACATCATAACTGTTCATATATATATATATATATATTTAAAAAAAGATCAGTTTCAAAAAAAAAGAAAAAAATCATAAAACTATCCTGATTGGGTTGGGCGGTTTGTGCGACTCCCTCCGTCTCCTAGGGTCCTCTAATATCGATTGACCTCTGACTTTTTCTTTAATTTATATAATATTAAACATTACATCCGGAGAGATAGATAACATAAATTAAAATTTTCAATAAAAAATAATACAGAGTTAGTTTTCATTGCATGATCATGACTCGTTATAGAAATAATACAGAGTTAGTTTTCATTGCATGATCATGACTCGTTCCTTTTATCTATTTGTTTGTTTATTAATTATTGTTCATTACGCCTGCGCGTTTGGATAAGAATAAAAAATTAAAATTATTTTACTATTTAACTTATTTTATTATTATTCATGAATTTTACTACATTTTTTGGTACTATTTATGAGTCTCACTGTACTATTTCAACTAACTTTTATTTTTATTTACAGTATTTTCAGTAATAAATTTTTAATTTTAACAAAATAAGCGATATCCAAGCAAACTCTACATGTTCTATTGAGAAGGTTTACATGCCTATTTTTTATTGTTTATTTGCGCGTTCTTTTGTGAAAGGAAAAAAAAAAAGAAAAGAAGGCCTAATCTAGAGTTAGTCTCCCCTTTAACTTGAAGTGATCTCGTACTTATTATCTGATTTATTATTAATTTTTAAGGTTTTGTTGTATGAAAAATACTATTTTTATAATATTTTTATAACAAATTGTATGTGGTAAGTTATTATTGGTTCGAATTTGAACTTACCATTGAAATTATTATTTTTTTCAATAATAACAATTTACCACAAAGAATTTATTGTAAAACTGTTGTGGACATAATATTTCTTTTGTTGCATAAGTCTACCCTGAATTATGGGTTACTCATGAGTTGCATCATAAACTCTGAGAACAAAAAGACACTCTCATTCTTACTTTTTTTTTTCTCCTCACCCATTCCCATGCTATTATTAAGTTAATTATTATGTTTCCCCTAAAAAAAAACAGAAAAGAAATAATTATTATTTATGTAAATATATTTTACTATATATATACATAAATTACTATTTCATATAATATAAACTTATATATCAATATGATATAAATTTTTTATAATCTAAAATATGGTATAAATTTCATAAATTGTTAGATATATGTACCAAAATATTCAGTTCCAATTGATACACTTGCTTAAGAGCATTCTCATCAGTATTAATTAATATAATAGAAAAGTATCACATTTTAGCTAAACTCAAAATTCATCCATACCAAATAATGCAAAGTTGTATAAAAATACATAGATGTTAGTTGTTACAGTAATCTGTAAATTTACACTGACACTATTTATTTTGCATTTTGTTTTTTTTTATTATTTCTTTATATATTCTGAGGATAAAAGAAAAAAGTGAATAGTGGTTGTTATGGGTGTAGAAAAATAAACAATTAAAAAAATCAAGAAAAATTGATATTTTAACAAAATATAGTGTAAAAAAATAATCTAATGTGGAGCATTTGGAAAATTGAATATGTTAAATAGAAAAAGTAAGTTTTTAGATTATTTATTGGGCTAACCAATGGCCCAACGCTATCTTTGGACAGCGACATAAGTGGGGCTTCTCACTTAAGCCTATATTTGTTTAGACTTTAGAGGGATGAGAAGAGAAAGGAAGGGGAGAGAAGAGAAAGAAAAAAAATGAAGGTGTTTGGATGTAAAGGAGAGGAGAAATGAAATATATTTTACTCTTTTATTCTTTTAATATATAAAGAAATAAGGATATAAATGTAATTTTAATACAAAAAGTCAAAATTTTTAAAGATATAAAAGTAATTTAATGGATTTGAAATGAAAACAAAAAATAAAAAATTCACGAGACCCGTAGAAATATTTATCCCCGTGTTTCATTTCTCCTCTCTATTCTCTTCTAATCAAATAAAGGACCATGCGTTATTTCTCTTCCCTTTTCTCCCTTTTTCTCAAACCAAACATATATGCTGCCTAAGTATGCGATTAAATATCGCTTATTTTGTTGAAAATTGAAAATAATAAAAAATAATTTTTTAGTTACTGTTCATAAATGAAGTTATTGTACATGTGCCTTGATGCACTGTTCATGTCCCATGAACAGTGCACCAAGCGCTGAAATTAAAAAAAAAAAAGACTGAAACATGCGCAAAAAGTAGACGTGGGAAGCACATTTAACGCACCCTAAGAGTTAAGAAAGTGGAGGTTGCCATAGGCAATGCTTCAAAGTTTAAGTCATGTTGCCAATGAGACTAGTAAAGGCTGTTACTTACGTGCCACAACTTTGCTGTCTAAGTTCAGCCAGATCTCTGTATATTTAGTTTATCACTTATTGTTTGATTGTTAATTAAAGGAATGCATACTATGAGTTGAACACTTATTGTTTAATTGTTAATAAACTATTTCTTAAAGGATGTTTATTTACGAACTTTTTATTTTGTGGAGAGAATTTACAACCATTACAAACATATACCATGAGTTGAAATTTGTTTTGTCATAAATATATTATTGTTTACTCAAAAATAAAATAAAATTGGACAATAATCAAAATTATCAAATCCAAAGGTTAGCAAATTTTCGTATTAGTGATTAATTAAATCTAAGATGTAAATCAAAATTTTATATGTTTCTTTTTATTATACAAAAAAATCTAAAAAATGCAGGAAAACATTTTCAAATTAATAAAGAATGTGGGTGACTTTAGAGATGGCAATAGGATAGGGGGTCAGATTATGAGCATGCACTGTTTCTTCTTCAAGGTGGGGTAGGAAAAACCCTGTATGGAACAAAATGAGACAAATACTAAACGAAACAGGATAGCCACAAGTCATAGAAGGTGCTCAGTGGTGTTTGGTATGATTAGGGTATATAACTGTGAGATTTGTAGTCCGCAAAGCATTTTTTTTTTTTTTGGTTTGAGGATGAAATTTCTTTTCACTACTTTAATATAACAAATCTCAAGGTGGAGATAGATTGTCGACATCCATTATCCTAATAACTAGGACTAAGAGATTTGTACAATAGAATTTTTGTAAACAAAAAAATTGTTTTTTTACCCCTAGACTTTAAAAGGTGAAAAATAATGAAAATAAAGTGTTGCAAATAACAATTCCCTCACATGGAAATATACAATACATGAGTAGTATTTGTTACATATATTCTATTACATAAACATTTACACACATGAAAAGGCAACTGTAACTATGAATGCGTAAATGTGTATGTAACAATATGTGTGTAATACCTTTTATCGTACAATAAAATTCTCATATCATATAAGGGTACGTCTTCATTTTTGGGGTCTTCTTGACATGTAAGGGAGATTGTATTATGTTGTATGTAGCATCATTCTTAAGTCCATCTCATATAAGAGTGACGTTGCATGCAAATGTTATAGAAAATAATAAATCCATGTGCGTGTGAATGGCCATGGGGGGAGGTTTTATGTCTCTGTAACACTTACAATATTTTAGTAAAATGGGTAATTGGTTTTGCCATCCCAACTTGATCTCATATTCTAATGGCGATATGCAGCATAAGTAGGGACAAGTGGCTAGTGCCAACTGAAAGTGGGATCGAGAGCCCACCAAATTCCAATTCCCACACCCAGGAACTCGTCTCCAACACAGGTATAAAAGGCGATGATTCTATTCCCATTAGTTGCCGATTCACAAATCACAAATCACAAATCACAAATTCCCAATCCAACATCTAATATCTTTTGTTTCTTTAATTAATTATATATACCATTTCAACATCCATATCCCTTTCTCTCTCTTCGCTCTGTCAACTGTTCGTTTGTGGGTGTGTCTATATGAGTTTTATAGGTCGGAGAGGGAAGATACCCAAACCAATTACATATATGGTCTCTTCTTATTTATTAAGCTTTCACTTTCAACTATTTTACTTTTATTAGAGCTTTCTTTGAGACCAGAAGATAAAAGTGTTTTTTTTTGCGGCTATAACTTGCCAATCGCATTTTATTGATGCTCTTTCATTTTCAACTTTCTCACTTCGTGTCTTTGTTGTGTACGTACGTACACAGAGGTGCTTTTGCGGCTATAACTTGTCAAAAGCAATTTCACTTATTCAGAATAATCTAGCTTAATTCGTTCCATACCACGTGTCTACTAGTGGTTTCGTAAAATTTCGAATCTTATGACATTCCTTTTTCTCACTTTAAATGCTTCATTTTCTTATTTAAATTTGTAAAGATTAATGTTCATTTTGCAAAGATTGATTTTGATTCTCCAATTTCTTATACAACTCTCAATGCTTTTTTCCTTTTAAAAAAAATACTCTTAATGTTTTTTTCAAGCAAATAATTTGTTTATTAGGAATCATATCACCCTTTTTTTTTTTGATAGGAATCATATCACCTTTAAAGATTAGACGCTTTCCACTTCGTAAGATCAATATACCCAAAATGCTTATTGGGAGATACAACACACAAGCGGATAACTAAAGCTTATGAGAGAAAAATAAATCAACTTAGTTCTTCTGGTAACCATTATTGTGAAATTCATAGCAAGGCCTTCAAAATTCATAATTAACTAAATAAGATAGATGGGTATAAAAGGTGTACAATAAAACTTTTGCAGATATTTATCAATGATAGATATCTCTTGACTTTTGGGCTCAAGTCACAAACGCGAGGTGGAATATATGCACTGAGGAATAACGGGCATTACACTTTCCAAATGAGTACAAAAATTACATTGAGTCGTTTGTCACTGCTGAAAACTAGAAATTATTGGGAATTCAAAGAAAAGCTGGCATCTATAAATTAATACCGAAATGAAAAGGGAAGTTGATAGACTACACTTAGATTTGATGGTTAATCTATAAGTGTTTGTGGGGTGTAGAGGGAGCGAGAATGAGGTTCAAGTTTTTAAGAGAGAGTTTCATACATGTATACTTAAGATTAAATTAGCTCCCATTAACTAGACCCATAAAAAACAAATTTTTCCTACAACTAAAAAAATATTAAAGGATGAAGTTTGTGTCCTGATACATGTTTAACACTTTCTTTAATTATTAATGATAAGGGTATTTTTGTCCAATAGGAAATTTCGTTACTCATTCGTCCTAAGTGATCTTGATGGACCCAAGACCCCCTCTCTATTTGTCTAGCTAAGTAATCTCAGGAGCCAACGGTCCCATCCGTGCTGTCTCGATGAATGGAGCTACAAATCCTCCTAACCATGCGTCCGTCACAACGCGGTGTCCCTCAAACCCGTCATGGTAATGGACGGGATGACGAGTGGGAACTGACGAATGGATGAATCCTCGTTGTCTCATTTGCATGTTGACGGATGGATGGCTGAGCCGGCGAACAAAGGTAATGGGTTCCATAATTCTTTATGTAGTCTCCACGCATAGGCCCCCATATAGAAATATCTTGCGCATTACGTCCAAAGACCCTACTACGCGCATTACGCCCATATCTTCTCCACATGGAAGGACACCCTAAAATCTTGGAAACCCTAATTCCAAGTCTTCTCTATAAGGAAAGATCCTACATCCAAGGGATCTTGATTCACTGTTAACTTCTATATAAGCATCAGACCTCTTTTCCTCCTAGGTACGCAAAAAATTCCTAGCTCTCTCACTATAGAGTTCTTAGAGATTTATCATTCACTGACTTAATCTTTGAAAGGTCTTTGGTTGGCACTCTACCGATGCTCTCTATTAGGTTCTTGGTTTCTTGTTTTTCAGGTACCCATTGGAGTGATCAAGGACAATTAGCTCACTGACGATTTTTGTGCATCATCAATTAAAATTTAAATTAAAATAATTTTAACTCTTGGTGACAGCTCATATAGGTCTAATGTTGTCATTAGTCAATGTTGTAGCCCACCAGTTAGGTAAATGGACATTGCGTATAGGCTTCTCTCGTAGTCTCTGTCCTCTGAAGTTTGAATTAGGCTTCACAAGTTTTGGATGCTTTTGCCTATTGGGAAGGATTTATATGTTGGTTAGTCTCCTTTTTAAATGAATCTTGTTCCAGCTATAAAAAGTACCTAACCCAGCGCAATTCCTCATATACATTCATAATTCCTTGCAGTAATTCCCATACTTTGAATTTGTTCTGCCTACTCCTTTTCTTATTTGGAGGTCCTAATTAATCAATATCCACCATCTTAAAAACTTTTTTCAAGAGTTCATACAAGGTAAAAGTAAAGCACTCCATGATTATGAATATAATACAAATCAGTATATCACTCCTCCATGATCAGCCAAATAATATAATATAATGTAATATAATACACTCCTTTCCAGATCATCAACGATGTCCCAAGTTTAAATCCCAATACTCTCTAACTGCCATCCATCAAAATGTCAATTATGCCTTGAATAATAATCACAACAAACCTTCCAGCATGTAACAATCTTACTGACGCCCTGTGTCTGTGTGAGTGAATAGAAATGATGCGAAGTCTATGGCCATGTTTTCTTTCTAGCTGGCTACAATCTCACAACGCTAAAAGAACCCCTAAATATTGTTGATATTTTATTCCAACATCAAATCCTGCATATGCATATTGGCTTAAAAGAAACAAAATACTACTATTTATTTACAGATCAAATGGCAAGTGCCACGTGATTTTTGCTAGGTATGAGTGGAACATGTACATGCTGATGAGAAGAGCTTTCATAAGGTAAAGCTGAATGCCAATGCAATAAATAGTTCAGGAGAGTTAAAAATCTTTTGAATTATAAATATATACACACACACATATATATATATATATATATATATATATATATATTTCCCCCTTTTCTCAATTGGATAACATACCCGAAATGAGTAATTACGTATGGAGTGATAAGAAAATGAAGAGATGTGCAAAACCAGTTGGGATCAATATGTAAAAAAATGAAATTGAGAGAGTCTGAATTTTTTGGGCTTGGCTTGGGGTTGAGATGGGTATACCATTTTTTAGGTTCTAATCTTATTAATGAAAAAGAAAGAAAGAAAAGAAAAAAAAGAAGAAGAATATAATTCACATTAGAAAAGTTAGGCGGAAAGAAAGGACTAATATTAATAATACGAAAGAAAACATGCTCTTCTATTACTCGTAACAACTAAGGATAAAGCAAAACGTAAAAAACTCTTCATATTTCCAAACATTGTTTTTTGAAGTTGTACGCTTCCTACTATCTACATATGGAATAAGGAGAAGCTAAAGTAAAGAGAAATGATATATCTACAATATTTTCATAATATTTTTACAACATATTCTAAGTGGCAGGTTGTTATGGGTTGTTATTGTTGGGGCAAAAAAGTAATTTTAGTGTTAGAACATATTTGAATCAATAACAACTAACCACTTATGATTTGTTGTGAAAATGTTGTAAAGATGTTGTGGATATAACATCTCTTATAAAGCAAATGGTTGGTGTGAGAGTAATCCATGTCCATATATAGTCATTTTTGTTAGCTCAAAGTATGAATATGTTTTAATATTTTTATGTGGTGTTTGGTACAGGGTAATGTTTTAAGATTCTCAAGAATGTTTAAAGATTCTCATGTTTGGTTGCAAATTACACCAGGGAATCAGATGCCAAGGGAATCTAGATTCCCCCCTTAAACTCCTCTCAGTAGGAATGTGGATTCTCTATAAAACAGGTGGGTATCCAGATTTCCAAACTTAGAGGAAATTGTATTTTTTATAAATTGACAATTTTAACCACTTTTTCCTTATCATTTAAGTAATTACGATAAAATATAAAACAAGTTATCAATATCTTTTCTCTTGTCTTTATCTTTTCCCACCAAAACAACATAAATAGGATAGATAACTTTGTTAATATATTTTTTAACAAAGTTCTATTTAGATTTTAAATGTGGAAAAAAAAAATTTTGAAGGAGACCCTTTATCATTGCTAGATATTCACATTCATTGTTGTGAATGTGTTGTTCAACAAATTATTAATTTATTTAGAGGAAGATATTTTTTTAAAGGACTAATTAATAGTTTATATTTTTTTTTCATTATTTATTTAGAGGAAGATTTTTTTTTTTTAAGGACTTGGTAGTTCACATTCAAATCTAAGGATAAAACGGGGAAAATAAATAATTCATTTAAGATTTCTAGGAATACACCAAATATTATCATCTCACATTCTTGAGAATCTTCCAATGAAACCAAATATAGGAATAGTTACATTCCTAGGAATGTAATTCTGAAGAATCACATTCTTAGGAATCTGGATACTAGGAGTAACGTGGATTCTTCCGTACCAAACGTCACATTAAAGCATTACAATTACGAACTACAACGGGGAATCCAAAAGTGGAAAAAAGGAAAAGGAAAACTGAAAAATATGGGAAACCAAAGCCGGGCTTTGCGTAAAGATGGAAATAGGAGGATAGGGTAACCCAATTTATCCTGTAGAAGGAGCGGATATAGAGGGAGAGAGAGAGCCGTGTAAGAAAGAAAGAAACTCCCAACTCCAGTCCAGGTTAGTTTGTTGGGTTTCTGACTTTCTGACCAGATCTGCCTCAGCCTCTCATTGTTTTTGCTGAAAAGAGTAAGGCTTCTGTTGGGCCTCCAGCTCAACTCCGACATTGATCCATTACTTCCATTTTGGGCCTCTTATTAAATTCTATCTACTACCAATGCCATGCAGCCTCCTTTTCTTTTCTCTTTTCTCTCTTTCTCTCTCTTTTTTTTTTTTCTTTTTTCAAAATATTAAATTTACTTAGCCAATGTCCACGCCCTACCGAAAAAAGAAAAAAACAGTAGGAGAAAAGATCCAAGTCCAACAAATAAATTTATCGCGGAAATCCAGTCCTCTCGTCTCGTGAATGCTGAAATTGCTAAATGCCACAGACAGAGACAGAGAGTGACATTTGGGAACGGTAACAGAAACATAATTTGTTGCTGTTGCTGAATTTTATTTATTTCAAATAATAATATTATTATTATTATTTGTTTGTACTGTATTCTGCAAGTATATTATTATGTATATATATACTTTAGATTTTAGAAAAACAAATATGTATTGTATTGTTTAATTTTATGGAGTACTGAAAAAAAAAGTCTTAGGAGAGAGAGAGAGAATTTTTTATTAAAAGTGAGAAAATTAGAAATACGTCTTTTTATTTAATTTATTATTAAGCTGGGGAAAAATAAGGGGAGTGAAAGAGAGAGAAGGCAGCGAAGAATGAAACCCTGGGTCTGGGCCATTAGGAGTACATCGACCACGACCACGACCACGACCACGACCACGACCACAACCACAACCACAACCACAACCACTCCGACTCCGAGCGCTACTCTTGTTTGTAGTACAACAACCACACTACTCTCACTCCCATTGCTACTGCCATTAGTTTTAGTACCATCCTTACTGATTCGTCGTTATAAAAAGTCAGCTTCAGCTTCAGCTCCAGCTCAGCAGCTGCTGCTGCTATTGCTATTGCGGCTACAGCTAAAGCTAAGCAGCATCGCAAAAGCACGTCACATTTTGCACAAACAGCCACAGCCACTATGGGCAATTGCGGCACTAGAGAGGAATCTGCTGTTGTTTCTCATGCTCAAGGTTACTTACTTACTTACTTCTCTCTCTCTCTCTCTCTCTTTTTGCCTTATTAATTATTACTGCTTTTCCTCACAATTTCTCACCGAGTTCAGATCTACTCCTTGCTCTCTTTCATTTCTACTCTCTCTAAGCTCAATTTCCATAATTTCTCCTTTTTTTTGCCCTCAAAAATGTTGCATATTAATATTAATTCAAGTAATTATAAAACAGTAGCACTTGGTATAAAAATTGTTCAATTCAAAGTGCATTATCGAGTATTGACCTTTGAGAGATGTAAAATTGGAAGCAGTTCCTCAGCTCCACATGTTACCAACTCACGGTCACACCGACAAGGACAAGAAGCACAATCGGTCCATATCAGATCTGAGTGATCCTTCTTCAACCCCTCGCAACTTCGAGGACTCCAGAAAGAATTCTCTCCTCTACACTCACGTTATTGCCTTCACATTGTACGAGCTCGAGACTATCACCAAGAGTTTTCGCTCCGATTACATTCTCGGTGAAGGTGGTTTCGGCACTGTCTACAAGGGTTACATTGACGAGAATGTCAGAGTTGGCCTCAAATCCCTCCCCGTTGCTGTTAAGGTTCTCAACAAAGAGGGCCTTCAGGGACACCGAGAGTGGCTTGTATGTCAATGTCTCACAGACTCTCTTCTCATATTATTATGATTATTATTCACATAAATGTATCTTTCATTCATATTATTATCATCACCTGCTGCCTGCTATCACAGACCGAAGTTAATTTTCTCGGCCAGCTTAGGCATCCCAATCTGGTGAAGTTGATTGGATATTGTTGCGAGGATGACCACAGGTTACTCGTTTACGAGTTCATGTTCCGGGGCAGCCTTGAGAATCACCTCTTTCGAAGTATGTAACATCTTTTTTCTTTCATTCTCTTTGCAGATTTCTATACTACTCTCATAGGCAGTAAACCATAGTTCGCTGTTATTGTAAATGAAACTTTATCAAATGCCGTGTTCTTGCAACTATGAAAACATGTTCTGTGCCCCTAATTCTTACTCTCTGTTTCTCTTCCAATTACAGTTCTAGGATTTCTACTTTTGTTTTGCTACATTTTTGTTCATCTTCTAGACTGAGTTAGAGCATAACAAAGATAATACTAATGCGTGGCAGCTACTTCTTTTTTATGACTGCATTGTCAATATTGCTATAAAATTGCTTGCTTCAATTCACTCAACCTGATGTAGACACCTGCACTTGAAGGAGAAGGTGCATTATAAGAAGCTAGATGACATGGTTGATAGCTGAAGTTTGAGAGGAGACTGGAGAGTGAGGTAATACTGTGGGGGAAGAAGACTAATTTATAGATATCTTGTTCTCATTCCCTTCTTTAGGAGACCGTACTTGAGTTCATTCAATTCAACCCTTTCTTTTGCTCTGGGGAGCCTTATTGTTAGTTTGGGAGGGCATAGCTAATGACATTCTGTCATGCTACGATCCTGTTATCGTGAATCATTTAGAGCATGGGCGACCTATAAGAGGATATTTTAGTGGGAATTGTGGTAAGGCAGCAATTGTCCTAGTAAAAAAAGAGCAACATGTGTCTTGCACGATTTGTGTGTGAGAATGATGCCTCGTGGTCCATAAGAGGTCTGATCATAATTGTCAAAGAGATTAGCGTATATTCATTTTGGAAGGAAGGAGTTGTCAATTTATTCTTTTATTACATTATAAGATAAGAACTTTATTGTTGTTGTTAAAATCAGCCCTTGAAAACCAAGTGGCAGTTATCAGATAGGTTATATAATAGGAAGATATCACTGACCCAATTTGCCCAAAGAGCCAGTCTGTATTGATGAAATGCAGCCTTTTCAATATCAATTGAATCAAGCAGGATAGGCACAACAATGAATAAGACAGGATAAAACATAACAAATTAAATAAAAGAAGCAAGTAAAAAATAATGATACTTTTCAAAAACAAAAAACAAAAAAAGTAAAAAGAATAGATTGGGTTTGTTGGATTTTGGGTTTGATCTTAAGAAAAAGAATTTAAAGGTTCATACATACCTCACTTGACAGAGAATCAGACCACATGCAATTCATTGAGTTGAAATTTATTAGAGCCTCAAAATGCTTAATTTTCAAAGGAAGACTCTAATTCCTAAACGTGAATGACTTGTATGATAGTAAAGGCTCAAGACTGTGGTTCTAGGTATTGGACCAGTGAACTAATGGACCTTGTTTTTCATTTGTAAAAAAATGATGCAATGTGTGTGAGATGTATATATTTGAGTTCTCTAAGCAATTGAAAACTCCGTAAAAGTTTGTGCATTTGATCAAGCTATTCCAAAACACTTTTAGGGACCACCAAAGTTTCCATATTTGATAGCAAAGTCATGAACTGCCTCTGTGATTAAGTGTTTTAAAAGTGGTTTTCCACAAGATGAGCATTATGTACTCTCAAAGGTAGCAGGTGCATGGCCCAAGGGGTTGGTACAATCTGTCAGTCTCCAAAATTTAACCTCATCTCAGGGCACCGAGCCAAGACCCTCAACATTTCTAAAGAGCGATGATGAACTGAACCCTCATCACTGTGTTTTACTTGTTTCATAAGGTTTCTTTGTTAGCTATCCAAAGTCCTTGTGAACAGTGTTAGATATTTTCCCACTACACTTCCCTTCTTATTTAATATGATCTAGCAACATTTGGGTGCTACTTCAGTACTTCTTAGTGTAACTGATGAAAAGTTTGATAGACATATGAGCCTGGTCGTTATTTTCTGCTTGCTCTTTGTGAAATTTACGAGGGAAAAAATGCAAAAAAGTTCCCTTGGAATTTGGGTCAATTGCTAATTGATCCTTGTACTATCAATTTTGTATTATTGACCCTTGAGGTTTAAGAATTGTTCAAATTGACCCCTACATCTTAATTCTGTTAACTATAATTGACAAAAAATATTCATGTGTTGTGCACATATTTTTGTCAAAATGATTTATTTATTTATTTTTATTTTTATTTTTTTATAGTAAAGTGGTCATGCACACCATGTAACCATTTTCTGTCAGTTATAGCACAAGGGTTGGTTTGCAACTGACCCAAACCCAAAGGATTCTTTTTGCATTTTGGCCAATTTATGAAGTACATAATAGAAGAGAGCATCAAAAGCCAACCAGGTTAATCTAATATGTGAATTTTTATGAAAGGGCTCAATCTACTAATAAATATGTTAAAATATTAACTTTTTGGTGCACTTAAATAGATTATTGGTGACACTGCTGCTGGCATTTGGTGACTAAATCTTTTTATATTTATGAAAATAGTTATATTTGCTGTGCCAATTCTGCCTGTTTTGGTTCATGAGCTTTTGATGATTTATTGGGGGGACGATAGTGCTAATCAAGATTTGTCATATACTTTTCTGACAACATTATGACATTTTACTTGGTTTCTGGCAATAGTTTCATTAACTAAAGTTGATATGATTTTTCCTGAGGGCTTCAGAGGCTGCTGTATCATTATCGTGGGCCACAAGAATGATGATTGCTCTTGGAGCTGCAAAAGGGCTTGCTTTTCTTCATAATGCTGAAAGGCCAGTTATCTACAGGGACTTCAAAACCTCTAATATATTATTGGACTCTGTAAGTGGTGTTTCTTTTTTTCCCTCTCTCCTTAGTGGTTCATGAATGTAGAAATTCTCTTATTACCATCTTTCTTGGCCTCTGCATCTACAGGATTATACAGCAAAGCTTTCTGATTTTGGGCTTGCTAAAGCTGGACCACAAGGTGATGAGACCCATGTGTCAACTCGAGTAATGGGAACCTATGGTTATGCTGCCCCTGAATATGTGATGACTGGTAAGGTTTCTGCATATCTCAAAAAAGCTTGATTTGTCAGAAACTAATTGATCTAGGAATAAGAAGTTAGAAAAACTTTTTCTATGATTGAAAGATTAATCAACTGCAAATTGAAGCCAACGAGCTCTAGCTCAAACAGCATCTCCTCCTCCCATAAATATGGGTGGAGGGTAAGGTAGCGGGTTCAAAACCTATTGGGTGCATATATGAACTGCCCAATAAAAAAAAAATTAAAAACTGGGAATTGAATTTGGATTTGGATCTGTCTTTTATATTCGATGGTGGAATGACATTTTGTTGCAACAGTTCTAAGAAATGACTGACAGCAAGGTTATTTGGAGTGGGGTGGCTGGTGGGTGCCATATTGTTATTAGTACTATTTAAGGCTTGTATTGGATCAATACAATTCTTTTTTCTTTTCATTGCTCTTATTGAATTACAACAGCAATGATTTTGTATGTTGTGTGTCTAGTTTCATGAATTCTATGCTTCAGGAGTATTAATTTGTGTTTGCGGGCTTTTCTGAATGAAGTCTATATGAAATGAGCAGGGCATCTGACTGCCAGGAGTGATGTGTATAGCTTTGGAGTCGTTCTTCTCGAGCTTTTGACAGGAAGAAAGTCTGTTGATAAGACAAGACCGAGCAAGGAGCAGAATCTGGTAGATTGGGCCCGGCCAAAACTGAATGACAAGAGAAAGTTGCTTCAAATAATCGACCCAAGATTGGAGAATCAGTACTCAGTAAGGGCAGCACAGAAAGCCTGCAGCTTGGCATACTATTGTTTGAGCCAGAATCCCAAAGCAAGGCCCTTGATGAGTGATGTAGTTGAAACTTTGGAACCTCTACAAAGCTGTGGTGATAGTGTGAATGAATACTCATCATCATCAACTGTTGGTGGCGGTGCGTTTGCCATGGGTGGAATCCCAGATTACCGGATGCATCACAGGTTTGTCAGTAATGTTGGTCCAGGTGCTAGTTGTCGATCTCCCAACCCAAATTGTTCTCCTGGGGGACCTACAGCATGCAGGGTTAGATGAGAAATCTGACCTATCTGTATACTTGTTTGGTGTGCTTTTCCTCCCAACCCCCCGTATTGAGATGACAATATGGCTTTGTTTGCGTCTTTGTAATTCATGTACATCGTATCCTGGTGACCCCAAGCCTTTGTTGATTATTTTTCTTCGGCTTGGTGCTGTATCAGTTTGTTGTCGCATTTGCTTACCAAACGGGAATTGCCATGTGAAAAGCTATTTTACCGTGTAAACATTAGTTGCAGAATTGCGAGGTGAATGTCAAAAAATGTATTGTGCCACATCCTTATCATCATTGTCATGATTATTGTTTTTATTTTTTGAGTAAATGTCATGATTATTGTTATTATCATATTTGTGAGCTCCATGCTAGTATGGGCTCAGGTGAACCGATAGTTATTGACGCTTTTTGAGTGGGCTTATCCTGACAATTTAGTAGAATAGAGCTAGGTTAACTTTTTAAATTATTGGGCATTGGCCATCGGCATCTGAAAAAGAAGTGCCCATATAAAGCCTGAAAACTTGAGTTGTCTGGTCTGGTGGTTGATTCCCCTTATCCCGCGAGACAAAAATATCCATTTCATTGCCCCACCCCCACTTCCCCAACAAACCTGTTCTCCACTACTCTCCACCACACAAATCTATTAAAACACTATTATCTCTCTCTCTTGTGCACTTGTGCATGCCTGTGTGTTCATCCGTAAGCCATGGACAGCTTCACAATTAATTACAAGTTATTATTGTCACTATTCATCTTGGTTCAGTTCATCATTATTCCAGGTTAGTCTTAGCTGTGATTTCTGAGCAAGGCTCCAATTCAATCTCTCTCTCTCTCTCTCTCTCTCTCTGTGATTTCTGAGCAAGTCTCGAATTCAATCTCTCTTGACCCAAACATAGAGTCAAGGTAAGTCAAAATAAATATATGCCTGCAGGATCCTACGCGGAGCTGATGCCAAATGAGCAATCAACCGCAATATTACAGCCCATGGGTCCAACCAAGTACCAGCTGTTCGAGGCTAGTTCTCATGATGCACGACGAAGGCTAGCACCCTTTCAGCTTTGTTTGCCATGCAAGTGTTGCGCTGCTGCCACCAATACCAGCTGCACCACCTTGCCTTGCTGCTTTGGTATCGACTGCCAGCTTCCCAACAAGCCTTACGGAGTTTGTGCTTTTGTGCCCAAGAAATGCGACTGTATCTCTTGTGCTGTCTAACCTTTCCGTCTTCACCTTCCATTCCATCCCCTTATCACCTCAACACTCCCACGTAAGCTCAACTAGTCTTGGAACCCCTAAAAAAAAAAGCAGTTCTAATATCAAATCTGCTATGTGCCGGCAGACAAACCATTTCACAAACTGTAGAAGTTTTTTCAGTTCTTATATACTCAACATATCTGTTACCAAAATTTAACTTGAACATCTGTTCTCGGTGCTATTGCTAAATATAATCACCCTCGTATACTTGTTATTGTTGTTACTTAATACTATGTTGTTTTGCGTACGATCATCCATTACATTGTCATCTCTCATTTCTATGTACATGTTTACTAAAATCACTACGAAGCCTTTGGAGTTTGAATAAGTTGTTCCATTACTTTATAGATGCAATTGACATATAATATAGCTTTATGCTCTATAGCAATTCTTATGGAATTGTATTTTTCGTTTTAATATGTAGCTGTAGTTCACATGCAAAATATACGTTCGCATCTCCTATAATATATATATTAGGCAAACTCTTATTTTCTAATTAGGTTGTTTATAAATGTTGGTTGGATTAGATCAATTTAATTAATTAATTATTGTACAGGCATTAGGTATGGGCCCAACCCATTAGCCTATGTATGCCCGAGAATGGGTCTAGTAGCAAATTGTGGGTCATATCAATCTGGAAATCAATGGCAGGTCGGAGACTGAATTGATTAGTAACGATAGTGCCTTGGGGGAAATTGAATGCCGAGCACTGTTTGGCAGCGGTTGCAAGTTTCAAGATAAGTTACATTTGTCGTGAAAAGTGGGCCTCATCTGGTTAGAAATATATCCTAGAAGGGCCCCACAACATAAAAAGCCTCTTCTATCATCATGACAACTCCACTAAGGGAAGTTTATAAATAAGAGCCAAAGGAGTGAAAAGGGGGGTTGGAAAATTTGGAGAGAGAGAGATTGATACACTAGAAGAAAGAAGAGAGATATAGCTAAAGGGGAGGGAGCTTAATATGCAATCCAAGACTTCACGAGAAACACACAGAGAGGGATAATATTTTAATTGGGCCTCAAACTCCATCACTTGGGCTATTAGGTTGGCCTCAAAAGGTTTAACCATTGTAGGAAACTCTTCACCCACCTTAAACAAATAAATTGAGAGCCTGACTTCATAGTTCATCAGACATTTTGGGCTAAGCTACCATAATTATTTTTTTAATTGATGGGAGGATCAGTGTTTGTTGAACCCAATAAATAGAACATGTTGATTTCATGTTTGATGATGTCGGAAATCGTCAGTTAGTCGCACGGTCCCCACGTGCTTCCGATGAAAAACCTGCACAATAAAAGGCTGCAGACCTTAAGAGGAGTACCGGTGTGGTACCGGCCAATGACTCTCCGAAGGTCAAGTTAATGAATGCTCGCAACCCTAGAGTGCCAGAGTTGGGTGAAGTTATGCGTACCTCCGTTTATGAGGGTTTGGGGGTATTTATAGTAGTGTAGAGTCGATATTCGTGGCGTGTTTAAGAAGATATTTTCTTACCGGAACCACTCTCTATTGCGTGCTCCTTACGAAGCCTTTCCCTTACCGGAACCATTCTTTATGGGTTTTGCGTGGGGTGCAAGATACCTCTTTATGAGTAAGCATGCTAGATAAGGTATCTACTTAGGTATAAGCGTGTACGGCAAGACACCTTCCCGTGCTTAAGCGTGTAGGGAAAGTTGTGTTTACCCCTTCAGCTTTATCCTGTCAGTTCCTCTTCCCGTCAGTGTCCTTTGTCTTGTTTCTACCCCGTACCCGAGGAGCAATGCATAGCACACTTGTCGGCTTGAAGAAGAACCGTCCGCCTTGCTTTCCCTCCTAAGAGAGTCGTCAGCTTATACAGGACCGTCAGCTTATATGGGACCATCAGCTTTTCTTAGACAATTTATCCCTATCAGTTGCCCCCTACTCCAGAATCTCGTCAGTTTCAGCTGTTGGGTTGTGGAATATACCTTCGCTTGGTAGACAAGGAATTTATTGCCTATCTCCTCGAGCAGCCTTGATGTCAGAACACGTGTCTTTGGTCAATTGGCCTTATGCCTGGACGGGGGTGTCGCTTTGTCTTCTGTGCACTTATATCCTTATATATATGTCTTTCTTCCCTCATTCCTTTCCTCTATTTCATTCCTGTTGAACACAGAGAGAGACCGTCACTTCAAGGACCGTCTTCGTTATCACGCTTTCGTCATCGTCTTCTTATTGAGATCGTTAGTATTCTCGAAGCCGTCTTTGTCATTTGGTGAGTCTTCTTATTGAGATCGTTAGTATTCTCGAAGCCGTCTTTGTCATTTGGTGAGTTGCCCTTGCTCTTATTGCCTTACATCTTTTTATTTTTATACTTGTTGATTGCAAAAACTTTTTATTAGAGAGATCGTCAACTTAGGCTCTTAGAACACCTCCGTCGCTTGTAGGTAGTTAGATGTCTAGGGAGATGACGAGTGAACAGTCGTCAGTCCGCGAGGGAGCAGGCTACGACGAGGTCTTCCAATCAGGTCATGAGCCCGAGGAGGGTTCCTCATGGTCATCAGAGAGGGGATCGTCAGCCTAGTCTTCTAATAAGGATATGGAAAGTTATAGAGAAGGTAGAGTAGTAAGTGAGGGCAAGGTTGATGATGACGAGGTGGAAGGGAGAGGGAGTGACGAGAGTTTAAATGATGGCGACGAGGTCTTAGAGAGTACGTCAGGAAGCCCCGGAGACGACTGTCCCTTCATTCTTCCTAAAGAGTGGATGGTTAATGACTTTATGTCGACGATGTCGGACAAGGTTTTTAACTCCTTGCGAGATCGTTACTAGATCTCGGACAACATTCTGATCCGTCTTCCTGGGGAGTTTGAGAGGTGTTACACCGGGAAGACCGTGGACGTCGGTATGTGCGACACTATGTTCGCGGCAGGATTAAGATTGCCTCTGACTGCACTTCACCGTGAGTTGGCCAATTATCTAGGGTTGTCCGTCAGTCCAATCACCCCCAATGCTTGGAGGATATTCATTGGGGCTGAGATTCTGTAGGGTCACTAAAGTGGAGGAAACCGTCAGCTAACTCTTGACGAGTTCTTTTGGTGCTACCGCTCTCACCACATCATCTCGTCCCAAGGAATTTATCATTTTTCCACGAGAAAGAAAAAGTTGAGGCTAGTGTCGGACACGCCTGATTCCAATAGGAACTGGAAGGGCAGGTATTTTTTTGTAGAAGGAACGAATTGGGTATGCCGTCAGGAGGAGTGGGAGACGATGCCCCATGGTTTTGACAACACCTGGGCCTATGTTAGGGAATCAGGTCGACCCCGTCTACTTCTTTTAGTTTATGTATTTCAAGTTTCTAACACCGTCTGCTTTTTCTTCGTCTCTTTCCCTTTTTTTTTTTTTTTTTTTTTTTCCAGCTAGTGCCCGTGCACACATCATAGGAGAGTAGGAAGCTTTCATCCGTAGAGTAACAGAAATACCTTTGGACGAGCGGAAGTGCCGGGATCTCATTACGCTCGACGTTCTTCACGCTTACTGTGGGGGTCCTGAGCATACATCAGAGGCCCATCGTCATAAGTTATTTGCTTTAACAATCCTTTTATTACCGTCGGCTTACTTGAGACCGTCTGTTGATTTTTATACTCTTTGCTTGCCCGCTTTGTAGATATGGAGGCAGCTAAGTTAAGAGCGTAGGTCAGAGCTGCTGCTGCGCGCAAAAAGGAGGAAAGGAAGGGAAAGGAGAAGGAAGGGACATCCTCACCTCTTCCTAAGGCCGTCAGCAAGGGCGTGCCAAAGAGGAAAACTGATGGAAGAGAGGATCGTCCGTCCAAAAAACCGTCCATCACCCCAAGAGGGTACTCCAAGAATCCTTCGCCTCCAAAACATGGGGCTGGAAAGGGGTTGATGATGACTCCCAGCCCCGTCACCCAGGACTCTGAGCGTCATCTCCTTACACACAAGGAGTATGCTGTCGAGATGCTGGAGTCCATCCTCCAAGAAAAAGATGCTGATCCTTGCATTAGCCAGTCGTTGGGGGATTGGGGAGCTTAGGCTTTTTTAACCTTGCCTGGGTACGTATTTTCCCTTCATTCTTTTGCTCATTTTACTTTCATGCTAGTAGGCTGACGGTTGTTCTATCCTATAGGCAATGGTTCTCATGAAGGCGTTACAAACTAAAGGGACGGCAAATGAAGGGGTGATTGCTTGTCAGCAAAGGCGTATCAAGAACCTGACTGACGGGCAAGATCAGTAAAAGGAGGCCCTTCGTACCCTGAATCGGGAGGTGAAGGAGCTGGAGGAGAAATTAGAGGAGGAATGTCGTCAGAAGAAGGAAGTGCAAGAGGCTAAGGAGGTGGCAGAAAGAGAGCTGTTGGCCCTATTGGGACAAGTGGAGACGGCCAAGGCTGACATCATGAAGGAATTCAGGGCGTCGCAGTCCTTCGTTGATTCTTGTGTCGAGTATTATGGCGACAGGTTTGGAGACTGTCTTAAACAAGTCAAGTCTGCTCATCCGCACCTGGATTTGTCAAAAGTTTCAATGGACGACCCTTTGCCGTCGACACCGGTGGGTGACACTACTCTTGGGGAGGACGAGAACTTTACTGAGTCAAAGATGAACTCAGCAGACGATAGTGTTGTTCTTGCCCAACTTGCTTTGGACAAGTCCGTCATCCCCTTGACCCCGTCGGCACACCTTCCAACTGAAGACCCTCTTGCTTAAGAAATTCAAGACCAGCCTCTTCAGACTGACGAGATTCCGCAAGACCCTTTGGCTTCCTAGACTCCGTCCCCTTATTTTTGTTTTGTAAACTTGTTCTATGTATATATTTTTTACGGACAATTTAATTGCCCCTTTGTCATGTGGGCCTTGCTTGTAAAAACATTTGCTATTTTTGTTCTCGTTGCTTTCACTACACGCATGTTTATTATGATGTTTTCATAAGTTGAGGCGCCTTTGTCAACTTAGAGTGATAGGCTCGTCTACTTTGTGGTCTATATATACTTTTTATCTTCTCGCTATAGAGTCGTCATTTTTGGATGACCTTGTCAGCTTCACAGATTTGATAAGCCCGTCGGCTTTGTGGTCTTGACAAACTTAGTTTATCTTATGAATTTCAGTGATTTCTTAATTTCTTGGAGTGAGGTTGTCCATTTTATGAATTGAACAATCGAGTCGTCTATTTTGCAGACCCGTCTACTATGGGATGTAGCCGTTGTTAATTTTGTGGACATCAATAGTATCGTCTATTTTGTGTATTTATTAGCCTTTGTCCATCTTATGTACTTTGGAAAGTTTTTTAACCTCTTGGGACGAGGTCGTCCATTTTATGGACTTAAATAATTAGATCGTCTACTTTGTAGACTTGTCTACTTTGGGATATCGTCGTTCACTTTGTGGTCGTCGGCTTTGGACTTAATAGCGTCATCCGTTTTATGGCAACCTTGTCAACTTTTATGGGTTCGTTCATTTTGTGAACTTGTCTTTTTAACGTTGTCCATTTTATGAACATTAATAGTAACTTCGTTTGCTTTGTGGGCTTTAATGAGCTTGTCCACTTTAATGAGCTTGTCCACTATGGATTTAATAATAATTTTTTATCCTTTTGGGGTAAAGTTGTCAGCTTTGGATTTTTATCCTCTTGGGATAGAGTTGTCAGCTTTGGATTTTTTATCCTTTTGGGATAGAGTCGTCAGCTTTATGGACATTAGCAATAACCTCGTCCACTTTGTAGGTTTTCTTATAAAACACTTTGGCCATGTCTAAATAAACTTTTATTATGATAAACAATGCAAAGTGGTTCCCAAAAAAAAGAAAAAGAAAAAGAAAAAGGAGAAGACTTGACCCTTGGGCTTTAAAAGAGTTGTTGTAGCAGAAACTAGAGTAAATAAGAAGACTGAAGAAGTGTATCCAAAATTGACTAAGGTAAACTAGAAGTAAGGGGTTGTTGTCTTTCATGCCACCCTTTTTTACTGGTAGTACTTCCGTAGGTGCTCAGCGTTCCTCGGATGGTGTAGCTTCTGTCCTTCCAGCGTTTCCAGGTGGTAGGTGCCCTTTCTCTGCCATGCCGTGACCCAGTAAGGCCTTCCCAGTTAGGGCCGAGCTTTCCCTGGATAGGGTCTCTAGTAGTACCCATGACCATTCTCAAAACAAGATCTCCAACCTAGAAGTCTTTGTGCCAGACTCGGGTGTTGTAATGCTTAGCCATGCGGTCTTGGTATTTCACGAGCCTTTGTTCTGCTGCTGCCCTGACTTCGTCGTTAGATCAAGCTGTAGACGCATAGCCTCGTCGTTCCTACTTTCATCGTGGGCGTCCACCCTATAGCTTGTGAACCCTACCTCGGTTGGGATGACTGCCTCGTTTCCCTAAGTTAGCCGAAATGGTGTTTCTCTTATAGGGGTCCTTGCTGTTGTCTTGTATACCCATAGTATGCTAGGTAGTTCTTCAGACCATATGCCCTTTGCCCTCTCGAGCCGAGTCTTGATAATTTTAAGCAAGGATCGGTTTGTTACTTCAACTTGGCCATTAGCCTGGGGGTGGACAGGGGAGGAGTAATGATTCTTTATTCCTAACTGCGAGCAAAACTCCCAGAAGGGGCCGTTGTCGAATTATTTCTCATTGTCCGAGACTAGAACTCTAGGGATCCCAAACCTAAATATGATGGATCTCTAGACGAAGCTTCGCACGCTTTTCTCTGTGATAGTAGCCAAGGCTTCAACTTCTACCCATTTTGTGAAGTAGTCTATGCCCACTATCAGGAACTTCAGCTGTCGCATAGGTGTTGGGAATAGACCCATTATGTCTAACCCCCATTGAGTGAACGGCCATGGGGCTGTCATGAGGGTCAACTCTTTGGACGACTGTCTGATGATGTTGCTAAATCTCTGGCATTTGTCACAGACTTTGACATACACCTGAGCGCCTTTTTGCATTGTGGGCCAGTAGTACCCCGCTCGAATCAGCTTGTGTACCAACGATTGTGACCCTGAGTGGTTTCCACAAATCCCTTCGTGGACCTCCCTCATAATGTAGTCTGCTTCCTCGGGACCCAAGCACCTCAAGTATGGGCTGGGGAAGCCTCTTTTCTATAAGACGTCCTTCATCAAAACGATTCGCGTCGCTTGGACCTTCAGCTTTCTCTCTTCTTCCCTTTCGTCTAGTAGGTCGCCATTTTTTAAATAAGAGACTAATGGCGTGGTCCAATTACTTTTGGAACCAATCTCCTGCACATCGACAGAATCTATTAGCGGAGAAACCTGAACAAAAGAGAGCACGTTGTCAAAGGTAGTCATATGCTCAGACGAAGCATCTTTGGCAAGGCGGTTGGCTTGCTCGTTCTCCTCTTTAGAGATCTGGATGAGTTTGGCCTTTAGCTCGTCCACCCTTCTCTTTGCTTGATCTAGGTATCTTTTCATTCTTTCACCTCTACACTCATAGTCTTCGTTTACTTGGTTGGTGACGACCTGAGAGTCGCAGTAAACCACCACTCTTGCAGCTCCTGTTGCTTTGCCGAGATCAAGCCCTGCTATTAAAGCTTCGTATTCCGCTTCGTTGTTGGTGGTAGGGAAGTTGAGGCAGACCATACATTCGACCCGGTTGCCTTCAAGGGAAAGAAGCACGACACCTATACCCCCGACCTGTCTGTTTGACAGTCCGTCTATTTGACGTCCCGTCTATATGTATACTCCACTGAGGACATTCATCTACCCCCTGGTCCTCTTCGTTGGTGAACTCGGCTATAAAGTCAGCAACGACTTTCCCCTTGATGGTGGTGTGCGGGCGGTATCGAATGTTAAACTCATTCAACTCTATCGCCCACAAGGCTAACTGGCCAGCAGCTTTGGGGTTGTTCATTGCCCGCCGTAAGGGCTTGTCGGTTAAGTTGACCATCGTGTGAGCCTGGAAGTACAGCTTGAGTTTGTGGACTGCCGTAATTAAAGCAAATGCGAGCTTTTCCATGGGTGGATACCTTTCCTCTGCACCACGAAATGCGCAGCTGGCGTAGTACACGGGTTTTTGAACCTTGTTTTCTTCTCTGATTAAGGCCGCGTTGACAGCTGCTGGGGTGACGGCTAGATAGAGGAAAAGTTCTTCTCCTGGTTGCAAAGGACTTAGCAACGGAGGTGAAGAGAGGTAGGCCTTCAGCTCCTCGAATGCTTGTTGACACTTGGCTGTCCACTCGAAAGACTTCTTTAGTGTGCTGAAGAAGGGTAAACATTTTTCCGTCGCCTTTAATACAAACCTGTTCAGGGCGGCTACTTTCCTATTCAAGCTCTGTACCTCTTTTGCGTTCTTTGGGGGAGTCATCTCTATTATGGCTCGGATCTTGTCTGGGTTGGCTTCGATATCTCTTTGAGTGACTTCGTCGGATTGAGCTTCATGTTGTAGGAGCGGAAGGTGCCAAATGTTTCCTCGAGATCCTTTAAATGGTCTTCTTCCCTTCGGCTTTTTACTAACATGTCGTCGACGTAGACTTGAACATTTCTCCTTATTTGGTTTGCGAACATCTTGTTCATGAGTCTTTGATACGTGGTGCCCGCATTCTTTAGTCCAAACGGCATCACCTTGTAGCAAAAAAGGCCTTGGCTGGTAACGAATGAAGTCTTCTCTTGATCTGCCTCATCCATCTGGATCTGATTGTACCCTGAGAAGGCGTCCATAAAGCTTAATAGCTGGTGCCGAGCTGTAGAGTCTACTAGTGTATCGACTCGAGGGAGGGGGTAGCTATCCTTGGGGCATGCCTTATTCAGGTCCGTAAAGTCTACGCATATCCTCTATTTCCCGTTGGCTTTCTTGACCATCACCACATTGGCTAGCCAGTCGGGATAGTACACTTTCCTGATGAAGCCTGCTTCTTGTAACTTACCGACTTCTTCTGCTATTGCTCGGTCTCGCTCTAGGGCAAACACTCGTTTTTTCTGTCGGACGGGTGGGAAAGAAGGTGACACATTCAGCCTATGTACCATAACTGAAGGGTCGATTCCTGGCATATCCTTATGACTCCTGGAGAACACGTCCTGATTTTCTTTGAGGAAGGCCACGAGTGCTTGGCGAGCTGTAGGGATGGCGAGAGTGCCGATCCTCGTTGTTCTGTCTAGTTTGGAGCTATCGAGGGATATCTCTTCGAGCTCCTCTATGGGTTCTGCCTCCGCACGCTGTTCTATGTTCATCATTTGTAAGTGGTCGTTCATTTCTACCATAGCGACGTAGCATTCGTGCGCGGCCATCTGATCTCCTTGTAGCTCCCCTACTTCGTACTCAGTGGGGAACTTGACCATCAGATGGTAGGTTAAAGTCACGGCCTTCCACGCATTGAGGGTAGGTCGCCCTATGATGGCGTTGTAGGCGGAGGAGCAATCAATGATGAGAAACATAACATCTTTAGTGGCTTTCCGAGGGTAATCTCCAATTGTTACAGGCAATGTGACCGCACTGAGGGGGTATACTCTCGTTCCTTCAAACCCAACGAGCAGAGCGTTGGTTGGGACCAAGCTTTCTCTGTCAATCCGCATCTATTGGAATGCAGGGTAGTAGAGAATGTTTGCGGAGCTTCCATTGTCGACCAAGACCCAGTATCTGTTTGTAACGACCCAAGGAAAAGCGCTAGCCACATCTGCGCTATACCTCAAAAGGACTAGTCACAATTGAAGCTTCTTGTAGTTGTTAATAAAGCTTAGATCTACCCAGTAAATACCCGATGTGGGACTCATCACACACCCACACACATCACACAATCAATCAATCAAATTGGGGCATCACAATCTCCCCCACTTAAATCCCTAACGTCCTCGTTAGGGCCCACTTTGTGGGGTAGTGTCTCTGAGCCCACACGAGGTCACTGGGCCGGCTTTGATACCATATGTAACGACCCAAGGAAAAGCGTTAGCCACATCTGCGCTATACCTCAAAAGGACTAGTCACTATTGAAGCTCCTTGTAGTTGTTAATAAAGCTTAGATCTACCCAGTAAATACCCGATGTGGGACTCATCACACACCCACACACATCACACAATCAATCAATCAAATTGGGGCATCACACTGTTATAGTCTCCTAGTTGGATGCTAAAGACGAGCGCGTCATCATGCGGGTGATGAAGACATTGGGCATCTTCCTCTGTGAAATCAATGGTGGGGTTGTCGACCTGCGGAATCTTTGGGATGACGTCCGTAAACTGGATGTTCTGAATCACTTTGAGGTAAGATTTTCGAGCCCTTTTGGACTAGCCAACGGTCGTCGTGCCCTCAACAATCATCCTTATGTCTCCTAAGGGTGGTCTGGGACGCTCACTATCCCGTCGAGGGGCCTGCTCTTGGTGAGGTGGGTTTGCTTTCTCTCTGCTGACGAACTTCTGCAACTTCCCCTATTTGATCAGGGCTTCGATCTGCTGCTTTAAGTCGTAACAGTCGGCTATGTCATGGCCGTGGTCACGATGGAAACGGCAGTACTTGTCTCTGGGTCGTTTGTTGGGGTCTCCCTTCAGCTTTCTTGGAAATGTTAGGGCCCCTTCGTCTTTGATCTGCATCAAGACTTGGTCGATCGGGGCCGTCAGCGGGGTGAAGCTTGTGAACTTCCCGGTAGGGGGTTTTGGGCATCTATTATCACGGCCCTCTCCTGTCCAGGCTACCTTTCGTCCCTTGTCTTGCCGCACGTCTTCCTGTCTTACCCTCTTCTTGAAAGGCTTCTCTTTTAGGGCTAGTAGCGCGTCTTTCGCATTCATGTACTTCGTCGCCCTGTAGAGCACATCTGACATGGTTTTCAGGTCATTCTTATATATGGAGAATAAAAACTTACCCTTCTGTAGCCCATTTGTGAATGCGGCAATGAGTATTTTATCATCTGCTTCATCGATCGAAAGTACTTCTTTGTTAAAATGGGCTACGTAGGATCTCAGTGTCTCATCTTCCTGTTGCTTAATATTCATCAGGCATGCGGTGGACCTTTTGTACCTGTGTCCTCCGATGAAGTGTGAGGCGAATTGAGCTCTAAACTCTTTGAAGGTACAGATGGAGCCGAGCGTCAGCCTGCTAAACCAAACCCTTGCGGGGCCCCTTAATGTCGTCGGGAAGGCCTGGCACATGATCTTGTCTACCACCCCTTGTAAGTTCATTAACGTTTTGAAGAATTCCAGATGATCCAATGGTTCCTTAGATCCGTCGTAGCTTTCCACCTGCGGCATACAAAACTTCGGTAGAAGGGGAAATGAGTTAACGGACGTGGTGAATGGAGAGTCCGTTCGATGGACGAGGTCGTCGAGATCGTTGGATACTCGTCTCTTGAGGGCGTTCATCATGAAATCCATGCGCTCCCTCATCATTTGCATCTCTGCGACTACGTGGGACGGGACATGGTCCGTGGCTGACGAGCGGCCTGTGTCCTGTCTTTCGGGTTGACTCAGGGCATTACTTCCCTTTGGGCCTCCAAAATTTCTCTTCTCGGCGTTGCTAGCCTCTTGATCTTCCTCTTGGTATTGAGCATCGTATCCTTCCGGTACAACTGCTCTTCTAGGTCGTGGTTCTGCTTTGTGAGACACTCCACTGTTGCTACTAGGGTTTGAACCTGCCTCTCGAGCGCCGTGGCGCATGGTTCGTTGCCCTGATCGTTTGTGGTTGTTGCTATTGAACGTGTGAGTACCATGCAACTTTTTGTCCGGAAAGTACGAAGTACGGTTTCTCCTTGCGCTTCCCACAGACGGCGCCAACTAATGATGTTGGAAATCGCAGTTAGTTGCACGGTCCCCACATGTTTCCAATGAAGAACCTGCACAATAAAAAGGCCATAGACCTTAAGAGGAGTACCAGTGTGGTACCGGCCAACGACCCTTCGAAGGTCAAGTTCGTGAATGCTCGCAACCCTAGAGTGCCAGAGTTGGGTGAAGTTTGCATACCTCCGTTTATGAGGGCTTAGGGGTATTTATAGTAGTGTAGAGTCGATATCTGTGACGTGTTTAAGAATATATTTCCTTATCGGAACCACTCTCTATTGCGTGCTCCTTATGAAGCCTTTCCCTTACCGGAATCATTCTTTATGGGTTTTGCGTGGAGTGCAAGATACCTCGTTATGAGTAAGTGTGCTGGATAAGGTATCTGCTTAGGTATAAGCGTGTACGGCAAGACACCATCCCGTGCTTAAGCGTGTAGGGCAAGTTGTGTTTACCCCTTCAGCTTTATCTCGTCAGTTCCTCTTCCCGTTGGCGTCCTTTGTTTTGTTTCTACCCCGTACCCGAGGAGCAATGCATAGCGCACTCGTCGGCTTGACTAAAGATCGTCTGCCTTGCCTTCCCTCCTAAGAGAGTCGTCAGCTTATACAGGACCGTCAGCTTATATGAGACCGTCAGCTTCTCTTAGACAATTTATCCCTATCAATGTTCATGAATATGACCAAAGGAAAAGTTCAAAATTTTGACTTCGTTATCTATGCCAGAAAGAGTTGGTGGTTGTGTCACTCTTTTGTCAGGTGGTGCACTTGCGTGGCGGTGTGCCACTATTTTGAAAGCAGAAGCTAAACACAGATAAAATACGCTACATTTGAGGAGGATGATTATGTTTGCTTTCATGAAGATGGATTTCATCGGTAGATAATTATACTTAAAAGGAAATCCAGTATTTATCATCTAAGGAGTCTATGAGAAATTGGTTGACTGGAAACAATTGTCATCAAAGGAGTATTTTCCTCATATAGTGAGTTAGAGGACATGGGTTATAGAAAATTATGCTTGGATTTGACATTGAAAGGAGTTGTTTGAAAATAACGATAGCATAACCGAGATATTATGAGGAAAAGTAGTTGGATGTCTTAATGTTTGTCTTTTGTTTAGAGGGTGCACACTATTCTTTTCTCTACGAGGAAGTGTATAAACTTTTAGCTGTGCATTTAGAGTAGCGTTGAAGAATAATACCTTAAAAGGTGATGGCTAGCCTATATTGTCTTGAGAAACATGGTTCTACTCAATCTAGCCCTCCAAAGGAATTTGAATGGTTATCTCATTTGTTGCTAGTAAATGAAAGAGATTTATGGAATGTCGTATGGTCGAAAGAATGGGCTTGTTGATCGAAACCAAAATCATAATAGGAGTTGTTTTTTTTTTTTTTTTTTGGGTGGGAATTAATTAGTGCGTTTTGGTATTTCCTTATTAATGGAGTCTCTTCAACTATTAAAGCGAGGTAGAGCATTCACAATGGGAATGCTAAATGCCATATGTTGCCTCTATTTAGCATTTGTCTCTCAAAAGCCTCTATTATCCGGAATTGTAAAAACTTAGAATTGTAAAATTTTTTCCAATACTACTACAATGCCATCCTACTTTTATGATAGCATTGTAGACTAGTGTTTGTTTTTTTAATCTGTTTTATTCTTTCTCTCTCTTCTATGTCAGACACATTTTCTTTCTCAACTCTCTTTCTTTCCTCATCTTAGTATTTCGTCTCCCTTTCTCTCTCTGTGAATTGCTCTCAAGTCGCACTCTCTCTCTCTTTGTGGTTGGGCCCCCACGCCGGTGTGTGGGTTGTGAGTTAGTGGATCGGTGGGTTTGGAGTTTTTCTTTTTGGCTGTGATCGGTGCTTAAAGGAAGAGGTGGGCATGGCTGAAGTGGGTCGTGGCTCTCTCAAGTCCAGTGTGGGTTTCTCAAGTCCGGTTGCGTTTGTTGGGTTTTGAATTGGTGTGGATTGTGGCAGGTTGTGGTGGCTTTGGAGTTGAGGGTCGTGGTAGATCGGTAGGTTTGGAGTTCTGGTTTTTTTTTTTTTATTTTTTTTTTATTTTTTATATGCTGTGACCAGTGTTTAAAGGAAGAGGGTATGGCATTTTTCTATTGGTTTGATTTGATTTTGGGATGGATTTTTTGTGTGGGTTCATGGTGGTGGAGTTGGGGGTTGTCGTGGTCGTGGTGGAAGGGGGTGGAGTTTTTATTATGGGTCATATGTGGGCTCATGGTGGTGAAGGTGGGGGGTTGCCGTGGTGATGGTGGTGGCGTGGCCATGGGTTTTGGTGGCTGAGGTTTCTGGGTTTTGTTTTCTCTATAGGTTTCTGGGTTTTGTTAATCTATGAGTTTCTGGGTTTCAATGGCCATGAGTTTGTGGCTAGGGTTTTTGGGGTTTCAAGAAAACAACATTATGGATGGGTATACTTAGAGTAAGCTTCTTTATGTGCTTGAAGATGACTTTGGTTTTCAACTGATAAAAATCAGTTTGGGTACTGAGTTTTGGAGATAAAAATCAGTTTGGGTATGTCTTCGTGGTGGTGGTGGTAGTAGGTGGTTGCAGAGATGATTTGGGTTTTGGGTTTTTGTTTTTATTTGAGTTTTGGGATATATTATTTTATTGCGTAAAAATATTATTTTAATGTAGTGTTGTATTGTAAAATAAAAGTTGGGATGTTGGAGTATAATATGGTATAATTGAGAAAGTAGCTTTTTGAGATGGTAAAATAGGATAAGATACAATTTTCGGATGAGGATGCTTAGTGTAGCAGTTTCAAATTCTACTTGAATATTTAACGAGTCATGAACAATGTAAGTTTTGTCATAGTTTGTAATTTGCTTTGATTCCTCCTCGATTCTTGCTTCCATTGCAAATGTTATTGATTCCTGATCAACAATATATCGAGTTATCATGCTAGTCTCTAAGAACACTTAGTGCTCCCAAAGTTTTATGCAGTTGTACTTAAAAATTGCCCTACCTATTTGCCAGGTATGAACAATGTCAGCAGTTGATGTGAGGAATGTCTAGTTGTTTGTGCTCACAATGCACAAGTGGGAGATGTTAGAACTTAGAAATATTGTGCAAGACCAAACCCAAATAAAAGTGGGCCCATAGTGGGCCCAATTCAACCAATTGCCAAAATGTTGTGCCTTTTGCCAAAAAAGTACATCTTTGGTTTTGTACCCTTTGGTTGTCTATATAAAGGAGCGAGGGCTCATTTGTGCAGCTGTTGAATAGATTACTAATGAGTGATGTTGTAGAGCAATACACAGAGGAACATTCTCTTAAATTTCATTAGAGCATTTAGGCTATGGATACTATGTGTTGTTCTTGTAACAAACACCATATTTAAGTCTCAATTCATGAGAGATATTAATTTCATTTTTCAACTACATTGCAGGTGGATGCTAAAAATGTTTGGGTCATATCCTCATAGTCATTATCATGATTATTGTTATTACTAGCCTATGTCTTGCCCATAACATCTATTCATTTACCTTGTGATAAGAGTGATCTCTTTTGTATTCATTTATAACATTTTTTTGGATTTCTAATATTTTGGATAATGGAGAAATGCTATTTAATTATAGTGGCTATGTATGATCACATTAATCATTAATGCAATGTAAGCGACTTGTTGTCTCTAAGAACCTAAATTCATATCCTCTCCCCCAACTTATTATGGTGAAATAAAGACCATATAAATTCCCTATTGATATTAATAATTGGTGCACCAGCTTTTTTTTTTTTTTTTTTCATTTTTTTTATTTAAAAACCTTAGAAATGAATGCATGCACCTCATTTAACACATGACAATAGATTGATATTTTTCCATAGAAGAAAACACTATTATGTTTTGCCGAATAGAAAAAGAATACTAAATAATAATTAAAATTTTCGATGTGGTAGAAGGCTAAATGTAAAGTATTAATTTTTCTTCTCTAGAAATAGGTAACATGGAAAAACCTTAGATTATTGCTGTTTGGAATAAAATGTGTGGAACTAAATTATTAGTTAAGAACTTGCAATAACATCTATTAGGCACCTTTTATTTTGAAGATTTATAATCCCATTCATTAGTTTACATACTTTGCATTTACACAAATATAAGGCATTTATAGTGCACAATACCACTATTTGTTTTGAAAATTTTCTATGATATATATCATTTGAAAAATAAATGTAGTCTTCGGTGGTGGATCACTTACAAGATCAATTTGGAGTGGCTTTGATTCATTTAGAAAATATGATTAGGGGAACTATAGGTGGAGCAATTAGGCATAAATTGATATCAACTACTCAAAATTTGGTAACTTCAAATTCATTAACGACCACCTATGAATAGTTTTTTGGATAATACACCCACCATCTCAAGTTTTAAATCAAACTAAACAATTAATACAAATAGTACATGGGAGAAAATTGAGTAATTTGGGCCCTAGAGGATTGATAAGAGGAACTCCAAGTTTTTAAATATATATATCCTCCCAAGTGGTTGCCAAATATTTTTATTAAATGATAGATACTAAGGAGATGAAAAAAAATATTTTTGAACGCAAATAAATAATAAAAATTAAATAATTCATTAAAGAATTTGTTTGAGTGGAAGGTTAATTGCTTAAATAATTAGCTGGAAGGTTATATGAATCAACTAATTCATTAAAACCTTTACTTAAGTGGAAGGTTAAATGAATCAATACATTAATTAAAACCTTTCAAAAAGAGTGGCATGTGGTTCCAATTAAAAGATGAGATGGAAGATAAAATGAAATAATTTTTAAAGAATATATATCACATGATAGAATCTTTTTTTTTGACTACGAAGATAGAATTTTTTATTGAAAAGACAAAACTGGGATTATAACTTCCCCACTAAAGTATACAGTAAAATAGTAGCCTATAGCTTCAGCTTGTTAGGCTTACAGGTATCATACAAGAAAAGACGAAAAATCATGCAGGTGACCCAGCTAATATAGTAAAACATGTAGGTGCTTATCCAGGTCCTACCACGTGCCCATTCAGCCGCTGATAGAATCTTATGTTCTCATACAAAATAAAAATGAATTAATGTTAAGGAAATAAAATTATTATTATTATTATTATTTTTAGAGTTTCAACTTATGTTGTCCACTTTTTGTGATTATGCTCTATATCATCAGATCAAGATATCAATCGGAACTTTATTAATTATACTAATTGGAACCCGATGAATATAAATAATAAGAACTAAATAATTAACTTACTAAAATCTTTGTATAGGTGGCAGGTTAAAATAAATGAATTGATCCAATAAAATCTTTTCTTAAATGGAAGGTAATTACTTAGGTTGAAGGTTAAATGAATCAATTAATTACAAAAATTCCTTGAAACGAAGGAGGCAAAAATATCCATTAATTGCCCCACATCCCTATTAAACCTCTTCTCCACTTATCCTATTCTATATAAACACTCATATCTCTCTCTCTCTCTTTGTATGTCCACGAGTAAACGTGTGTGCATGCCTGTGCGTTCATCTATAAGCCATGGACAGCATCATAATTAACAAGAAGTTATTAGTGTCACTATTATTCTTCGTTCAGTTCGTCATCGTCATTACTCCAGGTAAGTTTAATTTAGTTGTGATATCTTAGCTAGCAAGGCTCCAATTCAATATCTCTCTCTTGCATGTTAATTAGTTATGTGATATCTGATCGAGCGAGTCTCCAATTCATTCTCTCTTGAGTTGAGGACCTTGTCATTGTAAATTATAAAATAAAATTAACCGCACACACAGTAAATTAACGTGAATTATTATTAAATATTTACGTGGCTGCTGCTGCAGGATCCCATTCCGAGCTGATGCCAGTTGAGACATTAACCGAAACACTGTTACCCATAGGTCCAATTAAGTACCAAACGACGTTCGAGGCTGTTGCAGACTCTCAATCTCATGAAGATGCTCTACGTTGGAGGCTAGCACCAGCACCCTTTCAGACGTGTAACCAATGCACCTGCTACAACCAGACCTGCACCACCAAGCCTTGCTGCTATGGCATCTGACGAATATAAAGTGGAGATCATCTAGATGAAAGACGATCTTAGCCACATTCAAATCAGGAACAAGAGTAAGGGCAAGACCCCGTCATCATATGTCGTCCTTACAGACAAGGCAGACCATCACTCATTGAAGACATAAATAAATGCCCTCAGGACAGCTGACAAGTAATGAGTGCGCTGGAATAGTTACAAGAGCAAAGATGGCCCAACGGTCATCTGTTACACTTTAAATGGAATCATCATTGTCAATTAATGCTACGTTTCTCTTAGAAGAGAAACGCTCAGAGCGGCATTAACAGACATAACTGCACCAACCCGAAGCAAACTATAAAAAGGAGAATAGAACTCAGGTAAAGAGATATGAAAATCTAGATACACACTTATGAGAGAAATCTTCAAGAGCCATTTAGCTGGCTTTAGCATCGGAGTATTTTTAACTGGCACCATGCCGGTAAAACGTCCCTTGCCTTTCTTCTCTTGACAACAGGTATCGAAGCCTGTCCTTCGACACTGAAGAGGTCAATTTTCGGCTTCATCAGTTTGGTGCCGTCTGTGGAACCGCGTTATTTACAAGTTGATACTTTCTCAAACCATCGTGCTATTATCGATAAATCTCCTGTTGCTTGATGGACACCACATCAGCACCACCCGTAGATCCTATGATGGCTTAACAGATTTAGGCTCTGATAGCAAATGTGCAAGAGCTAATGAAGCAGAGCGAAGAGCTGAAGTGCCGAGCCCGTCTAGAGGGCAGTAATGCTTCGCAGCACTGACGTAGCCGTAGAAGACATGACGAGGAAGCTAGCAGCCCCGAAAACAGCAAGGGAAAGGATACAACAGAATACACTGGGCAGTCCACGCATGATAACGATCACCTGATGAAGAGCTTACGAAGGGAGCTTGACAAAGTGAAGAATGCCATGTAGGGGAAGACAACAGTGAACCTTGATGGTATGCTCAAACGAACTAATTCACCTTTCACAGCCAGTGTTTTGGAGTGCCCCCTACCTCCGAATTATCGTTTGCCACAACTAGAGTTCTATGATGGCATGAAGGACCCTCTCGACCATATAGGGGCCTTTAAGACTATCCTGAACCTCCAACAGACCTCGGATGAAGTTTTTGCAGATCTTTCCCTGCCACCCTCCGAGGGGCTGCTAGGGTATGGTTGAAGGAAAATGACATGTTTGTAACGCATACAAAACATACGCAGCGAAAAATTAACGGATTTACTTCATTCGCAATTGATAACATGCACTATGTAAATTTCACTGCACCAAGGTACACTCTCTTATTCTTATATTCTGAAATTTACATAATGCATGTTATCAATTGCAAATGAAGTAGATCCGTTAAGTTTCTGCTGCGTATGTTTTGTATGCGATACAAACATGTCATTTTCCTTCATTGGACATGCAACCCCTTCATAAAATATTCCCTTGAGATAAGTTTAATGGGTTCAGTTATTCAGAGAGTTAGGCCTAACCACTTTAGTAAGACTAAAGTATATATTTATGAAATTAGATTTCATAAATATATGATGAATAACTTAAAAGGATTAAACCGGGTACTCAAGGATTAAGATGTAGTAATTTACAAAGTGGCAGTCTATATTCATGACTTTGTATTACTATGAATATTTTATGAAGGGATTGCATGTATAATAAAGTCTTGGGATATAATTTATTAATAAGGCCTAGAGCAATTATATTTATATAGTGGTATTAAATATAATTAATGGTAACTTTGGACTTGTCAAGAGTTGACAGAAAAGCCCAAGGCCTATTGGAGCTAGTGTCTTATTTGTTCCCTTTTGGTCCCACTCCAAGCCACACACTAAAGCCTAATTGGGAAGGCCCAAAAGGCTAGCCCAATTAGATAATCAGTTATGTGGAGAGAAACATACAGAATTTTATATTAGAATGAAATGGTTTGTATGTTCATATAAGTGATAGAGAGAGACTCCTTCATATTCTCTCTAGAACAAACACATAGAACTGATTGAGAGACCACACATCTTGAGAATCAAGTGGAATTGGAGTGAAGATTAAAAGTGTTCTCAAGAACTTCTTCTCTTTGGTTTTGAATTTCACCGCACCAAGGTACACTCTTATTCTTATATTCTGAAATTTACATAGTGCATGTTATCAATTGCAAATAAAGTAGATCCGTTAATTTTCCGCTGTGTATGTTTTGTATGCGATACAAACATGTCATTTTCCTTCATTGGTATTAGAGCCAGGTTTTCATTTCGAATCTGAATAACATGTTTTGTGAGTTTTGAAATTAGAGATATAGTTTCATCATGTTAGAAGATTTTATATGCATTTAGTTTTCTGCATTATTGTTGAAACTATGATTTGATAAAAACTGATATTGATGTTATGATGTTGTTTAAATTTGAATTTAAGTGTGTTAAATTGATCTTTAAGGCTATAGCATCAATAGATTTCAATTTTGATATCAAATCCTGCATATCATGTTCATATGGTAATTGTTTGTTCATGAAAAGTCGTAGAAAACTGTTTGCAACTGTTCTGGAAAAACTGAAAACACGGGATTTTCGCGGGTAAGCTTTACTCGCGAAACAGTTGCGAGACAGTAGCGAAATTCTCTGTCTGATTTTTGTGTTTTCAATTTTTTCCTTAACTTGTTTTTGCGGGAAGCGCTTAGTCACGGGATACCCGCGAAACAGTTGTGAAAGTTTCTGTCTAAATTTTGTATTTTCACTATTTTTTCTTACACATTTTTCGTAAGGAAAAATGCTTAGTATAAAGTGCAAGGCTGTGTATAATTAGTCTATGCATGTTTAAAAGATAAAAACCTTTAATTTAAAACATCTAGTGGGAGAGAGATATAAGGGTTGGATCTCACGGCCTCTATTGTTGGTTCATAGTAGTGTGAAATACATACTTTGTCTTAGCTTCGAGCTTTGCATTCCATGCGGAGAGTATGTATTTCATGGTCCTACAAGATTGAATTTCTTGGTTTATAGTGGTTTGATCAAACACCTTGTTTTAGCTTCGAGCTGCATTCCATGCGGAGGGTGTTTTGTATCATGATACTACATGATAAGCTTGTTAAGGGGATGAAATGTGGCTACACACGATTCTAGACAATGGTATACACTAGACTAAATATTATAGTATCCTCTATGCTGAGTTCTGACTATAATTATTTAGAGGCCAAATGTATAACGGCATATTATTGGTATTTGATAAGAGTTATCATGATAGCACTAATAATGAGAATAGTTCTCAATCAATCATAGTATTTAATGTTCACTCTATGCTGAGGGGTATTGAGTATGGGATTGGGTTGTTGTTGCACATATTTTATTGTTTTATTAAGATTCCATACTATATGTTTATATGCTAAATTGATAATGTCCAGTTTACTTATTATATTCATGTTTATTATTTCAGATTTGAACATGGCATCATTTAGCCCACTTGTTACTATTCTTAATCAAAACAAACTGACTGGATCCAATTATGTTGACTGGAAAAGAAACTTAGACATAGTTCTCATAGCTGAAGAGCACAAATATGTGCTTACTCAACCATGTCATAGCTTTCCTTCATTAGATGCTCCTCTTGAGGAAAAACAATGATATGATCGTTGGCAGAAATCTAATGAAATGGCCAAGTGCTATATCCTTGCGTCCATCTCAAATGTTCTACAGTATCAAATGCAGGATGTAGAACTAGTTTCGGACATTATGCTAAGTCTGAAGGAGATGTTTGGTGAGCAAGGCCGTTCTGCAAGGCAAGAAACTATGAGGCAAATTTATAATACCAAAATGGCTGAAGGTAGTTCAGTGAGAGAGCATTGTCTTACAATGATCTCTAATCTAAATACATTAGAAGTTTTAGGTGCCGATATTGATGGAGAATCCCAAGTGGATATGATACTCCAATCACTACCGGAATCATTCAAGGAATTCAGACTTAATTATAACATGAACAAAAAGATTTATTCTTTGTTTGTATTAATGAATGAGTTGGTAGCGGCGGAAGGCATCCTTGGTACTTCTAATGCTAGTCTTGAAGCCAATGTGGGTGAAGCTTCTACTTCTCAACCTAAGTCGAAAGGCAAGGGTAAGAAGAAGAAGAAGAAAAAGAAGAAGAAGAAGAAGAAGAAGGACTTCACTAAGTAAGAGGGTAAACAAATTGTCTTAGGGGTTGCTGACAAAGGAAAGAAGCTCAAAGAAAAATGTTTCCATTGTGGTGAGAAAGGACATTGGAAGAGAAATTGTCCAAAATTCAAGGCTGCCAATAATAAGGGTATGAATAGCTCATTCCTCCTTGAAATATGTTTGGTACAAAATCCCATGAATTCCTGGTGTGTGGATTCAAGTTGTACTAATCATATCTGCAATTCTTTGCAGGGGTTCCAGGAGACCAGAAAGCTTAAAGAAGGGGAATTGTTTCTAACCTTGGCTGATGGGAGTAGGATTCCGGTTGTAGCTATTGGAGTGTTTAATTTATGTTTTGAGTCAAGAGTTTTAATATTAGATGACTGTCTGTATGTACCTCATGTTCATAGGAATTTAATTTCTGTAACTTATTTGGGTAAAAATGGATATTGTGTTGTCCTTAAAGACAATGTTGTAATAAAGAAGGGTAAAGTGTTTATCTGTTCTGGCAATATTGTGGATGGTCTTTATATTTTAACTCCTGATAAGCATGAATTATATAATTCTGAATAAGATAATGGCTCACATGAAAAATCATTAAAGAGAAAGTTTCCTTCTACTAGTGATGCATATCTTTGGCACTTGCGTTTAGGTCATATTAATTCCAATAGGATTCAAAGACTGATCAAAGATGGACTCCTAGAGCCATTGGATTTTGATGAATTACCAGTTTGTGAATCTTGTTTGGAAGGTAAAATGACCAAATGACCTTTTAATGCAAAAGGTAGAAGAGCCTAAGAGTTACTAGAACTAGTACATTCAGATGTATGTGGTCCTATGTCAATCCAAGCAAGAGGTGGCTATGAGTATTTCATTACCTTCACTGATGATTACTCTAGATTTGGTTATGTGTACCTAATGAAACGGAAATCCGAAGCCTTTGAAAAGTTCAAAGAGTTTAGGGCTGAAGTTGAGAATCAATTGGGTAAACGCATAAAGGCCATTCGATCTGATTGTGGTGGCGAATACCTTCTTGGGGATTTCAAGGATTACTTAACTGAAAATGAGATTATATCTCAATTGACTGCACCTAGAACTCCACAACAAAATAGTGTAGCAGAAAGAAGGAATATGACTCTTTTAGATATGGTTAGGTCCATGATGAGTTATTCGACTCTACTAACTTCCTTTTGGGGATATGTCTTGAACACTACAATGAATCTTTTGAATTTAGTACCTTCGAAATTTGTTCCTAAAACACCTATAGAGTTGTGGAATGGGTGTAAGCCTAGTATGAGACATCTCCATATTTGGGGTTGTCCAGCACATGTGTTGAAAGGAAAGACTGGCAGGTTACAGTCTAAAATAGAAGTAGTTTTCTTTGTAAGGTATCCAAAAAGAACTGTTGGAGGTTTATTCTATAGTCATAGAGATAACAAAGTATTTGTTAGTACAAATGCCAAATTCTTGGAAAATGACTATATGAATAATTTTACTCCTAGAAGTAGAGTTGTATTGACTGAAATGAATGAACCTGTAATTGAACAACCAATGGTTGAAACTAGGATGATGTGGCTGTATTGGATACACCACAAGATACTACTCATGAGATGTCTAGTACACAGGTGCCTCGTCGTAGTGGGAGGAATGTTAGGCCACCTATAAGATTCATTGGTCTTGGAGAGACTTATGAAGCTATCTCAGAGGAGGCCGAAGCTGATCCTTACACTTATGAAGAAGCAATGAATGATATAGATGCACATCATTGGGTTCAAGCTATGAAATCTGAATTAGATTCTATGTATTCCAATCAAGTTTGGGATCTTGTAAAGGCGCCTAACGACATTAAACCTGTTGGTTGCAAATGAGTTTACAAGAGGAAGAGAGGGATAGATGGAAGGGTTGAAAACTTTAAAGCAAGGCTAGTGGCGAAAGGGTACACTAAAAAAGAAGGTATTGATTATGAAGAAACCTTTTCACCAGTAGCAATGCTTAAATCTATCAGAATTCTCTTATCCATTTCTGCTTATTATGATTATGAGATTTGACAAATGGATGTCAAGACTGCATTTCTCAATGGCAATCTTGAAGAGGAAATCTATATGAAGCAACCAGCAGGTTTTATAGCTAAGAACTAAGAGTATATGGTATGCAAGTTGAAAAGGTCCATTTATAGACTTAAGCAAGCATCTAGGTTATGGAACATCAGATTTGATCAAGCAATCAAGTCATTTGGTTTTGAACAAAATCTTGATGAAGCATGTGTGTACAAAAGACATCAAGATAAAGTAGTAATGTTCCTAGTGCTTGATGTTGATGATATTCTACTCATTGGAAATGATGTAGGTGTAATGTCATCAGTAAAGTTTTGGTTGTTAAGCTAATTTGATACGAAGGACTTGGATGAGGCCAACTTTATTCTAGGGATCAAGCTTTGGCGAGATCGCAAGAATAAGATGTTAGGCTTATCACAAGCTGGATATATAGATAAGATTCTAGAATGGTTTAACATGCAAAACTCCAAGAAAGGTTTACTTCCTTTCAGACATGGAGTTCCTCTGTCTGATGACCAAAGGCCTAAGACTCAAGAGGAAGTAGATATGATGAGACAAGTTCCTTATGCTTCTGCAGTAGGAAGTCTTATGTATGCCATGCTTTGTACTAGACTAGATATATGTTTTTTAGTTGGCATGGTCAGCCGATATCAATCAAATCCAGGACTACAACATTGGCAAGCTGTACAGCATATTCTCAAGTATCTACGGAGAACGAGAGATTATATGCTTGCTTACCATTGTGAGGATTTGATTTCCATTGGCTATACAGATTCAGATTTTCAATCGGATTTAGATTTCAGAAAGTCCATGTCAGGATGTGTACTAACCTTGGGAGGTGGAGCCATAAGTTGGAGGAGTGTTAAGCAATCTTGTATTGCGGACTCCACTATGGAAGCTGAATATGTTGTTGCTTGTGAGGCGGCAAAGGAAGCTGTTTGGCTCAAGAAATTCCTTTCTGATCTTGGTGTTGTGAGAATGGAGCAAATTCCCATCACATTGTTTTACGACAATAGTGGAGCGGTTGCACAATCCAAAGATCCAAGGAATCACAAGAAAGGAAAGCATATTGAGAGAAAGTACTACATCATTCGAGACATTGTTGCTCGTGGAGATGTGATGGTCGCAAAGATTGAAAGTGCAAATAATCTAGTAGATCCCTTTACCAAAGCCTTGCCTCAAAGAACCTTCGAGTCACATTTGGATAGAATGAGAGTTAGATTAGTGCACAATAGTCTTTAGGGCAAGTGGGAGATTGTTAGGATAAGTGCCCTTATATCCTATTGTATGATGCTATGTATGATATTATGTATGACATTATGTATTAAATGAAGTATGACTTAATATTATGATTAATAAAGTTGTTTTATTCTTATCTAAAATAATGGTAACATGAATATTTGGACATTATCATATTGTCTATGAGATGCATAGTATGTGATTTATGTGAAAAGTCATAGAAGATATAAATCACAAGTTCTTTGTAACTCAGAATTATAGTTCGTAGTCGGTGATGAAATTGGACATTTCATCTGCGAAGACTATAACATATTAACTAAGATGATTTGTCTTAATCATGGAAGTGGAGACTTCTAGTTGATATGTTGATATGTTTTAAGAGTTAAGACATATTGAACTGGACCGCTGTGAGATTTATTATTCTCCTAACGACTGTCAATTGAATAATCAATCTCACGACTTCTATTCACATGAACTCTTAATCCTTTGAGAATAATGGACCTGATCATGAAATGTAGGTTGCTTTGATATATCAGGAGTGAGATCTAAAGTAACGGTCAAAACCTTAGTATGTTGGGTAGCCACATTTAGTGTTGATGGAACATATATTCTCAAGATGGAATTCATAGTCTTTTAACGGAGATATAAAATATTCCCTTGAGATAAGTTTAATGGGTTCAGTTATTCAGAGAATTAGGCCTAACCACTTTAGTAAGACTAAAGTATATATTTATGAAATTAGATTTCATAAATATATGATGAATAACTTAAAAGGATTAAATCGGGTACTCAACGATTAAGATGTAGTAATTTACAAAGTGGCAGTCTATATTCATGACTTTGTATTACTACGAATATTTTATGAAGGGATTGCATGTATAATAAAGTCTTGGGATATAATTTATTAATAAGGTCTAGAGCAATTATATTTATATAGTAGTATTAAATATAATTAATGGTAACTTTGGACTTGTCAAGAGTTGACAGAAAAGCCCAAGGCCTATTGGAGCTAGTGTCTTATTTGTACCCTTTTGGTCCCACTCCAAGCCACACACTAAAGCCCAATTGGGAAGGCCCAAAAGGCTAGCCCAATTAGATAATCAGTTATGTGGAGAGAAACATACAAAATTTTATATTAGAATGAAATGGTTTGTATGTTCATATAAGTGATAGAGAGAGACTCCTTCATATTCTCTCTAGAACAAACACATATAATTGATTGAGAGACCACACATCTTGGGCATCAAGTGGAATTGAGTGAAGATTGAAAGTGTTCTCAAGAATTTCTTCTCTTTGGTTTTGAATTTCACCGCACCAAGGTACACTCTCTTATTCTTATATTCTGAAATTTACATAGTGCATGTTATCAATTGCGAATGAAGTAGATCCGTTAATTTTCCGCTACGTATGTTTTGTATGCGATACAAGGGAATATTTTATATCTCCATTAAGAGACTATGAATTCCATCTTGAGAATATATGTTCCATCAACACTAAATGTGACTGCCCAACATATTGAGGTTTTGACCGTTACTTTAGATCTCACTCCTGATATATCAAAGTAACCTACATTTTATGATCAGGTCCATTATTCTCTCAGGATTAAGAGTTTATGTGAATAGAAGTCGTGAGATTGATTATTCAATTGACAGTTGTTAGGAGAATAATAAATTTCAAAGCGGTCTAGTTCAATATGTCTTAACTCTTAAAACATATCAACATATCAACTAGAAGTCTCCATTTCCACGATCAAGACAAATCATCTTAGTTAATATGTTATAGTCTTCGCAGATGAAATGCCCAATTTCATCACCGACTACGAACTATAATTCTGAGTTTACAAAGAACTTGTGATTTATATCTTCTATGACTTTTTACATAAATCACATACTATGCATCTCATGGACTATATGATAATGTCCAAATATTCATGTTACCATTATTTTAGATAAGAATAAAACAACTTTGTTAATCATAATATTAAGTCATACATCATTTAATACATAATATCATACATAGCATCATACAATAGGATTTAAGGGCACTTATCCCAACAATGGTTTAGTAAGCTGTCAGCATCTTCAATAGCGAATTTCGAACAGCTCAGTGACTCACTTGTTCGTCATTTCATTGGGGGACAGCGTCATAAAAGGCCAACCTCTTACTTGTTAACAGTAAGGCAGCAGGAAGGGGAAAGCCTAAGGGATTATGTGAAACGTTTCAACAACGCTGTGCTGGAGATTGATGAAGCTGATGACCACGTGATAATGACGACCTTCTAGGCTGGACTTAACAACCCCGATCTCGTCTTTTCGTTGGGGAAGACGCTGCCAACCTCTATGAAGGATCTCTTATTCAAAGCTCAAAAGTACATGAATGGAGAGGATGACTTCACTACGAAGGGGCAAATAGGAAAACGGAAGAAGGAAGAACCTGGTGATTTTCATGGTAGGAAAAAGGATTGTAAAGACTGATATTCGGAGACTAAGGCCAGCAAGAGTAGTTTTGATACCCCAAAGAAGAAGATGAACTTCACCCCATTGGTAATGCTCGCGGACAAAATCCTGATGCAGATTAAGGACAAACCAGGGCTAAAATGGCCTAAGCCATTAAGCACGTCCTCCAAGAAGCGTGACTCGAAGAAATACTGTCGTTTTCACAAGGATCATGGCCATTACACTGACGAATGTTGCGATCTGAAAGAACAGATAGAAGAATTGATTCAACGGGGAAAACTCCAAAAGTTCATCAAGAGAGACCACCATCCTTGAGTGAGGACTGACGATAAGCCTCACGACGATGCCAAAGATGACGGATGGGATCATCCAAAGCAAGTTGTGGGTGAAATACGAATGATAATGAGGGACCCATATAAGGAGGTTCATATAAGTCTTTGAAGAGGACTTATCAAAGACAGATCAACAGCGTTCACATCAAGCATCCACCTCCAAAGTATCGACGATCAGAGAGTGACGACATCATATTCTCTAAACAACATGCAAGTGGGATTAAGCAACCCCAAGATGATCCATTCGTCATTATGCTCGAAATTGAAGGCTTCAACACAAGGAGAGTATTGGTTGACAACAGGAGCTCTGTGGATATAATGTACATGACGGCCTACCAACAATTGAGGTTAGACCCAAAGAGGCTTAGACCTTTCAAATCCCCGTTGGTTAGTTTCAGTGGGGATCAAATCTATCCAAATGGTATCATCTCATTGTCAGTCACGGCAGGGACGTATCCAACCCAGGTAATAAAACAAGTTGATTTTCTGATCGTTGATTGTCTATTGTCCTATAATGTCATCCTAGGATGACCTACGCTGAATCGGCTGAAGGCAACCTCGACCTATTGCCTGAAGGTGAAGTTTCCAACCCTACACGGGGTAGGCCAGATACACGGAGACCAACTTTTGGCTAGAGAGTGTTACCAAGCGGTATTAGCCTCAAGAGAAAACCATACCTGGGTGGTAGAAGAAGAACCAATAAATTTTGCTGAAGAGCTGGAAGATGTGAACCAAGTAGAGGGAGATGCTACCAAGGTCACAAAGGTGGGAGCAGGACTTGACCTTGACCTGAAGGACAGGATTGTGAAGTTCTTGAAACAGAATCTGGGTATCTTCGCTTGGACTTATAAGGACATGTAGGGTATAGACAACACAGTGATAGAACACAAGTTGAATGTTGATCCCACTAGAAAGCCCGCTCATCGACACTGACGAGGAGCATACTGACGAGGTCAATTTTTGCTCCCGAGAGGAACAAAGCTATTGTAGAAGAAGTAGAGAAGCTTTTGGCTGTCAAGTTTATCAGGGAAGTCTACTACCCTAAATGGTTAGCCAACGTCATCATGGTGAAGAAGTCCAATGGGAAATGGCGCACGTGCGTTAACTTTACAGATCTCAACCGCGTACAGCCGGCCATGAACTGCTAACTTTCATGGATGAATTTTCAGGCTACAACCAAATCCACATGAATGAAGAAGACCAGGAGAAAACAACATTTGTTACTAGCTAGGGATTGTACTGCTACAGGGTTATGCCATTTGGCCTGAAGAATGCAGAGGCGACTTACCAGTGGCTGGTGAATTAGATGTTTAGCAAGTAGATTGGATGGAATATGAAAGTCTATATGGACGACATGCTGGTAAAAATCAGGAAATCAGAGTTGCATTTGAATGACCTCCAAGAAACTTTCGACACATTGAGGAAGTATTAGATGAGATTGAACCTGACGAAGTGTGTGTATTTGGGGTCACGTCAGGTAAGTTTTTTGGGTTCATGGTCTTACAACGAGGCGTAGAGGCCAATCCAGAGAAAGTCAAAGCCATATTATACATGTCCTCCCCAAGAAGTGTGAAAGAGGTACAGAGGTTGATGGGACGTGTAGCAGCTTTGAACATGTTTGTCTCTAAAGCAATAGATAAATGTTTCCCATTTTTCAAAACATTGAAGCAGACTTGTCAATGGACGGAAGAATACGAAAAAGCTTTCCAAGCCCTCAAAGACTACCTATCCAAACCATCCATCTTGAGCCCGTCTGTTGAAGGAGAAGATTTATTCCTATATTTAGCCTTTTCCCAAACAGCTGTGAGCTCGGCTCTGATCCATGAAGAGCTCAGGATCCAGAAGCCAATTTATTACACAAGTCAGGCTTTCTGGGGCTTAGAAGCAAAATACCCAAGGATAGAGAAGTTAGCCTTTGCGCTAATCGTCGCGTTAAGGAAGCTTTGTCCCTATTTTCAGGCACACACAATATTAGTCATGATGGACCAACCTTTACGAAAGACGATGGGTAGACCAGACGAAGCAGGGAGAATGGTCCAATGGGTGGTGGAGTTAAGTCAATTTGACGTTGATTATAGGCCTAGAACGATAGTCAAGGCCCAGGCATTGGCAGACTTTGTCACCAAATTTACTATGGCTGATCAAGATCCAGAATCAGATTATTGGACAGTGCATACAGACGGGTCATCAGCATCAGGCATGTGCAGAGTAGGAGTGGTTCTCTTATCCCTTGAGAAAGACACTCTCAGATACCGGGTCCAGCTTTAATTCCCAGCAAAGAATAACGAAGTAGAGTACGAAGTTGTCATGACTGGCTTGAGGATTGCAAAAGCCTTGGGTGTAAGAAACTTAAAGTTGGACTCTGATTCGAAGCTCGTGGTAGGACAAATAACCAACGAATAGAAGCCAAAGAGGATAGGATAAAAAGGTACTTAACATTGACTAATCAACTAGTTTCTAACTTTGATGATGTTAAGATCACTCAGGTACCAAGGGAGGAAAACATGGAAGCGGACGAAGTTGCTAGGTTGGCATCGTCAGATACTAATGAAGGACAACCTGGATTGTACATGGAAGTACAGCACCTCCCAAGCATTGAGGGGTTCATCCAATCAGTAGAAAGTTGGATGGACCTAATAATCACGTACATCAAGGATGGTAGCCTTCCTGCAAATCCCTCGGAAGCCAAGAAAGTCAAGGTAAGGTCGTCCAGGTTCGCCATCTTGAACGACGAGCTCTATAAGAGGGGATTTTCACAACCCTACTTAAAGTGCCTCGATTTAGAAGATGCTGTGTATGTGCTAAGAGAGATCTATGAAGGAGTCTGCGAAAATCACTCTGGACCACGATCACTTGTTGGGCAAGTTTTTTGTGCAGGATATTTCTAGCCAAACATGCAAAAAGATGCAGCTCAAGTCATTTAGAGATGTGACCGGTGCTAACGGTTTGGAGCAGCATGTCCCAGTAGAGCACTTGACTAACATCATCTCACCATGGCCATTCTCCACATGGGGAATCGACATAATGGGCCCCTTATCCCCTGGTAAGAAACAAGTAAACTTCTTAGTCGTTGCTATTGATTATTTCACGAAGTAGGTGGAAGTAGAACCTTTGATAGTTAAAACGGAGGCCAAGATACAATGCTTCGTGTGGAAAAACTTGTTTGTCGGTTTGGAATTCCACGGGTCATCATCTTTGACAACGAATGACAATTTGATAGCCAGAAGTTTAGGTATTTTTGCAAGGAGTTGGGGATAAGGAATCACTATTCTTCCCTTGGACATCCACAGGCAAATGGCCAGACTGAAGTCATAAATTAGACTTTGCTTAAACTGATCAAAAATCGACTTGAGGGGGCAAAATGAGCATCGCCTGGTGAGTTCCCAGGGGTGTTATGGGCTTACAGGATGATGGTGAGGACACCAATAGGCGAGACACCTTTTAAGATAGCATTTGGAACCGAAGTAGTGATTCTTATGGAAGTCGAAGTGTTAAGCCTCAGAAGGACATGCTATGATGAACAAAGCAATGATGAGGGCCTCAAGCTAGCTTTGGATTATTTACCCAAGGTCAGAGACAACGTAGCTCAGAGGATGGCCTTGTATCAGGAGAGGATGACGAGGTACTATAACCAAAGGGTACTTTAAAGTGTTTTAATCCTAGAGATATGGTTCTGTAGAAAGTTTCACAAGCCACCAAAGATCCAAATGAAGGGAAGCTAGGCCTCAACTGGGAAGGCCCATAGAAGGTAGTCTGTTATTCAAGAAGAGGGAGCTACTACTTAGAGGACGCAAATGGGAAACCTTTGCCTCATCCATGGAACGCAGAACATCTTAAGAAGTACTACTAGTGAGGGAACGAACTTTCAGCCCTAATAAGTTCTGGGGTTTGGAATATCTCGTTTATTCATCCACAGATAAGAGGGATTTCAATTTCATTGTTTTTATGCATTTCTTTTATCTTCAATACTTTATTTTAGCACTTTCTGTGTTTTTGTGAAGTATTATCCTTGTAGCCCCTTTTTATGAACAAGGATGAATAACAGACAAAATGTTTGCAGAACTATTTCTTTTCAAATAATTAAGATGGCAAACACTCCATGGTGAAAGTCTCCTTTAAGTGAGAAGAAAGGTTCAAAGCATGAAAAATATGATAAAAACTCTGTCGACATCACAGATGAGTTTAAATCATAACTAAGTGATAAAAACATTAAGTTTAAATCACGAGGATAAAAGCTTCGTCAATATGAACGACGAAGTTAAAAATCCAAATCAAGTGATAAAAACATTAAATTTAAATCACGAGGGTAAAAGCTTCGTCAATATGAATGACGAAGTTAAAAATCCAAATCAAGTGATAAAAACTTTAAGTTTAAATCACTAGGATAAGAATTTCGTCAATTCAAACAATGAAGCTTAGAATCCAAGTCAAGTGATAAATCACGAAGATAAAAAACTCGAAGAGTCCAGTTTATAAACTAAGTGAAAAGAAGCATAATCTAAGCAATAAAAAACTACAAGTTTAATTCGCACAAGTTGAAAAGCAAAGCAACAAGATAGTAGCAAAAATTTTGTCCAAAATAAAAGTCTCAAAACTAAGAGGCAGCAAAGTAAAAACTAAAACCCCAAAACAAAGGGGTAACCATTGTTTTCCAAATAAAAAATAAAGGGAAAAATTATGATGGGGGAACAGCAGATTTGTCGGTGTCTTTTTCTTCAGTAACCTCCTTCCCGGTAGGATCTTTCTCCATGGCATCAGCTTCGTTTTCTTCCTGTTCCTTGACCTCGTCCGCCAGGATTTCGGTGTCAATCTTCTGTCCAAGCTGGAGAAGTCCACGGTGAAATTGTGGTGCTTTATTGTCCATTGACGCAGGAGCTCGAACCCTTTGAAGTACTGGATAAACTGAAGATAGAAAAATTCATCTGACTGCTTGAACTTCTGGATGACCTTATCTCTTTCCGCGTCAATCTTTAGAAGGGTAGCTTGAATTTCTTCATCCTTATGAATGACAAGAGCTTTTTCTACATGTAAGGCCTCAGTAAGCTCCTTTATTTTCTTGTGTGTGTTGTTCCTCTCATTCATAGCGACAATTAGATCTTTCCTCAACTTGGAGCATTCTACCTTAACGGACTCCACCTTTGAGTTGGCCACCACAACCTTTTCTTCTGTGTTCAGTTAGTCAATCATAATGCGTAATGACTCCCCAAGAACCTGATAGCAACAAGCAAATGAGAAGAGAAACCATGTACACTTACTTGTAACAAAAAAAAAAAAAAAAAACTCCACATACCTGTACCAACTTATGGATATGACAATTGACTAACTCATGGGAGGGAATAGACAACAAACCCTTGAGTTCATCGTCAGTGATTACGTTATAAGCATGGCCCATAGCAGTAGCAGGGTCGTCCTAAACGCTTCTCCCAATTTTGCCTTTTCCTTTTGCACGAGTAGTTGGAGGGGGTGAAGGCAATCACTTTTTAAGAAGGAGTAGGAGAAGAAGGGGCAATATGAACAGGTGGAACAGCAGTAGTCTTAGCTTTCTTGTCACTCAACTTACTTTTCTTCGAATCAGCAGTTAGATTGGACAAGGGCTCATTTTTCAAATCCTTGATACGGGCATACTTCTCTTTGCTATATCTAGTGGCCATTTCTACTAAGAGAAAGAGAAGCAAGTAAAAAGTCAGGCTGAGATTAGACGAAGCTAATAAAGACGAAAGAATTTAAGAAACTTATGAACAAATGATCTTACTCTTTTCCTAAACAGCAGTCGAATAGATGACAAGGATTGACGAAGTCATCAAAATCCTCAATTTCACGGGTGTATGCAAGAGCAGCCTGAACCTGGTCACGATGTATATCTTTTAAGTCAAGATCATCAAATTATTAGATCATCTTGAAAGAAAAACAAGAGAAGAAAATTGAAATATGCACCAAGTGCTGGGACTTCCCATTTTTGTAATAAGCTTGGGACTTCCCCATAGAGATCGTCAGGTAGGTTTCTCAACCCTTACCAAAAATAAAAAAGTATCGTGATTTCCAATCACGGAAGGATGAAGGGAAACCTCTAACAATTCTAGATTTCCTATCCCTAGGTAAAAGTTCAAAATACCTGTAGTGGGTAGAGGCTTTTAAACGATACAGAAACAAGAATTCATTTGAAGTTATCATTTGCCCATTGCAAGCAAACATCCAGATGGACATACAACTTATGATCATCCTCTAAGCGTTAGGGACGAGTTGACCTGGGGAAATTTGAAATTCATTCAGAAGCTGCATGATGAACGGATGGATGGGGAAATGAAGGCCATATAGAAAGTTAGCCTCGTAAAAGCACACTTCTTCGTGGGCAAAGTTACAAGCTTTTTCACCCAGGCAAGGCAATCTAATAGAGGTACCCTTAGGAAATTGGAACCTTTTTCTAAAACCCTTTAGATGACTCTCTTTCAAGGAACAAGACTCGGAAAGAGCATGCAAGGGGCGCGAAGATGAAGATGAGGGCAACTTTGAAGCCGCGGTATCAACTACCTTACTCAAAGACTCGACACTGGAAGACAATCCAGTCTCCAACTTACTGGACCTAACATCATCTGCCCTATACTTAATGATGGCCATCTCAGAATGGTATTTTATCAAAGATTGACGGATTAAATGGTAGAGAGAAAGCAAAACAGGCCTAAGTGCAGAACAATGGGACACAAACAAACTCGCTTGGGGACGTGACTAGAAGAATACTCTAAGAAAACTCCCAACCGAGCAAAGAAAAACGAGACTGAGGGGCACTCCTGACTAAGGGATTCAAAACCAACCATCAAAGCATAGGAAAAAGAGGCCTTACCAGGAAATTTTGAAGGATGGAGATTTCTTAGCGCTCTGAAGTTCAGATTAAATAGGGTGGAGGAAGAGGAATGGTTTTCTCTAAAAGGAAAACTTGGAATTAAGGTGCGCCAAAATCAAGAAGCCTTGCACGTGCCACAAATGGAAGACCAACATGTGTTCGTTTCCTGAAGAGTAGTCGTTTCGCATTTAAAATGAGAAGCCAAATTTTGGGAATCCAAAGATACGAAGTGTCACGTCTAGTCACATTCCTTAGATTGTCCAACTTATTGATGACCAAGGAATGGGGGGGCAACTGACGAATATCAAGTGGAGATCGTCTAGATGAAAGACGATCTTTGCCACATTCAAATCAGGAACGAGAGTAAGGGCAAGACCCCGTCGTTATACGTTGTCCTTACAGACAAGGCAGGCCATCATTCATTGAAGACATAAATAAATGCCCTCAGGACATCTGGCAAGCAATGAGTGTATAAAAAAGAGAATAGAACTCATGTAAAGAGATATGAAAATCTAGATACACACTTGTGAGAGAATTCTTCGAGAGCCATTTAGCTGACTTTAGCATTAAAGTATTTTTAACTAGCACCATGCCGTTAAAACCTCCCTTGCCTTTCTTCTCTTGACAACAGGTACTGAAGCCCGTCCATCGACACCGACGAGGAGCATACTGACGAGGTCAATTTTTGGCTTCATCAGCATCAAATGCAACATTCCCAGCAAGCCTTTCGAAACTTGTGCTTTTGTAGCAAAGAAATGTGGCTGTAACCCTTGTAATTAAACCTTTTAGTACGTCTTCAGTCGAACCAAATTAAAAATAAATTCTCCCTCTCTTTTGCATTTACATCTTCTATATATGTAAGTGCCGGCGCAGACAAACCATTTTAAAGAGTACTCACTGTACAACTACAATATATTAAGGTGCTGTTGCTAAATATCATCGCCCAGCTGGTATACTTGTATTGTATTAATTGCTATAATAAATCAGTAATGAAGATGAATATTAGTCTGCTGTCTGCCTGTCTTGTGCACGATCATCTCTTACATTGTCATCTCTTATTTTTATTTATGTATGTGTTTAAACTGTATACTAAAATCACTATGAGACCTCTGGAGTTTGAATAAGTTGTTCCCATTACTTTATAGATGCAATTGACATATAGCTTTATGCTCTATAGCAATTCCCCATGGTATTGTATTTTTCGTTAGAGAAATGTTAATGAATGCCTTAAAGGCATTGGTTTATGAATAATTTTTAGAAATATTTTTATAGAAAAATGATAAAATAATTAATTGCGTTAACAATTTTTTACATCTATATATATCTAAAAGCTGAAGCATAGCATTTATTGTTGCTATGTTTCTGTTAAGCCACCTCACTCTCCACGTTATTGCCACATCATTATTGTTTTTCATATTTATTTTTTACCTTTAATTTTTTTTGACAATATTAAATATATATTACATTGGCTTTATAAATTCATCTTAGGCGGTTTTAACTTTACATATTCACCTATTTAATTTTGATGTTATAACTAAGTATTGTCTATACATATTCCTCTTAGACGGTTTTAACTTTACATATAATATTGTCCATTTATCTTCCTTTATTTTGACTTTTCTTATTCTTATCTTCTTACTATAAATTTGTCACTCTCTTTCATTTTATGCATACTTTCCCATACATGCAAAAAGGTTATTTCTCGCCCTCTCTCTCTCTCTCTCTCTCTCTCTCTCTCTCTCTTTTCATTTTTTGTTGGATGTTTTGTGACGTTTGTACTCCCATTGTCTTATTATTGACTAATTTATATGTGTTACTTGATGCAAGTATTATTTTTTTATCATTTTATTTACAACACAAAATAGTTTTAATGTTGTTGACCAGATTTAGGGAAAAATCATATTATAATATGTCCATATTTTGTGTTGTTGTCAGGTTTTAGTTTATTTGAAAAACAGCAGGATAGTTTGGACAATACGATGAATAACAATTAATGCAGCTGAAAAAGATGGTATATGTGCAGTTTCCTTTCATTATTTGTAGGTATTTTGTTTAACAAATTAGCTGCAAATTGCTATGTCTTTATTATATGATATTTTTAGATGCTTGTGTAATTATTTTAAGCATTTACAAATATTTCGTATTGCTCATATTCTTTATCTCATTTGTGTATTCTTTGAGATTTTTAAGAAAAAAAAAATCAATTTTGTGTTTGAAATTATTTATTTATCTACTCATTTTTCATATGTTTGATTAGGTGTTAGGTTAGATTATGATAGTATTAACAAAATACTTCTTATTTTTACAAAAAAATTTCTCTAAATTTCCCCTTTGTACTCTTGGTTACAATCATTATATATAAAGTTATAACCAACACTTCTTTTATTGGGAATAATGACATATTTCTATTGCGTCACCTCAAAATTATATTAAAAATTTTGAATTTGATTATGCATTGGATATTTGGCTTGATCACATCACGTTTGAAATGTTTTACACATTCGGAAGAAAATGTTTGACTTTGACTTTGATGTGATTTTTATTTTTCCCTTTCTTTTTTTTGAATTGTAATTTTTGTTGATTTTTTTTATAAGTTTTTTGGTGTTTTTGATTGTACCATAGATACAATTGGATTTGAAAAAGTTTTTTTAAAACTAAAAAAAAATAATTTTCAAATTTTATATACTTTTTAATGTTACACAAAATGCTATAAATAATTTTATTAAAAAATTAATATTTTTGCTACCTTTTGAATTCTTGAGAAAAATTGTATTGTTTTCATTTTGGTATGAAAAAATTATATATATTATATTTGTGATTGTTCCTATAATAAATGAAAATATGATTATGAAGTACATTACTATTTATTAAATTAGTCTAAACTGCAAAAAATAAATTTAATGAGATCATCTTAAAAATATAATCACGCACAACGCGCAAGTCCGCGATTAACTAATCTGTCCTTTGAACAATCCTTCAATTCCAAGTTCGTACGAAAAAATTAGTTTTGCTTTTTTTTTTTTTCTTTTCGGTATATCAAGTGAGTGTCTTATTCGGATAATTTCTACAAACTTCTTAGTTTCTTTTTAACCAAGTCAAAGAACTGAGCAAGTGACAGGGATTATCCATACATGAAGCAATCCAAGTCAACTTGAGCTTCTAACTAGTTTTTCATAAAAGTGGTGTCAAAACTTTTTTAATATAGTTTATTAACAATTATCCTAAGTGCATCTATTAACATAACTCTTATTGTTAATTACATATACTACTTACAGTTACCGTTCACATGCAAAATATATATGTTTGCATCTCGGTCAATATGTATGAGGCAAACTCTTGTTTTCTAATTAAATGTTGGTTGGATTGGATTAGTGTTCGTTGAATCCTATAAATCATAAATGTGAATATGATTAAAGGAAAAGTGAAAATTTGTATCTTGAAAGTAGAAGCTAGCCACAAATAAAACATGCTATATATATTTGTATATATATATTTTTTATGTTATGTTTGCTAATTATGATTCGGCATTTGGGCTATTTTGGTCCAGTTCAGTATAATTTAGTTCAATTCAATCATTTTGGTCCATTGTGATCAGGGAAATTATAGCTTGTGGTTTGTGTAGGCCTGACCTATGGAAGAAGCGCCCTTAGCCCTTTCAACCAAGGCTTAACACTTGCAACTTCCTTTATTAATGGACCCTAATTAACCACAACGGTTTGACTTCTTTAGTGATGACATAACTATAAACCTATAAATATCTATCTCAAAATCGGTTGATATGAAAAACCCTTTTTAAGGGGAGTGCATGTCAATCGTAAGTGCATTTATCTCATATCAATTGTGTTAATAGTAATTAAACATGTTCCAATAAATATATTGTGTTATTGTGTAGTCTCGAAGTACAAGGTCAGCCTACTGACCTTGTACTTCGAGACTACACAATAACACAATATATAAGACACCTTATTAAAAAATGCTCACGTCAACCTACTTGTCGGCACATCATAATAATTGATGCCTTTTAACGTCTATTACCGTGAAGCCAAATTCAAATTTTGCACGTATGTCTCCTGAAGCTCAGTCAAAACATTTGGGCTCACATCAATAAAATAAGTGATAATAATAATATAGAGTTCTCAACTTAAAAGCCATAAAGAATATAGACAGCAAAACAAAACTCTTAGTAGAAGACATGTGGTAGAATAAAGGAACAAACAAGTTACTATTTTTTTGATTTCAAGTAAAAGCATGGTAGAATTAATGGACTTGGAAAGTGATAAAGATATATTTTGTTTTGTCTTGTTTTGATTTAATTTATGTTTTGAAAGAATGTTTAATAATTGTGGTGATATACTTGCTCTCAAATAAACTATATAAAATGTTTTGCTTTATTATTATTATTATTATTATTATTATTATTTTTTTTTTTTTTGCTCTTTACAATATTTATTGTTATTATATTTTTTTTTTCATTGAGTATCCATAATCGATCCAAAAAATTTAAGACTAAAATTTTGTTGTTATTGTCGTTGTTATCCATAGTCAATCCAAAAAAAAAAAAAAAAAAAAAAAAAATTGGTACTAAAAATTAGTTGTTATTGTTGTGTCTAAACATAAGAGTTTGTGATCAAGTGTACCATAGGCCTTTAAGAAGACATACAAAATTCTAAACATGGTGCATATTGATAAAAAAAAAAAAATTGTAAACATGATATAATTATTGTATTGTAATTTCCTTAGTATTTTGGTTCTAATATTTATATTTGTCATAAAAATTGTTGTAGTTATTTGCAAACCAAGTGATATTGAAGAAATTGATGGGGATTGCATGATTGTAGCAAGACTAGAAAATAGTGATGAAAATTTGTTGAATAAGGTGGTCCATAATGCAGATGAAGCATATGCTTTATATAATGATTATGCATTGCGAATGGGTTTTAGTATTCAGAAAGGAAAGCCTAGATATTATAATGGGACGAAGACATAAAGCAACGTGAATTTCTAGGTTCTAAGGAGGGTTTTAAACTAGATGAAGATTTTTGTAAATAGAAATATTCGAAGAGACTAGAGACTAGAACTGGTTGAAAAGCATTTGTTCGTTTCATAGTTAAAAATGGTGTTTAGAGAGTTAGTGAATTTAATCCAGAGCATAATCATGAACTTGCACTACAATCAGAGAGGCATTTGTTAAGATTTGGTCGTCATATTTCAAAACCTAAGGCAAATGTAATTGATACCATGGTGAATGCAGGTATAAATACAAAGAATGCTTATTCATATCTAGCAAAAGAAGTTGGAGGGAGTGAAAAAGTGGGCTTTACCGAAAGAGATTGTTATAATTATGTGAATGTGCAAAAAATGACAATGATTAGTGTTGGAGATGCTCAAAACTTATTGAGTCATTTTAAGTCTAAGCATGCAGAAGATCCTATGTTTTTTAACACAGTTCAAGTAGATCAAGAAAATTGCATAACAAATTTTTTCTGGAGAGATAGGAGAACAAGAGTTGATTATGATTGTTTTGGAGATGTAGTGGTATTTAACACTACATACCGTACCAACAAATATAATTTGATTTGTGCTCCATTTGTAGGTGTTAATCACCATTGGCAAAATGTGATCTTTGGATGTGCATTCCTTTTGAATGAGAGTACTGATTTATTTAAATGGTTGTTTAAGTCATTCTTAGACTTAATGGGGAATCGATTACGTAAAACAATTTTCACTGACTAGGATCGAGCTATGTCAAATGCCATTGAGGATGTGTTTCCAAATACACATCATCGGCTATGTTTGTGGCATATTTCAAAAAATACTCCTTCCTGCTTAGGAGACTTAAACTCTAACTCAGAGTTCATGCACTTGTTCAACAAGTGCCAAAAACACTGTGATTCAGAATTGAAATTTCAACACACATGGGATCAAATGACACAAAAATTTGATTTTGAGAATCTTCACTAGCTTAATATGATGTACAAAATTCGACATAAGTGGAGCACTGCATTCACTATGAATTTTTTCATAGCTGAATCTAAATCTTCCTCGAGGAGTGAGAGCATGAACCATGTTTTGAATGGTATAACAAATAAAACAATTAGCCTCACTAGTTTGTAATCAAATATGAAAATGTATTGGTAGGTATGCGTTCCTCGGAGTTGGATGAAGATTTTCGATGCAAGTAAGGTGCCTCAATAAAAGCAATTAAGAAGTGTGGCATTTTGTGTCATGCAGCTTAAGTTTACACTTGTAAGATATTCAATTAATTAGAAAATCAATTTCTTAATAGTCTTGCAATGGTTTGGGATCAAGTTGATTGCCAAGATACAATTGGTGTTTTTGAGGTCAAAGAAAAAAATAGTGAAAGAGTATGTATTGTCCGGTTTGATAATCTCAATAGCAATATTTCTTGTTCTTGTTAGAAATTTAAGTCATTGGGCATTCTTTGTTGTTATGCATTGTGAGTTTTTAGTATAAAAAATTTAACTAGAATTTGAAGTCAATACATTTTGAAACGTAGGACAAAAGAGGCTAAGAAGGAGATGATGACTTATGAACAAGACAACCATTCACTTAGCAATGATAAAGAGGCAAAGATAGTATGGTGTAATAGCATGATACATATAGCTAACACAGTCATATGTAAAAGTCAAGGGGAGGATAGCCTTAAGAGAATTTGCCAAAAAATTCTACTGGAACTTGATGAAAAATTTGAAAGGAAGTTATCAGGGTTCAAGTTTGGTGTAGATGCAAATGTGGAAGAAAATGAAGTCATAAAATATGACATCACTGATGAAATGCTTTGCTTGCCAAATGGGGTGTCAGTGTTAAATCCCCCATGTATGAGATCAAAAAGTTTAAGAAATACTAGACTTATGTAATAGCATGATATGTATAGCTAACATAGTCATATGTAAAAGTCAAGGGGAGGATAGCCTTAAGAGAATTTGCCAAAAAATGCTATTGGAACTTGATGAAAAAATTGAATGGGAGTTATCAAGGTTCAAGTTTGGTGCAGATGCAAATGGGGAAGAAAATGAAGTCACACAATGTGATATCATTGATGAAATGCTTTGCTTACCAAATGAGGTGTCAGTTTTAAATCCCCCATGTGAGAGATCAAAAGGTATAAGAAATACTAGACTTAAAGGGCACTTTGAGAAGTGCAAGGCAAACACATCTGAAAATGCATCTTCTTCAAGTGAGTAAGGTTTTTTTTTTTTTTTTTTTTTTTTTTTTTTTTTTTTTAAATAAAAAAACTAAATATGTGCCACATTTTTATCATCAATAAATATTTTTGTATATTAAATTCTTAATTTGTGTGTGATTTTATTAATGTAAAATTTCCTAGGAAAAAGAAAACAACACAGTGGAAGAGCATTCAAATGTCTCATTTGTTGGCACATACAATACACTAATCTGTCAATTGTCTAATCCTTACTCTTATACAGGCTTTACAAGTGCTAACTTATATAGTCAATCTTACTTGCCTTGGATAATGCATTCTTAGGTATTAAGTATACATATGATATAAAAAATATCATATTTATAATGTATAGTCATAGTTGTGGCCATAATTGATACCTAATTATGAACTATTTTCTATTTAGGACATGAGCTATGTAAATGTACCATTTACATCTATGTTGCAAGGTACTGATGTTATAGCCCAACTTAGTTAGCTACATTTACACAATTCATTTATTCAATACTATGTGAAACTGTGTACAAAGCTTTGTTTAGATATAATGTGTTCTTATACTTTACCCTTATAGAATTCATCTGTTTCCCCAAGAGGCTCATTGATTTATAATTCCAAACAATCAGATTACACATAGCCAAGAGGTAAATTTGGAAATTCTTGTGGCATACTTGTTTTATCAATAGTGTCATTTATTTCTTGTTCTCGATGGCTACAATGAACTAAGTAAGAGAGTTCATAAGCAATTTCTAATTATAGTTTATATTAATTTTAATTTGGTTAATCTTTGTTCCTTTCTAATTGATGCAATGTTTTAAATGTTCTTAGAGGGAAGATGTCATGTTACCATCATTATAGTCCATTCAAGAATGAAGAACCATGGGAAGTTCATGAGACGAGCAGAACTTACTATTACAACTACTCTCTACTTTCAAATCGGAATTGCAATGGTGCCAGCAAAACAATTGTCATGAGAACACTTATTCTTGTTGATTTTTGAGCTAAGAGAATGTCCCATCTTATTTTAGTTTTTGGAAACTTTGGGAAGTGTTTCATGTATTTGGGTTCTTGTTGGTTGTTGTCATGAGCTTTTATCTTTTGCTACTGGTTCTCCAGCTTGTTTCGGTGAAGTATCTTGATTAGAAGAAAAATACTATATTTTGGGTGGTGAGAGAATTCCCATTCATTAGTGCCATTTTGTATCCAAGTTTTTCAAGAATTTTCGTATCAGTTTTTCTATAAAGTATTGTATACATTTTCCATGAGTTTTTCTATAATGTATTGTATACATTTTCCGTGAGTTGTTCTGTGAGTTCCAAATGAAAAATCTGGAAGTATTCTCTAGAATCTGAAGAAACATCGTTGTTTCTACCTTCTTCTTTAACACCAAATAACAGAAAACATTAACAAGGCCTTGATGAATATGGTCCTAAAGCAAAAGATGAGATAAAAAGATAAATCATCCTCCAAATGCAAGTCTTGAATGGAAACTTTATTATCTTTAGACATTTTTTATTTATCAAAATTAGCAGACAACACATAATTGAGTAACCAATTTATTAGTATGTCATAGAGTATATAAGACACCTAGCAAATCAGTTAAAAGGCTGATCCTTTGAGCATAGCAGGCATGCGAATTATGCAACTCATACACTTGCAAGACATGCACAATTCTTGGAAGATATGACTAAGATAAAGTCATATGGCTAGTTGCTTTGTCGATCTCAAGTGGCGCGACTATTGTCCAAAGGCTCTACCTATAACCATGCTGAGAATATTAAGCACTCGTATTGCTTGTCTTACGTACAAGTTTAAACTCAACATTGTAAAAAGGTTATCTCATCTTTGAAATTTTGTAATAGATGAGCAAAGCTGACACATTCAATACTAAAATCCCGTAAGCAAAGTTCTTGACTAGCACAAGAGAACCTTCCAAGCCCTTGAATAGCTTCATTAGTTGGCTCACTCCATTGCTGCACAGCAGAGGAGTGAAAATAAGCAAAACACAAAAGAATGAAAGAATTAGTCCATAAAATTTGATATCAGGGTTTTGCAATTGAGCATCAATTTCATTGAACCAAAAATAGTAATTGAGCACCAATTTTAGAATGTCAATCCCCACCACACAAACTCAAAGCTAAAGTCCAACAAACCAAGTAATGAGACAAAAATTTCTAACAACCTCATGAATACAGAATACCATGTAATAAGAAAAAATAGTAAATAATAGTAAAATTATAGAAATGAAGCAAACATAAACATAATCAGTATATCTAAAACGTTAACTTTTTTAGAATCAATTGTCTATTAATTTAGAGGTCAATGCTACATAACTTCTTTCTGGACAGTTATCAACTTCAAGATTTCCTTTTTAACCTCTATCAAAATCAATTATACTTCAAATTTTCTCATCAAAGAAAGACTCAAAAGGTTAAAACAAGACACACCTAACTAATGAACAAATACTTGCTTCTTTTTTCTAGTCATTGTTGCAATAGCAGAAAGCCAAAAACTTAAAGACTACACTATGCTGATGAAACTTGGGCGGGGAAACAAGTCATAAATCCCATAGCTTTGGAAATTATATGACATGCTTCAAAATAGATGAAAACTATATTATTAGGTTCTTGTATTGTTGCAAAGTACCTATTAAAAATTAAAGATTAAAAAATTAAGTGAATGTCATAAAAATTAAAGATAAATCCGATTTTCTTTTTGGAAGAAAGCCAAAAAAAGAAAAAAAAGAAAAAAAAAGACACCAATGTAAAAAATAAAACTATCATAATCAGCAACGATAGTTGGATTTCATTACTTAAATATCATGACATTATTTTTCATAAAAACAACATAGGGTGCAAGAAAAGAACAAATTTCCACAAAAGATGATTTTTTTAGGTGCACTCACCATTTATGGATGGCTGATCACTCCAACAGGATTGGACCCTGGATTGATGGATTAGAAGAGGAAAAGATGCACAGAGAGAAGTTTGGAGAGTTCTCGAGTCAGACTAGAGAGTGAGATGTTACCACATGGCCATGGGCAAGATCGGTTAAGGCAAAACATGAAAACACAAAATTCAGACAAAAACTTTCATGACTGTCTAGCTATTGTTTCGCGAGTAAAGTCTTCCTGCGAAAAGTTTTGTGCTTCAGAGGCATTTTTCGGGAGAAACTTCGCGAGAAGTTAACTCGTGAAAAATGCGTGTTTTCAGTTTTAAAGGGCTGATGTAGATAGTTTTTCTAACACACCTTATTTCCCTCACTTTGCCTCCCTCGAGCGTTTCTTAACCCTAAACCTATTTTCACTCAAAAAACCAACCAAATCTCAAGAGAAAACTTCTTCAAATCATATCTAAGGTATGCTTCATCAACCTTTTCTCTTTATTTCCTTAGATTGTGCAAAAAATTCTAGGTTTTTCTTGAGTTGGGTATTTTTTTGAAAAAGGGTTGGAAACTTTATGTTTTTGTGAAAATTCTTTCAATTTCTTGATTGGGCTCTGTCCTATTTGATTTGTTTGTGTTTGTGTTGGCCAATTGTGGCAATTTAACATGTATTTAGGTAAGATTCACTCATGTTCATTTATTGCTTACATGTTAGTTTTATAGGTGCATACAAACTGTTTGATAAAATGCCCAAATGGCATTTTGATGTTGTTTTGGACTCTAATGAGTACCAAACTTTGGGGATTACCATGATTATACATGTTTACCATGTTTTGATCATTGGTTGTGTGTTTTACACACTTTTACCCAAATGTGCTTCGTCATGCCTTGCATATGCATCTCATATGCACACCACATGCACACTTGATGCACACACTTGTTCACTTGTCATGTTTTGCATATCATTCATGCTAGACAAATGTTATTACATGTTTAGCACTTACAACATGATTTTGTGACGTTGTTTATGTTCGTTTTAGGACTGTGTGTTTATTTTATGGACTAACTTGGTATTAATCAAGTTTGCATTCTTGTTTTGTGTTTTTGCACTTGTTGCGTTGCATTTTGTGATGTTTGTGCAGATGTCTCCATTCAAGAAATCAGCTGTGAAAGGAAGTAATAGTAAAGGAAAAAAACCCGTGATTGACGTTGATAACTTCTCACTAAAGAAGACTTGACCATTGACAGGATTTTATGATCCCGACAAGTTCAGATCATATGCTGCATTTCAAGCCTATGAGAGCTATTTCATAGATGCTCCTTTATTAGCAAAATGATCATTGTAGTCATTCTTTAATGACTGTTCTTCTTTGATCAGGTTATGCTTAAGTGTTTATATATTGTTTATTACCTTGATCGCACTTTACTTGCTCATATACGTACCATGTATTCAACTTTTCATAAGATTAATGAAAGTTTTGTTTGTGTGCGAGTGTTTCAGGTTACAAGTGTATACATGCAAGTGCTTCACAGCTTCTAGATTAGGTGTGAGTGAGTTTTACCATTGTTCCTAAACTCACGTTTAAGTTTAGATTCTGTTTTAGTGGTTTTGTCACGGAATAGCCAAAGGGAGAGATTGTAAAGTTGTGAATTACAACTATTTTGTATTGGCTCTAATTCCGTGCCAAATTTTATTGTAATTATGTTCAATATTTTGTACCCTATATTTTATGTGGGATTTCATTGTAAGGGTTGTGTGTGAGAAAAAGTGTGAAGACTCAACGCAAATTGAAGATTAAGGAGTTTTTGTGGGTTGCTCGCTAGTAGCCTTCTCGCGAAGTGAAGCATGTGCTTAGCACATGATTGGAATGTGATGAGTCATGATAGATGGTGACAACTGGTTTTCACGAGTGTCTCACGGGTAAAGCCTTTCTGTGAGATATCCACGAAACATTCTGTTGTGCTATTTTGTCATATCTGATACACCATGTCTCTACCCACACTATATATACCCACATTACCCACATAATGAGAGGAGTGCTTTTCAGAGAGAAAACCCTAGCCACAACCTTTGAAAGTTAGAGATTGTCATACCCATAATCCTCTACACAATCCATTATGGTTTTCCTTAACTTCTACCTCTCAATTTCCAAATCCTTCAGAGGTTGGTAACCCAAACACTTACTACACCCATTCTGAGTATAAAGTGATGTTTTAGTGTTGCTGGGAAGCATTGGAAGAAGCTATTTGCTTGGTGGATGCAATCGGGCTGAATTGCGAGGTCCGGAGAGTTAGAGAAGACAAGGCTTGGCTAAGTCAATTGGTAGCAGAAGCTTGAAGGGTGGCGGAGAGGATTTTTTCCAAGTTCTTCGGTTTCCTCTTCGATAACACATCGCAGTGTTATCTTGTGTTTGCATCCTTCTTCCCTACTCTTTTAGTTTTCATTTTACTGCTGTGATTTGATGAATATGGCTTAGAGTAGTTTTATTATTTGTTCGCTTGCATTTACTTTATTCCGCACTTAGTTTTAAGTTAGAGTAAAATGAACCGAGCCGTAAGTTTTAATTCGAGGGTCTAAACAGCTCTTGTGTTTTCACACATATTCGAGCTTTCAGTTTGATAAAGATAATAATCAACAAAGATAAATGATTATCTCTGTTTTATCTATTTATTTTAATAAAGATAATTACCCATCAACTTTGAATAGGAAATTTGATTTTTTTTATTTATTTATTTTAATAAAGATAATTATCCATCAATATTAAATAGGAAATTTATCTTTATCTTGTGGACCAATTGACATGTGGCAAATTTCAATATGCCAATGTTATATTAATTTGGATGACAAATGTCGTTATTTGATTTAATTAATTTAATGACATATTAATCTAGAATTTGTCACTAAATTTTGATGTGGCATTTTATAATTGGCTTAAAATTTTGTCTTCTACATTTATAATAGATGCAAATTATTAACGAAGTCCAAAAAAAAAAAAAAAAAAAAAAATAGAAAGAGGCTAGTATCATATATGTGTGTGTGTGTGTGTGTGTGTATATATATATATTCAATTAAGTATGTAATAGTATTCAACAAAACTAACTAAATAAATCAAATTAACATATTTATAACAACCACAGTCAAACTAATTAAATTCAAAAGTGATAATACATTGTCATTTAATCTTTATTTACAGTACAAAAAGAAAATTGAAAACTTAAAAGTGAAGTGTCAAGTGTGATATTCAAATTTTGAAGAGAGAGAGAGAGAGAGAGAGAGAGAGAGAGAGAGAGAGAGAGAGAGAGACTTAATCAAGTTTTAAAAACTCAGCTATAGGTTTGCTACATCTACATTTTTTAAACGCGGCTATTGGTCCTCATTTAAAAAAAAAAAATTTATTTGGCTGGACCTATAGCCATGTTTATAAATACAGCTATAGACTTAACCTATAGTCGCATTTCAATGTCAAAATTAGATCATATAGAAAATACTAATGAAAATAAGCTCATCCAAACACATAGAAAATTATGACTTTAATTTACTATGATTAATTCTTATCACAGGTTACTTTTCCAGTGCAAGGCTTTTCTCATTTTTTGCAAGGTTCCAATTAGTTAATGATCATGTCAACAAATGATTATGACCACTCCAATAACAACTGTGACAATAAACATTATTTTAAAACTCATAATTATTTATTTTCGAGTTACAACCATAACTGAAAGAAGAACCAAAGAGTAGAACATAGCTAATAGCTAGATAGGAAGACACTAGTTTTTCACTACCTTCAAAAGATAAAAAAAAAAAAGGAAAAAAAAAAAAAAACTGGAAGATAAAAAGAAATGCATAAAAATTCAATTCAATAAAAATTAAAGCAGATCCCCATAAGCAAAATTGTAGGCATTAGGGATAGTAGAAGTAGCATCAACTTTAGGCTGGCTCTCAAGAAATTCACCATATTCCATACCATTCATCTCCAAGAGTGGTGAAGAATTAGGAGTAGACTCAATCGAAACCCTTAATTGCTCTAACTCATGCAGCCTAAGCTCATTGATTGGAGCTTCCCACCAGCATTGTCTTTGGTTAGCCCTCCTCATGTGGTTAGGTGCTTCTCCATACTTTTTCTCAGCTTCGACTTGATTGATAATTTGAGTGAGATAATTGTTAAGCTCATGAACATTAGCATTTTGATGAGCTTCAATGAGTTGGTGTTTCTTGGACCCTAAGTTAGGGTTTCCAGTAAGAAAACAATCAAGTATAGGCTCAACGTTGGGGTGGCCAAATGGGAAAACCTTGCCCGCTGATGAGAAAACAACAATGGCAATCTCAGCCCCACAAAGTGTACAAAGCTCACTAGTTTTCTTGAAAAGCCCTGACCAACCTTTGGAGAATGTAACATGACGATGGCTTTTGCTCAGAATTTTTGTACACCCTGTCTTTTTGCGACCCATGCTAAGATTTTGCTTTGCCATAGCTAAACCTATCAAAGATTCAACTGGACTAGACTGAAAAGAAAAATACTTGTTTTTTTTATTTGGATTTTTTGTGCTTCTGCCGGGAAAATTGAAAAGTGGGTACTTATGTAGGGTCTTTTGCGTTAACTATGTAATTAATTACTACTTAAACTATCATTTGTGTGTCTTAATTGTCAATTACTTTGTATTATTAATCAAAGATTTGGACGTTACAAAATTTTCTTTACTGTGTGGATGATAACTATGACATAATTATCTATTTATAGGTTTATAATTAATGATCATTTGACCTTTAGAGGTCATAATATAGCATATTTGAGGTGGGTTAATATCTTAATAAAGTGGAATTAGAATTGAGTTTGACTTTCCTTTACAATAGATTAACGAAAAATACTTTACATTTTTTGATCCAAAAAAGGAACTTTAGATTTACTTCTAAAATCGCTTACATACATACAGCTGTTATCCTTTCCTTTTTCCTCCAAAAAAAAAAAAAAGTTTAATATCTTTTCTTAAATTAAAAAAAAAAAACTCGTACATACATGATGATACAACTATATTTACTTTGTTTTACATATACTACTATAGACATCGATCTTAGATATGGTCACATGAACCAAGCTAATCCAATCCGAAGTAGGCCATAGAATAGAAGGCATTGCCCTTTGTCTCGGTATTATTTTTTTTAGTAGAGTTTTCACCTATGACGTCTGTTTTTAATGATTGCGCACTTTATTATCAAATCAAAACACAAATCAGTATTACAATGAAATTTTTTTTTTTGAGAATCTACATTGAAAAAGGTTAGAAATGTTTTAAAAAATAATTTTATTTGGAATAGTTAAAATTTTGTGCAAACCATAAACTAATACGAGATGATTTTGTATGTGATATAATAAGAAGCTCAAAACCATCTTTAATAGTATTAAATTATTAATTACTAAACTAATGTGAGGGAGATGCCACCTTGATGACTGTCTTTAAGCATTGAAACTAAGCACCAAATATAGAGTTCTTGGTTTGTTTAAGGCGAAATTATTGTGTACTCTCGAAGTACAATAAATGCATACTCCCTCCTCTCACATGAATGGTGGGATCTACTGATTAAATTCATAGTGAGACCTACCATTCATGTGAGAAGAGGGAGAATGCATTTATGGTACTCCGAGAGTGCCTAATAATTTCCCTCGTTTAAGTGGCTACAGTCTGGACTAGCTAGTAAAGTTGGGTTGGTCTCACTCTCAAGCAAAAATATGAAAATGACACAAAAAAAAAATCAGTTTCCACAATCCTGGATTTGTTTTAAAATTATACTAGGTTGAATTGCCCATCTTCGCTAACGTTCATTAAGATTTTGTGTGACGCAGAAATATGATACACGATCCTAGAGTGCAATCACTGGAGCTCATGACGTACAGTAATACACTGTCTAAATCCTAAAATTACAAACAAGGCATATCACGAAAACTGTTGAAAAAATATTTATACATTCAATGGAAGAAAATGGTATATTGGAAGTATGCATTACGGAGCTAGGATTTGACTTAATGTGTGGAAGAATTTATAAAAAAAAAAAAAACATATATACATGTCTTCATAGTCCATACAATTGTGGACATGTAGATATGCATATTATGCACACGCGCACACTCAATACATATAATACTTAACCAATTTAAATAATAATAAAAAATGATACTCATATGAATACTAAGTGGTATTTTAATGTTATAAAACCCATAAAAATATAACAATCCGTTATATTGTGTTAATTTTTTAGGGTTTTTATATATGAATAAACCTTGATGTCATTTTTTTTATTATCAAATTTTTACTTATAATTCTCATGTAATGATTTTTAGTAAGTAAATAAATCCCAAGAACAACTTATGTTAATTGTATTTAACTTTATAAAATGATTAAATCATAAAAATTTTAAGCCATATTATAAGTACCATTTGTGCATCAAATACTTTTGAGTTCAACTTAAAAATAATATTAAATTATAAAGTTTATTATATAACTTTTTTTAAAACATTTATTTCTTAAAAATTTATTTTTGTGAAATATAATAAATATCATATAAAGAATTTGAAATCTTAACCCTTTTAAAGATAACATTTTTTAATTTTATTTCTTTGTATTTTTTATCTTCAATTACAAATTTCTTTCTTTATTATTATTATTATTATTATTATTATTTTGAATCCTTGCTTTTATTTTACCTCTTAACTTTAAGATAAAATAGGAAATGTCAAGGGCCTTTTAGCTTAATCGGCACCTCCTCATGACAAAGTTCTTGAGGGTTTTAAAGGGGGGGGGGGGGGGGGCGGGGGAATTTGAGCTGCGTGATTAACGGCATATTATAACTATCTCAATACACACACACACACACACACACACACACACACACATATATATATATATATATATATGAAACATTTTTTTTTGTAATGTTTTTTAATAGGTTTGGCATATAAAAGAAAATTAAAGAAAAAACTCAAAAATGGAGAAGAAAAAAGGGAAGAAGAAGACCATTTATAAGGAAAAGAGGCAAGGGGGTTGGGCCCTCTTGACCCCCTGCTCTGCTCTTGTTAGTATATTTTTATAATTTATTTGAACGTTTGTAGGGAGAGAAGAGTAGAGGGTAAGGGAGAGGAACTTTGCCTCTACTTTAATTACAAAGTTGTAGTTTCCATCATGTGAAGAGAGAGGGCAATCAACCTGCTAATTTCCTTGCTAGAAGAGCAGTTTTATCTACATATTTTGATGTATAGGTAGAAGAACAACAGCTAGATTTGGATGATGTATTCCAAAATAATTTCATTCATCAATAAATTGAACCTCACTTTTCTTATATAAAAAAAAGAGTCATCCAAACAAGATTCATTAAGCTTCCTTAATCATCTCATTCTACATTCCTTTCCTCCCCTTCCATCCTAACACAATCTTATGGATAAAATTAAGGCATGAGGTTAACTTTACGATGTCCCACTTGATAATTCCATTTCATTTTTGAGAAGGAAAAAAAAAAAAAAAAAAACTCAAGTCCTCATTCCCATCAATCTTCTTAGATATTTGAACCCTAAATACAAATGGTGCTAACTAGTTGAGTTACTATTTAAGTTTGTATACTAAAAAAAGTCATCTCGATTGTATAGGCTTAGGGAAAATGAAAGTTATATATAAATGTGGAATACTCAGAGTTTGACAAAATATTTCTATTCTAAGGCAATCTTAATGGAGGAATCACTTTGAAGTGTTCCCAAGATAGAGGGTAGAAGTTTCATACCCAAGAACATTGGATCTCGTAAGGCTCTCTCTCTCTCTCTCTCTCTCTCTCTCTCTCTCTCTTTTCTTAATAAGGGATCTCATGAGGCTTTGAAAACCACAAGGCCAATCCCTTGGGGGTTAATACATGTGAATTTATGTATATATATAAGTCATTATCATCCTATTCTAAAAAGAAAAGAAAAAAAAAGTCATTATTATCCTAGTCATTATATATTCTCTAATTGTAATTGAAAATTAGTTATTTTTTTTAATTTAGTTTAAGTAATATTAAGAATACAACAAATTTTAGCCTTTTCAATTTGATTTGTCATTAATTTTAAAAAATAATAAAAATTAGACATTCATTTAAAATTTACTAGTGATATTCATTACTGTGTCATCTTGCAAAAGTTATGTATAATCCTAGAATTTTCCAACTAATTTTTGTAGACTTAATTGTCTAAACGAAACCTATTAAATAATTGTTGACCAAAGAGATCTAACGGATCCAGCCTAAAGAAATTTACCTTACTCTTGCCTTCGCTTTTAAACTCTGTATGTTTGTTCTCAAACAAATCAGCACTACTTCCAAAACCATTCATTGCCAAAAATTGGGAAGAGTTGGTAGTAGAGCCTGTAAGGTTGAATTTTATCAACCATTTTGTTGGCTTTATTCCGTGCCAATTTGCTTGAATTTCAGCACTTAGAAACCCTGTATTTAGGTGGGAATCATGTAAGGGTAGTGTGTGAGAGAGTGTGAAGAAATGCTCAAGACTGTGCAGCAGAACAGGAACTCGTGACTGGATCTTGCGAGTGTATCGCAACTGTCAAGCCACCAGATGCTGAACACGAGTGAAGCATGTAGAGGAGAGCTTGCGACTGGATCTCGCAGGTAGCTTGCGACTGGCAAGTCGCCAAGAATTGAACCGTCGTGCCAGCTGTTGCACTATAGGACAAAAATTCCAGTCTAGTAGTTCATTTTGTTCGCGGCTTGAACTCGCGACTCAGTCAAGTCGCGAGGTCAAGTTGCCAGCCAGCTCTGTTTTAGAAAAACTGACTCTTCGCATTCCTTTCTCACCCCAATATAAATACCCCTTATACCCATGAAATGTAGAGAGCTTCTAGAGAGAATATTGAGAGAGAAACCCTAGAGAAAAACAAGATTGACTCATCCATAATCTTTACATTGTGACTCTTCAAATTACTCTACTCTTACCCTCTCTATTGTTAGATCTTTGAGAGGTTCATTACCTAAATCCTTTTCTCACCTCACCCATATCTGTGAGAAGATTATTTGGTGCTTTGGGAAGCAGTTAGGAAGGGACCAATTTCATATTGGTTGATGCTATGGGCTATAGCGGAATCCGGCAAGCTAAAGAAGAAATAGGTTCGGCATAACCTCGTTGGAGTAGGAGCTTGGAGGGCTTAGGTATACTGAGTAGATTAGGCTTGGAGGGTCTATTGCTGTCCTTGTATCCCAACTACATTCTTTAGTGGATTATTTGACCGCTTGCAGGGCGGCGGAGAGGTTTTACGCCGAGGGCTTCGGTTTCCTCTTCGATAACACATCGTTGTGTTGTCCTTGTGTTTGTATCTCTCTTCCCTTAATCTTTGTCATTTAATTTCTGCTATGAATGTAATTTTATTTGGTTTAGATTGATTATCAATTCTGTTTTAAGCTTTTGTTCATTTTCCGCACGTACATCGTTTGATATAAAGCTTGAATTGGTAATTTGTAATTTGGGGGTCAAAACGTTCATAGTGTTTTATACATTATTTGAACTTTCAATTGGTATCAGAGCAGGTGCACTTGCTGTGGTATAACTACCTTTGTGCGATCCTTGACCCCTGTGCTTTGGTCGTAGCTGTGAATATGACTATACTGAAGTGTGGTTTAAATGCTTGTAATAATGACTCTGTGAGTATGTTTGAAGAGTGGTCTAACAATGAACTCTTAGAGTTATTAAAAACAAAGATACATGCTAGGATGTTCATTCACATGCTGATATATTTTGAAAATAAGAGTCAATGTTTACACAATAGTCTATGTGAGTCTAACTCTTTAATTGAGAAGTATAGAAAAAGGAATAGACTTCTATGTGAGAAGGTTGATAATTTGAAAAGAAAAATTCAATCTAACGAAAGCATGAAAAATGAGGATAAATTTTTGTTTGAAGGTCAAGAATGCTTGTCCTATGCTTGCTTATTTGTGCACACATCATTGAAGGTATTTAATTCATGTTTGTGGTATCTTGCTAGTGGCTGTTCTCGTCGTTTGATAGGAGATAAATCACTGTTTAAGTCACTTAAAGAGAAGGTTGGTGACTATGTGACTTTTGGCGATGGGAGTCATGTTCAAGTACTCGGCAAAGGGATTGTTGAGATGCCTGGGTTACCTCTATTGAAGGATGTCTTATACATCAAAGGGTTGAAGGCAAATCTCTTAAGCATCACTTAATATGTGATGAGGACTTCCTTGTTCAATTCTCAAAGAAGGGGTGCATAATTATTAATGAAGAAGGGATTCAGGTCTTGGAGGGAAATAGGACTACCGACAATTGCTATGGAGTAGTTCCTACGGCACCCATTTCGTGTAGAAGTGCACGTGTTGACATGTTGGAACTTTGGCATCACAGATTTGGGCATGCAAATTTCAAACAAGTAGCCAAAGTGTCTAAACTTGAAGTGGTTGAGGGTCTTCCAAAGTTTGGAAAAGTGGAGAAGACTATTTGTGGTGCATGCCAAATGGGAAAGCAAACAAAGACTAGTCATCACAAAGTGAATGTGATTGCTACGTTACGTTGTTTAGAACTTCTTCATGTTGATTTAATGGGGCCTACAAGAACTGAAAGTCTAGGAGGAAAGAGGTACATTATGGTCATTGTTGATGATTTCTCAAGGTACACCTAGGTTGAATTTCTCAGAGAAAAATCAGAAGCATGTGAGAAATTGGAAATTCTTTGCAAAAAATTACAAAACGAGAAAGGAGTTCCTATTGTCAAGATAAGGAGTGATCATGGCAAGGAGTTTGAGAATGCAAGATATGAATCATTTTGTGAAAAGAATGGCATCAAAAAGGAGTTTTCAGCCCCCAAAACTCCTCAACAAAATAGAGTGGTTGAAAGGAAGAATCGGGTGATTCAAGAAATGGCAAGAGTCATGCTATTAAACAAGCAAATTCCTCAAAAGTTTTGGAGAGAAGCTGTGAACACTTCATGTCACATTGGTAATAGAATATTCTTCTGAGTGGGAACAAAAAAGATAGCCTATGAAATTTGGAAAGGAAAGAAGTCCAAAGTGAAGTACTTTCGAGTGTTTGGAAGCAAGTGCTACATTCTAAATGATAGGGAGAACCTTGGGAAGTTTGATGCTAAAAGTGATGAAGGCATTTTTCTTGGGTATTCTACTACTAGCCGGGCATATAGAGTTTTTAACAAAAGAACCAAGACCGTAATGGAATCCATCAATGTAGAAATTGATGATGCCATAACCAAGGTAGAAATGGTAGATGATGGAGAAGGGCCAAGCACCAAAACTCCCACTGTTGAAGTCGAAGCTCTTGATATAGAAGTTGAAGGATCTACATTGGAAAAGGAATCGACTCCCATGAGCTCAAGAGTGGAAACAAGATCAATGCTAAGGACATCTAGTCCTCTCTCTCCTCTGGAAGTTCATCCTCCCATCTCTCGAAATGATGAAGTTTCCACATCAAAAAAGCCATCCTCAAGAGTGTCTAAGAACTATCCTGAGAGCAACATCATCGGGTCTTTAAAGGAAGGTCTTCGCCTCAGAAAGGGCAATAAACTTCTGGTCAATCATGTCACATACCACTGTTACCTTGCTCAATTTGAGCCGAAAAAGGTAGAAGAAGCTCTCCAAGATGAAAATTGGGTTGAGTCCATGCATGAAGAGCTGAATCAATTTGTAAGAAATGATGTATGGGAACTTACCCCCAGGACTGAAAATGTTCATGTCATCGGCACCAAATGGATCTTTAAAAACAAGACAGATAAAGATGGAAAGATTATCCAGAATAAATCTCGGTTTGTGGCTCAAGGATACACTCAAGTAGAAGGAGTTGATTTTGATGAATCATTCGCTCAAGTGGCAAGACTTGAGTCTATATGAATTCTTATGTCGATTGCATGTACTATGAACTTCAAACTCTACCAAATGGATGTAAAGTTTGCATTTCTAAATGGATACCTGAATGAAGAAGTGTTTGTTGAACAACCTAAAGGCTTTGAGGATCCTCACTTCCCTGATCATGTGTTGAGATAGAAGAAAGCCCTTTATGGCTTGAAACAAGCTCCTAGAGCTTGGTATGATCGACTTACCCATTACCTCCTGGAAAGAGGGTTCAAACGGGGGTATGCTGATCGGACTCTATTTGTCAAGAACGATGAAGATTATCTTTTTGTGGCTCAAGTATATGTTGATGACATAGTATTTGGAGCTACCATTGATGATCGAGCTATAGAATTCTCTGAGGAGATGAAGAAATAGTTTGAAATGAGTATGGTGGGGGAGCTTACATTTTTCTTAGATCTTCAAGTCAAACAAAAGACGGAAGGCATATTCATTTCACAAGAAAAGTATGCTAGAAATATTTTCAAGAAGTTTGGCCTTGATTCCAAAAAGCATGCCACCACCCCCATGAGTTCGTCTACAAAATTGAATGTCGATTCTTCTGGAATAGAAGTGAGCCCAACATTGTATAGGAGTATTATTGGGAGTTTACTCTATCTCACAGCTAGTAGACCAGATATTGCATTTAGCGTTGGTGTTTGTGCTAGATATCAGGTTGCTCTAAAGGAATCCCACTTGATTGTAGTGAAGCGAATTATACGATATGTCAATGGAACTCTGGATTATGGGCTATGGTATTCAAAGGACTCAAATGCTTGCCTTGCAGGCTATTTGGATGCTGACTGGGCTGGCAGTGTAGATGACCGAAAGAGTACTTCAGGGGACTGTTTCTACCTTGGTAACAATCTGGTCTCTTGGATGAGCAAGAAACAAAACTCCGTGTCTCTCTCTACAGCTGAAGCTGAATACATAGTTGCTGGAAGTTGCTGCACACAACTTCTTTGGATGAAGAAGTTACTTCATGATTACGGGATTCCTTAAGATACCATGTGTGTATTCTATGATAACACCAGTGCCATAAATTTCTCAAAGAATCCAATTCAGCATTTGTAGTCAAAACAAATAGAGATATGTTATCACTTCATCCGAGATCTGGTGGAGGATAAAGTGGTGTGTCTTGAATTCATAGACACAGAAAATCAAAAGGCAGACATCTTCACCAAGCCTCTCGATGGTCCCCGGTTTGAATCACTCCGTAAGACCATTGGAGTTGGTACAATTCCTTGACTCTCTTGTGTGTTGTGTGTTCTATCTCTCTATTGCATTGTAATCTCTCAGTTGTTGGACACACACTCACTTGTTGGCTATTTGTATAGCATGTTTTGTTTGTTTATTAGTACTTTAAACGTCTTTACATTGTTGTTTTTGATCATTTTTTTCTTACTTGTGTGTCAAAAATCCAAAAACACATAAAAAGTAGAAATCCTAAAAGTTTGATCTACTTTGTTGAGTTTTTGTCTTAAACATGTTTTGCCTTGTACCTTTGTACTAATGACTTTGTGCATTCATGAGTGTAGCTTGTTCTTTATGCACTCATATCATTGTGGGAAAAATCTTGAAATCTATGTGATTGTTGTAAATCGATCTTCAAACTTGTCATGAATGATTAGCCAATGGTTTTGTTGATCTTAAGACATGCATAGACTGGTATCTATATATCTTCCCACTCTTTATTTTCTTTGTTTTTGCCTAAAGAGCTCAAAAATATAAATCTCCAAATGAAAAGAGATAATGAGCTATAAAAGCTTGTCGCACATACTAGTATTTGACTAGGAAAAAGGGAAAGCGACTTTTATGAAAATGTATGATGCCCAAAAAGCCAAAGGCTAACTCATCAAATTGAAATATCAAAAATTTCAGGCATTGATCTCCAAAATGAGTTGTTATGATTCAAAAGATTAAATGAAATGTTGAATATGGAGCCAAATGAAAAGTTTCAAAATTATGTTATCAAGTTTTTGTGGGAGGTCATATATGCATGTTTTTATAATTGAGATGGGTCACATTATCTAGTGCTAATTGTGTATGCCTTGGTTGACTTGATCATTGAAGCATCACATTAGACTAAGGACTATCTCATTGATGATATTCACACACATCACACTTGTCTATGTTCATTGAATGCCTTATTCATTCGTGTGATTGTACTTGATAAAATGTGTTTCACATGTTCAATTTTTGTTGATCAAGCACAAAAAGATTTTTGAGTGTTTTTAGTTGTTTTTGGAAAATCTTTTGTTTTAGCAAAAATGTCAAAAATTTTCAAAACTATTGTGTCCTGTTTTGGTGACTCAGTTGCGGGTCTGTCCAGTCGCATGCCTCAGTTGCGAACTTTATACAGTAAGTTTTCGCGTCTTACTAGAGGGACAATGCCCTAGTCACGAAAAAGACTTAGAAATTTTTTTCAAAATCTGGGTTTTTAATGTTTCTCGCGACTTGATGTGGCGACTTTGTCGCGAGTGGAGGCTTAGTCGCGAGAATTACACAGAAAGTTTCACGGCTCAGCTCACGTTTATCTCACGGCTTGAACCTCCAGTCGCGAAAAACACTTTGAAAATTTTTCAAAATTTTTGTTTAAGTGTTCTGGCGACTGACCCTGGCGACTTGCACGCAACTTGACTCAGTCGCGAAAAACGCGTGTTTTGCGCTTTTAAAAACTTTTCATTTTTCCCTCGAATATTTGTGACTGTTCATTGTCTTGTCCGTTTTCTTCTCAAAAGCATCACTGTTTTTCATCATTTCAACTTCAATCTTCAAGAAAAAGGTATGGGTTTTCCAATTTTTATTACCTATTTTATGATTTTGAGCCTTATTTTCTTGGATTTTGAGTTGTTTGTGAGGTTTGAGTTATTTGGTGTTTCGGCCATGGGTTTGAATCATTGTGTTGGATTTGTTTGGTTGGGTTTTGTTGGTTCTTCTAATCTAATACCTGATATGCTTACTCTCTTGCTTGTGTCACATGCTTCCATGTTTGTCTTCTATTGTTGGGTTGTGTCATACTCACTATAGATTGTCACAATGACAGTCTCCTACTTCTCTATGATGTTTATAGGTTACACTGTTCTCTATTGTGCCTACATTTTCGTATATTATGGCAACCTGTTACATACTTCTGTTCACAATGCACTTCTGTTTCCCATGATTACTTATTGCTAAATTGGTTCAAACTCTGTGATTGAGTATAATATCTCTCTGAAATCATTGTGTATCCATTTATCTATCTAACTTGAATCTAATCAAGCTGTTGTTTGTGTCTTGGATTTTGTTTGCTCTTGGTTCTCTGTTGTGTCTCTGTTATTTTACAGATGTCACGCCGTTTCTCTAAAGGAAAAGAGATTGTAACTGATGTTTCTTCCCCAGTTGCTAAGAGGACTCGATGCTCATCCCAGTCCTCTCTAGACACAAACAGTGAGAGATTCAGGACTTTAATTGATTCCCAGACTTATTCCGACATCTTTATAGATGCTCCTATTATTGTGGAACGAGTAGTAAAATTTGAAACCTTGGGAACAACATTTATCCCTAGGATTTTTGAAACAAAGGATTGGGCTGATCTATTTGGAAACTTAGAAGATCCATCTGAGGAACTAATTTGGGAATCTCCTGAATGCTTTACTATCAAACTGAAGGCCATTGTCCGAGATGAGTGTGCGAGGTACTCCGGACTGGGTAACGATGTTTTTTCATATAAATTTCTGGACGTTCACATCCCAGATGTTTGCCAGTGGTTCGGCTTCAACCCACTTGGTGAAGTAGTCTGTGCCAATAATCAGGTATTTTTTACTTCCGGCTGCCTTAGGGAAAGGCCCTACAATATCCATGCCCCACTGAGCGAAAGGCCATGGGCTAGTTAGAGGGTTAAGAACTCCCCCTGGTTGATGAATATTTGGTGCAAACCTTTGACATTGGTCACATTTCCTCACATACTCCTGTGCTTCCCTTTGCATATTTGGCCACAAGTATCCCTAAGTTACACCCTTGTGGGCTAGAGACTTGCCTCCTGTGTGGCTCCCACAAATTCCTTCGTGCAGTTCTTCAATGAGCAATTCGGTGGCCTCAGGGTGTACGCACAACAAGTAGGGCCCAGAGAAGAGTGCTTGTATAGCTTCTTGTCTTCTGACAGCCAGAACCGAGGAGCCTTCCTCCTCACCTTCTCTGCTTCAGCCTTGTCTTCGGGTAAGACATTATCTTTGAGGTATGCCACAATAAGGTCCATCCAGCTTGGTCCTACTCTAATTTGATAGATGCTAGGCCCTTCTTCCGCTTCAGGATGCTTATGTAAATTTTCAACTAAGATGAGTCGAGGTATCCCTTGCGTCAAGGAGGTTGCAAGAGTGGCTAGAGAGTCTGCATATGTATTCCCACTCCGAGGTATATGCAGTAGGTTGAATGATTCGAACTGCGATTGTAGTTGCTTAACATGACCCAAATACTTTTGCATTCTTTCATCCCTCGCCTCCAGCTCTCCTCTGACTTGGTCGACGACCAGTGCTGAATCCGAGAACACTTCCATTGTGTTTCCCCCCATTCTTTTGACCATGGCCATTCTGACCAACAACACTTTGTACTCAGCTTCATTATTAATAGTCGAGAAGTCCAGCTTGAGGGATTTCTCAATAACAACATTTGTAGGAGATATTAAAACTAATCCCACTCCAGAGCCTCTTTGATTGGCCGCATCATCCACATACAACTTCCAAGATAGAGGTCCTTGTACGGAGATTGGGCCAACTGAATTTTCATCCATGTGCATCATCTCGGTTTTTTCTTCTAACAAAGGTTTAGTGAATTCGACTACCAGATCAGCCAAGATTTGCCCCTTAACAGATGTGTGAGGCATGTACTTTATATTGAAAGCCCCTAGGATTGTACCCCACTTCGCAGTTTTTCCTGTATATTCTGCACTTCGAAGTAGGGATCTGAGTGGGAGTTGGGTAAGGACCACGACCGTATGTGATTGAAAGTAGTGAGGAAGTTTACGAGTGGCGTGAACCACTGCAAAGATAGCCTTTTCTAATGGTAAGTAACGGACCTCGGCCTTATGAAGGGATTTACTCACATAGAAGACAGGTTTCTGAACGCCATTATCGACCCGTATAAGTATCAGACTCACTGCATGGGTGGCTACAGCAATATAGGCGAATAGAACCTCATCCGTCGTGGGGCTGGACATGATGGGGGGGTCGAGATAAATATTCTTTCAGCTGTTGGAAAGCCAGAACACACTCTTTAATCCATTCAAACCCCTTCCACTTGTTCAACAACAAGAAAAAAGGCCTACACCTTTCTGCCGACCTGGAGATGAATTGGTTTAGAGCTGTAGTCATCCCAGTCAACTTCTGAATCTCTTTAGGATTCCAAGACGGTTGCAAGTTATTAATCGCTCTTATCTGGTCTGGATTAACCTCAATTTCCTGATGGGTAACCATATAGCCTAAAAACTTTCCAGATCCGACGCTAAAAGAGCATTTGGAAGCATTGAGTCGTAACTTGTGTTTCCTTAGGATTTCAAAGATGTTTCTGAGGTCATCAACATGCTCGGATTCCAACTTACTCTTAACCACCATGTCGTCTATGTAAATCTCGATGCATTTCCCCAGTTGCGGCTCGAACATCTTTGTCATCATTCGCTGATAAGTGGAGCCTGCATTCTTTTGCCCAAATGGCATCACCTTATAGTGATAATTCTCGATGGGGGTAACGAAGGCGGTTTTCTCCTGATCACTCAAAGCTAAGGGGATCTGGTGATACCCTTGAAAGGCGTCCAAGAAACTCATTCGCGGATGCCCTACAATTGCGTCTACTAACTGATCAATCCTGGGCATTGGGAAGGGGTTTTTCGGACATGCTTTGTTTAAGTCTATGAAGTCCACACACACATGCCACTTCCCGTTCTTCTTCTTTACCACCACTGTATTAGCTAGCCATTCAGGATAGAAAACCTCCTTAATAGCCCCTGCTTGCTTGAGCTTGTTCACCTCCTCCTTAACAGCATCAGAATGTTCTTTGGACGAATCCCGAGGTGGCTGCTTCTTGGGAAAGGTGGTCGGACTCACGTTTAGGGGATGACAGATGAACCCTGGATCTACTCCCGGGGCCTTATAAGAATTCCAGGAAAACACATCAATGTTTCCTCTAAGGAGTGTCAACAGCTCTTCTCTATCCTGAGGAGACAACTGAGCTCCAATCTGGAAAAACCTTTCTAGGTCCCCGTCAATAGCAATTTTCTCCAGCCTCTCACACTTCTCCTCGTCCAATTTTGCGACGTTAGGTGGAATCGGGATTCGTGATTGCTATGAATCTCTACCGATGGCGGTTGTAGGCTCGATAGCATGACGGTGCATAATGGCAGCTATAAGGCACTGCCTAGCCATAGATTGGCTTCCTACAACTTCCTCAACTCGTCCTCCAGACAGAAATTTAACCTTTAGATGTAAAGTTGAAGAAACAGCTCCCAGGGCATGAAGCCAAGGTCTGGTTACAATAGCCGTATAAGGAGAATATGCATCCACTACGATGAAGTCCACTTCGACCACCTCGGACCCTGCTTGTACGGGCAGTCTGATTTGACCTTTAGGAATGACGGTTTTCCCATTAAAGCTAACCAGAGGCGAATCATATACTGTTAAACCTTCAGGTTTTAAGCCCAAACCTTTATACAAATCCGGATACATGATCTCGGCTCCACTTCCTTGATCGACCATCACCCTTCTCACATCATACCCACTTATTCTAAGGGTGACTACCAGGGCGTCATCATGTGGCTGTATGGTCCTTCTCATATCCTCGTCCGAGAAGCTCAAGTATGGTCAGGCCTCTACCCTGGCCCTTTTGGACTCCTGACTCGTGTCCTCGGCAGTCGCCCTAGAGACGGACATCACTCTGGAAGGGCAGGATCCAGTCCTCTCGGGTGCTACAAAGATGACGTTGATCGTGCCCAACGGGGGCCTTGAAGAAGCAGTCCCGGAAGCCCCAGGCCTGATGTGGTCTTCCTGACCATTGGGCCGATGCACAAACTGCTGTAACCTTCCTTCCCTAACAAGTTGGTCTAGGTAACTCCTTAGAGTTCTGCAGTCTTTCGTGGTATGGCCTTGTTCTTGATGATATTGGCAATGAAGGCTCTGATTGCGCTTCATGGGATTATTCCCATCTTATTTGGCCATTTGAAATATGGTTTATTCTGAATTTTCTTCAAAATTTGGTGTATTGGTTCTCGGAACACGGCGTTAACTGCCTGGGATACAGTGGATCCCGACTGCACACTATAATCCCTCCGTAGCTTGTTGTTGCTGTACCGATCTGACCTGAAATCCCTCCTCTCCTGAGGGATAACCTTAAATTTTCCTTTCCCGAGCAGCTAATCCTCCTCAACCCGCTTATACTCATCAATACAGTCCATTAGTCGACGCATGCTTCTCATGGGCTTCTTGGTCAGTGATTTCCTTAGATCATGCTCAGCTGGTAAGCCGACCTTGAAAGTTCTTACAGCCACATCATTAAAACTTCCTTCAATCTCGTTAAACATCTCCCAGTACCGGTCCGAGTACGTTTTCAACATTTCCCCCTCTTGCATAAACATGGACAATAAAGAATCTAATGGCCGAAGGACTCTACTACATGTAATAAACCGAGAGCAAAAAGCCTTAGTGCGCTCTCTAAACGATCCAATAGAGCTTGCTGCAAGGCCATCAAACCATCTTATTGGCACCGGTCCTAAGCTGGATAGGAACACCTTGCACATAAGAGCTTCATTTCGTGATTGGACAGCCATCCTCTGGTTGAAGTGGCTGACATGTTCCATAGGATCTGTTCGACCGTTGTGCATGGTGAAAGTGGGCTGAGTAAACCGTCGAGGAAGCTTTCCCCTTTCAATCTTGCACATGAAGGGTGACCTGGAAATCTGGTTGAGGGCCCTATTCATGGCGTCACTCCCTAAGCCCCTAGAGGATGAGTTTCTACGTTGGCGGTTATGATGATGTTCCTCTTCATGGGAAAAAGATTCGCTGGGAGGTGTCCGTGACCAACGTCTATAATCATCATTGTCCTCATCGTCAGAAGAAATGTCAGATGGATGGACTGTGCCTCCTTCTCGCAAGTCACAGCTTTTCTTTTAGACGATCAATCTTAGGTTGCATGTTTCTCGTAGTGTCTTTATGAGACTCGTCTCCCTCATTTCGACGTTGACTCCTCCCAGTATGTATGGTATGCACACTTCCTTCACGGTCCCTCTTTCGTTCGAGGTGTAGGAAATGACAGAGTTGTTGCGAACTATCAGATCCCGCTCTGTTAGACCCTGATCCAGCCATGGTTACGTATTCTGCTCACCAACGCCCTAGTATGCTTCCAACAGACGGTGCCAATTGTAAGGACACAGTGTACGTAGATTGGGCTTCCAAGTGAGATGGACACATGCCCAAAACAAAAACCAAATCCTTGCAATGAATTTGTAGAGAGTGGATTAAAGAAACTAGGCTTAGAGTGAGATTAACAATGATCAGGATAAGGTAAAGAACGAATCAACAAAAATAGAAAGCTAATATTCTATTACAAAGCTGTCGTCGGCTTAATCCGAGGAGGAATGTATTACAATTATTTTCACTTTGTTTCTCTTCTTCTTTTTTAATTGCCTCTCCATTTTCCCTCTAGATTGTTCAATGTCCTCTTTCCTTGCCTCTTGCTCTATTTATACTAGCTCCTTTCACGTGCCAATTAGGTCATTTTTCCTTGATACTTGTCCTATCAACCTTCTCTTAAAGTCTTTATACGGTAGCTGTAAAGGTTGGGAGTCATTGTTCAGACATCCTTTCCTCATTAATGTAGCCAGAGGGTTAGCCGCAGAGTCATTAATGCGGTAGTAGCAGCTTTTCCATACAATGTCTTATAGCTTCCACCTGTCCTATGAGCTTGATGGACGTTCATGTACCAGAAGGATCTTTCAAAATATCGTATTAGGCGTCAGAGTGTATGTTTTAGCTTTCTCTTTGATTATCCGAAGAGGTAGTACTCCTCGGACAACTCTCCCTTGTTCATATGCTGACCAAATCCTTGCGAGGATTATGGCCACGTGTCTTTCTCGCAGTTTACCATCCTCGGACGGATGTGTCTCCTCGGACTTGGGCCTTTGACCCCTACAGTCAATATAATGGTAGGTAATTCTTTTCTAGTTACACAACTCACACACCTATGTAGCAAAATTGAAATTGTGAACCATATGTTATATATTATTGTATTTATATAAATATAAAAATTTATGATAATAAAAAAAAGCATAAGCTTATTATTTTTTTGAAGTCATGCATAGTATCATTTAATTTATTAATATATTTGGTATATAAATTTTCTTTATAATTAATAATGATTCATTCTTGACCAACAAGATGCGTGTGGCCTAATGGTTTGTGTGCTAAGATGTTATCTTACTTGGTTAGAGCAGGTCCTAGTCCTGCCAGCAGCATATTTTCATTAAATTTTACCAAAATACTGAGATGATTGAACCATGAAATATAAATCCAGCCCAAGGGCCGGTTCCCAATTAACCCAGTTGGATCTTTTAGTTTGGTCTAAGTTTCAAAACCCTAAAGAGTCGTAGTTTATATTGGTACGTTTATAGTAAAGAAAATTAATTTATGTTTTGTTGTGATTTTTTTTTTTTGGGTAATTATGACGCAGAGTTCTTAAGTTCATACTCAAAAAATTATTTTAAAATAAGAGCATTTCAATTATTATGTGATGATTTTCAAGCCACATGCTCATATCTTTATATCTTATATATGGGAAAGATTATGTGGCTTCTTACAAAATTCAACTATAGATTGATGAACATTATCAAAATAAAATTGATGAACTTTCTCATGCATAGTATAAGTTAGCGACTAATTATACAAATAAGGGGACTGTCTCCTTGGAACTATGTTTAGGTGGAATTTTTTATAATCTTAGAAGTGTAATTAAAGTGTTTTGTTACCTGTCTTGTGCAAGTAATATGATTAGGAAAAAAAAAAAAAAAGATTGTACACTGTCCAGATTTTATGATCTAATATATTGGCTGTCTCCTTATTCTGAGTGTATATCAATGTTCTCAAAACCGGACCGGACCGGCCGGTCGGACCGGAAAACCCGTGAACCGGTCACAAATCCGGTTTTTTAAGTGTGAAAACCGGGCATTTAAATATTTTTAGTGAACCCCTTGAACCGGGGTTCAACCGGAAAAACCGGCCAAACCGTGGGCCGGTTCAACCGGTCAAAGGTTGACTTTTTATTTCTTAAAAATGGAGAAAAGGCAGCTGTGGAGTGTAGAACTTGAGTGCTATGCCTTATTTAAGGCTTATGTCCAGCATCAGAACCAACGCACCACGCATGCTATTTGTGAACAATTATGCAATGTATTATATTTATTATAGATTTATGTCAGTTTTAATTTTTTAACTTATTCTATCACTTCTCTCTCAATTTATTAAATATTACTAAATTTATTTCCTTTGATTAATTCAATTTTGATTAAAGAATAATGCATTTGCATGTGAATTTACTAAAATAATCAAAAGTAATTTTTTTTATTTAATCAAAATAATTTAGACTTGTAGGATTATTATGAAATATTTTTTTAATGCTTATTTATGTTGTACTATTTTATATTAACCTTATAATATCAATAAATTTTATTTTAAATTCTGTTTCAATTATTTTTAGTCAATTTTGCTACTATTTATATATTTAAAATACCTTTATTTGTATTTTAATTAATTATTAAATTAATTATGACATCATCACGGTTCAACCCCGGTTCAACCTCGGTTGGACCTCAAAAACCTTGAACCTCTCCCTTTTACGGTTCAATGAACGGTCCGGGTTTCAAAACCTTGGTGTATATTGCGTTGTTTTTGTGCTTGGAAAGCTGAAAGAATTATTACATTGTGTGAGAAACCATCCTAATACTCCCTAGTTAAAAAGGAATAGAGAGGATTTTACCAAAATTAATGTCTCTTTTTCTAAATAATAGTAAAATTTTTAGGCACTTTTGAATGTTATCAATAAATTCTATATTGAACTTAATCATTATTTTTTAAATTGCCAAGCACGTGCCAAGCACGTGCGTCCCAAACTAGTAAGGATATAAAATATCAAGAAACATTCAAATTTTAGCAGAAAATGTGGTAAAAAAAATCATTGCTTGGTAGTCGACACATATTTTAGATAATCACAACCTCGTTAAAGAACAAGAACAATAATCTGACCTACAAGGCAACAAGCCTCCAGGATTGGAGTAGGCAGGTTATGCATACTACAATGGAAACTAAACTAACTTTAAGTGAAGATGAGTGATTATAGATCATGAGTCTTAAACCTTTTTTTGTGAGGAGTCCTGGTCCTCATAGTCATTTTCTCCTTTGACAGAAATTAGACTCTCCACGTAAGTAATCATTTGCAATGATTTCGGTTCTCCACCAATTTGAAGATTAGTCATTTCTTGGGTAGAGAGGTTATACAAGAGTAATTTCCCTTCATTATTTTCCAAAAACATGCAACCATTCTTCAAAAATCCTAATGGTTTTTCAATTCCCATAAAAGGTCCAACAGTGAATACTACAATGGAAACTAAACTACAATGGAGTAGGCAGGTTTTTCAATTCCAAAAACAAGCCTCCAGGATTGGAGTAGGCAGGTTATGCATACTACAATGGAAACTAAACTAACTTTAAGTGAAGATGAGTGATTATAGATCATGAGTCTTAAACCTTTTTTTGTGAGGAGTTCTGGTCCTCATAGTCATTTTCTCCTTTGACAGAAATTAGACTCTCCACGTAAGTAATCATTTGCAACGATTTCGGTTCTCCACCAATTTGAATATTAGTCATTTCTTGGGTAGAGAGGTTATACAAGAGTAATTTCCCTTCATTATTTTCCAAAAACATGCAACCATTCTTCAAAAATCCTAATGGTTTTTCAATTCCCATAAAAGGTCCAACAGTGAATAGCTTAGTCCATGCCTCCCTAACACCAAATTCTAGCAACGACCATATATGAAAAAAACTCTCCGACCATTCTATCTTCTATAAAAATAACTAGAGAAACCTATTCATTTAACAAGAAAAACCTTCTTTGACTATAATGGTGATACCGAATAGCACGCACTATTATCTGGTAGAGTTGTTAGAAATAACTCATTGCTCATATCAAATGATAAAATGCATTGATTGCATTTATCACTATCACGTGCCCACCATGAAAGCATCCCTTTCGTGTATGTCCTATGACAAAGATAGTTTAAAATATTACCTGGCATGCATGCATGAACCTTTCTCCATGACATAGAATTCAGGGTGGTGGGTGGTCATAGGATTACCCTGTCCTGAAAAAAAAAAAAAAATATATATATATATATATATATATATATTATGTATAAATTTTAAAATTTATGATTTAAAAAAAAAAAAAAAACTTGTGATTGCCCTAAATTTTTTTAGGCCCAACATAACTAAACTTTGGACAAAATTTGGCAATAAATCTAGTTGTAGACTAAAACTACAACTCTATTCAATATTTTTTTTTTATTAGAGATAAATTTTAACAAATCCATCATTTAATTACGTTTTCTTCTTATATCTTTCATACTTGTAAAATTTTAAAAAGATTAAAGATCAATAACTATGTTGTCAATCAAATGTTTAAATTTTGAGATTTTATAGTTTAAATTATACATTAAAAATATTTTTATGGATCGAATAGTAAATAACATCCAATTGGTATGAAATTTGACATGTGTTTTAAGAACATAGAGAACATGTAATTCAACAGTTAGATTTTTAAAATATGTAGCAATGTTAATTTGTTTAGTGAGAGTTGTAGCCTTAGGTTACAGCTGAATTTGTAGCGAAACTTTGCTTCCTTAACAATATATTAGATCCTTACAAATAAAATGAAAAAGTCTAAGAAAAAATTTTTTTAACTAAATTTTTGAAGAGATATAGCTTGTCTCATTGATAATGAGATTATCATATAGCGATTTTAAAATAAGAAAATTCATGTTTGTGATTTTAAAATAAGGAAATTGTAAGATTTTATGTGTTTGTGATTTTAATGAGTATTAATAGAGGTGTTGATTTGACAGTCATGTAAAATTATGGAGTAAATTGATCGAAATAAAAGTTTAAGGGGTGTTATGTCCACTAGCTTAAAGTTTAAGGAGTGTATGAGCATTTTTCCCATTTTCTTTTTTGAGAAGAACCTTGCAAATTCTTTTAAGGCATGACTAGCCAAATCGGCTAAAATTACAGCTTGAATATGTGGGGGAAAAATCATCCCTCTACATCGAAGAGTCACTAGTATGGTTGTGAGCAATGAAATTTTCTTGTTTCCTAGTATGGGAAAAAAAAAAAAAAAATCTTTATCATAGGATCCTAAAATCAATTTAGCTTTGTCGATAAGATGACCAAAGGAAGCAAAAGAAATATCTTTTCACATATCAAAGGCTTGAAAATTACTTCAGTATCGCCTTCTATAATAATTGAAGAGGCACCAATAATATCCCTAGCAAAGAGTAGGGCTTTCACTGCAACTAGTGCTTTGACTTCATTAACAAATTATTGGAAATAAATAAGAGATATTTCTTGACTTTTCCTTGGAAATTGCACAATATGATTTTACCAAGAAAGGTGGCAGAGATAATACGTGGACCAAATCACTATCTTGAGACAAATCCTGCCATTTACGATTCACTTGATGTAGTTAGACAAATAATTCCTGCACGTTGTTTCTAGGATACAATAGTCCTATCATCTTTGTTGATTATTCTAACAAGTCTACACTGCAAATCTCAAATTCACAAGCAAACAACTATAGTCCATTTGGAAACAGTTTATTTAGCTGAAGCTAAAAAGTTTTTGTTGAAAATACTGTAAATAAAATTAAAATGTAGCTGAAATAGTATAATGAAATTTATGAATAGTACCAAAAAATATAATGGGACCTATGAATAGTACCAAAAATAAGCTAAATAGTAAAAAAAACTAACTTTTTAAGCCAATACCAAATGCACACGAGAAATAGATTTTCTAAAAAGGGTTCATGTGAATCATGTAAAAAAAAAAAAAAACATTTGTATCGTAATAAAGACATCGCTGGCCGCCATAGCAAAACTTGTATCACCAAGTCTTTAGAAAGTATTTTATTAGTCATCAATATAGTGTTTCTTCCTTTCCTACGTTACAAAGAGGAAAATGAATGATCAACAAACATAGAGATGAGAAACTATTTGGTCTTGGGAGATTGAGTTTTTGTTTAGACTAGTCATTAACTCATGCGTAGATAATTTAACAAAATCGATAAATTTCACTTTCTTTAAGGTACAATCACTTGAAAATGAATGATAATTATTAATTTCAATTCAAAATAAAAGGCTGAAAATATATTTAAAGAGGTTGATCAAATATACAACACTCAAGCCATCATAATGATTAAACTATCTTCAAGCAATACTGAGAATATATTTTTCTTAATTTTTAATGTATGCCCAGACAACTTGTGAAGCATTTTTATATTATCTAATTAAAATGAATTTATATGACAACATAAATAAAATGATATGAGAGTTAATATAAAAATTAAAGAGTTAGTGAAATTTTTAATCTCACATTAAAAATGAGAGAGACTTTTTTATTTTTATTTTAATTGTGATGATTAATGAGCTAATATATATTGGAGCAGATATTGAGTTAGATATGTACGCAAGTGAGAGGTCAAAAGAGGACATGTTGAATCTCCTAAAATAAATGTAAAATATTTATTCATTTTCTGATTTTTCTCTATGTATGTGTTATTTCCATAACTATTGTGTTTGCACCAACATAACTCATTTCAATGAAATAATTGGTTGCAAAGATTATACATAGATTGGCAAAAAATAAACAACATAATGATAGTGATCGTGAAAAATATGACAATCAAATTATTTTTCTAAATATCAAAAAAAATATTAAGAATCTTCATGAAACCTACCATTAATTCTTCTCACATCTAATTTACACTTAATTTATAAAAACAAATTGCATCGTTGTCCTAATTGAAAAAGTCATAAGCACCGGCCTTGGTTTTTTCAACATTAAGAATGTCAAATAAAAAAACACTTATCAATCATCCAAGCCAAATTCCTTATCTAAAAAACTAATTACAGAAAAACTAAAACATAGATGTTTTTGGTTTGTAGTATCTGTTGTAACTTATTTACAACTTGTAAGGTGAATCCAGTTCTCACAAAAGAAATGACAATCTAAATTTTTACCCAAAAAAAATGTGTCTAAAAATAAAATTAAACGTAATTAAAATGTTTTAATTAACCAATGTCTTATAATAGAATATTTGTTCCTAATCTTTTTCTTCTTCCATGTTAATTTTAATTTTGATAGCACAACTGCAACATAATAGTTACAAAAAAAAAAAAAAATTATTTATGCTCTATCAGATAATTATCTAAGAGAGGATTATTTTGGAGGGGAAACTTAAAGTGAATGGGATTTTAATAATGAACAGAGTTACACCAATGTCAAACACAATGAAATAATCTTTCTATGAGACATGTTCCCTAAGTTAATGTCTTGTACTTTTTTTTTTTTTTTTTTTTTTTTTTTTGGTTGAGAAACACACACACACACACACACACACACACAAGAGAGAGAGAAAATGAGGTTCAAACACAAAGACATACCACAACTCTACTCAAAAGTCATGGTAACTTTTAAGGGATGGTGTGACAAGTTATACTACACATAACACACTCTTTTAAGCAATGTTGGAAAATTACCTTTTCTTTTTTTTCTTTTTTTGAGAAACAAACACACATTGGTTTGTTTGGATTGAGGGGGAAGGGAGGGAAATAGATTAGAATTGATCGGCAATTAAGATAATTTCAGCAAACTCTTCTTACTCTCTCCCTAAATCCAAACAAGCCGTTCAACACGATATTGGTCTTTAAGATCATTCTTGATATTGCTGCCCTTTTTTTACACAAAAAATTTCAAGAATAATGAGGTCCAAAATTATATATATCTTCATCTCCAATAGCTGGCAATGAATTGAATACTCAAGGTCGTATATATCCTCTAAAGGATTAGATAATTAAAAAAATTAAATAAAAAAGCTAATCAAAAGGACATAGAAAACCTTGCAAACTAGTAAACAGGTTTTATTTGGGCTTGATTATATATAAAAAAAAGTTTTTTTTGGGGTTTAATTTTATTTATTATTTTTTTTAATACCAATACTACCATCACTTTCACAATATAGTTAAAAGAATAGGCATGGACCTAATTTTTCCACAGAAAATGGACATGGACCTTTGGGTCTGCAATGTTGTATTTAGACCATTATCCTCACTTCACAATATAATTATGAAAAATATTGGGCTCTCACCTTTGGGCTCCAATGCATCAAGAATTATATCGTAAAAAATAGATCAATTGCCTTGAAAGGAAGTCAACGAAAACAATCGCCAAAAAGAATCCTATAAACACAATAGACAAAATAGAAAAAGAATATGATTTTTATAATCCTGACATTATTTTTATCTCTTAAGATGTTTAGTCAAATGAAATTTCTTCAATATAAATCTGATTTTTACGAGAGAAGTTGGAAAAGAATATGGATTTTTCCTACTTCAAAATTCTACAATATCTTGATCAAGACACTATTATATTTTGGATAGGTAAATAGTGAGGGAAAATGAGGAGGTGTGATCCGAACCATATACATATGGTACTACAAAGAATATCGCTATCATTAAATTATCATTTTCAACATTCCTTATAAGAAAGAGATTAGGCAATACCATTAACAACGAAAGTTTTTGCTAGATTTAAGGGGATTTAAATGGATATCATGTGCTTGTAATTATACAATAAGTTGTATGTTGCCTAAAATGGAGCTACAATGACGTGTAATATATTCAATAATTAAAAATTTACAAGGCCACCCCACTTTTTAGTTTTCATAAGATTTTAGTTTTAATTTTTGAAACATTCGTAAGATTAATTCGAGCCAAAGCAAAGCCAATTCATATATAATTTCCCCTAAACAATCATGGACTTGCTTCATTTATAAGCATAAGGGAGTCCAACCATAATGTTTTCAAGACAAGAGTATGGTATAACAAAATGAACTATATTATCTTTATAATTAATGTTTCAATATTTTTATAATAAAATTATAATAGCTGCTTACATTATCCTTATTTTAGTACTCTCCATATATCCGCTATATTTGTTTATAAAATTGACAGAAAGATAATCTCAAACTAAAGACATAAAGTTTACTTAAAAAAAAAAAAAGACAAAAAAAAAAAAAGAAAAAGAAAAAGAAAAAAAAGAGGAACTAAAGACATAAGTGGTGCCACATATTTTGAAATTTAAAATCAATACTCTTCCTTTATTATGAACCCTCTATCCAGGAAATTAGAGGTAGCAATCTGCATTTCATATGCATATGCTTGCTTCTTAAAATTCCATTTTCTTTTCCTTGGAAGTTTCTTAGCTCTCGCGATTACCCATTTTCAAATGAATCCAAACCAAAATTTTGGTGTTGAGATAATTGTACGTGTGTGCACCTAATACATGCCAGAAGTCCATGTAGGCACATGAAGGCACTCTCTTAGCATACACACCTTTAATTCTTATCTTTTAAGTTATTGGCACATCATATCTGTGAGGAATAGGAATTTATTTTTATGTATCACAAGTGAGCAGATTCCTAATTGATATAGAGAGTACAATTTTAATTATCAAGTACCTTGGGAAGAAAGGGTTATATTAAACGCATTAAATGTGATATAACATGCCATGCATAATACAATCATGCAACAGGTTCAACCTTACCTTGATTCTCAAAAAAAAAAAAAAAAAAAAAAAAAAAAAAAACACACACACACACACATTACCTATAATTTTTCCTTTTATACATCTATATTCACATGTTGTTTAAACTATTAAAAAAAATTCATATAGCATGCACTATGGAATATATAACTTGGTGATATTATTGCTTCATTATATACAATATTATTAGCATTTTTTTCATGCATATGTTCATTTGCCGTATTTAGTAAAAAATTTCAATTGTAAAAATATTACAAACATTTAATGCATTAGAGTGGTAGAAGATGCTATATAATCCCAACCCTTTATGTATTATTGTTATTACTTTGTAAGATTGTGTGGTGCATGTAAGGGAGCAAAATGAAATTGCTTTTGTCTTTGTGGTTGGTTTTTGTGATTGGGATTGTTGATGGTGAGGTAGATTATGATTATTTTTACCTTGTGTTGCAATGGCCGGAATCCTATTGCAACACAGGTAAAGTAACATGCTATGATGATGCCTGGGAATATCGATTCACCCTTCATGGGATGTGGCCCCAAAAGAATGGGCAAGGGGTCTCATGTGCTCGCCTATATTTTTGTCATAAAACAGTCGTTTTAATACTAGGAACCTTAATTATTTTTATTTGGCTTAGGAATTTTTTATACTTCACATAACCTGCACGTGCAAAGCGGTCCGAATAACCTCCTAGGTAGAATGGACCATTGGTGGCCAAGTTTTAATGCAGCACACAAAAGAAGCAATAGACCTTTTTGGAATACCGAACGGAAAAAGCGTGGCACATGCACTGATGCACTTCCTTCACTCAATCTGAGTACTTTGAAAAAGCTATTTCTAGAGCAGAATATCTTAACCTATACCATATATTGTTTAAAGCAGGTTTGCATATTTATTATAATGTTGAATTGTGCTTAAAAAATTAAACATGTTAGGTTCTAAGGAATTAGGAATTAATGTATTAGAATTTTATTTTGTAAGGTTGGCAAACTATGATTAAAAAGGTTTTAGTCTTGTTAATTAAGACTTGCTCAAAGTATGTGGCTTTTATGTAAAGTTGGAATCGAGTTACTGCAGAAGTTATTGTGCACAACTGCCAGGCTCGATCGATCGAGAATTAGACTCGACCGATCGAAAATCATGCAGATTGTTTTTTCTGCAGAATTTTCAACTTAGCCCAAGCCCGTTTGACGTGTAGGGTTTTATGTTTTTCCCTAAGTATAAAAGGGAAAATTCTAGCCACGTTTTGATAGTTCTGAATGCTGTGTGTGTGAATCTTTTGTGAGATCTAGAGGTGTTTGCTTTTACATACACTTAGGGCATATTTGGTAGACTGTAATAGGCGCTGTAATGTAATAGTTATTTCTATGGTATAGTTATTCTTTAGTTTGGTTATATTTTTATTACAAGGAATAATAATTCCTTATGAATACCTATTCTTTAAAATGAGGAATAACTATTCCTCTTTAAAAGGTTGTATTAGCTATTCCTTAGTAAGTGCAATAATTTCAAAACTTAATATATTTCCAAGTAAACAAATTTTTCATATACATCTAACAATTATAAAAATAAAAAATCATAAAAAATAACATATATCTTTCTTAAATTTAAAAATAACTATTTTTAAGGAAATATAATTGTGTGAGTAAGAAATTTCCTAAAATAAATGTTAAGTTAGATTCTAACGTATAACTCACAACTAAACTAATGAATATGTTTAGTTATTATATTACAACACATTTTATTCCTAGTAATAAAGATTACAATTTCTATCGTAATTCCCATTTAGTGTACCAAACGTACCCTTAGGGTTTCCAAACTTTAGATTGATGTCAAGAGCTTGGTGATCATTCAGTTGCATATTCAAGAACTTCAAGATATATAAGCAGGAGTGCTTGCGCTTGCTGTGAATTCAAGAAAGAAGTAATCCGTGGACTCGGAACTATCATGTGGTTGTGGTAGTAAGTTTCCTACTCGAGGTAGCAATAGGATGTTAGTGGTCTAAGTCGTTATTGTGTAAACTTCAATTCTTTCATAGTAAATTCTGTTTTACCTTAAGAATAGCTAGATTAAATCCTCCCCAGGTTTTTTATCGGTTTGGTTTTCCTGGGTTATCATATCATGTGTTCTTTATTTTCTGCACTTTGCATGATATGATATATTTGTATTAACTTAAAACTGCTTAATTTACTAAGTTGATCACTTGGCTAAATATTTAGGTTAGTCTGTTTGAGTTTAAGGGGTTTAAACTTCTAACAAAACATTGTGTATTTTTCCCTTAATAATTTCTTGTGCTTTTCTAAAACAGGAATTCGGCCTGGCATGCAAACTTATACCAGTGAAATCAAGAACGAAATTGAAATGATGTTCAACTTGAAGCCAAGGAGTCAACGCAATGAGGACCAATATGGAACCGTACAACTGTACGAAATAACATTTTGTGTGGACAAAACTGGAACACAATTTTCAGAATTGTACTTACAGTGCTGCTTGTAATCGAGAGCCAATCATATTTCCCAGTACCTATTATCAGTCAACAGCACAGCAATGTTCCTATAAAAGTTAAGATTTAGGCCCCGTAATTATATTTGGATATGTCACCTTCTTTTTTTCTTTTTTTCTTTTTGAGAAAGCAATACTCGTATTTTATCAATAGAACGCAAATGCTTCAATTTGCTTGTGTTATTTTCCATATACATGTGCGGTAGTGGTATACTTATGCCTTAAGCTCATGCTTATAAAGCATAGGTGGAACACTTCTTTCTTTGATATGGGACTGCTCTTAAAAGACTTTCCACACTCGCTTGCAAAGAACAAAGCCGTGCGAGTCCTCGGACCTAAAGCGGACAAACTGCTTGCGGGCTTGGATCAAAATCCTCCCCCACAATTAATAAAAGTCTAATTTTTTTATAATGCATGAAACATGTAAGTCCAACCCATGGCTCAACTCATGAAACCAACCAAACCCATGTAGTTGAGGTTAGGTTGATTTCTACGCATGTCATGAATTGGGTTGGATTGTGATTTTTTTCAACTTGAAGAGCTTGGATTGGGTTGAAAAAGCTCTTTAACCCAACTTCCCTAATAGAAATCACGGCCATATATATGTATGACGTAATTAATTAGTATACATGGTTTTCAAACTTGGACTAGATTTTATGGTTTGACTTGGTTAACTAGGAACCTCTCACCAATAATGTTCTTTTAACCCTAAGAATTTTTCTATACCAAAAAAAAAAAAAAAAAAAAAAAAAAAAAAAAAAGGCAAGGACCTGTTTGAACTGTAGTTGAACAACAAGTGTTTGAAAACCATGGCTGGTTCTCATGATTTAGTTGAACAAGCTGAGAGCACCTAAATGCCGTTGTTGAAGTTTCAACAACGCAGTGATGGAGCCAGAAATTTATATTTGGAACATGGGGGGGGGGGGGGGGGGGAACATAAAATTAGACAATTAATTATTTCTCTGTGTATATATTAATTATATCCACACTAATAATAATGTACATACAATTTAATAATCAGAACCCAAAAGTGTATTATTTCTGAATTACCATCTCCTAAACTTGTCCATGAATCTATATTTTTCAAATTAAATTATCACCCATTAAATATAACTAGCATGTAACCCCATATATATTTAAAGATATATAATAAGACACACAATATAATTCCTATATATAAAATTTAAATACTATTGATAGTCTTTTTTATATTTTTTTAACTCTTTAAAAAAAATTGTAAAGATATTATTAGGTATAAAATGAGAATTTTCCATTTTAAAAAAAAATTATTGTGATAATCTTGTTCTTTAAGCGTTTTTGGCTTTTTGCCCTCAAGGTTGCTCTATGCCTCTATGCCTAACAGTCAACAAACGAATGTTCCGCTCTTCTAGGTCCTTCTAGCTTTTGTTTTGTCTTTGTTTAATTTTTGTTTTTTTTTTTATAAAATTTCCTGGGGAGTGGCCGAATGAGTCTGAGCTCTTAACCTTTTTATTGGGTCTTGCAACAAAATTTAATGGCGGCCTTTGTTCAAGCTTTTATTTTTATTTATTTTTTAATTCGTGGGAAATATCTCTCTTAACTTTTTTTTTTTTTTTTTTTTTTTTTTTTTTTATATTGGGTTTCATAAAAATAAAATAAAATAAAATGGGTAACCAAATGGGCTTGGGCATGACTTTAGATAATTTAGACATAGACATTGATAAACTTTTTATTTTTTATTAAAAAAATAAAGACTATTTAGCTCGAAGAAAAATGTTAAGTATTATATATTGGGGGAGTTTGACTTCACCTGAAACTTGAAGGGGAAAAATACTTATCACCTTTGAGGTTTAAAAAAATTAGCACCCTCCCATTATGTTAATTAGTAATGAAATATTCTAAATTTTATAAGAATTTCTTTACTAACATTTATCCATGGTTAGTAAAAACATAATTGATAAATTTAAAATAAAAATGCAAAGTTTATCAAGCACTAAAAGTGTGTGTGTGTGTGTGTGTGTGTGTTTTTTTTTTTTTTTTTTTTTTTTCTCTTCAAGTTTAAGATGGAGTGTCATCCTCTCAAATCTCCAACTATTTTTAGGTGGAATTTTCTATAATCTTAGAATTTGTAATTAAAGTGTTCTTTATTTGTTTGTGCAAGTAATATGATTGGAAAATGAAGATAAAAATAGATTGTACACTGTCTAGATTGTATAATCTAATATATGGGATATCCCCTTATTCTAAGTGTATATTGTGTTGTTTCTTCCCTTGGAAAGTTAAAAGAATTATTACACTACACTCTATGAGAAACCATCCTAATATATTAAGGAAAATACTAACGAATGCCCTTAGGGCATTAGTTAATAATCTATTTAAAGAAAATTTTTATTGGGAAAGAAAAAAAAAGCAATTAATGTTTTGACAATTTTTTTTAATTTCCCATAAAAGTGATGTCAAAACTTTTCTAAAATAAATACTTAACCAATGCCCTTAGGGCATTCGTTAGCATGACTCATATATTAATACTGCCTAGTTAAAAAAGAAAGGAGAGGACTTTATCAAAATTAATGTCTCTTTTTTTTTTTTATATTAAAGGTAAACTTTTTAAGCACTTTTAAATCTTATCAATAAATTTTAAAATTAACCCTAATCACTATTTCTTTATAATGGCAAGCTCGTGCCTTGCACGTACTCCCCAAACTGGTAAGGATATAATATAAAATATCAAGCAACATTCAAATTTTAGTAGAAAATATGGTAAAAAATTCTTTGCATGGCACTCGACATGTATTTTTCGTAATTGGAACTTTTTTTAAAGAACAAAAACAAAACAATAATCTGACCTACAAGGCTACAAGCTTTGAGGATAGGAGTAGGCAGATTATACATATTACAATGGAAACTAAACTAACTTTAAGAGAAGATGAGTCATGATATATATGAGTCTTGAACCTTGTTAGGTTCTAAGAATTAGGAACTAATGTATTAGAACTTCAATTTGTATGTTGGCAAACCATGATCAAAACAATGTTTAGTCGTGTGTTAGACTTGCTCAAAGTATGGGATTTAATGTAAAGTTGGAATCGAGTTTTTATGCAGAATTACTATTAACTTTCTGTCAGACTTGATCGATCGAAAATTAGACTCGATCGATCGAAAATCGGGCAGATCTTTTTTCTGCAGAATTTTCCAACTCAGCCCTAGTCCATTTAATGTATAGGGTTTTATGTTTTGCCCTGAGTATATAAGGGAAAACCCTAGCCACGTTTTTAGAGTTCTGTTTCTCAGAGTTCTGAATGCTGTGTTTGTGAATCTCATTGTGAGATCTAGAGGTGTTTGCTTTCACATACACTTAGGGTTTACAAACTTGAGATTCATGTCAAGAGTTGTGTAAATTAATACAGTTGCAGAATCAAAAGAGCACAAAGATATACAAGCAGGTGCGCTTGTGGATTTGCTGAAGAATTCAAGAAAGAAGGAGTCCGTGGATCTCGGAGCTATCATGGGGTCATGGTAGTAAGTTTCCTACACTTGGGTAGTAATAAGATGTTAGTGGTCTAAGTCTTATTGTGTAAACTTCGATTCTTTCATAGTGGATTTAGTTTACCTTGAGGATAGCTAGGTCAAATCCTCCCCAGGTTTTTACCGGTGTGGTTTCTTGGGTCATCATATCTTTGTGTTATTTATTTTTCCGCTGCTTTGTTGTTTTTGTTTATTTTGTGTTAACCTAGATTTAATTAAATTACCTAAGTTAATCACTTGGCTAATTCACTAGGTTAATCTGTTGGGTTTAAGGGGTCTAAACGAACTGACAAGTGGTATCAGAGCGGGTAGCTTTTGTTTTGATCATTTGATCTTTTAGCTGATCCTTGACCCCTGTTGTCATGGAACACGGACACTCTCTTATTGTTCCACCTCACTTTGATGGAAACAACTATGCTTATTGGAAAGTAAGGATGAAAGCATTCCTGAAATCCATTGATGAGAGAGTTTGGAATTCCGTTGAGTACGGATGGGAGAAGCCCACTACTCCTGTGAGTGAGTGACAAACTTCTCAAAAGGAGGCAGCCGCTTTTAATAGCAAAGCTATGAATGCTATTTTTAATGCTGTTTCCATGGAGGAATTTAAGAGAATCTCTAATGTTGAGGTTGCTCATACTGCTTGGAAAATCCTCCAGACTGTGCATGAAGGCACGAAGGCAGTTAAAATTAATAAGTTGCAGCAATTAACCCCTAGATTTGAAAGCATTAGAATGAATGATGATGAATCCTTTGATGAATTCTATGCTAAATTGAATGATATTGTTAATTCTGCTTATAATTTGGGTGAAATCTATGATCAACCTAAAATTGTTAGGAAGATTCTTAGATCTTTGACTGAAGATTTTAGACCCAAAGTGACTGCCATCACTGAGAGCAAGGATGTGGACTCCATCCCTGTTGAAGAACTTGTAGGATCTCTTCAGTCCTATGAGTTAGACCTCCCTAAGACTAACAAATCCAAATCAATGGCTCTTAAGTCTATTGATGATGTTGATGATGGTGGATTTGATGATGAACTCTTTGCTACAGAGATTGCCTATCTTGCCAAGAACTTTAGAAACTTTCTTAGGAACAATAACAGAAGGGCAAGAGGCAAGAACACTGTTGAACCTAGAAATTTTAGGAAGAATGATCCCATTAAAGTCAATAACACTGAAAAACCTAAGGAGAAAGTGGGATAGCCTTCTAATAATTCTTTGGGACAACAATGTTATGGTTGTCAAGGGTATGGTCATTTAAAATCTGAATGTCCTACATACTTGAGGTCTAAGGGTAAAGCTATGGCTGTAACCCTTAGTGATGATGAAGGTTCCGACAATGAATCCGCTAGTGATGAGGATGGAAACTTCATTGCTTTCACTGCTACTACGGTAGTTAATGAAAGCATGTCTGTTGAAGAGAACCCTTCTGATGGGGAACTCTCTGAGGATGCAGATTTACAGGAAGCCTACAATAAACTTTGCAAAGTTGCTGCAAAGGATGCCATGAATGTTGAGTTAGGCTTGAAGAAAATTGCATCTTTGGAACTTGAAAAGAAAAATTTACTTGTTAAATTGTTTGATGCAAATGAGCTTTTGAATAATGTGAAAACTGAGAACATGCTCTTACTTGATAAAGTTAAATGTTTGGAACTTGATTTATCTGTTGCTAGAGAACAAACTAATAGGTTTGCAAGCTCCAAAATTGATCACATGTTGAGTATTCAAAAGTCTCCTTCTGATAAAACTGGTTTAGGTTATGAGGAAAGTATTTCTGTGCTTGAACCTTCTTCCACTAAATTTGTTCCTTCTTCTGAACCTCCTAAGAGTGAGATTGTCAAACCCTTGGTGAGTGAACCTGTCAAACCTATAAATGTTACTCCACCTAGAAAGATTAGGGTTGATTTTCAAGCTTCTCATTCTAGAGCTTCTACTTCTACTAAGGGCAAATTGCATGATAAGCCTGCATGGGTTTGTCATTTTTGTGGAAAACCTGGACACATTCGTCCAAATTGTTTTAAATTGCAAACTGCGAAGCGAGCAAATAAAACTAAAGTACCTGTGCCCCAAGCACATGATCCTATGGTACTTATTGGTGAATTGGTAAAGGCGTTAAACCTTTATTCCAATCCTGGAGTTGCTCAGAATTCTAAAGTGAATCATACTCCAATGCAAGAGTTGCATCTAAAAGGTTTTGGATGCAAAAGGCTCAATCTAATTGAGTCTGTCTGACATGGTCCTTGTGCTTCATTACTCTATCTTTTGTGACATTTGTTTCTAGGATTTGCATTGCATTGCATTACATTCATGCATTTCATTCTAGGGTGTTTGTTTCTTTGTTTAAAAAAAAAAAAAAAAAAATTTTTTTTTGCAAATTGTGTTTTTGCTATTTTTTCTTGAATTTGAAGACAAGATTGGTCAATCAAATTTTACATGCCATATGTATGTACCTTGTTTAGCTTTGATGCACTTATTTCTATTGCACTTTACTAGCTAAAGTCTTGTTGTGCATGTTGTGTGGGAAGATGCTATATTTGTTGATCACATGATCTTGATCTTGAAGTCTTATGTCTTTGATTGTTGGACTTGAACTTATTGAGAAAGGCATAAATAACCATTTCACCACTGTTTATTAGCCAATCATGAACACCTTAATACATATCGTAAAATTTTGTGCTCGAGAAAGTGTAGCACATGCACAAAAAGAAAATAAGGTGTAGCCTCTATTAAAATTGGTGTGTACATTATTGGGTTATAATAATCTCACAAACTCAAATAAAATTGGTGTGTACATTATCCCGGCTATATTATTAAGTTTCTAATCAATTAAATTGAATAATGAGGCAAATCAAGAAACTTACATGATTGCAAGCTTTTATTCTAGGAGATGTGGGAGTTATAGGATGTAACTCTTTAAGTAATAGTCTCTTTCAAATTCATGTGATGGATTTTGTAGAAATTGTGATTGATCAATATGTGCATATCACCTCACATGTTTCTCAAGCTTATGCTAGTTGCACACACTACACAAGTTATTTCATGCTAAACTGTGTACATGTTATTGTGTGTGTTTTTGGTCTGACCAATCAAGTTTGAGAATTTCAAGAAATTGATGCAGAACATGTTTGCTTGTTTTTTTTTTTTGGGTATATTGAAAGAAATTTTTTTTTCTTTGAGAAATCTGGGTTGAATACATTTTTTTTGGAAAACATCTCATCTCATACCATGCATTTTATTTATAAAATCTACTGCTTTGAGGAGTTTTTGATCTAAAATGTTTGGTTTTTCAAAACTATGATTTTTCCAAATTTCGATCGATCGAAACTGATTTTCGACCGATCGAAAATGTTTTAAAAATACTCAAAAAACTCTCTGGTTGGCTCGATCGGTCCAAGCTTATTTTGGATCAATCGAAGGTGTTTTCGACTGATCGAATATAATTTTCGATCAATCGAAAATCGGGATGATAGACTTTTAAAAAGGCTCTTTCTCACGTGTCTTTTCACTTTTCATATCTTTTTCAAAACCTTTTTCTCCCTACCAACCGGTCAAGCCTTGTTTCTTGGAGATTTTGTCGTTTTCTTCAACTCTTTTTGCATAATCTCTCTCTCCCAAGTCTGGTAAGTCCTTTTTGCCCCTCCCTTTGCATTTATTTCCTAGTTTCATGTATTATTTTCATGCATTTTTGGGTATTTTCGACATTTAGGATTTTTGTTTTTTTGAGAATGTTTTTAAGTGTTTCTTTCTCAAATTTTTTATGGGTTTTTGTGGGGACACCTTACCTAAGCTCTACATGGGGTTTAATTTGATTATTTTGGTATTTTGAGGAAAATTTGAAATTCTAGGGCTTGAAATTGAGAAAATTGGGGGTTTTGTTCAATTTGATTGAAATTGATGAAATTGGCTTGTTAGATTGACTACTTTGATCATTATATTGTGTTAATTAACTATTGTGTTGATCAATTTATCAATTTGTTGTGTTTTGAAAACTTGGGTTTTTCAAATTTGGTATTTTTGATAAATACTGCTTGCTCAAGCCAATTTTGTTAATTTAGATCACAATTGAACTTGTCACTGCATTAGTACATGCATCATTTGGTGTTCATGCTCATGCATCATATAGATTTGCTATTTTTTTTTTTCTATATTTTATGCTGTGCTAACTTGCAGTCTGCCCTTGGTATTTGTTTTTGCTCTTCTCTTTCTGTGTCTATCTCTTTTCCTTAGCACTATGCCTAGGAAAACTAGAGCCCATAGGACTTCTGATCCTTCTCCTTCTTTTGACACTGAGCGGTTCCCTAGTGAGTCAAACCAAGTCACCTATGAGACTCTGAACCTTAGGCGTCATATTTGGGCTGAGCGTAGGGTCTTATTAGATGAGTTAGACCCTGAGGTGCGACGTAACTTTGAGCGTCGGGGTTGGTTACCTTTGCTCGAGTATGAGCATTTTCCTCCTCCTGCCACCTTGATTAGAGAGTTCTATTCGAACCTCTCTATCCATATTTACGATAACGACACCTTGGTAAAGGTGTGGTTACGTGGTGTGGAATATCGCATTACCTCTTCGGTAGTGTCTGATGCTCTTGGGGTGCCCATTGTGGACCATCCCGTTTTTCCTTATGAGGAGTCTCCACCCCTTGATGACATCCTGTCATACATCACTGGGTCTTCTATCCAGTGGGGTTCTGATCCTCGGATCACTTCAGCTGAGCTTTTTGAGCTACACTATCTTTTCTTTAGGATAGCGTGTCATTCTTTGTGGCCTATTTCACATGTCCACACCATCCTTCTTGAGCGATGTGTGTTTTTGTATGCTCTTGTCACTGATGCGCCTATCAGTTTTCCGCATTTATTCCTTCGTTCTTTGAACGAGGTTCATCGGTCTAGTTCTACAGCTCATGCTTTGTTTTTTCCTGTTTTTATTAATCGGATTCTCCTTTTTCTTGGTTTTGGTGAGTGTCCTGCTTCTGAGCCTGTACATGTCATTGCTCCTATTAGTGCTACCTTTTTGAGGCAAAGGGCTGCTCAACTTCGAGCTAGCTCTAAGCGTCCTAGGGTAGAGCCTTCTGGTGTCACTCCACCCCCTTCTTCCTCTACAGATACTCATGCAGCTGGGACGTCTTCTGATCCTGCTGTTGCTGCTGCTGCTGCTAATGTTCCTCCATCGTTTGATGAGGTTTCGGACCTTCGTCGGATGCTTGATACTGTCGTGACCGTTCAGGCAGCTCATGGTCAGCTTTTGGTGGACATCCTTGATGAGCTACGTGCGTACGAGCGGATTTGGCAAGCTCTCGTCATTCTCCTCCACCTCCTTTTGATGATGAGTGAGTGCCCTTTGGCAATTTGTCACAAAAAGGGGGAGTGCATAGTTCATTTGTATCTAGGAGATTTTATTGTTGTGATTTACATTTTAGGGGAGTTTTGTTTACTTGGTAGTGATACTGCGGAGCTTGTGGAGTTATTAGATTGTATCTAGGCACTTCACTGTGTATTCTCATTTTTAGCTCTTGTTTAGGAGATATTTTTGTTGAGATACATTTTTATGTATATGTTTCTTATTTCATTATACTTCATTGCTTATTGATTTATATTTATGATGTTATTCATGATATATGTCTTTATTTTGTGTTATGTGAAATCAAGAAGTTTTTTTTTTTTTTTTTATATTCCTTGTTTCTTTCTTCCACACATGCGTTTATGTGTTTGTTAAGTGTTACAGGAATATACAGGTTGTTTTCAGTCGAGCTGCTGTCTACCTTGCAATTGTTAGATAGTAGTTTAGGTTGAATTGTTTAAATGGCTATTTATTTTGTAATGGGCTATTTCAATGTGTAAACTTTGAGCTTTTGTTAAGTCTGTGTTTTGTCACGGATTGCCAAAGGGGGAGTTTGTTAGGTTCTAAGAATTAGGAACTAATGTATTAGAACTTCAATTTGTATGTTGGCAAACCATGATCAAAACAATGTTTAGTTGTGTGTTAGACTTGCTCAAAGTATGGGATTTAATGTAAAGTTGGAATCGAGTTTTTATGCAGAATTACTATTAACTTTCTGTCAGACTCGATCGATCGAAAATTAGACTCGATCGATCGAAAATCGGGCAGATCGTTTTTCTATAGAATTTTCCAACTCAGCCCTAGTCCATTTAATGTATAGGGTTTTATGTTTTGCCCTGAGTATATAAGAGAAAACCCTAGCCACGTTTTTAGAGTTCTATTTCTCAGAGTTCTGTTCTTCAGAGTTCTGAATGCTGTGTTTGTGAATCTCATTGTGAGATCTAGAGGTGTTTGCCTTCACATACACTTAGGGTTTACAAACTTGAGATTCATGTCAAGAGTTGTGTAAATCAATACAGTTGCAGAATCAAAAGAGCACAAAGATATACAAGCAGGTGCGCTTGTGGATTTGTTGAAGAATTCAAGAAAGAAGGAGTCAGTGGATCTCGGAGCTATCATGGGGTCATGGTAGTAAGTTTCCTACACTTGGGTAGCAATAAGATGTTAGTGGTCTAAGTCTTATTGTGTAAACTTTGATTCTTTCATAGTGGATTCAGTTTACCTTGAGGATAGCTAGGTCAAATCCTCCCCAGGTTTTTACCGGTGTGGTTTCCTGGGTCATCATATCTTTGTGTTATTTATTTTTCCGCTGCTTTGTTGTTTTTGTTTATTTTGTGTTAACCTAGATTTAATTAAATTACCTAAGTTAATCACTTGGCTAATTCACTAGGTTAATCTGTTGGGTTTAAGGGGTCTAAACGAACTGACAAACCTTTTTTACGAGCTGTCCTGGTCTTCAAGGTCATTTTCTCCTTTGACAGAAATTAGCTAGGCTCTCCATGTAAGTAATTACTTGCAACCATTTTGATACTCCACCAATTCGAAGATCAGTCATTTCCTGGGTAGAGAGGTTATACAAGAGCAATTGCTCTTCATTATTTTTCAAGAGCATGCTGTTATTCTTCAAAAATCCAAATGGTCTGTGAATTCTCATAAGAGGTCCAATTGTGAATAGCTTAGTCCAAGAGTCCCTAACACCAAATTCAAGCAACGACCAAATATGAATACAACTCTCCGACCGTTCTATATCTTGAATAAAAATAACTACAGAAACCAATTCATTAAGCACAAAAACCCTTCTCCAACTATAATTGCAATACCCAACAGCACTATCATCTGGTATAGTTGTTCCAATGCACGGAAGCCAATCATCACTACAATGCCCGAACCAAGAAAACATCCCTTTTGTGCACGTCCTATGACGATTATAGCTTACAAATTTATCCGGCACCCAAGCATGAACTTTTTTCCATGAATTAGTACTTAAACAATATACCTCAGCTATATTAAAAATTTTTCTTTCTAAAAAGGTTAATTCAGGATTAGAGTAGTCATCGGCATTTAAGATCTTGACCACCTTGTAGTCATTAGTTTTAATGTCGAAACTAAACCCAAGATCAAGAAGGCTGGTTTTGCTTTGTGGATAGGATATGCGGGACTTGGGAACAACTTTTGTTTCTTTTGTTGCAGGGTTCCATAGAATAATATTAAAGGGGTAGTCAACATGCAAACAAGCAAGACCATTGGATGAGCCGATGATGTCAACTCTTACCTTCATATCAAAACCAAAAAACAGTGAAGGAAGAACTTGTGTTGAAGATATTTCAAGAGTTTCATAAGGATGCTTGGCGAAAACATATTTATGGGAAGTTCTCTGGAGAAGAAGCAAACTGCCATTCTTATTCTTGTTAGAGATGGTCTGATTGTGGAGAAGATGTCTAGTGATGAAGTTTTGGCTACCAATGAGAACACACCAAGATTTACAGACACACTTGAATCGCAATAGTGACATCACTGGCAGCCATAGCAAAATTTGTATCACCAAGTCTTCAGGCAATTCTTCATTAGTTGTCAGCATTGTGTACCTTTGTTTCCTTGGATACCAAGAGAAAAATGAATAATTAAATTGTGTTCTTGGGGGATTGAGTTTTTTTTTGTATATATATTACAAAAATTGTAGAATTTTTTTTTTAATTTTTAATTTTTATAATTTGATAGGTAGCGGTGAGGGAATTTGAATATTAGATGTCTCATTTGAAAAAAATAGGAAGTGCCAACCAATTGAGTAACTAAATTTTTGGCAATAAAGGAATAAAATTAAACCATATTATGGTGATATGGTATAATTATCTTTTCTTTACAAATAAATTCTTAAGTTGTATGTGAGTCATGTAAGTTCTGGCAATAATTAATATCATGGTTGATAATTCTTTTCTAGTAAGTACACAACTCACACACCTATGCAACAAAATTGCCATTGAGATCTATATGTAATTTTTTGTCGTATTTATTTGTATAACAAGTGGCAAAAACAAAGCTCTTTTTTTTTTTTTTTTGAAATAATGGGTACGTAACGCATACATATCCAAAAAATTCAAAAATCTATGTCATGTCTCAAGAAAAAGGGGGGGGGGGGGGGGGGGGGGGGGGGTGGGGGAGGGGGACAAAAGCACCAGGAAGAAAAAATATTTTAATAATTTTTTATGTTCCTTGATATATGCTAATCTTATATTTCTTCCTAGTTTTCTATTTTAATTTCAAATTGATTTCTTTCCTAGTTAGTCTTTATCATAGTTTTTCTATTTAAATATAAAAAACGTAAAGGAAAAGGCAAAACAAGTATTACCTAAGCCAAAATGATGTAGTGTAGTGTTTGTGATCTTGAAAATGAGCTTGGATCAGTGTTTATGGAGTTATGAGATGATGGAGGGTTCTTTGTGCAGATGAGTCAATGGGTGAGATAGACTTTGTGGTCTTAAATTGAGAAAGGATAAGGGGATTCTTTGAGTTCTTGAAGTGAAAACAAAAAAGGGATGATAGAATTTTTTGGAAAAGTGAAAACAAAATAAAATATAAGAATACTAGTATTGGTGGCTCCATGTAAGGCACGTGCTTAGTCTGTTGTTGGATTTTGTTAGAAAAAAAAAAATTGTGGGTCAAAATGCAAAATTTACCATCTATGTTTCATTACTTTTTGATGATGCCAAAAATCCTCAGATGAACTTCTCGTTGATACAGATGGACGAAGGCGTTGGATTCGTCTTAAGACGAACCTGCAATAAGATATGAAATTGAGAAAAAGAAATACACCGATGTGATGTGTCAAAGGATTTCTGATGATTAAGTTAGAATAGAATTTAATTGAAAGATATTGCAAAAGAATTCGATTTGAGAGTAATTTCTAGGGTGAGAGTCGTGTACCCTTTGCCTTTGGTTGCTGTGGGTTTTTTATAGCATTTAATTTGTCTGTTGAGAGATGGATAATCTTTATCGATTGACACTCGTCAATAATGAATGTGGAGGCGTTATAGACTTCAATATTTTTTTACCTGTTGGTCCATCAGTTATACTTTTACAGTTTTACTTGTTTGGCGCGTTAACCATTACTCATATCATTTATGGAAAACTCATTTAATGTATGTTGTAGTCATTCATGATATGGACGATGCTGGCTTGATGGACAAGGGTGATTTTTCTTTTTACTTTTCATTTCAATCCTCTTAGTTTGAAACTTCTCAATTCAGTCCTCCATTAGAGTGCTGTTTACTTCTACCGTTAAGTCCCAAAGATTTTAATATTTAATTTTTATTTCAAAACGTTAATTGAAAAAAAAAATCTGGAATTTTTTTTTAATAAAAAAAATCCAACACGTGACTTGACCCTTATCTTAGGAACAAAAAACAAACCCAACCCACCAAAATCTCTAACTCGATAACTAAGATAAAAGAAAGAGAAAGAGATTGAGAGATCAGAGAAAAGAGCGAGAGATTAGGAGAGAGAGGTGGTGGTTCGGCTAATACTCGGTGGCTCCAGTTCAATCAAAGAGTAGACCAAGATATTAGCAGAAAGATAAAGTACTAAGTACCCTACACTACACACAGCAAACAACTCATAGTGAGATCAATAGACCCAAACTTTAGGATTGGATTTTTACTGAAGGAGTATGTTACTATGCAATCTCCCCAAACAAAAAGTTTAGAACTTTACGACGTGCTTCTAAATAGCGTCAAGGTTGCCTTCAAGTTATTCTTTATAGAGATGAAATTATGATCAAGATCGAGTTCAAGTTGAACGCCCTGTAATCTATTTGCAGTGCATCTGAATTGATGATGATATGGGTAAGAACCAAGAGATTTTGTGTGAGAAGTCTGAGATTGAAGTGGATTTGATATTGATATATCGGTTTGGGATTTTGGTGTGTGGGTTTATTTTTTTGTTCATTAGACGAGGGTCACAGGGCACGACTTTGGTTTTTTTTTTTTTTTTTTTGGTTTCTTTAATGAAGAAATAAATATTAAATATTTAAATCAGGCAAAAACAACGTGGTTTTGGGGGCTTAATGGTAGCAGTAAACGGCACCCTAACGGAGTATTAAGATGAAGAGTTTTGAAACGTGAGGGACCAAAATGAACAAATGCAAATTTAGAGGACTGAAATGAAACATTACGAAACTTAAAGAGTAGTTTTATGTTTTGGCATTTTTTCAATAGAAGAATCTTGCAAATTTTATTAAGGTATGCTAGCCAAATCGACTAAAATTATAGCTTGAATGTGTGGTGGAACTTAACATTCTCCAACCTCACCAAAAAATGATTAATATGTGAGCAACAAAATTCACTTGGCTTCGAGTATGGGAAAAAATAAATTTATCAAAGGATCTTGACATTAGTTTTGTTTCGTCGATGAGATAACCAAAGGAAGGAAGACAATTATCTTCACATATCAAAGACTTGAAGATTACTTCATAATCTCCTTCTATATAATAATGAAAGAGGTGGTGGAGTGGGCGTGTTTTAAATACTAAGAGTGTGTTTGGTAATAGTTTCCAAGTAATGTTATTCAAAATTATGTGAAAACTGTAATTTAAAATGTGTTGTGAAAATATGTATTTAAAATATTCATAATGAAAAAAATGTGTTTGGTACCATGTTTCAAACAAAATATTTTAAAATGTAAAAAAAACATAATTGAGTATTTGGTATGTGTATGTATTTTTTTTAAAAAAGTGGTAACTTGCTGACATTACAATTATTTTATAAATATTTATTAGAGGAGAGAGAAAGTTGTTGGTCAACGAGAGAGAGAGAGAGAGAGAGAGAGAGAGATAAATATTTACAAAAATTCCATTGAGTGGTTCATAGTACCATGTAAGATACTTTGTTATCTAATTCGACCAGCTATCTACCTCAATTTGACTCTTTTCCTAAAGACACTATCTCTAAACAGATGCAAAGAAAGATGAATATCCTGTGGCATTCAAGGTGATAACTGTTAGACTGCAATAATATTAATACTATTTAACAATCATGTATTTCAGATTAATAATATGAAAAAATTGGAACATTTACAGCATATAAAAACTCACATACTCAAAACAAGAACAGCCATATATAGATCATTTACTTATGAACCCAAAAGATGAGTAAATGGATACTCAGGGGTTGTATATCCTTTAAAGGATTAGATAAAATAAAATTAAAAAAAAAAAATAATCAAATGGGCATAGAAAACCTTGCAAACTAACCAAGTTTTAGAAACAATTTCACAAACACAAAGAAAGCAAGAAACAAAAAATAAAATATATCCACACGCTACAAAAAAACTGGACTATCGTTGTGGTTTTTTTGAGGCAGGTGTAAAAACCGCCGCTATATGTCGTTTATTGCAGCATTTTTTGTGACAATTGCTGTACATAGGGTCTAATGCGATGTTTTTTAGGACTGCCGCTATAGGTATAGACTATTGTAGCGTCCTACAGCCGCGAGACATAAAACCGCCTCGATATATTTGTTTTAACGGTAGTAACGTAGATATAGTGGCGCTCTTGAAACCCACCACAATAAATACATCATTTTGCGTAGATGCTATAGCGGCGTCAGAGAAAAATGCCGCAATATGTGAGCAGTAGTGGCGTTTGTATGACTGCCGCAATAGGGACTTTTTTTGCGGTGTTTTTCCTTAGTTATAGCGGCAGGTTAAACCACCGCTATAGAACTTCTAAATCCCCGCTTCTCCCCAAATCTTCCCTCTATTTTATTTTTGCCTTTTCATTTTTGCCAAAAACATTGTATCTCTCTACCTCTCATTCATTGTATCTTTATCTCATTCACTTCAAAGACCCAAAATCCCAGCTCTCTCTCTCTAGCTCTTACTCTCCCTCGCAGACCCAAAATCCCACCCAAACACTATTTATCTTTTAAACCCTATCTCTCTCTCTCTCTCTCTCTCTCTCTCTCTCTCTCTCTCTCTCTCTCCTCACAGACCTAAAATTCCACCACGGTTGCCGCCTTCACAACAACCCCACCACCACCACCAAACCACGTCAACTCAGTGGCAACCCCAATCCACCTCGTCGGGGCCACCTAGCAACCCCAATCCACCTTGTTGTTGCCACCTCATTTCACTCCCAAAAACCAAATGCTCTCTTTGTAGGTTGTCTCGAACACTCTCTCTGTGATTAGGGTTTTTTTTTTTTTTTTGGTTTGAGTTGTTAGGTGTGTCCAAATGCATTATTATTGTTCGGTTTGTGTTTCATTGCTGACAATGTAGTGGAAAATAAAGGAAAATGGAGAGCTTGAAATTGATTTATTTTTTTTGTGCTTGGTTTGTGTTTGGTTGCTGAGAAAATGGTAGAAAGGAAAGGAAAATTAGAGGGAAATTAGCTCGGTTCAGAAGTCTAATTTTCACCCTCATTTCTTTGCATTTCCTTTTCTTCACTTTCTTCAGCTTAAACTAGGTAGCCAATTCTTCACTTTCTTCATTTTCTTTTCAAAACAAATTTGGTGTTTGATAGTTTATTTATTTTTAATTAAATTCTTTTGGTTTTATCTTAAAGGACTAAAATGAGATTTGGGTTTTGAATTTGATTAGCTTGGTTGAAGGGATATTGTACTAATCAATCCGTTACCTAAATACTTCGTGAAAATAGTGGTTCAATGGTGGTTTTTTATAATTTATTTTCATGTCTTAGAATAACGATTATAAAGTTGATTGCTCCATAATCTGATCTTCCAAAACCAAAACTACTATTTTCTTTATTAAAACTCTAATAGACGAATGAATTATTAGTGGAGGGCTATTTTTGTTATTGTTTTCCTCTTTTTTTTTTTTTACAAGTATTGTTGTTGTTAATAATAATTAGTTACATGCAGCATTATATTTCATTCATATTACATCTTTCTGCTTTTGTTTTTGTTTTTGATTCTTTTTTGTTATGTTATGTAATGTATCCAGCATTATATTTCATTCATATCAACTTGTTTTGTACTTGTCGTTGTGCTTATATACTTGTTTTTATTTTACACTTTGACAGTTAAAATGGCAAGGCGAAAAGCAAATTTGTGCACGCGTTCCAAGAGCATAATCGTGGAAGGAGCTTCTATAGAACATGTGGATGAAGAAATGAACCAAGAAATGCACGAAGCTTTTATGCAAGGTATGGGCTTTCAACTTGATATCAAATTTGCTATTAGTTTGCTTAAAAATTCTATTAAAAAGTAAATAAATAAAGGAGCGGCCTCTATGTCTTAGCCCCTGCCATTTATGTCTCATGATGGTTGTTGTTTATTTTTATATTTTTTGAAATGTGACAATTTTATTTGTTATGCCTGTATGCATGTTGAAACTCTCAAGTTCTATAGTTAGGTTCATGTTAATCATTTAATTGCTAATCAATACAATCATGCTCAAGTATGTTATTCAAAAAATAATAGTATCAATCATAGTTGCAAATTTAATAAGCAAAACACATATCCTTGCCTTCTCTCTAATCCACCTAGATAGTTGAATTTTATTTAAAAATTCTTAAGTTGAATTTAAACTGAAAATTTCGATTCCACTTTATTTAAACTAATGCTAATTTCTTAAGTTGAATTTTCTAATATTATGACCCACCATCTACTAACTAGTAAACAAGATGATAAAGAAAGAAAAGACCTTTGTTTACAATTTATTTTATTATTATTTTTTTTTGGGTTCTCATTGTTTATCTTTGTATTTGTGTGTTTTTAGATAAATGAGCTATCTGTAATGAGAAATCCTTTGTATGTAGCAAATGTGAGGGTCTTTTTGGGTTGGTTTGCTTTTACTTAATCTTTGTTGGGTTCTGATTGTTTAGAGAGATATTTATCTACAGCTAGTTTGTACTGTATGTGAAATTCTCATTGTATCATTTCCAAGCAATTTCACCTATAAAAAATTGCGATAATGCTTATCTGGGTGCCTTTTATTTTTATTGGGTTTTCATTGTTTATCTTTATATTTGTGTGTTTTTAGTGAATTTAACCATTTTTGAAGATTCTAGAATGTATGAGAACTAAACTTAAAGCGACATAGTCCAACACGTGCTTCTCTTCATCCAAAACCACATTTCATTCAAATTATGTTACAAAGTGATCGATCTGATGTGAACTCTAAATAAGCTTTATATATTTAATTTCATATATATATATATATATGTACTTGCTTTAACGATATTGTCTCCTTTAAATTTCAGAAGTGCAGCCACCTGTATGTGTCACTCGCGAGCCAAGCAAGTACTTGGAGGTTTGGGATCTTCCCGACGACCAAGTAATTGAGTTGCCTCTAAATAGTATGTATCAACTGGTTGATGAAGGGGCGAGGGCTTTCACTGGTTTCTTGGGGACAATTGCGCGAAAACCCCACATGTGCCCAATAAGATATCTGGATTGGAGAGACATGCCAAAAGAACTTAAAGAAAAGTGTTGGCATCTTGTAGAGGTAAACCAAGAACTTATAATACTTGTAATTATGGCATTTTAGCATGCTTGATGCAGTTCTAATTCTAACTTAACTATTGATTGTAAATTGCTAACTCAACTATTTGATTGTAGCGAAAATACGCTGTCCCTACTAATCCTATTGCATATGCGGGGTTGAAGACATTTACCTTACAAGAAATTGGAAAGGCTTGGAGGGATCACAAGTGTAGGTTGAAAATGGCTCATTATATATCGCATTCAAGAAACAAAGCACAGGTAATGAGCAATCGACCCAAGGGATGCATACCAGAAGATTGGGATGTTCTTGTTGACCATTGGTATACTGAGGATGCAGTAGTATGTTCTTTTTATTATTTTTTTTAAGATGTGCGTAATCTATGTTTTTGGTTTTCATTACTGCCATGTTGTAAATGTGATGGTTATTTCTGCCCAAAGAATAGACTTTTCTTTATGAACAGTATACTTTCCTATCAAGTCATTGTTAACATTGTCATGATTCATTAAGTTTCTCCATTGGAACCAATTTGCCTATAATTTTCAATATCTCTCTTCATTAGCTTAAAAATGAAATGTGGGTGAGAGCTTATATTATATGTACCAACAAAAATGTTGTAGATAACATTACAAAAACAAACTGAACCTCCAACTGCCTTACATGTCTTACCCTTTTTTTTTTAGTTATTTTTTCAAAACTACCCTCTTGAGCTTATCAAAGATTTTGTCTTGTTATTCTGATGGTATTCTTTGACTCCATAATTTTGTAAATTGAGTCAAAGAAGAATAGGGATCATCGTTCTAAACAGGAGGACTTACATACTAGTGGTTCATGAAGCTTTGCAGTGCACGCTGCAAAGAAGGTAATAATTATTATGACTAATTTTTAAATGATTTGACTTATCTTAAGTTTATGTGAAACCAATATTCATCACTACATAAATATGCTATTCATATTGCAGGCAAAAGAGGATGGATGTCCTGTAGAGCGTGTATCATCATATTCAATACTGGATACTCGTAAATATGGATCTGCAGTTAATGAAGTAGTGCAAGAAAAAATGGTGAGTAATCCCTTGCAAATCTGGTTCCTATGTATGGAAAAGTTCTTCTATTCAATATGCAACTTTTACAATTGTAGGTGCATGTGAAAAAATATAACTGGGAATTTTTTTGGTGGTTGGCAGCTTAAGTGATGGAGTTTAGTTTCGATAAGCAATCTTTTCTCTCCCCCTTGTTTTCTATATTCTCTCATTCAATCATATGAATTATGAGGATATTTTCCCTATTGTTTTCTAATATTGGGAAATATATGGTTTTTTTAGGATTTTGTTTCCTTGAGGATTATAAATTTCAGTCTCACTCAACCGAGGGTTTGGAAGTTCCATTGAAATTCTTGTCCAATTGTCCTGCTTTCTTGTTTGACTTTATTTATTCTATTTTGGCAAGCTTATATCTTATTTGTATGTGGCAATGCCTTTTATTAGTGTGGGTAGTTCCTATGGTGATTTTTGCATGAGTTGTGCTTTGAATTTGCATGATAGTCAATGGTGATTTATTTTCATTGGTATGCATTAGCAAAGTTCTCATAAATTGTGTGGGTGTACTGCTTGTCTGACTATGTATGTTGAATTTTTGTTTTCCTTTTGTCAATTTTGAATTTATTGATGAGAACTTAATGGTTTTTAATTTATTGGAATCTCAATAACTTTAAATATCTGCAGCATGGTCTGCTCTTTGAGGTGTGACTTCAATGAATTCTCTTTTAAATTTTATAAAATTTCCCCCCACCCTATACCCCATATGTGCATAGTTGCTAAATTTCTTTTTTGGTGTTTGAATTTACCAATAATCAGAATTTCAAAACAAGATTGGGCTTCCCTTGAATGTTAGTGCTATGGTTATTACCTTTACTAATTAGTAATTATTGCTATGCTTTGTTGGCTAAAGCAGTAAAGCTACTCTTGACCTAGAAGGTAGGCTTCACGTACCGGAGTCCGTAGGTGACTCTTCCCTACTTTCTCAAGTTCTCAACAATCTTGGCTTTGTCAATCTTTTCTACATTTGCATATTATTACTCTTGATTCGAAGTTGAGTAATAGATAAATAAGGAGGTTTTTTTGTTTATTTTATGACTACTTTAGTTGGTTAGGGTTTGATTATTATTCTAAGGACTTCACAATATTCTATCACTAACATCAGCACATATAGTTTTAACTAAGCTTTCATCTCCACAAAGTTTACCATTGCTTCCTGTATTCTTTCAATCCATATATGGTATATAAGAGAATTTCATTTCATCAATGACAGATGAAATGAAATTCTTTAGAGAGGACAGCAAGTATTAATTTAGTTCATCTCTCATCTTTATTAATAGTATCTTGTATTGCTATAGAGAGGATAGATTTTGGCTGCATCTTATTGTATTCATTACATTGTGTATGCTTCTCAATATAATTTTTGTTGTCTTCAATCAAATGATGTTGCTAATTTCTAATTATTTTGTTTTGATCAAACCCAAATATCTGGATAAAATGAAGGAGTTGTTTGCTGAATCTTTGAATGAACTGCAATCAAATGACACAAGAGGTAGTATTGTATAGGCATTGGACGATGTGTTTGCCAAAGTGATGGGTAAGGAGCACAAAGGCCGTATTCGTGGGGTAGGTTTTGGTCCAAGCCTAAGTAGCCTAAGTAGAAAGAGTGCTCTCACGGACCTTCAAATATGATCAAGTCAATCAAGGGATGACGAAGTTGCACAACTGAAGGCTTCCTTGGCTGAGATGCAAGAGAAATTGTCCGCTTTTGATGAAATGAAGGAAAGACTTGGCCAATTCAAAGAGATGGAGCAAAGAATGGCTCACATGCTTCAATAAGTGAAACAAATAACTTCACAATACAGTCAAGTTGGCATTAATGATTTTGATTTTGGGGTTTCTAATGGTTAGTTTGTGTTTTTGAGCTTTCTTTCTAAGCTACATGATTTATACTTGCCAATTTTAAGGTAATATATAACTTAGTGAGGACTTTGGGCTGAATGGTTTGTCTGGGCTGTTGAAAAATATTAAAAGTGAGTTGATTAGCTCTTGGGCTAATTAGCACTTGGACTGATTAGCACTTTAATTAGCATTAGATATTGGATAGTCATTAGTATTGCCTCAGGACTTACTTCTTGGACATTTATAGCTAAGTTTGTGCCATTGCTAGTGCTAATTTTATTAGCGTACTTGCTATACAAGACCATTTCTAGCAGATCCTGTAAAGGGACTTGGAAGTACGTGATCATGGGAACCATTGCTAGTGCTGGTTTCTAATGTCATTGGCATAAATTGCATCCCTCAAATATTTACACAATTGGGTTCTTCTATATGCCATTTGTATTGAAATTCTTCTATATTCTGATGTTGAGTTAATTGAGTTAAGTAAAGGTGGACAATGAGGTCAACCAATGGGATGCTGTGTAATTGGCAAGTGCAAAGTTTTTGTAGCTTAGCGTAGCTTTGTCAAACACTTGAATTGTTGAATTGTTGGGACAAGAGCTGATTGTATTAGGCCTATGTTTTAGAAAACCTTTTTTATAAGATGATGGGAATGTAGGCCTCTGGCTTTCGCCTTCTCTTCTTTATTTGAGTATCTGCCACTGTAGACATTTTGTTGTTTCATTTTTCATATACCACTTGCATTGGAATTCAGTTTATGGATGCATGGTTATAATTTAAGCAGGGTTTGTTCTTTAGGTTGCATACTATTTTCAAAATTTGAGTTTTGCCCATTTATGTTTTTCCTTGTAGAAATTGAGTTTATACTCTAAGATGTTTGATAGTTGTATTGTAATTTCCATATTGTAGTTGCAGCCTTTGAAACTCCAAATTTCTCTTGTAATGCTCATGCATTAAGCAATTTTGGAGTCCAATATTTGATATCGTTGTGTCCTAATTATTGCCTTTTTTTTTTTTGGATGCAGGACGTTTTTTCGATCCTACAATCCCCAGCTCTCCAAATATCATCAGCTACATCCCATCAACCAGGCAATTTATAAATTTTATGTTGAGGACATTTAGTGTACAAAGCACCACATTTGAACAAACACATTTTTTTGCAAATGTTGAAAAGTTAATTTGAAACACTTTGAAACTTTGATTATGGTATTAGTTTAATTTAAGTGTTGAAGGATTTTCTGTGTACGAAGGACCACATCCTTCTTTTGTTAATTTTATGATGATAGTTATAGACAATGTATGTAGTTGATATAATGTTGTGTACAAAGGACCACATCTTTTCTGTTGTTATGTATTTGATAATTGATGTTAATATTACGTTAGTTTGGAGACATTTTTGGTGTTGTTAATTAGTTACATTTATGGTATTGTGTTAATTAGTTACAGGTTCATTGTAACAGGTTTGTAAAAAAATATAGTGGTTTTAATACAGGCTGGGGGAAAAAAAAAACTCTATAGCGGCGGTAAAAAAGCGCTGCTAAAGGTGCATATATTATGATTTAAATGATGCCCTATAGTGGCATTTTTTCCCACCGCTAAAAAGTTTACACATATAGCGGCATTTCTCACCGCTGCTAAAAGTTCAATAAGCTCATTTTATTTGGTTCCCTATAGCAGCACTTAATGCTTGCCGCTACAGGTGGACACCAATAGTGGCAGGCATAACCCACCGCTAAAAGTCAATTGACACGAATTCTGACAGCATATGGCAGCGGTTTTCTGCCCGCCGCAAAAAACTAAAAAGGCCACTAAAAAGTGCATTTATAACGGCGTTTTTTATTACTACCGCAATAGAGCTATTGCGGTAGTGCAAGGCTGGCTGGTGGAACCGCCGTAATAGCCTCCACCGCAATAGGCAAAATGGACCTTTAGCGGCGGTTTTTTGGACTTTTGTGGCGGTTTTGGCCTGCCGCAATAGTCCAGTTTTTTTTGTAGTAACACTAGTTAGGAAGTTTTAACAAAACCATGAATTTATAAATTTTTTTATCGGGTTATTAATTAATAACCCAGTTAAAATTTTTTTAAGAGATCTTAATTAAACCCAAAAATTAAAAAGAAAAAAAAAAATGTAGTCAAATATATATTGAACGCACAGATTTGGCAACTAGGAAGCAAAGAATGAAGAAAAGTGAGTTGCTTCTGAAAATCAACCTCAGAACTTTTATCGGTGGAGAGCATATCGATATATCATAGTTATATATTATCCTTTCTTTACATATAGGTTGTATATTGTAGCAAGGAGTCGTTCTGGCAATAGTCAATATTATGGTAGGTAATTCGTTTCTAGTTAGTACACAACTCACACACCTATGTAGCAAAATTGAAATTGCGAACCATATGTTATATATTGTCGTATTTATATAAATATAATAATTTATAATAATTAAAAAAAACATAAGAATTTTTTTTTTTGAAGTAATGCATAGTATCATTTAATTTGTTAATATATTTGTTATATAAATTGTCTTTATAATTAGTAATGTTTCATTCTTGACCAACAAGATGCATGTAGCCCAATGGTTTGTGTGCTAAGATGTTATCTTACCAGGTTAGAGCAGGTCCTAGTCCTGCTGCCAGCAGCATATTTTCATCAAATTTTACGAAAATACTGAGATGATTGAACCATGAAATATAAAACCAGCCCAAGGGCCGGTTCCCAGTTAACCCAATTGGATTGTTTGGTTCGGTCTAAGTTTCAAAACACTACACAGTTGTAGTTTATATAGGTACGTTTATAGTAAAAAATTTTAATTTTTGTTTTGTTGTGATTTTATTATTTTTTTGGTAATTATGATGCAGAGTTCTTAAGTTCATACTCATGAAATTATTTTTAAAAAAGAGCATTTCAATTATTATGTGAAGATTTTCAAGCCACATGCTCATATCTATATATCTTATATATGGGAAAGATTATGTGGCTTCTTACAAAATTCAACTATGGATATCAAAATAAAATTGCTGAACTTTCCCATGCATAGTATATGTTAGCAGGGATGGAACCAAAACTTTGAGTTAAGGGGGGCGGCTTTACTGTTGGTTGTGTACAGCAGTTTCAACATTTAACTCTATTATTACTTAGCTGCTGAGTTTTTTTTTTTTTTTTAGGTAAGAATAAAATTATTTTTGTTTAGAATTTTTTAAAGGGTAGGGTTGTTTATTTTAAATAAAATTGGTTCATTGAGCTTAATTTTTTGTATTTCTAGTTTTACTATTTGTAATTTTTGTTGTTGAGCTTTTTTTTTTTTTTTTTGGGCTTGTATTATTTTAGATTTTAGATCTATAAATTTTTTTATTGTCACTAAAATGAGGAAAATACTAGCACTACAAACTTTTTTATAAATTATTGATGTGATAAGTGGTTACTAATAAGTAAAAAAAATGATGTGAGTGATGGGCCCATTTGCGAACCAATAAGAATTTACTACCAAAACAGTTTGTAAAAATGTTGTAAAAAAGTTTGTGAGTATAGCATTACTCTTAAAAGAATCAATGATGTTGTTTCAGGGAAAAAATGTAATTTTATAGAATAAAATTACTAAAATTAGTACACATATATATAATAATATATTTTTAAAAAAATTGGGGGGCCCATTGCCCCCCCTAGTCCAAAGGCAGCTACGTCCCTGTAGGTTAGCGACTAATTATACAAATAAGGGGACTGTCTCATTCGAACTATGTTTAGGTGGAATTTTTTATAATCTTAGAATTGTAATTAAAGTGTTTTGTTGTCTATCCTGTGCAAGTAATATGATTAGGGAAAGAAAAAAAAAAAAAAAAGATCGTACATTTTCCAGATTTTGTGATCTAATATATTGGCCGTCCCTTCATTCTGAGTGTATATTGCTTTGTTTCTGTGCTTGGAAAGCTAAAAGAATTATTACATTGTGTGATAAACCATCCTAAAACTCCCTAGTTAAAAAAGAAAGGAGAGGATTTTACCAAAATTAATGTCTCTTTTTTAAATAATCGTAAAAATTTTAGGCACTTATGAATGTTATCAATAAATTCTATATTGAACTTAATCACTATTTTTTAAATTGGCAAGCACGTGCTTTGCACGTGCGTCCCAAATTAGTAAGGATATAAAATATCAAGAAACATTCAAAATTTAGCAGAAAATATGGTAAAAAAAAAATCATTGCATTGTAGTCGACACATATTTTAAATAATTGCTACCTCTTTAAAGAACAAAAACAGAATAATAATCTGACCTACAAGGCAACAAGCCTCCAGGATTGGAGTAGGCAGATTATGCATATTACAATGGAAACTAAACTAACTTTAAGTGAAGATGAGTCATGATAAATCATGAGTCTTAAACCTTTTTTTGTGAGGAGTCCTGGTCCGTATAGTCATTTTTCTCCTTTGACAGATATTAGACTCTCCACGTAAGTAATCATTTGCAACGATTTTGGTTCTCCACCAATTTGAAGATTAGTCATTTCTTGGGTAGAGAGGTTATACAAGAGTAATTTCCCTTCAATATTTTCCAAAAACATGCTATTATTCTTCAGAAATCCTAATGGTTTTTCATTTCTTATTAGAGGTCCAACAGTGAATAGCCTAGTCCATGACTCCCTAACACCAAATTCTAGAAACGACCATATATGAAAAAAACTCTCCAACCATTCTATATCTTCTATAAAAATAACTAGAGAAACCAATTCATTTAACAAGAAAAACCTTCTTTGACTATAATGGTGACACCCAATAGCACGCACTATTATCCGATAGAGTTGTTAGAAATAAATCATTGCTCATATCAAATGATAAAGTGGACGGAATGCATTTATCACTATGGCCTGCCCACCAGGGCTGGCTCTAGAGGTGATGCAATTGATGCAATCGCTTAAGGCCTCCAAATAAAAGAAGGCCCCATTTGTAAAAAAAAAAAATTATATATAATATATTTATTTATTTATTTAAATTAAAAAAATTTTAAGCACTTTTATTGGTTAATAAAATGCATTAAAAATGCCCTATTGTATCCTAAAATGAAGACTGAGTCTTCTATTTATTTTTAGTTTATTTCACACTTAGATGTTTGATGGGATGGGATCATGGGACACGTGACATATTTTTGCACTCCACCACTACTCCTATAAGTCTTACAATGACACGTTTTTGCTATGAATTTTCTGCCACATGACACACTGCTTCTGCCATGATGGCAATTGATAGGATAGGACAAGTTTTTTATTTAAAGCTTAGCAATTGGTGGAGTACAGCTAGGTGCTAAATGTTTCTCACCTTTTCTTTTCTTTTTTCTTTTTTAATTTTTAATTTGACAATTTATCTATTATTATAAATTATTATATCAATTAATAATTTGATGTGTATCATATCAACTCATTTGTATTATAGTGATACTAATTTATTAAATCAAGTATTAAATTAATTTTTATTTGTGCAAGTTTAAACTTTAAAGTGGTCACGACTTTAGATAAATTGCAATAATCAAGTTCTATTGTCAATTGAAAAAAAAATGTTAGTGGAACTTAAATACAAAAACTTAATTAGTAATTTTGCATCTCAAAAAAAGCAAGAAAAATATATTTTAAATAAAAAATTCAATATATATATATTATTTGATTAATATTTAATTATAAAAAGGCTTTATTTAAAATTTTTGCCTAAGGCCCCAAAAATTATTGAGCCGGCCCTGCTGCCCACCATGAAAGCATCCCTTTCGTGTATGTCCTATGACAAAGATAGTTTAAAGTATTACTTGGCACGCATGCATGAACCTTTCTCCATGACATAGAATTTAGGGTGGTCACAGGATTACCTTGACTTAAAAAAAAAATTATTATGTATAAATTTTAAAATTTATGATTTTTTTTTATCGTTAAAAAAAAAAAAATTGTGATCGCCCTAAATTATTTTTAGGCCCAACATAATTAAACTTTGGACAAAATTTGGCAACAAGTTTGGTTGTAGACTAAAACTACAACTCTATTCAATATTTTTTTTTATTAGATATGAATTTTAATGAATAAATCATTTAATTACATTTTCTTCTTATATCCTTCATACTTGTAAAATTTTAAAAAGTTTAAAGATCAATAACTATGTTGTCAATCAAATGTTTAAATTTTGAGTTTTTATAGTTTAAATTATACATAAAAAATAAGTTTATGGATCGAATGGTAAATAACATCCGATTGATATGAAATTTGACATGTGTTTTAAGAACATAGAAAACATGCAATTCAATGGTTAGATTTTTAAAATATGTAGCAATGCTAATTTGTTTAGTGAGAGTTGTAGTCTAAGTTTGTTGCAAAACTTTAGCTCCCTTAACAATATATTAGATCCTTACAAATAAAAAGAAAAATACTAAGAAAAATTTTATTTAACTAAACTTTTGAAGAGAAGTAGCTTGTTACATTGATAATGAGATTATCATATAATGATTTTAAAATAAGAAAATTTGTAGAAGGAAATTGTAAGATTTTATGTGTTTGTGATTTTAACGGATATTAACAGAGGTGTTGATTTAACAGTCATGAGAATTTTTCCCATTTTCTTTTTTAAGAAGAACTTGAAAATTCTTTAAAGGCATGACTAGCCAAATCGGCTAAAATTACAGCTTGAATATGTGGGGGAAACATCGTCCCTCTACATTGAAAAGTCACCGGTATATCTAGTAAGGTTTGTGAGAAATTTTCTTGTTTCCTAGTATGGGAAAAAAAATCTTTATCATAGGATGCTAACATCAATTTAGCTTCATCGATAAGATGATCAAAGGAAGCAAAAGAAATATCTTTCACATATCAAAGGCTTGAAAATTACTTTAGAATCGCCTTCTATAATAATGGAAGAGGCACCAATAATATCCCTAGCAAAGAGTAGGCCTTTCACTAGAACTACTACTTTGACTTCATTCACAAATTATTAGAAATAAATGAGAGATATTACCCTACATTTCCTTGTAAATTACATAATAATGATTTCACCAAAAGAGGTGGCGGAGGTAATGCATGGACCAAATCACTATCTTGAGACAAATCATGTCATTTATGGTTTACTTGATGTAGTTAGACAAATAATTCCTATACGTTGTTTCCAAGATACAATAATCTAGCCACCTTTGTTGATTATCCTTACGAGTCTACACTGCAAATCTCAAATTCACAAGCAAACAACTATAGTCCGTTTGGAAACAGTTTATTTAGCTGAAATTGAAATTTTTTGTTAAAAGTACTATAGATAAAATTAAAAGGTAGCTGAAATAGTACAGTAGAATCTATGAATAATACCAAAAAGTATAATGAGACCCATAAATAGTACCAAAAATAAGCTAAATAGTAAAAAAAAAAAAAAAAACTAGCTTTTTAAGCCAATGCCAAATGAACACGAGAAATAGATTTTCTAAAAAGGATTCATGTAAAACATATATATATATATATATATATATTTTTTTTTTTTTTCTTTTTTCTTTTTTTATGTGGTGGTAATTTGCACAGGACGTCAGAGGAACAGCCAAAGGAATGGCAAACATATGAGCTAATATAATTTTTTTGTTTGAAGAAGATGGAGTAGTATAAATTGGAAAAGAGTCTTAGAAAAGATTATCATAAGAACCCTATTGGAAAAGTGGTTTGGTTATGGAGAAGGTGTTTATTGATGAAGTTTTGGCCAGTAATGAGGACATACCATGATTTACAGACACCCTTGAATCATAATAAAGACATCGCTTGTCGCCATAGCAAAATTTGTATCACCAAGTCTTTAGAAGGCATTTTTTTTTTTTTTTTGAAACTGGACTCAAACTTTCATTTAACTCAAAGAAGCATCAGAGTTTACAAACTCATAAGCAAATGATGGAACCTCTTCCATCCAAAATAAATCAGAATTTACATGTTGGGCATATCTAGCAAGCTCATGTGCCACCTTATTTCCATTTCTCTTAGTGCAGCTCACAGAAGACCACTCCAACACACCCATCAGATGTCGAATATCTTCAACAATAAGCCTAAGAGCTAACCGGTTATCCTTGACTGAAACAATACTCCTTATAGCGTTAATACTATCCCCTTCCACTATCAGACCTGTAAAGCCAGCGTCTGTGGCAAACTCCATCGCCTTACGACAAGCGAGCAATTCTGCCTCCTCACTGCATTGAATAGCCGGGCCCTTCGCTGTCATCGATGCCATAACTTCCCCCCTTTAGTTTCTGATCACAGCACCAAACCCAGAACTGGTGTTATTCGCAAACACGGCTACGTCGAAATTTAGCTTAAACACGGATTGAGGCGGCGGTATCCACCTGGTTCCATCGTTCTGCATAATTTGGCAAGCCGCACCGTGCACTGCATCAGCTTGTAAGCTCTCTTGCGATCGTTGGAATTCCTCAAGTAGTTCGGCAGCTCTCCTATTCAAACAACCTGGTTCTAGAAATTGTCCTCCATGCACCACCCTGTTCTGCTGATTCTAGATCAACCATGCCTGCATAAGCTCCACCTCTATTTTCTCCAACGATCCAGCAGATACTCCAATAAAGCTACAAAATCTGTTTGCCCAATCCCACATTTTTGCAAGGCCTTAGTACTACCATGCCAAATATCTTGAGCAGCTTTGCACTCCCATAACACATGAATGGTAGATTCTTGAAAACTAGAGCAAAACGGACACAAATCTTCTGACAAAACCCGTTTCTTCTTTAGGTTCCTTCTGGTTGGGAGAATATCATGACATGCTCGCCACCCAAACACCTTTATCTTGTTGCGGATCCTTAATCTCCATAAAACAGCCCACACCCTATTAACCCCACCACTTGAGGATGGTTCAACCCATTCTTCCTTCTTCAATAGAGATCGTGCAACCCTGTATGCAGACTTTACTGTGTAGTTGCCATCCTTGCTATGCTTCCAATATATTGAATCTGGTACTTGCTTTTGACTTAGTGGAATACTACATATAGTTTCCCCTTCTTCTCTATTAAAATTAGCCATAATAACATCTCTCCTCCACACATGGAGGTCTTGGTTAATCAAGCTTAAAACCCATACATCCTCATCACCATCCCTAACTGAAAAAAGAGGCTTATTTGTGGGGTAATTTGGAATCCACCTATCTCTGTATACATTAACAGAGAGTCCATCACCCACCCACCAACAATGTCCAGTTTTTAAAATAGGTAGGGCTGCCACTAAACTCCTCCACACAAAAGAACAATTAGGTGACTCTATGGCCTCAAGTATTGAAGTTCTAGGAAAATACCTTGCTTTAAAGCACTGATATAGAAGAGAAGTTGTGTCCTTTAATAGCCTCCACCCTTGTTTGGCCAACATGGCTAAATTAAATGATCTAAGATCCCGAAACCCCATGCCGCCATCTTTCTTAGACAAGGTCAATTTATCCCAACTCTTCCAATGAATTTTCCTTTCCTTCCCAACTTGACCCCACCAAAAACTAGCACATAAAGCATCAAGCTCATCACATAATTTCGATGGAAGCTGAAAAACACTCATTGTATACGTTGGGATAGACTGAGCTACCGCCTTGATGAGAACTACCTTCCCAGCCCTAGAAAGCATTATCCCCTTCCAACCTTGTAACTTCTTCCACACCCTATCTTTAATAAAAGAAAAAGTATGGTATTTTGCTCTTCCAATTAAAGTAGGCAAGCCGAAATATGATTCAAAAACGCGATAGTTCCTTTACTCCAAGAATCCCCAAAGCCTCTTGTTTTTGGCGGTCAGTGGTATTATTATGGAAATACACTGAAGACTTTTCCAAATTTATGCACTGCCCAGAAGCATTAGCATAAATTCGAATAATCTCTACAATAGAATGAATTTCAGCTGGTGAAGCCCTGCTAAAAATCAATGAGTCATCTGCAAAGAAAAGATTAGTAATCTTTGGTGCATTTCTACAAATAGTTACCCCATGCAAACTACCATCTATCTCCGCCCTGGCTAGTAAAGAAGTAAACCCTTTTGTGTATAACAGAAATAGGTATGGGGAAAGAGGATCTCCCTGACGAATTCCTCTAGAAGGCAATACATTACCATACGGCCTCCCATTCACAAGAATAGAGAATGACGTCATAGTGACACAACTCATCACCCTTTTTATCCAAGTCACAGGAAAACCAAGCCGCTGCATAACCCCCTGAAGGAATGTCCACTCCACCCTATCATAAGCTTTACTCACATCAAGCTTCAAGGCCATATAACCTTTCTTCCCTTTCTTCCTGCAGTGCATATTGTGCAATGTTTCGTATGCTAGCAACACATTATCAGTAATAAGATGGCCAGGAACAAACGCACTCTGAGTGGGAGCTATAATATTAGGTAGAACCTGCTTCAGTTTATTGGCTAATACTTTAGAGATAATTTTGTAGATCACATTACAAAGGCTTATAGGCCTAAAATCAGACATTTTCTTCGGATTCTTTACTTTAGGAATAAGCACAATGTAAGTATGATTAATATCAGGCAACATCTGACCATTATTCAGGAAATCCAACACCACATCAACTACAGAGTCACCCACAATATGCCAAAATCTTTGATAAAATAGAGCATTCATACCATCAGGTCCAGGTGCCTTTGTTGGTCTCGTTTGGAACATCGTTATTTTAACTTCTTCAGCACTAAACTCACTGGACAGGGCATCTTACATATCAGGTGTCACCTTCCTAAGGACTGTATTAAGACATTCCTCCATCTAATCACATTTACCTACACAAACTAATTGTCAAAGTAATCAATAGCCACACTTGCTATATCTTCCACCTTATCCACCCAATTCCCTTGCGCACATTGGATACCCTTAATATGGTTTTGCCTTCTTCTTTGGGATGCTTTTGAGTGAAAATATTTAGTGTTCTTATCTCCATGTTTAAGCCACGAGATCCTAGACTGTTATGCCCAGTAAAATTCCTACTTTAAAAGCAAGTCATTTAACTGTTTGCTGACACTCAAAAATTCGGCCTTGGATTCTTCAGTCACCACGTCAGCACTATTTAGTACTTGAAGCTTGTTTTGAAAATTTTTAATAGCAGCTTCATTCGGATCTGATTTGGAAGAACCCCATACTTGTAATTCCTTACCACAAAACTTGTTCTTCTCCTTGATTGAAGCCAAACCCGACTCTCCCCCTTCCACCAGTTCCCAAGCATCCTTCACCACAGCACCACAATCCTCCTATAGTACCCAAGATTCTTTAAATTTAAATCCTTTGTGAAATTTCTGCTAATTCTTCTGAGCACTCTTCACATGTACCAAAACTGGCAAATGATCTGATGCATGGGGTGGAAGATGAGAAACTGTAGAGAACTGAAACTTATCTTGCCACCCCAAGGTTGCCACCGCCCGATCAAGTCTCAACTTAGTATTAGCCTCACCAGGCCTCTTATTAGACCACGTGTAAGTATAACCTCTATACCCCAAATCCTTAAGCCCACAAGAGTCCAAAATACTTCTGAATGCATCAATCTCTGCTGAAATAGGTGGCCTTAAACTTAATTTCTCCGCACTATTTAGAATTGCATTAAAATCTCCTGCACAAAGCCATGCCTCATTAACAAAACTTCCCAAATATTCTAGCAACTTCCAAGACTTTCCTTTATGCTGAGCCTCAGGCCATCCATAAATCCAGTAAAAAACCATACAAAACCATCCTCTTCAGTCACCTTCATCAGAATATGATTAGGCGAATAATTAATCAAGTCCATCTCTACCTCATTCTTCCATAATAAGGCTAATCCACCTCCTGCATTTGGCTTTTTAACTATAATTTTATTCTGAAAAGGCAATTCTCCATACAAATTTTCAAATCCTTCTTTATCCAGTTGAGTTTCCATAAGGAAACACACAGTGGGAGCTTGTTTTCTCACAATTTTGTGAAGGTTTCGACCTGTCCAAGGGTTCCCAAGCCCTTGGCAGTTCCAACATAATATCCTCATTGCTCTCGACAAGGGTGGTCATCCACCCTCGCCGCTTTTTTAACAATAGTAGCTTCCACATTCTCTAACTTCCCCCTCTTAACTCATAACTCCTCTCCCTGACTGTTCTAGTTTATACCAAATTCCAACGGGATGTGTCTTTTACCTATTGATGGCATCAAAATCTTTTGTAATCCTCCCAGCCCAAAATCCATCCTATTGAGTCTAGTCCAAGATGACTTGGGCTTTATGAAATTCGGCCCAGCTGAAAGTACACCTTTACTGTTATCAGAGGCACTCAACTCCATCATGTGACTCTCACCAGCCTTCCCATCCAATCCCCTAGTTAGCACGTCATCCTCTTGTGCCGTGATGTCCTTCAATGCAGCAACTGAATTATGCACATCATCAATACACCTTGCCACGTAATTTGCATGGCCTATCTCCTCGCCATCACATTCCTGAAATTGCGGAATATTTCCTAGGAACTCGGACTCTCCATCATCGACAATACGAGGGTTTCTACTTAGCCGTTTCTCCGCCGTCACAGCCATATCCCGTTGCATCCTAGCTTCAGATCTGTCCTCTTCGGACCTGTAAAAATCAGCATCATACTTGTGGTCACCACCCTTTGAACTATTTTTTGGCCCCCCATGTTTCTCTGTAAACGAATTTGCTCTCGAACGTCCCCCCATCGCTTTTAGGAAATCACCATATTGATACTCGGCCATACCTCCATTCTTAATCATAGCAAAGTGTGCTGCACAGTTTTTGATGTCATGTCCAAGCATTCCACAATAATGACAAAACATCAGCAGTCATTCATATTTAAACTTCACACAGTGTCTTTCTCCATCAGTTCCCACAATAAAACTTCCCTTGCGAATAGGCTTCGAGATAGGTAATTCAACCCGCACCCTCATAAAATAGCGTAACTCATCTTGCCCTCGTCTCTACTCTACTTCCACAACAACCCCCAGTCTACTTCCCAATTCCTTAGCCACCTGTGAAGAAAACATGTTCAACGGCGCTCCCCAGATCTGAACCCAGAGAGTGGCCATCTCCATCCGAATATTCCCAACTGTCATGCCTTTACTCCAATGCTTGAGCATCAATAATTGGTTATCAAAGGACCACAACCCTCCTTGTAAAATTCTGTTTAGATCAAATTCAGAATTAAATTTGAACTGAAATAGATTCGGCCCTACCTCTGTGATTCGCAGTCTGTCTTCCAGCCCCCAAGCCCTTCTCATGGTATTCTTTGTTGCTCTCTTGTTAAAGGATTTGCACGTCAAAAACTTACCCATCAAACTTAGAGTACAATCCTCAATGGCTTCCAAGCTTCCTTCATCAGAGATAGAAATCACTTCCTCCTCTTCCGTAGTCAACTTCATGTTTTCCAAACTATCAATAACATCCTTAGCCATGGTAGATTTGTAGCACTCACTCAACTAAACTCTGAAAAAGATAAAAAGATGCCCTAGACCTAGGTCAAGGGAGGGAGAAACTCGTATGCACGAGAGAGAAAACTCCACAGGGGAGAGAAAAAATCGTCTTTAAAAAGTATTTTATTAGTCATCAATACAGTGTTTCTTCCTTTCCTGGGTTACAAAGAGGAAAATGAATGATCAACAAACATAGAGATGAGAAACTATTTGGTCTTGGGAGATTGAGTTTTTGTTTAGACTAGTCATTAACTCATGCATAGATAGTTTAACAAAATTGATATATTTCACTTTACTTGAAGGTACAATCCCTTGAAAATGAATGATCATCATTAATTTCAATTCAAAATAAAGGCTGAAAATATATTTAAAGAGGTTGATCAAATATACAACACTCAAGCCATCATAATGATTAAACTATCTTCAAGCAATACTGAGAGTATATTTTTCTTAATATTTAATGTATGCCTAGGAAACTTGTGAAGCATTTTCATATTATCTAATTAAAATAAATTTATATGACAACATAAATAAAAAGATATGAGAGTTAATATGGAAAATAAAGCGTTAGTAAAATGTTTGATCTCACATTAAAAATGAGAGAGACTTTTTTATTTTATTTTTAATTGCGGTGATTAATGAACTAATATATATTGGAGCAAATATTGGGTTAGATATGAATGCAAGAGATAGGTCAAAGGAGGACGTGTTGAATCTTCTTAAATAAATGTAAAATATTTATTCATTTTCTCTATGTACATGTTATTTCCATAACTTTAGTGTTTGCACCAACATAACTCATTTCAATGAAATAATTGGTTGCAAAGATTATATACATAGATTGGAAAAAAATAAACAACATAATGATAGTGATCGTGAAAAATATGAAAATCAAATTATTTTTCTAAATGTCAAAAAAAAAAAAAAAATTAAGAAGCTTCATGAAACCTATCATTAATTCTTCTCATATCTAATTTACACTTAATTTATAAAAACAAATTGCATCGTTGTCCTAATTGAAAAGTCATAAGCACCGGTCTTGGTTTTTTCAACATTAAGAATGTCAAATAAAAAAACACTTATCAATAATCCAAGCCAAATTCCTTATCTAAAAAACTAATTACAGCAAAACTAAAACATAGATGTTTTTGGTTTGTCGTATCTGTTGTAACTTATTTACAATTTGTAAGGTGAATCCAGTTCTCACAAAAGAAGTGACAATCTAAATTTTCACCCCAAAAAAAAAAAAAAAGTGTCTAAAGATAAAATTAAAAATAATTAAAATGTTTTAATTAACCAATGTATTAAAATAGAATATTTGTACCTAATCTTTTTCTTCTTCCATGTTAATTTTAATTTTGATAGCACAACCTGCAACATTATAGTTACCCAAAAAAGAAAAAGAAAAAATTTTCTCTATCACATAATTATCTAAGAGAGGATTATTTTGGAAGGGAAACTTAAAGTGAATGGGATTTTTATAAAGAACAGAGTCACACCAATGTCAAACACAATGAAATATTCTTTCTATGATACATATTCCCTATATTAATGTCTTGTCCTAAATACAACATCTCTAGATAAATGCTAAGATTTTAGGGGAGGGGATCAATATACTAACATCTACTAGAAGGAAGTGGTTCGTATTACCATGTCAATGAAAATGAAGATTGGTGTCTGTAAAGTTGTTAATTACAACGTTTTTGTGTTGGTTTTAATTTCGTGTTAAATTTGATTGTAATTTTGTTCAATCATTTTTTCCTCTGTATTTTATGCAGAATTTTATTGTAAGGGTTATGTGTGTGAGAGAGTGTGAAGACTCAAGCTTTTATTGAAGATTAAGTAGATTTCACGAGAAAATTTGCTAGAAGCTCTCTCGTGAAGTAAGCCACATGCAGAGCACATGACTGGAATCCGAAGAGTCATGACAACTGGAGTTTTTGTGAGTAATTCACAGGTAAGGCCTTTCCGCAAAATACCCGCGAAACATTCTGTTTTGCTATTTTGTCATTGTGTTCCACCATGTCTTCACCCACACTATATATACCATCATTATCCACATATTGTAAAGAGTGTTTTTCAGAGAGGAAACCCTAGAAATTATCCTTGAAAGTTAGAGATTGTCATACCCACTATCATCTACACAATCCTTTGTGGTTTTCCTCTACTCCTACCTCTCCATATATATATCTGATAACGTCTTAAAATGTATACTTGTTATATATTTATATGGGCATTATCTCCTTATTACTATGCTTAATTTGTATAATTAAGCCATGATTTGCATTAGTCCCTATTATTTATCTTTACAAAATTTCTTGAATAAGATGTCATTCATTGTGTGTAATTTTCTACTTTCAGGAAATCATGTGAGAAAGATGAGTTTACAGGAATTTATGAGAGAATGGAGGCCAAACTAGAATTAAAGTGGAGCTAAATAAGGACCATGCTTAAATGTCTAAGGAGGTGCAGCTAGAGTGCTTGGATCGTCTACCATGATTGGAAGCTTTAAATAAGGAAAGAAATCAAAGTGGCAAAATCTGAAAAGGAAAAATCTGATTTGAGCACTGATTAGTATTTTGGGCATATCTTTCTCTTCAAAAATCCAATTGACACAAGGCTGGATGGATTGGAACCGTGACTTAAATATTTACAACTTTATTGTTTTGAGTTTTTTGAAATTATCAATTTTTGAAGGCCAAAATTAACTCACAAGTTACAGCTATAAAACTGGATGGAAATTAAAAATAGAAAGAGTTTTACTTTCTTTGGACAATTAGACATTAAGGTTTGGAAGAGAGGTTGTGAGAAAAAATTTTGGGCAGAGAAAACCTTGTATTTTTCTTTCTCTAATGGCAGCCTAAACTCTTTGCTAGGGCTAGGGGTTATGTTTATTCTATACGGTATGAATATTCAATGTGATTCTTTCTAGGATTTTATTAACGACATATTTGATTGTTCAATTAGATTTCTTTTGATGTATTATTTTTTCCATGCTTTCAATAAGTTCAATCATTTTTTTCTTATTGTTTAGATGAATTTCTATTAGTTTCAAATAGAAATCAAGTTTTAAAGTGAATGAGTTTTTCTAAAAACTATTCTAACCACATTATTAATTGAGGTTATCATGCATTCTTGAATTGTCTCAGTTCAACCGAATCATAAGTTTTTAATTGTATAAGAACAATCAATTATGAAATATATATTTTCTTAGATCACAAAGAATCTCATATCGATATAGGGAAATACCTCGATGCCCTGGTATTCACATTATTGATTTAAATAAGTTTTTATTATTCTTGTTAACAATCACCAAGCAAAAGTATTTTTCTTCTTCATCCAAATTGTTATTTAATTATATTGTCTTTGAATTTACCTTGCTCCCTGTGGTTCGACCTTGGTACTCCGAGAATTATATTGCTACGATCTCTTGTACTTAGGAGTGAGCAAGCAATATCCTTAAGAGGTTGATAGCCCAAACACTTACCACACTCAATTTGAGTGTAAAGTGAAGTTTTAGTGCTACTGGGAAGCATTGGAAGAAGCCAATCGTTGGCGGATACAATTGGGCTAAATTGCGTAATCTGGGAAAGCTAGAGAACACAAGACTTCGTCAAGTCAGTTAGTAGTAGGAGCCTGGAGGGCTCAAGTACATGGGGTAGTATAGGTTTGGAGGGTCTTTTGTTATTCGTGTACTTCAACTTATTCTCTAGTGGATCGATTTACCGTTTAGAGGGCGGCGGAAAGGTTTTTCACCGAGTTCTTCAGTTTTCTCTTCGATAACACGTCTCGATATTATCTTGTGTTTGCATCCTTCTTCCCTACTCTTTTAGCTTTAATTCTATGGTTGATGTTTGTTGAATATGGCTTAGAGTAGTTTTATCATTTGTTCGCTCTCATTTACTCATATTTTGCATTTAGTTTAAGTTAGAGTAAAAGCAACCGAGCCGTAACTTTTATTGGGGGTTTAATCAAGCTCTTGTGTATTCACACAAATTTGAGCTTTCAATGTCAAATTGTCAATGAATAGTGTTGTAAGGTTAAATTTATTTAACTATGTGTTGACTTTATTCCGTACCAAATTTGCTTGTAGTTCAGCATTTAGAAACCCTATATTTAGGTGGGAATAATGTAAGGATTGTGTGTAATAAAGTGTAAAGAATTGATCAAGTGTGTGCAGAATTGATCAAGTGTGTACATCAAGAAGCATTCTTACGACTGGAACTTGCGACTACCTCGCAAGTGGTGACTCGTCAAAAGTGGCACACGTGTGAAGCATGTAGGAAGGTGAAGAGTCATGACAGTTGATCATTACAAGACAAAAAGTACAGTATGATTATCCTGTTATTTGGCAACTGGAACTCGCGACTTGTCCCAGTCGTGAATGAGTCGCCAAAGCCCCTTGTTTTGCAAAAAAATGACTTTTTACATTCCCTCACATACTTTACTATAAATACCCTTATACTCACGAAATGTAAAGAACTTTCAAATAGAATTTTGAGAGATAAACCTTAGAGAAAATCAAGATTGACTTATCCACAATCTTATACATTTGATTCTTCAAATTCCTCTACTCTCACATTCTCTACTGACATACCCTTGAGAGGATGTTTAGCCAAATTCTTACCTCATCATACCCATATTAGTGAGAAGGTTATTTAATGCTTGGGAAGCAGTACAGAGAGGATTAATTCATTTTGGTTGATGCAATGAGCTTATTGCAGGATCTGGTAAGTTGGAGAAGACAAGGTTAGGCTTAACCCTGTTGGAGCAAGAAGCACGGAGGGCTTAGGTGCATCGGGTAGATTAGGTTTAAAGGATCTATTGCTATTCACGTATCCCAACTGATTGATCTAGTGGATCATTTCACCACTTGGAGGGCGGCAGAAAGGTTTTTCGTAGAGTTCTTCGGTTTCCTCTTTGATAACATATGTCGGTGTTATCTTGTGTTTGCTTCTCTCTAACCCTTACTCTTCACTTTTAATTACTGTTCTGTTGTGATAAATTTATGGCTTAGAGTTATTTGTTTGTTTGGGTATAGCTCGTACTTATCATTTCGCACATATATTGTTTAAATATAAACTTGTGTTGTTTATTTTGAAATTGGAAGTCTGAACATTCACTAGTGTTTTACACACCAGGTGAACTTTCAAGTATCATAAGGCGCACAAAAACACCATTGAAATAGAGGAAAACGTTGTCTTTTTTTGAAGGTAACACAAATAAGCAAGTATATTAAAGATGCTCTAGATATAGATATTTCCTTCCTTCGTTATTAAGATATTTTTGGGAATAGCAGACCATATTGATTTGGGAACTTTATTTTATTTATTTATTTTTTTTGAGAAAATATTGATTGGATTGAGGGGGAAGAGAGGGGAAATAGATTAGAGTTGGCTGGAAATTAAGATAATTTCAGCCAACTTTTCTTTACTCTCCCTTAATCCAAACAAGCCATAGTATTCAGCGAGACATTTGTCTTTATGATCTTCTTGATATTGCTGTTTTTTTTTTTTCCACAAAAAATTTCAAGAATAATGAGGTTCAAAACTATATATATCTTCATCTCCAATAGCTGGCCATGAATTGAATACTCAAGGTCGTATATCCTCTCAAGAATTAGATAATAAAAAAATAAAAAAGCTGAAAAAAAGGTACATAGAAAACCTTGCAAACTAGTAACCGGGTTTTTTTTTGGGCTTGATTAAAAAAATAAATGTTTTATTTGGGCTTTAATTCTTATATATATATATACATATATATTTACTTATTTATTTATATACACCAATACTACCATCACTTTCACACTATAGTTAAAAGAATAGGCATGGACCTAATTTTTCCACTGAAAATGGACATGGACGTTTGGGCCTGCAATGTTGTATTTAGACCATTATCCTCACTTCACAATATAATTATGAAAAATATTGGGCTCTTACCTTTGGGCTCCAATGCATCAAGAATTATATCGTATAAAATATAGCAATTGCCTTGAAAGGAAGTCAATTAAAACAATCGCCAAGAAGAATCCTATAAGCACAATAGACAAAATAGAAAAAGTGCTCCAAAGCTTTATAATCCTGACATTATTTTTATCTCTTGAGATGTTTAGTCAAATGACATTTCTTCAATATAAATCTGATTTTTATGAGAGAAATTGAAAAAGAATATGAGTTTTTTCCCACTTTAAAATTCTATAATATCTTGATTAAGACACCATTATTTTTTAGATACATAAATAGTGAGGGAAAAGGAGGAGGTGCGATTCGAACTATATACATGTGGTACTACAAAGAATATCGTTATCGTTAAATTATCATTTTCTATGTTCCTTATAATTAGGCAATACCACTAACCACAAAGGTTTTCGCTAGATTCAAGTGAATTTACATGGATATCATGTGCTTGTAATTATACAGTAAGTTGTATCTTGCCTAAAATGGAGCTACAATGAAGTGTAATATATTCAATAATTAGTTTTCACCAGATTTTAATTTTAATTTTTGAAACATTCATAAGATTAATACGAGCCAAAGCAGAGCCAATTCATATACAATTTCCCCTAAACAATCATGGACTTGCTTCATTTATAAGCATAAGGGAGTCCAACCATAATGTTTTTCAAGACAGGAGTATGGTATCACAAAATTAACTATATTATCTTTATAATTAATTTTTCAATATTTTTATAATAAAATTATAATACCTGCTTAACATTTTCCTTATTTTAGTACTCCCCATGAATCTGCTATATTTGTTTATAAAACTGACAGAAAGATAATCTCAAACTAAAGACATAAAGATTACTTACAAAAACAAAAATTAAATAAATAAACTAAAGACATAAGTGGTGCCACATTTTTTGAAATTTAAAATCAATACTCATCCTTTATTATGAACCCTCAATCCAGGAAATTAGAGGTAGAAATCTGCATTTCTTTTGCATATGATTGCTTCTTAAAATTTCCATTTCCTTTTCCTTGGAAGTTTCTTAACTCTCGCGATTACCCATTTTCAAATGAATCTAAACCAAAATTTTGGTGTTGAGATAAATGTGTGTGCACCTAATACATGCCAGAAGTCCATGTAGGCACATGAAGGCACTCTCTTAGCATAAACACCTTTAATTCTTATCTTTTAAGTTATTGGCACATCATATATGTGAGGGATGGGAAATTATTTTTATGTATCACAAGTGAGCAGATTCCTAATTGATAGAGAGAGTACAATTTTAATTATCACGTACCTTGGGAAGAAAGGGTTATATTAAACGCATTAAATGTGATATAACATGCCATGCATAATACAATCATGCAACAGGTTCCTTTAACACCTTACCTTAATTCTCAAAAAAAAAAAAAAACACACACACACACACACACATTACCTATAATTTTTCCTTTTATACATCTATATTCACATGTTGTTTAAACTATTAAAAAACATTCATATAGCATGCACTATGGAATATATAACTTGGTGATATTATTGCTTCATAAAATGGTAGGGATTTGGAACCTCAATAGTAGTAGAGTATAGTAATAAGGATTATTGCATGGTCTCATTATATACAATATTATCAGCATTTTTTTCATGCATATGTTCATTTGCCGTATTTAGTAAAAAATTTCAATTGTAAAAATATTACAAACATTTAATGCATTAGAGTGTTAGAAGATGCTATATAATCCCAACCCTTTATGTATTATTGTTATAACTTTGTAAGATTGTGTGGTGCATGTAAGGGAGCAAAATGAAATTTCTTTTGTCTTTGTGGTTGGTTTTTGTGATTGGGATTGTTGATGGTGAGGTAGATTATGATTATTTTTACCTTGTGTTGCAATGGCCGGAATCCTATTGCAACACAGGTAAAGTAACATGCTATGATGATGCCTGGGAATATCGATTCACCCTTCATGGGATGTGGCCCCAAAAGAATGGGCAAGGAGTCTCATGTCCTGGAAGTCCTGACTTTCATTTCAATGAGGTATTAAAGACTATATTTTTGTCATAAAAAAAATCGTTTTAGTACTAGCAACCACTATTAGTTTTATTTGGCTTAGGAATTTTTTATACTTCACATAACCTGCAGGTGCAAAGAGGTTCGAATAACCTCTTAGGTAGAATGGACCATTGGTGGCCAAGTTTTAATGCAGCACACAAAAGAAGCAATAGACCTTTTTGGAATACCGAATGGAAAAAGCATGGCACATGCACTTCCTTCACTCAATCAGAGTACTTTGAAAAGGCTATTTCTAGAGCAGAATATCTTAACCTATACCGTATATTGTTTAATGCAGGTTTGCATATTTATTATAATGTTGAATTGTGTTTAAAAAATTAAACATTGTGTATTCTTCCCTTAATAATTTCTTGTGCTTTTCTAAAACAGGAATTCGTCCTGGCATGCAAACTTATACCAGTGAAATCAAGAACGAAATTGAAATGACGTTCAACTTGAAGCCAAGGATTCAATGCAATGAGGACCAATATGGAACCGTACAACTGTACGAAATAACATTTTGTGTGGACAAAACTGGAACACAATTTCAGAACTGTACTTACAGTGCTGCCTGTAATCGAGAACCAATCGTATTTCCCAGTACCTATTATCAGTCAACAGCACAGCAATGTTCCTATAGAAGTTAAGATTTAGTCCCCGTAATTATATTTGAATATGTCACCTTCACTTTTTTTTTTTTTTTTTTTTTTTGAGAAAGCAATACTCGTATTTTATTAATAAAACGCAAATGCTTCAATTAATTTGCTTGTGTTATTTTCCATACAAATATAACACAGTACTAGTATTGTCACGTTAACATAGACTTAACATGTATTATACCATTGCTTGTGTACCATTTCTTCTTTGTCACGTTGCACCTACAATAATAAATCAATAGCATAAATTAAAAAAAAAAAATCACTTTTAATATCTTACACCAACACAATTGTATGGTGCAAGGTACTCGGTTTTGATGAGGTGTGAGATTTTAACAACACCAGGATATACCCTCATCTCACATAAATAAGAGTCATGTACTATTGGGTCCCACCCTGCCACGTCAACATGCATCGCAGCAAGTTATAACCTGTTGATTGTTGATAACTTAAAGAAGAACTATTACTATATGACCTTTTTCAGATACAAAAGTGGTCTCCAATTTGAAGTGTGATGTAATAAGATATATAGCATATATATCTCATCCATCACATCTTTGCTGTGTCTGTAACTTTGAAAAACCTAATGTTGATACCCAAATTTTCACGCTTTTTGCCTTAAGGTTTAGTGAATGAAGCCTATAGGTTTGTGAAAAAAAAAAAAAAAAAAAAAAAAAAAAAAAAAAAAAAAAAGAGTTAGCACCTAGGCCCAAGGATGGTCCAAATATATTGAAGAAAATAGAAAAAGCCCACAAAAAGTCTTCTGCAAAATAACATTGGGTATGAGAATTAGTGGGCCCATGAGTGACCCAAGACCCTTGCACAAGGGAATGGTATGAAATGGGCTCAAAATGCCCAGCCCATTTGTATAAAGGAGTTAGAAGAAAAAGAATAAAGGAAGAAAACATGCTATGAAAGGAGAAAATTCTCATATATTAAAAGTTGAAGAATATCCAACTAGTAAATTAATACAGAATGAGGTAATTTCCAAGTTTCAAGCTGGAGATCCAATGGGTAAAGCATAGTAGGCGAATAGATTCACCCAATCTATATTCTAGACATATAGAGAAGATTTGACCTGTCATTACCGAAATTCAGGGAGGTGTGGTTTGGCAGAGTAGAAGAAGATCCTAATTGTGGTGATCTACCACAACTCTTTAGAGGTTGCTTTTGCTAGGAAAAACACTCATACCAAAAAAGGAAAAAAATTGTGGATTATCACGAGATGCATGTCATAGGGTTGGTTCATGCCAAGCCAAATAGCATTAATGGTCTTCCACCATTTACACTAAATAGAAACAAACCGTAAACCCACCAAAAAAAACCCAAAGAATTCTTTCATTGTAATCCAAAAGAGAGGAAAAAAAAAAAAAAAAAAGAGTCAACAAATAGAGGGAAAAAGAATGAGATAATATGATAAATAAGAGAAAAAGTTGAGAATTTGCACCCAATAGTTTTCTTGCACCTTTCCATAGAATACATCTAGTGAGAGGGATTACCGCTGAATAGTAGTATTGACATGTACTACTAGGAAACATCCTCTCTCCCATGAGACACATCTCTCTTAAGTTTCTCAATATTCATCTTAATAAGCCCAATCTGACTCACATTCCAAACCTCATGGCATTGTTCCAACTCTAGGCAATAAGACAGTGTGAGTTGGAGTTAAAATCTTTTTTTTTTTTTTTTTATTTGTTTCTACAAAATGTATTATATACATATATGTGTTAATGTGTGTGTGTGTGTGTGTGTGTGTGTGTGTGTGTGTGTGTGTGTGTGTGTAGATATATTTGAGAATATATATGCTAACATGTTGTAAAATAATATTTGCATGATGAATACTTTCTTTGAGATTTAGAATTTTTTGAGTAGGACTTATAATAGTAGAGGAAGCGGATTAATGATCAAGCTGCAGAAAATGGAGAACAATCCATTCTATGGAATAAATCTCATTAAATAGTTGAATAATGTTCCTTCTACAGAAAGTGGAGAACAACCCCTTCAATGATAGCAGAACAAGCCCATTTCACAGCAGCACTCCTTGGACTGGACTAAATGTTTATGCATAGATTGACAACGACAAGAAAATGGGACCCTTAGGCTTGACTTCATTCTTAGAAAAAGCCTAGACTAAAAATTGTCTAATAGATGTAAGAAACATGGCTAGGTGTAAAAAGTGAGAAAATGACCCTCAACACCTAATAATGGCAATTTGGTTATCACAATTTCTACACGTTGTTAAATAAGAATCATAGCATAACTTGTAGTTGAGATAAAAATAAAGTCATAAAGGTGTGCATCCAATCCATCAATCCAATGAAATCGGTCCAATCCAACCCAACCAACCCAATGCCTAGACATGGCAATACGGGTCAGAAAATTCTGACTTGACCCGAACCCAACTTTTTTACCCGAAGCAAAAAATAGGTTGACCTGTGGCCTGATCCGTAACTCGATCCAAACCCAAACCCAAACTATTTTTTAAAACTTTTTTTTTGGTAAAAAAAAAAAAGAAGACAATATTGGTTTAATTATTTGTTGTGAGCTTTAAGGAAACAATTGAGAAATTTACATAACAACAAGCAAATTAATTGAAAAATGAATAGTTGAGCATAATTGAAAAGATTTTTAAATATAAAATAGCAAAGTACATACCAAGATAATTTGGTTACAGTAGAGTTAAAAACATAGATTTAAAATTGTAGACATATATGAAAAACATTTACAAGTGTGAAAATAATGAAGCCAAATAATCAAATTAGTATAAATTATGAATCCTTAGACCTATTTTTTAACAATTTATGTCCAAAATAAATGGTTTTTCAAAATAAATTATGGTATTTCTTAGAGTGTGTGTTACTTAACAATGATATGATATTCATAAAAGAGACTATGTATAAATAAGTAAACAATAAAACTTTAATGTATATCTCAAATTGAAATAGAGTGTCAACCAAAGTTGATAATAGATTATAAAATTAACTTTCATGATTGTAAATTTCTTATATGTTTTTATTCTTTGTCAAATGAGTTATCCAATAAGTCATTTGTAATTTTGTTTTATATTTTGGGATGTTGATATTGTGTAGAAATAAAACTTGTGTATTTATTTTACTTATCTTTGTGTTATTTTGTTTTAGATAGCAATGTTAGGATTTGTATAATTTAAAAATTATTGAATAAGTATTAATAAGTTTAATTGAGTTCGTTCTTAATATAAGTGGTGAATTCAAAGTAATGCATTTTACAGAAAGTAATTTGTTGCATAAATTTCCAAATGGCAAATACATGTTGTTTTCTTTATAAAAAAAATTCATGTAAAAAATATGGGTAAACCTGACTTGACCTGCAACTCAATTGACCTAAACCTATTTGACTCGTAGTCCGATTGACCTGGATCGCCTGTTTTGCCATGTCTATCGATACCTCAAGCTGGTGGATTGAAATTTTATTTTGATTCTTGAATTGAATGGAGTTCAAATTGATGATTTTTTTGACCCATTTAATCCAATAATAATTTATATTATATAAATTTTATTTAATTATCCTTATTTTTTTTTTATTTTATTTTTTTGGTTAAATTATCCTTATTTTATTTTATAATCCTTATTTTATTTTATTTTATTTTTTGGTTTGATTTATTTTGGTATTTTTGAATTAATTTAATGAATTTGGAAATTTGTAATATAGTTAAGATATATTATGTGAATTATAGTAATTTATTAAAAAATAATTAAATAATTAATAAAAGTTTAATTTTTTTACAATGCATGAAACATGTAAGTCCAACCCATGGCTCAACTCATGAAACCAACCAAACCCACGTAGCTGAGGTTAGGTTGATTTCTACGCATGTCATGAATTGGGTTGGATTGTGATTTTTTCAACCTGAAGAGCTTGGATTGGGTTGAAAAAGCTCTTTAACCGAACTTCCCTAATGGAAATCACGGCCTTATATATGTATGACGTAATTAATTAGTATACATAGTTTTCAGACTTGGACTAGACTGTATGGTTTGACTTGGTTAACTAGGAACCTCTCACCAATAATGTTCTTTTAACCCTAAGAATTGTTCTATACCAAAAAAAAAAAAAAAGGGCAAGGACCTGTTTGAACTGTAGTTGAACAACAAGTGTTTGAAAACCATGGCTGGTTCCTATGATTTAGTTGAACAACAAGCTTAGAGCACCTAAACGCCGTTGTTGAAGTTTCAACAACGTAGTGGTGGAGCCAGAAATTTATATTTTGGAGGGGGGCCCAAACCAAGGAAGTTAATACTGTACCAGAGGCTATATCAGTTTGGCCACCGGTACAATATATTTCGGGTACCGGTCAATACCGGTGTACCGTTTCGGATTTACCGCTATTTTTTATATTTAATATATATACATACACACACACACATATACACAAAATCTCTATTTATCATAAAACACTACTTCCTGTTTACAATAAAACATTACTTCAATTGTTCATTGCATACAAAGAAAAAAAACACAATATAAAAAACAAAAAATTTAATTGTTCATTGCATACAAAGAAAACAAATAATACAAATAATTAAGTTAACACAAACTGCATAGGATCATCTACTCCCATCCATCAAAAGGATCTACTTCAAGACCATAATATATATGAGTTTTACTATCATACCCTTAAAAAATTGCCACAATTACCAAAAAAAAAAAAAAAACACAGCATTTTTGTGTTCCGGTTCAGTACGGCCGGAATTCGCCGGTACGGCCGGTATTTTTCCCGATACAAAATAGGTGGAGTATATGTACCGGTACGAGGCCGGTATGGTATGTACCGGCTGGTATGGGCCAGTACGGTACGGTATTGACTTCCCTAGGCCAAATATAAAATTAGACAATTAATTATTTTTCTGTGTATATATTAATTATATCCACACTAATAGTAATGTATATACAATTTAATAATCAGAACCCAAAAGTGTATTATTTCTGAATTACCATCTCCTAAACTTGTCCATGAATCTATATTTTTCAAATTAAATTATCACCCATTAAATATAACTAGCTTGTAACCTCATATACATTTAAAGATATATAATAAGATACACAATATAATTCCTATATATAAAATTTAAATACTACTGATAGTCATTTTTATATTTTGTTAAATCTTTAAAAAAAATTGTAAGGATATTATTAGGTATAAAATGAAAATTATCCATTTTTAAAATAAAAAATTATTGTGAAGCAAATTTTTGTACTTACAATTCATTTATTCTAGACTCTTTAGTTTTTGTATTTAATAACTCATTTAGATAAATATTTTTGATGTGAGAGTAGTCTACATAGCTACACACTTGGTTTTGTCAAAAGGATTTTAACCACACACATGGTTATCTAGTGGAGGAGGATAATTGCTTAAGACGTGTTACGTTCACAATATTTTTACAACAATTTCACAATAAATCCTAAATACTAAGTTGTTATTAGTTCTAATTTTAATTCACAACTTAAATAAATTTTTTGCGTACTCGTAACAACTAATAATAATCTGTCACTTAAAATTTGTTATAAAATATTGTGAATATATTATTTTTTTATTAAAATAACTCTAATATATATATATATATATATATAAACTATTTTTTTTTTTCAAATATTTTGGGGGCTAAGATTTCTTTCGGTCTCAATGTGGCTCCACTACAACAACGGCTCAATGGTATTACGGTCACAATCTCTCTCTCTCTCTCTATATATATATATATATATATATATATTCAGTGTTTATTCTTAATTTTCTTTTCTTTCTCTCTCTCTTGTTCTTTATGCGTTTTTGGCTTTTTGCCCTCAAAGTTGCTCTATGCCTAACGGTCAACAAACGAATGTTCCGCTCATCTAGGCCGTTCTAGCTTTTGTTTTGTCTTTGTTTAATTTTTGTTTTGTTTTTTGTTTTTGTTTTTTGTTTTTGTTTTTTGTTTTTTTTTTTTTTTATAAAATTTTATGGGGAGTGGCCGAATGAGTCTGAGCTCTTAACCTTTTTATTGGGTCTTGCAACAAAATTTAATGGCGGCCTTTGTTCAAGCTTTTATTTTTTATTTTTAATTCATGGGAAATATCTCTCTTAACTTTTTATTTTTTTTATACTGCCTAATACTGGGTTTCATAAAAATAAATTAAAATAAAATAAATTGGGTAACCAAATGGGCTTGGGCATGACTTCAGATAACTTAGACATAGACATGCATAAATTTTTTATTTTTTATTAAAAAAATAAAGACTATTTAGTTCTAAGAAAAATGTTAAGTACTTACTATTGGGGGAATTTGACTTCACTTGAAACTTGAAGGGAAAAAAATACTTATCACCTTTGAGGTTAAAAAAAATTAACACCCTCTCATTCTGTTACATTAGTAACAAAAAATTCTAAATTTTATAAGAATTTCTTTACTAACATTTATCCATGGTTAGTAAAAATATAATTGATAAATTTAAAATAAAAATACAAAGTTTATCAAGCACTAAAAGCGTTTTTTTTTTTTTTTTTTCTCTTCAAGTTTAAGATGGAGTGTCATCCCCTTAAATCTCCAACTATTTTTAGGTGGAATTTTCTATAATCTTAGAATTTTAATTAAAGTGTTTTTTATTTGTTTTGTGCTATGATTGGAAAATGAAAATAAAAATAGATTGTACATTGTCTAGATTGTATAATCTAATATATGGGATATTCCCTTATTCTGAGTGTATGTTGTGTTGTTTCTTCCCTTGGAAAGCTAAAAGAATTATTACACTACACTTTATGAGAAACCATCCTAATATATTAAGGAAAATGCTAACGAATGCTCAGGCATTGATTAATAATCCATTTAAAAAAAGTTTTTATTAGGAAAGGAAAAAAAAATTAATGTTTTGACAGTTTTTTTCATTTCTCAAAAAAGTAATGTCAAAATTTTTCTAAAATGAATTCTTAACCAATGCCTAAGGCATTAGTTAGCATAACTCATATATTAATACTGCCTAGTTAAAAAAAAAAAAAGAGAATACTTCACCAAAATTAATGTTTCTTTTTTTTTTATTTTTTTTTATTAAAGGTAAAATTTTTAAACACTTTTAAATCTTCTCAATAAATTTTAAAATTGATCTTAATCACTATTTCTTTATAATGGCAAGGTCATACTACCCAAACTAGTAAGGATATAATATAAAATATCAAGCAACATTCAAATTTTAGTAGAAAATATGGTAAAAAATTCTTTGCATTGCACTCGACATGTATTTTTTGTAATTGGAACTTTATTTAAAGAACAAAAAACAAAACAATAATCTGACCTACAAGGCTACAAGCTTTTAGGATAGGAGTATGCAGATTATACATATTACAATGGAAACTAAACAAACTTTATGAGAAGATGAGTCATGATATAGATGAGTCTTGAACCTTTTTTACGTGCTATCCTGGTCTTCAAGGTCATTATCTCCTTTGACAGAAATTAGACTCTCCATGTAAGTAATTACTTGCAACCATTTTGATACTCCACCAATTCGAAGATCAGTCATTTCCTGGGTAGAGAGGTTATACAAGAGCAATTGCCCTTCATTATTTTTCAAGAGCATGCTGTTATTCTTCAAAAATCCAAATGGTCTGTCAATTCTCATAAGAGGTCCAATTGTGAATAGCTTAGTCCAAGAGTCCCTAACACCAAATTCAAGCAACGACCAAATATGAATACAACTCTCCGACCGTTCTATATCTTGAATAAAAATAACTAGAGAAACCAATTCATTAAGCACAAAAAACCTTCTCCAACTATAATTGCAATACCCAACAGCACTATCATCTGGTATAGTTGTTCTTAGAAATAACTCATTGCTCATATCAAATGATAAAATGCACGGAAGCCAATCATCACTACAATGCCCGCACCAAGAAAACATCCCTTTTGTGTACGTCCTATGACGATTATAGCTTACAAATTTATCCGGCACCCAGGCATGAACTTTTTTCCATGAATTAGTACTTAAACAATATACCTCAGCTATATTAAAATTTTTTCTTTCTAAAAAGGTTAATTCAGGATTAGAGTAGTCATCTGCATTTAAGATCTTGACCACCTTGTAGTCATTAGTTTTAATGTCGAAACCAAACCCAAGATCAAGAAGGCCGGTTTTGCTTTGTGGATAGGATATGCGGGACTCGGGAACAACTTTTGTTTCTTTTGTTGCAGGGTTCCACAGAATAATATTAAAGGGGTACTCAACATGCAAACAAACAAGACCATTGGATGAGCCGATGATGTCAACTCTTACCTTCATATCAAAACCAAAATACAGTGAAGGAAGAACTTGTGTTGAAGATATTTCAAGAGTTTCATAAGGAAGCTTGGCGAAAACATAATCATGGAAAATTCTCTGGAGCAGAAGCAAACTGCCATTCTTATTCTTGTTAGAGATGGTCTGATTGTGGAGAAGATGTCTAGTGATGAAGTTTTGGCTACTAATGAGAACACACCAAGATTTACAGACACACTTGAATCGCAGTAGTGACATCACTGGCAGCCATAGCAAAATTTGTATCACCAAGTCTTCAGGCAATTCTTCATTAGTTGTCAGCATTGTGTACCTTTGTTTCCTTGGAAACAAAGAGAAAAATGAATGATTAAATTGTGTGTTCTTGGGGGATTGAGTTTTTTTGTATATATACTACAAAAATTGCGGATTCTTTTTTCAATTTTAAATTTTTATATTTTGATAGATAGGAGTGAGGGAATTTGAATATTGGATGTCTCATTTGAAAAAAATAGGAAGTGTCAACCAATTGAGTAACAAAACTTTTGGCAATAAAGAAATAAAATTAAACCATATTATGGTGATATGGTATACTTATCTTTTCTTTACAAATAAGTTCTTAAGTTGTATGTGAGTCATGCAAGTTCTGGCAATAATTAATATCATGGTGGATAATTCTTTTCTACTAAGTACACAACTCACACACCTATGTAACAAAATTGAAATTGAGATCTATATGTTATTTTTTGTTGTATTTATTTGTATAACAAGTGCCAAAAACAAAGCTTTTTTTCTTTTCTTTTCTTTTCTTTTTTTGAAATAATGGGTACGTAACGCATACAAATCCAAAAAATTCAAAAATCTATGTCATGTCTCAAAGTTTAAAGAAAAAACCGGGGGGGGGGGGGGGGGGGTTTTGGAACAAAAGCACCAGGAAGAAAAAATATTTTAATGAATTTTTATGTTGCTTGATATATGCTAATAATCTTATATTTCTTCCTAGTTTTCTATTTTGATTTCTTTCCTAGTTAGTCTTTATCATAGTTTTTCTATTTAAATATAAAAAATGTAAAGGAAAAGGCAAAACAAGTATTACCTCAGCCAAAATGATGTAGTGTAGTGTTTGTGATCTTGAAAATGAGCTTGGATCAGTGTTTATGGAGTTATGAGATGATGGAGGGTTATTTGTGCGGATGAGTCAATGGGTGAGATAGACTTTGTGGTCTTAAATTGAGAAAGGATAAGAGGATTCTTTGAGTTCTTGAAGTGAAAACCAAAAAGGGATGACAGAATTTTTTGGAGTGGTGGAATGTTGGAAGGCCTCGCTGGTTTTGCCGAAGAAGGCAACAAATAAACTCGGCGGTGCACTCTTGCACGCACCTATTTATTGTAACTTTTGGCTATGCATTTTAATTTCCCTCCAATTTTTTGTCTTATCACGCTTCTTTGCTTTGCACTGCATGCAAGTTTTGAATTCACAGTCACGGGCAACGAAGGAAACAGCATGCCACGACATTAAATGCCACTCAAATAAAATACAAGAATACTAGTATTGGTGGCTCCATGTAAGGCACGTGCTTAGTTTGTTGGATTTTTTTTAAGGAAAAAAAAAAAAATATTGTGGGTCAAAATGCAAAATTTACCATTTATGTTTCATTACTTTTTGATGATGCCAAAAATCCTCATATGAACTTCTCGTTGATACAAACGGATGAATGCGTTGGATTCGTCTACAGACAAATCTGCAATAAGGGCATGTTTGGTATACTGTAATGATTATTACATGGAAATAGGAATAAGTATTGTAAGGAATATATTAAGTTGGAATGTAATAAGTATTAATATTCATTAGTTTGGTAATCATTTAGGAATTGAATTCTGAATATGCATCTATAATTTAGTAGAATATAAAAAGAAGGTGTAATTAAATCATTTTTAAGTCAAATTTTTCAAAATACACTTATTTTAGAGTGTTCAAAATAGAGCTAATAATTAACAACAAGGAAAACTTATTTTCTTTCTTTTTGAAGATGTGGCAACTAATGACTTTCAGGAAATTTTTTTAAAGAATTATTACATAAGGTAAAGGAATAGATCTTTAGTACTTTTGATAAGGAATAGTTATTCCTCATTTTGAAGAATAGCTATTCATAAGGAATAACTATTCATTGTAATTGTCAATTCGTTTAGACCCCTTAAACCCAACAGATTAACCTAGTGAATTAGCCAAGTGATTAACTTAGGTAATTTAATTAAAACTAGGTTAACACAAATAAACAAAAATAACAAAGCAGCGGAAAATAAATAACACAAAGATATGATGACCCAGGAAACCACATCGGTAAAAACCTGGGGAGGATTTGACCTAGCTATCCTCAAGGTAAACTGAATCCACTATGAAAGAATCGAAGTTTACACAACAAGACTTAGACCACTAACATCTTATTGCTACCCAAGTGTAGGAAACTTACTACCATGACCTCATGATAGCTCCGAGATCCACAGACTCCTTCTTTCTTGAATTCTTCAGCAAATCCACAAGCGCACTTGCTTGTATATCTTTGTGCTCTATTGATTCTGCAACTGTATTGATCTACACAACTCTTGACATGAATCTCAAGTTTGTAAACCCTAAGTGTATGTGAAGGTAAACACCTCTAGATCTCACAAAGAGATTCACAAACACAGCATTCAGAACTATAAAAATGTGGCTAGGGTTTTCCCTTATATACTTAGGGCAAAACATAAAACCCTATACATTAAATGGACTAGGGCTGAGTTGGAAAATTCTGCAGAAAAACGATTTGCCCGAATTTCGATCGATCGAGTCTAATTTTCGATCGATCGAGTTTGGCAGAAAGTGAACAGTAATTCTGCACAACAACTCGATTCCAACTTTACATTAAGATCCATACTTTGAGCAAGTCTAACACATAACTAAACATTGTTTTGATCATGGTTTGCCAACATACAAATTGAAGTTCTAAATACATAAGATCCTAATCCTTAGAACCTAACAAACTCCCCCTTTGGCAATCCGTGACAAAACACAGACTTAACAAAAGCTCAAAGTTTACAAATTGAAATAGCCCATTACAACAAAAAGCCACTTAAACAATTCAACCTAAACTACTATCCAACAGTTGCAAAGTAGACAGCAGCTCGACTGAAAACAACCTGTATATTCCTGTAACACTTAACAAACACATAAACGCATGTGTGTAAAGGAAAAACAGTAAAACAACAAATATGCAAACTAACTCTCCCCCTAAGTTAGATACATCAAAATAATTTCAACTCCCCCTAAATAGAACAATCTTGTTTTCTTCTTCCACACATATTTCCACAATTCAACTCCCCCTTTTTGTCACGTATTGACAAATATAACTCAAACAAAGAGTAACAACTCAACAGAGAATAAGAGGAAATAGAGAATGAAGGGAACACAAACAAATCAACTCTATAGAAAATAGAGACAACTCCCCCTATGAACAACAAAGGTTAAAAAAAAAAACTTTTCTTCCCCTATAAAAATAGGAAAAACAAAACAAGTTTTGGGAAAAACAGGTTTGGGGAAAATTTAGGAGGTGGGGATAAATAAAAAACACACAAACCAAAAAAAATAAAGTTGAGGATACACATGAAAAGAAACTTCTCTCTTTCAATAAATGTAAACTTGACACTATGTGACCCATAAACAGTTGCATGAGTAGAGAAAATATTTGCACATTGATTATCCATCATATCTCTTAAAAAAAGTATTTTCTGCAATTCACACATCAAGAAATATAGCATATACTAAAATGTACAAAGGACTCAAAAATTAATCAATCAATTTTTAATTCAAGTTGAGTACCCAATTTAGCAAAGTGTATGCATGTTATGTGTGAAAACAATGAGAGATATGACTGCAAAACTGCAAGATGGATACAAAAACAATGCAACTCATGTGAAACCTAACCATAAATGATGCATGAAAAATTTTTGGTCAAAACTCTAAAAACTGAAAATTTTTCAGTTTCGATCGATCGAGTATTGATCGAATACCAATCGAGTCAGACAGAATCAAACCAAAAATTTTAATCGCAATTTCGATCGGTCGAGAAACAGCTTCGATCGATCGAAATTCTGGAAAACTCAAATTTTTGAAAAACAGAGCAATTTAATGCAGTAACACCTCAAAGCACAATATTTCATGAATGAAATGCATGAGTATGAGACTGAAAGTTTTTCAAAAACACATGAATACAGCCCAGATCTTCCAAAATTAAGATTTTCAATCAATTTGTCCTTAAAAACTCAAATTTTGCATCAAAATCAAGGAACATATAGTCTTGGATGGCCACAACAAAATCACACACAATAACATGTACAAAGTTTAACAAAAAGTAACTTGTGTAGTGTGTGCAACTAGCAAAAGCTTGAGAAACATGTGAGGTGATATGTGAATAGTGATCAATCACAAAGTCTACAAAATTCATCACATAAATTTGAAAAAGACTATCACCTAAAGAGTTACATCATATAACTCTCACATCTCCTAGAATAAAAGCTTGCAATCATGTAAGTTTCTTGATTTGCCTCATAATATACACACCAATTTCAATTGATTAGAAACTTATTAAAAGCCGGGATAATGTACACACCAATTTTATGAATTGTGAAATTATTATAGCCCAATAATGTACACACCAATTTTAATTAGAGGCTACACCTTATGTTCTTTTTGTGCATGTGCTACACTTTCTCGAGCACAAAATCTTACGATATGCACTAAGGTGTTCATGATTGGCTAATAAACAGTGGTGAGATGGTTATTTATGTCTTTCTCAATAAGTTCAAGTCCAACAATCAAAGACATAAGACTTCAAGATCAAGATCATGTGATCAAAAACTATAAACATCTTCCCACACAACATGCACTACAAAACTTAAACTAGTAAAGTGCAATAAAATAAGCTCATCTAAGCTAAACAAAGTACATAAACATGTTATGTAAAGATAAATATGGCCAACCTTAATTATAAATCCAAGATATATAATACAAAACACATAAAAATATTTTTGGTTTAAAAAAATTTTATGACCAAAAATAAAAAGCACATATTATGCTAAATGAACAAAAATGCAAATGCAATGCATGATAGTGCTTAACTAAGCTATAGAAGGTACACAAACAAGAAATATCAATTTCTTAATTAACCCTTGAGTACATGTACAAACTAGTACATACTCAAACAAAATCAAAAAATAGCTTAGGACTTATAGAACACATGCTATTCAAGTTTCTCCACAATGTCAAGCATGTTCTAAATCAAGAGAGATATCATAATTCATGTAATCCTCAAGAAAAAATAAAACAAGACACAAAATAAAATATTTTTGTCTTTTTGAAATTTTCAATGTTTTTGGATTTTTTTTTTAATAAAAAACAACCTAAAAAATAAGACAACCAAAAGCAAAAACAAAACATGTCCACAAACAATTGAAAGAATTAAATCAGGGACAAGTCAACAACACTCACTTTAGAGAATCTTTTCTCACCCATATAGCACGAGTCTTCGGCTTTGTAGGTGAAAATCCATGTGAAGCAGAGTGTGTTTGAGGGATTACACCAATCTTCTGAGAAAGACTGAAATCCTGCAATTTCCTTTCACAAGCCAACAAGCTCAAATTTTTCAAAAGAATATGAAACAATTTATATGGACTTATGGCAGGAGAAATATCATCACATATCCTAGATTGAAACACAGAATTTTTAAATTTCAATTTATGACAATTAGGACGAATGTGACCAGAGACACCACAAAAGTGACAAACAGGAACAAACTTAGGAACATCAGTATTCCTAACAGCAAATCTAGTTTCAGATTTTGGTTTTTGCCTCAACAAAGAACAATTTGGTCTAATATGACCAACAACACCACAAAGGTGACAAGTAGGCACAAAAACAGATTTCTTATGCCCTCTAACAGTAGTTTTAGACTTAGGTTTAGAAACTTCAGTGTCTACATCAGAACTTTTGCCTTTGTCCAACCTAGCAAAATAAGCCTTTTCTTTATTATTCCTCTTGAAAGGTGGAATACAAACTTTTTCAGCTTTAGGCTTAAGAGAAACAGAAACACTTCTGTTTTCAACAGCAGGCTTGGTACTAGTCAAATTTTCAATTTTAGCTTTGGATTCAGCTAACTCTTGTTCCAAGCTTTTCATCTTCTTATCTTGAGAGGAAATTTGATTTCTTAAAAATTCATTCTTTTTATTAGATTCATCAAATCTAACAATCAATTCCTATTTTTCAAGATTAGCTAATTTTAACTCTTCTTTAAATTTCATAGCAATTTTCAAAGACTTAGATAATTCCTTCCGAAGAGTTTCAAAGGCATCAATAAAATCAACAGAAACAACAGTGTCCTTTTTATTCAAATCATCACAATCAAAAACAGTAAGACACTTAAAATTATCCATGATAACAGGGATCAAGGATCAACTCTTAGATCAAAAGATCTACAACAGAAGAGCTACCCGCTCTGATACCACTTGTCAATTCGTTTAGACCCCTTAAACCCAACAGATTAACCTAGTGAATTAGCCAAGTGATTAACTTAGGTAATTTAATTAAAACTAGGTTAACACAAATAAACAAAAATAACAAAGCAGCGGAAAATAAATAACACAAAGATATGATGACCCAGGAAACCACACCGGTAAAAACCTGGGGAGGATTTGACCTAGCTATCCTCAAGGTAAACTGAATCCACTATGAAAGAATCGAAGTTTACACAACAAGACTTAGACCACTAACATCTTATTGCTACCCAAGTGTAGGAAACTTACTACCATGACCCCATGATAGCTCCGAGATCCACGGACTCCTTCTTTCTTGAATTCTTCAGCAAATCCACAAGCGCACCTGCTTGTATATCTTTGTGCTCTATTGATTCTGCAACTGTATTGATCTACACAACTCTTGACATGAATCTCAAGTTTGTAAACCCTAAGTGTATGTGAAGGTAAACACCTCTAGATCTCACAAAGAGATTCACAAACACAGCATTCAGAACTATAAAAACGTGGCTAGGGTTTTCCCTTATATACTTAGGGCAAAACATAAAACCCTATACATTAAATGGACCAGGGCTGAGTTGGAAAATTCTGCAGAAAAACGATCTGCTCGAATTTCGATCGATCGAGTCTAATTTTCGATCGATCGAGTCTGGCAGAAAGTGAACAGTAATTCTGCACAACAACTCGATTCCAACTTTACATTAAGACCCATACTTTGAGCAAGTCTAACACACAACTAAACATTGTTTTGATCATGGTTTGCCAACATACAAATTGAAGTTCTAAATACATAAGATCCTAATCCTTAGAACCTAACAAACTCCCCCTTTGGCAATCCGTGACAAAACACAGACTTAACAAAAGCTCAAAGTTTACAAATTGAAATAGCCCATTACAACAAAAAGCCACTTAAACAATTCAACCTAAACTACTATCCAACAGTTGCAAAGTAGACAGCAGCTCGACTGAAAACAACCTGTATATTCCTGTAACACTTAACAAACACATAAACGCATGTGTGTAAAGGAAAAACAGTAAAACAACAAATATGCATATATATATATATATATATGAAACATTTTTTTTTTTTTGTAATGTTTTTTAATAGGTTTGACATATAAAAGAAAATTAAAGAAAAAATTCAAAAATGGAGAAGAAAAAAGGGAAGAAGAAGACCGTTTATAAGGAAAAGGGGCAAGGGGGTTGGGCTCTCTTGACCCCTTGCTCTACTCTTATTAGTATGTTTTTATAATTTATTTTAACGTTTGTAGGGTGAGAAGAGTAGAGGGCAAGGGAGAGGAACTTTGCCTCTACTTTAATTACAAAGTTGTAGTTTCCATCATGTGAAGAGAGAGGGCAATCAACCTGCTCATTTCCTTACTAGAAGAGCAGTTTTATCTACATATTTTGATGTATAGGTAGAAGAACGACAACTAGATTTGGATGATGTATTCCAAAATAATTTCATTCATCAATAAAATTGAACCTCACTTTTCTTATAAAAAAAAAAAAAGACATCCAAACAAGATTCATTAAGCTTCCTCAATCATCTCATTCTACTTTCCTTTCCTCCCCTTCCATCCAAACACAATCTTTTGGATAAAATTAAGGCATGAGATTAACTTTATGATGTCCCATTTGATAATTCCATTTCATTTTTTAGAAGAAGAAAAAAAAAAAACTCATGTCCTCATTCCGATCAATCTTCTTAGATATTTGAATCCTAAATATAGAAGGTGCTAACCAGTTGAGTAACTACTTAAGTTTGTATACTAAAAAAAGTCATCTCGGTTGTATAGGCTTAAGGGAAATGAAAGTTATATATAAAGGTGGAATACTCAGAGTTTGACAAAAGATTTCTATTCTAAGGCAATCTTAATGGAGGAATCACTTTGAAGTGTTCCCAAGATAGAGGGTAGAAGTTTCACACCCAAGAACTTTGGATTTCATAAGGATATCTCTCTCTCTCTCTCACTCTCTCTCTCTCTCTTTTCTTGATGAGGGATCTCATGAGGCTTTGAAAACCACTAGGCCAATCCCTTGGGGGTTAATATATGTGAATTTATGTGTATATATATATATATATATATATATATAAGTCATTATTATCCTATTCTAAAAAGAAAAGAAAAAAAAGTCATTATTATCCTAGTCATTTCATATTCTCTAATTGTAATTGAAAATTAATTATTTTTTTAATTTAGTTTAAGTGATATTAAGAATTCAACAAATTTTAGCCTTTTCAAATTGATTTGTCATTAATTTTAGAAAATAATAAAAATTAGACATTCATTTAAAATTTACTAGTGATATTCAAAACTGTGTCATTTTGCAAAGGGTATGTATAATCCTAGAATTTTCCAACTAATTTTTGTAGACTTAATTGTCTAAACGAAACCTATTAAATAATTGTTGACCAAAGAAAACTAACGAGTCCAGCCTAAAGAAATTTACCTAACTCTTGCCTTTGCTTTAAAACTATGTATGTTTGTTCTGAAACAAATCAGCACTACTTCCAAAACCATTCACTGCCAAAAATTGGGAAGAGTTGGTAGTAGAGCCAATCAAGATTTTGTTGGCTTGTTTTACCACATTCTTCTTTAGCTCCTCCATTGATGCTCTCAATTGCTCGAGCTCATGCAACCCAAGCTGATCGAAAGGGGTTTCCCACCAGAATTGCCTCTGGTTAGACTTCCTTATTTAGGCAAGAGCTTCTCCCCGCTTTTTCTCAGCTTCCAATTGATTAATAATTTGAGTTAGGTGTATGTTGAGCTAGCAAACATTAGCATTTTGATGAGCTTCAAGAAGTTGGTGAGCACTAGACTCCGGTGGAGGGTTTCGAGTAAGATATCGATCAAGAATGGACTCAACTTCTAGGTGGCCTAAAGAGAAGACCTTCTCTACTGGGGAGAAAACTATTATTGCAATCTCAACCCCACAAAGGGTGCAAAGCTCACTAGCCTTTTTATGAAGTCCTAAACGATGTTTAGAGAATGTAACTTGTAGATGATTTTTTTTGGTATTTTTGCAATTGGAATCTTTTGGCGTCCTATACTAGCCCTATTATTCACCATAGCTATGTCAGAGAATACTTAATGAGATAACAATATTGTTAGGACATATGTGTTTCACTTGTTAAGAACATACGTCATTTTTTTATGCTAATCCTTTGACAAAACACACTTTACTTGTATTTGGGTAGATCTAGGTGTTTTTAATACTTCAAGAAACAAGATTTCGAGATCAAGTGTTAAAACCATTCAAGTATGTCCAAGAAACAAGCTGAATAATGCAAATTCATTAAAGCTCTACAGCTGACCGGACAGTTGCATCTATCGAGCTTAAGAAAGCTGTTTCAGCCCGTGCGCTCGACACCTGCTCGACTGTTGCTCGACAGCTCCTATTTGTCGAGGTTTAAGAATTTTAGAATTCTGATGTGATTTTCCTGGGATCCATGAATGTGTCTTTAAGCTTTCTTTTCTCCTAACCCTAGACATATAAAAGGATTATTTTAAGGGCCGTTAAAGAGTTCACAAGTTGCACAAGCATTAAGCAAAGCCTGTTCAAGCAAATTGCGACTGGAGACAAAGTTTTTCCCTAATTCATCTCTTGTGAAGAAGTTGTTATGTATGTGCACTGTAGGGTTTTGTGACCAAGCATCTTCTTGATCTTCATCGTGTGATGAACTGAAGAACTTTGCAGCCAACAACTCTCTCGAGTTGATGATTGAAATCGCGTACTGGGATTCGCGCAATTGGTTACTCATGTACTAGGAGCCGTGCATCAAAAGGAGAAATTGTCACTACAGAACAAGTCCAATTGGATATTGGGGTAAGGGTTCAACTGTAGGTTGGTATAAGGTACTGAGATTCCTTTACTTGGAACCGCTTGTTGTGATAATAGCGGAATTTCGAGAGTGGTAACCTTAAATTCATCCGGTGGGGTTTTTGCCGTGTAGGTTTTCCCCATTCGTAAACAAATCACCGTGTCAATTTATTTTCCGCTGCATACTTAGTTTAATTGGTGATTTGTTTGTGCTACTACGTTTGTTGCATGTAATTGAATCTAATTAATTGATTAATTCACTTGGTTAATTAATTGATTAATTCATCACAAGGGGTTGATACGTTTTTGGCTTATCAAGTGGTATCAGAGCAAGCACACTCTGATTAGGTTTAATCTTTGCTGTGTTGATCTATTGACCCCTGTTTGTCATGGATAGAGGACCGTCATTAATTATACTTCCTTTATTTGATGGCACTAACTATGCATACTAAAAAGTACACATAAGAGCTTTCTTGCAGTCTTTAGATGAGAAGGTGTGGCAAGTTGTAGAGATTGGCTAGACCGAGCCAAAGGAAGTGCCGGCCAATTGGGATGATGCAAAGATCAAGGCAGTAAACTTCAACAGTAGGGCATCGAATGCTCTATTCAGTGCGGTCACTAATGAGGAATTCAAGAAGATATCCTCTACTGAAACTGCTAAGGAGGCATGAACCATCTTCCAAACAACCTATAAGGGAACAAAGGTTGTCAATGATTCAAAGCTTCAGAGGCTCACTACAAGCTTTGAAGAAATAAAGATGGAGGAGGATGAGTCGTTTGATGAGTTCTATGCCAAGCTTAAGGACATAGTGAACTCAGCCTTCAATCTTAGGGAAACCATTCTTGAACCCAAGATTGTGAGGAAAGTGCTCAAATCTCTACCTAAGAGATTTCATGCCAAGATTACGGCAATCGAGGAATCAAAGGATATTGACAAGATTCCTTTGACAGAGCTGGTTGGTAATTTGCAGACCTACGAGCTAGGGTTAACAAGAATTGGCAAGTTGGGTAAAGGCAAGAGCATGGCTTTGAAGGCCAAGAGTAGTGACATTGATGAGTCTTTAGATGATGAAGATTCTAAGAAGAAGTCCTACATTACAAGGCAATTCAAGAAGTTCATGAAGAATGCCAATGGAAAGGGCTTTGACAAGGACCGTAGGCAATCTAGTTCATTTCAGTTCAAGAACTAAGACAAAGGGAAGAATGATGCTAGGGATGGCGGTCAGTACACTGTTCCCGCAAGACCTAAGTGCTTTGAGTGTCAAGGGTTTGGTCACATGAAGTAAGAGTGTCCTACATATCTTAAGAGCATTACAACGAGCAAGGCACTTGCTGCTACCTTGAGTGACACCGAGTCTGAAGATATTCCGGCAATGAGGATAACGGAATCTTAAATGCCTTCATTGCCACTGTCAATCCTATTGAGGGGATTGTTGAAGATGTGGATGAAGAAGAAGAATCGGTGGAGTCCAAGTTTGAGAAGATGGATGAACAAGATGACATCCACACAGCCTATAAAAAGCTGTACAAGGTCTTAGAAAAGCATGAGAAATTGTATAGGTTGACCACCAAGAAGCTCAATGATGTGGAGCTTGAGCGTAAAGAGCTCCCCACAAAGTTTGATGAATCAAATCAGACTATTGGAGCACTGAGGTTTGAGAACAACTTCTTGGCTGAGAAGATTAAGAAGCTTGAGGCAGAACTATTCCAAGTCAGAGCTCAGCTAGAAAGGACTTCGAGTGCAAAGCTTGACAAGGTGCTCAGCATTCAGAAATCTACTTCAGATCGAACCAGTTTAGGGTATGATTTCTCTTCTCCTACTATTGCTCAGCATCGTACTATTTCTCCACTTCTTCCTTGATCTTGAGAGTCCACTCTGGCTTCATCCTTCTCAATTTTTGTTTGACCAGCTTCATGACTGGATTTGTGGGAATATAGTGTTGTACTATATCTGTATCAATCCCAAGCATGTCCTCATACGACTAGGCGAAGACTTCCTTGAACTCTGACAGTAGTACCATTAATGCGTCTTTCTCAGAAGTGTTTAGGGTATTAACAACTTGGATTATTTTGGGCTCATCCTCAGTTCCCAGGTTGATGGACTGGGTTTTTTCTTTTATAGGTTCTAGGTGTCCATGTTTTAATTCCATATTATTAAGAGTTTCTTTACCAATTTCAGAAATAAAAACATTCAAAGCCAGCAAATAAGCAGAGTCAAAAATCATATTTATAGAAAAAGAGTTCTCAACAGACTCAAGAGACTTGATAGATTCAACTAAAGCAGACTCAACTGGAAAACTATTACAAACAAACTTAACAGGAATAGAAATACTATCAGAAATAGACTTAATAGGAACAGAAACAATGTTTTTGGCAGGGGCGACTGGCTCGATGGTCTTGATCTTCTTGGCAAAGGTGACTGACTTGACGGTCTTAATCTTCCTCACAGAGTACTCCATGGGGTGGGTGGCTCCTTCCTATGCCCAGTTCTTCAACTCAGTCATGGCTTCCATAATGGCAGGTTGCTCCCAGTAAGCTCCTTCTTCCCTCAACATCAGTACTATGGGATCGACATCCATATAATATGTATCTCTTCTTAAATCTCCAAGTCTATAGGCTTGTCGGTCACAAAAGCATCCAGGCGCTCTATGCTATCTATCCATTCATCAAACAAGTTATGCTTGCCTTTGTTGCCCAAGTCAGTAGGTTGAGGGAGATGTTCTGGCTCGCCTTCTTCTTCCCCCTCATTACTATGTTCAGCATTCTCAAGTGTCATGATTCTAAGACTGTGGACCATCAGCTTATGGTCTAGTGCGGCCAGTCTGGCATTTATGTCATCTTCCTCTTCTGTATGTGTGGTGGGTGAACTTGGTTCTAAATCATAATACAACCCCAATTCTAGAACTTCTCTTCCATGCTTATCATACCTTGGGCCAGATCTTGAGCTAACATTAGTGATATCACTCCGATCTAAAAACTACCCAGAGAGATATTCTTTATGGTACATTCAATTGGCTTGTGCATTCTCCTCTCTTGCATTCTCTAACACATTCACTAGTTTATATTGATCACTATCAGTATCGTTCCACCTGTTAGCCTCGACATCATCTTCAATGTCTTGATCATAATAGTCTACATCATTATAATTTTCTTCATAGAATAATGGCGACTCTGCTGGGGATGTCAAGGGCTAAGCTTCGTAGTAGACTTTAGTGACCAAATATGTACCATTGTTTTGCATGGTCTTGCATGTTATAGTTTTTTTTTTTTTTTTTTTTTTTTTTTTTTATGTTTGATGGGATGTTGTATGATATTTTGTTGTATGTACTGTTTGTTAAAATCTTTCCCTAGCTGTCATTGGGTGTGCCATTCAAACAACAATGTATGCACCCCTTTTCAACAATTTTGTGGTAGTAGTAACCATGGATCATCGGTCTTCATTAGATTCGGGTACCCATTGGTGAACTCACCAACTCATAGCTCAAAGTCATTGGATCATTTCCTATTGACTCTAAATGACAAGCCATGCCGTTTGGACCAACTCAATGTTCATTACATTACAAGTTGGGAGGTGTAACGACCTAGCTATGGGAAACAATGAAACAACAAACCCACTCTTCAAAGTAATGACTTAGAACCTATCCCTAGGTCGGTCCTGGTTAAAAATGCATTGCATGTTGTGTGTGTTTGTTTTGGTTAAATGATGAATGTGGATGGGGTCTTAGCTTTGATTAACCCGACCAAACCTATCACTAAGGGAGAATTTGGTCAAGATCAGAAGGAAGGCTGCAAAGAGAACCTAAGTCCGACACTCATGCCAGTAGCTTTCTCTAGTTTTGAGCCTGTCACTCCCATCACCATACTGAAGCCGTCAAGCATAGAAGAGACTCCATTGCTGCAACAGCACGATTTTCAAATTTTTTTTTTTATTAAAAAAACATCCTAGAATGAAATGCATGAATGTAATGCAATGCAAATCCTAGAAACAGAGGTCACAAAAGATAGAGCAATGAAGCACAAGGACCATGTCAGACAGACTCAATTAGATTGAGTCTTTTGCATCCAAAACTTTTTAGATGCAACTCTTGCATTGGAGTTATGATTCACTTTAGAATTTGGAGCAACTCCAGGATTGGAATAAAGGTTTAACGCCTTTACCAATTCACCAATAAGTACCATAGGATCATGTGCTTGAGGCACAGGTACTTTAGTTTTATTTGCTCGCTTCGCAGCTTGCAATTTAAAACAATTTGGAAAAATGTGTCCAGGTTTTCCACAAAAATGACAAACCCATGCAGGCTTATCATGCAATTTGCCCTTAGTAGAAGTAGAAGCTCTAGAATGAGAAGCTTGAAGATCAACCCTAATCTTTCTAGGTGGAGTAACATCTATAGGCTTGACAGGATCACTCATCAAGGGTTTGACAATCTCACTCTTAGGAGGTTCAGAAGAGGGAACAAATTTAGTGGAAGAAGATTCAGGCACAGAAATACTTTCCTCAAAACCTAAACCAGTTTTATCAGAAGGAGACTTTTGAATGCTCAGCATGTGATCAAGTTTGGAGCTTGCAGACCTATTAGTTTGTTCTCTAGCAACAGATAAATCAAGTTCCAAACATTTAACTTTATCAAGTAAAAGCATGTTCTCAGTTTTCACATTATTCAAAAGCTCATTTGCATCAAACAATTTCACAAGTAAAATTTTCTTTTCAAGTTCAAGAGATGCAATTTTCTTCAAGCCTAACTCAACATTCATGGCATCCTTTGCAGCAACTTTGCAAAGTTTATTGTAGGCTTCCTGTAAATCTGCATCCTCAGAGAGTTCCCCATCAGAAGGGTTCTCATCAACAGACATGCTTTCATTAACTACAGTAGTAGCAGTGAAAGCAATGAAGTTTCCATCCTCATCACTAGCGGATTCATTATCGGAAACTTCATCATCACTAAGGGTTACAGCCATAGCTTTACCCTTAGACCTCAAGTATGTGGGACATTCAGATTTTAAATGAGCATACCCTTGACAACCATAACATTGTTGTCCCAAAGAATTATTAGAAGGCTGACCAACTTTCTCCTTAGGTTTTTCAGTGTTATTGACCTTAGTGGGATCATTCTTCCTAAAATTTCTAGGTTCAACAGTGTTCTTGCCTCTTGCCCTTCTGTTATTGTTCCTAAGAAAGTTTCTAAAGTTCTTGGCAAGATAGGCAATCTCTGTAGCAGAGAGTTCATCATCAAATCCACCATCCTCAACATCATCAACAGACTTAAGAGCCATTGATTTGGATTTGTTAGTCTTAGGGAGGTCTAACTCATAGGACTGAAGAGATCCTACAAGTTCTTCAACAGGGATGGAGTCCACATCCTTGCTCTCAGTGATGGCAGTCACTTTGGGTCTAAAATCCTCAGTCAAAGATCTAAGAATCTTCCTAACAATTTTAAGTTGATCATAGATTTCACCCAAATTATAAGCAGAATTAACAATATCATTCAATTTAGCATAGAATTCATTAAAAGATTCATCATTATTCATTCTAATGCTTTCAAATCTAGTAGTTAATTGCTGCAATTTATTTATCTTAACTGCCTTTGTGCCTTCATGCACAGTCTGGAGGATATTCCAAGCAGTATGAGCAACCTCAACATTAGAGATTCTCTTAAATTCCTCCATGGAAACAGCATTAAAAATAGCATTCATAGCTTTGCTATTAAAAGCGGCTGTCTCCTTTTGAGAAGTTTGCCACTCACTCACAGGAGTAGTGGGCTTCTCCCATCCGTACTCAACGGAATTCCAACTCTCTCATCAATGGGATTCAGGAATGCTTTAATCCCTACTTTCCAATAAGCATAGTTGTTTCCATCAAAGTGAGGTGGAACAACAAGAGAGTGTCCGTGTTCCATGACAACAGGGGTCAAGGATCAGCTCAAAAGATCAAAGGATCAAAACAAAAGCTACCCGCTCTGATACCACTTGTCAGTTCGTTTAGACCCCTTAAACCCAAACAGATTAACCTAGTGAATTAGCCAAGTGATTAACTTAGGTAATTTAATTAAATCTAGGTTAACACAGAATAAACAAAAACAACAAAGCAGCGGAAAAACAAATAACACAAAGATATGATGACCCAGGAAACCACACCGGTAAAAACCTGGGGAGGATTTGACCTAGCTATCCTCAAGGTAAACTGAATCCACTATGAAAGAATCGAAGTTTACACAATAAGACTTAGACCACTAACATCCTATTGCTACCCAAGTGTAGGAAACTTACTACCATGACCCCATGATAGCTCCGAGATCCACGGACTCCTTCTTTCTTGAATTCTTCAGCAAATCTACAAGCGCACCTGCTTGTATATCTTTATGCTCTTTTGATTCTGCAACTGTATTGATTTACACAACTCTTGACATGAATCTCAAGTTTGTAAACCCTAAGTGTATGTGAAGGTAAACACCTCTAGATCTCACAATGAGATTCACAAACACCGCATTCAGAACTCTAAAAACGTGGCTAGGGTTTTCCCTTATATACTTAGGGCAAAACATAAAACCCTATACATTAAATGGACTAGGGCTGAGTTGGAAAATTCTGCAGAAAAACGATCTGCCCAATTTTCGATCGACCGAACCTAATTTTTGATCGATCGAGTCTGGCAGAAAGTTAACAGTAATTCTGCAAAACAACTCGATTCCAACTTTACATTAAGACCCATACTTTGAGCAAAGTCTAACACAAGACTAAACATTGTTTTGATCATGGTTTGCCAACATACAAATTGAAGTTCTAATACATTAGTTCCTAATTCTTAGAACCTAACAGATAGCAACACCAATAGTGATGACAGCAGCAACTGAAGTTATGATAGCCCGTACAGTGGTGATGACTGGGGTGAAACCCCTAGTGATAGAGAAGATGAGGATGCAGACCTATTCTACGAATAATATGATAGTGATGTGGATTATTATGATCAAGACATTGAAGATGACGTCGAGGCTAATAGGTGGAATGATACTGATAGTGATCAATATAGACTGGTGAATGTGTTAGAAAATGTAAGAGAGGAGAATGCACAAGCCAATCGAATGTACCACGAAGAATATCTCTATGGGCACTTTTCATATCAGAGTGATATCACTAATGTTAGCTCAAGATCTGGCCCAAGGTATGACAAGCATGGAAGAGAAGTTCCAGAATTGGGGTCGTATTATGATTCAATACCAATTTCACCCACCACATATACAGAAGAGGAAGATGACATAGATGCCAGACTAGCCGCACTAGACTATAAGCCGATGGTCCACAATCTCAGAATCATGACACTTAGGAATGCTGAACATAGTAATGAGAGGGAAGAAAAAGGCGAGCCAGAACATCTCCCTTAACCCACTGACTTGGGCAACAGAGGCAAGCACGACTTGTTTGATGAATAGATGGATAGCATAGAGCACCTGGATGCTTTTATGACCGATAAGCCTATAGACATGGAGAAACGGATTATATGGATGTAGATCTCGTAGTACTGATGCTGAGGGAAGAAGGAGCTTACTAGGAGCCACCTGCCATTGTGGAAGCCACGACCAAGTTGAAGAACCGAGCATGGGAAGGAGCCGCCCACCCCATAGAGGACTCTGTAAGGAAGATCAAGACCGTCAAGTCAGTCACCATTGCCAAGAAGATCAAGATTGTCGAGCCAGTCACCCCTGCCAAGAACATTGTTTCTATTCCTATTGAGTCTATTTCTGATAGTATTTCTATTCCTGTTAAGTTTGTTTATGATAGTTTTCCAGTTGAGTCTGCTTTAGTTAAGTCTATCAAGTCTCTTGAGTCTGTTGAGAACTCTTTTCCTTTAAATATGATTTCTGATTCTGTTTATTTGCTGGCTTTGTGTTGTTTTTATTTCTAAAATTGGTAAAGAAACTCTTAATAATAAGGAATTAAAACATGGACACCTAGAACCTATAAAAGAAGAAACCCAATCCATTAACCTAGGCACTGAGGATGAGCCCAAAATAATCCAAGTTGGCAATGCCCTAACCACTTCTGAGAAAGACGCATTAGTGGCACTACTGTTAGAGTTCAAGGAAGTCTTCGCCTGGTTGTATGAGGACATGCCTGGGATTGATATAGATATAGTACAGCACTACATTCCCACAGATCCAGCCACGAAGCTAGTCAAACAAAAATTGAGAAGGATGAAGCCATAGTGGACTTTCAAGATCAAAGAAGAAGTGGAGAAACTGTACAATGCTGGATTCCTAAAAGTGGTCAACTATCCAGAATGGTTAGCTAATGTGGTCAACTATCCAGATTTCTCTTGCATGAGCACTCTTCGTTCTTGAGAGAATGTTTTAGGGTTCAAAGAAACTTATTCAATTCTCTTTGAAACCTAAAAACCCTAATTTTTGTAGCAAAACTCAAAGAGGGCATCTGAAAATATGAGCCATTTTAGAGCCTAAAACGTGTGCCTCTCAGAGCGTAGAAAAAAGGTGCTGAATTATGAGGTTTAGTCTCTATTTATAGAGGCCTAAGGACACTAAAAAATAGGTACAAACAATTAGGGTTTGAATCCGGACGCATCGTTTTACGAAACAGTCAAAAATGGTGTGCATTATCATCACTCGAAAGCCATTGGGCCATAGCCCACATGATGGCAATTCGGCACTCCAAAAGTGCCCAATTGGCCCTTGGATGCCGAACGCACTTTCGTGTTCGAGTGCCATTTGGACTCTCTTTCTAAGGTTTTCTGGTCGATCCTTGTACCTAGACGCATTTTTATCCTCCGTCTATGATTTTTTATCTCTTTTTTGGATAATTTAGTCTTTTTAAGAAAAATTATCTTGAACAATTAACTTGTGGATAAATCCCTTAAAATAAATCTTGATAAGGTTCAAATTATCCACAATTTTATTGTTATCCAATCATCTCTTTTATTCCTATGCATGCAATCCTACTTTAGACACTAATTATCAACCAATCACAAAATTATCTAATTAACTACAATTATTCAACCAATCAAAATTAATTTAAATTAATCGTGTGTGGTCGACTCTTCCTAGACACAATGCATATAGACCGTGCAAACTTGATCATCCGATATCTTTTGATTCAATGGTTCGATTTAGAAACCGGACACACCGTTTCGACCGTTAAAATCTCAAGATCATTTTATGATATGTCATGAATGAATTGATGTATGCAATTCATGCATGTGATGCAAAGACAAATGATGCATGTGATGCAATTATGATTTTTGGGGTACATGGATGGTCATTCGATTCATTCTCCTTGATTAAATTATGAGTGCAAAATCGAGTGTCTACATTTTGGTTGTATACGCAAGAAATTTATATATGGTTAACACTATGAGGATCCGACCAAAAAATATGCTCTAACCTTCTCTCTTCATCAATTGTGAATGCATATTGAAACTTAGAATTCCTTTCTTTAGCAACTTTACAAAATTGTAAGAGATCCATAGCATCATTCATAGCATGCATCTTTCTCATTTTCACATAAAGATTATGAATGTCCCGTTGAAAAAATGGAAGATTTCCATGTTTCACATTTTTCTTAAGTTCCATAACACGTATTATTTCTCTAACTGAAAGTCCAGCTTCTTTGTATAATAGAATGCAATTTTTATCATCTTCAGTGATAACTCGATTGGCCAGAAGATATCGTACACTTCAAGGGGACAAAAATTCATGATTGTGATCTACAATAAAAATAGTGACATGCCATTCTTTCAGAAAAATGTCTATTGACTTTCACAATAATAGTTAGACAAGCTTTGCATCCACATTTTAAAGACATTCTATTTCATTGCTCCTTAGATGGATCCACCATTTTTAGTGGTTGCCTGCCTTCCCGTTGACAAAAGAAATTACGTCTTCCTAATTCTCCATTTTTTTTCTCCGAATGTCCTTTTCGAATTGTAAAACCATTTCGCTTTGCATAATTTTTATAGAAAATGAAAGATTCTTCTTCACTAAAAAAACATTGACCAACAAAAGGCTCAAATTCATTTTCTATTGAATGTATATCCTCATATTCTTCACTTTAAATTTACAATATTTAACATTAAATATGAATTGAATTCAATTTAAATGAAGAAGCTTCATCAGACGCGTTTTAAAAACGTGGCAATAGCTCTAGAAAACGTGGCTATAGGTCAATTCGGCCTATAGTCACATTTTTTTAAGCTGCATTTTTAGCCGTGTCCTAAAACCCGTAACTATCTGAAGGATCTATAGCTGCATTTTTACAAATGCGGCTATAGGCCAGGACCAATGACCGCGTTTCTAAAAACGTGGCTATAGGACATACTTTAGCTGCGTTTATAAAACACGGCTATACGGTATAGCTACAGTCACATCATAAAAATGCAGCGATGATCCTTTTATTTTTATTTTTTTGAATTTGGTTATAGCCGCATTTTAAAAAATATTCCCAATTACAACGATAATGAATTCTTCTGACCCAAAGGTGGTTCCAACAAAAACACATAAATACATACAAATATATCTTAAGGCACTACTGTATCACTATGTGTTCCAACAAAATCTGCAATTATTTCATCTGCAACTTGGACCTCATCAACCAATCCAAAAAAAAAAAAAATTTGAAGAAACCCACAAAACCGAGGGAGGAGAATGGGGTGGGGTGGGTCTTTTGGAGTGAGAAGCACATGCATGGTAGGATCTCAGTTAAAAACGTGTACATGTTGGAGCATATGATTGAAAATAATTAGCTCTTGCAAAACAAGGCTACAGGTTGCAGGTTGGTCAAAATTCATTGGTATATCAGGTGTTTAAAGCAAGATACTTCCCAAATTGTGATTTTGTTCATGCTTCTATTGGTAACAAGCCTTCCTATGTTTGGAGAAGTATAATGGCTACCCAAAAAATAGTTAAATAGGGGATGAGATGGCAGGTGGGAAATGGATCTAATATTCAAGTGTGGGAGGATAAGTGGGTACCAAATTCTTCAACTTACAAGGTGGTCTTTCCAAGAATCAATGCATTTTCAAACCTTCGTGTTTCTAAACTGATTGATACAACAAATATCTGTCGAAATTCAGAACTGATTGAGCAGGTTTTTTTGCCTTTTGAGGCTGATGTTATTAATAGTATTCCCTTGAGCTCGCGATTGCCTGCTGATAAATTGATATGGGCAAAATCTTCTAATGGTCTTTTTATTGTCAAAAGTGCATACAAGGTAGCCTTGGAGTTAGCAACAATCTCCCCTTCGGGTTCAAGTTCAGATGACAGTAATTTAAGAAGATTTTGGAAATGGATTTGGAAATTTCAAGTACTTCATAAAGTTCGTCATTTTGTAAGGGGGGCATTTCGTGACATTCTACCTACTAAATACAATTTGACGCGCAGAAAGGTATTAACTGAAGATTTGTGTGTAGAATGCAACTTGGGCTCAGAAACAACAAGACATGTGTTTTAGTCCTGTCTGAGAGCCTAGAAAATTTGGACATGTTCTGGACTGTTTCAACTTGGCTTTAATTTATTTCATACTTTCATGGACCTGCTTTGGAAATTGATGATGGTTGATGGTTGGGATCAAGATAATATTGATTTAATGGTCACTGTTCCAGGAAGCATCTGGTGCAATCAGAATGAAGTTCAAAATAGGGGGAAAAAGAAATTTGATCTGGAATTGGTGCGTGGGGTGAGAGTTTTTCTGCAGGAATATAAAGCTACAATATCACCTCTTGATAAACCAGAATAGTTTTTGCTTGAAAGTTGGCCTCCACCTGAAGGAAGTTTATACAAGGTTAATATTGATGGTGCAGTCTTTTCAGCACAGAAGGAATCGAGAATTGGAGTTATTATTAGGGACGAACCTGGTTTGGTGATGGCTACGATAAGCAAGGAGGTAAAAGCTCTGTTGGTCCTGTGGAAATTGAGGCAAAAGCTTTTGAAGTTGGCCTTTAGTTCGCAAAGGATGTGGGATTACAGGAATTTATCTTAGAAGGAGACTCTCTAAATGTCTATTGTGCTCTTGATGGACTATCTCCATCCCCTGCCGTGGTAGCTCTTATTGTGTATGGTATTTTAGACTCTGGTCAAGAGGTCCGGTATGTAAGGTTTTCTCATGTGCGTAGGAAAAGAAATAGATTACCTCATCTTTTAGCTAAATATGCTATTGGCATGGTTGATTATGTGGTTTGGATGGAAGAGAATCCTTGTTTTTTGGAATAAGCTCTTCATTGTGATGTATTATCTTTTGTTACTTAATAAAATGTTGGTTTTCCTATCCAAAAAAAAAAAAAATTATATTCATCTTCATTCCTCTCCTTTATGAACTCCCTCTCCATAAACAAGTTCCACCTAAAAATCATAACCACTTTCTGCCACCAACACAATTAGTCAATTACCCATCACTCCCAACCCAAAGCCAAAAAAGAGAACATTACAAACTAAATTTGTGCTACTCAGCTCTTTTGCGGTAAGGCCAACATAGAACTTTTCCATATGGAGTAATAAAATTCATTTACAGTTTTAACTAAATGGTGAACAAGCACAATCACGTTTTGATTTGGAAGCCACAGACCCAATACATGAAATTGTAAAACCACCATCACACACCATATACAAAGCAAAAAATAGGACATTTTTCCTACCATAAACAAAATTTTCTTACAAACGACGTTTTTGACATCTGAAAGAAAATAACAGATGCCTAACGAAGTCCAAGAACATGCTTATGAGAACTAAAAGCATGACCAAAATATCAATTGCCATTTCAACTAGTCATCATCCATCCCTGCATGCTGATCTCTCTTTAATCTGTGACGTAAAAAGGGATGGTATAATTAATAAATAAATTTGAGTTCTTCGAATCACAGAGACATTTACTTGGTTGTCCATACCTAAATACAAGAAAATGTATAGAGAGAGAGAGATACCATTCGGACCAAGAGAGGTGCGAGTGATAACGGAGAGTTGCTTGCAGGCATCGATGTTCTTGAGAATGGCTTCGTCGAGACCAGAGAGGTGCTTGCGACCTTCTTTCAGCATTATTCCATGTGACTGCATTTGTAACTCCATTCTCACTTCCTTCTTCTTCTTCTTCTTCTTCTTCTTCTTCTTCTTCTTCCTTAAACCCTAACCCTACTATGGAGACTACTCTCAAAAACACACACACAAAAGAAAATGCTTCGTTCTCTCTCGATAACACACACACACACACACACACACACACATATGCGCTTTTTCAATGCCCTAGAAGGCCTAGAATCTGAATTCGGATCGGGATCTGGATCAAGTTAAGGTCTAAGATTCATTTGAAGAAAAACCCATAGGCCTAGAATGTGGTTTTTTTTTCCCCCTAAATATCTCTAAAGTTTATTACATAATAATAAGCGCGTGTTATTGATCTTCGTCAAAGTATCAAAAAAGAATATTATTGGTGTCTCAATTAACTTGCATTAATATTTTTTGCCTATTTGTTTAATAAAAAAATAACATTACATTTTTTTTAAATGATGTGATAATTTTTTTGTTATTAAAAAATCAACTACCTCCATAAAAAAAAATTAAAAAAAAAACAAATAAGAAATCCTTTTTTTTTTTACCTGGGTTCAAATCCTACTAAGAAGTCCACTGGAGATCAACAAAGAAAAGATACACAAATGGAAAGGAATTAATAAATTACACTTAGACTTCATTTTATGGAGGTATTTATTTACCTATCTCTTGACATAAAATGGGACCAATTTTGATTTGAAAAAGGATCTTAGAGTGTCTAGGGTTAGATTGATCTTCTCCAAGAACTCACATTGATAGGAAGATTTGGCACCTCGATGTCATCTATGTTTCTCTCCCTTTCCTGCTAGGATTGAAAATCATGTATTTTACATATCTATCATATATATGTATTTCTCATTTTATCTAATCCTTACATTATGTCTCTCACTTGTCTCTACAAAATAATTGGATGATAGTCTAGAATTAGAGGTGTCAAATGGGTGGGTTTGGGCATAATTAGGGTGAGAATATAAAGTCCATTTACCCATTTATTACCCATTTACCCATTTATTGCCCATTTAACTAATTACTTCTAACCCAAACCCAACCCAACTTAGTTATTATGGGTAAACCCCAACCCACCCAATTACCTAATAATCAAAATTACCAAAATGCCACTAAAACTTGAAAATGACCGAAGTACTCATAAAATCCTTTAAATTTACCAAAATACCCCCTACATATAAAAAAGACCAAATATACTATAAAAAAAATCACTAAAAATGACCAAAATACCCCTGAAACCTAAAAAATGATCAAAATATCCCTAAAACCTAAAAATTAACCAAAGTACCCCCGAAACCTAAAAATGGACCAAATAACCCGAAACTAAGAAAATGACCAAAGTACCCCCAAAACCTAAAAATTGACCAAAATACCCCCTAAACCTAACAAAATGACGGAAATACCCCCGAAACCTAGAAAATGACCAAAATACCCCCCAAAACCTAAAAAATAATCAAAATACCACCTAAACCTAAAAAAAGACTAAAATACCCCCGAAACCTAAAAAAATGACCAAAATAACCTCAAAATCTAAAAATGACCAAAATACCCCCTAAACCTAAGAAATGACCAAAATACCCCTAAAACATAAAAAAATGACCAAAATACCCTCAAGCCTAGAAAATGACAAATATACCCCTAAAACTCTAAAATAACCCAAATAAACTCAAAACCTCTAAAATTACCACAAATAGCCCCCTCAAAACCTAAAAAATGACCAAAATACCCCCGAAACTTAAAAAATGACCAAAATACCCAAAAAACCTAAAAATGAACCAAAATATCACCTAAACCTAAAAAAAAATGACCGAAATGTCTCCGAAACCTAAAAATTAACCAAAATACCTTCAAACCCTAAAAAATGACCAAAATAACCCAGAAACTTAAAAAATAACCAAAATACCCCAAAACCTAAAAAAATGACCAAAATACCCCTAAACCAAAAGCACATTAGTTTTATTTTGTAGGTTTTTTGGCTTCGATAGTTGTTTCCACTTCTCACATTTATTGATGTACAATCATGGGTGCCAATCTATTATAGAAGTCAGTCCCTTATGCTCATTTACCCTGTTATATATTACAATTCTTCAATTTTACATGTTGATATCTTTCTAAATTTGACCTACCAGTTCTCTGCCTGTGACATTTATATTTCCTTTTGCCAGATCATCAAGTTTAAACCATGTCATGGACTGTTTATTCATTTACAACCTTTACGATTAACATGATTCAAGTTCTCAACAAAATGATTTGGATTTCTATGTAAAACCGCCATCACTCCCGACCATAGCACAATATACAAAGCAAAAAATAGGACACTTTTCCTACCCTAAACAAAAATTTCTTACAAACAAAGTTTTTGGCATCTGAAAGAAAACAACAGATGCCTAACGAAGTCCAAGAAGCTGCTTATGAGAACTAAAAGCAAGACCAAAATATCAATTGCTATTTCAACTAGTCCTCATCCATCTCTGCAGGCTGATCCCTCTTTGGACCACCTGCTAGTTTTGCCATTATAATCTGTGACATAAAAAGGGATGGTATAATTAATAAAACTCATGTGAAAAGAAAAATTACCAAAGTAACTGAGATTCAGTTCCATATGTTATAATTAATCAGGTGATCTAAAACTTATTGTAATTAACAATATAAGTCGGCAAAAAGTGCACTCTCCAAATTAGAAGTTTCATATATGTGCACTCTGTTGGGGTTTATGCCCTAAAATCTAATTTATTGACATGTCATAAATGATTGAATTGTTTAATTATATGAGACTATTTATTAATGAACTAATGGGACATTATCTTAGTCCATGAGATGCATAGTATGTGATTTATGTGATTTAGTCACAGAAGATATAAATCATAAGTTTTTTGTAAACTCAGAATTTTAGTTCATAGTCGGTGATGAAATTGGACATTTCATCTACAAAGACTATAACATATCAACTAAGATGATTTGTCTTGATCATGAAAGTGGAGACTTCTAGTTGATATGTTGATATGTTTTAAGAGTTAAGATATATTGAACTAGACCGATGTGAGATTTATTTTTCTCCTAACGACTGTCAAATGAATAATAAATCTCACGACCTCTATTTACATCAACTCTAAATCATGAGAGAATAATGGACTTGATCATGAAATGTACGTTGCTTTGATATATCAGGAGTGAGATCTATGAGTTACGATTAAAACCTCAGTATGTTGGGCAGCCGCATTTAGTATTGATGGAACATATATTCTCAAGATAGAATTCATAATCTCTTAACGGAGATATAAAATATTTCCTTGAAATAAGTTTAATGGGATTGGTTTTAGAGTGTTGGGCCCAACCACTTTAGTAAGGAGTTACTAAAGTATATATTTATGGAATTAGATTTCACAAATATATGATGAATAATGTAAATGATTAAACCGGGTACTCAAGAATTAAGATGTAATAATCTTCAAAGTGGCAGTCTATATTCATGACTTTGTATTATTACGAATATTTTAATGAAGGGGTTGCATGTATAGTAAAGTCTTGAGATATAATTTATTAATAATACCTAGAGTACAATTATATTTATATAGTGGTATTAAATATAATTAATGGTAACTTTGGACTTGTCAAGAGTTGATAGAAAAGCCCAAGGCCCATTGGAGCTAGTGTCTTATTGGTCCCCTTTGGTCCCACTCCAAGCCACACACTAAAACCCAATTGGAAAGGCCAGTCTAATTAGATAATCAGTTAGTTATAAATGGAGAAACATACATATTTTTTTATATAAAAAGAGAAAAAGATACGTTATTGTGAAGTGGTTTGTATGTGTGAGTGAAGCCACTCAATTATTCTCCCTTGGAAATTGATTGAGAGACCACACTTCTTGGGCATAAAATGGAATTGGAGTGAAGATTAAAAGTATTCCCAAGTACTTCTAATCTTTTGTTTTGAATTTCTCCACACCAAGGTACGCTATTTCGTTCTTAAATTCTGAAATTTACATAGTGCATGTTATCAATCATGAAAGAAATAGATTCATGTTTGTTGCTTCCGCTATGTATTTTGTATGAGATACAAAACCAGATTTTCCAACACACTCTTCTAATTAGCCCAATTATTTTATGCCAAATTCCATGCATGCTAATAAGTTCGAGAGGTTACATAGGTATTTTCTGTTGGGTGGTGTACGGGACAATGTGAAATACCACTTGGTGGTTTGTTCCCAAATTCAATATTGAGGTTTAGGTATTAGGAAGCTTGGTACTTAAACTCAGCTTTCTTGGGAAAATGGGTTTTGCATTATGCTATATAAAGGGATCTTTTGAAGAGGATTGTAGGAGGAAAATATTGAGAGATGGGGCAACTGGTGTTATGCTGAGGTTATGGGTGCTCATGGAGTGAGTCTAGAAGCACATTAAGAGTGGTCGGAGAACTCTTCAAGCACATGAAATTTTCTATTCCAGATTTCTATTTTGTTTTGGCATAAAATTATGAAAAAGGCATTTAAGCTATATGAGAAATAAAATGGGCATTATGGTTAATAAACTTTGGAGAGTTATTACAGTTACAGAAATCCAAACCAAGTGATATTTGACAGTTCAAGCAAAAAAATTATTTCCTTGATAAATAGAAAAAAAATTGCATAATATGCTAGTTAATTACCTGGTCCACCCGCAGTACAGTGCAAGTAGCATCTGCAGCATATTTGAGAGCAAAGAACCTGTACAAAAGCCAAAAAAAGAAAAGAAAAAAAAAAGAAGCTATCGTGCTTGTAAATACAAACAATGAATGCCTGTAAAAAAAAGAAACACGACGATTCCAACTTTAAATCACCGCAAAACAATGCTACACCAATTTCTAAAGGTTCCATATTTTGGAGGGGAAGTTTTATAAGACTACTTGGCTATCTTAGAAAACTAAAGTCTTTACTAGTTGCTGTAATATGACAGTAACCTTGCCTAAGTCCATTCTCCACTTATAAGTTCAATTTCCATATCTTCTTATAATTTTGATTATGTAGAAGTACTCAGCCTCAAGAATCTGAAGTTCCAAAACTCTTTACTAAATAAAATTTTATAAAAAGAGTAGGATTTTTATAAAAAGAAACTACTGAAATGCACCCACATAAGCTTTTCTTGCCTAAGGATGACAATATGACATGTAACACCAAGTTGAGAAGAATCTTACAATTTTTTTTTTTTTTTTTGGATAGGAAAAATAATTTTATTAGTAAGAGACTACTTCGTGAGCAAAGGACATGAAGAAGCCAGAAGAATCTTATATGGTTCCGAAGGTCATGTGCTTAGGAGTCTACAATAGAACAGTTTTCAATTTGGCCTTGCTTAGGAGTCTACAGTAAAACAGCTTTAAATTTGGTCATTTATATCACACATAGAGGTTAGTTTTAAATTAGAACATATGTGATTTTTAGTAACTCCAACAAACTAAGGTTATTTTGATGATTGAGCCAAGCCTACAACTTTCTATGAGTATCTTAAGTATCTTGGAAAAAATTTATATGTCCAAGTTAGTTTTTTATTGTGTTTTTATCAGCTGTTTAGTTTACAAGTTAATTCAAGAGTTATATTGCTAGCACTAATTTAAAAAAAAATTGAAAGAGAAAGTTATAATGCTGGTAGGACAAGGAAAACTCTCCTCTCTCTCTCTCTCTCTCACACACACACACACACACAAACACACCATCAGGCATCAGAAATCAGAACTACAATAACGAACACAAGTTTTTGATAGAAGCGTGTTGGTGACAAGACAATGAGAACCAGCTTACTTAGTGATGTAAAGGTCCCAGACACACAAGTTGAGACATCCTTGCAAACACCTTCCTTCAAGTCAATACCCATTTTGCTATTACCAGATGCATGTTCAGCATATAGAGAAGATATGATCTCCATTGCATTAAGCCTAGCATTCTCAGCCAGAGTTTTAGGAACCATCTCAAAACTTTCAGCAAAATTTGCTACTGCATACTGATCCAATCTGCAGATCCAATACAAGGTCTAATCTTTAGTAGTTTTTCCAGTCCTCACTGACTGAATCAGTGAAAAAACAAATACAAAAACAAAAGGTCAATTGCTTCTAGTTAGAATAAGCTTCAATTGTAAATTTTGTTTGAGGAATGACACTAGAGCACGCATAAAAGCCATTTGTTCCATCTCAATGTAGAAAAATTTTTAAGGCCATGAGGGAGAATTCAGAGCATTACACTACCTTATTTCAACCAACTCTTTATCCAATTCTAGTAAATGATAGAAGAAAGAAATTTGATAAAAGAATAGTCACACTGACATCACAATACATGGTACTCATATAAGACACAAATGACATGGGCATTTGTATGGTACATAATTTCATTTTCACTAGTTCTTTTTTCCTCATTTTTCCCAAAATTGTTCATGTCAGTGCCGTTAAATATTTTGAAATTAATGAGTAAAGAGACATTTGTAAATTACCCTGTTTCTTTGTACGAGAATTCCTTCATTCTTTTAGCTTACTCAATCTCAGTAGCGGCAGCTCCAGGTACAATACCGCTGTCCCGGAACATAGCCTAACAAAAAAGAACTAAGAAAGCACCAATATGAAAAATGACGCAAACACCTAACACTCAAGTTTCAGAAGAACTACAATAACCATAATCATAGAGGCAAATCATTACCAGCCCATTAGAAAGTACAGATTTTGAGTATTCTATATAAATTACCTTGTAGGTGTTGACTCCATCATCAACTGCTCTTTCAAGGGCATCTAGTATACAATCAATACTTCCTCGTAAAACCACAGTGGAAACAGAGTTCCCACCTTCTTCATTCTTGACAATAATGACCTAAATATATTTATTTGGAAAGGATGAAAAAATCATGCAAACAGCAGAGGCAAGAAAACAAGAGGAAAAAAAATTCCTGAAAGTTACACTAAACTGAAGCAACATCTTAAACATACCCTAACACCACCAATTTCCTCAACTGAAATAGAATCAACATATCCCAAATTATCTGGGTTAGGCTGGCTAAGCTTCAGCTGATGCAATAACACAGAAAACATTAGAGGCCAGTTTGAAAAAGTGCCAATAAATTATCAAGTACTAGGCACAGCTACCATTGCAACAGCACCAGTTGTTCGGCAAAATCGACGCAACTCAAATTTTGAAGAGATCTTCAGAACCATGAGGCTGCATGCAAGAACTATTAAATTAGAAACACTATAATTCTTAAGAAATCTGTAGAATAAAATATTAAAACTTAACAAAAATGGGCAGACTATCAATATTCATCAGGTCTGAAAATTGGACAATATTAACGTGCATGCATACTTGCTTTACAACAACAGAGAACAAATAACTGAAAATTAGGAGAAAATAAAGACTTGACATACTTATAACGCTCACAGAAGTGTAATGCCATCTCTCCTACCGCTGCTCCATTGACAATTACTTTGGCACCTGAATCTGCAACTGATCTGATAAGCTCCTCAATCTTTGCTTCTTCAGTTTTTGAATAGTTTTCTAGCTACAAGATGCCAAGACACAAAGAAAAAGGTTGCCAGTCAAGTTATACTGATTAAAGAAAGGAAGATAATTGTGCACAAATTTCAGTGTGCTATATGTATGGCAACCAACATTAGATTCAATGCCTGCTAAGAAAAAAAAGATAATTGAAAACAATTACAAAAATGTGAACCAAAAGAAAATTGTTGAGATTAGATAAAAAAGCATACCAATAATTTACTAATAATTATGATTAAACCCTAGTGGTAAATGCTTGGTATGATTTTCTACCAATCATTTACCACAAGGGTGATTATTGAAACAAAATCTTTATTGGGCAAAAGCGAGCTAATATTTTAAAGGTTTTATATACTCACCTGCTTCATGAGCTTATAAATGGGTGCCAAAGAATGGCCACTCATAAAATTTTAAACAATAGCATCGTGTATTATAGAAAGATGACAGATAGAACAGCAACTAAGAGAGGTGTTCCTTGTCAAGATGTACCTGCTCATCAGAATGAATTAAGACAGTTCCTTTCGTTTCAGTTGCAGAAGAATCAACACCACCAGCAAACACAGCAACCTAAAGGAAAATCATTCAATATGAGCTACAATTTCAACACCATTAATGTCACGCCCCGAACCAAGTATAAAGATAGGCACGTGACAACGGCCGCACACTTATAAAGTAAACACTTACAAGTGTGCAAGGCCTCCTTAACAGCTAAAATTTATCCTCAAAAATTTTAGTCAAATAAATCTAAAATATCTCAACAATTTCTTAATGAATAGATCTCCAATAATTTAATAGGAATAAAATCCAAACCTCATATACATAATATCAATTGGCCAAAAAATATATATATAAATATATATATATATATATATATATATATATAAAACTATTAGAAGATCATTGAATCCCAAAAATCACTAAGTTTCTTTTTCTGCTCCCAACACAACATCAAAACTCCCAAAGATAGATATTGTTCACAATCTGAAACTGGAGGGGAAAAAGAAGGGGTGAGCTGATAACTTAATAAGTAACAAAAATCCTAATAAGTTCTATCAAGCAATAGATCTGTAAAGGAAAATAAGTAATATGTGTTTTTCAAGTTATAATATACTATGTGTTTTCAAAATAACTGAAGCAATTTCGTAGTCTTAAAATAATAAGTTGCAAATGGATCACATACTTTAATCTGACAAATATATCATAGATGGTTTAGAAAGTAGTCAGTTTTCCATATATCAAAGCTATAACTTTACAATAAGTTCCAAAAAACACATAAGCAGTTTTTGTGACTTAAAATAGTTTAAATACTCAAACATTTCCAAATCACATATGTAGTTTTAAGGAATCAAAATAGTTCAAATATTCAAACGTAATTCATATTCTTAACAATCTTATGACTATGGTTACGCTATATCCCCATGACTGGGCATCAGAGTACCAATGAATAATCCCCATTGGCTGGGTATCAGTGTACCAATGAATAACCCCCATTGGTTTGGATATTAGAATACCAATGAATAACCCCCATTGGCTACCAATGAATAACCCACATTGGCTGGGTATCAGAATAAATTCATAGTCAAATTGTTCATAATTATATATATGAAATCATAGTTTCTAACAAAAAATATTTTATTCAAACACATTTATATAATCATATATTCAATATTTAAATCTATTTGTGATAATTCTATATTATTTACTTTAAATCATTATAGCTATAAAACAATTAAATAAATAAACCTTATATTCAAAACTCACATATATTTGTGAAAATTCTTTACCCTTTACTTTAAATCAGTATAACTAAAAGCAATTACATAAATTACATCATATATTAAGTAATCAGATATATTTGTAATAATTCTTTACTTGAAATCAGTAATACAATAGAAATAAAATTATAATAACTGTAAACAATTTCAGTAATTAAAATACGTAAAATAAAACCAATTAGAATAATGTTACTTACCTCCAAAAGTCATACCAAAATGAACTTCTCCCTAACACTTCTTCTAAAATTCTTAGATATCCCCTAACAATTTTATAAATACTATACTCAATAATCAAATAATTCAAAAAAAACTTATAACAGTACCGGCCAAAAGAGAGATTATAAAAAATAACCAATAATTTTCCACCATCCACTCACACCAAAATCTCACGTAATTGCAATATTTTTGCTCTCTTTATTTTCTGCCACTAATAGTTCGGCGGAATCAAGTTTACAGTTACACCATGACTATAGGCATAAAGGGTCAAAAGTACATCACCTATTATTATATTCTTGAGCTGATATATATATATATATATATATATATAATCACTTATGTCAGATCTACTGACTTCACCTATACACCTCAACTAACCAAAAAAAAAAAAAAAAAAAACAAATATAATAATAATAATTACAATAACAATGAAGGAAGGGTGTTGGCGTTGACTTGTCAAGGTGGTGATTCCATTTATCATATATACATATGTAAGTATATATATTTTTTTCTTTCCTACCACTGCTGCCGACCCTAGTTCTCTTTTGGCATGAGGACAAAACTAAGAAAAGCACTATATCAAACCTGAATCAAGCTCCTGACATGCTTTTACAGAAAAATACCATTTGACATATATATATTTTACCTCTGTAATTTATCACATTACCAGCCTCCACCATAACTAATTGCTATTCACAAAAATTCTGTTAGGTTCTAAGAATTAGGAACTAATGTATTAGAACTTTAATTTGTAATATTGGCAAACCATGATCAAAACATTCTTTAAGTTGTGTATTAGACTTGCTCAAAGTATGGCTTTTTATGTAAAGTTGAAATCGAGTTGACTGCAGAATTCACTGTTCACTTTCTGCCTGACTCGATCGATTGAGAATTAGACTCGACGGATCGAAAATCTAGCAGAACGTTTTTCTGCAGAAAATTCCCAACTCAGCCAAAGCCCATTTAATGTATAGGGTTTTATGTTTTGCCCTAGGTATATAAGGGAAAACCCTAGCCACGTTTTTAGAGTTCTGAATGCTGTGTTTGTGAATCTCATTGTGAGATTTAGAGGTGTTTACCTGCACATACACTTAGGATTTCCAAACTCTAGATTCATGTCAAGAGGTTGGTAAATCATACAGTTGCTGAATCAAGAGAACTTAAAGATATACAAGCAGGTGCGCTTGTGGATTGCTGAAGAATTCAAGGAAAGAAGGAGTCCGTGGTCTCGGAGCTGTCACGTGGTTGTGGTAGTAAGTTTCCTACACTGGGTAGCAATAGGATGTTAGTGGTCTAAGTCTTATTGTGTAAACTTCAATTCTTTCATAGTGAAGTCGGTTTTACCTTGAGGATAGCTAGGTTAAATCCTCCCCAGGTTTTTTACCGGTTTGGTTTTCCTAGGTCATCAGATCTTTGTGTTCTTTATTTTCCGCTGCTTTATTGTTTTTGATATATTTGTGTTAACCTGTCAGGAAATCAACATGTTTGCATCACATACAACACATACGCAGCGGAAAATAAACGGATCTACTTCATTCGCAATTGATAACATGCACTATGTAGGTTTCAGCATATAAGAATAAGAGAGTGTACCTTGATGCGGTGAAATACAAAACCGAATGAAGAAGAACTCGGGAAGACTTTCAATCTTCACTCCAATTCCACTTGATGCCCAAGATGTGTGGTCTCTCAATCAGTTCTATGTTTTCTAGAGAGAATATGAAAGAGTATCTCTCTCCCTTATGTCTTCTTATTCATTAAACATACAAACCATTTTATTCTCTATAAAATGCTGTATGTTTCTCTCCACATAACTGATTATCTAATTGGGCTAGCCTTTTGGACCTTCCCAATTGAGCTTTAGTGTGTGGCTTGGAGTGGGACCAAAAGGGAACAAATAAGACACTAGCTCCAATGGGTCTTGGGCTTTTCTGTCAACTCTTGACAAGTCCAAATTTACCATTAATTATATTTAATACTACTATATAAATATAATTGCACTCTAGGCCTCATCAATAAATTATATCCCAAGACTTTATTATACATGCAACCCCTTCATAAAATATTCGTAGTAATACAAAGTCATGAATATAGACTGCCACTTTGTAAATTACTACATCTTAATCCTTGAGTACTCGGTTTAATCCTTTTGCGTTATTCATCATATATTTATGAAATCTAATTTCATAAATTTATACTTTAGTCTTTCTAAAGTGGTTAGGCCTAACTCTTTGAATAACTGTACCCATTAAACTTATCTCAAGGGAATATTTTATATCTCCGTTAAGAGACTATGAATTCCATCTTGAGAATATATGTTCCATCAACATTAAATGTGGCTGCCCAACATATTGAAGTTTTGACCGTTACTTTAGATCTCACTCCTGATATATCAAAGCAACTTACATTTCATGATCAGGTCCATTATTCTCTCAGGATTAAGAGTTCATGTGAATACAAGTCGTGAGATTTATTATTCAATTGACAGTCGTTAGGAGAATAATAAATCTCACAGCGGTCCAGTTCAATATGTCTTAACTCTTAAAACATATCAACATATTAACTAGAAGTCACCACTTCCATGATCAAGACAAATCATCGTAGTTAATATGTTATAGTCTTCGCAGATGAAATGCCCAATTTCATCACCGACTACGAACCAAAATTCTGAGTTTACAAAGAACTTGTGATCTATATCTTCTGTGACTAAATCACATAAATCACATACTATACATCTCATGGACTATTTGATAATGTCCGAATATTCATGTTACCATTATTTTAGATAAGAATAAAACAACTTTATTAAACACAATATTAAGTCATACATCATTTCTCACATAATGTCATACATAATATCATACATAGCAACATACAATAGGATTTAAGGGCACATATCCTAACATAACCTAGTTTTGTTTAAATTACCTAAATTAATCATTTGGCTAATTCTCTAGGTTAATCTGTTGGGTTTAAGGGGTCTAAACGAACTTACAAGTGGTATCAGAGCGGGTAGCTTTTGTTTTTGATCTTTTGATCTTTGAGCTGATCCTTGACCCCTGTTGTTATGGATTTCTCTAAAATTTTCTCTTTAGTCTACCACACTGTCTACTTGGTGTGCTTGTCCTTTACTTTTTGTGTTAAAATTTTTCTTGAGTGTCTTGGTTCAATCACATATGATAATAATTACATGTACTATACTGCTTTAACCGCCTTAAAGGCACGTGATTCTTGTCTTTGGTATTTGGATAGTGGTTGTTCCAGGCACATGACAGGAAATAAAGCCTTGTTCAAGACATTCTTTGAAGGAAAGATTGGAACAGTTACCTTTGGAGATGGAAGCAAATCTGTGATCAGAGGCTTTGGTGCTGTGGATATTCCAGGACTACCAGTCTTTGAAGATGTTTGGTATGTTGATGGGTTAAAGGCTAACTTACTCAGCATAAGTCAGATTTGTGACAATGGACTGAATGTGTTCTTCACTAAACAAGAATGCGAAATACTTAATGAAGGAGGTGACTGTATGTGTGTTGGTGTAAGGACAGCTGATAACTGTTATGGTATCACCCCAAGTATAAGCAACAAATGCTTCAGTGCTAAGATCAATCAAGTTGACCTATGGCATCAAAGGCTGGGACATGCTAGTCTCAAGCAATTGGAGAAGATTTCAAAATGTGATGCAGTAGTTGGGTTGCCCAAGTTTGAGAAAATTGAAAAATGCATCTGTGAACCATGTCAGATGGGTAAACAAGTGAAATCCAAACATCCGTCTGTAGCTGATGTTAAAACTACAAGACCTTTGGAGTTGCTACACATTGATCTCATGGGTCCTGCCAGAGTTCAGAGTTTAGGTGGAAAAAAGTATATTCTAGTTGTTGTGGATGACTTTACCAGATTCACATGGGTTGTACTTTTGAAAGATAAAACTGAGGCTCCTGAAAAAATGATTCATCTGTGCAAAAAATTGCAAGTAGAAAAAGGGACTGTGATAGCCAGAATAAGAAGTGACCATGGAAAAGAGTTTGAGAACACAAAACTGGCTACGTTTTGCAATAATCAAGGCACACATCAGGAATTCTCTTCACCCAAAACACCACAACAAAATGGAATAGTGGAAAGGAAAAATAGGGTTGTACGAGAAATGGCCCGTGTCATGCTTTATAATAAGAAGATGCCTAAATCTTTTTGGGGAGAAGCTGTTAATACTGCATGTCACACTCTCAATCGGGTATATTTCAGACCTAACTCAAAGCAAACTCCCTATGAACTCTGGAGGGGAAAGAAGCCTGTAGTCAAATACTTCAGAATATTTGGCAGTAACTGTTACATTCTCTGTGATAGAGAGAACCTGGAAAAGTTTGATGCTAAGAGTGACAAGGGTTATTTTTTGGGATACTCTTCCACCAGTAGAGCATACAGAGTATACAATCTGAGAACTAAAACAGTCATGGAATCTTCAAATGTAGTGATCAATGATGAATTAAACTCAGAAGGTCATTCAGAAAATACACCTCAGGTTCAAGAAAAGATTATGGAAGTTGATGATTCTCTACCTGAAAACTATGTGGGAAAGCATACAGAGGAAGAGTTGATGGTATTGAATGATACAGCAACTGTGCCATCAAGTTCAGAACCTTCAACACCAGTTCATGGAGCTCAACAAGAACAGAGAGAGTCTCAGAGTCCATCAGATCAGAAAGGTACCTCTACTTCATTGGTCAAAGGTCCATCTTCAAGAGTCAAGTTGAATCATCCTGCTACTAATATATTGGGGAGTTTGAATGATAATATGAGATTGAGATCCAAAGCATTAAATGTGATTACTCACTCATGCTATTTATCCCAATTTGAACCAAAAAAGGTGGATGAAGCTCTACAAGATGCTGATTGGGTAAATTCTATGCACGAAGAACTTCATCAATTTGTTTGAAATGATGTGTGGGAATTAGTTCCTAGACCAAAGGAAGTCAATGTTATTGGAACTAAGTGGATCTTCAAGAACAAGTCAGATGAACATGGAACTGTTATCAGAAATAAATCTAGGGTTGTTGCTCAAGGATACACACAAGTAGAAGGGATTGATTTTGATGAGACTTTTGCACCTGTAGCAAGATTGGAATCCATTCGAATTCTTTTGGCTATAACAAGTCATATGAACTTCAAGTTGTATCAAATGGATGTCAAGAGTGCTTTCTTAAATGGTATGTTACAAGAAGAGGTGTATGTTGAACAACTAAAGGGTTTTGTTGATCCTCACAGGCCAAATGATGTCTACAAGTTGAAGAGAGCTCTCTATGGATTGAAACAAGCTCCACGGGCTTGGTATGATAGACTAACTGCATATCTCATGGACCATGGCTTTAAGAGAGGTTTTGCTGACACCACCCTGTTCATACGAAAGGATAAGAATCATTTTGTAGTTGCTCAAATTTATGTTGATGATATTGTTTTTGGTGCTACTAATGATTCCCTGGCTCAATCTTTTGCAGATAAAATGAAGGCCATGTTTGAAATGAGTATGGTTGGTAAACTAACTTACTTCTTGGGATTGCAGGTAAAGCAAACGGATGCTAGAATTTACATCAACCAAGCTAAGTATGCACGAAATTTGGTCAAGAGATTTGGTCTTAACAAGGCTGCACATGCTAGGATACCAATGGCTGCTAATGCTAAACTAACAAACGATCCATCAAGTGAGTTTGTTGATGTTACCCTATACAGAAGCATGATTGGTTGTCTTTTGTACTTAACTGCTAGCCGACCTGATATTGCATTTAGTGTGGGTGTTTGTTCTAGATTTCAATCTAATCCTAAGGTTTCTCACTTAAATGCTGTCAAAAGGATTATAAAGTATGTTGCTGGAACTTGTGATTATGGTTTATTTTATAGCAAAGAGTCAAATTTTTCTCTTGCTGGTTTTTCTGATTCTGATTGGGCTGGTAATGCTGATGATAGAAAAAGTACAACTGGTGGCTGTTTTTATGTTGGTGCTAATCTTATTGCTTGGATGAGTAAGAAGCAAAATTCTGTCTCTTTATCTACTGCTGAGGCAGAATATATTGCTGCTGGAAGTTGTTGTTCTCAACTTCTTTGGATGAAAAAACTCTTGAGTGATTATGGGATATCACAGGACACCATGGTTGTTTATTGTGATAACTCTAGTCCTATAGATATCTCTAAGAATCCTGTTCAACATTCTAAGACCAAACACATTGAGATTAGATATCATTTCATTAGGGATCTTGTTGAACGGAAAATTGTTGCCCTTGAGTATATTCCAACTGATCGTCAGAATGCTGATATCTTCACCAAACCACTTGATAGAGGAAAGTTTGAGACTCTTCGTCAAGTTATTGGTGTGATTCTTTGTCCCTAGTCAATCTTGACTCCATGGTCCTTGTGCTTCATTGCTCTATCTTTTATGACCTTTGTTTCTAGGATTTGCATTGCATAACATTCATGCATTTCATTCTAGGATGTTTGTTTCTTTTATTTATATAAAAAAAAAAAAATTTTTTTTGCAAATTGTGTTTTTGCAATTTTTTTTCCTTGAACTTGAAGACAAGGTTGGTCAATCAAATTTTGCATAACATGTGAATGTACCTTGTTTAGCTTTGATGCACTTATTTCTATTGCACTTTACTAGCTGAAGTTTTGTTGTGCATGTTGTGTCGGAAGATGCTATATTTGTTGATCACATGATCTTGATCTTGAAGTCTTATATCTTTGATTGTCGGACTTGGTCTTATTGAGAAAGGCATAAATAACCATCTCACCACTGTTTACTAGCCAATCATGAACACCTTAGTGCATATCGTAAGATTTTGTGCTCGAGAAAGTGTAGCACATGCACAAAAAAAAAATATAAGGTGTAGCCTCTAACTAAAATTGGTGTGTACATTATTGGGCTATAATAATTTCACATAATTCATAAAAATGGTGTATATATTATCCCGGCTATATTATTAAGTTTCTAATCAATTAATTTGAATATTAATTTTGAGGCATATCAAGAAACTTACATGATTGCAAGCTTTTATTCTAGGAGATGTGAAAGTTATATGATGTAACTCTTTAAGTAATAGTCTCTTTCAAATTCATGTGATAGATTTTGTAGAAATTGTGATTGATTACTATGTGCATATCACCTCACATGTTTCTCAAGCTTATGCTAGTTGCACACACTACACAAGTTATTCTTTGCTAAACTGTGTACATGTCTTTGTGTGTTTTTGGTCTGACCAACCAAATTTGAATATTTCTGAAATTTGATGCTGAACATGTTTGCCTGTTTAATTGGTTGAGGGATATTAAGAGAAAATCTTGCTTTGAGAGATCTGGGTTAGAAACATGGGTTTTTGGAAACATTTCATCTCATACTCATGCATTCTATTCATAAAATCTAATGTTTTGAAAAATTTAAGCACTGAAATTGTTTGTGTTTTGAAAAATCAATTTTTCCAAAATTTCGATCGATCGAGTCTTTTTTTCGATCGATCAAAATTGTTTTTAAAATCTCAGTAAAGTCTCTATGTGTTTCGATCGGCTCTCGATTGGTATTGGATCAATCGAAGGATTTTCGACCGATCGAATCTATTTTTCGATCGATCGAAAATCGGGCTGAGTGTTTTTTAAAAAGGTTTTTCTCACGTGATTCTTCACTTTTTCAAAAAACTTTTCAAACATTTTTCTCCCTACCAACCGGTCAAAGCAATCCTTGCTGTTTTTGGCGTTTTCCTCCGTTCTTTTTGCATAATCTCTCTCTCCCAAGGCCGGTAAGACATTTTTGCCCTCTCTTTTGATTTTATTTTCATGTTTCATGCATGAATTCTTGCATTTTTGGGTTATTTTTGCCATTTCGGTTTTTGATATTTTTGGGTTTGATTTTGGCTCTTTCTTTTTCAAATGAATTATGGGTTTTTGTGGGGACACTATATACAAGCACTATATATGGTTTAATTTGATTAATTTGATGCTTTGTGAGAAATTTGAAAATCTAGGGCTAAATATTGATAAATTTGGGGTTTTTGTTCAATTTGATTAAAATTGATGAAATTGACTTGTTAGATTGATTAATTTGATCATTATATTGTGATATTTAACTATTTTGATGATCAATTTTTCAATTTGTTGTGTTTTGAAAATTGGGTTTTTCAAAATTGGGTATTTTTAATTTAAAACTCATGCTCAAGTCAATTTTGTTAATTTGGATTATATTTGAACTTGTCATTGCATTAGTTCATGCATCATTTGCATATTTTGTTCATGCATCATATAGAATTGATATTTCTATATTTTTATGATGTGCTAACTTGCAATCTGCCCTTGGTTTTTGTTTTTGCTCTTCTCTGTCTGTGTCTCTCTTTGCTTTCCTTAGCACCTTGCCTAGGAAAACTAGAGCCCATAGGACTTCTGACCATTCACCTTCGTTCGATAGTGATCGGTTCCCTAGTGAGTCGAACCAAGTGACCTATGAAACCCTTAATCTTAGGCGTCATATCTGGGCTGAGCGTAGGGTCATACTAGATGAGGTACATCCTGAGGTGAGACGTAACTTTGAGCATTAGGGTTAGTTATCTTTGCTCGAGTTTGAGCATCCTCCTCCTCTTGCCACCTTGATTAGAGAGTTCTATTCAAACCTCTCTATCCACATCTATGATACCAACACCTTAGTTAAGGTTTGGTTACGAGGTGTAGAGTATCGCATTACTCCTTCGGTAGTGTCTGATGCTCTTGGGGTGCCGATTGTTGATCATCCCGTCTTACCTTATGAGGAGTCTCCACCTCTTGATGATGTGATGTCATACATCACTGGATCTTCTATCCAGTGGGGTTCTGATCTTTGGATCACGTCTGCTGAGCTCTCTGAGCTTCATTACCTTTTCTTTAGGATTGCTTGTCATTCCTTGTGGCCTATTTCTCATCTCCACACCATCCCTCTTGAGAGGTGTGTCTTTTTGTATGCCCTTGTTACTGATGCTCCTATCAGTTTTCCTCATTTTTTCCTTCGTTCTTTGAACAAGGTACATCGATCTAGTTCTATGGCTCATGCTTTATTCTTTTCCGTTTTTATTCATAGGATTCTCCTTTTTCTCGGTTTAGGTGATTTTCCTGCTTTTGAGCCTGTACATGTCATTGCTCCTATAGGTGCTACCTTTTTGAGGCAAAGGGCTGCTCAACTTCGAGCTAGCTCTAAGCGTTCTAGGGTAGAGCCTTCTGGTGTCACTTCACCCCCTTCTTCTTCTACAGATGCTCCCGCAGCTGAGACGTCTGTTGATCCTACTGCTGCTGCTACTGCTGGTGATGTTCCTCAAACTTTTGATGATGTTTCTGACCTTCGTCTAACTTTAGACACTGTCATGACCGTTCAGGCAGCTCATGGTCAGCTACTGGTTTCAGGCAGCTCATGGTCAGCTACTGGTGGACATCCTTGATGAGCTTCGTGCTTTGCAAGCAGATTTGGGGAGTTCTCGTCATTCTCCTCTACCTCCTTTTGCTAATGAGTGAGTGCTTTTTGGCAATTCGTCACAAAAAGGGGGGGTATATCTTGGAGAGTTTTGTAGATGAGATTTATGTTTTAGGGGGAGTTTTTGTACTTTGTTGTGATACTGCGGAGCTTGTGGAGTTATTAGATTGTATCTAGGTGCTTCACCTTGTATTCACTTTTTTGGCTCTTGTTAGGAGATATTTTTGTTGAGATACATTGTTATGTATTATGTTTCTTATTTCACTAAGCTACTTTACTTATTGATTTATATTTATGATGTTATTCATGATATATCTCTTTATTTTGTGTCATGTGAAATCAAGAGGTTATTTTTTATATTCCTTGTATTTTCCACACATGCGTTTATGTGTTTGTTAAGTGTTACAGGAATATACAGGTTGATTCAGTCGTGTTGCTGTCTACTTTGCAACTGTTAGATAGTAGTTAGGTTGAATTATTTAAGTGGCTTTTTATTTTGTAATGGGCTGTTTCATTTTGTAAACTTTGAGCTTTTTGTTAAGTCTGTGTTTTGTCACGGATTGCCAAAAAGGGAGTTTGTTAGGTTCTAAGAATTAGGAACTAATGTATTAGAACTTCAATTTGTAATGTTGGCAAACCATAATCAAAACATTCTTTAAGTTGTGTATTAGACTTGCTCAAAGTATGGCTTTTTATGTAAAGTTGGAATCGAGTTGACTGCAGAATTCACTGTTCACTTTCTGCCTGACTCGATCGATCGAGAATTAGACTCGACCGATCGAAAATCGAGCAGAACGTTTTTTTGCAAAAAATTCCCAACTCAGCCCAAGCCCATTTAATGTATAGGGTTTTATGTTTTGCCCTAAGTATATAAGGGAAAACCCTAGCCACGTTTTTAGAGTTCTGAATGCTGTGTTTGTGAATCTCATTGTGAGATCTAGATGTGTTTACCTTCACATACACTTAGGGTTTCCAAACTCTAGATTCATGTCAAGAGGTTGGTAAATCATACAGTTGCTGAATCAAGAGAACTTAAAGATATACAAGCAGGTGCGCTTGTGGATTGCTGAAGAATTCAAAGAAAGAAGGAGTCCGTAGATCTCGGAGCTGTCACGTGGTCGTGGTAGTAAGTTTCCTACACTAGGTAGCAATAGGATGTTAGTGGTCTAAGTCTTATTGTGTAAACTTCGATTCTTTCATAGTGAATTCGGTTTTACCTTGAGGATAGCTAGGTTAAATCCTCCCCAGGTTTTTTACCGGTTTGGTTTTCCTGGGTCATCAGATCTTTGTGTTCTTTATTTTCCGCTGCTTTATTGTTTTTGATATATTTGTGTTAACCTAGTTTTGTTTAAATTACCTAAGTTAATCACTTGGCTAATTCTCCAGGTTAATCTGTTGGGTTTAAGGGGTCTAAACGAACTTACAAATTCAATTCAATAAACTCGAGCAGCACTTACAGTTAAGGCAACACCGGCACAAAAAAAAAAAAAAAAAAAGATCTAGTTCCTTATTCGTTTACATCATCACACTCATTGGATTTTTTTTTAAATAGTCTCACTATTAACCAAAATACTCATATAAAAAAAATACTTTAATTCTAAATAAAACTTAAATTTGACAAGAAAGAGATTCTTAGGCTCTTACCTCAAAAGTGTAGTCAATCATTTTTTACTTCAATCCTTTGAGTAGTCTCCTCTCTCAAAATATCTCTCTATATATGTTGACTTAATATGCTTATATATAAAGAGCTAGGATTTCAACCTTATTTTCTAAAAAATCCCTTATAAATTATAAAATTGACCCCACAAGAGATTTACTTCAATACCCTCCCTTTTAATCTTTTTTTTTTTTTTTGGGTATTACAATTAATCAAAGGACTTCCCAAATTTAATGAATGCCAGTGAAAAATCGTCAATACTTGCAAAAGAAAGAACAATACTATAGACTCAGCAAAGGTAGCACCTCCTTTTCTTGATACTATCAGAAGAAAATGAGCTAGAACTCAATCTTAAAAATAAACATTTGTAAAGAACTGAAAAATGGTACTGCCAACTTACTGGAATAGTTCGCTAATTTGCTTTAGCCTATACAAATAACAAAACCATATATATACACACACCAAGACATTCAATAGCCATTCCTGATAGGAGTTATACTTTTAACATGTGTGAGAGCATGTCAGTATTAACCTTTGCCTTCTCGATTTACTTTAAACTCCCCACAGCATCACTTTTCAAAACCATGCCCCAAACTACTGTAGAATTATGCAGACCTTCTCCCAAGAGCTTAGCAACACGGACGTTATCAACATTAAAGTTTGCTGGGTTCTTCGGGCACACTTGGATGCATGCCTATTAAATGAAAAAGACACAATCAAAACTTTATCGTAATAGGAGTTGGGCCAAAATTAGACATGGCAAAACGGGCGGGTCGGGTCGGGTTCGGGTCAGGTCAATCGGGTTACGGGTCAAACGGGTCACGGGTCAAAAACAGGTCATTTTTAGCGGGTTAAAAACGGGTTCGGGTCAATCGGGTTGCGGGTCGGGTCGGGTTGACCCGTATTTTTCACATGAATATTTTTTTTCTTTTTTCTTTTTTATTTTTATAAAGAAAACAACATGTATTTGTCATTTAGAAAGTTATGCAACAAATTACTTGATGTAAAATGCATTATTTGGAATTCACCACTTATATCAAGAATGAACTCAGTTAAACTTATTAATACTTATTCAATAATTTTAAAATTATAAAAATCTTAACATTGCTATCTAAAACATAATAACATAAAGACAAGTAAAACAAATACACAAGTTTTATTTCTATACAATATCAACATTCCAAAATATAAAACAAAATTACAAATGACTTATTGGATAACTCATTTGATAAAGAATAAAAACATATAAGAAATTTACAATCTTGAAAATTAATTTTATAATCTATTATCAATTGTGGTTGACACTCTATTTCAATTTGAAATATACATTAAAGTTTGATTGCTTACTTATTTATTCATGGTTTCTTTTATGAATATCATATAATTGTTAAGTAACACACATTTTAGGAAATATCATAATTTATATTAAAAAGCCATTTATTTTGGACATAAATTGTTAAAAAATAGGTCAAAGCATTCATAATTTATGTTAATTTGATACTTTGGCTTCACTATGTTCAGATTTGTGAATGTTTCTCACATGTCTACAATTTTAAATCTATGTTTTTAACTTTATTGTAATCAAATTATCTTTAAATCTATTTGATATCTAAAAATCTTTACTCATTACAGAATGCTCAACCATTTATCTTTCAATTATTTGCATGCAGTTATGTAAATGTATCAATTGTTTCTTTAAAGCTCACAATAAACAATTAAACCAATATTGTCTTAATTTTACTATTTTTTTTACTAAAAAATAAAGTTTTAAAAAAATGTTTCGGGTTCGGGTCGGGTGGGTTTACCCGCAAAAAACACGGGTCGGGTCACGGGTCAACCCGTCTTTACTCATTACAGAATGCTCAACCATTTATCTTTCAATTATTTGCATGCAGTTATGTAAATGTATCAATTGTTTCTTTAAATCTCACAATAAACAATTAAACCAATATTGTCTTAATTTTACTTTTTTTTTTTACTAAAAAAAAAGTTTTAAAAAAATGTTTCGGGTTCGGGTCGGGTCACGGGTCGGGTGGGTTTACCCGCAAAAAACACGGGTCGGGTCACGGGTCAACCTGTCTTTACTCATTATAGAATGCTCAACCATTTATCTTTCAATTATTTGCATGCAATTATGTAAATGTATCAATTGTTTCTTTAAAGCTCACAATAAACAATTAAACCAATATTGTCTTAATTTTACTTTTTTTTTTTTACTAAAAAAAAAAGTTTTAAAAAAATGTTTCGGGTTCGGGTCGGGTCAGGTTGACCCGCAAAAAACACGGGTCGGGTCACGGGTCAACCCGTTTTTGCTTCGGGTCAAAAAATCGAGTTCAGGTCAACTATTTTTCGGGTCGAGTCAGGTCGGGTCAAAAAAATCTGACCCGTTTTGCCATGTCTAGCCAAAATACTATGTTGGTCCCAAAATTTTAGGTTATTTTAGTAGGTGATCAATTTTAGTCCCTAAAAAACCCAAAGTATTTTTAAACTTTAGGAACCAACTGTGTATTTTAAAGCCTAGGAATAATCAATTACAAACAATAGTGGGCAAGATATAATTACATCAGCAACAAGAGAGCACAAGATCTCTTCTTGACCAAACTGCTTGCTAGCAACAGTGGCTCTGATGCGAGAAAGAACTTGATCCTTATTACGAACATCCATTGTCTCAGAACCGTTCTCAACCAGCTCTTCCAAGATTTCAACTGTCTTATTGATGGCTTTAGTGTACCCACTGATGATCTCTCTTGGGTGCAGGCCCATCCTTATAAGTTCCTCTGCATTTTGAAGGAGCTCCCTAGCAAAAGAAATTGTCAAATTAGCACCGTCCCCAATTTCCTCTTGTTGGGCCTTGCCGGCCAAAACAAGAATCTTAGCAGCAGGATGCTGAACCTCAAGTTCATCCACAATAGTGGTGGCATCGTCGGTCACAAACAACTTGTCTAAATGATTGATAACCATCTTGTTCATACCTAAACACAAGATAAATTAAGAACAAACTACTTAGAAATGCTCTATATACAATAACAAACAAAAACAGACAGCACTTAAATGCTAGGTTTTGCACTAACATTTCCATTCCTAAAAAAATTAAATAAATAATAAATTTGAGTTATTCAAATCACTTTATTGTAAAGAGACAATTACAATAATTAAGTGGCAGCATCGTTGGTCACAAACAGGTTGTCTAAACGATTGATAACATTTGTGTCCATGCCTAAAAACAAGATAAACTAATCTAGAACTACTTAAAAATGTTCTATAATTAGCAAGAAAAAAATTCACTAACAGATCAAAGACAGCACCTAAATGCTAGGTTGCACTAACAATTCCATTAAAAAAAAATCCGAAAAATCAAATTAAATAATAAATTTAATTTACTAGGTTGTCTAAATGAGTTGATAACATTTGGAGAATGTAGAGAGAGAGAGAGATACCATTGGGACCAAGAGAGGTCCCTGTGATAATGGACAGCACCTTGCAAGCATCGATGTTCTTGAGAACGGCTTCGTTGAGACCAGAGATGTGCTTGTGGCCTTCTTTCAGCATTGATTGTATTCCATGCGACTGCATTTGTAACCCCATTCTCAGATCGATCGCCTCCTTCTTTATCTTCTTCCTTAACCTTGCTATGAGAAACACAAACACAAAAGAAAATGCCTCGCTTTCCCGCTCTCTCTCTCTCTTTAAATATATATATGGGCTTTTTCAATGCCCTAGAAGTCCTAGAATCCGAATCCGGATCAAGTTAAGGTCCAAGGTTCATTTGAAGAAAAATGGAAAGGCCCAAAGTGTTTTTTTTTTTAATTGGGAATACTAAATATTTTTAACACACACAGGAAGAGAGGAGAAGGTTTTAAATAATAATGTGGTCTTTTCCATGAGAAACACAAACACAAAAGAAAAGAAATTATTTTTATTCATTTGGGTTAGAATCCTACTAGGAAGTCCACTAGAGATCAACAAATAGAACAGGTACAAATGAAAAGGAATTGATAAATTGCACTTGACTTTATTTTATGGAGGTGTTTATTTATCTATCACTTGACTCGAAATGGACAAAGTTTGATTTGAAATGGATCTTAGAGTGTCTAGGGTTAGATTGATCTTCCCAAAGAACACACATCGACAGGAAGGTTTGGCACCTCAATGTCACCTTTGTTTCCCTCCCTTTCTTGCTAGGGTTGGAATCATGTATTTTACATATTCTAATCACATCCATGTTTCTCATTTTATCCAATCCTTACATATGTCTCTCGCTTGTCTCTGCAAAATAATTGGATGATAGTATAGAATGAAATGTAAGATAATAGGGTTGTTAATTTCTTTGTCTTCATATACTCGCCATGGTACATTTACACTAAAATCTAATTGAAGAAAGGTTTGTTACAACCAATTTTTTAAGCATCCAAAATACAATGGGATCTTCATAAAAAAATAAAAGAAAAGAAGAAAGGAAATTGTACCTCTCACTAGTTTGGAAACATACATGTAATGTAATAAATATGGATGTAAATGAATCAAGCCTCGTTGAGTATTGATGTTCAAACTTGGCTTCAACTTGAACCAAGCATACAAATGGAGGTGTATAGCCAACTCATTGATCCACTAAATCCAACCCAATCTAACCCAACCCATTGAGCTGGGTTGGTTTTTAGGGGTTGGCGGTTTAGGTTTGACTGCCAACAAAATTTGTACGATGGGTCAGGCTAGGTGTAGGTTGTAGATTCACAAATCCGCCTAACTCGACCTAACCTACTTATATTTATATTATTTAAGAAAATATATTATATAATTTTATTATTAACTCTTTTGTTTATGAATTGAGTTAGGATTGAACCATGTAATATCCTACTAACTATAAAATAATAAAACCAATTTATGTTAATTTTGTTTCCTAACTAAGTTTAGATAGAACTGTTTGATATCTTACTAACTGAATGTAATGTTGTTTGATTTGAAAATTTATGTATGGTAGTGCTATTACTTAGAATTTTCATATGGCAGGGAAAGTAAATAAAATTTTTTGGTTTGATTATTTGTGTTGGTTTAAGCTTTAAGGTGGCATTTGGTACAAGGAAATCCACATTACTCTTAACATTTAGATTACTGGGAATGTGATGCCTCGCAATATGGATGCCTAGGAATGTAACTACTCATATGTTTGGTTTAATTGAGAATCTAATAAGATTCCTAAGTATGTAAGATTATAATGTTTGCTTTATTTCTAGAAATTTTAACTGAATTATTTATTTTTTTCATTCTGTCCTTAGATCTGTAAATCCAATATTAGTTTTTTTTTTTTTTAATCTTCCTCTAAATAAATAATGAAAAACAAAAATACAAACTATAAATTATGACAAATCCAAAAACGCGTTAAATTATTAAATTATTAAACTATATATGCGCTTTTTCAATGCCCTAGAAGGCCTAGAATCGGAATCTGGATCAAGTTAAGGTCCAAGATTCATTTGAAGAAAAACCCAAAGGTGCAGAGTGTATTTTTTTTTTTTTAGAATACTAAATATTTTTAATACACACAGAGAGAGGGGAGAAAGTTTTAAAGAATAATGTGGTTTTTTTTTTTTTTCTTAAATATCTCTCAAGTTTCTATACTAAGTGCGTGTTACTGGTGATTCTCACCAAAAAAAAAAGAAGTGTATGTTGCTGGTCCCTCTGTCACTAAAGTTTCAAAAAAATGAATATTATTGATGTCTTCATTAACTTGCATTAGTTTTTTTTTTTTTTGCCTATGTGTTTAATGAAATAATAACATTATATTTTTTAAATGATGTGACAAGTTTTTTGTTATTAAAAAATTACCCATCTCCATAAAAAGAAATCATTTTTATTCATTTGGGTTAGAATCCTACTAGGAAGTCCACTAGAGATCAACAAATAGAAAAGATACAAATGAAAAGGAATTGATAAATTACACTTGACTCTATTTTATGGAGGTGTTATTTATCTATCTCTTGACTCGAGATGGACCAAGTTTGATTTGAAAATGGATCTTAGAGTGTCTAGGGTTAGATTGATCTTCCCAAAGAACACACATCGACAGGAAGGTTTGGCACCTCAATATCACCTTTGTTTCCCTCCCTTTCTTGCTTGGATTGGAAATCACGTATTTTACATAATCTAATCACATCCATGTTTCCCATTTATCCAATCCTTATATTATGTCTCTCACTTGTCTCTGCGAAATAATTGGACAATAGTATAGAATGAAGTGTAAGATAATAGGGTTGTTTATTTCTTCGTCTTCATATACTCGCCATGGTACATTTGCACTAACATTCAATTGAAGAAAGGTTTGTTATGACCATTTTTTCAAGCATCTAAAATACAATGGGATCTTCATAAAAGAATAAAGAAAAGAAGAAAGGAAATTGTACCTCTCACTAGTTTGGAAACAATACATGTAATGTAAAAATAGGGATGTAAATGAACCAAGCCTTGTTGAGTATTGATGTTCAAACTTGGCTTCAACTTGAACCAAGCATACAAATGGATGTGTGTAGCCAACTCATTGATCCACTAAAACCGACCCAATCCAACCCAACCCATTGAGCTAGGTTGGTTTTTAGGGGTTGGCGGTTTGGGTTTGATCGCCAACAAAATTTGTATGATGGGTCAAGCTAGGTGCAGGTTGTAGATTCACAAATCCGCCTAACTCAACCTAACCCACTTATATTTGTATTATTTAAAAATATATATTATATAATTTTATTATTTACTCTTTTGTTTATGAATTGAGGCAGGATTGAACTATGTAATATCCTACTAACTATAAAATAATAAAATCAATTTATGTTGATTTTGTTTCCCAACTAAGTTTAGATAGAACTGTTTCATATCTTACTAACTAAATGTAATGTTATTTGGTTTGATAATTTATGTATGGTAGTAAATAAAATTTTTTGATTTGATTATTTGTGTTGGTTTAAACTTTAAGGTGGCATTTGGTACAAGAAAATCCACATTACTCCTGATATTTAGATTACTGGGAATGTGATGCCTTGCAATCTGGATGCCTAGGAATGTAACTATTCATGTGTTTGGTTTAATTGAGAATCTAATAAGATTCGTAGGAATGTTAGATTATAATGTTTGGTTTATTCCTAGGAATTTTAATTGAATTATATATTTTTCTCATTCTGTCCTTAGATTTATAAATTTAATATAAGTTTTTTTTTTTTAATCTTCCTCTAAATAAATAATGAAAAACAAATATAAACTATAAATTATGACAAATCCAAAAACGCGTATACAAATATGATGGGTTGTTAAAAATTAAAAATCTACGGATTCAATATCATTGTACAATAAATATCAAAAGCACCAGATAGGATACAAATTATTAAAATTGTAGAAACAAAGCCATTAATATAAAAACAAAAAAACTAGATGAAGCCACCAATCCAAATCTATATTTCTAGCAACTAAACAAAATCGGGATTTGAGATACGAATAGATACATTAATAAATTTCCATGAACAATAGATCCATTAATAATTTGTTGAGCAACACACACAACAAGAAAAGTGAATACTTGGCAACAATGGAGAGTCCCCTTCAAACTTTTTTTTTTTTTTTTGACACGTGAAACCTAAATAAAACTTTGTTAATGAATACATCAACAAAGTTGTCTATTCTGTTTATGTTGTTTTGATGGGAAGAGATAAAGACAAAAGAAAATATATTGATGATTTGTTTTATATTTTATCTCAATTGCTTAAATGATAAGGATAAAGGGTTAGACAGGTAAATTAGCAAGTCAAGTTAAATAGTGCGTTGAGTTATATCTAATCTGTCATAACCTGACCCACCCGCCTATATTATATCTGACGGGGGCCATTTTCGTGTGTAGCCACATGTCTTCTGTTGGAGGGGTGACTTTGCTAGGTTTGTATTTGTTTTAGGGAGTTCAATTAGGAACTCAACATTAGACCGCACAGACCAATGGCTTTCTGTGCATTTTTAAGCATGCAAAATAGATAAAACCCAAAGTCTAAGAATCGTGATAATGGTTGAAATAAATAAATAATATGTTTAGCATAATAGCTTTGATTAAGTCATTAGTTAAAGATCTTAATGATGTATATTAACTAATGTCCAATATTTGGGAATGATTAATTAAATGTCATGTTCAACATAATAAGGTATGTCCAGCAATGGTCTATGTCCAAATAATGTATGTCTAGCGGTGGTTTATGTCTGAATAATATATGTCCAGCGGTGAGATGGATTCAATTATCATTATATATGTTCATTATTGAAGCATTAGTGAATACATGTTTATTAAATAGTGAGACAATATTAAATTAGTTTGCATCCAGCAGTATAGTAAATTTGAGTTAACATATATTTAATAGTGTGATTTCAAAGAGAAAAATGTTGACTTATCTTAGCATGGTTTGTGGTTCTAACTATAACATCACTTTATATGGTTTATAGCTCCCAGCTGTATAGCATCAGTGAACTAATAACATTTTGGCAATATAATAACATAAGTCTAGCAGTACAATAATAATGAATTAAAATATACTCAATAGTATAATTTTGGAAATAAAAATATAATGACTTATCTTCATAATTTGTGGCTTCAGCCGTATAGCATCAGTGGAATAATAGCATTCCAACAGCATGGTAATGTGAGTTCAGCAGTATTGTATGATATTATAAGTCCTTTCATGGCGACTTCATGGTTAAAGGGGAAAAATGGGTGCAACTGGAAGGAGAGAAAATATGTCCAGTCGTGTGCATAGGTTGGTTAAGTTTATCCTCTTTATCATGCACTTAAATGATTTTCTCAATGTAATGCTCTTTTAGTTTTTAGTCAAATATGAGTGATATTGCCTTCCATGAGAAGAGCTTTTAATAAAATGTTCTTGGAAGAGTGTTTGATATATTTTAAGATGCATAGGGATGGTAAAAAGTATATATGTTTTGAGAGATATGGTGTTTGTAAGATATATTAGAAATATATGTGGGAAATATATATGGATAGTTTATGAGGAATGTATTTGTAAGATATATGGAATTATGAGAGATATGAAGGTTAAATTTAGTAAATATATGAGCTTTTAGTTGCTGCTGGAGTGGTTTTTTGTGCTATGTTATGGGTTATGTTACTTTCTAAGAAGAGAGATTTTGTAAGAGAAATGATGGAAGATATGGAGATGTGTTTATGAGCAGCAAAATGATGAAGTTTCAGAATGAGAGAGTGAGAGAGGGATGAATAGTGGTGTGTTATAATGGTGTTATCGAAGAAGAGAGATTTCGTAAAAGATATAGGGAAGTGTGAAAATCTGTATATGGAAGCAAAATGAATAAAGTTTCAAAATAATAGAGTGTGGGAGAGATCGGTAGTGGTAGTGTGTAATAGGTGTGTTGTGTTATGTGGATTGGTCCTTTTTATATTGAGCCAAGAATGTAACTAAGTTTGAATTAGTTGAAGGGAAAATAAACAAATAAGGAAAACCTTTTAGCAAAATGAGTGATTTCCTTAGTTGGTTTTTGGTTTTTATCTAAAAGAGCAAATATGAAACTTTAAGGCTGCTATTGCAGCTGTACAACAGCTGACACAGTAGTAACTACTACAGTTGACAGCAGTACAACATTAGCTGTTGCAGCTGACAGCTGCACAACAGTAGCTGTCTTGACACTGCTAGATAATGTCAACTATATGATGTCATCTGCTGGATGAAATATCTAGCTTTAAATTCATGAGTTTGGTTGAAAATGGTAAGATAACTTTTATGGGATTCTCCTATTTTTGGTATGGTAGCTGAAGGCTAAACATTTGGCTTAAAATGGTGGGATTTCTTTTGTGAGATTTTTACTTTTTTTGGTATAGTAGATAGTTGCTGGGATTGACCATTAATGGGTTAGTGATGTCATTTTGGACATGTGTCATTTGTTGGAGCTTTTGCTAGAGTTAAGGCAGCTTCGGCTGGAGTCGCTGCTGGTATTGCTGGTGTTTTGCTGGACAAATTTCCTTTCTTGGAAATCTATAATTAGTCCTTGGTTTTATCACATTTCATTTTTAGTATGTAATAAATTAGTTGGTTGATATTTGTAAGTTTTAAAGATGTAGTTATGGTCTCTTTGTGTTTTAACCAAACTTGGACAGCAAGGAGAGCATTTAATGTTGGATGAGATCATGAGATATTATATAGAGATAGCCAATAAGATTTAGGCACGTTTTTGGTATTGATTTAAATTATATAATTTAAACGAGATAATATAATTAGATTATATGATGAAAATTAAGTTTTAGGTTAAGAGCAATGGGGGAGTTTTATCATTTTAAGTGTTATGTGATATGAGAGGCTTACCAGATGTTACCTATTGCATACTAACCTGTCAAAGTTCAGGGAATTGGGGAAGACATGCCAAGCAACATGTTTCCTTTTATCAACTTTGAATCACTGGAACTTTATTGAACATATTTCATAGTCCTCCAAACCATGATCTCCAAAATTCCCCAATGAGACTCATGAGCTTGGATCATGAGCTGAAAATGAGATGATATGCCATGAGCTTGAACCATGGGCTTTTGATGTGATAATATCGCCATGGGTTTTGGACCGTGGGCTTTGACGTCATTTTGTGTAAATATGGACTCTTTTGGGCTTTGACGTCGTTATTGTTCTTATTGTATGTACATGTCTAATTTCAAATTTTGAGATGTTTTTCCTTTTCTATGAGATAAACTTTCAGTCATTCTAATAAAAAATAATGTAGTATGATGTAATTTGTTTAAAATTTAAAAATTGTTGTTTTCTCTTTACCTTTTTTATTTGAGGGAGGAAACATTTATTCAATTTATTTGAAATAATTTCATTTAGTCAATTGATTTTGTTAACTCGCTCAACATTTTGATTCGAAACTACTAAGATTTTCAATTGAACGCCAGATTTGGAGATTGGTGAGTCGACAACCGATTGGGAATTTTACCAATCATCCTTTGGCATTAGTTGGTTAGTTAAAAATATTGGTCTTCACTACCTAAGCCGACCTATGCACACCCCTACCACAAACTATGTTTTGTTAGATAGTCCTAAGCCTTGAACTCGACTTGGCTTGACTTGATTCATTAGTCAACTCGAGCTCAATGTTCTATTTGTTTTGGTGATAATGTTTTTTAGAAAATAAGTCATTTTTCAAAAATTATTTTCTATAAAACTATCTCATTTTCGTCTATTTTATAGTAACTTTAAATGAGTTGAAAAACAATCTCCCAACTTCCCTAATTTAGCTTACTGTGAGATAAAGTTTGGCGAGTAGTGTAAAATAGTCGTCCATAAAGTGATCGTCATTACTAAGGACGACTGTCATCACTAAAGATGATTGTCATTACCAAGGACAACTGTCATTACTAAAGACGATCATAAGCACATATTAATGCTTAGATATAAATTCCTCACTTAAATGGCACAAGTGTAACAGACGTACAGCCTTTCCAGCCACCAGCTCACAGCTGTTACAACTACCTCAAGCTAACCATTACACAGCCATTACAGGACATTGAATGGGAAAGTTAAATGGCTATTAAATGAGTCATTTAACCACCCAGCTCAACCATAACCGATGGATAGCGATAACATGCTTGTCCATACTTACAAACCGTCCATGTTAATAACGAGTAAAAGTATAAACGAGTGTAAGCGCATTAGTTCCTGTCAGTTCGTTTAGACCCCTGTAAACTAGATTATTTAACCTAATTAATTAACCAAGTGAATACTTAGGTTTATTATTCAGATCTAGGTTAAACACAAATAGTCATAAACAATAAAGCAGCGGAAAAATAAAGAACACAAAGATATGATGACCCAGGAAAACCAAACCGGTAAAAAACCTGGGGAGGATTTAACCTAGCTATCCTCAAGGTAAAATAGCAAATCCACTAGAAAGAATTGAAGTTTACACAATAGCGACTTAGACCACTAACATCCTATTACTACCCAATGTAGGAAACTTACTACCACGACCCCATGATAGCTCCGAGACCACGGACTCCTTCTTTCTTTGACCTTTGCAAAACACAAACACCACCGTTTGTGACTTTGAGACTCCACTCAAAGTTTTAGCAACACAAACTGTCCTGTTTGTGACTCCAAGACCACCCTTGAAGGTTTAGATCATCAGCACCTTTGATGACTAGAGAAGGCAGCAACTTCAGCAATACCGGATCTTGAGATTCTTCAAGGAACAACACCGGAAGAAGTAATAAGAGAGGTTTTTGGAACAAAACCCTAAATACAAAAGAGGCACACTCTTTTCTCTCTAAAAAGCCTTGTAAAAAACGTGCTTAAGGTTTCCTTTATATAGTGGGAGGAGTAGATCTGAAACCCTAATCCTTAATGGGCTAGAATTGCTGTTTGGACCAACTTAAAATTCTGCAGATACGACTTTCGATCGATCGAGCCTGTTTTTCGATCGGTTGAACCAGGTAGATTCTGAAATCTTCTTTATGCAGCTTGTATGTTCTTGTGTGTTCACGATTTGCCAATTGTTCTAAACTTTTTAGAACCTAACAATCTCCCCCTTTGGCAATTCGTGACAAAACGTTTATACAAAATGAAATGTTAAAATACAAGAACAACCCAATACAATAAAATGCCCAATTACATTACAAATCCCAATCTAAGACTCATAACCTAGAAGTTGCCAAGAAGAGGTAGAAGGTCTTGATCAAAATGCACCTGTCTTTCCTGAAACACTCAACAAACACATCAACGTATGTGTGGAAAGAAAGACATATAAACAATAACATGAAACAGAATATAAAAACAATAGTAAATTCTAACTCTCCCCCTAAGTTAGATACATCAAAAAGTTTTTATATTTATTCTCCCCCTTTTAAAAACAATTTCATCTCCCCCTAAACAAGACAAACAGGCTTCCCAACATTTCATTTATTTCTTCCCCTTTTTGTCACGTATTGACAAATACAACTCAAACAAAGAGTAAACATGAGAGAAAAAAGAGAACCAAGGGAACATAAAATAGATTAGCTCTATAGAAAAAAGAGATAACTCCCCCTATAAAGAGCAATAACTCCCCGTATGAACAACAAAGGTTAAAAAAAAACTTTTCTCCCCCTATAAAAATAGGAAAAATAAAACAAGTTTTGGGAAAAACAGTTTTGGGGAAAATTTAAGAGGTGGTGATAAATAAAAACACACAAACCTAAAAAAAATTGAGTTGAGGATACACATGAAGAAAAATATTCTCTCTTTCAATAAATGCAAACTTGACATTATATGACCCATAAACAGTTGCATGAGTAGAGAAAATATTTGCACATTGATTATCCATCATATCTCTTAAGAAAAATATTTTCTGTAGTTCACACATAAAAATAGCATATACTAGAAAAGTACATAACTCAAAAATTAATCAATCAATTTTTAAATCAAGTTGAGTACCCAATTTAGCAAAGTGTATGCATGTTATGTGTGAAAACAATGAGAGATATGACTGCAAAACTGCAAGATAGATACATAAAAACAATGCAACTCATGTGAATCCTAAACATAAATGATGCATGAAAAAATTTGGTCAAAAACTCTAAAAACTGAAAATTTTTCAGTTTCGATCGATCGAGTATCGATCGAATACCAATCAAGTCAGACAGAATCAAACCAAAAAATTTAATCGCAATTTCGATCGGTCGAGAGACAGATTCGATCCATCGAAAATCTGAAAACTCAAATTTTTGAAAAACAGAGCAATTTAATGCAGTAACTCCTCAAAGCATAGTAATTCATGAATGAAATGCATGAGTATGAGACTTAAAATTTTTCAAAAACACTTGAATTCAGCCCAGATCTTCCAAAATTAAGATTTTCAATCAATTTGTCCTTAAAACTCAAATTTTGCATCAAAATCAAGGAACATATAATCTTGGATGGCCACAACAAAATCACACACAATAACATGAACAAAGTTTAGCAAAGAGTAATTTTGTGTAGTATGTGCAACTAGCAAAAGCTTGAGAGATATGTGAGGTGATATGTGAATAGTAATCAATCACAAAGTCTACAAAATTCATCACATGAATTTGAAAGAGACTATCACCTAAAGAGTTACATCATATAACTCTCACATCTCCTAGATTAAAAGCTTGCAATCATGTAAGTTTCTTGATTTGCCTCATAATTCAATTTAATTGATTAGAAACTTAATAAAAGCCGGGATAATGTACACACCAATTTTATGAATTGTGAAATTATTATAGCCCAATAATGTACACACCAATTTTAATAGAGGCTACACCTTATGTTCTTTTTGTGCATGTGCTACACTTTCTCGAGCACAAAATCTTATGATATGCACTAAGGTGTTCATGATTGGCTAATAAACAGTAGTGAGATGGTTATTTATGCCTTTCTCAGTAAGTTCAAGTCCAACAATCAAAGGCATGTGACTTCAAGATCAAGATCATGTGATCAAAAACTATAAACATCTTCCCACACAACATGCACTACAAAACTCACACTAGTAAAGTGCAATAAAAATAAGCTTATCCAAGCTAAACAAAGTACATAAACATGTTATGTAAAGATAAATATGGCCAACCTTAATTATAAATCCAAGATATATAATACAAAATACATAAAAATATTTTTGGTTTAAAAAAAAAAATTTTATAACCAAAAACAAAAAGCACACATTATGCAAAATGAACAAAAATGCAAATGCAATACATGACAGTGCTTAACTAAGCTATAGAGGGTACACAAACAAGAAATATCAATTTCTTAATTAACCCATGAGTACATGTACAAACTAGTACATACTCACACAAAATCAAAAAATAGCTTAGCACTTATATAACACATACTATTCAAGTTTTTCCACAATGTCAAGCATGTTCTAAATCAAGAGAGATATCATAACTCATGTAATCCTCAAGAAAAATTAAAACTAGACACAAAATAAAATATTTTTGTCTTTTTAAAATTTTTCAATGTTTTTGGATTTTTTTTTAATAAAAAACAACCTAAAAAAAACAAAACAACCAAAAACAAAAACAAAACATGTCCACAAATAATTGAAAGAATTAAAACAGGGACAAGTCAGAACACTCACCTTAAAGAATCTTTTCTCACCCATATAGCACGAATCTTCGGCTTTGTAGGTGAAAATCCATGTGAACTAGAGTGTATTTGAGGGATTACACCAATCTTCTGAGAAAGACCAAAATCCTGCAAATTCCTTTCACAAGCCAACAAGCTTAAATTTTTCAATTTATGACAATTAGGACGAATGTGACCGGAGACACCACAAAAGTGACAAACAGGAATAAATTTAGGAACATCAGTATTCCTAACAGCAAATCTAGTCTCAGATTTTGGTTTTTGCCTCAACAAAGAACAATTTGGTCTAATATGACCAACAACACCACAAAGGTGACAGGTAGGCACAAAAACAGATTTATTATGCTCTCTAACAATAGGTTTAGACTTAGATTTAGAAACTTCAGCGTCTACATCAGAATTTTTACCTTTGTCTAACCTAGCAAAACAAGCGTTTTCTTTATTATTCCTCTTGAAATGAGGGATATAAACTTTTTCAGCTTTAGGCTTAAGAGAAACAGAAACACTTCTGTTATCAACAGCAGGCTTGGTACTAGCCAAATTTTCAATTTTAGTTTTAGATTCAGCTAACTCTTGTTCCAAGCTTTTCATCTTCTCATCTTGAGAGGAAATTTGATTTCTCAAAAATTCATTCTTTTATTAGATTCATCTAATCTTACAATCAATTCCTCTTTTTCAAGATTAGCCAATTTTAAATCTTCCTTGAATTTCTTAGCAATTCTCATAGTTTTCAATAATTCCTTACGAAGAGTTTCACAGGCATCAAAGAAATCAACAGAAACAACAGTGTCCTTCTTATTCAAATCATCACAATCAAAAACAGTAAGACACTTAAAATTATCCATGATAACAGGGATCAAGGATCAACTCTTAGATCAAAAGATCTAACACAAAAGAGCTACCCGCTCTGATACCACTTGTGAGTTCGTTTAGACCCCTGTAAACTAGATTATTTAACCTAATTAATTAACCAAGTGAATACTTAGGTTTATTATTCAGATCTAGGTTAAACACAAATAGTCATAAACAATAAAGCAGCGGAAAAATAAAGAACACAAAGATATGATGACCCAGGAAAACCAAACCGGTAAAAAACCTAGGGAGGATTTAACCTAGCTATCCTCAAGGTAAAATAGCAAATCCACTAGAAAGAATTGAAGTTTACACAATAGCGACTTAGACCACTAACATCCTATTGCTATCCAATGTAGGAAACTTACTACCACGACCCCATGATAGCTCCGAGACCACGGACTCCTTCTTTCTTTGACCTTTGCAAAACACAAACACCACCGTTTGTGACTTTGAGACTCCACTCAAAGGTTTAGCAACACAAACTCTCCTGTTTGTGACTCCAAGACCACCCTTGAAGGTTTAGATCATCAGCACCTTTGATGACTAGAGAAGGCAGCAACTTCAGCAATACCGGATCTTGAGATTCTTCAAGGAATAACACCGGTAGAAGTAATAAGAGATGTTTTAGGAACAAAACCCTAAATACAAAAGAGGCACACTCTTTTCTCTCTAAAAAGCCTTGTAAAAAACGTGCTTAGGGTTTCCTTTATATAGTAGGAGAAGTAGATCTGAAACCCTAATCCTTAATGGGCTAGAATTGCTGTTTGGACCAACTTAAAATTCTGCAGATACGACTTTCAATCGATCGAGCCTGTTTTTCAATCGGTCGAACCAGGTAGATTCTGAAATCTTCTTTCTGCAGCTTGTATGTTTTTGTGTGTTCACGAGAACATACAAGAACCTTAATGGGCTAGAATTGCTGTTTGGACCAACTTAAAATTCTGCAGATACGACTTTCAATCGATCGAGCCTGTTTTTCGATCGGTCAAACCAGGTAGATTCTAAAATCTTCTTTCTGCAGCTTGTATGTTCTTGTGTGTTCACGATTTGCCAATTGTTCTAAACTTTTTAGAACCTAACAGTTCCAAATAGCATTTAATGTGCAAATGGTAAATGAGAACCGAGCCGTTACTGCCGTCCAATTATGCGCAATTAATGGCCATTATAGACGTTAAAAAGCTGAGGATAAATGGTCATTATTAGGCCATAAATCCTCCAGCTATGGTACAATGTTAGAGAGGCCAGTAGATTGAGCATTTACTCACATAAAGGCTATAAAAAGCCAGGGGAGACAGGTAAATGCAAGAGGTTGAACACACACACACATCACTCTCCAAATTACAGATTTCTAACTAGTTTAAACTAATTTAAGCATCGGAGGGTTCTTAGTAGGCCCCAAATCGGTGTCATTATCTGCTTGGTGCTTTCTTTGGTACAGGATCTCCAAGTCGTCCATAGTATTGATGAGGTACATACTGACGAACTCCAGGTCGTCCATCGTATTGACGAGGAACATACTGATGAGGTGAAATTCTACCTCATCAATTTGGCTCCATCTGTGGGAACGACAAACTATCAATCAATAAGCCGTTGAATTCTCTACTAACTAAGTTCCTTAGAACCGATGGACTCAACCATGACAGCGCCGCCAGACCTGGTGGTAATGGTTCAACAAATCCAAGCACTAACAACCAATGTGCAAGAATTGAAGAAACAAAAAGAAGACATGAAGTGGAGAATGCGTCCAGGGGGCACAAATACGTCACAATCACAGCGTAATCGAAATGATAATGACGACGAACCTCATAGTCTTGGAAATAGCAGAAAAGAAGTGAGTTTGATATTGGTAAAGTGAAAGAAGATGAAGAGTAAAATATTGATAATGTGAAATTTGATGGGAAATAAAAAGTGAAATGGAGGAAAATGTGTTAAAGGTGTGTTAAAGAAGCATTTTTGTCCAATAATTACTGAAGTAACCAAGATACACGTCTTACACAAACCAAAGTTGAAAAGTAATTTTTTGCCCCTTTCCTATGCAGGTAGGACCCAGGGGTTGGTTCATTAACAGATGTTGGCCGGCACCTGTTAACAAAATCGAACAATTTCTAAGCATTATTATATTGCATTGTTTTATTTAGTATAATACAGTAATTAAATTATATTCAAGTCCAAAGATTAGAAAAGGATCCATAAGTCCAGCATTTTAAAAAATATGACGTGTCAATAATTCAATTGATGATTTAAATATATGATATAGTTTAAATTCAATTAAAAAAATATATATTAAAATAATGATGTGAAAAATTTTGAGGTTTCAAAAGTTTATGTAGCATAATATTATGAAGTCAATCCTTTCATCTATACTATATATATAAGAGGATTCTCCTCTTTCAACAAGATTTTTATGTGGTTCAAAAACATCCTCATTAAAGAAGGGTAACTTCATTTAGAAATATGGTCATAAATGTCAAATAACAAATTTTATTTTGAATTCAAAAAGAGAATTCCTAAAATTTAGGATATTTTTCCTTCACGTTCAAAAAAGAAATTACAGTTATTACTTATCTCTAAAATTTATCCTTGTTATTTGTGTGAAATAAATATATATTTCTAAATAAATGTAAACACAAATTTTTCACAAAGTTTGAAAATCAAACAAATTGAAAAAGGTGTCACAAATATATTTTTGTATTAATCAAGTAGTGAATACAAACTCTGTTTCAATTATTTTACAAAAAGCACTCCTTTGATTCTATCTTCTTTGTGATCTTGACTCAAACAAAACATTTTCTTGACTTTGGTTGGAAGATGAATCGAACGGTCTTCACAACAAATCTCTGGCTTTGAGCTTATTAGAGGTTTGTTGTTCTTTAAGTTATTCAAGTCTTTCGAATGTTTTTCAAGTTCTTCAAAGATTCTTGAGGTAGAATTTTTCCAAAGCTTGGACTTCTTGAAAACTTGGTGTTGAAAATGAGAGGGGACGTCCTTTATTTATAGTTGTTACAAAGGATAAACTCCACTTTGAATTGATATACTTGAAGAGACGTAGTAGACTCTGATTAGCCCAAATTTTACTTAGAGATAATTATCTTTATTTATCTATTTTGATAAAGATAATAAACAACAAAGATAAACGATTTTCTCTATTTTATCTATTTATTTTAATAAAAATAATTATCCATCAACTTTGAATAGGAAATTTACTTTTATTTTATTTATTTATTTTAATAAAGATATTTTCCATCAATATTAAATAGGAAATTTATCATTATCTTATGGACTAAATGACATGTGGCCAATTTCAATATGCCAATGTAATATCCATTAGGATGACAAATGTCATTATTTGATATAATTAATTTAATGACATATTAATCTAGAATTTTTCACTAAATTTTGACGTGGCATTTTATAATTGGCTTAAAATTTTGTCTCCTACATTTATAATAGATGCAAATTATTAACAAAGTCCCAAAAAAAAAAAGAAGAAGAAGCTAGTATTGTACATATATATATATATATATATATTCAATTAAGCATGCAACAGTATTCAACCAAACTAACTATATAAATCAAATTAATATATTTATAACATCCACAGGCAAATTAATTAAATTCAAAAGTGATAATACATTGTCATTTAATCTTTATTTACAGTACAAAAAAGAAAATTGCAAACTTAAAAGTGAAGTGTCAAGTGTGATATTCAAATTTTGAAGAGAGAGAGAGAGAGAGAGAGAGAGAGTAAAAAGACCATGGATATGGTGGTTCTAGAAATTATTTTTAGGATGGTCACTAAGAAACTTAAATTTTACAAAATCTATAAAAGAGATAACTTGAATATATTAACATCACCAAAAAAAAAAAAAAACACATGAATACATATGAAAAATTAAAATTTTTTGTACTAGCGAAGAGGGAAAAAAATGACTAATAGTATATAAAGTGGAAATTGAAAATGCTTATATGGGAATAATAAAGTGACCACAACAAATTTATAACAAATCTTATACAACAAGCTGTTATTGGTGGGTAAAACATGTCAATATTGAGTCCAAATTAGAATTAGTAACAACTTACCACATAAGATTTATTATAAAAATATACAACAAATTCATACAACAAGCTGTTATTGGTGGGTAAAACATGTCAATATTGAGTCCAAATTAGAATTAGTAACAACTTACCACATAAGATTTATTGTAAAAATATTATGGATGTAGCGTTACTCTTATTTTTGTTAAATTCAGATTCTTGTAATTCTTGGGTCATAGTGTTTAACATTTTTATTAGGTGGTCAAAATAAGTGAATTTAGTATATAATATCATTTTTGTAAGTAAATAAATACAATTTTTAAGTTAGGGTGGTCACAGAATAGGTTAATTTAAACTAATTATTTATATAATTTTTATTTTTGCTAAGTATATAAAAAAAAAAAAGGCAAACGAGGGTGGTCTTGTGACCACTCTAACATACAAGTGGCGCCACCACTGCATGGAAATGCCATTTTTTTAAGCTCAAGTAAATAACCCAATAATTTTGTATTGAAAAAAGCATAGCAACTTGTTGAATTCAAGTCAAAACATAAATTATCAAAAAATTATTTAAATTTTTTTTGAGGAAAAACTCAATCTAAACCACATGTTTATGTATTTTCTAGATTCATATGATATGAAAAGATTCATATCATACTTATCAGCGTATTATATGAATAATGGACATCATCAATATGGTACTTTTTTGGTTCAATATTCTAAATGAATTCTACCATATGTATGTGACTGGTGGGAATGCACGTGTCCTTGCCACTAGGATACCCGAAATTTTTTGATATAATTTTTACAAATTAATATTTAATATCTAATGTAGAGATAGTAATAAAAAAGCTCTTACTATGGTTCGAACCTGGGAAAAATATTATCACATGCGTGTCTTACTACTAAACTAGTATAATTGTACATAAATATTTTATAAATAGTAATATTTTATATTTTATAAAACAACGTAGTTTTGTGTTATAAGGAGAGTAAAAATTAAAATATTTTTAGTGGGGTTCCAATCTGGGCAAAATATTATCACATGCGTGTCTTACCACTAAACTAGTGTAATTCTACATAAATATTTTATACATAAATATTTTATAAATAGTAATATTCAATATTTTACAAAACGACGTAGTTTTGTGTTATAAGGAGAGTAAAAATTAAAATGTTTTTAGTGGGGTTCAAACTTGGGAAAAATATTATCACATGCATGTTTTACCACTAAACTAGTGTAATTGTACATAAATATTTTATAAATAGTAATATTTAATATTCTATAAAACGACATAGTTTTGTGTTATAAGGAAAGTAAAAATTAAAATATTTTTAGTGGGGTCCGAACCTAGGAAAAATATTATCACATGGCTATCTTACCACTAAACTAATGTAATTCTACATAAATATTTTATAAATAGTAATATTTTATATTTTATAAAACAACGTAGTTTTGTGTTATAAGGAGAGTTAAAATTAAAATGTTTTTAGTGGGGTTTGAACCTCGGCAAAATATTATCACATGCATGTCTTACCACTAAACCAGTGTAATTCTACATAAATATTTTATAAATAGTAATATTTTATATTTTATTTAACAACGTAATTTTGTGTTATAAGGAGAGTCCAAATTACAATGTTTTTAGTGGGTTTCGAACCTGGGCAAAATATTATCACATGTGTGTCTTACCACTAAACTAGTGTAATTCTACATAAATATTTTATAAATAGTAATATTTTATATTTTATAAATATAGCCTATAGCTGCATTTTTTTAATTTGGCTATAGGTTTTTTTAATTTTTTTTTAAGGACCTATAACTGCATTTAAAAAATGTGGCTATAGACTAAACCTATAACCTCGTTTTAAAAATGCGACTATAGGTTAGCTATAACTGTGTTTTCTAAATGCGGCTATAGGTCCTCCTTTAAAAAAAAATTTATTTAGCTGGACCTATAGCCACATTTATAAACATGGCTATAGACTTAACCTATGGCCGCATTTTAAAAACGCAGCTATAGGTTAGCTATAGTCGTGTTTTTTAAATGCGATTATAGGTCCTCCTTTAAAAAAAAAATATTATTTGGCTGGACCTATAGCCACATTTATAAATGCGGCTATAGGTTCTCCTTTTAAGAAAAAAAAAATTTATTTGGCTGGACCTATAGCCACGTTTATAAATGCGGCTATATACTTAACCTATAACCACATTTCAATGTCAAAATTGAATCATATAGAAAATACTAATGAAATTAAGCTCATCCAAACGCATAGAAAATTATGACTTTAATTACCTGTGATTAATTCTTATCATTGGTTACTTTTCTAGTGCAAGGATTTTCTCATTTTTTGCAAGGTTCCACTCGGTTAACGATCATGTCAACAAATGATTATGACCACTTCAACAACAACTGTAACAATAAACATTATTTTAAAACTCATAATTATTTATTTTCAAGTTACAACCATAATTGAAAGAAGAACCAAAGAGTAGAACATAGCTAGTAGCTAGATAGGAAGACACTAGTTTTTCACTGCCTTCAGAAGATAATAAAAAAAAAAGAAAAAAAAAAACTGGAAGATAAAAAGAAATGCATAGAAATTCAATTCAATAAAAATTAAAGTAGATCCCCATAAGCAAAATCGTAGGCATTAGGGATAGTAGAAGCAGCATTAACTTTAGGCTTGCTCTCAAGAAATTCAACATATTCTATACCATTCATCTCCAAGTGTGGTGATGAATTAGAAGTAGACTCAAACAAAATCTTATTGGCTTGTTTTGCTACATTCTTCTTTAGCTCCTCAATCGAAACCCTTAATTGCTCTAACTCATGCAGCCCAAGCTCACTAATTGGAGCTTCCCCCCAACATTGTCTTTGGTTAGCCCTCCTCATGTGGTCAAGTGCTTCTCCATACTTGTTCTCAACTTCGACTTGATTGATAATTTGAGTGAGATAATTGTTGAGCTCACAAACATTAGCATTTTGATGAGCTTCAATGAGCTGGTGTTTCTTGGACCCTAAGTTAGGGTTTCCAGTAAGAAAACGATCAAGTATAGGCTCAACATTGGGGTGACCAAATGAGAAAACCTTGCCTGCTGGTGAGAAAACAACAATGGCAATCTCAGCCCCACAAAGTGTACAAAGCTCACTAGCTTTCTTGAAAAGCCCTGACCGACGTTTGGAGAATGTAACATGACGATGACTTTTGCTCAGAATTTTTGTACACCTTATCTTTTTGCGACCCATGCTAAGACTTTGCTTTGCCATAGCTAAACCTATAAGAGATTCAACTCAACTAGACTAAAAAGAAAAATACTTGCTTTTTTTATTTGGATTTTTTGTGCTTCTGCCCGAAAAACTGAAAAGTGGGTACTTATATAGGGTCTTTTGTGTTAACTATGTAATTAATTACTACTAAAACTATCATTTTTGTGTCTTAATTGTCAATTACTTTGTATTATTAATCAAAGATTGGACGTTACAAAATCTTCTTTATTGTGTGAATGATAACTATGAGATAATTAGCTATTTATAGGTTTATAATTAATGATCATTTGACCTTTAAAGGTCATAATATAGCATATTTGAGGTGGGTTAATATCTTAATAAAGTGGAATTAGAATTGAGTTTGACTTTCCATTACAATAGATTAAGGAAAAATACTTTACATTTTTTTTATCCAAAAAAGGAACTTTAGATTTACTTCTAAAATCGCTTACATACATACAACTATTATCTTTTACTTTTCCTCCCAAAAAAAAAAAGTATTATATCTTTTAATAAATTAAAAAAAAAAAATCTCTTACATACATGATGATACAACTTTATTTACTTGTTTTACATATACTACTGTGGACATCAATCTTAGATATGATCATATGAACCAAGCTAATCCAATCCGAAGTAGGCCATAGAATAGAATGCATCGCCCTTTGTCTTGGTATTTTTTTTAATAGGGTTCTTACCTATGGTGTCTGCTTCTAATAATTGCGTACTTTATTATTAAATCAAAACACAAATCGGTATTACAATGGAATTTTTTTTTTTTTTTTTTTTTTTGAGAATCTACATTGAAAAAGGTTAGAAATGTTTTTATTTTTTAATTATTTGGAATAGATAAAATTTTATGCAAACCATAAACTAATATGAGATGATTTTGTATGTGATATGATATGAACCTCAAAACCATCTTTAATAGTATTAAATTATTAATTACTATGAAACTAATGCGAGGGAGGTGCCACCTTGATGACTATCTTTAAGCATTGCAACTAAGCACCAAATACAGAGTTCCTGGTTCGTTTAAGTGGCTACAGTCTGGACTAGCTAGTAAAGTTAGGTTGGTCTCACTCTTAAGCAGAAATATGAAAATGATACAGAAAGAAAAGTCAGTTTCCACAATCCTAGATTTGTTTTAAAATTGTACTAGGCTGAATTGCCCATCTTCACGAACATTCATTAAGATTTTGTGTGACGTAGAAATATGATCCACGATCCCAGAATGCAATCACTAGAATAGCTCATGACGTACAATAATACACTGTCTAAATCCTAAAATTACAAACAAAGCATATCATGAAAAATGTTGAAAAAAGATTTATACATTCAATGGAAGAACATGGTATATTGGAAGTATGCATGACGGAGCTAGGATTTAACTTAAGGCGTGGATGAATTTATTTATGAAAAAAAAAAAAACATATGTACATGTCTTCACAATCCATACAATTGTGGACATGTAGATACACATATTATGCACACGCGCGCACTCAATATATATAATACTTAACCAATTTAAATAATAATAAAAAATGATACTCATATGAATACTAAGTGGTATTTTAATGTTATAAAACCCATAAAAATATAACAATCCGTTATATTGTGTTAAGTTTTTAGGGTTTTTATATATGAATAAACCTAGATGTAATTTTTTTTTTTATCAAATTTTTACTTATAATTCTCATGTAATGATTTTTAGTAAGTAAATAAGTCCCAGGAACAACTTATGTTAATTGTATTTAACTTTATAAAATGATTAAATTATAAAAATTTTAAGCCATATTATAAGTACCATTTGTGCATCAAATACTTTTGAGTTCAACTTAAAAATAATATTAAATTATAAAGTTTATTATATAACTTTTTTTAAATTTATTACTTAAACATTTATTTTTGTGAAAAATAATAAATATCATATAAAGAATTTGAACTCTTAACCCTTTTAAAGGTAACATTTTTTAATTTTATTTCTTTGTATTTTTTATCTTCAATTACAATTTTTTTTCTTTATTATTATTATTTTGAATCCTTGCTTTCATTTTACCTCTTAACTTTAAGATAAAATAGGAAACGTCAAAGGCCTTTTAGCTTAATCAACACCCCATCATGTACAAAGTTCTTGGGGGGTTTAAAAGGGGGGGGGGGGGGGGGGGAATTTGAGCTGCGAGATTTATAGTATATTGTAACTATCTCAAAAAGTACATATACATATATATATATATATATATATATGAAACTTTTTTTTTTTTTTTGTAATGTTTTTTTAATAGGTTTGACATATAAAAGAAAATTAAAGAAAAAATTCAAGAATGGAGAAGAAAAAAGGGAAGAAGAAGACCGTTTATAAGGAAAAGGGGCAAGGGGGTTGGGCCCTCTTGACCCCCTGCTCTGCTCTTGTTAGTATGTTTTTATAATTTATTTGAACGTTTGTAGGGAGAGAAGAGTAGAGGGTAAGGGAGAGGAACTTTGCCTCTACTTTAATTACAAAGTTGTAGTTTCCGTCTTGTGAAGAGAGAGGGCAATCAACCTACTCATTTCCTTGCTAGAAGAGCAGTTTTAGCAACATATTTTGATGTCTATGTAGAAGAACAACAACAAGATTTAGATGATGTATTCCAAAATAATTTCATTCATCAATAAAACTGAACCTTACTTTTTCTTTGTTTCTTTTTTTTTTTTTAAAAAGACATCCAAACAAGATTCATTAAGCTTCCTCAATCATCTCATTCTACTTTCATTTCCTCCTCCTTCGTCCAAACACAATCTTATGGATAAAATTAAGGCATGAGGTTAACTTTATGATGTCCCACTTGATAATTCCATTATATATTTGAGAAGGAAAAAAAAAAAAACTCAAGTCGTTATTCCCATCAATCTTCTTAGATATTTGAACCCTAAATACAGAAGGTGCTAACCAGTTGAGTTACTATTTAAGTTTGTATACTAAAAAAAGTCATCTCATTTGTATAGGCTTAAGGAAAATGAAAGTTATATATAAATGTGGAATACTCAGAGTTTGACAAAAGATTTCTATTCTAAGGCAATTTTAATGGAGGAATCACTTTGAAGTGTTCCCGAGATGGAGGGTAGAAGTTTCACACCCAAGGACTTAAGATCTCATAAGGCTTTTTCTCTCTCTCTTTTTTTTTTTTTTTTTTTTTTCTTGATGAGGAATCTCATGAGGCTTTGAAAACCACTAGGCCAATCCCTTGGGGGTTAATATGTGTATTTATGTGTGTGTGTGTGTGTGTGTGTGTGTGTGTGTGTGTAAGATTGAAATTTATCAACTATTTTGTTGGCTTTATTCCATGCCAATTTGCTTGTATTTTCAGCATTTAGAAACCCTGTATTTAGGTGGAAATCATGTAAGGGTAGTGTGTGAGAGAGTGTAAAGAATTGCTCAAGACTGTGCCACAAAACAGGGACTCGCAACTAGAATTCGCTAGTGTCTCGCGACTGTTAAGCCGCCAGATGTTGCACACAAGAGAAGCATGCAGAGGAGAACTCGCGACTGGATCTCGTGGGTGGCTCGCGACTGGAAAGCTGCCAGAATATGAACCGTCGTGCCAGCTGTTGCACTACAGGACAAAAATTCCAGATTGACCTTTCAGTTTGTTAGCGGCTTGAACTCGCAACTCAGTACAGCCGCGAGGCCAAGTCGCCAACCAACTCTGTTATGAAAAATCTGTCTCTTCGCATTCCAAACACCCACCAGTATATATACCCCTTATACCCACGAAATGTAGAGAGCTTTTAGAGAGAATTTTGAGAGAGAAACCCTAGAGAAAAACAAGATTGACTCATCCATAATCTTTGCCTTGTAACTCTTTAAATTCCTCTACTCTCTTCCTCTCCTTTGTAGATCCTTGAGAGGTACTTTAGCCAAAACCTTTTCTCACCTCACCCATACTTGTAAGAAGGCTCTTTGGTACTTTGGGAAGCAGTTAGGAAGGAGCCAATTTATATTGGTAGATGCTATGGATTAGTAGCGGGATCCGGGAAGCTAAAGAAGAAATAGGTTCGGCGTAACCTCGTTAGAGCAAAAAGCTTGGAGGGCTTAGGTACCTGGGTAGATTAGGCTTGGAGAGTCTATTGCTGTCCTTGTATCCCAACTACATTCTTTAGTGGATCATTTTGACCGCTTGGAGGGTGGCGAAGAGGTTTTACGCTGAGGGCTTCGGTTTCCTCTTCGATAACACGTCTTGTGTTGTTCTTGTGTTTGCATCTCTCTTCCCTTTATCTTTGTCATTTAATTTCTGTTATGGATGTGATTTTATTTGACTTAGATGGTTTATCAATTCTTTTTTAGTCTTTAATTCATTTTCCGCACGTTTATCATTTGTGTTAAAGCTTGAGTTGATCATTTGTAAATTGGGGGTCTAAACGTTCATAGTGTTTTATACGCTATTTGAACTTTCAATATGTTAGGTTCTAAGAATTAGGAACTAATGTATTAGAACTTCAATTTGTATGTTGGCAAACCATGATCAAAACAATGTTTAGTCTTGTGTTAGACTTGCTCAAAGTATGGCGTTTATGTAAAGTTGGAATCGAGTTTACTGTAGAAGTAACTGTTAACTTTCTGCCTGACTCGATCGATCGAAAATTAGGCTCGATCGATCGAAAATCGGGCAGATCGTTTTTTTGCAGAAAATTCCAACTCAGTCCAAGCTCATTTAATGTATAGGGTTTTATGTTTTGTCCTAAGTATAAAAGGGAAAACCTTAGCCACGTTTTTAGAGTTCTGAATGCTGTGTTTGTGAATCTCATTGTGAGATCTAGAAGTGTTTACCTTCACATACACTTAGGGTTTACAAACTTGAGATTCATGTCAAGAGTTGTGTAAATCAATACAGTTGCAGAATCAAAAGAGCATAAAGATATACAAGCAGGTGCGCTTGTGATTTGCTGAAGAATTCAAGGAAAGAAGGAGTCCGTGGATCTCGGAGCTATCATGGGGTCGTAGTAGTAAGTTTCCTACACTTGGATAGCAATAGGATGTTAGTGGTCTAAGTCTTATTATGTAAACTTCAATTCTTTCATAGTGAATTCAGTTTTACCTTGAGAATAGCTAGGTTAAATCCTCCCCAGGTTTTTTACCGGTTTGGTTTTCCTGGGTCATCATATCTTTGTGTTCTTTATTTTTTCGCTGTTTTATTTGATATGATTGATATTGATTTAACCTAGATCTGAATAATAAATCTAAGTATTCACTTGGTTAATTAATTAGGTTAAACAATCTAGTTTACAGGGGTCTAAATGAACTTACAAGTGGTATCAGAGCGGGTAGCTTCTGTGTTTGATCCTTTGATCTTTTAAGCTGATCCTTGACCCCTGTTGTCATGGAACACGGACACTCTCTTGTTGTTCCACCTCACTTTGATGGAAACAACTATGCTTATTAGAAAGTAAGGATGAAAGCATTCCTGAAATCCATTGATGAGAGAGTTTGGAATTCCATTGAGTACGGATGGGAGAAGCCCACTACTCCTGTGAGTGAGTGGCAAACTTCTCAAAAGGAGGCAGCCGCTTTCAATAGCAAAGCTATGAATGCTATTTTTAATGCTGTCTCAATGGAGGAATTTAAGAGAATCTCTAATGTTGAGGTTGCTCATACTGCTTGGAAAATCCTTCAGACTGTGCATGAAGGCACGAAGGCAGTTAAGATTAATAAGTTGCAGCAATTAACCTCTAGATTTGAAAGCATTAGAATGAATGATGATGAATCTTTTGATGAATTCTGTGCTAAATTGAATGATATTGTTAATTCTGCTTATAATTTGGGTGAAATCTATGATCAACCTAAAATTGTTAGGAAGATTCTTAGATCTTTGACTGAGGATTTTAGACCCAAAGTGACTGTCATCACTGAGAGTAAGGATGTGGACTCCATCCCTGTTGATGAACTTGTAGGATCTCTTCAGTCCTATGAGTTAGACCTCCCTAAGACTAACAAATCCAAATCAATGGCTCTTAAGTCTGTTGATGATGTTGAGGATGATGGATTTGATGATGAACTCTCTGCTACAGAGATTGCCTATCTTGCCAAGAACTTTAGAAACTTTCTTAGGAACAATAACAGAAGGGCAAGAGGCAAGAACACTGTTGAACCTAGAAATTTTAGGAGGAATGATCCCACTAAGGTTAATAACACTGAAAAATCTAAGGAGAAAGTAGGTCTGCCTTCTAATAATTCTTTAGGACAACAATGTTATGGTTGTCAAGGGTATGGTCATTTGAAATCTGAATATCCTACATACTTGAGGTCTAAGGGTAAGGCTATGGCTGTAACCCTTAGTGATGATGAAGTTTCTGACAATGAATCCGCTAGTGATGAGAATAGAAACTTCATTGCTTTCACTGCTACTACTGTAGTTAATGAAAGCATGTCTGTTGAAGAGAACCCTTCTGATGGGGAACTCTCTGAGGGTGCAGATTTACAGGAAGCCTATAATAAACTTTGCAAAGTTGCTGCAAAGGATGCCATGAATGTTGATTTAGGCTTGAAGAAAATTGCATCTTTGGAACTTGAAAAGAAAAATTTACTTGTGAAATTGTTTGATGCAAATGAGCTTTTGAATAATGTGAAAACTGAGAACATGCTTTTACTTGATAAAGTTAAATGTTTGGAACTTGATTTATCTGTTGCTAGAGAATAAACTAATAGGTCTGCAAGCTCCAAACTTGATCACATGCTGAGTGTTCAAAAGTCTCCTTCTGATAAAACTGGTTTAGGTTTTGTGGATAGCGTCTCTGTGCCTGAACCTTCTTCCACTAAATTTATCCCGTCTTCTGAACCTTCTAAGAGTGAGATTGTCAAACCCTTTGTGACTGAACCTGTCAAACCTATAGATGTTACTCCACTTAGGAAGATTAGGGTTGATCTTCAAACTTCTCATTCTAGAGCCTCTATTTCTACTAAGGGCAAGTTGCATGATAAGCCTACATGGGTTTGTCATTTTTGTGGAAAATCTGGACACATTCGTCCAAATTGTTTTAAATTGCAAGCTGCGAAGCGAGCAAATAAACCTAAAGTACCTGTGCCTCAAGCACATGATCCTATGGTACTTATTGGTGAATTGGTAAAGGTGTTAAACCTTTATTCCAATCCTGGAGTTGCTCAGAATTCTAATGTGAATCATAACTCCAAAGCAAGAGTTGCATCTAAAAAGTTTTGGATGCAAAAGGCTCAATCAAATTGAGTCTGTCTAACATGGTCCTTGTGCTTCATTGCTCTATCTTTGGTGACCTCTGTTTCTAGGAGTTGCATTGCATTACATTCATGCATTTCATTCTAGGATGTTTGTTTCTTATATATATATATATATATATATATATATATATATAAAAGGTTTCTTTTTGCAAATTGTGTTTTTGCTATTTTTTCTTGAATTTGAAGACAAGGTTGGTCAATCAAATTTTACATATCATATGTATGTACCTTGTTTAGCTTTGATGCACTATTCTTTTTGCACTTTATTAGCTAAAGTTTTGTGGTGCATATTGTGTGAGAAGATGCTATATTTGTTGATCACATGCTCTTGATTTTAAAGTCGTATGTCTTTGATTGTCGGACTTGAACTTTTTGAGAAATGCATAAATAACCATCTCACCACTGTTTACTAGCCAATCATGAACACCTTAGTGCATATCATAAGATTTTGTGCTCGAGAAAGTGTAGCACATGCACAAAAAGAACATAAGGTGTAGCCTCTAACTAAAATTGGTGTGTACATTATTGGGCTATAATAATTTCACATAATTCATAAAAATGGTGTGTACATTATCCCGGCTTTTTTTAAGTTTCTAAACAATTAAATTGAATAATGAGGCAAACCAAGAAACTTACATGATTGCAAACTTTTATTCTAGGAGATGTGAGAGTTATATGATATAACTCTTTAAGTAAAAGTCTCTTTCAAATTCATGTGATGGATTTTGTAGAAATTGTGATTGATCTCTATGTGTATATCACCTCACATATTTCTCAAGCTTATACTAGTTGCACACACCACACAAGTTATTCTTTGCTAAACTGTGTACATGTTATTGTGTGTTCTTTGGTCTGACCAACCAAGTTTGAGAATTTCTGGAAATTGATGCAGAACATGTTTGCTTGTTTGAGTTTTTTTTTTGGGTATTGAAAGAAAATTTTGCTTTGAGAAATCTGGGTTGAATTCATGTATTTTTGGAAAACATCTCATCTCATACTCATGCATCTTTCTCATAAAATCTGATGCTTTGAAAAGTGACTGCACTGAAATTGGTGTGTTTTTCAAAAAATTAATTTTTCCAGAATTTCGATCGATCGAAACTGATTTTCGACCGATCGAACATGTTTCAAAATCAATGGAAAAGTTTCTGGTTGACTCGATCGATATAAGCTGAATTTGGATCAATCGAAGCTGTTTTCGACCGATCGAATGTAATTTTCGATCGATCGAAAATCGGGATGATTGTTTTTAAAAAGGAGTTTTCCACGTGATTTCTTTACTTTTTCAAAAACTTTTCAAACTCTTTTTGTCTCCTACCAACCGATCAAAGCCATTTTTGCTGGATTTGTCGTTTTCTTCCAATCTTTTTGCATAATCTCTCTCTCTTAAGGTCGGTAAGACCTTTTTGCCCCTCCCTTTGCATTTATTTTCAAGTTTCATGCATTTTTTCATGCATTTTTTGGGTTATTTTCGGATTTTTTATTTTGGCAAATTTGGAATTGTTTTTGAGTGTTTCTTTCTCAAATTTTTCATGGGTTTTTGTGGGGACACTATACACAAGCACTACAAGTGGTTTAATTTGATTATTTTGGTGTTTTGTGAAAATTTTGAATTTCTAGGCTTGAAATTGGGGATTTTGGGCTTTTTGTTCAATTTGATTTAAATTGATAAAATTGGCTTGTTAGATTGATTAATTTGATCATTATATTGTATTAATTAACTGTTGTGATGATTAATTTCTCAATTTGTTGTGTTTTGAAAATTGGGTTTTTCCAAAATTAGGTATTTTTGATATAAAATTCTATGCTCAAGCCAATTTAGTTAATTTGGATCATATTTGAACTTGTCACTGCATTAGTTCATGCATCATTTGCATAATTTGTTCATGCATCATATAGAATTGTTATTTCTATATTTTGTGCTGTGCTAACTTGCAGTCTGCCCTTGGTTTTTTGGTTTTGGCTCCTCTATTTCTGTGTCTCTCTTTATTCCTTAGCACTATGCCTAGGAAAACTAGAGCCCATAGGACTTCTGACCCTTCACCTTCTTTTGATACTGAGCGGTTCCCTAGTGAGAAAAACCAAGAAACCTATGAGACCCTGAACCTTAGGCGTCATATTTGGGCTGAGCGTAGGGTCATACTAGATGAGGTAGATCCTGAGGTGAGACGTAACTTTGAGCGTCGGGGCTAGTTATCTTTGCTCAAGTATGAGCATTCTCCTCCTCTTGCCACCTTGATTAGAGAGTTCTATTCGACCCTCTCTATCCACATCTATGATACCAACACCTTGGTTAAGGTTTGGTTATGAGGTGTAGAGTATCGCATTACCCCTACAGTTGTATCTGATGCTCTTGGGGTGCCCATTGTTGACCATCCCGTGTTTCCTTATGAGGAGTCTCCACTTCTTGATGACGTGTTGTCATACATCACTGGGTCTTCTATCCAGTAGGGTTCTGATCCTCGGATCACTTCTGCTGAGCTTTCCGAGCTTCACTATCTTTTCTTTAGGATAGCGTTTCATTCTTTGTGGCCTATTTCTCATGTCCACACCATCCCTCTTGAGCGATGTGTGTTTTTGTATGCCCTTGTTACTGATGCTCCTATTAGTTTTCCTCATTTGTTCCTTCGTTCTTTGAACGAGGTTCATCGGTTTAGCTCTACGGCTCATGCGTTATTCTTTCCCGTTTTTATTCATCGGATTCTCCTATTTCTTGGTTTAGGTGATTTTCCTGTGTCGAGCCTGTTCATGTTATTGCTCCTATAGGTGCTACCTTTTTGAGGCAAAGGGCTGCTCAACTTCGAGCTAGCTCTAAGCGTCCTAGGGTAGAGTCTTCCGGTATCACTCCACCCCCTTCTTCTTCTACAGATATTCCTGCAGCTGGGACGTCTTCTGATCCTGCTGTTGCTGCTGCTGCTGATGTTCCTCCGCCGTTTGATGAGGTTTCTGACCTTCGTCGGACTCTTGATACTGTCGTGACTGTTCAGGCGGCTCATGGTCAGCTTTTGGTGGACATCCTTGATGAGCTACGTGCATTGCAAGCAGATTTGGCGAGCTCTCGTCGATCTTCTCCACCTCCTTTTGATGATGAGTGAGTGCCCTTTGACAATTCGTCACAAAAAGGAGAAGTGCATTCTAGTGTGTAGTTCTTTTGTATTTAGGAGATTTTTGTGGAGATTTTCATTTTAGGGGGAGTTTTGTACTTAGTAGTGATACTGCGGAGCTTGTGGAGTTATTAGATTGTATCTAGGCACTTCACCTTGTATTTACTTTTTTTTTTTTTGGCTCTTGATTAGGAGATATATTTTGTGATACATTGGTTACTGATATGTTTCTTGTTTCACTATACTTCATTGCTTATTGATTTATATTTATGATGTTATTCATGATATATGTCTTTATTTTGTGTTATGTGAAATCAAGAAGTTTTTTTTATATTCCTTGTTTTTTGTTCCACACATGCGTTTATGTGTTTGTTAAGTGTTATAGGAATATACAGGTTGTTTTCGGTCGAGCTGCTATCTACTTTGCAACTGTTAGATAGTAGTTTAGGTTGAATTGTTTAAGTGGCTATTGATTTTGTAATGGGCTATTTCAATTTGTAAACTTTGAGCTTTTTGTTAAGTCTGTGTTTTGTCACGGATTGCCAAAGGGGGAGTTTGTTAGGTTCTAAGAATTAGGAACTAATGTATTAGAACTTCAATTTGTATGTTGGCAAACCATGATCAAAACAATGTTTAGTCTTGTGTTAGACTTGCTCAAAGTATGGCGTTTATGTAAAGTTGGAATCGAGTTTACTGCAGAAGTAACTGTTAACTTTCTGCCTGACTCGATCGATCGAAAATTAGGCTCGATCGATCGAAAATCGGGCAGATCGTTTTTCTGCAGAAAATTCCAACTCAGCCCAAGCTCATTTAATGTATAGGGTTTTATGTTTTGCCCTAAGTATAAAAGGGAAAACCCTAGCCACGTTTTTAGAGTTCTGAATGTTGTGTTTGTGAATCTCATTGTGAGATCTAGAGGTGTTTACCTTCACATACACTTAGGGTTTACAAACTTGAGATTCATGTCAAGAGTTGTGTAAATCAATACAGTTGCAGAATCAAAAGAGCATAAAGATATACAAGCAGGTGCACTTGTGATTTGCTGAAGAATTCAAGGAAAGAAGGAGTCTGTGGATCTCGGAGCTATCATGGGGTCGTGGTAGTAAGTTTCCTACACTTGGGTAGCAATAGGATGTTAGTGGTCTAAGTCTTATTGTGTAAACTTCAATTCTTTCATAGTGAATTCAGTTTTACCTTGAGGATAGCTAGGTTAAATCCTCCCCAGGTTTTTTACCGGTTTGATTTTCCTGGGTCATCATATCTTTGTGTTCTTTATTTTTCCGCTGCTTTATTTGATATGATTGATATTGATTTAACCTAGATCTGAATAATAAACCTAAGTATTCACTTGGTTAATTAATTAGGTTAAACAATCTAGTTTACAGGGGTCTAAACGAACTTACACAATATATATATATATATATATATAAAAGTCATTATTATCCTATTTTAAAAAGAAAAGAAAAAAGTCATTATTATCCTAGTCATTATATATTCTCTAATTGTAATTGAAAATTAATTATTTTTTTTATTTAGTTTAAGTGATATTAAGAATACAAAAAATTTTAGCCTTTTCAAATTGATTTGTCATTAATTTTAAAAAATAATAAAAATTAGACATTCATTTAAAATTTACTAGTGATATTCATTACTGTGTCATTTTGCAAAGGATTATGTATAATCCTAGAATTTTCCAACTAATTTTTGTAGACTTAATTGTCTAAACGAAACCTCTTAAATAATTGTTGACCAAAGAAATCTAACGGATCCAGCCTAAAGAAATTTACCGAACTCTTGCCTTCGCTTTTAAACTCTGCATGTTTGTTCTCAAACAAATCAGCACTACTTCCAATAACATTCACTGCCAAAAATTGGGAAGAGTTGGTAGTAGAGCCAATCAAGATCTTGTTGGCTTGTTTTACCACATTCTTCTTTAGCTCCTCCATTGATGCTTTCAATTGCTCGAGCTCATGCAATCCAAGCTGATTGAAAGGGGCTTCCCACCAGAACTGCCTCTGGTTAGACTTCCTTATTTGGTCAAGAGCTTCTCCCCGCTTTTTCTCGGCTTCCAATTGATTAAGAATTTGAGTTAGGTGTATGTTGAGCTCGCAAACATTAGCATTTCGATGAGCTTCAATAAGTTGGTGAGCACTAGACTCCGGTGAAGGGTTTCGAGTAAGATATCGATCAAGAATGGACTCAACTTCCGGGTGGCCAAAAGAGAAGACCTTCTCTGCTGGGGAGAAAACTATTATTGCAATCTCAACCCCACAAAGGGTGCAAAGCTCGCTAGCCTTTTTAAAAAGTCCTGAACGGCGTTTAGAGAATGTAACTTGTAGATGATTTTTCTTTGGTATTTTTGCAATTGGAATCTTTTGGCGTCCTATGCTAGCCCTCTTTTTCACCATAGCTATGTCAGAGAAGACTTAAAAGAGAGCAATATCAATAGCAAAACTTTGTTTTTCTTAGTTTAGACTCGTGATGGTTTCAGGAGAACCATATATGGGGTATTTATATGGCTTTTTTCTTCTATTTTGGCAAGTCTATTGTCCTTTGGCAGCTTAATTCTGAATTAGTTAATATGATTAATTCAAGATTTGAAGGTTGTAAAATCTTATTCACTTAATGGATGATTACAAATTTACAATGAAACTAATTATCAATTGGTTGGCATAATAAAAGAAATTATTTGATGACTTTGGAAGTGAATGTCAACCTCTTTCATAGGTGTCTGAATCTGATAGATATATTACTAATCATAATTAACTCTTTATTGTTATTATTTAGTAAGAATTTATTAAACTCTTCCCTGCGTATTGAATCAATTTTCGTTGATGTAAGTTTTTTCTTTTCTTTTTTTTATAAGGTAGATGTAAGATTTAGATCATTAATTGTAAATGGCGATGTAGTAAGAAGTTGACGTAGTGAGAATTTGCTTAATGAGAATCAAATATTGAACTTGAACTTCCTTTTAGATTAGGGAGCAGCACATTAACTAGAGTCTTTAAACATATTCCTCATATAACACAATGATATTATATTATACCAAAACAGTGAGAAAGAAAATAAACCCAATTGTTTCTTTGGCTTGAAGTACAAATAATGTTAATAATGTAAAATTATTCAGTGCATCTAATGTATTATACATTTCTCTCATATAATCACATATATAAAACTCAAATTTATGTGAGAAAGAGAGGTGCCGGATATACAGAATAATTTCTGGTCAACAACAGCCAGTTCTATTTGAGTTACAACAAAGTAAAACATCCATTGGATTATAAACTAAAACTACTGACAAGGACAAAGGAGACATGAACTGTCAAAGCTTGGACTTCTTGAAAATTCGGTGTTGAAAATGAGAGTGGACGTGCTCTATTTGTAGTGGTTTCAGAGGATAAACTCCAATTTGAATTGATATATTTGAAAAGATGTAATAAACTCTGATTGGCCCAAATTTTACTTAGAGATAATTATCTCTATTTATCTATTTTGATAAAGATCATAGTTTGATAAAGATAATAATCAACAAAGATAAATGGTTATCTCTATTTTATCGATTTATTTTAATAAAGATAATTAACCATCGACTTTGAATAGAAAATTTACTTTTATTTTATTTATTTATTTTAATAAAGATAATTATCTACCAATATTAAATAGGAAATTTATCTTTATCTTATGGACCAAACGACATGTGGCAAATTTCAATATGCCAATGTAATTTCAATTTGGATGACAAATGTCATTGTTTGATTTAATTAATTTAATGACATATTAATCTAGAATTTGTCACTAAATTTTGATGTGACATTTTATAATTGGCTTAAAATTTTGTCTCCAACATTTATAATAGATGCAAATTATTAATAAAATTGAAAAAAATAAAAAGAGGCTAGAATTTTATATGTGTGTATATATATTCAATTAAGTCTGTAATAGTATTCAACCAAACTAACTAAATAAATCAAATTAATATATTTATAACATCCACAGTCAAATTAATTAAATTCAAAAGTGATAATACATTGTCATTTAATCTTTATTTACAGTACAAAAAAGAAAATTGCAAACTTAAAAGTGAAGTGTCAAGTGTGATATTCAAATTTTGAGGAGAGAGAGAGAGAGAGAGAGAGAGAGAGAGAGAGAGAGAGAGAGAGTAAAAAAATCATGGATATGGCAGTTCTAGAAATTATTTTTAGAATGGTCACTAAGAAACTTTAACTATACAAAATCTATAAAAGAGATAACTTGAATATATTAACATTACAAAAAAAAAAAAACACATGAATACATATGAAATATTAAAATTTTTTGTACTAGCAAAGAGGGGAAAAAATGACTAATAGTATATAAAGTGAAAATTGAAAATGCTTATATGAAAATAATAAAGTGATCACAACAAATTCATAACAAATCTTGTACAACAAGCTATTATTGGTGGGTAAAACATGTCAATGTTGAGCCCAAATTAGAATTAGAAACGACTTACCACATAAGATTTATTGTAAAAATATTATGGATGCAGCATTACTCTTATTTTTGTTAAATTCAAATTCTTGTAATTCTCGGGTCATAATGTTTAACATTTTTATTAGGTGGTCAAAATAAGTTAATTTAGTATATAATATCTTTTTTGTAAGTAAATAAACACATTTTTTAGTTCAAGGTGGTCACATAACAAATTAATTTAAACTAATTGTTTATATAATTTTTTTTGCTAAGTATATAAAAAAAAAATTTGGCAAACGAGGGTGGTCCTGTGACCACTCTCACATACAAGTGGCATCACAACTGCATGGATATGTCATTTTTTTAAGCTCAAGTAAATAACCCAATAATTTTGTATTGAAAAACGCATATCAACTTGTTGGATTCAAGTCAAAACATAAATTTTAAAAAAATTATTTAAATTTCTTTTTGAGGAAAAACTCAATTTAAACCACATGTTTATGTATTTTCCAGATTCATATGATATGAAAAGATTCATATCATACTTATCTGCGTATTATATGAATAATGGACATGATCACTATGCTACCTTTTTGGTTCAATATTCTAAATGAATTCTATTATACATATGTGACTTCTTGTATGAGACTACAACCCTAAAAACTATCACTGATTAGGCATTTACTTCTTATATAGAGGATGCAGATATGATATTCCAAAACTGTGATAAGCCATCTTGTAACGCCTAAAGCTTGTGCTGCAATGCTGGACAAGCTTTCATCAAGCTTACATCTTGAGTTTGAGAGGGGGTATTAGAGATGTATTAGCCCATTAGCATAGGCCCAAGCCTAATTCTACTTTATGTACAAACCAAGTGTCCTACTTGTATTAAAAGTCTATTAGTCTAGGATTTAGTCTACTATATATACACATGTTATGGTTCTTTGTAACACAGGATTTGTTCTACACTCTAATATATTATTGATGTAGCCCTTTAAGATTTTCTCCGTGGATGTAAACCGTTAGGCTGAACCACATAACTCTCATGTGTTATTGTGTTGTATACTTTATGCTTTCAGTTCCGCATCCATGCTAGCATATTTAACATAGTGTACCAATCCTAATATTTAACAAAAACAATTAATGACAATTGTTTTGATTTTTTTTTATTAAAATAAAGAGCTGAACACAAAGAGAGTACTGAAGCGACAACTTGTATTCTTTTTTGTTGCATTTCTACAAAGAATGACATCTCTTTTGGCTTTTATAAAAGAAAAGAGATGTAACAAGAGTTCTGTTGGATCACAACACCAATGAGTATAAGGACTTTCAATTACTTCTCACATTGTCAGAGCGATTCTAGGATACCACTTACACTTTTCATTTTTCAAGTATTGGTGAAGTGATGCTGACACTGTGAGAGACTGCCAAAATTGGGTTGCCTCTCAAAAAAGAGAGATTTTTGGAGTGCTTTTTAGGACACCTCTCTTTTTGGGTAAGTGATGTGGAGTCGCCACTTATTTTTTTGTAAAAAAAAATAAAAAAAAAATAAATATAAATACATGACTGAATTATTCTTCTTCATTGATTAAATAAAAAAAATTACATATTTGAAAATTTGAAAAATTACATGGCTTTGGGTCCTAGTTACAAACTACCAAATAATTACATGGCTTTTTTGTTAGGATTCGTGCCTTTAAATCCTTTTGTATGATGCTATGTATGATATTATGTATGACATTACATATGACATTATGTACGACTTAATGTTGTGATTAATAAAGTTATTTTATTATTATCTGAAATAATGATAACATGAATATTTGGACATTATCATTTAGTCCATGAGATGCATAGTATGTGATTTATGTGATTTAGTCACAGAAGATATAAGTCACAAGTTCTTTGTAAACTCAGAATTTTAGTTTGTAGTTGGTGATGGGCATTTTATCTGCGAAGACTATAACATATCGACTAAGATGATTTGTCTTGATTATAGAAGTGGAGACTTTTAGTTGATATGATGATATGTTTTAAGAGTTAAGATATATTGAACTAGACTGTTGTGAGATTTATTATTCTCCTAACGACTTTCAAATGAATAATAAATTTCACGACTTCTATTTACATGAACTTTCAATCCTGAGAGAATAATGGACTTGATCATGAAGTGTATGTTGCTTTGATATATCAAGAGTGAATCTAAAGTCCCGATTAAAACCTCAGTATGTTGGGTAGCCACATCTAGTGTTGATAGAACATATTTTCTCAGCATGGAATTTATAATCTCTTAACGGAGATATAAAATATTCCCTTGAGATAAGATTAATTGGTTCACTTATTTAAAGTGTTAAGTCTAACCACTTTAGTAAAGAATTACTAAAGTATATTTTTATGAAATTGGATTTCATAATTATATAATTGTTAGGTTCTAAAAAATTAGGAACTAATGTATTAGAACTTCAATTTGTAATGTTGGCAAACCATGATCAAAACAATCTTTAGTCTTGCTTTTAGACTTGCTCAAAGTATGGCTTTTTATGTAAAGTTAGAATCGAGTTACTATAGAATTCACTGTGCACTTCTGCCTGACTCGATCGATCAAGAATTAGACTCGACTGATCGAAAATCGTGCAGATTGTTTTTCTACAGAATTTTCCAACTCAGCCCTAGCCCATTTAATGTGTAGGGTTTTATGTTTTGACCTAAGTATATAAAAGAAAACTCCAGCCACGTTTTTAGAGTTCTGAATGCTGTGTTTGTGAATCTAATTTTTAGATCTAGAGGTGTTTACCTTCACATACACTTAGGATTTCCAAACTCTAGATTCATGTCAAGAGATTGGTAAATCATACAGTTGCAGAACAAAAGAGCTTCAAGAAATACAAGCAGGTGTGCTTGTGCTTTGCTAAGAATTCAAGGAAAGAAGGAGTCTGTGGTCTCGGAGCTGTAACGTGGTCGTGATAGTAAGTTTCCTACAGGCAGGTAGCAATAGGATGTTAGTGGTCTAAGTCTCTATTATGTAAACTTCGATTTTTTCATAGTGAATTCGTTTTACCTTGAGGATAGCTAGGTTAAATCCTCCCCAGGTTTTTTACCTATTTGGTTTTCCTGGGTCATCATATCATGTGTTCTTTATTATTCCGCACCTTTGCATGATATGATATATTTGTGTTAACCTAGATCTGAATAATTTACCTAAGTTAATCACTTAACTAAATAACTAGGTTAATTTGTTTGGGTTTAAGGGGTCTAAACAACCTTACAATAATAAATAACTTAAATAATTAAACCAGGTACACAAGAATTAAGATGTAGTAACCTTCAAAGTGGCAGTCTACTTTTATGACTTTGTATTACTACGAATATTTTATGAAAGGGTTGCATGTACAATAAAGTCTTAGAATATAATTTATTATTAAGGCCTAGAGTGCAATTATATTTATATAGTGGTATTAAATATAATTAATGGTAACTTTGGACTTGTCAAGAGTTGACAGAAAAGTCTAATGCCCAATGGGGCTAGTGTCTTATTTATTCCCTTTAGGTCCCACTTCAAGCCACATACTAAAGCCAAATTAGAAAGACCCAAAGGCTAGCCCAATTAGATAATCAGTTATAAGAAGAGAAACATACAAAATTTTGTAAGAGCATAAAATGATTTGTATGTGAGTGTTGGACATTCTTTGATTCTCCTTTGTCCTAGTTACATTCTACCCAAAATAAAATAAAGACAAGGATAGATCTACTTAACCAATGACCTAAATCCAAAGGCTACGTTACGAAATGGGAAGGTGTTAGGCATCCATTCCGCCCAGATAGAGTCTAGTCTTCTAGACTCTTGTGACCAATGTACCATTCTATACATGTCATGAATGATACGTTGAATATGTTAAATAAAGATTAAATCACATAAATTTATTTATGAATGAGGTCTCTTCATTTGTTTAAAAAAATTCACATCTATTTTGATTGGTAAAAAAAATTGATTTTGATTTGTCAAAATACCAGATCTATTTTGCAGGATGTAGAAAAAAAAAAAGTGGTTTTTGGAGATAAAAATTTAGATTTGTGTTTATTACATAAAATAAAGTCTTTTGATTTGAAAAATATCAGATCTTTTTTTAAGAACTAAAAAAAAAAATGGTTTGTAAAAGATCGGATCTGTTTTGTAATAAAAAAAAAAAAAAAAGGTTTTTGATAACAAGAAAATCAAATCTGTTTTTTATATGTTTTAAAAGAATGAAAAAAAAAATTGAAGAAGAGAGTTTCACTCATAATTTAAATTTATGCAACATGAATTAAACAAACACAAATACAATCATGTTTACTCTTTTTCTTTATTTCAAAAATCTGCATACATTATAAAAATCAGATATGTATCTAAGGAAAATACAAATCAGCTTTGTTTAAAAAAAAAAATCAGATCTACATCTAAGGAAGACGCAGATCTGTTTTATTGAGAAAAAAAATTCAAATCTACATCTAAGGAAGATACAGATCTGTTTTATTGTGAAGAAAAATTCAAATCTACATCTAAGGAAAATGCAGATCCATTTTATTGTGAAGAAAAATTCAGATCTACATCTATGGAAGATGTAGATCTGTTTTATTGTGAAGAAGAATTCAAATCTACATCTAAGGAAGATGTAGATCTATTTTATATAGAAGAAAAGAGTTAACTACATGCAAATATTTAAAACTAAGAAACAAATTATAGCAACAATAAAGGAATCAAGAACATATTATCATAAACTAAATTAACAAGGTAGAATATGAACATTTGAAAAATTAAACATGCATCACCATGATAAGAGAAACATAAAAACAAAAGGGTTAGAAAGCAACCTCTTGCATGAGCACTCTTCTACTTGAGTGGATGTTTTAGGGTTCAAAGAAGTTTATGCAATTATCTTTGAAACCCAAAAACCCTTGCTTCAACAAAAAATCAAAGAGGGGATCTGAAAATATGAGCAATTTGAAAGCCTTAAACGTACGCCTCTCAAAGAGTAAAAAAAAAGATACTGAATTATGAGGTTCAGTCTCTATTTATAGAGGCCAGAAGACTCTAAAAAATAGGCACAGACGATTAGGATGTGAATCCGAACACATCCTTTTGTGAAAAGATCGAAAATGATGTGCCTTATTGTCACTCGAAGGCCGTTGGGCCAAAGCCTAAAAAAGGGAAATTCGGCCCTTTTAGAGTGCCTTTTGGCACTCCAAATGTGCCGTATTGGCTCTTGGATACCGAACACTCTTTCATGTTTGAGTGTCGTTTGGACTCCTCTCTTAGGGTTTTTTGACTGGTCGTTTCACCTAGACGTGTTTTCATCCTCCGTCTGTGGTTTTTTACCCCTTTTCTGGATAATTTAGGATTTTTAAGAACAATTATCTTGTAGATAAACATCTTAAAATAAATCTTGATAAAGTTCAAATTATCCACAATTTTATTGTTATTCAATCATCCCTTTTATTCTTATGCATGCATCCCTACTTTAGACACTAATTATCAACAAATCACAAAATTATTTTAATTAATTTTAATTGTTCAACCAATCAGAATTAATTTGAATTAATCATGCATGGTTGACTTTACCTAGACACAATGCATATGGACCGTGCAGACTTGATCATTGACATCTTTCGATCCGACAGTCCGATTTGGAAACCGGACATACTATCGTGACCGTTAGAACCTCATATCATTTTTATGATATGCAATGAATAGACTAATGCATGCAATGCAAGACCAAATTGATGCATGTGATGCAAGAACAAATTGATGCATGTAATGCAAGAATGATTTTTTGGGTACATGAATGATCACTCCAGTCATCTTCCTTGAATAAATCATGGGTGCAAAATCGAAGTGTCTACAAAATGTTCCTCATTGACAGAGCTTGGAAAGAGAATGTCAATGTAAAACAAAGACACTGATTTTAGCGACCATGATTTAATTGAGGTTGAATTTTCAAAGATTACCTAGCCCTTGAACCTTAAACTTTGGAACATAGAACTAGTGTCTTATCTTTTTTACCAAAAAAAAAAAATGAAAATACTTGACTTAGCTAGTAGTTGATGAACTTTGAAATGATTCTTCAGAATTTATGTGACTGAGAGACTTTTTCATTCTGATCTTGATAATGAAGTTGTCTGCGACCATCTCTACCTCTTGGTTGCTCAACAGACCAAGTCTTCTTGTCAATTCTTGGTCCTCTTGGCCTTTGATCACTTGCATTATTCAATGTTCTCAACTTATAACAGTTTGGTCTAGTATGGCCTTGAAGTCCATAATGATGGCAAAAATGATTTGTTGTTGGACCTCTTTGTGATCTTGGAAGTGATTTCCTTCTAGCTTCAGGTTTGATTGCTGTATGGTTACGGGGCTTATTCAACACCCGTTGGTCAACCACATTCTTCTTCTTTTCACTCTCTTCTTTCTCATGAGTAGATGTAGTCGCTACAAGCTCTTTGACTTTCACAAACTTCACTTCCTTGCCAATTTTGATGCCCGCTCGAACTACTTTCTCCGGTATATCCCAATCCGGTTTTGTCTAAGAAATGTTTTTGTGAGGAAATGACATCATCAAGCTTCTTGGTGGAAACCCTTTCTACTTTGGCATTGGCTTGTATCACCTCAAGCTCAAGGAATCTCACCTTTGCACAAGCTTCTGATACTTCTCCTTTCAGCTTCTCTATCTCACACTTGGCCTTCTTATGTCGCACTAGAAGACTTCTATAGTCTTCCTCTGCCTTCTTCATTTTTTTAATGGCTGCATTAGCCACTTTTGCATACTCACCTGTCTTCTCGAGAAGAGAATTATAAGCCTCCTGCAATCCCACTGTACCTTCATCTTCCTCATCATCAGATTCCTCTATTTTCCCTATTGACTCCAATTCAGAGTGCTCACCAAGCTCTTCTACAAGCACACTCAAGTTATCTGACGATGCAACACGATCAATGGTCATAAAAGCAGAATAATTCCCTTCACCGTCACAACTTTCATCCGAATCTGAGTTAGAAGAATCTGAATCACTTAAAGTCATGGCATACACTTTTCCTTTCCTTCTTAAATAATTGGGACACTCTTTCTTGATATGTCCATGTCCATTGCACTCAAAACATGTGATTCCTTGAGAGGATTGAGACTCCTTCCCATCTTACCTCTTAAAGTCCTTTTTTCTCCTTTTCGAAACTTGGGAATTTTCCTTTCTCGGCAAATTTTCCATTCTTCTTGAACTTCAAGAACTTTCGAAAATTCTTCTCAAGATATGCTACATCTTTATCAGCAACATCTTCATCAGATGTGTCATGAACTTCCACCCTTACATCAATTTTCTTGAGAACAAGAGATTTGCTCTTCCTTTGTGATGACAAAGATAGCTCATAAGTTTGAAGTGAGCCAATTAGTTCTTGAACATTGATATCATCCAAGTCTTTGCTCTCTTCAATTGCAGTAACTTTTGCAAAGAAGCTCTCCGGTGATGATCGAAGGATTTTCCTTACAATTTTTGAGTCCTCCGTTTTCTCACCTAAGTTGAACTTGCCGATAACAACTTCATTCAGCTTGCTATAGAAAGAATCAAAGGACTCGTGCTCACTCATTTTGAGCTCCTCAAAGCGAGTGGTCAGCATCTGCAACTTAGTGTCTTTCACTTTCTTGGTTCCTTCATACGTGGTCTCCAATATTTGCCACGCCTCCTTAGCAACCGAGACATGAGATATCCTGTGAAACTCATCTAGAGACACACCACAAAAAATAGCATTCAAAGCTTTACTGTTAGCGTTAGATGCAGCAAAGGTTGCTTTATCCCAAGTAGATTTTTCGGCCTCCGTCCTAACCCATCCAATATCAACAGCATCCCACACACTTTCATCAATAAAACATAAAAATGCCCTCATCCGGACTTTCCAAAAAGCATAGTTGCTACCATCAAAATATGGTGGTGCATTTAAAGATTGAGACCGGTCCATCTCAATAAGGGGTCAAGGATCGCACTAAGGTAATTAAATCACAGCAAGTGCACCCGCTCTAATACCAATTGAAAGTTCAAATAGCGTATAAAACACTATGAACGTTTAGACCCCCAAATTACAAATTACCAATTCAAGCTTTATATCAAACAATGTACGTGCAGAAAATGAACAAAAGCTTAAAACAGAATTGATAAACAATCTAAGTTAAATAAAATCACATCCATAATAGAAATTAAATGACAAAGATTAAAGGAAGAGAGATGCAAACACAAGGACAACACAACGATGTGTTATCGAAGAGGAAACCGAAGCCCTCGGCGTAAAACCTCTCCGCCGCCCTTCAAGCGGTCAAATAATCCACTAAAGAATGTAGTTGGGATACAAGGACAGCAATAGACCCTCTAAGCCTAATCTACCCAGTGTACCTAAGCCCTCCAAGCTCCTACTCCAACAAGGTTACGCTGAACCTATTTCTTCTTTAGCTTGTCGAATTCCGCTATAGCCCATAGCATCAACCAATTGAAATTGGTCCCTTCCTAACTGCTTCCCAAAGCACCAAATGACCTTCTCATAGATATGGGTATGGTGAGAAAAGGATTTGGGTAATGAATCTCTCAAGGATCTAACAATGGAGAAGGTGAGAGTAGAGGAATTTGAAGAGTCTCTTTATGAAGATTGTGGATGAGTCAATCTTGTTTTTCTCTAGGGTTTCTCTCTCAAAATTCTCTCTAAAAGCTCTCTACATTTCGTGGGTATGAGGGGTATATATACTAATGGGTGTTTGGAATGCGAAGAGTTAGATTTTCCAAAACAGAGCTGGCTGGCAACTTGACCTCGCGACTTGATTGAATCGCGAGTTCAAGCCGCGAACTAACTGAACGGCCAAACTGGAATTTTTGTCCTGTAGTGCAACAACTGCCACGATGGTTCAACTTCTGGCAGCTTGCCAGTCGTGAGATACCTGTGGGATCTAGTCGCGAGTTCTTCTCTGCACGTTTTACTCATATGCAACATCTGGCTGCTTGCCAATCGCGAGACACCACCGAGATCCAGTCGCGAGTCCCTGTTCTGCTACACAGACTTGAGCATTTCTTCACATTCTCTCACACACTACCCTTACATGATTCCCACCTAAATACAGGGTTTCTAAGTGCTAAAATACAAGCAAATTGGCATGGAATAAAGCCAACAAAATAGTTGATAAATTTCAACCTTACAATTAGGATCAGTGACTTGGGGTTTGAAGTATCTCCCCCCATTTGTGGATGTTTGGCCATTTTCTTGGGGTTTGAAGTATCTCCCCCCATTTGTGGAAGTTTGGTAATTCTCTGGTTCTGGTATTTCATTCCATATGTCATATCCTATGGTGGTAGTAGATGTCCTATCCATTAATTCCTCCCATGTCATCAAGAAGCATTCGGGTAGGTCATAGATCAAGTCGGATGGATCTTCCTTATTCTCCTCTTCGATCATCAAGCAATTAATCCTTGGTCCTTTCCCAAAATTGTGATTAGGCAAGGGATTATTAGTGATGCTAGGCCTTGTAGGCAGCGCAATCACCTTGTTGTGTATTAGGTCTTGAATTGCATGACAAAGGGAAAAACAACGGTCAGTATCATGACTAGGGCCTTGGTGGTAAGCACATATCTTATTCACATCAAACTTTGAGGTCAAGGGGTTTCAAATTGGTCTTGGGTCTAAGGGCTTTAACAACCCTTTTACTTTTAATTTGTCAAACACTTGGCTTATAGGCATATACAACTCTTGAAATTACCTCCTAGGACTAGGCCCTTGTGGTACTTGCACAAGTGCGATGGGTGCAATCAATTGGTAAGGATCATTTTTATAAATATTAGAAATTTTTGCAGCCTTAGAATTAGATCCTGCATTCTTTTTAAACCTTGGTGGGTCATCAGTCTTTATGGTTCCATTGTTTATAGCATCCTCAATTTCGGTTCCAGCAGCAATTAGAGCTTTAAAGTTGGGAAAGTATTGTGCTAACAAATATTTATGATACACAAGTAATAAATTTTTTACAACCATGGCTAACTGTTCTTTCTCACTCATCATTTATGCGGCCTTAGCTCTCCACTCAATAATGAAGGTGGAGAAGGATTCCTTCGACTCTTGCTTGGTAGTCTCGAGATCTCTTCTTGTGATGTCTACTTCCATATTGTACTTATATTGCTTGTGAAACTCTAGGCAAATGTCCTCCCAACTTCTTGCTCTTGCATCATCCAAGTTGAGGAACCACCTAAGAGCGGCTCTTGTCAATGTGCTTTGGAACATTTGAGCAAGTACTTCCTCGGTCGTGCCTAAGGGCTACATAGCCCTTATATACATTTTTAGATGGGACTTTGGGTAGCCAGTCCCATCAAACTTATCCAGGGTTGACATCTTAAACTTGGGTGGCAACCTTGCATTAGGGAACAGTGAGAGAGAATCATAGTCCATAAGGTCCTCCATCTTACAGGCTCTTCTAATCATCTCCTCCATGTTATTCATCCTGTTATTAATCTTCTTCTCGCTCTCTACGGTTGGTGCATCATGATCTGTTTTGCCCTCCTCTTGATTACTCTTCAAGTTCTAAAACTGTTGCATCATACGATTCATGTCTTCCTCAATTGGATTTGACTTACTACCACAGTGTTGAGTAGCTCTTGGGTGTTCATAGGTTCCTCTGGGTTTGGGTGTTCTCCTTCCTCTGCCATAGTGTGGGGAGCTTCAAACTTCTTGTGGCTTGAACTGTCTTGGACGTCGAGGATAGGGCTGTGATATAGCAGCAGTGGAGTTTCTTCTATGCTTGACAGCCCCAGTATTGTGATAAGAGTGATGGGCTTGGAACTGGAGTTACTGGCTTGGGTGTCGGGCTTAGGTTCTCTTTGTAGCCTTCCTTCAAATCTTAACTAGGTTCTCATCTAATGATAGGCTTGGTCGGGTTAATCAAATCTAAGACCCCATCCACATCCATCAATCAACCAAAACAAACACACACACAACATGCAATGCAATTTTAACCGGGACCGACCTAGGGATGGGTTCTAAGTCATTACTTTGTAGGGTGAGTTTGTCATTTCATTGTTTCCCATAGCTAGGACATTACACCTCCCAACTTGTAATTTAATGAACATTGTGTTGGTTTGAACGGCATGGTTTGTCCTTTACAGTCAACAGGAAATGATCCAGTGACCTTGGGATATGAGTTGGTGAGTTCGCCACTGGGTACCCGAATCTAATGAAGACCAGTGATCTAGGGTTACTACTACCACAAAATTTTTGAAAGGGGGTGCATACATTGTTGTTTGAATGGCACACACTATGACAGTTAGGGAAAGATTTTAACAAGAAATACAAACAATGAATACCATACACCAAAATATCATACAACATCCCATCAAACATAAATAAACAAACAACTATATCATGCAAGACCATGCAAAACAATGGTACATATTTGGTCACTTAAGTCTAATACAAAGCTTAGCTCTCGACATCCCTAGTGGAGTCGCCACTGTGAGAGACCGCCAAAATTGGGTTGCCTCTCAAGAAAGAGAGATTTTTGGAGTGCTTTTTAGGGCACCTCTCTTTTTGGGTAAGTGGTGTGGAGTCACCACTTTTTTTTTTATACAAAAAAAAAATAAGTAAAAAAAATAAATATAAATTAAAGACTGAATTATTCTTCTTCAATGATTAAATAAAAAATTACATATTTGAAAAATTGAAAAATTACAAGGCTTTGGGTCATAGTTACAAACTACCAAATAATTACATGGCTTTTTGTCCTAGTTAAATTCTACCCAAAATAAAATAAAGACAAGGCTAGATATACTTAGCCAATGACCTAAATCCGAAGGCTATGTTATGGAATAGGAAGGTGTTAGGCACCCATTCCACCCAGACAGAGTCTGGTCGTCTAGACTCTTGTGACCAATGTACCATTCTATGCATGTCATGAATCATATGTTGAATATGTTAAATAAAGATTAAATCACATAAATTTATTTATGAATGAGGTCTCTTCTTTTGTTTGAAAAAATTCAAATTATTTTTGATTGGTTAAAAAAAATTGATTTTGATTTGTCAAAATACCAGATCTGTTTTGTAGGACGTAGAAAAAAAAAAGTGGTTTTTGGAGATAAAAATTCAAATATGTGTTTATTACATAAAATAAAGTCTTTTGATTTGAAAAATATCAAATCTATTTTTAAGAACTAAAAAAAAGGTTTGTAAAAGATCATATCTGCTTTGTGATAAAAAAAATAAAAAATAAAAAAGGCGTTTGATAACAAAAAAATCAGATCTGTTTTTTATATGTTTTAAAAGAATGAAAAAGATTTTTTGAAGAAGAGAGTTTCACTCATAATTTAAATTTATGCAACATGAATTAAACAAACATAAACACAATCATTTTTAATCTTTTTCTTTATTTCAAAAATCTGCATGCATTAAAAAAATCAAATTTGTATCTAAGGAAGATACAAATCAAATTTTTTTTAGAAAAAAAATTCAGATCTACATCTAGGAAGACGCAAATCTGTTTTATTGAGAAAAAAATTTAGATCTGCATCTAAGGAAGATGCAAATCTGTTTTATTGTGAAGAAAAATTAAAATCTACATCTAAAGAAGATGTAAATCTATTTTATTGTGAAGAAGAATTCAGATCTACATCTAAGGAAGATGTAGATCTGTTTTATTTAGAAGAAAAGAGTTAATTACATGCAGATCTTTAAAACTAAAAGATAGATTATAGCAACAATTAAGGAATCAAGAACATATTATCATAAACTAAATTAACAAGTTAGAAAATGAACATTTGAAACAATTAAACATGCATCATCATGATAAGAGAAACATAAAAACAAAAGGGTTAGAAAGCAACCTCTTGCATGAGCACTCTTGTACTTGAGAGGATGTTTTAGGGTTCAAAGAAATTTATGCAATTATCTTTGAAACCTAAAAACCTTAGCTTCAACAGAAAATCAAAGAGGGGATCTAAAAATATGAGCAATTTGAAAGCCTAAAACGTATGCCTCTCAGAGAGTAAAAAAATGTACTGAATTATAAGGTTCAGTCTCTATTTATAAAGGCCAGAAGACTTTAAAAAATAGGCACAGATGATTAAGATGTGAATCTAGACACATCCTTTTGTGAAAAGATCAAAAAGGGTGTGCCTTATCATCACCCGAATACCGTTAGGCCAAAGCCTAAAAAGGGGAAATTTGGCCCTTTTAGAGTGCCGTTCGGCACTCCAAAAATGCCAAATTGGCTCTTGGACATCGAACGCTCTTTCGTGTTCGGGTGCCATTTGGACTCCTCTTCTAAGGTTTTTTGACCGGTCCTTGCACCTAGACATGTTTTCATCCTCTATCTATAATTTTTTATTCATTTTCTGGATAATTCAGGCTTTTTAAGAACAATTATCTTGTAGATACATATCTTAAAATAAATCTTGATAAAGTTCAGATTATCTACAATTTTATTGTTATCCAATCATCCCTTTTATTCCTACGCATGCATCCTTACTTAAGACACTAATTATCAACCAATCACAAAATTATTCAATTAATTTTAATTGTTTGGCCAATCAGAATTTATTTGAATTAATCATGCATGGTTGACTCTACCTAGACACAATGCATATGGACTGTGCAAACTTAATCATGTGATATCTTTCAATCCGACGGTCTGATTTGGAAATCAGACATACTGTCGCGACCGTTAGAACCTCAAGATCATTTTTATGATATGCAATTAATAGACTGATGCATGCAATGCAAGGTCAAATTGATGCATGTGATGCAAAAACAAACTGATGCATGTAATGCAAGAATGATTTTTTGGGTACATGAATGATCATTCCAGTCATCTTCCTTGATTAAATCATGGGTGCAAAATCGAGTGTCTACAGACACCTTATGACTTCTCGGCCATTACTGGCTTAAAATTGGGTGGTGAGAGAATTGAAGTTAATGATTCCATCTCATCAGTGGAAATTAGAGGTCTTCTGGGTATGATGCTTCCAAAAGACAGGAGTAAGAATATACCCTTAATGTGGTTGTACTCCAATATTGATAAATGCGAGCCTATAGCAACTGGCACCTGTATGCTCATGCTTCTCTTCATTGGATCTCTCTTATGTCCGAACTTGGGGAGCACCGTGAGTTTACGTTGTTTATGGAGTTTGAGGGGTATTAATCAAATCAAAAATTATGATTGGGGTGGCATGGCTTATGCGACCCTCTTGCACTTCATGACTCAGCTTTCTTGGCATAGTCTTTCAAGCCTAGGAGGTGCACCATTTGTTTGGCAGGTGAGGTTTAAATTCTTGGTCAAATGTATTTTGTAGGGCTATTTGTATTGTTGTGCTGTTATTGATGTGCGTTAATTTTTTTTTTTTTCAGGTTTGGATGTATGAATATTTTGGGGTCGGTCCGTAACTTTTAGAAGATGTTGATGATAGGTTTCCAAGGTTTCTTCGTTAGCTGCCTATGTATCATCTATCAGCACCTCCCAAGCATTCTTTGTAGGCTTGGCGTATGGTGATCGATAGCTTAGCTGCCGATGATGTGAGTTTTTTTGTTGTTGTTTGTTTTTGTGGTTGTATTTTTGTGTCGTGTTGTTTGGATTCTTTTCATTCTGGGTTCTTTGTGATTTTCAGATGTCTTTAAATCCTTGGCTTGGATGTGAGGAGCATGTAGAGTGTGCATGGGCTCAAGAGTTGAATGGTTGTCATCTGTTGTTTGAGTGTGGCCATGGGAGATATTGGTATCTTGGTGACTGGGTACTGGCACAGGTTCAACATGTTTACCCTCTTGAGACGATTCCTACCCTTCCTTGTCCTTCCATCTGGTTGGCAGACCATTCAGCTTATGAAGAAATTGCTCGTGCTCGGGTCGACCACATTGTTCCAGGGACATCAGGAGACTATCTTGAATTTGTCCAAGCTCAATCGTAAGATTGCTTATCTGATATCTTTGGAACTTTGATAGCTTGTTTTTTTTTTCAAATCAAATTACATCTTGGCTCACATCATCATCTTTTATTTTCTTTGTTTTGCCTTCTATGAAAATATCTACATGTTGCATTTTTAGGATTCATCTTCTGAAGAGGTGAGTCCTCCTCCTAGCAATGTTGGTGGTTCTTTTGGTTCCTTCATGGAGACATATTCTCATTTCCCAGCATGGCAATATGAGGTAATGAACCCTGATGGATCTTTTAGCTCTATGAATCTAGACTGACCAGGGTATACCCCAAATGTCCCTTGGGATGACCCGGTATATTCCTAAATCCTTTAGTCCTCTGTCCTTATTTTTTGTTTATCGAGTTATTTCTAAAACTTACAAATTTGTGCTTCAGGTTAGTGTTGATCTTGTGGAAGGGAGCATGCGAATGATTAGAGGTTTGTAGTTGGTGGCACGCACTCAATCTTCTCAATATGTGTTTAACAAAGTGAATTGGGTAAACGATGATGCTCCCTTAATGATTTTTGCTTGAAATCCATGGTAATGAATTTAACACCTATCTCCGGTAATTTTTTAGAATAACCGAATGGCAATTTCCAAGGCCAACACAAGATCCTTGGAGGAGAGAATCAGAAATCTTGAATTTTAGAACCGGCAACAAGAATCTCAGTTTTACGCAAGTCAAGAAGGAGAGACTGAGGGTGGCTCCTCTAGGGGTGGGTCTTAGAGATCTTCCCACAGGCGAACTCGAAGTTCGAATGATGCTTAACTTGTATCTTATTTTCCTGCAAAGACAAAGATATTTCTTTGTCAAACAATTTGTACTAACTTCTACTTTTAGCTCTTTGTCCTTGGATTGATTTTAGCTTTGCTGAAACTTATATGAGACAAGTTTAGAATTCACCTGATGAAGCTTTGTAGTACACAATTTGAATTTATCTGACCCCTTCTGATGGGATTTGTACCCACCTGAATGAGGCATAGCCGAATGCCCCTAGTTTGAAAACTTAAGCATGATGACCTTTTATTTTGAAAAAATATTTCTCCCTTCTTTTTTTTGAAAATGGATGATTGACTTGATTTGTTTAAAAAAAAAGGGATAAGACATAGTCGAATGCCCCTAGTTTAGAGAATAAATGCATGATTTTGAAAAATCTTGATTTGGTTAATTTTCTCTTCTCTTTTTTGAAACAAATGATACAAATGATGATTTTTGAAAGATGGACAAGGCATGGCCAAAATGCCCCAGTTTGACAATCCATGCAAATTTTTGAGAAACTTTACAGCACGACCATTTTTTTATTTTTTTTATTTTTTTTGGATTGAAAAATAGAGTCAAATCGGACCCACAAAGTGCCCGAAGCACAAAAAAAGTCAATTTGGTCATGGCTAGGCTGGGTGCCAATCGGAACTTGAGGAGTGTCGATCGGCACTCTTAGAGTGCCAATTGGCACTTTAGGGTGCCGACAAGCATACCCAATTTTTCCCTGACTCCTCACATTTTTCCAACGCGTTTTCTATGTTTTTTTGAAAAATATTTTCTCTGTTTGGGACTATGAAATACTCTCCTAGTCAACTTCAAACTCTTTAAACTTATTTAAACCTGGTTAGGCTCTGGGAAAGCCTATTTTAATATTAAACCTGCAAACGAATCTCTGTATCAAAGCTATCAAGAAACAGCAATCACATACAAGAATTATTCATGGCCGGCAATCAAAATTTTCCTCATTCAATAACACATGATATTAGTAGATGGGTTTATAGCTTTGATTTTGTCATCAAGACCAATTTCACTGCCTACAAGCTAGAGGGGATCAAGGCTCTAAGGAATGTCAAGATCAAGTGGGATTTTCTCCGTGTCGCCGTGAAGTTCTGTATCAGTTTCTTGTGATCCCAAACATGGGGAGATCTTGTTTGATGCTCTAGGGCTTCCTACCTCAATTACTAGTAGCATGATTGAAGGCCACATAGTGAATCTTTATGCTCTAGGGCTTTGATCTATTTTGTTGTACCATGGCTCGTGATTTTGAGGTAGGAGAGTTAGGACTAGCCTAAGTGAAATGCACCTTATGCCAGTTTGCGCACAAGTTGGATCATCCCAGTATAGACACGCCTTGACAGGAGTTTTGAATTTATGGCGTGCCCACGGCAGGAACAGTTGTTACAAATGTTACAAGAAGAAATAAAACATGGCAAAATAACTATAATATTTGACAAATAATGCTAAAGCCTAAATAAAAGGACAAAGAAATCTAACAAGGTTATGGTAGAATAATACAACCGTATATAACAATGTTACAGCAAGCAGTTCAGTAATGAGGTAACAAGTTTGTCATTCATCAATCACAAGAGTGAAACTCGTCTACCAGAGAAATAGGCTTAGCTTCTCAGCAAACACAAGTCCAAAAAGGGAGGCGATCTCCAATGTGAGTAACTTCAAAGAAGGCTTCTTCCATTAAGATTACGTACTTTGGAAAAAAGACCTAGATGGCTTAAACTTTAACTTCTGTCAGGGGCCGTTTTTGCGCATAGCCACGTGTCTTCCGCTGGAGGGGTGACTATGCTAGACCTAGATTTGCTTTGGGGAGTTCAATCTAGAACTTGACATTGGGCTGCATAGACTAATGGCTTCCGGTGCATTTTTAAGCCTACAAAATAGATAAAACCTAAAGTCTAAGAATCAAGATAATGGTTGAAATAAATAAATAATATATTTAACATAATAGATTTGATTAAATGATGAGTTGAACATTATTATTATGTGTGTTAAGTGATGTCCATTAGAATGATTAATTAATTGTCATATGTCCAATAATGGGATGAGTCTAATAGTCCATATCCAGCTGTGGTATAGTTCATGTTCAATATAATAAGGTATGTCCAGCAATGGTCTATGTCCAAATAAGGTATGTCCAACAATGGTCTATGCCCAAATAATGTATGTCCAGCAATGATTTATGTCCAAATAATACATATTCGGCTGTGGTTCATGTCCAAATAATACAGGTCCAGCGGTGGTTTATGTCCAAATAATATATGTCTAGCGGTGGTTCATTTTCAAATGATATATGTCCAGCGGTGGTTTATGTCCAAATAATATGTATACGGTAGTGAGATGGATTCAAATTAATAATACATATGTTTATTATTGAAGCATTAGTGAATCCATGTTTATTAAATAGTGAGATAATATTAAAATAGTTGCATCCTGTAGTACAATAATGATGAGTTAACATATACTTAATAATGTAATTTTGAAGATAAAGAAACATTGACTTATCTTGTATGTTTCTGACTCCAACTGCTGCGACTTAAATAATGCTCCCAAGTGCAGGATTGTCGCAAAGTAATAATTCGGTAAGTCCAAGATCGAATCCACAAGAAAAAGGGAATTGATTAGCAAACCACAAGAGAATAAAACTAAAATAATAAAGTTTAATTGAAGAGATTTTTTGATAGTTTAGTAAAGTTAATTTAAATTGAGAGAAAATAACAATATATTAAGGCGCTACGATTTAGGGATCCACACACAACACATCTATTGATAGTCTTAACAATATTTATTTTATAACTCAACTAAAATTCATACGAAGGACGGTCTTAGTCGGATGATTTAACAATAAAAACTCAAGAATTAATTGTCTAAGGTAGTTTCATGAAATTAATTGATTTTAGGCAAAACAAAACTAGTGAATTAGTTCGCAAGGAATACTAAGCCTTTAATATGCCCAAAGTCTACGATAAATCAAAGAATTATACAAAACTAAACACTTTTCTAGATGAGTAAATCAATCAAAAGTAAAATAACATAAGCATTCAAACCAATAAAAAATTGTTAAGAACATACCAATAAATGGTTGGGTTTCACCCTTTGCCTTGGCAAGGCTTTTAGCAAGCCATAATTTAATAAAACCTAAATTATGTTCTATGGCAGCTCTCCCCTGAATTTTTCCTAAAGAGTGTTGGGAAATTTAGACCTCGGTTGATAGAATTAACAAGTTTTAAACCCAAGTTGTTAATTAGATTTATTATGTATAAAACTTGTTAAAACAAATAAATATCAATATCATGTCAATATCATGCACGACGGAAAAGTAAATAAGACAAGATATGATGACCCAGGAAAATCAATGAAACAAACTAGTTTCACAGTAAAAAACATGGGAGAGAAACCTTCCCAAAAAGCAATCCACTATAACAAAGAGAAGTTTCAGATCTAGTACAAATTATTTGTCCTAAGACTCTACAATCCCCGTAGATGAACTTACAGCAAAAACCTTCTACCGCTTCAGAACCTCTGAACTCTTCAATATATGAACGCCATCTTTTTGCACGGATTCCAGTACGTGACTAACCAATGATGCACGACTCCCAGTACGTGATTAACACACTAACTTAAAGAAGATGTTGGTTGCAAAGTTCTTCACTTCATCAACAATGAAGATTAAGAAGCACTTGGTTACAAAACCCTAAGGCACAAAGACGTAGTAACTTCTTTCAGAGAGAATAAGGCATCGATCACTTTTTCATGTGTTCTCCTTATCTTCTCTTATGTGATGGCTGATGGGAAATTTAGACCCCGGTTGATGGAATTAACAAGTTTTAAACCCAAGTTGTTAATTAGATTTATTATGTATAAAACTTGTTAAAACAAACTAACATCAATATCATGCCAATATAATGCAGCAGAAAAATAAATAAGACATGATATGATGACCTAGGAAAACCAATGAAAAAAACTAGTTTCACAGTAAAAAACCTGGGGGGAAACCTTCCCGAAAAGCAATTCACTATAAAAAAGAGAACTTTCAGATCTTGTACAAAACTTTTGTCCCTAGACTCTACAATTCCCGTAGATGAACTTACAGCAAAAACCTTCTACCACTTCAGAACCTCTAAACTCTTCAATATATGAACACCACCCTTTTGATGCACAGATCCCAGTATGTGACTCACTCCTTTGCACGAATCCTAGTACATGACTCACTCACCAACTTGAGGAAGAAGAATGTTGGCTACAAAGTTCTTCGCTTCATCAACAATGAAGATCAAGAAGCACTTGCTTAACAAACCCTAAGGCGCAAAAATGTAGTAGCTTCTTTCAGAGAGAATAAGGATTCGGTCACCTTTTGCATATGTTCTCCTTGTATTCTCTTGTGTGATGGCATTTAAAATAAGCCTTATATTTGTCTAGGGTTGTGAGAAAAGAAAGCCTACACAAATACATAAGCATAGGCCGAAAATCAAATCTTGAAATCTGAATTTCATAATTCCTGATAGATACCTTGATAGATAGTATCTGTCGAGCCTCATTAAACCTCGATAGATAGCTATCTATCGAGTAGCTGTCAAGCTTTAAATTCAGTTGTTTATTGGACAGATTTGCATTACTTCAATATTAGACTTGAACTCTTATTCCTTGAAGTACTAAACCCATCCTAGATCTACCCAATTACAAGTAAAGTGCGTTTTGTCAAAGAATTAACCAATTACATAAAATGTTGACATATGTTCCTAACATTGAATCACATATGTCCTAACAATCTCCCCCTTTGGCAATTCGTGACAAAATCACAACAAACAAATGAGATATGAGAGAAGTCATAAATCACTCAACTCATATTCACTTGTTGAATGCAATAAAATATAACCTAACACAAACTCTTAAAAAACTTTGCAAGAAGAGAGTCTATGGCAAGAAGACTTTGACAACCTGTATTTCTGAAACACTTTAAACAAAACTCATCGAGGCATCTTATTGTGAAATAGAAATAAAAGATTGCATACAAGTAATAAGAAACATGTGCATAAAGAGAGAAAAGAAACAACACATGTAAAGGTAGGTGAAGAAGACATACATCATATATATATATATATATATATATATATCAAAGATAAGCACAATGTATGTAAACATGGTCATAAGACCAGTGTACAAGAAGAAGGAAGTAAGCACTCCCCCTAACAAGATGAAACACATCTCCCCCTTACAAAGGCATGTATTTCTCCCCCTAACATGTAGAATCTTAAAAAGGAAAAAAAACCACATATTCACCTCCATTTCTCCCCTTTTTATCATGATTGACAAAGGGTACAAGAAAATAGAAAGTTTCACCCGAGAAACATAAAGATGATCAAGGGGGCACAAGAAATCCATATAAATGCATGAATGTAATGAAACAAGATGCTATGGATGACAAGATAATAGAAAGATGCAAAACATATGAAAAACAATGCACGCAAGAGGATCTCGATGGATCGAGAGGTGTCAAGCAGCTATCGAGCAGAAGCCAACCTCGATGGATCAAACAGCTATCGAGCATCTATCGAGCATACAGAAACTTCCTCAATCGATCGATGAGCTATCAAGAAGCTGTCAAGATTGCGATAAAAAGAAGCTGAAGAGCTCGATGGATAAGCCAAGTGTCGAGAGGTTTCTAGGAGCTGTCGAGATTGCTCAAAAACAATTTTTCAAGAATAGAATAACACAGATATGAATGCAATCAAACATGCAACTCAACCAAGGATCCAAACAACATTTTAATCTCTCAAAAACATCTCTCAATCAAGAACAATGTAAGCACATAAATCCCAAAACACACACACACACACACACACACTAAACACATCTAACCAATTTTATATTTCAAAAACAAGTAAAGACAGTTTAGTCAACATACATTAACACATGTACTCCTTGTGATGGCCAAATCACATTATACCTGCACATGTATCAAAAGTAGTAAAGAATATTGCGTGTTGTGTATAAAAACATAGCAAGATTGCATAAGTGTCAACATGTTATGACGATTTGAGATATGAGAAATCACTTTAACTCACACACAATCATAACTATTTGATAGGGACTATCACCTTCGAGGTACATCCTATAACTCCCACATCTCCTAGAAACACGCTTGCAATCATATTTAAGCATTTTGTTTCTTTTTGCTTTAATTTCTTTGCATATTTTCTTTTATTAAGCATATCATGCATAGGCATATAAAAGAGAAAAAAGAAATACCCAATTATGTTAAGTTTATGACATTGCACTTTTGCTATACCGAAGCATACAGATGTCATTTCATAATTGGCGGGCAACAGTGGTGAGATGGTTATTTATGCCTTTCTCTTAAAATTTTCTAGTCCTTCCCGTCAAAAAGAATGATATGAGTGTTAAGTACAAAAAATTACTTAACCTTACTCATTACAAACACGAGCCACAAAGCTCACTTGCTTAGTTGTGCATAAAGATGCTCATCTAAGCTACAACAGATACAAAGTTTAGAAAACTTTGTTTCAATGGCCATCCAAGATACACAAGTATCAATGTAAACAAACACACACTTTTGTTTTTTTTTTTTTTTTTTTTTTTTTTTTGACTGAACAAATACACACTTGATAATGCCTTAAAATGTATACTTGTTATATATTTATGTGGGCGTTATCTCATTATTACTATGCTTAATTTGTATAATTAAGACATGATTTGCATTAGTCCCTATTATTTATCTTTACATAATTTCTTCAATAAAATGTCATTCATTGTGTGTAATTTTCTACTTTCAAGAAATCATGTGAGAAAGATAAGTTTACAAGAATTTGTGAGAGAATGGAGGCCAAACTAGAATTAAAGTGGAGCTAAAGGACCATGCTTAAATGTCTAAGGAGGTGCAGTTGGAGTGCTTGAATCGTCTACCATGATTGAAAGCTTCAAATAAGGAAAGAAATCAAAGTGGCAGAATCTGAAAAGGAAAAATATGATTTGAGCACTGATCAGTATTTTGGGTATATCTCTCCTCAAAAATCCAATTGACACAAGGCTAGATGGGTTCGAACCATGACTTAAATATCTACAACTTTCCAGTTTTGAGTTATTTGAAATTCTCAATTTTTGAAGGCCAAAATTAACTCACAATTCACTACTGTAAAACTGGACGGAAATTAAAATAGTAGAAGTTTTATTTTCTTTGGACACTTTGACGTTAGGGTTTTGGAAGGGAGGCTGTGTAAAACAAATTTTGGCAAAGAAAACCTTGTATTTTTCTTTTTCTAATGGCATCCTAAACTCTTTACTAGGGCTAGGGGTTATGTTTCTTCTATACGATATAAATATTCAATGTGATTCTTTCTAGGATTTTATCAACGACATATTTGATTGTTCAATTAGATTTCTTTTGATGTATTAGTTCTTCCATGCTTTCAATAAGTTCAATCATGTTTTTCTTATTGTTTAGATGAATTTCTAATAGTTTCAATAGAAATCAGGTTTTAAAGTGAATGGGTTTTTCTGAAAACTTTTCTAACCGCATTATTAATCGAGGTTATCATGCATTCTTGAATTGTCTCAGTTCAACCAAATCATAAGTTTTTAATTGTATAAGAACAATCAATTATGAAATATATATTTTCTTAGATCACAAAGAATTCCATATCGATATAGGGAAACACCCCGATGCCTTGGTATTTACATTATTAATTTAAATAAGTTTTTATTATTATTCTTGTTAACAATCACCAAGAAAAAGTATTTTTCTTCTTCACCCAAATTGTTATTTAATTATATTGTCTTTGAATTTACCTTGCTCCTTGTGGTTCGACCTCAGTACTCCAAGAATTATATTGCTACGATCTCCTACACTTGGGAGTGAGCAAGCAACACTATTTTTATATTTTTTATTTTTCAATTTTTATTTTAAAAAACAAACAAAATAAATACTAAACAACCAAACAAAAACAAACAAACAAAAACAAACAAACAACATGAAAGGATGAAAGAAAGATGCATACGCATGAAGGCATGATAGAAAGTCCAGATGCATGAAAGCATGATTCCAAAAGCAGAAAAGAAATCAAGCAAGAGGGTCCTACTTTAGATAGAAAGAATTAAAGTAGAGGACAATAGAAAAGACAATTAAGTCTTAGGCTCCTTTCTCACCCACACAGCACGGGTCTTTGGCCGTAAAGATGAAAAGGCATGTGTCCTAGTATGTCTACTAAAGGACATAGAAGAATTAAAATACTCCTAAAATTGAGTTAAAAAGCTCAAGGCTTTTAATAACTCTCCAAACAAAGGTGTAGGTCCTTGAGAGGAAACTTGTGACCATTTGGAAACTTGCTTTTGAGGATACAACTTAAAGCAATTAGGACGAATGTGTCCAAAAACACTACAATGGTGACAGACATGAGGTCTAACAAAAGATTTAGAATTAACCAAATCAGTTTTAGATTTCATACCTTTATTACCTTTCTCAAATTGGGGCACAAAGACAGTCCTTAATCCAGAAGCTGTGGAAGAGGAGGGGCCGAAGAAAACAGCATATCCTAAGCCAGTCTTATCAGAACTAGGCTTTTGAGCACTCAATACTTCATCAACCTTTGCACTAGACATCCTCTCTATTTGAGTTCTAGCTTGACTAAACTCAATCTCAAGATTCTTGACCTTCTCTTCTAATGGGGTGTTCTCCACAATAAGAGTCTCAACCATCCTTGTAGTCTCATCTAGTTTGACTAACCGGTCAACTTTTTCAGTTTTTACCTCATTAAGCTCTTTTCTACAACAATGAGAAATCTTTTCAAATTTTATAAACTCAGTGCATGGCTTATCATAGGCTTCTTGAAGAGTCAACTTCTTGGGTACTTCATCTCCAGAAAAATCCTCACTGTCACTAGCACTCTCCATAATCACCTTATCGATTGAGGCAACAAAAGCTATAAAGTGACCACATTCATCCACATACTCGTCAGATGAGTCATCCTCAGTATCACTCTAGGTAGCAATCAACCCTTTATCTTTTGAATTCTTGGTCTTTTCCTTCATAAGGTAGTTTGGGCACTCTATCCTTATATGACCAAAACCTTTGCACTCTTGGCATTTTATGAGGGGTTTCTCATTCTTACCCTTCCTTGAGGATTTAGATTTCCTAGGAGGTTTGCCCTTATCATTTTTCTTAAATTTAAGAAGCTTGATAATCTCATCAGTTATGAAGGTTAGATCCTCATCCTCATCATCATCTTCATTTTTTCTTTCATCTTTATCTTCAGGGTCATCAATCTCTTCCTCTATACTTGTAAAAGCCAAGTTTCTACTATTTCCACCTTTTCCCATTGAACCTAATCCCATCTCATAGGTTTGAAGGTTCCCTATAAGCTTAGTCAAAGGAATTTGATCAATGTCCTTTACTTCTTCAATGGCAGTGATCTTGGCATGGAATCTTTCAGATAAGGATCTAAGGATTTTTCTAACAATTTTGGATTATGCTATAGATTCCCCAAGATTGAAGGCAGAATTCACAATATCTTTAAGTTTAGCATAGAACTCACCAAAGGTCTCATCCTCCTCCATCCTTATTTCTTCAAAACTACTAGTGAGTCTTTAAAGCTTCACAGTTGTCATGGTACCTTCATAGGTAGTCTCAAGAATGGTCCATGCTTCCTTGGCAACTTCCGTGGATGATATTTTCTTGAATTCCTCATTGGTCAACCCACAAAACAAAGCATTCAGGGCCCTACTGTTGAAATTTGCCACTATGATTGTTGCATCATCCCAATCCACTGGCACTTCCTTTGGCTTAATCCAGCCAACTTCAATAGCTTGCCATACTTGTTCACCTAGAGCCTGCAAAAAGACTTTCATATGAACTTTCCAATACATATAATTAGTGCCATCAAATAAAGGAGGAATCAAAAGAGACTGTCCACGATCTATGACAATGGGGGTCAAGGATCACACTTAGGAAATTAATCCAATTAGAGTGTACCTACTCTAATACCCCTTGTTGGGAAATTTTAACCCTGGTTGATAAAATTAACAAGTTTTGAACCCAAGTTGTTAATTAGATTTATTATGTATAAAACTTGTTAAAACAAACTAACATCAATATCGTGTCAATATAATGCAGCGGAAAAATAAATAAGACAAGATATGATGACCCAGGAAAACCAATGAAACAAACTAATTTCACAGTAAAAAACCTGGGGGAAAACCTTCCCGAAAAGCAATTCACTATAATAAAGAGAAGTTTCAGATCTAGTACAAAACTTTTGTCCCTAGACTCTACAATCCCCGTAGATGAACTTACAGCAGAAACCTTCTACCATTTCAGAACCTCTGAACTCTTTACTCTATGAACGCCACCCTTTTAATACACGGATTCTAGTACGTGACTCACTCCTTTGCAAGAATCCCAATACGTGACTCACTCACCAACTTGAGGAAGAAGAATGTTGGTTACAAAGTTCTTCACTTTATCAACAATGAAGATCAAGAAGCATTTGGTTACAAAAACTCTAAGGCGCAAAGACGCAGTAGCTTCTTTCAGAGAGAATAAGGCTTTGGTCACCTTTTGCTTATGCTCTCCTTGTATTCTCTTGTGTGACAGCATTTAAAATAAGCCTTATATATGTCTAGGATTGTGAGAAAAGAAACCCCACACAAATACATAAATATGGGCCGAAAATCAGATCTTGAAATCTGAATTTCGTAATTCTCGACAAATACCTCGATAGAGAGTATCTGTCGAGCCTCATTAAATCTCAATAAATAGCTATCTGTCGAGCAGCTGTCGAGCTTTAATGAATCAGCACCTCTTCATTTGTTTCTTGGGCAAATTTACATGGTTTTAATACTAAACTTGAACTCTTGTTCCTTGAAGTACTAAACACATCCTAGATTTACCCAATTACAAGTAAAGTGTGTTTTGTCAAAAGATTAGCCAATTACATAAAATGTTGAGATATATTCCTAACATTGAATCACATATGTCCTAAAAACGGCCTTTAAAATAAGCCTTATATATGTCTAGGGTTGTGAGAAAAGAAACCTACACATACATGTCAGCATGGCCCGAAAATCAAATCTGAAAATCTGAATTTCGTAATTCTCGATAGATACAACTGTAGAGCTATCTGTCGAGACCTCGATAGATATATCTATCGAGCTATCTGTCGAGATTCATTAATCCTCGATAGATATTATTTGTCGGCAGCTGTCGAGAATCTGTCAAACTTTAATGAATAGCTTTTCTTCACTTGTTTCTTGGTTCAATCTTCATGGCTTTAATACTTAACTTGAACAACATGTTTCTTGAAGTATTAAACACATAATAAATCTACCCAATTACAAGTAAAATGCGTTTTGTCAAAGGATTAGCTAATTACATGAAATATGTCCTTAACAAAAAGCCTTTAAATAGGTTAAGGAATCCTGTTACAAGTTGAATTCCCGTTTGGAGAAAATCTCAAGTTTTTAGGCTTCACTTAAATGACATTTTTAGCCCATTTAACTTCATAATTAGGACTTTTTGTAAACTACAAAGTTGTAGCCCTTTAAGTTAAATTTCCAGCCGAACTTGAATCATATCAATTGGACATCTGAGCCAAAAGTTATGCTCCAAATACTAACTAGTGCGTAGACTAGAATCCTAATCTAAATTGGACTTGGATTTGGTGCAAGTTTCCTTTGATTCCTTACTCCAATTGGACTTGAATTTGATTGGGTTGGCCTTATTTGACTTCATCATGACCCTTGTAAAAGTAAAGTCCATTAGCTTTTTTCTTTGCACAAATCCACTTATTTAATTACATTATCCTACAAAAGACAAATTCATGCATTAAAATTCAATTAAGCACAAAATTGATTATTCAATATTATTCCAAAACCAACTATAAAATGCATGAATTAACTCAAAATAAGTATGATAAGGCTTTCTAATAATGATATAAATATGCAAAATTAAGCTATTATCACGCTCTCCAATCAACTCATTGCTAGTCCCTAGCAATTTAAGCGACTCGAGATAAAGACACAAAATAACAAAAAATTAGTACTTTAGTAGAAATAGTTAATCAAAGGTCAAAACACTAACAACTACCAAAGATATTCCACATGCCATCAATACTCAGTGTGTGAATAGTTTAGCCAACACAAACACAACCTTAGTCTTAAGATAAAACACGGCTTGAATTTCTATACAAAGTTATGCTTCAACTCAAATCTCATAGTTGTTAACACTCAAAAAATAAAATAACTCCGAAAAGGTTGTAACACTCTCCAACTTATGTGAGCAAAATAATGTAGAACAAAGACTAATATCTCACATATAAATAAGATGAAGAATGCTGAAGCAAAATAAAGGACATTTATAGTCTCCTGAAAGGATGCCAAACACTAAGAATATTACACCACACACATTGATTACTCATGTCAGAATCCAAACCATACCTTCCTTAAGATCAAATAGGACTTTTATAGGAACGTAATGTAGGGTAAAGATGAGGAATTTAGAACAAAGAGTATAGGTAAAAACAAAAAGTATTCCCAAGAATAATTAGAGAGACAACTTCTTTTTGTACTTTGATTATGTAATGTATTATAAACCCAGTTTAAAATAATATTATTATTTTCGTGTGTGTTCTAATAAGTATTACTGTTTACTCAAAAAATAGGGATGTTTATCCCACATTGGTTGTGTCTGTCAAGTGTCCGCTGTTTATAAACCCAGTCTACAACTACAAAAATTAGGCTATTTTGTAGTTGTATTCTGGTTAGATGTTAGAACTTACAAATATTGTGCAAGACCAAACCCAAATAAAAGTGGGCCCAATTCAATTAACTGCCAAAATGTTGTGCCCTTTGCCAAAAAAGTACATGTCTTGGTTTTGTACCCTTTGGTTGTCTATATAAAGGAGCGAGGGCTCATCCGTGCAACTGTTGAATAGATTACTAATGTGTGATGTTGTAGAGCAATACACAAAGTAACATTCTCTTCTATTTCATTAGAGCATTTAGGCTACGGATACTATGTATTTTGTTCTTGTAACAAACACCATCATTTAAGTCTCAATTCCTGAGAGACATTGATTTCATTTTTCAACTACATCAGTTGCAGGTGGATGCTAAAAATGTTTGAGTCATATCCTCGTAGTCATTATCATGATTATTATTATTACTAGCCTATGCCTTGCTCATAACATGTATTCATTTACCTTGTGATAAGAGTGATCTCTTTTGTATTTATTTATAACATTTTTTTGGATTTTTAATATTTTGGATAATGGAGAAATGCTATTTAATTATAGTGGATATGTATTATCCATTAATCATTAATGTAATGTAAGTGACTTGTTGTCTCTAAGAACCCTTTTTTTTTTTTTTTTTTGAGAATTTGCGTTCCTCGTCGATGCTGGCGCCACCCAGAGGCCCTGGCTCACCTGAGGGCGAGGAAGGGCGCGGACAAGCACAGTGATCGTTTGTCTCTAACTGATAAGAGTGATCTCTTTTGTATTTATTTATAACATTTTTTTGGATTTTTTATATTTTGGATAATGGAGAAATGCTATTTAATTATAGTGGATATGTATTATCCATTAATCATTAATGCAATGTAAGTGACTTGTTGTCTCTAAGAACCCTTTTTTTTTTTTTTTTTTTTTTGAGAATTTGCGTTCCTCATCGATGCTGGCGCCACCCAGAGGCCCTGGCTCACCCGAGGGCGAGGAAGGGCGCGGACGAGCACAGTGATCGTTTGTCTCTAAGTACCTAAATTCAAATCCTCTCTCCCAACTTATTATGGTGCAATAAAGACCATATAGATTCCCTATTGATATTAATAATTAGTGCACCATCTTTTTTTTTATTTAAAAAACCTTAGAAATGAATGCATACACGTCATTTAACACATGACAATAGATTAATATTTTTCCATAAAAGAAAACACTATTATTTTTTGCCAAATAGAAAAAGAATACTAAATAATAATTAAAATTTTTGATGTGGTAGAAGGCTAAATGAAAAGTATTGACAGGGAGAACTACAAGTTTTCTAATATATATATCCTCCCAAGTGGTTGCCAAATATTTTTATTAAATGTTAGATACTAAGGAGATAAAAAATATGTATTTTTGAACGCAAATAAATAATAAAAATTAAATAATTCATTAAAGAGTTTGTTTGAGTGGAAGGTTAATTGCTTAATAAATAATTAGCTAGAAGGTTATATGAATCAAATAATTCATTAAAATTTTTACTTAAGTGGAAGGTTAAATGAATCAATACATTAAAACCTTTCAAAAAGAGTGGCATGTGGTTCCAATTAAAAGATGAGGTGGAAGATAAAATGAAAGAATTTTCAAAGAATATATCACATGATAGAATCTCATGTTCTCATACAAAATAAAAATTAATTAATGTTAAGGAAATAAATTATTATTATTATTATTATTATTATTAGAGTTTCTACCTATGGTATCTGTTTCCAATGATTGTGCTCTATATTATCAGATCAAGACACCAATCGAGACTTTACTAATTAAACTAATTGGAACCCACTATTTATTGTTGAATATAAATAATAATAAGAACTAAATAATTAACTTACTAAAATCTTTGTATAGGTGGCAGGTTAAAATAAATGAATGGATCCAATAAAATCTTTTCTTAAATGGAAGGTAATTACTTAGTTTGAAGGTTGAAAGAATCAATTAATTACAAAAATTCCTTAAAACAGAGGCAAAAATATCCATTAATTGCCCCACTTCCCTATTAAACCTCTTCTCCACTTATCCTATTCTATATAAACACTCATATCTCGCTCTCTCTCCCTCTTTGTATATCCACGAGTAAACGTGTGTGCATGCCTGTGCGTTCTTCTATAAGCCATGGACAGCATCACAATTAACAAGAAGTTATTAGTGTCACTATTATTCTTCGTTCAGTTCATCATCGTCATTACTCCAGGTAAGTTTTATTTGGTTGTGATATCTTAGCTAGCAAGGTTCCAATTCAATATCTCTCTCTTGCATGTTAATTAGTTGTGTGATATCTAATCGAGCGAGTCTCCAATTCAATCTCTCTTGAGTTAAGTACCTTGTCATTGTAAATTATAAAATAAAATTAACCACACACACGGTAAATTAACGTGAACTATTATTAAATATTTACGAGGCTGCTGCTGCAGGATCCCATTCCGAGCTGATGCCAGTTGAGACATCAACCGAAACACTGTGGCCCATAGGTCCAATTAAGTACCTAACGACGTTCGAGGCTGTTGCAGACTCTCAATCTCATGAAGATGCTCTACGTCGGAGGCTAGCACCAGCACCCTTTCAGACGTGTAGCCAATGCACCTGCTGCAGTGGTCCTAACAACCAGACCTGCACCACCAAGCCTTGCTGCTATGGCATCAAATGCAACCTTCCCGGCAAGCCTTTCGGAACTTGTGCTTTTGTACCAAAGAAATGTGACTCTAACCCTTGTAATTAAACCTTTCCGTACGTCTTCAGTCGAACCAAATTAAAAATAAATTCTCCCTCTCTTGCGTTTAAATCTTCTATATATGTAAGTGCCGGCGCAGACAAACCATTTTAAAGAGTACTCACTGTACAACTACAATATATTAAGGTGCTATTGCTAAATATCAATGCCCAGCTGGTATACTTGTACTGTATTAATTGCTATAATAAATAAGAACGAAGATGAATGCTAGTCTGCTGTCTGCCTGTCTTGCGCACTATCATCTATTACATTGTCATCTCTCCTTTCTATGTATGTGTTTAAATTGTTTACTAAAATCACTATTAGACCTTTGGAGTTTGAATAAGTTGTTCCCATTACTTTATAGATCAATTGACATATAGCTTTATGCTCTATAGCAATTCCCATGGTATTGTATTTTTTGTTATACTCAGTAACTACAGTTCACATGCAAGATATATATGTTTGCATCTCTTGCAATATTATGAGGCAAACTCTTGTTTTCTAATTAAATGTATTTTGAAAGTAGAAGCCAGTCACAAATAAATCATGCTGTATATATTTGTGTTCTTTTTTTTTTATGTTATGTTTACTAATCATGGTTCAGAAGTTTCGGTCCAATTCAATCTAATTTGGTTCAATTCAGTCATTTTGGTCCATTGTGATCGGGGAAATTACAGCTTGTGGTTTGTGTAGCTTGACCTGTGAAAGAAGCACCCTAAGCCCTCTCTACCAAGGCTTGACACTTGTAGCTTCCTTTATTAATGGACCCAAATTAACCACAACGGTTGACTTCTTTAGTGATGACATAACTATAAACCTATAAATATCTATCTCAAAGTCGGTCGATATGAACAACCTCTTTTAAGGGGAATGCATATCAATCGTAAGTGCATTTATCTCATATCAATTGTATTAAAAGTGATTAAACATGTTCCAATATCTGCCTGCAATTTCAAGATTGTAGCCTTGGCATGCCCCCTCGGTTGATTTGAAGGGAGGATCTACAAACATGCCTATCACTTGTTTTAGGGGAAACTCTCGCCAAAATTCACCAATTCTCTATCATATAAATATTCTATTATCACCCTCAATCACAATGAAGATATGTATCCTGAGAGCAATGTTTCATCCTCTCAAATAAGTAGTAGATTTCATCATGAATTTAATTGATGAAATCTATTATTAATAGCTCCATCATAAAAATTACTATTACTGAAATCAAAAAAATTACTTTTATGTAATTGAGACGAGTAAATTGCTTTATAGTTTATAAGTAACATCCTTTATTTGCCAAAGAAAATTGTTTGTCTACAAGAAGGTACATCAGCTTTGAAGCAGATTTTTCTGTCACGTACATCTGGCGTGTCTAATAGAAAATTCAAGAACTGAATGGAAAGTAGCCAGGTCTCGTAAGCTACTCACTATCACAAGATAGTGCGTACAAATTAAACAGTGTTCCTTTTCAGCCACACGGTCTATGCATGTTTTTTTGCCTTTCGGTTTTTCATGACGTTAGATTGGTCGCAGACGTTGTCCAGTAATAGATTATTATAGGATATATAGTGCTTTTTAGTTTTTAGTCAAAGAACAACTTAGCTTAATTTGTAGTAAATTAGTTATAAACGTGTTCTACTCCTCATCTTTGGAAATATTAAAAAGAAAAAAGTTTGGATGTGAACCTATCTAAATTCTGCTTATCCAAAGTGTGTATTATATAGAATTAATACCAAAAAATAAAAAACAAGGAGAAGATAAGAAAGCCACTATTAGTGAAGACTATTATCATGTTAGAACAGAAATAAAAAGAAGTTCATCACCTATGGTAGTTTTCTTTAAGATTTTATTTATTTTCAAACCTGGCAGTGACTGGAAAAATACCTTAGTTTATCCCGTAGGAATATAGGATGATTACCTGGGAGGGCGGCTTCTTTTCTTGAAGAAAATAAATCCCGCATTTAAATTTTAAACAAGTGATTCGTAAGTGCTTTCATGACTCAAATCTAGGGGCACTAAACCAAGTTGCTTAATTAACTAATTGTTACACCAATATTGTATTGGCATAGTGTTCAGATTGTTAATATAATTGCACAAACCATCCTCCAGTTGACTAAAACTATCTGTCATTCTAATCTTTATCACCCCTTATTGTACTCGAGCTATAGGCATTTCTTATTGTTTTTGTCTTAAGGAGTATTAATTGGATTTCAGAATCATGACAGGCAGCAAGAAAACAAGAAATCACCTTGGCTCCAACCAAAACCTCAAATATAGATCTGCCCCGCTTTGAATACTACGTACTACACGTCGAGAGCAATTGGAATTAAGTTGATATAGAATATGTCCACTAGAAATATAGAAACAAGGAAAGAGAGAACCAAATTTTCAGTATGGCGACAAATATGTGTCACATGGCGTTTGAATGAGATAGAGCAACTTTACTAGCTAGCCTAGCCTGCTGATTGCTTGAAATCACTAATTAAACAATGCGTCTACCTTAAATCCATTTCAGATACTTGCTAATATCCTAGCTAATTATAAAGATGTGAAATATGGCCGGGTAATCATCATTTGTAAAAAGCAGCACACGCGACAGTTTGGCCCACACCGTAAAAACAAGACATTATTTATGGTCGATGTTCACTAATGTACTCACAATGATGAAAAAGTAAAATGATGATTCTGCTTAATTCTTCAACCGTGCACTTTTATGTGTGCCCCCAAGATAGAACATTAAAAACATACGAGATAATTAAAGGGATGCAACAACTTTGCGCTTCCTTCATCATTTAACAAATTAAAATTTAATAAATAAATTGATAGTGTTGAGAAACAATAACAACATATTAAGGACTCATTTAGTAATATTGTTTTAATAACGTTGTAAAAGTACGTATGGTAAAAAGGTATTGTGAAAATACGTATTGTGTTATTTAAACAACGAAAACCATTATTTAAACAATACAACCAAACACCCGTACACTACAAGAAAATGTACTTTCAGTGAGGAAAAAATTCGTCACTAAAAGTCCAGTTTTTCGTCGCTAAAAACCTTTAGTGACGAAATTTACTAATTAGCGACGAAATGAGTTTCATCGCTGTAGCCCCGTCGCTAAAAGTCCTAGCGATGAATAATTTCGTCGCTAAAAGTCCGATTTGTTAAAAAAAAAAAACTTTTAGCGACGAAAACATTTCGTCGCTAAAAGTTTTCCTCGCTAAAAAAACTATTCAGTGACGAAAATATTTCGTCACTAAAACCATTTCAGTTTATTAAATTATATTTAGTGACGAAAAATTTCGTCACTAAAACTATTTTCGAGTACATTTAGTGACGAAAAAATTCGTCACTAAAAGTATTTTTAAGAAAATCCAAGCACATATATATAGTGACGAAAATTTTCGTCACTAAAACCATTTCTTACAAAATTCTACTACATTTAGCGACGAAATATTTCGTCACTAAAACAATTTTTTATTGCTAAAACTTATTTTCTGTTTTTATTTTTTTAATAGCTTTAATATTAACATATACCCTATCATTACATTATTAAAATCTCACATTTGAATAACACATTTATTCCAACAACACATTTATAAAAAAATCAATCCATACATTCCACAAATAACAAATAAAACAAGTATCAAATTCAAACTTCTTTCATACAATAATTGTTCATAACACATACAATAACTCAAAATGTCTTATAATAATACAAAAAGTGTAATATAATATAATTAGAACCAACAAAAAATGTCCTTATATGTCTTCAAGTAATTGCCAAAAGTATATCCCTTAAAGTCACCAATAAGAAATCTGCACAAATATAAAAACAATACTACATTAAAATCGTAAAGTAAAAACATTAACTATGTTATAAGAAATATTTCTAACGAAACATTAAGAGTAATCACACCTATGAATTAAAATCACAACTCCTAATGTAGGTATGAATTAAAATCACAACTCCTAATGTATAAGTTGTAGAAAGCAAATATAAATTTTCAAGTGTAATATAATAGAATTAGTTTCTAAAATAAAGTACTAACCAATAAATGTTTTAACTTGAAGATGAACCACCCCCATAGGTGTAAGAGCACCATCATAACTCTTGCTTCTCAAAAAGTTAAGAATATTTTTTTGAAGACATATGAGGACAAATTTTCGTCGCTAATGCCAAATTTTCGTCGCAAAAAGATATAACAGCTTAATGTATTTTAGCGATGAATGTAACTTTCGTCGCTAAAGAACATATATGCAGGTCTTTATCGACGAAAGTAAATTTCCTCACTAAAGAATCCAAAATTTTTATGTTTTTTTAGCGACGAAACTAATTTTCGTCGCGAATTGAGAATTCGTCGCTAAAACAATGTGCTGAAAAACTACGAATATTTTTAGCGACGATTATTTTTCGTTGCTAATTCTTCCTTATAGCGACGAAATAATTTTCCTCACTAATACTATTCATAGCAATATCTACAGTGACGAAATATTTCGTCGCTAAAAATTCCAACTTTTAGCGACGAAATATTTCGTCGCTATAGATTAATTGTGTTCGCGCCAAATTTTCCCTCCATTAGCGCCCATTTTTCAGATCACAATAGCGACGAAAAGTATATTTCGTCGCTAAATGTTATAATTTTTTTCATTATTAACGACGAAAATCAAATTTCGTCGCTAAAGATGTATTTTTAGCGACGAAAAAAAAATTTCCTCACTAGCTTTTGTCGCTAAAGATACATTTTGTTGTAGTGGTAATTAACTTAGTTGTTTTGAAAATGCTGTATCTAATATAATATATATATTTAAAAATTTAAAAAAAAAAAAAGGAAAAAAAAAAAAACAACAACAACGAGCTTGATAAAAATAAAGAAGAGAGAGAAAACAAGCAGCCGACGTACGTCATGGGTGGTGGAATAAAGCTGGGGGGAAGGGACCTACGTAATTAGTATTAGTGTTAGCCACTAAGCAAGACAAACGTCCGAGACTAAGGTGAAAAGCTCTCTCTTTCCACGTACTTCAGAGTTCAGGCCAACCAAATTTCCACTAATAAGGACAATTAATGTCCAAAGTTCACCTTCCTAGCAACGAGAGTGAGCGTGGTTTTGGAATTAAGTTTTAAGAATCAAATGCATTGTCACTCTCATTCTCCACATTAACCCATCATCAATAATCATACTCTCTCTCTCTCTCTCTCTCTCTCTCTCCCTTCTAGTAGCTATAGAAAGAAAGAACCATGTCAAGAATTCATCCTGCTTATCAGAATAGAAGCCATGATGATACGTTAACTTTGGAGGAAAGGAGCGAAGAAGATACTGATCAGCATCAGCTACAACTAGTACGTCCTTCTGTGCTCACCGTGTGGAAGCGATCTAGCATGACTTTCCAAGGGACTGACGGATTCACCGTTTTTGACCACCATGGAAGACTGGCTTTTCGAGTTGACAACTATTCCAGGAAAAGCTCTTGCAATATTATTAAAGGAGGAGGACTCGTCCTCATGGACGGAGCTGGGAATGCTTTGCTAACTCTCAAACCCCAGGTATATTATACATCGATCAATGGATCTCTCGTGTGTTGTATTTTGTATATACCCTGCACAACTACTCCTATACTTGACTGTTACTGTTATAGATATTATATCATGATGATAGATCATATATAATCACCACTATTATATGTGTGTAAGCTCTGCTATATATATAAAATCAAATCATATAAAATATGAATGTATTGCGTCGTACATGAACAGGTATTAAGCATGCAATACCAGTGGAATGCATATAAAGGGGAAGATAAAATGGGAAAAAGGGTGACTAGTACTACTTCAAAGGTATTCTCGATGAGAAGTGGATCAACGCTTTTCCACAGTAGCAAAGACGAGGCAATAGTGATGATGATGGGATCATCATCATCAAGACCTAGTACTAATGATATTAATACTGATCATCATCATCAGACACCAGATTTCAGGATCGAGGGATGTTTTAGGAGGCGAAATTGCAAAATAATAAAGAGTAGCAGTGGAGAAATAGTGGCAAGGATTGCTAGGAAGAGGGTGAACAACAGGAGGATATTGCTTGGAGATGACGTTTTCAGCCTAGCAGTACAACCTGGCTTCGACCCTCAGCTTATTATGGCCTTTGTAATTATCTTGGACCGCATTTGCAGTAAGCCATTTGCCCCGGTCTTGTGTTCCTAATTAAAAAATAAAATTCTAGTGTATATGTATAGTCATTTCTACACACCAAATACTGTCCGACAAAACACGATACACCATACACAAAATCTCATGTGTTCTGTGTTCACTGTTCAGTCCTCCTCCTTCAGGAAAAAAGCCATCTCGGCCGGGGATTTCTTTTCTTTTTTCTTTTTTTTATTATAATCCAACTTAATTCCAAGCGCACATGTATTTTGAATAACATTAATGAATTGAATTGATGCTTTTTACATCTATATACTTGCACTTTAGAATCTCTTTGATATGTCATATGTTTATTGATAGAGACCAGAGAGTCAGGATGATAATCCAACTCCTCTTCTTCAGGGGCTAGCTAGGACCTAAGTACGAACTCACACCTGCATGACAATTACGGTTATGGACTAGCATTTTAATCTAGATGTTATGTTAGTATCTTGACCTTTATTTACTTGAATTTTCAAAACAATCCTTAAAGTTTTTAATTTTTATGAATTAATCTAATCCATTTAATTTGCTAGTCCACCATACAATCCTTCCATGAGTGATTTTGGTAGGCCTTGGCCTTTATTAAACTCGTTCTTGGCAATCCTAGCTAATGCACTACTCACACTAATATTAATATATATCCATATAGTAAGCCAGACATTCCCACCTGCAGCTTCTTGCCTAATTAAGGGATACCTCTCTCCCAATCAAAACTATTCTTTTAGTTGTCATATAATTTGAGAAGAGAATTAGAACCTCCACTTATTCATTCCACTAGAGATTTATGGCATACACAGATAGCACAGGCTATCCCCAACTTTCCCCGACAGTCGAAAGGGATTTAGAAATCAAAATCACTAGGCCCTCCTTCAGTTCAGGTCGAGAGGTGGCATGAATCATGCAATGTATTGCTATACAGTATACACTACTAGAAGAAATAAAGCACAGGTAGCAATTTGTGGTTATAACAATTTCTTTTCTTTTTCTTTTTGATAGGTATGATTGCATCTTTTACAACTAACGCCAAAAAAGTGCTCTAGCACCAGCAGCACCTCTTTCCACAATTTTATACTACCATCTCGCACCCAAACTCCGTTCAAGCGGTCAAAACAATACAGATGGTCAGATACAAATAAATCCATGCCAAGACTAACTTGGCAATTACATGAGATCTTTATAATAATGGATCAAGGACAACATGCTATCACCAACCCTAGTGGCTCATCTGTGATGTTAGTACTATGAAAAATCCATTAACCTTGTTAACAATAATCAAAGAAGATACGGGCCAAACGCCTGGCCATATATGTGCCCCAGATGATCCAACATCACTCAGTCACCAGACACATAAGTCTTGTCCTCATAATACCTTTTCTCACTTGCTGCCTTCTTCTCATTACGCTTCTGCAGTGGAGTGAAAAAAAATTCAATCTTATATTTCAACCAGAAAGGCATCAAAAACAGGCAAAACAATGAAAAGTTGAATAACATTCCAAAATCTCTTTTCACTCTAGGACATACTGTTATTTTTTTAAGCAGACATCCAAAATGCAATGCTTCTCATCCCTATAAAATTTTGTTTTGTCTTTTTCCTAGAAATTTTAAAACCTTTTCAATCTCTACATTATTTGATGAAAATAGTAGGATCGAATTTCTGATCAAAAGTACCAAAAAGTGTGTAGCTGAGAAAAGGAGAACCTGGTATGCTTCATGGTTTGATACGATCCTCCTAATTATCGTGGTAGTTGTGACATCCAGGGGACTTTCCAAAATTTTAAAGATACCCATACTGATCGGAACATCGTAAGGGTTGGATGTTTCCTGTAAGTAAAAATAATGTCAGTCAACAGCTAAAATATAAAATTTTATTATTTTGGAAGAATTACATACAGGATGAATCAGACGTTAGGAAAACTGCTACTTCGATCAATAGTATCACCACTAGAAACATATTTTAAAATTTACCTTCTGAAAATCATCATTCTCTGCTACTGTTCCATGGACAACTAGCGAGATGTTGAAGGTAGTGATCTGCACCAAAAAACTCCACTAAGTTCCAACTTTGAAAATAACATAAAGTATGCCCTGACCACATCTTGGAAAACCCACAAACCCAATGAACAATTAACAAAACCACAATCAGACCAGAAAGAAAAACAGAATATTAAGATAAAATTTTCTTTTTTGATAATTTGATAGTTGGAAGAGGGGGGGGAACCCTAGACGTCACCATCAAAAACAAACACTAGGGGGTGTTAGTTGAGCTACAAGGCTATCGGCAACAGATTAAAAAGACAATTACAAAATGAATTTACATCTCAAGTACCTAATGACTTAAACCAAAGGGAAAACTCGATCCACTTGAATCATCCAAAAATCAGAATAATCTGAGCATTTGAAAGACTCATTTTGCAACTTTATCATACCGATTTGAGCTTATCTTCCTAGGACATTTTAAAGACATTAACACCTGGCACTCTAATACCAGCACAGCAATTTTCTCAGAACAGTATGACCACACAATGTTGCGAGAACTCCATAGCCAATGCAACTGATGGGATGGAGGGGGAAAAGGGTAGTTTATAGCCATCATGGTCCTACAACAGCCATAGAAATTAGAAAAAAGCCTTTATCTTCATTTTTTTTTAAATACATTTGGAAATCTGTGAGCTGAATGAGTAGCAATTAACTTAAAACTAAGGTCTGCTTAGTATCTGTGATAATGACCACAAGTAATGAATGCGCTGGAAAGTAATGCATAACAGGATGCCAGTATTGCTTACAATAGCAGATAGGAGTGTTATTGCTTTATAAGGTTTTTCTAAGAGAGAAAATATAGCATGTACTGGTATGGTAATATGGGTGCAAGAGTGTTTTTTGGGAGCAATAGGCTGGTGCATATTGGTAGTTAGTAAATTTGTGCAGGGTGGCTTCAAATGAAGCGGACGGTGGGCTTGAAATATGTGAGGATAGCTACAAATGTTGACGCTTGCTTGTACGTATTGCATGTAAGTGTTTCTTCTTTTCTCTCTTTTTTTTTTTTTTTTTTTTTTTTTTTGTAAATTACCTTTTAAACCTTAAGAGTTTTAGGTATGCTTGAATGCTTCCTTTGAAACTCACACTTTCAAAATGTTTCATTTAAATCTCAAAGTTTCTAAAAATGTTTTATTTAAACCTACTATCACATTTTTTCTGTTAATCACATTAGACATCACGTGGCTAATTGGTTCGTATGAATTTTATTTCAAAATTTGAGGTTTAAATGAAACTCACCCAAGACTCTAAGGTTTAAATAAAATTATTTGAAACTATAAGGTTTAAATGAAACTTCTTTAAAAAAAAGTTGAGGCGCCTCCTAAGCATGAGAATAAACTGCTTAGCCCGTCAGGAGTGAAAAGCCCATGGATTACCCGGTAACTGGTTCTGAAGGGTGCCGTCAGGCCCGTAGGAGTTTGATTAACAGTGAGGATTATTGTACAGTATGCTCTGCGACATGCAACTAATCTGAGTGAAGTTCTCCTATGTCATCAAAAATAAAAAATAAAAATTGAGGTTTAAATGTAACTTTTTAAAGGTTTAAGTTTAAACGAAATGTACTTTATTTCTGTCCGCATGTGTGAGGCTATCCAAGATCCACCATCTAACTTTTTCCCTGGAAGAGTGTTTGGTAAACTAAGGCCCCCAAGGGTCCTTTGGTTGGAAGGATAGAAAAGTGAAATGATAGAAAATGTGAAGGAGATAGAAAAGTAGGGAGATAGAAATTATTTTAGTTTTCTCTCTGTGTGTTTGGTTTGGGGGTGAAAAAGTAGAGAGATGGAAAACTCTTTTGTTTGACTGAAGAGAAAAGTGAGAGAGTGGAAAAGGTAGTTTGTATAAATTTACTCTTATGTCCTTATTACATAATATTACATAATATATAAGAAATAATTTTTTTTATACCCATTAAATAATAAAAATATTACTTATTATCAATTAATAAAATAACACTTTATAAAAATTTATGCATCATACATATTATATTACTTTTACTTTTACTTTTACTTGTTATTATAATATATTATATATTTTTTGTATATAAAAAAACAAAACAAAAAATGGAAATATTACAAAAAACAAAATAAGGAAGATCTGGTTGGGTAGAGACTCTAGAGAGAGAGCTGTGGAATGTAGTGGAAAGAGAAAAAAATATAAGAAAGAAAATGTGTGGTTAGTTGGGTATAGTTACTATTTTAACGAGGGGTAAAAACACAAAAGCACAGGCTGAAGCAACATTCCACAAAATCAACCTAGTTTTCTCCCCTCCCCAATTTGGGGAGAAAACGCCCAGGCCCCACCAGTTTTCCCTCCTAAAATCCCTCCAACCAAAAAAAAAAAAAAAAAATCATTCTCACTTTTCTCTCCCCCTTTCCATCCCTCCTAAAATCAACCAAATGGGGCTTAAAAGGATCTCCTTTGTCTGGACAGCAGCCTAGGCAAAGATCCCTACTTGTTATTCTTATAATCTTATCAAGTGAGGATTTTCCTTGGGTGGTGTTGTATGTGCAAGTTTAAGGGAGTGACAGTAGATCACTTGTTGATCCATTGTGATATTGCTTATGACTAATGAAGTTTGGTTTTCAAAACATTTGGGATTCATTGGGTGTTACCTAGAGGGTGGTGGATCTTCTGGCTAGGTTGAGGAATTGGTTTGGGGAAGCACTCTTTAGATATTTTTTGTACTGTTATGTTCATCATCGTGCTTCCCCTTGGATATTTTTTGTACTGTTATGTTCATCATCGTGAGATTGATGTAACCTTTTTTTTTTTTCCCCCGATTATTCAAGAGTTGGGGCAGGGGGATTTGAACCCTGAAAATCTCCGTTGGAAACACTAAAGGTTGCCAAGTTTTATTACATAAAAAATTATAATTAAAAAAAAAATGCGCTAAGGTTAAATTTTTTTTTTTTTTTTTTTGGGGGGGGGGTGGGGTGGGGGAGGGGGGAAGGGGGGATTTATAAATAATTTATTCTGGTAATCACAGTTTTCATAAATTTATCATTAACTATAAGAAAGTAAAGAGATATATAAGGTGTTTTAGTGCATGCCCCACAGTTTTCAGATCAGTTTTCCAACCATACAGCAGAAAATAAATCATTTTCACTGAAAATATTTTTCAAGAAAGGGGCTCTAATCAGAATAAGAAATCAACTAAAACCATGATAAAGAAATTTATAAAAGCAAAAGAATGAAAGACATAAAATGCACAACATTAAGTTATGGAGAAAAACTAACCATATCTTTTGACACCTCCCATGGAGCACCAATTATCACCTCATCTACATAGCGGCAGGCAAGAACACTTAAACTTCTTTCATGAAGATTCATTATAGGGCGATGTGCTCCCCTAGTAGCACTGCAGAGCCATTGTACAACAAATGCAGATATTTAAGATTTATAGATATTTTAGACTTTTTTAGTGTACATGTGCGTGTGAACACGTATAGAACATCTCAAAGTTTCTTTACATGTGGAAAATGTTTTCTAAACTTTCCGGTGTTCAACGTGGTGAAAGCTATTGGTCCACGGAAAATAACCCAGAGGAGGCAAAAAAATGTTTTCCATTTTCATTTCTTTGTGGGCCACCCAAAAAAAAATATTCCCAGGATTATTTTCTGGCTAAACAACAACAACAATAGGAGCCTTAGTCCCATAACTTTTGGGGTTGACTATGGATCCTTAACAAAGTAATTGGAATCCACACATTCTTCTCCGTTATTCTATTGTATCCAAAATCAAATTCTTTGTTACCTTCTATATTAACCAGTTCTGGTGGGTGGGATCAATTGCCTAGAGGTTTTACTAGCTAGAGGTAAGAGTTAAAAGGATTCTTCTTAAGAAAAGTTCCCTACATTATCCAAAAAAAAAAAAAAAAACCTTCCACAAATGTTATTTTAGGTCTTCCTCTAACTTTTTTCGTCCGAATCAAATCACTCTTTCCGCAGAAAAAAACATAGCATTAACGAAAGAATGTCATAAATTACAATTTCTCATGTTCACTTGAATCTTTTTTTTTTTTTTTTTTTTTTGATGGGGGGTGGGGGGAGCTCCTTAGCTAGATAATTTTATACAAATTTCAATTTCTTTTTTTAATTCATTCCCTTAAGTTGTCCCAAAATTTTGTATTAAAATTCTATATTGACAGATATTAATGATTTATCCAAGTTGACTTAATATTCTCTTCTGCGATATCCCTTAAAAACTACAAGTAAAGTTCCACCCAAATCAGGGTTTTGAGTACAGGAATATTAGAAAGAGGGGAAAAAAATGATAAAGAACAAATAAAAAGTCACGCATAACCACAATGTTGACTTATGGACAAAGGGGGGAGTAAGAAAGGAAGGTTGCAACCTGACTGTCTGATCATTGTGTATCCCGACAAGTAGAAAATCTCCAAGCTCCCTAGCAACCCTCAAGATCTATACAAAACAAATGGTCAACAAAATGTATAAAATCTCTCTTCTTGACCTGCAGAAATTGGTTGTCACTATCTAAATTAGGACGGAACATTTTTGAAAGTTGGAAGAAAAAAAAGCTTCCAAAGTAAAGCATCTACAAATGTAAACTTGTTTAGATTTTTTTTTTTTTTTTTTTAATAGACAATGTATGCGTTTGGATACCGCTTATTTTGCTGAAAACTGAAGACTGAAAACTGAAAACTGAAAAAAAGAAAAAAAAAAAATTTTACTGTTTGCTACAGTAAATATCACTGTTCATTGGCCTAGAATCACTGTTCATTGCCAATGAACAGTGACACATGCAGGCTTAAAAAAAAAAATAAGCTGGAAACGCGGAAACGCAAACGCGTTTCCGCCCAATGCAAACAGACACATTAATATGTGAAAGAAACAACGAAGAAAAAGCAAGAAGGGCAAATCCATCTGCAGGAGTTAATGGTAGTAAGGCTTATAAAATAAAAAGGAGTTAATGATAGTCATAAAAATAATTGTAATGAACTACCACAGAAAATAAAGAGAATGACACTCCACAAGAAGTATCAAGAAGGAAAGCAAACAAGGATACTGCAAGTGACAGAGATTCCTCTCAAAACTGCAGCTTTGAAATCAATTGTGATTAGGGACAATGAGCTTTATTCCTTTTACTTCCTTTTTTTTTTTTCTTTTTCTTTTTGTGAGGGGATGGAATTATGATGAAATGGTCAGAAGAATGGAGACATGACTAAGTAAAAATTCCCAGAGGATGGTTGTTGGATACTAAACCTGTAGCTGTACTGACTTTATTTCAAATTAGAGTCTGGTGCTGTCTGGAGAATAAGATGTGCAGATTGAAGACACTATATTGTGTTACAAGAAAATTCATTGATATAATATTACTGATATATTAGTTGGGTCTTATGTAATTATAGCAGGTTGTTGTATCAGATAAAGTAAGCTGTGTTGTCCTGTGACTTCCAATGGAGTTTAAAGACTGAAAATCGCAAGGGAGAAAATCCATCCATCCCTCTAGATCATAAACTTCGTCACTCATACGATCAATGCATTCATCCATCTAGCCATGACTTTGTTAACTTATTCATGTGAGAGAAGAAGAAGAAGAAGAAGAAGAAGAAGAAGTCCAAATAGCACCTCAACATGTCCAGCATGAAAAAGATCAAAGGCACCATCTATATAAATTATGCGAGCATCCGGTCTTGGCCCCTGAAACAACAGGCATGAAAAGTTAATAAAAAATTTAAAAAGGTAGACTTCACAGACAATACTTTGAAGAAAATGCATTTTCAAAGAAATCAAAGAGGGTGAGAACTCTAGGAAAAGCAAGAAGGAAAAGATAATAAGGTTCCTTGTCACAATCGGTGGGGAAAAAAATGAAACAATAAGAAGTGGGGAGGGCCATTGATCTGTATAGCATTATCATCCAACTGCAAATTTATAGCATATTTCCCTCTTTAGCTAACAAGAGAATGTAGCCAAAAGCAGAAGTTCCCTAAAAAAATAAACAAGTTTTCTAATACTATGAGTAGAAAACGATCTCACTAGGCATCTATTCAATTTCAGTTGAACTCATCAAGGCCTAATCCAACTTTCTAGAGTCACAGTTTCTGTTAAGATGATGAAGACAATATTTCTAAATCCCTAGGTTGAGAGAAGGAAGACAAGATACTTGGTAATGCTCCTATATTACTTTCAGGGATTCAGCTCACAACTACTTTCTCCCATTTACAGATGCCAAGGATGCATGCAAATTAAAACTCAAATGGCTATGAGAACAATAGTGCCACATCATCTGATTCACGTGCCTCAACTAAGCAGGAGCCATAAGGTTGGCTGAGAGGCATAACCTCATGCTGTAAGCCAGACACGCATTATTTTAACAACCTTTTCACATCCTATTTATTATAAACATTCAATAAATATTTTAATTGAACTTGAAATCCACCATCAAAGCTAAAAAGATAACAGTCTCTACCCAATTAGAGATCCTTTTGCCACTGTGATTTCAATGAATTCAATTACTATAAAGATCATACCCAATGCACAAGGCTCCCAGTTCTGCAAAGTCTGGGAGAGATGGTTTATAGGCAACCTTACCCCCAATTACTGTCTTGATATGGATTTACCAGCGAAAACTTCAATTTTTTTTTTTTTTTTTTTTTTTTGTGTGTGGATAAGTGACATGAATATTTAATCAAAATAAAAGGTGAAATCTAAGTGTGTAGATAGTATCTTTCCTTAACAAATATAGAATAAAATCAACCAAGAAAAAAGAGATGAAGAAGAGATACTACCAAACAAATTAGACCACTCATACAAAGTTCATAGAAATAAGAATTTCAGCTAACGACTAGACAGCTCAACATCATTAAAGGTGCAGTTTTTTCTCACTTCCCAAACCATTCAGGCCATTCAGGCAAAGAGGGTTGCTTTCCAAATCAAACTGTTTCTATGTCATCTAAACAGTTGTTGCCAACTGAAATATACATCGATCACCCTCAGAGGCCTCACCCATTTCACACCAAACATCAAAAAAGTAAAGGACCAAAGGTCATTAGCAACTATACCATGAAAAAGCAAGTGATCAATACTGTCGCCAATCCATTTACACAAACAATACAATGCCAATCCACGAAGATTATGTTTTATTTTATAAACTTAATTCCTAAGGCCACTGTTCATACCAACAGGGGGAAAGGGGGGGGCAGGGGGGGTCGGTGAACCTTTTGATGAACTTTACTACTTCAATACTTATCTAAGAAAAATGTGTACCATTAAAGCCTCTTAAGGCCTAATAAAAGGACAAATATCAAATTTGACCACCAGTTTATCTTCCAATTAGTCTATTAGCCCCTTTATTTTTTGGCATGCTAGAATAAAGCTTATCAAAAGGATCCACAAACTCAAGTTCTAAATCATGGAATTGTGACCAAATCTAAGATTACAAGAATGATTACTCCCATTCTCAAGAACACCAAACAAGAATAAGCATATGTGCCTTTGTTGTCAGCAAACATAAATTATTAACTATTTAAGGATATTGTCTGCACTATACATCATGCCAAAATTGCACCAACCCACCATCGCCTACCACAAACCTCAAGTAACCCGAACACCTCTCCCACCTAGTCCTAATACTTCTTCAAAGATTATACCCATTAAGCGTCCTAATCACTTCTAAGGTCTACGGTCTACCCACCCCACATTTCACTAAATCTCAACAACCATTGTCCAACAGTACTGGTTAAAGGTAGTTGGTTTTCTCGCACCCAGGCCCTATGACAAAATGGGAAACAAATTAAATTCCATTAAACCAAATGAAATTTATATTCTTGACCTATCTGGCCCCCACAAGAAGTCTTTTTTAATGACTTAAGTATATATATTAAGAATAGCACAAAAAATAGGCGCAACATATATACATACAAGAGAAACACTTAAAAAAGAAACTCTAGATTCTATAATTTAAAAGATCTATAAACTCCAACAAGTTTTAGAAAGAGGAAACAATTTGTGGCAGCCATCCATTCCTAAAGAGAAAGTAAAAACAGAAACATCAATTCCAATACCAAATCCTTGCAACCTTCAAAACTCTGAGCATTTCTCTTGCTCCAAATGCACCCCATTATGCATAAGGGAAAAGTATTCCAAATCGCATTACAATATCTTCTTTAGAGATCGTCTCAGTTTTAGGCATGTTTTGTACAAGTTAAGATTCAATCAGGTCCATTTTCATTACAGTTTTTGTCTCTTTGAATACTAAACTTGATTTGAGCCCAAAACCAAAACCATTAGATCCTAAGCCTGTCAACCAGTAAGAAGTTTATCCATAATGGAGTACTTGGACCCCGTGGGCAGCTTGAGTTAATAATAACATCAAAGTGCTGCCAATGAGCTCTAACTCAAATGATACCTCCTTCCCTTGTAAGAGCAATATGGAGGGTGAGTTCAAGACCAACCATATGAGAGTTTAACTTAACAATAAAAAATAATAATAACATCAATGTGGTGCTTAAAATTTTCATTAGTGAGAGGCTGATGACATTCATGGGGGTAGCACCCAACTTTAACAGCCAAACTGGGCTCTCAAGAATCAGAGAAGAACCTATCACAATTTAGAAAATGGCTTAACAAGAGTAGATTCTTCATGTTCAAAACCCCAAGCCTCCAACTTCTCCAGAGAAGCAAGCACCAAGATGCAAACTTAATTGGTTGAATGTAAACAAGCTGAAATCATGTAAGTGAATAGGTCCGAAGGCAGTAAACCCATATGCCCATCGTAAAGACCAAATATTCACCACACACACACAGAACATACCTTCCCATTTGAAAATTGAACAATTCTGCGAGATGTTGGCAGAAAATGAGACACACGAGTTCCACTTCCAGATCCACCATCTTCGAATTTCTGGCTGTGACCATGGCTGAACTGTCTTTGCAAGGAAGAATGATTGTTACTGTCACTAATGGGTCTCTCTCGTACACAGAGAAGCATACGACCTGTAAATAAAGTTATCAGATAACAAATTTTGGAAGTAATAAATCCAACAGTATCAAGCATAGGGCAAAGCAACCAGTCATTTGAAACAAATTCAAAACACATATTTTATGCGGAGATAGGATGAGACATCTATATCAAGAAATGCTCCCTTAGTGACCATGAATCAATAAAAGAAGAAGTTTTTTTTTTTTTTTTGGGGGGGGGGGGGGGTTGTTTAACAACAGAGCAAATATAAATCGCAAAGCGTTTAGATATAAAAAGTAAAACAACAAAAGGAAACTTCTAACCAGAAAATAAAGTAGAAATAGGCAAGAGACCAGAAGATTAAATAAAGAAAGTACAGCATACTAACACTCGCTGATCACCACATTGCTGCTGCCACCACTTCTAACCAAAGAGACTGCCTAGCATGGTCAGCTCTAAAGGGCCTAAGACTAAAAGTCCATGGGGGCTGATACCAAGTAAGTAGCATTTTTTGGTTTGGGAGTACAGACCAATTGTAGTTAATTAGGCCATTTGTATCTGTTTTATTAAGTCTCTAAATTTGATATTCAGTAGTGATACAAAATCTGCCCTGTTAGAGAAAGAATGGGGAATATAATCTGACTAACTAACCAACAATGTCGGTGCTGGAGACTCCTTCAGTGCGCTTAATTTGCTTGTAGCGACCAGCCTTCTTGGCAAGAGCATAAGCATCAGTACCATCAGGAAGGACACAAGGGTCGTCTCCATGAATGATAAAATCAATCTTGTACTCGTCAAACAGCTTCTTCATGAAATCTTCAGTGATGGCATAAGGGGCATCAGGGATAACCTCGTCAACCCACTTCACAGCGTTAACCATAATCATCCTAAAATATTAAAAAACAAAGAAATTGAAGATAAAGATAAAGATAAAGAGGGAGAGAGAAATGGATTAGTGTAATAGTAAGTAATATATATTTATCAAAAAAAAAAAAAAAGACCTTTCTTTGAGAGGAGTAACAGGAGGGCCTTTGTTGGCAATGATTTCGGGGTCACTGACAACACCAACGACCAATTGATCGCCAAGGGCACGAGCCTGACGGAGGGCATTGCAGTGGCCATAGTGCATCATGTCGAAACAACCATCCATGTACACCCTAACGCACCCTTTCTTCTTCTTTTTCTTATCATTAGAGCTACTCAGACTTGAAGGAAAAGGAAAATGAAGCTTCGATGATAGACCCAATAGCGACACCCCTACAACCACACCTCCGATTAAGATCGTAGCCAGAAACCTCGCCGTACTCCGTGCCTTTTCCTCATCCGAAACCCCCATATCACTACTACTTTCTTTGCACGCCAAAACAACGCAACACCAAATGAATCACTTCTTCTTCACTCTCTACTACTCCTATTATCTTTATATCATCTTTGCGTCTCCTTTTTGTTAGCCTATATATATTTTATTCCAAGATTGGGTTCTATATATTCTACCGCATTTGTTTTTGTTTGCCTCGCTCGCTCGCTCGCTCTTTTACTTTACTGCTACTACGCCTGCCTCTGCCTCTGCCTCTGCCTCTGCCCCTGCCTTGCCGGTCCCTCCAGTGCTTAGGTTAAAGAATTTTGCAATTACGATTTTGGTCACCCCATCCTGCCGTGCCTCTCACTCGCGCCCGCTTTCATTTCATTTCATTTTTATTTTTGTTTTTGGATATGATTCGCCACGTTACTTTCAACCGCTTCTACCCGCACCGCACCAAATTTCACTCTACTTACACCCTTTTTTGTTTTTTTTTTTTTCTTTTCGCTTTTTTTTCTTTTTAATAATTCACTGCATAACGGGACGTGGGAAAGCGCGAAGAGATTTTTTTTTTTTTTTTTTTTTTTTTTTTTTTTTTTTTTTCTGGTTAGGAGAGTAGGTTTTTACCATTTTCTGTCGAATGGATTGAATATCAAATCTCATATTTAATCATTAAAAATAAATTTTATTAATTAAGTTAATTGAAACTCATCTTTATAAAAGATGAATTAAATTAGATATATTGGGTTGTTTGGCCGAAGGTATTTAAATATAGTTTTTTATTTTATAATCTATAAAATGGTGGGTCTTACACTTGAATTTATTGTTTGTCTAATATTTTCTAAATACTGTTTTCAAAAAATTGTATCATATTTTCCTGATTTAGAACTGGATTTTAAAAATTGCTAAGGGATGTTTTCAGGATACCGAAAATATTTTTAATGACATAATCTATATCATATACTATATATAAAAGCAGAAGCTTTTAACCAGGTGCTGCCACGTTAGGAAAAATGCCCACTTAAAATGCTGACACGTGTATAACTTATTCTTTAAAATACCGCACAATACATCGTTTCAATAATCTGGAAATTTTTACTTTAACTTCTACAGCACCGTTTGAAGGCCTCTGACTATAAATAAAAAAATTAAAAGCCTCAGCCAAGCGTTAGACAAAAGCATCCGCTGTTTCAGTTCGTTAAACACAAACGGCCAAAAGAAAAACCCTCCCTTGCCGATCTGCTTTGTTAAACACAAACGGCCAAAAGAAAAACCCTCCCTGCTGATCTGCTTTGCAGTTTTCTTCTCTGCAACAAAGTGCAAACTTGCCCAATTAGATTTCTGCCACCAAGTCAGTTTAGAGTCACAAAAGAACGATCATTACATCGTTTGAAGATTCTTAACCATTTGGAATAAACCGATACAGAAGGAGAGAGGATGATAGAGAGACGGTAAGTCTAAATAACTTGTTCTGTCGTCACTGTTAAGGCCTCCGCCCTTAAGTTCTGTTTATAATTTTACAAATTAGGGTTTTTGTTTTAGGAAAATCATTTGGGATTTACGATTCAGGTATTTTGGTTTGATCGGTTATGATTTTGGTTTTTCGGTTGGGAGTAGTTTTGTTTAATATATGTAAATAGACGGGTTAGATTTGGTTTTGATTAACAGATTTTGGTTGGAAAAAAAAACTTTTACTAGGAACTCTCGATTTCAGACCATTCTTTCTTGGTAATTTTCAACTAATCTCTTACCCTATTGTCTTCAATTAGGTTTGCTGTCAATTTAGAGATTTGAAATCAGGGAAACAACCTAGAAGATCAAGTTCTAAATGAATTGTTATTAGGAATTTTGAGTTCCTGGGTTTTGTATCAAATTCTAACTGAATTGTTATTAGGAATTTCCAGTTTTTGGGTTTTGTTCCTTTGCTTTCATGAATTTCAGTTTCATATTTTCTTTTGTTTTGTGACTTGCTATCAGGGTCATTAAAGAAGAAGAAGAAGGGTTTTTATATAGGATGAGAAAGGCAGTGGACATACACAGGTCAAAAAGGGAGAAGGTTTTTATGGTGATTGGCTTTTTAAATTGGCTTTTCGATTGGTATAGCGTGGATTGATTTTTTTTTTTTTTTACCGATTAATTTTTTCCTTCCGTTTTTCAATTCCCCTCAAACTATTTGAAGATTGCCCCTTAATTCTGATTTTGGTTTTGGTTTTAGTTGAGTGGAACCATGAAGGCAACCGGATATAGAAGATGTCCATGAGACCAAATGTAAGAGAGAGTTTGAGACACAAGCAGCATAGCAAGCGTTGGAGATTTGTTGCCCATCCAAAGAGATTCACTGTAAGTCATTATTTTAGGTATTGTCTAAAATTTTAATCCACTCTCTGTTTGGTTTCCCATAAGCACAAAAGTTCAGAAAAAGAAAAGTTAAGTTTCTTTTCGTTTTTCCTTTTCCTACATACCAACACTGGAATGAATATGGTTGCCTGGAGTTTAAAGTATTTGTTTTGATTTTTTATTTTTTTAGGTATAGCTGAATTTGATTTTGATTTTGATTTTGCCTTTTATTTTATTTTTTGAGTGGAAATTGTAATTGGACTAATGTTGATGAGTTTGCTTACATAATTGCGAATGGTAACAAACATTATGGCATGACATGGGTTGTTTATTGCACCATTTCATTGTTGTAAAAGAAAAATCTATTTCACTGATCAATATATAGAGTATGAGTCTGAAATGCAACGAGAGAGAAATTTGATGGCACTGCCACTGCCTTCTCGGTCTTCTGCCACTGTCATACTTTCAGAACCATTATCGGTGATTTTGTTCTATCTATTTATTTTAAGTTAGGTGACAAATATGATATAGGAATTAATTTTGTTAGAGTTGCTTTTGTTTTTCATATTTGTGTTAAATTTAGTTTTGTTTTGGGTATGTGGGTTAAATTATTAATATCGTTTGTAACAAAAACTGAAATAACTTTTCAATATGTAACATTTGGCTTGATCTGCAACAGAAAACTCCTTTTAGCCTACTTTTCCCTGAAACAAAACACCCAAAACCTTGAACCAAAGAGAGCCATAATAGGAACAACTGGTCATGAGCCACAACCACAACCACAACCACAACCCATCCAAGCATCTACAATGTCAACAATAACAAGAATACAAGGTATGATGATAAATGATTTTGTTCTTTTGATTAAATCTATAGAGCCCAAAAGTTTAATGTTTTCACCTTACATTACACTTTGTATTAATGATTATCCCGCTTAATCCTAGATTTACAAGTTAAATGATGTCACTTCTTATTAGATGGGGAGTTCATATGCTTATAGGTGGGCTTGGTAGGAAGCCAAGAATGTGAGCAGCTAGGTGGATTAAAATTGTTTCTTTTTGAAACATTGTTCAATGCTGCAGATAGTGAGGAATGCATACTTTAATGCTGCTATAGTCAAAAGATTTAAAAAGAAAAAAAAAACCCATAATTCTTCTTTAGTTGAATTATTTTTAATTAGCCTTCTCTTATTATGATTTCCTGGGTATGTCATGTTTCTGAATTTTTAAAGCCATATCAAATGTTGTATACACAGATTTGATGTTTGAAGTGTAGTTATTGGAAATGGTTGCTGATCTTTTAGTTCTTTTAATAGTGATGATCTATGTGTTTGGTTTGATTGAATAGGAATGGCCAAAGTAAAAAAACCCACTTAAAGAACTGCCACATGTAGAGTTTAATTGTGAAAAGTCATACCATACGACACGATCACGCATCCAAAAAAAACAATGCAATTAGTAATTCTTAAAGAAGCGGTTTAATACACATTGCTTAAACCATCGCTTTGCTTAGTGTTTGTAACAAAAACTAACTGCTTGTTTAAAACACTTTTTCACTTATTATTTTACAAAAACAGCAATTGATAGAGATTATAAGGCAGAGAGAGAAACATTTGAGGACTGCCATTACCACCATTATGGCCTCTTCCGCGATTGTCCGGTCTCTTGCTGACTTGCTATCAGTAAGTTTTGATTTTGTAAAACATTTTTTACTTTTTGAGAAAGAAATTGGCGTTAAGTATCATGAGATGGGTTTTGCTATACGTATTTGGCTGAGATAAGGTATTTTGATTATTTTGGTTTGATTGTTTTTGCTTAAACCTTATGACTGACAACCTTTTGTTATTTACATATAAAGAAACTGAAACATTTAGAATCAACATTAAGGGAAAGTCGATAACTATAAGTCACGCACAAAGAAAAGAGATGGACAGCGAGAAAGAGGAATTATAGTATTCCCACCCATCGGCAGGTAAAGCTTTTAAATAAAAATAACAAATTCGGCTTTAAAGCCTAGAATTTGGGTTAGAATCCATTTGAAGTAAAGCCTTTTGGTTAGAATCAAATAGTTGCTTTAAGAGATTTATTTTATTTTGGGTATTTGTGTTAGATTTAATTTTGTTTAGTCTATTTGTTTTTATAAAACAACAATTGACCCAAATTTAATCTTCACTTTTAAGATAATGTGGTGTTGAAGAACTTGCGTGGCTAACATGTTTTATTCTTTACAAATTCTCATCACAGTTTAAAAAAAAAAATCTTGTGGGATGCAAGGTTTGTTCACTAGGAATGATACTGCACTCCCATGGTTTTTCCTATCTTTACTAGGGACTGACAAGGATATTTTAATTAGTTCATGCATGTGATATGTATAGTGTATGTTAGTTACAAAAAGGAGTTGCTCATGAGATTAATGTTCGTAGTTTACCTACTGTTTTTTTTACTTCTTTTAACTTGATGTTTATTGCCTAAATGGTTTCCTTCTTTAGTTGCTGCCAAGCCCGCATGAAGAAACCATGTTTGAATAAGACATCTATAACTGATGAATTTTTACCCTGCCATTCCTGTTTTGAATGTACCTATTATATGATTTATATTATTATCATATAAAATATGAGTGGGGTGGGGGGTTAAATTGTGCTGCTTCTTCTTTGCTGATTGCTTACTTTAAGTTTATACCACATGCATGTTTGAGTCTAGAAAAATCCTTATTCTTTGTTTTGTGTTTTAGGTCTATGCATGATTTGTTGTTTTGTTTGAATTTTTTATTAGAGGGAAGAGACGAATTTATTATTAGTTATGTACACAATGCAAGTTAATTTAATTTATTTGTTTGACTTGATTTCATGTGTTATAATCCAGATCCTCAGACCCACCTTATTAACCAACATTATTGACAAAGTTATATTATAATGAAAGTTTTTTGTTATGTTCAATAATTTCACAGCTCTAACGCAAGAGTTCCTTTTCTCCTCCTACTTGGATCAAGCCGCATTGGTTTTTGGTGGACTTAGGAAGAATTTTGCAGAGGTGGGTCATTTGAATTAAGCATATATTACAAAGTTAAATTTATTATCTATGTTTTTTTTTTTTTTTGGATTTCTTTTAATGTTTGATAAATTGTGCTAAAAAGCTTAAAACAACCATTGCTAATGGTTGGAGAAATTGGAGGGAATGATTATAACTATGCATTGTTTTTAAGGAAATACAATTGAGGAGTTTAGATACATGGTTCTAGAAATTGTCCAGGCAATAAAGGATGTTGTTACAGTAAGTTTTTTTTTTTTTTTTTTAGTCAGCAAAATAAATTCATTTTTTTCTTGCAAAATGACTTTCTATGATTATTGATTCCTAATTCTCTATTATTGTTCCATAGGGTCATTAGTTATGGTGCTACCTCAGTGGCTGTCCCTAGAATCTTCCAATAGGCTGTTTACCAATATATCTTGCAGTATTCTAGACCAACCCTGCTACTTATGACAAATTTTTATTGCCTGAAGGGATTGATTAATTTCTCAATAAATCAAAATGATCAACTCAAGCAAGCCCTTTAAAATTGAGAAAAAGAAAATTCTGATGTTAATAGTATATGGTAATTATTGTTGTGGTTTCCAATGGGTTTACCGTTTTTCTCCACTTCTTGGTGAGTCTTATGATTTTATAATTTTTGTAGAGTTAAAGTAGGAGGTTAACTGCATCTAAAATTCTTCTCCATCTAAACTAAATAATTATGATTACTACATAATCATTCATTTTAAATACTCTCATTTTCTGTTTTTGTGGAGGTGATTTTGTAGATTTGCATGCCAATATTGCCTATCTAAGAATAATCAATATACACTGTGGATTATGTTTGGAGTAAATACCCCTTTTCCACATGTCTGAACATTGTTTATGTTGTTTTAGAAGATTCTTTTTAATTTTAAAATTTAAAATTTATTTACTTTTAAACTTAGTTTTTTCCATTGTACTGTCCTTGGTTATATTGTAAATAAATAAATAAATGTTGTAAAGATTATTGTTCTTTAGATAGTATAACTATAATTGAGATACAAAATATTAGTTGTTCTATACCTGCAATTAAGGAGATGCTGCCCTGTAGGAAAAATGCCCATCTAAATATCTGCCACATATACAGTTTAAAGGCTCACACGTCACATTGTTTGAGGACTCTTTATAAGAAAAGAAAAAAAAAAACCATTTAAAAACAGTCACAACGCAAAATCTGAAACATTGCAGCCCAAAACCATTCGTGCCCATCTTCTATTTGTTCTATCTAAAACAACGCAGCCCAAACCCTCCAATCCATCTTCTATTTCTTCTACTTCGTCGCCCAAATCTTAAATAAACCCTTCAAAACCTCATGAATCTCTCCTCAGACCCTTCCTCTGCATCTCTAATGTCCCCAACCGCCACATGTTTTCCATTCCCAAGATTCTGCCTCTTAAACCATTTACAAGGTTTAGGTTGGCGTTCACAATGTCTGAGTATCGGTGGTATACACTATTTTTGGCATGCCGACAAATTGGCAATTGAGATGGATCAAGTTTGAAGGACTAAGACAGTTCCATTGGGGAGACGCTATGTCGAATTTGCTTAATGGGTTTTGGCCAGAATTATATCGGCTTCGGGTAGACGATACAGTGTGTTGGCTTTTGTTCTCAATTTTGCTATTACTCTTGGTCTGCCTCTGTGTGCCGTTTGGTTTCATTGGGGTTGCTCTGCACTGCTTTTCTGTTTAGTTGCATTGCTCTGTGTTGCTTTTGCTTTTTTGCCATTTACTCTCTACAATTCTCATGTTACCCTATGTGGGTTCAATCCCTTTTGTTTTGCATTTTCCCCTAATCATATGTACTTGAGGTTTTGGTAAATTTTAATAAGAATTGGGGTAACATGAGGCTTTTATTGTTCTTAAATTCTTAATTAACATTAAGAGTTCCAACATATTTGATAGAAATAATGCTTCAAAAACGTCAAAAGGGTACTTAAGCAGATTGCATCAAAGAAGAATACAATTTGAAGTCTAATGTCTCAATATATTTTGTAAATAACAAACTCTTACAAGCAAGACAAACAAATGGACGTACTACATTATCCTATGAATTTTAATGTATTTCATTGTATTTGTTAAGTTTTATATTTTTTATTTTATTTTATTTTATTTAAGAAGAGTAAACTAAATGTATTGTTAAGTTATTGTATGTCATCTTATTTGTACATATTACCATGAATTTTTCTGGAAAATTACTTTGTAAATAAAGCTGGATTGTCTCTTCAATTAGAAGTAAAAATAAATTGAAAATGTTGCTAATAAAAGGGGTTGTTATGTTACTAAGGATAAAGTCTAAAATTTCATTGATACTATTCCCCTCCCCCCCGGTATTGAGTCCATTTTTTAAGGTTTTTGCTACTGGAAGTTATGTTTTTATATTAAGGTATATTTTTATACTTTTTTGGTATCATTTTGTTATTCAGCATTGGAGTATTTTTTGTTAAGATAGAAGTGGGATTAATTTATGATTGTGTACAAAATTTGTGAGGACTTTCTTAGTGACTTCTCCTCCACTATAGAGTTATGTACATTCTTTTGTATGTACCATTGGTCTGTCTGATTGGGAGTTGTTTATTCTGGTTTTTCATGGGTTTGAAAGGTGGTTTGTTCTGGTAATAGACACATTGTTAATTGGCTTATAGTATGCATCTTAGAGTTTGATAGGCTTCGTATTTTGGATGATGTATGTCACATTATTGGGCTCTTCTGCTTTAATGAAAATCTAGATTTTTTTGGGAGAATACTAAAAATAAAAAAACAAATATCTGCAATATTTCATTATGCAAAACTAATGCTTAAGGTGGTAGATAATTTGCAGCTGGTTCATTGTGATAACTTTTATTTTCTCCCTCCCATCTTTCTCTTATTAATTTTTTGTTTTTCCTTCTTCAGGTCAAAGCTGATTGATTGTGTTATGTGGAGTCTACAACTGTATAGGAACCTTGCTCTTCTATAGTTTTAGAGTTAAGATGAGGATAGGTTCCATATGCTTTTCCATCTTACAAGTTCCTAGGTGCAGAATCCCAACATTAGCTACTTTTTGGAGGGAAAGCTTCCACAGTTTAAGTAGGACTAACAAAAACAATTCTAGCTTTAGTATAAATAAGACAGAGATTAGTCAATTCAACAATACTGAATCTATGAATCATAAGATTCACTTCCTATAGATTATTGAAATAAAACAAAAAAATATATATGACTACACAATAAAGAAATATAAGAGAAAAATCGATTACCTTCAAAAGAATAATCTATGGTATGCTTGTTTTATTGTGCAGGTCTTAGTGTTTTGGATTTGAGTACTTATAAATGATTTACTTTTATTTATTTATTTTATGATTAGATGATTACATAATAATGGTTTGTTGTTAACAAATTTTCTCTGTATCGTTATAGCTTTTTGGGGATTGCGAGCTTTTTCTTTTCCTTTCTCTTTTGCAATTGAAATTTAGGGCCAAGATTAAGATACGATGTTGTTTTTATGGGTTATAACTTATGAATTGGTTAGGTTTTAGAATTTGAGATTCCCATCTACTATTGATTATGCATTTTATTTGTTGTAGGTGAAATTTTGTTTTGTTTATATGTTGTAGTTTCATTAATTCACTACAACTTTTTCTTTTTTCTTTTGTGATTAAAAGGTTGGATTCAATGTCCCTTTTAAGGGTTATATATTGGTTTAGTTTTAGAATTTGAGATTCCAATGTACTATTAATTATGTATTATTATTTGACTAATATTTTTCTGACTTTATGTTTCATAAACCTATAGCCATTTTTCTTTTTTAAACTTTTGGGTTGTTAAATTTTCTCTAATCTCATGGTTTAATTCATTGTGGTTCCTAGGAATGGTAGATTTGGTATTTGAAATTGTCTTGCAAGTTTTAGTTCGGTGTGATTCATTGTGGTTCTTAGGAATAGCAGATTTGCTATTTGAAATTGTTATGTAAGTTTTAATTGCTTAAAGTCAGATTCCTTTTTTTAGTCTCTCATAACAGAGAAGTACACACATTAAGTGATTTGAAGAAACTACTTTTTAAAAATTTTAGGGGATATTGGACACGATATACTTAAATATATTATGTTATTTAAGTTTGAATATATGTAGTAGAAGTATGATAACTAAGTTTATGTTGAATGCAAAATTCATTAATCTGTAAAACAATCCCGCGCATTGCGCGGGTTAAGTGCTAGTATATATTAAAAACCGAAGCCTCTGAAACTCCCACAATTTTCCACATCATCATTTTAATTTATAATTTTTTTTTTAATTTTTAAAACTAAATAGTGAGAGAGTCCTAATAGGAGTCTCTTTCCCTCTTTTTTCCTCATCATTTTAATTTATAAAAAATTTTAATTTGTTAAACTAAATAGTGAGAGAGTCCTAATAGGAGTCTCTCTTTTTTTCTTAATCCTAATAGGAGTCTTTTTTTTTTTTACGTGAGTCTTTTTTTTTTTAACCTAAAGTGAGCCCTTAAAAAAAAAAAACTAATGTGAGGTCTAATTTTAAAAAAAAAATTATTTTTTTTTAATCCTAATTTTAACGTAAGTCTTTCAAAAAATTAAAATTTTCAGTTTTATATTATATACAGATATTATTATTATTATTATTATTATTATATATATATATATATATATATATAAAACTGAAACCTCTGAAACTCCTACAATTTTCTACATCATCATTTTAATTTTTAATTTTTTTAATTTTTAAAACTAAATAGTGAGAGAGTCTTAACAGGAGTCTCTCTCCCTCTTTTTTCCTCATCATTTTAATTTATAAAAAATTTTAATTTGTTAAATTAAATAGTGAGAGAGTTCTAATAGGAGTCTCTTTTTTTTTTTCCTTAATCCTAATAGGAGTCTTTTTTTTTTCACGTGAGTCTTTTTTTTTTTTAACCTAAAGTGAGCCTTTAAAAAAAAAAAAAAAAACTAATGTGAGGTCTAATTTAAAAAAAAATTATTTTTTATTCCTAATTCTAATGTAAGTTTTTCAAAAAGTTAAAATTTTCAGTTTTATATTATATATAGATAATAACAATAATGTGACAAGCTCTAAGAATACGAGAATGCAATTTGTAGATATACTATCAAGATAACATAGATTAGATTGGTAGTGAATAGTAGATATAATTGCAGTTGAATATTATGTAAAGTTATCACCATAGAATAGCCCATGTCGAAATGTGTTATGTGAAACTAATGATATGAAAGAAAAAGAATTTTTCTAAATCATTATATTGAAGAAATTAGTTATTTTCATTCATTTTCAAATTATATATTTTTAAAATTTAAGTCATATACTTTTAAGTAAAATAAGTACTTTTAATTTTTATTTAACTATCCCGTGCATCGCACGGGTTAGCGACTAGTTGTAAATAAATTGAAAACAGTAGATCCCACGTATTTATCCAAATTCTTTTATCTTTTAAATTAAGGAACTTAGCTTTATCACAAAAAGAATTCTCACCCTTCAAATTTAAAATTTATCATTATAATAAATAAAAGAAATACATGATGAACTCTATTCCCTTATCATTATCCACAAAAAAAAAAAAATAATAATAATAATAATCTACAGATTCTACACACTTTTTGAAATTTTTTTTTTTAAATCTCAAAAATAGAAATGGTCTCCCAAACAATTTTTTTTTTTTTTAGTATTTTGAAAATTGTTCTAAAAATATGAGCCAAACACGTAAAATATAAAAATTATTATTTGAAAACTAGTTTCAAGTTCAATTTTTTGAAAATTGTTTTTATATTGTTTCAAAAACAAGAACAAAAATTCTCCTACCAATCAAGCCCTAAATTAGTCCCTCAAAGGAAACAAATTAAAATTATATATATAAATCAGAGTTAGGCCGAAGCCTCTCCTCAAAAAAAAAAAAAAAAAAAAAAAAAAAAACCCTAAATTATAATACAAAAGCAATAAAATAAATAAAATAAAATCTCCTTCTTAGGGAAGTCAAAAACAACATAGTCTTCTAATAGGTAGCTTCATGCCTAACGAAATGCATCAGCACATTGATTTACTTTCATAAAGTGGCGTTTGATCTTTACCTGTGGTCAGTGGTATAAAGTTGTGATTTACAATTATTTTGTGTTGACTTTAATTCCATGTCAAATTTGATCGTAATTATGTTCAATCTTTTGTAACTGTATGTTATATGGGATTTCATTGTATGGGTTGTATGTGAGACAAAGTGTGAAAACTCAAGGCAAATTGAAGATAAATGGAGTTTTTGCGGGTAGCTCGCGAGTAGTCTTCCCGTGAAGTGAAGCATGTGCTCAGCACATGACTAGAATGCGAAGAGTCATGACAGATGGTGACAACTGGTTTTCGCGAGTATTTCACAAATAAAACCTTCTCACGAGACCCGCGAAATACCCGCAAAACATTTTGTTTTGCTTTTTGGTCATATCTGATACACCATGTCTCTACTCACACTATATATACTCACATTACCTACATATTGAGAGGAGTGCTTTCAGAGAAAAAACCCTAGCCACAACCCTTAAGAGTTAGAGATTGTTATACCCACAATTCTCTACACAATCCATTATGGTTTTCCTCAACTCCTACCTCTCCATTTCCAAATCCTTGAAAGGTTGATAGCCCAAACACTTATAACACTCATTCTAAGTGTAAAGTGAGGTTTTGGTGTTGATAGGAAGTATTGGAAAAAGCCATTTGTTTAGTGGATGCAATCGGGCTGAATTGCATGATTTGGAGAGCTAGAGAAGACAAGGTTTGGAGAAGTCAATTGGTAGCAGGAGCTTGGAGGGCTCAAGTACATGGGATAGACTAGACTTGGAGGGTCTTTTGTTATTCGTGTACTTTAACTTATTCTCTAGTGGATCGATTTACCGCTTGGAGGGTGGCAGAGAGGTTTTTTGCCGTGTTCTTTGATTTCTTCTTCGATAACACATCGGCGTGTTATCTTGTGTTTGCATTTTTCTTTCCTACTCTTTTAACTTTCAATTTACTGCTGTGATTTGATGAATAAGGCTTAGAGTAGTTTTATTGTTTTTTTGCTCGTTTTTACTCTATTCCGCACTTAGTTTAAGTTAGATTAAAATTAACCGAGCCGTAAGTTTAATTTAGGGGTCTAAACAGCTCTTGTGTTTTTGCACAATTTCAAGCTTTCAAGTGGCAAAGCCATAATTTCAATTCAGTGGAGCAATATCAAAAGACAACAATAAAAAAATAAAATAAAATAACCTCAAAATGTTAATCAATACTAATAACAAAACTATAAACTACAATTACACAAAATTTATAAAAATTTAAACAACTATAAAATAAATAAACTATTGTAAAACAACCAATTCATAGTTACAAACGATCAAAGTAAGAGATTAATCCATATACACGAAGTTTAAACATCTAATTTATTCCTTAAAATAAATTGAGAAAATAAATTTTCAAAATTTTTTTTATCAATTTTTCTAATTATTTAAAATTAGATTTATGGTAAAAACTCAAATTTAGAAACTATGAAAAAATAACGGATGGAGGTGAAATACAATAGTGTTGTGAAAATATTGTAAAATTTTGTTGTATCTCTAGACTTTCTTAAGTTGGAGATGTGTTTTTTTATTTAATTTTTTTCATGCCAGGGACACAGCTTGTTTATAGTAAGAATGAGAAAATATTTCTTTATTTTTCTATTATAACGTTAGGAGAGACAAGCTATAAATGGTTTTTCAGGAGGAGTTAGGGGCAGGTCCCCCCCTTAGAACAAAGTTTCTCTTCAAACTAGTTTGGGGAGAAACTCTTCAAACTTTTCATATATTTCTTTATTGGGTGTGAATTTTGAAAATCTAACTGTTAAATTTCATGTTCCTTCTGTTCTTAACGTACGAATCAAATTTCGTTCAAATTGGATGTTATTTACTATTTGATCAATTAACCTATTTTTTATATACAACTTTAGATCACAAAAACTTGAAATTGTAACATTTATTTGATGACATAGCAATTAATCTTTGATCTTCTTAAAATTTTGTTAGCATTAAGAATGTAATAAGAACATACAATCTAACGGTTAGATTTTCAAAATTCACACTCAATATAAAGATATATGATAAGTTTGTAGGGTTTCTCTCCAAACTAGTCTACAAATAAACTTTGTTCCCCCGGCGCGTCCCCCTATGACTCTGCCCTTACTTGTGCTAGCTAATTAATAAGTTATAAGTTTGTAGGGTTTTTCTCCAAACTAGTCTACAAATAAACTTTGTTCCCCTGGCGCGTCCCCCTATGACTCTGCCCTTACTTGTGGTAGCTAATTAATAAGTTATGTGCATTGCAATCCGCAATAAGAGAAATATGAGTATTATTGAGACAATTTAAGCCTACAACCCAATCAACAACTTTGGCAATCCGCAATAAGAGAAGCTTTTTTTTTTTTTTTAAGTATATAAAAATAGATGTGATATGGTTACAATCAACCAAAATAAATTTGTTGTCTAAGGTTTTTTTTTTATTGAAGCATAGTAAGAAATTTAAACATAGGAGATAAAAACTAGCTATGTAAATAATATACTGGAAGTCATTGGATGAGAGAGAGAGAGAGAGAGAGAGAGAGCAATCATTATTTAGCTAAAAGAGATAAACACTGATAAATGATAATAAAGAAAGTATGAGATCAAGATTAACACTAAGTTTAGTAAAAAAAAATTCACAATTTTTTGCACACAACAATTAAGGTAATATGTTGTAATTTCTTTGTAATAAAAATTGTGTCAATATAAACTCATGTGAAACAATGAAAGTGATTTGTGCCAATCATGCTCATAACTTGCTATAAAAAGTTGTTTCCCTTCTTAAAAATTAAATGACAAAATGGATGTGGTAAGTACATATATTGATTTTTCTGAAATTAAAAAAAAAAAAAAATATATATATATATATATATATATATTGAGTGTTAAGTGATGGTAGTCTATTAAAATTTCAACATTATTAAGGTTATTTTTCTTTTAAGATTCTTTGATTTTTTTTAAGACTTCGTTGTACAATTATGATCTTAAGCTCTAATGTTCAATCACCAACAACTTTCCGTGTCTTCTCATTCACCAAAATAACAACAAAGCCAAGAGTTTTATAGCGTAATTAGAGTATCCACAGCAATGGAGCAAAAAATTTAGCTATTTGGCATCTACAAAAATCACTTTATCTATTTTACCTCTTCACATCCAACATCAATTTTAGCTATTTGATTAAAATAATACAAATAATTTATTAAAATAATAATAAAAACATCCACACAAAAAAAAAAAAAACACCAACACAGCACAAACATCCACCACCACCAGTCCACAGCAAGAAAGAAAAAACCACCAACCTAAATCCTTAATCTTTTTCCTTAACCCAAACCAAACAAAATCACCCGCAGAACAGATCGGCAAGCTGAGTCGACAAAACTGATCAACGATGGGGCTTGGGGGGATGGGTTTCGATGAGATGGGTTTGGGGAGATGGGTCTCGGTGGTAGGCGAGTTGAGGGATGAGGGAGCTAGCCGGCGACCTAAGGGATGAGGGAGATGAGGGAGCTGGTCGGTGAGCTAGAGAGAAAAAAAAAATTTTGAGGAGGAAGAAAGAAGAAAGAAGAGAAGCCGGAGAGAGAGAGAGAAAGAAAAGAGGAAATGTTTGTTTAATGAGAGAATAGAGAGGTGCGATAAAAAAAATTAGCTTTAAGCTACAGTGCGTAGCCAAAAATAGCTGCGTATTGTAGTTTTGAAGCTAAAATTTTTAGCTATGCCTTCACTATTGTAGAGCAATTTTGATATTTTGGTGAATCTAAAATAGCAATATAGCTATTTAACTTCACTACTGCTAGTACTCTTAGCACTTTTCCATGTGCAGAGTATTTAGGGTCTGTTCGTTTGGGGTGAAAATAGAGAGAGGAAAATAGGGTGGAAAATGTTGTTTTCCACTGTTCGGTTAGGGAAGGAAAATATGAAGGAGAGAAAACTCGGGAGAAAGTTTTCTCTCTGGGTCCACATTTTTTTTCCTCTCAAATTGGGAGGAAAATTTGGGGAAAAAAGTGCTAGTATAGCACTTTTACAAAACTGCCCTTCCTCCCAGGTTCTCTTCTCTCTTTTTTTTTCAACGTGACGTTCTCTTCTCTTTTTTCTTTTTTTCCTTTTTTTTTCAACGTGACGTTCTCCTCTCTCTTTTTTTTTTTCTTTTTTTTTTCAATGTGACCTGATCTATTGTCCTCATTATACTCCTCATTAATCTTTTTTGTTTTTCTTGTTGATTTTTTGGTTTTTTTTTTCGTATGACATTAATTTTTACATTATAATAATAAAAATAATAATATAAATTTATATATATATATATATATATGTATATAATGTGGTAAATTTTATATTATTTAATGAATACAAATAAATCTATTTCTTACATATTATGTAGAAAGGGTATTGTAAGGACACAGACTCGTGAGTCAGCCCAAATTGAATGAGACGGCCCAAGTGATCCTTAAACAATGAATTTGTAGAGAGTGAGATGCGAAAGTTGGGCCAAAATGATTTAAACATCCAATACAATAGGTTAAGGTTTACAGGAAGAGAAAATAAGAGGTCCAGGTCTTGACCAACTCTCCTCTACAAAGGTCCGAAGAAACAAATTCTACTATTCACACTTCCTTTCCCTTGTTTTCCAAAAAAAGGTCCTCCTTTTAGGGGGGAGTTCCTTCACATTATATAGCTCCTTTCAGACCATCTCCACCATACACTTGTTATCCATCTGATTCTTCACTTGAGTGCATGTCCCATCATGCATCCTTTTTTGTCTGCTGTGAATCACGGTGGCCAAGGTTGCACTGTTTGCAGGCCTTCTCCACATAAATGCGGCCAGAAGGGTTGGTGCAGCTCAGTTAATGCAGTGGTAGCAGCCTTACCTTAGGTATTTTTGGGGATTCCCATCTCCCTGAAGTTGGAGTTACTCCTCGGATTGCCTCTCCTACTTCAAACGTAGCAAACCGCAGTCTGGGGCCTTGCATGTTCATTTCCTCCTCCTCGGACCATGCCACACCCTCAGACATGGTCGGGGGCTCAGCACACCGTTATGGGCCTTCAACCCTATGAGGCCCACTACATGATCTTGGGTTTCTCAGCCTCTTCATGGCCCAATGCGTGATCTTGGGCTTGCCCCCACAGGTATAATAGTCAATTTATATAAATTACATTTTCCATCCTTCCCTTTTTCTCTCTAACCAAATAAAAGAGTTTTCCACCCTCCCACTTTTCCACCCCTCCAATCGAACACACAAGAGGAAAAACTAAATATTTTTCATCCTCCCACTTTTCCATCCTTCCACTTTTCTACTCCTCTAATCGAACGGACCCTTAGGGTATAAGGGAAAATGGTTCAAACTGCGAGGTTAAAGGTATATTGTAATTATCTATAAATAAACAACAAAAATGAATACCTTTGTTTACAGTTAAACAGCGTCACTAAAAGTAAATTTCTTCCATTTCTCACATCATAATAACCTATAGCCCAGGCTGCAACAATTCCATTGAAATAAACTAAGCTACAAATAAAAATATTTTGAGAATAAAAGCTATGTATTTTCATTCAAGCTGAATGTTATACTTATACCATCTCTTATGATACATCATAATCTCTATACCATAAGATTTAGAAATTTCAAAAACAATTATATAAAGGGTGATTATTTGATAATATTATGTGATTGCTTCCTTAAAGATCTACAGTAGTAATGGTGGCTAACAAGGACAAATTTTGGTAACATTTGAGTAATTTAGTTAAGGATGTTGTGATTGCTTCTTAGATTACCCCAGTAGTAAGGCTAACATGTGATATGAGTACTCATGACCAACCTAGATTCCTCAATTTTAGCCAATACACCTCCCCCATAAGCTATTGGACCTGTTGGAGCATTTTAATATTAAATAATTAAAATAAATAATGTTATAATATAAATGTAAAGATGTAGGAGTGAATATGGAAGATGAAGAGTTAGTGAAAATATTTAATCCTACATTGAAAAAGAGAGAGACTATTTTATTCTTTTTAATTGTGGTGATTAATGGGCTAACATGAATTGTCTCAGATATTGGGCTAAATACATGCACAAGGGGGAGGTGAAGAGTGGAGGTATCAAAATTGGAAATGAATCAGCCTCTTGGATCCTCTTACTTGACAGCCCATTTAAAATAATTACCATATCTCTTGGCGAGTAAATGGCCCTAGGGGGGCCAAGTCAGAGAAGGTCTGCACCGGTTACAAAGTTTAGCCAACCAAAGGCTTGAATCTCATTAAAGAGAGCAAGTGCCGCGCCTCAGTCCAAATAGTATTGTGTAATCTTTCTCTTCAAATTAATAATATTCAGAAGTATTATTTAATTTCTCTTTGTATTATTTCCATTATTATTGTGTTTGCACCATCACTTTTAAGGAGATTCACCACATGGAACCTACACAAGAGAAACCAAATGAGCCAGTTGGAGATCTCAACAAGCCCTTTCGCTTTAGGGAGCCCATTTCAAGAGGTGGAAAGGAAAGGTCATCTTCTACTTGGGTCTTCTCAAAGTCGTCTACATCCTCACTGACAAGAATCAATCAAAGATTCCTATCGATGAGATGAGTGAGGAAGAATATAGTCTCCATCAAGAAAAAATAGATAAGTATACAAAAGATGAATACAATTGTCACTCTTATCTTTTGAATTGTCTTGCCAATTATTTTTATGATTATTATGATACAACTAATAATTTTGCTAAGAATATTTGGAAAGCTTTACAAAGCAAGTATGATACCGAGGAGGCTGGTGCAAAGAAGTATGTTGCTAGTAGATTTTTCTGTTACCAAATGGTGGATGGAAAATCGGTGGTGGATCAAGCACAAGACTTCTAAATGATCGTGGCAGAATTGAGATCCGAAGGCATAAAGATTGGAGACAATTTTGTGGTAGCTGACATAATTGATAAACTACCACAATTTTGGAGGGAGTTCCAAAAGACCTTGTGGCACAAACAAAAGGAGATATCTTTGGAGACTTTGATCACACGAATCCGTGTGGAGGAAGAGGCTAGAGGACAAGATGCACTCATGGTACAAGAGAGCAATGGTAATTTCACCACAAAGGTAAACCTTATTTCAGCTAATAATAATATGCCCAAAAATCATTTTCCTAGAAATGGTCAATTGAAGCCTAAAAAGAGAGCCTTTAAAAATAATAATAGACCTCAAGGAAGGAGAAACCCAAATAAAAATTACAATAAGAACCAAGGACCCCTTCACAAGATCAATTTAATAGATATTGTTTTGTCTGTGGCAAGAGTGGGCATATTGCTTGAATTTACAAATTTCAGAAACGTGAATCTGTCCTGCAAGCTAACGTAACCGAAGAGCCTTTAGTGGCTATGATTACAAACATCAATATGGTGCAATATGTTGAAGGGTTGTGGGCAGATTCTGGTGCTAATAGACACGTTTGCTATGATAAAAATTGGTTCAAGTTGTACACTCCTTTTGAAGAAGAAAAAACTATTATGCTTGGTGACTCTAGCAAAACCAAGGTTCTTGGGAGTGGTGAGGTTGAATTGAAATTCACTTCTGGACGTGTGCTAACATTGAAAGATGTACTTTACACTCCATCCATGAGGAAGAATTTGATGTCAAGTTTTTCGCTTAACAAGGCTAGCTTCAAGCAAACTATGGAATCTGATAATTTTGTAATCACTAAAAAAGGATTATTTGTGGGCAAGGGTTATGCTTGTGATGGAATGTTTAATTTGAATGTTGAGAATAATAAAGCATCTACTAGTTTAGTTTATATGCTTTCTTCTATTAACTTTTGGCATGCTCGTTTGTGTCATATAAATAGTAAATATGTGGGAATCATGAGTAGTTTAGGATTAATTCCAAATCTGTCAAAAGATTTTGAAAAATGTGAAACTTGTAGTCAAGCTAAGATTACAAAAAGGCCTCGTAAAAGTGTTGTAAGAAATACCGAATTGCTTGAGTTAATTCACTCCGATTTATGTGAATTTGAGGGAATTTTAACTCGTAGTGGAAATAGATATATTATTACTATAAGGGCACAAATTTGGCTTTCCCCACTCAAGGGTGGATGTGACAGCCCAAAAGGGCCAAAAAAATGAATTTGTAGAAAATGGGAAAAGAAAGCTGAGCTAGATTAATTTAGAAAATCAATACAATGGGTTAAGATCACAAGTAGAAAGAGATAAAGGTTTAACTTCAATAAACTATCCTCGGCAAGAGTCCGAGAAGGTCAATTCTGATATTTATTGTTCTTCTTTTAGATACAAACTACACTTCGTGTTTTCTCTCCCTCTCACTCTAAGAAGGATTCCTTCATATTATATAGTTCTTTCAAGATTATCTTCACCTACACTTGTTAATTATCTAAGTATTCACTTGAGTGGACGACACATCATGCATCTTCTTTAGTCTTCTATGAGTTGCGGTGGCTAAGGTTATACTGTTCAGGGGTCTTCTCCACATAAATGCGGTCAGAAGAATAGGTGCAACACATTTAATATGGTGGTAGTAGCCTTTCCTTAGATATTTTTGGGGATCTCCATTCCTTCAATCTTGATACACATCTCTATAGTTAGGGTTATGCGAGGATCACTCCTCGGAATGCTCTTACTTATCCCAAATGCGACAAGTTCCATTCTGGGATTCTACATATTCACTTACCTCTCCTCGGACTTTACATCGTCATTGGATAAAGCTTGAGACCCAACACATGATTTTGGGCCTTTATCCTTACAAGGCCCGATACACGATTTTTGGGCCCCTATCCCTTCAATAGCCCCTCAAAACTCCAGTTTTTCCTCTTATCCAAGGAGAAAAAGGGGGATTTTGACTTTCAAGAGATGCGCACAGTTACTTCCTTACTTGCACGTGCCAAATTATTGTCTTGCGCGCCTCACGAGTGTTGCTGACGCTTCAGAGTTCGCGAAGCGTTATTGATTGCTCCAGGCGGCGTTATGTTCCCTATATCTAACGGTTAGGCGTTGATCTAACGGTGGACAACACTTCTTGAATTTTGAGCGGGGTAGCTCCCACTCATTATCGCTCTCTCTATATAAAGCACCCGGGGAAATTAATCCCCTCATTTCTAAAGTCCTCAAGCCCTTCAGAGAATTCAAGCACTCAAAAATCAAAAAGCTTTCCATATTATTAACTCTCCAGCATTCTTTACTTAAGAAATCCATGAGAACACCCTTAAGGATCTCAGAGTTTCACATATACATTAGTTTTAGTAAGTTTCTAAATCCTTAGATTTCTCTTTTTCTCTTTGGTCAATCTCCTCGGCCCTCCAGTTTTTTTTTTTTTTTTTTTTTTTTATACATCAATATCAGTTGTCTCCCTTTAGTTCGTCCAAATGGGTAGGTTTAAGTATCTAGTGGATTCCCCTGCTAAGGTAGAGATTTTTAAGGATTGATACCATATCCCACAGGGAGTAGCTCTGCAGTACTGTGAGCCTGACCAAATAGATTTTGATAGGGAGGAGGGGGAAGTTGTCATCCCCGTGATAGCTTTCATAGAAGGAGGGATGACGCTTCCAATGGGTAGGATAACCCGCAATTACCTTTTCAATCATAGGTTATGCCCCCATCAATGTGCACCCAACGTTTTTAGGATCTTAGGTAGTGTTAACGCTCTAAATGAGCATTTAGGTTTGGGGCTTACTTGGCATGACGTGGTCCACATGTACGAATGCCATTCACAGGCCGACGGGGGGTATTTCCTCAAGTCCAGATCGCCCATTGTTAGACTCATTTCATGCCTTCCCAAATCTAATAAAGGCATGAAAGATGACTACCTGATAGCCTCAGGAGCGTGGCAAGATGGCGTTTACTGCCCTGTCCGAGAGGGGGAACCAGGTGGGATATTTTTAGATCTTAGGCTCCCTAGCAAGAGTTTTAGACTCTTTCACCCTGACCTAATTGTCTTCTCCCTTTTTATTTTTTACTCTCTTCTAATGTTGGTTTTTGGCTTACTGATTGCATTTGTTTCTCGGCTATATTGCAGACAAAAATCAAGTGGCTCCTCGACTCAGCCTCACCAATGCTCAGGCACTCAACTACTTGCTCAGATCGGAGATTTTTGTGAACGAAGATGGACAGCTACGAGCCGTCCACTAGATTTTAGATTTCGAGCCCATTTCTAGGAATTTTCAAGATATCGGCCACAGCATTAGAGCCAGTGACACTTGAATACATAGAATCGACGTCTTGAGGCCAGAATTTCTCCCCTCCGACGATCTTCCCCTGGTTGCGTTGCCAACCCACCAGAACGCTCCACCACTTGCGATTCTTTTACAACAACTTCCACCAGAAGTGGTGGGTGTAGCCGAGGAGGAGATTGCCTCGTCCCGTTTATCTTTAGAAGAGGAGATAGATCGATTCCAATTCGAAGAGGAAGAAAGTCTGGTACTAGTGCCAGTTTACACTTCCGATCTCGAGGGTGAGGTCGGCGACCACTCTAGTGCACACGCTCCCGCGGCAGTGATAACTTGCCTCGACAGTACCTTCAAGGAGGAGATGGCTTCAAACCCAAAGGGCAAGGGCCTGAGGGAGCTTCTGGCCGGGAGGAGTAAGGGAGGAACTTCGAAGGAGGTCCCTAACCCTAAGGTCCTTCCTTCACTCCCTCCTCCTCCTCCTCTTCCTGTTGACCTTGGTCTCAAGGCCAATTCGAATCTAAAGATGAAGAGGCCAATTCTAGACCTCGAAGAAGAAGAAATCAGCCAACAAAAGGGATCCAAGCAGCAAAAAATGGCTAAGGAAACCCGGGATAAAAGGTCCACTTCTGTGGACAGCCGAGAAGACCAAAACAGGGCTGACGTGCGAATACCATCACGTGCTTGGTCTCTTCAGCTAGAGGTAGGTGGGACGGCCATAACTTGGGACGCCTCAGTTTGAGAATTCCGAAGAGGCCAAGCCACCCATATAACTGAAGCTTTAGAACAACCTTTCCTCCTGCCGAAGGACATAGAGGTTGTGAGGAAATTGAAGCAACAGGATCTCTTCTTGTCCCTAAAAAGAGATCTTGCTATGGTGAGCCTTATCCTGTACGTTTTTTATTTGTTTGATCGCTAGTGAATTTCCTCACTATCTTTTACTAACATGGCCATATTGTTTTTGTACAGATCACCCAGGAGGTCTTTGTGGTCGAGGAGTTGGTGAAGGGTGCTTAGAATGAAGCAAAGAACGAAATACTCCTCCGTCATGACGCAGAGAAGGCCTTAGGGGTTGCGAAGGCCGAGAACAAGGAACTTCTCTCAAAGCTAATGATTGAAGAGAGAGAGAAAGAGAGAAAAAGTGCTGAAGCAGGATTGAAAAACGCTGAAGCTCAGGCTGAGGATCAGCGTAAGTTGCTATATCAGACGGAGTTAGAGCTAGCCACTTCGAGGCAACTTGTGCTAAAGCTTAAGGCACAGCTGCAGAGAGCCAAGGAGGCTGCACAATTAGCCAATGAAGCATCCGAGGCTGAGAAGCAAGCATCTTACCAGCTCGGCGTTGAGGAAACGCAGGCTAGACTTGTTGAGGAGCTGGTCGAGGCTTGTAAGGAGTTTTGCAACATGACGTGGGACGAAGCTCTCAATGCTGCAGGAGTCCCTGCAGACTCGGCCCTAAGGCATTCCGAGAGTGTATACTATCATCCACATATCCGTGAGGTCCCAGATGCCTTTCTTTCAGAAGCCCCTGATGCTGCTAAGGCCAAGGAAGCCGAGGCCAAGGATGTGGACTCCAAGGTCCCGGATGCAGTCGCAAAAGTGAAAGAAACGAAGGCCAAAGCAAAAGAAGGTGAATCTAAGGCCAAAGATGTTTCTACTACCCAGTAGAGCCAGAAAGAAGATCCTCCCGCTCCCAAGGCTTAGCACTTAGGATTTTCTTCTTCTTCTTTTTTTTTTTTTTTTTTTTTGAATAATTTTTTGTTTCATTTTTTGTTTTTAAATATGTAATGGTTGTACGCTTTTACAAAACAGGAATGTAACCTTTATTTCCATTAATGAAACTATCTTCCTTTCTGCCTTTTGCATGTTTACTTGCTACGCTTTGTGTTTTACTACATCTAATCAAGTTCTACCAATGAATGCACATATTTGTTAGTATGAGTCATTAAGTTTTGCCACTAAAAAAAAAGTAATTTGCTATACATTTATCAAATTTCAAGTAGTTGTTGGTACGATTTACCATATATTCAAAAACAATTGCCCGAGAAGCTAAGCACAATCAAATATCATGACATCAAGTGTAATAAGACACTTGACATGTGAAATTAAGTGTGATTTAGGCTCTGATGAAATAGGAATGAGAGATCAGCTTACCCAAGAGGTGTTGTCCAAGGAATTAGGCATGACTAAGGGTTTGATTCACTTAGAGAAACTTTAATGCAGTGTTAATTTCTCCAAAGCAGGTGGTCCGAGGAACCAGACGTAGCTAAGGATCTGTTTAACACTTAGAAAAATAATAGGAAGATGTTAATTTTCCCAAGGTATGTGGTTCGAGGAACCAGGCATTACCAAGGCTCTGTTTGACACTTAAGAAAATTTTTTTGTATTATTAATTTTTCCAAAGCAGGTGGTTCGAGGGACCAGGCGTAGCTTATGATCTGTTTAATACTTAGAACAAATTCATGCAGTATTAATTTTTCCAAAGCAGGTGGTCCAAGGGACTAGGCATAGCTTAGGATCTGTTTAATACTTTGAAAAATTTCATGCAGTATAAATTTTTCTAAAGCAGGTGGTCCGAGAGACCAGGCGTAGCTTAGGATCTGTTTAATACTTAGAAAAATTATGGGAAGATGTCAATTTTTCCAAGGTATGTGGTCTGAGGAACCAGGCATGACCAAGGGTCTGTTTGACACTTAGGAAAATTTTCTTGTAGTATTAATTTTTCCAAAGCAGGTGGTCTGAGGAATCAGGTGTAGCTTAAGATCTGTTTAATACTTAGAACAAATTCATGCAGTATTAATTTTTCCAAAGCAGGTGGTCCGAGGGACCAAGCGTAGCTTAGGATCTGTTTAATACTTAGAACAAATTCATGCAGTATTAATTTTTCCAAAGCAGGTGATCCGAGGGACTAGGCATAGCTTAGGATCTGTTTAATACTTAGAAAAATTTCATGCAGTATTAATTTTTCCAAAGCAGGTGGTCCAAGGGACCAGGCGTAGCTTAGGATCTACTTAATACTTAGAAAAATTATGGGAAGATGTCAATTTTTCCAAGGTATGTGGTCCGAGGAACCAAGCATGACCAAGAGTCTGTTTGACACTTACAATTTAGAGTAATTTGAAAATCATACACAATGTAATGAACACGGATATGATAAAGTATATTCTCATTAATAATAATACCTTTTCAGGTTGTTTACATTCCAAGGATGTAGAGTTGTCTTATTTTCTAAATCCTCTAAGTAGTATGCACCTATTCCAGCCACCGACATAATTCGGTACGGTCCTTCCCAATTGGGTTCCAATTTTTCCCAAGCTGTGTTCTTTGCAGAACCAACCATTTTTCTCAATACCAAATCTCCAGGTGCCAAGGGCCTTAACTTCACGTTAGCATCATACCCCCGCTTAATTTTATGCTGATAGTAGGCCAATTGGACCATGACACTTTCTCTTCGTTCTTCGATTAAGTCCAAACTTCTCTCTAGTAAGTTGTCATTGTTGCTCGGAGTGAAAGAGCTCGTTCTCAGCGTAGGGAAGCCAGTTTTCAATGGAATGACAACCTCGGCTCCATAAGTTAATGAGAAAGGAGTTTCACCAGTGGACCTCCGAGGCGTAGTCCGGTACGTCCACAGAACATGCGGCAGTTCCTCTACCCATCTTCCTTTGGAATCATCTAACCTCTTCTTGAGCCCGCTTACTATGATTTTGTTTGTAGCATCGGCTTGTCCATTCCCCTGAGGATAGGCTAGGGTGGAATACCGATTAGTTATTCCTAGCCCGCAGCAGTATCTTTGGAAATATTTACTATCAAACTGAATTCCATTATCATAGATGAGGGTATGGGGGACTCCAAACCGAGTGACAATATTCTTCCAAATAAACTTCTTTACATTTACATCCTGGATGTTAGCTAGTGGTTCTGCTTTGACCCATTTGGTGAAATAATTTGTGCCGACCACCAGATACTTCTTGTTTCCTATTGCTTTGGGGAAGGGGCCCTTAATGTCAAAGCCCCACTGGGCAAAAGGCTAAGGGCTGGATAGAGGGTTAAGTTCTCTTCTCGGTTGATGGATGTTCGGAGCAAATCTCTGACATTGATCACACTTCTTTACATACTCCTGAGCTTCTCTGTGCATGTTGGGCCACCAATATCCTTGAGTGAGAGCTCGATGGGATAAGGATCTTCCACCTGTGTGGCTTCCACAAATTCCTCGTGTAGCTCTTCCAAGAGGATTTCAACTGTTTTGGGATGTACACACAACAAATATGGTCCAAAAAAAGATTTTTTATATAACTTTTGATTATCGGACAACCAGAACTGAGGAGCCTTCCTCCGTATCTTATTAGCTTCCAGCTTGCTTTCAGGTAGAATGTCATTTTTGAGGAATTGAATGATAGGATCCATCCAGCTAGGGCCCACCCTTATTTGGTGAATAGATAACATTTCCTTTCTCGGCCCAAAAGGTTTCATGAGGTCTTTAACAAGAATTACTCTGGGTAGACTCTGTGCCGAGGAGGTTGCTAATGTTGCAAGCGAGTCTGCATGTGTATTTCTGCTCCTAGGAATTTGTATTAAATTGAAAGATTCAAAGCCGGATTGCAAATGTCTAACATGGCTTAAATATTCCTGCATTCTTGGGTTCCGAGCCTTTAACTCTTTTCGAACTTGACCTACTACCAGTCTGGAGTCTGAGAATATGTCCACGGCCTTTCCACCCATCTTTTGAGCCATAGTCTTCCCCACCAATAGAGCTTTATATTCTATTTCATTATTGGTGGCCGAGAACCCTAGTCTTAACGATTTTTCAATCATGATGTTCTCAGGGGAGATCAGAATTAGCCCCACTCCAGATCCTTTGAGGTTTGAAGTGCCATCAACATAGACTTTCCATGACGATGCTTGTCCCACGGAGATTACTCCAACTAAATTTTCATCCATGCTGTGTTTCTCCACATCTTCTTCTATTGGGGCTTCAGCAAATTTAGCTAGAAGGTCGGCCAGGTTCTGCCCCTTTATAGAGGTACGAGACATATACTTAATGTCATAAGCCCCCAGCTTCGTTCCCCACTTTACGATCCTTCCAGTATAATCAGCACTTAGAAGTAAAGCCTTAAGTGGCAATTGGGTTAAGACAACAATAGTGTGTGACTGGAAATAATGAGGAAGCTTGTGTATGGCATGTACCACAGCTAGAATAGCCTTCTTTAGTGGCAAATATCTGATCTCGGCCTCATGCAAGGATTTGCTCACATAATACACAGGCTTCTGTATCCCATTATCATCTCTTACTAGCACCAAGCTTACCGCATAGGTGGTCACCGCGATATAAGCAAATAGGACTCATCCGCCTCGGGTTTGGACATGATCGGCGGCCGAGAAAGGCACATTCCTCTATCCATTCAAAACCTTTCCATTTATTCAATAACTAGTAGAAAGGTCTACACCTATCTGTGGACTGAGATATGAATCGGTTTAAGGCAGTAGTCATCCTTGTCAGTCTCTACACTTCCTTGGGATTCTGAGGTGGCTACAAGTTGTTAATGGCCTTGACTTAGTTTGGATTAACCTCAATCCCACGATAAGTAACCATGTATCCTAGAAACTTTCCTGGCCCCACACCAAAGGAACACTTGGAAGCATTGAGTTGTAACATGTGTCCTCTTAAGACTTCAAAGATGCTTTAGAGATTAGTAATGTGCTCGGCCTCCTTCTTTCTATTGACCACCATATCATCAATGTAAATTTCAATTTTTTCCCCATCTGCGATTCGAACATCTAGGTCATCATCCTTTGATAAGTGGACCCCGCGTTTTTATGCCCAAACGACATCATCTTGTAATGATAGGTCCTAACGGGGGTGACAAAAGTTGTTTTCTCTTGGTCTTCCAAGGCTAGAGGTATCTGATGATAGTCTAGAAAGCATCCAAAAAGCTCATCCGAGGATGTCCCACGGTTGTATCTACCAATTGATCAATCCGAGGCATGGAGAAAGGGTCCTTTGGGCAAGCCTTGTTTAGGTCTGTGTAGTCCACGCATATTCGCCATTTGCCATTCTTCTTCTTTACCACCACAGTGTTTGCCAGCCAATCGGGGTAAAACACCTCCTTAATAGCCCCGGCCCGCTTAAGTTTCGCCACTTCTTCCTTGACGGCATCAGAATGTTCCTTTGAAGAACGCCGAGGAGGCTGTTTTTTGGGGGTAATAGAAGGATTAAAATTCAGGTGATGACAGATGAAACTCGAATCTATCCCCGGAGCTTCATAAGCATTCCAAGCAAATACGCCGATATTTTGCCTCAGAAATTGCACCAACTCTTCCCTTTTCTGAAGAGGCAACTGAGTGCTGACTTGAAAAAATCTTTCTGGATCATCATCAATAATGACTTTCTCCAACTCCTCACACTCTACTCCCTCGGCCTCGCCACCAGAAATTGAGGCCTTGGACTCTAACTGCTATAATTCATTCTCAGCAGGGGTTAAGGATTCTGACTCAGGTCCGTGCGTGATAGCAGCCACCAAACATTGCCAGGCCATAAAATGACTTCCAACTAGTTCCTTAACCCGATCCCCAAACAGGTACTTCACCTTGAGATGGAGGGTGGATGAGATGGCCCCAAAGGCATGGAGCCAGGGCCTTGCCATGATAGCAGTGTATGGGAAGAAGGCATCCACCACTATAAAGTCTACTTCCACCACCTTTGAGCTGGCCTGGACTGGTAGTCTAATTTGTCCGCGCGGAACAACAACCTTTCCATTAAAGCCGACCAGAAGTGAATCATAACTAGTCAGATCTTTCGATTTAAGGTTAAGCCTCTTGTACAGATCTGGATACATGATCTCAGCCCCGCTGCCCTGGTCTACCAGTACCCTCTTCACGTCGTAGCCACCAATCCTGAGGGTTACAACTAGGGCATCATCATGAGGCTGCATAGTTCCAGCCTTGTCCTCGTTTTAGAAGCTTAGTGTTGGATGAGCCTCTGTTTTGGCCCTTTTCAACTCATGACCAGAGATTTCAGCACGCGGACCAGCTATAGTCATCACCCTAGAGGGGCAAGATCCCGTTCTGCCTGGTGCCGCGAGAATGATGTGAATGGTGCCCAAAGGGGACCTTGAATATGTGCCGTCTTGAATCCCTGACGCTACCTGATTCTGTTGCCCACTGGGTTGAGTCAGAAATTGCTTCAATTTGCCATCTCGAATCAGTTGCTGAAGATGACTCTATAAGGTCCTACAATCCTCGATCGTATGCCATCGCTCCTTGTGATACTGGCAGTGCAAACTCTGGTTGCGCTTCGCAGGGTCCCCAATCATCTTTCTCGGCCACCTAAAGTATGGCTCATTCTTGATTTTTTCCAAGATTCGATGTATCGGTTCCCGAAATAATGTGATAACGGCCTGGGTAGCTGGAGATCTAGATTGCCTTCTAGAATCCTTTCGGGGCCGATTGTTATTGTAACGGTCCGACCTGAAATCCCTCCTCTCTTGAGGGATAACCTTACTTTTGCCCCTTTCCTGTTGCTGGTCATCCTTAACTCTTTTATACTTATCAATTCTATCCATGAGTTGGCGTACGCTGGTAACAGATTTCTCGTTTAGGGACCTTCTCAAGCCGTGCTCGGCGGCAGGTCGACTTTAAAGGTTTTGACGGCCACATCATCAAAATCACCCTCTATTTCATTAAAAATATCCCAGTACCTATCCGAATATGTTTTCAAAGTCTCTCCCTCTCGCACGGACAGGGACAATAAAGAATCTAGAGGCTGAGGGACTCGGCTGCACATGATAAAATGGGACTCAAAAGCCTGGGTGAGCTCTTTGAAAGAGTCAATGGAACCCGCTCTCAGACTGTCGAACCACCTCATCACCATAGGCCCTAAATTGGACAAGAACGCCTTTCATATCAATGACTCATTCTTAGAGTGCACCGCCATTTTCTAATTGAAATGGCTAACATGCTCAACAGGGTCAGTGCGGCCGTTATAGATAGTGAACGTGGGTTGGGTGAACCGTCTAAGAAGTCGTCCCTTCTTAATCTTGCGCGTAAAAGGAGACTCAGAGATTCGGTTAAGCGCCTTACTCATAGCATCATTTCCCAGACCCCTCGAAGATGAACCTCCACTCCTGTGTTCTCGGCGATAGTCCTCCTCATACGAGAAGGTTTCGCTTAGAGGGTTTCTTGACCTATGCCTATATTTGATATTTCTCTCACCATCAGAAGAAAGGTTAGAGTCTGAGGGACTTCGTCTTCTCTGCTCTTGGCGCAAATTCTTCTTCAGGTAGTCAATCTCTTTTTGCATGGCTTTGGCATGTTCATCATGAGAGACATGGCTACCACCCCTAGAATGACTCTCACCCGTATGGGTGGTATGCACACTTCCCTCCTAACCCTCTCGGGGATGGTCTTCCCCTTGAGACCCCATAGATTCCAGCTGGTGTGGACCCAAACCTACCATGATTGAAAATCTAATACTCTAAGCAATCAGTTTTCCCACAGACGGCGTCAATTGTAAGGGCACAGATTTGGCTTTCCCCACTCAAGGGTGGATGTAACAGCCCAAAAAGCCCAAAAACAATGAATTTGTAGAGAATAGGAAAAGAAAGCTGAGCTAGATTAATTTAGACAATCAATACAATGGGTTAAGATCACAAGAAGAAAGAGATAAATGTTTAACTTCAATAAACTATCCTCAGCAAGAGTCCGAGAAGGTCAATTTTGATATTTATTGTTCTTCCTTTAGATACAAACTACACTTTGTGTTTTCTCTCCCTCTCACTCTAAGAAGGATTCTTTCATATTATATAGTTCTTTCAAGATCATCTTCACCCTACACTTGTCAATTATCTAAGTCTTCACTTAAGTTCACGTCCCATCATGCATCTTCTTTGGCCTTCTATGAGTTGCGGTGGCCAAGGTTACACTGTTCAGGATTCTTCTCCACATAAATGCGGTCAGAAGAATAGGTGCAGCACATTTAATACGGTGGTAGCAGCCTTTCCTTAGATATTTCTGGGGATCTCCATTCCTTCAGTCCTGATACACATTTCCATAGTTAGGGTTATGCGAGGATCACTCCTCGGAATGCTCTTACTTATCCCAAATGCGACAAGTTCCGTTCTGGGATTCTACATATTCATCTACCTCTTCTCGGACTTTACATCGTCCTCGAATAAAGCTTGAGACCCAACACATGATTTTGGGCCTTTATCCTCACAAGGCCCGATACATGATTTTTGGGCCCCTGTCCCTACAATCACTTTTAGTGATGATTTCTCAAAATATACAACTATTGATTTGTTGAAAAATAAAAGTGATGCTTTTGAAAAATTTCAAGATTTTTTAAAAGAAGTTGAAAATCAATTCGGTAGGAAAATAAAAAGAATATGAAGTGATAGAGGCTGTGAGTATGAATCAAGTGCATTCAGTCTTTAGGAATTATCCCTGAAACTACTGCACCATATTCACCTGCTTCTAATGGTGTGGCTGAAAGAAAAAACAGAACTCTAATTGAGTTAACAAATGCCATGTTAATTGAATCTGGTGCACCTTTACATTTTTTGGGTGAAGCTATTTTAACTGCATGTCATGTTTTGAATAGGGTGCCACATAAAAAGTCACATACCACACCTTTTGAGATGTGGAAATGACATAAGCCAAATTTGGGATATTTGAGAGTATGGGGTTGTCTTGCTTATGTAAGGCTTATTGACCCTAAAATACCTAAATTAGATATAAGAGTTACTACTTGTGCTTTTTATTGGTTATGCAATTAATAGTGCAGGTTATAGATTTTTTGATCTTGAAAACAAAATAATGTTTAAATTTGGTAATGCAATTTTTCATGAAGAAAAATTTCCTTTTAAATTGAAAAATAGTGGGGGTGAAGAAAATATTTTGTCACAACCTAATTTTTCTACTTTAAAAAATCAAGAAAATTTTGAAATGGAACCTAGAAGGAGTAAAAGAGCTAGAGTTGAAAAGGATTTTGGTCATGATTATTATGTTTTTAACATTGAGGAAAATCCCCAAAATTTAAAAAAGGCTTTAACATCACCTGATTCTATATTTTGGAAAGAGGCTGTAAATGATGAGATGGAATCTCTAATTTCTAATAGAACTTGGAAATTAGTAGATCTTCCACCGGGTTGTAAGACCATAGGTTGTAAATGGTTCCTTAGAAAAAGTTGAAACCGGATGGATCAATAGATAAGTTTAAAGCTAGACTTCTTGCAAAAGGCTTCAAACAAAATGTTGATCTTGATTTTTTTGATACTTTTTCTCTGGTAACAAGAATTACATCTATTAGATTGTTAATTGCTATTGCTGCAATTTTTCATTTGAAAATTCATCAAATGGATGTAAAAACTGCTTTTCTAAATGAGGACCTAGAGGAAGAGATTTATATGGATCAACTCGAAGGCTTTGTAGAGCCTGGACAAGAAAGTAAGGTATGTACGCTAACTAAATCCCTATATGGCTTAAAACAAGCACCTAAGTTGTGGCATAAAAAATTTGATTCCTGCATGATTGAGAATGGCTATAAATCAAATGAATGTGATAAATGTATTTATTCTAAATCATGGAATAATTTATATGTTATTATTAGCCTCTATGTGGATGATATGTTGATTTTTGGTTCAAATATGCATGTTATAAATAAGACAATAAATATGCTTAAAAACCATTTTGATATGAAAGATCTTGGTAAGGCTAGTTTTATTTTGGGCATGAAAATTACAAAAATATGTGATGGAATATTTCTTGATCAATCACATTATGTCAAGAAAATATTGAGAAAATATATTTTTCATGATTACAAAAGTGTAGCTACTCCTTTTGATTCTAGTGTTCATTTATTTCCTATGAATAATTATGATGAGATTTTTAATCAAAAGGATTATGCTAGCATCATGATAGTTTGCATTATCCAGTGATGCGGATTGGAATACTTTGTCAGGTGATTCTCTCTCTACCACTGGTTATATTTTTACCTTAGGTAGTGGTACTATTTGTTAGAAATCTAAAAAGCAAACAATAATTGCTAATTCAACAATGGAAGCTGAATTAATAGCATTAGCTTCAGCTAGTGAAGAGGCAAATTAACTAAGAGATTTGTTATATGAAATTCCACTTTGGAAAAAGTCAATTCCACCCATATTAATTCATTGTGATAGCACTGCAGCAATTGGTAGAGTTAAAAACCGTTACTACAATGGTAAATCCAGACCTATAAGAAGAAAGCACAGTACCGTGCGATCTTATTTGAGTAGTGGCATCATAACTGTAGATTATATTAAATCTAAAGATAATTTTGCAGATCCATTTACCAAGGTCTTAGCAAAAGATAGAGTCTGGAATACATCGAGGGGGATGGGACTAAAGTCCATAGAATCATGAGCCATGTATGAGGATACCCAACCTAATGACCAGAGATCCTGAGAATTAGGTTCAATGGGAAAAACGAATCATATGATGGTTGTAAGAAATGCACTATTTATTTTTTCAATTATTTATTGTGTAAATAATTTTTAAATTGTTCATCCTTATGATGTAAGTGCATTTATCCTGTAATGTGGAGAGGTTGAGTAAAAACTCTTAATGAAATTTGTAGCTCGTATGAGTGGGGTGTTAGAATTACAAGAGCACCCTTGACAAAATGTCACCTATGTGAGTGTGGGGGTGGGGCCGCTTCCTATGAGATTTGGACTTAATCTCAAATACACTTATGAAACTAGGATCAACACATGGCCGTAAAGTGCTAGTTATAAAAGCTCATGTCAACACCTGGGTTGTTATGTGTAAGCAGTGATGCTTAATTTCCCTAAAACAGTCCTAGTTCAAGTCAGAGACTACTACAACTCTGGAGTTGAGATCGCTATTTTACTAAATGAAGGTTCAATGCAGAGCACACCTTCATGATGCATAGTGACCAGTCTTTGCCTGGTAATCTCTCTTTAACTAAAAAATTTAATATTAAAATTAGTGGGGGATTGTTGGAGAATTTTAATATTAAATAATTAAAATAAATAAATGTTATAATATAAATGTAAAGATGTGGGAGTGAATATGTAAGATGAGGAGTTAGTGAAAATGTTTAATCCCACATTGAAAAGGAGAGAGGCTATTTTATTCTTTTTAATTGTGGTGATTAATGGGCTAACGTGAATTGTCTCAGATATTGGGCTAGATACGTGCGCAATGAGGAGGTGAAGAGTGGTGGTATCAAAATTAGAAATGAATCAGTCTCTTGGTTCCTCTTACTTGACAGCCCATTCAACATAATTACCATATCCGTTGGTGAGTAAATGGCCCGAATTAATACTCCATTTTTACTATAGAAAATAAAGAGCCATTAACCCACTTAATGGACTATTCGTTTGGGCCTTTTCGTTCTTTAGAAACTCCTTATCTCACCATTAATTGTGTAACTCCAGTTAGTAATTTCACGAGGCCCATTGAGCCTATAAATAGACTTATGTAGACCCAATCCATGTTACTGAAAATATATACAACTATATAAACTAAAAAATAGAGAGGTTCTTGGCAAAGAAGGGTGTTCTTTCAGGTGGAGCTTTGGGCTTGAATATTTTGTGCAGAAGCTGTTCTAGCCATATAACATTTGTTGGGCTGTTGTATCCTGGGGGGACAAATCAGAGAAGGTCTGCACCGGTTACAAAGTTTAGCCAACCAAGGGCTTGAATCTTCTTAAAGAAAGCGAGTGCCGCGCCTCAATCCAAATAGTGTTGTGTAATCTTTCTCTTCAAATTAATAATATTTAGAAGTATTATTCAGTTTCTTTTTGTGTTATTTCCATTATTATTATATTTGCACCATCAGGACCTATTGATCACAAACCATGAGTATGTCTTAAAGTAGTTGGAATTGAGTATTTTTAAGTCCATTCAAGAACATATTAACGATTTCATCAAATAGTGTGAATATAACATATATGAAGCTCCTTATGCAATACATTTTCACAGAATGGTGATAATCAACTACGAGATTCTTCATATGAGCATGAAAAAATGGATTGGAGCAAAATAAAGCTATACTATCATACCAAATTAATTGAGGTTCTAGGAGAAAAATACAGAGATTCTTGGAAAAGTTGAAAGAGTAAAGAGAATTTAGTCACAACAGGGATAAGTTGGCAATATTCAACTTCAATTCTAGAACCAGATGTCTTGGCATGCTTTGTAGCACTCTATACAATAGAAAATAAGCTAAAATAGGTGCAATAGTTGCATGTGGAAAATCAATCAATCGGACACATGACATAATTAACATCGAAATATATGCCTTAAGGCAAAGAGGACTCAATTTAAAAAGAATACCACATAATATTAAAATTTCATCAAAACTAAGTCTTAGAAGTACCAAAATAAATCTTACTAACACCTTTAAATCTAAAACTAGCCTTTGAGCACTCGCTCACCTGCGTGCTCAAAGGTTCTTTTATTTTTTTGGGAAAATGTTAATAATATCCACACATTATAATTCGAGATTACTACATTTTTCAATTACAAAAATACCTAAGGATATGATGAGTGTTATGCATTTGTGGGTGAAATAAGTTTTTCATATAATAATTCTTCATACCCCTAAGTATTTTTATGATAGGAAAATATAGTAATCCCAAATTACAATGAATGAAAACTATTAACCTTTTCAAAAAATAAAAATAAAAAGGGAAGAGCTTATGACCACTCGCATGCTCAAAGGCAAGTTTTTTTTTTTGATTGATTTAGAGGCTATTATTCCGTAATTATCACTTGTATTTGTCAATTCTGTTAATGTTATAATCAATTTTCATTCATCATCATTCGAAATTACAAAATTTTCCAAAAGCAAATCTTACTTTATATAACTAACAACTACTTTTCATAAATTGTAAGAGAAATATGGAGATTATGGGACCCTTTATCTACAATCTATATGTATGTTTGCAAGCTGTTGCCAATCAGATTATTCAAGTAGGGTGTAGTGTGGTGTCTCCAAGAGAAAAATGACATTTTATCAGTTATGAATCTTATGATACCACTCTACAATCAATATTCACTCCCTTTATTAGCATTTTATCATTTATGATACCATCATTAAGAAATCAGTAGTTACCCTCTTGCCATTTTCTTCTCCTTTTCCTTAGCAAATCACAAATATTGAATTCCTTACATTATCAACCCCCTAAATGATCAAATAAAATTAAGACCTACTCAATTTCTTGCCTCAACACTATATAATAAAAATTAAACACCCAAAAGAAGAAACAAACACAAAAAAGAAGATAAAGAAGAAACTGAAAATCCAATAATACCCAAATAAAATCACATATTCAACAAAAAAAAAAAAAAAAACTTTGATTAAAAAGAAACATATAGAAAAAAAAAATTACCATGAAGTACTATGTATGGAGTGTGAAAGTGGGAAAGTCATGAAGACCAAGATGGCGATGGAGGCAATCATTGGTAAAAGAAAGGCCATGAAATTAATGGGTTTTTCTTAAAGAGAAGAGAAAAATAAGATCCAAGGGAATAAATTATAATGACTCTAGGAACCCCTAGGAGGCTAGTTTTTTTTTTTTTTTTGCCCGAGGATGGGTAAACTCTGTCAAGGGAGTTTGTGTTGGTAGAGAAAGAAGTTAGTTTTGAACATAGCAACCGAGGATCAAGCGTCGAGGATGGATATCACCTTAAAAAACTAAAGCTGAGGTCCATTTTGGTGGTCTGCCACACAGGAGAACACTCCAAAGAGTTCTGTTGGAGCGGATAAGTGTTGCAGAAACGTGTTGAAAGAGAAGGTCTTGAAATATCAAATGAGAAAGCTGTCACCACTGCATTGAATGCTGTGCAACTAACCCTCTGGCTGCATTAATGTGAAGGTGATATCTAAACAGTGGTTTTCAGCCTTACAGCTACTATGCAAAGACTTCTGGAAAAGGTGGATGAGACAGGTATCGACACCCACCACCTAGTTTGTGTTAGGATATGTGCTCTTAAATCCTATTGTATGATGCTATGTATGACATTATGTATGACTTAATGTTATGATTAATAAAGTTGTTTTATTATTATCTAAAATAATGGTAACATGAATATTTGGACATTATCGTATAGTCCATGAGATGCATAGTATGTGATTTAGTCACGGAAGATATAGATCACAAGTTCTTTGTAAACTCAGAATTATAGTTCGTAGTTGGTGATGAAATTGGGCATTTCATCTGCGAAGACTATAACATATCAATAAGATAATTTGTCTTGATCATGGAAGTGGAGACTTTTAGTTGATATGTTGGTATGTTTTAAGAGTTAAAACATATTGAACTAGACCACTGTAAGATTTATTATTCTCATAATAACTGTCAAATGAATAATAAATCTCACGATTTCTATTTGCATGAACTCTCATACATAATTTTTTATAAGAGAAAAAGAGACATCTTTGTAAAGTGGTGTGTATGTGTGAGTGAAGCCTCTCAATTATTCTCCTTTAGAAATTGATTGAGAGACTACACTTTTTGGGCGTAAAGTGGAATTTGAGTGAAGATTAAAAGTTTTCCCAAGTACTTCGAATCTTTTGTTTTGAATTTTACTGCACCAAGGTACGCAATTTCATTCTTAAATTCTGAAATTTACATAGTGCATGTTATCAATCATGAGTGAAATAGATCCTATTTTGTTGCTTCCGCTGTATGTTTTGTATAAGGTACAAAACCAAATTTTCCAACAGTTTGTACATGGAAGGCAAAGAGAAGGAGGAGGGGAGTATAAAAGGGAAGAGAGACCCAGAGAGCAGGGGATCAGAACAAGAGAGAAAGAAACACTATAGCAACCTAGAACTAAGTTTGTAACCAACTTGTGAATCAATACATTGAAACTAATCACCTCGGATTGAGCCGATGACGTTTTTCTTTGAATAAATCCATTCTGTCTTTATCCTTTTGGTTGCTTGGATCTATTATATTTGTTTTAAACCCATTAAAGCCCAATTTTTCCAACCTCCTCTTTACAAATTTATTGTTTTGGACTTTTTGGGTCTAGGTCTATCCATCTTGTGGACTAGGCTTCCAAATTGACCTTACAATTGGCGCCATCTATGGGGATTACTGGTGTGATAGTGAGTCTGACTATTAATCATGGTAGGTTCGGGTCCAAACTAGCTAGAATCGATGGGGTCTCAACGTGAAGACCACTTTCATGATCTTGAGCGCGAAAGGGACCGAGAGAGAAGTGTTCATACTACTCATACTAGTGAGAGTCATTCTTGGGGTGGTAGCCACCTCTCTTATAGGAAGAATGCCAAGACCATGCAGCTAAAGATCGATCACTTAAAGAGGAAGTTGCGCCACGAGCGGAGAAGACGAAGTCCCTTCATTTCTAACTTTTCTTTCGACGGCGAAGGGGACGATGATTATAGGTGTAGATCAAGGACACCTCCTAGCGAGTGTTTTTCGTATGATGAGGACTACCGTCATGAGCACAAGAACAGAGATTCATCCTCGAAAGGCCTAGGCAATGATGCCATGAGTAAGGAACTTAACCAAATCTCTAGATCACCTTTCACGCGTAGAATTGAGGGAGGAAGGCTTCCTCGGCGGTTCGCCCAGCCCACATTCACCATGTATAATGGCCGAACAGACCTTGTGGAACATGTTAGCCACTTTAACCAGAGAATGGCTGTACACTCCAAGAACGAGGCCTTGATGTGTAAGGTATTTTCGTCTAGCTTAGGGCTTGTGGCAATGAGATGGTTTGACGGTTTGGAAGCAGGTTCCATCATTCCTTTAAGGAACTCACTCGGGCGTTTGGATCCTGTTTTATCACATGTAGCAGGGTTTCTCGACCTTTAGATTCTTTGTTGTCCCTATCCATGAGGGAAGGAGAAACCTTAAAAACATATTCGGATAAGTACTGGGAGATGTTCAACGAGATAGATGGTGACTTTGACAACGTGGCCATCAGGACTTTCAAGGTCGGCCTACCTGCCAAGCATGGTAAGGAGGCCTTTGACTGAAAAACCTGTTACTAGTGTATGCCAGCTCATGGATCGAATTGATAAGTATAAAAGGGTTGAGGAGGATCAACAACAAGGTAAGGAGAAGGGTAAGGTTATCCCTCAGGAGAGGAGGGATTTCGGGTCGAACCGCTATAGCAATAATAGTCCACGAAGGGATTTTAACGAAAAATCTGGTCCTACTACTACTCAGGTTAACATTGTGTTCCGAGAGCTAGTGCATCAGGTCTTGGAGATGATTAAGAATGAGCCATACTTCAAATGGCCAAAAAAAATAAGTAGGGACTCAAGGCGCAATCAGATTCTTCATTGCCAGTATCACCAGGAGCTGGGGCATACCATCAAGGAATGTAGAACCTTGTGGAGTCATATAGAGCAGTTGATCCGAGATGGCAAACTGAAGCAATTTTTGTATCAGCCCAATGGGCAAGGAGACCAATCAAGGTTGGGAGAATTGGTTCTGGTCCTTCCGGGGTAATGACTGTAGCTCGACCACCAGCCAAGGACTCTAGCTTTGAGCTGAAGAGGGCTAGATTAGAGGTCCGACTAGCGTTGAGTTTTTCTGATGAGTAATAGAGGGGAACTATCCTACCACACAATGATGTTTTAGTGGTTACCTTCAGGATAGGAGGGTATGATGTGAGAAAAGTGATGGTAGACCAAGGCAGTGGTACGGAGATAATGTACTCTGATTTATACAGAGGTTTGAACTTAAAGCCCGAGGATCTGACAGCCTACGATTCACCTTTGGTAAGTTTCGATGGGAAGGTTGTCATACTAAAGGGTCAGATTAGGTTACCCGTGCAAGCTAGTTTAGAGGTGGTAGAAATGGATTTCATCGTGGTGGATGCATATACGACAATTATGGCCAAACCTTGGCTTCATGCCCGAGGGGCCGTTTCTTCAACTCTGCATTTGAAGGTAAAGTACCCATCAGGTGATCGAGTTGAGGAGCTTGTGGGGAGCCAGAACATGGGTAGGCAATGCCTTGTGGCAGCAATTATGCGTCAACCTGCATCTGAGTCCTCGGCCTCCGCTGAGGGGGCTTGTAGCAGTTAAAGCCTCCAGTGTTACATGACCATAGCCCAGCCGAGGATGCGAAATGTGAGAATTTAGAGAAATTTACTATAGGTGATTGTTGACACCCCATTTTGCAACCCGCATTTAACCTCACATGGAGGGTAAAAGGGTAATTTCACCTTGGAAATATGCACCTTGATTCTGGTCACTAGATCCTTAATCTCATTTCACCAAAATGATCTTGATGTTATAACGATCAAATCGACTGGTCATAAGCCCTAATCGGACCATCAGATTGAAAGTTATCATCAAATCAAGTTTTAATGGCCAAGATGCATTATCACAAATTGAGTCCGACTATATGTGATTATGAACAATTGATTCCAATTGGTTATAATTATAATCAATTTGAGATTAATGATGTGCCATAATTTGATTGGTTATGAATACATTTTATGGTGAGGTTGCATACACCTAATTAATTAGATAGATAAACATTAATTATTCAATGAGTAATTTGTGCAATTATCTTTTAATTAGGGTAAATTTGGAACTAATTAAGTCTGAAATGGGAGTGATTGGAGCCATTTAATGTTAATTGGGAGCTAATTTGGGACCTATTAATGTTAATTGTGCTGAAATCATTTTCTAACAAATAACCTTTGCTCATCATTTTGTTGATATCTCTCCAAGTATTTTGAATCTGTGAATGAGGTTAATTTTTCTAGAAACTAGACATCCGAGGCTTCAATTTGAGCATAAGAACGAGACAATTCCAATTAGAATTGAGTCAGATATGATTTTTCGAAGTTGGCTCTACGGGCTGTTACAACAGCTACAGAAAAACCGAATTTTGGCTTGCTCCTCACTCCCACCAATCTTTCCATTTAATGCACCAGATTTCCCCAAAGGCCAAAATGAGGTCTAGGTTCATGATTCTTTTTCAACCCTCATTAAATGGTTATCCATTCATATTTTCTCAACCACTACTGTATAAACCCCTCCTCTCTTTCATTCCAAAACACACAAAAAACCCCCTCTCTTCTCCTCTCCCGAGTTCTAGGAAGTTGAGTAGTCTTGTCATATCTTGGTCTTTTTGAGACTCAAGGTATTGAGTGAGACTTACTCTTCCTCTCCTAACTCTTCTTTTCCTCCACCTTTAGGACCTCTATCAAGAGTCTCCTTCTCCACCGTATGGATATTGCATGAAGGTATAATCCCTTTCCCTAACTTGTTTTTTGTGTTGCCATGATGAGTATTTAGGATTAAAGCATGATAGTAATTATTTAAATTCTCCTGAATATGTTTGAATGTTTCTAAATGTTCTTATGCGTTCTTCACATGTTCTTGAATACGTTTGAATGTTCTTAAATGTTCTTATGTGTTCTTCACATGTTCTTGGTTGCTCATCACATATTCATACATAAAAACTAGTTTTGATCTTAAATCCACATCAAAAATATGAAAAACATGTTTGTTTCATAATTCTTTCAAATCCTTGAATCTAGGATATCACCATACACACACATTCACTAGAATTTATTTTTCAATCCAAATGCAATGCTTAATAAATTGAATTAGGGTTCATCACATGCACACACATTATATTCAGCATGCAAATTGATTGACAAATTGGATGATGTGATATGAATGTTGGCCACCATAGTCTAAAAGACCAGTTTCACAGGGCAAGGCGGGTGCCTAACACCTTCCCACCTTGTAACATAGCCTCCGAGCTTAGATCAAGGGTTCATAGATCAAATGCTTATCCATGTAATTTTTTATTTTTAGATTATAACTAGGAAACAAAGCCATGTACTTTATCTTAGATTGTATCTAGGACCAAAGCCATGTAATGTCCTATGATCAATGTAAATTCAATTTCTAATAAATAAAATGAGGAATTTTTCAATTTTAGTTTTCTTATTTATTCCAATAATTAAATAAGTGGTAACTCCATTGTAAAACCCTTAATTTAAAGGGGAAAATATAACTAGTTGAACCTTCATTTTGAGAGGCAATAACACGACTCCACTCATTCATGTGGGTTTGGCCCAACATCCTATAAAACTGGGCGGGGGCGCGGTCTCTCACAGTGATGATCTAGAGAAGTTTTTTCAAGTTGGGGCTCAGCTACAGCCTCAGGAGAAGGAAAAGCTAGTAGGATTTCTCAAGAAGAATGTTGATGTGTTCGCCTGGAATGCTTACAAGGTTCCGGGGGTGGATCCGAGTTTCATTTGCCATCATTTGAACGTCAATCCGTCTGTTATCACTAGGAGGCAACCACCTTGGCGTTCATTAAAAGATCACTCTGGCCCTGTCAAAGATGAGGTGATGAAGCTTAAGCAAGCCAGGACTATCAAAGAGGTGTTTTACCCTGAATGGTTGGCTAATACTGTGGTTGTGAAGAAGAAGAATGAAACGTTGCGGGTATGTGTAGACTTTACAGATTTGAATAAGGCCTACCCAAAAGACCCTTTCCCCATGCCTTGGATCAACCAATTAGTAGATGCCACTGTAGGACACCCCTGGATGAGCTTTTTAGATGCTTTCCAAGGCTACCACCAGATACATTTGGCTTTAGAGGATCAAGAAAAGACAACTTTTGTCATTTCTATTGGGAACTACCACTACAAGATGATGCCTTTTGGTTTGAAAAATGCGGGGTCTACTTATCAGAGAATGATGATAAGGATATTTGAGCCATAACTGGGAAGAAACATTGAAATTTATATCAACGACATGGTGGTCAAGAGCAAGTTGGAGGCCGAGCACGTTAACGACCTCAGAAATATCTTCAAAATCCCGAGGAGACATAAGCTGCGACTTAATGCTTCCAAATGTTATTTTGGTGTTGGATCAGGGAAGTTTTTGGCCTACATGATCACGCACCGCGGAATTGAAGTCAATCCCGATCAAATTAAGGCAATCAATAATTTACAGCCACTTTGGAATCCCAAGGAGGTCTAGAGGCTAACAGGGATGACCGCTGCTTTAAACCGATTTATATCTCGATCAGCAAATAGGTATAGGCCTTTCTTCTAGTTATTGAATAAGTGGAAGGGATTTGAATGGACCGAGGAGTGTGTCTTGGCTTTCCAGCAGTTGAAAGAGTATCTTTCTCGACCATTTATCATGTCCAAGCTCGAGGTGGATGAGGTTTTATTTGCCTACATTGCAGTGACTGCCCATGCGGTGAGCTTGGTATTGATACGGGTTGATAGTGGTGTACAGAAGCCAGTTTATTATGTGAGCAAGTCACTACATGAGGCTGAGGTCTGGTATTTACCACTCGAGGAGGCTATTCTGGCCGTGGTGCATGCCACTCGTAAACTTCCCCATTATCTCTAGTCACACATAGTTGTTGTCCTAACCCAACTCCCACTCAAGTCTTTGCTTCGAAGCGCTGATTACATAGGAAGGATTTCAAAGTGGGGGACGATCCTAGGAGCTTTTGACATCAAGTACATGCCTTACACCTCTGTCAAGGGTTAGGTCCTTGCCGACCTCGTTGTTGAGTTTGCTGAAGCCCCGACAGAAGAAAAAATGGAGGAGCGAAACATGGATGAAAATTTAGTTGGTGTAATCTCCTTACAAGAACCTTTGTCTTGGAGGGTCTACGTTGGTGGTGCGGCAAACCACAAAGGATCTGGAGTGGGGCTAGTCTTGATGTCCCCTGAGAAGATCACAATTGAAAAATCCTTGAGATTAGGCTTCTTGGCCTCAAACAATGAAGCTGAGTATGAAGCTCTACTGGTTGGGATGACCATGGTACAAAGAATGGGTGGAAATGCAGTGGAAATATTCTCTAACTTAAGACTGGTGGTAGGTCAGGTTCGAGGAGAATTAGAAGCTAAAGATCATAGAATGCAGGAATATTTGAGCTAGGTTAGACATTTACAGTTTAGATTTGTGTCTTTTAATTTGTCACAAGTCTCTAGAAGCAGAAATACGCATGCGGACTCACTTGCAACATTGGCAACCTTCTCGGTACAGAGTTTACCTAGAGTGATCCTTGTGGAAGATCTAATTAAGCCTGTTGGGGAAGGAAGAGATGTGGTTTCTATCCATTAGATAAGGGTGGGTCCTAGCTGGATGGACTCTATTGTGCTATTCCTTAAAAAGGATATCTTGCTTGAGAATAAATCCGAGGCAGACAAGGTACGAAGGAAGGCTCCTCGGTTTTAGCTGTCCGAGATCAAAAATTATATAATAGATCCTTTTCTGGCCCATATCTTTTGTGTATACACCCCCTGAAGCAGTTGAGATACTTTTGGAGGAATTACATGAAGGGATTTATGGAAGCCACACGGGAGGAAGATCTTTATCTCATAGAGCCCTCATTCAAGGGTATTGGTGGCCTAACATGCAAAAGGAAGCACAAGAGTATGTGAAGAAATGCGATTAGTGCTAGAGATTTGCACCAAACATCCAACAACTAGGAGGAGTCCTTAATTCTCTGTCCAACCTTTGGCTTTTTGCTCAGTAGGGCTTGGATATTGTAGGTCCTTTCCCCAAGGTAGCAAGGAATAAGAAATATTTGTTGGTCGGTATGGATTATATCACCAAGTAGGTTAAAGTTGAACCGCTGGCAAATATCAGGGATGTAGACGCCAAGAAATTTGTTTGGAAGAATATTGTCACTCGGTTTGGAGTCCCCCAAACCCTTATCTAGGATAATGGACTTCAGTTTGATAGTAAGGCCTTTAGGAGATACTGCTGCGAGCTGGGAATAACTAGCAGATATTCCACTCTGGCTTATCCACGGGGGAATGGTCAAGCCGAAGCTGTAAATAAGGTTATAGTGAGTGGGCTCAAGAAAAGATTGGATGACGCGAAGGGAAGATGGGTAAAAGAGCTTCCATATGTCCTTTGGACTAACAGGACTATACCTTGTAAATCTATTGGGGAAACTATTTTTTCAATGATATATGGGACTGAAGCTGTTATTCCGTTGGAAACTGGATTCCCTACGCTGAGGACGAGCTCCTTCACTCCAAGTATCAATGATGATTTATTGGAGAAGAGTTTAGACTTAATTGAAGAAAGAAGAGAAAATGCCATGGTCTAATTGGCCTAATAACAACATAAGCTTAAGCAAGGATATGATGCCAACGTAAAGTTAAGGCCACTGGCACTTAGTGACTTGAGAACCCAGCCTGGGGAAAATTAGGGCCCAACTGGGAGGGACCGTATCATATCACATCAGTCGCGGGAATAGGTGCATATTGTCTAGAAGATCTAGAAGAAAAAGCTGTACCATGCCCCTGGAATGTAAATAACTTGAGAAGGTATTATTATTAATAAGAATGTACTTCACCATATCTGGGTTGGGTATATTACGTGTCATGTATTCTCTATTTAAGTATCAAATAGAATCTTGGTCATGCCTGGATCCTCGGACCATATACCTTGGAAAAATTATTATCTTTTTATCATTGTTCTAAGTGTTAAACAAAACCTTAGCTATGCCTGGCTCCTTGGACCACATGCTTTAGGTAAATTAATACTTCCTGATGTCTATTTAAGTATCAAACAGACCCTTGGTCATGCATGGATCCTCGGACCACATACCTTGGAAAAATTGATATCTTTTTATCATTGTTCTAAATGTTAAATAGAATCTTAGCTATGCCTGGCTCGTCGGACTGCATGCTTTGGGAAAATTAATACTCCATGATATCCATCTAAGAATCAAACAGACCCTTGGTCATGCCTGGATCCTCGAACCACATACGTTGGGAAAATTGATATCTTTTTATCATTGTTCTAAGTATTAAACAGAACCTTAGCTATGCTTGGCTTCTTGGACTACATGCTTTAGGTAAATTAATACTTCTTGACGTCTATTTAAGTATCAAACAGAACCTTGGTCATGCCTGGTTCCTCAGACCACATACCTTGGAAAAATTGACATCTTTCAATCATTTTTCTAAGTATCAAACAGATCCTTAAATGCACATGGCTCCTTGGACCTCACACAGTTAGTGATTTCATATTTAATTTTTTTTCTTGTTTAAGTGTCAAATTGAATTGGCCACGTTAAGTATAAAATACCACACCATAATGTCATGATTAAATTAATATCATCACTTAAAGTATTTGAAAGTATGTCCATAATTCGGTTTGAACGTTGAAACAAAAGAAAGCTGGTGGAATAGATGCTTCGCCATCATGGGTGTCTTTGAAGTTTAATTTGTTTATGAGTTCAATATGTTTAATATGTTTTGTTGTTGATTGTGTGAGGTGCAGCAAATATGTTGTCCTTTATGCTAGGGATCATAGGGAATCATGTCTTATCTTTGAAGTATTTAAATATTGGATAACGCAAAAATTGTGTTAACATCATTACAAATATTACGATTATAGAAGAAAAACTTGTACTTATCATTAATTTGAACCTCAGGAAGAGGCTGAGTTGATTACATAGGATCAAGCTAAGTTACAAGTACTAAAAAAAAAAAAAAAAAAAAAAACAACAAAAACAACAAAAAAGAAAAAGAACAACTCATTGTTTCATTTTTATTATAAGTTTTTCATTGGGAATCTTGGAGAGTTGAGTAGTTTCTACTCCCGAGGATGTTGTGTCTATACCCTTGGAGCTCTCCTTAACAGGGACAGGAAGAGTGGCCAAAACCAACTCCATATTTTGAGAACCTGTCCCTTCCTTGGAAGAGTCCTTGGGTACGTCCGAGGATTTGGTAGTCACGGCCGCGACTTCCTTGGTGACTTCTTTGGCTTTGTCCACTTGACTGGCCAGCTCTGCCGCTTCTTCGGGACTATTGGAAGGGAGAGGGTCCTTAGATGAGGCCTCTTCAATAGGGCTCGCAACGGTAGGGGCTGCCTCATCCGGAGAGGCTGAAGAGCCTGGCGCTCGGATTGTAAGGGGGTAGTAGATGTTCTATGGCCTCTTAAGTGCCGAGGAAGCCTCAACCCCAGTTCGGTTGAGAGCCTCACTCCACACTTGGGAGCAGTACACTCTACACACCCCCGAGACCTTGGCCCTGAGGGCTTTCTCGGTCTCGGCTACCCCCATTTCGTAGCCGTCTTGTTTGGCCTGGTCTTTGGCCTTCTCAGTCTCCTCTAGCTTCTTCTTTAGTTGCTTTATTTGCTCCCTGGCAGCGGTGAGCTTGTCCTCGGCTAGGAGGAGTTGCTTGTGCTGAGTCTCCGCTTGCCTCTTGGCATTGTCCATCGCTGTCTTAGCGCTCTTTCTGCCTAGTTCTAATTCGACGAGCTTGGCGTCAGTCTCTTTTGTTCTCTTCTCGACCACCTTGAAGGTCTCGACAACAGCAATTCTTCTGCTCTCCTTATCCTTCATTTGCTGATGGGAGGCATCCACCAACTTCTCTGCCTAAATGTGGTTGAACAGTTTGCAAGGTTAGTAACAATATATATATATATATATATATAAGAAAAAAAGACAAGTTGAACTTAAAATAGAGCTTACCATTGTGAGGTCCCTTTTTAGGCTTACAAACACTTCGTGTTTCTTTATGGTCCTTAGATTGACCATGTCTTTGGGCAGTAGCAGAGCTGGCTCCACAACATCTGCTACTTACCCGGCCTTCCCCTTTTGGAAGTCCTGGATCGAGGAGTTGGCAGGAAGGGGGGACCCATTAAGTACCAAGGGAGGGTTCCAATTTGGAACCTTGGTGCGTAGGTCTCGTCCCTTGTCCCCATGCGCGCCATCCCGCAAGGACTTTATTTGGCCGGTCTTGGTTATTTTAATCCTTTTTTGGGGCTCGGTCTCATTTGGGAGGCCACCTCGACCCTCTTCCATCACCTCATTTCCTTTTTGCTCTCTTTTTCTTTTCTTATCAGCCCCTTCTGGCTGTGGGTCATGAGGAGGGGGAAGAGGGGGGAATTTGGTTTGGGGGGCCACTTTTGGCACTTTTCCCCCAACTTGGGACTCCATCACCTCTAGCAAGCTGATCCTGGGCTTGCGTTGTATCCCCATGTCACCTTGTGTTTGGCTTAGTTGGACAGAAGGGGAGCGACTTGAGTCCTCAGCGGATATCTTTGGAGTTGGGAGGCGGTTAAAGACTTCAAATTCATCCTCGAATTCATAAATATTCACTATTTCTTCCTCCTCCTTAATGGTTGGTTGGGATGGTGTGGCTACCTCCTCGGCAACTCGTTGGAATGACATTTTTGCCTTGGGTATACCTTCAAAAATTGGGCTGGTGGAAAGAAATCCTTCTGGGACAGGGCCAGGGAGCAGGAAGCCCAGGGCTGCTACACTTATGCGGTGCAAGCGAGGGTCTCACGCCTTGATCACACACTTCGGTGCTTGGAAGGCAGTGGAGATAGGAGTGTAGTTTAAGAGCAGGTGGGCTACCCTTAGTTGGCCGTCTGAGTGCACATACTCCTCGGACTTTAGGATCATGTCCAAACTGTTTTGGTTCACAAGATTAAAGTTGGGGACGCTGGCGTTCTTATCTACAAAACCATTAAAGGTAAAAAACTCATTAGCAAAAAACAATTCAGGTCAGAAGAATTTTCAAGTACCACCAGAAACAAGAGATAAAGAATGGAAAGCAACTTAGAAATTATAAACCTGGACCTATAACCCCACCTGGTTACCCCTCTCTTGTTGGGCAATGAAGGCCATCGTGCCATTCCCCTGACATGATCAGGAAATCCTTGTTTAGGCCCTTATTGGACTCAGGAAGGCATTGGATAAGCCTAACCTCGGGGTACGTAGACTTTAAATAGTACCCCTGACCCTTGAGGTGGCGGAGATTGTAGATCCAGTTAACATCGTGATGGGTTAATCCTAAGCCCATTCTTTCGTTAAGGGCAACTACACAACCTAATATTCTAAACATATTAGGTGCACACTGGGTGGGGGCTAACTTAGGGGCGGTGAGGTAATCCCTAGTAATGGTGCCCATAGGGATTCTCATTCCTCCCTCTATGAAGGCAATCATTGGGACCACTACTTCTCCTTCTGCCTTAATATGTGCCATTCCCTCTCCTTACAATACCTAAGGCCCATTCTTGGAGGAATCCTATATTGAGTCCTAAAACTCTCCATTTTCTCCTCGGAATCTACTAAACTCTTAAATCTACCCATTTCTAGAAAAAGGGTTTGAAAAAACTAAGAGGATTAAAGGAAGAGAAGAGGGTAAAGGAAGGGAAAAATGCTGAAAAAGGACAAATGTATGGAAAAGCACAATATAAAGATTTGAAAAGACTTACAGAAATGGAGAGAGTGACCTCGGACAGGCTTTTTGTACTTGTAAGGGCACGAGTAAACTAGGTAGGTTGGCAGGTTCAATGTATGTATGCAAGAACGAAGTGAATGTTAAGATAAGATAACTGATTGATTTGAAAAGTATTTATACTAACGAAAGAATTAGGAGCAGGAAAATTCCCGCTCAGTACCCCACAAATCCTCAGCCGTCGATTTCTCATCATGCCATAGAACGTGGGGGACAGGAAGCCGTAGGAATTTAATGAAGACGTGCCTCGAATGCTGAAACATCAGAAGTGAGTCCTGAGTAATTAAAAAGAAGTTTTTACTAGCAGAAGCGGAGTGCAATGAGTTCAGGATAACTATAGGGATATTGAAATCCTCCTTTCTTCCCGAGGATCCAGAAAGAAGTATCTCGAGGGGCTATTGTAGGAGCATTGGGCCAGGAATTCCATATCCATGTACATGTTGGGCCTCGAGCTCAAGCCAAGGACTAAAATTTGCCCGAGGATGTGTAAACTCTGTCAAGGGAGTTTGTGTTGGTTGAGAAAGAAGTTAGTTTTGAACATAGCAACTGAGGATCAAGTGCCGTGGATGGATATCACCTCAGACAACCAAAGCCAAGGTCCATTTTGGTGGTCTGCCACATAGGAGAACACTCCAGAGGGTTCTGTTGGAGCGAATAAGTGTTGCAGAAACGTGTAGAAAGAGATGGCCTTGAAATATCAAAGGAGAAAGCTTCCACCATCGCATTGAATGCTGTGCAACTAACCCTTTGGCCGCATTAATGTGGAGGTGATATCTGAACAGTGATTTTCAACCTAACAGCTACTACGCAAAGACTTCTGGAAAAGGTGGATGAGACAAGTATCAGCACCCACCACCTAGTTTGTATGTGGAAGGCAAAGAGAAGGAGGGGAGTATAAAAGGGAAGAGAGACCAAGAGAGCAAGGGATCAGAACAAGATAGAAAGAAACACTGTAGCAACCTAGAATTAAGTTTGTAACCAACTTGTGAATCAATACACTGAAACTAGTCACCTCGGATTAAGCCGAGGACATTTTTCTTTGAATAAATCTATTCTGTCTTTATCCTTTTGGTTGCTTGGATCAATTATATTTGTTATCAACCCATTAAGGCCTAGTTTTTCCAATCTACTTTCTACAAATTCATTGTTTTGGACTTTTTGGACCTAGGTCTATCTATCTTGTGGACTAAGCATCCAAATTGTGACCTTACAATAACTTATTATATAATTTATATTTATAAGCTATATCAATTGAATAAAAAAATATTAAATAAATGAGATCAGCAACACACTTAAGAGTAGGGCTGGGGCCTGGGAGTAAGTGTGAAACTAAGAAAAATAATACTCTAGTAATAAAATTTTGCTTTTGTAGTGTATGGTTTTTTAAATATGCACACTGTCACTCTCTTGGAATTGGAGTAAACAATAAAAGATTTCTTGGACTTGGAAATGTGTAGAGCACTTATCAAAATACTTGATTGGACATAGAGAAAAACTAAGAAAACATAAATACAAATCCGACATAAATAAAAACTAAGGATTATGTTCAAACTTATTTCAATTGGGTTTAACAAAAAATTTTAAGTTAAGGTGTTCAAATTTTTATTGTAGGGGTAAAAAAAATTATATATAATTTTTTTTTTTTTGGGACCAGGTCAGGGGGTTCATTTGAACCCCCTGGGTTGGTCTTGGAGCCGCCCCTGCCTCACCAAACTTTGCATTCATGTAAAGTTATTATAATTAATAATCATGTTTTAATTAGGATTAAATCATGTATTAATTATCTTAATAAACTAATTATACATATAATCAATATCAATATATTTATAGGGATTTTGTTAATCAATTCTCTTATCACAGTTATTAAGATCATAGTTACAAAACCCATAAAACTAGTAACCCATCACTTAGACTAGTCCTGATATTTAATTGGATCGTTTTGCATATGACCCCATAAAACTCGGTCAAACCTAGTGGGTTTGAGGCAAACTGTGTAACCTAGTTGGGCGTGTATGATCTAGTTGGGTTTGTGAGTTTTGTAAAATTACATCTACAGTTTTACTTTATTACTTCTTTTTTTGTTTAATGTGAGATAACATGGTAATTTAAAGAGAAATAAACCTTTATAAAAATAAGCACTACTCTTTGTTATTTGCATTTGCAATATCGTGTTCATGTCTAGAACCCTCATTCCATCAAAAGATTATGATGTTATTTTTATTTTATCACTTTTCAATTTTCCACCTATTCGATTATGCATCAATTTTTAGCTTCTGACTACACTTTCCATTTTCAGCCTAGCCCGTAGGTACACATATCAATCTTTGTTTAAGTTTTACAACTTTAAGCTTTTAGGAATTAAAGGGCTTTAAGCTTCTTTTTATTTTATTATTTTTTTTCTAATGCTTGTTTAATGCTATGTATTTGTTCAAAGAAGAATACATACTGATTGCATTTGGATACTTTGTCAAGTCTGGCATCCGGACTCTTGTCTACAGGTATTAAAAGAAGATTTTCATTGAGAAATTTTCATTTCACTTCACTCCTTATTTTGTAAGAAGAATTTTGGTTATACTTTACATAATTTCAATGAAATGCGGCAGTGGAGATTTAGATGGAAGTATCCCATTTATTTGAACTCGGACATTGATAGATGGATTGGCAAAGGATATGGGACTGAGTGTAACTGTGGATTGACAAAGGATTTGGGATTGAGTTTAACTGTACCTTACAGGCCTTTGAGGGAAAACAGGTCAATTTTCTTATCAAGTTCCCATATATAACCTTATGCTTATTATTTTGTTTTTCCAGGTTGGTGGGTGGACACAAGTTAATGGATGACATTCTAGTCTTTGTTCTTGTAAGAGGAGGTGGACACCAAACTCCTGCTACCCAACCAGAGAGATCACTCTCAATGTTGAAGGCATTTCTTGAAGTGAAACCGTCACCAGACTCATGAATTGATGAAGATCATTGATAAATAGTTTGTTCAAATGTTTGTTCGTTTAGATCCCTTAAACTAGATTGTTTAACCTAATTAATTAACCAATTTGATTATTAGGTTTATTGTTCAGATCTAGGTTAAACAATAATAAATCATATCATGCAAAGTAGCGGAACATAAATAACACCACGATATGATGACCCAGGAAAACCGATGAAAAGAACTGTTTCAAGGTAAAAACCTAGGGAGGATTTGACTTAACTATCCTCAAGATAAAGTAAATCCACTATAAGAGAATCGAAGTTTTTACAAAAGATTTAACCCTAAATCTAATGCTACCTTATGTAGTAACTAACTAACATGACCACCTACAAGCTCCGAATCTATGGAATCCTTCTCTTCTCGGATTTACACCAACACAAGCAGCCTTGCTTGTGACTTTAGGATCCCACTCAAGAGTTTCAGATCACCATCAGTAATGATCTTAATGCAACAACTATGTTCTACCAACTCTTGATTGAAGGTCTTGTTCCAGTAGATTCTTGTGTAATTAGAAGGTACAAAACCTCTTAGATCTCATAAAGAGTAACACACAAGTCTTCCAAAAGTCTGAAAAATATAGCTAGGGTTTCCTTTTTATATGTGGAGAAGTTGGAATGAAACCCTAAATGTTTTCTTGGACTTGGGCTTGATTTAAAAATCTGCAGAAATTCTATTCCTGTGATTTTCGATCAGTTGAGCAAGGCAGAAACTTCCTTTTTTTTTTTTTTTTTCCAGTCAGCTGGACTTGAACCTTGAAACAAAGACTTCTAAGCATTGCCTAACACTTAGACTAGACATGTTTTGTTCTCAGTTTGCCAATACAATAAAAATATGATTCTAAAAATTTACACCTAAATCTTTAGAACCTAACAATCTCCCCCTTTGGCAATCCATGACAAAACACACATAAAATGTAATACTAAAATTAAATACCAGCCCAGTTACAGGATATTTTCCTAATACAATTCTTACACAATTGCTAACTATTAGTTGCTAGAATAGACAACAGCTGTTGGAAGAATTAACCTGTAAATTCTAGAAACATTGAAAACAAACCATAACCGCATGTGTGGAAAATATAGTGCCATAATCAAAGAAAAAGTGAACTTTAATTCACAAAACATATAAAGAGATAGTAATCACATCAATAATGAATAACCTCATCATCAATAATTATCATAATCAAAAAGCACATCAATGTTTGTGAATCAAGTACATAAACATATAAACAAATATAAACAACAAAACCAAAGAAAATACATCAAACTCCCCCTAAAATACAAAACTCTACTCCCCCTAAGTACAAAACGTCCTAAAATCTACTCCCCCTTTTTGTTATGAATTGCCAAAGGCAACATCAGTCATCAGAGGGTGGAGGAGGTGGAAACGCATTCCTATACTCAGCAAAATCTGCTCTCAAGGAAGCAACCACTGCCAACAACTCATCTAGAAGCTGTCCATGAGCCATCTGAGTAGTCGTGAAAGACTCCATCATGGCACGGAGTGAGAGAGGAGGGGCAACAATAGGGTCTACATCATCAGCACCACCAGAAGGATCCATAGTTGCAGTCGGATCAACAAACGTCTCCTCAGCAGTAGGCATAGTACCAGAGGCAAGAGCTGTAGTAAAAGCTTCTCCTCATGATCTCTTTGACGTCTTAGTGCTTGGTTCAGCACTCTTCATCTGTGCCTATCGCTGTCTAAGAAAGGTGGCTCCAATGGGGGCAGTGATGTAAACTAACTGAGATAACCCTAAAAACCTCAAAATCCTATAAATGTACATTGGAAAGAACAATTTCTAACCTTTACTATTACTCCTAGAAATATCAACAATGATTTGGAAAAAAAAGGAAGGAAAACACATAGAACCATTAGTAACAAGAGCATATAGAAAGCACATCTATCTATGGGAATGGAATGAACATGAGATATAGCATAGATGTTATGAAAGGAAATCCTCAAATATAAAGAATTAATCTCAGTAAATTAACAAGAATTGATTCCTGGTTCAATGCCCCAAGAAACAGGTCTACCACAAAGAAGTGACATAGTGTCATCAACAGAAGGAAACTCAGTGTATGGGTATGTGGGTTTACGAACTAAAGGCACCCCTAAAGCTTCAAAACTAGTTTGTTTAGTGATGGTAAACTCTTGACCACAGATCTAGGAAGTCAAGTAGTGACCACCTAGGACTTCAGAATAAATAGAGTGGTTAGAGTAAAACTCTCTAATTAAAGCTACAGGAGGAGGATCAGACACCTCACACAAAGACACCTAGTTCCTAGACACAAAGTTTCAATGTACGGAGGGATCCAACTCACTCAAAACAATTTCCCTTTCACCCCATATGTACCTATATTTAGTCAAGGTCTCATAAATCTCCTCACATTTGGCAAACAAAATCCTATCTCTATCCACCAAGGTTGAACCAGAAGAGGATGACCCAGGGTTCCTATTTACTCTAGTCTTAAATTTCCTACCAACCTTAGGAGCCATGAATAAAGAAAAAAACAAAAAGAACACAACAAAATCAAAGGCAGACTACATTTAGAAAGGTTAAAGACAAGATAACATGCAATTTTGAAAAACTAGATGATGCATCATATTAGAATTCATATTATGCATGCTCTAATGCTCTAAAATAGTCTAAATTAATCACAATGTTGAAAATTTACTAAGAAAATTAAGAATTTTTGAAAATCCCCAATTTTGAACAACTTAATTTAAAAAAAAAAAAAAAAAACTTCATTTTGATCAATTGAACAACATAACAAGCATAAATCATGTTATAATCACTCAATCTATCAATAACACAAGTCAATTTTAACCAATTTTACCCAATTTCACAAAATCCCCAAATCTCTTAAGAACTTAAGAGCCCTAATTTCAAAAATTTTAGAAACCACGAAAATTTTGAAATTAAAGCATGGGAATCATGTTTAAATGATGCATGATGAAAAACCCATGATTCAGTTTTGATCAAAAATCCCAAAAACATCAAAAATTCTAAATTTTAAAAGTGTGAAAATCCCTAAGAAAAATGCATGAAATCATGTGATTTGATGAAAAAAAAGGGAAAAAGTGTCTTACCTTAGAGTTTTGAAGAAAACCTTTGAATCCTTGACCAAGAAAACGACAAAAAACAAAAAAAATTGTGAAAAGGAATTGAGAGAGGAATTGGAGAGAAAGACAAAGAACAGTTTTAAAAAGTTTGATCTGATACCTATGTGTTTAAAAAAAAAGGAAATCCGATCGGTTGAGAGGAATTGGGAAGGAATCGAAATGTACATGGAAATAGGCTCGACTGATCAAAAGGAATCGGGAAGGAATCGAGCAAGCCTGAGACTTTAAGTTGAAAACTGAATTTTCCTCTTCCCTTTTTGATTAGTTGAAAAATAGACTCGATCGGTCAAATCCTAGAGAAACAGAAATTTTGAAAAATCTGGAAAACTTTTTCTGCAGAATCATTTGAAAATCTTTTTTTATGATATAAGATGTATGTTCATGATTTCAAATATTTTACAAAATCAAAATTTTTTTAAAAAAAACTTTAACAAATTTCTCCAATCTTTTCTTTCTTTACTCCCCCAAAATGCATTAAACACATCAAGAAGCTAAATTTTGGAAGGCCACAAAACTTAACACACAATCATATGTATAAAGTTTAACAAAGATTTGCTTGTGGTGTATGCAACTAGTAAGTGTATGAGATACTCACAAGGTGATATATAGATAGAAAATAAGCACAATTTCTACATTAAACACATCTTTTTCTTTGAAGCATGATAATATCTTAATTTTGCATATTTATATCGTTATTAGAAAGTATTATCATGCTTATTTTGAGTTAATTCATGCATTTTATAGTTGATTTTGGAATAATATTGAATAATCAATTTTGTGCTTAATTGAATTTTAATGCATGAATTTGTCTTCTGTAGGATAATGAAATTAAATAAGTGGATTTGTGCAAAGAAAAAAGCTAATGGACTTTACTTTTACAAGGGCCATGATAAAGTCAAAGAAGGCCAACCCAATTAAATTCGAGTCCAATTGGAGCAAGGAATCGAATGAAATTTGCACCAAATCCAAGTCCAATTCAGGATAGGATTCCAGTCTGTGCACTAGTTAGTATTTGGAGAATAAATTTAATCTCAGATGTCCAATTGAGATGATTCAAGTTGGCTGGAAAGCTAACTTAAAGGGCTATAACTTTTTTATTTAGAAAAAGTCCGAATTCGGAAGTTAAATGGACCAAAAATGTCAGTTAAGTGAAGCTTAAAAACCTGGGATTTTCTCCAAACAGGAATTCAACTTGTAATAGGATTCCTTGACCTATTTTAAGGCTCTTTAGGGCAAAATTTAGGAGGAGAGCTGTCGTAGAAAATAATTTAGGTTTTCTTAAAATTTCTTTACAGCTTTTAGAGTTTTATTTGTGTTATGGCTTGCTAGAAGCCTTGCTAAGGCAAGGGGTGAAACCCAACCGTTTATTATTACATTCTTAACAATTATTTATTGGTTTTAATGCTTATGTTTTTATGTTTTTAATTGTTTTATTCATCTAGAAAAGTGTTTAGTTCTATATAATTCTTTGATTTATCATAGACTTCGGGCATGTTAAATGCTTAGTATTCTCCGCGAACTAATTCACTAGTTTTGTTTTGCCTAAAATCAATAAATTTCATAAAACTACCTTAGACAATTGATTCTTGAGTTCTTATAGTTAAATAATCCGACTAAGATCATCCTTCGTATGAATTTTAGTTAAGTTATAAAATAAATATTGTTAAGACTACCAATAGATGTGTTGTGAGTGGATCCCTAAACCTTAGCGCCTTAATATATTGTTATTTTCTCTCAATTTAAATTAACTTTACTAAACCATCAAAAATCTCTTCAATTAAACTTTATCATTTTAGTTTTATTCTCTTGTGGTTTGCTAATCAATTCCCTTTTTCCTGTGGATTCGACTTTGAAGTTACCGAGTTATTGCTTCACGACAATCCTATTCTTGGGAGCATTATTTAAGTCACAGCAAAGCATATTTTTCTTTGTTTTTCATATTGCTTTTTGCTTCTTTTATCTATTGTACAGTAACAACTTAAGTATTTTACTGTGCAAGTGCTACACCTTACCGAGCAAGGCTTTTATGATTTGCACACAAGTGTTCATGATTGGTGAGTAATAGTAGTAAGATGGTTATTTATGCCTTTCTACTAGTATTTTTAGTCCTTACGATAAAAAAATGTGACTTCAAAATCAAGGGCATGTGTTTAAAAACCATAAACAACTCACACAATTTAAGCACTACATAGCACAAACAAGCAAAGTGAAAAAAAATAAACCTCATCAAAGCTAAACAAGGTACACAATCATGAAATATAAATTTCATAGGCCAACCTCAATTACACATCTTGAAGAGGTATAATACAAAAACTCTTTCTTTTTTTTCTATTTTTAATTTTTTCTTATAAAAGAAAACTGAAAAATAACAAAATCAAACCTAGAATGCAATGTATGAATCTCATGTAAATGAAAATCCTAAAGAAATACAAGTTTGGTTATAAGAGATAGAAAGAATTAACATAAGGACCATGTCAGACTGACTCATTGAGGTTGAGTCTTTTGCATCCAGACTCTTTTAGATGCAAACTTGGAGGTGGGATTTCTATTTGAATTGGCCCTAATTTCAACTCCAATATTGGTATAAAGGTTAAGAACCTTTACCAGCTCCTAGATAAGTGTCATAGGATTTTGTGCTTTTAACATAAGCACTTTTTGTTTGGATATTTGCTTTAAAGCTTGCAACTTAAAGCAATTTGGCCTAGTATGTCTAGCTCCACCACAAAAGTGACAAAACCACTGAGGTTTGTGTTTTTTCTTGCTTCTAGATTGATTGGGATTCTTAGGTTTAGACTCACTCAAATCTACCCTAGTTCTTCTAGAAGCTGGAATTTCTTCCTTATGTACCTTAACTTCAGAAACAGATGGATGAACAACAGAAATAGATGATGCTGGTACAAATTTGGGAGGATCAACAACCGAAGAAGATCCAATCTCAATAAACCCTAGACCTGTCTTATCAAAAATAGATTTTTGAACATTTAATATGTCATCCAATTTAGAAGTAGAAGTTCTATCTATTTGTTCTCTAGCAATAGATAATTCTAGTTCTAAACTTTTAACTTTTTCAAGCAAGGTCATGTTCTCAATCTTAACAGAATTCAAGAATTCATTGGCATCGAAGAAATTTAAAAGCAAAATTTTCTTTTCTTGTTCCAAAGTGTTTATCCTTTTCAACCTTAACTCAACACTTATAGCATCTTTAGCTGCAATCTTGCATAGCTTGTTATAAGCTTCTTGCAAGTCAGCATTCCTAAAGAGTTCTCCATTAGAAGGGTTCTCATTAGTAGTCTCAAATGCTTCTTGATCACTTTCAGACTCATGATCAGAAACTTCATCATCACTCAGAGTAACAGCCATAGCTTTTACCTTTGGATCTCAAGAATGTTGGACACTCAGATTTTAGATGACCATAAGCCTAACAACCATAGCACTGTCGTCCTAAAGAACTATTTGAAGATTGACATACTTTATCTTTTGATTTTTTAGAATTGTTGTTTTTGGCAGTGTCATTCTTCTTCAAATTCTTAGTATCAACATTGTTTCTATTTCTTGCTCTCCTATTATTATTTCTCAAAAAAGTTCTAAAATTTTTGGCAAGATAAGCAATCTCAGTGGATGAGATTTCATCATTAAATCCATAATCATCAACATCATCAACATATTTCAAGGCCATAGATTTGGATTTATTAGTTTTTGGTAAGACAGATTCATAGGACTAAAGAGATCCTACAAGTTCATTTACAGAAATAGAGTCAACATCTTTACTTTCAATTATGGCAATCACTTTAGGTCTAAAATCCTCATTTAATGATCTAAAAATTTTCCTCATAATTTTAGGTTGATCATAAACTTCACCCAAATTAAAAGCAGAATTGACAATATCATTCAACTTAGCGTAAAATCCATCAAAAGATTCATCATTAGATATTCTAATACTTTCAAATCTAGAAGTTAACTACTACAATTTATTGATTTTTACTGCTTTAGTGCCTTCATACACTGTTTGTAAGATGTTCCATGTAGTGTGAGCAATCTCCACATTTGAGATCCTCTTTAATTCTTCCATGGAAACAGCATTGAATATTGCATTCATAGCCTTACTGTTAAAGCTTGCTGCTTCCTTTTGGGCAGTGGTCCATTCACCAATAGCAGTGGTTGGTCTTTCCCAACCGTTTTCAACAAACAAACATTATCTCTCATAAATACATTTCAAGAAGGCTTTCATCCTGATCTTCCAATAAGTATAGTTATTCCCATCAAAGTGTGGGGGGATCACAAGAGAGTGACCGTGTTCCATGATAGCAGGGCTTAAGGATCAACTCTATATTAAGAAACCTATAAACAAGAGCTAATCCGATCTGATACCACTTGTTTGTTCACCCTTAAACTAGATTATTTAACTTAATTAATTAACCAAGTTGATTATTAGGTTTATTATTCAGATCTAGGTTAAACAATGATAAATCATATAATGCAAAGTAGCGGAAAATAAATAACACCACGATATGATGACCCAGAAAAATCGATGAAATGAACTATTTCAAGGTAAACATCTAGTGAGGATTTGACCTAGCTATCCTCAAGGTAAAATAAATCCACTATAAGTGAATCGAAGTTTTTACAAAAGATTTAACGTTAAATCTAATGCTACCTCATGTAGTAACTTACTGACACGACCACGTGCAAGCTCCAAATCCACGAACTCCTTCTCTTCTCGGATTTACACCAATACAAGCAGCCTTGCTTGTGACTTTGAGATCCCACTCAAAAGTTTCAGATCACCATCAATAATGATCTTGATGCAGCAACTATGTTCTACTAACTCTTGATTGTAGATCTTACTTTGATAGATTCTTGTGTATTTAGAAGGTACAAAACCTCTCAGATCTCACAAAGAGTAACACACAAGTCTTCCAAAAGTTTGAAAAACGTAGCTAGGGTTTCCCTTTTATATGTGGAGAAGTTGGAATGAAACCCTAAATGTTTTCGTGGGCTTGGACTTGATTTAAAAATCTGTAGAAATTCTGTTCCTGGGATTTTCGATCGGTCGAGCCTAATTTCTCAATCGGTTGAGCAAGGTAGAAACTTTCTTCCTTTTTCTGCAGTCAGCTGGACTTGAACCTTAAAACAAACACTTTTAAGCATTGCCTAATACCTAGACTAGACATGTTTTGTTCTCGGTTTGCCAACACATTAAAAATATAATTCTAAATATTTAGACCTAAATCTTTAGAACCTAACACAATCTTCAATTGAAATGCTAAAGCTACCTAGCTAGCATGTACTAATGTGCCATGCAATTTTCATAATGAAGTAGAATGAAACCATATTATTCAAATAATAAAGTAATATATACTAGTTTTATTATTTTGAAATTCTTTTTTTGATCTCGTGATCGACTTGGAAACATTGCATCTAAAAGTTTCAGGGCTTTATTATTTTACTAGCCACACGAAAAGACTTGAACGTGTTTTCAAAGAGAAAACTGGAGCTCTTTGTGAAAAAACCTCTTTCTTGATCCTCCAAGTCGGAGCTTCACTATATAATAGATGCAGTACAAGTTTGATTATAGATCTTCCAAACCTATACCCATTGAGCTTCTACTAGTATCTGACTTCACTGAGTCCTTTCTTCTACAAAGTCTTGTCGATTGAAATACCAACCGCTAGTCAGCAAGTGAAACTTGGACTTGAACTGGGCTCTCCAAAGATTCCCAATATCAATCAGTTCACTAGCACTCTATTGTGTAGGTGATGATGGTAAAACTCCTCACAAGATGCAGGAACGGTGAGAGAGAGAGAAGAGAAAAACTATAGGTTCACACTATGTATAAGTTTTTTTTTTTTTTTTTTTTTTTTTTGAGGTGGTATGTATAGGTTTTCTCTATCTATAAATGAGCACAATAAGTTGAATAAAATCTCACTTCATATCTCTTTTAAGGTTTCTCAAATTTTTGGAGTCGTAGAGAATAGAGAGGTTGGGTGTATGTGTTAGCAAGGGCGGCCTAACATAATTTGGGGTTTAAGGCGAAAAATTTATGTGGGCCTTTTATATGTAAATATTAATTAAATAAATGATTTAATACATGTTTTTTTGAAACAATGATTTAATACATGTTCATTTGCCACATTAAATACATAATTTGATGAATAATACTAACTAAACTAATTTTAATTTTATAAAGAGAATTGAATATCATAATTCAACAACCTAATTAATGAATATTTAAATTACTATTTTGTGATCAGTGACATATTAAATTGTAAAATTTGTAATAACTTTAGCTTCACTATTAAAATAAGTGCACAATCATATATACATACATATATATATATATATATATATATAATTTTATAAAATTTTGAGCCTTTTATAATGAGAACGGGGCCTTTTTCCTTAGTGCTATTTATTATTATTATTATTATTATTATTATTTTTGGTGGGGGCTTTAGGCCTAGGCTTGGGCAGCCTTGTGTGTGAGCTAATTGAAGATAGGATCAAATAACTAGAATCTAGATGCAAAGTCGCGAAATGCTTGCTACACAAATTGAAAAAGCTTTCTCCTTTGGAAACACATGGTAGCATTGCGGCCAGCACATGACGCAGACAACAAGTCACGACACCACTTTCTGAGCAGCTTTGACCAGTATTTGACCAAGCTTAATATGCTGAATCCCCCAAAACAAAAAATCATAATTATGGGAGTGCAGCGAACTCTCAAAAAGGGACCCGACCTGGCCCAACCCACCGAATTGGGTTGGTGGGTTGGGTTAGGTCATGAAATTTTTTTTATAGTGGGTCGGGTTAGATTCAGGTCATGAGATTTATAAATCCGCCTAATCCGATCCGATCCGCCCATCTATATTTAATATATTTTTAAAATTTAAAAAATATATTACATAATTTTGTTATTTACTTTTTTTGTCCCTCTTCCTAAATAAAGCCCAATCCCTAAGATCTTCTCATATAGTTTGTGTTTGTTTGGTGTTATGCTCTTAATTATTTGGTTATAAAATTTACTCTTATTTGTGTTGGTGTTGTTTTAATGCTCAATTTAATGATAATAATAATAGTAATTAAACAAAAAACTGTCAAACCCATGGGTCTAACCTGACCCAACTGGATTCACGTGGGTTGAGTTTGGTGGGGTTGGGTCCCTATGATGAGTTGGGTTAGGTTGAATTTTTTTTTTTTTTTAACTCAGCATGGTGGATTGGGTTGAAAAAACTTCTCAACCTGACCCATGCACACTCCAAATCATAATATTGAGAATTATATGCAAATTTGACATGGAAAAAATCTGTCTGGAGAAAAAAATTGGTTCCGTTCATAATTTAAAGCATTTGTGAGTTGGTCGGTTCTTAGGAGGTTAGGACATAATAACGAAAGACAATGAGGATAAGAAATGACCGAATTGAAAAAAAAAAAAAAAAAAAAAAAAAAAAAAAAAAAAAAAAAAAAAAAAAAAAAAAAAAAAAAAAAAAAAAAACCTTCCTTTTATTTTTATTTTGGTGATATCAATTGTGCTATAGCACTGCCCCATTAAAGCAACTAACATATTCACCTAAACATGCATTGTGCGCTAAGAGGCACAAACCTTGAGAAAAATTTAAAATTTTAGTTTTGGAAGGCAACACAGAATTTCGTTAGGGCAACAGCCAGGAGGCGGGCGGAGCCCCAAGGATGTGAACATGATCATCACCAGGAATGCAAGAACAAGCTTGTGAAAAAATTAAAAGCGTTGCTGCTCCATACTTGGTGAATTGTTAGACTTTTTTTTGTGAACTCTCTCTCTCTCTCTCTCTCTCTCTCTCTCTCTCTCTCTATATATATATATATATATATATATGAATTGAAGGTAAGAACCTCATGTGGGAGAATGTGGATTCTTAATGTGGATTGCTCCTTAGATGTCTTTTTATTAAACTTTCCACCTCACTAAACTTTGCCTTTATGTGAAATTATTACTAATTAATAGTCATGTTTTAATTAGAATTATAACATGTATTAATTATCTTATTATACTAATTATACACACATATTATTTACACTAACTTGTAATCTCATGCATATGTATGGATATACTTAAAAGATATACATTAAGATGCATAATATAATTCCAACATATATAATTTAAATATTGTTCATAGTCATTCTTAAATATATATTTTTTAACTCTTTAAAAAGTATTGAAAGAATATATAAGTAGAAAATGTAAATTGTCTTTTTTTTTTTTAATTTCTTTTTTTTTAATAATTCAAAACTCTTTGGTTTTTGTTGGCAATAATTCATTTGGATGGATATTTTTGATGTGATCCCACATTTGACTCAAAAATTAAGAAATAAAACTCTTTTTAAAAATAAATAATTTAGGACACACACACACACATATATATATAATCTAATTGGATTTTCTCTAAGTTTTATCTATTAAAAAAAAAAATATATATATATATATATCTTTTTATTAATCCTTCCACCTCACCAAACTCTTTGTAGAATCTAATTGGATTTTCTCTAAGTTTTATCTATTAATATATATATATATATATATCTTTTTATTAATCCTTCCACCTCACCAAACTTTGCATTCATGTGAAATTATTACTAATTAATAGTCATGTTTTAATTAAGATTAAACCATATATTAATTGTGTTAATAGTGTTAATATACTAATTATACAAACATGTATTATTATTATGTGGGTTCTTAATGTGGAGCACTACTTAGATGTTTTTTCATTAAACCTTCCACCTCACCAAACTTTGCATTCATGTGAAATTATTACAAATTAGTAGTCATGTTTTAATTAGGATTAAAGCTTGTATTGATTATCTTAATATATTAATTATAAACACGCGCACACATACACACACACACACACACACACACACACACACACACACACACTATTTATACATGGGTGTTAGGGTCATATTTTATGTAATTGGCTAATCCTTTAACAAAATGCACTTTACTTGTAATTGATTAGATCTAAGATGGGTTTAATACATAAAAAAATATTTTGTTCATGCATATTAAATGTTCATATTAAAGTCATGAAGATTGATCCAAGAAACAACTGAAGAAAAACTATTCATTAAGTCTTGACAAATTGCTCGATAGGTGCTGCTATTGAAACTTAATGTGAAACTCAACGGATAGCTTGACAGCAGCTCGATCTATCGAGAACTACATTTTTCAGTTTTTCAGATCTAAAATTCGGCCCAAGCTTAAGTATTTGTTTAGGGTTTCTTTTCTCACAAGCCTAGACATATATAAGGCTTATTTTAAAAGCTATCAACATATGAATACAAAGACCAAGAGATTTATTTTTCTCTGTGAGAAGCTACTGCATTTGTATGCCATAAGGTTTTGTAACCAAGTGCTTCCTGATCTTCATTGTTGATGAAGTGAAGAACTTTGCAGCCAACAACATTATTCAAAGTTGCTGGAGTTAGTCACGTATTGAGACCCATGCAAAGGGTTAGTCATAGATTGAAGATTTGTGCATCAAAGGAAAGAAGACTACTACATGATTAAGTTCAACTATGTATTGAAGTAAATGTTCAACTGTAGGTTATTATTTTGGGATAGGCCAGGGTAGCTGGTAAGATTCCTTATACTTGTAATTGCTTGATTGTTGATTAGTGGATTCTTAGGAGTGGTGACCTTAAAATCACTCGGTGGGGTTTTTGCCTTGTGGGAGGTTTTCCCCATTTGTCAACAAATCACTGTGTAAATTTAATTTCTGTTGTATTTAGTTATTTGGTGATTTACTGGTGCCTTCATGATTTGCATGCAATTGAACCTAATTAATCAACTTGGGTAATTGAATTAATTAACTGGGGTCAATTTATCTTAACCCAATAAGTGGTATCAAAGCAAGCACACTCTGATTAGGTTTTAATCTTTATTGTGTGATTCATTGAACCCTGTTGTCACGGAATCAAATTGCATGAAAAGGTCTTTTTCTTCAAATTTTGTGTTTCTAACATTGAGATGCTCAAGTTTCTCAAGACATGTAAGTCAAAAAGATATTTGAAATTAATCTTGATGATTGTAGAAAAAGGTATATCTGTGAGTAAAAGAAGACTAAATTGTCTCAAAATGCATCTCCTTAAAGGTGTACACCTCAGGAAGATAAAAGCGTGGGTAAATCCACTTGGTGATCAAATCAAAGAAAAGACCATGCCTTATGATATGACAAATAAGCACGAAGTATGCTTCATGATGAACCCTACTTTCAAAGTGATGAACACATGTCTATGGTATGTTGACAGTAGTTGCTCAAGACACATGACTGGTGACCACACTCTCTTTAAGACTCTTGAATCCAAGAACGGTGGTAATGTTACTTTTGGTGATGGAAGCAAATCTCAAATAAAGGGAAAGGGAATCATATCTCTACCAGGGTTACTAGACATTGCAAATGTGTTGTATGTGAAAGGGTTGAGAGTGAATCTATTAAGCATAAGTCAGATTTGTGATCAAGACTTCATGGTGCTTTTTACAAAAGGAAATTGTTTGGTGTTAAATGAGTCAGGTTAGCAACTCATAAGCGGGATTCGAACACTAGATAATTTCTCTAGTCTAGTTCTTGATGTTGAGATTGTGTGCAATAGCATTCGAATGCCATATGAAGACTTTTTGCATCAAATGATGGGACACGCCAGCTACAAGCAACTGTCAATTGTGTCAATGAATGAAGCCGTCCTAGGAATGCCTAAACTCGGTAAAGTGGTAAATGCTATATGTGGACTGCGTCAACTTGGAAAACAGATAAAAGCTCAACATCATTGCCACTACAAAAGCTCTCGAGCTCCTCCACATTGACCTTATGGGTCCAACAAGAATATAGTCTCTTGGAGGACAAAAATACATCATTGTGGTGGTAGATGATTTCACCAGATTCACCTGGGTTATTTTGCTAAGATCAAAGTCCGAAGCTCCTTAACTCATTAAGACATTGTGTAAAAGATTGCATAATGAAAAATGGTTGAAAGTTAATCGAATTTGAAGTGATCATGGTAAAGAATTTGAGAACTCTCAAATGGAGTCCTTTTGCACAGAGGTTGGCATAGCTCAAGATTTCTCAACTCCTATCACGTCTCAACAGAATGGTGTAGTTGAGGGTAAAAATAGAGTCATTCAGGAGATATCCAGAGCTATGTTATACAACAAGGATATGGCAAAAGACCTCTGAGGCGAGGTGATTAACACTACATGTCATATTGTGAATCATGTTTACTATAAACTAGGTACGAAGAAGACTCCATATGAGCTATGGAAAGGAAGGAAACCAAATTTAAAGTAATTAAGAATATTTGGTAGCACTGGCTTCATTCTAAAGGACAGAGCGAACGTGGGAAAGTTTGACACTTGAAACGATGAAGGGATCTTTCTAGGATATTCCTCCACTAGCAAAGCATACAAGGTGCTAAACAAAAGAACTAGAAAGGTTATGCGAACCGTTAATGTTGTGATAGATGAAGCATTAACTTCCGAGTCTACAAAAGTTGTTAATTAACTACCAAAGTCCATCCTCCCTTTGACTCCTAAAAATGATCAAGAAGTAGGTGATCAGGATCCTCCTTCCCCTGCCTCACCTAGTGCCATACAGACCTGAGAAGATGGATCTACATTACTTTAGCTTGATGATCATTTGGGAAAAGAACCCTCATCTAGGATTAAACTGAATCATCTTCTAGAAGTGATCATGGGAAACATGAATGAACTTACCTTGAGAAAGCGTACAGTTGATAAATATGTGGCTAACTTTATTTTTTATTCATTTTACTTGTCTCAAGTTGAACCTTCCATGGTTGAAGACGCTCTTCAAGATGAAAGCTGGGTAGAAGCCATGCGTGATGAACTTCATCAGTTTCAAAAGGAATGAAGTCTGGACATTGGTACTTAGACCAGAAGGAGTGAATATCATTGGCACCAAATGGATACTTCGCAATAAGACTAATGAGGAAGGTAATGTTATTTGGAACAACGCTAGACTTGTGGCTCAAGGATATACTTAAGTTGAAGGAGTAGACTTTAATCAAACATTTGCTCTTGTTGCTCGCATTGAGTCCATACGAGTCTTACTTGCTTTGGCCTGTCACTTGAAGTTCAAGTTATATCAGATGGATGTGAAAAGTTCTTTTCTGAATGGATTTCTAAAAGAGGAAGTCTACGTAGCACAGCTAAAAGGATTTGTTGATCCCCACTTTCCAAATCATGTGTTTTATCTTATAAAGGCGCTCTATGGTTTGAAGCAAGCACCTAGGGCATGATATGATTGTCTCACTGGATATTTGGTGTCCAATGGATTTTCAAGGAGACAAGCTAATCAAACACTGTTCATCAAGAAATTTGAAGGAGAATTGGTTGTAGCTTAAGTCTATGTGGATGATATCATCTTCGGATCTACAAAAGATGACTTGGCTCATTCCTTCTCAAGCATGATATAGACTGAATTCGAGATAAGCATGATTGGAGAAATGAACTACTTCCTTAGTTTGCAAATTCAACAAAGTACTCAGGTATTTTCATCTCTCAGTCTAAATATGCTAAAAAGCTTTTGAAGAAGTTTGGTCTAGAGTCTGCTTGTTTTGTTAGAACTCCTTTGAGTCCAAATGTGAAACTCACTATTAACCTGCTACAAAAAAGTGTTGATCCATTTCTCTATAGAAGCATGATAGGTAATATTCTTTATCTTACTACTAGCAGACCTGACATAAGTTACAATGTAGGGGTGTGTGCTAGATATCAAGCTAATCCTAAAGAATCTCACATTATTGCGGTAAAGTGTATTATCAAATACATGAAATCCACTAGTATCTTTGGAGTTTGGTAGGATAAGAACACTAATAATGTGTTAGCTGGATATTCTGATGCAGACTATGCAAGGAATTTTGATGACCATAAAAGCACCTCTGGTGGGTGTTTTTATCTAGGGAGTCGCTACCTAGTTTTTGCAATGGTCTAAGAACCATATATATAGAGTCCTTTTGAGGAAGGACCTTTTGATCTTACTACTAGAGATATGGGTTTGGAGTTAAGGTACAGTCTTGGGAAGGTGTTAGGCACCTAAACCCACCTAATCCTAAGATTGGTTTCCCATCATTGTATCTTATGTCTTAACCATATTAAAGGCACACTCAATACTTGTAGCTAACTCACACACACTAGCATACATTTAGCAATCAACATGGCATCAAACATCCCTAACCATACATCTATCATGCTTGCAAACAAAGCCTACCATATATCCAATCATGCATATCACTTCATCAAAGACCCTAACATTCATCTAATTATGGCATCTCCTAACATACATCTAGCGTGCTTTAATAGGTAAAAACGAATTGACCCCTTGTGATAAATTAATTGATTAATTAGCCAAGTTTATTAATTAATCAAATTAACATACAAACGCGTGGTAGCACAAACAAATTACCAATTAAATTAAGTATGCAGTGAAAAATAAATTGACACGGTGATTTGTTTACGAATGGGGAAAACCTACATGACAAAAACTCTACTGGGTGATTTTAAGGTAACCACTTCTGAGAATTCACTATTATCACAACAAGCGGTTACAAGTAAAGGAATCCCAGTACCTTATACCAACCTACAGTTGAACCCTTACCCCAATACCCAATTGGACTTGTTCTGTAGTAACAATCTCTTCTTTTCAATGCACGGCTCCAAGTACGTGACTAATCAATTGCGTGGATCCCAATACGTGACTTCAATCACCAACTAGAGAGAGATGTTGGTAGCAAAGTTCTTTAGTTCATCACACGATGAAGATTCAGAAGATGATTGGTCACAAAACCCTACGGTGTACAAACACAGCAACTTCTTCACAAGAAAGATGAACTAGGACAAAACTTTATCTTTAGTCACAATTTGCTTGAATAGACTTTGCTTAATGCTTGTGCAACTTGTGTCCTCTTTGACAGCCCTTAAAATAATCCTTTTATATGTCTAGGGTTATTAGAAAAGAAAGCCCAAAAACATAATCACGGATTGGATGAAAAACAGTCTTGAAAAACTAAAATTCATAAACCTCAACAAATACCCAATCTGTCAAGCTGCTGTCGAGCCATGGGGCTGGAACAGCTCTACAAGCTAGATAGATGGCTAGCTGTCAAGCTTTAATGATAGGCACTTTTCAGACTTAAATCTTGAACAGACTTTCATGGCTTCAACACTTGATCTTGAAACAAAGTTCTTGAAGTTTTAAACATATCCTAGATCTACCTAAATACAGGTAAAGTGTGTTTTGTCAAAAGATTAGCCAATTACATAAATTAGTGACATATGTTCCTAACAAGTGAATCACATATGTCCTAACATGCTTCATCACAAATCATATTACATCATAGCATACCTTAACATATATCTCATCACATCATCCTAGCATTCATCTAGCATGGCATCATATCATATTCAAGGTAGCAATATGTTTCATTAAAGATCAAAAGGAAGATAAAGCCAAACCAAATCATGTCATCATTCAAGGCATCAAGATCACAATTTTCATCAAAGCTAAGCAAGATCATATCAAATGCATGAACATTACAAATGCATGACTTACCCTTCACTTATCTTAACACCTATGGCATCATGCATGGGCATGTGAATGAATGATCATTGCATCAAAGCAATAAAACACAAGTTAAACCAGTTCTAACATATGATAGCAAACCAAGCAATTAAACATGTGAAACATAGGCATTGAAAGCATAAAAGCATGAAAAAGGAAGCTAAACAAACAAACATGTGAAAGTAGAAGCAAAACAATCAAAAAAGCAAAAAATTAGGGTTTCTGGATAGTAGCTTGCACACACAAGAACAAATCTGCGTACGCAAGCAAGATTATGCATGCGCAAGTTCTGTTAGGATTAGTGCCCTTAAATCCTATTATATGATGCTATGTATGTTATTGTGTATGACATTATGTATGACTTAATGTTGTAATTAATAAAGTTATTTTATTATTATCTAAAATAATGGTAACATGAATATTCAGACATCATCGTATAGTCCATGAGATGCATTGTATGTAATTTATGTAAAAAGTCACAGAAGATATAAATCATAAGTTCTTTGTAAACTCAGAATTTTAGTTCGTAGTCAGTGATGAAATTGGGCATTTCATCTTCGAAGACTATAACATATCAACTAAGATGATTTGTCTTGATCATGGAAGTGAAGACTTCTAGTTGGTATGTTGATATGTTTTAAGAGTTAAGACATATTGAACTGGATCATTGTGAGATTTATTATTCTCCTAATGACTATCAAATGAATAATAAATCTCACGACTTCTATTTATATGAACTCTTAATCCTGATAGAATAATGGACCTAACCATGAAGTGTAAGTTGCTTTGATATATTAGGAGTGAGATCTAAAGTAACGGTCAAAACCTCAGTATGTTAGGTAGCCACATTTAGTATTGATGGAACATATATTCTCAAGATGGAATTCATAATCTCTTAACGAAAATATAAATATTCCCTTGAGATAAGTTTAATGGGTTCAGTTATTCAGAGAGTTAGGCCTAATCACTTTAGTAAAATATTACTAAAGTATATATTTATGAAATTAGATTTCATAAGTATATGATGAATAACCTTAAATGATTAAACCGGGTACTTAAGGATTAAGATGCAGTAATTTTCAAAGTGGCAGTCTACTCTTATGACTTTGTATTATTACGCATATTTTATGAAGGGGTTGCATGTACAATAAAGTCTTGAGATATGATTTATTAATAAGGCCTAGAGTGCAATTATATTTATATAATGGTATTGAATATAATTAATGGTAACTTTGAACTTGTCAAGAGTTGACAAAAAAGCCCAAGGCCCATTGGAGCTAGTGTTTTATTTGTTTCCTTTTGGTCCCACTCCAAGTCACATACTAAAGCCCAATTGGAAAGACCCAAAAGGCTAGCCCAATTGGAAAGGCCCAAAAGGCTAGCCCAATTAGATAATTAGTTATAAGGAAAGAAATATATAGAATTTTGTATGAACATGAAATGATTTGTATATGAGTGTTGGACACTCTCTCATTTTCTCTTGAACATACATATAGAACTAATTGAGAGACCACACTTCTTGGGCGTTAGGGGAATTGGAGTGAAGATTAAAAGTGTTCGCAAGTACTTCTAATCTTTGTTTTGAAATTCACCACACCAAGGTACACTCTTTTGTTCTTGTATTCTGAAATTTACATAGTACACGTTATCAATTGCGAATGAAGTAGATCTATCAATTTTCAGCTGCGTATGTTTTGTATGTGATGCAAACATGTATTTTTCCATCAAGTTTTTACCCAAAAACCCTAAAAACCTTAAAAACAGGGCAGAACCTCAAAACAAGAATTCTAACAACCTAACATGCATTTTAATCGACAAAAACGTAAACCTAGACTAGAAAAACATATCAAAACATGTTATATATAATAAAAGAGACAAACAGAAGAATTAAAAGTAGAAAATAAAAGAAAATGTTTAAAACTTATACCTCAAAGAAAAACTTTTCAAGCTTGATTTTTTACCGTTCCCCTAGTCAAATCTATTCACAATTCAATAAAAAAGTGATAAGTAGAGATTAAACTCAAAGATCAAGGCCAGAAAAGGTCCTAATCAAAAGAAAATTGACTTGAGAATTTGTGAAAAACTCTCTTTTGATTCACTATCTCTAGTGAATCTTAGTGTTTTCCTGTGGGATTTCTGTGTGTTTTGAAAATATACCATGTAAGGCTTTTTATAGTATGAAAATAGGGGTTTGGATAAATCCCCAAACATTGTGGGATTTGTTCCAAACCTCAACATAAATGCAGAAAACTTGTCTTGTATAACTTTCTTGAAATCGCTATGTGAGCGCAAGATCAAGCCTGCGTACGCATGCAGAAAGCCGCGTACGTAGGCTGATTCATGGGTATGTAGAGCGAGGTATTTGCTCATTAAAAGTTAAATTTCTCATTTTAATATTTCTCAAGTCAATTTAACTTCTGATTGGGCCCTAAACCAACCTTGGATCTCAGAATTCAGAATCATTAGGGAACGTGGGCCCGATTCGTAAGGGTACAAAATGCGTTGTCTATAGTCCAAGCATCCATTCCTTGGTAAGTGTTCTAAACCTCTTCATTTTCTCCTTCTTCATGCATTTTAGACCTAGGTTTTCTTTCTTTGGGAAAATTTTTGGGTTTTTGAGTTTTTTGTAAAAATTTTGGGTTGGGTGTTGTTGTTTTGTTCTCACATGATCATTCATTGTATCCTTTAGTATCATAATCATGTTTTCATGCATTGTAAGTTGTGTTCTTGATTAACCATTGTGAATGTTGTAGTTTGGATTGGGTTTTTACCCATGATGCAAATTTATTTTTGCATGTCATATGTTCACGCATTACCATGCTTTGCACCTCTCTTTTCTTTCTTTCTTGAGTATTTCTCTCCTGCTATATTTCTCTATTTTTTTTCTCTCTCTCTCAGTTTAGTTTACTTCTTATGGCGTCTAAAAAATTTGTTCCCTCCAAGAACTCGATCAAACATTGTGGTTCTTCTTCTACTCCCTCTATTCCTAATTTTTTGAGGTTCTATAATGAGAAGGCTAGAGATGACTTCTTTGAGAACTTCTTTGACCGGGCGATTCATTACGAATGCTAGGTAATACTGTCTAATTTTCCAGACACTCGGGGTTGGGCTTCTCTATGTGAGATACCTAAGAGGTGTCTTGGTGTGTTCATTCAAGAGTTTTACTCCAACATGCATGGCATCAATACCTCTGTGCCTAGGTTTACTATTGTATTCCCAGGTACATGTATCGTAGTCACCCTAGAGTTCATTTTCGAGGTACTACATGTTCCTAGGGTGGATTGTCCTGATTACCTAAGTCATCGTCGTCTCAGTTCTGTCTCTTGAGACGAGATGGCCCCACTCTTTTGTGAGAAGTTCATGGTGTGGGGAAAAACTCTAAATTTCTCCATCATTTAGTTTGCTAAGGGTCCAAGAATCCTTAATATGGTGATGAACTTTGTTCTCACACACCACAGTCTCACTATAACATTATCAATGAGCCTCATGCTTGTTTCCTTCTTTCTTTCTTTCTTGGAAGATCTTTCCATAGTTTTTCCTTTACACATGATAGAATCTATGATAGATATCTATCAAGACACTACTAAACATGATAAGCTCATCTTTCCTTCGGCTATCACACACATCCTATCACACGTGTACACCATTATTCATCTCTTTTCTCCTTTCTATGCCATGGGTGCCATTAACATGGAATCTATTCGGATGAGTTACGCATAGCTAGCTGCAAAGCAATCTCATGTGGAGTCTACTTCAATAGATGTTGTTCCTGTCTCTAGAGCCTTTTCCTCATCTGCTCCTCCATCTTCTTCTTCTAAAGCCGAGGTCTCTCTCGCCGCCATCGTGGATTAGCTTCAGCTCATGCGTGCTGATTTTGGTAGTCGTTTTGACCATTTTTTTATGAGATGTGTCAAATGAACACTAGGATTGGTTGCATCGCTCGCTTCCAGTCTCGCCTTGGTTGTTTTGCTCCTTCTCCTTCTCGGATGGTAGAGATGATAATGATGATGATGATGATGCTTCTTCCTCCGAGACTGATGATGAGATAACTGACTCTCATTGATTCACCCTTTGTCACTCATGACAAAAAGAGGGAGTAGTTATGTATATGAGAGTAGTCTTGTAGTTACGGGGAAAGCTGGCATAGGCATAAAGATAGACTAGTTAGGGGGAGAATGTTTTGAAAGATGTAGTGAGGTTTTGATGTGTCCTTCTAATTACATGTACCTTGGTCTTGTGATCACTTTTACATACATTGTATTCTTTTGATATATATATATATATATATATGATGGCGTATATTTCGTCACCCTTGTCTGACATGTGTTGTTTCTTTTCTCTCTTTATACACATGTTTCTTCTTTTATACAACTTGTTTATGTTTCATAGTTGATGCCCTGATGAATCTTGTTTAAGTGTTTCAGATAAGATTGGTTGTAAGTCTATCATGCCATGATCTCTTTTCTTGCAAAGTTTTTCAAAAGCTAATTATAGTTGCTAGAGTTATGTACTTTTTATGTAATAGTTATAGAGATCATTGTTTTATACTTCTCTTATAATTATGCTGGTGGTTTTGTCACGGATTGTCAAAAGGGGAGATTGTAAGGGTCATATTTTATGTAATTAGCTAATCTTTTGAAAAAATGCTCTTTACTTACAATTGGGTAGATCTAGGATGGGTTTAATACATCAAGATATGTTGTTCAAGCATATCAATTGTTCATATTAAAAGTCATGAAGATCAGTCCAAGAAACAAGTAAAGAAAAGTTGTTTATTAAGTCTTGACAAATAGCTCGACAGATGCCTACTGTCAAGACTTAATGTGATGCTCGATAGCAACTCAATTTATTGAGAACTACGTTTTTTAATTTTCCAAATCAAAAATTCGACCCAAGCTTATGTATTTGTTTAGGATTTCTTTTCTTATAACCCTAGACATATATAAGGCTTATTTTAAAAGTCATCAACATATGGATACAGAGACTAAGAGATTTATTTTTCTTTGTGAGAAGCTACTGCGTTTGTATGCCATAGGGTTTTGTAACCAAGTGCTTCCTAATCTTCATTGTTGATAAAGTGAAGAAATTTGCAACCAACAACATTGTTCATAGTTGCTAGAGTTAGTCACGTATAGCGATTGATGGAAAAAGTCAAAGATTGGAGATTTGTGCATCAAAGGAAAGAATGCTACTACAAGATCAAGTTCAGTTGGGTATTGAAACAAAAGTTCAACTGTAGGTTGGTATTTTGGGATAGGCTAGGGTAGTTGGCAAGATTCCTTATACTTGTAACCGCTTGATTGTTGATTAGTGGATTCTTGGGAGTGTTGACCTTAAATTCACCCGGTGGATGGTTTTTGCCTTGTGAGAGGTTTTCCCCATTTGTCAACAAATCATTGTGTCAATTTAATTTTTGCTGCATTTTGTTAGTTTGGTGATTTGTTGGTGCCTACACGATTTGCATGCAATTGAACCTAATTAATAAACTTGGGTAATTGAATTAATTAACCGAGGTCAAGTTATCTAACCGAGGTCAAGTTATCTTACCGAACAATGAGTTTCTAAAGTGGAGCACTCCTCAGATGTTTTTTTATTAAACCTTCCACCTCACCAAACTTTGCATTCATGTGAAATTATTACTAATTAATAGTCAAATTTTAATTAGGATTAAAGCGTGTATCAATAATCTTAATATACTAATTATACACACATTAGTTATATGTGGGTTCTTAATGTGGAGCACTCCTTAGATGTTTTTTCAATAAACCTTTCACCTCACCAAGCTTTGCATTCATGTAAAATTATTACTAACAAAAAGTCATGTCTTAATAAGAATTAAACCATGTATTAATTATCGCAATATACTAATTATACAGTCATATTATTTATATGTGGGTTCTTAATGTGGGGCACTCTTTAGATGTTTTTTCAATTAACCTTCCACTGCACCAAACTTTGCATTCATGTGGAATTGTTACTATTTAATAGCCATGTTTTTTTTCCTTCTCAAAAAAAAAAAAAAAAAAAAGAGCCATGTTTAAATTGGCAATAAAAAATGTATTAATTATCTTAATATACTAATTAGACACACACATTATTTATATACGGTTTCTTAATCTGGAGAACTCCTTAAATGTTTTTTCATTAAACCTTCCGCTTCACCAAACTTTGCATTCATGTGAAATTAATACTAGTTGTTGATGCCTTGTGGCTGCTCGACCACCCATCGTAGCGACGCTCGCGGTCTTTTTCTTTGGAGTGTGGAGGTGTGTCGTACCTTGAGTGTGTGACTGGAATATGAGTCAATTAAGGAAATTAAGGGTAAGTGAAGTCGCCACCAATCATTGGGCTTCTCTAGGTGTGACTAGTCACTTGACTCTATTTGATTTTACTACCGATTCTAGACTAAGAAAAATGTTGTTTTTCCTAATCTAATGTGAATGGGTCAAAACTCTTGATTCTTGAGTTCGGAAGTTTGGTTTTAATTAGTATTAAACCATATATTGAATATCTTATTATACTAATTATACACACACATATTATTTATATGTGGGTTCTTAATGTGGAGCACTCCTTAGATGTTTTTTTTTTTTTCAATTAAACCTTCCACCTCACCAAACTTAGCATTCATGTGAAATTATTACTAATTAGTAGTCAATTTTAATTAGGATTATACCATGTATTAATTATCTTAATATACTAATTATACACACACATATTATTCATATGTTGGTTGTCAATGTGGAGCACTCCTTTGATGTTTTTTCATGGGATAATTACAGTAAACCCACCTGTGGTTAGGCCCGTTTTCACTTTGCCTACCCATGGTTCAATCATTTACACTTTGCCCACCTGAGGTGCCTTCCGTTAGGGATTCATTACCCACCTCTCCCTTTGCCGTTAGAAAAACACATTTTTACAAAAATACAAACATAACAAAGATCAAAAAGTTAGGATTTTTTATTGCTTAAGAACTTCTTTGAGAACAAAACACAAATCAACAGTATTGCTATTCTCTTGTTCAATGGGTTATTCAGACATGTATTGGTTTAAATCTTTACTCTGAGCTGTTTCTTTGCCTAAAAAGCAATCTCCTTTTTATCAAAGGCTGGCAAACATTTCACAAAGCTACCAAACAAAACTTTAACTATCTCTCTCTCTCTCTCTCTCTCTCTCTCTCTCTCTCTCTAAGCTTCAGCAGCACAGCCATGGCTTCTCTCTCAGTAGCGATCTCACACTCTTCTTCACACGTCGTATTGGCTCACAACATGAAGCAAAAGAAGATCCACCAATTGCATTGCCGCACTCTTCCTCTTCCTCACCGATCGCGTATTTGTCGGTACAGTTCACATCAGAATACAACCGAAATGATAACCAATACAGACACTAAAAACCAAATTACGAGTTACAACTAAAGAACTTTCAATCTTTCAATTTTTTTAGGTTAAAAATATAAATGGAGAGAAAACTGTGACTAGAAATTTGAGTAAATAAAAACCCAGATCAGATCTAGTTTGTAACTTTTGGGGTAAAATAGATCTGGGTAAATTTTCTAGAACAAAAAGTAACTTTGTTACAACAATAACTAAAACATAACCAGAAAAATTATTAAAAAAAAAAACACACATGAAGCATAATACACAAATTTAGGTTAATTGCTCAAAGAGAAGCTTTGCTTTTAAAACCCACAAACAAAATGAAAGGAGATAACAACTAAAAGTGATGAAAAGGTTTAGAGAGAGAGACCTGAGAGCGTTTGAGAGAAGGAAGAGAAGGAGGGAACAGTGGAGAAGGGAAAGAAAATGAAATGAAAGGAGATGAAAGAACTTGTGTGGGTTTTTAATTTTTATGCTTTGAACTGAATTGAATTGAACTGAGGTTAGAGCAAAAATGGGCGGGTTTGTTTTGGGTGGGAAAATGAAAAGTGAAAAACCCAATTTTTTGGATTCCATTTTTCGGGTTTGTTTTGCCGCACTATTGATTTGTGTTTTGTTCTTAAAGAAGTTCTTAAGCAATAAAAAACCCTAACTTTTTTATCTTTGTTATGTTTGTTTGTTTTTTTTTTTTTTTTTTTTGTGTGTAAAAATGTGCTTTTCTAATGGCAAAGGGAGAGGTGGGTAACAGATCCCTAACGAAAGGCACCTCAGGTGGGCAAAGTGTAAATGATTGAACCACGGGTAGACAAAGTGAAAACGGGCCTAACCACAGGTGGGTTTACTGTAATTACCCCTTTTTTCATTAATCCTTCCACTTCAACAAATTTGCATTCATGTGAAATTATTACTAATTAATAGTCATGTTTTAATAGCATTAAAGCATGCATTAATTATCTTAATATACTAATTATACACAAACATATTATTTATATGTGGGTTCTTAATGTGGAGCATTCCTTAGATGTTTTTTCCAATTTTATGAATACTGTTTTAGACCCCATTTCGGTTTGCCTATTGGAATGAAATATTTTGGTACCGGTTTATTTCGGTGAACCGTTTCAGGGTGTTTCGGAGTGACGTTATTTTATAACGAATATATATATATATATATATATATATTATTAATAAAAAAAACCTATATAAACTATTAAAGGTTTTAAAGAAGTTATAAGTACATATTTCAACTAATATGTAATCTTTAGGCCCAAATAATAATAATAATAATAATAATAATAATAATAATAATAATAATAATAATAATAATAAGAAGAAGAAGAAGAAGAAGAAGAAGAAGAAGTATTCAATCATTTATAAAATATAATAAGAGTAATAATATATATATATATATATAAATTGATGTTAATATTAGTAATTTTTTTTTAATTGAAAAGGTAGAATACTTTTATTAAAAGAATAACCAAATACATGTAAAGGAGGGCCCGGGGCTCTCATAGACTTAACGGCTAGCATAGCCCATGGACAAGATATTTATCATTAAAAAATTCCACCAAAACCACAAGTGGGTTCGTTGGTTAGCCATTAACATCTGATACTCATGCAATAACGATGTTAATATTAGTAGTTGGAACAGTGGAAGAGGGTTAAGGCTGGAACATTCATTTTTATTGTTAGTCACAAGGAGCTCACAAAAACAAAACAAAGAAAAAATTCAAATTTTAAAACACAAGTGACAAAATAGAAGAGTATGTGGGTTGCCAAAAGCAGAACAAATAAAAAATTTAAAACAAAGGACATAGCATTTAAGGAAGAGTAAGGAAGGCTGACAAATAGTCACATACATTACCTATACAACACACAAATAAAAAAGGAAAGGCAGACTGGTAGCAAGATCGAAACCCACCAAAAGAAAAAATCAAAAAGAGAAGAAGAAGGGTTTGAAACCCACCAGAAGAAGAAGAAGAAGGGTCTAAAACCCAGAAGAAGAAGAAGAAGAAGAAGGGTCCGTAACCAAGAAGAAGAAGAAGGTAGGATTTTTTTTTTTTTTTTGTTAAGCCAAAATCTGGTATCGGCTGAAATTTGTATTTCGGCCGAAATGGCCGGAACACTCCGAAATATGCCGAAATTTGACCGGAGGTGGAACAGGGAGTATTATGGTACCGATTTGCATGCCGGTATGAAATATTCCGGCCATTTCGGCTGGAACGGAATGAAATCAATAATGATGGTTTTTCCGTTAAACCTTCCACCTTAATCACCAAACTTTGCATTCTTCTGAAATTATTATTAATTAATAGTCAAGTTTTAGTTAGGATTAAAGAATGTATTAATTATCTTAATATATTAATTATACACATACATATTATTTATATGTGGGTTCTTAATGTGGAGCACTTCTTAGATTTTTTTTAATAAAATCTTCCACCTCAACTTTACATTCATGTGAAATTATTACTAATTAATAGTCATGTTTTAATTAGGATTAAACCATGCATTAATTATCTTAATATACTAATTATAAACACATATTATTTATATGTGGGTTCTTAATGTGGGGTAATCCTTAGATGTTTTTTTAAGTAAACCTTCCACCTCACAAACTTTGCATTCATGTGAAATTATTACTAATTAATAGTGATGTTTTAATTAGGATTAAAGAATGTTTTAATTATCTTAATATTCTAATTATACACACATATTATTTATATATGGATTCTTAATGTGGAGTGCTCCTTAGATGTCTTTTTATTAAACCTTCCACCTCACCAAACTTTGCATTCATGTGAAATTATTACTAATTAATGGTCATGTTTTAATTAGGATTAAAGAATGTATTAATTATCTTAATATACTAGTTATAGACACATAATCAATATTTATATATTTACATGGATTTTGTTAATCAATTCCCTAATCACAGTTGTTAAGATAATAGATATTTATAAACCTAGAATTCCAATAACCCATCACCTAGACTAGTCCGGGTGTTTAATTGGATTGTTGTTGCACTTGACCCCATAAAACTCGGTCAAACCAGGTAGATTTGAGGTAAATTGTGTAACTTGGTTGGGTTTGAATGATCCCATTGGGTTTGTGAGTTTTGTAAAATTAAATTACATTTGTGGTTTTGCTTTGTTACTTCTTAATTGTTTAATGTGTGATAACCTGATAATTCAAAGAGGAAAAAGCCTTTATAAAAAAAAAAAAAATGCAACTCCCTACTGTTTGCATTTAGGGTATGTTTGGTACACTAAATGGGGATTACAACATGAATTATAATTTTTATTACTATGAATAAAATATGTTGTAATATAATAACTATATCTATTCGTGTGTTTGGTTGTGAGTTATAAAATTAGAATAAAATTTAAAATTTATTTTAGGAAATATCTTACTCATACAACTATATCTCCTTAAAAATTGTTATTTTTTAAATTTAAGATAGATATATGTTATTTTTTAAGATTTTTTATTTTTATAATTGTTAGATATATGTGGAAAGTTTGTTTATTTGAAAATATATTAAGTTTTGAAATTATTGCACTTATGAAGTAATAGCTAATATAACCATTTTAAAGAGGAATAGTTATTCCTTATTTTGAAAAATAGCTATTCATAAGGAATGAATATCTCTTGTAATAAAAACATAATCAAACTAAATAATTGCTAAACTATAGAAATAACCATTAAATTGTAGTGCCTATTACAGTCTACCAAAAATGCCCTAACAATTTTTGTGTCCATGTCTAGAACCCTCCTTCCAACAAAAGAATACTGTGTTATTATCATTTTATCAGTTTTCAATTTTCATCCTATTTGATTATGTATCAATTTTTAGCTCCTGACTATGCTAGTACGCTTTCCACTTACAGGTTTTAGCTGTAGCCCATAGATACTTATATCAATCTTTGTTTTAGTTTTAAAATTTTAGGCTTTTAGGATTTAAAGGGTGATGATACACGAAAATTAGTAGGCTGAAATACTTCTGGCTTTGGTAATGGCTGTGAATCTTGAAAAGAAAGAAAGAATAGTCAAAGGTGACCGGTGTGACCTGGTCAAGGAACCTCCGACGGTTAAGTCAGTTTTCTCTCTAGGACACAAGGATAAAAGATAGTAAATGGTTAGGACTTACCTTGGGTGGATGTGATGTACTCCTTTTATAGAGAGTTAGATGTGGGTCTACTTGTTTGGAACCACTATCATCGTGGGTAATGTTGGTGGTTAATAAAGAAAATGGTTTAAATGGAGCGAAGTATGTGGAATTCCTTCCATGTATCAAGCAACGTGTCGTATTTTGTTTATGTGAAATTAATGGAGGATTTTCCACAAAATTCACAAAGTATAATTTGGTCGTCCATGTACTTAGTCGTCTGTAGATAAACTCGTCTATGTAGAACTTCCTTCACGGGATCACTTGGTTATCAATGGACGAGTGTTTGTGCGTGTTCTTGTTCTCGGATGATTTGATCTAGGCATGGTTAAACTTTGGACGATGAAAAAGAACGAGTAATGAGTAATACGTAGTTGATCCCTATTGAAAGGCTTTTAAGGCTTTGAGTTTTTTTTTTTTATTTTTTTTTTATGCTTGTTTAATTTTTTGTCTTGTTGTATGAGTGCGTGACCCTTGTTGCTCCTTTAGAAGATTTTGTAATTTTATATTTGTTTATATATTTAGCTGACCTAGTCTCATACTTTTATATATATATATATATATATATATATGTTAGGTTCTAAGACTTTAGGTTAAATGTATTAGAAGTTCAGTTTGTAATGTTGGCAAACCATGATCAAAATGTTTAGTCTTGTTTTGGACTTGCTCGAAGTGTGTTTAAGTGTAAAGTTGGAATCGAGTGTACAGCTGGATTTATTGTGTAAATTTTCCTGACTTGATCGATTGAAAATTAGACTTGATCGATCGAAAATCATGCAGATTGTTTTTCTGCAAAAATTTCCAACTCAGCCCAAGCCCGTTTGACGTGTAGGGTTTTATGTTTTGCCCTAAGTATAACATGGAAAACCCTAGCCATGTTTTGAGGTTGCTCTTTATGCTGTGTGTGTGAATCTTTTGTAAGATCTAGAGTTGTTTGCCTTTACATACACTTAGGGTTTCCAATCTTAAGATTGATGTCGAGAGCTTGGTGATCAATTCAGTTGTAGTTTCAAGAGCGTAAAGATATACAAGCGGAAGTTCTTGTGCTTGCTGGGAATCCAAGAAAGAAGTAGTCTGTGGACTCGGAGTTGTCACGTGGTTGTAGTCGTAAGTTTCCTACTCGAGGTAGCAATATGATGTTAGTGGTCTAAGTCGCTATTGTGTAAACTTCAATTCTTTCATAGTGGATTCGTTTTACCTTGAGAATTACTAGGTTAAATCCTCCTCAGGTTTTTTACTGGTTTGGTTTTCTTGGGTTATCATATCATTGTGTTCTTTATTTTCCGCATTTTACAATGATATGATATATTTGTATTAACCTAGATCTGAATAATTTGACTAAGTAATAACTTGGCTATTTAACTAGGTTAATTTGGTTGTGTTTTAAGGGGTCTAAAAACTTGACAATATATATCAATTTTTTTTATTTGACCCAAGGTGACCTATTGGTTAAACTAGTGACCCACAGACCTAACTCATAGATTGAGTCTACATTCGGTCTGAGTTTAATAACTATGATTAAGATGCATTTAATGCTTTATCAAAAATATTTTAATTAATTATATATATGTAAGATAATAAATGCATTTATCTCATTAAAATATGATAATTAATTAGTAATACTTAGACATAAAAGCCAAGTTTGGCGAGGTGAAAGGTTTGTTTGTTAAAGGGATTGAAAATGGAGAAGGGATGGAAAAATGGGGAGATAGAAGAAATATTAATTTTCCCTCATGGTATTTGGTTGGGAGGCTCAAAAAGTAAAGAGATGAAAAATTCTTTTGTTTGGTTAAAAAGAAATATGAAATAATAGAAAATAGAGTTTGTATAAATAAACTATCATGTTCCTATCAGATAAAACAAAAAATAACACCTTATATTTTTATTTAAAAAATTGTATGAATGCGTATTTCAACATTGGTCTCCAATTTGTAAAATAAAATTTTCCAGACCAACATCCTCAAACTACTTGTCTTTTCTCTCCAATTTGCAGATTTCATTTTGGTGGGCATGGGGAGAAAATATCTGGGGCTCACCAAAATCTCTCCAATTTTCCACCCCAACCAAACAATCCAAAAAACCATTTTCTCTCTTCCATTTTCATGCCTCCTCTTTTCACTCTAATCAAACGGGTCTTAAATGAAGAACTAAGGAATAACAAAACCTCATACTCTCCCACAAAAAATTAGGATTTTTTTGGGGAAATGTGATTTTTCAGTAACCATGAATTTTATTTTTTAATGGAAATATAGTCTTTTAGTTGGAAATCCATGAAACCAAATATTTTTTGGTTAAAATGTTATTTTAAATGGAAAATCAAGGAACATAGATTTTTCTTTTTTGGAAAATATAATTTTTCAGCTAAAAATCAAGAAATCAAGAATTTTTGGTGGAAAATCAAGAATTCATGAATTTTTTGGGGAAATATGATTTTTTTAGTGGGAAATCATCAAGAAACCATGATTTTTTTTTTTTTCACAAGAAATATGATTTTTCATGGGAAAATCAAGAAGCCAAAGATTTTAGATGAAAATATAATTTTCTTTTCCAATCGTGTGAAAATGGGAGGGAATGGGAGAATTCTTAGGGCACATTTGTTAAACTTTAATGGTGATTACATAGGAATAGGAATAGGTATTACAAAGAATACAAGATGGTGTAATGCAATGCTTATTACTATTTATTTGTTTATAACAACACGAGATTAAAACCCTAGTGACAATGGAAGGTGAGTTGGATCCATTCATTTTTGGTTGGAAGGATGGAAAATTAAGAGGATAGAAAATGGAAAAGAGATAGAAAAGTGGGAGCGTAGAAAAAGATTTAGATTAGGTTTGGTAAAAGTTTTTGTTTTTTATTTGTAGGCACTCGATTTTGCATCCATGATTTAATTAAAGAAGATGACTGGAGTGACCATCCATGTACCAAAAATCATAATTGCATTACATGCATCAATTTGTTCTTGCATTACATGAATCATTTTGTCTTTGCATTACATGCATCAGTTCATTCATTGCATATCATAAAAATGATCTTGAGATTCTAACGGTCACAATGGTGTTTTCGGTTTTTAAATCGGACCATTGCATCAAAAGATATCGCACGATTAAGTTTGCACGGTCCATATGCATTGTGTCCAAGAAGAGTCAACTACGCACAATTTATTTAAATTAATTCTGATTGGTCAAACAATTAAAATTAATTAGATAATTTTGTGATTGGTTGATAATTGGTGTTTAAAGTAGGATTGCATGCATAGGAATAAAAATGGTGATTGGATAACAATAAAATTGTGGATAATCTGAACTTTATCAAGATTTATTTTAAGGGATTTATCCAGAAGATAATTGTTCTTAAAAAGCTTGAATTATCCAGAAAAGAGATAAAAAAAAATTCATAGACGGAGGATGAAAACACGTCTAAGTACATTGACGGGCCAAAAAACCCTAGAAGAGAAGTCCAAATGGCACCCGAACACGAAAGTGCATTCGAAGCCAAAGGGCCAATTCAACACTTTTGGAGTGCCAAACAGCGCTCTAAAAGGGCCGAATTTCCCTGATGTGGGCTTTGGCCCAACGGCCTTCGGGTGACGATAATGCATATCCTTTTTGATCTTTTTCGCAAAAGGATGCATCCGGATTCAAACCCTAATCGTCCATACCTATTTTTTAGGATCCTAAGACCTCTATAATTAGAGACTGAACCTCATAATTCAACACCTTTTTTTTTTTTTACGCTTTAAGAGGCACACATTTTGGGCTCCTAAACAACTCATATTTTCTGATCTCCTTTCTGATTTTCTATGGAAGGTAGGGTTTTTAGGTTTCAAGGATAACTGAATAAGTTTCTTGGAACCCTAAAACATCCTCTCAAGAACAAAGTGAGCTCATGCAAGAGGTTGTTTCTTTCATCCTTTCTTTTTCTTACGCTTCTTTTTATGTTGATGATTGTTTATCTATAGCATGAACTATTAATCATTGTTTTGTTTAAAGCATGATTGGTTATATGTAATTTTTTTTTAATCTCTTTTTTGAATGTTAATAATTTGCATGCGAACAATTGTTTTTCTTAAAACCAAAACAGATCTACATCTTTATAAGATGTAGATCTGAGTTTTTCTTAGTATAAAAAAAGATTTGCATCTTTATAAGATGTAGATCTGACTTTTTCTTAACATAAAAATAGGTCTGCATCTTTATAAGATGTAGATCTGACTTTTTTTTTTAAATAAAAACAAATCTGCATCTTTCTTAGATGTGGATCTGAATTTTTCTCAAACAAAAAAAAGTTCTACATCTTTATGAGATGTAGATCTAAATTTTTCTCAAATCAAAACTGGTTTGCATCTTTCTTAAGATACAAATCTGATTTTTTTTTTTATACATGCAAATTGTTGAAATAAAGAAAGAGATTAAGTATTACTGTGCTCTTCTTTAAAAATCTATTTCATTTTTTTAAAAACATATAATAAAACAGATCTGAATTTTTGTCATCAAAAATCATTTTTTACATATAATAAAATAGATTTGAATTTTTGTCATCAAAGAATCATTTTTTACATACTACAAAGCAGATCTGATATATTGACAAATCAAAATCATTTTTTTAATAATAAAAACAGATTTGGTTTTTTTTTTGTAAACAAAAAAAAAAAAAAAACAAAAGAAGAGACTTCATTCATAAACAAATTTGGATGATTTAATTTTTCATTCACATTTTCAACATATCATTCATGACATGCATAACATAGTACATTGGTCACAAGAGTCTAGAAGATCAGACTTTATCTGAGTGGAATGGGTGTCTAACACCTTCCCATTCCGTAACCTAGCCTCCAGATTTAGGTCTTTGGTTAAGTAGATTTAGCCTTGTCTTTATTTATTTATTTTTTGGCAGAATGTAACTACGACAACAAGCCTTGTAATTACTTGGTAGTTTGTAACTAGGACCCAAAGCCATGCAATTTTTCAATTTTCCATTTGTATTTTTTTATTTTATTCAATCAATGAATGGAACATTCAGTCATATAGATTTGTGTCAGTTCGTTTAGACCCCTTAAACTCAACAGATTAACCTAGTGAATTAGCCAAGTGAATAACTTAGGTAATTTAATTAAAACTAGGTTAACACAAATAAGCAAAAATAACAAAGCAGCGGAAAATAAATAACACAAAGATATGATGACCCAGGAAACCACACCGGTAAAAACCTGGGGAGGATTTGACCTAGCTATCCTCAAGGTAAACTGAATCCACTATGAAAGAATCGAAGTTTACACAACAAGACTTAGATCACTAACATCTTATTGCTACCCAAGTGTAGAAAACTTACTACCATGACCCCATGATAGCTCCGAGATCCACGGACTCCTTCTTTCTTGAATTCTTCAGCAAATCCACAAGCACACCTGCTTGTATATCTTTGTGCTCTTTTGATTCTGCAACTGTATTGATCTACACAACTCTTGACATGAATCTCAAGTTTGTAAACCCTAAGTGTATGTGAAGGTAAACACCTCTAGATCTCACAAAGAGATTCACAAACACAGCATTCAAAACTCTAAAAACGTGGCTAGGGTTTTCCCTTATATACTTAGGGCAAAACATAAAACCCTATACATTAAATGGACTTGGGCTGAGTTGGAATTTTCTGCAGAAAAACGATCTGCCCGAATTTCGATTGATCGAGTCTAATTTTCGATCGATCGAGTTATACAGAAAGTGAACAGTAATTCTACATAAAAACTCGATTCCAACTTTACATTAAGACCCATACTTTGAGCAAGTCTAACACACGACTAAACATTGTTTTGATCATGGTTTGCCAACATACAAATTGAAGTTCTAAATACATTAGATCCTAATACTTAGAACCTAACAATTTGTATTTAGTTTTTCTTATTTTTTTTGTATAAAAAATAAGTAGCGACTCCATACCACTTACCCAAAAAGAGAGGTGCCCTAAAGGGTACCGAATATCTCTTTTTTTGAGGGACACCGTCTCTCACGGTGGCGACTACGCTAGGGACACTTCAAATCTCCTTTTTTGAGAGGTACTTTCGCCGTCTCTCACACTTCAAATCTTCTTAGGTACTCTGAAGTACAAAGAAATAGTGCTCTCTCCTCACACATTCATGATAGATCTCACCATCAATTTAATGAGTAGATTCCACCATGAATGTGAGAGGAGGGAGTATCATTCTCCATGCTCTAGGAGTACTTAAGAATTACTCTTTTTATTCAATCAAGTTCTTTCATCCGCTTCGGTTCAATGATTCTGTTAAATATTTAACTAACTAATAAAAAAACATTTTTCATAAAAACAATTCTCACATAAAAAATATATAAAATATGCAGGGACGGAACAAATTTTGAAAAAGCTAACAAAATTAAAAAAAAAAAAAAAAAAAAAAAAAAACTCTCCCAGCATTTTCCTATTAACCAAACAAAAATGGAGAAAATTTTTCTTTTCCAAATCTCACAGCATCATCCACAAACACTAACACAGCCCCTTCCCTCTGTTTAGTTTATTGTAAATATTAATCAATATATATATATATATATATATATCCCCCCTTTCTCTGTCTAGTAAGTTGTAAATATTAATTAACAAATATATTTGGACTAAAAAATCCTATCATTTGCTTTTAGAGCACTTAAAGTGTTCGATGAAATGCCTTAACCTTACATTTCGTAGTGGGCAGAATTTACTTGAATTTTTATTATGTTTTTATTAATTTAAGATCTTTTTATTTGAGAAAAAAATATTTTTTTTAAATGTATTTTTTTTATAACTAGTTGGATACATAACGAAATCTTCTAACAAAAGTGGATGGAGAAGGTCTTAATTGAATAAACTTGAAACTTAGAAGACACAATGAAATGATAGAAAAGTTAGAAACTTGAAATAAATTCTACTAAAACTTAGAGTGTGAGTTTTGAATTTTTGCCAAATTTTAAATTAAAATTCAATTCAATAAAATTAGAACATTAAAAAAAGGTTAAGGATATAAAATAAAGTTTAAAAACTTAAAACTCAAGTTCAAATTTCATAATTTTAGGACACGCCTTTTATGCTCAACTTAAAACTATTCGCTGTCACGACTTAAAAATGTTACATTTTAATTAAAAAAATATGTATGAGTTTTCGATCACACACGTGGCATGTGTGATATATATTAGAGGAACTAAATACGAAGAAGAATGACATATAAAAAATTAAAATAAACATTCGCCTAAGTAAGAGGAAAATAATTACAAGCGAAAGATTCAAATTTTAATTTTTTTAATGTTAACAATTTGTGTTTCCTCTTTCATAATACAATTGAAGTCGTTTTCCTTAATATATGTGTACTATAAGATAATTCATTACAAGATATTTCAAAATGTACCATATCTCACGCAAGACATTAGCTACTATGAAAAATAATGGATATCAAATTATCAATTGCCAAATTACCTTTTAGCAAGTGAAGTCGATATCGTATTGTACCAGCCAGCGCACCGGTACAGGTGCACCCCTTATTTCGTACTGGAAAAAATACCAGCAATACTGGCCTCGTATCGGCGAATTCCGACAGTATCGGCCAGTAAATGAATACCGGATTGAAACACAAAATGCTGTGTTTTTTTTTTTTTTTTTTTTTTGTAATTGTTGCAATTTTTTAAGGGCAGGATGGTCATTTAAATTCCTAATTCTAACCCTAAACACTACCCACCCAAGCCGCAGCCTTCATTCTCTCTTCTCCCTCACTCACTCGTTCTCACTCTTCTCCCTCACTCACTCGTTCTCGCTTTTTTCTTTTTTTTCTTTTTCTTTGTATGCAATGAATAATTGAAGTAATGTTTTATTGTAAACAGGAGGTAATGTTTTATGATAAATAGAGATTTTGTGTGTGTATGTGTGTGTGTGTGTGTGTGTGTGTGTGTGTGTGTGTGTGTGTATTAAATATATAAAATAACGATAAACCCGAAACTATACATCGGTATTGACCGGTACCCGAAATATATCGTACCGGTGACCAAACCGGTACAGCCTTCAGTACGGTATTGACTTCCTTGCTTTTAGCTCATTGATGTTATCTTTAGAAAGTCAGCAAAGACTTCTTAAATAAATAAATAAAATTAAAATATGCCTTTCATTTATTTTCATTATGGTGAATTCATTTGTGCTATCACAATAGGAGGTAGCATTCTCCGGTTACAACAACATACATAGATTATGCGTTAAGAAGCACAAACCTTGAGCAAAAATTAAAATGTTGGTTTTGCTATTTTTGCATCACAGCATATAGGAACAGAGGGGCATGGACAGTGAATATCAGCTCTGGACCCCAAGGCTAATGGCATGGTTATGAACATGATCACTAGGAATGCAAGCACCAGCTTAATAAAAAGTTGTTCCATAATTGGTGATATATTAGACTTTTGTTTTGATAATTTGAACTTTCAATACATATATATATATACACACACACAAGAACCTGACATGGGAGATCACGAGATTCTGTAGACTCTAATAGATTTATTCCATTTTGAGATATTCCAAAATATTGTCTTGTTTCTAATAATAAAAGTCATTAATTTACTAATGTTCCTATTATACCCCTATTAATTTACTAATTCAATTTTTTGATAAATTTTTTTAAGGGTAGTTTTGGAATCTTATACATTTTAAAAGGTAGACAAGACAATAAATTATGTTCCCTTAAAAAGTTTAACTTTTCAAACAGGTCAAAAAAAGTGGGACGGATGTAGTAATTTTTTTCATTAAACCTACCACCTCACCAAACCTTGCATTTATATCAAATTATTACTAATTAATTGTCATGTTTTAATTAGATAAAAGCGTTCATTATCATGTATTAATTATATCTAATCAAATAATAGAGTAATACACAGTCATAAACTATTTTACAATATTTTTACAAATTTTGATGTGGCCAGCTTCTTATTAGTTTTTATCTAGACCCGCCATTAACATCATTTTTATTTATTTATCAATAACCATTCATCACATCAGCCGTTTGTGAAAATTTTTTATAAAAAAACTTGCATCTCTAACATTACTCCTAATAATATTACAGTATTAGTTACGGAAGCCTAACCTTAAGCTCTGCCATATTTAAGATGATTTGGACCCATGATTCCAAATGAGACAAGTTAATTAGTCCATGTCAATTTATCTAATATGTTGGTTGTCACATGCCACTAATAACTATTCATTTTCATTAAATGCTTATCATAAATTTATATATCTATAATGGAAAATTATTGTATACTCCCGGACTACCATAAATGCGTACTCTCTCCTCTCACGTGAATGGTAAGCCCCACTAATTAAATTTATAGTGGGACCTACCATTCATGTGAGATGAGGGACTACGCATTTATGGTACTTCGGGAGTACCAAATAATTTTCCATCTATAATTAGCCACATTTATTTCCTACAATTACTCTATGAGATTTAAATTACTTCTTCACATTCATTCTCATTAAATGCTTATCATAAATTTATATATCTATAATTAGCCACATTTATTTCCTACAATTAATCTATGAGATTTATATTACCTCTTCACATTCAAATTGCTTAATATCTATGATTCTCATTTAACTTAATTGGTAAATGCTCTATTGGTTAAATAAAAGATCTAGAGTTTAATCCTTTCCTGCATCAAAAAGACAAAAACTACTTGGTGTCTTGATCATTTTTGAGAAAGTGGTGTCTTGATTTGATGTAAAATAGCTATCATTAGGAGCGGATTCCATAGGTTGTAACTATCTTAAAAAAAAGCGTGGTATCTAATATATCTATCTATGTATAATATATTATAAAAAGTTGGATCCTCAAATCGAAGGATGCACACAATAATAACACGTGTCCTTTTGACAATGCATAAAACAATGACACATCATATTTTGTAACTCTTTTTTTTTTTTTTTTTTTTGAGAAGATCTTTTGTAACTTAATTAGTTCATCTATTTGGTATATTATGGAAAAATAAAGTCACGTGGCAAAAAATTATTGGTAAATGTCAATTTTTTTGTCATATATCATCAATAAATTTCATCATTATAATAAATATCCACTACAAGCCCCTTTAGATGAAATTTTTTTAAAAAAATCTTTAAATACATACTAAAAATTTCACCTTTATAATAATTCCTAAATAATATCTACTTAAGTATCCACTATTAACTCAATTAAATGCTCTATCAATTTGTTTTTCCTTTTTCCCCCTAAATTGGTAATTGGTTTTATTTTCCTCTTAAATTATTCCTAAGAGGCATTTTTTTTTTTTTTTGTAACCTAAAGTCATGTTTTTTTTTGGGGGGGGGGGGGGGGGGGGTATTAAATTCTACATACAATTTTCCTAAAGATATAATTGTGAAAAAAAAAACCCGTTTTCCTACCTATATATTTCTCCTTTCTTTTCTTTTTTTCTAGGGAGAGGAATATGGGTTCCGATATTTCTCACATCTAATTGAAGAAAGAAAAAACTGTAAATGTTTTTCTACCTCTCTCTCTCTCTCTCTCTCTCTCTCTATATATATATATATATATATATATATGAAAATATTGACAATGAATATGAAAATATTGAATATAAAATCTAATTCTCATTTATAAAGGTGTGAGAGATCGCACTTCTTAGGGGGTGCTCTCAAAAAGAGATTTAGGTGCTTAGGGTACCTCTCTTTTGGGTAATTGTGTGGAGTCTTGAAGAGCTTAAGGCGGATGCTATTGAAAAGGACACTCATCTTGATCACCTGCAAAAGAGAAGTGACGAGTTCTGCATCCTTCTTGAAAAGGCCAAGGGAGAAGCCATTAAGGAATTTAGGGCATCCAGCAAGTTCACTGATCTTTTAGACAAGAACTACACTACTAGTTTTGAGTACTTTCGCATGGACGCCATAGAGCGTTTCCTTGAGGTGGACTTCAGCTCTATTAAGCTTAATATTAGTGCTGCAAGCTCTCTCCTCCAGACGAGTTCTAAAGATATCAATATTGAAGACGATGCTACAACCCAACCTGCTCATGACGACCATAAGTCTGGAGAAAAATGCTCCAGTGGTTTATAAGATATTTGCAGTTGTCTTATTTGTTCTTTATTTTTCTCTTCTTTTTTATGGGATTCATTGTTTTGGATCCATCAAATTTATCTAAGTACATTTGGCTCGTCCTTGTTTTTAGACGAGTCTTGATATAATTGCCTTTTTTAGGCTCAACTTAAGGGTTTTTGGATGATGGTCGTCTACCCTTTTATTTATGAATGTTTTTATCCATATAGTTATTGTTGATTTTAGTTTCAAGTGTTTTCAGTCTATGTTAGGACTTTGTTTTGAAATATATATATATATATATATATATATTCCTCGTCCTTACATTTATTTTTCGAATTATACTTGGTTATTCCTATCCATGGTTTGGATTGGTTGGAAATGTTGCCCATGGAAAATGTCGCATGCATGCTTTTCTTTCGTCTTTAATTTTTTTGATGAGTTTTATTGGGAAGTTTGTTCTTTCCCTTGTTCATTGCCTTATGACAATTTGCCCCCTTTTTTATTTTTATTAAGGATAGCTTATGACGAGATATCTTCGCGTCCAGAGATTTTAAATGTCTTTAATTTCAATTAGATGTTAATTTCACAGAATCATAAACACTTAAATTAGGAAATTCAAGCTGCTTTATATACATCATTTGTACATAACATCGTCTGGAACATAGTATATAGCATCGTCCAAACATTTCGTCCATGCTAATACTTAGTCCTTTTTTAGGGAATTCAAATTGCTTTATATACAAACGGACATTGTTCATGAAACCGTCCATAAATATAACACATGCTAACAGCTAGTGTTTTTTAGGGAATTCAAATGCTAGAAAACATAAGATACTAGAAAACATAAATACTGAAAGATAACATAAGTAGATCACTAGACCATTAGCAATCTTTAATCGCGTCCATGCTAACCTTCCTGACGAGTCCTTCTTAGTACTTCCTCAAATGCTCCACATTCCACAGGTGTTCCAGCTTCTGTCCATCTAGGGCCTCCAAGTAGTATGAACCTCGCCTTTTAGAATTGATAACTTTGTACAGTCCTTCCCAATTTGGTCCCAAATTTCCATGAGTAGGGTCCTTAGTGGTTAAGGATACCCTTTTTAGGACGAGGTCTTTGTGAGAGACCGCCTAAAAGGGGTACCCTCAAAAAAGAGATTTGTTTGGGTTTAGAAAAATCAGATCTGTTTTTGAGAACTTGAAAAAAAAAATGGTTTTTAATTTGTAAAAATCCAGATCTATTTTGTAATGAGAAAATATCAAATTTATATGCTTAAAAAATTCAGATCTATTTTCTTATATGTTCATGAAAAAGCTTTCTTAAGAAGAGAATTCATTTACGAAATAAATTCATGCTACATGAATTAAACAAACACAACAAATACAACCATTCATGCTCCTTTTTTTATTTCCAAAATCTACTACGTAAAAAAAATCAGATTTGCATCAAATGATGATGCAGATCCATTTTAATTTTAAGAAAAGTTCAGATCTACATCTAATGAAGATGTAGATCCATTTTAAATTTTATGAAAAATTTAGATCTACACCTAATGAAGATGTAGATCAATTTTTATTTTGAGAAAAAGAATTGATAACATGCAGATTTTGAAACTAAGAAAGAGATCACAATAGTATTAAAAGAAATCAAGAACATGTTTTGACAAAATAAATCAACAACTCATGATATGAATACTTAAAACAACTAAACTAAAAATATAAAAAAACACACATCATCACAATAAGAGAAGGATAAAGAAAAGAAAAGAGAAGGGTAATCAGAAAACAACCTCTTGCATGGAGCGCTTTTCTTCTTGAGAGGATATTTTAGGGTTCAAAGATAATTGCAATTATCTTTGAAACCTAAAAACCCTAGCTTTAAGAGAGAGAATATCAAAAAGAGGAGTCATAAATATGAGTAATCTGAGAGTGTAAAAACGAGTCTCCCCTTAGAGCGTAAAAAAGTATGTTGAATTTTGAAATCCAGTCCCTATTTATAGAGGCTGGGATGCCTAAAAGAAAAGCAACGATGTTTAAAATGCAAATCGGGACGCATCCTTCTGCAAAAAAAAATCGAAAAGGATGTGCCTTATCGTCACCCGAAGGGAGTTGGGCCAAAGCCCAAAAGAGTGCCATTCGGCACTTTGAAAGTGCTGTTCGGCACTCCAAAAGTGTCGAATGGCACTCTTGAGTGCTGATTGTACTTTCGTGTTTGGGTGCCTTTTGGACTCCCTTTTTAGGGTTTTCCTGCGTGGGGCCATGCACTTAGACATGTTTCCAATCTAGATTTCAAATTTTTGAACTCTTTTTTGGATAATTCTGGACTTTTCAGCAATAATTATCTTGTAGATAAATACCCTAAAATAAATCTTGATAAAGTTCAAATTATCCATAACTTTATTTTTATCCAATTATCTCCTTTATTCCTATGCAAGCAATCTTATTTTTAACACTAAATATCAACCAATCATAAAATTATTTAATTAATTTTAATTGTTTAAACAATCAGAATTAATTTAAATTAATCATGCGTGGTCGACTCTACCTAGACACAATGCATGCTGACAGTGCAAACTTGATCATGTGATATCTTTCGATCAGACAGTCCGATTTGGAAACCGGACATACTGTCGCGACTGTTAGAATCTTAAGATCATTTTTACGATATGCAATGAATGAATCAATGCATGTAATGCAATCATGATTTTGGGGTACATGGATGGTCACTCTAGTCGTCTTCCTTGATTAAATCATGGGTGAAAAATCGAGTGTCTACAAAATGCCCCTCATTAATAGAGCTTGGAAAGCAAATGTCAATGTAAAACAAAGACACTAATTTCAGCAGCCATGATTTAATTGAGGTTGAATCTTCAAGGATTACCTAGCCCTCAAACCTAAAACTTTGGAGTATAGAACTAGTGCCTTACCTTTTGACAAAAAATGAAAATACTTGACCTAGCTAATAGCTGATGAACTTTGGAAATGATACTTGACAATTGATGCAACCAAAAGGCTTATCAATCTCGATCCTTATAACAGATAATTGTCTATGACCTCGATTTGGACAAAGGAAGTGTATGTGACCTTGATTTGGACTGAATGTCTATGACCTTGATCTAGACTAAAGAAGTGTCTGCGACCTTAAACTAGACTGAATGTCTGCGACCTCGATCTGGACTAAAGAAGTGTCTGGGACCATGATCTAGACTAAATGTCTACGACTTTGATATGGACTAAAGAAGTGTCTGTGACCTTGATCTGGACTGAATTTCTGTGACCTTGATCTGGGCTGAATGTTTGCGACCTCGATCTGGACTAAAGAAGTGTCTGCGACCTTGATCTGGACTAAATGTCTGCGATCTCGATCTGGACTAAAGAAGTGTCTATGACCTTGATCTAGACTAAATGTCAGCGACCTTGATCTAGACTGAAGAATTATCTGTGACCTTGATCTGGACTGAATATCTGTGACCTCGATCTGGACTAAAGAAGTGTCTGCGACCTTGATCTGGACTAAATGTCTGCGACCTCGATCTGGACTAAAGAAGTGTCTTCGACCTCGATCTGGACTGAATATCTGCGACCTCGATCTGGACTAAAAAAGTGTCAGCAACCTTGATCTGGACTGAATGTCTACGACCTCGATTTCGACTAAAGAAGTGTCTGCAGACATGATCTGGACTGAATGTCAACGACCTTGATCTGGATTGAAGAAGTCTGCGACCTTGATCTGACTGAATGTCTGTGACCTCAATCTAAACTGAAAAAGTGTCTGTGGCCTTAATCTGGACTGAATGTCTACGACCTCGATCTGGAGTAAAGTAGTGTCAGCAACATTGATCTGGACTGAATGTCTGCGACCTCGATCTGGACTAAAGAAGTGTCTGCGACCTTGATCTAGACTAAACATCTACGACCAAAGGATCTTGATTTGGACTAATGTTTACGACCAAAGGATCTTGATCTGGACTTATGTCTGCAACCAAAGGACCTTGATTTGGACTAATGAAATGTCTACGACCAAAGGATCTTGTTCTAGGCTGATGAAATGTTTGCGACCAAAGGATCTTGATCTGGACTAATGTCTATGACCAAAGGATCATGATTTGGACTAATGAAGTGTCTGTGACCAAAGGATCTTGATCTGGACTAATGAAATGTTTGCGACCAAAGGATCTTGATTTGGACTAATGTCTGCGACCAAAGGATCTTGATCTAGATTGAGAAAATAAAGGAGCTTGTCAACCTCGAAACTAAGTTGCTTCCTACAAAAGTCAACATTTGGAATTAGCCTTTAACTGATGAGTGCTTTGTTGTTCCCTTGCTTTTCCGAAATGTGTGATTTTCTTCGAAAAAAGATTTGATTTCTGAAGTACATTTTTTGGAATTTGGGCACAGGAAATTTTTAAAATTTGAAGTTTTGGGACTTGAGATTTTAGCATTTGAAACCTTGAGATTTTGAGATTGAATTTCGAAACTTTAAATTTTGAGATTTTTGGAAGATTCGAAACTTGAAATTTTGAAACTTAAGGCTTGAGCTTTGAAACTTGAAATTTTGAAAAATTAAAACTTGGAGTTTTGAAAACATTGAAACTTGAAATTTGAAATTTGAGATTTTGGAAGATTTGAAGTTTTGAAAATTTTAATCTTGAGATTATGAAAGATTGAAACTTGAAATTTTGGTTTTGAAATTTAAAAACTTGGGATTGAAAATCTTGAATGGAAAATTTGGGATTTAAAAAAACTTGAATATTTGAACTTGGAGTTTTATCCTTAATCTATTCCACAAAATTTTCATCCGTTCCTTTTTTTTTTTTTTTTTTTGATTTTCCTCTCTTCATGATGTGATTTTGATTTTGATTTTGATTTTTTTTTAGGAGTGGAAAAGAAAAGGAAATAAAAAGAATTTTTTTTTTTGGAAGTTGACTGAGTCAACTCAGTTTGACTGAGTTGACTCAGCGACTCAGCTGAACTAAAGAGTGGGAGCTGAATTTTGGCCCCCCAATTTATCTTGTCTCTCTCTTTTCTTTTCCTTTTTTTTTTTTTTTTTGTTTCTTCACCTCCTCTTCCTCCATTAACACTATTCACCTTCATCTTCACCTTAATTTTCCTTCTTCATTTCCCCATTTCTTTTCAAGAAAAACAGTTTTCTAAACTTCCCAACCTTTCTTTATCCACCCCTCTCAATATTTCTTTAGATCCTTGTGTTCTTAAGCACTTTTGCTGTACACCCATTTTTGGTGAAACTCATTTTCAAACCTATTTTTCTTTGCACCAAAATTTCTTCTTTTTCAAATGGACCCTCTTTTCTTACTTTTTATGGCAAGAAATATGATCCCACATTTGATTGGAATGATAAGGAGGGCCTTCTTCAAGTCCCCAAGATCCATGCTCCATATTCTCATATGGATATCAAGGTGAGTTTATCTTTGGTTTCTTTGTTTGAAAAAAAAGTTGTTTCAAACTTCATTGAAAGTCTGATGGTGACACATTGTCATTTTCTTGTGTGTTCTTGTTGAAATTTGGGGCATTGCATAATTGATCATGTTGTAATGTTGGCTTTGGAGGATTTTTGATTTTTTTTTTTTTTTTGTGGTGTAATTTGAACAATGTTGGTGGCTTATGGAACTTTGGCAATGTTGGTAATTTGTGATATGGTTGGAGGATTTTTGTTTGGGTTTTGGGGGCATTGGTATTGTGAATAATTTGTGTTGTGGGCTTATATGAACATATTGATGATGTATGTGGATAAGTTTGTTGGCATGTGTAAATTTTGCTTCATGGTATGGCAAAATTTTGTGGGTATATGCATGAATAAATTTGCGGGTATGGACAAATTTTGTGGGCATGAAATTTTTTGTCATGGAAAATTTTGTTGCTATGTGATGTTGGTTCATGGAAAATTTTTGTGGTTATGATTTTGGGCTATGTGAGAATTTATTTATGCATGGGCATGATCATGTGGGAAAACCCCCTTCTTTTTCGATGACTATTTTGGGTATGTGAAAAAAAAAAAATTTTTGATTGTGCAAGATTATGGGAAAAATTTGGTAGTTGTGCATGGGTATGTGAAAAAATTTGTTTGTGGTAAATTTTGGTGGGCCATTGCTTTTTTTTGTTGTGGGGAATTTTTTGAACACGTGATTTTTGTCATGCGAAATTTTTGGACATGTGATTTTGGTCATGAACTGATGAGCCAAATTTTGGTGTTGCAGAGACTCAAGAGTCGAGATAGTCTTCAAATGTTGAAAAGCATGTGGGAAGCATTGACTCCTGACATCAAAAATATCATTAATGATGCGGGCTTTGGCACCTTCTTCGCAGCTTTACTAAATCAAGAGACTCATGAATAGAAGGACCTTCAGTTACTCCTTGCCTTGGCAGAATGCTTTTGGGACACCACATGTACCTTCCATTTTTTGGGCATTGGTGATGTAATGTTGACACCTTATGACTTCTCCGTCATCACTAGCTGGAAATTAGGTGGTGAGAGAATCCATGTTCATGACTCCCTTACTCCAAATGAAATCAAGAAACTCCTAGGCGTAGTGCCTTCCAAAATGAAGAGTTAAAATGTTCCTTTGTCATAACTATGTGACAATATTTCAAAATGTGATACTGTGGCCAGGGGTACTCGCATGTTCATGCTTCTTTTCATTGGGACTTTCTTGTGCCTAGACCTAGGTAGTACAGTGAGTCTGCGTTATTTATGGAGCTTGGGAAACATTGAGCAAATCAAAAATTATGACTGGGGTGGTATGGCTTATGCTACCCTTTTACATTTCATGACTCAACTTTCCAGGCATTGTTTTTCAAGCTTAGATGGAGCTCCATTTGCATGGCAGGTAAGGTTTGGAATTTTGGCTATGTGTGGGTTTTGGAAAACTATTTTGGCTATGTGGTCCTACAATTCGGGATGAGGTTAATGGTATTTTTCGTAGGTTCCTCCAGTGGTTACCCAAATACTGTTTATCAGTGCCTTCCAAGCATCCCTTGGAAATTTGGCGCTTAGTGATTGACAATTTGACTGCTGATGGTGTGGGTCTTTTTCCCCCCTTTTTTGTGTGTGGGATTTTTGGTGTTTGATTATGGTTTGGTCTTTTCTTATTCTGTGTTTTATTGTGATTTTTCAGATGTCTTTAGATCCTTCAGTTGGATGTGAGGGGTATGCGGAGTGTGAGTGAGCTTTGGAGCTGAATGGTTGTCAGGCTTTGTTTGAGTGTGGGCATGGAAGGTGTTGGTATCTTGGTGATCGGGTGTTACCCCAAGTTCAACATGCATATCCTCCTACAACAATTTCAATTCCTCCTTGTCCCTCCGTCCGACTAGGTGACCTTCTGACTGATGAAGAGATTGTTCAGGCCCGTGCGGGCTACATTGTTCCAGGAACAGCAGGAACTTATTTTGAATTTGTTCAAACTTATCTGCAAGGTTGCTTGGCTGGCATATTGGTACTTTTTTTCCTTTTCTTGAAGTCAAATTTTACCTTGTATATTCCTTTCCCATATTTCTCCTTGGTGGCAATATTTACATGTTGGATTTTCAGGCTCCATCTTCTGAAGGGGGGGGAAGAGGGATAGGAAGAGGAAGAGATTCCTTCTCCCCACCATGCTGGTAGTTCTTCTAGTTCTCTCATGGAGACGTATCCTCATTTTCCAGCATGGCAATATGATGTGATGAATTCTGATGGAACGTATAGTTCCATGCCCTTGAATAGGCCAGAGCATACTCTAAATGTCCCTTGGCCCAATCTGGTGTGTTCTTGCATTTTTATCCCTTTGTCCTTATTTCTTCCTAGCTTATTGAATGGCTCTTGATTTGGCAGTTTGTGCTTCAGGTTAATGTTGATCTTGTCGAGGAAAGTATGCGAATGATTGGAGGCTTGCAGTCATTGGCTTATACCCAATTTTCTCAATATGTGCTCAATGATGCGAGATGGGTATGCAATGATGCTTTTTGAGTGTCTTTTGCTTGGATCTTTCTTAATGATGGAATTGTCACTTGGTTTTGCTGACTTTTTAGGCATATCGAATGGAAGTTGCTGATTTTGCCAGAAGAACTTTGGAGGAAAGGATCAGAAATCTTGAGCTTGAGAACCGTCAGTATGATCCTCGATTTTATGCAAGTCAAGAGGGAAATACTGAAGGCGACTCCTCTAGAGGTGGATCGAGGAGGTCTTCTCGCAAGTGGACCTGGAGTCCCAATGATGTTTTAGTTGTATTTTTATTTTTCCTGTAAAACAAAAGGAAGTGTTCCTTAGACAATCTTGTATTAACTTCCATGTTTAGTTCTTTGTCCTTGAAATGGCCTTGACCATGTAGAAACTTTAGTTGAGACAAGTTTAGAATTCACCTAATGAGGCCTTGTAGTGTCAATTTAGACTTATCTTGATTGACTCTAGTGGAATTTGCACTTACTTGAATGAGGTGGAGCCTAATACCTCTAGTTTAAAAATGAATGCATGTTTTTTTTTTTTTTGGGAAATCTTGATGATGATTTTTTTTTTTTTTTGAAAAGATGGTGAATTAAAAAAAAAAAAAAACAAATGAGTCATGGTCCAATGCCCCTAGTTTGGAACATGATCCAATGGTTTTGAAAACTATGATGCAAGTGGTGATTTCCTTTTTTTTTTTGAAACAAATGGGTTAGGCATGTCAGAATGCCCCAATTTAATAATAACAAAAAATCTTTTTGAATGTTTAATGGTCCTAAAAAATGTCCGAAAGCGCAAAATCACGCGGAATTTCATAAATAAGCGATGGCGAAGCTGGGTGCCAGTTGGCATTAGAGGAGTGCCATTCAACACTTTTACAGTGCCGAATGGCACCTGGCCATGCTGTGACACTCATGCCATGGTGGGCCGACTTCCTTACGTGTTTCCAATGCGTGTTTCGCGTTTTCATGTTTTTTGAAAAATATTTTCTTCATTTATGCTCACGAAACACTCTCTTACTTAGCTACAAACTCTGTGAAACCTATTTAAACCTAATCAAAGACTGATGTAGCTTATTTTAGCAATCTTCTCTGCAAAAACTCTTTGCATATATATTAGCAAAACACAATATGCACACATAAAAAGTCATCTATGGCTGGTAATCACAATTTTTCTCATTTAACAATTTATGATATCAATAGATGGGTTCGTAGTTTTGATTTTAGTACCAAAAAAAATTTTATAACCTACAAATTAGAGGGGATTAAGGCTCTGAGGAATATCAAGATCAAGTGGGACTTCCTTCGTGCTGCTGTGAAATTCTAGGATCCCGAAGATCATGTGGGACTTTCTGCTATCTTGGGCTATGATGCAAACAAAAAATCTGTAGCGGTTTCTTGTGATCCCAAGCATAGAGAGTCTTTGTCTGATGCTCTCGGTATTCATACTTCCATCACTAGTAGTATGGTTGAAGGACATATGGTGAATCTTCATGCAGTTGTTTCAGTATTGATTAACAAACGCACATATGGAGTGACTGATAATGTGCAGAAAAACTTCGGCTTGGCCTTATGCTTCGTGGGAGAACTTTTGCTTTGCTCTGGAAGACATGATTTTGTGGATGCTCAAGCCATAAATGTTGTGAGGCAAACTAAGGATGGTGAGAATCCTGTTCCTTTGATCTTGGCAGAAACCCTTATAGGATTAGATTCTGTGTTTTATGGTGGAGAATCTCAACACTTTCTCAACTGGACATGATTGCCAAGCCTACAATTGCTAATTATGGTCATAACAGTTTTCCAAGCAGGACTGTCATCAAAACTGAGTGTCAAACTGAGAGTGACTAGGTGAAGTTTCTGAGCAAGAAATCCAGTACTTCAATTCGATGGGACTGTTATTGGTGGAAGTGCCCACCCCTTCTACTTCAGTTTCCAGGGTCAGATCACATCTTCATTGTTGGATTGTGGAGGGCCACTTTCTATAAGGCAGATAGACTTTTAAGGTAGTTTCAATATGAGTAAGGAATGCCACGTGGAAAAAGAAGAAGACCTTTTGCTCCTATAGACACAAATCCTACTTCTATAAAGAATATGCTATCAGGGTTGGAGATGGCCGACCGAGTAGACCAGTCTTTCTTCAAGGTTTACTTTCACAAGATGACTAATGAATACTCTAATTGGTTGGTGGACAAGACTGTTGACAAAGAAGTTGAGAGGATTGCTATGAGAAAACAGTTTCTCAAAGCTAACCGGGAAAGACATGATGAAGACAACTATGAGTTTAAAAGAAAGGACAAGGATGACAAAGTACCTAACATAAAAGAAATCAATGATCAACAAAAGGAGAAAAGACTGAAGACAAAATGACCTTCTTATTCTTGGATTTGAACATGTTTATTTTAAAGTTGTTGTAAAAACTCTTATGTTTAGGAATTAGGACTTGCAAGTTAGGGATTTTGTTTAAGAGTCAGGTTTTTGGGGTTTAGTTTTTTTTTTTTTTTTTTTTTTTTTTTGGTTTGGTTTAGGGTTTAGGGTTTAGGGTTTAGGTTCTTGGATTTTGTGAAATGACATGGTTTAATGGAATGGTTGAATTTTTGGAAATTTTACATAATGGGCAAATGGTGGGCTTGGGGAAATTGTGATCAGACCAATGCATGGTTGCCTACGTACCTCCTTGGTAGAAGGATCAAGTCATCACGTAGTTCATTGATTTTTACTTGCCTTAATTTTTACCTAGGCCGCCCTTTCGGGTTTTCAACCTAGTAGGCTCTCTCATTCTCTTTTCTTCTTTAATCTCCTTTTGCGTAGGTCGCCCTTTCGAGTTTTCAACCTACCACTTTTTCCTTTATTTTGTTTGTTGCCCTAATTTTTGCCTAAACTGCCCTTTTAGGTTTTCAGCCTAGCGAGCTCTTTTTTTTTTTTTTCCAAGCTTAGGAAGGGAAATAACACAATTTACAACCACTTTAGACGTGGTGCTTTCAGTCTACCACCTTAGACGTGGTATTTCTTTTCAAAGGCTTCTTGGCACTATTCATTCCACAATGTAGGAACTTCTTTCTTGAGCAATTGGAAGATCGGTTCACCTGTCATGGTAAGCTGGGCTATGAACCTGCTAATGTATTGTATCCTCCCTAGAAATCCTTGGATCCCTTTTGTTAGTTCTTGGAGGTTTCAAATCTACAATTGCCCTAATTTTGTCGAGATCAGCTTCTATTCCTCTTTGGCTTACCATAAACCCTAACAGTTTTACAATTATGACTCCAAAAGTGCATTTCTTGAGGTTCAATCTCAACTTGTAGAACCGGATTCTTTCGAAGAACTTCCTCAAAGCCGTCATATGCCCTTCACAGTCTTTGGACTTGACTATCATATCATCCACATAAACTTTTACTTCTTTGTGGATCAAATCATGCAAAAAAGTGGTGGTTGCACGTTGGTAAGTAGCACCAACATTTTTAAGGCCAAATAGCATAACCTTGTGGCAATATGTCCCCTATGGTGTAGTAAAGGAAGTTTTCTCCATATCCATTGGAGCCATCTTAATCTAGTTGTACCCTGAAAATCCATCCATGAATGATAGCAATGCATGACCTGTGATATTGTCAACGATGACGTCAATGTGAGGCAAAGGAAAGTCATCCTTTGGACTAGCCTTGCTCAAATCTCGAAAATCTACACACATTCTGATCTTTCCATACTTCTTTGGTACCGGAACCACACTAGCTAACCACACCGGATAATTGACCACCCTCAGGAATCTTGAGAGTCCACTCTAGCTTCATTCTTCTTAATTTCCGCTCAATTTCTAATTGACCTTTCAACTTCCTCCTTGATCTTGAGAGTCCACTCTGGCTTCATTCTTCTCAATTTCTGCTTGACTGGCTTCATGGTTGGATCTGTTGGAATACAGTGTTGTGCTATATCTGTATCAATCCTAGGCATGTCTTCATATGACCACGCAAAAGCTTTTTTGAATTCTGTCTGTAGTGCCACTAATGCATCTCTCTCAGAAGTGGTTAAGGTGCTGCCCACTTGTATCATTTTAGGTTCATCATCAGTTCCCAAGTTAATAGATTGGGTTTCTTCTTTTATGGGTTCTAAGTGTCCATATTTTAAGTCCTTATTATTAAGAGTCTCTTTACCAATTTCAGAAATAAAAACATTCAAAGCCAGCAAATAATCAGAATCAGAAATCATATTAAAAGGAAAAGAGTTCTCAACAGACTCAATAGACTTAACTAAATCAGACTCAACTAGAAAACTATCACAAATAGTCTTAATAGGAATAGAAATACTAGCAGAAATAGACTCAATGGGACAGAAATAATGTTCTTAGTAGGGGTGACTGGCTCGGTGGTCTTGATCTTCTTGGCAAAAGTGGCTGACTTAACAGTCTTGATCTTCTTCACGAAGTCCTCCAAGGGTTGGGCGGCTCCCTCCCATGTCCAGTTCTTCAACTCAGTGGTGGCTTCCACGATGGTAGGTGGATCCTAATAAGGTCCTTCTTCACTCAGCATCAATACTGCGGGGTCTTCATCCATATAATCTATGGCTTCAGCATCAATCTCCATGTTTATAGGCTTGTCGGTCACAACAACATCTAGGTTCTTAATACTATCCATCCATTTATCAAACAGATCATGCTTCCCTTTGTTGCCCAAGTAAGTGTGTTGAGGGAGGTGTTGCGGCTCATCCTCCTCGATCTTTTGGTTGTCATCTCCAGCATTCTTAAGTGTTATGATTCTAAGACTGTGGACCATTATTTTTTGGTCTAGAGTGGCCAACCTAGCATCTATATCATCTTCTTCTTCGGCTCGTGGGGTAGGTGAATCAGGTTTTGAATCATAATATGGCCCCAATTCTGGCATCTCTCTACCATGGTTGTCATATCGAGAACTGTGCTTACTCACTCCCAAGTGCAGGAGATCGTAGCAATATAATTCTCGGAGTACCGAGGTTGAACCACAAGGAGCAGGGTTAATTCAAAGACAATATATTTAAATAACAATTTGGGTGAAGAAGAAAAATACTTTTGCTTGGTGATTGTTAACAAGAATAATAATAAAAACTGATTTAAATCAATAATGTAAATGCCAGGGTATCGGGGTGTTTCCCTATATCGATATGAAATTCTTTGTGATCTAAGAAAATATATATTTCAGTTGAACTGAGATAATTCAAGAACGCATGATAACCTCGATTAATAATGCAATTAGAAAAGTTTTCAGAAAAACCCGTTCACTTTAAAACCTGATTTCTATTTGAAACTATTAGAAATTCATCTAAACAATAAGAAAAACATGATTGAACTTATTGAAAGCATGGAAGAACTAATACATCAAAAAGAAATCTAATTGAACAATCAAATATGTTATTGTCTAAAATCTTAGAGAGAATCACATTGAATATTCATAACGTATAGAAGAAACATAGCCCCTAGCCTTAGCAAAGAGTTTAGGCTGCCATTAGAGTAAGGAAAATACAAGTTTTTCTCTACCAAAATTTGTTCTCACAGCCTCCTCTCCAAACCCTAATGTCAAAGTGTCCAAAGAAAATAAAACTTTTTCTATTTAATTTCCGTCCAGGTTTACAGCAGTAACTTGTGAGTTAATTTCGGCCTTCAAAAATTGAGAATTTTGAAAAACTCAAAACTGGAAAGTTGTAGATATTTAAGTCACGGTTCCAACCCATCTGACCTTGTGTCAATTGGAGTTTTGAGGAGAGATATACGCCCAAAATACTGATCAGTACTCAAATCAGATTTTTCCTTTTCAGATTCTGCCTCTTTGATTTCTTTCCAAGCACTCCAGCTGCACCTCCTTAGACATTTAAGCATGGTCCTTTAGCTCTACTTTAATTCTAGTTTGGCCTCTATTCTCTCACAAATTCCTGTAAACTCATCTTTCTCACATGATCTCCTGAAAGTAGAAAATTGCACACAATGAATGGCATCTTATTCAAGAAATTATGTAAAGATAAATAATAGGAACTAATGCAAATAATGGCTTAATTATACAAATTAAGCATAGTAATAAGGAGATAACGCCCACATAAATATATAACAAGTATACATTTTAAGGCGTTATCAGACTGGATCTTGAACTGACATCAATGATAGAGCTCCAATCTGAAAGGTGCCCATAGGGGTATTCCTCATGGTACATATTATTGGCTTGTTGATTCTTCCCTCTTGTATTCTCTAACACATTCATCAACCTATATTGGTCACTATCAGTATTGCTCCACCTGTTAGCTTCAGTATCATCTTCAACATCTTGATCATAATAGTCCACATCATCATCAAACTCTTCATAGAAAGATCTGCATCTTCATCTTCTCTATCACTAGGGGGTTCACCCCAGTCGTTGCCACTGTATTAGCTATCATAATCTTCGTTGTTGTTGCTCTTATTGTCGCTGTTGCTGTCATTATCATCATGTCCACCGTCATTGCTGCTGCCTTCACTATTACTATCATTTTCATCATCACTTCCTTTATCATCATCACTGGGGGCTGCTCCCCCTTCTTCATCTTCATCATGGGCTCTTAGTTCATACGGGCTCTTCAGTGCATGCTAACAAGCCTCCTAATACTCTTCATCTTTGATATTGCAAATGGCATCCCTCAGGAATGTAGTTATAGCTTCAGGGTCCATGTAATCAACCCAATAAGATGGAACCCAAGTTGTCTCCTCCTTCTTCGATTTTGGAACCTTATTGTTGCACTCAAGTAGTAATTCAAACCCAGGCACCAATGTCTTTGTCACAAGATCAAATCTTGGTTCAGGGAATCCTTAATAATGTTAGCTTTCCCTAGCTTTGACAAACTTTCCATTTAGTGTAGGAGTATAGGAATTTAGGGATTCCAGGGGACAAGGAAGTCCCTTTTGCTTTAGCTTTGGCTTGGGCCATCTTTCTCACTTCCATCTCTAACAAGTCATCATTAGTGGGCTTATAGCCTAGCCCAAAAAGTGGTGTGGTAGTAGGAATCATCGGGACTTGAATAGTAGGCTTCTTCACAGTTTCCCCAAGTTCATCCTCAGAAGGTAATTCATTCTTCTCATCATTGCTACCACATTGTTGTTGTTGTAGGGAGAAAAGTCCATCGGGATCTTCTCCGCTTCTTCTTCTCTTCTTTCAAAGCCAGGCCTCTTAATCTCAAAACCATCCAAGGTTAATGGCTCTTTCTTAGAATCAATACCGAAAATAGGCTTTAGCACTGTTAAGGTATTACCATATATGGTCACAATAGCTATTTCATGTAGAAATTGAACCTTTTGGTATAGAGAAGAATATATGGCCTCTGTGTCATGGATCCATGGTCGCCCTAGGAGCATATTGAAGTATAAGGCTATATTAAGGACTTGAAACTCCACTTTCTTGACCATTGGCCCTATGGTGAGCTCTAATGTTATGGTTCTCAAGACCTCTCTTCTACTGTTATCATATGCCCTCACATGCTGATCAGTTGGCACAAAGTCCTCAACACTTAGACCCAAGCAACTTGCTGTCTTTAAAGGACACACATTTAATGCACTTCCATCATCTATCGACACCATCGGTATCCTCTTCCCCTTGGCATCTATTGTGATATGCAACAGGTCATTGTAGTGCTTCCCCTTCTTGGTCAGATTCTTGTCAAAATAGGAAATAGTGAGTTCCTTATTTATGGACCTAATCATATCATTCAGATCTTGGGAGGTTGTAGTTGTAGGGACTTGGATTTGGTTGAGAAGGTCTACTTGGTTCTGACGGTGCTTATATGAAGCCATGAGTAAACCCCATAAGGATATGTTGGCTTGTGACTTCTGTAGTTGCTTAAGGACCTCATCTTCCTCAGCAGGTGTTTGTTTGGTGGATCTATTCAAAGCTTCTATAAGGTTGTTAGTCTCCAAATGTGGGGGTTTGAAGTGACTCCTTCCCCCCTCCCCCTTATGATGTGCGCAATTTTTGTTGGGTCATTATAGTCAGTATCTCGGGGTTTGAAGTGTCTCCCCCCATTTGTGGATGTTGAGTATCCTATGGTGGCAGTAGATGTCCTATCCATTAATTCTTCCCATGTCATCATAAAACATTCAAGTAGGTCATAGATTAGGTCAGATGGGTCTTCTTTACTTTCCTTTTCGGTCATCAAGCAATTAATCCTTGGTCCTCTCCCAATATTGTGATTGGGTAAGGGATTATTAGTGATGCTAGGCCTGGTAGGCGGCACAATCACCTTGTTATCAATTAGGTCCTGAATTGCATGACGAAGGCTAAAACAATTGTCAGTATCATGGCTAGGGCCTTGGTGGTAAGCACATCTCTTATTCATATAGAAGTTTCAGGGCAAAGGGTTTGGAACTGGTTTTGGGTTTAAAGGTTTTAGTAACCCTATTGCTTTTAGTTTGTCAAACACTTGGCTTATAGGCATGTACAATTCATGAAACTCCCTCCTAGGTCTATGTCCTTGTGATACTTGACATTTTTATGAATATTAGAAACCTCTGCAGCCTTAGAATTAGATCCAACATTCCTTTTAAACCTCGGTGGGTCATTTTTTTTTTTTTTTTTTTTAGTGCCATTGTTTAGTGTATCCTCAATTTAGGTTCCAGCAACAATCAAAGCTTTAAAATTAGGGAAGTATTGTGCAAACAAGTACTTATGATACACAGGTAATAAATTCTTTACGACCATAGCTGGCTGTTCCTCCTCACTTGGCCTATTCATCATCTACACTGCCATGGCTCTCCATTTGGTAATGAAGGTAGAGAAGGATTCTTTCGGCTCTTGCTTCATGGTTTTGGGGTCTCTCCTTGTTATTTCCACTTCTATATTGTACTTGTATTGCTTGTGAAACTCTCGATAGATATCTTCTCAACTTCTTGCCCTCGCATCATCTAGGTTGAGGAACCACCCAGAGCGACTCCGGTCAGTGTGTTTTGGAACATCTAAGCAAGTATTTCTTCCATTGCACCTAGGGGCTACATAGCCCTCATATACATCTTTAGATGAGACTTCGAGCAACTGGTCCCGTCAAACTTGTCCAAGGTTGACATCTTGAACTTGGGAGGCAGTCTCACATCAGGGAAAAGTGAGAGGGAATCGTAATCCATGAGGTCTTCCATCTTACGGGCTCTTCTAATCATCTCCTCCATTTTTTTCATTCTCTCGTTGATCTTCTCATTCTCCATAGTTAGTGGATCATGATCAGCCTAGTTCTCCTCTTGATTACCCTTCAGATTTTGAAACTGTTGCACCATACAATTCATGTCTTCTCTCAACTGGATTTGACTAGCTACCATGATGTTGAGTAGCTCTTGAATGTTCATGGGTTCCTCGGTGTTTAGGTGTTCTCCCTCTTCTGCCATAGTGTTGGGAGGTTCAGACTTCTTGTGGCTTGAACTGTCTTATAGGTCGAAGATGAGATTGTGATGTTGCAGGAGTGGAGTGTCCTTTATGCTCATGAGCCTTAGTACTGTGATGGGAGTGACAGACTTGTAACTAGAGCTACTAGCCTGAGTGTTGGGCTTAGGTTCTCTTTGCAACCTTCCTTCAGATCTTGACTAGATTCTCTCCTAATGACAGGCTTGGTTGGGTTAATCAAAGCGAAGACCTCATCCATATCAATCAATCGACCAAAACAAACACACACAACATGCAATGCAATTTTAACAGGGACCGACCTAAAGGTAGGTTCTAAGTCATTATGTTGTAGGGTGGGTTTGTTGTTTCATTATTTCTCATAGCTAGGACGTTACACCTCCTAACTTGTAATGTAATGAACATTGCATTGGTCCGAACGGCATGGTTTGTCCTCTACAGTCAATAGGAAATGATCCAGTAACTTTAGGCTATAAGTTGGTGAGTTCACCACTGGGTACCGAAATCTAATGAAGACTAGTGACAGCTAGGGAAAGCTTTTAACAAACAATTCATTCAACAAAATATCATACAATATCTCAACAATCAACAAAATATCATACAACATCTCAACAAATACAGAACAAATATAAATAAACAAACAAACAACAAGATCATGCAAAATCATGCAAATATTTGGTCACCTAAGTCTAACACGAAACTTAGCCCTCGACACCCCCAGCAGAGTCGCCACTACGAGAGACCACCCAGAGGGGGTACCCTCAAAAAAGAGATTTGGGTGCTTTTTCAAGACACCTCTCTTTTTGGGTATGTGGTGTGAAGTCGTCACTTGTTTTTTATACAAAAAATAAGAAAAACTAAAATGCAAATACATAATTGAATTGCTTCGTTTCATTGATTAAGTAAATGAATACATATTTGAAAATTTGAAAATTACATGGCTTTGGGTCCTAGTTACAAACTACCAAATAATTACATAGCCTTTTGTCCTAGTTACAATCTACCCAAAATAAAAACAAAGATAACACATAGATCTACCTACCCAAAGGAACTAGATTTGGAGGCTAGCTTACAGAATGGGAACGTGTTAGGCATCCATTTTGTCTAGACAGAGTCTAGTCTTCTAGACTCTTGTGACCAATGTACCATTTTTATGCATGACATGAATGATATGTTGAACACATATACAAAATTAAATCACACCAACTTATTTATGAATGCATCCACTTCTTTATTAAAAAAAAAAAAAAAAAAAACCCAGATCTGTTTTAGTGATTAAAAAAAGTTGATTTTTGGGTTTAGAAAAATCATATTTGTTTTTGAGAATTTGAAAAAAAAACAGTTTTTAATTTGTAGAAATCCAGATCTGTTTTGTAATGAGAAAAAAAATCAAATTTATATGCTTAAAAAATTCAAATTTGTTTTTTTATATGTTCGTGAAAAAGCTTTCTTAAGAAGAGAATTAATTTATGAAATAAATTCATACTACATGAATTAAACAAACACAACAAATATAACCATTCATGGTCCTTTTTTATTTCCAAAATCTGCCACGTAAAAAATATTGGATCTTCATCTAATGATGATGCAGATCCATTTTAATTTTAAGAAAAGTTCAGATCTACATCTAATGAAGATGTAGATCCATTTTAAATTTAAGAAAAATTCAGATCTACACCTAATGAAGATGTAGGTCAATTTTTATTTTGAGAAAAAGAATTGATAACATGCAGATTTTGAAACTAAGAAAGAGATCACAACAGTAATAAAAGAAATAAAGAACATGTTTTGACAAAATAAATCAACGACTCATGATATGCATACTTTAAAACAACTAAACTAAAAATATAAACAAACACACATCATCACAATAAGAGAAGCATAAAGAAAAGAAAAGGGTAATCAAAAAACAACCTCTTCCATGGAGTGCTCTTCTTCTTGAGAGGAAATTTATGCAATTATCTTTGAATCCTAAAAACCCTAGCTTTAAGAGAGAGAATTTCAGAAAGGGGAGTTAGAAATATGAGTAATCTGAGAGTGTAAAAATGTCTCCCTTTAGAGTGTGTAAGTTCGTTTAGACCCCTTAAACCCAACAGATTAACCTAGTGAATTAGCCAAGTGATTAACTTAGGTAATTTAATTAAAAACTAGGTTAACATAAATAAGCAAAAACAACAAAGCAGCGGAAAATAAATAACACAAAGATATGATGACCCAGGAAACCACACCGGTAAAAACCTGGGGAGGATTTGACCTAGCTATCTTCAAGGTAAACTAAATCCACTATGAAAGAATCGAAGTTTACACAACAAGACTTAGACCACTAACATCTTATTGCTACCCAAGTGTAGGAAACTTACTACCATGACCCCATGATAGCTCCGAGATCCACGGACTGCTTCTTTCCAGAATTCTTCAGCAAATCCACAAGCGCACCTGCTTGTATATCTTTGTGCTCTTTTGATTCTGCAACTGTATTGATCTACACAACTCTTGACATGAATCTCAAGTTTGTAAACCCTAAGTGTATGTGAAGGCAAACACCTCTAGATCTCACAATGAGATTCACAAACACAGCATTCAGAACTCTAAAAACGTTGCTAGGGTTTTCCCTTATATACTTAGGGCAAAACATAAAACCCTATACATTAAATGGACTAGGGCTGAGTTAGAAAATTCTACAGAAAAACGATCTGCCCGAATTTCGATCGATCGAGCCTAATTTTCGATCAATCGAGTCTAGCAGATAGTGAACAGTAATTCTGCATAATAACTCGATTTCAACTTTACATTAAGACCCATACTTTGAGCAAGTCTAACACAAGACTAAACATTGTTTTGATCATGGTTTGCCAACATACATATTGAAGTTCTAAATACATTAGATCCTAATCCTTAGAACCTAACAGAGTGTAAAAAAGTGTGTTGAACTTTGAGACCCAGTCCTTATTTATAGAGGCTGGAATGCTTAAAAAATAAGCAACAATGCTTAAAAAATAAGCAACGATGCTTAAAATGCGAATCGGGATGCATCCTTCTGCAAAAAAGCCAAAAGAATGTGCCTTATTATCACCCAGAGGGAGTTAGGCCAAAGCCCAAAAGAGTGTCATTCTGCACTTTGAAAGTGCACTTTCGTGTTTAGGTGCCTTTTGGACTCCCTTTTTAGGGTTTTCCTGCATCGGGCATGTACTTAGACGTGTTTCCAATCCGGATTAAAATTTTTTGAACTCTTGTCTAGATAAGTCTGGTCTTTTCAACAACAATTATCTTGTAGATAAATACCCTAACATAAATCTTGATAAAGTTTCGATTATCCACAACTTTATTGTTATCCAATTATCTCCTTTATTCCTATGCAAGCAATCTTATTTTAAACACTAAATATCAACCAATCACAAAATTATTTAATTAATTTTAATTTTTTAATCAATCAAAAATAATTTAAATTAATCATGTGTGGTCAACTCTACCTAGACACAATGCATGCTGACTATGCAAACTTGATCATGTGATATTTTTCGATCCGACGGTCCGATTTGGAAACAAGACAAACTGTGGTGACCATTAGAATCTCAAGATTATTTTTATGATATGTAATGAATGAATCAATGCATGTAGTGCAATCATGATTTTCGGGGTATATGGATGGTCACTCTAGTTGTCTTCCATGATTAAATCATGGGTGCAAAATCGAGTGTTTACAGTCCCCAATATTGTACAGTCTCAATTTAACCAACGCATCATGGTACTTAGTCATCAGGTTCTTGTAACGTGCCACCCTCTGCTCAGCGTCCATCCTCACCTCGTTTATGGGATCGAGGTTTAGATGGAGTTGTTTCTCATTTTCCTCCTCCTTATAATGGCCACCCTATAGCTAGCTAATCCAACCTCCGTTGGTATCATTACATCACTTCCACATGCTAGCTTAAAGGGGTTTCTCCAGTAGGAGTTCTTACTGTCTTCCTACATGCCCAAAGGACACTAGGTATATCATCTGGTCATATCCCTTATGCCCCCTCAAGCCGAGTCTTGATGATCTTCAGCAAGGATCGATTTGTAACTTTGGCCTGCCCATTGGCTTGTGGGTGGGTGGGTGAGGAGTAGTGGTTCTTGATTCCTCTCTTGGTTTGGACAGGCTCAACAGCGGGGTTAAAGTGAGATAAGTCTTCAAGTCTTCAAATGCTCATTGGCACTCATTCGTCTATTTGAATGCTTTCCTTAATACTCTGAAAAACAATAAACACTTGTCAATGGCTTTTGAAATAAACCTGTTAAAGGCCGCCACTTGTCCAGTAAGGCTTTAGACGTCTTTAATATTCTTTGGAGGTTCCATGTTCAAGATTGCCCAGATCTTACAAGGTTTTGCCTCAATCCCTCTTTGTGAAACCATAAAACCGAGGAATTTCCCTGATGCAACTCCAAAAGCACATTTGCTTGGGTTCAGCTTCATCTTATATCGCCTAAATGTATCAAAGGTTTCTTGAAGATCGTCCAAATGCTGCGTCTCTTTCACATTCTTCACCAACATATCATCCACATATACTTCAACGTTTCGCCCAATTTGTGGACGAAACAAGTGGTTGAATAGCCTCTAGTAGGTAGCTCCTACATTTTTCAAACCGAACGGCACGACTTCGTGACAAAACAAACCTTGACTTGTGACAAAGGATGTTTTCTCCTGGTCTGCTTCATCCATCTTGATCTGGTTGTATCCTGAGAATGCATCCATGAGACTTAATAGTTGGTGTCCAGCTGTTGAATCTACCAACCGATCAATGCGTAGAAGAGGATGGCTATCTTTGGGGAATGCCTTATTTAAACTTGTGAAATCTACACACATTCTCCATTTGCCACTAGCCTTTTTGACCATCACTACATAAGCTAGCCAGTTAGGGTAGTAATCTTCGCAAATGAATTCCGCGTTGATTAACTTATGAACTTCTTCTTTGACGGTATAATCTCGTTTTGGGGCAAACACTCTCTTCTTTTAACGAACAGGCTTGTAAGACGGAGATACGTTTAGACAATGGGTAATCACATTTGGGTCAATCCCAGACATATCTTCATGACTCCAAGTGAAAACATCTATGCTTCTTTTGATGAATCTAACAATATGCATTTAATGTTTTATTAAATAATATTTTCATATTATATATATATATATATATATGTAAGATAATAAATGCATTTATCTCATTAAAATATGATAATTAATTAGTAATACTATCATGTTCCTATTAGATAAAACAAAAAATAACACCTTATATTTTTATTTAAAAAAGTGTATGAATGAGCATTTCAACATTGGTCGCCAATTTGTAAAATCAATTTGCCAGACCAGCATCCACAAACCACTTGTCTTTTCTCTCCAATTTGGAGATTTAATTTTGGTGGGCACGGGGAGAAAATATCTGGGGCTCACCAAAATCTCTCCAATTTTCCACCCCAGCCAAACAACCTAAAAAACCATTTTCTCTCCTCCATTTTCATGCCTCCTCTTTTCACTCTAATCAAACAAGTCCTAAATGAAGAACTAAGGAATAACAGAACCTCATACACTCCCACAAAAAATTAGGAATATTTTGGCGAAATGTGATTTTTCAGTAACCATGAACTTTATTTTTTAATGAAGATATGATCTTTTAGTGGAAAATCCAAGAACCAAATATTTTTTTGGTTAAAAATATTATTTTAAATGGAAAATCAAGGAACATAGATTTTTTGTTTTTTTGAAAATATGATTTTTCAGCTAAAAATCAAGAAATCAAGAATTTTTGTTGGAAAATCAAGGATTCATTAATTTTTTGAGGAAATATGATTTTTTTAGTGGGAAATCGAGAAAATTTTTTTTTTTTTTTTTTTTGCGCGAGAAATATGATTTTTCATTGGAAACTCAAGAAACCAAAGATTTTAGATGAAAATATGATTTTATTTTCTAATCATCTAAAAATGGGTGGGAATGGGAGAATTCTTAGGGCACATTTGGTCAACTTTAATGGTGATTACATAGGGATAGGAATAGGTATTACAAAGAATACAAAATGTTGTAATGCAATGCTTATTACTGTTAGGACATATGTTATTCATGTTAGGAACATACGTTAACGTTTTATGTAATTAGCTAATCCTTTGACAAAACGCACTTTACTTGTAATTGGGTAGATCTAGGATGTGTTTAATGCTTTAAGGAACAAGGTTTCAAGTTCAAGTGTTAAAGACATGCAAATCTGTCCAAGAAACAAGTGATGAAGTGATGTTCATTAAAACTCGACAGCTAGCTTGACAGCTGGTATCTATCGAGGTTTAAAAGGTTGTTCTAGCCCGAGGCTGGACAACTGCTCGATAGATAGGTTATCTATCGAGATTTATGAAAATCAAATTTTCAATTCTAATTTTATTCCAATCCGTGAATATGTGTTTGAGCTTTCTTTTCTCACAACCGTAAACATATATAAGGATTATTTTAAAGGCCGTCAAAGGTTATGTGAGTATAGAGCAAAGTGTTGTTCATGCAAATTGTGATTGGAGACAGAATTTGCTCTAGTTCATCTTTCTTCTGAAGAAGTTGCTGTATTTGTACACCGTAAGGTTTTGTGATCAAGCAACTTCTTGATCTTCATCGTGTGATGAATTGAAGAACTTTGCAGCCAACATCTATCTCAAGTTGGTGATTAAGTCATGTACTGGGATTCGTGCATCTATTGGTTAGTCACGTACTGGGAGCCGTGCATTAAAAGGAGAGATTGTCACTACAAAAAAAGTCCAATTGGGTATTAGGGTAAGGGGTCAACTATAGGTTGGTATAAGGTACTGGGATTGCTTCATTTGTAACCGCTTGTTTTGATAATAATGGATTCTCGGGAGTGGTGATCATAAAATCACCCGGTAGGGTTTTAGCCATATAGGTTTTCCCCATTCGTAAATAAATCACTGTGTCAACTTTATTTTCCGCTGCACTTTATTTTAGTTGATGATTTGTTTGTGCTCCCACGTCCATTGCATGTTAATTTGATTAATTAATAAACTTGGCTAATTAATCAATTAATATATCATATGGGGTCAATACATTCTTAGCCTATCAAGTGGTATCAGGGCAGGCACACTCTGATTAGGTTCTAATCTTTGTTATGTGATCCATTGACCCCTGTTTGTCATGGATAGGGCTCAGTCTCTCATTATACCTCCTTTATTTGATGGCATTAACTATAAATACTGGTGTTAGGTTCTAAGGATTAGGAACTAATGTATTTAGAACTTCAATTTGTATGTTCGCAAACCATGATCAAAACAATGTTTAGTCGTGTGTTAGACTTGCTCAAAGTATGGGTCTTAATGTAAAGTTGGAATCGAGTTTTTATGCAGAATTACCTTTAACTTTCTGTATGACTCGATCGATCGAAAATTAGACTCGATCGATCGAAAATCATGCAGAACGTTTTTCTGCAGAAAATTTCAACTCAGCCCAAGCCCGTTTTAATGTATAGAGTTTTATGTTTTGCCCTAAGTATAAAAGGGAAAACCCTAGCCACGTTTTTAGAGTTCTGTTTTGCTGTGTTTGTGAATCTCATTGTGAGATCTAGAGGTGTTTACCTTCACATACACTTAGGATTTACAAACTTGAGATTTATGTCAAGAGTTGTGTAGATCAATACAGTTGCAGAATCTATAGAGCACAAAGATATACAAGCAGGTGCGCTTGTGGATTTGCTGAAGAATTCCGGAAAGAAGGAGTCCGTGGATCTCGGAGCTATCATGGGGTCATGGTAGTAAGTTTCCTACACTTGGGTAGCAACAAGATGTTAGTGGTCTAAGTCTTGTCGTGTAAACTTCAATTCTTTCATAGTGGATTCAGTTTACCTTGAGGATAGCTAGGTCAAATCCTCCCCAGGTTTTTACCGGTGTGGTTTCCTGGGTCATCAGATCTTTGTGTTATTTATTTTTCCGCTGCTTTGTTATTTTTGCTTATCTGTGTTAACCTAGTTTTAATTAAATTACCTAAGTTAATCACTTGGCTAATTCATTAGGTTAATCTATTGGGTTTAAGGGGTCTAAACGAACTGACAAGTGGTATCAGAGCGGGTAGCTTTTGTTTTTGATCCTTTGATCTCTAAGCTGATCCTTGACCCCTGTTGTTATGGATTTCTTTAAAATCTTCTCTTTATTTTGCCGCATTGTGTACTTGGTGTGCTTGTTCTTTACCATGTGTGTTAAAATCTTTCTTGAGTGTCTTGCTGTGTTCACATATGACAATAATTACATGTGTTATACTGCTTTAACCGCCTTAAAGGCACGTGATTCTTGTCTTTGGTATTTGGATAGTGGTTGTTCCAGGCACATGACAGGAAATAAAGCCTTGTTCAAGACACTCTTCGAAGGAAAGATTGGAACAGTTACCTTTGGAGATGGAAGTAAATCTGTGATCAGAGGCATTGGCACAGTGGATATTCCAGGACTACCAGTCTTTGAAGACGTGTGGTATGTTGATGGGTTGAAGGCAAACTTACTCAGCATAAGTCAAATTTGTGACAATGGACTGAATGTGTTCTTCACCAAACAAGAATGTGAAATACTTGATGAAGGAGGTGATTGTATGTGTGTTGGTGTGAGGACTGCTGACAACTGTTATGGTATCACCCCAAGTATAAGCAACAAATGCTTCAGTGCTAAGATCAATCAAGTTGACTTATGGCATCAAAGGTTGGGACATGCCAGCCTTAAGCAATTAGAGAAGATTTCAAAATGTGATGCGGTAATTGGGTTGCCCAAGTTTGAGAAGATTGAAAAATGCATCTGTGGACCATGTCAGATGGGTAAACAAGTGAAGTCCAAACATCCGTCTGTAGCTAATGTTCAAACTACGAGACCTTTGGAGTTGCTGTACATTGATCTCATGGGTCCTGCCAGAGTTCAGAGTTTAGGTGGAAAGAAGTACATTCTAGTTGTTGTGGATGACTTTACAAGATTCACATGGGTCGTACTTTTGAAAGATAAAGCTGAGGCTCCTGAAAAAATGATTCATCTGTGCAAGAAATTGCAAGTAGAAAAAGGAACTGTGATAGCCAGAATTAGAAGTGACCATGGAAAAGAGTTCGAGAACACCAAACTGGCTATGTTTTGCGATAATCAAGGCACCCGTCAGGAATTCTCTTCACCCAAAACACCACAACAAAATGGAATTGTGGAAAGGAAAAACAGAGTTGTACAAGAAATGGCTCGTGTCATGCTCCATAATAAGAAGATGCCTAAATCTTTTTGGGGAGAAGCTGTTAATACTGCATGTCACACTCTCAATCGGGTGTATTTCAGACCAAATTCCAAGCAAACTCCTTATGAACTCTAGAGAGGAAAGAAGCCTGTAGTGAAATACTTCAGAGTATTTGGCAGTGACTGTTACATTCTACGTGATAGAGAGAACCTGGAAAAGTTCGATGCTAAGAGTGATAAAGGCTATTTTCTGGGATACTCTTCCACCAGTAGAGCATACAGAGTATACAATCTGAGAACCAAAACAGTCATGGAATCCTCAAATGTAGTGATCAATGATGAATTAAACTCAGAAGGTCATTCAGAACATGCACCTCAAGTTCAAGAAAAGATGATGGAAGTTGATGATTCTCTACCTGAAAACTATATGGGAAAGCCTACAGAGGAAGAGTTAATGGTTTTGAATGATACAGCATCTGTGCCATCAAGTTCAGAACCTTCAACACCAGTTCATGGAGTTCCACAAGAACAGAGAGAAGTTCAAAGTCCATCAGATCAGAAAGGTACCACTACTTCATTGGTCAAAGGTCCATCATCAAGAGTCAGGTTGAATCATCCTGCTACTAATATTTTGGGAAGTTTGAATGATAACATGAGATTGAGATCCAAAACTTTAAATGTGATTACTCACTCATGCTACCTATCCCAATTCGAACCGAAGAAGGTGGATGAAGCTCTCCAAGATGCTGATTGGGTCAATTCTATGCATGAAGAACTTCATCAGTTCGTTCGAAATGATGTGTGGGAATTAGTTCCTAGACCTGAGGGAGTCAATGTTATTGGAACTAAGTGGATCTTCAAGAACAAGTCAAATGAACATGGAACTGTTATCAGAAATAAATCTAGGCTTGTTGCTCAAGGATACACACAAGTAGAAGGAATTGATTTTGATGAGACTTTTGCACCCGTAGCAAGATTGGAATCCATTCGCATTCTTTTGGCTATTGCATGTCACATGAACTTCAGGTTGTATCAAATGGATGTCAAGAGTGCATTCTTAAATGGCATGATACAAGAAGAGGTATATGTTGAACAACCGAAAGGTTTCATTGATCCTCACAGGCCAAATGATGTCTACAAGTTGAAGAGAGCTCTCTATGGATTGAAACAAGCTCCACGGGCTTGGTATGATAGATTAACTGCATATCTCACGGATCATGGCTTCAAGAGAGGTTTTGCTGACACCACTCTGTTTATATGAAAGGATAAGAATCATTTTGTAGTTGCTCAAATTTATGTTGATGATATTGTTTTTGGTGCTACTAATGATTCTCTTGCTCAATCTTTTGCAGATGAAATGAAGGCCATGTTTGAGATGAGTATGGTTGGGGAACTAACTTATTTCTTGGGATTGCATGTAAAGCAAACGGATGATGGAATCTACATCAACCAAGCTAAGTATGCGCGAAATTTGGTCAAGCGTTTTGGTCTTGATAAGGCTACACATGCTAGGACACCAATGGCAGCTAATGCGAAGCTAACAAATGATCCATCAGGTGAGTCTGTTGATGTTACCTTATATAGAAGCATGATTGGTTGTCTTTTGTACTTAACTGCTAGCAGACCTGATATTGCGTTTAGTGTGGGTGTTTGCTCTAGATTTCAATCTAGTCCTAAGGTCTCTCACTTAAATGATGTTAAGAGGATTATAAAATATGTTGCTGGAACTTGTGATTATGGTCTATTTTACAGTAAAGAGTCAAATCTTTCTCTTGCTGGTTTTTCTGATTCTGATTGGGCTGGTAATGCTGATGATAGAAAAAGTACAACTAGTGGTTGTTTTTATGTTGGTGCTAATTTGGTTGCTTGGATGAGTAAGAAGCAAAATTCTGTTTCTTTATCTACTGCTGAGGCAGAATATATTGCTGCTGGAAGTTGTTGTTCTCAGCTTCTATGGATGAAGAAACTTTTGAGTGATTATGGAATATCTCAGGACACCATGGTTGTTTATTGTGATAACTCTAGTGCCATAGATATATCTAAGAATCCTGTTCAACACTCTAAGACCAAACACATTGAGATTAGATATCACTTCATTAGGGATCTTGTTGAAAGGAAAATTATTGCTCTTGAATATATTCCAACTGAACGTCAGAATGCTGATATTTTCACCAAACCGCTTGATAGAGGAAAGTTTGAAACTCTTCGTCAAGTCATTGGTGTGATTCTTTGTCCCTAGTCATTCTTGACTTCATGGTCCTTGTGCTTCATTTCTCAATCTTTTGTGACCTTTGTTTCTAGGATTTGCATTGCATTATATTCATGCATTTCATTCTAGGATGTTTGTTTCTTTGTTTAATAAAAAAAAAAAAAAAATTTTTGCAAATTGTGTTTTGCTATTTTTCCTTAAATTTGAAAACAAGGTTGGTCAATCAAAATTACATGTCATAAGTATGTACCTTGTTTAGCTTTGATGCACTTATTTCTATTGCACTTTACTAGCTAAAGTCTTGTTGTGCATGTTGTGTGGGAAGATGCTATAATTGTTGATCACATGATCTTGATCTTGAAGTCTTATGTCTTTGATTGTTGGACTTGAACTTATTGAGAAAGACATAAATAACCATCTCACCACTGTTTATTAGCCAATCATGAACACCTTAGTGCATATCATAAGATTTTATGCTCGAGAAAGTGTAGCACATGCACAAAAAGAACATAAGGTGTAGCCTCTAAATAAAATTGGTGTGTACATTATTGGGCTATAATAATCTCACAAATTCAAATAAAATTGGTGTGTACATTATCCCGGCTTTTATTAAGCTTCTAATCAATAAATTTGAATATTGAGGCAAATCAAGAAACTTACATGATTGCAAGCTTTTATTCTAGGAGATGTGGGAGTTATATGATGTAACTCTTTAAGTAATAGTCTCTTTCAAATTCATGTGATGGATTTTGTAGAAATTGTGATTGATCTCTATGTGTATATCACCTCACATGTTTCTCAAGCTTATGCTAGTTGCACACACTACACAAGCTATTCTTTGCTAGAATTGTGTACATGATATTGTGTGTGTTTTTGGCCTGACCAACCAAGTTTGAGAATTTCTAGAAATTGATGCAAAATGTGTTTGCTTGTTTTTTTTGGTATATTGAGAGAAAATTTTGCTTTGAGAAATCTGGGTTGCATACATGTGTTTTTGAAAAACATCTCATCTCATACTCATGCATTTGATTTATAAAATCTGCTGCTTTGAGGAGTTTCTGATCTAAAATGTTTGGTTTTTTCAAAATTATGATTTTTCCAGAATTTCGATCGATCGAAACTGATTTTCGACCAATCGAAAATGTTCTAAAATGCTCAGAAAACTCTCTGGTTTGATCGATCGATCCAAACTGATTTTGTATCAATCGAATAAGTTTTCGACCGATCGAATGTAATTTTCGATCGATCGAAAATCGTGCTGGATGTTTTTAAAAGGAGCTTTTTCACGTGGCTTTTCACTTTTCAAACTTTTTCAAAAACTTCTTTTTCTCCCTACCAACCGGTCAAAGCTTTTCTTGGAAATTTTGTCGTTTTCCTCCGATTCTTTTGCACAATCTCTCTCTCCCAAGGCTGGTAAGACCTTTATACCCTTCCCTTTGCATTTATTTTCGAAATTCATGCATTTTTCATGCATTTTTTTGGGTTATTTTCGGTATTAATGTTTTGGCAAATTTGGGATTGTTTTTGAGTGGTTCTTTCTCAAATTTTTCATGGGTTTTTGTGGGGACACCTTACCTAAGCTCTACATGTGGTTTAATTTGATTATTTTGGTGTTTTGAAGGAAATTTGATATTCTAGGGCTTACAATTGAGAAAATTGGGGGTTTTGTTCATTTTGATTGAAATTGATGAAATTGGCTTGTTGGTTTGGTAAATTTGATCATTATATTGTGTTAATTAACTATTGTCTTGATCAATTTATCAATTTGTTGTGTTTTGAAAAATTAGGTTTTTCAAATTGGGTATTTTTGATAAATATTGCTTGCTCAAGCCAATTTTGTTAATTTGGATCACAATTGAACATGTCACTGCATTAGTACATGCATCATGTTCTGTTCATGCTCATGCATCATATAGAATTGTTATATTCTATTTTTTTTGCTGTGCTAACTTGCAGTCTACCCTTGGTTATTTTTTTTTGCTCTTTTCTTTCTGTGTCTATCTTTTCCTTAGCACTATGCCTAGGAAAACTAGAGCCCATAGGACTTCTGATCCTTCTCCTTCTTTTGACACTGAGCGGTTCCCTAGTGAATAAAACCAAGTCACCTATGAGACTCTGAACCTTAGGCGTCAGATTTGGGCTGAGCGTAGGGTTATCTTAGATGAGTTGGATCCTGAGGTGCGACGTCACTTTTCACGTCGGGGTTGGTTACCTTTGCTCGAGTATGAGCATTCTCCTCCTCCTGCCACCTTGATTAGAGAGTTCTATTCGAACCTCTCTATTCATGTCTACGATAACGACACCTTAGTAAAGGTGTGGTTACGTGGTGTGGAGTATCGCATTACCCCTCGGGTAGTGTCTGATGCTCTTGGGGTGCCCATTGTGGACCATCCCGTTTTTCCTTATGAGGAGTCTCCACCCCTTGATGACGTCTTGTCCTACATCACTGGGTCTTCTATCCAGTGGGGTTCTGATCCTCGGATCACTTCTGCTGAGCTGTCTGAGCTGCACTATCTTTTCTTTAGGATAGCGTGTCATTCTTTATGGCCTATTTCACATGTCCACACCATTCCTCTTGAGAGGTGTGTCTTTTTGTATGCCTTGGTCACTGATGCGCCTATCAGTTTTCCGCATCTGTTCCTTCGTTCTTTGAACGAGGTTCATCGGCCTAGTTCTACGGCTCATGCTTTGTTTTTCCCTGTTTTTATTCATAGGATTCTCCTTTTTCTTGGTTTTGGTGAGTTTCCTGCTTCTGAGCCTGTACATGTTATTGCTCCCATCGGTGCTACCTTTTTGAGGCAAAGGGCTGCTCAACTTCGAGCTAGCTCTAAGCGTCCTAGGGTAGAACCTTCCGGTGTCACTCCACCCCCTTCTTCTTCTACAGATACTCATGCAGCTGGGACTTCGTCTGATCCTGCTGTTGCTGCTGCTGCTGATGTTCCTCCACCGTTTGATGAGGTTTCTGACCTTCGTCGGACTCTAGATACTGTCGTGACCGTTCAGGCGGCTCATGGTCAGCTTTTGGTGGACATCCTTGATGAGCTACGTGCGTTACGAGCGGATTTGGCGAGCTCTCGTCATTCTCCTCCACCTCCTTTTGATGATGAGTGAGTGCCCTTTGGCAATTCGTCACAAAAAGGGGGAGTACATAGTTCATTGTATCTAGGAGTTTTTTTTTTGTGGAGATTTACATTTTAGGGGGAGTTTTTTGTTTACTTGGTAGTGATACTGCAGAGCTTGTGGAGTTATTAGATTGTATCTAGATGCTTCACTGTGTATTCTCATTTTTAGCTCTTGTTTAGGAGATTTATTTTGTTGAGATACATTTGTATGTATATGTTTCTTATTTCACTATGCTACTACTCTGCTTATTGATTTATATTGATGATGTTATTCATGATATATGTCTTTATTTTGTGTCATGTGAAATCAAGAAATTTTTATTGATGTTTTTCCTGTTTTTTTTCCACACATGCGTTTATGTGTTTGTTAAGTGTTACAGGAATATACAGGTTGCTTTCAGTCGAGCTGCTGTCTACTTTGCAACTGTTAGATAGTAGTTTAGGTTGAATTGTTAAGTGGCTATTTTTATTGTAATGGGCTATTTCAATTTGTAACTTTGAGCTTTTTGTTAAGTCTGTGTTTTGTCACGGATTGCCAAAGGGGGAGTTTGTTAGGTTCTAAGGATTAGGAACTAATGTATTTAGAACTTCAATTTGTATGTTGGCAAACCATGATCAAAACAATGTTTAGTCGTGTGTTAGACTTGCTCAAAGTATGGGTCTTAATGTAAAGTTGGAATCGAGTTTTTATGCAGAATTACCTTTAACTTTCTGTATGACTCGATCAATCGAAAATTAGACTCGATCGATCGAAAATCGTGCAGAACGTTTTTCTGCAGAAAATTCCAACTCAGCCCAAGCCCGTTTTAATGTATAGGGTTTTATGTTTTGCCCTAAGTATAAAAGGGAAAACCCTAGCCACGTTTTTAGAGTTCTGTTTTGCTATGTTTGTGAATCTCATTGTGAGATCTAGAGGTGTTTACCTTCACATACACTTAGAGTTTACAAACTTGAGATTTATGTCAAGAGTTGTGTAGATCAATACAGTTGCAGAATCTATAGAGCACAAAGATATACAAGCAGGTGCACTTGTGGATTTGCTGAAGAATTCCGAAAAGAAGGAGTCCGTGGATCTCGGAGCTATCATGGGGTCATGGTAGTAAGTTTCCTACACTTGGGTAGCAACAAGATGTTAGTGGTCTAAGTCTTGTCGTGTAAACTTCAATTCTTTCATAGTGGATTCAGTTTACCTTGAGGATAGCTAGGTCAAATCCTCCCCAGGTTTTTACCGGTGTGGTTTCCTGGGTTATCAGATCTTTGTGTTATTTATTTTTCCGCTGCTTTGTTATTTTTGCTTATCTGTGTTAACCTAGTTTTAATTAAATTACCTAAGTTAATCACTTGGCTAATTCATTAGGTTAATCTGTTGGGTTTAAGGGGTCTAAACGAACTGACAACTGGAAAATACGCATGAGAGCTGTCTTGCAGTCTTTAGATGAGAAAGTGTGGCAAGCTGTAGAGATTGGCTAAACTAAGCCAAAGGAAGCGCCAGTCGAACATGTTTATTTTAAGGATGACAAAGTACCTAATACAAAAGAAATCATTGATCAACAAAAGGAGAAAAGACTAGAGACAAAGTGACCTTATTCTTGGCTTTGAACATGTTTATTTTAAAGTTGATATAAAAACTCTAATGTTTAAGAATTATTTAGGACTTGCAGGTTAGGGATTTCATTTAAGAGATAGGTTTTTGGGGTTTGATTTTTTTTTTTTTTTTTTTTTTTTTTTGTTTGGTTTAGGGTTTAGGTTCTTGGATTGAAATGACATGGTTTAATGGAATGGTTGAATTTTTGGAAATTTTGGTTAATCGGAAAATGATGGGCTTGGGGAAATTGTGACCGGACCAATGCATGGTTGCCTATGCACCTCCTTGATAGAAAAATCAGATCATCATGTAGTTTATTGAATTTTACTTGCCTTAATTTTTGCCTAGGCCGCCCTTTTGGGTTTTCAACCTAGTAGGCTCTCTTACTCTATTTTTATATTTACTCTCCTTTTGCATAGGTCGCCCTTTCAAGCTTTCAACCTACCTTTTTTTCCTTTTTTTTTTTTTTTGTTGCTCTAATTTTTGCCTAGACCGCCTTTTCAGGTTTTTAGCCTAGAGAGCTCTTTTTTTTTTTTTTTCAAGTCTAGGAAGGGAAATAACACAATTTACAACCACTTCAGACGTGGTGCTTTTAGTCTACCACCTCAGACGTGGTATATCTTCAATTAATCCATGTTGGTTGGCTCAGTGAAAGGGTTTGCGTCTAAGTCCATCAACCTTATTGCTCCCTCAGAGTATATCTGCTTGATAATGTATGGGCCTGCCCAATTTTGCTTAAACTTCCCGTTTGCATTTTGAATCGGGTCTTGGATTTCTTTCAACACTAGATCTCTCAACTTTAAATCTCATGTTCTTACTTTTTTGTCAAAAGCTTTCCTGAGCCTCCTTTGGTATCCCTGAATGTGATACAAGGCTCTGAGCCTCCTTTCATCCAGCATGCATAACTGATCATATCTGCTTTGCAGCCAATCTGCCTCAAGTATTTCACTTTATAGTACTGTCCTTAGCGAATGGACACCCATTTCAATGGGAAGAACTGCTTCCATCCCATACACCAATGAATAAGCTGTGGCTCCTATGGAAGATCGAATTGATGTTCTATACCCCTAGAGTGCATAGGATAATTGTAGGTGCCAGTCCTTGTAATTTTTTGTGCTTTTCCTCAAAATTTACCCTTTGTTTTTGTTAGCAGCCTCAACTGCTCCATTAGTCTGAGGACGGTAGGGTGAAGATTTATGTTACTGAATGTTGAACTATCGTAATAGTTTTTCTGTTTCTCCTTTAAAATGTATCCCATTATTAGAGATAATTTCAAGTGATACCCCATATCTGCAGATGATATTGGTCTGAATGAATTAAGCAACTTTCTTTGAATTTAGAACCTTGTAGGAGGCAGCTTCTACCCATTTAGTAAAATAGTCTATAGCAACAAGTATAAATTCATGGCCATTAGAAGCAGTTGGATGAATCTTCCCAATAATGTCTATCCCCTATGTAGAGAAGGGCCAACGTGATGTCATGGTATGCAATGGCATGGGTGGCATATGCTTCAGGTCTCTATGGACTTGGCATTGATGGTATTTTCGAACATGAGCTACACAGTTAGCTTCTATAGTGGTCCAATAATAGCCTTGTCTCATTATCTTCCTTGATAACATGTATGCATTTATATGTGACCCATAACTTGACTTATGAACCTCTTTAATTATTTGCTGTGCCTCCTTAGTGGTTACACAAAGGAGATGAATTCCATCATATGATCTTCTGTAAAGTCCTTCACCACAAATAATGTAATTAGTGAACAACCTTCGGATGGTCAATTGGTCATTTTTGTTTGTAAATGGTGGGTATGTCCCATCCTTAAGGTATTGTAGGATGTCTAAATACCATTCGCGTTCCCCATTCTTTTCTTCATCTTCTTCTATTGTCATGCAATAAGCTGGTTCCTCATTTTGTTCCAACACTATCGGTCTTGCTTCATCTTCCTTAGGCCCATCCATCATGGATGTCATTGTTGCTAAATCATCTGCAATTTGATTTTATATCCTTGGCACATACTGGTATTGGACCTTGTTGAATTTTGAGGCCCACTTTTGAAGACATTCATGACAAGGCACCTACCTTTCTTCTTTGATCTGCCATTGATTTTGAATTTGGGAGATTATCAGGGCTGAGTCCCCATACACTTCTAATTCTTTCACTCCAAGGCCTAGGGCTGCTTGTAACCCCATGGTGCAGGCTTCATATATAGTGGCATTGTTGGTGGCAGGAAAGTTGAGTCTGCCAAAAAATGGGATGTGTGTCCCTTTTAAGGAAATTAAAAGAACTCCAATACCATTCCCATTTTGATTTGTTGCTCCATCAAAGTACATCTTTCAGGATTCTACCTCAATCCCCATAATATCTTCATTCGAAAAATCTCCTTGGATCTCCTCAGCTTCTTCTGGTGAACAATGGGCTAAGTGATCAGCAATCGCCTTGCCCTTCACAGATTTCTAAGTCACACACCTAATTTCAAATTCTGACAAAAGCAAAACCCATTTAGCTGTCTTCCCATCCTGTACAGGCTTTTCCATTAAGTACTTCAAAGGATCCATTCTTGCAGCTTTTCTACTAAGTACTTCAAAGGATCCATTCTAGCAATGAGCAAGAACTTGTAAGCAAGCATATAATGTTTGAGTTTGCGAGTTGCCCATACAAGTGCTATGCATGTCTTCTCTAAAGGTGAATACTTTTCTTCATAAGGCAACATCTTCTTGCTGATGCAATAGATCACATTCTCCTTTCTAGTCTCCTCCATGTATTAAGCAAGTAAAGCCCCCATTGTCATATCTGCAGTAGTGAGATACAACAATAATAGCTTTTCAGGTACTGGTGGGATGAGTATTAGTGGTTTCTGTTGGGACATATGTGATTTATGTTAGGAACATATGTCATTATAGAATTGGCTAATCCTTTGACAAAACGCACTTTACTTGTAATTGGGTAGATTTAGAATGTGTTTAATGCTTCAAGGAACAGGGTTTCAAGTCCAAGTGTTAAAGCCATGCAAGTCTATCCAAGAATTAAGTGAAGAAGTGTTGGATTTTAAAGCTCAACAGCTATTATCTATCGAGGCTTAAAAGGCTATTTCAACCCGAGGCTCGACAGCTGCTCAATAGGTAGGGTATCTGTCGAGATTTATGAAAAACAGATTTTCAGTTCTGATTTTCATATAATCCATGAATGCATGTTTGGGCATTCTTTTCTCATAACCTTAAACATATATAAGGCTTATTTTAAAGGGCCGTTTGGAATGATATTAAGATCAAGGTAGCAAACTTTAATAGCAGGGCATTGAATGCTTTATTCAGTGTGGTCACAAATGAGGAATTCAAAAAAATATCCTCCACTAAAACTGCGAAAGAAGTATGGACCATTCTCTAGACAACCCATGAGGAAACCAAGGCTATCAAGGACTCGAAGCTTCAGAGGCTCACTACAAGCTTTGAAGAGATCAAAATGGAGGAGGATGAGTTGTTTAATGAGTTCTATGCCAAGCTCAAGGACATAGTGAACTCAGCCTTTAATCTTAGGGAAACCATTCCCAAACCCAAGATTGTTAGAAAGGTGCTTAGATATCTACACGAAAGATTTCACGCCAAGATCACCAGGACTGAGGAATTAAATGATATTGACAAAATTCCTTTGATAGAGTTGGTTGGCAACCTACAGACGTATGAGTTGGGTTCGACAAGGATCAAGAAATTGAGCAAGAGCAAAAGCAAGAGCAAGAGCAAGAGCAAGAGCATGGCACTGAAGGCCAAGAGCAGTAACACTGATGAATCTTTAGACAATGAAGATTCTAAAATAAAGTCTTACATCATGAGGAGATTCAAGAAGTTCATGAAGAATGCCAATGGAAAGGGCTTCGACAAGGACCATAGGCAATCTAGTTCTTCTCAGTTTAAGAGCCAAGACAAAGGGAAGAAGGATGCTAGGGATGGCGGTTAGTACACTATTTCCTTAGGACCAAAGTGTTTTGGGTGTCAAAGCTTCGGTCACATGAAACAAAAGTGCCCTACATATCTTAAGACCATTGGGAAGAGCAAGGCACTTGTTGCTACTTTGAGCGACACCGAGCCTGAAGATGATTCTGACAACAAGGATGATGGAATCCTAAATGCCTTCACTGCCACTATAAATCCTACTGAGGGGATTGTTGAAGATGTGGATGAAGAAGAGAACTTGGTGGGGTCTAAATTTGAAAAGATGGATGAGCAAGATGACATCTACACAGCCTATGCAAAATTATACAAAGTTTTCGAAAAGCATGAGAAGTTGTATAGGTTGGCCACCAAGAAGCTCAATGATGTGGAGCTTGAGCAAGAAGAAATCTCCACAAAGTTTGATAAAGCTAATCAAACCATTGGAGCACTGAGATTTGAGAATAATTTCTTGGCTTAGAGGACCAAGAAGCTTGAAGCGGAGTTGTTTCAAGTCAGAGCTTAACTGGAGAGGACTTCAAGCGCAAAGCTTCCTCTAGTACTACTATTTTTGTTTCTCCTGCTAATAATGTTGAATCTAAGCACACTGATGTCAAAACTAATTTAGCTAGTGAGAACATAGACAAGGATAAACTATCTTAGGAGCACCCCCTAAGCTTGCTAAGAAAGAGACCAAAAACCTAGGGCTAAGAAGGGAAATGCTCAAAAGCCTAAACAAAAGAAGTAGCATCTCTAACATCACTGTGGAACAGTTGGACATACTTGACCTAATTGCTATAAGTGGTTAGCCACTCAACAGAGCAACAGTATGATCATCGGGAAACCAAAATCAGTTTCCATCCTCTTTTGCTCCTCTTAGAGATCTACTCAAAGCCTTTATGTTCCTTTCAAACTTGAAGAGTTTCAATTCTTCCCCCTCACCGCCAGATCAAAGGTTCGTCAAATGGAAAGATTTGCCACTTTTTCTCTCTCTCCCCCTTCTTGTTTTTGATTTTGCATTACTTGTGTGTTTTGCTTTCTTATTTTGAGTCAATCTAGTTTTATGCATTGCTTTGCTTAACATGTTTTTGTTTTTGTTTTCAATTTTGCTTTATTTTGTTTTCATAATATAAAAAAAAATTTAAAAATCAGAAAAATACAAAAACATTGTGTGTTTTGTGTACATTGATACTTGTGTACCTTGGATGGCCATTGAAACAAAGTTTTCTAAACTTTGTATCTTTTTTAGCTTAGATGAGCATCTTTAAGCACAACTAAGAAAGTGAGCTTTGTGGCTCATGTTTGTGATGAGTAAGATTAAGTTATCTCTTGTACTTAACACTCATATCACTCTTTCTGACGGAAAGGACTAGAAAATCCTAAGATAAATGCATAAATAACTATCTCACCACTATTGCCCGCCAATCATGAAATGACATCTGTACGCTTCGACATAGCAAAAGTGCAATGTCAAAAGCTTAACATAATTGGGTATTTCTTTTATCTCTGCTATATGCCCATGCATGATATGCTTAAAAGAAAATATGCAAAGAAACTAAAGCAAAAAGAATAAAAATGCTTTATATATGATTGTGTGAGTTAAAGTGATTTTCTCATATCTTAAATTGTCATAATATGTTGACACTTATGCAATCTTACGATGGTTTTCACACACAACACACAATATTCTTTGCTACTCTTGATACATGTGCAGGTACAATGTGATTTGGTTCACAAGTAATACATGTGTTAATGTATGCTCACTAACTATCTTGACTTATTTTTGAAATATATAATTGGTTAGACTTGTTTAGTGTGTGTGTGTGTGTGTGTGTGGATCTAAATGCTGAACATTTTTCTGTTGAGAGATGATTTTGAGAGTTTAAAATGTTGTTTGGATTTTTGATTGAGTAGCATGTTTGATTGCGTTCATGTCTGTGTTTTTCTCTTCCTTGAAAAAACTGTTTTTAAGCAATCTCAATAGCTTCTCAATACCTCTCGACAACTAGGCTATTTATCGAGCTCTTTAGCATCTTTTTATCACATTCTCGATAGCTTCTCCATAGCTACTCGATTCATCGAGAAACTTTCTGGATGCTCGATAGATGCTCGATAACTTCTAGATCGATCGAGATCCTTTTGTTGTTGACACCTCTAGATAGCTTCTTGATAGTTGTATATGGCGAACTTTAAAGCTCGACACCTCTTGATACCTCTTGATCTGTTGAGAAACTAGTTTTTTTCTATATATAGGGTCCGTGATTTCTATCTCATTTCTCCCTGATCTCTCTTGATAGAAAAGGTTCTCTCCCTCTCCCAAACACCTCAAACTCAATCTTTTCATCTTCCTTGCTCAATCTTCGGTCTCAAGATCACTTTCTTCTATTGGTATGATGCTTTCTCACTTATTAATCATGCATTTCATATCCTATGACCTAACTTTTGGGGTTTTTGAAAATTTTTGAAATTTTTCAAAATTGTTGAGGTTTTTGCTAAAGTTTTGGGATGGGTTTTTGTTTAAATGATTTAAAATCTTCATGCATTGCATCACATTTGCATTTTAACTATATTTTCATGCATTATAGTTGTATGCTATATATGTTGAACTGTTGTGTGCTGTTAGGCTTAGATTGGGCTGAGCCCATGATATTTTTTTTTTTTGTTGCATATCACATGCTCATGTATTTTCATGCATACATACGTTCAATTCTTTACATTCTTATATATTGATTTGTGTTGGTGCTTTTCTACCTCTCTCTCTCTCTCTCTCTCTCTCTCTCTCTCTCTCTCTCTCTTGCGTTAGTCTACTCTATAGCACCCAAACGCAAATCTACTCCGTTCCAAAACCCTCTTAGTTCTAGGGCATCTTCTTTTTCCCTCGCTGATTCTACTCCTACTCACATATGGTTCCGTGATGATAAAGCCCGAAAGGACTTTTTGGAGAACTTTTCTAGACGAGGCATTCATTTGGAGCACCAAGTCATCCTATCGGATTTTTTCGATACTGACCTTCCCACTGTCATCTACAGTTGGGGTTGGGAGTCACTATGTGGCATCCCAGTCACGTGCCCTTCCGTGATCATATAGGAGTTTTACTCTAATATGCACAAATTTGATACTTTTATACCCCAGTTTGTCACTCGCGTTCATAATAGATCTGCTTTACCTTGAGAATAGCTAGGTTAAATCCTCCCCATGTTTTTTACCCATTTGGTTTTCCTGGGCTATCATATCGTGTGTTATTTACTTTTCCATATTATTTACATGATATGATTTTCTTGTGTTAACCTAGATCTGAATAATTTATCTAAGTAATCACTTGGTTAGATAACTAAGTTAAACAACTTGTGTTTTAAGGGGTCTAAAAACGTACACCTATTTATAAAGGTGTCAATTTCTTAGAAAATAAGCTAGGTTTGCTTAAAAATTAAGTTCAATCAGCTTAAGAATAAGCAAAAAAACGTATGAAGAAAATCCTAAAAAAAAGGAGATTTGGATAAGGGTAAATTGATTTTTCAAATCAGAACATGCTTCAGTATTTTGATCATATCTTTTTACTCAAAATTTAAATTGAGCTAAAATTTTGAAAACTGAAGGGAAATACGATTTTCTACAACTTTTCCAAAAATAGTCTAGTTCTAATTGTGAGTTTTACTATGCCAAAAGTACCTTGGAATGTGAATATGAAATTTGCTACTTGATTAGCACATTTTTGAAGTGTTTTCCAACTCTAAAACTGTATTTGGATGAATTTTAGAATTATTTTCATGATAAACTTCCAAAGTGATAATTAGGACTTTGAAAATAATTACTTTGCATATAATTATCCCAAAAGCCTAATTTTCTACAGCCTTTAAATATTATCAACTTATTTGTTTTAATCTCATGCAACAAATCTCACTTTAAGAAAAATAATTAACCAATCACAAAAATTAATTTACTCGATTTTAATCACCAAACAATCATAATTAATTTCAATTAATCACATGTGATTGGCTTGACCCCATATAATGCATGCAGACCGTGAAAACTTGATCTTGTGATATCTTTCAATCTGAAAGTTCGATTTGGGAATCGATCGTGACCGCTAGAATCTCAAGATCATTTTTATGATACACAATGAATGAATTAATGCATGTAATGCAACTCTAAATTTTGGGTATATGAATGGTCATTTTAGCCATCTTCCAAGATTAAATTATGAGTGCAAAATCAAGACCCTACAAAATGCCCATCTTTGCAAAGCTTGCAAAGTGAATGTCAATGTAAAACAAAGACATTGATTTTTGCAGCCATGATTTAATCAAGTTCGATTTTTCAAAGATTACCTAGCCCTAGAACCTAAATCCTTGGACATAAAACTAGGGTTGGAAAAATCTAACAGGACCCACAACCTAACACAACTAACCCATTTATAAACAAGTCATAGGTTGAGGTTAAACGGGTTCGGGTCATATTTGGGTTGATACGGCTAACTCGTTTAATAAAAGGGTCGGGTTCGTGTTCAACATGTGAACCTATCTGACCTGTTTAGCTTATAAAGTTATTAGTTATTTTGATATTATTACTTAATTTGTGGTTGTTTTTATATGTTTATTACTATATTTATAGTTGTAATTGTATTTTAATTTTATATACATGGGAATTGATAAAGATTATATTGGTTAAGTATGACCTATTGATTAAATAGATTATAAAATGGGTCATTTGTATTGACTTTTACATAATTTGTTAGTTAAACGTGTCGAGTCGGGTTGACCTGTTTAATAAACAGATTGTGTTCAGGTTGAGGATTCCTAAGACGTTTAGTAAATAGGTCGGGTTTGGATCAACCCATATAGCCAAATACTCATGACTTGACACGACACGAACTTGACCCGTGAACACAAATTGCCACCCCTACACAAAACTATTGTTTTGCCATAACTGTAAATACTTAATCTACTTGATAATTGATAAACCTGGGGTGACTAAAAGGCTTCTCTATCTCAGTCTGAATTTAGGGGAATTAAGAGACTTCTCTATCTCAATCTGCATGTGGGGGTGATGAAGAGGCTTCTCTATCTTGATCTGAATGAAAGGTAGCCAAGAGGCTTTTCTATCTTAGTTTGAATCTGGGGTGATTGAGAGACTTCTCTATCTCAATCTGAAGCCAGAGGCAACCAAGAGGCTTCTCTATCTTGATCTAAATCGGAGGTGACCAAGAGGTTTCTCTATCTTGGTTTGAATGAAAGGTAACCACGAGGCTTCTCTATCTTTGTTTGAACCTGGGGTGATTGAAAAGCTTTTTTATCTCAACCTGAAATTGGAGGCAACCAAGAGGCTTCTCTATCTTAATCTAAATGGAAGGTAAACTAGAGGCTTCTCTATCTTGGTTTGAACCTGGGGTGATTGAGAGGCTTCTCTATCTCAATCTAAAATTGGAGGTGACCAAGAGGCTTCTTTATCTTGGTTTGAACCTGGGATGATTGAGAGGCTTCTCTATCTCAGTCTATATTTGGGATGACCAAGAGGCTTCTCTATTTTGATCTGAATGGAAGGTAACCAAGAGGCTTCTCTAGCTTGGTTTGAACCTGGGCGATTTAAAGGCTTCTTTATCTCAATCTGAAACTGGGGCGACCAAGAGGTTCTCTATCTTGAACTGAAACTGGAGGTGACTGAGAGGCTTCTCTATCTCGGTTTGAATCTGAAAATCTGGAATTTCTCTGCAATAGAAAAAAACTCATATTAGATTTTAGTGATAAGAACTGGATTTACTTATTGGGTTTATCTTTTTGAAGATTTGTGTTCAAGAGATTTATCCCTTTTTTTTAAATTTCGTTTATGGAGATTTGTCCTTTGAAGATTTATTCCGGAGATTTTATCTTTTGAAGATTTGTTCAGAAGGTTTTCCTTTGAAAATTAATTCATGAGATTTTTCTTTTTATGAAGATGTGTTCATGGAGATTTGTCCTTTGACAATTTGTTCATGGAGATTTATCCTTTGAAGATTTATTTAGGAGACTTTTCCTTTTGTGAAGATGTGATCATTGAAATTTATCCATTGAAGGTTAAAGTGTAGGGCATTTTTCCTTTTGAAGATTTGTTCAAGAGATTTTTCCTTTTGAAGATTTATTCAGGAGATTTTTCCTTTTATGAAGATGTGTTCATGGAGATTTGTCCTTTGAAGATTTTTTCAGGAGATTTTTCCTTTTGAAGATTTGTTCAGGGGATTTTTCATTTTATGAAGATGTGTTCATAGAGATTTATCCCATTTTTGAAGATTTATTCATGTAGATTTGTCATTTGAAGATTTATTTAGGAGATTTTTCCTTTTATGAAGATGTGTTTATGGAGATTTGTCCTTTGAAGATTTATTTAGGAGATTTTTCCTTTTATGAAGATGTGTTTATGGAGATTTGTCCTTTGAAGATTTGTTTGGAAGATTTTTCCTTTTGAAGATTTGTTCAGGAGATTTTTCCCATTGAAGCTTTATTAGAGATTTTTTCATTGAAAATTTATTCAAGAGATTTTTCCTTTTGAAGATTTGTTCAGGAGATTTTTCCTTTTATGAGGATGTGTTCATGGAGATTTGTCCATTGAAGATTTATTCAGGAGATTTTTCCTTTTATGAAGATATGTTCATCGAGATTTGTCCTTTGAAGTTCACAAGATTTTTCCCTTGAAAATTTGTTCAGGAGATTTTCCTTTTTGAAAAAAATGTTTTAGGAGATTTATCCTTTTGAAATTTTGTTAGGTGATTTTTCCCTTGAAAGTTGAAGCTCAGGAGATTTTTCCTTTTGATTTCTTGCAAGAAGAACAAAAGTTGACTTCTAGTCAGTTAACTTGTATAACTCATGAACTACCACTCTTTAATCTTTGCATTTGATGACTTTGATATGTATGGGCTTATTCTTGTAAGAGCTTGATCCAGAAACGTTTAGAGTTTACCTAATGAAGCTTTGTGATGCAAAGGTTTGAATTTACCTAATTGGTTTTGACATTGGTGATTTTACTTGAATAAGGCATAGCTGAATGCCCCTAGTCTGCAAATTAAAGCATAATTTTGAAAACCTTAACTTTTGAGGAAAAAATAATTTCCTTCTTTTTTTCAAAATGGATGAGGCATGGCCATATGCCCCTAGTTTAGAAATAGATGCATGATTTTTGAAAATCTTGATTTGTTTTTGAAAAGATGATGATGTTGATCTTTTTTTTTTTTTTTTTTTTTTTGGAAAATGAATAAGGCATGGTCAAATGCCCTTGGTTTGCAAATTGATGCATGATTTTTGAAAACCTTGATATTTGAGGAAAAGCTGATTTTTTTTTTTTTCAAAATGGATGAGGAATGAGCGAATGACCCTAGTTTAGAAATGAATGCATGATTTTTGGAAATCTTGATTTTTTTTTTTGAAAAGAAGACAATGATGATCTTTTTTTTTTTTAAATGAATGAGGCATGGCTGAATGCCCCTAGTTCAACATTCAATGTAGATTTTGAAAAATCTTATTGTGTAGTGACCTTCAATAAAGAAAAATTTTAGTAAAACAAGATTAAAATCACAAAACTGGGCAAAACAAGGACCGTTGGGATGATGGGCCAACGAGCATTGTTGGAGTGTCGATTGGCACATCTTGAGCCTTCTCCAGTTGTCACATTTTCAACCTTTTTCCTAGGACATATGGTAGCATCTAAACTAAAGATTGATGGTGAACGTTGAGTTGATGAAAGATCCATGTCCACCTCCTGCGAATGATTCTTTCCAGGAGCTTGTTAGTAATCAGTTATTATGAAAATGTTTTAGGCCAATGCCCCTAGTTTAGACATGCTTGTACAGAAAATTGATGATATGCTTAATGCAAAACCGATGCTCCTAGCCCAAATTCACACAAAGAAATGATTTGATTTTGAGCCTTTGAAAAAATGTTAATTTTTTAAGTGATTGTGACTGGGCTTTTAGAAAGGCTGCCTACATACCTCTCTCATAGAGGATCAGGTCCAAACGTAGTTCAAAAAAAATATTGAAAAAGTGAAGTTTTGAAAAATCTTCTTTTTTGAAATGAAGTTTCTTTTTGGGTGATTGTGACCAGGCCTTTAGAAAGGCTGCCTTCGTACCTCTCTCATAGAGGATCAAGTCTAATCGTAGTTTAAAAAAAAAAGTTTTGAAATTTATTTTGAAAAATGAATTTTTGAAATGAGTCTCTTTTTTTTTTTTTTAAGAAATTCACTTAGAATGAGATTTTTTGAAATTTTATCTTTTTCAAATGAACAAAAGGTAATCCTTTGACCAATCATAATGCTCAATTTTTAACTTTATCTCATTGGCTAGAAAGGTTTTGAAATCATTAAAAACATGTAATCAAATTTGCTTCTTCATTTTGAAAATTTTTAGATTAAGTCTTCAAAAACAATCAAAGAAATGAAATGTTTGAGAATCACATATATTGGGAACAAGCAAGAAAGGGAAAGATCCTAAGTTTGAAGATTAAATTTTTGAGAATTTGGAAATTTTGTTCCCTTGAAAGTTATTTTTTGTTGGAAGCAAACAAAGGGAGTGTTTCTAGCTTTTAAGTCACTTAATAATTTATGAAATTTTGTCTTTTAAAGATATCAACCAATAGGGCTTGATAATCTTAAGCAGTTTTCATTCTTATTCCAAGAGAAAATATTATCAGAGCTAAATGTGTGCTTTCAATCAATAGGACCTCAAGGAGGGCTTTATTCAAAGGTTGTAATGTAGGTCGGGTTTAGGTTATTAAAAGGAAGGATATAAAAGGCTCAAAACCCTTATGATATTTCTCCAAGTAAGCAATTCTTTAAATTCAAGCATTGGAAGATTTTTTCCACATCTTCCACATTGACTCGTGCTAAAATCCTTATCATGTTCATCATATTCTCATTAGTCTTCATTGATTTCTTTCATTTGGTCTTGATTTTTTTAGCTTGACGACTTCCTCTTTTTGGTCTTCTTAGCATCCTATCTTGTAGTCAGATCACTCACTCTCATTTTTTTTCTCATTTTTTTAAAGATTTTTTATGACTTTTTTTTTCTCTTTTTTTTTTTTTTTTTTGCTCTAATTTTTGCTTAAACCGCCCTTTCAGGTTTTCAGCCTAGCGAGCTTTTTTTTTCTCTTTTTTTTTTTTTTTTTTTTGCTCTAATTTTGCTTAGACCGCCCTTACGGGTTTTCAGCCTAGCAAGCCTTTTTTTTTTATTATTTTTTTTTTTTGGAATTTTATTGCCTTTCGCTCAACTAGATTTTTTTTATTCTTTCAATTTGACAGACTGTCATCTTTCTTGGATGAATTTGCATTTCTCCTTGATACCCTCTTATCCTTTCTAATGCACTTTCATTTTTCTTGACTAGACTGAGCACACTTTTTTTGATGAAATGTATCTTACTTTTTCTTTTCCTCAATTTGATTAAATTTCTTCCCTTGATGAATCTTCATTTTTGCTTATCCTTCTCAACTTGAATGATCTTTCATGGAATCTCATGTCCCTTGTGTCTTTTAATGAATCGGTATTCTCTCACAACTTGATGAAAATTCTTGCATTCACTTCTCTCTCCTTTTTTTTTTTTTTTTGGTTAAAGTATTTTCTAGCTTTATGGCCTTCTCTTTTTTCTCATAGTTTGATGCTTTCTCAAAATATTATTTTCCTTGATGGATTTCCTTCCTACCTAGCTTGACAGCGTGAACTATCCCTTCTCTTTGACGAACTCTCTTTCCTAAACTTGATGAACTCTTCATCTTTTTCTTCTTTTAAACCAGTCTCAGTGTCTTTATTGACGACCTTAAGAAGTGGTGCTAAAACCCTGAGGTCAACACTACCTCATCTTGATATCAAAGCATACATACTTAATTTTCCCACCCAAGGTTTAGGTTTTTAGTGGGTTCACTAAAGAAAAGGCTAACTGTTTAAAGGCTCAAGTTGGCTAGCAATGGATAATTATTGTAATAGGTGTCAAGGAATAATGTGAGTTACCAAAGATGGCCTCCTATCCCTAGTGATGCTTACTTGTGGGTATAGTGACTTAAACTCTTTTAATAAATTATTCTTGGAATAAGAGTTCAAATGCTACAATGATATGCCAAAATTTTAAAAGACTGGGATTAAGTGTATATGGCTTGAGAATTTCGGATGAATGGATGAATTTCTTTGATTGCCTTTTAGGGCCTTTTCTTTTCATATTCTAAATGTTTAGGAAAAGTCCTTACATAGATTAAATGAAGTTATTTCCCTCTTTGGAACAAATTGATTGGTAGAGCAATTAATCATCATGATTTGGAAAAAATTTTATCAAATGGATCTTCTTTCATTCTCTTGAAAAGAAGGCTTTTGAAAAAAAAAAAAAAACAAAAACAAAAACAAAAATTGGATTCTTTGAAATCTTGGAGTCTTTGAAAGAACAAAAAGGGTTTTTAGAAAAAGGTTGCTAAAAAAGGCCCAATGCCCCCAGTCCAATTTTTTTGAAAATGAATTGAAATGACTTGAAGGCCTAATGCCTAGTCCAAAAGATTTTTTTTTTTTTTTTTTTTTTTTTGAAAACCCCCCCTTTTTTTTTTGAAAAATTTTTCTCTTTTTTTTTCTTTTTTTATTATTTTTTTTTTTTTTGAACTCTCCTTTTTTCTTCTTTTTTTTTGGATTTTTTTCCTTTTTTTTTTGGATTTTTTTGATCTTTGGTTTTTGATTTTTTTTTTTCAATTTTTTTTATAAACAAAATGCATGAAACATGATAATCAACAAAAATATATTAAACTTCAACAAATATTTTCAAATTGAAACATGTAGTAAATAAAAAACTTAAAGATGAACAATGATCCTGAAAACCCTAATATGGCTTGATTGCTTGTGAAATGAGGCAAAGTTGGACTGTTTGTTTCTTCTTGGTCCATCGTGGATGTTTGAGTTGAAATTCTAAAAATTGGACCTTGGTAGGCCTAAACCTTGAGGAAGATGACTTGATCTTGATGGAATTGGGCTTGAATCCTCATTGAGCTTGATGAGCTTGAGTTTGATGAACTTATGAACATGACAGGCTTGAATCTTGATGGGCTTGATGGAATTTGGGCTAAGCAAGCTTGGGCTCAAATTGCATATACACATGACATACCTTTCTTTCTAGGAAAACAAAATCAAGTTTATAAAGCACACAACATTCAAACATTTATGATGGGCCTAAGTATTGACCATGGGCTCACCACAACTCAAACAGTGGTCCAAATACACACAATATAAAATGCAACTTTAACATGGACGGGCCTAAGGACAGGTTCTAAGTCATTACATTGTAGAGTGGGTTTGTTGTTTTATTGTTTCCCATAACTAGGACGTTACACCTCCCAACTTGTAATGTTAGGAACAATATGTTGATCCAAACGGCATGGTCTATCCTTTATAGACAACAAAAAATGATCCAGTAACTTTGGGCTATGAGTTGGTGAGTTCACCACTGGGTACCCAAATCTAATGAAGACTGTAAGTTCGTTTAGACCCCTTAAACCCAAACAGATTAACCTAAAGAATTAGCCAAGTGATTAACTTAGGTAATTTAAACAGATCTAGGTTAAAACAAATAAATCAAATCATGTAAAAGTGCGGAATAATAAAAAACACATGATATGATAACCCAGGAAAACCAAACCGGTAAAAAACCTGGGGAGGATTTAACCTAGCTATCCTCAAGGTAAAACGATTCCACTATGAAAGAATCGAAGTTTACACAATAGAGACTTAGACCACTAACATCCTATTGCTACCTGTCTGTAGGAAACTTACTACCACGACTACGTGACAGCTCCGAGACCACGGACTCCTTCTTTCCTTGAATTCTTCAGCAAAGCACAAGTAACACCTGCTTGTATATCTTGAAACTCTTTTGTTGTTCTGCAACTGTATGATTTACCAATCTCTTGACATGAATCTTGAGTTTGGAATACCTAAGTGTATGTGAAGGTAAACACCTCTAGATCTAACAATTAGATTCACAAATACAACATTTAGAACTCTAAAAACGTGGTATACTTAGGGCAAAACATAAAACCCTATACATTAAATGGGCTAAGGCTGAGTTGGAAATTTTCTGCAGAAAAACGTTCTGCACGATTTTCGATCGGTCGAGTCTAATTCTCAATCGATCGAGTCAGGCAGAAGTGCACAGTAAATTCTGCAGTTAACTCGATTCCAACTTTACATAAAAAAACCATACTTTGAGCAAGTCTAACACATAACTTAAAGAATTTTTTGATCATAGTTTGCCAACATTACAAATTGAAGTTCTAATACATTAGTTCCTAAATCTTAGAACCTAACAAACTCCTCCTTTGGCAATCCATGACAAAACACAGACTTAACAAAAAGCTCAAAGTTTACAAATTGAAACAGCCCATTACAAAATAAAAAGCAACTAAACAAATTCAACCTAACTACTATCTAACAGTTGCAAAGTAGACAGCAGCACAACTGAATCAACCTATATATTCCTGTAACACCTAACAAACACATAAACGCATGTGTGGGAAATACAAGAAATATAGAAAATAACTTCTTGATTTCACATGACACAAAATAAAGACATATATCATGAATAACATCATAAATATAAATCAATAAGCAAAGTAGCATAGTGAAACAAGAAACAAATGCATAAAAATGTATCTCAAAAAAAAATATCTCCTAACAAGAGCCAAAAATGTAAATACAAAATGAAGCACCTAGATACAATCTAATAACTCCACAAACTCCTCAGTATCACAGCAAGGTACAAAACTCCCCCTAAGACAAAAATCTCATCTACAAGATATGAACTCCTCAATAGAATGCGCTCTCCCTTTTTGTGACGAATTGCCAAAGGGCACTCACTCATCATCAAAAGGAGGCGACAGAGGAGAACGACGAAAACTCGCCAAATCCGCTCTCAAAGCACGAAGCTCATCAAGGACATCCACCAGAAGCTGACCATGAGCCGCCTAAACAGTCATGACAGTGTCCAGAGTCCGACAAATATCAGAAACATCCGAAGGAGAAGGTGGAGGAACATTATCAGCAGCAGCAGCAGGATCAACAGACGTCTCAGCTACAGGAGCATCTGTAGAAGAAGAAGGAGGTGGAGTGACACCAGAAGGCACTACCCTAGGACGCTTAGAGCTAGTTCGAAGTTGAGCAGCCCTTTGCCTCAGAAAGGTAGCACCTATAGGAGCAATAATGTGTACGGGCTCAGAAGCAGAATAATCACCTAAACCTAGATGAAGGAGAATCCTATGAATAAAAACAGGAAAGAATAAAGCATGAGCCGTAGAACTATTCCGATGTACCTCGTTCAAAGAACGAAGAAACAGGTGTGGAAAACTGATAGGAGCATCAGTAACAAGAGCATACAAAAAGACACACCGCTCAATAGGAATAGTATGAAGATGAGAAATAGGCCACAAGGAATGACAGGCAATCCTAAAGAAAAGATAATGAAGCTCAGAGAGCTCAGCAGACGTGATCCTAGGATCAGAACCCCACTGGGTAGAAGATCCAGTGATGTAAGACATCACGTCATCAAGAGGCGGAGACTCATCATAAGGAAAGATGGGATGATCAACAATAGGCACCCCAAGAGCATCAGACACTACCGAAGGGGTAATGCGATACTCCACACCTCGTAACCAAACCTTAACCAAGGTGTTGGTATCATAGACGTGGATAGAGAGGTTCAAATAAAACTCTCTAATCAAGGTAGCCGGAGGTGGATGATCTATATCCAACAAAGGTAACCAACCTCGACGCTCAAAATTACGTCTCACCTCAAGATCAACCTCATCTAGAATGACCCTACGCTCACCCCAAATTTGACGCCTAAGGTTAAGTGTCTCGTATGTCTCTTGGTTCTTCTCACTAGGACCGATCACTATCAAAGGAAGGAGAAGGAACAGGAGTCCTATGGGCTCTAGTTTTCCTAGGCAAGGTGCTAAGGACAGAAAAGAGAGACAAAGAAAAAGGAGAGCAAAAACAAAATCCAAGGGCAGACTGCAAGTTAGCATAGCAAAAAAAATAGAAAAACCAATCTATATGATGCATGAACAAAATATGCAAATGATGCATGAACTAATGCAGTGACATAGGTCAATTATTATCCAAATTAACAAAATTGGCTTGAGCATAAGATTTAAATCAAAAATACCCAATTTGGAAAAAACCCAATTTTTCAAAACACAACAAATTGAGAAATTGATCATCACAACAGTTAAATAACACAATATAATGATCAAATTAATCAATCTAACAAGCCAATTTCATCAATTTATATCAAATTGAACAAAAACCCCAATTTCATCAATTTCAAGCCCTAGATTTTCAAATTTCCCACAAAACACCAAATTAATCAAATTAAACCACTTGTAGTACTTGGATAAGGTGTCCCCACAAAAACCCATGATTAATTTGAAAGAAAAAGATTCAAAATCAATCCTAAAGATACCAAAAACTCTACATGCCGAAAATACCCAAAATGCATGAAAATTATGCATGAAATATGAAAATAAAATCAAAAAGAGGGGCAAAAGAGTCTTACCGGCCTTGGGAGAGAGATTTGATGCAAAAAGAACGGATGAAAACGACAAAAACAGCAAAAATTGGTTGACCGGTTGGTGAGAGAAGAAAAAGGAATTTGAATAGTGTTTGAAAAGTGAAGAACACGTGAGAAAATTCCTTTTTTAAAAACACTCAGCCCGATTTTCGATCGATCGAAAAACAGATTCGATCGGTCGAAAATACCTTCGATTGATCCAACACCAATCGAGGACCGATCGAAACAACCAGAAACTTTCCAAAGATTTTAAAAACATTTTCGATCGGTCGAAAAGCAGTTTCGATTGATCGAAATTCTAGAAAAACAAATTTTTTGAAAAACAAACCAATTTCAGTGATGAAACTCCTCAAAGTATTAGATTTTATGAGAAAAATGCATGAGTATGAGTTGAAAAGTTTTCCAAAAACACATGTATTTACCCCAGATCTCTTAAAACAAAATTTTCTCTTAATATCCCTCAAAAACTCTAAACAAACAAATATGTTTTGCAACAATTTTCAGAAATTTTCAAACTTGGTTGGTCAGACCAAAAACACACAATACCATGTACACAGTTTAGCAAAGAATAACTTGTGTAGTGTGTGCAACTAGCATAAACTTGAGAAACATGTGAGGTGATATGCACATAGAGATCAATCACAGTTTCTACAAAATTCATCACATGAATTTGAAAGAGACTATTACTTAAAGAGTTACATCATATAATTCTCACATCTCCTAGAATAAAAGCTTGCAATCATGTAAGTTTCTTGATTTGCCTCAGAATTAATATTCAATTTAATTGATTAGAAACTTAATAATATAGTCGGGATAATGTACACACCAATTTTATTTGAATTGTGAATTTATTATAGCCCAATAATGTACACACCAATTTTAGCATTTTAATAGAGGCTACATCTTATGTTCTTTTTGTGCATGTGCTACACTTTCTTGAGCACAAAATCTTACGATATGCACTAAGGTGTTCATGATTGGCTAATAAACAGTGGTGAGATGGTTATTTATGCCTTTCTCGATAAGATCAAGTCCAACAATGAAAGACATAAGACTTCAAGATCAAGATCATGTGATCAACAGATATAGCATCTTCCCACACAACATGCACAACAAAATTTCAGCTAGTAAAGTGCAATAGAAATAAGTATATCAAAGCTAAACAAGGTACATAAACATGTTATGCAAAATTAGATTGACCAACCTTATTTTCAAATTCAAGAAAAAAATAGCAGAAACACAGTTTGCACCAAAAAAAATTTTTTTTTTTTATAAAGGAAATAAACACCCTAGAATGAAATGCATGAATGTTATGCAATGCAAATCAAAAAAAATCACAAAAGATAGAACAATGAAGCACAAGGACCATGTCAAACAGACTCAATTAGGTCGAGTCTTTTGCATCCAAAACCTTTTAGATGCAACTTTTGTATTGGAGTTATGATTCATATTAGAATTTTGACCAATTTCAGGATTGGAATAAAGGTTTAACGTCTTTACCAATTCACCAATAAGTACCATAGGATCATGTGCTTGAGGCACAGGTATTTTAGGTTTATTTGCTCGCTTTGCAGCTTGCAACTTGAAACAATTTGGACGAATGTGTCCAGACTTTCCACAAAAATGACAAACCCATGCAGGCTTATCATGCAACTTGCCCTTAGTAGAAGTAGAAGTAAAAGCTCTAGAATGAGACTCTTGAAGATCAACCCTAATCTTCCTAGGTGGAGTAACATCTACAGATTTAACAGGTTCACTCACCAAAGGTTTGACAATCTCACTCTTAGGAGGTTCAGAAGAAGGAACAAAATTTGTGAAATGAGATTTAGGCACAGAGATACTTTCCACAAAACCTAAGCCAGTTTTGTCAGAAGGAGACTTTTGAACACTCAACATGTGATCAAGTTTGGAGCTAGCAGACCTATTAGTTTGCTCTCTAGCAACAAATAATTCAAGTTCCAAACATTTAACTTTATCAAGTAAAAGCATGTTCTCAGTTTTCACATTATTCAAAAGCTCATTTGCATCAAACAATTTCACAAGCAAATTCTTCTTATCAAGCTCAAGAGATGCAATTTTCTTTAAGCCTAAATCAACATTCATGGCATCCTTTGCAGCAACTTTGTAAAGTTTATTATAGGCTTCTTGTAAATCTGCATCTTCAGAGAGTTCCCCATCAGAAGGGTTCTCTTCAACAAACATGATTTCATTAACTACAGTAGTAGCAGTGAAAGCAATGAAGTTTCCATCTTCATCACTAGCGGATTCATTGTCAGAAACTTTATCATCACTAAGAGTCACAGCCATAGCTTTACCCTTAGACTTCAAGTATGTAGGACATTCAGATTTCATATGACCATACCCTTGACATCCATAACATTGTTGTCCCAAAGAATTATTAGAAGGTTGACCTACTTTCTCTTTAGGTTTTTTAGTGTTATTAACTTTAGTGGAGTTATTCTTCCTAAAATTTCTAGGTTCAACAGTGTTCTTGCCTCTTACCCTTCTGTTATTGTTCCTAAGAAAGTTTCTAAAGTTCTTAGCAAGATAGGCAATCTCTGTAGTAGAGAGTTCATCATCAAATCCACCATCCTCAATATCATCCACTGACTTAAGAACCATTGATTTGGATCTGTTTGTCTTGGGTAGGTCCAACTCATAGGACTGAAGAGATCCTACAAGTTCATCAATAGGGATGGAATCCACATCCTTGCTTTTAGGGATGGCAATCACTTTGGGTCTAAAATCCTCAGTCAAAGATCTAAGAATCTTCCTAACAATTTTAGGTTAATCATAGATTTCACCCAAATTATATGCAGAATTAACAATGTCATTCAATTTAGCATAGAACTCATCAAAAGATTCATCATCATTCATTCTAATGCCTTCAAATCGAGTAGTTAATTGCTGCAACTTATTAATCTTAACTGCCTTTGTGCCTTCATGCACAGTCTGGAGGATATTCCAAGCAGTATGAGCAACCTCAACATTAGAAATTCTCTTAAATTCCTCCATAGAGACAGCATTGAAAATAGCATTCATAACTTTGCTATTGAAAGCAGCTGCCTCCTTTTGAGAAGTTTGCCACTCACTCACAGGAGTAGTGGGCTTCTCCCACCCATATTCAACAGAGTTCTAGACTCTCTCATCAATGGATTTCAGGAATGCTTTCATCCTTACTTTCCAATAAGCACAGTTGTTTCCATCAAAATGACGTGGAACAATAAGAGAATGTCCGTGTTCCATGACAACAGGGGTCAAAGATCAGCTCACAGATCAAAGGATCAAAACAAAAGCTACCCGCTCTGATACCAATTGTAAGTTCGTTTAGACCCCTTAAACCCAAATAGATTAACCTAGAGAATTAGCTAAGTGATTAACTTAGGTAATTTAAACAGATCTAGGTTAAAACAAATAAATCAAATCATGTAAAAGTGCAGAATAATAAAGAACACATGATATGATGACTCAAGAAAACCAAACCGGTAAAAAACTTGGGGAGGATTTAACCTAGTTATCCTCAAGGTAAAACGAATTCACTATGAAAGAATCGAAGTTTACACAATAGAGACTTAGACCACTAACATCCTATTGCTACCTGCCTGTAGGAAACTTACTACCACGACCACGTGACAGCTCCAAGACCACGGACTCCTTCTTTCCTTGAATTCTTCAGCAAAGCACAAGCAACACCTACTTGTATATCTTGAAGCTCTTTTGTTGTTCTGCAACTATATGATTTACCAATCTCTTGACATGAATCTTGAGTTTAGAAACCCTAAGTGTTTGTGAAGGTAAACACCTCTAGATCCAACAATTAGATTCACAAACACAGCATTCAGAACTCTAAAAACATGGCTAGGGTTTTCCCTTATATACTTAGGGCAAAACATAAAACCCTATACATTAAATGGGCTAGGGCTGAGTTGGGAATTTTCTGCAGAAAAATGTTCTGCATGATTTTCGATCGGTCGAGTCTAATTCTCGATCGATCGAGTCAGGCAGAAGTGCACAATAAATTATGCAGTTAACTCGATTCTAACTTTATATAAAAAGCCATACTTTGAGCAAGTCTAACACACAACTTAAAGAATTTTTTGATCATGCTTTGCCAACATTACAAATTGAAGTTCTAATATATTAGTTCCTAAATCTTAGAACCTAACAAAGACTGGTAATCCATGATTACTACACCATATGTTGAGATGGGTACATGTATATTTGTTGTTTTGATTGCACACACTATGACAGTTAGGGAAAGTTTTTAACAATCAACATGGCAAATTCAAAAAAAATATCATACAAACATCTCAAGACATAAGCAACCAAACAAACAAAAACATCATACAAAAAACAAGGGTATATAATTGGTCACTTAAAGTCTAACACGAAACTTAGCCCTTGACATCCCCAGCGGAGTCGCCCCTGTGAGAGACTGTGCTTCTAAGAAGGGGTGCTCTCAAAAAGAGATTTGGGTGCTTAGGGCACCTCTATTTTGGGTAATTGTGTGGAGCTGCCACTTATTTTTTATACAAAAAAATAAGAAAAAATAAAATACAATTCACATGTCCAAAAATACCTCAAATGCCATTAATCAATTATACAAATACAACTTGGTAGAATAACTTTACAAGGCTTTGATCCTAAATACAATCTATGTAAAAATTACAAAATTTTGATCCTAGTTACAATCTACCAAAACAAAAGATAAAACACTAGTCTACTATCCAAAAACCTAAGTTTGAGAGCTAGGTTATAGATTGGGAAAGTGATAGACACTCATTCTACCCAAACAGAGTGGTCTTCTAGACTCTTAATGACAATTAAATACCCATATTCAAATTATGAAATATTATGCAACAGACGCTATGTCAAATTCTAGATCTAGGGTTAAATTTTAAGTCAAGAATCTTAGATCTGCCATTTTATTGTGTAAAAAAAAATGATGAGAATAGTTATGAAAAATTTAATTTCAAGTTCCCATAAAAGAAAAAAGAATGGATTTTAAATAAAAATTCAGATCTAATTGGGATTTTTTTTTTTTTTTTTTTTTTTGATGTGGGAAAAAACAGATTTTTATTTTGAAAACACAAATTTTTATTGAAAGATGCAGATCTGATTTTGATTAAAAAAAAGTCAGATTTTTATTTTTAAAAAATGCAGATCAGATTTTTTTTTTTTTTTTATCTAAAACATGGCTGATTTTTATTTGAAAAAAATGCAGATCAGATTTTTTTTTGTTAAAAACAAGGCAGATTTTTATTTGGAAAAAATGAAGATCAGAATTTTTATAAAAAAAAAAAAAAAAAAAACAGTGCAGATTTTTATTTGGGAAATGCAAATTAGATTTTTTATAAAATCCTGAGCAGATTTTTTTTTTTTTTTTTTTGGGAAATGCAGATCAGATTTTTTATAAAAAACAGAGCAGATTTTTATTTTGAAAATTCAGATCTTGTTTTACTTTGAAAAAGAAACAAAGAGAAAAAAAAAATACAGATCTAACTCTTAATAATAAAAAATGAAGAAAACTTGCAAATTTGATTTTAGTTTTTTTAAAAAAACACAACAAAAAATTGCAAATCTAAAATTCTAAGGCAAGATTCAACCCTAGATCTAGACATGCTCATCAATTAATCATGTGAAAACTTTTGAAAGCAAAAGAGAACACTTGATAACATATGAGAAACATGATTATTTAAATACAAAAGAAAACATAATGTCCATGGAAGCTAAAACATATATGAAAGCATGTTATGGAAACAAAGTTAGAGTTATACCTGCATGAATATAATCCTCAAGGAAAGAGGTTTCACTTAAGGATTTAAGTGAAGCCGCTTAACAAAAATGAGATTCCTAAAATAGGGTTTCCAGAACTTATTTAACGTAAAGGGAGATAGAAGTCAGAAAAAGAATGGTCAGAAAAGGGGTCCAAAAAGGGGTCAGAAAAGGGTCAAAAATGGGGTCCCTAAATGTTGGGAGGCCTCCCCTATTTATAGAGGTATTAGTTGCTTAGAAAATAAGCTAGGTTTGCTTAAAAATTAATTCCAATTAGCTTAAAAAATAATCAAAAATAACGTATGGGGAAAATCCTAAAAAAAAGGAGATTTGGATAAGAGTAAACTGATTTTTTAGATTAGAACAAGCTTCAGTATTTTGATCATATCATTTTACTCAAAATTCTTATTAAGCTGAAATTTTGAAAACTGAAGGAAAATTCCATTCTCTACAACTTTTCCAGAAATAGCTTAGTCCGAATTGTGAGTTCTACTGTGCCAAAAGTGCCATGGAACGTGAATCTGGAATTTGCTACTTGATTAGCACGTTTTTGGAGTGTTTTCCAACTCTAAAACTACATTTGGATGAATTTAAGAATTATTTACATGATAAACCTCATTCCAAAGTGATAATTAGGACTTTTAAAATAATTATTTTGAATATAATTATCCCAAAAGACTAATTATCTACAGCCTTTAAATATTATCAGCTTATTTGTTTTATTCTCATGCAATAAATCTCACTTTAAGAAAAATAGTTAACCAATCACAAAAATTTATCTAATTAATTTTAATCATCAATCAATTAAAATTAATATCAATTAATCACATGTGATCGGCTTCACCCTATACAATGCATGCAGACCGTGAAAACTTGATCTCGTGGTATCTTTCAATCTAACAGTCCGATTTGGGAATCAGACATACCGTTGCAATCATTAGAATCTCAAGATCATTTTAATGAAATGAAATGAATGAATTATTGCATGTAATGCAACTCTAAATTTTGGGTATATGAATGGTCATTCTAGTCATCTTTCAAGATTAAATTATGGGTGCAAAATCAAGTATCTACAAAAGGTCATTATTTTCTCTCCATAAACATCTTTGGTAAAATAAATGAATATGGGAAGTCTCAAATTTTCCATAAATCTATATGCTAGCCCAAAAGTCCTACATATACATATTTGGTCAAATTTTTTAATGTCTCATCACATTAACTATGCAACTTGCCAGTTACAAATACATTTTTCAATTACCAAAATATACAGGTCTCTTCCTCTTCACAACCTTTCCCCTCTCTCAACAATTCTGTAAATAATTTTTTTTTCTTTCTTTGCATATTTTCATATTTATATATGTTCTCTTTTTATATTATACAAAAAATAAGAAAAAACTAAAATACAAATTTAGCAACTGAATTTTGATTGAATATTAAATGAAATTACATTTGATAGCAATTACATCACTTTGGGTCCTAATTACAATCTACAAAAGTACAAGGTTTTGGTCCTAGATACATTCAAAAAAAAAAAAAAAAAGTAAATAAAGCACTAGTTACAAAACCCAAAATCTTGGTTTGGGGACTAGGGTACTAAGTGAGAAGGTATTAGGAACCCACTTTGCCCAAAAAATAAGGTCTTCTAGACTTTAGATGGTTATTCACATATCGACACATAAACAAGCATACAATGTGTTAATGTTGAATTACAAACATTAATTGTTAGTTTTCATAAATCTAAGATTAAACCTTAACCTAAATTCATAGATTTATTTTGAAAGAAAAAAAATTTTACGTTGAAAGATTCATTGAATAAAAAAGTAGATCTATGAGTTGGAACAATCATATCTAAATTTATTGCATGACAAAATATGTTTTACATGTAGAAAATACCACTTATAGGTTTTTTTTTTAAATCTAGATCTTTTTTTTTTTATGATGGAAGAAGAAACGTTTTATCAAAAAAAAAAAAAAGAAGAAGTAAATTTGGAATTATTTTATAAAAGAAAACATTTTTATGGAGGAAGTATATTTAAAATTAATAAAGAGGTGTAATTAAAGCAAAGTTGTAAGAATAGAATGAATTGTCGAATCTTTTTGATAATGTCGATTTAAGAAGGTAGCAAGAACAATATGAGTAGTGGATTTTTCTTGATAATGTAGATTTAAGAAAGTTATAGCGATACATGTGGTATGTGGAGCAATATGTTGTCGGTTCTTAACATGGCTATGTTTTTTGTATACTTTTAAAAAAATAATCAAATGTCTTGTAGATGATGCAATGTAGGTTATAATTAACAATGTTAATATTTATAACTCAATTTCATCGTGAAAACTTATATGGGTGAAAAATAGTATATATAAAAGCAGGAAAATGTAATAGTCTAAGCTTTTACTCTGTGTCATATTCTTTGATATTCTTTTCATTTATGCTTCCACTTAAGAAAAATTTGTATTTAAGTCAAAGTATTAGTTCATTTAATGTTCCAATGGGGTAAATGCTCTTAATATTCTATAATTTTGAACTAATTATTAATATAAAAAAGAATTTATGTAGTTATTTTTAAAGATTTTATATAAGAAAATATTTTTATTTGGGATACTTATTATCTACTAATAATAATAACAATAATATGATATTCTTTCTGCATATTTAGTGGCTTTGAGAACAATTGAAACAAAAACCATCAAAAGGGAAACGTAAATTTAATACCACAAGCAATTAAGAAACTTGTGTGCATGCTTGTGTGTGTGTAACATGATGAAGTGGTATAACTTTTTGTCAATGTTAAGCAACTTAGTAACTTTTGATTGGTTTAATATATTCAAAATAGCTACATTGGATTACTTACATTTTCATTGCCCTTTACATGAATGTCAAAAATTTCATATTAATCAAATGTTATTTATTATTTGATCAATAAGCTTACGTTTTCATTTTTATAAATTAAAATTTTAAATATAAATTAAAATTAAAGAGGCAATATGATCTATGTAAACAATTTACATATTTTAAAGTAAGAATCAAGGTTGTAGTAGCCTAAATTTGTATTATGTCATTAAGAAGAGTTTAATGGGTTTTTTTTATAAAAAAAAAAAAAGAAGAGTTTAATGGGATATATGCATTTATTTTCACTTATTAATATTTGGTCACTATTTATATTAAATCTATTTTTATAGTTAATTTTTCTAAATTTTATATGAGATTAGAAATATGGTATTCTTTCTTAATTTCAGTTGCGTTGATAACAATTAAAACAACATCAAGAAAAAGATTAATATATATTTAAGAATATAAAAATAAGACTATGTGCTTAAATTTGTAAAAATAATTATATATATTTTTAATTCACTTAACAAAATAAGTTCATATTTAATTATAATAAACATGAAAATTTTCATTCCATTTCTTTACAATAATGTATAATATAATTGGAATTAATTTTCTAAATATTATAAAGCATAATCTATATAATACATAAGTCGTAAAAGTAATTCTTTATTAAAATTTTTATAATGAACTTATAGTATACGCTCGTATTGACCTGGACATCTGTTAGCACAATTGGTAAAGTCTCTGATGGTTAAATAAGAAATCAAGGGTTCAATCATTGTCTACACAAAAAATCAACTGTTGTCTTGGTCTAATGATAGCTATCATCAGGAGTGAACATCATAGATTGAAACTCTTTAACAAGAAGGTCTAATTATTCAATACTCCTAAAATATAATAAATTTGTACTCCCCAACCCACCCCCTCCCCAACCTCACAAGAATAGTGGGTCCAACCAGGAATTTAATTTTTCTCTCAAAAAAAAAAAAAAAAACCATGAATTCAATTAGTGAAACACACTATTATATGAGAGGAGGGAATGAATTAATTGTGCTCCAAGAACAATGAATAATTTATGTCAATATGTTATGGATTTATTATCATGCATTAATTATCTTTGTATACTAATTATTATTATGTCACTTAGTCATCTCCGAAACATCGTAGTTTTGAGGCAGATTTCACAAAAATAAAACACATCAGCATGATGATGTATCACTTAACAACAGAAACTAACTGTGGGAAGTGAATTGCTATTGGAACCAAACTTTAGGGTGTAAAATCAAGTTTTTGAAACTTTGGGATGTAAAATCCAATCAACCCCCAAATTTGAGGGTGTAATTTGCAACTTACCCAGAAGAAAATTAAGGACATAAAGGTAAATTAAAAATTTTAGACAAAAACACAAAACCTACCCGCCATGTATTACCATAATTTATTTCAGGCTTCTAACTTTGCTCTTATTCAATTGAACCTTTTAATTTTCAAATTTATTCAATCGTGCTCTTTCATCCAATTCTATTAGAAGGTTCTGTTAAGTATTTAACTAACAAATATTTTAAAAAAATAAATAAATAATCTCACATAAAAATATATAAAAATAATTTTTGAAAAAAAAAAAGAAAAAAAATTCAGCAAACTCTCCTAGCAATTTTCCAATAATGAGAAAAATTTTATTTTCCCAATCTCACAACATCATCCACAAACACAAACACAAACACAACCCCTTCTCTGTCTTGTTTATTGTAAATATTAATCAACAAATATATCGGGACTAAGATGAAATCCTATCTAGAATGGAATTTAAGCAAATTTTTTAACAAGCAATCGAGAATATAAAAAATAAAAATAAATCTAAGCTTAATTTAAAGGGGAATAAACTAATTATTTGTCTTATCACTCAAGCAACAAGTTCAAATTTTTATTATTTTAATGTTAACAAATTTGTGTTTCCTCTTTCTGATGATATATAATACAATTAAAGTTTCATAAAATATACATGGACAATAAGATCATTTCTTACAAAATATTTCAAAACGTATGCGGAAAATCAACTAGTATATGAAAATAAAGCACATCATTTGCCAAATTATGAGAAATTATAAGGTTCTCATGATAGATCACGTCACTTTTGCCTAGTGGTCCACCATTCTATAAAAAGACTCCATCTGTTTAAAAAATTACTGACTCGGTTTATGATAAAAGCAAAAGTAAAAAATAAAAAAATTTAAGCGTTATCTGTTTTAAAAAAAAAAAATTAAAAGAGAGTCATGTAAATGGTTAAGAATTAAGAGGGAAAACTTCCTTGTTTAAGCACTCAGGAAAAAAATATATATGCTAAGGTGAAAAAGTTGTTTGTGTTTCGTTCTATCATAACAGAACATAGTTTGTTATTCTTAGTTTTTTACTGCACTGCAGACAATCAAATGACTGATGGAGGTATGCTTTTGTCAATGGCTTCTATCATAACAGAACACAGTTTTTAATTTACATCTTTAATCATACACCGTGCCTTATTTAACAACCTCATATCTAGTCGAATGCTACAAATCAAAATGATGTTATGTTTGTAGATGGCGCCGACGCTAGATATCACATCTGATATTTTTTAGGAGATGTTGATAAGATCTAGTAGTTATTTCAAGGCTATATAATAATATCTTGATGTGAAAAATGTAAATTTTTTTTTAAACAGATAGCGTTCAAATGTTTTTATCTTTTACTTTTATTTTTATCATAAATTGAATCAGCAAATTTTTAAACAAATGAGAGTCTTTTAATGAAATAGTAGAATATTAGGCAAAAGTGACGTGGTCTACCATAAGGATCTTATAATTTCCTCCAAATTACCTTCCTACACGCTGATTTTATCATTAGAAAGTCAGCAAATACTTCTAAAATAAAAATGAAATAATAATAATAAATTAGTATTTTATTTATTTCAATTTTGTTGAATTCATTTGTGCTATTACAATAGCAGGCTGACTATCCGGACAAAGCAACTGTTATTTCACCTAAACATACATTGAACTTTAAGAAGCACAAACCCCGAGAAAAAAAAAATTAAACCGTTGGTTTTGCAACTTTGGCAAGGCAGCAGTCAGGAACAGAGGGGCATGGACAGTGAATATCAGCTCTGGAAACCATTGCTAATGGCATGGTTATGAACATGATCACTAGGAATGCAAGCACCAGCTTGATAAAAAGTTGAAAAAGCTGCTCCATATTTTGTGAACTAGATGTAGTTCCTTTGTTGCTCTTTTTTTTTTTATGAAGATGTGGCTCCATTTATAGTAGAGAGCCTCCCATAATTTGGCAAATGATGTTCGTTATTTCCATACTTGTCACGATCACAATCTGCTATAATTTTAGCAAATGAAGTAATTAAGTACATTATTTTCATACTAAGCTTGTCAGGGTCACATCTGCAATCTAAAATTAGGGGAGGCTCTCTACCATAAATTATAGCTGATTGTAATCCAGACAAGTTTGGAAATAACGAACATCATTTGCCAAATCACCTGCCAACTGGCTGATTTTATCTTTAGAAAGTTGGCAAATATTTCTAAAATAAAAATATAGATTAAAATAAGAGTATAGATCTAGTCAAAATTGATAGAAATTTAATTCTTATTTATCGATTATTATCTTATCTGTTTTTTTTTTTCAATAAATTAAATAAATACTTCGTGTATCTGAACCCATCATTTAAATAAAGTATTAAAACAAAGACCAAGTCCATTGACAGAATAGAGAGAAATAGATACATTTATTCACACACACTCGGATTATATTTGTTTAATTTATTTTTGTCAATATGGATGTAAATCTTTAAAAAAAATTTAAAAAAAAAAAAAACCAAGACCCACAACATCGAGAAATTATTCAGCAACATCAAGCAATTATGCATGGTAATGTTGCCTAAGATTTCGGGTGGCTGTAAACCATCACTTTTTTTTTTTTTTTTTTGAATAATTCAATAGTTACAACACAAAACAAGCACATTAAAGAATTACTTAGGTGAAAGCCAAAAAGAAGAACAAGCACAAAACAATAAAAGTGAAATATTATCATTTGTTTCTTTTTTTTTTTTCTTTTTTCTTTTTTGGTGCTCATAGAAGATATTTGGTTGCACTTAAAATGCATTTTCCTTATAATTTTATAGTTAGAGGTTATAGTTGTAGATACACAAAGGTTGTTCAAATTCTTTTCCCCATGTATTAGAATGCAAACAAACTTTTTATAGAAATTTATATGAAGTTTATGGGGAGAAATTTATTGTCTTAATACATGTATGGGAGAAATTAATCTGCCTATTGACCAAAAAATAACATACATTTACATGAGAAACTATGGGTTTGGTTTACCTGCAATTCTTTTTCAACTGAACATCTCCTTTTGTTTTAAATATTCAATAGCAAGTGGTAGTGGGTTTTAATCTCTACATTTTACTTAGTTATTGGTGATGTGGTAGTTTTTCATTAAAATAAAAGGAATTTTCAATTAAAAAAGTATTGGAGGTAAGTGAAACCCAAAATTAATTGCTTTCATAATGGGCTCTAATAGGAAAAAATAGGTAATAACTCAAATTGAAATAAAAAGAAATAGAGTTGTTCTTACATTTGCCATTATTTTATGCTTTGTCTAAAGGACACGTGCCATGATTGTATGTATCCATCAGCTGTAATCCTCAAAATTAGTGAAAAAACCAAAAAATGTCCTCAAAATCAAGAAATTATTCAACAACATCGGGTGATTATGCAAAGTAATACTCTTAATCTCAAATATTAGTAAATCCAATTAATTAAATTCATGGCGAGATCTTCAAGTGTGAGCAAAGAACATTGTTCTGGCAATATTGAATAATATTTCTACTTGTACAAGAGGAGATCTATCAAGTTTAGCATGAAAAGAATGGATGTTATATCCCAAATTCCTTCCATTCTTGTGATCCATGTTTAGAAAATTAATAAAGACTCCTAAAGGCCTTTAACATTGAATACTTATTCATAGGAATGTTATCTTTTCTCAAATAATAATGCATCTCACTAATTAAAGAGCCCAAAATTTGATAAAGATGTGGTATAAAACTCGTGTTTCACTCCATCCAGTATTACACCCCTAATAGATAACATATGTAAAACCAACCAATATTGTGTAAAACATGAATTTAATTAGTATTGGTTGTAATACTGTGATACTTGTTTACACCCACCAATAGATAATGTACACCAAATACAGTATTATACCCAATACTAATTAAATGAGTTTAAATTCAATGAGGATGTGGTATAAAAACCTTATTTTACACCATCCAATTAAATAATGCCACATCAGTATTTCACAAAAATTTCACAAATTAATGAGTAGAGATGGCCACACATAGTCAATTCTCCTCAATACCCATACACTTTCTCTCTCTCGTGTCTTAGATTAGGCTAGCCACCATGGTTGTCTGCTCCCTTTCACTCCCCCCTTCGCTTTCACCTCCAGCAACTTCTCCCTCACAAAATCGATCATTTCCTCTTCAACCCTTCCATTTCCTCCACCATCGCTGACCTCCTCTATACCCCTAAACTCCCTAAATCTCTCTCTTATATTTCAACCCATGGCTATAATTGCCTCAAGCTCCACCACTTGCCACCACCAGTGGTGGCATAGAGACTCAGTTCTCTCTCTCACTTACTCCTTTTCTCTTCAATCGACTCTCTCTCTCTCTCTCCAACCTAGGGTGGTTTTTAAAACCCATCTGAAAATCCAACCCATCAGATTATCCATCAATGATAGGCGATAGAATCTGGTGAAAGGCAGATGGCGGTAAAATTCAGTTTGAAAGTTTGGGAGCCATCTCCATGGATGGCGGCATAATCTGGTAAGAGGCAAGCTTGTGGCTGACCAATCTAAGAGAAAGAGAGAAGATTTGGCTTTGGGTGAGTTATGATTGTGTGTGACACTACTTATCCACTCATGTGTAATGATGTGAAATATGCTAATGTGGCATGCTTTTATTGGATGGTGTAAAACATGGGTTTTACACCATATCCTTACCAAATTCAGACTCTAACTAAATTTAATAAGGATTGGGTGTAATACTGTGTTGACACCCACCAATAATATCTTTTTACATCAAATATTTTAAATTTTAGCAATAGATAGGATCAAACTTAATCCCAGTTCACAAACCAATTAAAAAAGAATAAAAACTATATACAACCTTCCTCCATTTCTTTGTCTACTCTTCCACCAACACCACCATTTCATCTTTTTGGAAAGCCCAAAAAATTCCTTCGTCCACTCTGTCTTATCTCTACCTTCTAGGAACTCTGTACAACCCTTACATATTGAAGGCCAAGCCTTTGTGGCACACTTACCTTGTCAACTTCTTCAAGACTTAAAGGCTCAAATCAAGGGCAAGTCAAAATGTTAAATGTTACTTCTGCATTAACAGATGACACGTTTCAATATTGGGTTGGTTTAGGCTTCATTTGTGAATTCATAAGGGAATGGAATGGAATAGAAAGTGTTAGGGATTTCTTTCAACAAAAAGCACTTTACTTGTAATTTGGTAGTTCTAAGTGGTTTCTAGAATATCATGAAGTATGTCTTAGGACTTAATCAAGTGGTATAATTGAAGACATGAAGACTGCACCAAGAAACAAGTGAAGAAAAGTTGAAAAAGTGAACCTCGACACTATCTCGAGAACTAGCATCTATCGAGAATAAATGAAGGACCTCGATACTAGTCTCGATACCTCTCGATCTATCGAGCTACACAGATCCAGAATTCTTAGATTAGATTTTCGACGTATAATGACTTAGATTACTAGGGTTTTATACACTAAACTCCTAGAATATATAAAAGCTTTATTTTAAAGTCATCACAAGACACAAAGACTCAATTAGAGAACTTATACACTTTTGAAGAAGCTATAGCATTCTTATGTGTCTTAGGGTTTTGTAACCAAGTGCTTCCAGATCTTCAACGTGTATTGAAGTGAAGAACTTTGCATCCAACAAAAAACATCAGTTGTTGGGAAGTTAGTCATGTACTAGGATCCGTGCAAAGAAAGAAATCTCTACAAGATCAAGTCTAATTGGGGATTGGAGTGAAGGTTAAACTGTAGGTTGTTACTTTGGAATAGTCCAACGTAGTTGTAAGATCTCTTGTACTTGTAACTGCTTGATCCTTGATTACTGATTATTGGGAGTGGTGACCTAAAAATCACCCGACGAGGAAGAAAATTCGAGGTTTTAAGTAAAAAATAAAATTAGAGGTTTTGAGGTTTTAAGTAAAATTGGAGGAAATGAAATTAGATTTAATGAACTCCCTCTATAAATAGAACCTCTCCCCATTTTGTTTTAGCAAGTTCTTGCCCATGAGAGTTTCCTATTTGTTGATTTGCTGCATTTTTTGCCCCAAAACCGATGTTTTACTAAAGATTTAAGAGGTTTTTGTTAAAATTCTAGTGTAGCACTTTCCAAGAAGGATTTTCAAAAAGGCTCTGGTCCTTTATTGAAGATACCCTGGTCAAACAAAAGTCCCATTGCCATTGCAGTCGAAATCTCTACTGACACCGTTGTTGTAGAAATCTTATTGATATTGCTTGCTGGCACTACTTCCGAGATGTTGCAAAAAATCTAACTTGGCTAACACTGTTGCTTAAAACTTACTGATGTATTAAAGCCTTGCTGAAGTGGTGCTAAAGTATTGTTGTTGTTGAAGCCTAACTAAAGTGCTGCCAAAACTATCTAGATATGCTTCTGAAACCCTACTAAAGTGCTACTAATTCCCAAAGTGTTCGGGAGATAAACACATTAGGGAGTTTCTTTGAATAATTAATATAACATATTAAAACATATTTTAACCCAAAAAGTCTAAGCCCAATAGGTATATGCTCAATTATGTTATATTAGCTACTCATTCTAACTACAATCACACTTTTAACCCAACAATCTCCCCCTCACGTGTGAGTCTCTGCCTCTCTATAGGCTTTAAGGCCTCTCTGTAGGCTATTAACAAGTCCTACTCACTTCCCTTTGCTTAATGAGTTTTTCCCTTCACTAGTGCATCATCCATGGGCCTCCACATGTCAACCTTGCAAGTCTTTCATCCTCTATGGGAACCTCGCACCTCACTGTTGTCTAGCTCTGAAAGGTACTCACCCTGCTCCATTTGCAAAAGTGCTTCAAGTACACACACTTCATCCCCACTCTAACTGCCTGCCCTACTCAATTTGCGAAAGATTTTCCAAGTACACACACACCATTCCTACTCCAACTGCAGAAGGAACCTCGATAACCTTGTAACCTCCAATTCGAAAGGATTCTCAATAACCTTGCCACCTTTGTCCCACACCACTATAGACTTTGATACTACTTGTTAGGGAGATAAACACATTAGAAAGCTTCTTTGAAAAATTAATATAACATATTGAGACACACTTTAATAAAAAATGCCTAAACCCAATGGGTGTGCTCAATTATGTTATATTAACTACTCATTCTTCTCACTATTATTCAATGCAAAGCTTCATTCACATGTGTATACCCAACACAAAGCTCTGCTAAAATACTTAAACCTATTGAACCGTTGTTGTCAAAATCTTGCTGAAATGTAAATGCAAAGCCATACTAAAATTTTGCTAAAACCCTGCTAAAGTACTATATCCCTACTGAAGTTTTGCTACCACCAAAACCTAGGGAAGTACGAAAGCCATGCTGAAGTGCTGTTGTTTCCAAAACCCTGCCATATTTAGTGTTGCTACTAAAGCCTAATGATGTAAGGAGTTAGGGGTAGGTTGTTTAGGCTTGGATTTGAATACGAAAAATAAGGGTGTGTTTGGTTGGGGTTAAAGCAGGGAGGATGGAAAATAGGAAGACGAAAATAGGGTAGAAAATATTATTTTCCACTGTTTGATTGAGGAAAGAAAATAGGAGAGACAGAAAATAGGGGAGAAATTTTTCCCTCCTGTGCCCACTTTTTTTATCCTCCCAAATTGGGAGGAAAATGAGGAGGGAAAAGGATGAGAAATGCATTTTACACAAATACCCCCACTTTATTACACTAACCTACCCCTCTCACTTTCCCACTATTATTTAACAAGGACATAATAGTCAATTTATATAAACTACATTTTCCATCCTTCCCTTTTTCTCTCTAATCAAAAAAAAAAGTTTTCCACTCTCTCACTTTTTCACCTCTCCAACCACACACACATGAGGGAAAACCAAATATTTTCTATGCTCCCATCTTTCCATCCTCCCACTAATTTTTCATCCTCTCACTTTTCCACTCCTCCAACCAAACAAATCCTAAGAGTTTGTTAGAGTAAAGGATCTAGGTATGAGTTCAACCAAAAAAAAAAAAAAAAGGAATCTAGGTATGAGAAGAACTTCTCAAGAGAAATCCATATCTCGGATAGCACTTGGGCTAATTCTTTGTAATTGCATTCAAAAGCTCGCTCGGGCTTGCTTAATTACATTTCTTTGGCCCAACCTATTTAAAACTTGATTGACTGGTTTTTTTTTTTTTTTTCTTTTCTTTTCTTTTCTTTTTCAAAAACAAACACACACGTGCACACACACACACACACAAAAGGGAAAGAGAATAGGGTTTTAACATAAAAACACACCATAAACTCCACTAAAAAAATTATGATAATTTTTAAGAAAGGGTGAGGCAAATTAAGCAAGTTAACTTGATTGGGTGATTAGTAACTCACAAAGGCTTCTAACAAACTTCTTACAAAAGCCTTAGCAATCTTTCTAATTGTAACAAATTAAAGTTCCTAGACTTTTAACAATTACTCGTCCCAAATTATTTGGCTTTGTATTCTATTTTGAGATGTCCAAAGATTATGTTCTGTTTAAAAAGTCAAATCCCATAAATTTATTAACATTCTCTTTATGGCCTTAATTTATTCATGGGAGTATATAAAAATAAAAAAAATAAAAACCTAAATTTCAAAATCCATTATACCTGCCATCCTCATTCAAATTTTAAAACAAAACCAAAAAAAAAAAAAAAAAAAAACAACTGCTGGTACTCTTCCAAGAAACGAGAGCCCCATCCAGAATAGCTTTAGGATGTTGGATCTTTTCAAAATAGTATTTGCATAGAACTTCATTAAATTGAGAACGTTTAGATTATATAATATCAGTACTATAATTAATATTATTATGAAATATAATTTGTAAGGAATTTACTTGTATATGATTATTATAATTTACTAGGTTTTATGCAAAAAAAAAAAAAAATTGAATATGATTTACTAATTAAATCTTGATTTTGTACATTAAAAATCCAAAATGTAGTACATAATCGATCATAGATTATTTTTAGGATTTAAAAAAAATCACCAACTTAACCAAGTGATGAATTAACCAATTAATTAACCAAGTGAATTAATTAGGTTCAATTACATGCAATGAGCATGGTAGCACAAACTAATCACCAATTAAACTAAGTATGCAGCGGAAATTAAATTGACACAGTGATTTGTTTACAAATGGGAAAAACCTACACGGCAAAAACCCCACCGGGTGATTTTAAGGTCACCAATCCTGAAATTTCACTATTATCACAACAAGCGGTTACAAGTAAAGGAATCCTAGTACCTTATACCAACCTACAATTGAACCCTTACCCTAATACTCAATTGGACTTGTTCTGTAATGACAATTTCTCCTTTTGATGCACGGCTCCCAAGTACGTGACTAACCAATTACACGGATCCTAGTACATGACTTCAATCACCAACTAAAGAGAATTGTTGGCTGCAAAGTTCTTCGGTTCATCATACGATGAAGACCTAGAAAATGCTCGGTCATAAAACCCTACGGTGCACGTACACAACAACTTCTTCACAAGAAAGATGAACTAGGGCAAAACTAGGTTTTTGGTTACACTTGAGGAATTATGCTCTTGTGCCATTGTGCTCCTTTTTTGTGTAACCTCTTATGGCCCTTAAAAAAATCCTTTTATATGTCTAGGGTTATGAGAAAAGAAGGCCCAAAGACACATTCATGGATCCCAAGAAACAGAACAAAAAATATGTTTTTCTTAAACCTCAACAAATAGCAGTTGTCGAGAAGCTGTCGAGCAGCTATCGAGCCATGAGGCTGGAACAGTTTCTTGAGCTCGATAGATGCTAGCTGTCGAGCTAGTTGTCGAGCTTTAATGACAAGCACTTTCTTGGCTTGAATCTTGGATAGACTTGCATGGCTTTAACACTTGATCTTGAAACAAGGTTTCTTGAAGTATTAAACACATCTTAGATCTACCCAATTACAAGTAAAGTGCGTTTTGTCAAAAGATTAGCCAATCACATAAAGTAGTGACATATGTTCCTAACAAGTGAAACACATATGTCCTAACACATGAAGCTCAACAACTGGTGTCTTACTATTGAGTCTACTAGAACGTCGATCCACGAGAGTGGGTAGCTATCTTTGGGGCATGCCTTATTTAAGTCCGTGAAGTCTACACACATCCTCCATTTTTTATTGGCTTTCTTAACCATCACTACATTGGCTAGCCAGTCAGGATAATATACTTCTCTTATGAATTCTGCCTCTTGTAATTTGCGAACTTCTTCCGCTATAGCCTTGCCTCACTCCAGGGCAAATACTCTCTTATTCTATCGGATAGGGGGGAACGAGGGTGATACGTTCAATTTGTGAACCATGATTGAGGGGTCGATCCTAGGCATGTCTTCGTGGCTCCAAGCAAAGACATCCTGGTTCTCTCTTAGGAACATCGTGAGTGCTTAACGGACTGGCCGACTAGCGAGGGTTCCAATCCTGGTCATTCGCTCAGGTCTAGAGTTATGGAGAAGTATCTCCTCTAACCCTTCAACAAGCTCTGCAACCATCCGTTGTTCTTCTATGCTCATGGTCTGTAGGTGGTCGTCCATCTCCAACATCGCTATGTAGCACTCACGTTCTACCACTTGGTCTCTACATACCTCTCCTACTCCCTACTCAGTAGGGAACTTGATCATCAGGTGATAGGTCGAAGTCACGGCCTTCCACGAATTGAAGGTAGGCCGGCCTAGTATGGCATTGTAAGCAGATGAACAGTCAGTGACAAGGAATGTAACATCCTTAGTAATTTTTAGAGGGTAATCACCAACTGTCACAAGCAATGTAACTGCACCGAGGGGATATACTTTCGTTCCTCCAAACCCAACGAGTGGTGCATTGGTTGGTATGAGCTGTTCTCTCTTGATTCTCACTTGTTGGAATGCTAGATAATAGAAGATATCAACAGAGCTTCCATTATCAACTAGGACCCGGTGAGTGTTGTAATCTCCTACCCGTATGCTAACAACGAGTTCATCATCGTGGGGGTGGTAGAGACGTCAAGCAACTTCCTCCGAAAACCCAATTATGTGATTATCAACTCGTGCCATCTTTGGAACGAAACCCATCAACTGGACGTTCTAAACCATCCTAAGGTAAGTCTTACATGCCTTCCTAAACGAACCAGACACTGTGGAGGCCCCTACAATCATCCTTATGTCCCCTAAAGGTGGCTTGGGGTGCTCGCTTTCCTTTCTAGCCACCTATTCCTACAATGGGTTTGCCATTTCTTTATTGACGAATCATTGTAGTTTCCCCTATCTGATAAGGGCCTTAATCTGTTGCTTCAAGTCATAGCATTCAGATGTGTTGTGACTGTGATCCCAATGAAAACGGAAATACTTGTCTCTGGACCTCTTACTAGGATCTCCCTTAAACTTGCCAGGCTACGTCAAGGTCGTATCGTTCTTGATCTGCATCAGGACCTGATCAATCGAGGCAGTTGTAGAGAGGGAAAATTCCCGACCTATCACAAGTTGACACGTCATGCTATCAAGTCCACAAAATACAGCTAATTATAAAGCATCGCGCATGGCAACTAGGTTTTGTTATCAATACTCAGAAACCAATAGAAATTTGCCAAGTATCATTGAAGTCATTGAAGTAAACCAATCACACATCAGCACATGTAAGCAATGACACAAGCAGTCCAGCACGTGTAAGCGATGACACAAGCGAACCAATCAGGCTGTGACATGTGACACCAATCAGACTCCGCCACATGTCGCTCACCTACCTCTAAACTCCTATAAATAGAAGCCTTCCTAAGGCATTCAGGGGGCCATCAAAAGCATAAGCAGCATCAGAGAAGATTCAGAAGCACTTAGAAGTACAGAAGCTCTGCAGGAATCAAGCCTCAACTCCTTCAAGAACTTCAAGAATTTCAAACTCAAATGCAAGGAACATTCAAAGTAGAATCATCTAAATTACCTGCCTAGATCTTCAAGTTCACTGGAATCAAGCTCAAAAGCCTCCAGAAACCTCACAAACCATAAATCAGTGAAGTTCTACGGATTCAAGCCTCTAAAGCACTGAAGAACTTCCACCACAAACCTTCGAAGAACGAAGAACGCATCAAGAACACGAAGAACACGAAGAACGTGAAGAACAAAGGATTTCTAACAAGCTCATAGCCAAAGATTCCTTGTAATTCTGTTTCAAAGATCTTCGATCCATTCTTCAACCAAATTGAAGTATATCTGGTGTTCGAATCAAAATCACATCACCACAATTCCAATCAACAAATCCTTCAAGGAGATCGAATCAGAGGATCACTCTTTTGTAATCACAGAGAATTGTACCATACATTCATCAATACAAATTCGCATTTGTGAAACTATTTTACTTGTTTGATTTATTTCGAACTAGAAATTTAGTTGTCTACAGCAGTCAATGGGGTGAAGTTTACAAACCTTCCAGTGGGGGGTTTGGAGTGCCTATCCTCCCGTCAATCTCCAGTTCTAGTCATCTTTTGTCCCCTGTCCTGCCATGCATCTTCTTGCCTTTTCCTCTTCTTGGGTTTTTCCTCTAAGGCCAGGAACGCGTCCTCTGCGTTCATGTACTTATTGGCTCAATAAAGCACATCTGACATGGTCTTTGGGTCATTTTTTTATAAAGAGAACAAAAACTTCCCCTTCCGCAATCCATTGGTGAATGCAGCGACAAGTATCTTGTCATCAGCTTCATCTATTGACAGGGCTTCTTTGTTGAAGCGTGTTATGTAAGACCTCAGTGTCTCGTCCTCCCGTTGCTTGATACTCATCAGGCATGCTGTAGACTTATTATACCTATGCCCCCCGATAAAGTGTGATGCAAACTGCGCACTTAGCTCCTTGAAGGTATTGATGGAGTTGGGCGTCAATTTGCGGAACCATACCCTTGCGGGACTCTTTAGCGTAGTTAGGAAAGCTCGGCATATGATCTTGTCCACAACACCTTATAAGTGCATGAGGCTTTTGAATGACTCAAGGTGATCCAAGGGATCCCTAGACCCATCATAGGCTTCCCATCTATGGCATATGGAACTTTGGTGGAAGGGGCAATGAAGTGACGGGTACAGTAAAGGGCGAGTTCATCTAGTGAACCAGTTCATCGAGGTCGTTCGACACCTGTCCCCTGAGAGCGCTCATCATGAAGTCCATCCTCTCCTTCATCATCTGCATCTCTGCAACCATGGACGGTGGTATTGTATCTGTGATAGATGGAAGGCTAGTGTCTTGCCGCTCTTGTCTACTCAGGGCACAACTGCCTTCTGGTCCTTCTTGATCCTTCCTTTCGACGCTGGTACCCTCTTACTCCTTTCTATGATTGTTAGGTCTCGCATTCCTTTGGTGTAGCTGTTTTTCCAAGTAGATGCTATACAGCCGCGGTGAGAGTTTGTACCTGTCTTTCAAGGGCAGTAGTGCATGGTTCATCTCATTGGTTGTTGTTGGTTGCCATCAAGCGAGTAAGTACCATACAACTCTTTGTCTGAGAAGTTGTAGTATGGCTTCTACTACAAGAGTTTCCACAGACAGTGCCAACAGAAACAAAGTAGACCTTACAGAGAGCACCAGTTTAGTACCGGCCAAATACCCTCCGAGGTTAAGTTAGAGAATTTCTACAACTCTAAAGTGCCAAACCTAGGAAAAATTACATGTAACTTGATTTGTGAGGGCTTTGGAGTTTTTATTGTAGTGTAGAGCTGACCTTTCGATTTCTTGATGGAGAAGGTATTTCCTTGTAGAGAAGATCCTCTTCAATGCTCATATATCATGGGATTCTTTCCTTGTAAGGATTCCTCTTATTACGGTTGAGCATAGAATGCAATATATTTCCATATTAGGTTCCCTGGAGACCACTTTAGGCCACATAGATGCCACATGGCCTTGCCACATGTCTTCCTTGAGTCCATCCACTTTAAAGAGTCTGTCTATCTCTCTGCCTCTTTGTCCAAGACACAACTCCATCTACCAATTCTTAGACTAATAGGCTATCCATACCATCTCTTTTAGCAACATCGTCGCTTATGACTAACTCTGTAAATTGGATCTGTTTGCTTTGGGATTTATCCCTATCACCTGAGATATTTGGAACTCTTAAATCAACTCTGGCAAACCATGAAAACGATTTTTGTTTTTTGCAGATAGATGTATTAGTATTGCATCTAATACTTCATCCATGTAAAGTGCGAGTCATATATCCTTTTCTAAGCAAAGAGAGGTCAATTTGTTTCTAGATGAGATCTCCTCCATAGTAATTATCATGCCAAGGCATAAAATATCGAGCTTATCAAGTTTTCTTTCGTTTTATTTTTTATTTTAATTGTAAGTTACACATGCAAGTAGTGAGCTTTGAACTTGCGACACCCTCCACCCACACTTGTGAGAGGAGGAAATGTCATTTGAACTACGGCACCTTGGCAAGCTTACCAAGTTTTATTTATAAACTTTTGAAGAAAAAAAAATAGTAGCAAATTGTTTCTTTTGTTGGGACTTTGGACAGTAACCACTTTCATTATGTTGAATATTGACTCAAATTCTTAATTTTTTTTGTTTGGGTTTCCTTGACATAGAAGGAAAGGTTTTTTCCTTGGTGTTAAAGAAATCATTTACTTGTTGTGGAAGACATTGAGTCTCCTTAACATAAAAGGAAAAAGGTTTTCTGTTGAAGAAGAAATTGGGTATTCCTTATCCATCAAGGAATAGGATTAGAACCTTATAAATAGGCATTATTGCAAAAGGTTTGGTGGATTTTGCCTAAGTTTCCTCCCACATGGGAGAGGAGAAGACTCCTAGAAGAACATGAGTGGGCTTCTTAGAAGAGTAATTCGGTAGATTTTTTGGGTTGAAAAATTACCCATGATTGTGGGTCCAGAGTTTGTTTGTCTTGTGAGTATGAGAGAGTTAATGGGTGTATTGGCACCTTGGAATTGTGAGTTTGTGTTTGCAAGAGGAGAGGTTTGGTATATGTTGGTGAGATTTGTAAGCATTGTTTGTGTGAATTGTGAGCATCATGAGGTTTGCTAAGAGCCATTCTAATCCATATCATTGATATTGGATATTTTTGGTTGGCATTGCTCGTGGACGTAGGCAAGGAGTTGGCTGAACCATGATAAATATTATTGTCTCTTGTGAATGTTTTACTTTCTTGTTCATGTGAATGTTCTTCCACTAATCCCAAATCATAATAATTGATGTTAAAGCTTCCGCTATCATACAACACATTACAATGACCAAAAATTTCAAAAATAAAGAAAACATGAAATGATCAAAGTGATAGCAAAAATAATAAGATGGAACCAGATAAACAAAACATGTCAGGGATTAAACATTGATTTACAACGAAATTCACAGGGAACTGAAGCCCACTTAGAAAGAAGAAATTGGGTGGAAATTGAAAGAGACTTCGGTCGTTTTTTAAAGACTTCAGTTTTTAATTATTTATTTTTCATTTGAATAGCTAGGACTGTCAAAGAATTTAGATGAGAATACAATTATTTCATAATTTTCTTTTCTTCTCTTAAGTTGGATGATTCATAACTATTTATCTGAGTCTACACATCAGGTGTTTATCTCAATTCTCGACTCCATGGGTCAATTTGGGCTGTAGATATGAAAGAATACAAGCATTTGGGGTGCAAGGAAATCTGAAACATTGTGACAGCTGAACCTTTACTAGAACATAGAATTTCTATTCCACAAACGCTAAAATGACTGTCCAAGCAAGTGTTTCAGAAATTTGGACAACCATAAGAAAAACAACCAAAATAGGATAATGAGCGGAAAAATATAAACAAAAATTGTAAAACTCAAGCTAGTGGGCTTACAGCTTCACACACAAAGAAAGAACCAAAAAATTAAAAAATGAAATAGCCATGAAGAAGCATATATTGAATATCTAGCAAGTAGATGGAAACATGCAGAAACTTCAGGGCCTTATTGTTAACAAAACAAGAAACAAGGTAGGATATATATTTATTATTATGAGCAAATCAATTGTCACAAACACTATTCCCCCCTATGGTTGAGAACATGAAGCATAAACCAATACCGGGATTCAATGGTAAGTCGGAGATAGAGTTTATTCACCATAAGATATGCAAAGACTAGATTCTCCAACAAGTGAATCGACAAGCCTAGATAGACCAAGAACAAATAACTCATTTTAGTACTTTACACATATAAAATATAAAAATAAGATAAGATTTTTTCTTTGTTGGATTGATTCAGAAGCTATTATTCCGTAATTATCACTAGTGTTTGGCAATTTTGTTAATATTATAATTTATTTTCATTCATTATCATTCGGAATTACTAAATTTTCCGAAAGAAAATCTTACTTTATATAACTAACAACTATTTTTCATAAATTTTAAGAGAAATATGGAGATTATGGGACCCTTTGTCCACAATCTATATGTATGTTTGCAAGCTGTTGCAAATCAGATTATTCAAGTAGGGTGTAGTGTGGAGTATCCAAAAGAAAAATGACATTTTATCAATTATGAATCTTATGATTCCACTCTACAATCAGTACTCGCTCTCCTTATTAGCATTTTATCATTTATGATACCATCATTAAGAAATGAGTATTTACCCTCTTGCCATTTTCTTCTCCTTTTCCTTAGCAAATCACAAATACTGAATTTCTTAATGATCAAATAAAATGAAAACCTACTCAATTCCTTGCCTCGACACTATATAATATAAATTAAACAGCCAAAAGAAGAAACAAACACAAATAAGAAGATAAAGAAGAAATTGAAAATTCAATAATACCCAAATACAACACACATATTCAACAAAAAAAAAAAAAAAAAAAACTATGATTAAAAAGAAACATATAGAAAAAAAAATTACCATGAAGTACTATGTATGGAGTGTGAAAGTGGGAAAGTCATGAAGACTAAGATGGCGATGGAGGCAATTATTGGTAAAGGAAAAGCCATGAAATAAATAGGTTTTTCTTAAAGAGAAGAGGGAAATAAGATCGAAGGGAATAAATTATAATGACTTGACTCTAGGAACTTTTGGATGAATCTTTTAATTTTTTTTTTGGTTTTATGGTATGCTTGTTTTGGTAATTGGTAATTTTGTATTTGGCTTTACTGTTACTGTTGCTGTTGCTGTTGCCGTAGCATTTGAGTGTCAAGCTTTTTTTTTTTTAATCAACAAAACAATTTGTGTTTCTATAGTGTAGAACAACAAATACGCCAATTTTAATATAGAACAGTGTTTCAAAGTTTGAACATCTAAAGAGAATTAGAGAAAAATCTTTTCAAAATTATAAATTTGTATAAAATAAAGATACACATACAAACATGCGAGCAATAAAACATTTATAAAAAGAAAAGAAAAGAATGAGTACTAAGAAAATTACGTACCTCTGCTTATGTCTCAAAGAAAAAGGGAGGCAACTGGCTTATCATTGAGAGAAAAATAAGAATATATGTTAGTGCCTAAATTTAAGGATATGGAATGAGAAGTTATAGTAATGGTTTTATAATAGGAGTCTTTTTTTTTTCCCAAATAAAGAAGAGAATTGAAAAAAAAAAGTGAGATTATTATTATTATTGATATATTTTTACCAAAATGTCCTTTAATTTTGTCTCTGTTTAAATTTAGGGGTTTAGATATTTTTGAACCATGAAAATGAGGATCCCAAACAAGAGAAACCCCTTGTTAAGGTACAAATTTTTAGGCCCTAAATTCATTAGCCCACTCACTAAAATACTCATACAAGTCCATAAACTATTTTGGGCCCCCACAAATATTTCTAACATATTAGCCAAATATTTCCCACATATTACCCAACTTGGGCTCCCACAAATTTTTCTCATACAAGTCCCATAAATTATTTTGGACCCTCATAAATATTTTTCATGTTACCCAACTTGGCCTTACACAAATACCTATCATACTATTACCAAAAATGAGCCACAAAATTATGCCATCTCTATAAAAACCCAAACTCATTTTCCTTGTGGGCAATACCATAAAAGCCCAACAAAACTTTCTTACAAAGCCCGTTGCTACATGACACCCTTACTAAGTCCATTACTACACGGCACCCTAAAGCCCGTTGCTACATGGCACTCTCACAAAATCCGTTGTTACATGGCACCCTAAAGCTCGTTGCTACACAACACTCTTATAAAACCCATTACTACATGACAATATTTTCTACAAAATCTCAAAATATTATTAAAAAACCCAAATACTATTTTGGCAACTATTTACAAAAAGCAAAAACCCAATATTATTTTGGCAATTATTTACGAAAGTCCAATATTTTTTTGGCAACTATTTACAAAAAGCTCAAATACTATTTTGGCACCTTCTATCAAAAAACCCAAAACTATTGGGCAAACAATTATTATACCAAAGCTCATATAATATTTGGCAAAAGAATTATATTATGCTCAAAGCCCAAAACTATTCTTTGGCAAAAACATATCTTGATATACTAAATTCCCTAACTCATGGGAAACATAAATTGCTTATGACATGTTACCCATATTTCAAAACTATTTCTTCTACAAAATTTATGGGAACTATGCTTATTTCTTCCATAAGAAATTATAACTACAAAAGCCCATGTATATTAACAATGTCGAAACTATTCATTTTGTAGGAATGAACAAACCCAAAAAAGTCCAACAATAAGGCCTAGCTGAGACAGCCCAGCCCAGCCCATGTGCTAATCTTAGCAACCAAAGCTCACTTGAGTAACTAAAGTGGTTAGTGGTTAGACTAGCCACTAGTCAAGTTTTAGCACATCTAAGCTAACAGCTGGGGCCCACTAACATCATTTTAAGCCTGTGAAATCAGATCAAAAGGGGACACATGTCCAGCTGAGCTTACACCCGTCCTTGACAAGCTGATTTTCATGATTACTGATGTGATATAAAGCTATGCTGATAAGACATAAAGTTGTGAAGCTGAAGCTAGCTATGTTCTCTCTCTTCTCCAACACAATCGGTCAAGGAACAAGGGGCAGCCATGAACAAACCATGGAAGTTTCTGAAATTACTTATAAACAGCTAATTACCATGCCAAAAATGTACATTTTCTGGTTTATGAACTAAGCATATAAACCCTAATGGAGAAACTTAGGGAACTGTGGTTTGGAGGGCACCAAGGAGATCTCCAGCAGAGAGCTCCAAGATTGACACCTGGCTTGGGTTGACACAATCTGCCCTAGGATGCTCTGATACTAGCAGCAGACAACCAAAATCATTAGCCTAATAAATGCTTTAATCTCATTGGTTGAGGACAATCAGCATTTAATGCTAAATCAGAACCTTTAGCTGCTATTACCCAAAGCAAGAACATTTTAAAGCTGAACTTATCATTATTGGCCAAATCCTAAGAATGATTTTCTAAGAATTTTCTGAAGATTGAGACTGATTTTGGCAAAAATTATTTGCTGAAAACCCCTTTAAACTCAATTATAAATAGAGCTCTCCACCAATACTTCAAGACACACCAATAGAAAAGAACTCTCTCATAAACTTCCCTATTTTTTTCTCTCTCCACTTTTCTTAAAGCTCTTAGTGAGCTTCTAAGCTTCTGAGCTCTTAGTTTCAAAATTAGAAACTAAGTTCTTCACCCCTCAGCTCATAAATACCCGTCATACCTCTACTCATAAGCTCTCATTCATTCACAGCAGAAAGTCCCAACAGCTTTACTAATTACCCTCTCTCTCACTACTTATATTACTAAAATGACCCTCACTACTCACTACATATACCATATCCATGAGCATACTGTGGCATAATAATAATCTTGCTGCGCTAGCTGCAATCTCTCCCTTTTTCTCATGCTAAGCTCTCTCCATTACTTGTTATAATGGAGCCTATAGTGTTTGTTTATTTATTTACTATTAAAGGTTATAATGTAATTGTTATTGTAGAGTTTTTCTCTCATGTTCTTGTATTGGAGGACTTATTCGCACTAGAACCTATGGATGATGATTTTGGAGATGTAGACAGTCTCCTTAATTTATGAAATAATTAACAGTTGGAGGTTTATTCTGTTCTATCTCATTTTACTGCTGAAATATTTTACCGCCGGAATATTTTATTGCTGGGCTATTTCTTTATTGCAGTAGGCTTTTATATTGTGCTGACGTGTCTACTGTAGGAAATGTTTTTGGACCATGCAATAATTCTTACCAGTCCTAACCTAGGCCCAAGGCGTAATATAAGGCGAAGTTCTCAAAAACTTCATCGATAGCCTTTGGGCATGCTTCAAACCCATTGTCAAATTTCAGTTTAGGCCCCTAACCCTACACAAATCTCATTTATCAAAAGGAAAACTTTTCTGCCCTGACACCCCTTAAATAGTAATATAGATAATAGTACTTTCTCCAAAAAAGAAATCTAAAATAATAGTAAGGGTTATGACAAGGTTGAATGGCCTTTCCTCAAAGGTATGATGACTGAGATGGGTTTCCCAGCAGTGTGGATTGATCAGGTCATGAGTTGTGTCACCACATCTTCTTTTCTGTTCATATCAATGGTAAAGCTTATGGTAATACCCTCCCATCTAGGGGGCTTTGTCAAGGAGACCCCCTATCGCCTTATTTATTTCTTTTATGTGCGGAAGGTTTCATATCTTTATTAGCAAAGGTAGATGAGGATGGACGGCTCCATGGTGTTTTGATATGTAGAAGAGCTCCTATCATATCCCATCTATTATTTGCTGATGACTCTTTGCTGTTTTGCCAAGCAAATCAACAAGAAGTCCAAGTCATTAATGATACTTTGCAATTATATGCAATGGCTTCAGGTCAATGTATCAATTTTGAGAAGTCTTCAATTTTCTTCAGTAGCAATACAACAATTAAATAGAAAAATTGGATAAAGAGTACCTTGGGAGTTAAAGACCGATTTGATACCTACTTGGGGCTTCCAACATTGGTTGGAAGGTCAAAATACCAAACCTTCTCTTTTATAAAGGAAAGGGTTTGGAAAAAAAATCCAAGGATGGAAATGAAAATTACTATCTACAGCTAGAAAATAAGTGTTAATAAAAGCGATGGCACAATCCATTCCTACATATACAATGGGTGTCTTTGAACTACCAGTTAAGCTTTGTGATGAACTTAATTCTATGTGTGCAAGATTTTTGTGAGGGCAGATTGGTGAAAAAAGGAAGATCCATTGGAAAAGTGGGATATGCTGACAAAATCTAAGAAGGAGAGTGGACTGGGTTTTCATGATTTATGGAATTTCAATTTAGCTATGTTGCAAAGCAAGGTTGAAGATTATTACAAGAGGATAGGTCTCTTATCTATAGATGTTTTAAAGTAAAGTATTTCCCAAGGGGTAATTTTTTGGAGGCTTCTGACATTCCAAATAGCTCTTTTGTGTGGAAAAGCTTAGTGGCAGCACAACCAATCATAAGGAAAGGGTGTTGTTGAAGGGTGGGAAATGGCTCATCTATTCGAGTTATGCAGGATAAGTGGATTCTAAATCATCCAACAAACATGGTGATTCATCCACCAGCACAAGAGGAATGGGAGTGGCGAGTGTCAGATCTAACTGATTGGAGAATTCATTGGTGGGATCGTGAATTGATTGAATCGAATTTTCACTGGACTGATGCAGAAGCCATTCTTTGGATCCCTTTAAGCAGAAGACATGTTTATGATTCAGTCTTGTGGTTGCACAATAAAAATGGGGTTTACTGGGTGAAGTCAGGTTATCACATAGCTAGATTGATCTCAAGGGAAGAAAATGGGATGGGAGAGAACTTGGAACAAATGGCAGGAGGTCAGGTTTGGAGAAAATTGTGGAAGCTTCATGTGCCAAATAAGATAAAGGTCTTTGGTTGGAGAGCTTGCCAAGATATATTGCCAACATGAGAGAACTTGGTCAAAAGAAGGGTCATAGAAGCTGGGAATTGTAGTATATGTCAACAAGTTCCTGAATTAGTTGTTTACAGGCTATGGGAATGTGGTGCAGCATAAGATGTCTGGGCTGGATATCTGGCTCGAATGCAGAAGTATAGTCAGGATGATATATTGCAGCTATTTATAACTATGTTGAACAAGTTGTCCACTGAGGATTTTGAACTTTTTTTAGTCCAAAGTTGGCTGATTTGGAACCAAGAAATATGGTTGTCCATGGAGGTAAGCTATAGGACTCGAATCAGCTAAATTTAAGAGTAAGGGACTACTTAGAGAAGTATAAGGAGGCTCAAAACCATCTTGCTATATCGGCACATGCAGAGCCTAGGCAATCATGGAGGTCACCCTCGGGGTTTGTTTACAAATTAAATTTTGATGCCACTATATTTATATAGATGGGTTGCTTTAGGTTGTGGTGCATTGGTTCGAAATGAGATGGGTTTAGTGATGGCTGCTCTATCGGCTAAAGGATCTCCAGTAATGGATAGTGAAGAGACAGAGGCAATGGCATATCGGAAAGCAATGGAGTTTGTGGTGGATGCAGGCTTCTCAGAGATTATTCTTGAGGGAGACAATGTAAATGTTATGAAAGCAATTTCATCCCCATTTGTCAATTTGTCTCGGTTGGGTTTGATATATGAAGATATTCGATTTTCTTCTCTGTTAGTTGTGTTCATTGGAGTACAAATTCTGTAGCCCATTCTTTGGCTCACTATGCTTGCTAAATAGATGATGATGTAGTATAGTTAGAAGAATCACCACTACCTGCATTAGAAGCATTGTATTTGGATTCTAGTTTTTTAAATATTGAATGAATGACAGTTGTTTTCGGCTTTAAAAAATAATAATAGTAAGGGTTAAATTGGGTTAGTCGGGTTGAAAGCCTTTATAGCCATTGCGGTGGTCACTCTACAAGTATAAATGTTTGTATAGTGTGGGGGGTAAAGGCCGGAGTTCAAGCCTCCAATAAGATCTTTACACACAAATACATTTAGACTAGTCGCTAACCCGTGCGATGCACGGGATAGTTAAATAAAAATTAAAAGTACTTATTTTACTTAAAGGTATATGACTTAAATTTTAAAAATGTATAATTTGAAAATGAATGAAAATAATTAATTTCTTCAATATAATGATTTAGAAAAATTCTTTTTCTTTCATATCATTGGTTTCACATAACACATTTCGACGTGGGCTATTCTATGGTGATAACTTTACATAATATTCAACTGCAATTATATCTACTATCCATTACCAATCTAATCTATGTTATCTTTATAGTAGATCTACAAATTGCATTCTCGTATTCTTAGAGCTTGCCACATTACTGTTATTATCTATATATAATATAAAACTAAAAATTTTAACTTTTTGAAAGACTTATATTAGAATTAGGAATAAAAAATAAATTGTTTTTAAAATTAGACCTCACGTTAGTTCTTTTTTTTTTTTTTAAGGCTCACTTTAGGTTTAAAAAAAAGACTCACGTGAAAAAAAAAAAAAGACTCCTATTAGGATTAAGGAAAAAAGAGAGAGACTCATATTAGGACTCTCTCATTATTTAGTTTAACAAATTTTAATTTTTTATAAATTAAAATAATGAGGAAAAAAGAGGGAGAGAGACTCATGTTAGGACTCTCTCACTATTTAGTTTTAAAAATTAAAAAAAATTATAAATTAAAATGATTATGTGAAAAATTGTGCGAGTTTTAGAGGTTTCGGTTTTATATATATATATATATATATATAGATAATAATATCTATATATAATATAAAACTGAAAATTTTAATTTTTTGAAAGACTTACGTAGAATTAGGATTAAAAAAAATAATTTTTTTTAAATTAGACCTCACGTTAGTTTTTTTTTTTTAAGGGCTCACTTTAGGTTAAAAAAAAAAAGACTCACGTGAAAAAAAAAAAAAAAAAAAACTCTTATTAGGATTAAGGAAAAAAGAGAGAGACTCCTATTAGAACTCTCTCACTATTTAATTTAACAAATTAAAATTTTTTATAAATTAAAATGATGAGGAAAAAAGAGGGAGAGAGACTCCTATTAGGACTCTCTCACTATTTAGTTTTAAAAATTTTTAAAAATTATAAATTAAAATGATGATGTGAAAAATTGTGGGAGTTCAGAGGTTTCGGTTTTTAATATATATATATATATATAAATTAGATTAAAGTAGAAATTGTATAAAAAAAAATTTAAAAAAAAAAAAACAGAACCGAAGTTACTAAAAAGCAACGAATACGTGCGAAAGAACCCATCGATGTTGGTTAAACGTGGGGCCTGGGGTTGGTGGCTAAAGGCACATTGCACAGTGAGTGTAAGGGGGGTGGGGGGGGTATATCTGTAAATAGTAGGCTTGACTTATGCTTTCAGATATTCCTTCCATCGATTCGATACCCGGGTGTATGTCATGTAATGGGTTCTCTGGACTTTACTCTTCTTGTTAATGGAAAAGGAATTGAAGTGGACACGTCTCATCTATTGAACTCTACAAACGCTGACGCAACGCAAGCAGTGCCGTCTCGACTCACTTTCCTCTTCCATTTCAAAAACAAAAACAGTTGTACCCGTTGCAGTTCCCATTGGTAAATGGGAACATTGGTCAAGTCTTTTTTAGTATTTATTTAGAGTTCAAATTCTCCAGACAGAAAAAGAAAAAGAAAAAAACAACAATGGCTTCTACAGATGGTCTGGTCCCAATAACCAGGGCTTATCTCGCTTCTTATTACGACAAATACCCATTTTCACCTCTCTCTGATGACGTCTCTCGCATTTCCTCTCAGATTCGTTCTTCCGCTAACGATTTGCTCAACCACCTTCCTCCCACTCAAGGTTTCATCCTATCTCTCTCTCTCCTTTTTATTTATTTATTTATTTATAATACTATAGATCGACCCTTTCATGTGACAGAATTTTGATTTCCTAACATTTTTTTGTGTGATTCAGAATTTCAGATCTACCCCGTCAATTACTTACTAGTGTTATGATGATGCCAATTGTGTTATTATTTTACGTCTCTCTCTAGGCCCCTAGTTGCTTAAAAAACTTGCAACATTGTTTTATGCCTATCTGACATGAATTTCAAAGCCAAAAAAGAGTAACAAAAGTATGCTTAGAGTTGCTGCTTCTTTTTTTTTTTTTTTTTGGTTTTGTTTTGTTTACAGTAACAATAACATGTCTTTTTAGTTCACTGCATTGCCATCTTTAAGAGAACTATCAAATAACTAATACCACATCTAATAAAACCATTTCTTATTTGTAATTTTTTTTTTTTTTTGGTTTGTTGAATTATGATCCTCGGCCACTTCACATGGTTTGTCATTGTAATTTTAGATGAGAGCTTGTTGGTACAAGAAGCAGACCGTGAGCCTCCCCATAAAATCGATGAGAACATGTGGAAGAATCGAGAACATATGGAAGAAACGCTTTTTTTACTTGAAACTTCTAATTGGCCAGCAGTGGTAAGATACATACCGTTGTTATGGCAGTATTTCATTCTTCATCCAATGTGCTTGTTCTATTGGGTTGAGCACATTTTTTATCTTGCGTTTCTGATCTGATTGCAGCTTCAGCAGCAGTCCACACCGGATGATGTTGAGTTTGCGACTGTTTTCAGTCAGCTCAAAGATAAAATTCAAAACACTTTGAAGATTTTGGAGTTTTTCCAACATAAGAATTCTGATCGTGTGTTCAATACTGGTTACATTCTCTCTCTCTCTCTCTCTCTCTCTCTCTCTCTCTACTTCTAACAAGTTACTTAGAGACATATATGATCCGTAGTATTTTTGATAAGTAATGAAGTTTCATTAAAAAAAGACATGTGCGAAGATCACAATGAATTTTAAAGAACCACAAAGAATAAGTTATCATGTACAAAAGTATAGAAAATATTCAAAATCAACAATAGATTTACTATTGGTAAAACACCACATGCAGGAACTATCGAACAAAGCATCAATGTTTGCAATCGAGTCACCAAACTTTCAACATATTCAACACTATGGCGATTTTGTTCCCTTCACAAAGTCCACATCATTCATAAAGGAACTAGATTCCGAATATCTAGAAGAATGTTTCCCAAATCAATTCCTCCAACCAAACAAGATATTTACAATCTTACTCAGTAGCACCAATTGAATCCTGAAAGATCTAAAAACATAATTTTTTTTACAATTCATGAGCTAAAAAGCAATGTACGAATAGGTTATCCATTGTCTCCCTGCTGCACTGACACATACAACTCCATCCCGCTAAAGTAAAGCTTCGCTTCATGAAATTGTCACAAGTAAGAATCTTACCCCAAGTTGCTGTCCATTCAAAAAACGATCCCTCTTTGGAGCCTTAACACGCCAAATACTCTTCCTTGGGGAAAGAAACTGCACTGATACCACGTAAGACAACCTAGAATGAATATTTTGGTTAATGTGTTTGTATTAAGTCTTAGGTTTACTTATCAAAAAAAGAATGAACAAACATCAAACTTACTGTACCCATTCAATCTCAAACTCAATCTATAACAACCCTCTCCCCTAGGTATATTTGAGCAAAGAAGACTTAGAAAGGAAGTTACAGACTCTTATTCTCAATCATTAAAGTCTCTATGAAGTCTAACATCCTAGCTCCACACGGTCATCATCAAAAGGGTGTTACTTGGAAGGTGTGCTGCATTGCCTGATATGGTGTATTTGGAGAGAGCAGAATGCCCAAATCTTTGAGAATTCCAAAGATCTTTGCCTGATCTTAAATTATTTTTCTTGGATTGGATATTAGTTGTGGGTTGCCATTCTTTGTGTTCGATTTGCGGTTTGATAGATCATTGTAATTTGAGTGATTGACTGTGTTGTCCCCATTTGTATACATCCTATATACTTGGGTGACTCTTTTGCTATTCAATAAAATTATTACTTATAAAAAAAAATCCTAGCTCCACACCTCCCCATTTATCTGACCAATTAATGTTAAGTGAATTGCTGTTAGCATTTCTTATTGATTTGTTTGTAATTGTTTGAAGTACAGTGTGTTCATCATCATGAACACGGCGTACTTATTCAGTAAAACTTCTATTACCTATAAAGAAAAAAATTAATGTTAAGTGAATTGATGTGTTGCTATCTAATGGGCTTAACAGCCCTAGGAACAACTCCTTTAGAGGATGAGTCTCACACCATTTTTTGTGCCAAATCCATACACGATTACCATCACTGACATCAAAGGACACATAACTTAGAAGTCTGTCCATCTTCTAATACTTTTCCCATAGGCTATACATCCACCCCCCCCCCCCCCCCCCCTTTACACAATTCCTTATCATACTTTGTAACTATTATCTGCCTCCATAAATTTGCATTTTTTTTTTTCCTAAAGTGCGATTACCATTTTCCCATTAAGCCTTATTTTTTAATAATTAAATTGTTATTGCATGCAGGGGAGGGCAATTCGAACCCTAGTTCTCCTCATAAAGGAAAACAGTTGATCCCATTGAGCAACAAGGCTCTTGGATCCCTAATAAGGCCTGATTAAAGGTTCCTAACTTCTTTAGACCTTTTTTTTGGTACTAGATGAAAAGGATAACACAAGAGTTTAGTCATGGACATTGTTAATACAAGACTGAAAACAATTCATACCCGTCCAGGTGCAGCCTAGTGGTTGGAGGCTTGGGATGAGCTGTAGAGTCATACATCCTGGGTTTGATCCCCACTAGGAGTTCCCTTGGATTACCTGATACACGGTTCTAGCAGGTGTGATCGTGTATATGTGGTTTATTCTCCATGAAGGTGGATCCAAAGGGCCCTGCCATGGTAAGGTCCTACATCATCCCCCCTGAAAAAAAAGGCCAAAAGCAATTCATATAGCACTTAGTAGCTAATGTGGTTATAGTCTTGGTTTTAGTGAGAATCACTCCACGTACAACTTTGATGTTGATTTGGATTCCTCAATGCTGGAGGTTCTTTAAGTCTTCAAACAGTATTGATATTTGCCAAGGGATTTTGTTTTGATGCTTCCAAAAGTTTTCTATTTCCTTGCTTCCTACCAGTAGGATGATTCTATGAAATCCTTGCCCTATTGCCTTAACAAATGCTTCCCTAGCAGCTATGACTCTTGTTACTTTGCTGTTCTTATAGTTAGTGCTGTGTCAACCTACAATTTTTTCCACCTTCTTCGGATATTCCAACAGATGCTATTCCACTCCACCTCTCTTCCTTTCTCCACGCTATATCTGGTATGAGTAAAATTTGCAATTTTCTTAGCCATGTCTGAGAGAGAGAGAGAGAGAGAGAGAGAGAGAGAGAGGGGGGGGGGGGGGGGGAGGGAGTGTTGTATTCCTCTTTGGACTTTATTCCATTTGAGCATCAGCATAGGCCTTGTTGTACCTGTCAATCAAAGATTCGAAGTTGTGGATGTAAGTAGAGTTTCACGTGCATTCAAAGTTTTCCCTTCATAGGTCACTTGATTTCTGTGAAACCAGATGCTCCAAATGATTGTAAAGACCACTAGGAGACCAGAGCTGTGTCTTGGAGAGTTCTTTCTATCTAGTATCCATTTTGACAACCACATCTTCAGGGAAGATATTCTCCACATTTGAGGTCCTGATGGTTAAGTCTGAGCCTAATTATATGGCTCTTGAGAAGGAGCAATAAAGGAAAAGATGGTCAACTGTTTTACGTTCTTTGACAGAGTGAGTAGGAATCTGAATAGTTGATCCTCCCTCTTAAGCATCAATGTTAGTTAATTTTTTTTTTTTCCCTCTTTTGTTGTTGTGTTCATCATTACAGATAATGTTTATAACTTAATTTCTAAGATTAGTATTGCTAACTCTAGTTGAAGGCAAAATTGTAGGTATGATAGGAAAACATTAGGTGTTTTTAAAGTCAGTCAAACTTAAGCTTTCAAAATTATGAGTCAGGCTTTAGAGCCTCAAGGTATTCTGATGCTGGTTGGAAGCTAACGAGTGATGAAATGTTGACTAAATTGTTCAGGTAGGACTGATAGGTATTAAAGTCATGACTCTAGTTTGATACAGTTTGTAGAAGGGATGATGGAAAACAGACTAGGACTGGGACCGTGACATCAGATGGGAGTTTAGCTCTTAACATGGAGTTCTCCTCTTGAAGCTGTTTTCTTACTTACAGGCAATGAAAACATCTAAAGAAATTAAATTTCTCCATATGGTACTCTTAAATTAGGAAAAAAGATTATGCTGGAGTTTATAGAGGATCATCTCGATGCTACTATAATGCTACACTATTTCAAATTATGCCCACCTAGAAATGCACTTTTTTTTTTTATCAGTAAAGCACAACTAGCGATACACTTAGCAGCTGATTCCTAAATTGCTTCTCGATGCATATCCTTGCTGACACTACTAATGTGTATTGAGACTATTGTCTCCAGCTACTGCTGGAATATTTTATTGATTTTTTTAATAAGGGATTTGTGAATGTATTTGCAGTTATGACCTACATGCCTCAAGATTTTCGAGGAACACTCATTAGACAACAGCGGGAGCGCTCAGAGAGGAATAAACAAGCAGAGGTTGATGCTTTGGTAAATTCTGGTGCAAGTATACGCGATAGATATGCTCTGTTGTGGAAGCAACAGATGGAAAGGTGAGGCCCCGTGATTTTTTTTTTATTTTTTTATTTGGCAATTTTGCAAAGGCTCTGAATGACCTTATGATGTAATTGTTCTCCCCCAGGAGGAGACAGTTAGCTCAACTTGGTTCGGCCACGGGTGTCTACAAAACCCTTGTGAAGTACTTGGTTGGAGTTCCACAGGTTGTGTTTTTTTGGCCTTTTCAAATTGAAGCCACTTATTTGGTCAGATTTGCGTAGTAGTCAACTAGTCATAGTACTTGTTTGGGCTTGTGGCTCCAGTCCTGCTTCACTAGCAAAAGCAGGATGATTGTAAACTTTACTGCCCCCTTTATGGTTCTTTCATGTAATCCTATGTACTGCTATAGCCTTTTCAAGTACTGGAGGTAGTTTAGAGCAATTAGTTATACAGTCTAGATCAATGACTTAAATTAAGATGTATTGGGAAAAATATTTATTCTCCTTGGACTTTATTCGTGCTCATGAATCAATGGTCATATTTTAATCTTTTGATTACTCATCCTCGTGCAGGTTTTGCTAGATTTTCTTCGTCAAATTAATGATGATGACGGGTATATGCCTTTTGTTTCCGGACTAGCATGTTATTTTTCTCCTGATTTTTGTAATTTTCCATTACGATGATGATAGATATTTTTATGTAAAATGGTTTAGATGATTATGTTGAATGACACTAGAATACTGAAAATCTTTCATTGCTAGGCCCATGGAAGAGCAACGGCAACGTTATGGGCCGCCTTTGTACAGTCTTACAACAATGGTTATCTCTATTCGTCTCTTTCTTTTGGTATTATGGGAGCGGTTTGATGCAGGAAATTCGTGAGTATTCTGCAATCTTTGTATCGCAGTGTTAAGTATTATTGATGGCTTCTATGATTATTAGTATATTTAATTGTTTATTTTCCCTGTGAGGGGGTGATGCTTCTTTTGTTTTTTATTTTTGGCTCAACACATCTTTGGTGTATTTGTATTGAGCAGAAAGAGGCAACAGGTAGCTGTCTTGGAAAAAGCTATTGATGTCTATACGTCCGAGTTTGAAAGGTTCATCAAATTTATGGGGTATTTGCTTCCTGCACTCATGTGTGATATGTGTCTAAATTTACTTCTGTTAGTTATTAATTAATAATAGCATTGTTTTAAGACTATTTACTTTACCTTTGAATTCTTTTTCTTTTGATAAAATTATTAGCCTATCAATGTTTGCCTTCTTAGTATGGTTTTCTGGCCTTATTGAGTATTTGACTTTATTTGTGCTTAGGATCTTGGAGTTCCAGGGATTTCTTTCTTTTAAATTTCGCGTTTTAATGACCGACTGTATGGGTTGTTCTAAATTTGGTCAATAGATTTCTTCATGTCATTAAAGCATTAGTATTGTTAGCTTCATGATGTGTTATCCTAGTATGGCCTTTTGGGCCATTATTAGTCACTTGGTCATCCTAAACATTTAAATATTCTTTCACTTGTCTGAAAAAAGCACTTTTAGAAGATGAGATAAGGGCTTATCAACAATACCAATAGAGTGAGGCACATAAAACTTATGTGGCAGTGGTGATTGGGAAGGTGCAAAGCGAAGCAGAAATTCCATTTAATATTAAAGGAAAAGCGATAGATTCGAAATAGATTGCATACAAAGAGGATAGATTTTGGCTAGAATCCAACCTGGGCATGATAGGTGAGTAACAGATGTAGATTCAAAGTATAGGGCTAAAGATAACTATTTCCGAACAAGGGAAGAGGCGAATATTGTGGGAGAGAAATGAAGCAAAAAAGGCTGCATTTAAATGGGTCCCACGGTGTTTAACAAGTTGGGTTTGGACTTAGGTGAGGGGGAACCAATCGGACTTGGACTAGAAAAGAACCCAAGTAACTTTGAAATGGGTGAGAGTTCAAATCAAACAAAGGATTGGTTGAGGATCAAGGACATGTCCACTATGAGGGTCGAGAAAACAGTGATACTGATGTCAAAGGTTGTGTCTTGTTTGTTGAAGGATTAGCATCTTGGATTATCTCATGCATTGACTATCAGGAAACAAAAGATTGAGACGGAGATAGGCAAGGAATTGGTCTTGTATGAGGGCCTGTCTGAGATTGTTCCACTGAATTTCCTACTTGATGCTAGCTTGGGGATAAAGGACCTTTTAAGCCCGGAAGTTTCAGCATGGGTCATGAAGCACACGTAGTGTTTTGGTAAACTTCTATAGGTTTTGTTGGAGGGCTTTGAGGATGAGGCTATGAGCTTGTTTGCTGCCATTGAAAATATGTGGAGATTAAGTTGTCAATTGTTTAGCCAATAAAATGCAACAAAAGATACAGGTAAAGAAACATAGGATCTGATAAATGTCACCAAGCCATTGAAAATAGGTGGAGATAAATTTTGTCAATTGCTTAGCCAATAAAATGCAACAAAAGATACACTACAGGTTGGCTGCTTTACGAAACCAATCATTTTGTTTCTTTTCTTGATTTTCTAGATTCTTGTAATTTTTGTCCTTGAATTGTTTGACCCCTTGTACACTCTCTGTATACTAGGGTGTTCCTTTTTTGATATCAATAAACTTATTACTATTTACTTATCAAAAAAAAGATAAATTATAGGTAAAAGAGTATAGGAGCTGATAAATCTCACCAATTCAGTGAATTACGAGGTAAGTAAGGGGGAAGATAGGGGTAATAAGAGGTAGGGGTTTGTTTTTGAAGTAATCATGCAGCTCAAATTAATATCTTGGAATGTATATGAGTTGAATGAAGGGGGGAAGAAGCTGAGGGTTTGGAATTTAGATGTGGTATGTTTGCAGGGAACCGTTTTGTGAGATATCTTCCCCCCCCCCCCCCCCCCCCCCAATAGATAAGTGAGTCAACTTTATTAATCTATAAAAAGACAAGAAAATATAAGCAGCACCCAGTACACAGGAAGTGTACTAGCAGTGCAGGAAAATTACAGCAATCAAGAAAGTCTATGAAACCTGGGAATGAATGAGAAATATCTCGGGAGTCAGTTTGCGAATTGTTTACATTTGCTCTGAATTGGAGCTCCAGGAGGCATTTTGCTATTATGGGATAAAAGAGCAATAATTAAAATAAATGAAGCAACAGATGAACATCTTTTTAATAAGTAAATTCATTAAAGAAGCTCAAAAGGCTCTGCCCAAGTACACAGTATGTGTACAACATGTACACAAATTAAACACTAAAAGTACATTCATCAAGCAAGTCAGGCAAAATAGCAAAAGAAAGCAAACCCAAAGTATTATGCACTCAAACAAAGTCTTGAGGAATAAAAGCTTACCGATGAACATTCAGTTTCCTGCAGGTTCAAGAACCATGATCACCTGTCCATTAAGGATCAATGGATTCTTGCCTTCATAAAATTGGGAGGAGCATTTTAGCAGTTCAAATCAGCAAATTCTCCCTTTGTTATTATCTGACCACTTCCCTATCGTCCTTGACATCGATGACATAACAGATTCTTTAAGTTTAAAAATATGTGGTTGAAGAGTAAGGGTTTTTGAAAAAGTTGGGAGAGTGGTGGAACAACTAGCAGTTAATGGTTCATCTAGTTTTGTATTAATCAACAAACTCAAATTATTGAAAAATGATTTGATGACAAGGAACAAGGAGGTGTTTGTAGAGGAAACGAAGAAATACCTAGTAGAGGTGATTTGGGTATCAGAAAATGTAGATGAATAGCAGCAGTGGCCATTCGATGAGAGAATGAGAAGGGAGAGCATTAGATTGGAATTGGAAAAGGTTATGCTTGTACAAGAGACATGCTAGAGGCAAAATATCTAGGCTTATGGTTAAGGGAAAGAGATAAAAATACGACTTTTTATGGTGTTTTGTCTGTTTGGGGAAGGAGATAAAAATATGCTAGAGGCAAAATTGGAATTGTGCTTATGTGCATGATCTGGTGTTTTGTCTGTTTGGAGTGCACTGGCTGATATGGAAGAAGTTAGTGGAGTTGTTGAGTGTTGGAAGGAGGGCTTTGCTAACCATCATTCTGTTGATGTACGGGGAGCCATGCCTCATTGTGTTATGTGGACCATTTGGAGGGAGAGAGATCTTTGGACTTTTGATGGGATTGAGCAATCGTCAGCTAAAATTGTATCTTTTGCCATCCAAGTTTGATTGGTTGTGTGCTTTAAGTCGCCAATCTTTTTCTACCTTAAGAAGAGGAAACCTTTTTTTTATTTTATTTTTAATTTTTTAATTTAATTAATTTTTCTACCTTATAGAAATTCTTGGATTTATGCAATTTTAGTTGAAGATTTGTTGCATCCTTAGTAAACTGCCTGCGTACCTGGGGATAGTTTTCTTTTAATTTTCAGTAAAGCATTATTACTAATATTATTACTAATTAAAAAGAAGAAGAAGATGATTCTTGCAAAGTTAGATGAGCCATAATTTTTTTTTTTGGGCACAATTGTTTCTTTGACTGTGTTATTGCTAGGTTTAGCTAGTTATGTGTTAATTGCATTTATGTTTTTATCAGTGAGGTCTTTGCAAACTCTCCCTTCTTAGTATCAGCAGAGGTTGCCGGTGCATTAGAAGCAGGGTAAGTTCTTCAAGCTTTCAGGTTACATGTGTGCTGGTACCAGCTTGCAATCTAAAGTCATGTTATTTTGTTCTGTTCAGGAAAGGTGATGACTACAAAGAGATAAGTGTTCCAGCTGGAAGAACTCATGAGGTTTGTTTTCAAATCGTGAACTCTTTAATGAAGAGGTTATGTAGAAAGATATTTTTCGCTTCCTTTTTATATATTTGAGGTGCTCTTAACCTTTTGAGAGAGTCAATATATATAGCCCCTCCAGTTGCTCATGATCGAGCACTGGAAGGGTTGGAGTTCAATAATTTTTAGTCCACAACATTATGAATTGAAAATTTTATTTCATATTCACAAAAACATTAAAATATTAGTAGAAATCACGAGCCATAATGTACACAAGTTTTATTCAATCAAGTTTTCTATCGAATAGAATAAAAATACACTACATTAGCTCTCGAATAGAATAAAAATAAAAAATAAGAATTGGTATGACAAATGATGTGGAAACATTCCTTCGAAGGATTTGTACCCGATCTGTTTGAGTGTTCTGTGGATGGGGAGGCTTTAGTCTTTACTTTGTTGGATTATCAACAAGGTGGTTGGGAGTTAGAATTTGCAGTTCCACAGAGATTTTCATGATTGGGAGTTGGAGTTTGTGTATTTGTTTTTTTTTTTTTATCATATTTATTCTTTGGTGCCTGGGGGGGAGGGGGGTGATAACTGACAAGATGAGATAGTTTTTGGCTAGAAGTGGGGAAGCCGCAAATCATCTTTTGCTCCATTGTGATATTGCTAATATTTTGTGGAGTGAAGTTTTTAAAATGTTTAGGATTCAATGGGTGATGCATTCGACAATAGTACCTCTATTATTTGGTTGGAGAAAATGGTTTGGGAAACATACCTCTAATGTGTGGAATCTAGTGCCTGCCTATTTGATGTGGTCAATATGGAAGGAATGGAATAGTCATGTTTTTTGAGGATGTGGAGATATCTCTTGATCAGTTGGAGCCCTTGTTGTTTCAAACCTGGTTTGATTGGTCTTGGGCTGGGTTTTACGCATTGTACTTCCATTGTTGAGTCCCTAAATTCTCTTTAGAAATTTTGTAATTTTTAAGATACTTTGTGTTTATCATCATGAAGATGAAGCTTTCTTTGATTGAATAAAATTCATTATTACTTACTAAAAAAAAAAAAATCCTGAGAGAAAGAGAAAAGTGCAGAGAAGAGAGAGAATCAGAGAAAATAAAAAAAAAAAGCTAGCCAAGGGTCGCCATTGCTGGTTGAAGATGAGTTGTTAGGGGCTGCTGATGCTAGCCAGTCACTGATCTAAGGTTGGAAATTTTAGGCCCATGAGAGAGAGAGAGAGAGAGAGAGCTTGAAGCTGAGAAGAAAAAATCTGATATGTGTCGAACCTTAGATCAGTGGTGCAGATCTGTCTTTTTTTGCATGCCTGTGTCTGATCCAAGTCTGCATATTGGCTCGGACATGGACAGGTCACTAGATTTTGCCTTTATGTGCTTCCCTGCTCAGCAAATTTCTCCTCATTGTCACTAACTTGAGCTTCCTATGGAAATGGCAATAAATCGAGAACATGTTTAGGCTTGAGTTGGGATCAAGTGGTCTCAACATTCCACAAATCATGCCAAAACTGTATTCTAAAACCTTTAGAACTTTCCTTTCCTCTTTTGTTGCACCAAGTTAGATCAGTTTGTATGTGTATATTGTAAGATGGCTGGGTTGGGTTCTGTGAGCTTCCTTATGTTATCTTTATGTTATTCCATGTCTCTTATTTAATTACATATGCTGTTTCCTAATCTATGGCATTTTATACTATCACTTCCTTTATAGGTTTCTTTGATAGTGGACTCGGTGAACTCATATATTGCTTGGGATTTCTCTTTGGTGCAAGGCAAGATGAACATGGTATGTTTTTCTTAAATTTTGATTGTCGTGTTTACTTGATTCTATCATCTTCCTTCTTTTTTGTAAAATGTGATATGCTATTTGAACTTAGTATCGTTTCCTGTTACTTTCTCTCGATTCTTAAAATTTTAGAGCAGAAGGGGTGGCACACAGTGCATGCTTCTTATATCTTGTTATCTTTGCATCTCTTTTAGTCACCTCACTGCAGTTACTATGTAGAGTTTGATTGGTTATGGAGATTATTCAAGAGACTGGTGGATGAATTGAGAGGTTTAGATTGTATGAATCTACCTAGATTTATTCTATTGGGAAGAAGTGCTGTACCGTTTCATTTTTTTGAAGAATATATGGTACACCAAAATGTTGAGTTGGCTTAATGAAATTTGATAGATCTTATCAAATGAAAAAAAGAAAAAAGAAATGAGATAGATTTTGAATATATTAGCTTGTACTAAGTCTGAAGATAACTCTAACTAAGTGTCTTAAATCAAAATTGTTAATATAATATAGAGTTGGAAAATTAATTGGGACAATTGTACTTCTAGATTGTTGTGTCTCAAATCTCAATGTATGTCAGCGCGATCATTTAAACAAAATTATACAATTAACAACACCAACGTCGAGGAAATTGTTAGCTATCTCTCTGTTCTTTATTATGTATTTAAATTTCTAATTTTATTTGCTAGTTTTGAACTTGACACCTAATTCAACCTCATCCCAATTTTTTTACCACTAAAATGTATACCTGGGGGACTTACCAAGGGTACTTGTGCAATTTCTTTCTCCTTTTTCTTTGATTATTGTCATACTTGGACCCAAACCTAATGCCTCTCGTTGCTGACTTCTCTTCCTTCTTCATCATAAAATCTCATTGCATCCTAGAATCTAGATGTCAAAATCAAGTTGGTATTTAACCAATAAATGGTTTTGAACAGTGCTGAACAAATAGCGTAATTGTTGTCTGTTGTAGGGACATACAGTTGAATGATAATGTTGTTACTTTTAGGTTCTTAATTAAGATCATTTTAGTTGCAGAAATTTTCATTTGACAAATGCACATGTATGCATGTGTGTGTACTGAAAGGAGGGTTGTAGGACTACAAGATGCAAGTTGTTGTAATCCTTTTAGAAAATGGATGGGCATTTGCATTGTTCAAGTCTTACAAAGTGACTTATTCATCAAAAGCTAAAATACTAACAAGAAGCTTCCCGACATTATGCCCTTTGGGAGAAAAAAAAAAAGATAAAGTTTTCTCAATGAGTTGACTGGTATTCTAGTGGTATGGTCTATTTGTTATCTCTTCTTCTTTTTGAATAGTAAAAGGCAGAGAGTGGTGCAACCCATGTACACAGGACTTTTTGTAATCTATTCCGTAAAAAACTTATCAATTCATCCATGCAAATGGTGTGGTTGTGGTTTGAGGATGTTGTGTATGTGTGTGGATATCCTGTTAAATCAATGCCTCTGCAGGATTATTTTGCATTCCCATATCTTAGAGTCAGTTACTAGGAAGATAGTTTTAGCATGTGACAAAATTACAAGTCAGAATAACACTTTTGATCCACTTTTTATACTTCCAAAATAACCCTAGTATCTAATTGGAGGCGACTTAATAAAAATTCATAATAATGAGAATACAAAGTAAATTGAATAATCTAAAATTGCCCCCACCACCCCCCCCCCCCCCCCCAACAAGAAAAAAGGACCAGTGTACCTCCAATTTCACTTTGTAGTTTTAGTTTTTAATTAAGAGATAAACCAATTAAGATTGAGAGAGAGCCTCTGAGCACATGCGTAGAGCGTGTGCAAGGAAGCGGCTAGTACTAATTATTATTATTTTGATAGGTAATAATACTTTTATTGAAAAAACTGAACATCATGTTCAGGATAGTGAACACTCTGAACAAGGAGCGAATACAACCAAATCAAGAGCTAAAAGAAAGAGAGAGTAAAAAAATCAGAAATTGAAATACAGCTTGTACAACCCCAAATAAGAGTCCACAAAAACAAAGAACCGAAAAGAAGAGTCTTTAAGAGGTCCAAAGGTCTCTCATTGTCTTCAAAAATGCGAGTATTACGCTCTTGCCAAACGATCCACATTCAACATGCTGGGACCATATTCCATTTGTTGATAAGTGCTTATCAAACCAATTTCTCTAGGCAAAGAGAAGAGAGCTAACTAACTTCAGCATTACCCACTGAATCCCAAATAATTCGAAAGCTAAACACCATAAGGCATGAGAAAACTTACAATGAAGTAGTAGATGATCCACAGATTCCCCATCACAACAGCATAAGTAGCATCTATTAACCAGGGATTGACCTCTCTTAATAAGATTATCAATGGTGAGTATCCCATCCCTAGTTGCTGTCCATAAAAAGAAAGACACCCGTTTAGGCACCTTTACACACCAAGTACTCATTAACCGGTGTACAAATTGTAATTATGAATTTGTCTGGTCCGCTTCCTTGGGAAAATGTCTGACAATTGACAATTTAAGGAAAAGAAAGGTTTGCATTTTGGATTGGTGTTATATGTGCAAATGTAATAGTGAAAGTGTTGACCATCTCTTCCTGCATTGCCCGGTTGCTTTGGAGTTGTGGGATATGGTTTTTGATTTATTTGGAGTTTGCTGGGTTATGCCTAAGTCAGTTGTTGGGCTACTTGCTTGCTGGCAAGGTCGTTTTGGTCGTCATCGTAATGGTGATATTTGGAAGGTTGTTCCTCATTGTGTGATGTGGTGTATTTGGAAGGAGAGAAATAGTAGGTGTTTTGAAGACAAGGAGCGTTCCATGCCTGATCTCAAGCTTCTCTTCTTCCTATCCTTACTTGACTGGTCCTCTGTGTGGAGAAACCATCTTTTTTCTTCTTTTTTGGTTTTTCTCGATTCTTGTACTGTTCGTTTTTGATTTGTTCACCCTTGTATACTTCCTGTATGCCTGGGTGTTCTTCTTTTTATCAATGAATCTTTATTACTTATCAAAAAAAAAAAAATTATGAATTTGAAAGTGATTTCTTATATCCACTTAAGCGGACGACACAAGCATGTTATATAAACACTTTTTTTTTTTTGTATGTACCACACACCTAATCTAAACCTTTCATCTATTATTATTAAACATGTATTAAATAATGCAATATCCTATGTTTGATTAAGATTAGGTAGGTATGGGTCATACCAAAAAAGTAGAAGTCTACTGCCTATATTTGACCTGGATTTATGGCATTATAAATTATTGATTGAGGAATTTTTACTGATATTGGTGCTTTGAGGGAACAAAGGAAGGTGCTCTCTCTCTCTCTCTCTCTCTCTCTCTCTCTCTCTCTCTCTATAAATTTTAGTGTTGTCTTTGTGTCAGCATTTTGTTTAATTGTTTTTGTCCTGCATTGCTGAGTATGATCTATGTATTGAATTTTGATGTAGTAAAGACGTTAATATCAGTATCTGATTGTTAATTGTTGATGTGGTCAATGTATTGTTTATAAAAATTTTTGACATTACAGTTAACAGATCATTTCATCATTGTTGATTTTTATGTTGTTGTTTTCAGGATATCGGATTTAGTGTGGAGTTTACAAATTCTTCTGGAGAAAAAAGTGTAAGTTGAACTGTTGAACTATCATAGCTTGTTAATTAATATACCATGTTGTGAATAAATTTTCCTACTCCCACTCCTATAGTATATTTTGTTTTGTTCCTCTCCCTTCTTTTTTCTTTTCTTTCTTTTAACTGCAATTATTTTCTTCTCGTATTTTACATTGTGTCATTGATGAATGTCCAACAGTTGATATTACCTTACCGTCGCTACGAGTCTGACCAAGTGAGTTTACCCTTTCGCTATGTGTCTTAGTCTTAACATGGCTTAGAATATAATAATAGTAATTCTCTCCAAATTCATGTTCTTGCAGGGAAACTTCTGCACGTGTATGGTGGGAAACTATAAATTGAGTTGGGACAACTCATATTCAACCTTTTTTAAGAAGGTACGCATGCCTGTTTTACTGCTTCCCTAATAGGAGTTGCTTTGCTTTAGGATATTTTCTGTGTACTGGAGCATTGTCCTCTTTTTAATGAAACGATCATATACCTATAAAAAAATGTATACTGCTTCCATAGATTTTTTGGTCTCCCCACTTGAGTTGCTACTTCGCATCATACGTAGCTATGAAGCTTTGGGTATTACGAAGTAGTGATAATACACATTTTCTTACCATTTAGTTCACTGAAAGCTGTATTTTCCATTAAAGCATAAATTTTGCTTGCCATTTTTGACAACTCTAAGCTTTACCTGGCATTAACACACTTCCAGTTGTTGGCACCATTTCTGCAATATACCACTGGGATTTGGTCGTTTGTGTCATTTCATATTGCACTGGTCGTAGGAAGTTCATTTGAGTTATTTTGACATCTAATTCTACCACCTGCCTTAAGAGCATTTAAAAAAAAAGTACTTTTTCTCCCTGCTCAATTTTTTGGCAGTTCTTCTCTTAAGTTAGTTGTCAAGGTTTAAAAATAAACGTAAAACTCACTTTTTTAAGTCCCCCCCCCCCCCCAACACACACACACACACACACACTTCATGGTTTGGATTGAATGTTATAAACCTAAAAGTATATATAATTCCATTTCAACTAAAATTTTAAAAGACATGGCACCGTGTACATGGTTAAATACAATAAATAAAACAAAGAGTGTAGAGTCACAATATATTTCTCAACAAATTTCACAATTGTTTGTCTAAGGTGCTAAATTGTTAGTGGTGGATAATAAAGTAGTGTTAGTAGGTGGCCATATGAGAATTTGTAATAATCTGCCAAGTTAGCAATTGTGAAATTTGTTGTGTTTATAGCATTTTTCTAAATGAAATCTTCCTCTGGGATAACCTTTAGCTGTTTTCACTTCAAAAGCTTGAGTCCATTTGAGTTGGAGGAATGTTCGCATATGGGTTTTGGCATATCCTTGATGTCAGGAGTTTTCGACATTTATTTAATTTTATCTTGATAGTGTATTTATTTTTCTGTTACATAGATGCTTCGCTACAAGGTGGATTGCATACCTCCAGTCGTAGAGCCAGTGCAGTCTGTAACTGAAGAGTGAGGATGAGAGGATCTCTCCTTGGATGTATCATTACCCTTCATTAATGATGCTCAATGATTTCTGTCATTCATCTGTATTATTTTTTATTTAAAATATTTCTTTTAATTGAATCTCCTGAAGATGGTTCTTACTCGGTTCCATCATCAGGATTTGCTACAATTGTTTCGGTGAAGAATCTTGTAATGTTTGTATATTATTGGGTAAGCTGACAAAGTCGATTCTTAACTACTAAATGATGATGTCATGTTCTAAGTGCACCTAAGAAATAACTATTTACTGAGGCGCTATACAATTTTTTATGCATCACAAAATGTTGGTTTTATATATTTGTTATAGAATATGACTTTAGGTTTCCAGTTAGATTTTGATCAATAGTT